>CM048745.1:135969322-138949322 GCA_026315105.1 Locusta migratoria
ATGACATCTTGACTCGGTAGATTTTTTTATTACGAAGGGAAGTTGTCGTCCTAATGCTAGTGAAGCCGGACTTTTGCTCGATGAATAAAGTGCCCTACTGTCTTTTCCGGTCACAGGCCACCACTGGTTGTTATAGAGGGAGGCGGCATCAATGGTGATAAGGTGTGTGTGGATGGAGTGGGGCCAGCACAGGTTTCAGACAAAATAGCAAATGGTTGGTGACAGATATACTTTCATTGGGTACTTTGCAGCCAGAAACTATGGTACAGTGAAGTTGATTGGGTCAGTGGATGTTAGGAAGCCAGCAACATCAGTTTGTACTGTGAGAGCACAATCTTTATTGCAGATGCTGTAAGCAAAAGTGTGAGATAGTTGTCATAATATTACATTCCCTCATCAGGTACCACAGTGGAGTATCTCTCTTCTACTGGATCAATGATGAAGAGTAGTCAGTTTTATGGGAAGTGGGGGGGGGGGGGGGGACATGGAGCTGTGCAGAGGACAGGTTAGTGTCAGGTTATAGGGACATGAAAAGGACTATGAACTAACACAGCAGCAATATGCAAACCCCATGGCTCTTACCCTTCTAACTAGCCTTGGTTTAGGACTTGTCCTACACATCTTCCTACCACCACATATACAAGCCGTGTAACTGGCTAGACAGTATGCAGAGCATGCTCTACTACATGACATATGAAGTCAGTACCTGTTTTGCCACATGTGTGTAACGAGAAGATATTTTCTGGTTCGATGCGGTGTTCTCGAATGGTTTTGTTTCAATTTATTACGAAAATATGTTATATTAACAATTATTTATGGAATTGTCCATTAAAATATAACTGTAGGTAACATATGTAAAATTACAATGTATTTGTTTGATGTGTGTTCTAGATTTTATATCAAGGAAATGCCAAAGACATCTCCAGGAGAGAGCTCATAGATATATTTTAATTGCAAATGAGCACTCAAGATAATTCAAGTATGCCAAAGAAGATAACACTGAAGAAAGAGTACTTCAAATAGAAACCTACTATTAATGATTATTGTATGCGTGAAAGATGAAGACCTCCCAATGATTTATTGGTTCCCAAGATGGTTTATAGTTAGTTGCTTGTGAGTTATCAAACTGACTGCTATGAGAGGCAGAATAACATGTTTATGGTTGCCTAAGTTTAGAGCCGTCACGAAACAGGAAAGAAATTTACCAGAGTGGATAGGTTTCTGTGAATAGTAGAGACAGAACCACTACTGATAATAGTTTAACCGGAGATTTTCTTCTTTTTTTTTATCAGTTTGTGGGAAGTGTTGGTTGGTAATTGAAGTTAATGCTGTGTGGCAGCATTAAGTAACATCTACAGAATGTATCTGTTGAGGACTGGTTCGTAGTGTGGTTGGTAGTAAGTCCCAAGTGGAGTTGATGACGTAATTTGAACAGAGCAGTTACACAACATAAAATAGACCAACTTACCTTCCAGTACTTAACAGAAAATTTTGACAGTGATGGATAGAATGTTAATAATTTTGGGGTTGGAACCAATATAACTATTTGGAAATCTCACAAGTAACCATCTACCAGCTTAGAGTGACTTAGGTTTGGTGGGATTTCTTCGATGCCAACACCTGAGTAGGCTCCAAGATTACTTTCAGAGTAATCCATACTGACGATAAATCTGTAAATGTAGGCCTTTCGCTGTTCCCTTCAATCTTCAAAACTACTGGACAAATCTTCATGCGGTTTTCACAGGAAACATGAGAAAAGTTTGGGTCAACATATAAGCATAATTTTATCAAAATCTGATCATGGAAACAAAAGATATCGTAATTTTAAGTGTTTTCAGTAATTGCCGTGTCTGTTTTTTCAACTATTAAAAACCTCTTATCTCCAAAACTACTTCACGAATTTTCATGGGGTTTTCACAAGTAACTTTAGAACATTGTGTGGGTTAAATTAAGACTTCAATAATTAAAATTGAATCAGAAAATAAAGTTGTCATAATTTAATCATTTGCTTAAAAGCCATTGTGTATGTCTATTTGTTAAGGGTAATCTCCAAAAGTACTACATAAACTTTCATGCGGTTTCATAGGTAATCAGAGTTCCTTGGCGCAACATATACCGTAAGCTTCATTTCATCAAAATCGAATCAGGGGAAGAAAAAATATCATAATTTGTAGTTTCTGGTTTATGTTATGCTTGAATTGCAGTGTAGTATAGCAAAGAACCGATACAGGCACTGTTACTGACATAGTACACCAAATAACTAATAGATGGTGATGCAGAGTTGTTTAGTCTCATAACTAAAGTGTAATACACTGAAACATGGGCTATGATTTTCCTTACGGCATCGGTGTAGTGTATTGATGATGGTAACGGCCGTTCAATCCTTTTTTTAAAATCAGTCACGTACGATGTAATTCTTAGCGTTGATAATGAAATAAATAATTAATGTTGTTCCGATCATTAAATTAATAATCCCCCTAAAGTGTATATTTCATTGTTAACATTAGATACCAAACCGCTGCCCCTGCAAGTAAAATTTAACCCATGTACGGCACAAAAGTAATGTTTTTACTAGCTGTATCCCGCATGCCTTGCAATGCCATGGAAAGACAAAAAAGTACTTCTTTCTGCAGGTATCATATAAATTTAAAACATAACATTCCTTCATGTCTATCGATGCTCTAATTTACATAAGAATTCTTTGCAAGGAAAATCGAATTTATGTAGTTCCCTTTCTGATTTCGGTGTATCCTCATGACATTTTGAGTGTGTTCTGTTTACAAATGCCTCGAAAAC
This sequence comes from Locusta migratoria, assembly GCA_026315105.1. NCBI lineage: Eukaryota > Metazoa > Arthropoda > Insecta > Orthoptera > Acrididae > Locusta > Locusta migratoria. Next base: position 135,972,119 of record CM048745.1, read on the forward strand.
GCCATAGTACAGGAAAGGACAAAGTGAGGCGACGTTAGTTACATAGTTCACCAAATAACTAATTATGGCGTTTCTGCGTGGTGTTTTTTTTTTTTAATATATCTATGGAGTGATCATTGAATTCTGTGCATCTTCTCAACATTAAGCTGGAATTACCAAGTGATACTGGAACAAATCTACTCTTTCCACACATTTATTTGGTCTTATGATGGTCTGTACCACATTGGCTGCAAAGAAGCCCCACCTTCTTTTCACAGGGCAACCACGTAACATGAAATAATATGTAGATAAATTTGTCACAGGAGCAACAAAAAGTTGAGGAAGCGTTACACAAAGTCATCCATCTTAACCCAACAAGAAAGGACCAAGATGAAGTCATCGATTAGTAGATTTTTCCCAATATTAGGTGATATTTCCACCTTAACGTTGAGGACAGAAAATCTGTTCTGCGCATCTGAATGCTCACTCCAAAGATATTTCTGCTCTGTGCCTGCCACTAGAGATAATATACACACACTAGCGACAAACTCATCAGAAACGTTCCTGCTTTCATAATTGTTTGGTACAATATTGTGATTAAAATTCGTAATTACTTACTTTTCGTGCGGCCTACAGTAAGATAGAGAAAGACGTCGTCTTTTGTAGAGACAATTGTACTTAGAGTTATAATCCAACATCTGAATACATAGTTCTATTACACAAGATCAATTTCAACTTCGTGCCTTACGAAGTAGACACTGCAGGAGGTGAGGAGATGAATTAGCTGAAAGAGTGGCCAATGCTGCTAACACAGTCAGGATAATGAACTGGAAAGTTCTATACAGACAATCTGATGCCATTCCTTCAACCATTACCCAGAATTACTTTATCGCACATTGACACTACCATGACGTCTTATTTAAACAGACATGACCTGCTCTGTTGAGTGAATTACCAGACTATCGGTATTCATCGACTTTTCGATAATATGGAGCACTACATACAGAATAACTACATTGTTCCCAGTGCTACACTGCAACATTCTAATACTTCAGCATACACTTACAGTGAGAGATATACAGTTTAGTACTATGCCATAGAACCAATACATGGTGCTGTTATTATTATTATTATTATTATTATTATTATTTTCTATTTCTCATCTCAACATTAGAAGTGTTTTCAGAAGTTTATGCCAGACAGACAATTACACACCTCAGTCTTAACTTTATGAACACAAACTATCACTGAATTTACATCGTTCTGGAGTACAGACTTAAATTAATTTCACTTTTTATATGAAAAACTTTATGAACATTCATCGTTTTCGACAATGACTTCTACTTAAATTTGAGATCTTGGCTAGGAGAACTGAGTTTACTGACAGCGCGAGCCAACAAGCATTTTGTTTTGCTGACATAGGTTCGGAACCCTAAAAAAAAAATTATATACACAGGCCTCTCTCTAACAACTGTTGCGAAGCACAGGCACATAAGCTAGTTAAATATAAATGCAGAGCTGTAAGTATTGGATCGCCATGGGATTTATTTATTTATTTATTTATTGTTTTTTTGTTTTTGAACCTACTCAAAAAGTTAGTCAGAGGGGAAAGTTAGTTAGCAGTCACTCTAAAGCTAAAATCTGTTTATGACATACACAAAAGGAAATAATAAAACATAACTAAGCCTGGAGACATAATAAAAAGGAATTTAGTTGATTTATTTATTATCTTGCTTAAAAGATAGGATTAAAAAAAACACACCAAGGGAAAGAAAAAGAGGAGAAGCAATCATAAATACTATCGTAATCTAAAATATCTAATAAAAAAATTAATATCTTTGGTCAAGGGAACAATATAGAATTAATATACAGTAAGCTGCAGCCACCAAGCTACGAGGGTAATGTACCATAATGTACTCTGCGATAGGATCTGGGTCTGTGCAGATAGTACATTGAATTTGAAGACTGGGGATTCCTGCTGGTGGATGGTAGCCTAAAAGGCACCTAACCTGGGACAACACCCGAGATGGGAAGCCCTAAGAGCCAATGGTGACTACATACCTCTCCCAACATTCCTGCTTACTCGTTGTATCAGTCAACGAACTTTGGTCCAGAACCGTTAAAAGTCATCAGGTGCTCAACAGAAGGGTGGCGTTAGTGGTGCTGTAGTGCATGGTGACGTTCACTGATGGCATCAGCAATCTTCAGTGTCCACCAGGGCACCAATATATGACAGAGCAAACCAGAGAATTCTAGGATTGTGGCCTCAGTAGCAGATACAATGGCCCTAGTGACTTGAACAGCCACATCGACATCTATGAGTTGAGAAGTTACTTTAGCAGTCAAGGTGTAAGTTGGCCAGTCTGCCTGACGGAGAGACCATTGGGGGAAGCAGCTTGAGGTGGAGACTGTGGGAGCCAGGAAATGGTTACTTCCACAAAAGTCATCATGGACCCTCCAAGTAAGGTGTGGGAGTAAGCTCAGGCTCTAAGGGACAGGTCTATGGCTGAGTAGGTGCCACACTAATATGAGTGGAGGCTCCAGTGTTAAGAAGGCAAATGTATAGCTGTGCCAAAAGGTACTTGACATCTCTACCACAGCCTGTAAACTCAATTCCGCTCCACAAGGGGTTGTAAGCATTGAAATAACCCCGAAAGGAGGTACAGTGGGGGAAGTTGAGTAGCCAAGGCAGCAAGGTCCACAGAAGTCACTGCCTTGTCAGCAGGAAGATATGGGGAGCACAGTGATATCCCTTTCTACCCGGATTCTCATAGCCACTGCCTTGAGCACTGTGCGTAGTGGCACCGGTGCACTGTGGACAGTGGGGAGGACACCTCTGAAAACCCTGTCATAGGCTGCATGATTTTTATAGTGTCCCCGATAGCCACAAAAGGCAGGGGTCCACTGAACTGCTGAACATCAAACGAAGGAATTTATGGCTCAGTTCCACCCCTTGCCGCCGCATGAGTACCTGTGACATCAATATCCATCAATTCTGGGTGGTCAGCTAGTGATAGGTCCTCAGAGGACACTAGGATCTCCACCCCATCCTAAGAATCAGAATTTTGAGAGGTCAATGGCTGGGCTGCTATCGGAAGCAATTTTTTCTTCAGTCTCTATTATTTCTTTCCTACTTCTCTTTTGGTTTAGAATGCTGGGAAGGCTTCTCTGAAGTGACTTCAGAAACCAATGAAGATCGGGAAGGCCTTTGACCAGCAGTGTTTAGTTCCTTCATAAAATGGCTGGGATCCTCCATTCTACTTTTAGAAGCTGTGGAAGGGAGCATCCCAAGAGACCCCTCCCTAGTGAGAGGAGCCAGGAAAGCCTACTGCTGGTGTCCCCAATGGTGGAGGTGAAGTTGCATCCAAAGGTGGTGCTGTGGGAGCAATGAAGAAATCGGGGGCTGCAGAGGAAGGTAACAATTTTTGAGCTGTCGTAACCAAGGAGACAGGAGATGATGCAACGGAAGGAAATGATGTTCCCATACTAACAGGGGGGAGCCACTAATTTTTCTCTCACCTCAGTATAATTCAACTGGTACAGGGTCTTTATCTCCATGATTTTGAGTTCTTTGCACAAAATAGCATAGTCCAGTGAGCAAGGTGGGTGGTGGTACCCACAATTCACACGGATGGGAGGAAGGGTACAAAGAGCATACGGATGGGATGGACACCCATAGTCCCTGCACGTAGGGCTGGGAGTGGTTTGAGAGGGCATACACCCCAACTTCCAACATTGCATAGGGGAAGGGACATAGTTTTACATTGCACTGGTAAAACATGACCCTGATCTTCTCGGGCAGTATGTCGCCTTCGAAGGACAGGATGAAAGCACCAGTGGCAACCCTGCAATCTTTTGGTCCCCCTTATATGCACTGGACAAAGTGAACACCAAGGAAGGAATGGTTACTCACAACCTAGGCCACATAGTAAAGATAGAATGAAGTAATAGGTGGCAGTCAAGGAAATTTAATTTCTGAAAGCTTGCTTCAATGTTTATTTGCAGTTTTTGGAGTGTATATCACCTCTGTTTTAGTCGATGCCTTCCCATCGATTACCACAAACTGTGTCCTCTCTGACAGGAAATCCCCTATCCAGTCACAAACTTGGAGTGATATACCATAACTATGCAATTTTATTAAAAGCGGTTTGTGAGGTACAGTGTCAAAAGCCTTCTGGAAATGAAGAAATAAGGAATCAATTTGAGAGCCCTTGTCGATAGCACTCATCACTTCGTTTGAGTAAACAGCTAGTTGTGTTCTGCATGAATGAAATTTTCTAAATCAGTGTTGACCTTTAATCAATAGATAATTCTGTTCGAGATAATAAGATTTGAATACAGAATATGTTGCAAAACGCTGCTGCAAATTGACATCAGTGAAATAGGCCTGTAGTTTAGTGGGTTACTCCTACTGCCTTTCTTGAATATAGGTGTGACCTGTGCAACTTTCCAGTCATTTGGTACAGATCCTCCTTTGAGAGAGCAGTTGTATATGGCTGTTAGCCCTCGCATGGTATCAGCTCTAGAAAAACGTATTGTATGCCTGGGGTCTTTTTTGACCCCAAAGTGATTCAAGCAACTTTATTGAGATAAAAATTGAAATATGACTATAAAAAGTAAATATAATTTATTGAGAAACATATGCAGAAAGTTGATATTACAACTTCACAATTTCTTCATATAATTAATTTACATATAAGTTGTAATTACTTACTACATTCGTTTCAAATATGAATACATGTTTTGTTTAGTTCTTTTGATTCCAAAAATTATTTTAACACAAAATATTCATAACCCACATACTATGTACTAACACTGTAATTTATTAGTATTATGTGTAATATCATTTATATGGATTATTATTATAAATACACTCCTACTCGCTCTCAGTGTCAATCGAGTTCAATCCAGCATTCAATAGTTGGGTACATAATTTTATTATCTTTTGCACGATTATTGGTACACATTACTATTACACTCTGTACGTGATTGGTGATAAAAAGTCAGAAACAGTCTGCCCATGTCTGTAATTTTGGTCTAAGGTGACATGGAAAATGCGCAGTTTCAAGTATTACATTCCTTGAAACTTGCTTGCACACATCAGGTGGTAATGTGTTATATGTTTCTAGACACAAAACTAGAAGCACTAGTTACCCAAATGCCATTATCTTCTTCACAGTCACACACATTCACTTCACTTCTGACCTGTACATCTTCCTCTATCATATCTCCATCAGAATCACAATCATCCTCATTTCCGAAAAATGATTCATTATCATTGCCAGTCTTCTGTAAATCTGCCAAAGCCTGTTTTTAGTCCCTCGCAAAACGAATATCACCATCCATTATGAATAAACTAATACCACGTCTTCTTTGCACAGAGCTCATTCCAAACTGAATTTGTCGTAACAGTGCACGTAATTGTATTTTCTATTCATTGTTTACAACAATGTACAAATGAATGTCGCTTTATAAGGTACATTGTTGCCAAGATTTATTTTTGTGACAAAACATATATATGACACTGAAAATTACGTATTGTATACCTGGGGTTTTCTCTGACTCCACTGCAAACACTTTGAATTGTTGTACTGCAAAATGAGATATAACCATAAATATTTTACCCAGTTATGATAAAAAGTCCATGGATAGCATATCTGAAGAATAAGTTGTCTACAAGCACATTAAAACTGTTTGTTTATAGTTAAATGAGCCTTGGGGTCTAAAAAGACCCCAGGCATCAAGCAAGTGTTAAGTAGGGCTCTATCACATCAGCATAATCAAATAGAAATCTATTAGACATACAGTCTGGACCAGAACACTTGTTCTTGTTAAGTGATCTAAGTTGCTTCACTACTCCGATGATATCTACTTCAACGTTACTCATTCTGGCCTCTGTTTGTAATTCGAAATCTGGAATATTGGTTTCGTCTTCTTTGGTGAATGATTTTCTAATAGCTGTGTTTGGTAACTCTGCTTTAGTAGCGTTATCATCAGCAGGATCACCATTACCATCACGTACTGAGGGTATTGTTTGTGTTTTGCTCCTAGTATATTTAACAGATGTCCAGAATCTCTTTGGGTTTTCAGTCAAATTTCGAGAAAGTTTCATTGTGAAATGTATTGTAGGCACCTCACATTGAAGTCCTCGCTAAATTTCTGGCTTCTATGCAGGATCGCCAATCCTGGGGATTTTGTGTTCATTGAAATTTAGCATGCCTTTTCTATTCCTGGCCCGTTTTGTGTACCAAGAGGTACCACCACCTATTATTAATTTATTTGATATAAAACTGAATTGCTGTTAATACCAATTCTTTGAATTGGAGCCACATCTGGTCTACACTTACGTTTAGTGCTTGGAGTGAGTTGAAACTGTCTGTACTGTAATTCTATCTGCTTTCCTGAACAAATATACTTTTCGTCTATTTTTGGTAACTTTGGGACTTTCAATATTCAATCTTGCTATGACAGCTGTGTGTTCACTAATACCTGTATCCGTTTTGATGTTCGTTATGAGCTCAGGAGTATTTGTTGCGAAGAGATCAAGTGTGTTGATATCCATTTAAAATTCTAGTTGTCTTATGAATTAACAGTTCGAAGTAATTCTCAGAGAATGTATTGGTACGATTTCACACAATGTTTTATGCGTACCTCCTGATTTGAAAATATAATTTTTCCAATAGATTGAGGGTAAATTAAAATAATTTCCTACTATTATTGTGCGAGTTGGGTACATGTTTGCAATTAGACACAGTGGGGCCGGTAAAAGGAACCAAATATTAACTTTTTCGAGTACAACCTCTACCCATAACAACTCACAGGAACTATCAACTTTAACTTCACTACACAATAGACTACTTTTGACAGCGACAAACACGCATCCAACTATTTTGTTTAATCTATCCTTTCTGAGCACAGTTAGCTCTATTGCAAAAACTTCTGCTGAACTTATTTCCAGCTTAAGCCAACTTTCGCTACCTATAATGCGTGTTTCAGTGCTTTCTATCAATGCTTGGAGTTCTGGTACTTTCCCAACACAGCTACGACAATTCACAACTGTTATACAGATAGTTACTAGATCTATATTTCTCCTGTGATCGACCTGCATCCTTTTAGACAGCCCATTTTGTGTTTCCCCAAAGCCCTCTAACCTAAAAACCCACCCAGTCCACGCCACACAGGCCCCGCTACCCGTGTAGCCGCTTCCTGCGTGTAGTGGACTCCTGACCTATACAGCGGAACCCAGAACCCCACCACCTGATGGCGCAAGTAGGGAAATCTGCAGCCTACACGGTCACAGAACTGTCTGAGCATCTGATTCAGACCCTTCACTCGGCTCTGTACCAGAGGTCCACAGTCGGTCCTGTCAATTATGCTGCAAGTGGTGAGCTCTGCTTTCATCTTGTAAGCAAGACGGGCAGTTCTTATCTAATAATTCACAGGCTACAATTCACCCATTTGTAGCTTACCACAAAGACTCAAGCACTAATGAAATACGACATGTATCATACATGGAAATATCTGACTTCCTTCAGTATGATACAGTGTGTGTTTATTCTTTCCAGAAAAATTCCATCAATTTATTAAAATTGTCAGTTTTCAAATCCAAAGCACATTTATTATTTTTCAGGTGGATGTGATGCCCAATACAAAAACAGAAAGAACTTAATGAATCTGTCCTAGCATCAGGAAGATTTTATTTATTTATTTATTTATTTATTTTATTTTATTTTTTTTATTTTTTTTTGCTACTGCACATGGTAAAGGACTTTGTGATGGGGTAGCAGGGACTGTAAAGAGATTAGCAAGACTTGCCAGCCTCAAGCGACCTAAGGAAATCATATTCTGACATCAAGACAGTAGTTTGAGTGGTGCAAGGAAAACATTCCTTCATGTATCTTCCATTATACATTTGGTTTCCTATCATAATGATGATTTGGCCAAACTGAAACAACGTTTCAAAAATACGTTTACCCATAAGCTTCATTGTGTAATAACTGTTAATGGAGGTTTAGTAAGGATGAAGGCATATTCTGCTTCTTCACTGAGTAGAAAAGACTCAGTGGTTGCTATGGTGAGTGAAATTCTGTTAACAGATGTACATGGATTGGTTGCCTGTGTGCATGACAATCATTGGTGGGTTGCATATGTCTATAAACTTGTGAAGAAACAGATGAGTTAAAGGTCAGCTTATTGCACCCACATGGACCGTCTGTCATTTATGTTTCCTGTAAAACCAGAAAATGTGACATTATCACAAGAGTCGATCCAGTGACACCAACTAGAAGGACATACAATCTCCCTGCATCAGATCTGGCGAACATTAACAATTTAGTTGAAGAATTGTGAGGAGAGATCTAGGCCTAATCACTTTTCATTAAAATTTTAATGTAAATGGTTCATAATACCATTATAATAATGGAAACCATATTTTTATACAATACTAGATGACCCGGTGAACTTTGTATCACTTACCTCTTAATATAAACCATACTAATTTAAATGTGTATTTTAGACCCAGTAGCTTTATAAAGGCATCATCAGATAGTCTATGTATTGGCTTGATAGTGGGCGGAAAGAGTGGGCTTAATCACGCACACATGTTCATATTCGGGTTCAGATCGTGTAAAGCGAACTTTACTCTTTCAAAGTATATTTCTGAACGCACCCAACACAACAACCAAGTCATTATTTTACATGTTTTAAATCTAAATTTTCCTCACAATTTCTCCATATTTTATCAACGTTTAAACCTTCCCTGAACTTCCATGAATGTGACATGAACATTATCCTGGACATGTATGCGTGATTTTCCCACTCTTTCCACCCACTATCGAGCTGATACTCAGACTATCTGATGATGCTTTCATAAAGCTACTGGGCCTAAAATACACATGATTTAAATTAATATGGTTTATATTAATAAGAAAGTGATACGAAGTTCACTGGGTCATCAAGTCATCTAATCGACCCGGCAATGCTTTGCAATTGCTAATATGTATCTACTCTTGCTTTGCACGTCAAAAGTGCAAAATTTTATCACAATCGTACGAATGATATTGATATCCCAAAGAAATGAGCTCTTTCAGTTTTACAAAAATTTTCCTATTTTCCGGCCAACTATTCCGAACTTTTACTTCACTCAAACCTTCCTCTCACTTTGAACATCGAATGTGCAAAATTTTATCGCAGTCAGATGAATGCTATTGATATTTCATAGAAAATTCTCTCTATATTTTTTTCTGAATTTTCCAATTTTCCGGGAAACTTTACCAATATTTTATTTCAAAAGAACGTTACTCTTGCTTTGAATGTCAAATATACAAAATTTTATCACAATCAGATGAATGATATTGATATCCTATTAAAAAAGATCTCAGTTTCTCAAGAATTTTCAAATTTTCCGGATAACTTTCCCAAATTTTTAGTTAAGAGCGTTCATCTTGAACATCAAATTATCAAAATTTTATCGCAATCGGATGAACGGTTCTCAACTTATAGTGTTGAGTAGATTTAGAAAGAAATTAAAAAAGGAATTTGGTTCGAATTTTGCGACTTTCCTTTTTAACTGCCCCCATTTGTTTTTACTGAAAACTTTTCCAAGACCACAATGAACAAAACAAAAAAGAATTACCCCTCTCCGTCATGTGAATAGTCAGTTATAGTGCTGAATTCACCAAAAACACAATTTCAGTTTTTCTCAAATGTTCCAATTTTCCGGTAGATTTTCTAAAAAATTTATTTCATACAAACCTTGTCCTGTCAAGCCGTACTCAAGTGATGCTCTTACAACCATGTGGCAATTTATTTTTATTCACAGATAAACATTCACTTTCACTTTCGGTTTTTCCTAAATTTTCCTATTTTTCCGGGCGAATTTTCCTTTATTTGATGCAAATCTTCTTCTTGCTTTCAACATGAAATGTACAAAATTTTATCGCATTTGGACAAATGGTATTGATAGCTCAATGGAAAAAGCTGTTTCAGTTTTTCCAGATTTTCCTCTTTTCTGGACAACTTTTCCACATTTTATCACCGTTTAAATCTTCCCTGGACTTACACGAATATTTCAAGACGAAAATTAGCCAAATCGGTTCAGCTGTTCGAGTTTTAGTGAGACAAACGAACAGCAATATATATATATATATATATATATATATATATATATATAAAACAGATGACTTACCAAAAGGACCGGCTCGTTGATAGAAACAAACAAAATAAATAAAATCACACACAAACACACATACAAGCTTTCGCAGCCTAGCTGCTTCGTCAGGCAGAAGGGAAGGAGAGGGAAAAGGAAATGATGAGGGTTTCAAGGGAGTGGATAAGGTGTCATTCCAATCCCGGGACAGGAAAGACTTACCTTGGGGGGGGGGGGGGGGGGGGGGGGGGAAGAGGGTAAACAAAAACACACACACCCACACATTTACACAGACGCAAGTACACCTAGGCAGACACACTGTAGAACTGGCTTTGTGTGTGATTTCATTTATTTTATTTGTTTCTATCGACGAGCCGGTCCTTTTGGTAAGTCATCTGTTTTCTATTTTTATTTTTGTTTATCCCACCGGGAAAGTTTCCCCTCTATAATTTATATTATGGATTGTATGTAATCATAATTTGTGTTTCATATATGTGAGTTGCCTTCATTTCAGTAGTGTATTGCTGCTGAGAAAATATTTTTTGTGAATGATGCCTTTGGTGTGCCATCTGGACATTTACCACATTTTTAGTAACATAATGGAACAATAAAATACATTTTTTTCCAGAAAATTTGAAGATGGAGGTGTTTTGAGATATTCTAAGTCAAAAGTCAAGGTCAATGACCTTTAGAACAAAAATATTCAGAATCCTGCCACATGGCATGTGTATAGGTCTCTATTCATTGGCTTCCCAATGGTACCATTTTAAGTGCTGTAACCAGAATTACAGTCTTTTATGTTGAGACAGACCCATTTAAATTTCGCACAAATTCCACACTTTCCAGCCCTCTAACTTTCTTCGCAGTTGTAATACAGCCTTGCAAATTGGTATTTTTCCATCTCTTATCTGGATCATTGAATGCAGCAAATTTGAAAGAAATCTGAAATTGTCATTTACTGCATTGAATTGACATGGAATGACCCTTTTCGCATATGACTCTACAGCTGATCTGGTCCGAGGGCCATGTCACACCAGAGGGCTAGGATGTTGACAGATACCCACTGGCTAAATGGGGTGTTGTAGGGCTCCAGGCAACAAAAGATAAGAGGAGTCATTCCAGTGACAAGGTGGAACATGGGCGAACAATGGTCTGAAACTGAGGCCTGGGCGAAATGAGAAGGACAGCAGCAAAAATGTACATAATTTTTAACAAGGAGAGGAAATGTATCCCAAATGGCAGCAACATACCAATTCCAAAAAATCTGTTTCTGGCATTAAGAACCCAGGCTCAAAACTATTTTGGGGGTCCAATAAGGTACTGTCTTCCATCAGAGAGAAACTAAGGAAGAAGAAATTGCTGAAGCAGCTGGCAAGAGGCCACCATTGGTCAAATTCTATATGGATTGGTTGGGATGGCTGACAAGAAAAAGTGGGCATAACTGTATGATGTGATTCCACCCATCTGCTTTGACCAGGATGTCAAATATGTAGGAAAACCTGTATTTCAGTCATAGGCAACTGCAAATAATATATCAATTGATCAGTGTTTTCTATCAAATCACTTGGTTAATTAAAATCTTACTGGTAATTTGGAATAAGTATTGAATATCACAGTTGCAGCCTACTATTCATACTAACATCGCAGTGCCATCACCGCTTGTTTACTCGCAACAATTTAAGCTGCACTCTTAGGTTCCTGCCTAACCACATCCTTAAAAACAATGACATTCGTAAAAATATTAGAGTACTTTTGTCAATCAGAATAGACGTTTATAGTCTAGCTTGTCAAAAGTACTTTGCCTACTACACAACACGCCAATGCTACAGGTCAGGGCCAACAGGTGGAATCACGTGTTATAAATGACCCAAATAGGATTCCCATTACCTAATGAACGAAGGCCCACATGGGACAGTGCTCTGGCAAATGGTACTGAAGATTGTACTATCAGGAAAGGATCGCTGTCACATAAATCATCATGGATGTCTCATGGAATGGAAGGTAGGAATCTAGGGCTAGATTGATGGACGATAAAATGTCAAGGGCCATATTTAAGTGTGTGGGAGCCCCAGTGTTGAAAAGGCAGAGACCGAAGCCTCCCAAGTCTTCAAAAACACTGCCATAGTCAGCGGTCACATTACCACCCACCTGAGGATTATAGACAATGAAGTGGAAGGAAGTCAGGATAGCACTCTCAAAGGTCATGGGCAGCAGGGAGCATAAGAGGCAGGTCTGGAGGGAGATACAGACTGCAAAATTAGATGGATCCAAACAGCCAACACTTCCAATGTAATATGAAGAGTATCCCAAGAACTAACAATATACTTTTAGACTAGTGTCGACATATGGTCTCAGACTTACAAAGAGCCAACCCATTCCAGCAGTAGGCTTGGAAACCACGAAGAGTTTGTGTGTGAGCATCTATAAAGCGTGATTCTTGCCATAAAATAATGGCTGTTGTCTATAAAGAAAGGAGAGATTGCAATAATAGAAGATGACAATGGTAGCCATTGCAATTCCACTGGAGGTGACAATTGAAGTCTGTGATATGACCTGTAAGCTTTGACCAAGTCATATCTGAGTGAAAGGCAATAGTTTGCTTACAAGCAGAACATAGACTGTGATTTTGTGTTCAAAAAGTGATCTGTAACTCCTCAGTTAACCCCCCCCCCCCCCCAAGTGAGCTCTGAAGGCGCAAATTATTATCTACAATACGTAAGTATTATGATACTATCCTGTAGGTTTACAATCGTTGGATGTTGAACATGTTACAATTGGTCATTTGGCGACCTGGTGGTCATCACTGGTAGAAAGAGGTGTTTTTTCACAACTGTTGAGGTCATTAGTGCCCAAATCAAAACAGATATACCCAAGGATAATAAGCCTATATGGAAACAGCTAAAACATAGGATAAAATACAACAAAAGGAAGAGCTAAATGTCCTTTGACAAATTGGTCAAGTTGATAAAATTCAATACTTGAGCAACAGCTCATGCGTTATCAGCTAAAATTTCTTCCAGTGTATCCGGTAGATTCAGTGCAATCCAAACAGGAGTAAAATTTGAACAAGACAATAAAACATGGCGCACCGTCAGCGGGTGACCACAGGAACACGATGGTGCGAGGTCACCAGTTAGCAAGTGGCGGTGGCTGAACCAGCAATGTCCGATCCGCAACCGGGCCAAGATAACCTCTTCTCGTCGTGAGCGGCGTGATGTCATCCACGTCACTGGGAGCAGTTTAATGGTTCAAAGCTTATTATTTGTAAGCGAGGAGCACACATTATGTCATGACAATATAATGTGACAGGAAAGAGCCCCTCAAATATCATTCGATGGGACACAGTACGTAGCTCTGTCCAAGGTAGAAGAGTTGCAGCATTTTCCGCAGCATCAGCAGCCTCATTACCAGGCACGCCTGCATGGCCAGGTACCCACAGGAGGTAAACACGGGACCCGTCGGTGGCTAATAATTGAAGAGAGCGGTTGATTCGGTGCACAACAGGATGGGCCGAAAAGGGGACTCTCAGACTCTGGATAGCACTGAGGGAATCAGAGCAGATGACATAGGAAGGAGAATGGTGTCTGCGGATGTATAGCACAGCCCGATAAAGGGCAAAAAGCTCAGCTGTGAAATTCGAGCAGTGGTCATTAAGCCTGTACTGAAAACTGTCATCAACGACGACAAACGCATATCCGACACCTTCATTGGTCTTAGAGCCATCCGTATATATGAAGATGGAATTTTCGAGCCGTGTACAAAGTTCAAGTACCTTGAGCAGTAAAAAGCATCCAAAGTACTCTCCTTTGGGAGTGAAGTGAGTTTTAGGTGAAAGTGAACTTGAGCCTGAAGCCAAGGTGGCACTGGGCTCTCACCTATTTGAAATGTGTAAGGGAGGGTAAAATTGAGCTGCCGAAGCAAGCGACAAAAGCGGACTCCATAAAGGAGCAGGGCAATCGTGGACAGCCCGTAATGGCTATTGAGGGAGTCATTAAGGAATGATGGATAGGAAGGGTGATGGGGCATCGAAAGCAGACGGCAATATGTTGCGTCGATAGGTTAAAGGTAATTCAGCAGCTTTGGCATAGAGGCTGTCAACAGGGCTAGTGTAAAAAGCTATCGCCAGGCATAACCCCCGATGGTGAATCGAGTATAAATGGCGTAAAATGGATGGCCGTGCAGAAGAGTACATGAAACTCCCGTAATCCAGCTTGGATCTGACAGCAGACCGATAGAGGTGACGCAGGACGGTACGATTCACTCCCCATGATGTACCACTAACAACACGGAGAACATTGAGGGAATGAGTACAGCGGGCAGCCAGAGAAGACATGTGGAGACCAGTTAAGTTTCCTATCCAACGTTAGGCCTAAAAATGTCGTCGTCTCCACAAAGGAGAGAGAGAGCAATGGGGCCGAGATGGAGGAAGAAACTCTCTGTATCTCCAGAAGTTGATACACACCGTTTTCTCATGGGAGATACAAAAGCCGTTTGTGACACTCCAGGAATAGAGACTGTCAAGGCAATGCTGAAGATGACTCTCCAGGAGACACGTTCTCAGAGCGCTGCAACAGATCGTGAAGTCGTCCACAAACTGGAAGCCTGAAACATCAGCTGGGAGGCAATCCATAATTGGGTTGATCGCAATGGTGAAAAGTGCCACACTCAAACCTGAATATGAATGGCATCGGGCCCCGGGGCAGAGGATCGGGAGACCGCAAGGGCACATTCTAGTTCCTGCATGGTGAAGGTGGTGTAGTAACTTTCACGATTGGGAGATGTAAAAGAAGGCGTTTGTGCCTCCTCGGCCTGTATTCAGGGGAGGAACGCAGGGTCATAATTGCCTGAGCTTGAGACCTCAGCGAAAGAGCGGCCCAAAACATTGCAGATATCAACAGGGTCCACGAGAACGTGGTGTGCTATGTTCAGGCCGGGGATTGGGGAATGGACCTTAGTGCCAGATAACCAGCGTAGGTTACCCCAGGTGACTGGCAAAGGAGTAGATCTGTAGAAAGAACTCGTAAAAGCAGTCCAGCAAGTTTTTTTTGCTTTCTTTAATGACAACGGAATTTCGCTCGTAATCTTTTGTAATTAATACAATTTTCCAAAGTAGGCCAGTGTTGAAACAGACATAAGAGCACGTCGCCAGGCACGAATAGAGTCACAACATGCTGCATTCCACCAGGAAACTGGGATCCTACGTGAAGATGTTGATGTTCAGGGTATGAAATGTTCGGCAGCAGTGAGGATGACGTCCATGAGATAGTTGACCTGACTTTCACAGCTGGGGAAATCCTGATCATGAAAAACCGCCATGGAAGAATAGAGCTCCCAGTCGGCTTTGGAGATGTTCCAACTAGTGGAATATGGAGAAGTGGTATGATGTAGTAGAGAAATTATACAGGGGAAATGGTCGCTCGAGTACCTGTCAGACAGAGCATACCATTCGAAATGATGTGCAAGTGGAGTAGTGCATATTGCGAGGTCCAAATGGGAATAGGTATGCATCGTGTCAGGTAAGAAAGTTGGTTCGCCAGTATTTAGGCTGACAAAGCTAAGGTGGCACAAGAGCTCAGCCAAAAGAGAGCCCCTCTGGCAGGAAGCTGGAGAGCCCCATAGAGGGTGGTGGGCGTTGAAGTCACTAATCAACAAAAAAGGTGTAGGAAGCTAAGCAACAAAGTGCAGTAAGTCTGCCCTAGGAATGGCAGACAACAACAGGGTGTAGCTATTACAAAGAGAGAAGCTGAATATGGAGATGGTGACACGGACGGCACCTGCCTTTAGGGGAGTTTGCAGTGGGATGGGACGTCTTCCTGAATGAACAGCATAGCACCTCCATGGGCAGGAATACCTTCCATAGGAGGTAAATCAAAATGTACTGCAGTGTATTGTGGGAAATTGATATGATCGATTGGACGGAGTTTCGTTTCTTGCAGATCGACTACTAAGAAGTAGTCTCAATTCATCACAGTTGGAGAGAATGCCTCTGATGTTCCATTGACGGAGTACCGTGAAGAAAGCATGAGAAGAAAAAAAGGGAGAAGGCAAGAGGGGATTACCTCGATGGCCGCTGAGGGCCTTTTTTTTTTTTTTTTTTTTTTTGTTTTAGGGCGCACAACTTCTATGGTCATTAGCGCCCAGCCAAGAACATAGATTCGCTATGATCTCAAAAAAATGGAGACTGTCAGAACATCAACAAGAGGCTAAAAACGAAAGATAAAAGACAATTAAAAGGGTTAAATATCATTGGATAGGTTGGCCAAGTTGATAAAACGCAAAACTCGAGCAGCTGCTCGTGTGTCATCAGCTAAAATTTCCTCCAGAGTAGACGGAAAGTGAAGGGCTACACGGAGATGATTAAAATTAACACAAGTCAGTAAAACATGTCGCACTGTCAGCAGTTCACCGCAGGAGCACAGCGGTGCAGGATCGGCGGTTAGCAAATGACGGTGGCTGAAACGGCAGTGACCGATCCGCAACCGGGCCAGAATGACCTCCTCCCGCCGAGAGGGGCATGAGGAGGTCCTCCAAGCGGTCGGGATCGGTTTGACATTTCGCAATTTATTGTTGTATAGTGGAAGCCACACACTGTGCCATTGCGACACGATACTCCGGCGAAGAGCCCGTTGAACATCGTCCGATGGGACGCAAAAGGTAGCCATGCGAGGCAAAAGAGCCGCTGCCTTGGCTGCTATGTCGGCGGCCTCATTCCCGGGCACACCCACATGGCCAGGGACCCACAGGAAGGAAACATGACAGCTGTCATCTGCTAACAACCGGAGGGAGCGTTGGATCTGATATACGAGAGGATGGTTCGAGAGACGGTCCTTAAGACTCTGCAGGGCACTAAGGGAGTCCAAACATATGGCATAGAAAGGTTGGCGGTGGCGGCAGGTATACAAAACGGCCTGGTGGAGGGCGAAAAGCTCAGCCGTGAAGTTCGAGCACCGGTCAGGGAGCTTGTATTGGAAACGGTTGTCCCCGACGACGAAGGCAGATCCGACACCGGCAGTGCTCTTGGAACCATCAGTGTAAATAAATACAGCATTATCGAACCGCGAACGGAGTTCGACAAGCCTCGAGCGGTATACCAAATCCGAAGTGCTCTCCTTGGGGAGCGAACTAAGTTCAAGGTGTGTGTGAACCTGGGCCTGATGCCACGGTGGCAATGGGCTTTCGCTCAACCGAAGGGTGGAAGGAAGGGTAAAATCGAGCCGCTGTAGCAGGTGGCGAAACCGAACTCCCGGTGGAAGCAAGGCAATCGCAGACAACTGATATTGGCGATCGAGTGAGTCGTCAAAAAATAATCGATAAGATGGATGGTTGGGCATCGACCGTAGGCGGCATGCGTACCGACACAAGAGTATGTCACGTCGAGTGATCAAGGGTAATACAGCAGCCTCGGCATACAGACTCTCAACAGGGCTGGTATAAAATGCACCGGTCGCAAGACGTAAACCCCGATGGTGGATGGAGTTGAGACGGCGGAGAATCGACGGCCGTGCTGAAGAGTATACAAGGCTTCCGTAGTCGAGCTTCGACTGAACAATGGCCTGGTAAAGGTGAAGCAGGACGGTACGATCCGCTCCCCATGACGTGCCACTGAGGACACGGAGAACGTTAAGGGATCGGGCACAACGGGCAGCCAGGTAGGACACGTGTGTGGACTAGCAAAGTTTCCGATCCAACATGAGTCCCAAGAATTTCGTAGTCTCCACGAAAGGGAGAGCAACAGGGCCGAGATGTAGAGAAGGTGGAAGAAATTCCTTGTATCTCCAGAAATTGATACACACAGTTTTCTCAGTGGAGAATCGGAAGCCGTTTGCGATGCTCCATGAATATAGACGGTCAAGACAGCGTTGGAGAGAACGCTCCAAGAGACACGTCCGCTGGGCGCTACAATAAATTGCGAAATCGTCAACAAAAAGAGATCCGGAGACGTCGGCTGAAAGGCAATCTACGATCGGATTGATTGCAATGGCAAAGAGCGCCACACTCAAGACGGAGCCCTGTGGTACCCCATTCTCCTGGCAAAAGGTATCTGACAAAACAGAGCCCACCCGTACCCGGAACTTACGATCCGCCAAAAACGCTTGAATGAAAAGAGGAAGGCGGCCCCGAAGGCCCCACGTGTGCAATGTGCGGAGAATGCCCGCTCTCCAACAGGTATCGTATGCCTTCTCCAAGTCGAAGAACACTGCTACTGTTTGACGGTTCTTTAGAAAGTTGTTCATAATGAAGGTCGACAACGTAACGAGGTGATCAGCAGCAGAGCGGTGTCGACGAAAACCGCATTGGATATTAGTCAGGAGGCGCCGAGATTCGAGGAGCCAGACCAACCGAGCGTTAACCATGCGTTCCATCACCTTACAGACGCAGCTCGTCAGAGAAATGGGGCGATAACTGGAAGGAAGGTGTTTGTCCTTCCCTGGTTTGGGGATGGGGACAACAATGGCTTCACGCCAACTTGTGGGAACATGACCTTCAGTCCATATGCGATTGTAGGTACTAAGAAGAAAGCACTTGCCCGCAGGAGAGAGGTTCTTCAGCATCTCAATATGAATGGAATCGGGCCCGGGAGCAGAAGACCGGGACAGGGCGAGAGCATGGTCTAGCTCCTGCATGGTGAAGGCGACGTTATAATTTTCACGGTTAAAAGAGCGGAAAGAAGGCGGCCGTGCCTCCTCTGCCTGTTTGCGAGGGAGAAAGGCAGGGTGGTAATGGGCAGAGCTCGAAACCTCCGCAAAGAAACGACCCAATGCGTTTGAAACATCAGCGGGGTCCACGAGGACTGCGTTCTCTATGGTCAGGCCAGGAATCGGGGAGTGGACCTTGATGCCGGACAAACGGCGGAGGCCACCCCAGACAACCGTGGAGGGAGTGAAACGGTTAAAAGAACTAGTAAAAGCAGTCCAGCAAGCTTTCTTGCTGTCGTTTATGATACGACGGCACTGCGCTCTCATACGTTTGTAATTGATGCAATTCTCCAAAGTTGGGTGGCGGCGGAAGGTGCGTAAAGCACGGCGCCGGGCTCGAAGCGCGACGCGGCAGGCTGCAGTCCACCAAGGGACCTGGACACGACGTGGAGAAGAGGAAGTACGAGGTATGGAACGTTCAGCAGCGGTGAGAATAACCTCTGTGAGGTAGTCGACCTGACTGTCACAGGTGGGAAAATCCCGATCGTGAAAAACAGCCATGGTAGAATAAAGCCCCCAGTCGGCTTTAGAAATGTTCCAACCGGTGGGACGAGGAGATGGGGAATGATGCAGGAAGTGGATGATACAAGGGAAATGGTCACTTGAGTACGTGTCAGAAAGTGCATACCACTCAAACCGACCGGCAAGCTGAGGAGTGCATATTGCGAGGTCTATATGGGAGTAAGTGTGTGTTGTGTCGGAAAGGAAGGTCGGTGCACCGGTGTTGAGGCAGACAAGATCGAGGTGTTGGAGGAGGTCCACCAAAAGGGAGCCTCTCGGACAAGGTGCCGGAGAGCCCCATAGGGGGTGGTGGGCATTAAAGTCGCCTACCAATACGAAAGGTGAAGGGAGCTGGTCAACAAGATGTAGCACATCCGCCCTAGTAAGGGCAGATGACGATGGCGAATAGATATTACAGAGGGAGAAGGTAAATGTGGATAAGGTGATGCGGACGGCAACTGCCTGTAGGTGAGTGTGCAAGGAAATGGGATGGAAATAGACATCGTCTCGAAGGAGCATCAGAACCCCTCCATGGGCTGGGACACCTTCCACGGGTGGCAGGTCGAACCGCACAGAGGTGTAGTGTGGAAAGTCTGCACGATCACGTGGACGCAACTTAGTTTCTTGAAGACAGACGATAAGCGGGCAGTGCAACCGAAGGAGTAGTTTTAACTCCTCCCGATTGGAACGAATGCCGCGGATGTTCCATTGAAGGAGTGCCATGATAAAAATGAAATAAGAAATAAGGATAAAAACCAACTAGCAAGCGGGGTCACCTCGACGGCCCCTGAGGACCGGATTTCGAGGGAGCACTGCTATCGCCATCTAGTGGCAAAGGGTCATGTTCCATTGGTTCGATCGACGCGCCTGCCACCTCCCGGAGTTGATCAGGAGGGGCAGCTTCCACCGCCGGTAGACGGCCGGGTGCCCGGCAAACGGAGCGTCCCGGTGAAACAGAAGACGGCCGAGTCCGGCAACTGTTGGATGGCGTGACCGACGAGTCACGCCGCGGCGGGGAAGGTGGGGGCTGTTCTTTTTTGGAAGCCTTCTTAGAAGGATGACGGGTTGAAGAAGCGGTTGACGATTGAGAAGTCAGAGTCTTGAGAAAATCTTCGCGGACGGGTTCCCTTTTTGAACTCCGGGCAGCAGATTTGGGTGCCCGGGATGTGTGTGAACTGGTCGACGAATTCAGTGTAGAACGGGTAGAAGGCATCGGAGAGGTGGAACGAGCAATTCTCGGGCTAGCCGATCTGACGACAGTGTCACTGAACGTTAAATCGCAAGTCTGAATGCCCACCTCCTTAGTTGGTCGAGGGGAGGCGAGGACCTGGCTGAAAGTACCTGATGGGAGTACTGCGGGCTTCCTACTAGCTAATAACTTCCGAGCGGCATAGGTCGAGACCTTCTCCTTCACGCGAATCTCTTGGATGACCCGCTCTTCTTTATAAACGGGGCAGTCCCGTGAAGAAGCAGCATGGTCACCCATGCAATTAATGCAGCGAGGGGATGGAGGTAGACATTCACCCTCATGAGCGTCCCTGCCACAGGTGGCGCACTTGGCTGCATTTGGACAAGATTTACTGGTATGATTGTACCTTTGGCAATGGAAGCAGCGTGTAGGATTTGGTATGTACGGGCGGACGGAAATGACCTCGTAGCCCGCTTTCACTTTCGATGGCAGGTCAACCTTGTCAAAAGTCAAGAAGACAGTACGGGTTGGCACGAGTTCATTGTTAATCTTTTTCATCACGCGATGAACATCTGTGACTCCCTGATCGGACATATAGTTCAATATCTCCTCGTCCGATAACCCATCCAGTGATCTAGAAAACATTACCCCCCGCGAAGAGTTGAGGGTGCGGTGAGCCTCCACTTTCACAGGGAAAGTATGTACAAGGGTAGCTCGAAGTAACTTCTGCACCTGGAATGCATTTTCTATTTCGAGCAACAAGGTCCCGTTGCGCTGCCTAGAGCAGGTCTTCAAGGGACCAGCGATCGCATCGACACCCTTCTGAATAATGAACGGATTTACTGCAGAAAAATCCTTATCGTCGGTACGTGATACCACCAGGAACCTAGGAATGTTAGGCAATGCTTTCTGTGGCTGAGAATCATGTTTCCGCTTATGGGTCAGGGTTATAGATGATGTGGAAGGTTTCATAGCGGAGGTGTCCCCCATGATTACCGGCGTCTCCGATGGCGCGCTCCTTCCTTGTGGGGGCCCTCACTGAGGGCGCACCCGCCTTAGGTGACTGTTCGCACCTCAGGTCACACCTCCCGAGAACGGACGGAGGGACCAATTGGCATGTTCGGAAGGTATCAGCTCGGGTAATCACCCCTCCCTGGGCCCACCAGGAACCTAGGAATGTTAGGCAATGCTTTCTGTGGCTGAGAATCATGTTTCCGCTTATGGGTCAGGGTTATAGATGATGTGGAAGGTTTCATAGCGGAGGTGTCCCCCATGATTACCGGCGTCTCCGATGGCGCGCTCCTTCCTTGTGGGGGCCCTCACTGAGGGCGCACCCGCCTTAGGTGACTGTTCGCACCTCAGGTCACACCTCCCGAGAACGGACGGAGGGACCAATTGGCATGTTCGGAAGGTATCAGCTCGGGTAATCACCCCTCCCTGGGCCCGGCCTTTACCGGGGGGTACGTACGTGCCCTACATGTCTACCCGGGGCGGGGAGTTACGCCTTACCCCGTCACCGGCTACGCAGAGCGTGGGTCGACCTTCAGACACGCACAGGGAGGAAAGAAAGGAGGAAGGAGAGAAAGGGATGAAGGAGGGAGAATCTCAAACGCCGAGGCGGAGATTAAAGGGTGAGTCAAGAACAAGGAGAAAGGAAAAATAGGAGAAGGCTGAAGAACAAGAAAGGAAGAGGACCAAGAAGAGAAGACAGGAAGCGAAAAAGAAACCTTTGACTGATGAAAAACGCCCGTTTCCGGGCGAAGGCACAAACCGGGGGGGGAAAGAGGGAAGCGGCCTGGGACGGAAGAAAGGTCGCTTCGGCTCGGGGCCCCGTGCGCGCCACACACGTACCCACAAAAGAGCTGTGGGCCCCCTGGGGGGGCTGAGGGCCTGGCCGCGAGGCGGCACTGCTACTGCAATCGACAGATGGACAGTCATGCTCCATGGGTTCAGACATCTGTTCTGCCTCCTTCCTGGAGTGATTTAAAGGAGCAGTTTCCTCCGCCGGTGAGATGCCGGCAGATCGGCAAGCAGTAGAGCATCCTGGCGAAACAGAGGACGGGCAGGGCTGTCTACTGCTGGATGGCGTGACCGAAGAGTCATGCCGTGGCGGGGAAGGAGAGCAACTTCTCTTTTTGTGTGCCTTTTTGGAGGCAGTTTGGTTTGAAGAATGAGAGGCTGGTGGTGGAGAAGATGACATTTTTAGAAAATCTTCGCGAACAGGATCTATTTTTTGAAGTCCAGGCATCCGACATAACGGACCGTGATTTCTGTGAAATGGATTTTGACTGGTTTTAAGAGTGAGCAGATGGCATTGGGGATGTTGAGCGGGCAATCTTTGGGCTGGCTGATCAGGCAACTGTGTCACTGAAGGTAAAGTCACACGTCTGAGTACCCGTCTCCTTTGTTGGTCGAGAAGAGGAATGGACATTGCTGTAGGTACCCACTGGGAGCACAGCAGGCTTTCTACTTGCTACTAATTTCCGGGCTGCAGAGGTGGGAACTTTTTCCTTCACTCTGATTTCCTGGATGGTCAGCTCGTCTTTATATACAGGGCATTCATGAGAATTAGCAGGATGGTCACCCATGCAGTTAATGCAGAGAGGGGCCGTAGGTGGGGCAGTCACCCTCATGGGAGCCCCTACCACAGGTGACGCATTTCGCTGCATCGGGGCACAACTGACAGGTATGATTGAAAGGCTGACACTGATAACAGTAAGTGGG
The DNA here is from genome assembly GCA_026315105.1 of Locusta migratoria. Lineage (NCBI taxonomy): Eukaryota > Metazoa > Arthropoda > Insecta > Orthoptera > Acrididae > Locusta > Locusta migratoria. The sequence goes on from CM048745.1 coordinate 135,995,355, forward strand.
ATTTGGAACATACAGCCGAACAGAGATGATTTCATAGCCTGCTTTTATCTTCGAAGGATGGTCAACTTTGTTGAAGGTCAGAAACACTGTTTGGGTCAGTGTTAGGTGGTTGTTAACTCTCTTCATCACACGATGTACAGCTGTTACACCCTGGATGGAAAGGTACTCCTGTAGTTCATCATCAGAGAGGCCGTCAACGGATCGTGAAAACACTACCCCCCCACGACGAGTTTAGGCTACGATGAGGTTCAACCTTAACAGGAAAGGTGTGTAACAGTGTAGTGCAAAGCAACTTCTGGACTTGGAAGGCACCTTCAGTTTCCAGCAACAGTGTCCCATTACGATGGAGGGAACAAGTTTTGACAGGACCTGCAATCGTATCGACACCCCATTGTATTACAAAGGGATTCAATGATGAGAAATCATGGCCGTCAGTGCATGAAACAACAAGGAACTTTGGCAAGTTAAGCAAAATTTTCTTTGATTCATCTATTTTCCTTTTCTGGGTAAAGGACAAAGTAGAAGCAGGAATTGCGAAGTTGTCCCTCATTATTACCGGCGTCTCGGATGGCGCGCTCCTTCCTAATGGGGAACCCTCACTGAGGGCTCGCCCTCCTTAGGTGATTGTCCACACCTGAGGTCACACATCCCGAGAAACGGACGGAGGGACCAATCAGCACGGTCGGAAGGTGTCAGCTCGGGTAATCACCCCTCCCTTGGCCTGGCCTTTACCAGGGGGGTACATGCGGGCCCTACATGCCAACCCAGGGCAGGTACTTACGCATTTCCCAGTCACCTGTTATGCAGCGAGTGCGTGGGTGGCCGTCAGGAACGCACAGGGAGGAAGAAAAGAGGAAAGAAGGGAAAAAGAAAGAAGTGGGCAAGATTGAGTCTCAAACGCCGAGGCTGAGACTGAAGGAGAAGAGGAAGGCTAGAAGACTACAGTAAGGAGGGAAAGGCAGAAGCAAGGTTTAGGAAAAGAGAAACCGAGGGAAGAAAAAAGCTGGTACAAGAGACCACCAAAACTCATGAGACACTCATCTCCGGGGAAGGCATAAACGGGGGGTGGGGAGGGGGAGAGACTGAAGCAGCCTGAGACGGGAAGGAAGGAGGAAGGCTGCCTTGGCTCGGGGCCCCGTGCATGCCACACACCATACCCACGAAAGACCTGTGGGACCCCGGGGAGGGCCAGGGAAGGGGGGGGGGGGGGTGGGAGTGGTAGAAAAGAGTGACATCCAGGGCAGGCTATGACACAGGAAGAGGGCAAAACCACCTAGTATGTGATGGATCTTACTCTTTAGTGTTGGCTACTGTTTCATGGTTTTGAAACAATATTTTGATATGCAGAACTGTTTTAAAACCACCATATCTCACTGTTTCAAAACTATATGGTTTCATTCCACTCTGTTTTGGATCACATTTGTGGTCGATAGTTGATACTCTGAAATAGTTTCTTCCTGTTTGTTTCACAAATTCACAGCACCGATGTTTCAAACCACTAATGCAAGAAGGCAGAACAGACTAATTGTATCCAAACAGTGGTGTTTCATTTTGCTGAAGCTCCACACAGATACACATATAACTTACTAGTACATAAATCATTTAGAGTGTCTCAAAGAGCAATTGATACTCTTGAGTCTGAAACTTATGATTACTGAAATCAGGATTCGTTTGTAAGTGAATGCTGTGTTCCGAAATGACAATGTCTGCTTTATAAATGTAAAATAATAAAAACACTATTTACATTGAAATAACAATTTAAATTCTAGGTTTATCTACCACATTAAAAACACACAAGTGAATCTACACTTTTTCATTTTAAGATACAACATAAAGCCTGAAATGACAGACTTTATACTAACAAGGGGGAAATCGAAAATTTAACTTCATATTAAAGAGTTAGAATTTTTTTTCCATGCCGTTAGTTTCTTATGGGTGAAAATGAAGTTACCTACTGTCCGACATTCATGTAAAAGAAAACCTATTTCTTTTTCATTTTAAGATACAACATAAAGCCTGAAATGACAGACTTTATACTAACAAGGGGGAAATCGAAAATTTAACTTCATATTAAAGAGTTAGAATTTTTTTTCCATGCCGTTAGTTTCTTATGGGTGAAAATGAAGTTACCTACTGTCCGACATTCATGTAAAAGAAAACCTATTTCTTAAAAGATATAAATGCATGCAAATGTAGCAGAAAAAGAATAATAAGTAAGAAATAGCAGACTGTGGCAGTGGTGTAATGGTTAAGACGTACAAGTGGTGAACTCGATGTAATGTTTAATAAGATCCAAGTATCATGAAGCTGTGTCTCTTATTTCTTCTAATTCCATAGCATTATTTTTTATTCAGTGCGCCCTTTATTCCCTATTATTGATTTAGCATGTACAGAAAGTAGCATATATGATCCATAACTGTAGCATGTGTACTGTATTGCCTTTTGTGAGTTTGTAACAGGGTAAACTTTTACCTACAATACTGGCAGCCTCACATGATTATGTTGGTAACATCAACCCAGTAGAAAATCTTTGCCAGGATGTTTCGTACAGGCCAAGAAGTCCTTTTTTTCTTTCTGTGTGTAACTACCAGCGGTACAGCAAAAAGGGAAGTACTGGCCAGCCACTATCTGATTTGGAAAAAAAAAAGAAATCATCTCTGTGGAGAGTTTCCATCATTAATCGAGTTACTAAATAATGTTGTTCCTGCTCTATGGTTGACAGGTTCTTGTCTATACCCTTGATCACACAGTAAAAAATATTGTCCTTGAAGAATGAAGATTTCATGACAAAATATTTTTGTTGTCACATGATTGCCAGAATGTTAAGTGAACTTTAACCTCCATTGGATGTGGGAATTGCAGTATTCCTGCACAGTAACTGGCCTCTCTGCAGTATTAATAATAAAAAGAAGTCAATACGATCTTGCCACAAGATGAACTGTTAGCCTTTCAATCATAAAGCTGAAGTGCTTTTAAGACAAGTAGGTACTAGTTACTGCATTGAGTTCCGTGTACTTCACAAAACCATGTTTTACTTTAAAGAAACAGTTGACCTTCCAGACAGCACAACTTAAGTTTTTAGTACAAGAAAGAGGTACATCTATGTAAATACTCCACAAATCATATTGAAGTGCATGGCAGAGGGGTCATCAAACTGCTTTTATGATATTTCTCTACAGTTCCATTCTCTAATAGCGCACAGGAAAAAGAAACACCTAATGCTTTCGATTTTCACTCTGATTTAACTTATTTTATTATTATGATCATGTGTCCCTATGAAGGTGGGTGCTAACACAATATTTTCACATTCAGAAGTTAGTGACAAATTTTGCAAACAGGCTAAATCTTACCGCAACAAATAACACATGTCTTTTCCGCTACAGCCATTGTCCTCGTACTGTTAGTGGTTCTACAGCAATACTTATACAGTACACATTGATGTTAGTACAATAAAGAGGCCCATACTATTCCAAAACATACATTGTTTCTTCGTTTTAAAACCTCACACTGTATTGTTCCATTTGTTTCGAAACTGTCAGATGTTTCAGTTTCCCATCAATATTCAGTGGGTAACTGAGGGGAGAGGGGGTGGGGGGTGGGGCAACAGCTCGGCCCAGGCCTCTCCCTCTCGCCTTGCGGAACCTCCAGATGTCAGAAGTTACTTTTTTTTATAGTAATACACATTTCCAAGGGGAAGGGGGCCCTCGTTTTGTTATGCCACTGTCCCAGGCCTCCAACAGCCTTAGTCCGCCACTGTCTCTATTACTCTGCTTTCTCTTCCCCTCCTCCCCCCCCCCCAATGCCCCCACAGGGCGAGAGAAAGAGTGGTCAGGAAGAGAGCAGGTTAAAGCAAAGTAAAGGTCCAAGAGTGTGGCTTTTTGCCCTATACAGGGTGGGTACTGTGTCCTACTCAAATGTGTTAGGCTTCTTGTCCTGCCCTCAGGTGCCAGAGAAGAGGGCTCTTTCTCCAGCGGAGGAAGCGCAATACTTTAAAGAGGAAGTGCTAACAGCCAGGAAGGGAGATAAGGGTTAAGAAAGAGGTAGTGAAACGGAGCAAAAGTAGTAGGGTGGAAACAAATTTCTGCCATGCCTCAAGAGTATGAAAGGTGATTGAGTGACAGTCTGAGTCCCTGAATTTTCTTCTCTTTTTATACACTGGGCAATCTGGCAACCAAGGAGAACACTATACACAATAGCTAACAAACTTGTGCAGTGAAGTGCAAGTGCTCATCACAGAGAATGAATAGCGCAGCCACCACAAACAGGGGTATCATGACAGGTGACGAAAACGAGGCAATGGAAACGGTGTTGGAATGCATGGCTTTTGTATTGCATCTATATTGCACGACCTTGAATTTTTCGGGGAGGTTATCCTCTTCAAAAGTCAGGATGAAAGCACTGGTGTCAACTCTATTGCCTTTGGTGGTCTATGGACATGCTGGACAAAATGCAAGTCACACAACTCCACAGCTGTCATCTACATACATACTCCACAATCCAGTGTAAGGTGCATGGCACACTGTACCACTACTAGGCAGTTCCTTTCCTAATCCACTCCCAAATAGAACGAGGAAAAAAAAAAAAAAAAAAAGAATGCCTATATTCCTCCGTACAAGTCCTAATTTCTCTTAAATTTTTTTTTTTTTTTTTTTTTTTTTTTTTTTTTTTTTTTGGGGGGGGGGGGGGCGGTTTTAGGGCGCACAACTTCTACGGTCATTAGCGCGCAGACAAGAACTTAGATTCACTAGATCTAAAAAAAAAATGTGGTGACAGAAAATCAAGAAGAGGCTAAAAACGAAAGATAAAGGACAATGAAAAGGGTTAAATATCCTTCGATAAGTTGCCTAAGTTGATAAAACGCAAAACTCTAGCAGCTGCTCATGTGTCATCAGCTAAAATTTCCTCCAGTGTAGACGGAAAGTGAAGGGCTACACGGAGATGATTAAAATTTACGCAAGACAATACAACGTGTCGCACCGTCAGCAGTTCACCGCAGGAGCACAGCGGTGCAGGGTCGGCGGTTAGCAAATGACGGTGGCTGAAACGGCAGTGACCGATCCGCAACTGGGCCAGGATGACCTCCTCCCGCCGAGAGTGGCGTGAGGTGGTCCTCCAAGCGGTCGGGATCGGTTTGACAGTTCGCAATTTATTGTTGTACAGTGAAAGCCACGCACTGTGCCATGACGACACGATACTTCGGCGAAGAGCCCGTTGAACATCGTCCGGTGGGACACAAAAGGTAGCCATGCGAGGTAAAAGAGCTGCGCCCTTGGCTGCTATGTCAGCGGCCTCATTCCCGGGCACACCCACGTGGCCAGGGACCCACAGGAAAGAAACGTGGCAGCTGTCATCTGCTAGCAACTGGAGGGAGCGTTGGATCCGATACACGAGAGGATGGTTCGAGAAAGGGTCCTCAAGACTCTGCAGGGCACTAAGGGAGTCCGAACACATGGCATAGAAAGGGTCGAGGTGGTGGCAGGTATACAAAACGGCCTGGTGGAGGGCAAAAAGCTCAGCCGTGAAGTTCGAGCACCGGTCAGGGAGCTTGTATTAGAAACGGTTGTCGCCGACGACGAAGGCAGATCCGACACCGGCAGCGCTCTTGGAACCATCAGTGTAAATAAATATGGCATTATTGAACCGCGAACGGAGTTCGACAAGCCTCGAGCGGTATACCAAACCCGGAGTGCTCTCCTTGGGGAGCGAACTAAGTTCAAGGTGAGTGTGAACCTGGGCCTGATGCCACGGTGGCAATAGGCTTTCGCTCAACCGAAGGGTGGAAGGAAGGGTAAAATGGAGCCGCTGTAGCAGGCAGCGAAACCGAACTCCAGGTGGAAGCAAGGCAATCGCAGACAACTGATATTGGCGATCGAGTGAGTCATCAAAAAATAATCGATAAGATGGATAGTTGGGCATCGACCGCAGGCGGCATGTGTACCGACACAAGAGTATGTCACGTCGAGTGGTCAAGGGTAATACAGCAGCCTCGGCATACAGACTTTCAACAGGGCTGGTATAAAATGCACCGGTCTCCAGACATAATCCCCGATGGTGGATAGAGTTGAGACGGCGGAGAATCGACGTCCGTGCAGAAGAGTATACAAGGCTTCCGTAGCCGAGCTTCGACTGAACAATGGCCTGGTAAAGGTGAAGCAGGACAGTACGATCCGCTGCCCATGACGTGCCACTGAGGACACTAAGAACGTTAAGGGATCGGGCACAACGGGCAGCCAGGTAGGACACGTGTGTGGACCAGCAAAGTTAACGATCCAACATGAGTCCCAAGAATTTCGTAGTCTCCACAAAAGGGAGAGCAACAGGGCCGAGACGTAGAGAAGGTGGAAGCAATTCCTTGTATCTCCAGAAGTTTATACACACAGTTTTCTCAGTGGAGAATCGGAAGCCATTTGCGATGCTCCAGGAATATAGACGGTCAAGACAGCGTTGAAGAGAACGCTCCAAGAGACACGTCCGCTGGGTGCTGCAATAACTTGCGAAATCGTCAACAAAGAGAGATCCAGAGACGTCGGCTGAAAGGCAATCTACGATCGGATTGATTGCAATGGCAAAGAGCGCCACACTCAAGACGGAGCCCTGTGGTACCCCATTCTCCTGGCAAAAGGTATCTGACAAAACAGAGCCCACCCGTACCCGGAACTTGCGATCCGCCAAAAACGCTTGAATGAAAAGAGGAAGGCGGCCCCGAAGGCCCCACGTGTGCAATGTGCGGAGAATGCCCGCTCTCCAACAGGTATCGTATGCCTTCTCCAAGTCGAAGAACACTGCTACTGTTTGACGGTTCTTTAGAAAGTTGTTCATAATGAAGGTCGACAACGTAACGAGGTGATCAGCAGCAGAGCGGTGTCGACGAAAACCGCATTGGATATTAGTCAGGAGGCGCCGACATTCGAGGAGCCAGACCAACCGAGCGTTAACCATGCGTTCCATCACCTTACAGACGCAGCTCGTCAGAGAAATGGGGAGATAACTGGAAGGAAGGTGATTGTCCTTCCCTGGTTTGGGGATGGGGACAACAATGGCTTCACGCCAACTTGTGGGAACATGACCTTCAGTCCATATGCGATTGTAGGTACTAAGAAGAAAGCATTTGCCCGCAGGAGAGAGGTTCTTCAGCATCTCAATATGAATGGAATCGGGCCCGGGAGCAGAAGACCGGGACAGGGCGAGAGCACGGTCTAACTCCTGCATGGAGAATGCGACGTTATAATTTTCACGATTAAAAGAGTGGAAAGAAGGCGGCCGTGCCTCCTCTACCTGTTTGCGAGGGAGAAAGGCAGGGTGGTAATGGGCAGAGCTCGAAACCTCCGCAAAGAAACGACCCAATGCGTTGGAAACATCAGCGGGGTCCACGAGGACTGCGTTCTCCACGGTCAGGCCAGGAATCGGGGAGTGGACCTTGATGCCGGATAAATGGCGTAGGCCACCCCAAACAACCGTGGAGGGAGTAAAACGGTTAAAAGAACTAGTAAAAGCAGTCCAGCAAGCTTTCTTGCTGTCGTTTATGATACGACGACATTGCGCTCTCATACGTTTATAATTGATGCAATTCTCCAAAGTTGGGTGGCGGCGGAAGGTGCGTAAAGCACGGCGCCAGGCTCTAAGCGCGTCGCGGCAGGCTGCAGTCCACCAAGGGACCGGGACACGACGTGGAGAAGAGGATGTACGAGGTATGGAACGTTCAGCAGCGGTGAGAATAACCTCTGTGAGGTAGTCGACCTGACTGTCACAGTTGGGAAAATTCTGATCGTGAAAAACAGCCATGGAAGAATAAAGCCCCCAGTCGGCTTTAGAAATGTTCCAACTGGTGGGACAAGGAGATGGGGAATGATGCAGGAAGTGGATGATACAAGGGAAATGGTCACTTGAGTACGTGTCAGTGCATACCACTCAAACCGACTGGCAAGCTGAGGAGTGCATATTGCGAGGTCTATATGGGAATACGTGTGTGTTGTCTGAAAGGAAGGTCGGTGCACCGGTGTTGAGGCAGACAAGATCGAGGTGGTGGAGAAGGTCCACCAAAAGGGAGCCTCTCGGACAAGGTGCCGGAGAGCCCCATAGGGGGTGGTGGGCATTAAAGTCGCCTACCAACACGAAAGGTGAAGGGAGCTGGTCAACAAGGTGTGGCACATCTGCCCTAGTAAGGGCAGATGACGATGGCGAATAGATATTACAGAGGGAAAAGGTAACTGTGTATAAAGTGATGCGGACGGCAACTGCCTGTAGGTGAGTATGCAATGAAATGGGATGGAAATAGACGTCGTCTCGAAGGAGCAGCAGAACCCCTCCATTGGCTGGGATACCTTCCACGGGTGGCAGGTCGAACCGCACAGATGGGTGGGTGGTGGTGGACATGAGGGACCAAACAACGAGGTCATCAGTCCCTTCAACCTCAAATTGAATACGCCATGGAACTCGACAAAAAATAGGTGAAAGCCAAAAGACCATTACACTAGGAAGTAAAATCGACTCGTCAACAAGACTAAGACCAACCCAGGGCAGCAAATGCTACAGTGTCTGAACCCACAGCTCTGGAAGCGACCTCTAGCCTAAACCACAAGGTACTAATGGCACAGTGGTCAACGTATCATAGCTCCAGAGCAGGGAGAAATAAAACTACATTAAAATGTAAAAGAGTGGGGGGGGGGGGCTGATGGGGATAAGGCTCTAAACCCCACAATCAGCCAAGAATCACAAACCCACTCACCCCGACCAAGCGAGTCTTAGAGCTGACAATAAAATCTACTTTCACGGAGGAAGGCAAGGACGCGATCAACCATCCGTGGGTCATCCGCCAAAACTGAAGGCAATGCAGGCGGTAGGCCATAGTCGCCACGGAGTGTGGAATGGAGAGGACATTCAGTCAGAATATGAGACACGGATTGTACGGCTCCACAATCACAATGTGGTGGATTGTCATTTCGTAAAAGAAATCCATGGGTCAGCCTGCAGTGTCCAAGACGGAGGCGACAGAGGACAATTGATTCTCTCCGGGAAGGGCGTAAAGATGAACTCCAAGCTGCAGTCGTATCCTTGATGGTGCGGAGTTTATTGGAAGGGGCAGTAGCTTTCCAACTGCTATCCCATGAGGAGTGAAGCAAAGATCTGATCTGCACCCGCAGATCCGCACCCGGAATTTGAAAGGGAGACGGGCAGCGAGTAATTGCCGATCTAGCCAACTGGTCAGCTACTTCATTCCCTGTAATACCAACATGGCTTGGCACCCAGAGAAAGGTAACTGAGCAGGCAGCACGATGAAGGTCAGCAAGGAGTTCATGGATGGAAATAACTAAAGGATGGGAGGGGAAACAACGATCAATGGCCTGCAGACTGCTCATGGAGTCAGCACAGATTAAACCACGTTCCACGGCAGAACGTTTAATAAAACAGAGGGTTCTATAAATCGCCATCAGCTCTGCCGTAAACACACTGCATGCCTCTGGCAGAGAATGGCATTCCGCCCCAACAGGAGACGTAAAAGCATATCCGGAGTGGCCCACTGTTTTCGAGCCATCAGTGTAGAAGATAGAGGCTCCCTGAAACTCTTCTAGTACTGGGCGCACCAAACGCCGAAAGACCATGGGGGAAATTAAAGCTTTTGGGCCCTGGAAGAGATCCGTCCGAATTAGTGGTCGCGGCACCATCCACGGAGGTGTGCGTGCAGTAAAATGGGGGGCGCAATCTAGCGAAGGGAAATGGAAATCCCGGCAAAGAGAGGCAAGCCGCAGTCCGACGGGAAGGCCCGCCCGCGGCCGGGTATCAGGGGGTCGAAGCCCTTCATATGTAAAAAGAACCTGGTAAGCGGGATGAGCAGGATATTGCCGGATGGCGATGGCACAAGACGCCAGAAGCTGATGCCGCCTGACCTGAAGAGGGCAGATTCCCGCCTCAACAAGGAGACTGTCGACCGGGCTAGTCGGGAATGCACCTGTAGCCAAGCGGACACCATAATGGTGAACCGGGTCTAATAATTTCAGGGCAGAAGGAGCTGCCGAGCCATAAACTTGACACCCATAGTCCAATCGGGACAAGATTAGAGCCCGATAGATACGGAGGATATTTGTTCGGTCTGCACCCCAAGATGAATGAGCAAGGAAACGTAGGGCATTGAGTTTCCTCATACAACTAATCTTTAGGTGGCGAATATGGGGCACCCAAGTCAATTTTTTGTCAAAGAGAAGACCCAGGAAACGATGCTGTGCTACAACTTCCAGGCGCTGATTACCCAAGAACAGTTCTGGATCAGGGTGAACTGTAGTACAGTTGCATTCCACCAAGGGACAGGCCTTCGAGAAGGAGGGCCTGTCGACCGGGGAACAGCGGCGTTGGCAGCTTGGGTGATCATGTTGGTCATTTGGCTTATAATATCATCTATACAGCCTGAGGGGGAAGATGGGAACACAACCTGGGATGTATATAGCGGCCAATTAGCACGACGGAATACCCAGCGGGGTACCCTGGCTCGTGGTAGGCGTGAGGGAAGTGAAAGGATCAACGGAAAGTGGTTGCTATCGCAGAGGTCGTCATACGCCGACCAGTGAAATAAAGGAAGGAGAGAAGGAGAAGTGAGAGAGAGGTCTATGGCAGAAAAGGTGCCGTGAGCGGCACTAAAATGAGTTGGGGAACCATCGTTGAGAAGGCTCAGATTGTGGTCAGCAAGAAACTGGTCTATGAGGCGGCCCCGGCTAGATGTATAAGCACTGCCCCACAAAGGATGGTGGGCATTGAAGTCCCCAAGGATGAGGTAAGGAGGGGGGAGTTGCTGAAGGAGGGCCACTAGGGACGTGAGAGTAGGTGGCCTGTCAGGTGGAAGGTAGAGGTTGCAAATGGTCAATGGAGTGTCCAAGTGAACCCGGACAGCAACCACTTCCAATGGAGTTTGGAGAGGAATCCAGGTACTGACAATATCTGTCCGGACCAAAGTACAAACCCCACCAGACGCCTGGAGGGGACCAACCCGGTTCCGACAAAAAGCACGGAACCCACGGAGGGTCGGTGAATGTGCATCCATAAACCTCGATTCCTGCAGGACGACACAGGCCGCAGAAGAGAGAGAGATTAGCTGTTTAATCTCCAAGAGGTGACGGTAGTAACCATTACAGTTCCATTGGATGATCACATCACGAGGATCTAGGCGGGAAGTGAATGGCATAACGTCTGTCACGCTGCTTTGTCAGCGTCCGTCACCAAAGAAGAAGGGACAACATCCATAAATAGCTGATCAGCCTCGGGCTCAATGGGATGAGCGAGTTGCGAAAGCACAGTCGGCACCTCCGGTGGTACCGGAGGGGCTTTATCTTGTAACTTTGGTTTCTTCTTCTTCTTCTCCTTCTCCTTCTCCTTCTCTTTCTCTTTCTCCTTCTCCTTCTCTCGTGTGGGACGGGCAGGACCCACCCCAGAGAGAGGACTTTTGTCAGTTAGGTCTGGTACTGACGAGGATCGGGCGACCTTTGAACTCACTGACTGGGAGTCCGATGGCCGGCTGGAGGTCAAAGATCTCCGATCTGGGGAACGCCGGGACGGAAGGCCCTGAGATAGGGCACTGTCACCGGCAGGCGACGGAGAAGGGGTGCACTTCTCCGGCTGGGAAGGGGTGGGACACAAAGGGAGGGCTACAGGAGCTACAGGAGAGGGAGATGTGAGGGAGGGGTGTGGACGGGGTGTAGGGGGGAGATGGGAGTGGGAAGGGGAGGGTGAAAGGCTAGACGATAACGTCGTAGCGAAGGTCGTCGCCATTTGCACGGGATGCAGACGTTCATATTTGCTGCGGGCCTCAGGGTACGTCAAACGCTCCAGGGATTTGTACTCTTGTATCTTCTTTTCTTTTTTGAACATAGGGCAATCTGGCGACCGTGAAGAGTGGTGTTGTTGACAGTTGACGCACACCGGCGGAGGAACACAGGGGCTCCCCTCATGTAGTGGGCGTCCACAATCACCGCATACTGGGACTGCTGTACAGCGAGAGGACATATGACCAAACCTCATACATCAAAAAAACACCGCATGGGAGGTGGAATGTAGGGCTTCACTTCACATCGATATATCATTATCTTGACCTTCTCTGGGAGTGTGTCCCCCTCGAAGGCCAAGATAAAGGCCCCAGTATCGACGCGGTTATCTTTAGGTCCCCTCTGAACGCGGCGAACAAAATGTACACCACGCCGCTCGAGATAGGCCCTAAGCTCCTCATCAGTTTGAAGGAGGAGGTCCCGGTGGAATATCACACCCTGTACCATATTCAAGGATTTGTGCGGGACAATTGTGACTGGAATGACGCCAAGGGTGTTGCAGGCGAGCAAAGCTTCAGACTGGGCTTCCGAGACTGTTTTAATGAGTAATGAACCAGATCTAAGCTTACCCATAGATTCCACTTCACCAAACTTGTCCTCTATGGTCTCGACAAAGAACAGAGGTTTGGTGGAAGTGAAAGTTCCTCCATCAGTCCTTGAGCAAACGAGATAGCGAGGAAAGGGTTTTGCTCCTAACCGGCGAGCCTGGCCTTCCTCCCAAGGGGTAGCAAGGGAGGGAAACATCCTCTTATCCGCAGTAACAGCATTAAACGATCTCTTCCTGTCTTGAGAGACGGCCGATGCACGACCATTTTGGAGTCTAACTCTTTTCATTGTGCTAGACGTCCGCCCTGGTGTCACCCACTCCGAAACCGGGGCTCTCTCCATGGGCGCCACCCAGCCTCAGCAAAGGCCACCTGGCACGATGGCCATTGCCGGGAGTTCTGATACCCCCGAGGACAGGCATCAACTCCTTGGCTTGCATGGAGAGGTCGCAGCTCAGACACCAGTAGTGTGATCCCTGTGGTGTCAGGGGGCTCAGCCAAAGGGTACATAACAGCCCCCCCACACGGACTGGCTACACGTGCTGGGGACCTAGCGGGGGATGGGGGCTACAGCGAGGAAAGGAAGTGGAAAGGAAAGGATAGGACCCGCGCTGTAGGGGCTAGGTCGGGAGTTCTTCCCCAATTGGCTCACACATTATCGAACAATTTTGGTATGGAAGGTCAAACCCCGAGGGGGACCACTCTGGGCCAAAAACCGGTGTACACAGCAGACAAAACCAAAGTGCAGGACAATCGGTACCATGGGATAGCCAAGCCGTCATCCAGAGTACCACCGAGAGACGGGGTTGGAGAAGGTGGGAAGGAGGAATTGGGATGGGAAGGAGGGGGAACTAGGAGGGGTAATGCAGCCTGGGGAAAGCAGGAAAAAAGGCTGCAATGGCTCGGGGACCCGTGCGCGCCACACACGTACCCACAAAAGAGCTGTGGGCCCCCTGGGGGGGAACCACACAGAGGTGTAGTCTGGAAAGTCTGCACGATCACGTGGACGCAACTTAGTTTCTTGGAGGCAGACTAGAAGCGAGCAGTGCAATCGAAGGAGTAGTTTTAACTCCTCCCGATTAGAACGAATGCCGCGAATATTCCATTGAAGGAGCGCCATGATAAAAAATGAGATAAGAGATAAGGATAAAAACTAACAAGCAAGCGGGGTCACCTCGACGGCCGCTGAGGACCGGATTTCGAGGGAGCACTGCTATCGCTGTCTAGGGGCAAAGGGTCGTGGTCCATAGGTTCGACCGACGCGCCTGCCACCTCCCTGAGTTGATCAGGAGGGGCAGTTTCCACCGCCGGTAAAGGGCCAGGTGCCCGGCAGACGGAGCGTCCCGGTGAAACAGAAGACGGACAAGGCCAGCAACTGGTGGGCGGCGTGATGGATGGGTCACGCCTCGGCGGGGAAGGAGAGGAATTCTTCTTCTTGTTGGCTCTTCTCGAAGAGTGACGGTGAGAAGAGGCAGTTGACGGTTGGGAAGCCTGAGAACGCAGAAAATCCTCACGGACGGGTTCCTTTTTCAAAGTCCGGGCATCTTGTTTAGGTGCCCGCGGTTTACCAGAGGTCGATGAAGACTGTACTTTAGAAGCAGCAGGAGGAAGCGGGGACGTGGAACGGGCAATCTTTGGGCTGGCGGATCGCACAACTGTGTCAGTGAAGGTAAAATCACACATCTGGGTACTTGAATCCTTAGTAGGTCGAGTGGAGGTGAGGACCTTACTGTATGTGCCCACTGGGAGGACAGCGGGCTTTCGACTCGCCAACAACTTTCGAGCGGCAGATGACACCTTTTCCATAACCAGAATTTGCTGGATGACCTTCTCATCCTTGTATACAGGGCAGTCGCGAGAGGAAGCCGCATGGTCACTGTTGCAGTTAAGGCAGTGAGGGGACGGAGGTGGGCAATCCCCCTCATGGGCGTCCCTACCACAAGTGACACATTTTGCTGCATTTGGGCGAGATTCACGGGTATGGTTGTACCTGTGGCATTGGAAGCAGCGCGTTGGGTTTGGAATATAAGGTCGGACAGAGATAACTTCGTACCCTGCTTTGACCTTCGATGGGAGTTCAACCCTGTCGAACGTCAAAAACACAGTACGAGTCGGTGTCAGCTGGTTATTTACCTTTTTCAAAACCCTATGCACGGCTGTGACACGCTGATCTGACATGTAGGTTTGTATGTCTTCATCAGACAACCCGTCAAGGGATCTCGTGAAAACTACCCCACGTGACGAGTTGAGTGTGCGATGCGCTTCTACCTTGACAGGAAACGTGTGTAACAGTGTAGTCCGGATTAGTTTCTGATCTTGTAAGGCACTGTCCACTTCCAGCAACAATGTGCCATTGCGCTGACGCGAACAGGTTTTAACAGGGCCAGCAATTGCATCTACACCTTTCTGGATGACGAAAGGATTTACAGACGTGAAATCTTTTCCATCGGTGCGAGAGACAACAAGAAATCTCGGTAGATTAGACAGTCTTCTTTGGCTGAGGCGAATCTATCTTACGTTTCTGGGTCAACGTCACAGAAGAAAAGGAAGTCATCGCGGAAGTGTCCCCCGTGATTACCGGCGTCTCCGATGGCGCACTCCTTCCTAGTGGGGGCCCTCTCCGAGAGCTTACCCGCCTTAGGTGATTGTTCACACCTCAGGTCACACCTCCCGAGAACTGACAGAGGGACCAATCGGCATGTTCGGAAGGTACCAGCTCGGGTAATCACCCCTCCCTGGGCCTGGCCTTTACCAGGGGGTACGTACGTGCCCTACTTGTCTACCCGGGGCGGGGAATTACGCATTACCCCGTCACCTGCTACGCATGATAATGCGGGGGTCGGCCTTCAGACACGCATAGGGAGGAAAGAAGAAAGATAGAGAAAGTGAAGAGGAAGGAAAGAAGCGTCTCAAACGCCGAGGTGGAGACTAATGAGGAGAAGAAGGCTAGGAGAGTACAAGGAGAGAAAGACAGAAAACAAAGGGTAAGAAAGTAAGGAACCAAGGAATAAGAGAAACGACAACAAGAACCACCGTAACTCACGAAATTTGCCCGCCTCCGGGCGAAGGCATAAAGCGGGAGAGAAAGTGAAGCAGCCTGGGGCAGAAGAAAGGCTGCTCCGGCTCGGGGCCCCGTGCGCGCCACACACGTACCCACAAAAGAACTGTGGGCCCCCTGGGGGGTCTCTTAACTTGTCTTTGTGATAACTACGCGAAATGTAAATAGGCGGCAGAAAGGTCTTACTACACTCAGCTTCAAATTCCGGCTCTCTAAATTTCCTCAACATAAATTCACAAAAAGAACGTAATGTTCCCTCCAGCGATCCCCAATTGAGGTGCCGGAGCATTTCCGTGACACTCTCACATTGGTCAAACCTACCGATAATAAATCTAGCTGCTCGCCTCTGAACCGCCTCTGTCTTCCTTTAAACAGATCTGCTGTGGGTCCCAAACACTTGAGCAATACTCAAGATGTGGTCATAAAAGTGTTTTATACGCAGTCTCCTTTACAGGTGAAGTACATCTTCCCAAAATTCTCCCAATAAACCGAAGTCGGCTGTCCGCCTTACTCACAACTGTCCTTACATGTTCATTCCATTTCACATCGCTCTGCAGTTTTACTCCTAGATATTTGAACGACGTGACAGCACCAAGAAGCTCACTACTAATGCTGTATTCGAATATTGTGCGATTGTTTTTCCTACTCATGTGCATCACCTTACATTTTTCTACATTGAGAGCTAGCTACCATTCTTTGCACCAACTAGAAATTCATTAGATTGTAGGTGATGTTCCTTATTGAACATAACGTCATTTCATGTTTAGGGTTTGGTGAGGAGTGATATTCACCCAAAGGAGAATTAAGGTGTAATGCCCCATTGGCAGCATATCGTTAGAGATTGGCTACTCACTGGGATGTCTCAAATAGCTCACAGGCTCTAACAAGGAGACCACATGGATATCAGATTTTAGAATTTTTTTACATTTGTGGTACATGAAGTTCAGAAAAATAATCAGCCGAAGCTATTCGATGCAACTCTAAAAAATTCGAGAAAATCTACTTTGAAGTTTTGCAAGTAGACATAAGAACCAACAATTAAATGAGTTATAGCATTTGTCGGTGTAGCTCAGTTGGTAGCGTTCTGGTCGGTTGGATGCTCGGATAGCCATTAGTAGCTATGGAAATGACTTACAATAAGTGTCCTAGCTCTTCATAAACTGAACAATCAGAGACTACCGTCAAACTAATAGTGGAGCCAGTACTTTAAAAAATTTAACTTATGGTTTTTCAATTGAAACCATCATTATTAACAACCTTTTATAAAATATAGTAAATTAGGAACAAAACAAAAAATTTGCATTTTTCGTAAAAATTGACATTAGATATTAAAATTGTGTTAGTATTAGAACACAACAAAAACAAAGTAATTAATTAAATAAAAAATTAGTTACAGTAGGATTCGAACCAACAATCCTATGGTTACAAAGCCAGAACACTACCATCTGAGTCACACAGACAAGTGTTGCAACTGACTTTATGATTGGTACTTACAGGTATTTCCTAAACTCCAAAGTCAATTTTCTGAAGAATTTGAAAGTTGAGTCGAATGGCTTTGGCTGATTGTTGTTTAAGTTCTGAACTTAATGTACCATAAATATAGAGAAATTCTAAAATCTGATACCCATGTGGTCTCTCACAGTCACACCCAAGGGAGAAATCTTACCTTCAACGGGAGCAATTGTGTGCCCCACAACAAGGTGCCTTAAATTGCCCTGCCATTTCACTGTGGCTTTGTGCCTCAACTTTACCGAATTTGGCTTCTATGTGATGCACAAAATAAGGGTGGTAGTGGCAAAGTCGCCACATCTGTCCTGAAACAAACCAAGTAGTCTAAAAGGGTTTAGCAGAAGCCAATAGGCTCGGCCCTTGTCCCACAGGGTAGTCAGGGAGGGGAAGGCCATGGAGGAAAAATCGGAAGCTGGAAAACAAACATTCCTTTCACAAGAGACTGGCAGCAAAACACACCACATGTATGGAGCTTGACATGCTTCACATGCAAAGCATCTGCCCTTCTTCCACTCTGGTCAAGCGGCTAAATGCCATGGACAGCGCCATGCCAGGAGCAAGGATCACCTTATAACAAGTACTTCAATATGATACCGGTAACAGTTTTTTTTTTTTTTTTTTTTTTTTTATTGTCAAAACAGACAGATCTATGGCTAATTGATGAAAGTGGAGGCCTCCAAAATTGGCTTTTTATTTCCGTTATTCCAAACACAAAAACCAAACAAGTAATTAGACAAGTTACATAATGGACTCTCGGCACACCTGTAGATGGGCATACCGCCCGTCAGCTTTGACCCATGACGTCATCGCAGTGCAATAGTTTTGAGGTGCGTGCCTGTTTGTAGAAGTTGTGAATGATTATGTTGTGGTTCAGTTAAAGACAGTAGTTTATAAACAAAACATTAACTTTTGTGTTTAAAAAGTGATCTGTAGCTTCTCTCTGATGGTTAGGTGTAGGTTAACAGAGTGTGTGTGTGTGTTTCCCCCCCCCCTTCCATATGTGAGCGGCGAAGGTGGGAATTCTTGGGCTAAGACCTGTGACTGATGATACATTCCGTTATCTATAACAACTACAGATTATTTGTGTCTACAATACAGAAGTATTAAGATATCCCGTATACTGGTTTTCCAACATCTTGACGTCATGTGTCAAAGCAGACGGGTGGTATCCCAGTCTACAGTTATGCCGGACTCTCCTTGCAAATTCAGTCTGATGTGAATATAAACATTAAGCTACACTATCAATCAAGCTGTTATCATAATTTTAATTTGGCTTTCCCAAATTATCACCTTTCAACGTAACCTACCATTGGGATGCATGACAATGTACTGAAGCTTTATAATGCGGTCTGTTGACCACAGGTAAACACAATATATCAACAACAACTGTTACTAACCACTGGGCAAATATCTTCAAAAACATTTATGTTCGCGATGACGAAAATAAAACTTATTCCTATATGGACAAACTGTAGATATGAGGAACTTTAAGACTCTGAAACATTCATCCGAAGCAGTTGTGTAATTGGTTGACACTTCACACTATATAATAGTATGCTTGGATAATGCCGTAGACTGCTATTGGAAGTGCTATTTATGTCACAATACTTACAAAATTACATACAAAAATGCGGTCGATTCAATTAGCTTAACATTTGATACAGCAACGTGTACGTGTCTTTCTTAGTTTAACATGGTTTTAAGCAACGTTGACGAAACCGTTTGTTAGCCAGTTGACACATGAAGCAAGAACTCTGTATTAGGAGCTCTAAGAACCACCCATTTATGTCCATTCATGAAGTTTACTTGTACACCAAAATCAACCAGCCTGACATTTGGAAACGTGATACACATAAACAAATTTGACATTTTGAGACAGTTATAATGAAGAGTAGCCCTAACTACAACAATAGACACATCACCCACAGCATTAAAAAGAGCATAAAATAAATCAAATCAACTGTCACATTTACGAGTATAGAAATCGCATTAGTGAAAACACTCACAGTTTCTCTTCTCACTCTGTGATGAATTTATTAACCTTGGATGAATGTTTCTTCGCGCTTATGTCCAAAGATTACAGTATACTAAGATATTACACTTTCGGTGAAACTTTCGCCATTTCGTCACATTGCAACAAGCGGATAACGCCATTGATCTGTTAAGTTGGATTGTGGAAAATATGATTGTGTGACCGCCATTAATTCATGTCGTCAAACCAGTACGTGTCACCATTTCCACATGCGATCATCGAATTTCGACAAGCTTTACTTTAGTTGGGTGGCAAAAGAGATGTTTTGACTCGACTGAAATATAAGACCAATTCACACTGTCCGTCACATCACGTCACGTCACCGTCCGTCAAAACATTCCGCACTGTATTTCTAATGGCGGTATTCACACTGTCCGTCTCAGAACGCCACGTCAAGCTTTCTCGAGAAGAATGTTTTGACGAAACGGCCGTCTGCTAACATCGGACGTTAACCTATTTTCGACACGAGAAGTACATGTTGCAGTCGACGATTGCATTGTCTATATGCAAATGTGTCTTATTCATTTTTATTTTGTTGATGTACTTGGTTTTAGGGGTAAATCTCAAGTGTTTCATGACGACTTAAATATTTTTGTCTCTTGAATGTGCCCCTAAAATCGAGGTCGGATATCTGAAACTAAAAAATGCTCAAATGTTTGTATAGCTTATGGGACTTAACTACGGGGTCATCAGTCCCTAAACTTACAAACTACTTATGAACTAGCTAAGGACGGCACAAATATCCATGCCCGAGGGGGGATTCGAACCTCCGACCGTAGTGGCCGTGCAGACTGTGACTGCAGCGCCTCAGTCTCCGCGGCCATCGCGGCTGGCGAAACCAAAAATGGTTTATGTTACATAACATTGTAACAGAAAAGACTGAAGCAAACTGTTTATTTAAATAAGATTGTAATTTGATTACGCATTTTTCATTAAAGGCCAATTCACACTGTCCGTCACGTCAACGTCACGTCACGGAACCGTCACGTCAAGTTGTATTCACACTGTCCGTCCGTGTCCGTCACGTCAATTCGTCCATCTCAATACGCGATGTTGAAAGTGAGGTTATGAGTGGAGATCTGTTATGTAGAAAGTCATAGTTTAATACTAGAAAGGGGGAACAACAACGCTAAATGTTATTAACGGCCAAAGAAAACTTTACAGTGTATGTTTTGGCCAACTTACTGGGAACTGAAACAACATTTCAAAACATCGACATCTATTTTCAAGCGAAAAAATAAACATATGAAGACATCAAACCATACTTGTAAGAGCATAAATATCGCCTGTATACTTTAACCATTACGATTTGCATGCTGACATTGTTAATACGTCGTAAACAACTGAATTTTTGTCTTTCATTATAACTGACATTTTCATTTAAAGTGTTATTTAATGAAAAATGCGTATTCAAATTACAATCTTATTCAAATAAACAGTTTGCTTCAGTCGTTTCTGTTACATTGTTACGTAACATAAACAATTTTTTGGTTTCAGATATCCGACCTCGATTATAGGGGGACACTCAATTGACAAAAATATTTAAGTCGTCATGAAACATTTGAGATTTACCCCTAAAACGAGGTACAACAACAGCACAAAGATGAATAAGACACATTTGCATATAAACAGTGCAATCGTCGACTGCAACATGTAATTCGCGTGACGAAATTAGGTTAACTTCCGATGTTAGCAAACGACCGTTCCGTCAAAACATTCTTCTCGAGAAAGCTTGACGGACGTTGACGTGACGTGACGGTCCGGTGACGGACAGTGTGAATGCCGCCATTAGAAATACATTGCGGAATGTTCTGACGGACGGTGACGTGACGTGACGTGACGGACAGTGTGAATTGGCCTTAAATAACATTTTAAATGAAAACGTCACTTTTAATGAAAGACAAAAATTCAGTTGTTTACGATGGTATTAACAATGTCAGCAGGCTAATCGTAATGGATAAAGTAAACAGGCACTATTTATGTTTTCATAAGTATTGTTTGATGTTTTCATATGTTTATTTTTTTGTTTGAAAATAGATGTCGATGTTTTGTAATGTTGCTTCAGTTCCCAGTATGTTGACCAGAAACATACACTGTAAAGTTTTCTTCAGCCGTCAATAACATTTAGCATTGTTGTTCCCTCAATTCTAGTATTAAACTATGACTTTCTACATAACAGATCGCCACTCATAACCTAACTTTCAACATCGCGTATTGAGATGGGCGAATTGACTTGACGGACACGGATGGACAGTGTGAATACAACTTGACGTGACAGTGCCGTGACATGACATTGACGTGATAGACAGTGTGAATTGGCCTTAAAATATTTTGCAGCTGAAAATGATGGGGTGTGTTGTTTTATTTCCTTCCGAGCATAAATTGTGAAATCAGTAAGTTTCAAAATATGTTATAAGTAATTGATACACATTATTAAAACTCAATCCTACTACTTTAAATGTTTCAACTTAAAAAAGAAAATTGGAACGTATGCTATACCTGCCAATATTTCTTTGGTATTGACACTTCGATTTCTTGCTACAGGAGACAGTTTTAGAAGCCTATGTTTTCTTTTAAAAATAACAATATAATTGATATCACTGTTAGTGCTTGAAGTTCACAAATCGATATGTGAAACTTGACAGGAAATGTCAGGTAATGTTAATTTTATAAATTGCATTCAGTAACTGAAGTTAAAAATCTGAAAAGTTTATCATTTCATGTATCACGCCTAAGTTCTATTGTGGAATTTCGATTCTTGTGATTCCTTTCACAAATGAATGACTTTTTGATACAATTCCAATATTTAGAAAGAGATTTTGAAACTTTAAAATAAACAGAAGAAAGAAACATTTTGGAGACAAGTAGATGACAACGATAGAATGGAACATTGGCACCAATGTGTGAACGACATACTCATATTGGCCCAACGTCCTTTGATGTTTGGTCACAATACCGACAAGCAACAGAGTCGTATCAAAGTTGGAGCCAACGCTGGTTCCAATGCTATTTCACCGATCCATACATTGGACAAACACTGATGCTGCCAACGTTGCTTCCTATGTTTGGACTAAGCCTTAGGCTATGATGTAACCACTGAACAGTGGTGGACTACTCTGTGAAACCACTACCCTGCCACTAGAGCTCTGCATTTCGATGAAAACAATCGCTCGGGCCTTTCCCATTTAGTGCCGCTGCTTGACGGCTGGGAAAGGCCCACGCTGCGACACGGCTGTGGCCGTCTAATGCCCCATGTGACCGGTCACTGTCCGCCTCTCGTTTATCAGCGGAACCTTCGAGCACTGCCTGGCTCTCGAGCGCACTCATAGTCTCGGCAGTGACAGTACAACCACCATGTGCTCAACACTGCAGAATCGCATTATAAACCGACATGGCTTTGAGCAACGCAGACAGAGTTATGGATCAACGAAGTATAGGTCGTAATCGCTCAGTTCACGAAACGAAGTATTATGTAGAGAATCAGGGGTAGCTCATTAGTCCTGAAGAAGAAAGTCATGTCGGAACAGGAGGCGAAAAGTGAAGCTTGGAAATAGTTTGCACTTGTACTGGATTCTGTCACGCAGACGTCTACTGGTTTTGTGTAATGTAGCACATGTGATACTATAGCTTTGTACCAGTCAAGCGCATCAGCTATGATTCGGCACTGTAAAAGTAAATGCGGAGCAGAATTCCACCAACCACTTGCCATTCCAAGCAGCATAAAGAAAGTTGTTGTTGATAGGTTGGTCAATATGAGTGGAGTAGATTTTCTACCCTTAAATACTTGTAGTAAGACTGCTTCAAGAATTATTCAGAGGAGCTCATCAATGTTTGTGCCAGTTAAGGCAAAATCAATATAGAATATTTTCTTCGTAACTCTACCGCTGTATCGCGGCATATGAAAGAAAAGGCCGACAAAATACGGGTGACAACAGTGCCCAAGCTAATATGTGCCTTAAAGAACATGCTAAACTCTGATCTGTGGTCTGATAACTACAAGAACAGAAATTTTTTCACTGTGACATCGCTTTATGAGAATGATTATTGGCAGCTAGGTACGCTTGTTTTGATAACAACCGAGTTTCCGGACGTACCTAAGACAGGAGAGAGCGAAAGAGAAGAGCAGATGCTTGAGTTGGAAATTAACAAGAATGATCTTACGAAACATAACTTGGTCACCGACCAAGGAACTAATATCAAGAATGCACTTGAATTTTTCGACCATTTGCCTTGCTTTGATCACTGCCTGATGACTGCACTTCGTTACACATTCCAAGAGAAGTCTTTACAAGACGAAGCCCCTGAAATCCTGTCGTGTCTACTATCAGCAAGAACTATAGTGAGGCTGTTTAAAGAGATTGGATCACTTGGGGCGTCTGAGGCACTCTGAGAAGCAAGAAGCTGTAACTCAGTGGAGCAGATACTGTTAATGCTCAATTCCATTATGAGTAAAATCTACAATATTCGAGATGTACTAGAATCCCAGGGGCAATCGACACTCTTAGAAACCTTCCATGAAGAGTGTGTATGAGATGTTGATTTTCTAACTCTACTTTCAAGAAGCGTGTTTGGATTTATAAAGTGAAAAGTAACAACGCTGGAACGTGTGCTGCCGTGGTTCAAGAGTCTGTTACATCGTTGTTAACCAATAGACAGGGGAAACGAGGTAAGACTGTAGGTTACGATCCTTTATACAACTGTGGGATTATCTGAGTGCAATTATTTATCTTGGGTATCATTTTCATCTCATGGCGAAAATGAAAAGGAGAGCAGTATACTTCATCAAAGAGAAGTGCAAAATTGAGGCTATCCATTACGTTGCCACGGTTCAAATGTTCGTAAATCTATCACACCAAACTGCGTGGTCATCAGTCCGTAGCTTACTATCTACTTAAACTAAAGTAAAAAATCTAAGGACAAACACACACACACACACACACACCCATGCCGCAGGGAGGACTCGAACCTCCGACGGCGAGCAACCGCGCGCTCTGCATCAACGCTCCTTAGACCGCTTGGCTACTCTACCGCTGCTGTCATGGTTCTATGGCCATCACAGCGTTATTGAAAGAAACTCACAGCACAAGAAAAACAAGCTGCATATGCTGAAGTTCGACGATTGTGTTTGAAATTGCCTGTAAATGGTAAGGTTCTTTCACTGAAACCAATTCGGAAATGAATGTTTGTTTGTCTAATCTGCCACCTTTCATTAGATCAACATTTATTACGTCTACAATGTAACATTCGGGAAGGGTTTTGCAGCCTAAGCATTCCATAATGCGTTTTGATGTAATACGTGCGATATATGTGTCACCGTAAATATAATAGTTTAGTAACCAGTAATTCTAACTACAGTTTATACATATTTGAAGGTGACAGAAATATCTTAAGGATGTTATCATTAATGTTTAGAGTCCATTCAAGCAAACAGTGACCAAGATCTTCTCATGAAAAAGTCCAAGAAGGACTGGAATTCGGATGAGTACAACGAAGGTGGACACAAAGTTACTACTAATGAACTTCACAGGTACCTTTCGCTCTTCAAATCCGACTGTAGCTGAGCCAAAGGACAAATTTTGCAGTGGGGAAAATGAATGTGGGGTTATTTCCAAGGCTGTCGGTAGTAGCCCGAGGAGTTTTCTGCTTTCCTGCCACTAGTGCTGCCAAGGAGAGAAATTTTATCCAGGCCGATCACCTGCTGCCCAGCAAAAGATCATGGCTGTAATCAAACAAGTTGGATGATCTTTTATAGATCCATCATAATTACATACGTATTCACAACATATCACTTAATCACAAGTAAGGAAACATTCCCCAAACTCAATAAATGTGTGATTCCTCTTTCACTGACTTCACAGAAAGAAGTTCAAACCGCCAGCTGTAGTAATAGCTCCAGGAATACAAATGACACCTTCGTATCAGGGAGCACCAATGATGAAAAACGAATTGTATAGTCAGATTTCACTTGTAGCGTTATTTGCAGGTCATAATTTGTTCATGAATTAACGTATGTACAACAAAATTTCGTGAATATTACTCTTAACTCCGTCATTTCTTCCAGAAATTGTATTCAATATTAGTACAACGCAAAGGTGTAGCCAAGCTATGATTTCTGGAGGGGTTTTCAATGAATGAACATTGCAATAACGTGAACTCTTAATAAAACCGCAAACGGCACTAATACTGTTACTATTACATTCCAAAGGATTGTACACTAGAGAGTCAACAGGGCAT
Source organism: Locusta migratoria (assembly GCA_026315105.1). NCBI lineage: Eukaryota > Metazoa > Arthropoda > Insecta > Orthoptera > Acrididae > Locusta > Locusta migratoria. The sequence continues at coordinate 136,020,540 of CM048745.1, forward strand.
AGATACAAAATTAGGAACAAGGCAAATTATATCATGAAGATATACGGACGGCAATCGGAAAGGCAGTGTGTGAAGCTTGATTGTAAAAGCACTCAAATTTTTGCAGTATGTGTAGGCTATCAGTGACAAAAATATGGTTGTTTGACTAGACGGGAACCTAGAGTCGTTTGCATAGGAACATCAAGAAATACTGCTGACTGACATCATAATATATGTCTGACATTATTTCAGTAGTAACCACTATAACTGTTAATACATTTAACCCACTATGAAAGAAGATGGTCAATTCCTCCGTGTACAGATGTTTGCAGTTAGCTACAGAACCATGTTTACCCAGGTGTACACATCTTCACCAGAAACACACCAATAACTATGAATGTCTCTTTTCAGGTTTCCAAAACATATGGGAATCGCATGGGGAGAAATTGAGACTGTATGGAGCACGTTTAAGTGTTTCCCAGACTTGGCAAAATGTAGGCGCACTTTACCTTGATACACAATGACGCCAATTATTGTTCGCTTTGTCAACATTTCGGGAGGGATTTGAGCCCCAGAAACCACCCCCCTGGCTATGGGCATGGTATGTGTACGTAGCCGAGTTTGGAGATAGGCTACACAAAGACCACGATTAGACTACTGTGTTCCCATTTTTCTACTTAATGGGGCAAAATACAATATACAGACAATTCAGTTTTTAACGATACAATTACTGGAATATATGAGCACCTCAAAAAGCCGAAACTCCGGTAGTCTGCAAAATATTAACAAACCTCAACTTTAACATATGCATTTGTAATATTTCGGTTATAGAACTGATAGTAAACAACGAAAGATGTTTGTAACAGAAATAAGTGGTTAATGTGAACGGTGGCTTCTGATCTCAAGGAGTGTGGCGAAGTGCAACGCGCTGGCTCTGAGTGCAGCGGTTACTGGCGACTGGCCGAGCTTTCAGCGAGGTCGGCCGCATACTCCCAAGACCAGAGGGGCGAGCGGGACTCGCCGGTAAAAATTGGCGATAATGCAGACCACTACCTGCCACTACAGTATAAACATGCATTGTATGTCGAAGTGATAATATTTTTCGAGGCAGGCTGACAGACAAAATGATAGATGAACTACAACAGTATTATAGGGATGACCATTAGAAACAATTCTGTTGATATTGAAAATTAAGGAGACAGTATGGACTACTTTCTTCCACAGACTGTCAATTGATGAAAAACCAGAACATAACCTTTGCCCTCATGGACCTATTTCACGATGCAATTACTGCAATGCCTAATACTCAAACAGTTCATGCAGCCATAAACATAACCTCGCAGCAGGAGTCATGGATATCACAAAAGCTATTTACAGAGCAAATACTAAATTACTGAAGTAGTGTCTGCACAAAATCCGAATGAGACGTTCAATAATCTTCTACATCTATATCTACATACATACTCCATAATCCACCATGGCGGAGGGTAGACTGTACCACTACTAGTCATTTCCATTCCTATTCTACTCCCCAATACAACGGGGGGAAAAAAGAATGCCTATATGCCTCCATACAAGTGCTAATTTCTCTTATCTTGCCTTTGTTATCATTACACAAAAAGTGAGTAAGCGGCAGGAAGATCGTTCTACACTCATATTCACATCCCGTTCCTCTAAATTTCCTCAACAGAATTTTGCGAAAGGAACATCGTCTTTTCTCCAGCGATCCCCAATCAGTTCTCTTTCCTTTCTAATAAATGGGAGACACCTGCGCTTTTTCCAATCACTAAGAACTTGGCGCCCAATTAAAGATTCACAATAAATGCAAGCTACATAAGGGGTCAATGCCACAGAATACTCTTTGTAAAACCGAACTGATATTCCATCCGGACTAGCAAACCTTTTTGTATTTAGCCCTCTCAGCTGCTTCTCTACACCAGAAATACCTGTTACTAAGTCCTCCATTTCAGAGTTAGTACTTTGATCAAATGATGGTACATTTGTGCAATCCTCCTGCGTGAAAGATTTCTTAAAGGTTATATTTAGTATGTCAGCTTTCCATATGCTTTCTTCTATTACTGTCCTAGAATGATCAACAAATGACTTCGATAGTGAGCTTTGACCCATTTATCGATTTTACATACGACCAGTATTTTTTTAGGTCCTTGGAAAGATCATTTGCTAAGGTATGGCTGTGGTAATTATTGTATGCTTCGCGCATCGATTTTTTATAGACACATGAATCTCTACTAACCTTTGCCTGTCATCATTTGCATGTTCATTTTTGAACTGAGAGTGCAACATTCTTTGCTTTCCCAATAGCCTTCTAACATTATTATACAACCGTGGATCTGTTCCATCTGTACAGGATGGGTTCGAGATGTGGAGGCGGGTTATAAGTACTGGTACAGAGGATTGCCAAATAAGGGTTGATGGCACCGGGCGCGTGGTGTTGAAACGTATGGCAGCTACCTCATGTTGGTGCAGGGAAGGTTCTTGTTGTCTTTGTGAACGTTATCTTAGTACGAAAATTTGACTTATATTTCAAAAGGAAATTAAATGCCAGTAAAAAAAGTACTAAGAATATTTTGAAAACTCGCGACTCTACATGCCACTGGTGTACACATCCTTAATTGAATTTACAGGGACTTTTTCTCTAACCCTTTATTTACAGTCCATTTAAATTTAGTCCACAACTCCTTTATATCCATTGTACCAGAACTAAATGATGTCCATTCATTTTCTAAGTGTGACAATAGGGTATTTGACTGTTTTCTGGAAATCGTTTAAAATTGTTAATTATGTCATATTATGGTGTGAACATGCTTTTTTACCTCGTGGATTTCAGTTTAAAAAAAAGAAATGAAATTCAAATAATTTGAAAGCCCGCTAAAACGCTACAGTTGAGTCACGTGATGCCTGTGACGTCATACGACACGCTGCTGCTGCTAAGATAAACAAATACCTGTATATTGTTTGGGCCGAGGCCTCGTGTTTGGGCGTTAACGTTTGCATAATGACCTACAAATATTTCTTAGTTCTGCACTGTACCAATACATCTGTCAAGACTCCAGAAAAATTGTTCTTGCAAGTACCAAAAACTGAGAAGATACGCAAAAAGTGGTTGACACAGGTGCGAAGAGATCCAAATGAAATAGCTGCTACTTCATATGTGCATTTCTTTGAGGATCTTTTTGATGTAAGTAAACAATATTATTCCAAGTGACATGCCTTTGGCTGCGCGAAATGTGCGTTGGCAACCTACGAGCGATATGAAAACACCACCGACGCAACCCATTGTCCCTGTTCTAGAATATAGATATATTATATAACTATACACAAGGCATTTTTGCTGTATTTTACAGGTTTTGATGATTCACTTTGCACCACTATTGAAGTAGTTAAATAAAATTACTCCCTTAACTGCGTGCTTTACTGGGTTAAATTTTACTAACTATCTTGGTGGCTTCCTGTGACTATGTTGGCAACAGATGCTGAATAGCGAGAATCATGAGACGTCGCCATTAGCCAATCACGTGACAGTGCAAATATTTTGTCCTGAAACCTTTGATTTACGAGGGCAGTTACTTTTACTGGCCGAACAAGGGTACATACAAGAATCATAGAGCAGGAACAGCATTTTTTATTTACTTCATGGTCTGTACGATACACTAATCTAGTCATTCTATGTGGTGTGAACATCTGGACAAAGATTTTCTATCGTGTTGTTGATGTTGCCAACATAATCACTCAAGGCCGCTTGGTTAGAAGATAAAATTTCATCATTTATTGCATAATATGGTGACTTCAGATTAAGTCTGCTGACATCAACAAATAGGGTACTTTTTTCCAATTGCATAAAATATCTCTCGAAATAATTAGCTTTAAAATGTAGGTACGCGTTACTTACAATGCAGTTTTCACGTTTCGTATTTCTGGCACGTAAAAATTTGGATTGTTTTTAAAGAATGAAGACACCATAATTGCATCAACTTTAGGGAGGTTTCCGCTGTCAGCCTTCACATAACATCTTCCATTGTGGCATAAAAACTGTAAACGCGTTTAGATCACGATAAAACTGAACTTAAAGCTGCGAAATGGAGGAAACGCGTACAATAATACAGCTCCGACTTCTAGTTGCCGCGCTGTAGGTGTTCTATGACGTCACCAGTACTCCAGCCAATAACAGAGCGTTTACGATCACGTGATCTAAATAAGAAATTTGACGATTTTTAAGCTTTAATTGCGTAAAAATAACAGCTGTTTTGTAAGAATTATGAGCGAAAATGTTGTCTGAACGTTATAATCATTCAGAATAACAACAGTTCGGACCATATTTTTAACACAGGAAAATACCCTATTGCTTATCAGCTCTTTATAACAAAAACATGCTCCTAGCCTTCTTGATTGGTTTATGAACTTTGCTCACCATTGACACTATGATGTTATGTTGATCACCAACTCCTGTCTCTAAACAGATATCGTTAATAAGGTCAGGCATGTTTGTAACTATGAGATCTAAAATATTTCTATTGCGTGTGGGTTGCAGGTTTAACTTCTCAAGACAGTTTTCAGAGAATGTGTCCAAAAGTAGCTCTCAAGACAGCTTGTCAGTATCGCCTGAAATGAAACTAGAGAAGTCACAATCTATAATTTTAAGGTTGAAGTCTCCCTCGACTAATATTGCATGGCCTTGATACCTACGCACTACATGGCGTAGACTTTGTTTGAATGACTCTAAAACTGCTACAGTAGCACTGGGTGGCCGGAAGAAACACCCAACTATTAACTTTACTTCTCTTAGACCTGTTATACATGCCCAGGTAACTTCACAGCTACTCCCAACCTTGACCTCAATAGAAACAATACCTTTGTCCATGGCGACAGTAGTATAGGAATGACGGTCCAATCACAGGGTACCATTTCACTGCCTGACACACTTTCTCGGCCACGTTCGCCACAGCCAAATCACTTGCCCGACCGCCAATGTACCGTTACTCCTCCCACACCCACCTCCACCCCTACCTCCAACTCCACCCCCCACCCCCAGCAGGCGCCCACTTGCCTGACCTCAGCCCCCAATTAATTTAATTAAATATGCTTATCAATTTAATACTAACAACCTATGTTTTTGACAGTAACAAGGACAATCACCTGCATAAGTAAGCACTTGTGTGAGCTGTGCTGTGGAATAGTAATAGCGAATTTTGCACAACAGAAACCGCTCATAATGACTTTAGATTGAATAATGCGGTGCTGCACTCTGCCGTCTGGTCAATCTGTCTGTATGTCACAAGTCCCTGAAGAATGGACAGAAGGGTTGTACCTCTCTCCTATATGGAGGTTATTTAGTCCTTCACCTAGAAATATCAGTCAAAACCATAATTTGGAGAACGTCCTGGAGTCTTACTAGGGGAGAATCCGCTGGTTGTGGTGTGAATTTTGTAATCAGTGACTTGATTTTCGCCTAAAAAGAGAGTTAGAAGTCTATCTGTTGCATTTGAAATTTTTCACATCTCTGCACATTTTTCGTGTTGTTGGAAGCGAATATGTGCATTATAGGAATATTCTTCACTTGACAGATCTTTTTACCACTCGGTGGTGCGTGTAGATAACCCTTACGAGTCTTCTGTTGGCGTCATAAGATACCATACACTGTTTCTGCAGTGTCAGCGATGTGTACTAATGCAGCTGTAGTCGACGATATGCTTACCTAAAATATGTAAAGTATGTATTCTACAAGGTTAAATTAACTTAGTTTGGATGGTTAATAATACAGTAGATTGTTGCTACTATGGATAATTTCTGTATGTTGGGAGTGGTATATATGATATATGTAATAAGAGTTGAATAACATAGACAGTGTTCTGTCTCTCCATTGTCTGCTTTTACTGGGTTCTTAGAAGTATGTTGTGTGATCGTTAACATATGCATCGCCTTCTATCTGGAAAACCCAGTCCATGTTTGGTTCGATTCTGTGGTTAGTATAGTCCTAACCGTATTTAGAGGCGTTTATAATCGATTTTATCAGCTCTGTTTCTTCTTCTATACCCAGATCTAAGATTCATAGGATCACTTGGTAAGATACATGTTGTACTTATCTGTGTGGGGACTAAATGTCTGATCTATCGACATCTACAATTGAATGATGTGTTGTACCTCTCGCCCATATGGGATTTATTTGGCCTTTCCCCTAGAAATATCACTCAAAAGCAAAATTTGGAGATTGAGTCGAAGTCATACTGGTACATGATCCATTGGTTGTGGTGTGAGTTTTTGTCCTCAAGATTGATTTTTCCTAAAAAGAGATAGAGATCTGTCTGTTGCATTTTAAGTTTTTCGTGCCTCTGCACAAAATCTTTTGTTAACAGACACTTTTACCCTTCAGCGATGTGTGTAGATGACCCTTGTGAATTATATTTTGGTGTCATAATATGCCTTATACTGCTTCTGCAGTGGTATCAATGTGCGCTGATGCGACGATATGATTACCTAAAATACAATACAGTATGTATTCTACAAGGTTAGATGGTTAACCTGTATATATATGGGTGGTAATTGCTACACAACAGGTGCGGAGCCTGTATATATACGGGCACCCTTTCATTTTCGTATGCGGCTCCTATTTTTAAACTGTTTTCTGTATTTCTTTCCTTTATATGTACCGATCTCTGTCGGGACACGTTATAACAATGGAGTCCTTGTACTGTGTCGTTCTTTGTTGTTCATTTGCTGCATTGTTCAGAATGGCATCTTCATCTTATGTCAGTCTAATTGAAAGGGAAGTATCAGCTTTAAATGAGTTATTCAGCACCTTTGAAAGTGAAGATAAAGATCGTAGTATCGATTACGTAGACAGTGATAAAAGTGATGATGAAACTCCATCCCATTTTCGTTGTGATAATGCGCATTTACGTGACATTTCAGACGCTGCCAATGCCGCCGGCCACTGTGCGCCGGCGCTACCCGCGGATCAAACAGAAGAAATGTTTCACTGAGTAAACAGTGGGTTTCATCCAAAAGCCCATAAATTTAGTGAAATTATTTCTGGTTACAAAGACGTTTTTAGCTGTGTAAACGACGCATCTGAAATAATAGATTATTTCGAATGTTTTGTTACTCCAGAACTTACGGGTAAAATAGCTATCGAGGCGAACAGACATTTTCAGTACTTGATTTCTAATACAGATCCAGTGCTGTCATCTAGACTACGTAAATGGAAAGATAGAAACTCCGAGGAATTTTTCCTGTTTTTAGCAGTAACGATGATAATTTCTAGGAAAAAAAAGGTGAGCATGAACGACTGTTGATCTACCGACAAATTACTGGACACTCCAATTTTTGGCGAGACAATGCTGAGAGACCGCTATTTGTTGCTACTTGGGTTCCTGCATTTCTGTGTTAATGAGCAACAAGAACCAAATAATAAACTGTATAAGAAAGACATGGTGTTGAATAACATTAGAAAAGTCTGTAGCGAAAATATTTATCCTTTTGAGAATCTTTTCATAGACGAGTCTTTAGTGCTTTTCAAAAGACGTTTGTCCTTCAAACACTATAAAAAAGACGAAAAGAAATAGATTTGGTGTAAAATTTTTTGTGATAGCTGATGTCAAAACGGACTATATCTTAGACTTTATAAGGTATACAGGTGCATCAACATGGCTGTGTGTATTTGATAAAACACTGGGAATTTCTGGGTCTGTTGTCTTGCAACTCATGGAGCCATTCCTTGGCAAAAGTCACAGTCTATACACAGACAACTGGTGTACAAGACCACTTCTTGCTGCTTTTTTGCACAGAAAACAAATGAATCTGTGTGGAACATTTAGAAGTGATAGGGAAAAAACGCCTGCCATTGAGAAACCACAAGTAAAAGGAGAGTTAAGAAATGAAAATTGTGGACATATGTTTATTAAATGTCTTGACCGAAAAGTTGTCAACATGTTGACTAATGTTGATGCTGACACAATAGTACTAATGAGTAAAACAAACCGAAAAACTGGAGAAGCGGTTATGAAACCTCTGTGCATTCAAGAATATAACAAAAATGTGGGAACCATAGACAAAATCGATATGCTGCTAAGTTTAGTTGAATGTTTACATAAAAGAATGAAGTGGTACAAAAGAGTATTTTTCCATCTTATAGACTTTGTTGTGGTGACTTCTCATGCTATGTATCACTTAAAAACAGGGTAAAAGCTACCATTAACCAAATTTCAATTAGAACTGATAAGACTGCTCATCAAGAAGTGCGGCAATGAATTGAGAGAAAAAAAAAAAAAAAAACAACGATTAGGATCTCTACTGATGACTTGCCTACGGGACTGAAAGCCTGCCACTTTCCACACTTAGTGTCACTCATACCTGGAGGAAAGCAAAACCCTCAAAGATACTGTTACATGTGTTCCAATACTCAACTAGCTCCAAAAAAAAAAAAAAAAATAAATAAATAAAATAAAAAAAAAAAAATAAAAGAAGGGACAAGAGATATCAATGTACAATGTACAATGTCGGTTTGTGTATTATCAACTGTTTACAAAAGTATCACACATTGCAGAAATTCTAAGTAAAAATGTGAAAAATAATTATTACTCTGTTGGTTCAGAAAGAAAGGACATGCAATATCAAACTACAGAGTGGACTGTCAGTTGGTGTGTTATTAATTCCTTTCAAATGTATCATTCGTTCTAGAAATTTCTAGTAAATGTTTTTGTAAAAAAAATACATATTACTTTGTTATATCTAGCTGCTCCTGAGCGTAATGTCTTTCTTTTGATCAGAAAAAATAAAAGAAAAATAATGGATCATATGTAACACCACTTTCCCGACGTCACAACGGAAAAAAATACAACTGCGAGAAAGTCCGTTTCTGGTGCCGCATACGGGTGTTGAGTACGCTTTCCCGACACCACAGTGAAAGGGTTCATAATACTGTAGACTGTGGTTATTACAGAAATATTCTGTAAGGTGGGTGTGGTATCTACAATATATGTAATAAGAGTTGAATAACGAAGACAGTGTACTGTCTCTCATTTTGTGTTTTTACCGGACTCCCAGAGGTATATTGTTTGGTCATTAATGTCTGCATCGCCTTCTATCTGGAAAACACAGTGGATGATTGGTACAATTCTGTGGTTAGTAGAGTCATGACCCTAACTAGGGGCGTTTATATTCTATTTTTTCAGCGCTGTTTCTTCCTCTATACCCTAATCAAAGATTCACATGATCGCTTGGTAAAATACATCAAAGCAATTGCAGGTGGTACTTATCTGTTTGGAGTCTAAATGTCTGATCTATCGATGTGATTTCCTCTTAAACATAAATAATTGGTTAGTTGCAGGTTTCATACAACCTCACGATGTGTTTGGATTTAAATAGTTCTCCAGCCATAATATTACGGATCTATTTACCTTAAAAGTATATGGAAGTGGGTCTGATGTTTATTTATGTTTTTTTTTCCGTAGCCTCGTACATTTTTCGTGATGCAGGATGTGACATATAAACAACCTGGAGTGCTGATCTAAACTTTACCTTCTGAACGTATAAATTACATATACAAACGTTACTTCTTGTTGTTTGCTGTAGAACATAAGACGAATGGCACTGGGTCTGTTGTGTACGAAGATTGGTGAAACATGTGGATCTTCGTATAGAATGATCACACAAAAAGCATACTTCGAATAATATTTATGTATCTTACTATGTGTGGATCGTTTTGTCTTAAAAAGGGTTGGATGTGTTGTAATCCTATTGTTTTGATGTGTAAATCATCCACCTGTGGGTCGCTTTGTCCTAAAAATAGTTAGAGTTGGATCTAATATGTTGTAAGCTGTTGTAGCACAGTATTGTTTTCACAAAGTGGGAATCGAGTAAGTCGCATTCTAGGTTTCTTCCCTCTGTGGAAGGAGCATTTTACTCTTCTGCGGTATATAAAGAGCAACCTTACAAGGTATTTGCTGTAAATCATAAGAGCTGTAGAGTGATTATGTGTGTTGAGGAGCACACCAACATCCATGTGATTACCTAAACTATGTAATAGTTTGCATTTGCAGTAGCTATTTGTTGTTAAGCTTATAGCTTTTCGTGTAGAACGTTTCGGTTTTACAGTTCTATGGATCTAGGAGAAAATACCAAGAGACAGATTATGTGTCAGAAGAGAAGTGCTTCTATTGATAGAATATCTGTTAGTTGGTCAGTTATCAGAGATGTACTTCTGTGCTGTTTTAGTCTGCAGCTAAGCAAGCGTTCGCTTAAATCGATGTTTTGGTGTGCAGACTGGAGTTTGACTTTACATTACACTTTAGCACTCATCCGACTGTTTGTTTGTGCGTGTATAAAACAGGTTATCGCTAACTATATTGTCGCATTGAAATGGAAGCAGGCTTGACTTGGAAGGCAACTGAACACAGCACGTTTATTACGAACTTAACTTACATGCAGCACTAATTGCCTCTTGGGCAGAGTGCTGTGCTATTTATACACAGATAAAATTTACCTGAAATTAAAAGAATAGTTAACATAAGAAACAAGTAGAAATTACAAGTGAATATAAGAAACATGTATAACATTCTGGAATTGTTAATTACAAAGAAATAAATTTTTGCCAGTGGACGGGACTTTTTTTTAAATTTAATTTAATTTTTTTTTTTCTGGCTAATCTTTTCCACTTCAGGCGTTGGCGCCTAACTACTATATCCCACATAAACCTAAACACCTCGCCTGCCAAAAAAAAAAAAAAAAAAGTCTAGTGCCACCGCCACTTTTCCCTATACTAAATCAAGGATGCAACTAAGGGAAAGGGTTGGGGAAAGGAAAAGAAATGATGTGTTCTTTTATTGAAACTTCATGGCTTTTGTTTTAAAAACAAATAGACAACAGAAGAAACAAAAAGACCCATCCTAACCGTTGTGTTTTGAAGTCTTATCGAATACTTTTAATTATAAATAAAATTAAAAAATATTTTCTTCTTCTTCTTCTTGAACGTAAGGAAAGTATTTAAAGAGACTTTCTGAACTGTCTGGAGCCTTGGCCATCTTCTCGTTGTGTGTTAATTACCGGTGAATTCGATCATAATTCTATCATTTTATTAATGAACTAGAATATTTTCAGTTACTTTACCTAATATCTGCTCATGACCTGCTTCAACGGACCACCAAGAAGTCATTAAACACCTTCAGGAGAAAGTTTGCGTGATTTTTCCGGTAGTTTGCATTCCTCTTAATTTTCGAATGTTGGCTCTCTATAAAAGCTCTATAATCACCAACGCCGTGTTCTGTTGTTCCTAATATGTAGTGCACTGTCATTCCCTTCAGCCAGTTTGCTGCATTTCTCTTAGTATTCGGTTCTGGAATGTCATCAGGATGGAGTAACATCTTCATCTGAATAGCATGAGGCGCAGTGTGTTTAACGAAGGCCAAAAGGCGGCAGAGCAGATGCGAAATGTCTTTTGCCGTTCCACAGACTATTCAGTGTGTGTCCGTATCATACACGTTGCACATCTGGCACAGCAGCATCACCGTGAGGTAAATGCTGTGCAGACGTGACTGTGTGGGCTATTTTCCGTTCACATAGTAGTACCATGTAATCCGTGCTGCTGTCGGCAAGTTAGGGGAGTGTATGTTACACCAGACTACATTCCAGTCGACTGTTGGGTGTTTCCCTTCCACAACGTTCCTTCTTTGCCCCATCATGAAGGGTTCCGTACACCTTACGGACCGCAGGTAGTAGTATACGTCTGAGGTTAAGTGTATTCCAGTAAAAATTTACTGCAGTGGGACAATGCCGTGGGGATATGATGGAGATCTATCGGTGGGTCCAGATTGGGTGGTGCAATTTCCGTGGGAAGAAAAGCGATCAGACTGCTGGGGTGCAGTTTCCGTTGCCACAGTGTCAGCCTCACAAACAAAGCCATAGCCTTGACACACACGTTGGTGAGTCCTAGTCCACCGCCCAACACTGGAAGTGAGAGCGTGGAGTAGCTGACTTTAAGGAGATGTTCTTGGTTCACGTAAAGTCCAAAGGCTGCTTGGATTCTGTCCGCAGTCGCTCTTTGCATCGGAAAAACCCTTGCCAAGTATGTCATTTTTGATACCAAGTATATATTTATCAATTCGACCTTTTGCAGCGCATCCAAGGAGCGTAGTGAGTGTAGACGGATACATGCACGGATATTGTTCAAGAGGCGTTTGTAGTTGAGAGCTATCGTGCGGCTTGTGATATTAGTGTACACCACCCGAAACATTTCATCTCGGTGACCACCTTAATGAGTCCTTCAGGTTGCGCAAGAAACTCACAACCTATGATCATGATTTCTGATTTCCTCATGGTCATCTGTGCACCCGACGATTTCCCATATCTCTCTATCCGAGCTATGGCTGTGGCAATCTCTTCATTTGAATGGACGAGGAGGACCACATCATCTGCATATGCACGATACACAAATTTATCCCCTCTTACACTGACGCCGCTTAAAGTTCGATGTAGTTGCATCAGAAGTGGCTCAATTGCTAGTGAAAATAGGCCCATGCAAAGAGGACACCCCTGTCTGACGAAGCATTGGATAGTGATTGGTCCTGTAGGACTACCATTCACAGGTACCATTGACTTCGTCCCATTCAGAAGTCGCATTACACTCACGATGAAACGTATTGGTATATCCACCGCTACCATTGTGGCTCATTGGAAATCATGGCCGACTGCGTCAAAGGCTTTTTTCAAGTCGACTGCCTGCATCTCGCCTTGCATTCTGCAGGCTTGTGCGACTTCTATCAAATCACGATAATCACAAAGCGCTTTGTGGATTGTACGATCGTTACCAATACCTGTCTGATCTTTCCCTGTTAACACTGTGAGGGCTGGTTTTAATCGCAATGCTAAAAGCCGTGAAAAAATTTTATAATCGCTGTTGAGGAGCGTCAGTGGTCGGAATTGGTGCACTGATTGTCCTGTCGATGTCTTCGGGATGGGGATGATCAAACCTTGGGTAAATTCAGTAGGTATAATTCTTGAAACATCTGTCTCAAAGTTGGTGTAAATATATCTTGGCCGGCCGCGGTGGCCAAGGAGACTGAGGCGCTTCAGTCACGGTCTGCACGGCCACTACGGTCGGGGGTTCGAATCCCCCCTCAGACATGGATATTTGTGCCATCTTTAGTATAAGGTAGTTGATAAGTAGTTAGTAAGTTTAGGGACTGATGACCCTGCAGTTAAGTCCCTTAAGCTTAATTAAAAAAAATATATATATATATATATATATATATATATATATATATATATATATATATATCTTGAAATTCTCTGTAGAATTCAATAGGTAGTCCATCAAGGCCTGGAGATTTGTTTGGGTGACCTTTCGCCAGGGTCACCTTCACCTCTTCCTCAGTCACATCTGCTTGCATCTCTACCGCCGTCTCACGGTCCAGTTTCTGTGACAGTGCCACAAGCATGTCAGTCAGTGCCACCTCATCTGGTAACTTCTGTGAGTACAATCGAGCGTAGTAATAAACAAAACCTTTCCGAATTCCTGCCTGACTTGATAAAAGGTGGTCGTCCTCTGTCTGCAGTGCCGTGACGAGATTCCTCTTGGACCGCCTCTTTTTACATACAATGTGGTGCATGGAGGCTGGTTTGTGTGCAACTCTGTAGTCCTTTCGAGCTCTAATGATTGAACCTTCCATTTTCTGGTGCATTAGTTTTAACAGTTTGGCTTTGACATGGTTGATTTCTATGAGACGAACAGGTTGCTGCATTGCACTGTTGTATAAAACACGGAGGGCGCTGAAATAAAATTCGATTGTGTTGTAGTACCATCTCATTCTGTCTCTGGAATAGCTCATTAGTGTTCTTCTTAAGGCCGGTTTGGCGCACTGTAGCCTCCAAGACAGTACCAACGGATAGGCCTGTCTATGTTGTAAGCATTTTGTCCATGTTTCTGGGACTAATGCATGACTATCTTGGTTCTTCAGAATGTCTTGAGAATGATGACCTAGCTGTTTAGTCCCCTCAAAACCAACAACAACAACAACAACAACAATCAGAATGTCTACATTCAGCTTCCACACCCGCTTGCCACGATAGGTTGTCTGGTGCTCCAGGTTAACGGTGCAGATGTAAGCCAAATGGTCAGAAAAAACTGTCGGCCAGAGTTCCGATTACTGAAGACTCCCACGAAGCTCGCGTGCAACGTATATTCGGTCTAGACGGCTCACTGACGTTGCGGTGAAATGCGTGAACCCAGGCGCGTCACCGTGTAAGCAGTTCCAAGTGTCCAGCAGGGCTATGTCACATACCAGGGCAGAGAGCTGTGGGCAGGAGTTGTAGTTTGGCGTCTGGTCGCGTGGCGACAATACACAATTAAGTCCCCTCCAAAAATTACTTGGTTGTATCTGCCCACGAAGAGGGGCATTATATCTGTGCTATAGAAATCGGTGTGGGCGCGTTTGTTTACGGTGCCTGATGGGGCGTATATGTTGATGAGCTTGACGTCGTTGACCGTGAGCGCCGTTCCTCTCGCCGATGGCAGGTATTCTACTTCCCTAACTGTGATTCCCTCTTTGATCAGGATTGCAGTGCCCAGTTCTTGTACAGTGCCCGGATGGATGTGTGCGGTAAAAGCGCACAGGGAATGGAGGTCTACCTCCCTCACCTCCTGCAACAGCGCGAAATCTACTTCCGCTGCCCGTAACATGTCACTCAGTAGATGTAATTTATTCTGCTGATTTTGTTGATATTGATCATCACGATGAGATATGCTTGCAGGGGATTCATTCTGCACCGCCTCTCTACGCGTCTTGCGGACCAGCTCGCCGTTCGTTGTCAGTAACGACTGCTGGTCTATTTCTAGCGTCTTGTGTCACGTTGCTCTTAATACATTTGCTCACGCAGTCTTCTTGCGAAGGTTTTTCTGTCATTTCTACGTCTTCATTGCACTTGTCAACGTCTTCTGTCCAGTCGCCAAGACTGTGGTCAGGGGTGAACTTCTGTAAAGTCTGAAATTCTTGATCTGGACCTTCATTGATCTGCTGCACTGATGTTATGTCTCTGGGAGACGCTTCATGTCCTTCACATACCCACTGACCTGTGGTACTGTCCTTCTCCAGCGTACTTGGCAGTGTACGATCAAGTTCTTTAGCGTTTTCACGGGATGATCCATCTGTCTCGTCGACGTCTGGGTACGCAGTACGTTGTTTCTTGCGTTTCCTGTAGCGGCGTCGTGGAGACCGTCCTTCCTCTGTATCGGAAATTTGAGACTGTCCAATACTTGTAGATTCTGATTCCTCTCCTTTATCGTGCGACGTGTTGGTGTCTATCTCCATTCCATCAGGCCTCACTTCAATGTCTCTTGTAGGGGTGTCCTCCTCCTTTCGCAGTGGTTCATGGCAGCTGGTCCCTTCTGCTGCACCGCGACCTGCGTTACTTCACTATTGGACACTTGTTCATGATCTGGTGGCGACGCAGTTCCTAGCACCGCCTGAACATATGTGGGGGACAGAGTTTGGGGACATTGTGGTAATCGGCCTTCACCCGTCGGTAATTGCATGATTTGTCTCTGCAAGCATTCTGATCGCACATGGCCCTCCTTGGTAGGGTGAAAGTTCTACAGCATATGGGAATTAATCATGGAGCAATCTGTATCAGAGAACTTGAACATATGGACAAGGTTCGCATAGCAGAGTATGCAGCACAATTGCCCACTAAGGAGTGAAGAAAGAAGAAACGAAGAAAAAACTTGGGAAGGAGAGCTAGGGGATGATGTACAGTATGTGTTCAATGTTCTCTATACAACCTGGATGTATAACTCTGGTCTCTGAGCAAAGAACTGCAGCATGCCTGCACATTCATACGTTTTTCACATTATTTCGCGTTCTCCGCCATGTTTGAATATGACTAACGGATTTCCATTAGTTTGTACAAGACAAGAATTGCTTTCTTATCTCCTGTTCTGAACTTTATGCCAATAGACAATGTAATATGCTGGTATGGCCGTGGAATTGAAACATATTTCAATTTCTTGTTCTAGTAAAGTTCTTAGCAGTCATATTTGACTTTGGCAAGAAACTAAGTATGAACATCTATGGCTAGCATGCTCAAACAGCTGAAGTTCAACATCTAGGTAAAATAGAGACCGGTGCTGGTCCAGGTTGCTTCTGAGAGGCAAAAAATTAAAAAAATAAGTATATATTAAGTGAGTTACAGTCTTCTGAAAGTTTATAAGCCGACCCTAAAAATTAACATTTGCTGTTGCAATTTTTTCCCAAAATATCAGAAACCATTTCGAGTATAGTATTCAGATTTTCAGGGAGTGATAATATACATGTCCTGAGTCCACTGAAATAAGAAAGGGACATAATGTCATGTATAATTAAAGTTATTTAGGATAGCATACAAAAAAGTACACAATATTTTAACTGTGTAATTAATAAATTGTGTTTCTGAAAGCAGTGGCTGAAATACAATTATTGTAGTTCAGTAGACTCAGGACATACAGATTAATGCCCTGCACAATTTTCATGTGAGTGGCTACAGTGGTTCATACAAGGAAGCCAAGTCACTAAATTAACATTGCCGGGATAGGGTGTTCCAACTCCCCTTAATGTGTCATATCACACACTTAAGAGGGTTCAGTTTCTACTTTGGTCCATTTTCTTCATAGTTCTGTATACTTTCTTCCTGTTATCGTCAGGAATATTTTGAAATACCCAATAAATATTCCGTTAGAACATTGATTTATTTAGTAATCTCAAAAACAACACCATGTTACTAGTAACAACAGAAATATACAGCAGTTACTAGGAACCTAAGGAATGGAATTCAATGTAACATGACAGAATATATATGTAGAATAAAACATGAACTTGTAATTAACGCAATCCTAATCACTCACCCACAATGTTCATATTTTATTGGTCCTTCGAAGGCTTTTTTGGCTTAATCTCGTGACTGTGTAGTTATTCCTATGACCCACAGCATTTATTTCTGTATGGAATACCTGAAACTTTTTGGCATTCTTTTCTGCAACTGTAAGGCGGCAACAGTTCAAAGATTTAGGTAATACCAATATTCTCTGTTAAAATAAGCACTTCTTTTACTGTCATATGAATAACTTTACTGAAGAAGCGATCGCAAACAACAAGCCTACAGCATGTCTGCCTAGGTGTATTTGCGTCTGTGTAAATGTGTGGGTGTGTGTGTATTTGTTTACCCTCCTTTTTTCCCCCCAAGGTAAGTCTTTCCTGTCCTGGGATTGGAATATTGGAATGACTCCTTACCCAATCTCTTAAAACCCTCATAATTTCCTTTTCCCTCTCCTTCCCTTCTGCCTGACGAAGCAGCTAGGTGGGGAAAGCTAGCGTTTGTGTGTGTGTGTGTGTGTGTGTGTGTGTGTGTGTGTGTGTGTGTTTATTTGTTACTATCTCTGCCTGTGCTCCTTCGCCTGGTAAGTAGACTTCATCTATTTTTTTACATATAAAAAAGATATACAGATCAACATTCAAAATATACGAAAACTCCAAAGGCTGGTGATAATGTTCGAATACAGTTTGGGCACAGAAACTGGAAGGGAGTAGAAGTTGTAAGTTCAGCTAACGCAGCAAGATCAGTAGTTGTTAAAACATGCAGTGGAACACTGTATAGACAGAACACACAACACATGCGACCAACAGAAGCATACATCAAGCCTGAATCAGTTGTAGTTCCAGAAGAAATTCAAAGAGCTGAAACTAGTAAATACAACAATGTTTCTATAGAAGAAAATCAACAAGAACTTGCGCCAGAAAGACTTGATACAGTGATACCAGAAAGAGATGAAATGACAAGACAAACTGTAAATAATTCTGCAGACCCAACAACTGTCATAAAAACAAGATTTGGCAGAGTTGTCAAGAAGCCAAATAGATTATATCTGTGACGTTATGTGAATTTCTATAGTGTTCCGAATTTCTAATTGTATTAAGAAAGGGACATGTAATTTATGTAATATTCTTTATATGTCAAGATGTTTCGTGATAAGAGTTTCCATGCCATTCTGATGTAGTAGTTAATCCATGTTATTCAATAAACCAATTCTTGTTATATAAAGAACAGTAAATTTCTATTGGGATCTGCTCATCAAGCTCTGTAAGAAAATCCGATATCAACATTAGAAATGCAGTTCTTGATCAAGTAATACTATAAGTCATATTGTGATATTTGACACCTGACCATTAAGGCCAATTCACACTGTCCGTCACGTCACGTCAACGTCTGTCAGAACATTCCGCAATGTATTTCTAATGGCGGCATTCACACTGTCCGTCACTGGCCCGTCACGTCATGTCATGTTATCTCGAGGAGAATGTTTTGACGGAACGGCCGTCTGCTAACATCGAAAGGTAACCTATTTTCGTTACGCGAATTACATGTTGCAGTCGACGATTGCACTGTTTATATGCAATCTTTTTGTTGTTGTTATACTTGTTTTAGGAGCAAATTTCAAATGTTTCATGATGACTTAAATATTTTTGTCAATTGAGTGTCCACCTAAAATCGAGGTCAGATATCTCAAACCAAAAAATGGTTTATATTACGTAACATTGTAACGACTGAAGCAAAATGTTTATCTGAATAAGATTATAATTTG
Organism: Locusta migratoria; assembly: GCA_026315105.1. NCBI lineage: Eukaryota > Metazoa > Arthropoda > Insecta > Orthoptera > Acrididae > Locusta > Locusta migratoria. The sequence goes on from CM048745.1 coordinate 136,039,138, forward strand.
ATCACGTGTTAAATAACATTTAAAATGAATAAGTCAGTTCTAATGAAAGACAAAAATTCAGTTGTGTGTTCGTAGGTTTTCTCGGCGAATATGCTGAATGAAGATCTCTCGGGCGTGCAGCCAGATGGATTGATCGTTGTGGAACGAATTTTCGATAGCGTAACGTGCCATCATCATCAGGTTACTCCCGCTGACTGAGGCGCTGTGCTATATATACAGTGGATTTCAATTAAGCCAAGCGTGGAATCCGGCACTAAAATTTCTTCGATCGCAGCGCAAGCGGAACACCGAGCACAGTGAAGGCAGAGCGCAAACTGAGGTCCGCCACTCGAGTCCAGAGCAGGAGCTACCCCCACCACCGCAGCATCCCGGTGTCCGCACTAGAGGTCAGTGGAGGAGGGTGACCACAGGTATATATAGCACAGCCGCCGGTCCAGCGCCTCAGTAGGAGCAAAAGTTGTCGTTTTCCCCTTCCTCAATAAATATCCTTCTGCTGGAAAGATGGCTAGTCTGCCCATCAAAATCCCGTACAGTACCAGAAACCAGACGCAAGCGCCAGAAGGGACGGTGATGCCGAGTTCACCCCTCGCCATCACAATCCCGCTCACAACTAACCAAGAGGAGATAGCAAAGGCTATTGCGCAAGCAAGGGCCGAAACCGCTGCCGAGGTGAGGGCCGAGATGGCGGGCACCAAAAATAGTACACCTACACCAAACACACACACAACTGCCACAATTAACCTTAACTCCCCCGAAATCGGTCCACTTGTGATCGACGAGGACCCGCAACACGAACACGCAGGCGATGGGGATGGACCATAGCAGGTCGTCGGACGCAAACGGAGCAATAGTCTCCCACTCGCCACACAGACATGTGAGCTCACAGGCTCTAAAGGCAAGCGCCGCGCGCTCTTGCCAACACCCACCACCCTACCTATTAGCACACCAAACACTGGGAACAACAACAGAACCGCACCTGTGCTGGGAAACACTCAGCAAACAGCCACGCAGGTCACAACAACACGGACTGGATTCCCACCAGTCATCATTCAAAACTATGGCGACCTTAGTCGCCTAAACAAAGAGTTCGTAGACTCACATAAGCCTACCACCTACCACACAAAACTCACGAGGGAACACGCTGCTTTGTACGTGGATTCCAAACAAGACTACACCAATCTCCTGAGCTTCCTCAAAGCTAAGGAGATAGAACACCAAACGTACAGAACCGCGGACGAACGCACGCAGCTGTACGTTGTGAAGGGGGTTGACCCAAACACACCTGGCGACACCCTGAAAGAAGACATTCGTGACCTGGGCTTTGACTGTCTCAGAGCAAGCCGGATGACAGGTCAACGAACACACGCACCATTACCAAACTACCTTGTAGAGCTGGCTGACACGGCCTACTCCCGCGAGATCTTGAAGGTGAAATATGTCCTTCATATGGGAGTCAAGGTAGAACTCTTCGAACCACCTCGCGCCCCCCAACAATGCAAACGCTGCCAACGCTTTGGTCATTCGGCTGCTCGCTGCAGCCTGGCATATCGGTGCCACAAATGCGGAGGCAGCCACTCAGCCCAACACTGTACACTGAGACAGACAGACGCACGGAAATGCGCTAACTGTGGGCAAGCGCACGCGTCTACCTACAGAAGGTGCTCCGCCTATATCGCGGCCCTGATGCGAAAGACTCAGCAGCAAAACATGGTAGTCCAAACCAAAACAGCTCCAAGACCCCCCCCCCCTCCGCGACCCGTGATGAATGGGATTTCATTCGCCGCAATGGCAAGAGGGCAGAGGAGGGCAGCGGACGCTCAGGGCCCAACAAACACACGAAACACATCCCCAGCAACAGAAACACAACCAACACAGACAACACAACAAACTATCCAAACACTGCAAACAACAATACCCACCTCAGACAACACGGAACCCATCCCCTCCACGTCGAGCTGTAACACGCACGACAAGAAAAACGCACCTACACAAGGGAAACCAAAACCCCAGGGTAGGAGAAGGAGACCTAGAAAACAGAGAGGGAACACTACCACACCACAACAAAATAACCAACAACAACGGAACACCAACTCTCCGGCACAAAACGTAACAAAGGAAACTAGAACACACATTACACAACCCCTCACCACACCGGAAACACAGGCGTCAACAGAAGCTACACGTACAGCTGAAACACAAGCCAGCCAAAACACAACGCTGACACAAGCACAAGCGGCCGCCAACTCGCCAACACAGGCCGACATACCCAACATCCAAACAACACCGGGAGGAATATTGCAGGCAGTAATGCAGGCACTCTTCCCCCAACACACGACTCAGCAGATCTTTTCGAAGATCTGGGAAGCCGTCTCCACACTATTCACGCAGCTCATGACCGCCGAAACCGGCCAGTACTGGACTGTCATACAAACAGCGATCGCAAACCTGTTTACTCCCATACATGGATAACACGCCACATCCGCCCCCCCCCCCACATAAACAACATAACATTATCACAGATCCTGTTCTGGAATGCAGACGGGATCACCAACAAAAGGGCAGAATTTGCCGCGCTCCTTGAGGCAAAGGGGATACTGATTGCCCTTGTGAGCGAGACTAAACTGAAACCTCACAACAGACTAAACTTCACTGGTTACTGCGTCTATCGTACCGACCGAGCGGACGGCAGAGAAGGAGGCGGAACAGCGATCATCATACACAAAGACATTGAACACACAAATATCTAGCTCCCTGCACTTGAAAGATTAGAGGCCACGGCCGTCAGGGTCAAGTTCAACGGAGCATACACTGCACTGGTGTCGCTCTACAACGCTCCTGGTAACATTGTAACACGCGACATCAGCACAGTACTCAACATTGCACCGCCAGTCATCGCCGCTGGAGATCTGAACGCAAAACACCGCGACTGGAACTCAATCAAACAAAATCGCAACGGCAAAAAACTGTACGAACACTCACTAGGCAGAAACTACATCACACTTGCACCGGTTGAACCGACTTATATTCCTTACCAAAGGAATCAAAGGCCAGACGTGATAGACATGGCTCTCATCAAGGGCATAACAGTTACCCTCAACCTTGAGGTTGTAAACTATCTGCCTTCCAACCACACCCCCGTTATACTTCACACGGAAGAAACACTGCAGTACAATGAACCACGCAGGATACTAAATTATAAGCGCGCAAATTGGGCTCTGTTCAAGGAAACGCTTGATAATCGTATTCCTGACACTCAAGAGATTACACAAATAGAACAAATTGATGAAGCTGTTGAAGTCCTCACAACTGCTGTCCAAGACGCAATAGCCGAATCCATACCATTATGTGCCACACAACAACACTCAGCGGCCCTGCCCCAGGAAATCCTAGGCCTTATCTCAATGAGAAACCGACTCAGGAGATACTGGCAGCGTACCTGGCGTCCGGTGTATAAACATCACGTCAACAGGCTACAGGGTATCATACAGGGTAAAATAACAACATTCAAGACGACACAATAGGACCAGAAACTCGCTGGACTTGATACCACACGTCCTGGAGTGTGGGCTCTGGCCAGACACTTCACCAGGGAGAAACTCTACACGCCTACCTTACAGCGACCAAGCGGCTCAGCATACTCAGCGGAAGAGAAAGCTGAGCTAATGGCCCAAACACTAGCAGCGTCATTCACACCGAACCTGGCTCCTTCCGACCCAGTGTTCACACTAGAGACGGACCAGGCGATCACACGCTTCATGGCCCAGCCTCCGCACAACGAAATTAGACGTACTAGCACACATGAAATCACATGGGCCATCAAGCATACCACAGCCAGAAAAGCGCCTGGCCACCGGGTTCTCCAGGAGTTCACGGATAGAGCAATAGAGTACCTGACACACATCACAAATGCCATCCTGCAACACCAACACTTCCCTGCCTTTTGGAAGGCGGCCAAGGTCCTGATGTTCAGGAAGCCAAGGAAAGACAACTCCCTCCCACAAAATTACCGACCCATCAGTCTGCTGAGCTCGCTCAGTAAGATAGTTGAGAAGGTAATACTTAAACGTCTCTCTCGGCACTGCATCACCAATGACACCCTAAGACCGGAGCAATTTGGATTTAGGAATCACCACTCCACAACACAACAACTCCTCCGTGTAGTTGAACACATAACAGACGGCTACAACAAAAACAAAGCCACTGGGGCGGTGTTCCTGGACATCGAAAAAGCTTTCGATCATTCTGGCACAACGGCCTTATACGCAAACTTAACGACGCCGCGTTTCCCGACGGACTCGTGCATCTCATACACTCATATCTCACCAACAGAAGCTTCAACACTGACGTGCAGGGCAAACAGTCTACACGACACGGTATTCAAGCCGGAATACCCCAAGGCAGCATCCTGGGGCCTCTCTTGTTTAACCTGTACATTAACGATTTTCCATCCACACATAACACGATGACTGCAATCTACGCAGATGACACCGCCATCATGGCGCAAGATTGGAAGCCATCAAACATTAACTCACGCCTACAGACAGCACTCAGAACTGCCGAACCTTGGTTGGAGAAATGGCGTGTTAAAGTCAACGTCGACAAGTGTGAGGCACTTCTGTTCACACGCAGACCGAAACACCTGTGCAAACACCAATACTGTAGACCAATTACTCTACATACACGCCCAATACGTTTCCTCGAGAAAGTCAAATACCTTGGTCTCTGGCTGGACTGGAAACTCACATGGGGGGACCACATACAACACATGACCAACAGAGCAAACGCAAGGCTCAAACAACTCTACCCGATGCTCAACAGGGAAAGCAAACTAAATAGCCAGGTGTCGAAGAACCTCTAGATGACACATATTAGACCTCTGATGACGTACGGTGCTCCGTGCTGGGCATATGCGGCGCCAACACGGCTGCGCCGCCTGCAGCTCATACAGAACAAGGTACTACGCATCATTAGCAACGCTCCACGATACACACGCACCGTGGACCTTCACAATGAATACCGCCTAGAGCGCCTCTCGGTGGTATTCAAGAAACTCGCCACACGACTGTACAGAAACTCGAGACACTCGAACAACCCCTTCATCCTACGCTTGGGGAACTACGATCACAACCAAAGGTGGAAACATAATCACCCAAAAACACTTCTCCTCAGAGACTAACCACCTACGGTCGTAGGGAACACCAACTCACAAACACGATGAACATGGCAAACCCCTGCAGAACAGCAATCTGACTGGCAATGCCAGCTGAGCCCACAGCCGACCTACAGGCAAAGCAGGGAAACCATATTCATCGCACTAAACACAAACAAACCAAAACAGTCCCGCACACTTAGCCAGTTCTATGACCGAACTGCCTAACTACCATGACAAACTTGGCTATGTTACAGGTATTCTGCCACAGCCGATGTTAACAGGTAAACTGCCGCAGCCGACCCAGGAGACTTCATTGGAGCTCAGCTGCAGCAGAACCTCGCATCAAAACGAACTGATTCTTTATGACGAACCTAGCAAAGTTAACGGTATTGAGGTTTTTTTCCCTTGGCTCTTGCCTTGGCACTTTTTTTCCTCTGCCCTTACATACCTTTACCCTTCGCATACCTTTCGACCAATTCTATCTCCAGATGCACCGTATTAATGGGTGATCATGCCCACACGTACGGATAACATCGCGGTTCCCACATCCCGTGATCCACCTTAGCAAACTAACTTAATTACGGAGGTGACAGTAGAACTTTTGTGATGGTCACCACGTTGGTGTGGGCGTGGAGGGGCCCCATCCTTGCGTCCAGCGCCTCAGTCAGCGGGAGTAACCTGATCATGATGACACGTTACGCTATCGAAAATTCGTTCCACAACGATCAATCCATCTGCCTGCACGCCCGAGAGATCTTCACTCAAAAATTCAGTTGTTTACGACGGTATTAACAATGTCAGCGAGCAAATCGTGATGGATAAAGTACACACGCGCTATTTATGCTCTTACAAGGTATGGTTTGATGTCTTCATACGTTTATTTTTTCGCTTGAAAATAGATGTTGATGTTTCGAAATGTTGTTTCAGTTCCCAGTAAGTTGGCCAAAAACATACACCTTAAAGTTTCCTTTGTCCGTCAATAACATTTAGCGTTGTTGTTCCCCCTTTCTAGTATTAAAGTATGACTTTCTTCATAACAGATCGCCACTCATAACCTCACTTTCAACATCGTTGAGATGGGCGAATTGACGTTACGGACATGGACAGACAGTGTAAATACAACTTGACGTGACGGTTCCGTGATGTGACGTTGATGTGACGGACAGTTCGAATTGGCCTTTACCTGTCATCTCTTCACACTTGATATCTTGCCATCAAAACAAGTTCAGTGTTCTGATGTTATGTCCTGGACGCTATTTACAATGTAATGGCCACTTATTTGAAACCTAATATAGCTGCCTACACTTGCCCACAGTTAAATACGACTTTTTAATTTACATCTATTTTTAAGGTTATGCTTTGTACAACTGCACTAACAGTTACTGTAATACAGTTCGTTCCCGTAATTAACAGATACACTCAATCAGAAATTACAATGTGAACCCTGTCACTTCGTTTCTAAAATCCATAAGGCAACTGTTTATGAGTAATGAAGATGCCAATTCCAGAATCTGAATACACTGCCAGCACCACACTTATTTTCCGCATTTGTTGAGTACCTACAAATCTCCCTTCAGTAATCACTCAATAACACCTATTTAGTCACACACAAATATTAAACGTATGCTGTATAAGATCATCATAAAATACGCAAATTAACTACAGTATACTCATGAATTAAGCATTCCTGCACTCTAATGTCTAACTATCACTGTTACCCAAGAAACCATACTTAAAAGCACGTGATGTAAATCAAATGGCGCCGATTTTATGACCAGTGTCAGTGTCAACCTTTAGAAACAAGTAAAGTAAGTAAGCACATATTTTGGAACGCTCTTTAATTTGATGGGCAATTGAAACGCACATGTTTGAAATACACGAAAACACCAAATACAGCAATAGCCTTCAAATAAACATGGCGGCGGTTTGTTTTGATTCTAAGAAATGGTGTCACAAAGTTCAAATGACCTGAACCTCGAAAAGTGGCGACAGTTGAGTGACGCCACCCAAATATTTGCAAGTGACACTAGAATTTTCCGTGACGTAAGTCAAATGGCGCCGATTTTTTTACCTTTAGAAAAAAGGAAATATCGATAACCAGCAAAATCCTTTTCTTCCATTGGGTCACACACAACAGCAAAGAATAATTCTCCTGGATTAGAATAGGCGTAATTGGGGCTGCAGTATTCCTCCTGGAAAGAGGTGTATATTAGGTTTCAGAAATTACTGCGACCAGTCGCCTTTGTTTTTCTTCTCAATGAAGATTTATTGAACCATGACCGGTTTCAAGCTGCCTAGCAGCTCATCATCAGAAAAAGTAAACACTAATTGTGGTATGTTACACTGATAAATTATAATATAAGTTCGTCTTCAAGATGTTACTTACAATTAGCAGTTTCACATTTAGTATGCCCATGTGTGTACCGCTTTTGGATAGCATTTCGTACATATCACAACACTGCCCATCCATGAGCACACCACAGCAACTCCCACGACTTTCAACTTGTAATTTTAATATTAAATAACACTGCACACAAATAGCTCTGGTGTGCTGATTGATGGGCAGTGTTTTGATATGTACAAAATGCTATCCAAAAGCGGTACACACATGGGCATACTAAATGTAAAACTGCTAACTGTAAGTAACATCTTGAAGACGAACTTATATTGTAATTAATAAGTGTAACATACCACAATTAGTGTTTACTTTTTCTCGTTTTCTGCCATGCCACAGACACAAATTTAATTGCACTAAATGTATATATACTGTCTGATGATGACCCGATAGGCAGCTTGAAACCAACCATGGTTCAATAAATCTTCATTGAGGAAAAAACAAAAAGGGGGCGACTGGTTGCAGTAATTTCTGAAACCTATTTCAGGATACAGTCGCAGGTTCCAGTACGTAATGGATAAGAGGTGTATATTTCTGCTGAAGGTCTTTGGCGCAGCCAATGAGGTTCTAATTAAGGGTGATGGCATATGTTATTTGAAGCCTGTCTGCAATCTGGGCAAATTTTGCAATGCTATTTCTACGTTAAAACTGTGCGTTAAATCTACCCTCTTACTGCTAACGCATTGGACTGACAGTCACTGCAAAGTATGTACTTTCAAACAATATACTTTCTTGAATAAATATTAATAAATACTCATAATAATATTCTCACGAGAGACCACATACACCAACTGCCGGCGTGGCGCAGGGGATAGCGACACGGACTGTGGAGCGTCACGGAAGGTTGCCGGTTCAATCCCGCCCACCGGCAAAAATTTATTTCTTTGTAATTTACAATTCCAGAAGGTTCTACATCTTTCTTATGTTCACTCGTAAATTCTACTTGTTTGTTATGTTAACTGTTCTTCTAATTTCTGGTAAATTCTGTCTGTGTATAAATAGCAGAGCACTCTGCCTGAGAGGCAGTCAGTGCTGCGTGTATGTTCACTCGTAAATTCTACTTGTTTGTTATGTTAACTGTTCTTCTAATTTCTGGTAAATTCTGTCTGTGTATAAATAGTAGAGCACTCTGCCTGAGAGGCAGTCAGTGCTGCGTGTATGTTGAGTTCGTAATAAATGTGCTTTCAGTATAAGTGCTGTGTTTAGTTGCCTTCGAAGTCAAGCCTACTTCCATTGCAACGTGACATTGTTTGGTGGAGGCGCCAGGTACACTGTGCAACAGCTGCATCACCGTGGCTCCGATTAGGCAACGTAAAAGCTGTCGCTTACACGGACTGGAACCGGAATACAAGGGATACACCGAGTACATCCTTCCAAAAGTCCGTATTATCAGAAGAACGATGGAGACGAAACCAGCAATAAGCCAGCTGCACATCAGACACCTGTCGGTGTTCTCTGGAGATGCTGGACAGGACCCCAACAAATGGCTAAAAGGGTTCGACTGAGTCGCCAAGTACAACAGGTGGGATGCTTGGCCAACGTTTATTTCTACCTGGATGGAACAGCCCAGCAATGGTTCGAAAACAACAAAGAGAAGTTGAATGATGGGGAGACGTTCCAGGAGGAACTTAAGAAGACGTTTGGAGACCGCCAGCGACAAATCCGCTCGGCGGAAGAACAACTGAAGAACCGGGCCCAACGACATGGGGAGCCGACACAATCGTACATACAGAGTGTTTTGGAGTCAATCCGAACATCAAGTGGTGCCAGCGTATTTAAGAGATGCAACAAAGGAGGGTTGGACGTCTCCCAAATGTAGTCCCTATGGCCGTTGTGGAAGACCAGCAGGACTTGGCTTCTCTCATACGACAAATCGTGAGAGAAGAATTACAACAGTGCATGGCAGCCGGGACTATTACACCAAGCGAGCATCAGATTATGGCCATGGATGTGAGCCCTGTAAGTCACGAGGTAGCCGACGCCGCTGAGGACGAGGTATTTCAAACATTATCTCCTGTCTGCCCCGTCAATCGCACCCGACGTGAAGAATGGCGTCGCCCTGCTATGACTTACGCTGCAGCCGCCAAACGGTAGCCCATGAACCGACCGACGCGACCACAGCCAACACAGCCAACTCCCCCGGTAACTATGCCACCCCGCAGAAGAACAGACGTCTGGAGGACAGAAGACAACACACCACTGTGTTTCCACTGTGGACGCCCTGGACATGTCGTACGCTACTGCAGAGAGAGGAGGCGAGTATTCGATGATATTTTGCCGCAAGACGTCAGCCGTCGGAGCAGTCTATCCAAGGCAGACACCTGCTGATAAGGTCAGTCGACCTATGGGAAGAAGCCCATCGCTGTACCATAGACGAGGTCGCTCCCCGACGCGCCGCAGCCGTTCACCGTCGCCTTACAGAGGTACCAGCCGCTCCCCTAGCCGCCGCGCCCAGGAAAACTAAGCGAGGCGACCATCTACAGAGGTGAGGCCGCCGCAGATGAAAATCCTCCATGGACGACAGTCGCCAAGATGTCGGGAAATCTCATCGACGTCATAATCGACGGCCAACCTGACCGGGCACTTGTTGATTCAGGAGCCTCTATTTCTGTATTATCAGATAATTATTGCCACACACTAAAGAAGACAATGTTCTGTGATACGGGAGCAACTGTGCTGAAGGTCGCGAATGGAAAGTACGTCCATCCAGCAGGAACTTGTGTCGCAAGAATAACCATCAACAACAGGGCGCAGCTGTTTGAATTTGTCGTGTTAACAGAATGTAGTCACAATGTCATCCTCGGATGGGACTTCCTTCAGGCATCACAAGCTATCATTGACTGTGGAAGATCTGAGCTGCAAATTGAAGAAGTTGTTTCGCCAGATACTCGTAATACAGAATTTTCTGGGAAGTTATTCGTCGTTGACAATGTGACGATACCGCCGTTGACAATGAGAAGAGTTGCAGTCACAAACACAGATGACTGGTTAAACTGTGAAGTTCTTGTTGATAGTAAAAAGTTTATCAGGCTCACAAAAGAAATTTACATACCAGCGGCTATCATAAGCATTACCGGTGGTCAAGGAGAGATTTGGATCACAAGTTGTCACGAGCAGTCACAACTTATCCCCAAGGGAATGTGTATCGGGACAGCTGAACCAATCCAGGACAGTGAGCTCAGCGTCATCAATGAAGACCCATGCCCTGCTATTAGTACAGACAACACGCTGGAGGAAACAAACGTGGAACTGCCAATAGGGCCTGGACTGACCAAGGAACAACGCCAGCAGGTGTTAGGTATACTACGCCAATTTTCGGGTGCATTCACACCTCAGCAGGGGAAAAGTCAGACGAAACGGCCCACGATAAAGCACCATATCAATACTGGGGACCATCCGCCAATTAGCCAGCGTTCGTATAGAGTGTCGCCAGCTGAAAGACGGATAATTCGGGAGGAAGTGGAGAAGATGTTGCGAGATGACATTATTCAACCTTCAGAGAGTCCTTGATCGTCTCCGGTGGTCCTCAAAAAGGAGAAGGATGGCACGTGGCGATTCTGTGTCGACTATCGGCGGCTGAACAGTATCACAAAGAAAGATGTCTACCCATTGCCGCGTATTGATGACACCTTAGACAGCTTGAAAGAAGCTACATACTTCTCAACTATGGACTTGCACAGACAGGTTACTGGCAAATCGAGGTTGACGAAGCTGACAGGGAGAAGATGGCTTTTATTACACCTGACGGTCTCTATGAATTTAAAGTAATGCCATTTGGATTGTGTAATGCTCCAGCCACATTCGAACGCATGATGGACAACTTGCTTCGACACCTTAAGTGGACGACGTGTCTCTGCTATTTAGATGCCATTGTCGTTTTCTCGAAAACATTTGAAGAACATCTGAGTCGCCTGTCAACTGTGTTGAAGTATGTTCAGGCTGCAGGTCTCCGCCTCAATCCAAAGAAGTGCCTCTTCGTCGCCAAAGAGATAAGAATCCTGGGCACCTAGTCAACGGAGATGGTGTCCGTCCTGATCCAGATAAAGTAAGGACAGTCACAGAATTTCCAACTCCTCAGCACATTCGTGATGTGAGAAGTTTTCTCGGGCTGTGCTCATACTATCGACGTTTCATAAAAGGATTTTGTAACAAGGCACGTCCATTACAAGAACTTCTGCAGGGAGACGCCAAATTTTACTGGGATGAGACAAAGAAAGAGCTTTCCGAGCACTTAAGGAGGCTCTAACTTCCGCACCAGTGCTAGCCTGGTACGACGAGAATGCAGAAACGGAACTTCACACAGATGCCAGAGGCTATGGGGTTGGTGCAGTGCTTGTACAAGTTCAGGAAGGTGCCGAAGAAGTGATAGCCTATGCGTCAAGAGTACTCTCAAAGTCCAAGATAAACTACTCTACAACTGAAAAAGAATGTCTCACGGTTATCTCGGCTATCAACAAGTTCCGGCCGTATTTATTTGGCAAACCATTCACCGTCATGACAGACCACCATTCTTTGTGTTGGCTGACTAGCTTGAAGGATCCATCAGGTCGACTAGCAAGATGGGCACTAAGACTCCAAGAGTACAATGTCACAGTGGTATTCAAGAACGGGCGCAAACACAAGGATGCCGACTGTCTTTCGAGGAATCCATTAGTGGAACACAACAGCATTACTGAAATTTCAGCTCTCACTGAATTAGCTGACGTTACAGCTGCACAGAGGGAAGATCCAACACTATTAAATATGATAGAGGCCTTGGAGAAAGGAGAACCGACCAATGGAGAGTTCCAACTTATAAACGGAACGTTGTACAAGAGCAACTACGATCCACTGGGCCCCAAATGGCTACTTGTTGTTCCAGCACATCTCCAGCCAGCTATTCTCAAATATTTCCACGGTGCTCCAATATCCGGTCATCTGGGATTCGTGAAGACCCTAGACAGAATCAGACGCATGTATTACTGGAAAGGTCTCTACCGATCTGTCAAGCACTATGTGAGTCACTGTAAAGAGTGCCAGCGACGGAAGCTTGTGCCACAATTACCTCCAGGACATCTCGTACCGATTCCGCCGGCAGCAGCTCCATTCCACCGAGTTGGGATCGATCTTTTAGGGAGGTTCCCGAAGTCGACAACCGGTAACCGTTGTATAATAGTCTCCACTGACTACCTCACATGCTACGCTGTCACGAAACCTGTGCCGACTGCAGAAGCTCCAGAGATCGCAAAATTCCTTGTAGAAGACATTATTTTGAAGCATGGAGCACCACGTGTCATGATATCTGATCGTGGAAAAGTATTCCAGTCAAAACTAGTATCAGAGGCAATGTCACAGTGCAACATTGTCCACAGAATGACAACTGCATACCATCCTCAGACAAATGGTCTTACGGAACGTTACCCGACATGCTGTCGATGTACGTCGATGTTGAGCAGAAGGATTGGGATACAATTCTGCCAGTCGTGACATTTGCTTACAATACCGCAAGAAAAGACACCACAGGCTTCACTCCATTTTTCCTGCTCCATGGTCGTGAAGCTGAGACGACAATGGATACACTGTTCCCGTTCCAACCAGACGACACTCAGGATGACTATGTTAAACAGCTCATCACCAGGGTCGAAGAAGCAAGACAGCTGGCTCGCATACGGACACTGGACGCCCAGGAGAAGGACCGTCAGCGGTATAACGACAAGCACCGACCTGTTGTGTACAGCCCAGGAGATCTGGTATGGATTTTTACCCCTGTACGGAAGGTTGGACTGTCAGAAAAGTTATTGAAGCGATACTTTGGTCCCTATTGTGTCATACGTCGCCTGTCAGACGTCACATACGAAGTTGAGGATTATGAGCCATCGTCGAAACGTCAAAAACGAAGAGACATCATTCACGTCCTGCGCATGAAGCCTTACTACGATCCTGAAGAGCAGGTAGACGACAATGGCTTCTTGTTCAAGGACTTTAAGGACGGTAATGTTCCTGATGAAGCCACGACAGGAACGTCTGTCGTCGATAATCGCGGAGAAGGGAAGGATTCTCTTGAACTGTCATACAGAGGACCCATGACACGGTCAAGATCCAGGACATTGCAGCTGGCTCCACAGGGAACATAACAGCGGGTCGCTGTTTCTCCATGAGAGGGAGCAATGCCGCGAGAGACCACATGCACCAACTGCCGGCGTGGCGCAGGGGATAGCTTCACGGACTGTGGAGCGTCATGGAAGGTCGCCGGTTCAATCCCGCCCACCAGCAAAAATTTATTTCTTTGTAATTTACAATTCCAGAAGGTTCTACATCTTTCTTATGTTCACTCGTAAATTCTACTTGTTTGTTATGTTAACTGTTCTTCTAATTTCTAGTAAATTCTGTCTGTGTATAAATAGCAGAGCACTCTGCCTGAGAGGCAGTCAGTGCTGCGTGTATGTTGAGTTCGTAATAAACGTGCTTTCAGTATAAGTGCTGTGTTTAGTTGCCTTCGAAGTCAAGCCTACTTCCATTGCAACGTGACAATATATTTGAAAACTTAATTTTTAACAGCTAATTTGCACTCTTTTAACACGTTGTATATCATGCCAAACTGTCGAACTTTTTATTCCTGTTTTAAGTGATAGAAAACATTCTCTCTACAGTACAAACACTTCTACAAAACTTAGCAATATGGCGGAGGAAGGCTTCACTTTTTAAGCATAAGGGCGTCTCCCTGTATTGTAACCTCCTTGGGGTGAGCTTAGTGACACGCTAGCCAAGCATCAGGCTGACGTCATGAGGAGCTGAATGTGATGCATCGACTTGTCAACACGAATCCTTGTTTCGACACTCAGAAATTGTCATTGGCCAATGAGAACTCGCTAGCTGTCAACCAATGATCTACGCCATAATACTGGCAAACAGTTGTATCGATGCCAGCAGACGACAATGTTCTGAGTATGCTTTATACATTTGCAAAAGAAATTACAGTTATCCTTTTAGGATCATTGTTAACCACATACCTTATAATCGTGATATATTCAGAAATAAATTACCAAATTTTGGTGACAAGTAAGGAATATCGATAATACCACACTCTCGAAAATCACATCGTATTCGAAACTAAGCAGTGAAATATTGGGGGCAAACAAGCAATATCGGCCTAATCATATTCTCGGAAATTACGAGATATTAGAAAATAAAGAGCCAAATGTTTCTGACTAGCGAATAGTGTAAACGTCACTGATACTTATTTCATTTATGCCTACCAGCAATTCAAGTGTTTCTCATACGTTTATCAATTACTATTTTCTTGGAAATCGTAACATTTTTGGAACAAATGTCAAATATTTTTGTGAAGGAAAAAAAGAAATATCATTGCTAGTCTTATCACTTGCAGCAGTTTCATTCTCCATTTTTTTAGTCACACACAAATTTCTAAATCGATGACACCCATTCCTGTCACAGCATTTTGTTCCAATTAACATTGCGTATTGTGTATCATACTACTGTTATATGAAAGAGAAAATCCCACAATATGTTATGAATAAGTGACTACTACAATGTGATACAAACAATAAGATTAAAAAAATATATTTCCAGTGGAAGCGATTTGAACCCTATCTCTCTTGTTCAATCTACTCTGCTAGCCACTACACTATGACAGTTAGTTGCCAGAAATTTCTCATGTAAACCTTAGTAGGTGTTATTATTGTTAATGTGTGTTTTTATTTACACTTAGTTATAATAAATTGATTCAGATACGATCTGGTTATTTATCTTTGATGCGTTGTTAGCCTGAAACACCTTACTGCGATTTATAAAACCAAAACTGCGAGATATACGGCAAATCAAGATGGCTTATGTTGACACGGAAAGAACAAGTGAAAATCGGTTAGGTTAGGTATAGGTTAAGCAAGAAATTTTTTTCTTAGTATGTGAGGGCGCGTAGCACCCGAATCTCTGGTTAAAAAACACACAGCATGTCATTGGCCATTGGCCAGAGATAATTTCTGCATGTTGAAATAAGGACTCTTTCGCCTATAGCCACAAGGATCGATATCGCCCGGTCGTGGCCACAGACGAGTTTGTTTGTGAGTTGTGACTGTGACATCAACCAACACTGCCTAGAAGACAAGGCCTCACAACTGGCCATGCCTACATCAAACCAAGAGGCGGCGGCTGCCAGTTGACTGGCTGCCCACTGGGGCAGGCCCTCATCCTCATAGCGGCCGGATAGTCAGATTGCGTTTGCCGCCTCTCGGTGTGATGTAGGCAAGGCCAGTTGTCAGGCCTTGTCTTTTAGGTGGTGTTGCATAAACACGACGCTTGCCTAGCGTGTCAGGTCGCAGGAATCTCGGATTGAGCAGGGTACAAATGTATCACGCGACACATCCAAACCGGAAGTTAGGTGTATATTGTTGAATGGAAGAATCGGCGTTCATACAAAGGAGAGTAAAATATAGCGAGACAATCTGCAGGCGAAAAAGTGAAGCCAGCACTTCGTTTAAATACAGATGTTTATGTTCAGCTCATTTCCGCGAAGTAGGAAGTGATAGAACATCGTTGTCCTGTGTCTGAATACGAGACAGTATAGAGCCCAATATTTTCCTGTCCTTTCTGGCGTACTCTTATCTGGTGCGAGTTAATTCCCTGTCTGAGTTGGAAAATTGTTTGCCATTTTGTAGAGAATTTTGTTTGCTAGCTATTTAGCGACCAAGGGTATATACAAGAACCTGTCAATCACGGAGCAGTAACAGCATCAATTATTTACTTCATGGTCAGCACCAAAAAGTATTCCTGTAATTCTATAGGATTCAGCTAATATTATTTGAAAACAGAATCTTATAGAAAGACGGGAATACATTGTTGTGCTAACCATGAAGTAAATAATTAACGCTGTTCCTGCTCTGTGGTTGACAGGTTCTTGTATGTAACCTTGTCTGACCAGTAAATTACTCTCCTTCTCTTCCTGCACCTGCAGCATGACAACTCGAAGGGGTAATCACAACCCTTAGTTTCTGCACAAGTCTCTCACACTGTTCCTAGCCACAGGCTACACAATTTTTCACTTTGTGCTTAGATGGCAAAATCGCATTCCCTACAAAACGGCAAACAATTTTCCAACACATTCAAACAAGGGCTAACCTCCTTGGACTTAACACACACTAAGTAACATTTCCCAGTAGTGCACTAAACGAAACAGTATATAGCCTTCATATGGTCCAATACTTAAGGTACACTAAACATCTGAAAATAATTTTGGTTTCTGATGCACATTGAACTTGTAAAATTTGTTAATCTTATGTATTTTCAGAATTTCCTTAAAGTCTTCCAAGATTTTTTAAAATTCATTCTTCACTTTTTCAGGTTATTTATTTATTTAAGTTCGAGAACGAGCACGGCCCAAAAGCACTGGGCTCAACAGTAAATAAAACCTAATTCTACAGGTCACTTCTGGTTGTGGTGTGTTATGTGATACGTTACTAGTACCCTGCTCAATCCAATATTCCTGCGACCAGAGTGACACTAAGCTCACCCCAGCAGTTCATTTCGCCGTGATTGGCGCTACCACGATCACAACATATTCGTAAACAAACAGACGACGATTTGTGATGTGAATGAATATGTCTTGTTGCAACTAGTTTCACTCGCAGTTGTTCTGTTAGTTAACTATACTTCTTTAACAACTAACTCGGAAATCGCTACATATTACAAAATAAACAGCCAACAATATTTATGAAGAGAATGTTAGGCAATTGACTGTGAACAGTTATATTTTAATTTGCGGACTTCGGGTTTTGTTACTGTAAATGGTAATGCTACTTGATGTGAATGAAATCAAAACATGGTCATGCCAGTCTGTTCAGCATCAAATAAATTGTACTTTTGCATTGTGTCTAGTTTCTGTACTCTGTCACAGTACATTTTCGATTTGTGCTCAGTTATGGAACTTGACAAGCGACTTTATGAAACTAATTGAATGTTGATTTAATGTCACACAGTTTTAAATTATTTTGGTGAAACATGAAATTACTTATATGATCCACATCATATTTCTGAATTAAAAAATAATTTATGACAGTGCAATGCCCTTCAAAAAAATGAAATGTGATTTTGCCCCCCCCCCCCCCCCACAATTTACTAATTCATTAATACACATCATTCATCACTCATGATTGGACAGTCTGTGTCAGTTTTACTATGTTACATAGATAACTATTAAGAGAAGATAAATGTCTACGGTACTTATTTCAATTATATTACAGCAGTTTGCTCAGGTTCCTGGCTAATTACACACTTGCACATTGGAATATGTTCATGGATAAGCAGCCAAACACTTGTGAAATCGCCACATATTCGATATAGGCAGACAACTACGTCTATGTGAGAAGGAAGATTATAAATATCATTTGAACTCGCTTCAGTCACTGCAATTGAAACTCTCTTGTTAGGTTATGCACTTTTTCATTCTCATATAGCACAACAAATAAGGAAAAAACTAGCGAGTACTGCAAAACAGACTTCCAATAAATTAATATCCTTGTTCTCTATTCTTTTACATAGGGCATATATGTATATATACAGGGTGTTTGCCTCTGTAACTTATAAAATAATAGCTGACAGGAAATTTTAATGCAGTAGGTCAACACAAGAAATGTTACACTTTCTGCGGAGCTATTGTATCATTTTCCAAAGAGTTACAGCACAAAGATATAATTTTTTAAATGGAACAATAGTTTTCTATCGTCCATTGGAATCGTTGAATCCAGCTGCGTCCAAATCAATTTAAACTACATTCCTATCACTCTTAGTTTGGGAGCTACAACCCTTCAAAGTTTCTGGGGCAGTTACCACACACTGTACATAATACATGGCTGTGTGGTGGGTGATGGATGTTATGGCGGTGGGAAGTTGATTTACATGAGATGTTCAAATGTGTGTCCACGTTCCTCAACGCATAATGCAATGCGCCATCGAAAGGATCTGCGGACAAGATGTAACATCGCCGGTGTGACGGAGTGACATGCGTCCTCACTGCGCCGTTTTAGATCATCTGGCGATGTGGGCTCAGTGACATAAACACGATCCTTTAGATATCCCGACAAAAAGAAATCTTCTGGTGTTAAATCAGGCGACCTTGCGGGCCATGAATGAGGACCATGGCGCCCCAACCATCTTCCTGCAAACCTGTTGTTTAGTTCTTCCCCAACAGCACACGCAGAATGGGCTGGATGACCATCGTGCTGCATCCACATATGGACTCTCGTGTGTAGACACACATGTTCAAGGATACCACCCAAACTGTCAGATATAAAAGCGCGATATAACTCACCTGTCAGTGTACCTGGGAAGTAGTGTGCACTGACGATTTCATCCCCAAGGATTCCATTCCACACGTTAATACACCACCTTCGTTGATGGTCGACAGGTTGTACCCACCGAGCATTGTCTACGGCCCAGTAGTGCATTTTATGGCGATTCACTGCACCATTATTTGTGAACGTGGACTCATCAGAGAACATAACACTTGGTAAAGACTCCAGCGTGAAATTACGCATGGCCCACTCACAGATTGTCACTCTTGCACGGAAATCGTTCCCATGCAGCTCCTGGGTCATTGACAGGCGGTACGGGTGAAACCTTTGGCCGTGTACTATACGCCACACAGATGTGAGACTGACATCAGAGACTGCAGCAACGGCTCGTAAGCTGACATGAGGATCGTGGTGTAGTGCAGCTAAAACAAACACCTTCGTCTCCTCACTTCTTGCAGGTCTTCATCTGTTACTGTGGCGCATTACCAAGCTGCCTGTTTCCCAAAGTCGTTGTTCGGCATGGCATACACCATGCTGCTTCAGTGGCATCGTATCAGCACTCGCCGAGGATCAGCAACATGTCACCGTACTCGTTGTTCGTGTATGCCATCGTCATCCGATGTCAGTAACTGTGGTATATTGAGCCCCGGTTGTTTGTGTGGCTCCAATTGTCGGGTATACGGCCGTGTGCAGCGACAGTCGGCAGTTTAACAGCGCATCGAGGAAGCTTTTCGCTCCGTGACACCGGCGAAGTTACAACTCGGTCGCACCACATTTAGAAGGCGCATTGCATTTGTGCAGCGTTTGTGGTATCTGCCCCTGAAACTTTGAAGGGTTGTAGCTACCAAACTAACAGTGATAGGAATGTAGTTTAAATCGATTTGGACGCAGCTGGTTTCAACGAATCCAATGCATGATAGATGTAACTCTTCGGAACATGATACAATAAACTATGTTCATAGCTCCGCAGAAAGTGTAACATTTCTTGTGTTGACCTACCGCATTAAAATTCCCCGTTACAGAGGCAAACACACTTAGTGAAACACCCTTTATATGATTAGCTTTAACAGGATTCGAACCCAAAAGCTTTGTATCTCCTACTTTCACAGTCTAATACCCTAACCACAAAACCAGATTAGTTGCACTAGTTTGAGAATTACTACTTTTTTTATTCATGTACATTCTGCTTAGTCCTTTCATGGTTCTTTCATGATTTATTGATATTTGCTTGTAATTGACATTTAATGTGCCAAACCGATGTGTTTATGACAAATATGTAATGTATCATTTCCGTTAACACAGTATATTGTCAGAATGTGTACTTCAAAATTTCGTCTACGTTATCGAAGAGCAAAGGCCAACAGTGGAAATATACTTCTCTTTCTGAGAGGAATGCAGCAGCCCGTAAGATCTGCTCTCCTCTAAAAAAGTGTCTGAGTACTTGCATTGGAATAGATTTTCCACACATCACTGAAACTTTGATGATGGAGTAGAAACATTTGATGATACGAAACCAAGTATCTTTTTGTAACTGTTATGTTCATTTATAAGACTGTAGGCCAACATTTAAATACTTAAAGAAGTAGGCTACAGGAAATAGAGCATTTGGAGTAATTTTCAAATGTTTACCTACTGTTGGTCTAATGCCATGGTAGTAATAATGTTTCAATTAAAAAAAAAATATTCTTTCTGTTTGCATTGGAGTGTGATCATTCCCTTATTGTATACAGTATGGTGACTTTAACATTGATTTTCTCACTCAAAATAGAATCAGGGGCACATTTACCAATCTTGCAAAATCATATGACGTGCAGGGTCTCGTACATGAACCCACAAGAGTAACACCTACATACAAGACTACCTTAGACCAAATACTCGTTTACAGAAATAAACTTAGATCAACAGTTCAAATATACAATGCAGGATTCAGAGATCACAACGCTGTTATACTAAATGTCAATCTTAACGAATATATTTCAATTCAAGTTCCACGTAAACCCCTTTAAAGGTAGGCCTACAAATTCAACAAACTTAATGCTCTCTTAAGTAATGAAAAATGGGCTGAATTGTAAGCTGCAAACGCTGTCAATGCAAACATTGTTAGGCTGTGGCTAAACCATGTCTCCACCATATCCTTTCTTCCAGGAGTGCTACTAGTCTCGCAAGGATCATAGGAGAGCTTCTGCGACGTCTGGAAAGTAGGATGCGAGGTACTGGCGGAAGTAAAGTTGTGAGGCGGCATCGTGAGTCGTCTCGGGATAGCACAGTCGGTAGTGCGCTTGCCCGCGAAAGACAAAGTTCCCAGGTTCGAGTCCCGGTTCCGGCACACAATTTTAATCTGCCAGGAAGTTTCATATCAGCGCACACTCCGCTGCAGAGTGAAAGTTTCATTCTGGAAACATCCCTTAGGCTGTGGCTAAGCCATGTCTCCACCATATCCTTTCTTCCAGGAGTGCTAGTCTTGCATGGTTCGCAGGAGAGCTTCTGCGAAGTTTGGAAAGTAGGAGGCGAGGTACTGGCGGAAGTAAAGTTGTGAGGCGGCATCGTGAGTCGTGTCGGGATAGCACAGTCGGTTGTGCGCTTGCCCGCGAAGGCAAAGGTCCCAGGTTCGAGTCCCGGTTCTGGCACACAATTTTAATCTGCCAGGAAGTTTCATATCAGCGCACACTCCGCTGCAGAGTGAAAGTTTCATTCTGGTAAATAATACTAGTTTATTTTCCCACATGCATTTCGTCTTTATTTCGTAGGCATCTTCAGCGGAAATATTTGGCCAATGGAGTAATAGACAGAAACAGAACAACTTAAAGGCACAAAAACAGCACCGAATTTAGACCAGCATCCACCAGAAATTGCCACTTAAATGCTTTACAAATATAGGCGACATCAGTAAATACCTACATTGTAATGCAAAATTTAAAATATTTCTAGACGCTGCAAAACCAATCTTCCGAAAAAGTGCAAAACAAACAAGGCAAAGGCACTCGCAAAAGACATATCTACTTAGCCAAGTCCAATAAATCGTGGAAGACACTTCCACAGCCGGCTGACTCGAACGACTTGTCTAACGCCTACTTAGGATCAGTTCCTCAGTTATTTCTCAGTTCATCGAAAAATCTATCAAAAGTGTTACACAAAAGAAACTTACCAGTAAGATATTCGCAAATTAGAATCTGTGACGTAGAAATTGTTATGTCTGCCAGTGTTTCTTCTTTCTCAGAAAGGTGCGAGGTCACACATTGGTGTGGTTCCTATTGATTCACTCAGTAGTTGGGATTATACTAGACATGACCTACATCTCAATAGGAAAGGAAAGAGTAAACTAGCTGGCCTAATAGCAGGAAACTTAAGGGGGAAGGCGCCAACTTGAGTGGAAAAACACCGATACCAGTGGTTACAGGTGTCAGAGCAGTTCTTTTTTTTAAGGATAGGCAGGACAAAAAGAAGTCAAATTCTAAGAGAAGTCAATAAGGAAACAAACCTTCAGTTTAATAAAGAAAGTAAACAGCATAACTTTGACATATAAGATCAGCAAACGCAGCTGTTAGTTAAAAGTCATCACCACTTATCAGAAATTTTATCTCCATCCAGTTCTGCAACAGGCAATGTAAAATGCAAATTATCTTTAGTGCACCAAAATATTAAGAGGGCTAGAAAGCAAAATAAATGTGTTACAACTTATGGGAATTAAGTTTAGCAACAAGAATACACTGTGAAAAACTTTTATTACACTCTGAGCAGAAAAACTACAACAAACAGACATTGAATAAAATAAAAAATACTGTGTCCAAGGAAAACTCATATAAACGCCACCACTGTGCATCAATTAATATCTCAGGTGGCGACTTTTACATGCGAAAACACATCACTTTCAATACTCCCACTGTTTGAGCATCTTAACAATTCATTTTTCATAATATTTAGTCTCGTGTGCAACATCACAAATCTGTCTTTACCTAATGGTTTGGTGAAAATGTCTGCAAGCTGATTTGCACTTGGTACATATTCGATAACAACCTCCCCCTCTTGGATCATTTATGAAATTCGGGACTTTTTGTGAGTCTTATCGCATGCTGATTATCCAAATACAACTTCGTTGCATGATTGAAATCATTCCCAAACACACTAAGCAGATTTCGCAGCCAAATCAAGTCTTTTACAGCCATGCTGGCTTCTACATATGCCCCTTCTGTAGTGCGCAAAGTTACTATTCTTTGACGCTGAGAACACCACGTTATCGATCCACCTGATAACAAAAACACAAATCCAGAAGTTGACCCTCATTGTTTTCATATTCAACATAATCCGAGTCACTATACCCGAAGAGTACCATCTTGTCTTCACTCTTCTTGTACAAAATACCAAAGTCTTTTGTACCTTACACATACTTTAAAATACGTATGACAGCTTGACAGTGACTCTCATCATATTTGTTTACGATTTACTCACTGCATTCACTGCAAAAATCTGGTCGACTAACAGTCGCAAGGAATAAAAGTGAACCAACTGCTTTCCTGAAACCCTGAATGGAAATGTCGCTACAACTGACGCATTTTCATTCGCCGAGAACAATTTCACATTTAGATCCGCCGGAACAGATACAGGATTCGAATTTCCCAAGTTAAAACGTTTCAAGATTCGCGTTGCATATGCTGTTTGATGCACAAACAAAGTTTTTTCATTTCTGTTTCGCTAAGTTTCCATCCCACAGAACACCTTAACATCAGAAACAGTTATTGAAAATGTTTTCGCCATTTCTTCTACAATTAAGTTTAGGGATTCCTTGCTTTTCCCAATAAGTAATCCATCATCTACATACAAAGCCAAGTAAACATGGTCATTTTGAATTTTTCCAGTGAAAACACAATTATCTGCATCACTCTCTTTGAAACTGAACTTCTTCAAGAAGTCACAAAAGGTTTTATTCCAACAGCGGGAAGCTTGCTTTAGGCTGTACATTGACCTTTTAAGTTTGCACACATATTCGTTATCATTCTGCATGACACCCTGTGGTACAGTCATATATATTTCTTCGTTTAGTTTCCTATACAAAAATGCTGTTTTCATATTGAACTGCAACATTTCAAAATCATTCTCGGTCGAAACAGTGAGTAAAGTGCGTAGTGTTTCGTATCTCACCACTGGCGAAAATGTCTCATTATTACCAAATCAAGGCTGCTGAGTAAAGCTTTGAGCAACAAGTCGAGCAAGACTGGCAATCTTTTACTGAAACTCGCAACCTAGCTCGGACTTCAATGCGAGAATCTTATAGAAATCCTGTCTCGTAATCTTGCAGAAAATCCAAAGAAATTTTGAACATATGTGAAGTACACTAGCGGCAAAACACAAACAATACCTTCACTATGCGATAGCAATGGTACTACTACCGATGACAGTACTGTTAAGGCATAATTACTAAACACAGCTTTCCGAAATTCGTTGATCAAAGAAGACAAAGTGAACACTCGGGTATTCAATCCAAGAACAGCTGCCAGCATGCGAAACTTAGAAGCAGATGTTTCTGGAGTAGTAAAAATATTAAATCACTAACCAAAAACAAATCTTCTGGGCCAGATTGTATACCAACTAGATTCCTCTCAGAATGTGCTGATGCAATAGCTCTGTACTTAGCTATAATTTACAACCGATCACTCAGCGAAAGATCCGTACCCAAAGACTGGAAAGCTGCCCAAGCTACTCCAATATTCAAGAAAGGCAATAGGAGTGATCCCCAAAATTACAGGCCAATCTCACTGATGTCGATTTGCACTAGGATTTTGGAACATATACTTCGTTCGAATATTATGAACTACCTCGAAGAGAACGACCTATTAACCAATAGTCAACACGATTCAGAAAGCATTGCTCTTGAGAAACTTGCCCTTTATTCACATGAAGTGTTAAGTGCCATCGACAAGGGATCTCAAATCGATTCCATATTTCTGGATTTCTGGAAGGCTTTTGACACTGTACCCCACAAGCGGCTTCTAATGAAATTGCGTGCTTATGGAATATCTCCCTAATTGTGCGATTGGATTCACGATTTCCTATCAGAAATGTCACAGTTCGTTGTAATTGACGGTAAGTCATCGAGTTAAACAGAAGTGATATCTGGCGTTCCACAGGGAAGCGTTATAGGTCCCCTACTCTTCCTCGTGTTTATAAACGATTTAGGAGACAATCTGAATAGCTCCCTTAGACTGTTCGCGGATGATGCTGTCGTTTATCGGTTAGTGAAGTCAACAGAGGATCAAAAGCAACTTCAAAGCGATTTAGACAAAATTTCTACTTGGTGCGAAAATTGGCAATTGACACTAAATAAAGAAAAGTGTGAAGTAATACACATGACCCTCTCCGGGGGACACCACCTTGACGAAGCACTGTCTGTGCGGGGGGAGAGGCTTGCGCATCCGTGTGAAGCAGAAGGCTATACCGGAGGTAGAGAACCTACTGCCGGAAAGGCCTCAGCTGATGGATCTGACCAAGTGTGTCCCACAACGTCCCGTCTTCCTTATCCTCTCCCAGTCCTTTCCCGATTCCTTTCCCAACCCAAGGTGTGATGCGATCCGTGCCGAGGGGTGCGTGGCAAATGGGTGGATGTGTCTCGAACGGAGCCTCAGGGATACCGGGCGACCTCCCTGAGTAAGTAGCCTTGCACCACGCAGGGTTTTATGGTGTGGACCATATAAATCCCCAAATCTCGTGGGACTAAGGTGAACACAGAGAAAGAAAGTATTTTAAAAGAATCTGAGGGGCAATCTGAGACCTCAGATACTCAGACATCGGGATCAGGACCGATGGAGTGCACTCCTACATCTGAATCAGTGTCTACACCTGAGCAAGAAGTGGGAACAGTAACAGAGAAGTTGGACCAGATTAGGATTAAGGGCTTGTCTGGAGCTCAGAGGAGGAAACTTCTCAAGGAACAGAAGCAAAAGGAAGGAAAAGAATGGCTTCCTAAGCATAAGTGGAGAAAATGAAAAGGGCTTGAGCCCAAGACCCCCAAAAAGAAACTGCCTCAGGTCAAAGGGGATACACAGACACCTTCGACGTCAAAGACAGGTGGCAAGAGGGTTAGGGAGGAATCTAAGACTCCCTCCTCTCTGGACAAGCGTAATCCTAAAAGGCTGAGGCAGGAAATAGGAAAACAGACCTATAGTACTGCAGTCTCGGTCTTTAGAATGGCGGTTGTCCAAGAAGGATACCCACTGGTGAGCATCACCTCGCAGCAGGAGGAGCTCATGCAGATGGCCCTCTTTGAAGAGATTGTGGGAGACGCTGGTACAGGACCCAAATTCAGGAGGGTCTATCTAGATCGCGGTGCCCTCATTTTTGTCTGCGAGGGGGAGCACTCAGCAGAATGGCTTAAGGAAAAGGTGCCCATGATATCCCAATGGGAGGACACGAAGCTGCTGGTCAAGACAACAACCGAACTCCTGAAGACCGCAAAGGTATCAATATGGGTACCAAAGATCCTTAAGGATGTCCCTCCAAAGACCCTTTTCGAGAAAATAAGGGTCCAGAACCCAAAAGGCTCGACAGAGGATAGGAGGGTAATTAACCAAAAGGTCGTTCCGGAAGGACGAACCCTGGTGGTGGAGGTCAGAGAGGAGTCCCTGAAGGCAATGCGAGAGCAAGGCCTGAAACTGTTTTTAGTATTCTCGCAGGTCGCCGTCAGGGTGATGAAAGATGTTAAAGGCAATAATGGCAGCAAGATGGAGACTGGAATGCTGCAGATAAACCTGCAGCACAGTAAAGGGGCCACTGCTGTCCTGAGCCGTCGCCTGGGGAGACAGGAGGTGGACGTGGCCCTGATACAAGAACCCTATTTATACAAAGGGGGTGTATCAGGCCTCGATGGTACTGGAGGTAAACTGATTTAAGCTAGAAATCTAAAAAAATCCAGAACATGCATTTATGTTAGAAATGGAATACCTTTCATACCAATGATGGATTTTTCTTCCAGGGACCTGGTGACCATCAGGATGCAGCAACGTGTGGAAGGTATCATGAGGGAAATTGTTTTGGCCTCGGCATACCTTCCTTATGAAGACAGCTCTCCAACCCCTTTGGAAGTGAGGAGACTGACGGAAGCCTGCCATCGGCAAGGTGACGAACTGTTGGTGGGATGTGATGCCAATGCCCACAATCTATCGTGGGGCAGCAAGGACACCAACAGTAGAGGTGAGCACCTTCTTGAATTTCCCCTATCTAACAACTTGGAGATCCTGAATAGGGGTGATGAACCTACATTCAGGAATAGTAGAAGGGAAGAAGTAATTGACATAACTTTTGGTTCCATGATGATGGGAAGTTACGTCAAACAGTGGCATGTGGTCCTGGAGTCATCCTCATCGGATCACATGTATATTAAATTCAAGGTTGAAATGGGAACCAGACAGACCATGGCCTATAGGAATCCCAGGAAAACGGACTGGGAGACATATAGGAGAGACCTTGACTTCAGCCTATCAGAAATTAAAACTTCGATAAGGAATCCAGCAGAGTTTGAGGAAGTAGCAGAGGCCGTAACCTCTGCTATAGTGACCTCATACCAGGACAACTGCTCAATCACCAAGAAGTGCACAAATAGGAGTGTGCCTTGGTGGAATAATAACCTGGAAATGCAAAGGAAACAGGTACGAAGACTGTTTAACCTTGCGAGGCGCAAAGGACAATGGGCAAAGTATCGTGAGGCCCTTGTCAATTACAACCTTGCCATCAGACGGGCAAAGGAGGCATCCTGGAAGGTATTCTGTGAGGAAGTGGAGGGCACGGCTGCTCAAGCGAGACTTCATAAAACACTCACTAGGGTACCAACTAAGCCAGGAGGAACATTGAGGAAGGAGAATGGGGAGTATACAAAGACAGGACATGAAACGCTGGAACTGCTCCTCAAGACTCACTTTCCTCAATATACTCTGGGGGATAACAGACCAGAATGCGATTCCTGAGAGACAACGGTTCTCAGGTATTCGCAAAGAGGACTGGGATTTGGCCAAGGAGTGTGTCGATTTCAGTAAGGTCCGATGGGCGGTGGGAACATTTCAACCGTTCAAGTCACCTGGCCCAGATGGAATCTTTCCATCTCTCCTACAACAAGTGGGAGAAAATCTTATTAGACTCCTATGCAGGTTTTTCAGGGTTAGCCTAGCAGCAGGAATCATTTCCAATGCCTGGAGGGCAGTGAAGGTTGTCTTCATTCCTAAACCAGGGAGAATTGATCATACCAAGGCTAAGGATATGAGACCAATCAGCCTGTCCTCCTTCATTCTTAAGACATTGGAAAAACTGGTTAATGTGGTGGAGAAAGGAGGTTAAGTAGGGCTCCTCTACATTCAAACCAACATGCATATCAGCCAGGTAAATCATGTGAGACAGCTCTCCACCAACTCGTTGGGAAGGTGGAGAAAGCACTACACTTTCAGGAAATAGGCCTCTGTATCTTCCTGGACATCGAGGGGGCTTTTAGCAATACGACCTTCGATTCCATGGTTAGGGCAGCAGAGGTGCATGACCTAGGGACCACTATATGTAGGTGGACTAGGGCCATGCTCAGTGGAAGAAAGGTAGAGGGTTGGCCGCAAGGAGGAGTTCTTTCCCCTTTATTGTGGAATCTAGTGGTGAATGATCTCATTGGAGAATTAAACTTTAGGCAGTACTTTTGCCAAGGATACGCAGATGATCTTGTCATAGTAATACTTGGCAAATTTGCTGACACAGTAAAGAATATGGCACAAGGTGCGTTGGACATTGTGCAAGACTGGTGCAGAAAACAGGATCTGGGTGTTAGTCCTAAGAAGACTGTTGTTGTATCATTCACAAAGAAGCATATACAACATTCAAGTTGGAATCTAAAGCTTTTCAATGAAGCGCTATGTGTGAAGGGGACAGTGAAATATCTAGGTGTTATCCTATTTGAAAAACTGACATGGACCCCTCACATTAGGAATACACGCTCCAAGGCAAAAGGTACTTTAGTAAGTACCAGGAGGGCTTGTGGCAAAAATTGGAGCCTGAGCCCCAAGGGTATGCACTGGATATACACCACGGTGATTAGACCCAGGATCACCTAAGGGGCGGTCGTGTGGTGGAAGAAGGTAGAACAGCAGGTTGCTGCTAAGGAGGTAGGTAAGGTGCAGAGATTAGCCTGCGTAGCGGAATTAGCAGCACACCAACTGCTGGGATGGAAACCATGCTGGATATGCTCCCATACTGCTTCAACAACCCTTTCAATATAACAATTGGAAGCAGTGAGCAGTGGGAGAAAATAGTTCGACACCTTACGGGGGAGATTGTCTGGTTCACTGATGGGTCAAAATCAGACAGCCCTGAGATCACTGCCAGCTCCTGCAACAAGGTCTAAAATTGTTGCAGAATGCCATAGGGTTCTGGTGGAGCTAGGGGAAAGCAATAGAGTAAACCTATTGTGGGTCCCTGGCCACTCGGGGATCAGTGGCAACGAACATGCCGACAGATTAGCCAGGATGGGGACAGAAGCTCCATTTATTGGACCGGAACCTGTCCTGACAATCACCAAGGCAATGATCAAATTGGAGCTACATAACTGGCTCAGAAGACAACACGTAGAATATTGGACCAAAGTCCATCAACAAAAATATGGCAAGGTAATGATGCCAAAGCCATGTTTTAAAAGAAGCTCTGCAATCCTGGGTCTGAACAGGGGAGAGATTAGACTCATGGTTGGATTTCAGACAGGCCACGGGAATTTCAAAAAACACCTACATACAATGGGAATAACAGAAGATGACCCTAAATGTAGGATCTGTGATGACGGTGATGAAACTGCATCACATTTAATCTTTGAATGCATTGCATTGGAGAATAAAAGGCACAGAATATTTGGGACAACCAGACCCGAAGAAATTGTGTCTAATAAAGAACTGGTAAAGGGACTCCTTGCACTGTTCAAGGGCATTGGTTGGCTTTACTAGACATACAGGGAGCGATACCGCACAATAAACTTAGTGAACTACAATTACGCGATAAATCAGTCAAACCTTAAGGTCGTAAATTCTACTAAATACCTAGGAGTTACAATAACGAACAACTTAGACTGGAGAGAACACATAGAAAATATGGTGGGGATGGCGAACCAAAGATTACGTTTCATTGGAAGAACCATGGAGGTGCCTCCATGGGAAGAACGCTTCTAAGATGCACCAGCTCCACCAGAGAGACTGCCTACATCGCACTTGTGCGTCCTGGAGTACTGTTGCCCCTTGTGGGACCCTCACCAGGTGGGACTGACGGAAGACATTGAGAAGGTTCAGAGAAGGGCAGCTCGTTTCGTTTTATCACGTTATGGGGGGGGGGGGGGGGGAGCGTCACGGAAATGTTGCACGAATTGGGATGGAAATCATTAAAAGAAAGAGGTTATTCATTGCGGCGTGATCTGTTTGTGAAGTTTAAATAACCGGCTTTTACTTCTGAATGTGAAAATATTTTGCTAGCACCAACCTACTTAGGGAGACATGACCATCGCAATAAAATAAGACAAATAAGATCGAAAATGGAACGATTTAGGTGTTCTTTCTTCCCGCGCGCTACTAGAGAATGGAACGGTAGAGAAAAGTTATGAAAGTGGTTAATGAACCCTCTGCCAGGCACTTAAATGTGACTTACAGAGTATCTATGTAGTTGTAGATATTTCGAACCATTTCCGGTTTTCGATGTTTGAATTTTGAAAACCCACTTTGAGTCTATTGTCCTTTGGTTCTCTTTAGGCACGACAAGCCAAGTTTCATTCGCTTGATGCACTTCGAGTTCTTCAATTGCTCATTTGCAATTCTCCTTATCTGGACCCGAGATTGCCTCTTCAAAAGTGTTCGGTTCAAGACAGTCTACATAATTTGCATCATATCTGGCTGGGAGTCGGATTTGGCTACTTTCACGTAATTCACAAAAGTGTTGCCGATCTTCGAGTGGTTGCTCAGAATCTCGATCTACTTTTACTTTTCCCTCGTTTTCAGCAGGTGTTCAACATAATTTTCTCCTGCCTCGTCTTCTGAAACTTCGTCGTTGAAGTCCATAATAGGAAACAAATGACGTAAATCGGCATAATTCTGTTCAGAAACAGGTTTATGGGTGATCAAGTTTCCCTCATTAAAATTCACATTGTGAGATTCAACAATTTTCCTGTTTTCTGGATCGAAAAGTCTGTAGTTGCAAGATTCTCCCTGATATCCGACAGTGATATTTTTCTTGGCCTTTGGATCTAACTTCTTACGAAAGAATTTAGGAACATGAATAAACGCCTCTGCTGCGAAAGTTCTCATGTGCGAAAGTTCAGGATTTCTCCCTGTCCACAATTCGTATGATGTCGCGTTTATTCCCTTTCTAATTGTAATTCGATTCAATACATAAACAGCGGTATTAACTGCTACCGTCAACAGCATTTTCGGAACATTAGCACCAATAAGCATGGACCTTGTGGACTCTATAATAGTTCTTTTTTGTGTTCTGCGTTTCTGTTTTGTTGAGGGGAATACGGTGCCGTTGTTTCTAGTGTTGCACGTTCGATAAGATAGTTCTTCACATTCTTGTTCAAATATTCAGTCCCTCGATCGATCCTAAGAGTCTTCATAGTTTTGGACAGTCTGTTCGAAATAAACTTCTCAAATCTCTTAAAAAAATCAAAAACATCAGATTTATTCCTCAAGAAATAGACATGATGAAAACCAGATGCGTAATCAATGAACGTTACAAAGTACTTGGCACCCCAAGTGACTCGACCTGCATTGGACTACATACATCGCCGTGTATAAAATCACCGATTTCTGACTTTCGAGCTTCAGTTTTATTTTTGAATGGGATACGGTAAGACTTTCCATACTGACATACTTCACAATAGAATGACAACATATCACAGGCGCTTATTCCTTTAAGAAGACCCGTTTTTATCAAACTCGCAATCAATTTGACATTTATCTGACCCAGTCTTTCGTGCCAGACTCGGAGATTGTTCGTGGTCGACTCATTCACGTCACATTAGGTTCGTTCGAAGAGCTGCATGGATGGAGATCCTGCAGCAGCAATGCAGGCACTACTGCGCATGCGCTGCGGGGATGACGTCACATGCCGTGCATGCTGCTGCCTGCAGTTTGCGTACCACGTGTGTGCTCACTTGTTCTGTGTAGCATAAGAGAGCGATTTATTGTGCCAGCGTCTAAAAGTAAATTACTTTCTTACGTTTAAGGAATTGAAGTGTCATGTAATAGTTTTGTGTATTTCCGTGTAATCCAGTTTGAAAATTTCCATATTAAGTCTTCCTTTATCTGCAGGCGTGGAATTTTTAAAGTTCCAACCTCCCGCATCCGCTCCTACTCTTGTACCTGTACAGGTACCTGCAAAAGAATAGGAACCACCTACACAGGAATCGGTGTGGAGCACGGACGCCACATTAGCGTTAATAGAGTTTTACGAGAATAATAAAGAAACACCTGAAAATGTTCTACAAATTCATCTTCCGAATACTGCGGAACCACATATTCACTTTTCTGCCTTTTATTTCGGCGCAAAATTTCATCGAAATCTTCATCACTGGGCACAAAATCTGAATCGGTCAACATTTGGAACAAATGGAATTAGTAAATGCTCTTGTAACAATACTTGATTGTGTGGCCATCTTCCGCAGCGGCTATTAAAATCGATTATATTACGTAATCCAGCTTATGCTGACTACAATTAAAGACATTTGTTTTACACTAGACGCGTTTGGATTTTTATTTTAAAAGCATCTTCTGTGGTCTGTAAATGACGTAAAGGTTTGTTTATATTCATAGATTGAAGACAGTTTTTAAAAAAACGTTTATGCACATTAGGCCTATGTGTTTTTAAATTTATTTACGGTCTACTCACCGTGTTGTCTCTTCTTTACATCTCACTGCTGTTTTTTCGACTTGTTGGCTGGGTTGTTTAGTTCCTGACGTATGTTTTTCGGTTTGTACAGCACTTGTCGCCTGTTTTTGTGGCGTTTCTTCCGTTTCATTTATTATCACTTCACTTAAAACAGGCGAAAAGTTCCGTACACTACCGGAAAATGCACGTCAGGAACCAAACAACATCAGACAACAAGGCGGAAAACAGTAGTGAGATGTAAAGAAGAGACAACACCTTGAGTAGATCGAATATCAATTTAAAAACGCATAGGACTAACGTGCACAAAGTTGTTTTTTAAAACTGTTTTTAATCTATGCATACAAAACAAACTGTACAACCTTTATATCATTTACAGTCCACTGAAGATGCTTTTAAAATAAAAAGCGAAACACGTCTAGTGTAAAACAAATGTCTTTAATTTCAGTCTGCATAAGACGAATTACCTATTATAGACAATTTTGCTCTTCTAATTTTTAGAGGTGATTTCATACAAACAAAAATAATACTTATAAAATAAAATACCCATACATCAATATTCACAAACAAATAATGAACTTCCTTTACAAACAGTAGAAGAAACGCAGAACGACAGAAGTAACATGTAGTACACTTATATACTACAACGCTGTGGACTTCCGAAAACTTTGAAGAAAGGCGCTTCTTATACCCCCACTAGAAGCCTGAGAGTTATGCGCATGCGCGAGTCTGGCTGCATGAGCTGCAGGGAAAATTTCCTCCTGCAGCTCCTGCCTGCATGAGCTGCAGGCCTGCAGCTCTTCGAACAGCCGGCAGACTGCAGGCAGGCTGCAGGAGCGGCGCCTGCAGCTCTTCAAACACGACTGTTCGTACTGCGCATGCGCTGCAGCAGGAATGCAGCTCTTCAAACGAACCTATTGCATGTTCGATATAAAAAATAGTCGACAGATCTAGTTTTCTTGTTTTACTCCTTGGGCAACAACACAACCATTGCGAGAAATGTTTACAAACTTATCTACAAAGTTCACTTCAAAACCTTTCGTGGTACAAGCACCGACAGAAACCAAATTCTTCCTTATATCTGGGACGTACAACACATCATCAATACGCCCATCTTCCCAACGCCCGTCTACGAATTTTTTTATTTTAACTGATCCGACTCCCTTCGCTTCACATATAGCGTTATTACGAAGTGAAATTTCAGTGTTCTGACATTCTCGAAATTCACTGAACCAGTCTCGCCGAAAAGTTATGTTCCACGATGCCCCACTGTCAGTAATCCAAACATCGTCTAAATCAGCACTCAGCATGCTCTCACAAATCGTTTTATCATGCAGAGCTTTTTTGCGTGACCTTCTGTCTGTAACAACGAATGCATTTAAATTTTGTACATTACCTTTATTTTGCTCATTATTTTTCTTCTTCTTAGTACGACAATTTCTCGACAAATGGCCTTCCTTCCCACAGGTCCAGCAAGTAAATGTTGGTTTATATATCACAGTAAAATATGTTGAAATATTAATTTAGGAGCATGTATTTTATTTAATTCGTGTGTTTCCATCCATTCAACATACACATTTACAAAAAAACACACAGAACATATAACATAGACCACAGAACATTTATATCAACCATGGAATATATAGTCCTACACATTAATTCACTTCACAGTGCACAGAGCAAATATTTTGTTCACCAAAATACCAACAGTAAATTTTCCTTTTGTATTTACATGATTCGGGTTCTTCTCCTTCATACCTGTTTCATTCTTCCAGCTTTGAGATGAAGTCGCTGCCAGGACACTTGACACTTCTTCCACCTCGTTTAAACGTTTTTCTTCAGTGATGAGCCGCTCTTGAAGTTTCAAAATCGTTTGTTGATCTGCAGCTACACTGTCCCAGGCCGTGACAAAAGCGTGGAACTTCGTCGGAAGACTTCCGAGAATATTGGCCATTATCGCTATATCCGATACCGTTTCACCCACGTCCTTCATTTGACTCGCAATGTTCATAATTTTCGCGATATGACGCGATACCGGATCACTCACATTCATTTTGTACTCATGGAAGTTTTTCATGAGAGAAGGTTTGTTAGTTTCGGAAGTTTGTTCATGAATCATGCACAATTTCTCCCACATTTCACCTGCAGTAGTGCACGTAATCAAAAATTCGAGCTGAGAGTACTCGATCGTGGTTGAAATGCAACACATAGCACGAGCATTGTCTTTTACCCATATTTTTCCAGCAGATGAAGCCAAGTCCTCGGGTTTTATTCTCTGGCCGTCCACAATATCTCGAATGTCATAGGTGTTGAATAATGCCCGAATCTGAAATATCCACAACTGAAAATTTTACAATGCTCCTTGCGATTCCTTCATCTGACATGGCACAAAAAACGACGGACAAGGCGACTTGAATCGCGTATAAAAAATGTAATAAACTTCTGCGCTAAACTTTTCGCGATTAATCAGGGCCCATAACCTGTTACAATTTATGGAAATTAAGTTTAGCAACAGGAATATGCTGTGAAAAACTTTTATTATACTTTGAGCAGAAAAACAACTACAAACAGACATTGAATAAAACAAAAGATACAGCGTCCAAGGAAAACTAATATAAACGACGCCAGTGTGCATCAATTAATATCTCAGGCGGCGACTTTTAAATGCAAAAACACATCACTTTCAACAAAATGAACTACTAATATGCATTGATGAATTAGAGTCATCCAACCCAGTCTACATAATCTGCCTCTCTGAACATCATGTGACCACTGGTATAGATTTGATTAGTATTCCAGGATTTAGGTTAGCTTCCAACTTTTGTAGAGTGGAAATGGAGGATGGAGAAGTTGCCAAATTCATTAGAAATTGTTATAAATTTAATACCATAGACATTCGTACATTTTGTGTAGAGCAGTTAATGGAAGCATGTGCAACGGAAGTAGAATTTCATAATAAATCATTTACGATAGTACAGAGTACCAAATGGTAGAATTTCATAATAAATCATTTATGATAGTACAGAATACCAAATGGTAACTTTAATTTGTTCATAAATCACTTTGAAGTTCTGTTGGCTTATTTGATAAGAAGAATGAAAGATTCAGTGTTGGCTGTCGATTTTAGTGTAGACGTCCTTGAGAACTCTTCCAAGAAATTATTACAGTCAGTAGCATCGTCATTCAACCTAATTCATATTGTTAATTATCTAAGTAGGATAGCTAAGGACTCAAAGCCAGGACTCTTTATAGAAATGTCAAATGATCAAAATTATATTATAAAACCAATAATAAGCAGCCTTTCAGACAAGACATGCAGTTACTTTTACTAGATATTAATACTGATCAGAATATAAACTCTATCAAATCTGATTTTAAGAGGGTTGTAAGTAAAGGAAAAATTGATCATTTTAGAGAACCGCTCAAAGACATGATTTGGATCACTACAATACCATGCTAATAAAATGGATGAGAAATACAACACTTTGTTAAATAATGTCCTCAACTTATTTCAAAACTGCTTTTGTCCAAACATGGATTAGACCAAAGTCTACAAATAAACCATGGATTACTCATGGAATAAAGGACTCCTGTAAGACAAAAAGGAAACTATACCTATCAATTAGAAACAGTTCAGATGCAAATGCTTTAGATCATTACAAAACATACTGCAAGATATTGAAGACAGTAATACTGACATCAAAGCAAATGCATTATCAGAATAGGACAGTCGTATTAGACAACAAAATAAATACAATATGGGATATAGTAAAGGAGGAAACTAGTACAACCGGGTACAAAGGGGAGCACAGAGCATTAAGAGTAGATGACACAAAGGTAACAGATGTGTGCAGTTTTGCTGCAAGTTTCAATAAGCATTTTTACTATTACCGAACATGTGGGATTATCAGGGTCAGTAACTGCTGCAATGGAAATATCTTACACCTGTGATTACAAATAATTGCAGTAATATGAGTATGACACTCACAACACCACTAGAACTAACGTCCACCATAAAATCCTCAAAATCAAAACATTCCAGTGGCTATGGTAATATATCAACAAATTTGATTAAAAAGTGTGCTTCTGAACTTAGTGATATTTTAAGTTGCTTGTGTAACCAGTCTTTTATCTGTGGAACATTTCTGGAATGACTGAAATATGCTGAAATTAAGCCATTACATAGGAAAGGAGATAAAGGAACTCCATAGAATTTTCGTGCAATTCCACTTTTGCATGCATTATCAAAAATTTTAGAAAAAAAGTAATGTACAGTCGTCTTTTTAAACACCTTACTACTAATAAACTATTATCTAATGTCACAATTCGGGCTTCTAAAGGGTGCTGATATAGAGAAGGTTATCTACACATACAGTGAGAATGTACAATAAATTACATGTTACTGGTATATTTTGTGACCTGTCAAAGGCATTTGACTGTGTAAATGACAATATACTTTTGAGCAAATTAGAATATTAGGGCGTAACAGGAAGTGCTGCAGAATGGCTCAAATCGTATATCTATAATAGGAAACATAGGGTGTCAACAGGAAAGAAAGGTGTACTGAACTATCAGGCCTCATCAAATTGGGAACTAATAACATGTGGGGTCCCCCAAGGCTCTGTCTTAGGCCCTCTGCTTTTTCTTGTATATATCAAAGACCTTTCATCAATAACATTATCAGATACCACGTTTGTTTTATTTGCAGATGACACAAATATTGCAATAAATAGTAAATCAAATATAGCCTTAGAAAGATCGGCTAATGAAATTTTCATAGACATTAATAAATAGTTCTTAGCCAATTCTCTGTCACTAAACCTTGAAAATATACACTATACACAGTTTAGGACTTGTAAAAGTTTTCCTGCTAGAATATGCCAAGAGTATGACATCAATGAAGTAGAATAAGTTGAAAGTGTCAAATTCATCCTTACAGCTGGATAATAAATTTAACTGGCAGGAGCATACCACAGAACTGCTGAAGCGCCTAAACAAGTCTCTGTTTGCTATGGGAATGTTTTCAGATATAGGAGATATAAAAATAAAAAAGCTAGCATATTAGGCATACTTTCACTCCATAATGTCATAAGGGATTATTTTCTGGGACAACTCATCAGGCCAAGCAAAAGTTTTCAGAGCACAAAAACATGCATTACAGATAATTTGGGGTTTCAACTCAAGAACATCATATAGAGGGCTATTTAAGGAACCGGGGATACTTACTACTACTTCCCAATACATTTATTCTCTAATGAAATTTGTCGTTAAAATATATGTTCTTTCAAACCAATAGTTCAGTCCATGGGATCAATACTAGAAACAAGAATAACTTGCATAAAGATTTAAAGTCACTTACTTTGGTCGAGAAAGGTGTCCAATATTCAGCAGTAGCCTACGCATTTTCAATAACATGCCAGCAGCCATAAAAATTTAACTCACAACTCACAGTTTGAAAGGAGCCTAAGGATGTTTTGGTGGCCAACTCATTCTACTCCATTGATGAATTTCTTACCAGAGGTGACTGATATAAGTTATTGGTACTTCAGTAGAAGCTTTGTGCAGTGATGTGATCACTGTAAATCAGTGTTGTAAGAAAAAAATGCTAAGAATTGTAATATGCACTTAGTATATTAGTGTGTAGTAATAAATTTTATGTCCTTTAAAATGTAAATATTCTTAAGATATTTGTTTTTTCTGACCAATTCCACATCCACAAGGGCAATTACATCTGGGATCTGTGGATGGTAGATTAACACATTTGCTCTCTTGTTGTAAGTATATATTGTGTATTTTGTTCTGACATATTCTACATCCACAAGGATTTCCTCAATTCGGATCTACCAGAATGAAAAGTACATCTAATCCAATATATGGAACGAAAAGGTTTCATTATAGAGGATATTAAAGTGTAATATACTTGAAGCTATACAATTACAAAGTAAATTAAGAACAGCTAATGTTGAAATCAGTAAACTGCAAAGCAGCTTGCAGATGAATACCATAAGACAAATAAGTGAAATCTATATCAAGAAACAGACAATTGTAATCGAAATTCAATTGAAACAGACGATCAAAAGCGACTGCAAAGCGATTCGGCATGGTGCAAAAATTGGCGATTAACACTAAATAATGAAAACTGTTTAATAATACACAAGGGGCACTAAACGAAATCCACAGAACTTCAATTACATACACGATAAATCAGTCAAACCTTAAGGTTATAAATTCTACCAAATACCTAGCAGTTACAATTACAAACACGATATACTGGAGACAACGCATGGAAAATGTTGTGGGGAAGCCGAACAAAAGTTTACATTTCATTGGCGGAACGCTTCGAAGATGCAGCAGCTCCACCAAACACACTGCCTACATCACACTTGTGCGTCCACTCCTGGACCCTCACCAGGTGGGACTGATTGAGGACATTGAGAAGTTTCATAGAAGGGCAGCTCGTTTTGCTTTATCACGCTATAGGGAGGAAATCGTCATGGAAATGTGGAACGATCATTAAAAAACGACATTATTCGTTGCTGTGAGATGTATTTTCGAAATTTCTATCACCAACTTTTACTTCTGAATGTGAAAATATTTTGCTAGCACCCACCTACATAGGGAGACACGACCATCCCAATAAAATAAGAGAAATCAGATCGTAAACGGAACGATTTAGGTGTTCTTTCTTCCCGCACGCTATTAGAGAATGGAACGGTAGAGACAGGTTATGAAAGTGGTTAATGAACCCTCTGCCAGGCACTTAAATGTGATTTGCAGAGTATCTGGGTAGATGTAGTTCTAGAAAAAGTTACGGAATGCGGTATGGTGACGAGTTTCTTCTGGACAGCATGTTCTTAAAGATTAAATCCTCAAAGCGACAGACATT
The DNA here is from genome assembly GCA_026315105.1 of Locusta migratoria. Classification (NCBI taxonomy): domain Eukaryota; kingdom Metazoa; phylum Arthropoda; class Insecta; order Orthoptera; family Acrididae; genus Locusta; species Locusta migratoria. The sequence goes on from CM048745.1 coordinate 136,078,731, forward strand.
GTTTGAAGCATGAATTGTTGACCCTTTCTTCTGAAACACATTTCCGAAATTTAGTAACGAGTCTCAGCTGCTTATGTGGAATTAATGGAAACAATCTAGAAACAATTAAATATTATTTTCAGGATGAAAAAGAGTTTCAGTTTGCTGATTTTTATGAAGTTGAGATCCAAGAAGTACTGCATTTTAACAATAGTGATTTGAAAGTTTCAGTTTTCGTCAATGTAGGGGAATATAATCCATATGATTGTAACGATAAACTTGGAAATCATGGTCTGGTGTTTGTTCCTCTTCTACCTCTACTGTATTAGAGATTATCGGTCTTGTACAGGACAACAAGGTTCTGATGCAAGTGGAGACCGTCGTGGCACACATTATAGGGTGATAGTTTTTATGATTAGGTAAATAGTTTTGGTCACATTAGTACTGAAATTACGTACTTAAATGTTGTGATGGGCATCGTTTTTAAGCTGAATTTTCATTACATGAAACACTTTTTCTCATAGGCCTTAAATAGATTCGGTAGGAGCTGAAATCTTCAAAAATTTCAAAGACTGCCCAGAAACTATAGAAACTAGCAGACAAATGATGTCCACGTTCTTTTAATTTCATTACATCCATTAATTTGCTCTATCAACTTTTGTGCTGCGTTTGACATACTTCAAATTTACTTCCGTGAATCACAAGTGGAGCCATTAACATCTGGCGCCGGGACCTCTGAACGAGGGGAATCAGCACACTTTTTCTTCTACTTGCTATGTACACATCATCAAAATATCGTCTCGTCCACCTTCTTCCATCAAACCTTTCAACATTAATACAATCACTTCTAAAGGCCTTGGTATGCACATTATTCTTAGCACTGTTCATTTTATTCAGTGTATCTAAAGGGTTGTATGAAACAAACCAATCTCGATGGTTTGTCACATGACATGTAACACCGCAATCAAGGAACCATTAATTACACTCTGATATATCTATCTTGGCAGGTAAATCAGATATCTTGGATATCATCATTATTGGGCTTTCATATAATAATGTCTCTACAACTGACAGTATTGCAGACCCACCAATGTCAGGACAGTCCTTGGAAACATGGCCTTTACCTTCGCATTTAAAATACACCAAACCTGTTTTAAAGTCTTTAAAACATATCCCCTTTTACCACAAGAAAAACACTTCTTCACATCACGTTTGCTTGAATTTTGCCCTTTTTGTGCACAAACATTTTTATTTTTGTCTCCTAGGAGTACTAGTTCTGAAAGGTTCACAGGAGAACTTCTGTGAAGTTTGGAAAGTAGGAAGCGAGCTACTGGTAGAAGTAAAGTTGTGACGATGGACCGTGAAGCGTGCCCGCAAAAGGCAAAAGACCCGGGTTCGAGTGATAGTGTCGCAGAATAGCTTAGACGGTAGAGGCAAAGGTCCCAGATATGCGTCCCGGTTCCAGCACACAATTTTAATCTGCCAGGAAGTTTCATATCAGCGTACACTCCGCTGCAGAGTGAAAGTTTCATTCTGAAAACAGCCTTTCGGCTGTGGCTAAGAAATCCTTTCTTCCAGAAGTGCTAGTTCTGCAAAGTTCATAGGAGAACTTCTGTGGTGTTTTGAAAGCAGGAGTTGAGCTACTGGCAGAAATAAAGTTGTGAGGACGGACCGTGAAGCGTGCCCGCGAAAGGCAAAAGACCCAGCTTCGAGTGTCAGTTCCGGCACACAATTTATTCTTTCAGGAAGTTTTTGACGAGCTATCTATTGCGCCATCCTTCCACTAAATCTGATAAATTATTCAATTTTTTCCCACTACACATACATCGAAATATATTTAATATTTTACAACCATGCAATCTTCGTTGTAAGCAGCACGTTGAATGTAGACTGTCTACTACTTTTTGTTAATAAATTTGGCGCCAGTGTTAAATGCCTTCTTTGTAAAAACGGCAAGTCTTTTCAAGTCCATATGCCAATGTGTTTGGTAGCATGTGTTTGTAATTAGACGCGGTGTGAATTGTGTAAATATTAGGTTATGTGAGAAAGTAAAGAAATTAAAGTCAATTTTTTAATCTGAAATACCAGTTTCGTATTTATATAAGAAATATTTATTGAGACGCAAGCATGTCAGTATTTAAGTACATCGATCGAAAGTCATTACGTAAAATCCTAAAGATAACCTCAAACTTAAAGGAGGTAAGTGGCGAAACATAGTAAAAGAACGTGAATTATTACAATTTCGTATTTAAAGTATGTTAAGATCTATCTGCGTTGTTCGTACCACAAATTGTGATAGTCTTTGCACGGTAACAGGTAACCTTGTGTTCTTTTACAGGATCGAAATGTCTTCTCATCTTATGCCAAATACGCTGAACATAAAGATCTGGAACATATACGGAACATAGGTATCTCAGCACACATTGATTCTGGGAAAACAACTCTCACTGAAAGAATTTTATATTATACTGGGCGAATCTCGGAGATGCACGAGGTATGCTGGAAACTCACCAAAGTGTTGTATAAATGTATCGCTTTCTCCCTTGAATCCGACGCAGAGGAAAATTTGCCTTTGACTGCGGTTGCTCCAGGAAGGGGTTCTTGCACTGCAATTTAGTCGATCCGATCTCTGCGAGTTAGCAGAGTAACGGGGGCTTCCAATTTGTGGGATTCGGAATTGCACTTGCTATGTCCCAATAATTAGTTTTATTTACTGGCCCAAAGCCTCCAGATCCGACCAAGCTTTACAGGTGGTTTCCTTTTCTTTAAGCCAAATACTAGAATCTGAAAGCCCGTTCTACATATTCCAAATTGGGATACCTTTTTGCCCCCCCCCAATCAGCTTGTATGATAATTGACTGAATAGAACTGTGACTTATTGTGGGTTGGATCTCAGATTGCCTGCCCCACTCCTCATAATGTAGATTGAAAGGAATGAAGATTTTTCCTACTTTTTTCACTTGAATACGCAGTTTCCTTAGCTTTCTATATCCAAACTTATGCAGTTTGTGCCTACAGTTGCCTTCTATAGGCCTATAACCAGGATGAGCAACATGGGGCACTGGTAGCACACTGAACTCACTTCGGAAGGATGAAGGTTCAACACTGCCTCCTGCTACCAGATATGTGTGTTTTTTCAAAGGCAAAACGTTTTGTACACTGGGAACACACTTCCTCAGACTTTATGGGGCCTATTTCATACTTTATATAATGTACAAGTACAGTATGCGACTTGTGCTTGGCGCTTAGACGTTGGCCCAATGAGTGAATGGGGTTGAAATCGGCTAATGAGGAGTCACATAGGGGTGGCCAATAAGATTGTGCGTTTGATGTCTAGTAAATTTAGTGTCAATTTAATTTTTTTAGAATTTTTTACTACTACTGTACTCAGTCGCAAGTTACATTTAATTATGTAACCTAGGTTTAAATGTCGCAAAGGACACCTTCAGACAGTATGAGATAAAGGGTTCAGAATTATACACCAAACATTAAAATTATGGTACAATAACTTACCTGCCATGGACAAAGACTCATACCTAAAATAGGAACAGCAGCACTTACTAAAGGGCTGCAGGTAGCAGCTGCTGATGGTTGAAAAGTAACTGGATACCGTACGCTAGAGTACCAGTTTTTACGATGTCAACCATAGAGCAGGGACAGCATTAATGATCTATTTCATGGTGAACAGAAAAGGTGCATGCTCTATCAAAACCCACTGACAGACAGTGAGGGAAATAATATTCTGTGCCACCATGAAGTAAAGAAATAATGGTCTACCTGCTCTATGGTTCACAGGTTCTTGATGTAATCTTGTCTGGCTCACCTATAGACGGGGATATCGCCCGTCAGCTTTGACCCTTGACGTCATCACAGCGCGTAGTTTTCAGGTGCATGCATGTTTGTAGGAGGCGCGAGTGATTATGTGGTGGTTCAGTTAAAGAGGATATTTTGTTTACGAACAAAACAGATTAATATTTTGTGTTTAAAAAGTGATCTGTAGCTACTCTCTGCTTGTTAGATGTAGGTTAACCGAGAGATTTTTTTCGAATGTGAGCGCCGAAGGTGTGAATTTTTGGGCTAAGATCTGTATCGATGATATCTTATCTATAATAACCACAGATTATTTGTATCTACAATACAGAAGTATTAAGATATCTCGTATACTGGTTTTCCGACGTCTTGATGACGTCATAGTTCAAAGCAGACGGGTGGTATCCCAGTCCACAGTTATGCCCCTTGTCTGGTGAGTACATTATCCTCATAAGTACTACATGTATACAGACCATAAAGACTGAAGGTACTTCTTAATGGTTGCCTTCACCTCCTGTCAATCATCGCATCGTTGCTGTCTATATGTAACACACTAGTCTGGTACACATAAACTACACTTTAACCACAAAAACAATCTGGGCCTTTGCTCTGACTGTGATGAACACATTGTTGATGGGATGTCAACTCCTAATCATCTTTCTTCCATGAAGCTGGATAAGATCCTATTTCATTAATTATAGTCTTCATCCACTAACTACACATATAATGTATGACATATCACTTCTGTGCAACATTTTCTCCTCAATGCCTTCCTCCTCTCAGTATTAAATGCCATGTAAATAATTTGAGTATAAGGCAGTACCACATGTGTTGTATTTTCATTTTAAATGTGGTGTTAGGCGAAATACTAGCATCTCTAAGTACTTATCTGAGTGCTCAGTGTGTTTGTTTGGTAGAAGACTGTTTCTTGTTCCAAAAATTACTTGTTATTTTTCAGGATTAGTAAACACAGTGATACTGAATACCCCCATACCACCTGTCAGCTTTGACTCATGACGTCATCAAGATGGTGGCAATGCTGTATTGGCTCATGTCCATTACGGCGACCAAAACAATCTTGAAAACGACCGAAAAAAATGCCCATAGAAACGCAAAAATTATCTAAGGAACAATAAAATAACACTAACAGGACAGGCGCGAGAATGTGGAGGTTTTGGGTGGGGACATTCTTTGTGGAAAAACAGACATACTGCTAATGAAAAAGTCATAGTAGCCAGAAAAATGTGTCCCATAAAACAAGCCATAACCAAAACACAGAAAAAAAAGACACCAAAACAGTATTGGAAACTTAAATTCACCTCTTTACACCTCAAATGAAACAAGAGATACCAAACGACCCCAATAATGAAAAAATGAGAAAACTGATATCGGACACATCAATTGCACCTCAAATGCAACTCAGGATACCAAACAATCCCCATCGCAAAGAAAGAATGGAGAAATCTGGTATTGGACACTTCAACTGACCTATATTCCACTTCAAATGAAACTCGTGATAACAAATGACCTCGAAAATAAATGAAAAAAATTCCAAGAAAACTCATATTGGACACATCAGTTATTCTATATCACACCTCAAATGAAACTTGGGATACAACACGATTACCACAGCAACAAAATAACTGAGAAAACTGTTATCAGACACTTCAAATGACAAATATTGCACCTCAAACGAAACTCAAAATACCAAAACATCTCCCCCCCCCCTTCCACAAAAGAGAGAGAGAGGGAGACAGCATTATTTTACAACGTGATTCCACCCAGCTGCTTTGACTCATGACAATATCATGTGGTAAAAGTTTTGATCAGCTGCATGGCTTAATGTACTTATGTGACATGGTGCGGCAATGTTGGCAACAGTAACTGTGGATGCTGAGACGAACGGCAGCACACAATGATTATGAGATGTAAATGAATGTGTTAACATCATGTTCCAGTGATTTTATTATTGAAGTTAACTGCAGGATTCGAATGTAAAACATTGCACACTGCAAAACTACGTTTCTCCACATGCACTCTTTTTGTTTAGATTTAACACTTTCTTGCTACATAAATAGAAATATGTATGTCTGTTACTCAACTGATAAGAATTACTATTATTTCTTCAATGTGCATAATTTTTCTTGATTTGTAACCCCTGCACCATGCGGTGGTACAAATACTGGCCAGCAATTTAAATTCATCACTTGTCTTGTTCGTAAATTGAAAAATGTATGTTTCTTGAATAAAAGAATGTCTTGATTGCAACAGTTTTTACTTAATGATACTTTTCGCCCGGGTAGGGCGTCTTGAAATATCTGATAAAGAAGAAATATGAAACACAACTTATAATATTTTAAAAATATTTTATCTACTAAACAATGCTGAAATTGGTAATAAGGAATTGTAATAATGTAGGGTACTAATGTTTTACCTACTCTGTGATAGAGGGTGTTTAAATTAAAATGCGGCCATAGGGTATCTTACAGAGGCAGTAATCATACCGCACACTGTCATGCGTGGTATTAATGTATTCGTAAACGGCGTGTGTGAATTTGCGATTCTTTAGGGGCCCTTATCTCAGAGTGAAGGGGTACAGTGTTTTGGATAGATCTTGGCCTAGTGATTATTTGTGTATATATTAGAAGAATGGGTATACTATAGCTATCATACAGCACATCGTCAAAAATTTCAAAGTTACACACTTCCTGGAACCCAACCAAATTGAGCAAATCAGTTGGCTTTTGTACATGACGTGTAGTCTATGGTGGGCTTTAAATGGCTTACAAAAGCACCATTCATTTATGCGTGGTTCCTGAGGGGGGGAAAATCATAATTTTTTTTTGTACAAAAAAAAAAAAAAAAAAAAAAAAAAAAAACGAATTGTGGGGATGGTCACTTCAATACTTTCTATTCATTGAAAATCTTCGAAATTTTTACCATATATTCTTATGATGACATTCTTGAGGCTTTTTTTCGATATCGTTATCCATTACCGAGATCCAGAGGTCGAAACTTATCATAGTGTTGCACAAAATCACAAAACCAGATTTCTAGCCTTTTTAGCACCATAAATCACAAATATTTAAAGGACTAACCAAAGAAAATTGTTCAAATATTTACAATATATCCTGTAAACATTTATCTATAAACAGCATTTTTCAGTTTTTGTAAATCTTAGTCCGTTAGCAAGATACGGCCGAAAAACCGCATTATTTAGCTGGAAAAATAGGGTATAGTGCTAAAAGACGGTGTTCGAACAACGCTGAAACTACCATGCAATTTGAAGAAAGGTTCTCGGTGAAAAAAATAGATTTTTGTACATCTTAAAGATTGAAGTCTTCAGTCGATGAAGGGGTCATTTTTGTTTTCGTTTACTTTATAGTTAATATGCAGCATCTGGTTTAGTGAACTATTGCAACATATTATAAAGAGTTTGCAGAGGTAAAAACACATTGCGTAGAGTTCTCGTATGGTTGATTTTAGGTTACACATAGCTGCAAATGAAATGTAGATAACATATCGAAATTTTATTTAAAGTTTAGAGCAGAATGATATCTTATGTGGTTCTTGAGATACCGGTCTGTGAATGATATCACGCGACAGTGGTAGGTTCGAAAATGGTATTTCTGATTGTGAGGTAACGTATCTTGAGGAGTAGGAAATGACAAAAATGTTACGTATATGTTGTTTAGGTGTTTATCTGGAACATTCGTTTCCCGCTTTTGGAAATGTGTATAAGTTGTCACGATACACTACAAAAATCGTAATTTTTGGTATCAAAAGATCCAACTGCGTGCATTGGCAAATCTACACTTCTATTCATGGCAAATCGTTGAAATTTTTACGATGCGTTCTAATATTATGAGTCCGGAAAGTTTTGAAAGTTTTTCGATAATATTATCCATGACCGGGATCTGTAGATTCCAAGTTACCCTACATATTCATGATATTTACATGCGTTTTATGGAACGATATTGATAGTGTTTAGCAATTATTCTTTGAAATAGTTAAGCATGTTTAGCAATCATCTGAATGTGAAGCTCTTTTTAGAAAGTAAATTACTACATAGTTAGTTTGATCTGATGTTTGTACAAATGTATCATCAAGGTATATAAAATACTATCCAAATTTTACTCACCATTGATTTCATGTTATATAAGCAGTACACTATGTAACAGAAAATACAGGAACCAGCTGAAAAATGCTCCTGCCGGAGCACAGAAAGAGCAAATATGTTCTCTGATACAAAAGTGTGGAACCAGCTGCCTCAGTCCTCATTCCGACTTCCTCACCAAAAATTTTGGCATGTGAACATATTCGTGCTTTTTTCGATTGATGTGAGGAGGACAGAGAGAGTGCAACAGGTAGAGAGAGCTATTATGATGGAACACAGAAAGTGTCAATTCAGGAGAAAGGCATATGCACGAAAACAGCAGTGGGAAGCGAAACGAGATGTCAGAAGTCAGGACCAGTGGCAACAACAAACTAAGACAGATACAGATAGTAGCAATTAGAGCCAAAGAGAAAACAGTGGGAAACTGAGACAAATGGAGGAAATACATAAAGCATGAGTGTGTGGCTCTCGAGTACCATATCAAAAAATAATTTGTCCAATTTCTCCCATTCCTACTACCCACGTGCTAAAGTTTCTGGTCTACAGGTCAAACCCCAAGCAAACCATCCCCATGGACATATGTATAAAGGAGACAATCGTGACTGAATACAATGAAAGCCCACTCAAAGTGAGAAAGAAAGGATACTGGCAACAGGACAGGAAGTGAATGGGACAACGTCAGTGGGGCAGAGAAACAGACTGCGGCGAGGAATCGAGAGGGAAAGGGTTGAAAGCATTTAAAGTGGCAGTGGGAGAGACAGCAAGCAAACCGACAGATACATATATAGACACTGACAGTGAGGCACATTGCTTACTATGACGGCTTAACTGGCCAAAAGTATTTACAGAGTTATGTGCTAAAAGTGCGCGAATATGTTTGCATGCCAAAATTTTTGGTGAGGATGTCGGAATGAGGATTGAGGCAGCAGGTTCCACACTTTAGAGTCAGAGAACATATTTGCCTTTTCTGTGCTCCAGCAGGAACATTTCTCAGTTGATATGTAATTCCTTGATCTGCAGTATCATTGACCGTTAAAACAAATTGATACATTGTTTAGCTGAATAGCTATTGAAATAAAAATGATCTACACTGTGGTGTAGTAGATCCAATGATATCAGATCATCAAGGCCTATGGATGACTGTCCAACAAATTAACCACAGTGTACAGCAGACTTCCTATAATAAGTAGTTCAGGATGCAGGAAACAGTTCATGTTACACATCTAAGGGATGAGTTATCCAAACTTGACTGGGAAAATTTGTATAATTCTGACGATGTTGGCAACGCCTTTGCCATATTTATTGATACTCTCGCCAACTTTCTCAATAAATGTACCCCTCGAGTCACTAAAAAGTCAAAACTGATCTGGCACCAGGCAAGAATAATAAATTACATTGGTACAATTCACATCTAAAAGAACTCGGGGACAATCTTCTTATCTTGTATAACATGACAAAATATGGTGACCCTGTTATGATGCAAAGATATAAAGAAGCTAAAAAGAATTACAGGAATGAAATACAAGTAGCAAAGAGGAGAGCAAATGAGACCTTCATTGAAAAGTCCCATAACAAAGTCAAAGCAGCTTGGAAGATAGTTAACTCTATAACTGGGAAACAAAGAACTATGCAGGTGACCCCAATCTCACCTGAACTGTTAAATAACTTTTTTATAAACTGCAAAAAATGGAGAACCACCTACCTCTGAAACAGATCCTGTACATATTGTACACAATAAACCTCATTTGACACAATCAAGTTTCAGGTGGACTCTTGCAAACTACAAGACTGTGTGTCAAATTGCATATAAACTAGGCAACTCATATAGTGAACATATATATGGTTTCTAAAACTTTATCATAAAACAGGTAATTGATGGTATAGGGGCCCCACTAACTTATCTCATAAACTGTATGTTACAGACTGGAAAATTCACTAATGTCCTGAAATCCGCAGTTGTAGTCCCAGTTTATAAGAAGGGAGATAAAAACTGCCCAAATAGCTACAGCCAATCTCTCTCATTCCTATAATATCTAAGATTATAGGGGACACTGTATGAAGCAACAACTATGTACCTACTTTGAGAACAACAAACTATTTTCCCCATCATCGTATGGCTTTAGGCCTGGCCTCTCCACCATAGAAGCAGTGAAATCTCTTGTCACAGATGTCCTCAAATCTTTTGAAGCCCACTCTTTTGCCTGTGCTATGCTCCTAGATTTAAGCAAGGCATTTGACAGTGTGTCACATGACATCTTAATATATAAACTTGAACAATACAGTGTGATAGACAATGGACTCACATTTCTCCGATCATGCCTGACTGACAGGAATCTTATGGTACATAATGTCAAGTCCAATGCTTTACCAATTAATACAGTAGTCCCACAAGGTTCCGTCCTGGGTCCCTTTCGTTTAAACACACATACAAGCTTTCGCCACCACTGGCAGCTTCTTCAGGAAAAAAAGGGGAGGAAAAAGGGAAGGATATGGGTTTTAAGGAAGTGGAAAAGGAGTCATTCCAATCCCAGGAGTGGAAGGACTTACCTTAGGGGAAAAAAAGGAAGGTAAACAAATACACACACACTCAGACATATCGAAACGCAAGCACACCTAGACAGACATTTGTGAAAAGCAAAGAAGTTGGACAGAGATACCAATTGAGGCAGAGACTCTGTCCACAGAACCAAGGCAAAGATGCTAAAGATGGTGGGCGGGAATTTGAATTAGCGGAGATTGAGACCAGGTGGGCAACGGGAGGAGAGAATAAGCTGAAGGGCAAGTTCCCATCTCCGGAGTTCTGAAAGGTTGGTGTCAGTGGGAAGTATCCAGATAACCCGGACTGTGTAACACTGCGCCAAGATGTGCTGGCCGTGCACCAAGGCATGTTTAGCCACAGGGTGATCCTCATTACCAACAAACACTGTCTGCCTGTGACCGTTCATGCGAATGGACAGTTTGTTGCTGGTCATTCCCACATAGAACGCTTCACAGTGCAGGCATGTTAGTTGGTAAATCACGTGGGTGCTATCGCAAGTGGCTCTGCCCTTGATCATGTACACCTTCCGGGTTACTGGACTGGAGTAAGTGGTGGTGGAAGGGTGCATAGGGCTGGTTTTACAATGGGGGCGGTTGCATGGGTAGGAGCCAGAGGGTAGGGAAGGTGGTTTGGGGGTTTCATAGGGATGGACTAGGAGGTTACGAAGGTTAGGTGGCGGCGGAAAGACACTCTTGGTGGAGTGGGAAGGATGTCATTAAGGATGGATCTCATTTCGGGGCAGGATTTAAGGAAGTCATATCCCTGCTGGAGAGCCACATTCAGATTCCGCTCCAGTCCCGGAAAGTATCCGGTGACAAAAGGGGCACTTCTGGGATGCTTCGGTGGAAGGTTCTGGATTTGGAGGAATGAGGAAGTGGCTCTGGTAATTTGCTTCTGAACCAGATCAGGAGGATAGCTGCGGGATGTGAAAGCTGTTATTAGGTTATTGGTGTACTGGTTCAGGGATTCGGGACTGGAGCAGACTCTTTTGCCACAAAGACCTAAGCTGTAGGGAAGGGAACGTTTGATATGGAATGGATGGCAGCTGTCATAATGGAGGTACTGTTGTTTGTTGGTAGGTTTGATGTGGACGGATGTGTGAAGTTGGCCGTTGGACAGATGGAGGTCAACATCGAGGAACGTGGCATGGGATTTGGAATAGGACCAGGTGAATTTGATGGGACCAAAGGAGTTGAGGTTGGAGAGGAAATTCTGGAGTTCTTCTTCACTGTTAGTCCAGATCATGAAGATGTCATCAATGAATCTGTACCAAACTTTGGGTTGACAGGCTTGGGTATCCAGGAAGGCTTCCTCTAAGCGTCCCATAAATAAGTTTGCGTACGAGGTGGCCATCCTAGTTCCCATGGCTGTTCCCTTTAGTTGTTGGTTTGTCTGGCCCTCAAAGGTGAAGAAGTTGTGGGTTAGGATGAAGTTGGCTAGGGTATTGAGGAAAGAGGTTTTAGGTAGGGAAGTGGGTGGTCGGCGTGAAAGGAAATACTCCATCGCAGCGAGGCCCTGGGCATGTGGGATATTTGTGTATAAAGAAGTGGCATCAATGGTTACAAGGATGGTTTCAGTAGGTAACAGGCTGGGTAAGGATTTCAGGCGATCGAGGAAGTGGTTGGTGTCTTTGATGAAGGATGGAAGACTGCACATGATGGGTTGAAGGTGTTGGTCTATGTAGGCAGAGATTCGTTCTGTGGGGGCTTGGTAACCGGCCACATTTGGCCGGCCTGGATGATTAGGTTTGTGAATCTTATGAAGTAGGTAGAAGGTAGGGGTGCGGGGTATCGGTGGGGTCATGAGTTTGATGGACTCGGGTGAAAGGTTTTGTAGGGGGCCTAAGGATCTGAGAATTCCCTGAATCTCTGCCTGGACATCAGGAATGGGGTCGTCTTGACAGACTTTGTAGGTAGTATTGTCTGAAAGCTGGCGCAGTCCCTCAGCCACATACTCCCGCCGATCAAGTACCACGGTCGTGGATCCCTTGTCGGCAGGGAAAATGATGATGGAATGGTCAGCCTTCAGATCACGGATAGCTCGGGATTCAGCTGCGATAATGTTGGGAGTAGGATAAGGTTTTTCAGGAAGGACTGAGAGGCAAGGTTGGAAGTAAGGAATTCCTGGAAGGTTTGAAGGGGATGATTTTGAGGGAGAGCGGGTGGGTCTCGCTGTGATGGAGGACGGAACTGTTCCAGGCAGGGTTCAATTTGAATGATGTCTTGGGGAACTGGATCATCAGGAGTAGGATTATTTTTCTTCGTGGCAAAGTGATATCTCCAGCCAAGGCTACGAGTATAGGATAGTAGGTCTTTGACAAGGGCTGTTTGGTTGAATTTGGGAGTGGGACTAAAGGTGAGGCCTTTGGATAGGACGGAGGTTTCAGATTGGGAGAGAGGTTTAGAGGAGAGGTTGACTACTGAATTGGGATGTTGTGGTTCAGGATTGTGTGGATTAGGATTGTGAGGTTTGGGGGGGGGAGTGGAGCTGGAAGTGGGAGATTGAGCAGATGGGAGAGACTGGGTTTCTGTGCAATAAGAGGAGCTTGTGGTTTATTGGAGAGGTTGTTGAGGGATTGTGTATTGCCTTTCTGGAGGTGGGTGACCAGGAGTTTGGATAGTTTTTTGAGGTGGAGGCTGGCATGCTGTTCCAATTTGCGGTTGGCCTGTAAAAGGATGTTCTGAACTCTAGGTGTGGATGTCGGAGTGGAAAGGTTGAGGATTTTGATCAGGGATAGGAGTTGACAGGTGTGTTCATTGGCGGAGTTGAGGTATAGGTTAAGGATCAGGCGGGTGAGGGCTGTGGATTGTTCTGTTTGGAATTGGTATAAGGCAGGATGAAAGGATGGGTTACAACCAGAGATGGGAACTTTCAGTGTGAGGCCCTTGGGGGTGATGCCAAATGTTAAACAAGCTTGAATGAATAAAATGTGTGACCTCAATCTGGCTACGGCAAAGGCATGCTGGCGGAGGGGATGTAGATAAAATTTGATGGGGTCAATGTAGGGTGACATGTATAGTATGGAGGGAAAAAAAAGAAAAAACTGTTGGTAGAATAAGGTTGAAGGGTAAAAATAATCTAACGAATGAATAGAAGTGAAAACGTGAAGAAAAAAGATCGGAAATGTCGGAAAGACAGACGGAAATATCGAAAAACGGGAATGGAAATAATCGCGAAGTTGCTACGAAATGCCGAAAATTGTTATGAAATGAAAACGTGTAGAAAAAAAGATCGGAAATGTCGGAAGAACAGACGGAAATATCGTAAAACGGGAATGGAAATAATCGCGAAGTTGCTACAAAATGCCGAAAATTGTTAAGAAATGTAAACGTGTAGAAAAAAGATCGGAAATGTCGGAAGAACAAACGGAAATATCGAAAAACGGAATGGAAATAATCGCGAAGTTGCTACGAAATGCCGAAAATTGTTATGAAAAGCCGAAAATTGATATGAAGTGCCAATTAAAGGTTATAGTAAATGAAGTTGTGAGATGATGTTAATGCAGTAAAATGAGAAATGTAGATGAAAGGGGGATATTATCGAGATGCAGTTTTGAAGGCGGTATCTGCGAGAATATGAATAAAAAATAATAATAATGACGTTGGTTGTTTTGTTTGGATAGGCTCCCAAGTTAATGTTACTGATTGTTGTACAGATTGTTGTATGTAGTCTAATTGCCTGGAGAAAATTTAAATGTGTGTATATATATATATATATATATATATATATATATATATATATATATATATATATATATATATATTTATATTATAGAGAAAAAATTCCTAGCAGGAAAAATATACGTAAAAAATAGATGAAGTACACTTACCAGGCGAAGGGGCACAGGCAGTAATAGCAACAAATAAACACACAGACATACATACACACAAAAATGCTAGCTTTCGCAGCCTATCTGCTTCATCAGGCAGAAGGGAAGGAGAGGGAAAAGGAAATGATGAGGGTTTTAAGGAAGGGGGTAAGGCGCCATTCCAATCCCGGGACAGGAAAGACTTACCTTGGGGGAAAAAATGGAGGGTAAATAAATGCATACACACCCACACATTTACACAGACACAAGTACACTTAGGCAGACATACTGTAGAACTGTAAAAAGCAAAGAAGTTAGAAGTTAGGCAGAGATGCCACTTGAGGCAGAGGCTCTGTCCAGAGAACCAAGGCAAAGATGTTAAGATGGTGGGTGGGAATTCGAATTTAGCGGAGGTTGAGACCAGGTGGGCAACGGGAAGAGAGAATATGCTGAAGGGCTAGTTCCCATCTCTGGAGTTCTGAAGAATTGGTGTCAGTGGGAAGTATCCAGATAACCTGGACGGTGTAGCACTGTGCCAAGATGTGCTGGCCATGCACCACGGCATGTTTAGCCACAGGGTGATCCTCGTTACCAACAAACACTGTCTGCCTGTGTCCATTCATGCGAATGGACAGTTTGTTGCTGGTCATTCCCACATAGAACGCTTCACAGTGCAGGCATGTCAGTTGGTAGATCACGTGGGTACTATCGCAAGTGGCTCTGCCTTTGATCGTGTACACCTTCCGGGTTACAGGACTGGAGTAAGTGATGGTGGAAGGGTGCATAGGGCAGGTTTTACAACGGGGGCGGCTACAAGGGTAGGAGCCGGAAGGTAGGGAAGGTGGTTTGGGGATTTCATAGGGGTGCACTAGGAGGTTACGGAGGTTAGGTGGGTGGCGGAAAGACACTCTCGGTGGAGTAGGAAGGATGTCATGAAGGATGGATCTCATTTCAGGGAAGGATTTTAGGAAGTCGTATCCTTGCTGGAGAGCCACATTCAGAGTCCGCTCCAGTCCCGGAAAGTATCCGGTGACAAGAGGGGCACTTCTGGGGTTTTGTTGAAGGTTCTTAAATTGGGGGGATGAGGAAGTGGCTCTGGCAATTTGCTTCTGTACCAGACCAGGAGGATAGCTGCGGGATGTGAAGGCTGTTATCAGGTTATTGGTGTATTGGTTCAGGGATTCAGGACTGGAGCAGACTCGTTTGCCACGAAGACCTAAGCTGTAGGGAAGGGAACGTTTGATGTGGAAAGGATGGCAGCTGTCATAATGCAGGTACTGTTGTTTATTGGTAGGTTTGATGTGGACGGATGTGTGTAGTTGGCCGTTGGATAGATGGAGGTCGACATCGAGGAAAGTGGCATTGGATTTGGAATAGGACCAGGTGAATTTGATGGGACCAAAGGAGTTGAGGTTGGAGAGGAAATTCTAGAGTTCTTCTTCACTGTGAGTCGTAATCATGAAGATGTCGTCAATGAATCTGTACCAAACTTTGGGTTGACAGGCTTTTGGGTGTCCAGAAAGGCTTCCTCTAAGCGTCCCATAAAAAGTTTTTCAAGGCGATCCCATTCCTGATGTCCAGGCAGAGCTTCAAGGAATCCTCAAAACCTTAGGCCCCCTACAAAACCTTTCACCTGACAGATCTCTGTCCAACTTCTTTGCTTTTCACAAATGTCTGTCTAGGTGTGTTTGCGTTTCGATATGTCTGAGTGTGTGTGTATTTGTTTACCTTCCTTTTTTTCCCCTAAGGTAAGTCCTTCCACTCCTGGGATTGGAATGACTCCTTTTCCACTTCCATAAAACCCATATCCTTCCCTTTTCCTCCCCTTTTTTCCTCCTTTTCCTGAAGAAGCTGCCAGTGGTGGCGAAAGCTTGTATGTGTGTTTGTGTGTGATTTTATTTGTTTCTCTCGACGAGCCGGTCCTTTTGGTAAGTCATCTCTTTTCTATATATATATATATGCGGCTTTCTACAGTTCTGTGTGTTTATTTGTTGCTATCACTGCCTGTGCCCCTTCGCCTGGTAAGTGGACTTCATCTATTTTTTACGTGTATGTACATATATATATGTATATATAAAAAATAAAAAATAGAAAAGAGATGACTTACCAAAAGGACCGGCTCGTCGATAGAAACAAATAAATAAATAAAATCACACACAAACACACATACAAGCTTTCGCCACCACTGGCAGCTTCTTCAGGAAAAAGAGGAAAAAAGGGGAGGAAAAAGGGAAGGATATGGGTTTTAAGGAAGTGGAAAAGGAGTCATTCCAATCCCAGGAGCGGAAGGACTTACCCTAGGGGAAAAAAAGGAAGGTAAACAAATACACACACACTCAGACATATCGAAACGCAAACACACCTACACAGACATTTGTAAAAAGCCTATTCCCTTCTGCCTGACGAAGCAGCTAGGCTGCGAAAGCTTGCGTTTGTGTGTGTGTTTGTCTGTGTGTTTATTTGTTGCTATCACTGCCTGTGCCCCTTGGCCTGGTGAGTGTACTTCATCTATTTTTTACGTGTATATATATATGAATGAATGATCTACCTAGCTCCTTACCCTACAAATCAGTAATATATGCTGATGACACCACCCTTATAACAATCGGTCCCAATATAGAGGAGGTAAAAATGAAGACACAGGCGATGGGTGAAAAATCTGCACATTGGCTAAGCGAAAACAAATTAATATTAAATAAAAACAAAACTGAAATTATTTACTTCTTTCTAAAGAAACTAAATGAAAAGGTAAATAGCTGTGACTCTGTCAGGCTACTAGGCATCCAACTAGACCCCCAACTAAAGTGGGATGCACACACAGACAAGTTGTGCACCAAACTTTCAAGAGTAGTATACTTACTGCATAAATTAAAATCTTGTGTTCGTAAAGAAATACTTCTTTCATCATATTAAGCCTTCTTTTAGTCGCACTTAACATATGGGACTATACTATGGGGAAATTATTCTGGTGCAAAAACAGTGCTCGCGTGACCCAAAAAAAAAAAAAAAAAAAAAAAAAAGGAGAAAAAAAAAAAAAAGCAGTGAGGATAATTGCAGATATATTAGTAACAAAGTTCGCCCTCATTTCATAAAACTGAAAATACTGACAGTACCTGCCATCTTTATTAAAGCCGCCTCCTCTCAGTGAAAAAGCAGCCAGAAACCTTAACCTGCAGAAGTACTGTCCATCACTATGAAACTAGGAATAGAAACAATATAGCCTTAGCATACACTAGGTTAAGTAAGTGCTAAAATAGCTTTAAATACACTGGAATAAAGCTATACAACAAGCTCCCCCAAGCAGTAAGAGACCTACCAATAAATCTCTTTGAAAGATACTTACAAAACCTGTTAATCGGCAACTGTTTTTATGAGGTAGAAGATTTTTATGATATAGTATTATAATTACCTTGCAAAATCTAAATGTAACCTCAATGTAAAATTATATATGTAAAAATGTGTACTGAATCTAAATGTTTTTTATGTAATTTGTAACACCCACATCATGTATTTGATCAGTGGTAAATGAATGAATAAATAAATAAATAAATTAAATTAAATAAAAAATAAAAATAATTTATATTCTGAGATTTACCTTGTATGATGTCCCTGTACCATAGAGTAGGTTGTCAACTCATTAGTACGACATGCATTGGTATTGGTACTGGTACTGCCTCAGGCAGCACTCAAATGTGTACTGCGTGTAACCGCCAATAAAGAATAGTTCTCCCTATCACTGTAGGTGTCTCTTTAATTGTTTTGAAATATTGTCATGTAAATATTGTAAGTACTGTTCAATTTTTCTTCTTTGTCAGATATCTGAAGATGCCCTAACCAGGCGAAACGCCTCATTAAATAAAAACTTTTGCAATCAAGAAATTTTTTTATTCAAGAATTTGACTTAACACGATTGCTGTACCACACCACACAAAAATGGAATGGAAGGTCTTTTATGATGGATGATTTTGGTGGAGATAGTATGATTTACTAAAATTTTTATACCACCTAAGAAAGTGATTAGAAATACATTGAAATTTGGATTGATATTATGAATACATATGAGACAGGGGAAATACCCTCCAGCTTCAAGAAGAATATCGTAATTCCAATTGCAAGGAAAGCAAGAGCAGACAAGTGTGAAAATTACAGAACTGTAGCATGGTCTGGGAGTGAAACGGGACAATAAGGAGTTCAGACAAAAAGATGATAGAAGCTTTTAAAATGTGGTGTTACAGACAAATGATGAATATTAGATGGGTAGATCACTTAACAAATGAGGAGGTGCTTAACCGAATTGGGGGGAAAAGGAGTTTCTGGCATATCTTGACTAAGAGAAGGGATAGATTGGTGGGACACATTCTGAGACAAGGAATCATCAACTTAGCATTAGAAGGAAGTGTGTGGGGTAAAAATCGTAGAGGGAGACCGACGAATACAGTAAGCAGATTCAAAAGGACGTAGGTTGCCGAACTTATTCTCAGATAAGAGACTTGCACAGGACAGGGTAGCGTGGAGAGCTGCATCAAACCAGTCTGCGGACTGAAGACCACAACAGCATTATGAATATGAAACTAAACAAACCCTGGCTCTCCTCTGTGGCAATAACAGAGCGCACATAATGTTATGTTGTCATGAACATTGAAATTGCTGTTCAATACAATATTTTGAACATACAATGGCCACTCTATAGACGGGAAAAATCTTTTGAAACTTAACCATTCACGTTGACGCGTATCTTGTCCCTCTTCCATACTCTGTGTATGATACTAATTCTTCCTGCTAACTATAGTAATACTATAGTGGAAAATAGACACATCTGTGACAAAGACCGGTAACACTTTTCATTGTCTAAGTAGTAGTGTATTTGGCCTCATAAAATGGAGATTTAGAATCACTTGATTACTGTTTCATACAGATCATAAAATACTTACAATACTTACTCACTCCTGCTCTATGGTCTACAGGTTCTCTCCTCAGTAAAAGTAATTACCCCCCCCCCCTCCCTCCTCACAAAACTAAATAAAATAAATAAAAAATAAACACCTGAAACCACAACAGAAAGCACAAAATTTCTAAATGACACAGCACGACCAGTACAAAATGTGAAACTAACCATATGACATGTCACAACAACAAATCATTTGAATTATAACACAAAAGAGTGCCACCGTAAAATTACTCACACCACCTGTCAACATACACCTCAAAACTACCGGGCGGTGATGATGTCACACATCATAACATGCCGAAGTCACAGGTCAAAGCCGACAGGCGGTATCCCCATCTTCAGGTGAGCCCTGATGTGTGTTCATAGATTTTCTCAGTGAATTTTCTGCTTGGAGGCATCTCAGACGTTTAGCTGGATTGCTTGGTTGTTCTGGAATGACTTTTTGATGGCGTATGGTGTCATCTTCATCAGATTACTCCTGTTGATTGACTGAGCGAGGTGGCGCAGTGGACTCGCATTCAGGAGGATTTTGGTTCAAATCCATCCAGATTTAAGTTTTCCATGATTTCCCTAAATCACTCCAGGCAAATGCCAGGATGGTTTCTTTGAAAGGGCAAAGCCGATTTCCTTCCCCATTCTTTGCCAAAACTCTGAGCATTAGCTCCGTCTCTAATGACCACGCTGTCGGTGGGACATTAAACCCTAAGCTTCCTTCCTTCCCGCCTCCTGTTGATTGAGGTTTTGGATCAGTGGGTTTGGTATTTATACCAGTGGTCTTTCCCCTCCCATGACTCTATGTATTGACTTGAGGATGGACCTCAGTCTGTGCTCTTCCTTTGTCGTGCTCTGTTTCTGTTGCGATTGTCGTGGGTCAGTTGAAGTCCGCAATACTACCCGTCGGCTTTGACCAATGGCGTCATTCCAAGTTAAAGACGACAGTTTGTTTATGAGCAGAAGTAGATTATAAATAACGATTTTGTGTTTAAAAAGTGATCTGTAGCTTCTCTCTGATGGTTAGGTGTATGTTAACAGAGAGGGTTTGCTTTTCTTTCTTGCAAGTGGCTGCCAAAGGTGCGAATTTTTGGGCTGAGACCTGTGATAGATTGTACATTCTGTTGTGGTGGTAATCTGTAATTTATGAGGATAATCACAGATTACATATGTATTACGTTATTATCCCATTTGTTTATATTCATTGATAATGCTTGTTTTGCTAGTTGGTATATCTTCGTAGCATATCTTGTGAGACACAGATATGATGTCATTGGTCAAAGCCGACAGGTTGTATTGCGGTTTTCAAATATGCCATTTTTATGTAGCCGGACAATGATGGTCTTGTATACACAGTCTCTATATTAGGATGTAGTGTGCAAGTCCTTTGTTTCCTTGTATTTCATTGTGTGGTTGGTTGCTTGGCAATATTGAGCAATTGACAATTTTGTGGGCTGCTGGAAATTGGTGTGCTGTTTATGTTCACTGCATGTTCCTTTGACTGTTGGTATGATTAGCTTGACATATACTTTCCTAAACTTGCATTGGTATGTAGTAAACTTCAGATTTTCAGACTCATATTGTCTTTTGCTGCCCCTAGAAAGTATTTAGTGTCCATTGCTGACAGATTTGACAACTACTATAGTCATTTTTACAGAACATTTCCTTGAGGTGCTCTAGTTTCAATTTAGGCTTTCTACATGGGAAATCTTAGGAGCTCTGTTAACCAACATGTGTAGCACCCATTTGATACACAACAGGTGACAGCTAGAGGCGTGGCTTTACTGGTCAGTGTAGGTTGTCTTCCAATAGATGATGTGCCCCAATGTTCTGTCTGGATTTCTGCATACCAGAACATCCAAGAAAGACAGTGACAATTTTATTCCACTTCCATGGTGAACTGATTTTGGCTACAGATGGAGTCCAGATATTGCAAGAAAACCTTAAATTTATCTTTCCTGTGAAGCCAAATGTCAAACCAATCTACAAAATTATACCAACTGGCATTGCAACAGCCACTACTCACCTGTAGACGGGGATACCACCCGTCAGCTTTGACTCGTGACATCATCGCAGCACGGTAGTTTTCAGATGCATGCGTGTTTGTAGAAGGCTTGAGTGATTATTTGGTGGTTCAGTTAAAAATGATAGTTTGTTTACAAACGAAACAGATTAATATTTTGTGTTTAAAAAGTGATCTGTAGCTTCTCTCTGATGGTTAGGTGTAGGGTAACTGAGAGATTTTTTATTTTATTATTATTATTAATTTTTTTCTTTTATGTGAGCGCAAAGGTGCAAATTTTTGGGCTAATACCTGTGATCGATGTTACATTCTGTTACCTACAATAACTACAGATTATTTGTATCTACAATACAGTATTAAGATATTCCATATACTGGTTTTCCGACATCTTGATGACGTTATGGGTCAATGCAGATGGGAGGTATCCCAGTCTACAGTTATGCCACAGCCACAACAGGAGCCTAGATGTTCGGTCATCAGTCTTGCAGGAGAATCTATTGACGATTCTGCATTGCCTGTCATTGAGAATGGCTTAAACATTCCTCCAACACCACCTGCATTACCTGTTACAGAAATCCTAAGCAGAGTGAAAAAAGTAGCCTTCATTCTACTACCCAATTTTACAATGGGAAATGTGCTGGACTACTGAGACACATCATCTCTACATGAGAAAGAGCCATGCTGCAGTCTTTATGTGATGATCCAAATGTTGTCATTTTTTCAGTAGATAAATGGAACAGAACTGTTTTACTAACAGCCACAGAATGCAGAGAGAAAATATACAATCTCTTAAACAACATCAATTAAAGGATGATGATGATGACAGATGCAAACAGCCAGCTAGTGCAGAAGGCAGTTGAATTGCTTCAAAGTAAACGAAAATTTTACTGTTTGTGGCTGTCCACCAAGAGTCCAGCCTTCCAAAAGAATGCAAGACGGATGTACCGCTGAGGCTGATTCTGAGTGCAAAAAGAGACCCAGCATATGACTTGCGAAGCACCAACCATTAGCTTTTATTTGCAGGTTGGCAAATGTGGAGCACCACATAAAGAACTTGGCTTAATTCGTGAAACAAATATGGAAACACATATTATTCAGCTCAGATCATGTTGTCAGTTTTTACTTTGTGCCACTTTTTATCAGATTTCCACTCAAGGAGTCACTGGAACTCATCAAAAAGAAATTTGAGGTCTCGTTCACGAAACTATCACCCCGTTTACATGGGCTTTCAAAACCGGATTTCGTAAACTGATTTCCCAATTCCGCTTGTGGTTGGTCATGTAAACACTCCAAAATCTATTCTGGAAATCCACTTCTGTAAAGTGGTTTCTCAGTTCCACAATTGATTTTTGTGCCCATATAAATGCAACCATTTTTGAAGTGTTCTTGGCTTGTCAAATTGTGTTTTCTTGTTAATAATTTTTGTCACATGTGGACAGAGTGACATTTTCTAAGGTGAAATAAAAGTATAAATATTAGACCGAGCATGGATCTTTGTATTTAAGTAAAGAAAACTAGCGATTTTGCTAACTAAATCAGGAACTAAATCACTCTTTTTCCGCCGCCATATTAAGTGGTCTATGAAATCCGATTCAGGCTATCACATGTAAACACGACAGCGAAAAACGGTTTACGAAATTTGGTTGTCATCTTCCAGAAGGTGTGTTGCATCTAAATGTAATGTATTCAGTTTCATGCTCACGTCTACATGTAAGGGGGAGGGGGGTTGGAAAATCTTCATAACAAGAAGTCTGTGTCTGCTGATGTGACTAAATCAAACTATGAAGTTAAAATATTCAAGCCCTTACATTAAGCTTTGTGTATAACATGTTGCCTCAAAATGGCAAAACACATTAGCAGTAAAGAAATAAAGTACAATCAATTATATAGAGAAAGAAAAATGGGTCATTGGGTAGGGTTGTTCATTAAAAAGAAATTTATTTATGTCTCTTATTTCGTATCCCTGTTGGTCTCTCAAAAGTTCTTTAGGTCCCTTTTTTTTTTTTTTAACAAGTTGGTCCCTTAACTCCCTATTTATTTTTAAATTTCTGCTAAAAATACTGCTGATGGCGTGTCTCTGGGTTGTTCAGTATGTGGTCAATATCTACATGGAAGAGTTTTGGAACATGGCACTAGACATGGTAACACTAAAACAGACCCCCTTTTGGGTATGTCATCACATCAGTCATTTCAGGTTTTCTTGCAAAATATGAACTTCATCAACAGGCAGGTTCATTTCACAATGGAATTAGAGCAAAACAGTCAACTGCCTTTCTAGAATGTTCTAGTATCTAGAAATCATGTAAAATCGGGAAACAGTGACTGTCGGAAGACAACTCACATGGATCAGTATCCTGTCACCTCCAGATGCCATCATCCATGACAAAGGGAAGGGAGAACCAGACAACTTAAAGGAAGTGTTCTGGAAAAATTGCCATAGTGATTGCCAACCTAAAGTGCACACCACAGCCAACATCCAACAAGAATTGCCCAAAAAGTGTCCCCTACATTCCATATACAGACAATGTATCGGGAAAAAGTGGCAGAATTTGTAAGGCTAAACCCTAGATGATCTTGAACTCAGGAAAATAGAATTTATTATATACCATGCAAATATGGGAAAGCTTAGGTCAGGTAAACCATTCCCAAAATTGAAGTAAGTTGCTCCAAACATACTGTAGATGCCACTGTCCACCAACTTCCCACCAAATTGACAATTGCTGAACATTTCCTAGAAACCAGTCATAAGATCATACATGAGGATACAGAGGTCTCACACAACAGATTCCACTACTGTGACTGTGTATACATAGATACCATCGAAATTCGCCTACATGAGAATGTTATCTACAAGGATACTGAGTTTCAGCTCAGCCAAGTGTGAAATCTGTTACTAAAATCTTCCTAATCACAGAAGAAGCAGAACATCAAACACAACTAAGGCATAGTGCAGACTGAGGTCTGCCGTTCAAGTCCTGAGTACCAGTTACTCCCACTGTTGCAAAGTCCATATACATGGTCAATGGAGGGGAAAGACCTCTGGTATAAATACCACACCTGCCTGGCCAGAATCTCTGTAACAGGAGTAACCTGATGAAGAAGATAATGATGGCAAGTTACACCACCAAAAAGACATTTCACAAATACCGATCAACCCGGCTGCATGTACAAGATACCTCCAAGCAAAATGATACTTCTCCAGAAGAGTGAAGATGACGTTTACAAAAGAAGGTACAAACTGTACAAACCTCCACATGTGGAGAAAAAAAAAAAGACAATGCCAAACGAACCACACAACAGAAACAACAACAGTAACAAAAATAGCATCAGACACTTTTCTTACCTGTAACAACAACACTTCAAACAATTAATAAGAAAATTTAAAAATTACCTACCACCTGCCACCAACGTTGCCCACCCACCCACCCACCCACAGACACACACACACACACACACACACACACACACAGAGAGAGAGAGAGAGAGAGAGAGAGAGAGAGAGAGAGAGAGAGAGAGAGAGAGAGAGAGACCATTCCACACCCCATCAACAAACCATCCAAAAACAAACTCGACTCCTTTGGACAATACATTTTCTCCACAGCCCTCATAAAACATAATGATTGTCTGGGACTCCCTTCCACCAACAGAACTCATCAAGAAGAGCCTACAAGGTATAAGAGTGCCGCTTTCCCCTCCCCACAACAGATTTAACAGCCCCCAGTCAAATAATGCTTGAATTCAATGCTATTATTCACAACTAAATTATTCTCTCTCCTCTTCCCCAAACCCCTATAAGACAAAACTGTGTTCGACATCACAACAGAACCCAACTCAGCAAATCGCTCAATTAATCCCACCAGTACCTCTTTAGGCCTATTCTCTACAACTCACAACACAACCCCCCCCCCCCACCTTCCCAGCACCCCCCCCCCCCCTGAAACAACAGCCCCTCCTCTACCCAACATGTTACCCACCTCTCCCATACTTTCTTTTACCAAAACAAGATTCATCTGTTTCCATGACTACACCCAAGACCCTCCCCTTATACAACATAAACTCAGAACACACTTCACACAATCCAAAAGAATTAAATTTCCTTGTAACATCCATCCTAACAAAAACAAAACCAATAAAACACCTAACAGTTAGAATCACTACTAATAACCATACACAACACAAGCAACACACTCACTTTCAAACTGCAAAAACCAACCAGAGCACCAACAAGCCCAAATGACCACTAACACTGCTAACCTGCCAGTATGACCGTGGGTCATTCCATGTCAACTCACCTAGCACTCCCTGCTCGACCAACACGGATTTCGATGAAATTTTATGTGAACGTTCCCACGTCTCCAATAAACAATGGTAAATTTTAAGGCTCGCCGAAGCAATACTGTCAGAGATACAGTCAGTTGTTTGATACCATGCGCGACTCTTTGCAGGGCGAGTGTGAATTTTTGAAGACTTTGAGTTGTTATAACTCGGGCTATATTTCGTTGAAAAAATTGACATTTGGCCATCTTGTACAACTATATGCATTCTCTTTGTAATAATAATGAAAATAATTTTAGGTGCTATATATAGCCAGAAAAATTCAGCCAAAGTTACTAAAAAAAATCGCCGCCCAAAAAAACTTTGAAGTTTGGCATCATGTATCTCGGAGACTAAAGCTATGGTGAACATGAAGGAAACTTGGCATGAGGTAACCTAGCAATACAAGGTTCTCAAACATAATGTTTTGTTTGGGTATCACTTTCCATTACTGAATTAATTAACTGCAAAGTTGAAGATTTTAGGAAAAGATAAAAAATGCAGTATTTTTTACCTTATTTTGCAAAAAAACTGTGTTCTATAAAACTTTCCAAACTGGGCTGACTAGAAAGACCATTATTTTAACTGCATAAAAAAGTGTATTTGATCATCTAATGCGTGCTAACAATGCTAGATCATTTGAATGCAAGTTGAACGTGTAAATCTCGGTATGAAAAAAAAAGTTAAACTTTGGATTCTTATATCTGCTACACTAAACTTTGTACTCAATAGGTTGGCAGCAGAAGGATGTGACAAAAAAAAAAAAAAAAGCCTCCTCCTATTTTCCAATATTCTAGAAAACTCTTGTAAACATGACGATTTTTGTGAGAAGGTGAAAATAGGGTGTATTCTACACTTCTTTTACAAATACCGTTTTCTAGTAAAGCTTTGAAAACATATGAATCAACATGTTTTAAGGACCCACATACACATGAGTTTAATTCCCAACATTGACGAACAATGTTACTTAAATTAATCAAACTAGGCGGAAAAATAGCGCTGCGAAAAAGGTTTTAGTTTTGGGTTTTTATAGCTCTTTAATGAAAACTACGATAAGTGTGAAATTTTGCACACAACAGTTTAGTAACATAATTTCTGAGTGTAAAATATACACTCACAAACCATTGAAATTCCACAACATAATTACTCATGCCACCTGTAAACACACACTCACACCTCAAAACGTCTGTACAGCGGTGACATCAACACCACGACATGCCGACGTCACAAATGAAAGTGGTATCCTGGTCTTCAACAATCTGCAATAGACATTTAGTTCTAGTGAGCAACATAATCTTCAATCCACAGTGACTAAACTGCATGTTGTTGAAGAACACAGATGATATTATAAAATGAAAACAAATAAAGTGTTATTGCTGCTGTGATTTGTGAAGCACTGCATTGCAGTGAAAAATATGTCAGTGACTACTGATGTTCACTATACCCATTTGGTTAAAGTGCAGTTTGTGTGTACGCGACTGTCACTTGACATGTAGAGCTTGGTAATGGTGTGACGAATGGTGGCAGGTGAAGGCAGCCAATGAGGAGTTGGGTTCAGTTGGTCAGTAAGGTTCTGTGTTTGATGTCTTGCAAAATTGGCATCAGTTTTAAAAATTATTCTGGTGTTTGTGTGCAGCGTATTTGGCAATGTGATTGATATTTCATTTATAATCCCAACTAATTGAGATTTTTTCCTGTTTTTACGATATATATGGAAGACACGATTGTGATGACAGAGTGATACACCAAACAACTGACAATCAGCATATAGTATTTAGAAGGATAATTAATTTACTCATTGGACAAGGGTACATCAACAACCTGTCAACCATAGAGCAGAAACACCATTAATTATTATTTCATGGTGAATAGAAAAGGTGCATGCTCTTTCAAAACCCATTCACAGAGAATGAGGGGAAAAATTTTCTGTCCACCATGTAATAAATAATGCTGTTCCTGTACTATGCTTGACAGGTTCTTGATGTACCCTTGTCTGGTGAGTATAATAATTATCCTTATAAGAACTACATGTTCACAAACCATAAAGACTAAAGCTATTTCTTATTGGCAGTCTGAATACGACTTCTGATTGGCTGCCTTCACCTCCTGTCATTCATCATGCCTTTGCCAACATTTAAATATCAAGTGCCTGTCACATATGCAGTAACTGCACTTCAACCAATTTTTCACTGATGAACCAGATAGATACCATCAGCCATGTGAGGCCAACTGAGAAATTGTTAGGATGCTTATCACTTTTAAAATAATGATATTGTAAGCAGTTGATTACATGACAGTATTTGTATAGCAGCAGTTGTGAGGTGTACTGGTTTAATTGGTGAACTAGTTAACAGTAAAGCAGAAAATGACATTATGGATTTTAATAATGTAGCTTCTTTTACTTCTAACAGTTTTTCAAATACAATTATAGATTATCATCCTAATACATCTTTGTTATTTCCTAACAGTGAAAAGTCCTGGTTGGAATTAAACACTATAATGAGGATAGTTTGTCGAGCCCCCACAGGCACATAAGAAAGACTTTCAGACACACACAACTTAGCTTTTGGGCACTGCCTTCATCAGAAAATGACACATACTCTCATCCATACAATCACAGACACACAATCGTTATCTCTGGTTGCTGCAGTCAGAATTTCACAGCTGCATATGATGGTTGTGTGTCTGTGAAGTGTGTATGTGTGTGTGCCTGTATGAAAGTGTCTTTTTCTGATAAAGGTTGTGGTTGAAAGTTAAGTTGTGTGTATATGTCTTATTTTTATGTGCCCGTCATGGTTCAATGGATGTCTTTGTGGAGATTTCCAAACAGTTCATTTATACAGTTTGGCTAGTATATGATAATGTGTGTGAACAACAAATTTTTTCACAGGTAAAAGGAAAAGATAATGTTGGTGCCACAATGGACTCAATGGAACTAGAAAGACAGAGGGGCATCACAATCCAGTCTGCTGCTACATACACACTTTGGAAAGGATATAACATAAATATTATTGATACACCAGGTAAATAGTAGCTTAGTGTTTTTTTTTAATTAATGATTTGAATTTAAT
Organism: Locusta migratoria; assembly: GCA_026315105.1. Lineage (NCBI taxonomy): Eukaryota > Metazoa > Arthropoda > Insecta > Orthoptera > Acrididae > Locusta > Locusta migratoria. Next base: position 136,107,331 of record CM048745.1, read on the forward strand.
GAGATTTTCCCAAAACTCTTGTAATCTTAATTTCATAAATAAGGGTGATCAACATCACTGGAAATTTATTTTATTCAGTGTTTTTCTTTTTTCTTCTTAATCTTTTTTAAATTCTAATCCAGCCCTAACTGCTGTAATTATGTAACCGATGGTTATCCAGCATTGTACATACTGCACAATTTGGACATAATAGTGAGATTTTGATGATGAGCATGTTGGTTTACACCTAGATCTGTACTTTGCAAAGCCATCTTATGGTGTATTGATTCAGCCACACCTGGTACCTCTATAATTCCACCCCTTACCTGTGCCATTATGAATGGAGTGTGGTGAGAAAGTATGTCACTAGTCCTAATTATTTGTATGAGCTGTATAGTTTTTGTTTTTGTAACCATAGTGATTTTGCTGTTTGTATATGGAATTCTTCATGGTTTGTATACTCCTGGAATTTTAACAGGAATTATCTCCATGATATAAATATCTACTCTGGTAGAATGTGTCATTGTAGGTTGATGACTGTTTCCATTATGCTCTTACCCTTAACCGAAAAAACTTGTGAAAAATGTACACATCTTTATATCTTCAATATTTCCTGAATTGCAACAATACCAATTAATAATTGACCCAGATTAATGAGCAATACCCATAACTGATTGAATGAGTGTTCTGCAAGCAGCATCTTTCTTGCATTATTATTATTATTATTATTATTATTATTATTATTATTATTTGAATTTCAAACTGACATTGAATATCCACCATTAAGAATGAAAAATGGACATCTTTTACATCCATAACTATTTTATTTGCTGATCTGTATAGATTAGCTACGAAGTATGTCTATACCAGTAAGAGTATCTTTTACTATTGCCATACAAACCTTTTCAAATGTTAACAAGCAGTTTTGTTCATATTGTGCTTGTAATTTGAATTTTCAGAAACAGTTTGAAACTAATGAGAGAAACAAATTAAAACTCAGTGGAATACTCTATGATTGACATAATTTTACAACTGGTGCGCCCCGCATTTTGTGGCACACCACCAAAGGCTGCATGAGAAACATGACAGGCTGACCACCATGGGAGGGCGTACGAGGGAAGCGGGTCGACGCCACCTGATGTGACTAACACTTATTTAAGTTGGGCGGCTGTTCTGCTCACACATTTTCCTGGGGTGATGCTGATCTGTAACTGGTACTTGTAAAACAAATTGAAGTCATAACAGGGGTGACAAGGTTTTTGCATCCATGTATGCTATATCTTTGCAATGGACGCTTTAGGCTGTCTGTGCCCACCTCCAAGGTCTTCCGTTGTTGCTTGTGGAACAACAGCAACTGTTAGTAACTGCCATGTCCTCCCTGCCATCCATAGTATCATATTCGGTTTCGGGGGAAACCACTGGGATGCGGTGCCTCCTTCCCCACCATTTGAGACGACTGCTGACGAATGGAAATCTTACAAGCAACGTCTGTGCCAACACTTCATGGCCTTTTTAGTGCATGACCCGGGTAAGCAAAAAGCCTTGTTTTACATCTACAGCCATACTCCGCAAGCCACCCGACAGTGTGTGGTGGAGGGTACCTTGACTACCACAATCGGTTCTTCCTCCTATTCCAGTCAAGTATTGTTTGTGGAAAGAAATATTGTTGGTAAGCCTCTGTCTGGGCTCTAATCTCTCTGATTTTATCCTCATGATCTCTTAGGCAGATATACATAGGAGGGAGCAATATACTGCTAGACTCCTTGGTAAAGGTATGTTCTCGAAACTTCGACAAAAGCCCGTACCGAGTGACAGAGCATCTCACCTGCAGAGTCATCCACTGGAGTTTATCGATCACCTCCATAATATTCACAGAATATATGATATCAACTGTGATTGGGCAAAGCTGAAAATGTGTACCCAGCAGGGATTCGAACCCGGGTCTCCTGCTTTCTAGGCAATTGCGCTGACCCCTACACCACTGGGACACATTGATCACCGCACCTGCAAGGACTACCTAAGCACGCCTCCCGTCAGATACAAATTCCCAGCTGTACCCTGCCCACAGCACTCAAACTCGTAGTTATGAAACTAATTCCCGTAAGAGTAAGGGCTTCAAACTTGCCCGCCCCTCCCCACTAACGATAGGATCATTGCCCATCACCGGCATATTATATATATACAAGTGTACATATACATGTGGTGTAGCGAGCTGGTTTCACACGATCGCCTTTTTCAAAACCCATGCTGATTGCTACAAAGCAGATTTCTAGTCTCCAGAAAAGTCATTATACTCGAACATGATACATGTTCCAAAATTCTACAACTGACCAACATTAGAGATATAGGCCTATAGTTCTGCACATCTGTTTCATGTCCCTTCTTGAAAACGGGGATGACCTGCGCCATTTTCCAATCTTTTGGGACGCTACGCTTTTTAAAGACCTATGGTACACCACTACAAGAAGGGGGGCAAGTTCCTTTACATACTCTGTGTAAAATCAAACTGGTATCCAATCAGGTCCTGCGGCCTTTACTCTTTTGAACGATTGTAATTGTTTTTTCTACTCCCTGTCAATTATTTCAATATCTGCCATTTTGTCTTCTGTGTGACAATCTACAGAAGGAACTGCAGTGCAGTCTTCCTCTGTGAAACAGCTTTGGAAAGAAACATTTAGTAATTCAGCCTTTAGAGTGTCATCCTCTGTTTCAATACCATTTTCGTCACAGTCTCTGGACTTTTGTTTTGAACCACCTACCGCTTTGACATTAGACCAAAATTTCTTAGGATTTTCAGCCAAGTCAGTACATAGAACTTCACTTTTGAATTCGTTGAACGCCTCTTGCATAACACTCCTCACGCTACATTTTGCTTTATGTAATTTTTGTTTTTGTTATGCTTGCCCCCGTCTATGCATCAGATTACTTGAACTTTTCCCATTCAGGACCCTGTAGCACTGTTGTTCTCAGAAATGTTTTGACTTTTTTTTGGGCTATTATGTCAAACAGCCCCACATAGTACCGTCTAAGGTCGCCTTTCATTGGAGTCGAAAACAACCTTCACAATCGTACAAGGAATGGGTTGTGGATCTGCAGGGTCTAGCCAGGCACTGCTGCTTTATTTCCAAACCACATAATGATTCATATGCAGAACCAATGGTTAGGGATGCGGTGGTTTGCTTTGCACTGGACACTGAAGTCTGTAGACAACTGTTACCGATCAAAGATACTGTTCTTATCAAAGTTGTTAGAATAGCCACAGCATATGAAATGTCTTCCACTGTAAATTCTCAGTTAAATCAGTGGGCTGGATTTCGCCAGTACAGGCTTCTCCGGTAGACGTGTTGCTGACCGTGGCTTCATCCACTCCACAAAGCAGGACAACACTCCATGCTGACAGGGTAGTACCGGCTCACCCAGCAACTGGCCATCTTGCCCCGGTTGTTTTATTAAACATGAATGAGCTTGATGCCTGCAGCCGTGTGCAGTTTGTCGAAATTGTCAGAAACTTGGTCATATAGCAATAGTCTGTTGTGCAAAAAACCGTATAAAGCCAGTAGTTGAGGATACATCTGATGTTGACGAACCCCCTGCGACTGGCCACAGTATTGTAGACATTCCCCATGAGGTGTCCAAAATTCCGATTCAGCTTAAAATACTGGGCCACAACGTGTCCTTGCAAGTCAATACCGGTGCTGCGGCTACTCTTTTAAGTACAGCCACATACAATGAATTACGCTCCCCTCAGCTCCCATCCGTAACACGCAAGCTGCCAGGATATGGAAATCAACAGATTGCTGTTCGGGGGCAAGTTTAGATTGCAGCTGAATACAAATCAGTTTCCCAGCTTTGTTGAACCCACGAATGCTAGTAATTTGTTCAGGTTAGACACCTTCACAAGCTTCGGGTTTACAGTGGATATGTCTATTCACTTTGTGTCGGATATGGACCCGTTCGATGCAGTCTCAACAGTGCGATTTTGAGGCAACTCTCCCTCTCAAACTGGGGACCTCATCAATATTTAAAAGAGCTCAGCTTCTTCCTAACAGTATGCATTCCGTTGTCAAATAAGAACTTGAGAGAGATTAGTCATGAGGGGGTTCTGTTCCCTATCTGCTTTAACGAGTGGGCCTCTCCCTTTGTGGTCATATTGAAGCCTGGTGGACAGTGGGGATTTCAAACTAACAGTTAAGCACATTGTCAGTTGGATACATACCCAATGCCTCGTCCGGAAGATCTGATTTTTAAGCTGGCTGGAGTGGCCTGCTTCTCCAAGTTAGACCTGGCTGAAGCATATTTACAATTACCTCTGAGTCAATAAGCTCAATGTTGCTTGGTGTTGAACAACTCTTTTGGACTCTGCCCGCCTGCTCTATTCCTAGGTACTTAGAATAACTTCTGTAACTAGTGAATGCTTATGTAAATTACTTAGACAATATTGTGGTCATGGGGAACATCCCTACGGCTCATACAGCCAACCTTCGACAGGTTTTTCACATCTTGTCTGACGCCGGTCTCAAGTGTAACTTGGCAAAATCTCAATAATGGAGGATAGGTAACAATTCACCATAAAAAGGCTAGCTGAGCTGCTGACAGACATGAAAACAGATAATCACATTTACACAACTTAAATTTTTGGCCATGGCCTTCATCAGGAAAAGAAACACGTGCATTCACGCAATCACTTAGACAACTATCATGTCCGGCCATTCAAGCGGCATGCAGTTTGTCAAAATTTTCAATAATGTGGTCATATTGCTATAGTCTGTTGTGCATACTGTATACTGTGTCGCTGTAGTGGCCAGACTTGATGGTTGTGTGTGTATAGTTGTCTGAATGATTGCGTGAATGTATGTGCTTCTTTTTCTGATGAAGGCCGTGGCCGAAAATATAAGTTGTGTGAATGTGATTATCTATTTTCATGTGTGTCAGTTAATCAGCGAGCCTCTTGATGGTGAGTTGTTACCTGTCTTCCATTATTGATATCCCTGTTGGATTTTCCATTGTTAAAATTTGGCGACATCTCAACTTTTCCAGCTGAGTATACTATACCCAGGCTAGAAGTATCCCTCTGTGAAGGAATACATGGAAGCAGTAGCCTGGGCTGTGCCTGCCCCATGGGACATAAGGGAACTATAAGCCTTCCTCAGGAAATTGGCGTATTATCACCTGTTTCTTCCACATGCAGCCTCCACCACTAAACCACTTCATGATTTGCTGTGCAAAGGTGCCGCATTTGGTACCCGACCTGTCAGGCTACTTTTGAGCACCTTAAACAGTTATTGTTGTTTTGAACATGTCTCGCCACATATTCTCCAGATGTGCCCTCAGTAGTTGTGGCCCCTCAGGGGCTCAGCATTAATTTTCTGAGTATGAGCTTGGTGAATCCGTGGTCTCAAGCTGTGGACTGTGTAACACCAACATTCCACCACACCATAAGCTCTGTGCGTGCTTCAGTGACCACTTCAGTTGTATTAGGCTTACCCAGGCAAGCGGGGCTCTGTCTGGGTGGACCTTTATATCTCTAGCTGCTTGTGGGACCACCGTGAAACGATCTTAGGGTAATGTTGGTGGACATATAACCACTGTCTCTATGCCCAGAAGAGTTGACTTCAACGCAACAACATATAACCACCGAACTTTCCCTTTCCTGGAAACACCATGGGAGGAACAATGCGCTAAAGTCAGAGATGAGCTTTATGCACACAAATTTCTATTGTGCAGCAGAACTGATGGGGAATCATTTCTCACTACTAAGCCTCTTTTCTTCATGGAGAATGTAGAGGATAAGTATGGCGGAGTAGCGGGAATGTCGAAAATGAGAGGCGGGGCAACCCTCATTGAAGTTGCATCCCATGCACAGTCATGGGCACTACTGGCTTGTGACCAACAGTGAAACGTTTCTGTGGCCATCACCCCTCACAGAGGTTTAAATATGGTGCAGGGAATTATTTACCATCGGGACCTCCTCCTGCAGTCCGATGATGTGCCAACCTCAAGCGACGGGGTGTACACTTAGTCAGGTGCATCTACAATTGGCCAAAGGACAAGATGTTAGCCATCGGTGCATTCATCTTGCCCTTTGACAGTGACTCCCTGCCAGAAAAGGTCAAGGTGTGACGTAAAACCTTACATTCTTCCTTCAATGCATTGCTTCAAGTGCTGAAAGTTCAGCCACGTGTCTTTCCACTGTACTTCCAGTCTATCTTGTAGAGATTGTAGTGTCCATCCCTTCTTGTACTCTACCTCCTGCATGTGTCAACTGAAGATGGCTGCACCCACCTTGCTCTCCAGACTGCTCCGCGCTCCATAAAGAGCGAAAAATAATGGAATATAAGACAATGGTGCAACTAAGTACGAGCGGCTGCACCTCTTTTGCAGCATTCACTTTGTCGCCACCCTCTTGGTGAAAACAGTGCTCCCCACTACATCTCCTTCTGTGGGCCTCCAAGGACGCCAACTTATGCAGATACACATCACAGTCACAAAACTGTCATCTTCGGATGCCGCACTCTGGATCACACCCTGCGATGTGGAAGTAGAGGAGGGGAAGGACGATTTGGAGTGTGGCAGCCGAAGATGATAGTTGTGTTACTTTTTTGTGTGATTGCGTGAATGTTTTATTTTCTGAAGAGAGCTGTGGCTGATAGTTGAAGTGTTGTATGTGTGAGTCTTTTTAATGTGCCTGTCGCAGCTCGTTGTCAGGTCCTTGTGGTGAGTGTAAAATGTCCTTATTATATTGTTTAAATCATGAACTGTTTGAGTCCTATTCAAAACAATGCTTTGGGGATCAGCCATATAGAGAAATTTAGGGCTTTGAAGTCTAGCCATTTATGCAATTATTAAAAACTCTACTGGCACATATATGTTTTGATATATCTTAAAGGGTTACAAATGCTAAAAAAACACTAAGCTTCAAAGTTAATCACATTTATTGTAGTTCTTTATTAGGCAGACTAAAATTATGCAATAACAATGGTAAATTAATGAAATGCAGCAACCAGTTGCTTGTGAATAACAATGGCAAAAAGTATAATTATCCACAAAAAAATTATGGGAAATGGAGGCAGCCAATCAGGAGTTCCTCAATAATTATGCATTGTGGTCATACTTCTGTTATATTAGGGTCATGCATAACAACTTACTCAAGAATCGTTTTACAATCGAAGAAAACAGCAAAACGTATTTGTCAAGTGATTAAAGCTATTATATGGGTTACGGCCTAACAACATACATGTAAATCGTAACATATTCATAAAAAACTGCAAAGTAGGCTATTGTACAAAGTAAATGATAAAGACCTTATCACAAATTACAACTGTATCATCAGGAAAAACCTGAAATATCCGCAAATTTCATTTACAGAACAGATGTGAAAACAACATTCACAAGAAAGAAAGAAAAGAAAAATAAATAAATAAATAAATAAAAATTGGATTTCACCCAGAAAAAAATTTCCCTTTTTAACCAGGAAATTTTCTTGTTGGCCAGGTATACATCCTGATCACCGATTGTAGAATTTGAGTCTGATGTACAAACGATCTCATTCGTTGTACCGCATGTCAATGTAACAGTGAATTTGGAGGGTTTCTTTATTCTGATTTACTGCTTTGGCTAGACGTAAATCCATTATCCTCCAAATTGGTTATAATGAATTTTGTGAGCTAGGATGTATAAAACAATTTCCTTTTAGACCACAGCTTTAAAAGTAAACGTAACTTTGTGATTTGGTTGCTGTTTAAAATCTTTATATAATAATCTTGTAACTGTGTAATAAATATTTTTGGGATCACAGATTTCGATATACTCCGATCTTCTGCAGGATGAGTTAACTTCTTGTAACAATTAACTTCATTATATAGTATATTTTGAAACAAAGAGACGAAAACAGACTTGCATTTGACAACAAACTCTATTTTCAACACCATACATGAACATACCTGCCAACTCTCCCGATTTAGGCGGGAGTCTCCTGATTTTTCGCTTTTTCTCCCGCCTCCTGATTTTGCCATTATTTCTCCCGATTTTTAGCTTTTGTCCTGAAACCCAAGATTCGATTTTCCGCCAATGGTCAAAAGTCCTGTGTTCATTTATCAGTTCAAAATAAATACATATCGAAATTCATAGAAATTAGGAGTTGCGCTTAACTTATATAATGATTGTTTCTGCTCTTTCCTCGTATTTGCAAATACACATGTAGTGTTTCAATGTTGTGCTGTTTTTGAATGTGATGTTTTGACAGTGCACGTAAGTGAAATCACTTCAGTGGTTTTTTAATCGCTGGTAACCTTTTGACTGGATAGTTAGGGGCATCAGTTTCATACGCGAATTGCAAAAAGGCAAATTTCGTGTAAACAGCAACTTCACGTGATTACGGGATTTCAATTCGGTGGTATGTGTTCCAGTATGGTAAGAAATATAATCAATTTTAAGCAGTTTTCGGAACATTTTTTCTATTTTGTACTCTTTCTCGATGTGATATTTCCACATCACATGGTGAAAAAAGCAAAGTACCAAAATACGTGCAGAGAAAATGAAAAGTGTGTGAGTAACAATAAAAGACTGAAATTGCTGACAAAAGTGAAAGTGATCATGTCATACATGTAGAGTGCTTATTTATATAGTTTATTATAGAGTACTGTTTACCAATTAAATACAATGACTATATGTGGGTCACTTGTCCCGTAACATGTTCCCAGGTAGCAGTATAGCCCAAATATACAGCTGTGAACTTTTTTGTTTTGATCAAAATAATCAAACACTTTACCTGGACTGGCTACAAAATATAAGGATGTAATCAACAATTGGGTTAACGCAAGGTGTTTTTTTTTTTTTTAGCCATTATTAGCGTTATGAGATTATAGGAAAAGACTAAAATCAGTTATCTTAAGGTTTATAGTAAAGTGCGCTGCAGTTTTTGATAGAACGTATCTCCTGATTTTTTGAAGAATCCCCCGATTTTCTAAACTGGATCTCCTGATTTCTACATTTTGAAGGTTGGCAGGTATGCATGAAACATACATGAAACATCTCATGAAACACTTTATCTCGACCTATTGTCTTTTTGCGTTTTCTTTTTTTCTTTTCTTGTTTCTTTTTTTTTATTTCAACAAGGGGCTTTTTCTTTTCTTTTCCTTAATGTTCACTGGAAGTGTGTTTCTCCGTGAAATTTTTTTCGCCATCGACTTTGCTGCATTTCTAAAGTCTTTGACAACTCCACCACTCGTCCGCTGTGCACTGTCTGATCTGCATAAAAGATCAAGAGATATGCACACAGTATATGACCGACTCTACTAGATGTAATGTAGTAACATCCTAAGAGTAGTACGGCAAACACTATTAGTGGACGCGACTGGGTGGTGGGCCAAGGAGTCCCCGATTTACCTCAGCCGCCACCTTATCTGTGGCCATCTTCACTGGAGGGAACCTACCCATCTCTTTATCTGACACCATCACAAGTTCATCAGCCGCCTTCTCCACCGGGGCAGCTGTCTTAATGTATCACTGTTTAGTGCTTGCAGTACTACTATCAGGAAGTTACTTTAATAGGATTATTATTTAATTTATTTTAAAATATAAGAATTGCAGGATCATATTTACAAAGTATGCCAAGAAGCTGTAGTTATTTTTCATTTTCTCTCAGTACAAACTAATATTACTTGCTGTTCAAGTTTCTTGCTATAACATTATAAAAACATTAAAAAAAAAGATTGTAGATTTGTTGCATTGTAAAGTAACCCACACACTGTGTAATATTCTTATGGAATTGGGATGAACTCAGTATTTTATGTGAGTGACTTTGTCAAATTTTGTGAAGCATGGTTACCTATAGTGACACTTGCAACTTCCCTATATGTCTTGAGTATGTTTTCAGCTTTAATATTTTTCTTTTCTTAATTAACAGGCCATGTAGATTTCACTGTTGAAGTGGAACGAGCCCTCAGGGTTCTTGATGGGGCAATACTTGTATTGTGTGCTGTAGGAGGGGTGCAGAGCCAGACCCTTACTGTAAATAGGCAAATGAAGCGTTACAATGTACCCTGCATTGCATTTATCAACAAACTTGATAGGATGGGAGCAAATCCAGCCAGAGTCCTCTCACAAATGAGGTAATTATCTTGCAAGCTTTCTGTAGACAGTGCATTGATCCACATTGTACACAGTAATTGTTTTCAGAAACAATGACCTAAATAACCTCGTACATTTCACAGACAGCTGTTTTTATATATTATTTTGCATCTTACTTCTAGTCAGAGTTTTTACTGTTCTTATATGTGAGGTATTGTTACGGTCTTCAGTCTGAAGACTGGATTGATTCTACTCTCCACCCTACCTTATCTTGGACAAGTCATATTCATCTTTGCATAACTACTGCAACCTATCATTCCTTTATCATTTCAATTTGCTTGCTGTATTCATCCTCTACAGATTTTACCTCCCCACATTTCCCTCCTACACTAAATTGGTGAGTCATCAATGTCTCACGTGTCCTGTCAACTAATCTACTCTTTTTAGTAAAGTTTTCTTTTTCACCCAGTTCTGTTCAGTACCTCTTTGTTGGATACATGATATAGGGTCATTCCATGTCAAGTCATCCAGGCTATGACGCCCACTATCTAGTTGCAAACTGGGATTTTGTTTATTGCTTTTGTATTTAGTGAACTTTTGCCAATTTTTTATGCTTTACATACATTCTGCTGGAAGTAATAGGATAAAGTTGTTCCTACATGCAACTTGAAGTGAAAATTTCAAAATTAGCTTTAGTTTTTATATTGTGTTGTTGTGGTCTTCAGTCTAGACACTGGTTTGATGCAGCTCTCCACAATACCTAGGGACAGGAAAATTTCGTTTTATTTTATGGCCGATTTCGGTGTTATTTTCTGCCATTAGCGGTGTTACTTTTCGGTGTTATTTATTCAGTGCATATTTGTCAGTTTCATCCTTTAGTATTGCCTTATTTCACTATTTTTCAGTTCTATGTTGAAATTAAAAATATATACATCCCAATCACATATTTATCAGCCATTAAACTTGTGATTTATTTAAACTTTTAGACAAAAATGTTGTAAATGCATTTTTTTCATCGTTTACTACTTTTACAATGAAAAGATACTTTCGATACCATATTTATGAAACATCAAATTTGTTTAAATTCTTGGACTGATAAATTTTCTCAAACTGTTTCAAGTTTGTTCATTTTTTAAAAACTATTTTAATGTTTTTCAGTACTAGGTATATGTTGAATGAAAAGACACCTCTCCAATACATTATATTTATTACACATACAAAAATTATTTATATATTTTACAAAGAAATGTTTTCATGGAACTCAAAAGAAAAGAATTACTGGCACACTTAACTAGTTTGAGAAAAGAACATACAAGAACCTGTCAACCATAGAGCAGGTAAAGCTTGTTTTATTTATTTTATCATCTGCCTGAAAGTGTAATCAAGGGATTTCGAAAATGAAATAATTGAAAATTCATGTTAAGACGTTAACTTTCACATCCTGTAACCATTGTGCGGTTTCGTATATAAAAACATTACCGCATCAAAAATTCTTATTTGCATGTTGCGCGGTGGCGAGGTTTGGTTACCATTGGCCGACGACGATACTCTTCTTTGTGCTGTGATTCGCTAGCCACATAATCACGTGGTCTACAACAAATGAACATCGCGTTGCGCAGCCTCCAATTCAGGCGATCGGAAGCAAATGTTCCGTATTTGGTGGATTTTTCATTCATACTTCAATATTACAAAAGCTGGCAGCCTAAATGTAACGGCGCTTGATAGACATTTGCAAAACGCGTATTTTAAAGTAAGGTATGTCGTGATTAAGTACTGAGAAATTATGCCTACGTATATGAAACCTTTACGCAAATAACAGCAATCAATCGCAAACCTCAAGACAACGTGGACGATACTGAACGAATAGTCACTACGTTTACATGCAACACATTTTCCGGAAGACGAAAACCGATTTTCGTAAACCGTTTTTCGCTGTCGTGTTTACATGGCACAGCCTGAATCGGATTTCCTAGCTCACTTAACATAGCGGCTGGAAAACAGCTTATTCAGTTCCTTATTTAGTTTGCACAATCACTATTTTTCTTTATTTAAATACACAGATTTATGTTCACTCTAATATTAATACATTTATTTCACATTAGACAATATCACTCTTTCCATATGTGCCGAAAATTCTTAACAAGAAAACCCAATCTGACAAGCCAAGAACGCTTCAAAATCGGTTGCGTTTACATGGGCACGAAAATCGATTGTGGAACTGAACAACCGCTTTCGAGAAGCGGATTTCCAGAATCGATTTTGGAGTGTTTACATGACTAACCAAAAGCGGAATTGGGAAATCGGTTTACGAAATTCGGTTTTGGGAGCACATGTAAACGGGGTGAGTCTAATACATTGCATCGGCATTCTTTGCACAAAGAGTCAAAGTTCGACTGCTCGGGCCCAAGCGATACATATCGAACATACGACCCGGTATCTACCATTCTCATCAGATCAAAAAAACTTTGTTACGACTCACTCCCGCAGGATCCATTTGTTTAGGAAGCAAATCTGTTGCTATCGGAAAGTCTATATTCTTCCCATTGGCCTTTCATCAGACACCTGAAGTGATAAACAGGACATCAGTTGTTTGAGTGATAAATGTAGAATCATTTTCAAGCTATATGCGAATGTCAAAGTCAAGAACCAATTTTAACGTAAAATTAGTATTAGCTACCAATATTATTAAACAGCTACCCTCTGATTTACGAACATTTTCTATATTGTAATTAAGAAAAAGCAACATTTCACGCCAGTTAGTCAAAAACAGCAAAATTTTGCGCCAGTTTGTTAAAAAAAAAACAGCCAATTTTGCGACTTGTCACCAAAAACCGCCGATTTCGTGATATGTCTCCAAAAACCGCCGATTTCGCGTTATTTTTCGCGTTATCGTTAACGCGAAATTTTCCTGTCTCTAACAATACCCTATCCTGAGCAAGCCTCTTCAACTCCACATAAGAACGGCAACTTACATCTGTCTGAATCTGCTTACTGTATCCATCTCTTGTTCTTCCTCTGCAGTTTTTACTCCACACAATTCCCTCCAACGCTAAATTAATAATTCCTTGATGTATAAGTATGTGTCCTACCAATTGATCCCTTCTTTAGTCAAGGTATGTCAGAAATTCCTTTTCTCCCCAATTCTGTTTAGTACCTCTTCATTAGTTATGCGATCTACCCACCTAATCTTCAACATTCTTCTGTAGCACCACATTTCAAAAGCCTCAATCCTCTTCCTGTCCGCACTGTTTATCATCCATGTTTCACTCACATACGAGGCAACACTCCACACAAATGCCTTCAGAAAGGACTTTCTGAGGCTTAAAACAATATTCGATCTTAACAAATTTCTCTTTTTCAAGAACGCTTTTCTACCCATTGCCGTTCTGCATTTTATATCCTTTGTACTGTGACCATCATTTGTTATTTTACTGCCCAAGTAACAAAACTCATCTACCTCCTTTATTGCTTCGTTACCTAATCTAATTCCTTCAGCATCACCTGATTTTCTTAGACTGCACTCCATTACCCTAGTTTTCATCTTATATGCACCTTTCAGCACACTGTCCATTCCGTTCAACTGCTCTTCCAGGTCCTTTGCTATCTCTGACAGGATTACTATGTCGTCGGCAAAACACAATGTTTTTAATTCTTCACCATGAACTTTTAATTCCTTCTCCAAATTTCTCCTTGGTTAACTTTATAGCTTGCTCAATGTACAAATTGAATAACATTGGAGAAAGGCTACAACCCTGTCGTACTCCCTTCCCAACCATTGCATCCCTTTCATGCCCTTCAACTCTGACAACAGCTGTCTGGTTTTTGTATGAGTTGTAAATCACCTTGCGCTCCCTATATTTTACTCCTGCTTGCTTCAGAACTCGAAAGAGTTTATTCCAATCAACATTGTCAAAAGCCTTCTCCAAATCTACAAAAGCTAGAAATGTTGGTTTGCCTTTTCTTAATCTATCTTCTAGGATAAGCCGTAAAGTGAGTATTGCCTCCCGAGTTCCTACATTTCTCCTGAACCCAAACTGATCTTCCCCGAGGCCGGCTTCTATCAGCTTTTCCATCCTTCTGTAAATAATTCGTGTTAATATTTTGCAACCATGACTTATTAAACGGATGGTTCTGTAGTTCTCACACCTGTCTGTGCCTGCTTTCTTTGGAATGGGCATTATAACATTTTTCTTAAAGTCTGAGGGTACTTGGCCTGTCTCGTACATCTTATACACCAGGTGAAACAATTTTGTCATGGCTGGTTCTCCCAGAGACTTCAGTAGCTCTGAGGGAATGTCATCTACTCGAGGGGCCTTGTTTTGACTTAGGTCTTTCAGTGTTCTGTCAAATTCATCTCTCAGTATAGTATCTCCTATTTCATCCTCATCTACTTCTTCTCCCCTTTCTACAATATTGCCGCTAAGTTCATTTCCTTCATAGAGCCTCTCTATATACTCCTTCCACCTTTCAGCTTTCCCTTCTTTTCTGAGAACTGGTTCTCCATCAGAGTCCTTGATATTCATAGAGCTGTTTTTCTTATCTCCAAATGTTTCTTTTATTTTCCTGTAGGCTGTATCTATTTTTCCCCTATTTATACATCCTTGCATTTGCCTTCTAGCCACTCCTGCTTAGCCATTTTGCACTTCCTGTCAATCTCATTTCTTAGTCGTCTGTGCTCCATTTTGCCTGTTTCATTTACTGCATTTTTATATTTTCTCCTTTCATCGATTAAATTTAGTATCTCCTGTGATATCCAAGGATTTTTTTGTAGGTCTTGCCTTCCTACCTATTTTGTCCTCTGCTGCCTTCACTATTTCATCTCTCAGTGCTACCCATTCCTCCTCTACTGTTTTATTTTCCCCTGTTTCTGTTAATTGTTGCCTAAAGCTTCCCCTGAAATTCTCAAGAACTTGGGGTTCCTTCACTTTATCCAGGTCCCATCTCCTTATTTTCCTACCTTTTTGCAATTTTTTCAGTTTCAGCCTACAATTCATGACCAATAAATTATGGTCAGAGTATATATCTGCCCCTGTGCCCCTGGGTATGTCGTACAGTTTAAAACCTGGTAACAAAATCTATGTCTTACCATTATAAAATCTATCTGGTATCTCCCAGTGTCTCCTCGTCTCTTCCATGTATACAACCTTCTTTCGTGATTCTTAAACCAGGTGTTTGTCATAACTAAATTATGTTTCGTGCAAAATTCTACCAGGCGGCTACCTCTTTCATTCCTTTTGCCCAGACCATATTCACCTACTATCTTCCCTTCCCTTCCTTTTCCTACCACCGAATTCCAGTCTCCCATAACAATTAAGTTTTCCTCTCCCTTAATTGTCTGAATAATTTCCTTTAGCTCCTCATATATTTCTTGAATCTCATCATCGGCTGAGCTAGTTGGCATATAAACCTGTACTACTGTGGTCGGTGTTGGCTTCGTCTCTATCTTGACTACGATAATGCGATCACTCTGTTGCTCTTAGCAGTTTTCCCGCATTCATATTTTCTTATTCATTATCAGACCTACTCCTGTAGTACTGCCAACTGATTTTGTATTTATAATCCTGCACCGGAAATCCTGTTCCTCTTTCCACCGAACTTCACTAATCCCCACTATATCTAACTTTAACCTATCCATTTCTCTTTTTAAATTTTCTGACTTCCCTGCCCAATTAAGGGATCTAACATTCCACGCTCCGACCCGTAGAATGCCAGTGTTGTCTTTCCTGATGATCACATCCTCCTGAGTAGTCCCTGCCAGGAGATCTGAATGGGGGGACTATTTTACCTCCGGAATACTTTACCCACGAGGATGCCATCATCATATGTTCATACAGTAGAGCTGCATGTCCTCGGGAAAAGTAAGGGCTGTAGTTTCCCCTTGTTTTCAGCCGTTCGCAGTAACTGTGTGGAAAAGCCAAATTAGCTGATGTTACAAGGCCAGCTCAGTCAAACATCCAGACTGTTGTCCCTGTAACTACTGAAAAGGCTGCCGCCCCTCTTCAGGAACCACACATTTGTCTGGCCTCTGTACAGATACCCCTCCATTGTGGTTGCACCTACGGTACGGCTATCTGTATCGTTGACGCACGCAAGCCACCCCTCCTTGGCAATGTCTGTGGTTGATGGGAGTAGGTTTTTTAGATGTAAACTAATATCCTTTATGTGCCACCTCCATGAACCACAGACATTGCTGAGGTGAGGTGGCTTGCATGTCACAACGACAAAAAAACAAAACAAATCATACGTGCAACTACGACAGAGGGGTATCTGTGGAGAGGCCAGACAAACGTGTGATTCCTGAAGAGGGGCAGCAGCCTTTTCAGTAGTTACAGGGGTAACAGTCTGCATGATTGAGCTGGCCTTACATCAGGTAATGTGGCTTTGCCACACAGTTACTTTGAACGACTGAAAGGAAGGGGAAACTACAGCTGTTAATTTTCCCAAGGACATGCATCTTTAATGTGTGAATATATGATGATGGCATCCTCTCGTGTAGAATGTTCCGGAAGTAAAATAGTCCCCCATTAGGATCTCCAGGTGGGGACTACTAAGGAGGATGTGGTCATGAGGAAAGGAAACATTGGCATTCTATGGATTAGTGTGTGCAATGTTAGATATCTTAATCAGGTAGGGAGGTTAGAAAATTTTAAAAGGGAACTGGATAGGTTGAAGTTATAGTGTGCATTAGTGCAGTTTGGTGGAAAGAGGTACTGGATTTATGATCAGGTGGGTACAGGATTATAAATACAAAATTAGTTGGGGATATTACAGCAGTAAGTCTGATAATGAATAAGAAAATATGAGTGCAAATAAACTACTATGAGCAGCACAGTGATCACATTATCATAGTCAAGATTTATACAAAGCCAACACTGACCACAGTAGTACAGATTTATATGAAAACCAGCTCTGATGAGTAGATCAAAGAACTGTATGAGGAAGTAAAGGAAATTATTCAGACAGTTAAGGGAGAGGAAAACTTAATTGTGATGTGAGACTGATTTGGTATTAGGAAAAGGAAGGGAAGGAAAAATAGTAGGTGAATACGTACTGGGCAAAAGGAATGAAAGAGGAAGTCACCTGATATAATTTTGCACGGAACATAATTTAATGATAACAAACACTTGGTTTATGAATCGCGAACGAAGGTTGTATACGTGGAAGACAATAGGAGACACTGGAAGGTACCAGATAGATTTTATAATGGAAATACATAGATTTCGGAACCAGGTTTTAAACTGTAAGACATAGACAGAGGCAGATATAGGCTCTGACCATATCTTACTGGTCATGAACTGTAGGCTGAAACTGAAAAAACTGCAGAAAGGTAGGCGAATAAGGAGATGAGACGTGGATAAATTGAAGGAACCTGAAATTCTTGAAAATTTCAGAGGGAGCTGTAGGCAACAATTAATAGAAATGGGGGGAGGGGCAATAAAACATTAAAAGAGAAATGGGTAGCATTGAGAGGTGAAATAGTGAAGGCAGCTGAGGACAAAATAGGTAGAAAGGCAAGACCTACAAAAAATCCTTGGGTATCACTGGAAATACTAAATTTTAATTGATAAAGGAAAAAATATAAAAATATCATAAATGAAACAAGCAAAATGGAGTACAGACAACTAAGAAATGAGATTGACAGGAAGTGGACACTAGCTAAGCAGGAGTGGCTAGAAGGCAAATGCAAGTCAGTAAAAGAATGTATAAATTGGGGAAAAGAGATACCACATAGTGTAAAATAAAAAGAGACATTTGGAGACAAGAAAAGCAACAGTATGGATAAAAGAACTCTGATGTTAAACCAGTTCTCAGCCAAGAAAAGAAAGCTGGAAAGTGGAAAGAGTATAAATAGGGGTCTACAAATGAAATGAACTTAGAGGCAATATTTTAGGAAGGGAAGAGGAAGTAGATGAAGATGCAGTAGGAGATACTATACTGAGAAAAGAATTTGACAGAGCACTGAAAGACTTAAGTCAAAACAAGGCCCATGGAGTGGATGACACTCATTATTTCATCTGGTGGTTAAATATATGAGACGAGAAATGTAATAATCCCCATTCCAAAGAAAGCAGGCATAGACAGGTGTGAAAATTACAGAACCACTAGTTTGTTAAGCCATGGTTGCAAAATTTTAACACGAATTACATACAGAAGGATGGAAAAGCTGGTAGAAGATAACCTCAGAGAAGATCAGTTTGGTTTCAGGAGAAATGTAGCAACATGTGAGGCAATATTCACTTTACAGCTTATTTTAGAAGATGGATTAAGGAAAGGCAAACCTACATTTCTAGCTTTTGTAGATTTGGAGAAAACTTTTGACAGTGTTGGTTAGGATGCACTCTTTCAAATTTTGAAGCAAGCAGGTGTAAAATGTTGGGAACAGAAGGTCAGAGTTGAAGGGCATGAAAGTGATGCAGTGGTTGGGAAGGGAGTAAGACAGGGTTTTAGCCTTTGTCTAATGTTATTCTATTTGTACATTGAGCAAGGCGCGAAGAAAAGTAAAGAGAAATTTGAAGGAATTAGTGTTCAGGTTGAAGAAATAAAAACATTGCATTTTGCTGATGAGACTGTTATTCTGTCAGAGACAGCAAAGGACCTGAAGAGCAACTGAACGGAATGGACAGTGTGTTGAAAAGTGCATATAAGATGAACATTAAGAAGGGCAAAATGAAGGTGTAAGAAAATTAGGCGATGCTGAAGGAATTATATTAGGTAACGAAACAATAAAGGTGGTAGTTGAGATTTGTTACTTGGGCAGTAAAATAACTTATGATGGTTACAGTACAGAGTATATAAAATGCAGGATGGGAACGGAAAGAAAAGTGATTTTGGAAAGAGAAATTTCTTAACATCGAATATTAATTTAAGCGTAAGGAAGTCTTTTCTGAAGACATTTGAGTGGAGAGTTGCCTTGTACGGTAGTGAAACATGGACGATCAATAGTTCAGACAGGAAGAGAATAGAGGCTTTTGAAATATGGTGCTACAGAAGAATCCTAAAGATTACGTGGGTGGAACTTAATTGGGAAGAAAAGCAATTTGTGGCATACCTTGATTAAAAGAAGGGATCAATTAGTAGGACACATCCTTAGACATGATGGAATTGTAAATTTAGCGTTGGAGGGAAGCGTGTGGGGAAAAATGACAGGAAGACCAAGAGAATACATTAAGCAGATTCAAGTGGATGAAGGTTGACGTTCTTATGAGGAGATGAAGAGGTTTTCTCAGGTTTAAGTAGGGCAGAGAGCTGCATCAAACCAGTCTCTGGACTGAAGACAACAGCAACATCCTTTATGACATGTATTTTAGGACAATATGATTGTCTTTGCCATATAACTTTTGTAGATTAATTTAATTATATTTTTTTGTTAAATTAAAACAAAAATATTTGGACAGTTGCCACTTCTCTTCAAAATCACTGTAAAATTAGAAATTGCTCTCTAAATAGTAAAGTTTAATTAAAAATCATTTTTGAGAATCGATTGACACTGCATGTGCGTGTTTAGAATGTTTCCATGCACCTGTTAACATCAGTATCATAATATTCTTGAGAGAAATACTGTTAACTACTTAAGAAACAATAAAAAAATAAATTAAGATAAAATATACGCAGTATGCATCCAAAATGTAATATGAAACAAAAAATGTGGTAGCGTGCTTGTGTGTTTTGTGAAGACAACTTTTGTCAGAAGTTAATTGTGATTGTCTTTTCGTCATGCCTGCCCTTGTTTCGATATGTCACTTTATTGTAATAATGATGATATTGCATCATTTGACATGCATATTGAGAGTGATTCATTTGCAGGTCAAAATTGGGGCACAATGCTGCATTTCTTCAGTTACCCATTGGTGTAGAATCTGATACAAAAGGAATTGTGGATCTCATAGAAAGGAAGGCTCTGTATTTTGAAGGACAGTTTGGGTAGGTATAATTTCCATTTTTGATACTGAAGTGATATATGAAGAACCTACGTGAAAAGGGGCAACTCACATTGAGCATGTTCCTCAGAAGGGAACATTTAAGGAGTAACACTGTTCTTACTGTTATCACAAAAAGTAAATCTTCTTTCATCTCTGTGATTTGCCACTTCACTTTAAAGTCATTTGTAGTACCGACATCTTGCCCATCAGAATTTTCCATTAACTTATTTGTGAATTAAATAGACTTATCCATTTTTGCCATTGAGTTTTCTGTGTGTGTCACTACAGTCTTTTCTTTATATTTTTCAGTTGTGTCTTTTAAAAAATATGCAAATTGATGTTTTAATTTTCAGGGATGTTGTGAGGGAAGATGAAGTGCCACAAAACATGAGAGCAGAATGCGAGGACAGACGACGAGAGTTAATTGAGCATGTTTCAAATGTAGATGATGTTCTTGGTGAAATGTTTCTCGGTAATTTATATTTGAGAAGTTCATACAATATTTCAAACGCTACATTTTATGGTATCTTTATTTATTTTCCAATATTTTATCAAAACTCGTAGAGGAAAAGACTCCATCAGAAGCTGATTTGAAAGCTGCTGTACGGCGTGCATGTCTACGTCGTTCTTTCACACCTGTGATGGTTGGAACAGCTTTAAAGAACAAAGGTGTTCAGCCCCTTTTGGATGGCGTCATTGACTATCTGCCAAACCCAGGAGAAGTACAAAATGTAGCACTAAGGGAAGTGGAGGGGTAAGTTATTGCATGTAAAATGATGGTAGCATCAAAACAGTAGACATAACATATACAACAAAAAGATTAAATTTGCAGTGTTATCGTTTTAGAAAGAAACAAGAAAAAATAGTTTTAAATCCTGTAAGAGATGGAAGCATGCCATTTGTTGCTCTTGCATTTAAACTAGAAGCAGGAAGATTTGGTCAGCTAACATATCTAAGATGTTACCAAGGATTGCTGAAGAAAGGGGACACTATCTTCAATATGAGGACAAATAAAAAGGTGACGTATAATCCTATAACATACTAAAATTAGCAGATTAATATGTTTAGAAAGAAATACAGTTAAACATATGCATTCATGATTTGTCCCTTTTACAAATTCATAGTTAAATTTGATAGAATTGCAACATATTCTAATATCGCAAATGCAAAGACTTAACTGGGGAAATAATGACAATACTGATGATAAGGGATGTACAGATACAATGAGTGGAGGGTTTATCAAGATGGCAAGTGACTGGAGTGACGGCTTGTGGTCTCCTAGGAAGGGGTGATCCATTGATAATAAGAGATAGGATTTAAATAAATATTTGGTGTATTGTGAGATTACAATGTACATAGAGGGACTTATCACGGGGTCGGATGCAGTAAATGAGTGACAGTCTAAGTTTCAGAGAAATAGAAAATAAAAAAAGGTAGTAGTTCCAATATTTGGTGATTGATACCAAGGCACGAGGTGGTTTGTTCCACACACAGGCTCTATCTCAAGAGTGTGTCTGTTTTGCACAAAGGCTGAAAAGGAAGAGAGCAGTGCAACTGATGATTGCTGCTCAAAATTCTTCAGCTGTAGCACACACGATCAATTGTACACACTCACTATTTGCTCACACATTGGCATTGTAATGTCAGAAAATTCTATGGGGACGTTTGAAGTGTGGTGTGATTTTGGAATCACTGATTTTGGCTGGCTCTTTCCTGCAAGGTGGACAGGCTTTTTCAGACAGGCTGGTCATTCTGTACAGGACGATTCACAGGTTCTTACACTCTGAAGTACATAGTGAAACTAGAAGCCATAACTGATAGCAGGTGGAGCATGACAACGTGTAATGTTGATGGGTAAATGCTCCACTCAGTCACCCAGTGATTTCTTCTAGGCTTAACCTTTTGTACCCAGTATGCCACCGTTAACCATTGTAGTGTGTGGAGGACCTGCTATTCAGTTTCTCACCATTGCTATGTTCTCCTCTGATTAGGATCAGACCAGTCCTCTACTGGAGCTGGTCACATATGATGGAGAAAGAACATCTACTTATACTACAAAATGACAGCTTCACTTTCTTCATTTGTGAGGTATTTGAATAGTGTTATGAATAGATACATTTGCATTAAACCAAGTGCATTTGTTGATAGCTAAGGAGTATTTCCTATTACAGTAGCTTTTTGTTTGTTTTGGTCTTCTAACAATATCCTCGATTGGTGGGCTGCTCTGTGTTCATCATGACACTATCAAACAATGATGTCAAAACGTAAAAGCTCCCATTCACAGCAGGAGAAAACGCTTTAAAACTGTTGTATGTTGCTGATTTCTTGAGAGATTTGCCTTTTCATTTCACTCTGCAGCCCTGATAACAAAACAGACTTGGACAGTATATTTTTTCCCAATTTACATCCTGTCTTACTTACTTTTTCAGGAGTCAACAAAAATATGTCCTAGACTGTCTCTTGTAAGGTACACTTTGCCACAAATGATAAGAAATTTAATCTGAACAAATATCTTCCTCTTGTTTTCACGGTCAGGTGTGCCAAATTTCATCAAGATGGGAGTGAAACTGTAGATTGATGTCTAAGTCTGTGTTAAAGTACGTCCTGCCATGCAACATACAAAATTTTATGTCGAAAGTGACCTCCATCTTGTTTTGAAAGTTAAGAGAGCAAAATTTTGTCAGAATCAGAATAAAACTATAGATTTGTATGAATTACAAACAAACTAACCAACAGACACACTTCTTTATATAAGATGATGATCACTTCAAATACATATACTATTCATTTCTCTTCAACCTTATTTCTTTCACAGAGAATAAGTTACATAATAGTTACTAAGAAACACTGTCATAGAACTTTTAGTAGCATCTTCAGATTTGGATTGACAAAGAAAAAAATACTTTTATATATATAAAAAAAATACTTTATTATGCTTTCCACTTCAGCTATCTTTTTGCAAAAATCAGAGATAAGTTATTTATGAGGTTAAAAAGCATTAAATTTTTATAGGCTCTCGTCACTTGTTGTTACGCAGAAAATGGAAGCAAGGAAAGAAGGAATCTTCTCTGAAGATTCATGATTTATTGTGAAGCCAGCAGATTGAGTTAATCTTTTTTGTTTGCCGTTTCCTGCATAAACATAGAGTTCAGACAGTTTATGACTCTAGAGCATGTGACATATACTTGTGCTTATCAAAAAACAGTAGTTCTCTAACTTCTGTTTATCTACTCCCCAATAACTATCCATCTCTCATCCTCCTTCACCTTTTCCTCATATTTTCACTCCTCCTCCCACATTTCTGTCTATGTCTTCCTTCTCTTCCTCCTGTCTTCCATCTCTTCCGTCCATCCATTTCCTCTCTCCCCTATCAAAAATTTTATGGTAATGGCTGCAAATGTCGGCAAAGTTACTTTCGCAGGAAAGTTAGTGAAATAACGAGAACAAATGCCATTACTTGCAGGTTTTGTTACCACTGCTTTATTTTTATAGGAAATACTAAATTTAATTGATGAGAGGAGAAAATGGACAGTGAAATAACTTATGTCGGTCGCAGTACAGAGGATGTGAGATGCAGAGTGGCAATGGGTAGAAAAGCATTTTTTAAAAAGAGAAATTTGCTAATATCAAATATTCCCTTTCTGAAGGTGAGTGAGTGCAAGTGTACAGGAGTGAAACTTGGACGATAAACAGTGCATACATGAAGAGGATAGCGGCTTTTGAAATGTTGTGTTTCAGAAGAATGCTGAAGATTAGGTGGGTGGATCGCGTAACTAATGAAGAGTTACTGAACAGAACTGGGGAGAAAAGGAATTTCTGGGATACCTTTACTAAAAGAAGGGATCGATTGGCAGGGCACATTCTTAGACATGGAGAAATCATAAATGTAGTATTGGAGGGAAGTGTGTGTGGGGGGGGGGGGGGGGAATATCATATAGGGAGACCAAGAGATGAATACAGTAAGCAGATTCAAATAGATGTAGGTTGCCATTCTTATGAGGAGATGAAGAGATTAGTTCAGGATAGAGTGGAATCAAACCAGCCTCTGAACTGTTGACCACAACACATTTTATTTTTAAAATTTTATTTCTGTTGGCAATAAATGGAGATTGAATGCTTAGTAGAGAAAGTAACATTACATTCTTGAATTTGGACCCATCATGTTCCTTTTATTACCTTTTGTGGTTACATACATACATGATTTTCTGTTTGTGCATCTCTCTGTCAGTGTGTCTTTTGAATGGCCAGATTGAATGGTTTATATAAAAAAATCAATACTTCAGTTTTGTGTTCGTGTATTAATATTACGATAAAGCAGTTTGCAGGCTATTTTGAAGCTATTATACAGGATTCCTGAGGAATTCTGTCCCATTAATCAACACTCTGAATTACAACTAAATAAATGAAAACTACTAAACCTGAATAGGCACGAAAGTTTTAAAATATTGGAAAACCAGATTATTGTTCTTAATATATTTCAGTACTGCAAACCAATGCCATTATGCATGGGAGTAGCCTTGAGTCTCGCATTGTGCATTAGTGTGGTTTGTTCTCAGTGCATGGCAGAGGGTGTTTGTGGAAGGCAAAAATCAGCAAAATATGAAACAATAAATGCTCTCATAAAAGGTTATAATATATGTGGCTTACAAACAAACCTGGCCACTGTAGCCTAGAGTCTCGCATTGTGTAAACTAGTGGTTTCCTTAGTAATGGATTAAGTGGATGAAACCGAGCGAGGTGGCGCAGTGGTAACGCACTGGACTCGCATTTGGGAGGACGGTGGTTCAAATCCACCTCCGGCCATCCAGATTTAGGTTTTCTGTGATTTCCCTAAATCACTCCAGGCAAATGCCGGGATGGTACCTTTCAAAGGGCACAGCTGATTTCATTCCCCATCCTTACCCAAAACTCCGAGAGTTAGCCCCGTCTCTAATGACCAAGCTGTCGACGGGATGTTAAACCCTAAGCTTCCTTCCTTCCTAAGTGGATGAAAGCTTTACTATTTCTTATATTCACTTAGTGTCTGTAATCCTGGTACTGCTTAGAACCATAAACTTGTCTAGTGCATTTGATCAGTTGCTATTGCTTAGATTTGACATGATATAAATTATATTTTTGATTATGAGTTACAAAATTACAGAGGTAGCTAAATTCAAGTGCTCTAAATATTAGTACAAGGAATACAACAATTTCTTGCTCAACTTCTTCACAAAGGGAATATAGAACAAATGTTATGTCACTGGTTTTGGCAGTGATTTAAGAAGTACACTTGTGGTAGTACCAAGACCAGACAGTGATCTAGTATGCAATGACACTAGTGGTGAGCAAGTTTGTGTTTTTTTCCCCCTATAATAATAAAAACTTGCTTTGATGTGTAACAATTCAGTATGGAGTCTAATGACTCAAACGTTTTTACACTTCTCTCGGCGTTCTTATATACATTTTTTGTATAATTACTTTTGCTTCAAAAGCAAAAACAAAAACAAAAATTTTTTTTGGTATATTAGATATAGCAACAATTGTGGAATTGGTTTCTTTTGTGTTCATAAAACATTATTTGTTCTTAAAAGAAAACAACATATTTTAGTAAATGCCTGTAGGTAACAAGATAATCTTAGTACACTGCCCTGTGATGTACTGTTTCTTGTGTCACAAGGTCCTTCCAAAACTATAGGAAGAAAATATTGAGTTGTTTTTGGAGTTATCACAAAAACTTACATACATTCCCTATTGCTAAAACTGTTGAAAATCAATTTAAATGACACTATTTACTCTTACCCTAAATGTATTTTGAAATGTAGCTAGCTGGCCTCTTGGAGTGCAACTGTAACCTAAATTGTAGAAATTAATAAAACTGCTAACTGACAATCAACAACCCAATAAGTGGATTATTATAAGTTAGCGACTAAAATAAATGGAAAAACCAAAAGCACTGAAACAGTGTAAATAAAATTATTTAACTCTCAATCCATCCTTTTATTCTTCCAGAGAAATTTATTGGTTGGTGCTACACATAGATTTATCCTGTACAAGATGGACAGTAATTCTGTCTTGATGGAGATAGGAATTGAGTTTGTCATCAGGTTCTACATTTCAATAGAGTGACCGTGGTTATGTTTTGTTAGTGATGAAAATGACAGACGATGTAGTGGAAGGAATTATTGAGTCCAGCAATACTAATTTGTATATTTCTGTAACTTAACTCACCAAATTCATCTCCATCAGGTGATTTACATTCTAAAATGGTAGTTTGTCCAACTGTTTATTAGAGGCTTACAATACACGAAGTTCATACTGGAGTTTGCTTATGTTGAAAACACTGACATAAGTATTACTCATTACCCCAGTAACTCATTAGAAAAATTCTTCCTTTATGAAAGAGGTTTGCAGTTTTTTTAAAAAAAATACCATAATGGCTCGAGATGGTGGACCTGTGTGCATGAGTTACGTCTGAATGATTGTGTGACTGTACATGTATCTTTTTCTGATGACTATGATAAAAAATTGAAGTTGTATGAATGTGTTTGGCTATTCAACATTTCTGTTTGCAGCTTAGCGATAGAGAATTGCTACCTATCCCCATATTATTGACAGTTTATCCTGGACTTTTCATTGTTATATTCTTAATTTTGTTGCAGACTTCATTTAAGAAAATATCAGCTATTGGATTTAATAAATCTTTCTGAATGCTTGTGAAATGTGTAGATATCACTAAATGTTCTACATCTACATCCATACTCTGCAAGCCACCTCACAGTGTGTGGTGGAGGGTACGTTGCGCATCATTGTCACTTCCTCCTCTTCCAGTCGCGAAGGTTGCAGGAAAATTTTTTGCTTGTATGACTACATGTGGGCCTAATCTCTCTGATCTTATCCTTGTGGTTGTTTTATGATTATATACATAGGAGGAAGCAATATATGGGTTGACTCTTTATGAAACATATGCTCTTGGAACTTTGACACAAGGCCAATACCGTTATAAAAGTTTTTTATATAATAATAATAATAATAATAATACTATTATACTAAAACCATTATTTTTCTATACGTCACCTTAATCGGTCAGTTGTTCAGTGGTCTTGAAGATCTCTTAGCTCGCCTGCCAATAATACATCACAAAATAATAAGACGTTGGGTTCTTAAGGCGTCTTGGAAACTTTCAATATGACACGTTTCATTTTTTACGTATATTTATTTATCCATTCTTGATGAAGCACAGAAGTAATACAAAAGTACGACTGCATGACTACACTTTGACTGACAATAATGCTAACTACTGACTGATTACAACTTTAAGACTGACTTCATACTACTATCACATTAGTAACTTCATACTGAATGTGTTCGCGCCAATTCGCGCGTATTAACACATGATAGTATTTCTAGAACCTTCTAGGAACACGGAAGTACAATATTTAAATGTAAAACAATTTGCTCAATAAACGTTAATGAATCCTGCTTTATGTAAAGATACACAAAATTATGACAGATGTAATAAAAATATTTCCTATCAAGACAAAATAATACACAAGATGGTAAGTAAATAACAATTAGCGCAGTGTTAATATATGTTTACATTATTGTTCGACATTAAGCTTCAATAATTTAATTATGTTTGTTAGAAGACCCTAGTAATGCAGATGATGATCAAAGTGACTTGACAGAAGTGGTATAAAATGCTTATGTAATATAAACATGGACTGTTAGGTTACAATACTACAACCAACTATGGTATCGAATACTTCAATTATTTAAACAAATGGGACCCTCCTAGCTAAATACATTACACTGTGATACAGAATGTGTGTCTTCCTGATCTGTCATTGGAGTTTCATAATCATCTCTGTGAGGCTTTTGTGATTGATAAATGGGCCCGTTACAAAGTGTATTGTTCTCCGTTGGATCCTCTTTATGTTCTCTTATAAACATCATCTGCTGGGTGTATACACAGACAACAAAATAAAATTAATGGATGTTTCTCAGATTTCCCGGTCAAAAATACTATTTTCCTGGATGAAATTACACTTTTTCTCAGGTGAAATACCCTTATAAGTGCAATATGCTTTTCCTTGGAGCAGAAAAACTTATAAATCCTTGAATAGGTAAATGTTTAATAAACTGACATACGACTTCTTATGGTTAAAATACACCTACAGCTTTTTTTTTTTCCATCACATGTTGATATTGGTAAAGGTGCGACAATTCACAAGAAGTAAGAGTGGCCTATCATGAGTCAGGTGCAAACAAGTAGTGAGAATATTGTTTTTCAATACCTTTATTTCGTAAATACAGTTAGCATATATTTCACTTTATTTGTAATAACACAGGCATAATTTTTTAAGGTCATTTATTATTTATTTCATTTACTAAAATACTTCGCTGTTTTGCACGATTTTCGAGGATGTTGTTATGCTAGAACCCAGTAGAGCTTTAAGTACAAAATCACATTTATACTTTTACTTGTCAAAAATATATTGCTGCTTTCTTTGAATCTGTCATGATTTTAGAGTGTGTTCTAAGGCACAAACCTAATAACATAGATTAAAAAAAAACACACACACACAATATGCCTGTTATTATTATTTACAAGCTCGTGTTAAGCTATCTGTAGTTACCATAATTTTTTAAGTGGATAATTGTACTGTTGCCATCATTATTGCATACTTGTACTCCATCTGTAAAAGTGCTAAAATAAATATGATAAACTGACTTCGAAGCTTGGTCTTTTTTTACCTTGATTACCCTGTAAGATATATTAAAGATAAACATGTGATTAAAATTTTTAATAAGGTGAACCCACAGATTTTGGCCCACTTTAGGTTACGGTAGTAACACTAAAAGTGGGCCTTTGCAATCGTCTTTTGACAGTTCGAAATTTAAATAAAAATAATGGCTTAACTATTAATCTGACATGAAAATTGAATAACCGAATTTGTAGAGGAGAAAATTCTCTACAACTTTGCTCTGTTATGTTTTTTTCATATCTCGTATCGTTTCAGAGATATTTGCAAAAATAATGGCGATTTGACGATATCTGTTTGTCTGTAACGTGTTCCCACTTTTTAGGTTGAACCATTCAACCGATAGGCACCGAATTTTACAGACATAATTGTTGGCTACCAGAGAGCAGAACCTCGCTTTTTCAAATATTTCGGACAAGAAATACTTTAGTAATGTAGCAAAAAAAAAAAAAAAAAAGAGCCGTTTGCAATGTAATTTTAATTGCAAATAAACCGTTCATATGACACGAAAATTGAATAACCGAATTTGTAGAGGAGAAAATTCTCTACAAATTTGTTCCCTTATGGTTTTTTCATATCTTGTATCGTTTGAGAGATATTTGCAAAAATAATGGAGATTTCACACCCTCCATTGAATTAATGATTAATGAAAACCAGCTGTTCGGAGATGTCAAGTGACATTCCTCGCCCAGAACTCTTTATGGCATACGCCATTTTGTGTTGCGTATTTGATGATTTTCTTATTGTAATGTACACATTGTCATTTCAGAGCAATGGCACATTGAAGAATTAACAAAAACACTCGTTCTTGGTGCGATAAATGATAATCTAGTGTCTAAAAATGCCGTATTAGCATCAGTTAACAACGGCCATGAATAGTATGAGATTAAAGAACACAACTTCTAATTGTTAGCCGTAGTGTAGTGTGCAGTGTATTGGACTGTGAAGCTGAAGGTTGGTGGTTCGGAACCCGCCACTACCTAATTTATTTATTTATTTATTTTTATTCTTTGTGTGTGTGTGTGTGTGTGTGTGTGTGTGTGTGTGTGTGTGTGTGTGTTTGTTCTATTTCGCGAACTTGCCGTGAAATATGTAACAACGAATTGAACAATGGTCTTCTGAAGCATATGCACGTAAACTGGGAGGATACTGTAATACTGAACATTCTGCACAAGTGCTGATACAGGTAGTTTTGTATATAAAGGAAGTCCCAGATTTCTGTGGAAAGTGTAGTTCCTTGATTTTTCTAGGGAAGCCAAAACAGTCTTGGTCCAACCCGCCACTGGCCGCGCCAAAACTAAGTTTATTTGTGGTAAGTGTAGTTTCTTAATCGAACATAGTTAGTGCTAGAAACAAAACTATTGTCTTAAGCAGTCAAGTACTCTGAAATCTGACCCATTTCGCTTTTGCCAAATATCATCCTATCTTTCTTGATATTTCCATTTAAAACTGTATTCATTGATGCCGTAACGACCTTGTGTCGCTCAAATTAATACACATTCTGAACCTCTACTAATTTCACTCGATACAATAGTATTCTGCATTGCCCCCTTCAGAGTTTATTTTTTTTCTGTGCTATATGTACCAGTCTGAGTTTATGAATTCATTACTGTTGATACCTGGTTTGAGCCAGTTTTCTGTTCCTAGTAGTCTGTGGGCATTGAGACTATCTAAAAGTGAGAGCAGTTCTTGGATCTCTCCATACATACGCCTGCAGCTAACTATCAGTATGTTTATCATTTATTTCTCTGTTCTGTTGAGTTGAATGCTGTGCTTACTGGAATAAGGTAGCATCTTAACAAGCCTGTGGAGGGATTTCTCTATCCTAAAAAAACCACACGTTTACTCGAAACCTACTCCACATTGTTAATCCAATGGAAGATCAAACTCAGCATTTGCAAGAAGAAATTCCATGTTACTTCCTTTATTCCATTTTGTACATTTTCCTTGTGACTTCAAAACTATAGTTACTGTTTTGCGTAATAGCTAGCTGCGTTATTTAATCTGTTCAATATTCCCTTGCTCTTTCTTTCTCATCTTAAAATTCTATTTTTATTCTTCATTGAGAACTCAGAAGAATGTAAATTCCAGAAGGACATGCTATTGACTTTGTTCTATGTTAAAAGAAAGAAAGAAAAAAAAAAGTGTAAAGGTTAAATTCAGACTAGCCATGTTTCTTAATTGTAATATTATCATGACTAAAATCACATTACCCTGTCTTATTCCAAATAGTTTTCTTTGCATCAAATAACAGACAGGTTCAACAATAAAATCTGTTTATCACATCACAGCCTGAAAGTCATTCTGATAACATATACATCCTGTTGCCTCGCAAGTCCTTTGCCTTTCCACAAATCAGTACTGTTACTGTAGAACATGGCTGACCATTGTCAGTTTCCTTGTGAAAGGTAGTAATGAGAAAGTAGTTTCTGCACAATGCTTTCACTAGCCAGTTCAAAACTACAACAATATTCATGTACGAAACAACACAAGGTGTAAGCAACAGAACAGCATTTATCAAAATGGGTGTTTTGCCCCAATCAGTTGTTTTTTGTAAGAAATTGCTTTATTTTGCAAATCTAGAATTTGGCGACTGAATTGCCACTATCAATGCTAAGACAACAAAGAGTCACTGTCCACTATAAATACATTATATTAAGTATAACATTGACAAATTAGAAAAGAGTCAGCCGCGGTGGAGTAGCCGAGTGGTCTAAAGCGCCTCGCTGCGGAGCGCGCGGTTGCTCGCCGGGGAGGTTAGAGTCCTCCCTGGGGCATGGGTGTGTGTGTTGTCCGTAGGTTAGTTTACCTAGGTTTAAGTAGTTTGTAAGCTACGGACTGATGACCACGCAGTTTGGTCCGATAGATTTACAAACATTTGAACATTTGATTTGAAAAGAGTCAACAAGATGTAGTTTACATATCATATACCGTATTTTTTATAGTAGTATGTTACGCATGTGCATTGTTTGATCCTCATATACTACATACCATATATTTTTCACAGTTGTATGCAATACTATTGCCAGTAAAGCAGGTTACAACTTGTGAGATGGAACAATATGCCAGAATGAACAATATGCAACAATGTAAAATTTTAAATTAACGGTTTGTTTTGTTCATGACTGTTTTTAAACATCATAAAGTAGTTAATACATAGCCAAAGTATATAAAGTAAATCTGTTAACTATATACATAAGTTTCTATTTATATGTATAAAAAAATAGAAAACAAATAACTAACCGAAAGGACAGGCTTGTAGATAAAAAAAAAACAAAAAAAAAAAACACACACACAAACACAAGATACATGCTTTCACAACTGATGGCTGCTTCTTCAGGAAAAGAGGAAGGAAGGAGGGGAAAAAGGGAAGGATGCGGGTTTTAAGGGAGAGGAAGAGGAGTCATTCCAATCCTGGGAGTGGAAGGACTTAGCTTGGGGGGGGGGGGGGGGGAGGAAGCCGGCCGCAGTGGCCGAGCGCTCTGCGCCGCGCCAGTCACAGTCTGCACGGCCACTACGGTCGGGTGTTCGAATCCCTCCTTGGGCATGGATATTTGTGCCGTCCTTAGTATTAGCTACTTCATAAGTAATTTGTAAGTTTAGGGACTGATGACCCCATAGTTACGTCCCATAAGCTCTACAAACATATTTTTATTTTATTTATTTATTTATTTGCTTTTTGAAAAAAAGGAAAGGTAAACAAGCGCGCGCACACACGCAAACACATCAAGGTAGACATTTGTAGAAAGCAAAGAAGTTGGACATAGATAACAGTTGAGGCAGAGGCTCTGTCCAGAGAACCAAGGCAAAGATGTTAAAGAACGGTGGGTGGGAATTTGAATTTAGCGGAGGCTGACACCAAGTGGGCAACGGGAGGAGAGAATATGCTAAAGGGCAAGCTCCCATCTCTAGAGTTCTGAAAGATTGGAGTCAGTGACCCATGTAACCGCCCCAGTTGTAAAATCTGCCTATGGACCCTTCCACTACCACTTATTCCAGTCCCGTAAACCGAAAGGTGTACACAATAAAGGGCAGAGCCACTTGCGATAGCACCCACGTGATTTACCAACTGACATGCCTGCACTGTGAAGCGTTCTATGTGGGAATGTCCAACAACAAACTGTCCATTCGCATGAACGGTCACAGGTAGACAGTGTTTGTTGGTAATGAGGATCATACCTTGGTGCATGGCCAGCACAAGTTGGCACGGTGTTACACCATCCAGGTTATCTGGATATGTCCCGCTGACACCAATCTTTCTGAACTCCAGAGATGGGAACTTGCCCTTCAGCATATTCTCTCTTCCCGTTGCCCACCTTGTCTCAACCTCTGCTAAATTCAAATTCCCGCCCACCATTCTTTAACATCTTTGCCTCGGTTCTCTGTCAGAGCCTCTGCCTCAACTGTTATCTCTGTCTAACTTCTTTGCTTTCTACAAATGTCTACCTTGGTGTGTTTGAGTGTGTGTGTTGGTGGGTGTGCACTTGTTTACCTTTCCTTTTGTTGCCCTAAGATAAGACCTTCCATTCCCGGGATTGGAATGACTCCTCTTCCACTCCCTTAAAACGCGCATCTTTCCCTTGTCCCCCTCCTTCCTTCCTCTTTTCCTGAAGAAGCGGCCATCAGTTGCGAAAGCTTGTATGTTGTGTTTGTGTGTGTTGTTTTTTTTTTTTTTTTTTTTTTTTTTTTTTCTATCCATCTAGGAGCCTGCCCTTTGGGTAAGTTATTGGTTTTCTATTTTTTATACATATTTAGCCCACCAGGTAAATTTCCTTCTATAATATTAGTTTCTGTTTATAGTTATGTTACTCATACAGGGATATGTCAATGGTTGCTACATATTGGTAAGGAAAGATGATCTATATTGCGTCTCTCCTGGGTAAAATTTTTTATTATTGTTGCACAAACAATTCCCAAAAGGTGGTATTTTTCATAGTAACTTGTTCATTGAGTAGGTTACCTCCCACGGATCTTTGGTGGAAAAATATCTCGTGCTCTTCATGCAGCTTAAGAAATCTTTCCTGTGCAGCAACCTCACATTTTTTGTGATGCTTGGTATTTTGTGCTTTGTTTCAAGAAGATGGGCTGCCTGCTTGATCTCTCGGTTGCGTCTTTTCTCTCAAGCGCATTGCGGTCAACAAACCTAGCTTCCTTCCTTTCTGCCCCACATAACATACCCCGCAGTCCAGACAGACAATTTTGTAGACACCTGAAATGTGAACTGGATTAATTTTCTCTACACTGTGCTCGAGTATATTTCTTAAGTTATTTGTGGTTGCAAAAGCTATTTTTACATTATACTAATATATTTATAATGATGGTGGCTTCTTGTTATTTTAGGATTGATAATGGCAAGTCACTTGTTGAAATCTAGATTTGCATAATAAAGCAGTTTCTTACAAATAACGACTGATAGCTGCAAAACACCCCTTTGGATATCATAAGTACAGTCGTGGGTGCAAAAAAAAACTCCTTTATGAAAAGCAAACTGATGTGCAGCAGCGCATTGAGGTGTTTACAAGAGAAACACCAACATCATGGGCATAATGTTCTTTATAGTGACTAAGAACACTATTATAATTTTCTTCGGGTGTTGACACACAACCCGCTCACTCACAGGATATTCTACTGGTCCTAAACATTAGTGAGGTATGGATATATGTCATATAACACAATGCAGCACAAATAAAATGTGTAGATTAACAATTCCACTTATTGACATCAGAGGCTCAAATTCTCATGAAACTACTATTGTCATTCCTCCCTCCAATATCTGTATTTAGGTCCTCCTTAAAGGAAATATTAGTACGAATCACACATTTATCTTGTGACCTATTTGGGCATCACACATTATAACAGCAACACAATTAAGCCACTATACTGTTTTCTGAGCATTTTTTACATTGCAGTATTATTTCTTTCTGAAAACATCGCTTGTGGTCAGTATATTTTGTAAAGCCTTGTTTTTATTTATTTTTTAAAGTCTGTGTCAACAATAGACTAATGCAGGAAGTTCTACTGCTACCTTCATTGAGGTGAGTATATGGGTAGTTATGCGAGCACAATCAGTGCATACTGTTCAGTATTTAATAAATTGATAATAAAGGTGCCAAAATTAAAACTTTTGAATGGGCACACACATCAAGAGTCTATCAGTTCAGCTTCCTATCCAACCATCCAGATTAAGGAAAGTGCTGGAATAGGTCTTTTCAAAAGTACACAGCCAGATCTCATATTCCAATTCGAACTTGTGAAGATGGCAGTTCAACCTGCCTCTGGGCAAATGTGTGCTCTTCTTTAAGGACCACTTTGTCAATAGGGCATTGAACCATAATCTTAAGTACTCAATGTATCCAAAAAATAAAAAATAAATACATTTGTTTCCAGTGTGTATTATGAAAAGATGAGATGATCAATTTGAGTGCAGTAGCATCAGTTGGAGTGTATTTGAATTATTGTACCAAGAAAAATTCCTGTGTGTTTAAGTTCTGTATTTGTGATTACTAAAACCTTATAATAATGTTAAATAACATGAAGTGCTCATACTAGTAATGAACTGAACTGTGCAAGTCCTAATAAACCCATCCACTTCTGCGTCCTCTCATTGTGCAATTTATGAAAATTAAAGACCATTTAATGATTTTTTAAATTTATTTATTTTTGCAGTTCACTTTTAAAAGTTTGTTGTCATGGTGTTTGTTATTAATATTCTTATTTTTAATATGTAATTAGTCTAGGGAATTGAAATTCAAACTCTGGCAAGGGGAAAGTAACTGTTTACGGACTATTTATGTCCATGGTTGGTGTAGAATATTCAAGGCAAATAAATTGTGAATATATTACATTACTTAACCAGTTACAACAGTGCTATTGTTCAGTCTTTAATAAACCTGACTCATGGGAAGAAGAAATCCCCAAATGAAGAGGGAACATCCCAGGCAAAATATCAGTGAAGACGCTTCATATATTTTAAACGAAGTTAGGCTTTGTGTCATTTCTTTCATTTACATGCTTATTTCTCCCTATTCTAATATCTTAAAGTTTGATGTTTGTTGTTCTTTTTCATTAGATCTTTATTTATCCCACGTGCCTATATACCTATTTCTATTAAATCTTAATTTTTCACATTTGATTATAGGTTCGAATCCCTCGTCTAATTCGTCTCCATGCCAATCAAATGGAGGATGTTTCAGAGGTTTATGCTGGAGACATATTTGCTGTATTTGGGGTGGATTGTGCTAGTGGTGATACTTTTGTTCTCGATCCAAAATTAAACCTTGCAATGGTGAGTACAATTTTATAGTTCTGACAATATTTATTTGAGGCATTAACTAAGGAATTTATTTTGTATAGTCTCTTCATGTTCTTGATTGATGTAAATGCATTTAAATCAGTTTTCTAGATATTTGGTTATGAGACTTACTGACCATCATGAAATGGATGTTAAGACAACAGTGTGCTCATGTGTTCTCTATATCATTGTTATTGATTAATATGAGTATGAAAAATTAAGAAGGGGAAAACTAGATACCGCCTACAGGAAAATCAAAGAGACATTTGGGGACAAGAAAAGCAATTCTACGAATATCAAGAACTCAGATGGGGAAACCAGTTCTCAGCAAAGAAGGGAAAGCTGAAAGGTGGAAAGAGTACATAGAGCAGCTCTACAAAGGAAATGAACTTATAGACGATGTTGTAGGAAGGGAAGAGGAAGTAGATCAAGATGAAATAGGAGATACTATACTGAGAGATGAATTTGACAGAGCCCTGAAAGACCTAGGTCGGAACAAGGCTCCAGGAGTAGATGACATACCCTCAGAGCTACTAAATTCTCTGGGAGAGCCAGCCACGACAAAACTATTTGAACTGGTGTGTAGGATGTATGAGACAGGCGAAATACCCTCAGACTTTAAGAAAAATGTAATAATCCCCATTCCAAAGAAATCAGGCGCAGACAGGTGTGGAAATTACAGAACCATCAGTTTGATAAGTCATGGTTGCAAAATTTTAACACGAATTATCTACAGGAGAATGGAAAAGCTGGTAGAAGCTGACCTCGGGGAAGATCAGTTTGGATTCAGGAGGAACGTAGGAACCCGGGAGGCAATACTTACCTTACGTCTTATCTTAGAAGATAGATTAAGGAAAGGCAAACCTCCATTTTTAGCTTTTGTACATTTGGAGAAAGCATTTGACAATGTTGACTGGACTACACTCTTTCAAATTCTGAAATCAGCAGGGGTAAAATATAGGGAAATGAGAGTTATTTACAACTTGTACAAAAGCCAGACCGCAGTTATTAGACTCTAAGGGCATGAAAGGGAAGCATCAGTTGGGAAGGGAGTAGACAGGGTTGTAGCCTTTCTCCGATGGTATTCAATTTGTACATCGAGCAGTCGGTGAAGGAAAGCAAGGGAAAATTTGGAATAGGGATTAAAGTTCAGGGTGAAGAAATAAAAACATTGTGTTTTGCTGATGACATTGTAATTATGTCAGAGACAGCAAAGGACCTGGAAGAGCAGTTGAATGGAATGGACAGTGTGTTGAAGAGAGCGTATAAAATGAACATTAACAAGAGCAAAATAAAAATACTGGAATGCAGTCTTAGAAAATTGGGCGATGCTGAAGGAATTAGATTAGGTAACGAAACAATGAAGGTGTTAGATGAGTTTTGTTACTTGGGTAGTAAAATAACATGCGACGGTCGCAGTACAGAGGATATAAAATGCAGAATGGCAATGGGAAGAAAAGCATTTTTGAAAAAGAGAAATTTGCTAACATCGAATATTAATTTAATTGTAAGGAAGTCTTTTCTGAAGGCATTTGTGTGGAGTATTGCCTTGTACAGGAGTTAAACATGGACGATAAGCAGTGCGGACAGGAAGAGAATAGAGGCTTTTGAAATGTGGTGCTACAGAAGAATGCTGAAGATTAGGTGGGTAGATTGCATAACTAATGAAGAGGTACTGAACAGAATTGGTGAGAAAAGGAATTTTTGGCATACCCTGACTAAAAGAAGGGATCACTTGGTAGGACACATTCTTAGACATTGATCAATCGTAAAATTAGCATTGGAGGGAAATGTGTGGGGTAAAAATCACAGAGGGAGGCCAAGAGACGCATGTAGTAAGCAGATTCAAGTGGATGTGGGTTGGCGTTCTTATGAGGAGATGAAAAGGCTTGCTCGGGATAGAGTAGGGTGGAGAGCTGCATCAAACCAGTCTCCGGACTGAAGACCATAACAACAACAACAAAAAGTTTGTGATGTGTGCCCAATGCACCTCACACTCTGGTTTCTCCATGCTTGTCCCTACTTTGTGTTTTGTCTCTTAGGTCTCCTTTAGTTGACACAAGTTTTATCCCCACTTCTCAAGTTCAGCTCTCTAGCTTTGTAGTCATTTCACTGTCAGCTAATATATTTTGTGACAGTGATGACAGTTTCACAGTGTTGTCACACCTTGAAAACTTACCAACCCATAGATCCTTGCAGAGCATTTCGTGACACACTTTGCTACAGCATCAGAATACCTTTCTTATACGGCTACTATATATGGGGGAAAAGACAAGTTGAAGTAACTGCCCTATGTTTCACCACCCCAGCAAGCTGAAATCCTTGTACAGACTGGGAACTATCACGGGCCATTAACTCTTCACATGACTCAGCCCCAGCCCTGAATTAATACCCAATCAGATGATACAACATCCACACAGGTCTTTAATCATATTTGGCTTAAAGGCATCTTCCCCTCACAATGGCAAAATAGCATTGTTGTCCCAATCTTTAAGCCAGGCAAGAACTCAACATCTTTTGGAAGCTACTTCCTGATTAGGCTATCATACTCTGTAAACTGATCAAAAGCATTTTTTCCTGCAGATAATGCTGGGTGCTTGACTCCCTGGCCCTTGCATTACTCTTCAGTGTGGTTTCCAGGAAGTATGATCTACAAATGCAGGAAGTATGATCTACAACCAATCATCTGATACACTTGGAAACAGCCATTACCTTGTTGCAGTCTTATTTGACTTACGTAACACATTTTGCACAGCTTGGCATCATCATACTTTACATATCCTCTGGGACTGGGGCCTTCAAGGCCTCGTACTGAATTTTATCCAGCAGCTTCCCACAAGTTCAGGAGAATGGTATCCCACAGGGTTCTGTTTAGAATGTCACACTGTTCCTCACTGTTATTAATGGACTGGTGACTTCTGTTGGATCACTGGTTACCTTTACATTTATGTTGCTGATTTTTGCATCTGGTGCAGTGCCCACTCAGTATCTTCTGCTGAATGCCAGCTCCAAGGTGCCATTCGACCGGCCTTTGCATGGGCTATTTTTCATGATTTCCAATTTCCTCCATAAAAAAAAACTTGGGGATGTACATTTTTGTCATTGCACCACAGTCATCCGTGATCCAGAACTCTCTTCAAATACTCAGCATCTGGAAGTAGTAGCACAATAATATTCTTGAGCATCCTATTTGTTAGAAAATTGACCTGTTGCACCATATCTGTCAACTGAACTCTATGTGCATATAGAAACTTAACACTCTATGCCTCCTTGCTCACTCACCCTGGGTTGTAGATCGTACTACACTTCTCCATATTTTTACTGAGCTCTGGTTTTGTCTAGACCTGATTATGGTTGTCAGGTTTATGGCTCAGGATACCTTCTGCTCTGAAACTGCTGGACCTCATCCATCATTTTGGCATGCTTCTGGTGATTTCAGGAATAATGCTGCAGTGGGGATCCTTCCTCTCCATATTTGTTGGAATCAGCTTATGATGTCTTATGCAGTCACCAATTCCCAACCACCCCACCTACCCCCATGCTCTTTGTATACAAGGGGTATCTACCTTTTTGTAATTTCTGTATTATATACATCTCCTGTATAGATTTAAGCTCAAGCCGATAGTCATGGTTGCATCATTAAGGAACATGTATGTAGTCTTTCCGTCATTCTCTAATGAGCATTCAACTGATACAGACATGACACCATGCAGTTTATTGATTCAGTCTGTGCCTGGTAAGTCTCACATTCTGATCTTTGCCAGTCTGTCTTTGCTTTGACCACAACTAGTCTTGGGAGCTTACTTATATGTGTTGTTAAATTTACATAATTCATACAAGCAAATAGTTACTGGAATCAGTATCGATAAATGCGAAGAAAATTAAAAGTAAAACACAGTGTTGTGGACAGTTTGTGGTCATTCTATAGTGATTGTTTGGTGACTGATTTGCCTTCTAGCTTGCAGGTACAATAAGTGATTTCCATGGTTATTTATCGTGTCCATGATGGAGGTGAATTCTTTCCAAACCAGTAACAATAAATAATTTGTAGTATATGATACATTCTTACCCTCACAGCAGAAGATGTATCAGGAATCTAAACAATAGTTACTAATTATGACAACAATAGAACATACACGAAACATCAAAAAGCAATCTTTCCGGCATATTGAAGTAACTAGCTGCTCCCTGCGGTGTTACCCGCGGTTCAATAGTCAGACATTAAAGTGCCAAGAAACAGCATAAATAACTACATGACTGTTTGCGAGATTGTTAGCACGGAATATATAATTGTCTTGGAATGGATGGAGAGCCAAAAATCTATTGCAATACGTCCCTGTAAACAACGTTTCGAGACTTCTTGTTCTCAGAGAGATTTGTAGCTCTCGATATACGGGAGCAGCCTACGTAGAGCTGTCCGTGCGAGAAACATGGGGTGGCCACATGAAAACCTGCCACTTTTAATGTTTGTCCTTGACTATCGTTTATAGTAATCGAGAAGGCAACTTTCAATGGAAACTGTAACCGGTTAAC
Organism: Locusta migratoria; assembly: GCA_026315105.1. NCBI lineage: Eukaryota > Metazoa > Arthropoda > Insecta > Orthoptera > Acrididae > Locusta > Locusta migratoria. The sequence continues at coordinate 136,147,863 of CM048745.1, forward strand.
CTGGAATGGCAAGTTTGTTGGGATGATGGGAATTCGTGGTATTAATACAGTCTCTCTCTTGGTTCCACCATTGATGATGGTGGTCTGCACGATATGCCTTCTCAGGTCCGTGATGCATAACCTGGTGCCATTGCATAATCGTGGTGCATCCAAGTTACGCATCAATAAAACAGGCACACCCACCTTCAGCTCCAACTTGTGGAATGGCACCCCTGACAATAAGTAACTACAATAACAACAATAAAGTAATCGAAAACAAATGCCAAGTAAAGGAACAAAATAGACAGCAAACCTAACGGAGAAATGTAACGAAATAAACAATAAACCTAACGGAGAAAAGTAAAGAGATAAAAAAGACATCTAACGGAGAAACGAACTGTTGAGATCCTACAAATGCAAAGTGAACCAACAAAAGAACTAAATGCAAACGTTCGAATGCTATAAATAATCGAAATCACCAAAGAAACTATTATTCATTGAAATCCAAAGAGAATACAATTTTAAAGAATTACTATAACATCACAATGTTCGAACATCTATAACGTTTCATATGTTAACTGCAGCGTACCGCCTGCCATCTGTTGATTGCATTTGCTACTACATTCGTTGCAGTTTACGTACACTATTTATACGTGGTAGTTCGCGCTTTGTACACAAAATAGGGCTGGGTATCTAGATCCCATTCTACACAAAATGTCAATGTTTTTTCTCGCCATGGTACTTAGAGCATATTTTATTTAAAGTCTTCAATTTATATACATACTTCCTTCATTTGTTACAACAAATGAAAATGAATGCGGCATAAATGCCAACATTCAGATTTCTTTTGTATGTAATTATATATCAGTTAAGCCGTTTTGGCTGTATCCAAGAATCTTTTTGTATATTCGAAAGTAAAAAAGATAACAATAACAAAGAAAAAAAATTTCACTACAGCAGGACCCGAACCATTGCCCAAAATAACAGAAGCTTATTACATGACGCGTTAACCCACGCGGCTAAACATGACATACTGTACAATGCTCTTCTGCTGTTGTATTAGAAGCTTCTTACAACCGTTACGTATTTCTATGGATATATTTCAAATAAATAACTTGTAATAAACATTTTGAAAAGTAGCCTATGTCCTAATCCAAGACATAAGAAATCTCTATATGAAATTTCATCTAAATCAGTGCTGTAGTTTTAGCGTGATGCGGTAACAAACATAGAAACTTTCGCATTTATAATATGTATAGGATAAATCACTGAAGATGTTGACATCACTGGCAGCTGGTGCATGAAGTCGAATGACAGCTGTGTTATAAAATTGTTTATTAACAGACATGTGATGTAACTAAAATATACAGCAATACACACCTGAGAAAATGAAGCAGTCCCCTTGATGTGTCGAGAAATGTACGAGCCACCCAAATCTTACTGTATGTGGCAACAGTGGTTCTGCAACAGGTGGTGGTAGCACTGGCACCAGTGCTGATGCTGCAACTGGCATTGGGTAGTTGTAGGTCTTTGGGTGGAGGATCGTCATCAAGAACATAACGTGGACTTCATGCTGGCTATAGAAACTGAAAAAGGTTTAACATTGACTAGAATTTCATAGCTGCACTCTCCATGCTTCAACACTTAGTGTGGCCTAGTGTATGGAGGTTACAGCTACAATCTGACAATGTCCATGTCAAGCATAAGGTATGTGCGGTGCACATAAGTGTTTGGGTTGCCATGCCTCATAACTATGTGTTGGTGAAAGTTGGGTCACATTTTACCACTGTTGAAATAAAAAGTTGTTGTGGTCAGAATTCAGTAACTCACGATTGTGCTTCAAGATTGTCTTTCCCAGTAGGCGAAGGTTTTTTTTTGCTGTAAACATGTTGTGTGGAGATTTGTCTATGTCAAGTTTGTATGTTGTCCTGAGGCCCAGTAATGTCACCGTTAGTGCTGTAGAACAATTAGTGTTCCCAATATTGTCAGCATATTTGGCATGGAATCTCATTGATTGGAGTGGAACTTTCTTCAGTGATGATGCCTGATGCCCACTTGAAATTTAGCTCTAATGGCAAGTGAATATTTGTAACTCTTTAGGCTTTCCCAGCAATCTAATGATGTCTTGGATTGTTGGATGCTTTGCTGGATGTCGCTGTTGAACTTGCATGACTTTTTGATTGCGTAGCTCATCACATTATCCTTCTGCATTCTGCACCTGCTCACTGCTATCTGCAAGAGCTGTACATAAATACTTGACCAGTTCCACTCAAGGAGCAGTCTCAGGTCACACCTGATGAAAGTTATGAGCTGTTGAACCAAAATATCAAGCAAGTTTGACTCCAATATTTGGCAGAACACCAGACAACCCAAGATGAGTGAAGACGTGTCTGGAGGATGCTCTATGCAGCAGCTGAGTCTGACTGTCATCTACCATGGAGCCATAGACTTAATGCTGACCCTAACATGGTGAGAGTTTCTACTCTAGCTTAGCTAACAAGGTCATCAGTTGCTTCCCCAATCAAGAATGTTTGGAGAATTATGAGTGGGGGTCCTCCAAATGGCTCAGGATGTTGATGTTCCCCTGCAACAACAGCCAGAATATGTTGTGGCATTTCCCAAGAAGCTCCGACAACTCTATAAATAGAGGTCTACACGGATGCGAATATCGGCAGTATTTCTTACTTTGTGGATAAAAGTGTAAGTGACGTGAATATCTGCATGTTATATGTGGATAAAGGATGAGGTATCTGCCCAGTACATCTGTCGAAATGTTAGCTGAAAACTTCAAAGCTGTGGACATTCTTGGAATTCTTCCAGGGTGCAGGTAGAGTAGAAGTCCGTTGTGCCCATCTCCTGGCCACAACAGATGTAGCTGTACCCCAGAGACGTGTGTCTAATCTGTTTACATCACCGTGTTTTATCTGTTGTCTAAGTGTTTTCTGGGTGGCAAACTGGCCCACTGTTCAACAGAGGTGCCATGCCAAATTGCCGCAGCCTTCAGTTACCGCTTTGTAATGACCAAGTAACAACATATATTGTAGTGAATACAATGACAGTTCTTTCTTAAAATGAACACGACATCAATGGATAATATATCGTGTAAAGTGCAAAGATGTGAATTCACATTTGTGAAGGAAAACAAATCAAAATGGTCAGTTTGGGGGGAAAAAAATTGGATACATATTTAATGGCAAGGAAAAGATCAACAATATAGTTGTCTGCTTTGCATATAAATAGTATATTTTTACACTGGACACAAAAGTGGAAATTCAGATTTGCTGAAACATTCGTCTGAGACAGGACAAAGTTGCATAATTACTTATTTAAATACCAAGACAGATGCGAAAGTTCCTCAAGTTCCACCAAATTTGAAGGCAACTGCGACCGAAAAACTTACCAATCTTGTCAGCAAAGACAGTTTTTTTGTTCGAAGTTGCTTGTGGATCTGGGTTTCTTGAGACAGCACAGTTTCATATTGATGTGTGGCCATATCTCCTGAACTATGTGCCTTACAAATTATGTCAATAACCTTAGCGAAAGTGCAAGCAGTATGTTAGCAAAGTTTCAACGAATGAACAGTACAGCCAAGCATAAAATACAAACAAACATTCATGTTTATGTATTAGATAAATGGTGTTGGAAGTAATAAAGATTGACAATAGAATCTTTTAGCAACTTTCATATTGAGATAGGTTGTACAGTGAAAGTAACGAATTTAGGAAGGTACACAATGTTAGACTGTATAGGCTGGCCGTAGCTGCAGCTGACATTGTCTCTTTTTGCTGACAGTTACCAATTGCACATAGATGACAGTTTTAACACTTGATATGACATTCTTTGCTTTATGTCCCACAACCTCTTGTGCAGTAATATGGGGAAAATAAACTGTTGATTTTGTAAAACTAAATGTAAATCCAGTAAAATCTCCTCAATGCCGATAAGATTTAACCCCTGAAATTTAAGATGATACCTGTATTAAACAGCTAAAGTAGTGCTCCGGCCACAGGGGTCTGAAGCACTACTGCGTGTGTCCGGAGTGCTAATGTTGTCCTGTTTGGAATAGCCTGTTTTGCAGTAGGTATAGAACAGTTACCATGATTCGAGAAGTCAAAAGTAGTTAAGTCATCACAGAAATGACACTCTAACAATAATTCTATAATTGCATACCATGTTTTTAAATACTGCTATCTATCGCTATTACCCACTTAAAGCTTTAATATCTGTGGTTGCGGATAAAGAACTTGTGAATGTGGATAAAGTGCTGTGGATGCAGTTGCGGATGTGGTGCGGCTGCGGATAACACTTTTCTTATCCGTGCAGACCTCTATCTATAAATCATTATGAAGCAAATTAATAGCTTGCATAAAGGTCAAAAGTGGACCAGTTGCTCAGTTTGTGAAGATCCTTTTCTAGAATAAACTATTTAATTTTTCTAAAATTGTAATGACTTTTTTGTCTTTACTTGTAAACAACATCTATCGATTTCCATTGCACTGAGATAATTCAATAAATCCTGTATGGTGTTTTTCCTTCTCCAAGAGTGTACAACACAAGTACTGATTCTTAAATATGCCCCCCCCCCTCTTGCCCCATCCAAAAGTCTGGTGTAAACATAGGTATTGTTCTGGTAGCTGCTTTAGTTAAGAGTGTGAAGGATAAAGATTTTCTTTAGTAGTAAATTTCTTCATAATCTAGTAGCAATAATTTGATAATTGCTAGAATCTGAAACTGATGTTTAGGTGTTGGCAGTGAGTGTCAAATCTTAAGATACATCAGTGAGGTTTTGTTTTAATAAGTGCACTATTCTTCTTTGTTGTTAAATTATTATTATTATTATTAAAAATTTTTAACATAGTTGCTATTGTCAGCGACCGTTACAACGTCAAAGGATAAAAAAGCAGCTCTCGCAAAATTTTGCGGCCTTATCCTTTGTTTTTCTTTGTTGTAGTTGGTTGGATGTTTAAGGGGGAGAAAACTGCAATGATCATCAGTCTCCTATATACTTCTTTAATTGTATTCTGCAGTTTATAATCCTATTCACACTTATGCTTGCCTGTGTGTGTGAATGTGCGCACTTTGTGTGTGTGTGTGTGTGTGTGTGTGTGTGTGTGTGTGTGTGTGTGTGTGTGGTCAGGGAGTAGTAGTAAATTTGTGCATATTTTAATCTTTGTATCAGATGTGTGAATATGCTTTAATGCATTGGTAAACATCAATAATAGTGTTGTTTCTTTTTTATGCTAGGAATCTATCTATGTACCAGATCCAGTGGTTTCAATGTCTATTAAGCCAGTGAATACGAAAGACAGAGATAACTTCAGTAAGGCTGTAGCACGTTTTACAAAAGAGGATCCTACATTCCGTTTTCATTATGATCCTGACAACAAAGAAACCATTGTATCAGGCATGGGAGAGCTACATTTGGATATCTATGCTCAAGTAAGTTACTGTATCATGCATTTCACAAAGATTTTAACCCTGGGTGTCATGATTATTAATAAAATTGTATAACAAATGTGTTTCACGATAAAATTAAGGTGTTTAATCTAAATGATCTACCATTCTGTACACAATTCGAGTCTCGTCTCTTTGGCAGTCTTATTTACTCGCAGGTTTGAAGTAAGCTAGTGTTATGATACATAATTTGTTTGTTCAGAATAATGTTGCAATAAACCAGTACTTCACTTCTTATATGATGAATGGTGACACTTGTAATAGGGTTGGCATGCTAAGTAATATAGAGGATGCATATTTTAGTTACATTACTGGCATGAATTGTGCTGAGAGTTTGTACTTGGTGAAAAATATTGTGCTTGCAGTTTCTTTGCTAAGTAAATGTATATCTAAAAAGCTGAAAACATGTAGCTATTGTCAAAAATGGCACTTTTGTAGCTATTTTTTTTGGTTCTTATTTGTACACACTCAAGAATGAACACACAATTGGGGAATACTTTCAAAATGTAGACATCTTCAGTTCTGGGTTGGAAGTTTCATGTTCCTCGATGATGTTTAGGGTCATTCCAGTGTTACTGGAACAACTGGCAGGCAAACTGGAAGCTTAGTGCCAGACCTTTTCTTTGGGATGTAATATTTGTTACCTGTTGTCATTCTCTTGTACCTTTTATGCTTTGCCTTTTTGGGTTCCTTGCATTTTTATTTTTTAAGGGAAAAAATCTTTGCTCAGTTGTTGGAATTCAACAATAAAATGATAGCTTGCATCTCCTATGTTGAGCTACAGACAGCATAATAAAAAAAATGATCATACATGATTTCAGCCACAGGTATCAACAGTATATAACACATATTCATTCATTCAGTCGCAGGCACAATGCAAAAAACTGTCATCTCCGACTTCAGCTTTCTGAGTAAGACACAATAAGCTTAATAACAATAAACATTTCATAGATTTCATTGTAGTTCTGTGTGGGAATGCAGTTGGCAGAGATTTTAACCCTGGGTGTCATGATTATTAATAAAATTGTATAAGAAATGCATTTCACAATAAAATTAATGGTGTTAATCTAAATGATCTACCATTCTGTACACAATTTGAGTCTCATCTCTTTGGTAGTGTTGTTTAGATTTTCACCCAGGTGAAAATATATGACATCCCATCTTACAACAATAAAATAAGTTTATCTTGCAATTCGCCCCAAAAACAATTGTTGGTGCACTGACACAGGCTCATCAAAAAGGCAATCACACGTACAAACTTTAAAACTTCCAACATGAGCCTTCATCAGTAGAGTACAGAATCATTCATACAATCACAAAGCCTCAATCATCATCAGTATAGTACATAGTGTCATTCATACAATCACTGGCAAATCTCACTATCAAACAGCCATCATATCTGGCAACTGCATTCCCACTCAGAACTTACAATGGAATCTATGAAATGGTTATTATTATTAAGCTTATTGTGTCTTACTCAGAATGCAGCAGTCGGAGATGACAGTGTTTTGCGTTGTGCCTCTGATTGTATGAATGAATGTGTGTTCTATACTGTTGATGGCAGTGGCCAAAATCATGTATGGGTGTTTTTTTTTTTTTTGCTGTCTGTGGCTCAACATAGGAGTTGCAAGCTGTCATCATTTTATTGTTGAATTCAAACTTACACTTTCCTCTGTTAGATGATGTCCGTCTCATAAAGAAATGTATACTGGAAAATAATGTGCTGTGCTGTCATCTCAATATTATAGGTGGTCTAAAAACAGCATTTCTGACAATCAAATAAACAAAAACAACCTTTTGTAAGACATGGTAAGCTTTATAATAACAAATGTTTCATAGATTCCATTTTAAATTTTATCCGATACCAGAAACTTAACCTTCAAAATTACAGAGTACACATTACTCAATAATGCACATCTTTGTCATATATCTCTGATGGTGTTTTTCCACCCTGGCTCATATGGTGAAGGAGAAATATCCACATTGTAGAATAAACTATATATAAACATATCAAAACAAAACAGAACACTCTACTAACACAACACTTGAGCAAACAAATGACAGCCAATCAGCTTATGTCATCAGTGTCAGTTTCATATCACTATGCAATAGTTCAGAGGTCACAAGAATGGTACACTATCTTTGTAACAGACATTATTTTGCCATTGAAAGCCTTTAGTGTATTGCTATTACCCATTTAAAGTATTGAACATTTGTTTTATATCATTTAGGTTACATTATTATCCAATAAAAGCAACTGTTGGCTTTCCCTTAACTTGTAATCGATATTAATAATGGTGTGCTCCATGTGGCAGGCTACAGAACTTACATGTGGCCCCTTTTGGATCTAACAACATCAACCAGATGGCCATTTCTACATATATACTCAGGGATTTTTATGAAGTTAGCCAAATTTTATGCTCAGTGATTTAATCATAGAAAGACAATATCTTAAAGTAACATCGTTTTCCAGTATCATTGCAGATGCCAGTTTTGTTGCAGATGACCAGTTTTGGAACTAGAGGACCACATACTTTTCCTAAACTCCATGCTTACAGACCATTATCTCCAGCGAGATGTGAACCACCACCCTCAAAAAAAGTGAGGCATCATAATGATGTTGGCCTTATAGAGTAAGGAAAATCTATGAACCAGAACTTGTTAATGGGGAACCAAACCATCTTACCAATCCATTGCTCAAGAATGGGTAAATGTCCACTGTCGTAAAGACAGGATTAAGAACACCAAGTAAAAATCTTGGAAATCTACAAGCTGCTGTGAAGTAGAAAGTTCTCTGGCCTTTCATGAAGGATGTTAATGGTCGCATATGAAAAATTTTGATGAAGTGGAATGTCTCCATAATATAAAAACCCAAAAACTACAAACATTATCAAAGACACATTGCCAAACACCTCATCTAAAGTCAGGTTCTGTGGAGAATTTTCCAATAGCTTTGAAATAAAAACAGGAGTCAGCCAGGGAGATGGGTTGTCGCCTATACTTTGGAGAAAATCCAATGCGAAAGGCATCAAATTAGGAAACTGAAAGATAACATACATTTATATTACTTGGCAATCATGGTGGACATTGATCTGATCACAGACGTACCAGAGAATGCAAAAATCCAAATAGAAAATCTAATTGAGCAAGCAAGAAAAGTCAGTGTACAAATTCCTTTCACAAAGATAAGAGTTTATAATGAATGTAAAAAATTGCCCAGAGAAACTACTCGTAAATCAAAACAAAATTAAGAAAGTTAATTCATTAAAATATTTAGGTGAGTGGCTATTCATAAACAACAATGAGAAAGAAAGAGCAAAACAGATGACCATAGCATTCCAAACCACCAAAAAACATATACAAGAAGAAGGCATTATCATGGGACACCAAAATTAAACACTACAGCACAGTGTAGAAAACAGAGGCTCTGTATGGTGTTGAAACACTAAGTCTAGTCCAAAAAGGAGGGATCAATAAACTAATGAAAACGGAATGGAGACTGATGAGAAGCATACTTGGCACAAGGACAACAGGAACAGAATATAAAAGACCACAATCCAACAAAGAAATCTACGAACACACAGAGAACATAATACATACCATACGGAAAAGAAGAATGTCATTCTTTGGATATTTGACGAGAATGGAAAATGACAGGCTGACAAAGCAAATCTTTAATAAAATAATAAAGCTTAAAGGACAACCAGTGTGGTTTACACAGACTTTAAATGACCTCAGAGAAGCAAACATCGACATAATGGACACACACAACAGAAACTTATACAGGAACAAAATTCAGAAAGCGATCTTCAGGGAAGAAGAAGAAAGAAAAAGAAAGCAGCCTCACAACATCGGGGAGCTCGGAAGGCAAAGATCAGAACACATGAAATTAATGTGGGCAGAACAGAAGAAGCAGCAAGAAAGCAAGAGTTGATGTATCGATTTAACATGATCTGTAAAAGTGCCGTTCCAATAAATAAATAAAAACCCACACGAAGATTCAGAATCTCCTAAAGTCGGCAAAGAATTACAATAGAAAGGAGGGCGGCTTGGAACAACTATCTTATATCTGGGTTCTGGTGCTGAAGATGATGGGTAACAGTCTCCCACCATGGAATAATAGCAACAGCGGACAACAGCAGCCGACAATGCTGAATGGCACTCGAATATTTGATACCAGAGATGTCACACCTCAGTGCAGGAGTGCATGAAAACAATATTTGCTTGCAGCCACTAGTGAGGTAGGGTATGATATGAACATTCACAGAAGCCAGAATCCCTCTTGAAAAAGTTGGGTTTCCATAATAAACCCATCTTACCAGTGCATAAAACACCGTAATATTTTAGTAACTATAATATTAAATCAGTTGTTAAATGTCCAGTCTAGTGTTATTTACACTACTGGCCATTAAAATTGCTACACCAAGAAGAAATGCATATGATAAATGGGTATTCATTGGACAAATATATTATACTAGAACTGACGTGATTATATTTTCACGCAATTTGGGTACTTAGATCCTGAGAAATAAATACGCAAAACAACCACCTCTGGCCGTAATAATGGCCTTAATATGCCTGGGCATTGAGTCAAACAGAGCTTGGATGGCATGTACAGGTACAGATGCCCATGCAGCTTCAACACGATACCACAGTTCATCAAGAGTAGTGACTGGCATATTGTGACAAGCCAGTTGCTCGGCCATCATTGACCAGACGTTTTCAATTGGTGAGAGATCTAAAGAATGTGCTGGCCAGGACAGCAGTTGAACATTTTCCGTATCCAGAAAGGCCCGTACAGGACCTGCAACATGCAGTCATGCATTATCCTACTGAAATGTAGGGTTTCGCAGGGGACCAATGAAGGGTAGAACCATGGGTCGTAACACATTTGAAATGTAAAGGCCACTGTTCAAAGTACCGTCGATGCGAACAGGTGGTGACCAACGCGAGTAACCAATGGCACCCCATACCATCACGCCAGATGATACGCCATTGTGCGTTCACCACTATGTCGCCAAACACGGATGCAACCATCATGATGCTGTAAACAGAGCCTGGATTCATCTGAAAAAATGACGTTTAGCCATTCGTGGACCCAGGATCGCCGTTGTGTAAATCATTGCAAGCGCTCCTGTGATGCAACGTCAACGGTAACCGCAGCCATGACCTCTGAGCTGATAGTCCATGCTGCTGCAAAGATCCTCAAACTTTTCATGCATGTGGTTGTTGTCTTGAAAATGTCCCCATCTGTTGACTCAGGGATCAAGACGTGGCTACATGATCTGTTACAGCCATGCGGATAAGATGCCTGTCATTTCGACTGCTAATGATACGAGGCCGTTGGAATCCAGCATGGTGTTCCGTATTGCCCTCCTGAAGCCATCGATTCCATATTCTGCTAACAGTCATTGGATCACGAGCAGCAATTTCGCATCACGATAAACCGCTATCGCGATACGCTGCAATCTGACCTTTATGGAAACATGATGGTACACATTTCTCCTCCTTACACGAGGCATCACAACAACGTTTCAGCAGACAACAGCAGCCAATTGCTGCTTGTATATGAGAAATCGGTTGGAAACTTTACACATGTCAGTACGTTGTAGGTGTTGCCACCGGTGCCAACCTTGTGTGAATGCTCTGAAAAGTTAATCATTTGCATATCACAGCATCTTCTTCCTGTCGGTTAAATTTCGTGTCTGTAGCATGTCATCTTCGTGGTGTAGCAATTTTAATGGCCAGGAGTGTATTCGTTTGATCACTTCTGTTTTTGCTTTTCACTTCTGTTTTTGCTTTTCTTTGTGAAATCTGTGTGTGGGTCAGTTGGGTCATCAGTGTCTCCTTCCCCTTATGCTGATGACTTTTGTATCCATTTTAGCTCTTCCAGTACCCAAGTTGCTGAATGGAAGTTGCAGGGAGCCATCTGGAAGGCGCAGTCTTGGGCTCTTGCTCACGGCTTCCAGTTCTCTCTTGCACTTCTGTCGGCATCGGACTATTCATTCTCATCCTGAACTTTATCTTCATGACCACTTACTTGAAGTAGTGGAAACCCATAGGTTTTTAGGGCTGGTCTTTGATGCTCGGCTGAAGTGGCTTCCCAACATTCGTCAGCTGAAGCAAGAGTGCTGGTGCCATCTGAATGTTCTTAGACACCTGGGTTGCTGATCGCTCCACACTGTTGTGACTATACACAGCGCTGGTACAGTCACAGCTTGACTTTGGGTGCATTGCCTATGGTTCGGCATCACCTTTGGCATTGCTCCTGTTGGGCCCCATCCACCACTGTGGGGTTCATATTGCAACTTGTGCCTTCCGTACCAGCCCCGTTAACAGTCTACTTGTGGAGGCAGGTGTCCCACCTCTGCGGGTTCACCGCCAACAACTGCTCGAGGCCTATGCGACCCATGTGCATTGCTCACTGAACCCTCGTCTGCTTTTCTCAGATGTGGTCGTCCGTCCTCAACAACGGCGTCCCTGTTTGGGACACATAATTGCTTTCTCGCGTTCTTTTCTGTTGGAACTAGAGTCCTTTCCTTTACCATCTCCATATCGGGCCCATGGACATACTCCTCCATGGTGCATGCCAAGGCCGTGTACTTGGCTGGGCTTGGCCCATGGACCCAAAGACTGTTCCCCCTGAGGCTCTTAGACATCAGAGTCTCACTGTCGTTGCCTTGTTCCCTGGATGCAATCCAGTCTTCACTGGGGTGGTTCAATGGTTCCACATTGGCTTTGTTTACTTCCACGGTGACCATATCGAAAAGTGCTCCTTGCCAGATGGCTGCAGTGTTTACACTGCAGAGCTGGTGGGCATTTACCGTTCTCTTCATCACATATGATCCTGCTCAGGGGAGTCCTTCCTTATCTGCAGCGACTCCCTGAGCAGTCTTTGTGCTTTGGATCAGTGCTACCCTCATTCTCTCCTTGGTGGTAGCCATACGGAGATGCTTTCTGCCCTTGACAGTGGTGTTTGTGTGGTCTCCACATCATGTTGGTATCCCAGGTAATGAATGTGCTGACAGGCTTGCAAAACAGGCTGTCGAGGAGTCTGTGTTGAATATTGGGTTAACGCCTTCTGATCTCCGGTCTGTTTTGCGCCATAGGCTTTCTAAGCTTTGGGATACCAAGTGGCGTACCCTGACAGTGCCCAATAAACTTCGGGCTGTAAAGGAGACCATGGGTGTGTGGCGTTCATACATGCAGGCCTGCTGCCGGGACTCTGTAGTCCTTTGCCGGCTCCGCATTGGCCATACTTGGCTGATGCATGGCCATCTTCTTTGTGGTGAGGACCCGCCTAAGTGTCGCTGTGGCTCCCGCCTGACAGTAGCCCACATCTTGGCGGATTGCTCTTTTGTATCCGCCCTGCAGCGGAGTTTTAATTTTCCTACACTTTTATCCGATGTTTTACATGATGACGCTCTAATGGCTGATTCTGTTTCATGTTTTATTCAGGACAGTGGTTTTGACCACTCTGTTTAAAGCTTTGTTTTTGTACACTTTTTGTATTCCTCTTGTCCTCTGATTGGTCTCCCCATGTTGCCGCATGGCTGACGTTTCCTCTTTTTAGTCTCACGGTAGGTCAAGTCAACCACGAACATCGGCGTTTACTTTCCATTCCTTGTTGTTGTTCAGTGTTCTTTGTCTCATTTTGTGTTCTCTTGTTGCCTTTATTGCCCTTTTACTGACTAGGGGCGGATATTCCTCCCCTTTGCTATTTTAATCCCTGGGCGTCTTTCCACATTTTTGCTTTTTCTTGTGACGCCCAGTGATGGAATGGGGAACTGATGACCTTGCAGTTTTGTCCCCCTAAAACATCCAAACAGCAACAACAACAACAACACAGTGTAGTATTCTCCTGCAGGACATCCTCTGTGTTGCAGCAGAGGTCCATACAGTTGTGGGAAGAAAACTGATTGGCAGTGACTGACATTAAGCTGTGATAGGTGAATCTATCTGATCATGGCGATCCTCTTGATAGTCCCTCAGTTGGGATGAAGTTGCCTTGATACACCTCAAAATTGGGACTTGTCCAATGATGCATAGTTCAGTGGTGTTTTGCTTCTAGTTACAGATGGTTTGGTTGCCAAGTGCTGATCTCATCTGTGCTATGGTGGAACATCTTGCAGCTCCTTCATCAAGGACGTTGGGTAGTTTCATGCACAAAGTGTCTGACCCCTTGGCATATTTTTTGACCAGTCATCAACAGTGAAATTATGCATCTGGTTGTGGCTTGCCCACATGTGCTCATCAGTAGGCTGCACCGTGCACAACATTCACTCCATGGCCTGCGACACAGGGTCCATGTTGACTTTGCAAGTCCTTTCCTGTCCCTAATTTGGTTGTTCATTGTTGATGCCTTTTCTAAATAAGCTGGAGTGGCCGAGCGCTCGAAGATGCTCTGCCGGGGAGCTAAAGAAATGTTCAAATGTTTGTTAAGCTTAAGGGACTTAAACTGCGAGGTCATCAGTCCCTAAATTTACAAACTACTTATGAACTACCATATACTAAAGAAGACACAAACTTCCATGCACGAGTGGGGATTCGAACCTCGACCGTAGTGGCCGTGCAGACTGTGACTGGCGCACTCCAGAACGCTCGGCCACTGTGGCTAGCTTACTGTGGAGCTCTCGGTTGCTAGCCATTGGAGATTTGAGTCCTTCCTCGGGCATGTGTGTGTGTGTGTGTGTGTGTGTGTGTGTGTGTTGTCCTTAGCATAAGTTAAAGTAGTTCATAAACCTAGGGACTGATAACTGCAGCAGTTAAGTCCATTAGTTATACAAATATCTGAACTTTTATTATTTCTGTTTTTCTTATTGTTCATCAATGTCAACTGCAGCTCTGACTCAGACTTACAAGGAAAGTACTCGAGCTCGAAAAAACACAAATATACCAAAATCATGTGACAGATAATGTAGAGGTCCCTTATTGCACCAGAGATACTCTCGCATCTGCAAAACTTTGCAGTCGCCCATTAGAGGCCTCTGCGTGTGCCATGCCGCATTGCACATTGAGCTGCTGGTACGCCAGTCGGGACCAGTAGGGACAGTGCGGTGTGCCTCTGAAGTTGCATTTTGTGACGTCAATTAATCCTGCTGATGTATTGCGATTGGTTGAGATGAAATTCCGAAGAGCCCTTCTTCATGAAAATGGTCTTGGTGTAGAAGATGAATCATTTGCATGTTTCTGGTAGCTATTATAGTGCAGAAAGATGAGCATACATTAGAAACACTATAATAGATAACAAGTAACATGCGAATGATTCATCTTCTACACCAGTGCCATCTTCAAGAAGGTTTCTTCGTAACTTCATCTCAACCAGTCACACTATCCGATGCTTCACTACACAAATAACGTCACAAAACGCAACTTCAGAGGCACACTGCACCATCACTACTGATGTACCAGCAGGTCAAAGTGCAATGCGGCATGGCACACGCAGAGGCCTCTAATGGGCGACTGCAGAGTTTTGCAGAAGCGCGAGTACCACTAGTGTAATAAGGGATCTTCACATTATCTCTCACACAGTTTTTGTGTATTTATACTTGTTCGAACCCAAGTACTTTCCTTGTTAGTTGCACATTTTTGCTATTGAAGGTCTTCTTTCTACAGCTGTGGCTGATAATGGTCCTCAGTTGGGTCTCAGTCTTTTCCTCATTCGTACTTTTAAGGTTCAAATGGTTTAATTTGTTGAGTACTCCACCATTGAGGTTTTGAGGCACTTTTTAAATACTTACAGATTTTCGCCTGCAGATGATAAGAGTTCTGCAGAGTTGCTTCATCACTGGAACTTTGCACCCTTTTGCATCTCTCTCATCTGTTGCAGCAGCCTCCTCATGGCAATGGGCGACAGTTTGAATCCTTGGCTTTGTTTGCAGCTGCCAGGGCCGCAATCTCTGCAAGTGGTGCACCTATGATGTGTTATTGGCATGTCATCATGACCAAATGCATCCTCACATGATGCTTTGTTTAGAGCTCAATACCCCTTATGGACTCTGGAGGCATCCCTGTTGTGGATAAGAGGTAGCATTCTCTCTTCATGCCACAGCCACATGCTGATCGTCGAGGTGTAATTTCAGGTGGTTCTTGTCTGCCACAGCCCCTTCTGTCATGACCTTAACACCATCACCACCACTTTGTGGCTGACCAGGTCAGGTCGCTTTGCTTCCATGGGATCCTTCCAATGTTCAGTGTTCCAGCCAGTCCAGCACACTTCATCAGCAGCCCTGTACCATCGCAACGAGATGTCAGAAGTCAACATTTTAGATGTCACAGTGCAACCAGAGTGTCACTAGTTGATCTTCAGCCAGTGGCACCAGTGTGTCATTTCCATTGTTATTCATAAGTTCCATCATGGAACCTCATGTCATCACCAACAGCATCACCAGCTCCATCCTTCCTAGAAGAAATGGACATTGATGATGTTCCTACATCGACATAGGCAGAGCACCTTCTCATCAAGAGGAAGGGGTGGTACAACAGGCATGCCATTTTGATGCACCACAAGTCGATGCTGCATGGCGAACTGAACATTTGCCATATACTTCTAAGCTGTCCACCTGAGGCCGTACATAACTCCCATTGCCAACAACATGGCCACAGTGAGGCGTTCTAGCAGGAAGATTCAAAGATATATTGCAAGTGTGCAGCTGTGTTGGCTCAGTTTCCACCTAATGCTCAGCGGTGTTAGTGTTAGAACTTCTACATTTGTTTTCAAGTAATAAATAAGTGATGAGTAGCTACATAGGTGGTTGGTTATCACATCAAACATCTCGCCTGTTAGAAGGCATTGAAATAAATTCAGTGATGAACTTGAAAATTTGTGCTGGATTGAGATTCGAAGCTGGATTTCATGCTTCGGGCTGTGTTCGCTTTAACCAATTACAGTATCCAGACACACTCCCTAGCCCACCCAAATTTTTTAACTTGCATTAAATGTATTCTGCAATTGATCAGGAATATTTGTCATCCACACAGATATTGTTATTTTTCTGTTGGAAACATACATTCAATTAGAGATATGGTATCTGTTCTTTTTTAGATGTCTGCAAGGACAGACAACAAATCTATAAAAGTAAATAATATTTGCTAGATAATTTGAATAAATCGGCTCCACTTATGTCATAATCTTTGGTGATTTCCCATATGGTGAGTCACATATGAATGATAAGTTTCAACAATGCACTTTAGGAACAGCTTGTAAAGCTACTCACTGTTAAAAAATTTTGGCCATTTTGATAATCAAAGTGCAAAATTTTTCTATTATACTTTCTGAAACTGTCAACCTACCCAATAACTTATTTTTAATGCTTTACACATGCATTTTCAGTTTAATGTTGTGAATTTTTTGATAGCTATTTCACATATTTTAAATGTTGCAGCAAATGGAACGATTTTTGGAATTTCTGATTTCAAAGTTTTGAGATAAATCTTATTTATTTCATTTTGCATTTGCAGAGGATGCTTAGAGAGTACTCCTGCGAAGTTGTACTTGGCAAGCCCAAAGTTTCCTTTAGAGAAACTCTTGTTGCACCCTGCGAATTTGATTATCTGCATAAGAAACAATCTGGAGGTGCTGGACAGTATGCAAGAGTAATAGGCATCATGGAGGTAATAATAGTGCCTGCATTAATACAGTTTTCATTAACTCTTTGGTTTACATAGTTTCAGGCATGAAAAAGACATTTTTTTTTAAATCTTTCAGCCACTTCCTCCAGAGGCAAATACCATTTTGGAATTCTCAGACGAAACAAGGGGTACAAATGTGCCTAAACAGTTCGTTCCTGGAGTGGAGAAAGGATTTCGTCAGCTGGCAGAGAAAGGTTTGTATTCAGTCAAAACTACATCATATACATGTTGCTATATTCCATTTTCTATCTATACCTATTATTCCACTCTTTCATCTTTTTTGTTATTGTGCACTTTTTCAGAGTACAGTTCATCTAATGTATAGTAGCAAATTTAGTTATCATGAAGTATAAATTTAACAAGAAAATGGCACTGTAATATATGAAGTGGCTGAATAGTACTCTGATAAAAATGTGATCTTCAAGTGTTTAAGAGGAATACATTTATGAAATAGTCAAATATTTTCCATACATCTAATGGAATGAAATTGAGTGTGGTAGTTTCAAATTTACTTACCATACCATTAGCACATGGCATTTATAGTTTATGGTTGTATGTTCTGACAGAATTTATTGCATAGTAGTTCTGGAGTTCCAACTTAATCTTATACTCAGTTTATTTATTCTTTCTGCACTTTCCTCTCTGCAAAATTCCTTTTGTCTGTCTGTGGATTGACTGAGCGCTCTAAGGCACCTTGCTGAAGAGGCACATGGTTGCTTGCTGTTGGGATTAGAGTCCTCTCTGGTGTGTGTGTGTGTGTGTGTGTGTGTGTGTGTGTGTGTGTGTAAGAGAGAGAGAGAGAGAGAGAGTGTGTTTTGTCCTTAGTTTAATTAATGATGGAAATTCTCCGCAGAGATGATAAATAGATTGGCTGGTCAGTACTTACATTTTTGCTGTACCACCGATAGTTACACACAGAAAGAAAAAAAGGACGAAATTAAACACGCTTTCGGAACTATGTTCCTTCTTCAGGTGGAGAGGAGGGGGGAAAAAGAAGCAAAAAGGAATGGGAAAGGAAAGGAGAGGTAATTGACGACCTAGGTCTTGAGGATTGTGGAAGTCAGACATATTGTGTAGTAGTACTGAGCCATGCCAAAGAGGATACATATATAACCAGAGAGGAAAGATAAAACAGTAAAGAGAAGAAAAGGTGAGTGAACCAAATGATGCTCAGGGGGGGAGAACGGAGGTTGCCTAAAATGTTTTTGATTAATGGGAAATATGGAAAAATACACACACACACACACACACACACACACACACACACACACACACTCAAACAAACACCTCTGTAGCTCCAAGGGATTGGTGTTAGTTGGTAGTAGAGATGGGCTAAACCGTGATTTTCCGCTAACAGTGATTTCCGTGATTGCTACTTTTAAATCACCGTGATTCTAAACCGTGATTAATCACGGTTTAGAATCACTGTTTGAGGTATTCACGACATGTATCCCTCCGCGATTTCTACTCCTCCCGCTATTCCGTGATTTCAGCTCTTTCCGCTATTTCGTGATTTCTGCTCTTTTCGCTATTTTCGTGATTGAATCGCCGCGATTCCGGCGACTTGTATGATTTACCATGGAAGTGACAAAAATTGAGTTAGATACTTTTGTTATAATGTTTCATCCGCCAGTAACTAATTTATCGTCTCTTTGTTGTTATGAAAGTTATGTTGTGAACCGAGAAAAGTAAATCTCAACAAATAAGTCAATAGTAAGTATAGTTTAAAATAACTGTACAATAAACTTAACCACATCAAGACAATGAAAGAATCGTAAATATTCTTAGTAAGATACACACTTATAGACGACGAACGGCGAAATGGACGACATGTGTTTTTCAGTTTTTAACATGTTCCTGCCGGGCCCTGGCGATTTTCTAGGAAAAACGCACTAGTGTATGGGAACTGGTCGCTGTCCATAATGGGCTTTTAGCCGGTACACCCGCTCTTCGCTAATCGGTGATTCGCTGCTATACCCGTTCTTCGCTCATCGGTGATTCGCTGCTATACCCGCTATTTGCTGCATTGATATTAGTACAGATTTCGACCCACAGATGGCTCTTTTAGCCCTTGCTGCTTCTCTTTCCTCACCTCCTCTTCGCTTTTCCGCTATTCGCTGCTACACCTGCTATTCGCTGCTGTATTTAGCACTCATTTCGGCCACCAGATGGCTCTTTGTAGTTTGTAGTACTGCTGTTCGCTGCTATTCCTGCTCGTCGCTACCAAACCGTGACCGTGACTGAAATCACGGTCAGATTCCAGATTGCCGCGACCGTGAAAACAGTGAATTTTCAATCACCGTGATTTTTCACGAGTACGTGATTTCTTGCCCATCCCTAGTTGGTAGTATCCAAATGGCATGTGTGGTGTAATACATGCCAAAGTCCCTGGAGTCATGCTGGAGGGCATGCTCTGCCACAGGATATTGGGTGTCCCCCAGGCGAACAGTCCATCTGCAAGCATTCATCCGCTCAGCCAATTTGTTGGTAGTCATTCCAACATAAGAGGCTGTACAGTGGATACATGTCGGTTGATATGACGTGTGTTGTCTTGCATGTGGCCCTGCCTTGAATAGGGTTGGTTTTTCCTGCGGTGAGGCTGGAGTATGTGATTGTGAGAGGATGCATTGAACAGGTTTTGCAGTGTGATTGGTTGCAGGAATAGGAACCATTAGGTAGGGAGGGTGGTTTCGGGATGTTGTAAGATTGGACGAGGATCTGCAGAGGTTTGGAGGCCGGGGAAGGCTACTCTGGGTGGTGTGAGAACAACACTTTGAAGTGATGATCTCATCTCAGGGCATGACTTGAGAAAGTCATAGCCCTGACGGAGCAATTTGTTGCGGCATTCCAGGCCACCTAGAAGCATCCCCTTGATTTGATTTGATTCTTTCAGGGAAGCCAAAACAGTCTTGGTCTAACCCGCCACTGCCCGCACCGAAACTAAGTTTATTGTGCGGTATCGGTCCCTGTATGTCCAGTAAAGCCAACCAATGCCATTGAACAGTGCAAGGAGTCCCTTTACCAGTTCTTTATTAGACACAATTTCTTCGGGTCTGGTTGTCCCAAATGTTCTGTGCCTTTTACTCTCCAATGCAATGCATTCGAAGATCAGATGTGATGCAGTTTCATCACCGTCATCATAGACCCTACATTTAGGGTCCTCTTCTGTTATTCCCATTGTATGTAGGTGTTTTTTGAAATTCCCATGGCCTGTCAGCAATCCAGCCATGAGTCTAATCTCTCTCCTGTTCAGCCCCAGGATTGCAGAGCTTCTTTTAAAACAAGGCTTTGACATCATTACCTTGCCATGTTTTTGTTGATGGACTTTGGTCCAATAATCTACGTGCTGTCTTCTGAGCCAGTTACATAGCTCCAATTTAATCATTGCCTTGGTGATTGTCAGGACAGGTTCCGGTCCAATAAATGGAGCTTCTGTCCCCATCCTGGCTAATCTGTCGGCATGTTCGTTGCCACTGATCCCCGAGTGGCCAGGGACCCACAATAGGTTTACTCTATTGCTTTCCCCTAGCTCCACCAGAACCCTGTGACATTCTGCAACAATTTTAGACCTTGTTGTAGGAGCTGCCATTGATCTCAGGGCTGCCTGGCTGTCTGAATAGATTTAGATGCTACGATCTTTGTAGCACCTACGCAAATTCTCCTCCACACATGCCCTGATGGCAGTGATTTCGGCCTGTAATACTGAGGCCAGTTTCCCTAGAGAGATGACGCCCTCCAGTCTTGGCTGCACCCCGTATACCCCGGCCCCAACGCCTTGGTCTGATTTCGACCCATCAGTGGACCAGACAATATCCCCCGTACGGTGTCGAACTATTTTCTCCCACTGCTCCCTACTTCCAATTGTTATACTGAAAGGCTTGTTGAAGCAGTATGTGGTTATAATATAGTCGGTTGGCATTTCCCCAACCTTTCCTATATTTACCTCACTCACTATTTTAGTGTGTGATTCTGGTCTCTGCACCTTACCAAGCTCCTTAGCAGCAACCTGCTGTTCTACCTTCTTCCACCACACGACCGCCCCATAGGTGATCCTGGGTCTAATCACTGTGGTGTATATCCAGTGCATACCCTTGGAGCTCAGGCCCCAATTTTTGCCACAAGCTCTCCTGGTACTAACGAAAGTACCTTTTGCCTTGGAGCAAATATTCCTAATGTGAGGGGTCCTTGTCAGTTTCTCATCTAGGGTAACCCCTAGATATTTCACTGTCCCCTTCACAGGTAGCGCTTCATTGAAAAGCTTTAGATTCCAACTTGAGTGTTGGATATGTTTCCTTGTGAATGGTACAACAACAGTCTTCTTAGGACTAACCCCCAGATCCTGTTTTCTGCACCAGTCTTGCACAATGTCCAAGGCACCTTGTGCCATATTCTTCACTGCCTCAGCAAATTTGCCAAGTATTACTACGACAAGATCATCTGCGTATCCTTGGCAAAAGTACTGCCTAGAGTTTAATTCTCCAATGAAATCATTCACCACTAGATTCCACAATAAAGGGGAAAGAACTCCTCCTTGCGGGCAACCGCTAGTGGTGTTGATTACCATTTTTTCATTCATCATGGAAGCCTCTACCTTTCTTCCACTGAGCATGGCCCTAGTCCACCTACATATAGTGGTCCCTAGGTCATGCACCTCTGCTGCCCTAACCATGGAATCGAAGGTCGTGTTTTTAAAAGCCCCCTCAATGTCCAGGAAGATACAGAGGGCTATTTCTTGAAAGTGTAGTGCTTTCTCCACCTTCCCAACAAGTTGGTGGAGAGCTGTCTCACATGATTTACCTGGTTGATATGCATGTTGGTTTGAATGTAGAGGAACCCTACTTAACCTCCTTTCTCCAACATGCACATTAACCAGCTTTTCCAATGTCTTAAGAATGAAGGACAGGCTGATTGGCCTCATATCCTTGGCCTTGGTATGATCAATTCTCCCTGGCTTTGGAATGAAGACAACCTTCACTGCCCTCCAGGCATTGGGAATGATTCCTGCTGCTAGGCTAACCCTGAATAACCTGCATAGGAATCTAATAAGATTTTCTCCCACTTGTTGCAGGAGAGCTGGAAAGATTCCATCAGGGCCAGGTGACTTGAACGGTTGAAATGTTCCCACCGCCCATCGGACCTTACTGAAATCGACACACTCCTTGGCCAGATCCCAGTCCTCTTTGCGAATACCTGAGAACCGTTGTCTCTCAGGAATCACATTCTGGTCTGAGTTATCCCCCAGAGTATATTGAGGAAAGTGAGTCTTGAGGAGCAGTTCCAGTGTTTCATGTGCTGTCTTTGTATACTCCCCATCCTCCTTCCTCAATGTTCCTCCTGGATTAGTTGGTACTCTAGTGAGGATTTTATGAAGTCTCGCTTGAGCAGCTGTGCCCTCCACTTCCTCACAGAATACCTTCCAGGATGCCTCCTTTGCCCATCTGATGGCAAGATTGTAATTGACAAGGGCCTCACGATACTTTGCCCATTGTCCTTTGCGCCTTGCAAGGTTAAACAGTCTTCATACCTGTTTCCTTTGCATTTCCAGGTTATTATTCCACCAAGGCACACTCCTATTTGTGCACTCCTTAGTGATTGAGCAGTTGTCCTGGTATGAGGTCACTATAGCAGAGGTTACGGCCTCTGCTACTTCCTCAAACTCTGCTGGATTCCTTATCGAAGTTTTAATTTCTGATAGGCTGAAGTCAAGGTCTCTCTTATATGTCTCCCAGTCCATTTTCCTGGGGTTCCTATAGGCTATGGTCTGTCTGGTTCCCATTTCAATCTTGAATTTAATATACATGTGATCTGATGAGGATGGCTCCAGGACCACATGCCACTGTTTGACGTAACTTCCCATCATCATGGAACCAAAAGTTATGTCACTTACTTCTTCCCTTCTACTATTCCTGAATGTAAGTTCATCACCCCTATTCAGGATCTCCAAGTTGTTAGATAGGAGAAATTCAAGAAGGTGCTCACCTCTACTGTTGGTGTCCTTGCTGCCCCACGATAGATTGTGGGCATTGGCATCACATCCCACCAACAGTTCGTCACCTTGCCGATGGCAGGCTTCCGTCAGTCTCCTCACTTCCAAAGGGGTTGGAGAGCTGTCTTCATAAGGAAGGTATGCCGAGGCCAAAACAATTTCCTTCTTGATGCCTTCCTCACGTTGCTGCATCCTGATGGTCACCAAGTCCCTGGAACAAAAATCCATCATTGGTATGAAAGGTATTCCATTTCTAACATAAATACATGTTCTGGAGTTTTTTAGATTTCTAGCATAAATCAGCTTACCTCCAGTACCACCGAGGCCCGATACTCCCCCTTTGTATAAATAGGGTTCTTGTGTCAGGGCCACGTCCACCTCCTGTCTCCCCAGGCGACGGCTCAGGACAGCAGTGGCCCCTTTACTGTGCTGCAGGTTTATCTGCAGCCATTCCAGTCCCCATCTTGCTGCCATTATTGCCTTTAACGTCTTTGATTACCCTGACGGCGACCTGCGAGAACCCTAAAAACAGTTTCAGGCCTTGCTCTCGCATTGCCTTCAGGGACTTCTCTCCGACCTCCACCACCAGGGTTCATCCTTCTGGAACGACCTTTTGGTTAATTACCCTCCAATCCTCTGTCGAGACTTTTGGGTTCTGGACCCTTATTTTCTCAAACAGAGTCTTTGGAGGGACATCCTTAAGGATCTTTGGTACCCCTATTGATACCTTTGCGGTCTTCAGGAGTTCGGTTGCTGTCTTGACCAGCAGCTTCGTGTCCTCCCATTGGGATATCATGGGCACCTTTTCCTTAAGCCATTCTGCTGAGTGCTCCCCCTCGCAGACAAAAATGAGGGCACCGCGATCTAGATAGACCCTCCTGAATTTGGGTCCTGTGCCAGCGTCTCCCCCAATCTCTTCAAAGAGGGCTATCTGCACGAGCTGCTCCTGCTGCGAGGTGATGCTCACCAGTGGGTATCCTTCTTGGACAACCGCCATTCTAAAGACCGAGACTGCAGTACTATAGGTCTGTTTCCCTATTTCCAGCCTCAGCCTTTTAGGATCATGTATGTCCAGAGAGGAGGGAGTCTTAGATTTCTCCCTAACCCTCTTTCCACCTGTCTTTGACATCGAGGGTGTCTGTGTATCCCCTTCGACCTGAGGCAGTTTCTTTTTGGATGTCTTGGGCTCAAGCCCTTTTGATTCCCTCCACTTATGCTTAGGAAGCCATTCTTGTCCTTCCTTTTGCTTCTGTTCCTTGAAGTTTTCTCCTCTGAGCCCAGACAAGGCCTTAATCCTAATCTGGTCCAACTTCTCTGTTACGGATCCCACTTCTTGCTCAGGTCTAGACCCTGATTCAGAAGTAGGAGTGCACTCCATCGGTCCTGATCCAGATGTCTGAGTATCTGAGGTCTCTGATTGCCCTTCAGATTCTTTTAAAATAATTTCTTTCTCCGTGTTCATCTTAGTCCCACGAGATTTGGGGATTTATATGGTCCACACCACGATAACCCCGCGTGGTGCAAGGCTACTTACTCAGGGAGGTCGCCTGGTATCCATGAGGCTCCATTCGAGACACATCCACCCGTGTGCCACGCACCCCTCGGCATGGATTGCATCACACCTTGGGTTGGGAAAGGACTGGGAGAGGATAAGGAAGACGGGACGTTGTGGGACACGTCTGATCCATCAGCTGAGGCCTTTCCGGCAGTAGGTTCTCTACCATCGGTATAGCCCTCTGTTTCACGCGGATACGGAAGCCTCTCCACCTGCACGGACAGTGCTTCGTCAAGGTGGTGTCCACCGGAGAGGAGCCTCCCCTTAGTCACCCAGTACCATCCTGGCCTGGCCGAATCTCCTTCAAAGCAAGAAGACAAATATTCAGGTGACTCATTCAATGATGCGGTAACTGTTCTTTTTGGTTGTTTTCAGGGAGTGCGAAATGTGAAGTATGTAGGATCATGCCTGTAAGTGAACAACTTTTGCAAGGAAAGGCTCAAAAATGGCACTGAAGGTTGGTGTGGAATATTCAGTGCTTTCAAACTGCTTAAAAAAACTTCTTAATCTCTCATTTCGGAGTTTAAGTGCACGGGGTGGAGCTGTGGATACTGACATTGTGAACTACTGGAGAAAACAGTACAACTAATAGAAGGTCATAAGACCAGGCATTTTTAACACATAAGTAAATGGCGTGTTTTAAAATTTACTTTTTGCGAAAACCTATTCTGTTACTGGTGAAAAATACACAAGAAAGAATGACTGCACAGTTGTGTGTATGTGAGTAGTGATGGTACTGAGAAGTTACCCGTACATATAGTAGGGAAATTTAAAACTCCAAGGTGTTTTAAAAACCTAAGAACATTACCTCATACAACACAAATACCTGGATGACTTTGAGAGTTCTTAGTTCCAGGGAGGATAGGTTAAAATCCAGTTTAAGAGTCAGCGGTCACTGACTAAAATGTAAACGAGCAATATATCTCAAAATCGTGACACACTTGTAGAAGATAGTTAAAAGTTTAGACAAATTTACACTATGAATGTTGCTGTTGCTCCTTGAACTTGCAAAAATAAAAGCTGTGGTACTATTGTAGTTACTGGTACATAATCGAAAATCGTGACATTTGTAGAAGTGTTACAGATCTAGTTGTCATGCACCTACCCCCACTGTCCATCCATATCTGTAGAAAATAATTTTTATGAATTACAATGTAACTTATTTTGGAAAAGTATATTGTATCGAAGGTATGGTGTGTTAAAATGATATTTATACATCAAACCAAGGGAGGCAATGACTTCTGAATGCCATACATGATTGGTTGCCTTCACCTTCTGTAATTCATGGTGCTACTACCAATATCTGCAAGTCAAGCAACAGCTGCTGACATGTAAACTGCATTTTAACTTATGGGTGCAGCAGGTATAAAACTAGTGCTAATGTTTGACCAGTGTCCTATATGTGTTGTTTTCTGAAGAATGTCAACATTGTTTTTTCCTTCTAATTGCACAAGTTATAAACAGCCTCTGGACCTGCACATAATAAATGTTGTTAAGCCAGATGTAGGATATCAGTTGATTGAAGATCAATTTCTATCCTTGAGCTGAAGTAAGTGATGAGGGATAACTTTCTGCAGGGAATGTACATGTTTGTTCCTGCTTTGCATTATGTATCACAACACACTGCATTACATTAGTTTGCAAAGGCTGGTTGTGGACACTGTCCCACATGAATAATTAAGAAGAGTATGGGACATTCCAGGACTATGCTTTTTGTAATGATGATTTTCTGACTGCCGCACCGAAGGTGAACATAAGTTACATGTAAAAGTTTAATGAAGGGCTGCTGTAAGGTAAGAGGTGGTGGTGATTATGATGAGGAGGATCAGGATCAGTCAGTGTACCCACTTTTGCAGCTGTACTCAGCTACTTTTCCTCTTTAAAAGTAGGTAACTCAATAACAAAAAACATCAACTACGTAGAGTAATAATTTCTGTCATTAGAGTATGCAGGATAAACAAAATAGTCAACTCTTTTTTATTTAAGAAAAAATAATGTTTCTGCAGAAAAGTGATACATATGTAATGGTGTATTTGAATTTGTAGCAGATTATTGGTATGTTAGTAATTAAATAGCTCCTATAACACATAAGTATGCTTGAATCAAGTATCTCCTCCTGTGTACCTAGGCACAATCCCCATTTAAGAATAACCCCTATTTACGGAATGGAAATTTCGGTCCCCTGATATTAGTTAAAAAGGGGTTTTACTATGGTACAATGTTTTCCACATGCTGCCAACTTCGAAATAATCAACCTACCGAATTCATGATATTGATATGCCATCTAGTGAGTAGCTACTAAATACTAAAATACACAGGGAGGTTTGTTTATTCAATTTGTAAGTTTTCTGTCAATATGATATTTTATGCTATAAAGTGTAAAATGAACTGGTTTGAAATTTGTAAACATTAGTCAAAGAAAATGGCATTTGGGGGGGGGGGAGGGGGGGGGGAATCATGCAAATAACCCGACCAACATATTTGATTTACTTGAAAATAAAAGTGATTTTATTTACATAGAACATTGTAAAACATTAATTAAGGATTCTAAAACAAATTGATAGCGATATTTTAGAAAATAAATTTTTATAAATCATAATTCATCAAAGGAATTGAGAAGTCTTTGAATTCTGAAAGTAAAACACCTCTAGTCATTTATTTGGAAAAATTAAAAAAGTACTACAGATGATGGCCAGTTGAGAATTACACCTTCAGAGAAATATTTTGCAAGTTTATGTTTCATTCAGAGAAATGTGGAGTTTCAACTTACCGAAAAATTGTAGCCCTAGCTAGTATTTTAAATTATTTTTTCCACCAGACTTGAATGATGTCCTGCAAGGAATTAGCAAGGACATTAATGCAGAGAATGATAAATCTTGGATTAAAATGTATGGCTTTACTTAGTTAACCTAGTTATAAGGTTCTTTAACTGTTAATAATAGTTACAACTTTGAAAATCTAAAAATTTTCCTAAATTCCCAATTTTTTGCAATCTTCCTGGACCAAAGAAATATTCCCTGCAATAGACCCATTCCATAAGTTCCTTCCCACTGGAAATATTCCCAGACCACATTACTAGTGGCAGATAATGAAACAAGTGTTAGAGGATAGAAAAGCAAGTGAAATTGCTCAACACATGAAAGGCCACGGGACCTTATGGAATAACGCTTTCACCTGGAGTATGCAAAGGCACTTGCCCCCTTTTTAGAAGTAGTTTACTGAAGGTCTGAAGGAACGAAGTATTCCTCAGGATTGGAAAAGGGTGCAGATCTTTTCCATTTGCATGAAGGGTCATCAGTCACATGCACAAAACTATAGGCCTATATACCCAGTGTATTTAGCAGAGGTCCCATTGGTCCCTAAAGTCCCTTTTGTTCTTTTTTCAAAAGTGTCTAAAAGGTACTTTTTTTCCTTCTCTATTTGGTCTCTAAAGTACCTTTTTTCCAAATTGGAACACACATTTTGTCATATTTTAATAACTTCAATAAAGCTTAACTGAGGCACCTTTCATGTTACAGCTGCCTTTAACCTTTGTCTCAGCATTTTTTGTCCCTTCTCAGCTCTTGCACGTACAAAAGTGTCCTGTCAAGGGGAGTTCACTCTCCTGGTTCAGATGGAGTACCAGTTCGATTTTACAGAGTATTCCATGACATTGGTTCCTTACTTAGCTTGCATTTATCGCGAATCTTTAACTCAGTGCAAAGTTCCTAGTGATTGGAAAAAAGTGCAGGTGATTCACATTTATAAGAAAGGTAAGAGAACTGACCCACATAATTACAGGCTAATATCATTGACATCAGTTTCCTGTAGAATTTTGGAACATAATCAGTTCAAATATAGTAAATTTCCTTGAGATGGAAAAGCTACTTTCTCTTAATCAGCATGGGTTTACGAAACATCATTCATGTGAAACTCAGCTTGCCCTTTTCTCACATAACATTTTGTGAGCCATGGCTGAAGGCCAGCAGGCAGATTATGTTTTTCTCAATTTCAAAAAGGCATTTGATGCGATGCCACACTGAAAACTGCTAACAAAGATATGAGTGTATGGAATAGGTTCACAGATTTGTGAATGGCTGGAAGACTCCCTAAGTAATAAATCGCAGTATGTTGTTCTTGACAGTGAGTGTTCATTAGAGACAAGTGTATCGTCAGTCGTGCTCCAGGGTAGTGTGATAGGACAGCTATTATTTTCTATCTATATAAATGATCTATATGTAAAAAAATAGATGAAGTCTACTTACCAGGCGAAGGAGCACAGGTAGTGATAGTAACAAATAAAACACACACACACACACACACACACACACACACACACACACACACACACACACACACACACACAAATGCCAGCTTTCGCAATCCAGTTGCTTCTTCAGGCAGAAGGGAAGGAGAGGGAAAAGGAAATGATGAGGGTTTTAAGAGAGGGGGTAGGGAGCCATTCCAATCCTGGGAGAGGAAAGACTTACCTTGGGGAAAGAAAAGGAAGGTGAACAAATACACACACCCACACATTTACACAGATGTATTTATAATCTGTTGTTATTGTCATACCATAGCCATACCGAAAATGGAATCTCTAAGATACATCAAAATATATCGCAAGACCCGCATTAAAATGACAACACTTGCACGCAACATTATACTTGAATATGGTAGTGCTGTAATACCAAACTGCATTTTTTGTCAAGTTTGTGTTTGCAGTGCTTAGTAAGCACAATAAAAACAAATTGTAATGTTCACCTACTTGCTGTGTTAACAATTTGCAAATTAAAAACTGCCTTATTGCACTTTATTTATATACTGCTAACTCGTCTCATCCTTTTTGGTCATCTTCAGAACAATAGGTCTGTGTCTACTGATGTGCATAAATCAAACTATGAAGTCAAAATATTCTAGCTCTAAGACTAAGCTTTGTGTATATTTCGTTCTGAAGATACCTCAAATTGGCAAAACACATTAGCAATCCTATCAAGACTTCTTTATAAATTAAATAAAGAATGGGGTCATTGGGTAGGGATGTTCATTAAAAAGAAATTTATTTATGTCTCTTTTTTCGTATCCCTGTTGGTCCCTTAAAAGTTCTTTAGGTCCCTTTTTCTTTTCTTTTTAACAAGTTGATCCCTTAAGTCCCTATTTATTTTTAGATTTCTGCTAAGAACACTGTCTACCTGACATCTGTCAATTGCAGAATTTTGGAACACACATTATGTCATTTCTGGAGAACAGAAATCTCCTTTGTAGGTATCATCATGGTTTCCAAAAGCAACGATCGTGTGATACAGAACTCGCACTATTCATCCATGATATTCAGATGGCAGTTGATAGAGGATCCCAGGTAGACATCTTGTTTCTTGACTTCTGCGAGGCATTCAGCACTGTTCTGCACTGTCACCTGATAAACAAAGTGCAAGCATATGAATTATCAGATCAACTGTGTGACCGGATTGACGTATTTCTAGCCAACAGAATGCAGTCTGTCATTCTCAATGGAGAGAAGTCACACCTGAGATTTGGGAGTAGACATTAGAGGCAATCTGAAATGGAACAACCATGTAAAATCAATCGTGAGTAAGGCAGATGGCATTCTGAGATTCAGAAGAACCATTGGGAAGTGTAGTCCATCTACCAAGGAAGTAGGTTACAAAACTCTCGTTTGGTCATTGCTTACATATCACTCATCTAAATCATTTAAGTGGGCTGTTTAATTGACAAGGTTTGCTAAGTCATGTTTCTTGCAACTGAGGAACAGGCTGATTTTGACTACTAATGACTAATGCTGTCATTTCTTAACTCAAAGAATCAATTTACCAACCTACTGCTGCTCAATCATTGTACATTACAATAATATGGGTGCTACAATGCAACACAGAGTTACAGCACACACGTGGCACCTGTCACAGCCACTGATGTTCTGCCTGGTAGGCAGATTTGGCAAGTAGAGCAGACACACTGGCTAGTGTTCTCAGTTTACGACTTGTGACTATGGTTCATGTACCTCACTGACTGTATGTGTTATTTATTAATAAACAGGTGTTACTCAATGCATGCTTGATATGTTGTAGTTACAACATGCTATTACAGGGGACTAAATTTAAAACTTCTCTGCTCAACAACAGTATCCACAAATTGAAAAGGATGTGCTCTGCAAAAATGTTATATCTTATGGGAGCCTAAGTTCCATTTCATTACTGACCACAAACTTTTGGTTACATTGTTCAATCCATCTGTTTCATTGCCTGACAAGATGGTGCATCATCTTCAGTGTTGGACCTTCTTTTTTGTCTTGCTACAACTCTCAAATACATTTTAGGCCTACTGTAGAGCATGCTACTTCTGACATGCTGTCCTGGCATCCAGTGTGGCTGGACCCCTCTTTCAATCAGTATGAGCTGCTAAGCTTTCATTCAGATGTTGAGGAGTCCCATGCTGTTGAAGGGTTCCCACTTCTGTTGTCACCGACCTGTTGTTGCATAAGGTTGTTTTGGGTTTTCAGCATCAGTAGCTGTCCTCCAGGTGTGGCTTTTGACCCTCTGTGTAACTACTTTGTCCTTCTGGCTATGGATGGGTCAACCCTTAGCATAGTGTTCCCATCTTTATTTCAGCAGGGCATTCTGGGACTCTTTCATTTCCACTGTTGCAGTGAGACACTGAGTGTTCACATGTCAGATATCACAAGGCAACTGGTGTCTCCCACCAATTCTTCATCACCACCACCAGTGTCCAAGGCCATGCCATTTCCATCCTTATGCACCAATTGCAGCCTGGAATGTGGTGTCACTGCTAACAGCACCAGCTCCATCCTTTCCACAGCATGGGCATAGACGATATTACTACAGCCACATAGACACCTTCTCCCCAAGGGGGAACAGGTGCTGCAATCCGACGTACAGTTACGGCACAGTGTAGGTCATTCCTGTAAGTAATTATGGGCTGTCAGCTGGAGGCTGCCTGTGGCACCCGGCGCAGCCACTGTTGTGGCACCTTGTGGGCGGATTTGCCGTATAGGGCAGACACACAGGCACTCACTTTCATTTTATGACTAGTGACTGTGATTCATATATTTCGCTGTCTGTATGTGTCCATTAATAAATGTGATTGATGTGTTGTGCTTTACAACAATGGGAGATAACCACACTGATTACTACATCCTTCAGGAAAAGTTTTAAATTGTTTGTGTCCAAGGCTTCTTCATTGGATGCAATCTGTAACTTGTACCACTGTATCTGTAAAATTTTAGCTATTCCCTTGATGAAGAATGCACTGGATTACAGTGAGTACAGGAACATGTTTTGTATGTTGTTTCATCTGTATTATTAATCCCACACCGACTCCTACCATGTCTTGCGACAGAAACAATTGAGGCCAACAATTTCAACAGTTCAGCACCTTTGAAAATCTCCA
The DNA here is from genome assembly GCA_026315105.1 of Locusta migratoria. Taxonomy (NCBI): domain Eukaryota; kingdom Metazoa; phylum Arthropoda; class Insecta; order Orthoptera; family Acrididae; genus Locusta; species Locusta migratoria. The sequence continues at coordinate 136,179,872 of CM048745.1, forward strand.
ATCCCATGGTGGTGCCCTTACAGGAAGCCATATATAAAAATTCCACTTATATTCAGCTTATTATTGATACCCCTAATGAAAATGGGGTATTCAAGAATTCTCTAATTACAAGAACAACCAAATTAAGAGCGTGTAATACCCTTGGTGCGACAGGTTCTTACACATGGATCTAAAGTGTGCACCTGACAGAAGTGGATATTAATAATCTAAGGCCATTTGAAAGGAAAATATTAAGTAAAAGTATAGGCCCGTGAGGGAGGCAGAAGGTTGGAGAGTAAGATACAACCATGAAATACAAGAACTTACAAAAGGGAAATATATACTGAAATTTACTAAATTGATTAGGACATGTGGAAAGGATGAAGGAAGACAATGCCCAAATGAATAATGAATGCTAGATTGTATTCCACCAGAAGGAAAGGCAGACCAAGAGCTAGATGGATGGACAACATGCTGGCTGACTTGATCAGAATGGGAAGCCAAGTGCTGAAGAAGAAGAAGAAGAGTAAGAGTGAAAATGGGTAACTGCTTAATATCTGATATGTCAATATTCTCATGGACAGCTAAGAAATAATGTATAAAAGTATGTTCCATACAACCCAGTTCCTTATGGATATCTGCACCTGTGTCGTGAATATGTCACATTATAGTTTTCAGAGAGAAACTTGGTCTTCTAACAAATGTCAACACATTTCTTCTGCAGCCATCACAAACACTTCTTTCACATAGCCGTACTCAGTAAATAGTTTAACTTTCTTGGATATATATAAAAAATAGACGAAGTACACTTACCAGGCGAAGGGGCACAGGCAGTAATAGCAACAAATAAACACACAGACACACACACACACAAAAATGCTAGCTTTCGCAGCCTAGCTGCTTCATCAGGCAGAAGGGAAGGAGAGGGAAAAGGAAATGATGAGGGTTTTAAGGAAGGGGGTAAGGAGCCATTCCAATCCCGGGACAGGAAAGACTTACCTTGGGGGAAGAAATGGAAGGTAAATAAATGCACATACACCCACACATTTACACAGGCACAAGTACACTTAGGCAGACATACTGTAGAACTGACAGTAAGGAGCCATTCCAATCCCGGGACAGGAAAGACTTACCTTGGGGGAAGAAATGGAAGGTAAATAAATGCACATACACCCACACATTTACACAGACACAAGTACACTTAGGCAGACATACTGTAGAACTGACAGTTCTACAGTATGTCTGCCTAAGTGTACTTGTGTCTGTGTAAATGTGTGGGTGTATGTGCATTTATTTACCTTCCATTTCTTCCCCCAAGGTAAGTCTTTCCTGTCCCGGGATTGGAATGGCTCCTTACCCCCTTCCTTAAAACCCTCATCATTTCCTTTTCCCTCTCCTTCCCTTCTGCCTGATGAAGCAGCTAGGCTGCGAAAGCTAGCATTTTTGTGTGTGTGTGTGTGTGTCTGTGTGTTTATTTGTTGCTATTACTGCCTGTGCCCCTTCGCCTGGTAAGTGTACTTCGTCTATTTTTTACGTATATTTTTCCTGTTAGGAATTTTTCCTCTATAATAATATATATATATATATATATATATATACGTAAAAAATAGATGAAGTACACTTACCAGGCGAAGGGGCACAGGCAGTAATAGCAACAAATAAACACACAGACACACACACACACACAAAAATGCTAGCTTTCGCAGCCTAGCTGCTTCATCAGGCAGAAGGGAGGAGAGGGAAAAGGAAATGATGAGGGTTTTAAGGAAGGGGGTAAGGAGCCATTCCAATCCCGGGACAGGAAAGACTTACCTTGGGGGAAAAATGGAGGGTAAATAAATGCACACACACCCACACATTTACACAGACACAAGTACACTTGTTGGACAGAGATCTCTGTCCAACTTCTTTGCTTTACACAAATGTCTGTCTAGGTGTGTTTGCGTTTCGATATGTCTGAGTGTGTGTGTATTTGTTTACCTTCCTTTTTTTCCCCTAAAGTAAGTCCTTCCACTCCTGGGATTGGAATGACTCCTTTTCCACTTCCTTAAAACCCATATCCTTCCCTTTTCCTCCCCTTTTTTCCTCTTTTTCCTGAAGAAGCTGCCAGTGGTGGCGAAAGCTTGTATGCGTGTTTGTGTGTGATTTTATTTGTTTCTCTCGACGAGCCGGTGCTTTTGGTAAGTCATCTCTTTTCTATTTTTATTTTTGTATATATATATATATATATATATATATATATATATATATATATATATATATATATATATATATATATATAAAGCTATCCTGTAGATGGACATGTGTTGTTACTCTGACAGTCCTCTACATCAGCATGTCCCTGTATTTCCAATATTAAGGTTCCTCATTCTTCTCCCTGACAGTCCACATTCTCATTTGCATGTCATGCGGGGTAATGACACTGAAAATTACTTTTCTTGTTGTTTCGTATTGTTACACACCAAATTCTTCACTCATTTAGTGCACGGCACAAAAATTGAAATTTTCCCCACACAGAAAGAAAAACTGGTTGCTCCATTTTGCTTGTACTAAACATGCTATTGTTGTTGAGTGTGCTACATCTGAGTGAGCCCTTCAGCTCAGCACTCATGGCTCCATTTATTTTGGCAGTATTCCAGCACACAGCTCTCACCTGACCTCACACAAACTGACTGGCTTGCTATTTGTGCTGACACGTCACACAGCCTCGAGATGTCTTCCTTGATGTATATCAAAACTTCTCTACAAGGGAAGACTGGGTAAAAGGACTTGGCATGTTCTGTTTTATAAGAGTGCAAATATGTTTATGTGCCAAAATTTTTGGTGCGGAATGGCAAAATTGGAACTGAGGTAGCTGGTTCCTCACTTTTATCTTTGAGTCTTTTAAACAGGAAAATATTTGTTGTTGTGCAACAGGAGAAGTTTCAACTGGTTTTTAAAATTACACTCATTCTATGGTGATGAATGTTAGTTGTGTACTGATTGTGCAATTTATTTTGGTTCCTTTATGATTGATGGAAGTCAACAGACTTAATGCCACTCCAGAACATTTACTTTTGATACCAATGTTAGCTACATTACACTATCGCGTGCCAGAACTATAAGTAGGCATTGTAGGTACAGTGTTGATCCGGTGTGAGTAGTTATGTTAATATTAGTTACAAAATTCAGTTAAGCAGCTATACCTGGTGCTTATGGTGACTTGTCATCAACTTCAACACATTAACCATTACTTATTAATTTCTTTTCCAAGCTATAAGCTTTTCTGGGAGGAGGAGGTGGGGTTTTCTCAGCAGCCAATGTGCTACAAGCCTATTGCAAGCTTACACTCCAAGGATCCTGTCCTCAGGTGCCCAAGAAGTGTGCAATAAGTAATTGTTCTTACATATTTTTTTTAACAATTTCCAGCTGCATTTAGGCATTCAGTAGTGCTACATTAAAGTCTGATGTTTGTCTCAATTGGTTTAAAGTCATAATTCAGCTTCTAGAATGCACTATATAGGAAGCTTGTCCATAACTTTATATATGTGTGATAAAAATCTGTATATAATTTTTCTATAAATAATTGGTTGTGATTATCAGCATTGTGTATCAGTTGCTCACACATGATATAAAAAAAAAAATTAATATTAACAGGAAATATTCTGTGAATTTGTAAGAAAAATAGCTTGATAGCTAAAAAGAATACTATTTGTTTGTACTTTTTTAATTGTAGCCTATTATCTTTATTGTTACAATGAACCATTATGAGTGTTTATAATATATTTATTATTGTGAATGTATTAATTGTTTCCATGTTTTGTAGGTCTTTTGTCTGGCCATAAATTAGCAGGTGTGAAATTCAGATTACTGGATGGAGCTCATCACATTGTTGACTCTAGTGAACTGGCATTTATGCTGGCAGCACAAGGAGCTGTCAAACAAGGTATTTATCAAACAGTTTCAAAAGAGTTTGTTATATGTATGCTCTTGGTTCATTTAAATGCTTTATTAAGTGTAATTACATACACTGATGTAATGACCACCTGCAATATAGGAACAAGTCTGTGGAACATAGATTCAAGAAATCTTTGGTTGATTTCTGAAGATATTCTCAGATCACACAATCCCTGTAAAATTTGGGGCAGTAGTTGTTTTGTTCAGAATTGGCACTTAGTAGGGTCCGTTGAGTGTTTTATTGGGTTCAGATCAGGCAAATTAGGTGGCCAAGGTTTCAACATAAGTTTACAATCATGCTAGTGAAACAATTGTAGCACATATTATGACCTTCTGAAATGGACAGTTAGTCTTTCCACAAAACAACTGTATGAAAGAACTATTCCAGTTGGTCCATAAGGCCTTCTGTTCTCCCTTTATATTGAGTTTGTAGATGGTGCTGTTGATGCCTGTGTGTGAGCATCCACTGAAATGAATCTTAAGCATCATCATCACAAATGTGTGCTGGAATTATCAAATGATTTGTATGCTTTCTTCAGGGTGTTGCATATTGGCTGGCCATCATTTTAATAGTGAGCAGTAGTTCACTTTGTAGAATGTATTGCTCAACTTACCCTTTTTAACTGCCTTTTAAAATAAATTTGTTTTGGTAATTTCTTTAAGCTGCTGTACTTTACTGCAGGTACAGTCTAAATCTTGATCTGTGATCGTAAATAGAGCTATTTGTCAAGTAATTATGAAGTATTTTCTCTCTCGTGTGATGCCCGAAAAATCAGCAACTGAATTGTCAGTTGTTTCAACATTTACAATTTCAACACAGGTGGCATAGTGAGCTTCTAAACAAGAAAACATTGAACCTATGGATAGATTGTATAGTGCATTACAGACCTGCAGACAAGGTGGTAATCATTATGTGCATCATGACTTCCATGTTAGAATGCTCTGTATAAACTAGACGTCGTTATCCCTTCCCCTCTACCCAAAATATAATAAATTTAAACCCTTTTACAGCAACACAATATAGTTGCTCTTCACTGACTGAACTTATTGTAACATCAGCATTACACCAAATTACATGCTGTTGCTGACTACAGGGAACCCATATCTCCTCAACCTTAGCATGTATTGCTTGTAGACTGGGCTGCTCATTGACCATTCTTTCACTATGTTGTCATTTTTCAAATATAATGTATGAAATTGCAATCATACACTTAAGCAGATACAAGGATTGAATAGGAGATACTAAGAAATTATAATAAGCCTATAGTCTGATTTAAACTAGTTCTCACTTGACATTTGTGGTGAATGTCATAATGTTGCGACTTGGTCTGTAGGCAATCTCCACAGTAATAAAAAAGCAAGTAAAACTTTTCAAGTCCACATGTGATGGATGCAACTTAAGTATCTTTCAGTGTGTCAAAAATCTTTTCTTAATTATAATTAGGTCAAGAGTTACATAATTTTTTTAAATATTTCAATTTTTCAAGTCACAAAGAATATCAAATTTATCATGACCTATCTCAGTAACTATTGGGTCTCTCAGTAATACATACCTTTTTTCATTGCCAAAATAACTCATTCACCAACAATAACATTTTAAGGTTTTTGCATTGCAGTACATTTCTTGTATATAAATTTCTTAAAAACTGTGTTTTTCATGCAATTGTCAGTATTGAATTCGTAACAATTATGACTATCTCCTACAAAAATTGTGCATCAATTTTAAAATTTATGTACAGTGTCAATCTCAGTGGTAACTCTAAGATTGTCAAACATTTTGTCTTAATTGAAGTAGGAGTAATTTTCCTGTCCTGAAAAGTTTCCTTCCTATCACTGCCGATCTCTGTAATAGTTTTAGACTTCGACTAACATCTTGCTATCTATACAGAATAAAATACAATTTAAATGTTGTGTAACTTACCATAAGGAGGTGATGGTAACTGGCTGAACAGTATTTAAACCATTTAAATATAAAAGTCATCAGTATACAGTAATTAACATAGACACCATCAAAGTTTTTTGTGAAAATGTACACCTATTGTGTATTGTTCATTTTCAATATCTTATAAAATTTGTTATTAATCATGGTTTCACTGAAATATTTTGTTTAACAATAGTTGAAAACTCTTCACAAAATGAACAAAGAAATGTAACTGTTGCCAATTAAATAGTAAAGAGAACACTGTAAAAATTAATGTTTGATGATTTTTAATAGCAACCATAATTATTAGTAATCTTTCATAAAGTATTGAAAATCAATAATAAACTAACAACTTATATTTTTCATAAAAAAAAATTATGAGTGTATATTTGTTACCATATATTAGACGAATTTTAAATTTAAATTTTGTAGGTAGCTGAATACAATGAATGAAAAAAGGCATTGCAAGATTTGAACCATTGTCTGTAAAATGTGTTTCTACAGTGCTACCAATGATCCATGGTGACTCTTGGAAATTTTGCCTCTTTTACATGTAATTAAAGGTCCTCAAAAACTATTAAATTAAGTCAATTTTCTCAATAATTTTGTATAATTGCATCAAATGGCTTCGACTGATTGCCATTTGAACTGCACGTACCAAAATTATATAAAAATACAAAAATACAATAGCCATGTGATCTCCTTATGAGTGATAAGGAGCATTATCCATAACAATTTTTATCTAACTGTAGAGTCATTGAACCATTTCATGAAGATATTATGGTTCATCTCTCAGCGGTAGTTGTTTGAAATGAATAACAGTAGACAAATAGAAATGAAACAATTTGAATTTCCAGCAAGTGCTACATTTATTCTTTTTCCTCTGCTGATAAGATCTACCATACTACTACAGCTTATGATATCACTTGTTCTACCTGTTATTAAACTGTGTTATGCATTCACCCATATTTCATCAAGATAAGCAATATCCTAAAAATTTGTCCCAAAGAATTATCTAAGAAAGCAGTAACGCCAGGCGGAAATATCTGGGAATTCAATTAATAATTTACAGCCAGAAGTACTAAGTTTACCTGAGTGTAGGGTGAGGTTTCTTTTTACGACAAATCAAGATTGAAGTGCAGTTTATAAGTCCATGACTGGTGCTTGATGTGTAGATGTTGGCAACAGCACAATGGATGACAGGAGGTGAAGGGGTCCAATGAGGAGTTGCATTCTTGATGTACTCTTGTCTGGTGAGTATATTAATTATTCTCGTAAGTACTACATGTTTACAAACCAGAAAGACTAAAGTTATTTCTTACTGTCAGCCCGAACACGACTGCTGATTGGTTGCCTTCGCCTGCCTCATTCATTGTGCTGTTGCCAAGCACCAGTCGATGACTCATAATCTGCACTTTAACCAGTATCGATAATTAGCTTTACAAAATATTAAACATTTATTCTATTTAAAACCATTCTTTTTTATATTAATGGTTTTCATTGTTGTTAATGTCATCTGCAAACTACGATACATATTTAACACCTATGTTACAGTTGTTATTTGATTTTGATAACAATAAGGAACAATATGGAATGCAAGCAATACCATGTCCTCTCTGTTCCCTCACCTGAATCAGCATAAATTCTACAACTCCAAATTAACACTCCAGCCAACCATGGAAACCATTAAATAACCCAAGCAAAATCAACAATTTTCCTAACAAAACTGTTTTGCTATTTACAGAAGTCATAATTACAGACAGACGATGACGATGTTTTACTGCAATAAAATCAAAACGAGTTTAGTGATAAAATATGCAGTTGCTTACAGTCACAAAGATTTTAGCAATGACCACTGCCACTGGAAATGTGTTTCTGTTCTCAATGAGAACAAACATTTCTTGTAGTATGTGTGTATTGTCTGCAATGCTGTCTTATCATCTCATATGTATAAAAACTGTAATGATACAGAGTGCTGCATTATTAATACGTGAAGGTGCAGACAAACAAAATCAAATGCCACTAAAGTTTAATATTTAATGCTACAGCTGTTTCAGCTGTTTGCCATTTACAAGCACTTGTGTGTTTATAAGAAGTACATTGATTAATTCAACATATTCTTAAAATCTTTGTAACTCATTTTGATTGTATTGCTGTAAAATGTCATGATTGGCTGTAACTAACACATTTTCTAAATTGCAAACATGTGTATAATGAAAAACTCATGAATATTTCATTAAATGTGTTATAACAATAATGCCAGAAGGTAATGACTGTCAGAACATCATAGATGTAAGTAAAAATTTATATTTAATTTTGTCACTTTAGTCCCAAAATTAATCAATGTAATTCTCATATACAATGTCCTCTGACAACATTTACTACACTTCAGGCCCAACAGTCAGGAAGTTAAAATGAAGTGCATCATCATCATTGGTCAACAAAAACATACTTAAGAACTGGTGACAGTTATTTGCTACAGGATCTGAATAGGAAAGATGGTTCTGTTTTCCATAGCTTCACTTTGATCTCATCTACCGATTTAGAATTTCTGATAAATGTAGTAAGGCCATTGGCTTAAAAAAGACAATAGAATGTTAATTTCAAGCCTTACAAATTTATACACATTCCGAAGCAAGGTATAGTTCCTGAAGTTTGTAGATCTCAAAATATCCACACCTACTAAAGACTCAAAATTATTGAGGGGTGTTTTTTATTAAAACAATACTGGACTTAGCTATAGTCTTTGTTCTTTGCACCTGTGGCAGTTATCGAAGCATATGTGGTGCCTTCATCTGTATAATGCTCATCCTTTCTTATGAGAAGTTCTACCATACTTGGGAAGCAACATTTTATTTTTTATGCAGTTTTTCTCAGAACCAAATGTAGATCAGTTCTGTCCAAAATGTCTGTTTTCATATTAGTGCCATTCTTGTAATGCTTGCTTCATATATTCCAAAATAAGTCTTCAGCCTTGTACAGTGGGAACTCGACTGCCTGCTGGCATTTCCACTCTTATTTTCCTAGAAAAACCAATAAAGCCATCAAAACCACAATGCAGTACAAAATTACACAACATGATAGTGCCATGCGATGGTCACATCTGGTAGTTGATCAGAAACATTGTTTCCTCTGAGCTTTACCAACACATCTAGCATAGATGTTTCTGTCTTTTGAAACATTTTTCAAGCTCAGTGTTTATGCGGCTTGATTTACTTTCAAAATCAGACATTAAAAATTATTGTAATTGTGTAATATTCTTTATGATTGTCAGGAGTGAATCGGACAGCCTCCATCTCGATTTCTTTGCTCACAAAGCTAACAATTCCATACAAAGTCCTAGGGTTTCTACAAAAGCACACAGTTCCAGTGACACACCACATTAAACATATCTGAAAATTATCTGTTTCTTAATATGGATTCTTGTACTAGAATAGTAGGAAATGCTACTTCGGTATATTAATCCTTTACAAATTGATTGCGTAAAGTACAAACACTGATTCAAACTACTCTATGAAAGTAAGATGACTCCATATTTCTCGAATGGCGAATCAGAAAAACCTCACCCTGTAATCAGATAAATATGGTAGATTTATAGCAGAATCCTAAGATTTTCATGACTTGTAACAAGGAAATTTAACTTCCTTGAAATAGGTCCACTGATACAAAGGTAGTATGTATGTTTTTGAGTATTGGATATTCATCTGAGTCATCTTTCTTGAATGTCTCTTTGCAGATTCTTATCACAGATTGTACAGTGATATGCAGAGCCACTGCAGTTCACTCTACAACTTTACCCAAAGGAAAAAAAAGTCACTAATGCATAAGTCTCTCTTTCTCAAAATGTTCTCTCAAGGAACACACACAGTCACATGCCTGACTGCATATAATCACCTAATGTCCGACACTTTTTGGAAGTTTTCTAGGACTATGCAATCCCGGTCTGCCTCTCTTTTGATTCCTTTCATCACACATCATAAGGTACACAAAGCTTAAAGTCAATCACACCTCTCACTTCCACAGTAACATCTCACTGAGGACTGGCTGGTACAAAATCTTAGGTAGCATAGCACAGATGTGGAAGTGATTACACAGTGTTAGCCATTGGTTTATTGGTGGTGGGAGCTTGTAGTCCACTACCTGTCAAATGACAACTAGTTTAAATCAGACTATAATGGGTAAAATGTAAATAAATTTGATTATTAAATTTATGCTTCAAGAAACATTCATTTTCTTATTATGTATGTTAATTTGTACTTACTAGTTGTGATTTGAAATTTTAGTGTTCGAGGATGGTGTGTGGCAAATACTGGAACCTATTATGACAGTTGAAATAACTGCACCAGTAGAATTTCAAGGTGTTGTCACTGGACATATAAGCAAAAGACATGGAATTGTGACTGGATCAGACAGTATAGAAGGATGGTTCACAATTTATGCCGAGGTTAGTTAACTTTACTAATAACAGCTTTTATCATTTAGATTTACTGTTAATTCGCTTCTTCCGATATGAAGCGTTAAATTTCTGCTGTATATAATGGTTGATACATGACTATAGTTATGTAGCTGCTAAAATGTCAGATGTGATATTTAAGGAATTTCTACACTGGATTGATATATGGTATGGTTGTGTGATTTGAGCCGCGGGGGAGCGACCGAGCACATTGAGACGCTATGCTAGGATGTGCTTGGCCATTCTCCGTCAGAGGTTTGAATGCCCCCTTGGGAATAGATGTTTGAGTTGTCTTTAGTATAAGTTAGTTCATAAGTAGTTTGTAAGTGTAGGGACTGATGACCACACAGTTAAGTCCCTTAAGCTTCATAAACATTTGAATGTTTGTTATTTGAAAGAGTTTGTGTTTGGAGGGGGTGGGGGTGAGAAGGAAAGAGTGAGTGAGAGAGTGTGTTCATGTGTATGTCAGAGAGAGACTGCTTCACTACTTAGATTTATCTGTCAACTTTAAAATACCAAACAGCTACATACATTCAGGCTCATTTATTACTCAAATGATTCTGAGAAAGTGTCTGTTGAAACTTGTGTAACTAGTCTATAAAGCACTTTCTACAGTGTGCGGTGAGTGCTGTTTAAAGACTTTTGAACAGGCATCACATGTTATCAAATAAAGCATTTTTGAGAGGCAGTGTTGACTTACTAGTGAATATCACATTAATTCATAAAAAGTGCTGGAATGATGTAGTTAACTTGCTTTTGTTACGCACACATGTTGTTTTAATCTTATTCTTTAACAGTATAAATTATTTCCACTATGGTATTGTAAAGAGCAGAAACAATACTATACTCAATTAAATTAAAAACAAAACTTGTATTTCTGGTGTAAGATATATAATGGTGCATGAGCAATAGTTACCACAAATAATGATTTATTGACTTTGAACATAGAACTAGTACAAAGTAATGAACACAGCAAAGGATAAACTGTCACCTTTTCTCGCCGCACAACACTAAATACTTCCTTGTACTAGCTGCAGGCCACTGCCCTTTGCATTCCTTCACAAAAAGTACGTGCTGATGACAGCCCTTTAAAGAAGACATCTGTTGATTCTGGCAGGACAACTGGCAGATCCGACAGAGGTGGCAGTTCCAACCTTTGAATATGACAACTAGTAATGTGATCTAATATGTATGAGTGAGGTGGCAGGGTTGGGGGGGGGGGGGGATTTAGAAGGGGTCCAATGGGCGTAAGTGAATAAGGAATCATCAAAATTGTAAATACAGTTTCTGCAAGCTTGCAGATAATATAGGGGTAGCTTATTACTTCATCATTCTGATGCATACAGTAGGCATGTGTGTGGATAGGGGGAGCAAAACTTAATAGCTAAGTATTCTCTTCCTCGGAACTGAGCATCTTAGATTTTGTGATGTTCAGATTAATATTTATTTATATGGGTTATATATCCATATCTAAAACAATGCACTTATTAAAATTACACACAAACACAAGATGGCGTAAAATCATAACTTAGACTGCAGACATTTTGGTGAGAATGCAGATTAAGAAAGTTTTTAAAAAAGGTCAAATTTTGATGCCTCCATCGACATCCTCTTCTTAAGTTCCAGCACACTCAGAGAAACTGAAGTGACAGTGGAGCTTTTAAAACTTGAATTGTTCAATCTAGTTGCTTTCTTGGCATCACTCAACTTCTTTTCGGTAAATGCTTTTTTGAAGAAATCATTTTAATTTTTTCCACTAGTAATGAATTCAATGTTGAGGCCCTAAGTGTTCGTCAACATTCTATTTTATTTTTACACACAATGCTAAAAACTCTTTCAGTGCCCGCATTAGTTTGGGACACCTACAAGGGTTATCACTTTGGACAATTCTGCAAAATGTGTTTTTCTCGAGGAATCCTCCAGTTGGAAAATGTTATTCCATGTGATATTTGCTTGTACATGAAGTACATCTTCCAAAGGATAAAACTTAAAATTACTGACTATTTTTCTAGTCCTTCAACCTCACTAGAAGATAAGACATTTGGAAACTCGGCTAAGAAGTATTCCACAGATGCACTGTTTTCCATCTTCCTTTTGTATATATCAGCTCTCTCAGCAATGGCAAGCCTATGTGGATTCATCTCGTATGCGATATTACGCAGTTTTCAATTTTGTAGAAGTTACTCTCAATGCTGGTGATTTACACAAGGACATTCTAGAAGGTGTCACTTATAACTAGTTCATTTTTATCGATGACATCACACTCGAACAAACTCGAATGGAACAGAGTTTCACCACCGAAAAACTAATGAAACCAATTTGTTATTTAAACCTTAAAATCGGAATTCAGACCACTCCAATAGTAAACTCGTAACTCGATTAAATCGTAATGGTTGGAACTTCTGAGTTCCAACTGACAAACAGGAACTGGAAACTACATGCAAAACGCTCACAGATGCGGGCGATAAGATGCCCAGAGGTGGCTCTCAGTGGAGGCAGCCAGGGCTGCAGTGATGGATGTCGAAGTGGGCGCTGCTGCCCTCTTGCCAGTGATAGATGAGTGCCAGGCAGTGAAAGATCCCTCTCCAGCAGACAAGGGCAGAGTTGGCCCCAGTATTATGCCACCATTCTGTCTGCAGTGTGAACAATGCTCAAGTGGCAGTGCTGATGATGCATGGCAGTTCCTGGCACCCTTGCAGGTGGAGGAAGCTGAACTCCCACACAGGAGAGCCAGGTGTGAAGCACCAGAGAGCCCCCACACTTGGCTGGTGAGAAGCCAGCTACTAAAGGTGGGGGACCGTGTGAACTTGCTGAATGTGTAGAAGTTCAGCCGTAACCAATACACAATGGCGTGAAATGACAGGCACACAGAAAACGTATAATGTTGTTCTTCATGGTAGCAGTTCCTCTAGAAATCTTTGGATTCTCAGAGAATTATATTTTACTTGAAAAAATCAGGGTAATTTTGGGGAATTTAAAAAAAAAAAAATTTCATGGAGTTTTATGGTTTTGACCTTTTTGCTGTTTCTGTTACTTGCAATAATTGAAATTTCAATGTTTGAAGTTTAGTAAGTGTATTGTTAAATAATAGGGTTTCTACAGATTATGGTTGCCCTTGGATGTGGTGGGTGATGGGAATGGCCTTGTGCTTACTTTATTCCTGTTACAGGGGTGAGAATAGATGAAGGGAAGGCAGAGTCTGCTGGTTTTGCATTGCTGGTATCATTAACCTCGGCAATGTATACTGTACACACATCACATCTAGGAACAACTTAACAATGACTGTGCTTTGAGACAAACAAAGATCTTTCGAGCAGTGCAGAGTACACTGCTTACTGTAGCACGAGTAAAAAACTAAATTTTCCAAGAAGCTACAGTCATAGAAATTTAAAGTTGGTTTTGCATTTGGGTTTTTAAGAGCAGAAACCACATTGTGAACTTCAATTATCATTTCATCTGTATAACTACTGCAAATACAATATGCGTTTTCAATATTAGATCTAAAGTTGAAATAAAAATGCATTAAATATCCCAGGTTGAGTGAAATTTATGAAGTGGCATACTGTTTACAACAGGAAACGAGTTAGACTGGTTTTTACATGATATCTTGACATCTCCCCCTCACCCCTAACACACACACCTATTTAAATTTCGTGCAAGTATTTTGGAACTTTTTGGCACCTTGCAGTGTATTATCCCTTAGTGTGTCTGTGTATGGTTTTGGAAAGGTGTATTTTAATTGCTCATATTAAGATTACATCTTTTTTCAGGACTAAGGAAAAGGTATAGATATTGTTCAAGGTCATGAGAAGAGTTCAAAAAATCCTGGAATTTCCAGGGAAATTTTTGTGGGCTTCACTTAGCCACTGTGGTTTCTTAAAATTACATACCAACCTCTCTGTCTCCCCATCAGACAGTGAGGTGACCGGGGGGGGGGGGGGGGGGGGGGCACTGACATTAAAGTGCTGAATAACTTGAGACACAAACCAGGGCCAGTGTTAGTGACCACTGTGCAGGATCAACTCAGGATAGGGGGGAGGGGGGGGGGACTACATTAAACTCAGGTTGTAACTTTAGCTGAGATGGAGGTACACTGGACAATGTAGGGAAACTATGAAATGGCATTGATGGTGAAAAGCCAATAGGAACTTTGAAAAGGCCCCTAAAAATCCACATGTAAGCATTTCTCCGTGGCCCACCCAAGCGGCCCCTGGAAAGAAAAACTTTGGGGGTAGCACACTGTCAGCAATCCACAAAAAAGCAGACAGTTTCACTGTATATCTCTGTCACATGGTGGCATTCTAATAATTTTGTGGGAAAGGATCCTCCCCAGTAGTCACCTGACGCGGTAGCCATTCCAGCCAACCACATTTGATAGTCTAGGCGAATGACAGAATCTATTACAACCACATCCGAATTATTGATAGGTAACAAATATAAAAAATAGAAATCGGATGACTTACCAAAAGGACCGGCTCGTCAATAGACACAAATAATCACACACAAATACACATACAAGCTTTCGCTACCACTGGCAGCTTCTTCAGGAGAAAGAGGAAAAAAGGGGAGGAGAAAGAGAAGGATATGGGTTTTAAGGAGGTGGAAAAGGAGACATTCCAATCCCAGGAGTGGAAGGACTTACCTTAGGGGACAAAAAGGTAGGTAAACAAATACACACACACTCACACATATCCAAACGCAAACACACCTAGACAATGTCCTTTTGGTCCTTTGGTAAGTCATCCGATTTCTATTTTTTATATTTGTTGATCCCACCAGGAAAGTTTCCTTCTATAATTTTCATTTCTTATTGATAGGTAATACGTAGATAGTAGTTTGAGTAGCTCCATTCTGTTGAAAACAGTGGATGAAATGAGGATGAGTTGCAATGTGGCCAAAAATGTATCTCATGATAACAGGATAAGAAGAGTGGCTAGCGATGAGCGATGGAGATTGTGTGTCACCCTATCTGGCAATGGTGTGTGAAGATGTAACAGGTAGATCAATAGCTTATGATCTGTTATCTGATGGAATTCGGTTCCGTTTCAATAGCAATAGCTTCTTTTTCGACCTGGTAGTCAAATATATATGCACGAAAGCCACAGGCTGGTCAGAGTTGTCAACATAGTGGTGAGCCAGGACCACACCGGTGCCATAAGGTGAGGCTTCCATCGCCAAAACAAGATGTTGGTCGAGGGAAAATGCATCTAGACAAGGGTCTGACTGAAATCAGTTTTGCAGATTGAAATGCTTGCTCACAGTCCTGACTCCAACAAAACAGCACTTTCTTGTGATAGGAGTGTTTAAAGGGTGAGCCAGTGTGGCTGCACCTGGCAAAAACTTTTGGCAAAGTGCTATTTTTCTGAGAAATGCCTGCTTGCAGAAAGGTACAAATATTGGAACATACTGAATTGAGTGTTCTCTACCAGAATGCATCTAAAGGCATCTTCTAAGGGAATTTGTAAGCAAGCTTCAGAAAGATCAGGTTGGAGAAATACTCTCCCCCAGAAATCTTTATTAACAATTCATTCTGGTGGGGGAAGAGGGTAAGTATCTGCAATAGCTTGATTTTTAACAGTACAACTGAAGTTACCATGTTGTCACTGTTGCTAGTGCCTCCTCTTCCTGTTCTGTCTTCAGTTCCACTAGACAGTTCAGATGACACTGCTGATACATATCCCAACCGTCTATCTGTTCGCCTACTGTTCATGAAAAGTCAAAATCCAGAGGGATTTGCAAAACTACTGCTACAGACAGGTTTTTACACAATAATGCTTTATAATGATTTTTTTATTATTTTATTTATTTATTTTGAATGGGACAAATAATTGCATTGCATACCCTGGTGTCCAAATGTGATTCTTGGTATTGGCATCAGTAATTGTTACTTCTAGCTCGAATTCACTCTGAAACATGATCTGCGTGAAGAGATCCCATCATTGTCATCATTACTGAAGTGACCCAGTACACAATATTTACCATAAATAATGATTAATTAAGTCTGAACACAGAACAAGTACAAAGTGATGAACACAACATAGGATAAACAAATATGTGAGGCCCAGTGAAGTTTGTGCGACTCTTGTATACTTGGTTTAGGTGTCACTGGCAGACCACAGTGCTGTGTTATGCACCATAAACATGTGTGTAAATATGGATTGCTTCTTGGATTTAGTCGTCCTTTTTCTACCGTATGTGTTTTGCTTTTATGAACACCTTCATGACTGTCCACAGTAATAATTACATAGTATGTATACAACTCTGCAGTTACACTTCACATTAATTCTTGTGTATATGCAATAAAATTTGCAAATTTTTCACTTTTCAAGTAAACATTGCCCAGAGACTTATTTTGTCTCAATATCTATTAAAGATAGTAAACTGAATAAGAGCCAGAGTTGAAATTTATGTAGTGGAGGGGGGCATGCCTTAAGACTATCCATGCAATTACTGTAAGCATTAAGCCTTGGAGGCCTAATGGTTATGGTGGCTGCCTAGTAAGCAGGAGGTTCTTGGTTCGAATCCCGGCCCGGCATAAATTTTAATTCAATGCCTCGTATTCAGTGTGATATATTTCAGTTTTCAAATATCTTTATGCACATTTTTGATACTGTTCGCTTTGCAGTGGCTTAGTGTCATCTATATAACCAGAACTCTAGCCCATCAGTAGCTTTAATCCTAGATGTGAAATGCCATAAGCCCAAGAAATTCCATTGTACTACTAATGAGATTTTAATAATGGAGGATAGGTAACAACTAGCGGTAAAAAGGCTCGTTGAGATGCTGACAAACATGAGTGCTAGTCTTGCAAGATTCACAGGAGAGCTTCTGTGAAGTTTGGAAAGTAGGAAGCGAGGTACTGGTGGAAGTAAAGTTGTGAGGCGACATCATTAGTTGTGTCGGGATAGCTCAGTCGGTAGAGTGCTTGCCCGCGAAAGGCAAAGGTCCCAGGTTCGAGTCCCGTTTCCGTCACACAATTTTAATCTGCCAAGAAGTGTCATGAAAATAGGTAATCACATTCACACAACTTAAATTTTTGGCCATGGGCTTCATCAGAAAAAGAAATACGTACATTCAAGCAATCACTCAGTCAACTATACACACTATACAGACACAGTGTCGCTGTAGTGGCCGGACATGATAGTTGTGTGTGTACAGTTGTCTGAGTGATTGTGTGAATGTATGTGTTTCTTTTTCTGATGAAGGCCATTGCCGAAAATTTGTCTGAATGTGATTATCTATTTTCAAGTCTGTCGGCATCTCGGCGAGCTTCTTGGTGGTGAGTTGTTCCCTATCCTCCATTACTGATATTCCTATCTGATTTTCCATTAATAAGATTTTATACATATCAGAAACTTGTTTTGTAAACCGCTTCCAAACTGTATTAGAAAAGCACTCCAGGCAAATATAATTCTTCTACTCTGTCTATTCAACTGCTGTATTAAACTGCCTGAAATATAAAAATTCTTCAGTTGACTCCATGACTTTATTATTAATTGGAACTGTTTTCTTTTTGGTATGTTGATTAAAGAGGTGGAGTATTTTTCAGAGCCATTTTGAAATTAGGTCTACCAAGTTCTTCCATTTAATGTTAACCTTCATCTACAGTGCCATCATCGATATGAAAGTACTTAAGATATTTCTATTAATCTGGATTCTTTCTTTGGTTTCCCAGTTCATAGATGTGAAACCTACTTCTTGAAAATCTAGAAATATTTTGAGTAATATGGAATTTTTTGTATTTTCTGGCATTTCTTATATTTTTACTGTTCTGATGAAGTCACATGGAAGATCTAGCATTCATGTACACATTCTCAAATTTCTCACTTCAATCTTGCTAGTGGAATTTTTATCATTAGGATTTGACTAGTGAGAGAAGTGTATACATACAATTACCTATCACCAGATTTTGTCACTATACTGAGCTTTTCCAAACCTCTTCACAGTGGCTCATTGCATGAAAGCATGTGACACTTGTCTGTGATTAGTCCAGACAGAGGGGGCATTATGCCCACCAGTCTCGATATTTGAAAATAGTTAGTACTATTGTAGAATGAAACTTTCACTCTGCAGCAGAGTGTGTGCTGATATGAAACTTCCTGGCAAATTACAATAGTGTGCCGGAACCAGAACTGGAACCTGGGACGCCGGCCACGGTGGCCGAGGTGACTGAGGCGCTCCAGTCACGGTCAGCACGGCCACTACGGTCGGGGGTTCGAATCCCCCCTCGGGCATGGATATTTGTGCCGTCCTAGTTCGTAGGTAGTTCATAAGTAGTTTGTAAGTTTAGGGACTTATGACCCCGTAGTTAAGTCCCATAAGCTTAACAAACATTTGAACATTTTTTTGGAACCTGGGACCTTGGCCTTGCGCAGGCAAGCGCTCAACTACGGAGCTATCCCAACACGACTCACAGTCAGTCCTCACAACTTTACTTATGCCAGTATCTTGCCTCGTACTTTCCAAACTTCACAGAAGTTCTCCTGTGAACCTTGCAAGACTAGCACTCCTGGAAGAAAGCATATGGTGGACACATGGCTTAACCACAGCCTAAGGGATGTTTCCAGAATGAAACTTTCACTCTGCAGTGGAGTGTGCACTGATATGAAACTTCCTGGCAGATTAAAATTGTGTGCCAGAACCGGGACACTAACCTGAAACCTTTGTGTTTCGCGGGCAAGCGCTCTACCACTGAGGTATTCCAACATGACTTACGATCCATCCTCACATCTTTACTTCTGCCAGTACCTTGTTTCCTACTTCTTAAACTTCACAGAAGTTGTTCTGCGAACCTTGCAACTCCTGGGATGTAGGATATGAGGTACTGGCAGAAGTAAAGTTGGGAGGACAGACCATGAGTTGTGTCGGGACAGCTCAGTGGTAGAGCACTTGCCCATGAAAGTCAAAGGTCCCAGGTTTGAGTCCCTGTTCCGGCACACAATTTTAATCTACCAGGAAGTTTCACTACTATTGTAACTTATTTTGCAGCTTAATATAAGTAAACATGTATAACGAGATATTAATAGAGCTCACCATAAAGAGGCTTGTGATCTGCTGATAAGTACAGAAATAGATAATCACATTCACACAATCACTCAGACAAATATACACACACAACCATCATGTTCAGCCACTCTAGTGCCACAAGCATGTAGACTGTGAGTGAGGTGGGAAGTGGAGGGGGAAGAATGCCGAGTAAAGATGGGGGTGGAAAGTTCCACATTGCATGATGGATTGTAAAGGCTATGATGAATGGGAATGTGAATTGCAGCAATGAATACAGTGAAGGAATGGGGCGGGATAGGATAAAAGGGATGTGGGGAGGGAGTGGGGGAAGGGGATTTGAAACTATTGGAATAATAAGGAAGAAAAAAGAAATTTAAAAAGCAAAAAGATAGGACAAATAATTAAAAATAAGAATTAATTAATTAAGGGGATATTGTAAGTGGTGACACACAGTTGCAAGGAAGACATGAGATACAGGATAATGAATGGGGAGGGAAGGGGGAAGGTTGAGGCATAGGGTGTAGAAATGGGAAATTATTGTAGGTTGAGGCCAGGATGGTTGTAGGGCCGTAGAATGTGTTGAGGGGACAGCTTCCATCTGTGCAGTTTAGATGGCTGTTGGTGGTGGAGGGGAGGATCCAGATGGCTCAGGTAGCGACGCAGCTATTGAAATCCAGAGTGCTGTGCTCAGTTGTATGCTGTGCTGCAAGGTGGTCCATCTTGCTTTTTGCCACAGTTTGGTAGTGGCATCGTGACGGGCAGTTGGTTCATTGTCATACCAATATACAACACTGTGCAATGATTGCAGCAGAGTTAGTATATCACATGGCTGCTTTCACACTTGGCCCGACCTCTGATGGGGTAGGAAAGCCTGTGACAGGGCCGGAAGGGGTAGTGCTTGGTGGGTGGAGTGGACAGTTTTTCCATCAGGGTCTTCCACAGGGATATGTTCCCTGTGGTAAGGGGGTTGGAGTTGGGAGTGGCATATGGGTGGACTAAAATGTTGAGGAGGTTGGGTGGGTGATGGAACAGCACTTTAGGAGGGATCAGAAGGATCTTGGGCTGGATGTCTCTCATTTCTCGATTTCAAAAAGGCATTTGGTGCAGTGCCACATGGCAGACTGCTAACAAAGATACGAGTATATGGAATAGTTTCACAGATTTCTAACTGGCTAGAATATTTCCTAAGTAATAGAGTGCAGTACTTGTTCTCAACAGTGTTTATCAGAGACGAGTGTATTGTCAGGCGTGCCCCAGGGGAGTGTGATAGGACTGCTATTATTTTCTGTCTATATAAACAATATGATGGACAGATTAAGTTGTAATTTGCAGCTGTTTGCTGAAGATGCTGTGATGTATGGAAGGGTAATATCTTTAATTGACTGTAATAGCATACAGGATGACTTAGACATAATTTCTGGTTGGTGTGAAGCTCGCTCTAAATGTAGAGAAGTGTAAGTTGATGTACATGAGTAGGAAAATCAATCCAATAATGTTCGAAGACAGCAATAGTAGTGAGCATCTTGATGTAGTCTGTCATTCAAATATGTATGTGTAACCATGAAAAGCGATATGAAATGAACGAACATGTAAGGACAGTTGTGAGTAAGACCGACAGCCAACTTCAGTTTATTGGTAGAATTTTGTGAAGATGTACTTCGTCTGTAAAGGATACCATGTGTAAAACAATTGTACGACCAGGTCTTGAGTATTGCTCAAGTGTTTAGGACCTGCAGCAGATCAGTTTAATGGAAGCAGTTTAGAGACAAGCAGTTAGGTTCATTACTGGTCGGTTTTACCAATGCGGGAGTGTCACTGAAATGCTCTGGGAACTAAAATGGGACCGTAATTTGAAGCTGAGTGTAGAACAATATTCCTGCTGCATACTTACATTTCACGTAAAGGTCACAAAGACAAGATAAGAGAAATTAGGGTTTGTACAGAGGCATATAGATATTCTTTTTTCCCTTGTTCTATTTGGGAATGGAATAGGAAAGGAAATGTCTAGTATTGGTATAGTGTACCCTCCACCGTGCACCTTACAGTGGATTGTGGAGTATATATGTAGATGTAAACTTCAGTGCATGATGACAAATAATCAAAGCCTTGACAATGGATATGATTTAGTTGTTCCAGTCAATGTGGTATTTGGTGACAAGAACAACACCCCTTTGTGACTTGTTACTGGGTTTCGAGGGAATTTTGGTGGTGTGAAGGGATATGGCAAGGGAATTCTGTTTGCAGACTAGGTCAGTAGGGTAATGTCTGTCTCTGTAGGCCTTTGTGAGGCCTTCTACATAATGTGTAAGGCACATATCATCACTGTAAATTTGCCGTCCACAGGTATCGAGGTTGTATGGGAGGGATTTTTTGATGTGGTATGGATGGCAGCTATTGAAGTGCAGGTATTGTTGGGAATTGTTGGGAAATGTCGATGGAGGTATGAATGGTGTCGTCAGTGAGTTGGATGTTAACATCCAGGAAGGTGACTTGATAGGTTGAGAAGGACGAAGTGAAACTGGTGGAGGAGGAGGAGTTGAGGTTGTGAAGTAAAGAGGATAACTGTCGTGGCCCTGAGTCCAGAGTCTTTACAATCCATAATGCAACACAGAACTTTCCATCCCCACCTTTCCCCTGCATCCTTCCCCTTCACTCCCCACCTCAAGTCTAGATGCTTGTGGCTGGACATGGTGGTTGTGTGTGTATAGTTGTCTGAATGATTGCATGAATGTACGTGTTTCTTTTCTGATGAAGGCCAAGGCCAAAGATTGAATGTGACTATCTATTTTCGTGCCTGTCAGTAGCTCAGTGAGTCTAGCTACAGTGAGTTGTTATCTATCCTCCATTATTCCAATAGAATTTTCCATTGGTAAAATATATGAATACATACATACATTACATACATACATTTAGTATGTGCTTGAGATCATTCAAGCTGCGGGCACAATCTAATATCTTGTAATGGAAATCTGCATAAGCAGAGGCACCAATATTGCTTGTTTAAAATTCATTTATTGAAACTGGAATTGACAAATCTATATTGTTATTTGCAAATATACAATTTGTGTATATCACTATTATGAGTTACATAGTACCACATTTAATATAATTACAAACCTTTGAATATTTAAATATCATATAGTAATATTTCGTCATGTTTACTTTCTGTCTTAATGTTTAATGAGGACAGGAAAGGTGGTAGGCTGCAATATTATTGTAGGAACCACCCTAGAATTTGCCAGAAGTTATATAGACTTTTCTAACATGACGTCTTTAAAGCTGTGGATCAAAGAAATCTGGTTATTGTGGGATTTCTTGACTTAAAGGAAGCATTTGATTTGATAATATGATACCATGCTAACATTCATTTATAAAAGTATGATTACTTGGGATGCTAAACATAATTTGAAGCTAACAACAACATAATGAGGATAGTTTACAACTCGCCACAAATACATATGATGAGCTATAAACAAGCACATAAAAACACACACATACAATACTTAAGCTATTGGCTATTAGCCTTTGTCAGAAGAAAGGGCACACAAGCACACTTCAGACAAAAAACCGTCACATTCAGCTGCTGCATTCCAGTCCCAACCAAGGTGAATCTCTTTCCACCCATCTAGTACCCACATGCTCCATAACGCCATGCTGTATCCACTCCATAAATGCTTTGCAACCTTCGTGTGTCCCCTCCTCTCCTATCCCTTCATCACAGAGCATGACTCGGTATATGCAGCAGTGATGAAGTGTGATTATGTGAATGCTCTTTTTTTTCTGAAAAAGGCTTATGGTCAAGCTTAAGTATTGTATGTGTGTGCTTTTTTTTTTTTTTTTTTTTTTTTTTTTTTTTTTTTTTTTTTTTTTTTTTTTTTTTTGTGCGCCTGTTGCAGCTCGTTGTATGTCTTTGTGGTGAGTTGTAAATTATCCTCATTATATTGTTGAATTACAACCTGGGCTTTTCATTGTTAGATGCAGTGTGTTTGTACTGCATTGAGTATCATAACAGAAGTATAATAATATTTTGGAAAGGATAGGTTGCTAATCACCACAGAGATGCCTGATGAGCCGCAGAAAGGCACACATTACAGATAAACAGAAAATTAATCCTTCACCTGCTGCAGAGAATGCGCGCACGCGCACACACACACACACACATACACACACACACACACACACACACACACAATCATTATCTCTGGCTGTTGTGGCTGGACTGCCAGAAGTATACAGCCTAAAGCTTCATTTTCTGTTTATTCTGTTATGTGTGCCTTTCTGCAGTTCATTGGGCATCTCTGTGGTGAGTAGCAACCTATTCTTTAAAAAAATTTGTTGAATCCTAAGGTATTTCCATTGTTCAACAGAAGTATAAGTAACTTGAGGTGTGCCCCAAGGACCTGATGGAACCCAAGGTCTTCAGGTTATATATTAATACCTGCAATACTAAGTTCATAATTTTTAAGATCATGTGGGTATCTACATTGAAGTATTATGCAAAAAATCTACACAAGTAATCGGTCAAATCTTAAAGATGTTAGAAATTGGCATCTTGTTTTAAATGCTTCTAAATATAAAATATTACATTTCACAACATTCAAAAAGTAGTATCATATGAGCACAAAAATGGTTAGCCCCAAACGGTATCAGTCAATTGTTACAAATTCTTATTGTTGTAATTACATTATGGAAAGAATAGATTGTGCAGAGGTGGTTTGACTCGTAGGCAGACATGACTAAGAGTGCATAACTTAACAGCTAAAACAAAATAGATAGTGGCTGGCCAGTATCTACCTCAGCTCAATACTGCTGATAGTAACACCAAAAAAGAACTTTCAGAATACAAATATCCTTCATCAGGCAGGAGAAAGGGTGAGTAAGGGGATTGATGCAAAAAAGCTGCACATAGAGGGCAGAGTTACTATTGGCTTTACTGAGCTGAGGTAAGTACTGGCCAGCCACTCTTTCTTTTGCATAATTTTGACACATCTCTGTGGAGGGTTTCCATTGGATTAACTTAATGTTGCTGATGTGAAAAATATCAAGTAGGTTTGCAGTTCGGAACCCACGTTAAACTGTAGGTCCCCCTGCAGCTGGTTGGGTAAGGTGGTGCGAAGGTCGGAGGAAAGCAACAATCTACCACCTCCAAATAGGACCATGCCTAGAAATCACCGTGGTGTCAAACCAATCTTCGAATTGTTGGCTGTTTTACCTAACTTAATAGCTAATAATAATAATTTATTACCTGCTGTCTACAGCTGCTCAGGCCTGGTCGCATGATAGAGGTGTGTGTGTGTGTGTGTGTGTGTGTGTGTGTGTGTGTGTGTGTGTACGTACTCTAAAAACAATTTACTTCAAAAGTTAACGAGCTAGTTTTCTTTCTTCTGTTTATGACTGTTGAAGACTATGTATTATTAATAAAAATAATGAGGAGGTTAAGTTATAAAAGAAGTGGCATTCTTAATGGCTAATAAGCTTAGTCTTTGTTAATATATTCACAAGTGTATGTGAGAAGAAAATTGCATTTTATGCTCCATATTATTTGTTATTTTTCTCTGGATTTTAATTGATTCCCCCCCCCCCCCCTTTTTTTTACAGGGTTCCTTCTCTTTCAGATATGATTTACTATTCAAATTTATTTTAAAAACCAAAATTCCTGTGTTGTAATTGAACTTTTGTTTTCTTTGTTGACCTCTATCATGAATATTTATGAATGTATTATTTCAGGTACCTCTCAATGAAATGTTTGGCTATGCATCTGAACTGCGTTCTGCCACACAGGGGAAGGGGGAATTTGCCATGGAGTACAGTCGCTACTCTCCATGTGCATCTGATGTTCAAGAAAAGCTAATTCAGGAATATCAAGAAAGCATAGGAAATGTACCTCAGGAGAAGAAAAGAAAAAATTAAATACAATTTTTAGTTAGTTTGACCTAACTATATAGAATTATCAGGGCAGTGAGGAAACAAACTGTGGAATTAATTTTATTTCTAGTTTGCATTCCATTTTAGTACCTGTGAATATCTGAATAACTACTCAGGATGATTCTCCTCTATATGAATGTGACTGAATTATACCTTGCTCAGTGTTTTGAAAGCATGAAACATTCTGTATGGTTATTTATTGAAGAAAGGTTACTAAAAAACTTTCTCGCTCAAAATGTTGAGAACATGTTACCTATTTGTGCTGAATGACAATTGTGTATTATATTACGAATTTCGATTTTACCTTAGAAGTCAAGGTCTCTGATCTGGAAATTGGAAGCTATTGTATCAAGATGAGATGTAAATATTGTACATAGCAGTCAATAAAAAAAAATCTTACATTTGATATTTGTTTGTATGTGAAGGAAGACTGTGTTCATAATTATCAACTAAATTTTCTTGTGATTCTATGTTTTTATAATGTATATTTATTGATTTTTACATTGCATCATAACTTAATACAATGAAGTATATAGTGACTATGAACATTTTGTTTTAATGTACATTTTGTTCTGTAGTCATGTGAGACTGAAATCATAGCTCTGTCTTCATTTGGAAGTTGTGCAGTTCTGTGTCTTTAAAAAAGAACCCCAACTCCAAATTAAACCCTAACTAGTATGTGTTTTCTTCAGTGCAAACATGATTCATGTACAATACAAAAATTCCAAGTTGTTTTATAATTTGAAATTGTTGTGTCAACCTGAAATTATTATGATGCTTAAAATATTCTGGAAGTAAAATTTTGCCCATTTTACTTTGGCTGGGGACTACTAATGAGGATGTCATCATCAAGAAAAACAAAACAAGCATTCTAGAAGCTCTAACTTACTGTGTTCTATCCCTTAATGGGGGTAGGTAAGTTAGAAAATTTGGAAAGAGAAATGGATAGGTTGAAGTTAGATATGGTGAGGATTAGTGAAGTTCAGCGCCAGGATGAACATGATTTCTTGTCTGGTGAGTGAAGGGTTATAAATACAAAATCAGTTGGGTGGTAAAGTTGCAGTAGGTCTAATAATGAATAAGAAAATATGAATATGTGTAAGCTACTACGAACATCATAATGAATGTATCATCATAGCCCATATAGACACAGTCAACACTGTCCACAGTAGTAGAAGTTCATAGGGCATGTAGCTCTAACAATGATTAGGAGATTGAAAATATGTATGATGAGATACAAGAAGTTGTTCAGGCAGTTGAAAACTTGATAGTGGTAGGGGACTGAAATGTTATAGTAGGAAAAGGAAGACAAGGAAAAACGGTAGTTGAATATAGACTGGAGAAAAGAAATTAAAAAGGTCACTTGGTAGAATTTTCCACAGATCAAAATTTAATCCTCACAAACACTCAATATAAGAATCATGAAAGAAGGTTGTTTTAAGTGGAAGAGACCAGGAGACCATGGAAGATATCAAATAGACTTTATAATGGTAAGAAATAGATTTCAAAACCAGGTTTTAAACTGTAATACATATCCAGAGCAGATATTCACTCTAACCATGACATCAAAAATATATGGACACCTGGCTGAAAATGACTTAACAAGTTCATGGCAACCTCCATTGGTAATGCTGGAATTCAATATGGTGATGGCCCACCCTTATTCTTAATGACAGTTTCCACTCTCATGGACATACACTCAATCAGGTGCTGGAAGGTTTCTTGGGGAATGGCGGCCCATTCTTCATAGAGTACTGCGCTGAGGAGAGGTATCGATGTAGGTCGGTATGAAGTCAGTATTCGAAAACATCCCAAAGGTGTTCTGCAGGACTCGGGTCATGACTCTGTGCAGGCCAGTCCATTACAGGGATGTTATCGTCGTGTAACTACTCCGCCACAGGCCGTGCAATATGAACAGGTGCTCAATCACGTTGAACGATACTGTCGTCATCCCCGAATTGCTCTTCAACAGTGGGAAGCAAGAAGGTGCTTAAATTATTGATGTAGGCAAGTGCTGTGATAGTGCCATGCAAAACAACAATGGATGCAAGACCCCTCCGTGAAAAACATGACCACACCATCACCTCCAAATTTTACTGTTAACACTATACACACTGGCAGATTCGCCATACCCACACCTGGCCATTGGATCGCCACATTTTTCCACTGTTCAATCATCCAATGCTTACAATTACACCAAGTGAGGTATCTTTTGTAAAGATCCGAAACGGGCTCCAAAATGTTGCGTAAAACCCGTTAGCAGGCGTTATGACGTCACCAGCTCGGCCCGCCTCCACCGGGCCCAGTACTATCCACAACAGACTCACGAGCCGTGTTGTCGGTGACAAGGAATCCGTTGAGGCCGGTGGGTGCAACAGGTACAGTGGGCCGAGCCGGCAGGCCTGAGGGTACAGTGAGCTTGGCGTGACGGGCCCACGGGTACAGCGAGCTTGGCGCGACATGCCCACGGGTACAGCGAGCTTGGCGCGACTTGCCCACGGGTACAGCGAGCTTGGCGCGACGGGCCCACGGGTACAGCGAGCTTGGCGCGACGGGCCCACGGGTACAGCGAGCTTGGCGAGACGGGCCCACGGGTACAGCGAGCTTGGCGAGACGGGCCCACGGGTACAGCGAGCTTGGCGAGACGGGCCCACAGCGACTGACCAGGCCGGACACAAAATGAGACAAGCGGCACAGTGCTGTCTAATGGGGCCACGCAGCCAAGGAGGGCACGCGACACTGATGCAACCTGCACCGGACTGCATGTCGCTGTAGCTGAGGCACAGCTTCCAGCGCCGTAGGCAGGCTGGAAAGGGGAGGCGGGGAGTGGGCAAGTAGCCTGCCCTACGCTGTGTGTCGAAAGTGGCACTATTTCTGGCTGTTCAAAATGGTCCAATGTTTGTAAATCTATTGGACTATACTGCTGTGGTCTTCAGTCCATAGACTTACAAACTACTTAAACCAACTTACACTGAGGACGACACACACACCTATGACCAAGGGAGGACTCGACCCTCCAGTAGGAGCTGCCGCCTGGTTTGTAGATTATTGGCTGTCCGAACAATATTGCCTTATGTCTGAAAGTGTTTGTCATAGACTAGTGATTCGTTTTTCAACACTCAAGTCCTCGTTCTTTTTTCATTTGTGAATTATACTTTTTCAATTACTGGGTATTTATATCTGTGCAGTTTTGTTTAGTGAAATATTTTCATACCACATGATCAACAACCAATGCAGAAAATTTTAATTTCAAAGTAAGATATTGTCGATAATGTAATAGATAAATTTTATAGTTTGTTAAATAAAACCAATCATTTCGTTTTTAAGGAACTGGTAAAATTCTAGGTAATTTAATCAGAATTGTGAAAGTTACTGTAATAAATGCTTATGAATTTCTGAATCCTTAGGTAATGTGGTCAGAATCTCAAAGATACATTGTAAAGCTCAAGGCAACATTCCATAGCTTCGGAAGTTGGTATGTTTATCTTTACTTGGTTTTCATGTTTGGTGTCAGTTATTTACTGGAAAATGGGCTCATGATTCAAAAACTTTGGTTTTCTTTATTAATTCATGAAATGAGGCTTTCATTCAGTTAAATCACAGACACTTGTGAGCTTTCATCGCCTACCGTATCCCAAAAATATTGCCAGTTCCAGTTCATTTGCAATAGTGTCCTGCAAATTACATTCACGTAAGTTCAAAATGTTTCTTAAGTTTATGGGACTTAACTGCGGGGTCATCAGTCCCCAAACTTACAAACTACTTATGAACTACCTTATACTAAAGACGGCACAAACATACATGCCTGAGGGCGGATTCGAACCCTCGACGGGGAATGGCCTTGCGCATCAGAGCATAGCACTTCAATCCGCTCGGACACTCTGCCACTGTACGTAAGTTAATGGCCTGCTATATAATACCATATTATACATCCGAAAACTGCCTTTTAGTCATTCCGATGTAAAATCAGCATCACTTATTTTCGTACTAGTTTGATATCGTCCAGATTTTTCGTTCACTCTAATACATTTATTTCTTGATATGAATTTTTAATACACTAATGAACAAAGCAACACTTTGTCGCCAAAATGAGTATGAAATATGACAACTGATCTGACCACGTGATTACCATTGTGCACAGATGAAAAATGGAGTGCCAGTGTCTCGAAAACAAATGAACATATCATTCTCCTCAGTTTGAAATTTCAAACACAGCAACCTTTGAGCAGAAATCAACTGTACAAAAAACTCTATGCAGTGTGTTTTTTACCACAGCACACTCTTCATTTTCGTGTAATACTTATGTGATGCTACATAGTAACTATAGATAGTAACAGTAAAGAAAATAAATTCACATCTTTATTACATCAAACGGTAATGTATGTAAAATTATTTTCTTCCACAAATGGTTTCTTTAATATTGAGTGACAAATGTTTATTTGATCTGCAAGAACATTTTAGTGAGGTGAAAGAATTATTAAATCTAACTGAGTGAATGAGAGTGCAGCAATGTGTGGAAATGATCTTCAGTACAATGATACAAAGTTGTTCTCGACACACTGCAGAAAGAAACGGTTGAATACTTGATCTGAGGATCAAGTGTACAAAATTTCAACAGGACCTTATGAAAACTGTTGATTTTGTCAGAGTCCATAAGTAAAGTAGCCTTTGCCATGCACCGCATGGATTTTTATGTAGGCAGTGATGTTCCTCTTGTTTTGAAGATGTGTGCAACAGCTCATCAAGATCAGAATAAAACAGTAGATTTGTATGAATTACAAATGTGTGGACACTCATGTATCCGCCTATACGAGTAGTGGCGTAGACAAACTTGTCGATTCTCCGAGCTCACGGAGACAGCGAGTATGGATATGACAGAGTATCCGCGGAGCTCGTGTCTGGCAGCTACGAGAACGCGAGTGCAATGAGATGGCTATGCCAGTGCACTTAGGCTTGTTGTACTTGCGCAATTACAGCGGGGTTGAAGGAAGGCGTTTGTGGTGTATGCAACCCGCAAGAGCGGGCTCATACTCGGCCCCTTTCTGACCCCTAATGTTTTGGTGTTGACCTTTTTGATGTGTGGTTTATGGGCAGCTGCTTGTCCATGAAATCTAAGTTTTCTCACCTCCTGCCTAAATGTAATAGTACTTGGAGTGGATCCTGATGCAATTTGGAATTCCCGTGTGATGGTCTGGATTTTAAACTGCACTAATCTTCAACTGTCGGAGGTCTCTGTCACTCGACAGAAAAGGTCAGCCTGTACGCTTTCATACTATATGTGTCCCTTCACATTTCCACTTCACTATCACATCAAGAACAGTGGATCTAGGGATGCTTAGGAGTGTGGAGATCTTGCATATAAACTTCTGACACAAGTGACACCCAATCACCTGACCATTTTTGAAGTCCACGAGTTCTGTGGAACGTCCCATTCTACTCTCTCTCACAATGTCTAATGACAACTGAGGTCACTGATATAGAATACCTGGCAAAAGGTGGCAGTACAATGCACCTAATATGAAAACGGGTCTTTGGGGGTGCCAGATACTTTTGATCATGCAGCGTATTTGTGAACTGTAGCTTAAAACAGAAGAAACTGCAAAAAGTTGAAGGAAGCAGTGGTTGTTGAGAGAGCATTAACAAGGATTGACTGAAATGGGGAATGGTAATGTAGTAGAAGAAGAATGGGTAACTTTGAGAGATAAATTGGTGAAGGCCACAGTGAATCAAATAGGGTAAGGACTAATAAAAATCCTTGGAGAACACAGGAGATATATTCAACTTAATTGATGAAAGGAAAAAATATAAAAATTGAGCAAATGAACCAGGCAAAAAGGGAGTGCAAACAGCTAAAAATTAAGATTGGCAAGAAATGCAAATTGGCTAAGCAGGAGGGGCTAGAGGTCAAATGCAAGGCCATAAAAGAATGTATAACTACAGGAAAGGTAGATAGATATCACCTACAGAAAAATAAGTGGATGGCGGTAGAATTGTTCTGCAGTTAGCTTCTAATGCTTGCCCACTAAATTTTCTAAATAGTGATCAATTTGCCTCTAAAGATTACCATTTGAGTTCTTGAAGCATTTCTGTAATACTTGAGTGCTGATGTAACCTGTCAGTAGCAAATATAGCAGTCCCCTTTTGAAGTGCTTCTATGCATTCCTTTAAAGTGATCTGGTCGGAATCCTGTGCTTCGCTCAATAATGGGTTGACTAGTGTTCTATACGTGCTCTCCTTTACAGATAAACCATACTTTTCCAAAATTATCTTAATAAATCAAAGTCAACCATCTGCTTTCTCCACAAGTGTTCCATTTCACATTGCCTTGCATTGTTATGGCTATATATTTATTTAATCAGTGGTACTGTGTCAAGAAGCATTCTACTAATGCTGTATCGAACGTTATAGGACTTTTTTCCCTATGTATCTGCATTACTTTACATTTCTCTACATCTAAGCTAGGTGGCATTCATCACACCATCTAGAAATTTTCCCATATCCTGTACTCTTTTATAGCCACTCAACTATGACACCTTTCTGTGCACCATATTATCATCAGCAAATTGTTACTCATTGCTAATCACGTTATCCATCATGTTTGGACAGGAAATGGTAGTGATCCAGTCACACTTCCCCAGGGCACTCCTAACGATTTCCTTCTCTCTTAAAAACACTAATCGTAGAAGACAACAAACTGGGTTACTTAAGAATTCTTAGACTCACTCATATATATGTAGGAGTGTATTGCATATGCTCATACCTTCATTAGGAGACAACATCTACATCGATACTCTGCAAATCACATTGAAGTTTATGGCAGAGGGTTCATCGAATGACTTTTACGATATTTCTCTATAGTTTCACTCTGTAATAGCGTGTGGGAAGAAGAAACACAAATCTTTCTGTTTTCAATCTGATTTCTCTTATTTTGTTATGATGGTCATGTCTCCCTATGTATATGGGTGCTAACAATATATGTTCGCATTCTAAAGAGAAAGTTTGTGAAATAAATTTAGCAAATAGATCTCGCCACAACAAATAACTCCTTTCTTTTAATGATTTCCACCCCGACTCGTGGATCATTTCTGTGACACTCTCCCCCCTGTATCGCGTAAATACAAAACGAGCTACACTTCTCTGAATTTTCTGTCAGTCCCACCTGGTGTGGACCCCACAATGTGCAGCAAGTGTAGTGTTGGCATTTTCTTTAGTAAAACTGTTACAGCAGTGGGGCATCATGTCAAATACTTTTTGAAATCAAGGAATATGCAGTCTGCCACTTGACCTTAATCTATGACTCACAAGACAATCATGTGAGGACCGGGTAATCTGAGTTTCACATAAGCAGAGACTTACTACTGCACTGGTGCTCACTAACTGCAGGTAATGACTTACCTCTGTGGTAGGATCACTGACTTTTTGGAACAATAGCTTGCTTTGATGCACACAAGGGCTACAATAATATGAGTACTGTGGTCTGCCAACTGATTGGGTAACAATGCTAGATTCTTATGTCTGTTGTTTCACACTCAAGACAAAGACTCATTTAGGTCAAACTTTGATATGAAGTCGAAGGCTTGAGCAGAGTAGTGAGGATGAAGTAAATGTAGCATATTATGATACCATCGCCATGTACGAAATGTGTCAGCGCAATTCAGGCGCAGGCAATGTACAATCTGAACTCAAGAACATCAATAAAGTATTTCCACACAAGTGGATTGAACAAACTTATTGTTCCTGAATTCAGTGCCAGAGAACCTTGCTTTTGAGTACTTAATGCAGGCCCTTAACTGTTCTGAGTTTAACACAATGTGAACGGCATCCAAGCAAGACGTATTCAGTAGTAGTTAGACAGACAGTGCCCACCTCAATTATTGCATTCATAGTTACAAAGCTGTAATTTTTTTAAAAACTTGTTGAAAACAGCAGTCCAGCTGCCCCATTCAGGGTGTTAAGGTGCGTGTAGCTGCTGCCCTTTCAAATTTTTTCATTTGAAGAGGCAGTAAGAATAATTGAACCATCTGTGGTGTATTGACTTTCAATTTTATTTTCCTATTTTTATTTTTCCTTGTTATTATCGTTTCAGATCCCCCTACTCCCTCCCCATACTCCTCTACACCTTCCTTTTATTCTTTCCTGCCCCTTCCCTTCACTGTATTCATTGCCGCAATTCAAATTCCCGCTTATCAGAGCCTTCAAAATCCATCATGCAACATGGAACTTTCCATCCCACCTTTAACCAACATCCTTCCCCCTTCACACCCCACCTCAATCACAGCTTAGATGGCTGTGTCACTGGAGTGGCCGGACATGATAGTTGTGTGTACATACACCTAATTGTCTGAGTGAATGTGAGAATGTATGTGTTTCTTTTTCTGACAAAGGCCAGGGCCAAAAATTTAAGTTGTGTGAATTTGATTCTCTGTTTTCGTGTCTTTCGGCAGCTCAGTGAGTTGTTATCTATCCTCCATTACTGACATTCCCATTGGATTTTCCATCGTTAAAAAGTGGTAAATTTTACAGTGATGTAATCATTAGGGACGCCATCCCCAGGATTGTATTTTTCGTTATACTGTGTTTCCTCTGTTTACTGTGTAAGAGGCAATGAGCTGTAACATGGAAACAAAGCCTTTCTGAACCCTTGTTCATGTAACATCATTTGGTTGGTTGGTATGGGGGGGGGGGGGTGTTTCAGGGGGACTAGACTACTATGGCCATCAGTCCCCCGCTTCATAGCTAGGCGACACGCAGAAAAACATAATCATCTATAAATGTGCCTGAGCTATATTTAAAATAGGGCAGAAGAAAAGAACATACTGTCAATGAAATATTGACAGAGTCAACAAGAGACGATACAAAAGACGCCAGAGACACAGTAACAAATACAAGATAAAATTATGATAAAGCCGATGAATGTGGTTGGCCAACCGTGGGTATAAAATGGGAAAAGCAAGCCACATAAAGGACATGTGAAAAGCTGTAGTTGAAAGACGCGTCAAGGAGAACAGAGATAATAATCTAAAAGACCTCCCAGAGGAGTTATAGAAACTGGTAAATCCCCCCAGCACGAAGAAATCGTAAAACCAAATTAGCCACAGAGGCATCGTCGCCGAGCACCAAGAGAGTGTTCGGGAGGTTAAAAGAACTCCGCAGTGGAGCTAAAATAGGACAGTGGAGTAGGAGATGGACCACAGCCAATGGAGCACCACACTGGCACATGGGTGGGTCCTCTTGATGGAGGAGGTGACCATGTGTCAGACGGGTGTGACCAATGCGGAGACGGCAGAGGGCCACAGAGTCCCTACGGGACCCCAGTTGCGAGGACTTCCAGACAGATGTTGACTCCTTGATCGTCCGCAGCTTATTAGGAACGTCCAGGGCAGACCATTCGGCGTTCCACAGTTCCCGTGTTTTAGTGCGAAGCAACGAGCAGAAGTCTGCTTCTGGGAGGCCAATTGCCAGAGGGCGGCGAGTGGTAGCCTGTTTGACTAGCTGGTTGACGCTCTCGTTGCCCGGAATGCCTACATGGCCCGGGGTCCAAAGGAATGTAACTGAGCGATCAGAGTTACCAAGAGCCAGTATCGACTCCTGAATGGCCCTGACCAATGTATGATGGGGATAACACCGATCAAGGGCCTGTAAACCATTCAGTGAGTCGCTGCAGATCAGGAAGGAGGTCCCAAGGCATGTGCGGATGTGTTTTAGGGTGCGGTATATAGCCACCAGTTCTGCAGTGAAGATGCTGCTGCCGGGTGGTAAAGAGCGTTGCTCCACATGAGCGCCATGCATGCACACATATACAGTGTGGTCGCCATCTGAAGAACCGTCCGTATAAATTACCAACGAGTTACGGAACTCTCAAAGAAGGGCAGAAAACTGATGCCGTAGGACCAAAGGAGAGGTGGGGGTCTTTGGCTCACAGGAAAGATCCAACCGAATCCACGGTCGAGAAATGGTCCAGGGAGGAGCATGGAAAATGGAGTGGAAGGGACGGTTAAGGGGAAAGGAGTCAAGGGTCAAAAGAAGCGATTGGACACGCGCTGCTATCGAGAGTCCTGATCGGGGTCGCCTCTGCGGCAAATGAATGACCTCTCTCGGGAAGAGGAGTCTGTTATTTGGATGGCGAGTGGTACAGTGAACTCTGGCAGCATACTGGGCGAGGAGTTGTTGATGCCGGTATCACAATGGGGCGACTCCAGCCTCTGCCAAAAGACTTGTGACAGGGCTTGTACGAAATGCTCCAGTGGCCAGACGGACGCCAGTATGGAGGACTGGGTCGAGAACTCTCAGTGCAGATGGAGAGGCTGAGCCATAGACCTGGCTCCCATAGTCCAGAAGGGACTGCACCAGAGCGTTATACAGCCGGAAGAGGATAGGGCGTGCTGCCCCCCAGACAGTATGGCTGAGGCAACGAAGGACGTCCAGATTTCGGGAACACCGTTGCTTAAGCTGGCGCAGATGAGGGAGCCATGTCAAACGCGAGTCAAAAAGGAGACCCAGGAAGCGGTGTGTGTCCACAACCTGAAGGAGCTCACCATTTAGGTAGAGCTCCGAATGAGGATGTACAGTCCGTTGACGACAAAAGTTCATCACCCTAGTTTTTGCAGGAGAAAACGTAAAACCATGGGCAGAAGCCCAAGTCTGCGCCCGATGGATGGCTGCCTGCAGTCGTCGTTCAGCTACAGTTGTACTAGCGGTAGAATAGTATAGGCAAAAGTCGTCTGCATAAAGAGAGCAAGACACTGATGGCCCCACTGCAGCCACGAGGCCATTAACGGCCACTAAGAAGAGGGGTACACTTAGAACGGACCCTTGTGGTACCCCATTCTCTTGGATATGGGGGGAACTGAAGGAGGTGCCAACGCGAACTCTGAAGCGGCGCGAAAGTAAAAAATTCTGAATAAAAAGTGGGAGGGAGACCCCACCC
The DNA here is from genome assembly GCA_026315105.1 of Locusta migratoria. Lineage (NCBI taxonomy): Eukaryota > Metazoa > Arthropoda > Insecta > Orthoptera > Acrididae > Locusta > Locusta migratoria. The sequence continues at coordinate 136,216,019 of CM048745.1, forward strand.
ATGTAGCGTGGCAAGGATGTGATGACGCCATGCCGTTTCATATGCCTTCCAGAGGTCAAGAAAGATGGCGACGAGGTGGTGACGTCGGGTGAAAGCAGTACCAAAGAGAGGAGGTATCAATGGCAGAGCGACCCTGCCGGAAAGCACCTTGTTGTGGGGCGAGCAGACCCCGATACTCGAGAACCCACAGAATTCGCCGGCTCACCAAACGTACAAAGAGCTTACAAAGAATGTTTGTGAGACTGATGGGACAGTAATTGTCAACATTCAGTGGATCTGCACCTGGCTTCAGCAGAGGGATAACGATACTCTCCTGCCATTGGGATGGGTACGATCCCTCGATCCAGAGACGATTGAAGAAGTCCAAAAGATGGCGTTGCGAGTGTGCAGAAAGATGTTTCAGCATTTGACAATGGATTCGGTCCGGTCCTGGAGATGTATTGAGGCAACTGGCAAGAACAGTTTGAAATTCCCACTCAGTAAATGGCACATTGTACAGCTCCTGGCGGTTTGTGCGGAATACCAAACTGCTTTCTCTCAGCCCACTCTTTTAAGGTACAAAAACTGTGGCTGTAGGCAGTGGACGCCGAATTGAGAGCAAAGTGCACTGCAAAAGACTCTGCAATGATGGTCGGGTCAGTATGGATAGTACCACAGATAGAGAGACCCGCAACCCCTGCCGGTGGGTGGTAACCTGATATACGGTGAATCTTCTTCCAAATCTGGCTAGAAGAGACACGGGGTCCAATTGCGGACACGTATTCTTCCCAGCATGCCTGCTTGCGCTGCCGGATTAGCCACCGCATCTGAACTGGAACACGTTTAAAGACAACCAGGTGGTCAACAGTGGGGTGGCGCCGGTATTGCTGCAGGGCTCTGCACCGATTGCAGACAGCTGCTGCTATCTCCGGTGACCACCAGGGCACTGGCCTTCGCTGAGGTAAGGCAGAAGAAGATGGTATCGCGGACTCAGCGGCAGAAACGACAATGGAAATAATTTGGTCTACTGCCATTGTCGCATCAGCAGGGAGATGGGTATCCAACGTTGCAGCTGAAGTGTATGCTGCCCAGTCGGCCCTATGGATGGACCAGCGAGGTAGATGTGCATGGCGTTGTTGGTGGGGAAGCGAAAGGAAAGGAAATGGGAAAGTGGTCACTTCCACAAAGGTCATCATGGACCCACCAGTTGAGGAGTGGACGTAAGCCCGGACTACACACAGAAAGGTCTATGGTGGAAAAGGTGCCATGGGCCACACTAAAATGGGTAGGAGCTCCTGTATTTAGAATACAAACGTCAGGCTGGTTAAAAAGCAGTTCAAAGTCTCAACCACGTCCTGTAGTCGCGTTGCTCCCCCACATGGGGTGATGAGCGTTGAAATCTCCTAAAAGAAGAAATGTTGAAGGAAGTTGAGCAATCAGGGCTGCTAGGTCAGCTGGTGCCACATCTGCATCAGGAGGGAGATAAAGGGAACAGACGGTAATGCCCCGTGATGCTCGAACCCTTACTGCTATAGCCTCCAGGGCTGTTCGAAGTGGCACTGGGGAACTGTAGACCGAGGTATGTACATATAGACATACCCCCCCGACACCCTATTGTACACCGCGCGGTTATTAAAGTACCCCCAGTAGCCCCGAAGGGTGGGGGTCCGATCACCAGGAAACCAGGTTTCCTGGAGAGCAACACAAAGAGTTGTAAAGGAGCTCAACAGCTGACGCAATTCAGCAAAATGGCAGAAAAATCCTCCACAATTCCATTGGAGGATCAGACTGTCTCCCGATTGACGGTGCATGAAGATGATGAAGATGGAAGAGGGATGGCAGGAGCACTCGTCTTTGGCTGTGAAGTCTGATCCTCCGTGTCCATGGCATCCGCGAGATCGGCGAAGGCCAAATCTTTGGTCGTCGCAAGAAGGATGACCTCATCCTCAGGTGCGTCACGTGCAAGGGCTGGGGGCACCGAGGCCGCCAGCGTTTCCTTGCGCTTCACTGTCTTATCCTTCTTTTCTTTCATCTCTTCCCGTCGTTCCTTGGGCCTACCGGAGGAGGGGGGTTTCTCCAGCGGGGCTTGAGGAGTGTGGGAAGACTGAGGAGCCAGACAGCTTTCTGGCTGAGGGTCCTTCAGCCGTTGGCTAGAGTCTGATTTCAGGGGTGACATTGGTGGAAGGGAAGAACAGGTTCCCTTCCCAGAAGAAGAAGCCAGAGAAGGTGAACCCTTTTCTGGCTGGGGAGCAGGGGTAACCAATCCCGACGTGGGGGGCAGTATAGGCCCCCGCAGAAGATGGCGTGCCCCCAGATGTCTGGGAGGCTGAGGTAGACGGGCGGCCCTTAGGACCCACAGATGGAGGTAGAGCAGGGTGAGACGTGGCCACCGGTGGTGGCACCATCGATGTAGCTGCAGCATATGATGTAAGTAAAGTGACTGGATGCAGCTTTTCGTACTTCCTCCGAGCCTCTGAGTAGGTTAGTTGGTCCAAAGTTTTGTACTCTACTATCTTCCGCTCTTTGTTTGTCCGGGTGCGAAGAACGGCCACAGTCCCGACAGGTTGCAGCAGCATTGCAATGAGAGGACATGTGCCCAAAACGCTAACACTTAAAGCATTGCATCGGAGGGGGGATGTACGGTTGGACGTCACAGCGATACATCATGACTTTGACCTTTTCGGGCAGATTGTCACCCTCAAAGACCAAGACAAATGCGCCAGTGGCGACCCTATTATCCTTGGGTCCTCGAAATACTCGCCGGACAAAATGGACTCCGCGTCATTGTAGGTGGTCGCGTAACTCCTCATCCGTCTGCATTAAAAAGTCTCTATGGTATATGACCCCCTGTGCCCTATTTAAGGATTTATGGGGCGTTATGGAGACAGGAATATCGCCTAGGTGGACACAAGTTAAGAGGCTTCGTGATTGAGCAGGGGTCTCCGCCTGTATCAGGACCGAACCGTCGCGCAGTTTAGACATACCGGCAACTTCGCCAAACCTTTCTTCGAGGTGTTCCACGAAGAAGGAAGGCTTAGTTGCTTGGAAAGATTCCCCATCCTGTCTGGTACACACTAAATATCTCGGTGAATATGTCTCAGTCTGCTTTGCGGGCCCACGTTCCCCCCATGATTGAGTTAGGGAAGGAAACGATTTGGGGTCGTATCTATTGAAATTAAATCTGCCACACTTAGAGACACCTGACTTAGAGCCAGGATTTTCAGAGGTTTGTTTCCTCTTCATTGCGGAATGTCCGCCCCTTTGCTACCCACTCCGAAACAGGGGCTCTCCTCAAGGTTGGAGAAGGATAGGGTGGAAAGAAGGATTGGGGAGGGGAGGGAACCGGGATGAGGAAAAGCGACCTGGGAAACAGGAAGGAAGGCCACAATGGCTTGGGGACCCGTGCGTGCCACACACGTACCCACAAAAGAGCTGTGGGCCCCCTGGGGGGAATATCATTTGTTCATCTACCTGTGTGGAATGTGTCCTGCGATTTGTACCATACAATTTTGTTACACCCAGTATGTTATAGTCTATAGTTTCAGTTGGTTGTCATTTTATGTACTGGCTCTCTGTTTCTGTAGACAGTACCATTTTTCGATAGCTCTTAGCTTGCACATGTAAAGCTTTTTTGCAAGTACTTTACATACTTACTTGGGAAGCAAGTGTGGTGATTGTGTATCAGGCAATGGACTGAGAATGGTACTGCTGACTGAAACTGGTAATGATGTAGTCATCAGAAACATAACCTCGTAACCTTGGACACTTCAGAGCTGGTTGAAACTAGCTCCTCATGCAACACTTTCTTAATGAAAATCAGCACTGGAGGACAAGCTTGTTAGACTGCAAAGACAGTATATTAGTGAAAACATTTCACTGGAATACTTCACCTGGCTGGGTTCTCAAAATAGTGATTTCCTAAATACAGTAATCTGTTTAAGCTGGAGTTTCTTTGATCTCTTTTTCACTTTAGGGACTGGCTAAAATGGTTGGATATCATACCAGTTATGTTTCTTCTGTCTTTATTTATTTTATTTTATTTATTTCGTATTCCATAAATCCATATTGTGATAGATCACACGGATGTGGAATGAGTCATGTTACAAATGGTTACAAAATACAGAGATTCAATAAATAATTACACAATAACAGGCAGGTCTCATCAAGTGGTGAATAATGTTACAGTTAGAACTAGACATAAAATTAGAAACATATAGGTAAAATAACATAAAACAATGATTGTGGAAAAAAATAGATGCATAGTACATAAAGCATATCAGTATAAATGGGTAAGATGTATAATACATTAATTATATGAAAACAGAGTCTCGAAAACATAAATGTGGCAATACACAAATTACAGGCACAATTATTTTTTTTGTCTGCATATACTCATCAAAAGAGTAAAATGACTTTTCCAAGATATTTTTTTCAGTTTGTTCTTAAATGTAGCCAGAATCTTAATGTGTACTTTGATTTCAGCTGGGAGAGCACTGAAAATCTTTGTGGCAGAATAATGGACACCTTTTTGTACAAGACTTAAGCGTTTAAGATCCCTATGTAGGTCATTTTTAGACCTAGTATTGTGATCATGATAGTTACTATTAGGTTGAAAAAGAGAAAGGTTATTTGAAACAAAAATCATTAGAGAATATGTATTGAGAGGTGGTGGTTAGTGTTTATAAATTGCAGAACAGGTTTCTACAAGAAGCTCTAGGGTTAACACCACTCATTATTCTGATTGCTCTCTTTTGTGCGGTAAATATTTTTTTGGCTAAAGGTTGATTACCCCAAAAAATTATGCCATAGGACATGATGGAATGAAAATATCCAAAATACGCAGCTTTGGTAGTATCTATGTCACTAATAGGGGTGATTACACGGAGAGCATAAGTTGCTGCACTGAGTCTTTTATGGAGATCTAATATATGCTCAGACCAGTTCAATTTATCATCTATTAGAATGCCCAAAAACTTCGTAACATCACACTGTGATAAGGCCCTATTTTGGTTACCGCAGCTTAAGTGGAATACCTTATTCTCTTGCTGAGCTGTATGAAATTGAATATATTGTGTTCTTTCAACATTAAGGGTCAGTCCATTGGACTTAAACCAGTGTAGAACATCAACAAGTACAGATTTACATTTGTTTTCTATTTCACTTGTTGTACGTCCTTCAAGCAGAATAGTTGTGTCATCTGCAAAAAGAGTAAATTTGCTGTCAGTGTATGTGCACAACCATCCTGTAGCCTACTTTTAGTGGAGGAATGCAGCTATGTAAGTTGATGAAACGAATATTGTAGAGGGAAACTTTCCTGGTAGGAAATATATGTATAAAAATAGAGGTTGTTTAACATACCAAAAGTGCAGGCTCATTGACAGACACAAAAACACAGATTCAAGCTTTCACAACCATTGGCAGCTTCATCAGGAAAAGAGGAAGGAAGGAGGGGGGGAAAAGGACAGGAGTCGAGTTTTAAGGGAGTGGATGAGGAGTCATTCCAATCCCGGGAGTGGAAGGACTTACCTAAGGGGAAAAAAGGAAAGGTAAACAAGCGCGCACACACCCACACATATACACATGCAAACACACCCACGGAGACACCTGCAGAAAGCAAAGAAGTTGGACAGAGATACCACTTGAGGCAGAAAGCCTGGCTTTCTACAAATAACTGTTACTGAGTCCATAACACAATACAACAATCAATAACAAGAGTGTACATATATGTCCATAGAGCTCACACAGAAATCATATATATTTCTTCTTAGTAACAGAGATTGTTCCTTGTACAGATCCACTTACTCATTATCTCTGGCACTTGCCATGTAACTGCCCAGATGTCCACCTGGACAAACAACGTACCCGGGGTAGTACTTGTCCTTACAACTTCTAAATAACCACAAAAATAAATTATTTGGTCATCTTGGGTCATTCAGGAGGAATGTAAGTAACAAGTTACACTATAATGTGATTGGAACAGAAAAAGAAAGGAAGTGACTGTGTACCTGTATCATCTACCATACACCATAAAGTAGACGTGTAGATGCAGAAGGTAGGGATGGAGAGATGGTTGGAAGACCCAGCAGTGTCTGGAAACTAATATGGTGATGATCCCCCCCCCCCCCCTTTCCCCTTTCTTTTGGTTGCAAAACTACAAAAGTCATAAGATAAGCACCCATGTCCATGCTTATTAAGAAATAAAAGGAGGCAGAGGTAAATTAGGTGATACAATTATGCTGCAAGAAATGGTAAAAAAAAAAAAAGAAATCCTCAAGTGAAGAATTTTAAACTTCTTTTGACATATTGGTAAGATATATAAAAAGTAAAATACAATCAACAGAACGTGTGTCATACCCTAAAGTGTCAGACAGTTTTGACGATAAAAACAGACTCGTGTCATACTCACTTAAAAAACAGGCTCTGGACCAGAAGGTGGGTACAGTCAACGGTTCAGAACAGTAACCGCACAGTGGAGCAGGGTCAATGAACCAACAGTGGCCAGCCGGGTGAGAATGACCTCCTCACAGAGAGAGGAGGTCGACCAGGCAATAGGGAGAGGCATAACCTCCCTAAGTTTATTTCCTTGAAGGGAAGATGAATGTGCATGCCAGAGTGAAACCACACATCCAGAAAGGATGGCATGTAGGTCGGATGAAGGGACAGAATACGTAGCAGAATGGAGGAGGGCAGGTGCACCCTTTACGGCAGCATTGGAAGCTTCATTTCCTGACACGCCAACATGACCTGAGATCCAAAGGAACAGTACAGTAGCGCCATTGGCAGTAAGTGAGTGAAGGCACAGTTGGATTCGTTTCACTATGGGGTGGATGGAATGTAGCATGCATAGGCTCTGGGGTGCACTCAGGGAGTTTGAGCATATGACACATTTAGAATGTTGGTGTTGCCTGATGTTCTGAGTGGCCTGATATATGGCGAAGAGCTCTGATGTAAAGATTCAGCAGAAGTCTGGGAAATGATAATGGAAAGAAAAGTCACCATGCCAGTGGCGGCTCGTGACTGTGGAGTTAAGTGAGGAGCTAGCAGAAATGAAAATTACACCAATGCCTACAGAAAGCTTATCAAATAAGTTTACTTACCTATTTCTTGTACATTAAATCAATCCGTCAGTCCTTTAAGGCTGCAAACTCGTCAGTGATGTCTTCATAAAATGGTTGTGTTATTATTAACTGCCCAAGAAGTACTTTCTGAATTGAAATATTCGGTAAAGAAGAAAGTCTTTCTTTTGAAATATTGTTCCTTAGGTATGTTTTTATACACTTTACGCAAGAAAAGCGTCTTTCAACATACGCTGTTGTAGAAGGGATGGACAAAATAACGGAGTATCTGGAAAAATGTCCATCTCCTCATTAAGTATTTCTAACATCTTTCTGGGGGAAATATCCTGTACTTCTCATCAGCGTACAACGTAGAGAGTTCATTTCTTAAGTGTTGTGTCTTGGAGAATACAGACCCAAAGACTGCTTGCAGGTTTTCAACTGCAGGAGAAGGAAAACATGTCTGATATTCTTCAAATTTTGTGATATCAGCAAGGCAAACAAACTGAATTTTTTCACAATCACGAAATTTCTCGTCCATTTCCATCAAATGTTATCCAAAATTTTGTAATACCTGGCTTGATACGTTTGAACACTTCCATCCTGAGAGAGAGAACTGTACTCTCTTAAGAGACATATATCTGTCATTTTGGTGTCCTCTTGCAAGACGACTGAAAAATACTGTTCGTTCCTCTTGTTTCTTAGCATATCATGTGTAGTCCTTACTTTAGATATACAGTTACCATCTAATGATCTCTTTTGCAAGACATCAAACAGTATATCTGTTAAACAAAATACATCATGAAATACTACTGTCAGAAATGTAAATACAAAATTGTTCATGGGAAGCTGTAATGTTTAACTTATGTATTTTTATATGATGGCTAAGCTAAGTTGTACTTATTATTTTATATCCACTTTTTAAAAATAATATGACCAGCTTATCAAACGTATATGACCAGATGATGGTGGCACAGTCATCTGAAACCGGATGTCATTAAATAAATTATTAATTCGCTATCTTGGCATTTCATTTATGAAGACTATTAAACTATCAGATCGCCTCCTAAACTGACAATGTAATTCTTGTTTACTTAAATAACGTACTGCATCTATCACTAATTGTAGGAAAAGTCTGTTGAACCACACAGTATACAGTCTAGCATTTTCCTTTAGTGCATCTGAAATTATATTTCGATTTCTTTCTACACTTTTCAGATTAACCTAGCACATTAAATGCTCTGCTGAATGTGTAATGATCTCGAGATCTTTAACAAAGAAGCAAATCCTTCTCTATTCCAAGTGTTGCTTTTGTTGCTAAAAAAAACGAGCATGGCCAACAAAATAGTTTTAGCAGATTTGGAGAAGAGCACAACCATTGGAATTCCATAAACCACAAACAGTTAAAAATAAGGCTGTAAGCTTTACCAGAATGTTTCACTTCATTTCACCCACAAATTTGTAGTGAATTAGTAGGGCACCCACAATTTAGAAGTTCCTCCTGTCTTCATCTTTCCAATGTGAAAAAGGCATTTCTAATAAAACACACACTACATCGTAAACTGGATTCATATCTAAACACAGTAATAAATGTACTACAGAAGAAAGCCTGCTGCACACGGTGCACAACAACAAACAACACTTCACAGTCCAGCCGACAGCCATGCAAGAGTCGAGGTGGAGTCAGCCCCGAATGGAAGTTCATTCTACTTCACCACTTGCTCCCTCCAGCTCAGGCATGTAGGGTTATGGTTGCTATAGCAACTGTGATGTTTCATGCTATCTGTCAGGTTGGAATAAGAAGAAGCTGAGGCTTCTTCACCTCTTGACCCTTCCACACACAGACTCGGGAATGGACTGTACCTTTACACACCTCCTGTGAGGTTGGGCTACGAGTAAGAGGGTGGCCTCTTCACTATGCCTGGCCAGATTCGGCTAACATTCGACAACAGGAGCATTGTACAAGTTAAGACAAGGCATTACATTTGGAGTAAAAACCAGATTTTTTTAAAGTGTAACAAGATAAAATACTGGTGAAGTGCCACTTCACCTACTTCCCCTAAATAGCCACCCCTGCACCATGCACAAAGGCAAACTCGACACCATGGCCAGTCTTGGAACCATCAGTATAAATGAAGATACTGTCTGCTAGCTGTGTGTGAAGAGGTACAATCATGCTGTGATAGACAAGGTCAATGCTTGAGTCTTTTGGAAGCGAATGGATGTCAAAGTCTACAAAGACCTCGGGACCAGGGCAGGGAAGAGCTTGCTCCCATCGGGTGCGTGGCAGGGAGCACAGAGTCAAGTTGGCGAAGAAGTTTACGAAAATGGACCCCAGGAGGTATTAGAGAAGAATGAGTAGCTGCATAGTGACAATCATGGAAATCATCAAAAAAAGCCTCACCAAAATGGATGGCCATGCATAGACATCAACCAACTCGCATAACGACTAAGGAGGACATCCCTCCAGAACGACAGTGGCAATTCAGCTTAGAGACTTGCTTACAGGGCTTGCGTAGAAAGTCCCTATTCCAAAACGGATCACTTGGTTGTGGATCATGTTAAGACAGTGTAAGATAGATGGTCGGGCTGATGAATAGATAATACATCCATAATCTAGTTTCGAGTGGACAAGGGCTCGGTACAATTGGAGGAGGGTGGCCCAATCTACTCCCCATGAGGTATAGCACAACAGTCTTTAAGAACATTAAGTGAATAGATACAGCGAGATGCCAGTGAGAGACATGGGAGGACCAACAAAGTTTCCTATTGAATGTTAGTCCTAAGAATTTTGTAGTGTCTACAAATGGAAGAACAACTGGTCTGAGATGGAGGGAAGGAGGGAGAAATTCTGTTGCCACCAGAAAACCAGAAGTTTCTACAGACTGTCTTGTCTGTGGAGAAGCAAAAGCCGTTGTTGATGCTCCAGAGGTAAAGACACTGTTCAAGGAGACAGGTTAATTGCAAGCTGTAATAAATTGCAAAATCATCAATGAAAAGAGAAGCTAAGCTGCCCAGTGTGAGACAGTCCATAATAGTATTAAGCTATAGCAAATAGAATGACGCTCAACACAGAGTCTTGAGCTACACCGTTCTGCAGGAAAGTGTTCAAAAGGGCTGAACCCATCTGTACCTGAAAAACATGGTCTTTTAAGAATTCCTGAATAAAGATTGGCAGAGTGTGAAGGATACACCACTTCGAGCAGGTGTTATATGCCTTTTCCAAATCAAAAAATATGGCCACTGTTTTGGTGCTCCTGCAGAAAATTATTCATAATATAAGTTGACAGGGTGACTAGATGATCGACTACTGAACATTGCTTACAAAAACCACATTGTGCACTGGTGAGAAGATTATGAGATCCAAATTACCATACCACTTGACCATTAATCGTACATTCTATCACCTTGCAAATGCTAATGGTGAGGATAGATCGGATGGTAGCTGCAAGGTAGATGTTTTCCTTTCCAGGCTTAGGTAGATGAATCATGCTGGCTTCATGCCAGCACTGAGGAAATGTGTCTTCTGTCCAAATGTGGTTGTACATTCGAAGAAGAAATTGCAGGCCTTCAGAAGAAAGGTGTTTTAACTTCTGCACATGAACGCTGTTGGGTCCTGGAGTGGAGGACCGTGATGAGGAGAGTGCATGTTGAAGCTCGCTCATAGTGATTTCAGCATTATATCAATCCCGATTCTGAGACAAGAAAGAGAGCAACCTCGCTTCCGTTTTATATGTTGTTTACAACATTGTGGAACTCGTTTGGCTGTGGTGAGATAGAAAAAATTATGTATGAGCTTTGTCTTTGGCATTAAATTTCACTATTTACAAGTTTAAATTGTATTCCAAACAGCTACTACAGTTGGTTCACATTGCTGTTTGATGGTAGGTGGTTCTTCAAGCATTTTAGTGCTCAAAAGCTGCCCACATAACACAGCACTCTCTTTGCACATGTTTTACAAACCTAAACAATACAGAGATATGTACAGCTGATTGTCAAAGATCACAGTTGATGCATAGATAGTATTTTAAACTTATATACTAGTTACAGTTCCAATAGTTAAAGTGTTCATACATTTCTATTTACAATATTCTCTTACAGTGGTGGCTTCTTTATTTCTTGTTACTGTCATGGTAGCACTTATGTTACATTTGAAGAAAAATCCATAGATTGCATTTATTAGATTAAAAAGATGTGTTTGGAGTACCATTTGGGAATGGCAAAAAGGGGGGGGGGGGGGTAAGGTGTTATGTGATCTAAGAATGTGTATGTATGTTTGGTTTCCTCAGGCTTAATGAGTCTTTGAAATTTTTGTAGAAAGAGTTGCTTGCCAGTTCTGTTTGTTCATTTAAGATGGTGTGTGGTGCTTTACTGTTATGGATGAAAATTTCGAACTGTTCTAAAAAGTCCATCTTTATTCCTTTGTCTGCAGTGTGCAGTTTTTGGAGATTGTTTTTTATGTTTGTAATGGAATGACTGTTTTCAGCCAGATGGGCTGCAAAGCTTGACTTGTCTAAATTTTTTCAACGGAGTGCATCAATATGTTCTTTGTATCGTATTTCAAAATTCCTTCCTGTTTGTCCTATATAGTAGCATGAGCAGCTGTCACACTTTAATTTGTATATGCCAGTTTTTTGAAAAGGTGTCTTGGTTGATTTAGTGTTGTGAACTATTTTGTTTTGTATTTTATTGTTTGTGTGGAAACATATTTTGACCTTGTGTGGTTTAAAGAGTTTTGCAAGTTGATATGATATGTTTCCAACAAAGGGCATTGAGATATATTTGGATTGTTCTGCTTCTGATGGTTGGTTTATAGGCACTGTATGATTGGTTTGTAGTTTTTTTTACCTAATTTGTAAATTATGGCTGGGTCATAATCATTGTTGTAGGCTATAGTTTTTAGAATGTTAATTTCTTTTGTTTTTGTAGCAGGTTCAGCATGAATTTTATTTATACGGTTCAATGCTGATTTAAAAATACAATTTGTGTTGTTTGGATGTCAAGAGGAGTTATTTATAATTACATCTGACGTTGTTGGTTTTCTGTAAATTTAGAATTTGTGTTTGTTGTTGTTTTAAGGTCAAGAAAATTAATACCTTGTTGTGTTTGGTGTTCAACTGTGAATTTTATTTTGGGGTGTACTTCATTTAGTTTCTTAGCTAAGTTTTCTATCTCAGTTTTTGTGCCATTGTATAGTATCAGGGTGTCATCAACATAGCGTTTATAATAGATGACTTTATCTTTTTCTGTTTGATTTGCTTTGAAAAATTCTGTTTCTAGATTATTAATATAAATCTCTGCCAGCAGGCCAGCTAAGCTACTGTCCATTGCTAACCCATCTTTTTGAGTATAAATTTTGCCATTGAAGGAAAGCACCATTTCAAGCAAGTCCATTAATTCATAGATTTCTATGTTGCTTAGCTTTTTATGATGAAGTAGATTATCTTTAATTGTCTGAAGTGTTTCAGTTATTAGTATGTTAGTATAGAGGTTTACTATGTCAAAGGATGTAAAATTTGCTGATTTGGGTATGTTGACGTCTTTGATGCTGTCAATTAATTCATAACTGTTCTTAATAGAGTATTCGGTTGTAAATGTGTAGGCTTTGCTGAGGATTTCGTGAAGTTTTTAAATTGTTGTTGTTGTTGTTGTTGTTGTTGTTGGGGTTTGGAATGGACTAAACAGCGATGGTTATCAGTCCCTTGTTCCAGTCAAAGAGATAAAACATTTTGTTAAGTGATCCGAAATACATGCGTTAACAAGTCAAAGTTTAAAACATACAGACTAATATGAAGAAAGGATACGATTAAAAACGAAGAAGGGATAAAACAGCTGAAACAGTACAAGAGTGTTCTTGCTGGGTGGTCACAGGGATATAAGGAACACACCCAGCCACTCTGGAACACGTTAAAACCACCTACCTAACAGATTTAAGCAGGTGGAGGACAGATCAATGACAACAAACACAAACTTTAAATTGACATGTAAAGTCCACACTCACGCATAAAATTTAAAACAGAGTCAACCGTGGAGGTGTTGTCAGCTACTGCAAGCTGCAAAGCGTCAGGGAGATTAAAATATCGTCGCGCTGTGGCTAAATTGTGGCATTCAATTCAGATGTGGGCGACCATCAAAGGCGCACCACATCGTCACTGAGGAGGGTCCTTGCGACGCAAAAGGTGACCATGCGTGAGCCAAGTATGGCCTATACGGAGATGGCAAAGGACAACTGACTCCCTGCGAGAACCCCTCAGGGAGGTCTTCCACACAGCGGTAGAGGACTTGACAACACGGAGCTTATTGGGTTCAGTCGAGTCTGCCCATTCAGAATTCCAAACCCGAAAGACCTTGCGGATCAACTGGGTTTGGAGGTCCGGGTCTGGAAGACCAATATCCATGGACCATGAAGTACTGGCCTGCTTGGCCAGCTGATCAACACGTTCATTGCCCAGTGGCCCTATGTGGCCCGGAGTCCCGACAAAGGTGACAGAACGGCCTGACTCGCCAAGGGCGAAGACAGCATCTTGAATGGCTCACACCACTGTGTGTTTCGGTAGAAACTGGTCGAGGACCTGTAAGCCACTCAGGGAGTCGCTGCAGATGACGAACGACCCCCTGGGGCGAGCTCTGAGGTGTTCAAGAGCTCTCAAAATACCGACCAGTTCTGCGGTGAAGATGCTGCTTCCACAAGGCAATGACCGCTGTTCGATGTGGTCACCATAGATAAAGGCATATCCAGCATGGCCATCGACCAAAGAATCGTCCGTGTAAAGAATGTGTGCTTCGTGAAATGTGTCAAACAGTGCATAGAACCGGCGATGGAGAACCAGTGGTGAGATAGAGGCCTTCAAATCCCGGGACAAGTCAAACTGAAGCTCCAGGCGAGGAATTGTCCAGAGAGGGATACGAGGGGAGTAATGGTAAGGTGGAGGAAGGGGTAAGGAATCAAGTGAGGAGAGAAGGGAACGGACACGGACCGCAATCGGGAGACCCGACCTGCGCCGACGTCGTGGGGAAGGGAGTGCAGAAAGCGGGAAGAGAAGCCTGTGATTTGGATGACGGGGTGAAGCATGAACCCGGGCAATGTAACTCACCAACAACCGTTGCCGGCGATACCGCAGAGGGGGAACACCAGCTTCAGCTAGAAGGCTCGTTATGGGACTGGTGCGAAAAGCCCCTGTTGATGAATGGGGTCTAGGACCCGCAAGGCAGAAGGGGCTGCTGAGTCGTAAACCAAGCTCCCGTAATCAAGCCACGACAGAACAAGCGACTTGTACAGCTGAAGAAGGGTGGAACGTGCTGCTCCCCAACTAGTATGGCTGAGGCATTGAAGAACATTTAAATGCCGCCAACACTTCTGTCTCAGCTGACGTAGGTGTGGCACCCAAGTCAGCCGGGCATCGAAGACCATGCCCAAGAAGCAATGTGTTTCGTCAACCTGAAGTAGTTCACCACCCAGGTAGAGCTCTGGGTCAGGGTGAACTACCCGACGGCGACAGAAGTGCATCATGCGGGTTTTCCGTGCGGAGAACTGAAATCCGTGAGTAGAGGCCCATGAGTGGGCCTTTCGGATGGCACCCTGCAGCCGCCGTTCAGCTACGCCGATGGAAACGGAGCTGAAATACAGGCAGAAGTCATCGGTGAACAGGGAGCAACTGACTGATGACCCCACAGCCGCAGCAAGACCATTTATCGCCACTAAAAACAATGGAACGCTTAGGACGGAGCCCTGTGGGACACTGTTCTCTTGAATACGGGGGGGGGGGGGGGGGGCTAAATGACGCCCCAACCCTCACCCGAAACGATCGGTGGGAGAGGAATTGCGAATAAAAATAGGAAGGGCGCCACGTAAACCTCAGTCATGCAGAGTCGTCAAAATATGGTGGCGCCAGGTGGTGCCATACGCCTTTCGAAGGTCGAAAAATACAGCAACCAAATGCTCACGCCTAGCAAACGCCGTGCGAATGGCCGACTCCAGTGACATGAGGTTGTCAATGGTAGAACGGGCCTGATGAAAGCCCCCCTGTTGTGGAGCAAGGAGTCCACGCTCTTCAAGGATCCACATAAGCCGCCGACTCACCATACGTTTGAAGAGCTTGCAGAGTACGTTGGTGAGGCTGATCGGACGGTAATTGTCAGCCACCAGGGGATCTGCACCAGGTTTCAGCACCAGGATGATATTGCTTTCCCGCCACTGCAACGGGAAAGTGCCCTCTGCCCATAGATGGTTAAACAGGGCGAGAATGCGGCATTGAAACTCTGGTGAAAGGTGTCGGAGGAATTGGCTGTGAATCCTATCTGGTCCTGGAGTTGTATCAGGACACACAGCAAGGGCAGTTTGGAACTCCCACTCGCTAAACAGGTCATTGTATATTTCCCGACGACGAGTGCGGAAGGATAACTGTTTCCACTCGGCCCGCTCTTTGAGGGAGCGGAAGTCGGCACTGTACGTGGCAGTCACAGAGCATTGTGCGTAGTGGTCTGGCATGTGCTCGGAGATAGCTGTTGGGAGCGAGCAGAGCACACCCTGGATGGTGAGGGATGGGATTCCTGTCGGTGGGCGGTATCCAAAGATGCGTCGGACTTGCGTCCATACCTGAGTCAGGGAGGTGCGGGAGCCGATACTGGCTATATACCGCTCCCAGGAATCCCGCTTGCTCTGCTGTATGAGTCATCAAGCACGCGCACGGAGCCATTTAAAGGCCACCAAATTCTCCACGGATGGGCGGCGTCGATGGCGCTGGAGCGCTTGCCGACGTTCCTGGATAGCCTCAGCAATTTCCGGTGTCCACCAAGGCACGGACCTACGTCTAGTGGAACCGGTGGTTTGTGGAACTGCTACCTCAGTGGCCATGACAATACTATCAGTCACCTGCTGGACTGCATTGTCAATGTCATCTGGAAGTGGTGCAGCGATGACAGCGGTTGAAGCATAGACTGGCCAGTCAGCCCTACGGAGACACCAGCGGGGTAAGCTGTCTGCAGCTTGGTACTGCGGGAGCGACACAAAGATCAGAAGTGGTCGCTGCCACACAGGTCCTCATGCACACGCCAACCGAGGTGTGGTTGAAGGCTGGGGCTGCAGACGGAGAGGTCGATCTCTGAATACGTGCCCTGTGCCACGCTAAAATGTGTGGGGGCACCTGTATTCAGGAGGCAAAGGTCTTGTTGCGCCAATAATGTCTCAACGTCCCTACCGTGGCCTGTGGTCTGGAGTCCACCCCACAAAGGGTTGTGGGCGTTGAAGTCCCCCAAAAGGAGGAATGGTGGGGGAAGTTGGGAGACCAGAGCAGTAAGGTTGTTGAGAGACACGTCCTCATCCGGAGGAAGGTACAAACTGCAGACAGTGAATTCCTGCGTTGCCCGGATTCTGACAGCCACTGCCTCAAGAGTGGTGTTGAGTGGCACTGGGGTACTGGGTACAATGTCCAGGACATACAGGCAGACACCGCCAGACACCCTGTCGTAAAGGGTCCTGTTGCGGTAGTAGCCCTGATACCCACGAAGGGCAGTGGTCCGCTGTGTTGGAAACCATGTTTCCTGTAGGGCGATACAAAGTGCAGGGTAGCGCCACAGTAATTGGCGTAGCTCGGCCAGGTGATTAAAGAAACCACCGCAATTCCACAGGAGAATAAATCTTTCTCCTTGCTGTAAAGCCATAAAAGAAAAGAATATCATTCCATAGGAACATCTGCCGCCTTATGGTCAGGATCTAAAGAATCTAAGACCATAGGTGATTCTGGATGTGCAGAGCTCCTATGTTCAGGCGAATCAAGAAGGGCGAGATCCTCAGCAGAGGCGAGAATCTCGACTTCATCCTCTGAAGCAGAGGATGTGGGTGTGGGTGTCTTGGAAGCCACCAAAGAATCCTTTTTCTTCTTTTCCTTCTTTTTACCCTCTCGCTGGCCCTTGGGTGTTAAGGGCCGTGGGGGCTTCTCAACAGGGGCTGCAGGTGCCGCGAAGAGGTGGAGGCCCCTCGATCAGCAGCTGCGGGATCCTTCAGCCATTTGCTGGGATCCACTTTCCCACGAAGAGAAGCCTCGGAAGGGAGTGTCCTGTGGGACCCCTTCCGGGCGAGAGGAGCCGGAGGAGGCTGTTGTTTCTCCGGCGCTGGAGTGGGGACTGACGTCCTCCGCAATGGTTTGTCAGTTGCTCCCAACGTGAAAAGTGTGGGAGCAACCGAAGGAGTAGCACCCCCAACTGTCAAGGGGGCAGGTGCAGTAGTTCGGGCCTGGGGGCCCGCTGGCATTTGTGGTACAGATGGTCTGGAGACTGACGATGAAGCTACTGTGGCGTAAGACGTTGTCATGGTGACAGGGTGGAGCTTCAAATATTTACGTCTGGCCTCTGCGTACGTCAACCGGTCCAGGGTCTTATACTCCATGATCTTGCGCTCTTTGTGGAGTACAGAACAGTCGGGCGAACAAGGAGGATGCTGCTGATTGCAATTGATGCACACTGGAGGTGGAGTACAGGGGGCGTCTGGATGGGATGCACGCCCACACTCCTGACATGTTGGATTGGCGTCACATTGGGAGGACATATGACCAAACCTCCAGCACTTGAAGCAGCGCATAGGGGGAGGAATGTAGGGCTTGACGTCGATCCGGTAAACCATCACCTTGACTTTCTCAGGCAATGAATCGCCCTCAAAAGCCACTATGAAGGCACCGGTGGCAACCCTCTTGTCCCTCGGACCCCTATAGATAAGGCGGATGAAGTGCACACCTCGCCACTCCAAGTTAGCTCTCAATTCATCGTCTGATTGCAGCAGCAGATCCCTGTGAAAAATTATGCCCTGGACCATGTTTAAGGTCTTATGTGGTGTAATGGAAACGGAAACATCATCCAGCTTGTCACAGGCTAGCAAAGCCCGTGACTGGGCTGGGGATGACGTCGTTATTAAAACGGATCCAGACCTCATCTTGGACAATCCATCAACCTCTCCATATTTGTCTTCCAAATGTTCCACAAAGAACGTTGGCTTTGTGGACATGAAAGATTCCCCATCTGTACGGCTGCACACTAAATACTTCGGGGCGTAAGCCTCACCTTGAGTTTTGGTCCTACGTTCCTCCCACAGTGTAGACAGGGAAGGAAACGTTTGGGGGTCATACTGTTCAGCATTGTAGTCGCTTCAACCGCGCTTAGAGACGGCGGTTGTACGTCCGCCAACGTTTCATGGTCTTTTCAAGGTGTTCCCACGAGCAGCTAGGGAAATAAGGGTCCTCCCAGACAGAGCCCCGCTTGCCTGGGTAAGCCTTATACAACTGAGGTGCGGCAGGTTCCTCATAACGGCTGTTCAACCTCAACAGCCATGCATCCCCTCGGCATGTAGCACACCTTGAGATTGAGGGTTTTTTTAGAGAGGTCTGTACCGTCCTCGCGACCCGGGCGATTAAGCCAAGATCCCCGGGCTCTGAAATGTACAATGTTCCACCATCGCGCTGAACGATGGTCGTTGAGGCACGCACAGAGCTTACGGTGTAGCGGACTGTTGGCGCGACACAGCCCACAGCTCAGGACCCCGGGTTCGCCAAGCCCGTACCCAGCAAATTAATGCTGAGCCCCTGAGGGGAGTTTTTAAGTTATTTTGTATCCAGGGCTATTTATTGCATTCACTATCGGGCATATTGGGTGGTCTTGTTTATGAATCTTGGGTTGTGACCTAAGTTTTGGTGCTGTTGGGTTCATTACTATGCAGTGTTTAGTTTCTGTGGAAGTTAGGAGGAAGTTGCAGCTTTTTATTAGGCTTTTTAATTTAGCTTGGTACTTGGGTATGGGATCATATTCTAATTCAGTAATGTTGTTATTTTTTTTAAATTCTAAGGTTTTGTTAATGTACTCAGATTCATACATTATAACAGCTGTACTGCTTTTGTCAGATTTAACTACAAGGGCATAGTTGTCGTGGAGTAGCAACAACTGAGCTGAAAGTCCCAGCTGCTAACATACTCTGTTTACAATTGGCATACATTTTCCTCACGACCTGTGTCGGTACCATTTCTTTCACCCATATTTCCTGAATCGCTCACTCGTCACAATAGATGAAACAGTCATGTGAGGAGGTGGCGTGGTTCCCCATGCAGTTTAGGCAGCGAGGTGAAAGAGATGAACAATCACCCTCATGGGCATCCCTGCCACATGTGACACATTTAGCTGGATTTTTACATGACTGATTGGTATGGTTGTAACACTGGTAGCAGCGGATGGGATTAGGAATATAAGGTCGGACGTTGAGGACCTCATAACTAGCTTTGATCTTGGGAGGCAGAGTCGCTCAATCAAATGTCAAGAAAACAGCATGGGTTGGAACCAAGTCATTGCCAGCATCTCCAATGGTGTGCTCCTTCTTACTGGGGGCCCTCTTCAAAGGGAGCACATCTGCCTTAGGTGATTGTCCACACCTCAGGTCACACCTCCTGAACTCCCAACAGAGGAACCAATCAGCACATCGGGAAGGTTGCTGCTCAAGCAATCACCCCAACAGGGGGTACGCGCGAACCCTACATGCCAACCCGGGGCTGGTTACCACAGTCACCTTTTATGCGTCAAATCAATACCTTCTAGAGACAAGGCCTTACAACAGCCTGCGCTACGTCACACTCACCAGGCTACGGCTGCCAGCTGACTGGCTGTCCACTACGAGGCAGTGAGCGTCCCCCAGTGGCCAGCCATTCAGCTGGCGGCTGCGGCCCGGTCAGTGTGACGTAGCACAGGCAGTTGTAAGGCCTTGTCTATAAGGTGATGTTGGTCAAATGCATAGGTGGCCTTCAGGAATTCACAGGGAGGAAGAAGGGAGAAGAGAAGAGGAACCTCAAACTCTGAAGCAGAGGAAAAAATAGGCAAGATAAGGAAGAAGAGAGGAAAGATTGTGAAAGAAAAATTCACATACATTCAACAACACTATATATCTCCAGTTTTTCGGAGGAGGTGCAAGACTCCATCTACAAGAGAGGGGAAAAGGATAGCGGGGGAGTAGTTATGCAGCATGGAAAGGAAAGAGCGCCGCAAAGGCTGGGGCCTCGTGGTAGCCAAGCACGTACTCACCAAAGAATAGTGAGTGCCCTGGGGGGAATATGGTGGTGATAATGATGATCATTAGTATAGTACCTGAAGATGGGTGGAACTAACCAAGTTGTGTTTATTTGATACTGTGAGAGTATTGGGATATACAAAGAAATAATCATAGTAAACATAAAATAATATGAACGTGTAAGAACACAGTTGGTACACATTGTTCCCCTACGTAAGCAATACTAGTTGGCTGCTGTTTGAATTTAAAAATGAATATGGCTAGTCTATGTAGTGCTCTGATGTGTGAGGTTTCTAGTACAATATAAAATGAGGGGAAAAAAGAAGAAAAAACAGAAAGCTTTGTTTTTCTTAAAAGGCAATGGGCCCAGAAATGCTGGAATTTTATGGAAAAAAAATCGTGAGTTTAAAAGACAGTGCTTCTCTTGTCAGAAAATTTGTTTATCATGTCTTGAAATATGGCTTCATCAGCAGAAGATACTACAGTAATCAGTGTGCCAAAATTAAAAGAAAAACACCATGTTTTGTATTATGGGATCTGGAAATGAATGGATATTCAGTGGCCATTGGTTGATACATTACTGGCAATGTTGTTGTTTCCAGTCTGCAGACTGGTTTATGCAGCTCTCCATGCTACCCTGTTCTGCAAAAAGCCCCTTCATCTGAGAATACGTACAGCAACCTACATCCTTTTGAATCTGCTTACTGTATTCATCCCTCAATCTCCCTCTACAATTTTTACCACAAACAGTTTCTTCTAATGCTAAGTTGACAATTCCTTGATGTTTCAGAATGTGTCCCACAATCCTATTCCTTTTCTTAGGATATGCCAGAAACTCTTTTTCTCTCCAATTCTGTTGAGCACCTCCTCATTAGTTACTTGATCTATCCATCTAATCTTCATCATTCCATCTGTAGCACCACATTTTGAAAGATACTGTCATCTTTCTCTCTGAACTCCTTATCGTCCATGTTTCCCTTCCATACTATGCTACACCCAGACAAATGCTTTCAGAAAGGACTTCCTAACATTTAAATTGATATTGGATGTTAAAAAAAAAAAAAAATAAATAAAATCGCTTCTTCAGAAACGCTTTTCTTGCCATAGCATTATTGCATTTTATATCACCTTTACTTTGGTCATCAAAAGTTATCTTGCTGCCCAAATAACAAAACTCATCTACTACTTTTATTGTCTCATTACCTAATCTAATTCTTTCAGCATTGCCAGATTTTCTGAAATTACATTCCAATGCCATTGTTTCACATTTGTTAATGATCATCCTATATCTTCCTTTCAAGACACTGTCCATTCCAGTTAATTGATCTTCTAGGTCCTATGCTGTCTTTGACAGAATAATTATGTCATCAGCAAACTGCAAGATTTGTATACTTTCTCTGTGGACTTTAATTCTCTCTCCAAATTTTTCCTTGCATTCCTTCACAGCTTACTCAATGTACAGATTGAACAACATTGGGGAAAGGCTACAACCCTGCCTTACACCATTCACAACCACTGCAACCCTTTCATGCCCTTGAACTGTTGTTTGCTTTTTGTAAAAGTTGAATATAACTCTGCTCCCTATGTTTTAGCCCTGCTACCTTTGGAATTTGAATTAGTGTATTCCAGTCAACATTATTAAAAGCTTTCTCCAGCACCACAAACGGTAAAAACGTAGGTTTCCCTTTCCTTAACCTATCTTCTAAGGTAAGTCGTAATGTAAATATTGCCTTGCATGTTGCTACATTTTTCCTAAATCCAAACTGATCTTCCCCAAGGTTGGATTCCACCAGTTTTTCCATTCATCTGTAAATAATTCGTGTTTTCGTGTTAATATTTTCTAACCACGACTTGTTAAAATGACAGTTCTATAATTTTCACATGTGTCTGCACTTCCTTTCTTTGGAATTGGAATCACTATATTCTTCTTGAAGTCTGAGGGTATTTCCCACGTCTCATATATCTTGCATAACAGGTGGAACAATTTCTTCATGACTGGCTCTCCTAATGATGATATCAATTCAGACGAATCATCATCTACTCCAGGGGCTTTGTTTTTAATGAAATCTTTTGTGCCCGGTCAAATACTTCTCACAATATCGTATCTCCTATCATCTTCCTCTGCGTCCTCTTCCATTCCTAGAATACTGACTTCAAGTTTACTTTCTTTGTCCAGTTCCTCTATATATTCCTTCCACCTTTCAGTTTTCCCTTCTTTGCTTAAGACTGGTTTTCCATATGAGTTTTTGATATTCATACTGCTACTTTTCTTTTCTCCAAATGTCTCTCTTTGTTTTCCTGTAGGTGGTATACAAACACTCACTACTGTCAAATCATCAACATGGCTTCAGAAAATCCAGATCAACAACAACAGCTATCTATGAGTACCTCCATGAAATATTAAAGGCTATAGACAGGAAAGAATTAGCTACTGGAATATTCCTAGACCTGTCAAAAGCGTTTGATGTAATATACCATAAAATACTTAAGAAAAGGAATTAGAGGAATACCAAATACATGGATTAGGTCATACCTTACAAATCGACAAAAAAAAAGTTGTACTTAGACAAGACCTGGTCACTGGGAACACTATTAAAACAAAAACGTACTCATCAGAAAAAACAGAAATCAAGTATGGAGTGCCCCAAGGATCTACCCTAGACCCCATACTCTTTCTCTTATACACAGGTGACTTCAGTAACACTAATCATGCAAAACAAAAAAATATGTTTGCAGATGACACCAGCATTCTCATCACAGGGCCCAATAAACAAGCCATTCAATCATCAGCAGACACAGCACTGATAGAACTAACACAGTGGTTCGAGAAAAATAAGCTAATCATAAACACTGATAAAACTGTTGGCATGCACTTTCATATTTCGCACCAAAAGCAAGAAAACTGCCACTCATTAAAAATAAATAATAAAAACATAAGAGTGGCTGATGCTGCAAAATTCTTAGGCATTCATTTACAGAGTGGAATCAAAATTCGTCTCCCTTAACTGTCAGAATGATTTCTCCTCAAACATTTCTTCAATTTCCTCATCATCAGCAGAACTAGTTGGCATCTAAACTTTTACTACTTTGGTTGGCATTGGCTTCGTGTATATCTTTTCTACAATATTGTGTTCACTTTATTGTTCATAGTAACATATGCACATTCCTACTTTCTTATTCATTATCAGACCTACTCCTGTGTTACCTCCAACTGATTTTGTGTTTATTAACTTGTACTCACCAGACTAAAAAATCCTCTTCAGCCTGCCACCTAACTTCAATAATCCCCACCATATCTAACTTTAACCTGTCCATTTCTCTTTTCAAATCACTTTTATTATATATATATATATATATATATATATATATATATATATATATATATATATATATATATAATGGAAAGTCCAGGTTGGAATAAATAATATAGTGAGGACAGTTTACTACTCACCGCAAAGACGTGGCGACGAGCTGCGACAGGCACATACAAAAGACACACACATACAACACATTCCGCTATCGGCCATGGCCTTCTTCAGAAATAGAGCACTCACGCAATCACACAGGCACACAACACAGTCATACAACCATCACCTCCGACTGCCACACTTCGAATCACGCTCTGCAGCGAATCGGGGACGGGAGGGGAAGGGAGGGGGAGGGGATAGAAAGGTTACGTCATGGTGGTGGGGATGGGTTAGATGGGAATAACGAGATGCAGCTTAGGAATGGAGTGGGGAGGCGGGTGGGGGAGAAAATAAAATAAAATAAAATAAAGTAAAATAATTCATGTACACTGCAAGTGCACAAGACCACACACACACACACACACACACACACACACACACACACACACACACACACACACACACACGATCACACATTCACACACCACTCAAATCAGGCGAGGTTTGGGATACAGAGGTAGGAACTGTAAGGTATGGGAAAAAAAAAAGGGGAAGTTATCGTAGGTTGAGGCCTGGTTGATTTCGGGATCGGAGAATGTATTGTAGGGATAACTCCCATCTGTGCAGTTCAGAAAAGCTGGTGGTGGATGGGAGGATCCAGATGGCCCGGGTTGTGAAGCAGCCATTGAAATCAAGCATGTGCTCCGCTGCATGCTGTGCCACAGGGTGGTCCACCTTGTTTTTGGCCACAGTTTGGCGGTGGCCATTCATCCTAATGGACAGCTGGTTGGTGGTCATGCCAATATAGAAAGCTGTACAGTGCTTGCAGCACAGTTGGTAAATTACGTGGCTGCTTTCACAAGTGGCCCGGCCTCTGATCGGCCGGGCCACTTGTGAAAGCAGCCACGTAATTTACCAACTGTGCTGCAAGCACTGTACAGCTTTCTATATTGGCATGACCACCAACCAGCTGTCCATTAGGATGAATGGCCACCGCCAAACTGTGGCCAAAAACAAGGTGGACCACCCTGTGGCACAGCATGCAGCGGAGCACATGCTTGATTTCAATGGCTGCTTCACAACCCGGGCCATCTGGATCCTCCCATCCACCACCAGCTTTTCTGAACTGCACAGATGGGAGTTATCCCTACAATACATTCTCCGATCCCGAAATCAACCAGGCCTCAACCTACGATAACTTCCCCCCCCCTAACTTCTTTGCTTTCTACAGTATGTCTGCCTAGGTGTACTTGTGTCTGTGTGAATGTGTGGGCATGTGTGCATTTGTTTACCCTCCATTTTTTCCCCCAAGGTAAGTCTTTCCTCTCCCGGGATTGGAATGGCTCCTTACCCCCTTCCTTAAAACCCTCATCATTTCCTTTTCCCTCTCCTTCCCTACTGCCTGAAGACGCAACTGGGTTGCGAAAGCTTGCGATTGTGTGTGTGTGTGTATTCATTTATTTATTTGTGATGCTGTCACACCTGTGCTCCTTCGCCTGGTGAGTAATCTTCGTCTATTTTTTATATTTTATTTTTCCTGCTAGGAATTTTTCGTCTTAATAATCGTTTCATATATTTGAATTCAACAATTACTTCCGTCCTTGCTCTGTTACTTTTCGAAATCTTTTCTGTCATCTTACTTTCCCTTTGGTTTTTTATTTTTATTATTCATTATTTATTCATCATTTTTTTACATTTTACATATCAGTTCATTGCTACATTCACTCCTTTGTTTACTGTTCATAGTCCGCTAATTCTTACAACAATACGTTTTCTTCCAAACCTTTTCCTATTAGTACGTTTATTTTGATATTTACCACTTTCATTGCTCCTGCTTCCGTCTGTAACACGCCGCTCATTCAATTTTCTCGTTTAAAATCGTTAACACTCTTTCCTAACAATAGTTTCTCTATTGTTTATAACCATTTTCGTCATTTCTTAGTTACCTTACGATTGCTTCCATTCCCGTTTTTCCACATTTCTGTTCATGTTTAATACTTTTCCGATCAATTTCAGCAACTTTCCGTTGGCTTTGATTCCACTTTTCCTTCGTCAGACTATTTCAGCCTCAAAATAACTTAACTTCTTTGCTTTCTACAGTATGTCTGCCTAGGTGTACTTGTGTCTGTGTGAATGTGTGGGCATGTGTGCATTTGTTTACCCTCCATTTTTTCCCCCAAGGTAAGTCTTTCCTCTCCCGGGATTGGAATGGCTCCTTACCCCCTTCCTTAAAACCCTCATCATTTCCTTTTCCCTCTCCTTCCCTACTGCCTGAAGACGCAACTGGGTTGCGAAAGCTTGCGATTGTGTGTGTGTGTGTATTCATTTATTTATTTGTGATGCTGTCACACCTGTGCTCCTTCGCCTGGTGAGTAATCTTCGTCTATTTTTTATATTTTATTTTTCCTGCTAGGAATTTTTCGTCTTAATAATCGTTTCATATATTTGAATTCAACAATTACTTCCGTCCTTGCTCTGTTACTTTTCGAAATCTTTTCTGTCATCTTACTTTCCCTTTGGTTTTTTATTTTTATTATTCATTATTTATTCATCATTTTTTTTACATTTTACATATCAGTTCATTGCTACATTCACTCCTTTGTTTACTGTTCATAGTCCGCTAATTCTTACAACAATACGTTTTCTTCCAAACCTTTTCCTATTAGTACGTTTATTTTGATATTTACCACTTTCATTGCTCCTGCTTCCGTCTGTAACACGCCGCTCATTCAATTTTCTCGTTTAAAATCGTTAACACTCTTTCCTAACAATAGTTTCTCTATTGTTTATAACCATTTTCGTCATTTCTTAGTTACCTTACGATTGCTTCCATTCCCGTTTTTCCACATTTCTGTTCATGTTTAATACTTTTCCGATCAATTTCAGCAACTTTCCGTTGGCTTTGATTCCACTTTTCCTTCGTCAGACTATTTCAGCCTCAAAATAACTTAACTTCTTTGCTTTCTACAGTATGTCTGCCTAGGTGTACTTGTGTCTGTGTGAATGTGTGGGCATGTGTGCATTTGTTTACCCTCCATTTTTTCCCCCAAGGTAAGTCTTTCCTCTCCCGGGATTGGAATGGCTCCTTACCCCCTTCCTTAAAACCCTCATCATTTCCTTTTCCCTCTCCTTCCCTACTGCCTGAAGACGCAACTGGGTTGCGAAAGCTTGCGATTGTGTGTGTGTGTGTATTCATTTATTTATTTGTGATGCTGTCACACCTGTGCTCCTTCGCCTGGTGAGTAATCTTCGTCTATTTTTTATATTTTATTTTTCCTGCTAGGAATTTTTCGTCTTAATAATCGTTATATATATATATATATATATATATATATATATATATATATATATATATATATATATATATATATATATATATATATATATATATATGAAACAATACTGTTTATGAGAGAATATCTAGCTAAAACTAATGCATATCAGCTAAACTGCTCTGTGCATAATCATAACACCAGAGGTTCCTTACAACATTCATGTGCAACAGACAAGAACCTCTAGCTATCAAAAAAGTGTGCTTCATAGTGGTACAATACTGTTCAATCACCTTCCAGAATATATCCGAATGAAAAAGAAAGAAAATCTCTTTAAGAAAAATTTGAAGTTATTTCTGATGAACTACAGCTTGTACTCTGTAAGCGAATTCCTTAGCAACTGAATTATAGTATAAGTTGTGCTGACATGTAAGCATACATATTTTGTAAAAGTGAAGGTGACAATATTACATGAAAACTAAATTGAATAACTGTATTTAATTGTGTTTGTGTATAGTGCTTGTGTATGTGTCACAGTGTATGACCTTGATCTTATATGTAAATCTGTATTATATATTTTGATACCACATAAATAATGTTACAAAACTGAGTTGAGTATAGTGGTTATATATATCACAATGTATGAACCCCATTTTATATGTAAATCTGTATGTATTTTATGAATAACATAATGTAAATAGCATGAACCACTGTATAACTGACTTGTCCTATATCTGCAGAAGATGTCACAGGATCAAAATTAACCCTACAAGCACCAAGCACGGGCAAAAATTACCCGTACACTTTACTTTTATTAAAAAATCATAATTAATATCCTTCAATGTTTATGGGCTTTTTTCTATTTGTCTCTCGCCTTATAATGTGCTACCCTACATATTTATGTGGTTACTATTTTAAAAACTGACGACTAAATATAACAAGTTTATGCCCAAGGGCACAATTTGCCCTGGGTTGGTACTCCATGTGACCATAATTCTTAGTGTCTTCCCTGCAATCCCCAATCATAGGGAAAAAATGTTTCTGGAAAATCTGTGTCCATCACCTCTAATTTCAGTATATCCCAGCTATTTAGATGCCTAACAGACCTAATAATTGCTTAAATTATTGTAAATAATAGTATATGAACAAAATTTCACAAGTCTGCGAAAGTAACTCTTTCTGTCCTATATCTGCAGTTAATCCAAGACGGCAATACTGCAATATGTCTAACGCAATGAACATTAGTTTGACAGACACAGTTGATGCCAAAGACAAAAAAAATTAAATGCATTTTACAAGATTCACAGCTTACTGTAATACAGGCAAAATTTGCCCTTGCTTGGTGCTCTGCGCAACCTGAAATACCTTGGTGCTGCTAGGGTTAAATAAATAAATCTATCTTTCCCCTAGTCTATGGTCTTGCATTTCTCCTCAAGCCACTCCTGCTTAGCCTGTCTGCACTTCCTGTCAACCTCTTTTTTCAGATGTCTTTACTCTCTTTTGCCTGCTTCACTTGATGCATTTTATAGTTTCTCCTTTCATCAATTAAGTTGAGTATCTCCTGTGTTATAAAAGGTTTTCTATTAGGCCTTATCTCTCTGCTTATACGCTCCTCTGTGGCCTTCACTACTAGTTTCTAAACCTTTGTCTTACCATTGTAAAGTCAACCTGGTATCTCCCAGTGTCTCCTAGTCTCTTCCTTGCATATAACATTCTTTCATGATGATTAAACCATGTGTTAGAGATGATGAAGTAGTGCTCTGCACAAAATTTTACCGAGTGACCTCCTCTTTCATTCCTTTTCCTCAATTCAGATTCAACCTACTACTTTTCCTTCTCTTCCCTTTCCTACTATTGAGTTCCAGTCCCCCATCACAATCAAAGTTTGTCTCCCTTAACTGTCTGAATGATTTCTCCTCATACATTTCTTCAATTTCCTCATCATCAGCAGAACTAGTTGGCATCTAAACTTTTACTACTCTGGTTGGCATTGGCTTCGTGTATATCTTTTCTACAATATTGTGTTCACTTTATTGTTCATAGTAACATATGCACATTCCTACTTTCTTATTCATTATCAGACCTACTCCTGTGTTACCTCCAACTGATTTTGCGTTTATTAACTTGTACTCACCAGACTAAAAAATCCTCTTCAGCCTGCCACCTAACTTCAATAATCCCCACCATATCTAACTTTAACCTGTCCATTTCTCTTTTCAAATCACTCTGATCCATAGAATATATATATATATAAAAAAAATAGATGAAGATTACTTACCAGGCGAAGGAGCACAGGAAGTGATAGTAGCACAAATAAATTAATAAATGCACACACACACACACACACACACACACACACACACACACACACACACAAACGCTAGCTTTCTCAGCCTAGCTGCTTCTTCAGGCAGAAGGGAAGGAGAGGGAAAAGGAAATGATGAGGGTTTTAAGGGAGTGGGTAAGGAGTCATTCCAATCCCGGGACAGGAAAGACTTACCTTGGGAGGGAAAAAAAAGGAGGGTAAACAAATACATACACAGACACAGACACAGACACAGACACACACACACACACACACACACACACACACACACACACACACACACACACCTAGGCAGACATACTGTAGAAAGCAAAGAAGTTGGACAGAGATAGCACTTGAGGCAGAGTCTCTGTCCAGAGAATCGAGGCCAACGTGTTCAAGATGGTGGGCGGGAATTTGAATTTAGCGGAGGTTGAGACCAGGTGGGCAACGGGAAGAGAGAATATGCTGAAGTGCAAGTTCTCATCTCCGGAGTTCTGAAAGACTGGTGTCGGTGGGAAGTATCCAGATAACCTGGACGGTGTAACATTGTGCCAAGATGTGCTGGCCATGCACCAAGGCGTGCTTAGCCACAGGGTAATCCTCATTACCAACAATCACTGTCTGCCTGTGACCATTCATGCGAATGGACAGTTTGTTGCTGGTAATTCCCACATAGAACGCTTCATAGCAGGCATGTTAGTTGGTAAATCACGTGCTATTGCAAATGGCTCTGCCCTTGATTGTGTACACCTTCCGGGTTACGGGCCTGGAGTAACTGGTGGTGGAAGGGTGCATAGGGCAAGTTTTACAACAAGGGCAGTTACAAGGGTAGGAGCCAGAAGGTAGGGAAGGTGGTTTGGGGATTTCATAGGGATGGACTAGGAGATTATGGAGGTTGGGTGGGCGGTGGAAAGACACTCTCGGTGGAGTGGGAAGGATGTCACGAAGGACAGATCTCATTTCAGGGCAGGATTTAAGGAAGTCGTATCCTTGCTGGAGAGCCACATTCAGAGTCCGCTCCAGTCCCGGAAAGTATCTGGTGACAAGAGGGGTACTTCTGGGGTTCTTCTGTTGAAGGTTCTGAATTTGGGGGGATGAGGAAGTGGCTCTGGCAATTTGCTTCTATACCAGATCAGGAGGATAGCTGCGGGATGTGGCGTACTGGTTCAGAGATTCGGGACTGGAGCAGACTCATTTGCCACAAAGACCTAAGCTATAGGGAAGGGGTGGCAGCTGTCATAATGCAGGTACTGTTGTTTATTGGTAGGTTTGATGTGGACGGATGTGTGAAGTTGGCCATTGGACAGATGGAGGTCGACATCGAGGAAAGTGGCATGGGATTTGGAATAGGACCAGGTGAATTTGATGGGACCAAAGGAGCTGAGGTTCACGAGGAAATTCTGGAGTTCTTCTTCACTGTGAGTCCAGATCATGAAGATGTCATCAATGAATCTGTACCAAACTTTGGGTTGGCAGGCTTGGCTATCCAGGAAGGCTACCTCTAAGCGTCACATGAATAAGTTTGCGTATGAGGGGGCCATCCTGGTTCCCATGGCTGTTCCCTTTAGTTGTTGGTATGTCTGGCCCTCAAAAGTGAAGAAGTTGTGGGTTAGGATGAAGCTGGCTAGGGTATTAAGGAAAGAGGTTTTAGGTAGGGAAGTGGGTGGTCGGCATGAAAGGAAATATTCCATCGCAGCGAGGCCCTCGGCATGTGGGATATTTGTGTATAAGAAAGTGGCATTGATGGTTTCTGGAGGTAACAGGTTGGGTAAGGATTTCAAGTGATCGAGGAAGTGGTTGGTGTCTTTGATGAAGGATGGGAGACTGCACATGATGGGTTGAAGGTGTTGGTCTATGTAGGCAGAGATTCGTTCTGTAGGGGCTTGGTAACCGGCCACAATGGGGCGTCCGGGATGATTGTGTTTGTGAATCTTGGGAAGCAGGTAGAAGGTGGGGGGGGCGGGGTGTCGGTGGGGTCATGAGGTTAATGGAGTTAGGTGAAAGGTTTTGTAGGGGGCCTAAGGTTTTGAGGATTCCTTGAAGCTCTGCCTGGACATCAGGAATAGGGTTGTCTTGACAGACTTTATATGTGGTGCTATCTGAAAGCTGACGCAGTCTCTCAGCCACATACTCCCGCCGATCAAGTACCATGGTCGTGGATCCCTTGTCAGCTGGGAGAATGACGATGGAATAGTCAGCCTTCAGATCATGGATAGCTCGGGATTCAGCTGCGGTAATGTTGGGAGTAGGATTAAGGTTTTTCAGGAATGAGTGAAAGGCAAGGTTGGAAGTAAGGAATTCCTGGAAGGTTTGGAGAGGGTGATTTTGAGGAAGAGCAGGTGGGTCTCACTGTGACAGAGAACGGAACTGTTCTAGGCAGGGTTCAATTTGAACGATGACTTGGGGAGCTGGATCATCTGGTAAGTAATCTTCATCAATTTTTATATATATTTTTCCTGCTAGGAATTTCTCCTCTATAATGATCCATAGAATATCTGTTTTGTTTTTCTTGATGATGACATCCTCCTGAGTAGTAACCGCCTGGAGATCCTAATAGAGGACTACTTTACCTCCAGAAATTTTATCCGAGAATATGCCATCATCATACATTCATACAGTAGAGCTGCGTGCCCTTGGGAAGATTAATGACTATAGTTTCCCCTTGCTTTCAGCCATTAACAGCAACTGCATGACAAAGCCATGTTAACCGATGTTTCAAGGCCAGCTCAGTTAATCATTCTGACTCTTGCCCCTGTAACTACTGGAAAGACTGCTGCCCTTCTTCAGGAACCACATGTTCATCTGATTTCTCCACAAATACCCCTCTGCTGTAGTTGCATCTACGGTTCGGGTATCTGTATCATTGAGGCACACAAGTCACCCCACCTCGGCAACATCTGTGTCAAGAAATCCACAAAAGAAAATGGAAAAGTGGGAGCAAAAGGATGCACTTCAAAAATGATATACTTTCAAAACTGTGGGTGCCAATATTACAACACATGTCCTTACCTGTGATACTTCCAGAGAAATGTATGATAGTATTACAAAGATATATCACAAGAATAGAGACCAACAGAAGATGCAATTATTGTAGAGTTTTGTAACTTTGAAATGACAGAAGTCTGGATGTGATGTCCAAGTGCAAACACTGGCATTCAGACTGAACTGTCTTGAGAAAAAAACCGATGAAACAGCATTGATCACAAGGTTAACAACTAAGCTGTTAAGAAGATGAATATTTTGTTGTATTATCAGAGTATACAAGGACAATATATACTTCTAAGACCATGGGTAGCATATATTGTTGACCTAAGTTGGCAATATGAGTTGGTTGCTGTTTGAATTTAAAACTGAATATGGACCATAGTTGTAATGGTCTTAAGTGTGCAGTTTCTAGTAAAGAATAAAATGAAGGAGGAAACCCCAGAAATTATTGTTTCTCTTGACAGAGAGTGGCATTTGGGAAAAAAAAAAAAAATTCCAATCATCAATATTTTTATTTACCATTTCTCGTGTTGCTATATGTATGTTTGGATTACTTGCAATACAGTTATTATTTGAAAAGAGAACTCATTCCACTTGTTTACTACATAGAAAGTTGTTCAGTCATACGAGAAACAATAGTGAACCTGTCGTTGAGTCTTAAGAAGTCTCGTAAGTGATTTCTTCTCTATCAGAAAATCTGATTGGAATGTCAATAATGGAGGAAAGATAACAACTTACTGTAAAGAGGCTCACTGAGCCAGTGGCAGGCATGAAATATAGACAATCAGATTCACAAAACTTAAATTTTAGGCCATAGCCTTCATCAGGAACAGAAACACATACATTCACACAATCATTCAAACAACTACATAACACGCAACCACCATCTCTGGCCACTCCGGTGTTACAAACACACTGGAGCAACCGGAGATGGTGGTTATACGTGTATTGTTGTCTGAATGATTGTGTTTCATTTTCTGATGAAGGCCATGGTCGAAAATTCCAGTTTGGTGAATGTGAGTGTCTATTTTCCTTGCTTGTCAGTGGCTTGGTGAGCCTCTCTCTGTGCTCTTTCAGTTAGATAACAAATTTTCCATTGGTTGGCCATACCATTAAGCACATAAAATGTAATTTTTTATAGCAATATTTTGTGATTCACGTATGTCTGGTAGGAAATCCTGTATAACTGGTCCAGTATTTCATAATCGCTCCCCCCCCCCCTTTTTTTTCTCTCTTTCCACAGTGACATTAAAGAACAGCACTCAATGATTTTTGAAAATTATGGAACTTAGCATCAACCAAGACACTTTTATCCTCTGAATCTCATGGATAAACAGAGTGAGCAGAGTCTTTCATCATCTCTTATTGATTCCTACAAAGAGGATTTTTTTCTCCAAAATAGATCAAAATATATGAGCATGGAATTTGTCCCACAATCATACAACAAACATTGAAATACATGGGAGGTAATAAGAACAATATGAATTATGACAGATTGTTATTTACTACAAAAAGGCAAACAAGCATATTTAAAAATAATGTTTCATATCAGAAATCCTTTGACAGGTGTAAAACAAACCAACACTTATACAGGCTACACACATAACCACTGTTGTTTCTGGGAAAATGCCAATGGCAGTCACAATTCTATATGTGCGTGTGTTTTCCACATCCGATAAATAACTATAAATCTACATCAGAGATACAGCAATGATATGTAGTTAAAATTACACATTTCTGTATTGAGTACTCTTCTTGACAATGGGGACTATTCCATTTTATTCCATTTTTATTCCAATTTTATGAAACTCTTATTTGGTTCAATGGCCTACAATAAACTCCTGCTAGAAGGTGAATCAAGTTCTTTTGCATAATGCATACAGAATCATATAAAAAATTTCATTAGGATCACATACATTCCCTCTGTTTAGTGATTTGACAGAATTATTCTTCAGAAATCACACATCTCAATATTTACCATTTGTGTTACTATTTAAAGTAGGAAACATATTACAAACTTCCTCAGTAAAATTATTTCTCTCTGCTATCTTCTGTTTACAAACCAGGGTGACTGTTTGATAGAAGATTTTGCTACATTTACTGACTTTACTCCCTCTATCATCTAATATATGTATGTGATTTATCATTGATACAGTTTCCTCTTCAGAAGCAATTATGCCTTCCTTGGTTTGTACTTTATTCCAGGATTCCTGTTACCCATATTGTTCACATACTGTACGAGTCCACCTTCACAAGAAATGGTATCATCAGCACTCTTAACATCCATCTGTATCTTGAATTTTCAAAATAGGCCTATAGTGACAATGAAATAACTTTGCTGGTTTAGCCTCAGTGTAGATTATTACAACCATTTTTAGGACCAATTACTTGTCCTTCAACAGTATTTCACAAGTGAGAAGAATTTGCATTACCTATGGAGCACAACCGAACAACATTTTTTTCCGTGGAGAATGAATCAGATACTGTACTCCAACAATATGGTTACTCTGGTCAACAGATATGTAATATTTACTGTATATCTGAAACTCATCCACCAAACATAAATATTGTAATAAAAAAGTAATGTGAATCTTGCCATCATTCATATTATCCTGCTGGATTTCAGTGAGTGTGACAAACGTTGTTGCAGTATATGCCTCTGAAGTCACCCAAAACATCCTGTCTAAAACATGTAACAATGTGTTGTGCATTGAAACGTACAAGAAATGGTGCTGGAAGGTAAGCATTAAATAACTTCTAACAAGGAAACCAACAACTAGTCTGTCACATGTGCTCTCCCTCTCTCCTAACACCCAACAATGTTATTCTATTGAAATTACAAACTAATAAATGATATATCAGTGGTCTGGTGACACTTTTAGAAAAACATGATGTTGAAGTACCGACTCCTCAGCTAATTTGTCCTTGATGTCACCAAGAGAGATGGTTCATTCATGAATGAAGGATTCCAAAGGAATAGTTCACAAAAGTGAACTGAAAGACTAAGGAACTACAATACAAGGAATGGCATTTCCATTCAGCAGTCCCAGTCTGAAACACCAGAACAGTTGCAGCAACTTGCAGTGTAAAACTTACAGCCACGGCACATATCATCATTCAGAAATAGCTAGTTTTTCAAATCCATTATGTTTTATTAAGGAAGTATGATTAGGGTTTAATGTCCCATCTACAATGAGCTCATTGAAGACCAAGAACAAGCACATTTTAAGAAAAGATGGAAACTGCATCAGTCATTTCATTCAAATGGATAAATCATGTAGAGAAATCGTGTGTCTGGGTGGACAAATGGGGTGTAACCATCATCCACTCAAATGAAAATCCAGAGTTCTAAGCACGTACCATTTCACTTGTTTTTATTTAATTCATTTATTGATTATCAGCAAATGCAGCCAACAAAGAAAGATATTTTATTCATTTTCAAGGCATTGTGGGGATTGTACAACTGGAAAGATGATGTAATTTTGCATTGATGAGGCAGATACCATCTGAGGAATAGTAGCTGTACTGACATTGGTTTCAATGTCACCGGCTGTTTGATATCGTAGTGACATAGCTGCCAGTGTGCCATGAGTTTCCTCTTTAACAGGGAATGTTTACAGCTATAAGTATCAGTGTGATTTCAATGTGTGAAGCAAATAGGTGTCATACCATGGAGACACTCTTACGTTTTTTACATCCAACTGAGTGCATGTAAAAGGTGTCAAATTGTGCCCACCCATGTGTTGGGATGTCTTTATGAAATTAGCCACACAAGTTAGATGTGCTGTATCAGTCCTGCAACAATACTGATTCTAATGGTCACGTGAACATTCTCAGGCCCATTGATGAGGGTCTGGATGTCACACAGACATCCGACAAGATCATAAAATTGTAAGGGCAGCATTGGCAGATTTTTCAGCTACCATAGCACAGATTAGATGGTTGTGAGCGCATAAGTGTCGACACAGACTGTTGCCAACAACTTACTTCGGGCAGAGATCTCTAGCCTGTCTTCCACTCAAGCCACAAATCACTTTACTGTCAGAGGGCCACTTGGAAGATGGGATGGTGGGGCATGGTCTTCAGTGATTAATACATTTTCTACCTGCACACAAGTGGTGGTTGTGTATGAAATAGACCTGAAAGGTGCTGTCTCGTAGAATGCAATTTTTTTTTTTTTTCCCCAACACACACGAATTTCATTACAGGCCTTACAGTATGATAAGCTACAACTCTCATTCACCTTTGGTTTTCCTGGAAGGAACATTTGGTACTTGCATAATGTTATAAGACCTATTAGGGTCAGGAAGGTGATGTGTCATTCCAACAAGATAATGCTCATCTGCATGAAACTCAACATGTGCTGAAAGACAAATAGCAGTTTCCCTAGCCAGCACACACACTGGATTTGTCTCCCATGAACTACATGTGGGATACAATAACAACTGGCACAAGCAACTTGTCAACCTATAACTCTTGCAGAACAACATGAAGATGTCAATCAAGTGTGGAATGATGTCTGCCAAGATTAGATTAGATTAATACTTGTTCCAGAGATCATATATATGACATTTCGTAATGATGTGGAATGTGTCAGTTTAGTAAAAGTTGTCTATACATGACAATCAATATTTTATGGCTTTTTATTTTCATATTTTTTATTTTAAGATTTGACTCACCTGTAGACGAGGATACAGCCCGTCAGCTTTGACCCGTGACGTCATTGCAGCGCGGTACTTTTGAGGTGCGTGCGTGTTTGTAGAAGGGGTGAATAATTATGTGGTTGAGTTAAAGATAATAGTTTGTTTACAAACAAAACAAATTAATATATGGGGTTTAGAAAGTGATCTGTAGCTTCTCTCTGATGGTTAGGTGTAGGTTAACAGAGATTTTTTTTTCCGTATGTGAGCACCGAAGGTGCGAATTTTTGGACTGAGACCTGTGGGCGAGTTATGCACATGGCGGTTGATGTGCCTGAAAGAAAATGACACCATCAATTGAAAATAAATTTATAACTATTTTTTAAGGACTTAACTATGGGGTTATCAGTCCCTAAACTTACAATTTAGCTAATACTAAAGATGGCACAAATATCCATGCCAGAGGGGGGATTCGGCCCCCGACCATAGTGGCTGTGCAGCCCATGACTGGAGTGCCTCAGTCCCCTTGGCCACCGCGGCTGGCTATAAATTTATAACTATTGCATCATGGGAGCATTGCAAAACTGCATTTATTAACCACAAATGTGTCAGAAGCTTACTTTAACTTGTAATTGCACGCATCTCTGGTCTTTTATAGTTTTGTACCTTCAGTGTAGCAAAATTTTTAATATACAAACATATTACAATATCTAATTATTCTTGCTATTGGATTATTTCAATTGTTGTAGAAAATAATGCCAAACAGACGTTCTGTTATCTATAATAACTACAGATTATTTGTATCTACAATACAGCAGTATTAAGATATCCCGTATACTGGTTTTCCGACATCTTGAAGACGTCATTGGTCAAAGCAGACGGGTGGTATCCCAGTCTACAGTTATGCCTAAGTTTTATCTAGAAAATCGTCTTAAGTGTAAAAGGAGTTGTCATTCAGAAATTCCTTTAAGTACTTTTTTAATACTAGTTTGCTATTTGTCAGACTTTTGATGCTACTTGGTAAGTGGCCGAAGACTTTTTGTGGCAGCATAATTCACCCCCCTCTATATTCACCATTCGTATAACAGAATAGATTTCAGAATCAGCCCCTGCATTACTGTCTGTGGAGCAACATCTTGTGGGTGTCCCAGCATGGATCACACATTGTACCTCAGTACTGCTTGAAATATTGATTTGTAAATGTTATCACTTCATGTAGGCCTACTCCATTTGCACTATTTCAACAAAAAATCTTGGGTGAATCAGAAGACTCTAAGAGGGTTTACTAACTTCTGTTGTAAAAATTTAAGGTTCAGAGAGAAAGGTGTGTGTGTGTGTGTGTGTGTGTGTGTGTGTGTGTGTGTGTGTGTGTGTGTGTTACTTTAGAAATTTGTAATACAACTACAATATAATCTGTCCAACTACTGTTGTGTATTTCAACTATCTGCGCACGCATCAAAATGATCTCTTTCAAGCATATGATGAGGCCAGAAGCACCATTAAAAAGATGCGTAGCCCTACACTATTTCTATTAATAGCTGGTTACTATAAACTTACTGTATTACATGTGGGCGACTTACGCGCATGGCGGTTGATGTGCCTGAAAGAAGATGACACCATCAATTGAATATAAATTTATAACTATTGCATCATGGGAGCATTGCAAAACTGCATTTATTAACCGCAAGCGCGTCAGAAGCTTACTTTAACTTGTAATTGCACGGATCTCCGGTCTTTTATAGTTTTGTACCTTCAGCGTTGCAAAATTTTTAATATACAAACATATCACAATATCTAATTAGTCTTGCTATTGGATTATTTCAATTGTTGTAGAAAATAATGCCAAACAGACGCACTGTTATTCAAAAACAGTAGATGGTTCTCTGTCTTGATCCTTAAGCGAAATAAATATTTAGATGTAGTACAACAATATTACAGAAGAAAAGGGCACTCCGTTTCCCGTTCAAAATTTACCCATAAGCATTTCAAATGATATGCTTTTTGACTACAGTTGTACTTATGCACGTGGTTCTGTTTACAAATACAGCAGACGACAAAACCGTGACGCATGCCTGTGACGTCACAGTTACCCACAGACCTTTGCGCAGTAAGGATGAGAAATGTAATATGGCGATGGTCGCGTCGAATATGAGCGGCCACTTACAAAGTCAGTTAACACGTTCATTGGAAAAAATTTTAGAAGAGGCTCACCTGAGTGGAGAATTGAGGCTAACTGGACGCAAGTTAAAGGACTTCCCAATCGTCCGCGGGAAATACGACCTCAGCGACACAGTTATTGCAGGTGAGCGAACAGCCGTGCCAGCCCGCTGTTGTTTTGTCACAGAACCAGTGCTGTGTACGCTTGGTGTCAAACTTCAAATCATGTATATTAGTAATGCTGCTGATATTTGAACGTTCTGGAGTAGTTCTGGTGGTAAAAGAGAGCTATACTCTTAAGTACACGAATTTTGAACCACTGTTTTATTCAGAAATCGTTTTTTCTCGTTCAACAATTTGTGATTATTGTAGCGGCGTATTTGTTTGAAGGAAAAAAAAAAAACCAAAGACAAGCATGAATTTAAATTTTATTGACTGTGGTAGAAATGAGATATATCCTATTCTGATATTGATGTAAATTAATAATTTTATTTCACTCTTATTTATGAAATGTGTAAAACTACGCTTGAAGAAAAAGAAATGAATTTGCCATTTGAAGTCGGCTATAGTTTATTCCCCGGTGTTTCGGAAGAACAAACTTTTTTAAAAAATTATATCTTGTGTTTTATCTACCTATTAAAATATTTCGATTTACAAAATGCAGAAATATGAGAAATGTATATTATTAAATTTTGACTTTCACTGTCCACTTTTCGAGCATTGCGTATTCTCTGCTATTTAATTTGACATTCTTTGTTGAGTCATTAAAAAGTGAAGTGTAATTGGTAACCGACGAATGACAGCGAACATCGCTCGAAGTCCGCTAAATGCATAAGATTGGCCAACACATTGATGTGCACTTGGAAAGGTTCCAAGTCTAGAAAGGGCCGTCGTTGAATGCGGGAACAAAAATAGACCTTTCGCTCTATGCAGTTGCCAGAAAAGTACTTGGTAAAATGCATGAGCCGCGTATTAGAATGACATTGCTTTCCTGTTATTGTCGCAAATGAATTAGATCAATTGTACCTAAATATCATCACATTAGATTCAAGCCCAACCTAGTGGTTGTTTACATACTAAAATACTTCAAAAAAATAAATAAATAAAAAATAAATCACGGTTCTTAGCTTGTAGTAAAACTCCACCAAGAGACATTTCTTTTTAAACAGTTGGAAGTTAAGACATTTATACCCGCTGCTTGCGAAATTTTGTATTATACTGTGATATTACCTTGAGATAGAGTCCGGTATGGTTTGTTTACGTGTTTCTGGCCTGTGCTTCCGCGCGAATGTAAGGTGCGCGTCTGGAAGTGTTCAAATACTTGACAGATAAAGGAACCGAGACGATGTCAACGGAGATCTTAAAAGTATCTTACGGCCCAATGAGAAGCATCTGTTAGGCGGGGCCTCTGTTTTGTCTGATCTTGTGGGTTTGAGGGGAAAAAACACGTAGCCCAGCTGATGGGAGCAGGGCCGTATTTAGGGGTATGCAACGATCCTGTGCAGTAATTTATTTTACGCCCCCTCCCCCTTTAGACAACTTGGATTCAGCGTGATTTCTAAAAATAAATATAAAGAAAGCTCTGTATACGCCACTGGTATCAACATAAATTTTACTATTTATTGCTGTAATCGAAACTCTGAATAATGACTGGTTCAATTAACATAATACTGATTTTTTTCTTTTTTTTTTCCGATGGCAAAATTTTGCCGCCATGTGCAGCTGCCTAAATAGGGCCTGAGGCAAACCTGGAGGCACGTAGTTTTAATTTTCAACAAAGTGATAGGTGTTATTACTTAGCGAAACTCGTTTTTACGATTGTTATATTCTGCTGGTCGCATTCATATTCACGATTTTTTGTTTTAAGTACATTCAGCGTTAATGAATGGAATAATTTCCATTGCGCCGTCATGTTCACGTGGAGTAATTTTTGGTACGTATTAAGTACCATACTAACAGAAAATGACCTTCACCTAGGGTTACCAGGCGTCCTCTATTACCCGTACATGTCCTCATTTTTGGCCCTTAATAGGATCCGGGTGGGGCTTTGTTAAAATGGGGGAATTATCCTTCACTTTTTAGACATACGATTTCTTTAACCTGAAAATGCGAAATTACTTCTTTGAACTCTTTAACAATCGAAAACTCCAAAGAATTTAAGCTTTCTTACAACACTGTGATATTTTGTCTAGACTTTTCTCTGTTCTAACAGTAATACCTTGAAATTGTCGAATATCTTTCGCGGGTCATGTTAAGTGGTCATGCTCATGGGCCACAGGTTGGCAACCAC
Source organism: Locusta migratoria (assembly GCA_026315105.1). Lineage (NCBI taxonomy): Eukaryota > Metazoa > Arthropoda > Insecta > Orthoptera > Acrididae > Locusta > Locusta migratoria. The sequence goes on from CM048745.1 coordinate 136,257,148, forward strand.
GTTTGTCTTGCGGCATCTGTAAAATATATAAAGAGTGGAGGTGCAACAGAATCATAAGTAGATACCTTACAGCAAATCGCAACCCAGCAAGAAAAGTGACAAGTCAAAACGGTCATTTTATCACTTACAGATGTCTGAAAAACTTTGAAGTGCACAAAAAATCACACCTTTTTCTCGCCATTTGTTCGCATAAAAGCAGTAATGTCATTTTTGTTGACATCCAATATTTATTAACACTGGACACCGATTAAAATGAAAACGGTCGTACTCGAAAAGATTATACAGTACAGTGTGTTGCAGTTAAAAAAAAATGTTCAAATGTTTGTAGAACTTATGGGACTTAACTACGGGGTCATCAGTCCCTAAGCTTACAAACTACTTATGAACTAGCTAAGACTAAGGACGGCACAAATATCCATGCCCGAGGGGGGATTCGAACCCCCGACCGTAGTGGCCGTGCAGACCATGACTGGAGCGCCTCAGTCCCCTCGGCCACCGCGGCCGGCTGTTGCAGTTCATTAGTTCGAAGACTCATTTGATTCAGTTCTCTCGACTACTCAGAGTAGATTGTTTTTAAAAATTCAATTACGTCACGATTGAAGCAATTAATATGTTCTCTTCTTTTTCTTCTTCATTTCGAAGACTAGTTTAATGCAACTCTCCAAGCTGCTCTATCTTGTGTAAGTCTATTCATCTCTACTGCCGCCAACCTACATTTCGCCTAAAGACCACAAAGAGAGGTTAGGACTCTTACAGATGCTAACAAGAATTCGTTTTTCCCTCGTCCTATATGGAAGCGTGGAACAGGAAAGCAAGTGACTAGTAGTGGTACTGAGTACCCTCCGCCGCGCACCTTTGGTTAGATTGCGGACTATGTATGTAGATGTGAACCTACTCACTGTATTCCTCTGTCTCCCTCTGGAATTTTTACCCATTTCCCTCCAATACTAAAATGATGATTCCTTGATGTCTGAGATTGGTAGGGGACAATCTATTCCTCCTTTTAGTCGAGATATTCCAGAAATTTCTTCTCTCCCTAATTCTGTTGAATAACTCGTTAGTTTCGCGATCAACCTGTTGGTTACTGGTTTTGAGTTCTGTTACAGTTCTTTCAGCGAGTTCGTACGCAGCATACGACCGGCATTATTGGTTTGACCTTACCCTTCCATATTCAAGTTTCCCGGCGCGGCTCGCAATTTCCTCCGACCGATGCAGCGGTTTACCAACATAAAGTACACAGTCGTTTGCACATTCGCCATTTCCCAACTCATATAAATGCTGGGCCAGATAACTAAGTATCTCGCATAGTGATGGTAAAATAAATTTCGTATAAATGACAAGGACCGATAACCTAACCTAACAACTTTCTGATAAACCACTCGGTTGTTGGTGAAAAGTATGTCCACTCTAATTTTTATGGTAACGTTTATTTATAATATCACTCTGTTTCAGACATAAAAAAAATAACAATACTGAAAATTTCCAAACGAGGCGCAATATCCAAATTACAAGCACGAATCCACTCCCCACTTTCCAGTGTACTGTTATACTAGTTGCACTACAGCTACCTAAAGAGTGCGGCTTTAGTGAACATCAGCACTGATCAGATGCCCAGAGTATATAATTTTGCCGCGTCAAGTATGGATCAGCTCCCAAGTGTAGGTCTGTCAGAAGCTTGGGATCTTGGCCTTTTTTGAAGCTGCAAGAAAACAGTTAACTTTTTATGCAAGCACTCTGTCGCAGATGAGTAGGTACCACTACAGTAGTACGGTGTTTGTATTCCATCATTCTTCGTAGATAGTCTTTCGTTACTGGCCTTCCACTGTTCTCTGCTCTCTGTAAGACACGTTTTAATTAATGAAGAATCCGAGACAATAATTGCAAATTATACTATTACCACTTGCGCTGAACATCTCCTGCTTCGTATTACAATGTCGTGAAAGAATTCAGCGCTAATGGATATACGGAACTGGAGGTGGTTTTCTGAGGGACTGCTTCCTCCCTATGACGCTGTTGATGGAACGTAGGACAACTCATTTTTTAGTGTGAACCTATAGTTACTATAACGGCATATTCTAGTTGGTATTACCGAAGGTCCCGATACCAACCCTCTGCTTCGACCCATTATGTCATGGGCGGAGACATACTAAACAGAAGAAACGCGGAAAACATTTAGAAACTCATAACATTTTCTATTACGCAAAAACTTTGCTTTGCCATATTGTTCTGCCAAGCAGATGTTCTTACGAACGATCAAAGTTACAAGTGATTAGTGTTTTTTAATTAAATAATGGTGCTCAGGTGGATGGGTGAACGTAATGTGATAAGTCTGTATTTTAAAGAGTAATAACACATTCGGAATAAAGGAACAATAATAAATGTTTAGAGTCGTACAATAAATGAACACCGACGTCAGGGGTCAAAGCGACGGGTAGTGTACCGTGCTTCGGTTACCATTGCCATTGAAGCTCTATGGAGGGGGGAAAAATGCAAAGATTTTTGCTGGGGGGGGGGGGCCTAGGGAACAAAGTATTTAGAACGAATGCACGGACACTGTTTTTCTCCTCCTACCACCCCTATAACCCACCCTAACACGCACTATTGGAAAATTAACAAAACAGAACTTCCTACAACTGAAAGACTACCGTGTCAGAACATAGTACCAATAGTACTAATTCAGATTATTCCACTGAATAGAGTTAAATGAAAAATAGACGTAGACTGAGGCAGGCCACCCCATCGACAATAAGTAAAAGACTCCCTAAAGACATGTGAAGGGGAGGCACTAAACAGACGATATGTTGAACACACAGTGACCCCTCAATGTAGAATAAAGCATAAGTAAATGTAGGAATAAAAAGTAACACAGAAATGTCAGCTGTTAGAAATGCTGCAAAAGTGGGTCTGTAATACCGAAGCCGCCAATAGAAGTACAGAAAATAAAGAACTCCCTTTCCTTCAAAGAGAAAACTGAGGCGTCAAAGCCGCTGACAACCAGACGAGAGTTAAACTGCTACCCGAGAGACAGTGAATTGTTTTAATATTCTGATAACTGTAGTCTAGAATATTAAAGATTCGGGCATAACATGACGTGAATTGGTGGGGTACACAGCAACAGCAGACAACATTACAATCTCACAGTTTATCCCGATCTGTTAATTATATCTGTCCTATCCTTAGTTTCTTCTGTTTTATTTCTTTGGCCCTTCTCCTGCACATGCTGGGTCAGCACTGTGTTAAACGCGGATTTGGTATGTGTTAATATTTACAGGGTGGCCTAATTCTAAATTCTTTTCGCAGGTGGTGTAATGAAGGCGTCCAGCATAAAACAGGCAGAGCTATCAAAGTGAATTTACAGTACTGATACGTGTTACTTCATTGTAACACCTAGTAATTTTGACGAAACAATAGCTTTTTGATGAGAGTTGTAGATAGATGGCCGAACTGGCGCAGGTGTTTACATACTGAATTGTATTACAGAAACTTCGCGTCAAATGTTTGTAAAGCAATGGAACCAAACCTGCAGTTGTGATCAGTCCCTATACTTGAAAACTACTTAAACATGGGCTAAGGACCATACGCGCGCGCGCTCACACACACACACACACACACACACACACACACACACACACACACACACACACACACACACACAAACGCATGCACGCGCCCGAGGGAGGACTCGAACCTCCGACGGGGAGCAGTTGCGCGCTCCGCAGTAATGCTCATCGCACGGGCACTTTCGATCGGCAATTCGCGTCCGACTGTTGGAGCCACTTAACTCGCATTCGGGAGGATCACGGTAGCAAGGATAAAAGTTTCAAGGCATTTGAATAATGGAGCCGGCCGCGGTGGCCGAGGAGACCCTAATCTCATCAAATGTTCAAATGTTTGTATAGCTTATGGGACTTAACTACGGGGTCATCAGTCCCTAAACTTAAAAACTAGCTAATACTAAGGACGACACAAATATCCATGTCCGAGGTGGGATTCGAACCCCTGACCGTAGCAGCCGTGCAGACTGTGACTGTAGCGCCTCAGTCCCCTCGACCACCGCGGCCGGCCCGAATCTCATCCTTTTGGTCTTTAAGCGAAATGTAGGTTGGCGGCAGTAGAATCGTTCTGCAGTTCGCTCAAATTCCGACCCTCTAAATTTGCTCAACAGTGCAAGTGTATGACAGTCATTTCTCGTCTTTCGCGGCCGCTCTCAGCGGAGGCTAGAGTCCTCCCTCATGTGTGTAACGGCTAACTAATGAAGTACTGTGGCATAACTGGACTAAAGCGAAGAGATCGGTCGATAGGTCATTTACTACGCGTCAAGGAATCGTCAGTTTAATATCTGAAGAAAGTAGATATTGCAGAGGGAGTCAGGGACAAGTACAGAAGTCCAGTAAGCTGGTGCAAATGAGTGTGGATTGCAACAGTTTCTCGGAGATGCAGAGGCTTTAACAGGATAAGGGGGAGTGCAGAAATGTATCTGTCTTGGAAGACTGCAAAGGCGACAACAATAAAGCAAAAGCCGGCCGCAGTGGTCGGGGGTTCGAATCCCTCCTCGAGGATGGATGTTTGTGCCGTCTTTAGTATAAACTAGTTCATAAGTAGTTGGTAACTTTAGAGACTGATGACCCCGTAGTTACGTCCCATACGCTCTACAAACATACAACACAATAAAGCAAAAGTAATGGATAGGAACGCGCAATAGAATGAAAAAGTCGTCGAAGAAAGCAGAGAAAGATAATTTGGTGATGAATGATTGTGAGCCGACGATAAGGCGATTTTTGTGTTGGACTGTCCTCGCAGCAGCTTGGCAAAGGGTTGGCAATTGAGAAGCGATTAGGGAACAGAGTTGTTTAGAAATAGGAGGCAGAGCGGCTTGCCCCAGCACGGGAGGCGCCGACCGCAGGTCGTGAGTCACTCCTCAAGAGCCAGACACTTTTCGTTTTTCTTTCCGCTCCACTCCACCTCACGGAGGACTCGCCGGTTATAGGCCGGACCACGTGGCTCAGACCTCGGCGGCGCAAGTGCAGCAGTTTCGCCTTCTCTCGCGCGATCCGTTCTTTCCTACGTCGCTGTTTACTATAACATCACACGTTCGTTTTCTGCCAGCACAGTTAATGAATCTGTTATACTTGGTTGCTTCTTTTTCTTTAGCTTTTGTCCCGCCTGGTGGCAGGAACCGCTGAATGGATTCGCTGTCTCCATTTTATTCGCTCATGGGCCATGTCTGGGTGTAGGTTTACAGTTTTCAGGTCATTGTGCAGGGTATCGGCCCATCACTGCCTTAGTCGTCGCTTGGGTCTATTTCCATTGTGTAAGCTGCCTTTGCTATTGACTTGTCATCTGCACGCAGTACATGACAAAACCATCGCAGATGACGGCCGGCCGCGGTGGCCGAGGGGACTGAGGCGCTCCAGTCACGCTCTGCACGGCCACTACGGTCGGGGGTTCGAATCCCCCCTCGGGCATGGATATTTGTGCCGTTCTTAGAATTAGTTAGTTCATAAGTAGTTTGTAAGTTTAGGGACTGATGACCCTGCAGTTAAGGCCCATAACCTGTACAAACATTTGAACATTTGAATCGCAGATGACGTACGCCGATGTTCTCTTTGATGGGTGCAGTTCCAAAACTTTTCCTGATAGTGTCATTTGAAACTTGATCTAGTCGAGTGACGCCAGCTGTCCTAAGCATCTTCATCTCCATGATCCCCAGTCGTCGTTCTCTTCTGTTATAATTCGTTGCTTTATTTACTAGAATTACACATAACCAGCCGTGTTTAACCGGTAGCCATTGGGATAGGGAATGCAGTGTAATAGGCGTGGATGGTGATTATAAGCGGTCACTGAAATCTTCAGACGAATAGACATGTTCGAGATAAAGCCTTATAGAGAGGCCCGTACCATGGCATTGAAAGAAAGATAATTAACTTTCTTTAAAATTATTGTGGTCGCGCTTTTCAGCTGCAGTCTAAATAGCATGTGCCTAAATACGACCCTGATACAACGTAGTAAAGATACAAGGAATAACTCGTCTAAAGGCTTATCCCTTATAGTGATATTACGTGCGCGAAGAATCATTGCGAGCGCGCAATTTTAGCAACAAAAAGTGTACAATAGAAAAAAATCTATCGATAGAATTACCAAACTAAAATAAAAGCGTAACCTTCACATCGTAATTCCTAATTTTTGAAACATAGTCATAGAAGTGAAAATATTGACAGAAAAGGAAAAGTGAAAAAAAAAATATCGCAAACATTTTCATAATAACCGTGGTACTGTATATTTACATTGCGACGGCTATAAATTCAAACCTTACAGAAGAATTTTGGAATACGAATAACGTGGATGGCAACTCTGCGGCAACATTTTGTGATGATCTGTTAAATAATTCACTATAGGCAGCTAAAACTTATCCTTTGGAACACCAACTTGAGCACATACCAGTTACAGAACACTTACTAAACAGAATAATTTCATGTAATTCTATTAAAAGAAATGAACTTTGATGGGAAACTGTTAAAACTTATTCGTGAAGATATAGGCGAGAATGTATCTTCAAATAGAAAGATTGAAGGTTTATACCTAACACTATAAATGACGCTCCTTTCAAGAATATGCCTGATTTACAAAACCCTGTGCTGGAAGTTCAGTTTGCCGTATTCCAGTTGGAGGTAACAACTACAAAAGGAGAAACTGTTATTCTCAATAATAACGGTCCACATTTTATCTACCGATTCAGACCTCCAATTTCTACGTCAGAAAATGAAAAATGTTCAATTGTTTGTTAAGCTTATGGGACTTAACTGCGGCGTCATCAGTCCCTAAACTTACAAACTACTTGTAAACTACCTTATACTAAAGACAGCAGAAACATCCATGCCCCAGGGGGATTCGAACCCCCGACGGGGAGCGGCTTCGCGCATCGGAGCATAGCACCTCATAGCGCTTGGCCTACGTCAGCATGCAATTATATTAATGAGAAGTACTTTTCCATATGCAGCAAAGTATTTTCTTCAGTTACTCTGAATGTTCTTACATAGCACTATACTCTGTTCACCCAAGCTAGAGGACTGGAAATACAGTAAGGCGCGTGACCAGGGGTGGACAAAACTGGAGCGTTCGCTGAATGTCGCCACATCCGTTTCAGGTGTAAGACCTTGTTTGTGTTCGCCTTAAAGGACCAGTTGCAGAATAGTGTAAGTGTTAGTGTTTGTAAACATATTAAACATTCATAATCTATTCTTTCTCATCAGTATCAGGTACGAGTGAACTCATTATGTGATTCTACATTTGAGTGCACCCAAAAAGCGATCAGGGGAAAAGTCAAAGTTGTTCAGAGAAACATACGGTTTTTAATGTGTATAAGACGAAGCTGTTATGTCCAAAACAGTCAATGACGGATATTAGTATTGTAACATCAGACATTGTCTATGAGGCGTGCGACTGGAAAAGTTTTATTTAATTTAAAATTAAGACATTTAAACAATGTACTTATGAGCCACAGTCGCTATGTTACTTATAACTAGTTTCAGTGAAGCTATGTCACCATTTTAAAGTACTTCTGTATCACCAGAGACATTATTTTATCTTCTACAAGAAACCTCTTCACAAAATGTGTCTGGTGATATAGAAGTACTTGAAAATGGTGACATACCTTCACTGAAACTAGTGGTACAAAATAAAGAAATGTTATAAGTAATATAGCCATAGTAGAACATAACTACATAGCTTAAATATTTTCAATAATTAAAAGTGTCTAGATCGCAGGTTGTTGCGTTTGTTACTGGCAACCGGTTGACGCCTGCTCCGGCCAACGCCGCCGTCCACCAACAAGGTGCCAAAGGCTTGAAGAAGATTCTATAGAACCGAAACGGGTTACCAGCAATAAACACAACAGCTTGCGATATAGACCGTTTTATTTTAATTATTAAACTCTTTTTAAGATAGCTATTAAAAATGCTTTCAGAAATTACTTAAATGTTTTTATTAAAAAGGGCTATTAATATGAAAACAGGCGAATACCGGCGTTGATCGTTCATCAGTGTATCGTGTGCTAAGTCAGAATAAAGCTCTTTTAGGTTAAAAAAAAAAAGAAAAAAACCCACGACAGAGGCTTACACATAGTGTTGATTACTTTGAAGCCGGCCGAGGGGACTGAGGCGCTCCAGTCACGATCTGCACGGCCACTACGGTCGGGGGTACGAATCCCCCCTCGGGCATGGATATTTGTGCCGTCCGTAGTCTTAGTTAGTTCATAAGTAGTTTGTAAGTTTAGGGACTGATGCCCCTGTAGTTCCCATAAGCTGTACAAACATTTGATTACTTTGACAGAAGAAAAGTACATGTATGTGTTTTCGTTGCGAACAATTGACAAAGTGCTTTCTGTTGTAAACAAAGATGTAAATTTGCGTAATCTACAGAGGAGTATATTTTATGGATTACTAGCTTAAACCCGCGGCTCCGCTCGCGTGTTGGTTGATTATGATAGATCAGCTTTCAGTAGTATGCTATGAGACTGGTTTTGAAGGATGAAATAAAACGCAATACCTTCTTTCGAAACAAACCTTTTTTATCCCTTCCTCAGGTACAAATTAGTAACTGTACAAATATTTAAGTCTCTGCGTCTTGTCGTTCGGACGTGATAAGCGTACACCAAACAGACATACACATTAATATATATAGATAAATAGCTATCCGATTGCCATAAAACCGTGCCTAAAACCTACCCCGGGTAGACATTAGTAACAGTACAAATTTTATGTCTTGTGGTTCAGACGTGATAAACGTACACAGAACAGACACTCACATTCATAGATATAAATTAAAAGAATGAGTTTTAAAAATAAGTTTGGCTTCTAATATCAGTGTTATATAATAAAACACACAATGACCTTACACCTGTAAGGGATGTGGCTATACTGCGTGAGTGCCCTCGTATTGGCCACCACTGGTCACTCGTCTCGGCGTGTTTACAACCCGGCTTTCATTTAGATGTACGAAGCATAGGATTTAGCCATGCGCTTTAGAGTTACTAAATAATGGTGAACTTAGCAAAGAAGATTCTGTAACGTTCACATCTTACAAAACAGCCACACATTGAGAAAGAGCAGTGCTTTCTTAAATGTAGTTTGTAAACAAAACTGAAATCCTCGTACGCATTGACATGTTTAATGGTGATCCTGACTGCAGCAATTACGTACACTCATCGCAAGAAAAGGAAACATTAGGAACTACGAAGATGTCCAACAGAGTAACATCGCATACAACAATGCCTAACTTACACAGTAATACTTGTCTTCTACATGCAACCCAATTTCCGAAACACGAAAACTGAATTTCGGAAACCGTTTTTCGCTGTCGTGTGTACGTGTCTGTGCCACATACTGTTTTTCTGGATCGATTGAAAACAGCATCTGGAAATTAGCTGCTTGGATTTCTGATTTAGACAGCACAGCGGCTGTTCCCTTTCAGTTCAATAGTATCACATTATAAAGAGGATGTATTTATGACAAGTAATGAATTATTTTTTAAGTTCTATTGTTAGGTTCTTGCTTCACCACGACCTCGGAAGTCCCGACATATTCGGAAAAATTATATAAGAGAGAGAGAGAGAGAGAGAGAGAGAGAGAGAGAGAGAGAGAGAGAGAGAGAGAGAGAGAGAGAGTGTGTGTGTGTGTGTGTGTGTGTGTGTGTGTGTGTGTGTGTTTGTCGAGTAAGAATATGAATGTCATTTCTGGTCGCAGAATCTGTTACATGCAGAAAACTAAGAAAAAAAATATTAACGCATACCAGGGTTCGAACCAACGATCACTGCAAATAAAATACTACTCTCCGTTAATCACGGGACCATACTCTATACTAAACATCGCTACTGAATAGATTTAGTCAGTGGACAATTGTGAATGGTTTTACAATCTGTGGTAGCTTTTACAGCCACTGTGTCATTGATTGACATTTAATTGTAAGAAACGCTAACGACGTGGCTTTGACAAATCCATTAAAAACGCTCAGGTGTTGCTTTTTTAGAAAGAAAGCAGACTACAATGAAGATTCGTTCAAGCAGCTGCCAGTTCCAGCAAACTGCGCATGGGAAGAGCTCCTCTGCGTCTGCGTAGTTTGCTGGACTCTGGCAACTGGCAGCTGCTTGAACGAAACCTTAATGTCTACTGCTGCTGAAGTAGAGCTGTCGCCTAGCGGCTGAGCATGCAGTTAATGTGCACCGATCGTTGCTTTAATACGTGATAATTGGAGCACTGAATGAAGAGGTCTCGCGACACCCATGATACTACTACGCGACACCCCAAGGTGTCGCGGCACCCAGTTTGGAAAGGTCTGAGCTAGAGTGTATAAAATAAGTTTGAATTGTTTTGGTATGCATAATGTTAAATAAAATACTTTTCATTTATTTCACTTTCATTACATCGTTTTCAATGTTGTGTGGAAACAATGGCAAATAATAGTAGCTAGTAGAAGTTGCCGAATCCTTGTGTCAGGGACAGATTTGGGAGAGTTGCCGAATTCGAGTGTTTGGTTTTTCGCCAGCAGGAAGACGTCGCCGAATTCGTGAGAGCCGGTAGATTTTAGTTTCTCACTGGGATTACGTTGGTAGCCACTGTCTGCCCTATGCTGGCTGTTACAATGGCAGTGCGGACGGCCGCTGCAAAAAACGTGCCGGGCGGCGAGCGTTCCAGTCCATGACCAGACTAACATGTGGCTGCGTCCCTCGGTGCAGGGGACCTACCCTCAGTGGCCAAGGAATATCTGTGTGACTCATCAGCTATCGACCAAACTTGCAGCCCCTGCCCCTCTTCCCACCTACGTTTCTACTCGCAGCATTTTTTTCCCGCTCTTACCGCATTAGTCAGGAACGTCCCCTTCCCGGAGGCATTATAGTATTTAGACTGGCAGTAGTTAGCTCTAATGGAAGAGTGTGGAGCATAACGTTAAGACTCCAAATGCTCTCACGTTGAAATGGAAACGCACGCTCTCTCATTATTGTGCCAGTATCATTGTGTAGTAGTAATTTGATGCAGCTCACCAGTATATTTAAGTTGTTCTACATCTACATACTCTGCAAGCTACATTGAAGTGCATGGCAGTGTGTTCATCGAACCGCTCGTATGGTGTTTCTCTATTGTTCCATTCTCTAATAGCTCGCGGGAACACCTAAATCTTTCCGTTTCCGATCTGATTTCTCTTATTTTATTTTCATGATCATGTCTTGCTATGTATGTGGATGCTAACAAAACATGTTCGCATTCGGAAGAGAAAGTTGGTGAAAGAAATGTCGCAAATTGATCTCATCGCAACAAATAACGCCTTTCTTTTAATGAGTTCCACCGCAACTCGTGCTTAATTTCTGTGACACTCTCTTGCTTATATCGCGATAATGCGAGGTCCCCTTCTCTGTACTATCTCTAAATCGTCTGTCAGTCCCACTTGGTGGGGATCCCACAATGCGCAGCAATACTGTAAAATAGGAAGTCCAAGTGTAATGTAGGACTTTCTTTAGTAGAACTGTTGTATCTTCTAAGTGTTCTGCCAACGAAACGTAGTATTTGTTTTTCTTTCCCTGCGATAATTTCTGTATATTCTTTCCAATTTAAGTTGTTTGTAGTTGTTAGGCCTAGGTATTTAGTTGAATTTATGGCCTGTAGTTTTGACTGATTTATCGTGTAAATGAAGTTTAACTGGCTTCTTTTAGTGGTCATATGGATGACTTCACACTTCTCATTATGAAGGGTAAATTGCTATTTTTTTTGCAACATGCAGATAGCTTATCTAAATCATTTTGCAGTTGCTTCTGATCTTCTGGTGACTTTACTAACTGATCAGTGACAGCATCATCCGCGAACAAACTAAGAGAGCTACTCAGGCTGTATCCTAAATCGTTTATAATAATAAGGAAGAGTGGCGGCCCTGTAACATTTCGTTGGGGAACGCCAGACGTCACTTCAGTTCTATTCGATGACTTTCCGTCAGTTACAACGTACTGTGTCCTGTCTGACAGGAAATCACGAATCCAATCGCACAATTGTGACGGTATTCCATAATTTAAAGATTCCATAATCTATAGATTATACCGCACTGTCCTCACCCACCTTACACACAAACAATAAGCTCCTTTTTCCCCTTCCGTGGAGCACGTCTTCATTGTTGATTCGATATGCCCATCTGATTGCAAGTGTTCACCATGTTTCAAAAGTTCCTACTTTCTTCTCCGTTTTGCGTTTCGCTACGCTGCACTACCTAAAAAATAATTCTACAAAATACTGTCAAAACACACATTAGCAAAGATCGCTAGTTTGTTGGTTTTTTACTGGTTTCGATGGACTATGTCAACTTCAGAAACATTTTCTATAATAATTTCTCCTATTTTCATTGCAAAAACTTATAAAAATTTTAAAATATGTTAAGTCCTTGTTTGTATACAAATAAGATAAAAGTTAACATGTACAAAACCTTTGGGACTCACATAAATTGAAATATAAGAAAAAGAACATTGTCAGACGATTAAAATTTGCATCAACAAAGTGGTTCGTCATCTGTATTGTACATTTAAAAATTGTGTGTGTTCTTGCCACAAGTAACAAATTTTATTTCCTGTCTCTGAAATTTAATTCCATTTTCAAATTTCTCCTAGATTTCCTTTGCTTCTTCTTGTGGCAAACCCTGTTTCACCCCCATTGTCTTATACTGCCTTATATCTTGTTCCACTCCTAACTGCATTCTGGATTCTTTAGGGGCGGAGATAACCTTCCTTTTCCTGTATTTTGCCCACAATAACTTCCGAATTTAAAGCTGTGTATTTTCGTCTCCATTGCCAAAATATATATTTTAAATATGCCAATTCTGTTTACTCATCTCCTTTGTATCAGAACTTACACATTCATTTCTTCTGTATTCCTGGGAAAACAGAGATTTATAAGCGGATTACAGTTAGAGATAAGTGAATGCTGTTTCTGCATTTGATTTATACATCTTTTGAAACTAATATTTATAATGTCATGTTTGGAACGTTTATGCACGTGTTCCAACGGGCTACAAGTTTTTTTATTCCAGCTGCAAAGAACTCTTTAATCTTGAAGTTTGAACAAATTTCTCACAAATTTGAAAAAGTTGTCCTGGAACCTCTTCCCACGTAATTCCTGCTTCAGTGCACGAAACAAATGCAAATCAGTAGGTGCTAAATTAAAACTGTAAGGGGGATGAGGAATTTTGACGATGGTTTCACCTGTGAGGACGTGCGTTGTCTTGCTGGAGAATCGCATCTTTCCTCCGAGATCCATGAAGTTTGTCTCACAGCTGGCTTCGCTTTATATAAAAGCAAATCCGAGTAGTATTAGCTGTTCAATGTACGCTGCGCTTCGAGGGGGGGAAGAAAAAAAAAAAAAAAAAACCCTGCACCTTCAGCGTCCTAAACCACCATCAACGTGACTTTTCCTGCAGATGTTCGGGTTTTCAATTTTTCTTGACAGGTGAGTTGTGCTTCCACTCAATGCTTTGCCTTTTTGATTCTGGCACATACTGGTGAACCCAGGTTTCATCGCAAATGATTTTTTTTCTTTTAGGAAGTGCTCACTTCCACTTTCATAACGTGCCTTTAGCTCTGTGCAGACTCTCAAAGTAACTTCCTTTTGTAGCCGCATCAACTCGGGAACCATCTTGCACATGTTTTGAGATACTTCAGTTTGTTACAGATAATATTATGAACATTTCTAGTACTAACTTGAATCTTATCAATTATTATTTCCACAGTCACACGGCGGTCGGCACGAATAATGCCATCAGTTCGACTTTCAAGTGAGGGAGTTTAAACTGCAACTAGTTGGCCAGAACGGTGTTCGCTAGTCACTTAGTCGCGGCCATTTTTGAATTGCTTTACCCACTTGTAAAAATTCGCACGATTCATACCACCTTCACCATAAACATTAGACATTCTACGGTATATATTCACTGGTTTTTCGTCTTCAGCAAGTAAAAAACGACTAACAGAAGGTTGTTGAACTAGGGTGGAACTTTCAAGCGGACTCGCCATCTTGAAATGTTGATATATCAGCTATTCAGGGCTTATTCCAGTGATGCCAACTGAAAGCCATAAAAAGACCAAACTTTCCTACCACTAGTTCTAATTAAATATAAAGCAGATCCTTTTAAGGTACTACACAAAACTAAATTATCATGTGACACTATGTACTATAATAATGAGAATAAATACGTCACACTTGCTTCTGTAATACATATGTCTAGTCGGATGATGATGATCATGTGGCATTTATGGCCTTTAAACCCCAACTGGGGTCGTGTTCAGCCTGTCTGGTGCAAGTCTTCTTTAGCTGACGCCACTTCAACGACTTGTATGTCAATGATGATGAAATGATGACACGACACCCACTCCCCTCGCAGGGAGAATCTGCGATCCGTCCGAGAATCGAACCGGGAAGCCCTCCGGTGTTCGTTAGACTACGGAGACGGACACCTAGTCTGGTAGAATAATCTAATATTTATACAATATATTCGCAAAGCAAGAAACAAGGCGTTGCTGTATGTGAGTTAGTTGTTACTGATGAGAATCATTGTGCATTTTAATCGTGAATCTAACTGTAGTGTACTAATGTGACAACAGTCATGGAATAGCGATATTCACAGACACAGATGGTTTTAGTTATAAAAGGGCCGTGCATTGGTAGGGCTGTTGATTGTACGCTGGTGATACGTGTGCGATCCTGGCCATACCTTTGAAATTCCTTTAAGGAAATGGTTAGCGAATTCAATTCAGATATGCACAGTGGATGACGACCGCCACTTAGCGGCGTTTGCGTTGTCAGTGCTAATAGACAAGTGACGCATCGTGAAATAATCGCAGAAATCGGTGTGGGACTACGACGACCTGTGGCGTAATACGGCGTCGGTTGGCTGTGGGAACAGACGACCGACTCGAGTACCTTCAGCAGGACACCGCCTGCAGCTCCTGTTCTCGCGTCGTTGGTTGGACCTTGGCCGGGTCAGATAAACGCCTATTTCGGTTGGTAAGAACTAACCGTATCGTAAACCCCTTCAAGCCATGGACACAAGTTGTCAACAAGGCAGCTTCAAAGTTGTGGTGGTTCCATAATGGATGGTTATGTTCAGGTAATTGGAGATCATTTCCAGCCATTTATGGACTTCATGTTCCCCAACAGTGACGGAATTTTTATGACAGTGCGCCGTGCAACCGAGCCGCAGAAGTTCGCAATTGGTTTGAAGAACATTCTGGACAATTCCAGCGAATGATTTGGTCACTCAGATCGCCTGAAATGAATCCCTTCGAAGATTCATGCGATGTAATCTAGAGATCAGTTTGTGCGCAAAATCCTGCAACGGCAACGAATCGCACGTACGGACAGCTGTAGAAGCAGCATGGTTTAGTATTCCAGTAGTTCGGCTTGAGTCCGTGCCATAGCCAGTTGCTGAACTTCTCCGGGCAAACGAAAGTCCGATACGACGTTTGGAGTCATCCCATGACTTTCGTCACCTCTGTGAAAGTCTATGAGATTTCTGTGTAATCGTGAATGCAAAAGATCGTCCTCGTAACTGTTACGAAACGTTCTGTTTGTATTTTATAGTTATTTGTACATCTCTGTATACAAAAGCAGTGAAATAAGCACATTACGAACCTTGGTAGCTGGTAGACTTTTTCTAGTTTCAGTTCTCCGTACTTCTCCCTGAGAAGCAATGTCGCTTGTTCCTCGAGCTTCCTATATTTACACTGTATCGGAATCAGTCTATTAGCTATTTAACAACTGTGACGAATCTCCACATTTAGCACTGTTAACGTTTTTCCACCAAAATATATAAAATGCTAATTGGACAATGGACGTCGCCCTATTTGATGTGATCTTACATAATGCTATATAATCTCCGTATCGAACTTTATTAGGGGCCAGTATACATTTCGTATCTCTTCCTCTCCCTCCTCCACCTGCTAGTCAGGGGCGCTATTACTGATCAAACACCTGGCTTGTGCAGTGATACTATCTGCCATTACAGATATTAATAATGAGCAGCAGCTTTGGCTGTTGGTCGTGATAAAGGTTAATAAATTACAATGGATACTGTATATTGTAGCGTTTTCACTCTGTCATAAATGAGAAATCTGATGTCATTTTACATCTGACACGTTAATAAAATACTAGCAAACTCAGTTTTAGAGGAAAGCATCTTTCAACGAAAGTAACTGCACTTTTTCACTTGTTTTGGCATTGCGGGGATTTGGCGCGGGGTTGACTTACGCATTCTGTTGTGTGTTTAAAAGTTGACGTCTCAAGACTAATAGTGATCGAAAATCACTTAAGTAGTCATAATTGCTGGATGCTGATGAGAGTGGGCAAATAAAACGTAAATATCACTTACGATAATGGCATTGAACTGTCATTTCGGCGTTTGGTAAAATCCGGTTCTGTAATCGTATGTTAGGCAGAAAATGAACAATGTTGACTCCGGTGTCAATCATAAGAACTCCTTGTGCAACGATTTCACGTTAGCATGACACAGACGATGTTTAGGAACGGATCACGGACGACAGCAAGGAAAAGTTATCGCGGCACACCTTCTTAGTAAATAGGTATAACTCTTATGTGACGCATGCTCAGAGCATCTTGAGCGTCACAGTGACCACTTCCAAGCATCAAACATGGAGGTTCATATGCGACCGTTTGTCATTGTTTTTGCCTAATTTATTTTGCGGCGAATAATTAGCGCGCACTATTAGGCAGACTTTCCATTTCTGATTTCCTGGAGAACAGAAGTAACGGTTTCTTTTTAAATTTTGTTTTTAATTACTTGAAGATGCTTTCGAAAGGGAAGTGGCCGTTATCGGTTTCATTTAGATGTTATAGCTTACCAATCACATTAATAGTCGATGAACCTGAAACTCATAATCTCCGTGACATTGAAATTTATTTCCCCAGACAGTAATTTTCGACTCAACCGGTACTATCAGATTTACCAGAAGAAACAGTAATAATAAAAATATATAATACCTGGAGTAGATGATATTCCCTCAGAGCTACTGAAGTCTCTGGGAGAACCAGCCATGCCAAACCTGTTTCACCTGGTGTGTAAGATGTATGAGACAGGCGAAGTACCCTCAGACTTTAAGAAAAATGTAATAATCCCCATTCCAAAGAAAGCAGGTGCAGACAGGTGTGAAAACTACAGAACCATCAGTTTAATAAGTCATGGTTGCAAAATATTAACACGAATTATATACAGAAGGATGGAAAAGCTGGTAGAAGCCGACCTCGGGGAAGATCAGTTTGGGTTCAGGAGAAATGTAGGAACACGGGAGGCAATACTCACTTTACGGCTTATCCTAGAAGATAGATTAAGAAAAGGCAAACCTACATTTCTAGCTTTTGTAGATTTGGAGAAGGCTTTTGACAATGTTGATTGGAATAAACTCTTTCAAGTTCTGAAGCAAGCAGGAGTAAAATATAGGGAGCGTAAGGTTATTTACAACTTGTACAAAAACCAGACAGCGGTTGTCAGAGTTGAAGGGCATGAAAGGGATGCAGTGGTTGGGAAGGGAGTGAGACAGGGTTGTAGCCTTTCTCCAATGTTATTCAATTTGTACATTGAACAAGCTATAAAGGAAAGCAAGGAGAAATTTGGTGAAGGAATAAAAGTTCAGGGGGAAGAATTAAAAACATTGCGTTTTGCCGATGACATAGTAATTCTGTCAGATACAGCAAAGGACCTGGAAGAGCAATTGAATGGAATGGACAGTGTGCTGAAAGGTGCATATAAGATGAACATTAACAAGAGCAAAACTAAGGTAATGGAGTGCAGTGTAAGAAAATCAGGTGATGCTGAAGGAATTAGATTGGGAAACGAAGCAATAAAGGAGGTAGATGGGTTTCATTACCTGGGCAGTAAAATAACAAATGATGGTCGCAGTACAGAGGATATAAAATGCAGAATGGCAATGGGTAGAAAAGCGTTCTTGAAAAAGAGAAATTTGTTAACCTCGAATATTGATTTAAGCGTAAGGAAGTCCTTTCTGAAGACATTTGTGTGGAGTGTTGCCTTGTATGGGAGTGAGACATGGACGATAAACAGTGCGGACAGGAAGAGGATTGAGGCTTTTGAAATATGATGCTACAGAAGACTGCTGAAGATTAGGTGGGTGGATCACGTAACTGAGGAGGTACTGAACAGAATTGGGGATAAAAGAAATTTCTGGCATACCTTGACTAAAAGAAGGGATCGATTGGTAGGACACATTCTTAGACATCGAGGAATTGTGAATTTAGCGTTGGAGGGAAGTGTGAGGGGGGGGGGGGGGGGAAATCGCAGAGGAACACCAAGAGATGGATACAGTAAGCAGATTCAGACAGATGTAGGTTGCCGTTCTTATGTGGAGATGAAGAGGCTTGCTCAGGATAGGGTATTGTGGAGAGCTGCATCAAACCAGTCTCCGGACTGAAGACCACAACAACAACAACAACAACAATAATATATTGTGAAATACGTGTATGATATTTGATATAAACAGAGAAGATAAGCTTATTACCTTGAAAGGCAGCTACACACAGGATGCGTAGTTCTTACCTGAGTGGACTAACAAGGGTACTTAAATTAATAAGTTACACATCTTTGCGCTGGTGGAAAAGCAGTGACAGATGTTTAAAAGCAAATATTTGGCGACAGTAATTGTCTGCAAGCGTCTACAGAAGTGTCGTTCACGTTGTTTAAAGAAATGCTAAGTAAGCATCTGACTGCCAACAAATAGTGATTTATTCCAAGACAGTAAATTTATCGTTCCAGTAGAAATAATTCATCATACGTACTAACAAGAATTAAGCAACTACTTTTGAAGACTTATTTCCGGATTGCATGTTTTCGATTTTTGTACGAATTGTAACATGTCAAGCGGTTCGAATTTTGGCTGTCTGACACCTTCAGAAATTTGACGAGAATGACTTTTGCAGTTGAAGTCTAGTCCTGATAACTATCGACAGATAATCCTTTTCTTTTATCCGGCTGTCAAAACTGCCTTGCTGCAGGAAGATCACCTGTCGCGCTAATGGAAAATGGTATAAAGTGTTTCGTGTTCGTTAACAACTACAGTTAAGTGACTAAGCGCAATGTTGCACTTCTTATTTTATACCCAATTTTTTAACAAGATGACCAGATTATAATATATATATATATATGACCAGATGATGGTGACACAGTGCACCGAAACAGGTCGTCACTTAATAACTTGTTAGTTTGCGATCTTGGCTTATCATTTGGAAACTATAAAACTACAGTATTGTCGTAGCGTTTGCGCCACCGCTGATGTTAATCCTTACTCCCTCACTTTTTCTACAACCATAAAAAGTAGGTCAATGTGGTGAGAGTTCTGTTGATTATGGTGTGTGTGTGTGTGTGTGTGTGTGTGTGTGTGTGTGTGTGTCGCCCGCTTAGAGTAGCTGTGTGTACATGTGGTGCAGAGTAGAGTTTCTACTGTCTAACAAACCACTTGAAGTTCGCCCCCACCGTACAGCTGTCCTAAATTGCCGGCTATAATTACTTCAGCTGCGGCTCTCGCATTTCATTCGGTCTTCGTTGCGATGGTCGCTCTCATTAAAGGTCTGACGAGTGATCAAAGGACATGACGCGCGCTGTTGACCTGCCTTGTTCCACGCGACCTTTTAATAACTTAACGCAGTTGTTTCATAGCGATCCCATAGCGCTGGATTCTGGAAGGGATCTTCGGGGCGATGCCCTCCGCTCTACAGAGAAACCACCTCAAGCCGAAATTGTTTTATAATTTATAATAATAATAATAATAATAATAATAATAATAATGTTACCCGTGTAAATACTTAGTACAGCTAGTGGTCAGTGACGTAAACTGCAAATAAGTAAATGTAAACATTTATCAAGTAGTATTTTCTTATAGATTTATCAGTATGTATGACATTTTTTAGAATACTGCCTTCCAGACATTGTTAGCTGTACGTTGACTCTTAGGATTAATTTCTACTTTTACATATTTGAATGCATTGTCCCGGGATACGGCAACATACAATTGTCCGTGACTAAAAACTGGATCAGGCAAATAGATTCCAACTCGATCAGGTGATTGACCCTGCGTTTTCTTGATCGTAATTCAAAACGCTAATGTCATTGGAAATTGTCGTCTTTTACAACAGAAGGGCAGTGTAATGTCAAATGCGAGGTAACGGTATTCGCTTCCCAATATTCACACCAGTGGCAACATATAAATCTATGATGTTACGCATTCAAATTCCTGAGGAACATTACAGGAGGCCCTTCTTTCAAAGTCAGCACAGGGGGAGGTAGACCGTTCACCTCTAGGCTGTGAAAGGATATCGCGTTTGAGTATAAATAAAGGCAAGAGTTAAGTGAATTTTGATACTTGGTGACAAATACGTGGATGAGTACCTTTCGTTTGAAACGAAAATGAAGGAAATCGGCCGGATAGATCAGCCTAGCCGACTGATTTAAGTTTTCGTACATTTTTAAAAATGTCAGATGTGCCTATCATTGGTGCAGATTTCTGCCCGGGCATCTAGATTAACGTTTTTCGTGATTTTCCAAATCCACTTTATGGCGACTGCCAACGTAGCTTCCTTTCGAAGGGTACACCCGATTCCTGATGTACCGTTCAGATATGTAACGACACAATTACCGACGAGACGCAAAATTCTATTCTCCGTTCTTATCATTGACCTTGATTTTTGCCAACACATGCTTCAATATCATTTGATGCCTCGACAATTCATGTAGTTCTTAATGAGGAACGCGACAGAATTTGCCCTTGACTAACGTATTCACAGACAATGCGACAATAGTTACTCGAAACCATTTGAAAATATATTTGTGACGGCGCCAAACGAAGTAAGAGCAGTTTCGACAGGATTACTGGGGAAATTAGGCGCAAAACGTGTGAAGTTAATATCTTCAGAAAAAGATACTAGAAGAGCCAAAAGTTCGTCAAAGGCAATAATTGGGGCAAAATATGACCATACTAACCATTCCTCTCAACAGTGCTGAGAGATGGAAACAAAACTTTAGGGAGTTTCTCAACTCTGATGTACCCAATGACCTGTTCTAATTTAGACCTCGTGACATAGTAGATTTAGACTAACAGCCACCTACAGTGAAGGATATTAAGAATTAATTAATGAAATTGAAGAACAATAGAACTCAAAGAAAAGATCAAACCTTGGCAGAATCATGCAAGCTGTAGGGATCGAGAAAATTTGCCGACTGATGAAAGTGATCGAAAGTTTTGAAGAGATCCCAGTAGATTGTAAGGCAGCAGTCATTTGCCATATACTCAAGAGATGTGACAAAATAGATTGCACTACCAAAAGAGTAATCGCCCTGCTGAATCTGTGCTGTAAAATTTGTTCAACTGTTTAGGCTTACGTCATCGTCATCGATCCAGTCGTTTATAGAAATGAGCGCAGAATATCGGGGGTTTCAGAAAGGGTCGTTAGACTGGTGGCAACATCTTTGTACTGTAGCAGCTCACCGAGAAGTCGAAAGAATATGGCGAAACACTTCATGTGCTGTCATAGATTTTAAGAAGCCAGTGTTCTACATTTACCGGGAGAGCGTGATGAATATGGAAGTTCCCTTGAAGGTTGAGAAAGTATTTTTTGGAACAGTATGTTTATAGTGTGATTTTTTTCACCGTGTATAAACCCTAGGGATTGATCGCAGACACGATACGGAGTAACAAAATGTTTTGTCCGAAAATACACGGTTTGAATGTTATTTAGTCAATCATACTTTGTTGACAGACTTCGGTCTAATACGCGCTGACCATGTGGCCACAGTTACAATGCGTGTTTAAAATAGTTTCCATGTCCCTCTTCTCATCCGTGTACTCGCCGTAGCTTGTTCAGCCTCGCACATTCACATCGGCCAGGTTGCATCCGAACAGTGTAGAAGGCAGCATGAATTCGCTGCATGAACGCCCCATCAACAGTAATCCATTAGGTTGAGATCCGGTGAACGAGCAGACAATGCAGCTGGACGCCATCGTCCGATCCATCGAGCAGGGTGGACACGATTGAGCTGTGTTCGGACGCTGACGAAGAACTTCCACCAGGGGAGGGGAAGCCGCCTCAAGAAACGCCGATAGTTACGGCGACGTGGAATGAAGACTGATCTCAAAATACGGTAGCCAATTATCCCTGCTCACACAGATGGCTCTTACGAAATTGAAGATACCACTTAATGTAAAGGGGGCCGCCTCCGTGAATAGGATGGATGACACAAAAGTTCATAAGATTTTTTTCTCTTTCGTTTCCTCTCCTCGATGAATCTCTAGAGCTTGTACACGTGGAAAAACTCTCCGGGTATAAATGGAACAAAGCGAAACAGAGCAAGTCTTGAACAAGCTCGCCCGTCGGTAGAGGTGAGGGAGAACTTGAGGTGGCAGTCGGCACACGCGACCGCGGTCCCCCAGCTAGCGCGTTCAGCGGGCGGTCTCTTTGTCATCACTATTTATAATGCATCGGCCTGCCGCCAGCGCGGTCACGTCTAACGTTGACTTCCAGCCCTCTGGGAGCAACGCAGAGCACATAGCGCTAGGTTACGGCCGACGGGGCTGCTTACACCTACGCTTTAAGTACCAAAGTTTTTTGAGAACGAGCGTGGTTATGGTATATCACCACAAATTTGCGACTAGATAGGAGATTTCCTGTCAGAGAGGACACAGTTCGTACTAAGCGATGGTAAGGCATCGACTAAAACAGAGGTGATATGGGGTGTTCCTCAGGGTAGTGTTGTTGGTCCTCTGCTGTTCCTTATTTACATAAACATCTTCGGAGAAAATTTAAGCAGCTCTCTTAGGTTGTTTGCAGGTGACACTGTCATTTACCGTCTAGTAAAATCATCTGAAGAACAAAACCAACTGCAGAACGATCTGAATAAGATCTCAGTATGGTGTAAAAATCGGTAATTGACTCTAAGTAATGAGAAGTGCGAAGTCGTCCACATGAGTACGAAAATAAATCCGTTAAACTTTGTTTACAAGATAAATCAATCAAAAGTGAAGGCCGTAAACTCAACAAAATACCAAGGAATTACTATTTCATCAGACTTAAACTGGAAAGAACACGTAGATAATGTCGTGGGAAAGGCGAATCAGAGACTGCGTTTTATTGGCAGAACCCTTAAAACATGCAACAGAACTACTAAAGAAACTGCATACACTACGCTTGTCCATACTTTTTTGGAGTATTGCTGCGCAGTGTGGGAGGTGGGTTTGACGGAAGACATCGAAAGAGTCCAAAGAAGGGCAGCCCATTTTGTATTGTGACGATACTGGGGAGACAGCGTCACGGAAATGATACAGGATCTGGGATGGGAATCATTACAACAGTGGCGTTTATCGCTGCGGCGTGGGCTACTTACGAAACTTCAATCGCCAACATTCTCATTTGAATATTGTTGACTCCCACTTAGGTAGAAATGATCATCAGAATAAAATACGAGAAATCAGAGCTCGAATGGAGAGATTCAGGTGTTGTTTCTACCCGTGCGCTATTCGATTTTGGAATTGGAGATGAATAGTATAATGGTGGTTCGATGAACCCCCTGCCTGGAACTTAAATGTGATTTGCAGAGTAGCCCATGTTAATGTAGCGTTCGTGTCGGAATGTAAATGTTAACCCTGACAACTGAAGGCTATAGATACACGAGAAGGTACAAGTTCGCTCTATGCTAACAACTGCTCCTGTTCTCAAACAGGACAGTAGTCGGGATAAAGCATTTTTCTAAATAAGCGTGTTATACAGCAACGCAGGATACACTGCACCGTAGCGTTGCTATAAACTGCTGCTTCAACCAGCGGGACGGTAGTCCACAACTCAGCTGTAAATAGCAAACAACTAGGTGTTTGAGAGCAGACCAGCAAAGTGTGTTCTGACGATGAAGACAGATAACTAGTCTGCTCAAATGGAATCTAGGCATTGTTTTTGGATCAATGAAGGAAAACTGGGATGTAACATTTCGTCCACGAAGAAGTCTTAACACTGAAACAAAATACTTTTTATTATAAAAATAGATTTCGGCTAGTTCCTAGTGTATGTCGGCAGGGGTGGTTATAACAAACTCAACTACGTTTGAAGTGGAACATAGCTATATGATTTATAAAAATACCTTCTCATATACAGTAACACAGATGATGGCTAGGAACTAGCCGACATCGATTTCAAATAAAATTGTTTTGAGACCGATTGATGTTCTCACAAAATGTAATGCCTAAACGGGAAATTGAACTTCCGTCTTCTCAAATGCAAATATATTGCCACAAGCACCGCGTTGCGTTTAAAGGTTTACCGGACGAATTACCAAGAAATGCCGTTTGTATATTACAGGTAGTCGAATTTGAACAAAAATGACAAAGGGATCCAATACTCAGACTTCTGTTGTTTATAGATATATAATAATTCCTAAACATAAGAACGACATCAAGTGCTTCCTACAAGGATGTCAAAACTGAATTAAGAAGGAAGATGAGTGCTTAACGCCCCGTCGACAGCGTGGTCTTTAGAGGCGGATTGTTTGGGTAAGGATGGAGAAGGAAATCGGCCGTGCCCTTTGGAAGGAACCATCCCGGCATTTGCCTGGAGTGATTTAGGGAAACCTAAATTTGGATGGCCGGAGGTGGATTTGAACCACCTTCCTCCCGAATGCGAGTCAAATGTGTTACTACTGCGCCACCTCGCTCGGTACGGGGTTATGAGTCGCGGCACAGAACATATTCATGTTACGTAGTAGTAGTAATAGTACAACGACAGAAACAGAACGATTTAAAATTCGAATTAAACTAAGGCGCCCTGCTAGGGAAGGTTAAAGTCCTCCTTCGGGTTATTGTGTGTGTGTGTGTGTATGTGTGTGTGTGTTGTCCTTAGTATAATTTAAAGTAGTTCGTAAGTTTACGGACCGATGACCTCAGCAGTTTTCTCCCGTAGGTTTACAATCATTTGAACATACCAGTGTTTTCTCTTAGCAAATTCGGGAATCACGGAAAACTCAAATTTCGATACCTGATCTGAGACTTGAACTGGAGTTCTTCCGAATCCAAATCCAGTGTCTCGCCAATGTAAAAGAACACTCCGTGCTGCCAACAGAACTGCAGGCCGAGGCTACTTCATCGGAAGGGTGATATCATTGAGTACTGCGCCCAGATGTTTTCATGAAAAGTATATATGTAAGAGGTGACCAGCCATGTGTATAAAGCTCATAACTTGTCACATAAGAAGCGCTTGTAGTGGCACATGAACTCGTGAATTGGACTGGGATCAGTATTTAAATTTTCGTCGCGTGTAAATACCTGTCGATTTCCATTTGACAAGAAATCAGAACTTGTTTTCTTCCATCAGATGTCCGTGAAGGTGATGTCTTCGCACGGGTAGTGTCTGTGTTTGAGAAGGCATTTCTGTAAATGGGCTAACGGACCTCCAGGTGTTTCAATGAGATATTCTTGATAATAACGTTTATAATCAAAACGGCAACCAGCCACAAGTATGGTAGAAACGTTTATTTTCTTAAACCGTGTCCGTTTTCGGATTTATACAAATTTATCTTCAGACGGTTTTATGCTTTTGAGCTTGGACCTTGTCTTGCATCAGTTATAGTATCGCAGCACGTTGTGTCCGATTGTTGTGTGATGAAATTTTCCTGTAATTTTCTTGTCTATTTCACACGTTGTAAATGTGCACTGCGTGTGTGCTTTTAACGTAGGTGTCTCACATGACACTCTGCACTGTATCAGTGCTATTAGTCTGTTTCACA
Source organism: Locusta migratoria (assembly GCA_026315105.1). Lineage (NCBI taxonomy): Eukaryota > Metazoa > Arthropoda > Insecta > Orthoptera > Acrididae > Locusta > Locusta migratoria. The sequence goes on from CM048745.1 coordinate 136,282,954, forward strand.
GGACACAATGCAGTCCTCATTTAGAAAGTGTAAAATACACAAGAAAATTCTCGGAAAATTTCATCACAGAAAAATCGGACACAACTTGGTTGCTATACTGTAACTGATGCAAGACAAGGCCCAAGTTCAGAAACATAGAAAAACCATCTGAAGATGGATTTGTATAAACCTGAAAACGGTCACGGTTTAAGAAAATAAACATTTCTAGCATACTTATGGCTGGTCGCTGTTTTGATTATAAACATTGTAATACTACAGCCACGGTTCTCACAATGTCAGTTTTTGACAAAATAGCGTGATCCTTGATAACATCATTATTGCGATTGGAACACCAAGGATAGGGTAGCGTCGAGAGCTTCATCAAACTAGTCTTTGCAACGAAAACAACAACAAAATAGGAAAAGGTTGTGTACACATGTTTGAGCCAACTTTCAAACTTGTTCGTCTCAATCGTAGTCAATTACAGGGTTTCTACAAACGACCCTTTGGTAGTGCATTGTGCATCATTCGGACATATTTCATAAAAAAAGTACAGATACTAGTTGTTTAGGCTTTATTAACTCTTAATAAGCGTCCGTTCCATGTCGACGTTGGTCTGAGCAATCCTCTAAAGACAGTGCCACCGATGGCAAGAGTAACTGTATGTTCATTGGTGCATACTCCTCTGATTTTTCTCTACTTACTGTCCCATCTGGTGCATAAATAAATACAAAACATCTTGCGGAATTTGTTTTGAAGTAATAATAGGAGCTTCAGCTCTGCATCAAGTTCAAAAGGTTTGGTTTCCTCTTCATTCATAAAGTCTACTAGACACGGCGTCTGCGAAGTATGTAGGTCAGAGGGCGCACGAAGATTGCGTCGGTATCTGTGAAGAGCGGATGCTGTTGGCGGCTGTGTGCGTTATCACTGAAGCTGGTGAAAGAGCGACGCCTCCGAATGGTGTTTTCAAAGTGGCGCCCCTCCCACATTCTGATACTGCGTGCTGGGCCCGGAATGCATCGTGCTACTACGATTCGAGAGTGAGTCTGAGTGACCATTAGTTGTTTCTCAGGTTGGAAAAAAAATCAGATATCGTGCGGTTGTGAGTAGAAATTCCAAATCGGATAATTTCTGAGCACGGTCGTCGTCTAATCGCACTCTTTGATAATGTTTGCCTGGTAAAAACAGACCATAGAATATATCTCATATGCATATAATAGTTTCTAATAATATAGTAAGGACAGTTTACAACTCACCGCAAAGACGTGGCGACGAGCTGCGACAGGCACATTCAAAAGACACACACATACAATACTTTCAGCTATCGGCCATGACCTTCTTCAGAAAATAGAACACTCACGCAATCACACAGGCACACAACACAGTCATACAACCATCACCTCCGGCTGCCGCACTTCGAATCACGCTCTAATGCATGATCACTTTAGCAATATGTAAAATACTTGACGTTAAACTCGCAAAGCTTTCATGGTTGAAAATCCAGGACCCTAATTAAATTTAGAAACTGCCTGACTAATACATGAGTATATTATGATTCCATTTAAAATTTTGATCTTTTTCCCACAAATTAAGCGAAATACTGAAAATAAAATTGATGTGGTTTAATAAACGAAAGCTATAAAAGACGTCTGTTACCGACTAGTGAGACGCAATGAGACTATTAACAGCGAAATAGCGTCTGTCTTCTACTAGATTTGAGACTGAAGTTTGATCAGACGAAACCATTCCACTGACTGGTGTGTCGTAGTGGCCATCGGTAAGATGTAGTTAAGATGCAAGACCGGCTACTGAGATTTAGATATACCTTAATTGCTTAAGCAAATGCCGCAACGGATTCTTTCAAAGGAACGGGATTTATACTCCATATACGTCCAGTTGAAGCATGTGCTCTGATATCAGTAGACCGCAACGGCGAATCTTGCTGGTGCTCTGGCCTCTGTTTTAGCTGATACTAGGCGAGTGTGATGAAAGCTTAAAAATTTTGTGAATTGTTTGGATTCTGGCCTAAGCTTTCTGTCTGGACGATTAGGGTGTAGGAGAATGGCTGGATCATTCCGGTGATCAGCCAGCCACGATACTATCGTATTGTGTTTAGAGTACTCCAACTGTCTACTTTAATAGGCAAACTTAAATTGCCGATATGCAACGATGTGTTTGTAAGTTTGTTTAGCTGCTCTCACTGTTTCACTAGTTTAGCCGGTTTTTATAAATTTCCTCTTTACCCAGTTCACACTCGTCGCCTATTGTATCTGTAAGGGTACTAAAGACCTAGTATCGAGCACCCACGACATCATATCCGCCCATCTTCATTCAACTATCCCCGTTTCCCTTGATATCAAATTTTTAGCACCTTCGTAGAAACAGATAGCTCTTACCGCCGTATTGTCACTAGATTGCATTAATTCCACAGAGTCGCTTATTGGTGGTGTAGTCTTAGCATCCTTGGAAACTGCGTTTATACCAGACGTATTCCCGAGATGTTACTTCAGGAATTTCCTATTCATGGAAGTATTACTATTCAAATTTCAATGGATTTAAGGGAATTATTGACTTACTAGTCGCTGATTCTTTGTCACTTCGATTTATATTTCACGTTAGTTTTAGTGTAAATATCCAATTATGTTTCACAGTATCAAACTATATCGCAAAGTTTTAAAAATACTGCAAACCACGATACGAAGAGGTGAAGTTTGGACTGTTCAGAAGATGCGGAGCAGGATCGGATCCGTATCAATACAAGATGTATCACGTATTGATAGTGGAAGCTCACTCGAAATGCTGCTACTGCAGCATCATATTCTCAGACTTGGCCTCCGCACGTTTATCTTCACGTTGCGGTTCTTATCGGAACACAACCGTTGTACTTTGTGCGTGGCGTACACATTGTTAGCGTTACGGTATTGTCTTCCAGCGTTTCACGCGCGCCTGACGATGGGCAGCGACTGCACGGAAAATACGAAACCGCGGGTTCTGATTTAAGTTACTTCAGTTCGCGTACGTTGTCGTGGCATTTGAAAAGAGAGTGTAATGCCGATGGGAATGGACCAAATGAAACTGGTGCTGTCGCACTCTACAGAACCTATTTTTGTGAAATTATGTCATCAGTCTATTTTTGTGTATATTTCAAGGCGGTAAGAATATGAAAGCAAATGATCTTTAATGTAGCAAGCTGTTAATTATGTCTCACGTATAGTTACGTACACTTTTCATTTGTAACAGTTTTATATGACAAGGGCGTCTGAAGTTCGGTCAGAATATCTGTTCGGACTAGAATGTATGGATCTATTTAGTGTATCGTTAAAATATAACCCTCAGAACTGGACTGTGCTTCATTTTTATGGTATTGTAGTAAATGTAGCTTCTATGCGGTTTACTGTTAATCTGCATCGGTCTGTAATCTAATCAGAATAATTAGCCTGATTATTTCGCCATCCTTGAAGCTTAATTGTGCGCAGCAAACACTCGAAAGTTTCAACTTTGTGCAGCGGAAGATTAGTGCATGATACCATTCATATCGTCAGGTTTGTTTTATGGACGCGTTTTATGGACGCGTTGTTTCTACTTGTGTTGGTACCCACAGTAAACGCATTTTTGAAAACGACTGTTCAAATTTCCGTTTTGCCATCAGGGTTTTTCGTTCCCGAATAACATTTGCGTCAAAAGTTAAAGAAACAAACGTCCATTACCCCACCCTGTGCCAAAAAAAGCGATATAATCATACAAACTGTCAGTAGATGTTTGTACACTCGTGATGCCATTCCGGTTTGCGTACAACCAAGTTAAAGATTACGTTATCGTACCTATCGGATGGTGTAGTGTTTGCTGGGTGTCCCACATCTGCAATCGCTGTGTACACATACACAGATGTGCTATGGCACGGAAAAGACGCCCAACCGATTCCGTGCAGCGGAGGGCCATGGGAAGAATGGAAGTACGACAGTATCAAACCGATGTGGGACGATGGCTTAATGTTGAATGTAAATCTTTGTTGTGGCGACATTTTATGAAGACTGAAACAGTAATCCGAAGACCCGGGCAGGGTCGACCACGTGTGACATCATAAAGAGGGGGCCGTTATTTGGCTGTAAACCCTTTTTGCACGATGAAATATGTTGCCGCAGTTCACCACTAGAGTCACTTGGGTGCACTGTAGGGTGTGTTATTTCTGTATCAACTCTCGCTTGTCTCAAATCTGTAGAGCTGTCTGCTGTGTCGTTTCGTATCTGAATGATGAGGGCACTTTTTACTTAGGAGCAGAAAAATTATGATTGAATTTATTAATGACGGAAAGGTAATAGATGGGTGGGGTTGTCGTCAAATGCCATGTAGCAAATTTTGTACACAATTAAGAACCTTAAAAAATTGGAAAAGTGTCATCCAAACATTTCGACGCATGTGTATTTGCAGAAGAAAATTTATTTTGCCAACACATCAAAGAATTTGGAAAATGCAGTAAAAAACTTCTATTAATATTTATTTATTTTTATTATTTTTTTAAATTTTTGCTAAAGGTCAAATAACGTTTAAAATAATTGGCTCAACCAACAATTCTGTTTCAGTGTAGAAATAAATTTCATTAACCACGTTTATACATATAAATCTATGGTTGTATTTATGCGTAATATACCGTTTTTCCCTGTAAAAAGTAAATATTTTTCTGCTTGCAGGCATTTCGTTCCTTTTGCAGGAAAACGCAACATTTTCTGTTTGATGAAACCACAAAGCAATTAACAGAATAAAGAAGATGCGGCATCATTTCCGTAATATGACTGAGCTCGACCAGAATAGATTAACATCCTATTTGATTAGACACCATTACAGTTCCTTGGTTCTGCGCAAACGCATTCTGCAGCACACTCGAAAATTTAAGACAACACACTCGGCACAATCTGTAGGTCACTGACGTCTTAGACGCACTCGAGTGGGGTTGGCTGCTGTTATACACGCAGGCACCAAAGGCGCACACATATCGAGTAATCAGTTTTCACCATAAAGTAGACCATGTAAAACGGTGCTGGAGGGCACGTCGGTACCGCCATAGTACTGAACGTAGCCTGACATCCAATCTGGCAGCATCCACGGGAAGAGTAGTATCTAGGCAGACCGCTTCATCGGACTGGCGTTTACTGTCGCAAAACGCATGTATACGTATCCCTGACGCGTCTTCATAGAAGGAAACGCCAGGAATTGAATCTTCGACGTGCCACTTGAACGGTCGAACAGTGTGCCAATGTTCTTTTCACAGATCAGTGCCGATTTAGTCTGGAGAGTGATTCTCGGCGCATTCACGTTTGAAGAGAACCTGGATTACTATTTCGAGACATATATTTTGTGCACAGAGACCGATATCGATGAAAGTGCACCGTCGATTCCCCTTCTCTATTCCTGTATTAAAAACTATCCGAGCATGTGTTTAGTCTCTAAAGATCGCGATATGAACGGCACGTTAAATACTAATCTTCCTTCCTTCGACGTGGATGTCTAATCACGTGGGCAGGGATTATGTTGATCACCCTAACATCTCTTCGATAAAATGAAAGAGGAATCGGCAAGGTTTTACCGCTGTCAAGAATCGTGACACCTTGGGACCTCCTGTGCGGATGTTGCGAGGTGCTGCAGCCCCCATACTTCGTATCAGTGAACGATAACGCTCGACGTCATCAAGCGCGAGTGGTTGTGGTTTTGTTGGAAACGGAAGAGACTGCACGTATGGTGTGGCTTGCTCGTTCTCCAAATTTGTACCCTATAGAGCGTGGCTGGGATGTACTAGGGCGTAGGCCCTGAGGAGCAAGTTGTCTCACGTCAGTATCCCACCATCCACTCTTGAAGCTGGCGAGCTCCTGAGAATGGGCATTATTACGTCAACATTACACAATTCGCAGCGTGTCCTGTCGTTGTCTGGCCTGTATTGCTGCCAAAGGTGGTCACACGTCATACTGAGCGCTTTATCCAGTTGTAATGTAGGTGCAAAAGCCAAGGAACATTGTTGTCAACCGCTATGCATGTTGTAATTGTTTCCTTACTGTATTCTTTACGTTGTTACTGCTTCACCTTAACCTGTTTACACTGCGGCAAAATAAATGGGACCTTGGAAGTCCTGTTTGTTGCTTTAGTTTTGGACAGCGTGTAGCTTCAGGATAACGCTGGGATTATTCCTTTGAAAAACGACAGGGCGAATTTTCTCGCCATTCGTACGTCATCAGAGAGCTTGTCCTTCGTCTCTAATGACTGTACTCACAGAGGATTGGCAGTCGAATCTCTCACCCTCGGTAGCTTTCAGTAAAGTCTACATCACCGACTCCTCATAAATTCAAACGTTTGCAAACATGACTCAACGCCTCCTCTGTCGCCACTTCTTTTCTCTTTGTTAATAAATGTTATAAAGCTAATCGCAAACAGCCACGTGTAGTCGCGAGATCGTGTGAAGTTACAGAGTCCCAACATTTAACTGAAACGGATCTGTACCAAAGATGTGACAAAATGATTTAGATTTTCGCATTGTCATACCAACTACTTCTGCAGAGAAGGGTGGGGGGCAAGAAAACCTATTTACTGACTTCGTCTTGGCGCTTCCATGACTTTGGTCTTGAGTGAGGGGGGGGGGGGGGGCGAAGTCATGGTACTTTCCTTTACTCGAGGTGTTCCAGTTTTCGTTTTTTAAAATAAAAAAGGATGACTCGTCAAGTTGCGCTTGAGTGCAACCCCCCCCCCCCCTCGCAGTACAGATGTTGTCGCCTATTAGCAGTCACAGACTGAAAAGTAGGACAAAAGGAGAGACAGAGAGAATGTAGTAGTTGTTAAAAGATGCTTCAGTCAAAGACAAAAATGTCTGCCTTCAAATTACTTAGGGAGGGGGGAGCAGAAACCGTGTCTTGCCCCTCCATAGTTTCAAGTGGGGGAGAGGGGCGACTGCCCCTCCTGCCCCCACCCCCCACCCCCTGTTGTACGCCAATGAATTTTCGCTAGAAACAACTTTTTTATTTGTCTAGTCAAACACCGACGTCTCTCAACACGTCGCTACACGACTGTATGCTTTTACTAAATGTTTCAATGTTTTACACAGGTGTAATATTTCCTGTAAGGTAACTTCAGATTGACTGAAACTTAAAATGTGATGGAGAAAGAAACAACGAACATTGTTGGTAGCAGATCGCCCAATTGCGCAGGATAGATTTCTAACCATATTCCTTCCAGTGACATACAAGGTGTAAACATGACTACCATAAGAAATTTGTTTTGAAATTACTTGTCAGTTCGAAACAAACTTAAGTGATGAATTTTTTTGTACTTTTCATTTTAGTTCAGAATCCTGGCTTAGTGATTTAATAATCACGTGTTGTACATTACATGTTAACGTTAATCGTTGTTAATACCGATGATCTGGGATTAGATAGTTGCATCAACTGCTGCTTTAGCTCCACGACATGTTGTTAAAAATTGTGAAGACGCAGAATGTGATTTAACGTTTATCATCTTCTAATTCACAGATGACTTCACCACAGTTTGTATTTTCCCTCTAGATGTACGTCATATTGTTACAACATGGCCAAATTGTGGAGGTAATGGAAGAGGCTGCAACGGGGGATTTCTCATATCGTCTCCTGCGGTTATTCGATAGGGAAGTCATCCTTGTTGGGAAAGAGCGGACCTGGAGTTGATAAGAGCCGCGATAAGGACTTTCATTGCTTGTTCCTACACCTTGTTGCCTTCGGCTTCTGTCTCTTCCGTTTTTGACATCTGAAAGTTCAGCAGTAAATGTTGGCATTCCGCAGCACCAAAAAAAAAAAAAAACAGATGACGTAGTATTGCATTCTTTTGGTCTACCTGGGCTGGTGAACTTATCCTTCCGTTGCTGTCGTTTCCCACACGTAAGTTACTCTCTTTAATGTTATGCTCTCCTAATTAGGGAAATTGCTTCTCATCTGATGACCTCCAACGCCTCGCTATTACAGTTAAGTGTCCTAATTAAAACATTACTCTGAGGGTAATGGATTGTTTGTATTACGACAGCACGCTATCCAAATGCACGTTACTCATTTCTTTTGTCGCCAGGTAATTCTTCGCTGTAAGCACGACTGATCTAAAATGATACCGTCAGCGACTTCTTAACGAATTAGTGCGAGCGATCGCTTTCAACAAGTATCAAAAACTCACCTCTGTCCTGGTAGCTTACTGTTTTCTATGCTTGCTTTGCTTGCATCAGATCAGTAGAGTTTTTATAAGTGTTTTAACTTCATGCTGTCTGAATTTCACTCTTAAGAATTCCTTGGACTACATGTAATGAGAAGACGCAATGGATGCACTGGTAGATTGATTTTTATAGAGCATCACAGTTGAAATCCTGCCACCTTGATAAATTTTCCTATATCTCCTGAATGTCAGTTGAGGAGTGGTTCGTCGACCTAAGAAACAATTTCAGAGGGAGGACTCATTCTTTTGTACATACACAGCCTGTTCCCTACCATGTCTACTTAACGTAATTTCAGAGTAGATTTGATTTAGATGAGATAGTACACTGTTATTCAAAAAGAACAGATTCCAAATATTTCTTCCAAACTACAAAAGATAGAAACACGATTCCAACGCTAATGGATTATGAAAAGTTTACAATTTAAACCGCCCGGATAGAAGTTCCAAACACGGCCGCACTGGCGCTGCTGTTTGTTTTTGGTTGTCTGTAGTGAATGACGGCGACGCCACAGAAGAAATCATTTTGTGTGCTGTAACTGGCAAAACTAGAGTGCATTGCTGCAGTTCAGCGAGCTTTTCGCCGTCAATTTAATAATCAACCGTCGCGTCATAAGCAAATTTATGAGTGACATCAAAAATTCGTAGAAGATGGTTGCATCTGTAAAGGGCAAAGCATGGGACGTCCACGCATATCGAACGAGAATGTCGAGCGTATTCGTACACTTTACGAAGGGAGCCCAAATAAATCCACATCACGAGCAAGCAAAGAACATTCCTCAACCAACGGTATGTCGAGTTCTAAAACATTGTCTGTACACGAAGCCATACAAACTGCAGTTATTGCAAGTATTGCATCCTGACGACCACAATAAAAAGAACGAATTTTGCATTAGCATGTTAGATGATATGGAAGAAGACAATTTTGCTCAACGATTAATTTTTCCCAATGAATCCATTTTTCATCTTTCTGGTAAAGTTAATCGCCATAACGTCAGAATTTGGGCAACTGAAAATCCTACGGGCAGATATTCAACATGAAAGAGATTGACCAAAGATGAACGTCTTCTGTGTTTTATATGTAACCAAAGTTTATTGGCCATTCTTCTTCATGGAGAAAAATGACAGGAATAACCTATCTAGACATGCTTCAAAACTGGTTATTTCCCCAACTTGAAGATGATTCAGATCATCTTCATGCATGATGGTGCCCCACCTCATTTCTCTAAACACGTTCGACGTTACTTGAATAAAACCATTCCAGGACGCTGGATTGGAAGAGGAGGAGCAGAAGATCAATTTTATCGCCGGTGGCCTCCCATGTCTCCAGATCTCACTCCGTGTGATTTTTATCTATGAGGTTACGTAAAAGACCGTGATTTTATCCCTCCTATGCCTGACACTCTTGAAGGTCTCGACATCGCATTGTTGAAACTCTTGAGACCAGCTGATTCGCGTGTGGCAAGAAATGAGCCACAGTTTTGACATGTGCCGTGTTAACACACGTTGCTCATATACAATTCATTATATAAGGAACTCATAGTTCGATGGGGCGATCTATAATTGTTTAATAATGATTTTGAAGCCAAGATCGCATTTTCATTTATTATGTTACCGGTTTCGGCGTGCTCGACGCGATCTTCAGACCTGTCGTAATTTACATAACTTCACTACATTTTATATACTAAAAGAGTACATCCAGGTTGAGGCATCACCAAACATAAAATTACTAGTCACAAATAAAATATATACATCCATCTTCTAATGGTTCTGAAGCGAGGTACTTCAAAGTCTAAGTTCAATATTAATTGAAGTCCAGTATAACCTGGTTGTTTATTTGTGACTAGTAATTTTATGTTTGGTGATGGCTCAACCTGGATGTACTCTTTTAGTGTATAAAAATGTCGTGAAGTTAAGTAAATTACGACAGGGCTGAAGATTGCGTCGAGCACGCCGAAACCGGTAATATAATAAATGAAAAATGCGATATTGGCTGCAAAATCATTATTATTATTATTATTATTATTATTATTATTATTATTATTATTATTATTATTATTATTGTTTTCCAATTACAATAACTATTTAGGTCTGTTACCTGGATAACTAAAACAGACCTTTACAATCAATTATTATACATTACAAATTGTTTGGTTGTTAGTAATAAGTTAATGACAACTCTAAGTATAATTCCCGCCTCTTAGCAAGCCTCCTGAAGGGAGGCCAGTACGCATCCCTACGACGTGGAAGTGGGCGGGGCCTACTTACTAACGTTACCACTGCGACTCATATTAATTTATTAGATTATTACATTTACAAAACAAAGTTAATTACACTACTTCTATTAGTGGTGCACTGATTTACACTATCCATCTCTTTTGCACCACTGGATGTATAGTCTAGATTGTATTTTGAAGGTAGCGAGGCAGCCAACACCAGAGAACTTATTCCAGTGCTTTCTCCCTTATACCTTGCTTGCGCAAGGCGGGGAAGTCGTCCAGCTCTTCACCCCTTGCCTCAACTAACCTTCCGGTCATATTCGGTTCCATCCGTGGTGCCAAACCGACGTTAGCCGGCCAGACGCCAGAGATGGTGATGTCAATCCGGTTTTACGCACGCAGTATATTGCTGCCAATGTATGCCTCATAGAGGCATGCACGGCTTTTCTCTCCTGTTGTTGCGCAGCAGACTATCCTCGATAGATCTGCTGCGCGTGGGTTGATGCTTTCTCAGTTAGTATAACGAGGATCTCTACTAACTCATCGTTCCTTATTATTTCATAGATGTCCCTGGTGGGTATGGCTTGCCTCTCTACAGAGGCAACTCGTGCGTGTACTGGGCACTCGAAGATTACGTTTTCCGGGGTGCCTATCTCAGCACCACATTCACAAACTGCATCAGGCCGTTTCCCTGTTCGGTGCAAGTGCACCGGGTAGGGTCCGTGACCTGTCAAAAAGTTACATAATTCATTGTTGTGCGCGTCTTTTCGGATCTGAGCCGGATTACTGACAGGCCGGACTAGTAAGCGAGGTTTTGTATTTAACGCGAATTCGACACAGGGTGGGGAAATAGAGGTTTGTTGTTTTTAATGTTGGTCACCATTGTAAATAAATCACCATACTACCTACTGATCACTCAGGACGACGACGACGACGGAGGAGGAGGAAATGTGTCGAAAGTTAGGATACAGATCTGACGTGGCAAGGCATCTACGTGCGAGAAGAGTCGAGACCGTGGCTCAGTCGCCGTGAGCGGCTAGGTCGCTTCACGCCGGTCGCGGCGGAATTGGCGGATGTGTGAGGTGGTATGGCGGAATTGAGTAACAAAGGCCTGGCGTCGCTGGCCCGCAGTGTCGGGGGCCTGGTTGGCCGGCGGCCAGGCCACACAAGAACTGACGCAAGGGCTGCCCCTGACTGTTTTGTGGCTGCCTGGAGCCACGGTTCGTTTGTATCCGAGCCAATGCTCGCTCACTGTATGCTCTCTCGTCCCGTAGTCTCAAGGCTTTTGCCTTTCGGAAGGTCGTGTTGCGAATACCGTTTCCCTTCTAACGTTTCGGCAGTTGTTAAGGCGGGAAGTCTTCAGATGTTGCGTGAAATCAAGTCGCCTGGAACAATGAGATATGAAAAGAAAGTGAAGCGTACACTTGGCAAGTGCTGTCGACGTTGTACCAGCGAAATTTATTTGCGGTTAGAGGTAACGTCCACTAGAACCTAACGGATTTATAATACAAAAGGAAGAAGAAGAAGAAGTTTCCCATCACTCAAGAAACAAAATTTTTGTATGCCATTTTATACTACGGCGAACTGATATTTAATAAGTAATACATAGCCCTATTTATTGACAATCATTTATTTTATTGAAACAGAATCGAACATCGCCCTATTTGAACTGAGACCATTGTGCAGCAACATCATTAAATAGAAATGAAATGATATGGCACTTAATGACCACGAAATCCCGAATTGGGGTTCGGCCTCCTTGTTTCAAGCCCATTTTTCGAATGAAATCGCTTCAGTGACTTGTATGTCGGTGATGGTGAGGATGATGATGATACAGTACCCGGTCGCTTTGAATCTGTGGTCAGCGACGGTATCATAGCGTGTTTTATTAACCCTTGCATCAGTGCAGTCCTGCAACCTACGTGACATGTTGTCCAAGACTTCATTTAATCGCTCCTGGTTTGCTTTATCCCACTCCTCAATGGCAATCCTGCTTAGCTCCTGTAGATTTCATTCTTGGTCAGACCGTGCTCACATAGGTCTTGTCAAATTATGTCAAACATGTGCGTTTCCCATGTAGGTCAATCCAATCGTGCAATACCGGCACGATTATGAAATCGTTGACGATGCCTGCTCGATGCACTCGGGAGTTGTCAATAAGCTTGAATTCCTCACCAAGATGGTAATGAAATCCTTCAGCGAAGGGTTGGAGATTGTTCTCTCTACATTGTGGAGCCTTGAGTGTGCACTTCATGATTAACAATACATCCCAGAACCCCCATATTGTACCCGTTTTAGAACATTATTTACACGCTACCTTGTGTTTGTGTGGCTCTAACGTGCACCCTCGTTGCCTACGGTCATCTGGTATCAAACCTATGCGGTAATTTGCGCCAGTTTTCCATAGTCCCTTTTTTGTGATCTTGTGCCCACCTGTACCATGCAGATCGGCGTCTAGGCTTAATAGCCCGGTGTCTCCACGGCCCACAGAGTCATTGTTTGTCATGGTGGCAGTCTGACCGGGATTCCTGCGGGCGAGAAGTTACAAATACAGGTCGTTTACCACTATTTCTGCGATCGACGATCATGGGACAAGTCATGAAAACGACCTCTAGTCTTAAATCGATTCCAGTCCTTCCCACATCACTCTCACTACGATATGCCTTGCAAGTTCTCTCGAAGATAGATATCATTGACAAGGCAACAATCCATGTGCCATCAAACGATGACAGAAAACGGTCAAACGTTCGTTAAGCTAATGGGACTTATCTGGGAGGTCATCAGTCTCTAAACTTGCAAACAACCTTATACTAAATACAACACAAACATCCATATCCGTGGGAGGACGGGGAACGGCCTCGCGCATCGGAGCATAGCGCCTCAATGCGTTCGGCCATCCCGCCGCGGCAAACGTCGAAATTTTTCTTCTTGCTACTTGAGAAATCCATATAAGGTTTACGTATTTCCCACACTGTATGTTGAATGAAGGTTTGAATATTATTGCCTCGCCCTACATTCAAAGAAATAGGTATGCTCGCGATGGATAAGGCTGTAGGCAAGTTTGTTTAAATTTTATGACAGTAAAGAGAATTTTTTCACATCGTGTCAACGTAGTCCCTGCAGAATGTATTTATGACATGCACAGGAAATGCAAAATTTTGTTTGGTAATGTTTATTGGGTCATCGCTGTGACTGAATTTAGGCGAGCTAACTCGATGCTTCCTTCTTACGTCCACGATATTTCTAGATATAACAGTAGTTCATGATGTGACTGAAAGTAAGGGCCGGCACCATCCAGGGTCATTTTTGGGCGTACTGGTGTAGAGAAACACTGTCTCTGCTGACTGCTTACAGAGTAATAAAGTAAGTTGGATTTGCTAATTATGTATTGCCCGGTCGGCTTGACTGCCGTAGCAGTAACAAATTGCATGCATACTTAAACATTCTTAGTCAGTTTTTCAGTGAAACTTATATAAAAATACCTACAGTAGTTCATATAGGGACAATAAGGCGCGGTGGGAGACTTCTGCTGTAGTTATGGTGGATTATTCCAACCTCCATAGAGGGGAAAAAAGCCATAAATATAAATCATAAAACGTACAAGGCAAAACAATGCAACAACCTTCAGAAGCTCTGTGATTCGGTTGCCGTCACTGAGCTTAGTGTGTCATTGTTGTGAAGTTCAATTGCATTTAGTGAACCCATAAACAAGATGCACATTGTCCAATACTTCGTCAGTAAATCGATCGATACTACTGTGTATCGCTATTAACGCACAATTAACACTACAGGAAAGGAAGGAAATAGAGATTTAAGTACCGTCAGTGAGTGGAATACGTTAACTGTAAACTAGACACCGCATCCGTCGATATTTTATCGTTGGGAGTATATATATAGGGAAGTAGAGGAGAATGAATGATGCAAGTGATCGCAATAAACATATCTCAGGCAACTTTAGTTTTGCTGGTACCACATAGGCCTACTCTTGATATCATTCACACCTTATAAAAAAACTCGCCAAAGACGCAAACAGCAGGCACACTCTTCTGAACTAACACATTACTAGTGTTACTCATGGCCGCGGTTCGTGTGAAAGCCATCTCGTCTCGATACTCGCCTGTGTTCAGAATGCACTGACAGCCATTCACAGTGTGTTCCCGGAGTTCGACACTATCAACAAGGTTGGATTACATAAAAGCTTCTGAATATCTCCATCCAATAAAAGTCCAATGGATTCAAAACATAGCAGATTAAGAGCCCATGGTATTGGAGAGCCACGACCAATGCACTTCCTTGTCAGTAATCGTCCTACGTATTCCAGAATAGTGACATCAAAGTGAGTGCCATTACTCATGTACCACATAGTTTTTTTCACCAAAAGTCATATACATATAGCCGATCAGCTTTTGTTTCAGAAAATGAAACTACACACAAACAGTAAATCGCCTAGGTAGGAAATGCAGATACAGCTGAGAAACAGTTTTTTCTGGAAGTATGTTTTAATGAGTATTTTATTGTCCTGTAATTGCTACTTCATTCTGTTTCCGAAAGAGCCTGACACTCTGTATAAAGACGGGGGGGGGGGCACTGTATAATTTCGAAAGTTCCGTGATTCTCTTCGCGATGGATGTAGGAATACTGCAGCACCAGAAAATTACAATGTAATGCAGAAAGCCTAGTGGAGAACTGACGCTCGATAGAAGGGAGACAGTTCAACCTTCGTGTAAATAAGTGTTGTACTGGGCTTAAATAGGCGAAAAGACCCAGTATTGTTAGACTGCAGGAGTAGTGATGTCACTGCAAACAGTAACAAATGTGAAGTATCTAGCTAGGAGTAACCGTCCAGAGCGACCATATTGGAGCGACCTCGTGTATCTAATTACGGTACAAGCCGGGTAGCAGGCACGTTATGACTGCGTAAGTCACGTACATGATAGGTAGTCAAAATCCGTCCAGTCTTGAGTTTAAGATGACTTAAAATACAGCAGCATAGCTCTCGGTCTGCCCTCTTCTGTGTCTTCCGGTGCACCAGCCTCTCACGCCTCTCAATGATCTGTCCATTTAAAAAGTGACAAATTTCACTGTCGTTTGTCGTCTTCGTTAAGCGCTGAGTCTCCTTATAATTTACTGGGCAACTCACTTGAAAGGTAGGAGCATGCAAAGTACTACCAACTCCAATAGCACTGTGCATTAGCAAATGATCCGGACCAACATTTCGGTACAGGATACAACTGAAGCAAAGATCTAACGCCACCTCAAATATCTTTGTGCCTTATGGTAAGCTTTTGCCTTGTTAGGGTGGAGAAGAGTTTGGAGAGAACCGTAAATGCCTCCACTGGGTAGGGTAGGTGGGGTGTGGAAGGGATAGCCATGTAGGCTGCTAAATATAGCACATCCTCTCTCTCCCCACCACACACACACACACACACACACACACACACACACACACACACAATTGCCACTTGCCTCCACTCTTCATATGCCAGACGGAACAGAAAAGCGAGCTTCTTAATTGGAAAAGCCTGTTCTTTTATCACGTAATAGTTAAAGTTCCAAAGTAGATGCTGACAGGTGTGAATGCTAACGAATTCAAAAACTAATACTAATTCTTTACAAACGAATGTCGAAAAACTGGTAGTCAACAAGTTTCGGTTCCAGAGAAAAGTATTCACACAATGCATAACTGATATTACGGTCATAGCCGGCCGCGGTGGCCGACGGGACTGAGGCGCGCCAGTCACAGTCTGCACGGCCACTACGGTCGGGGATTCGAATCCCCCCTCGGGAATGGATATTTGATCCGTCCTTAGTTTTAGCTAGTTCGTAAGTAGTTTGTAAGCTTAGGGACTGATGACCCCATAGTTAAGTCCCATAAGTTCTACAAACATTTGAACATTTGATTACGGTCATATTAAAAACTATGTTAAAGATAAATCTACGTTTACGTGTTCATCTTTTGAAGTGATCCACGAATCGATCCAAGCTGTGACTTCATGAGCTCGGCCTGGCCATGCGCCATTGACCTAAGCAGGTGATGGTCAGAGGGAGCAACGTCTGGGTAATACGGCGGGTGGGGCAGGACATCCTAGTTTAACGTTTCCAAGTACATTTTTACCTCTTTTGTAACGTGAGGTGGAGCGTTGTCGTGCTGCAGAATCACTTCATCGCGCCTCTCGCTGTACTGCGGCCGTCTGTCTTTAACGCCCTGCTCAACCACATTAATTGCGTTCGATAACGAGCACTTGCGATTGTTTCACTTTGTTTTAACACCTCACAGTACACGACGCCGAGCTGGTCCCACCGAATGCAGAGCATGACCTTGGAGCCGTGAATAATCGGTTTGGCCGTTGACGTGGAAGCATGGCTCACGTTCTTTCACTAACGCTCACAAACGGCTTTTAATCAAATTGCGTGGTTACGGTATATCGCCCCAAATTTGGGACTGGATAGGGGATTTCCTCTCAGAGAGGACACAGTTTGTAGTAATCGATGGTATGACATCGACTAAAACAGAGGTGATATCGGGCGTTCCACAGGGTAGTGTTATTGGTTCTCTGCTGTTCGTTATTTACATAAACGATTTAGGGGAAAATCTAAGTAGCTCTCTTAGGTTATTTGCAGATGACGTCGTTGTTTACCGTCTAGTAAAATCATCTGAAGATCAAAACCAACTGCAGAACGATTTGAGTAAGATATCTGTATGGTGTAAGAATTGGCAATAGACTCTAAATAATGAGAAGTGTGAAGTCGTCCACATGAGTACGAAAAGAAATCCGTTAAACTTTGTTTACATGATAAATCAATCAAATGTAAAGGCCGTAAACTCCACAAAATACCTAGGCATTACAATTACTTCTGACTTAAATTGGAAAGAACACGTAGATAGTGTCGTGGGAAAGGCGAACCAGATACTGCGTTTTATTGGCAGAACCCTTAAAAGATGCAACAGAACTACAAAAGAAACTGAGTATACTGCGCTTGTCCGTCCTTTTGTGGAGTATTGCTGCCCAGTGTGGGATCCTTATCAGTTGGGTTTGACGGAGAACATCGAGAGTGTCCAAAGAAGGGCAGCTCGTTTCGTATTGTCACTTTACACGGGAGACAGCGTTACGGAAATGATACAGGATCTGGGCTGGGAATCATTACAACAACGGCGCTTATCACTGCGGCGTGGGCTATTTACGAAACTCCAATCGCCAACATTCTCCTCCGAATGCGAAAATATATTGTTGACTCCCAATTACATAGGAAGAAATGATCATCAGAATAAAATACGAGAAATCAGAGCCCGAACGGAGAGATTCAGGTGTTCATTCTTTCCGCGCGCTATTCGAGATTGGAATGGGAGATAAATAGTATAATGGTGGTTCGATGAACCCTCTGCCAGGCACTTAAATGTGATTTGCAGAGTAGCCCATGTACCATACGTACTTGAGAGCATTCGATGAGGCTCAGCCGCCGCTTTCTTCATATTGAAACAAAACAGTAACACCTCCCGAAAATGACGAGAATTATGCTCGTAAACTAACATTTTGAATCAAGAACAACTTTATGATGCAGACACAAATCCACTAATGTTTGAATGAGGTTATGGTGACCGAGGTCCGAGCTAACTGCCTGGCCTCAGAGATCTCTTTCTTACTTACCGTTGTCGCCAACTATCGGCAAACGGCAGAAGCAAAGTTTTACATCTTATAGTTAAATCAGGCGATGCTGGGAGAAATAGACTGCTAAACGCTGCAGTAAAAGTAGGTTTCGCCTTTTGGGCTGCAAAAAAATGTAACCCAGTTCAGACGACAGAAGCTTTTGAAATGTTGTGTTCCAGAAGAATGCTGAAAAATAGATGAGTAGATGGAATAAGTAAGTTGCTACTAATTAGTTCGGGTAAACAGAACTTTATGGCACAACTTGACTGTGAACAAGGGATCCGTTAATAGGACAGATCTTCAGGTATAAGGGAACTCTAAATATGGGAATGGAGGGAGTTGATGGAGAGTGAAAATTGTATTTGATCCATTCACGAGAGTGCGTGTGCAGCTCGAATTTTCCTTTTCATTGAATTCATGTTATGTCCCGTTCCAGTTTTCTCTCATTTAGAGTCCTGTCAGTCCTAGTAATTGCATTATTCATAGCCATTGTCGTGCTTGTTTACTTTTCAACTTCTCGGAAGCTTTCCAAGGTGGTGACTTTAATTAAACTATTGTTATCGAGTGCGAGTCCAGAGAATTGTCCGTATGTATGGGCACCGTTTCTGAATTGATGTGCCATAGAAGTATCCCAACAATGTATGAAAGAGAATATATAATGCGGTTGTTAGGTATCACGTCGACTGTGCCTGAAAAAGAAGCTGGAAACCTAGAAAACGATAAAAATAAAAAAGACGAAAATAGCTATACAAAACCACAGTGATAATCAGTAATTTTTTTACCATAAACATTTTCGTTTCTCTTCTGTAGCCAAGCTATCAACTCTCCTGTGTCGCCATTTCTGTTAGCATACAGCCGCGGTAGAGTAGCCGAGCGGTCTAAAGCGTATCGCTGCGGAGCGCGCGGTTGCTCGCCGTGGAGGTTCGAGTCCTCCCTGGGGCATGGGTGTGTGTGTTTGTCCGTAGGTTAGTTTACCTAGATTTAAGTAGTTTGTAAGCTACGGACTGATGACGACGCAGTTTGGTTCGATAAATTTACAAACATTTGGTTAGCATACTGCTATTTAACCTTTGCGCTCCTCTTTGCTTTAAATTTAACTGTTCTCGAAGAAAGAAATCACTGTAGGCTTCCTTTTTAAGGGCTATAATATTCTGTTAAAAATAACAGAAGTCAATGTAAAACTGTAGTTTTCTTTGCATCTCGGTAGAGAGTGAGAACTGACTATACGGAAGATCATATCCTCCCCGTTGCGTGCTAAGTCGTATTGAAAAATTGTTCCGATATCTTCAGCGATTCTGGAAGACTTTATCTACATAGAATTACGTTCCTACTATAAGAATAGAGATCTTCCGTAATCTTTTGCGTTCAAACTGAAAGAAATAATCAATTGTGAATGAGTCTTGGCCCACATCGTCTGACTGGGGCAGTGTGCCAGCTCTGAGCAAGGACAAACACGTGGAAAGAATTTAAACTCCAACGAACGCTGCTGCTAGCCAAATCTGAATATATTCGAAAGTACATACCCTTGTCTAAATCATAATGTGTCAAGTTATAGAGAGCTTTACAAGAAGAGCGATTATTGTTGTGTCTGCGCCTATGATGGAACACAAAGCTCCGTAACGCACGACATTGTGCAGCGACGAGCAGTACTCCGTGAATCTTTATCAAAGAAAAGAAAAAAAGAGTATGTTAAGTCGTCTGAGCCATACACGATCAGTTCAAATACTAGGGATTTCCGTTCTCACAGCAACCATCCAAGTCTAAGAAGGAAAACTGATAAAAATCTATGTAGGAGTTGACTCATTAATTGGATGTCATAAAAATTAGTATACTATACTATTGCAGAGACAGAATGTTAACAAATTGTTACATATGTTCACTATATGGTAAACAGCAAAATTGCCTCTGGAATCGTGTCCAGTTATGGAAATATTTCACGAAGTAGGAGGGAACGTTTTTCATGCGGAACAGGCTACAGCTCTTATTTTTATAAATTCAATATGTATAGGTAATAAGACCGTCTTATGCAACGGTAAATTAGTCTACTTTAGAGCAGGCGCGTTTCGCTTTATTCTAAGGCATCCTCATTGGTCAACTGTACAAGAAATGGTTTGTATTACATTTTTTATTTTCCAATTTCGATAGGTAACAGTTCTCATGGAATATGATTGTTTTGATTCTAAATAACAGTTCTCTTATTTTTATTATTAAAGTCTAAGCAGTTTTCTAGAAATTTTCAAGGTTCCGTATACGTTTTTTGAAGTGAATATCAGTTATTAGAGCGTGATTTTATTCGTTGTGCATCATAACTTGAAGGGTGAACCTAAATTCGAATTTATTAGGTAATCTGTGAAGATCCCAAAACGTACATGTTAGGAACATGAACCTTTTTAAATTTTGTTTCGTTGGCTGAAGAATCCGAGAAAAGGAGGTAGAGGAAGGTTGCAAAACCAATGTCATATTCTTAGGGCTGAGGTTGCAGTCATAATTAAACTTGTCACGACTGATTTTGGATGTTCGAAGGAATTTTTTCGAAAATAGTTTGTAAGATACAGATACAGCTAGCTATATTAGCGTTATTCATCAAGGGTGAACTAAGCCTCAGTTGCGATTTGCTTGCGAGTGCGCTTCAGGGAACATTTCACGTGATAGATGCCTCTGTTACGTGACCTGGAAAGAGTGTACGCTGAACTTGATCGACTACTCCCTCAGAATTACCGATTAACAATGTGCAGTCTTCACGTCAGCATTTCTATTGAGATACGTGAGCGACCTGCAGTACTGAGCTCCATTAAATCCTCCTTTCAAAATTCTGCTGCTTTGCCAACAGAACTCTACTCGTCCACCGCATTCGTCGGCGCTGGCATCGATTTCAAGTAATGAGTGTCCCGCGCGGACAGGAATCCTTCATTGTTTCCTTCCGTGCCCCATTCTCTCACGGTATTCGCAGAGTTCGCTTCTGCGCACAGCTGCATTACCAGCAGACTGAACTTCGCCATCCATTGGAGGCTGCTTTTGTGCAGGCACTTCTTCTGTTTATCGTCGCGAGTACTTGAGAGTTATTGCCTCCATCCCTGCGCCATTGTTCGATAAATATGTCTTGGGTATTCATTTTCGATGCGCTGTCGAATAACAGAAGCAACGATTGCAATAAAGCATTAGTAACGAATAGCAGACCATGTTAGTGATAATGCTAGGTATTCATCAACGAAGGCACTCTCATCCGATGGATCTGTAAGAAGATTCACTTTTCATGTTATTAAAAATACTATGAATATGATATTGTTTCCAAACATATTCGCAGCTTTTTTACACTGACGTTCAGATCCCGAACCCGGCAGATTACACTTTTCCATTTTTATCTTTGACATGATCAACCCAAAGCTATGTATAAGCGTATCAGTTTAGTGACCGGTGGGTAGGGGGGGGGGGGCGTGGACAAGGAAATTCAGTTGTTCAAAAAGATATCGGGTTGCAGCCGGTCGTCGTAAACTTCATTCCACGATATTTCAACTGGGCAAGTCCTTGTTGACTCACCTGAAGATGACTGGCAGGTGTCCAGTTGAAATATCGTGGAATGAAGTTTATGATGACCGGCTGCAAACCCGAAATCTTTTTGAACATTTGATTCCCCGGGAAATTTTCAAACTTCACAAGGAAATAAGGAAATTCCGTTCTGGTTAGGTGTCTTGGTCCAGATTAATGACGGAAATTAAGACCGGTGCTATCTCTCTGAAGCAAGTAAATCCACCATTGTGTTAAGTGGTTCTAATGAGAGATGTTTTCTCAGTACCGAAGTGGCACATTAAGATGCAAGACTCGGTTTGGGAAGGACTGAGACTAACATCCTCGTCCGGCTGTCAATAAAATTTATAAATCGCTTTTTTGCATTACAGGGCGAACCACAATGAATATCGGGGTTTTAAATTTTACGAAGACTTTACCATTACAGATTACACATGAAATGAACGAGCAATTCAAAGTTTGCCTAAAAATGTCCGTGCTGCATACCGATGATAATTTTTTGGATAGGGTCATCAGTGATGACTCGACTTTCCCTAAGTGGAATTGTGAACACTCGCGATGAATTTATCTGTGGCTCAGTAAGTCCCCTACGAGATGGTACAGTTTCAGTGAGACACCTCTAAATTAAATGTTTTTGTGCCATCTCATAGCTGGAAGTGTATAGGTCTTTCCCTTCGTTCACGATGATTGGTTAAACGTTGCTCCCGACCGCTCGATGGCTTCAAGGGGCCGGAGGAGAGAGCTTGTTTCGCATAGCCTGCACGTTCACCAGATCTGACGCCTTGTGATATATATATATATATATATATATATATATATATATATATATTTTTTTTTTTTTTTTTTTTTTTTTTTTTTTTAAGGATCGATTGTATGTGGCCCCGCTACCAACTGACCTAAAAGAGTTACGACATGGTATTAGAGCTGCAGTTCAATCAATTACTCCAGACACATTGAGCAAGGTTTGGGACGAACTCGGCTATCTACTCGATGTGTGAAGCACAAACTGTTTGTGTTGCTCATTTATTTGCTGTATAACTTGTAATGGAAGGTCACAGTAATAAATTATACAAAGCTTTAAAAACCCGATATTCATTTAGGCACGCCCTGACTTGTGTTGGTAAAGTTAACTGCCGTTTTCAGTCACCATCTTCGTCCTCTCCTAGAACGTTTTTACCTTTTGATGACCTTTCCGTCCACGGAAAATTAAACCATATCTTCCATTTATCCTTCCTCCTAAAATTCAGTAGTTGCTTGTCCATCACCTACAATGCTGTATTCTATTAAGTCATCTGAGTCACCTTCACTCAAGCATTAAGTCCAGCTGTGACGACATATGTAGTTATATTTTCATTGTATTTGAAATGTTCTTAATGATTGTGTTTCCAAATGTTCAAATGTTTGTATAACTTACGGGACTTAACTACGGGGTCATCAGTCCCTAAACTTACATACTACTTATGAACTAGCTTATACTAAAGACGGCACAAACATCCATCCCCGAGGTGAGGATTCGAAACCCCGACCGCAGCGGCCGTGCTGAACGTGACTGGCACGCCGCAGACCGCTTAGCTACGGCGGCCGGCGATTATTTTTCCAGGTAAAGCGTGTGTCTCTAACAAATACCTTGGGATATTTTGCGATTAAAGTTTCGACTTATCGTAGCGCTTAAGACTATAGATAAAGTGCAGCTCAGAGACGCACTGCAATTCTAACACGATAACAGATTCATCCGCGCTCCGACGAATAACCGGTTTGCTGACCATTGTTAGAAGACTTAACACTGCTTAAACTGTCACACTTACTATAGGCTGTTGTTTGCTTAACAAATTAACATACCAGCGGTAATAAAAATTTGATGTTGACGGTGGACATTTTTTGTTTCTAATAAAAAAAATGTAAATTAGAAAAAGTACAGGCAGTTATTAAACATCACCGTTGGTATGAAGTAATTTATCCATTACAGCAACTTTTCAGGTTATAAATTAATAAAATTCAGCAACCAGTTGCTTGTGATTATTTTAGACGACCGGTTTCGGGCGCTTGAGTGCCCTTCTTCTGGTCTCTAACCAAACAAGTGCATTGGTATACAGTAAAGGCTATAAAACGTACAAAAGTCGGTTATGGAAATTTGTAGCAGTTTGGAACCAAATCGATTGTAATAAGATATATTCACATAATGGGATAAAATTAACACTTTCATTTTAGTATTGTTGCTTAATGAATGTACATGCTATTAGGAGAATCAACACTAAGTGCGGAGATTATGCAATGAATAACAAACAGCTGCTAACAAAGTGTCTATGGATGAGCCTCATAGTGAAAGAGTAAAAATAAATAAGGGAAAAGGTTATGGGAAAACAGTAATACTCGATGTGTTGAAAAGAAAACCGTGAAGCGGGGAGCAGGTGACTGATAAAACAGTCGCTTAACAGATTAATATTTAGTAGTGTAGGAAGTAAAATAAGTGGCGCCATAGGCGGAGTATATTGTCGACCCCTATGGTCAGGGTGCCTTGTAGTTCCTATTTGTAGACGAAGAACGTCATAGGGAAGCCTAGGTTAATTCCTGCAGATGTTTATTTTCTATACATTCTAATATTATTACTGTCAGGTCACTCTTTTCTTATAAAAGTACAGTAGCGTTGCTTGAGGTAACAGGCCCGCAGGCTATGGATAAGAATAGGAAACATTGAATGGAAGGCTATGTAAAGAAGTGCGCTGTGTATACTGGTGCATGCGACTGCGCGGTTGGGTGGAAATACGAGCTGCCCGCCGCTAATCTGACTCACGTTGTGGGGCCACATTTTGAATTAACCAGCCGCGGTGAGTCATCGAACTGAACCGCGCGCTGCCGCCCGCCACTCTGCCGTCAGCAAGACGGCCGCCTCTCTCGACATTCTCCTGTGGCGTGTGCCGGAAACACTGCAGGTCAGGTTCAGTACGTAGGAGGAGTTGAGCAGCTACGGGCAAATAAACGTGGCCAAGTGACTTCCGAAGCGTCATTCGTTTTCTACATGCAGAAGGGAATAGTACGCCGGAAATGATCTGATGGACAGAGTAAGTTGTAATTTGCGGCTGTTTGCTGATGATGCTGTGGTGTATGGGAGGGTGTCGTCTGTAACTGACTGTAATAGCATACAGGATGACTTAGACAAAATTTCTAGTTGGTGCGAAGATTGGCCGCTAGCTCTCAATGTAGAAAAATGTAAGGTATTGCGCATGAGTAGAAAAAACAATCACATAATGTTCGACTACAGCATTAGTAGTGCGCTTCTTGATACTGTCGCATCGTTCAAATATCTAGGCGTAACATTGCAGAGTGATATGAAATGGAACGAACATGTAAGGACAGTTGTGAGTAAGGCGGACAGCCGACATCGGTTTATTGGGAGAATTTTGGGAAGATGTACTTCATCTGTAAAGGAGACCGCGTATAAAACGCTTGTACGACCACATCTTGAGTATTGCTCAAGTGTTTGGGACCCGCAGCAGATCGGTTTGAAGGAAGACATAGAAGCAGTTCAGAGGCGAGCAGCTAGATTTGTTACCGGTAGGTTCGACCAATGCGCGAGTGTCACTGAAATGCTCCGGCAACTCAATTGGGGATCGCTGGAAGAAAGACGAGGTTCTTTTCGTGAATATCTGTTAAGTAAATTTAGAGGGCCGGAATTTGAAGCTGAGTGTAGTACGATCTTGCTGCCGCCTACTTACATTTCGCGTAGTGATCACAAAGACAAGAAAAATTAGGGCTCGTACGGAGGCATATAGGCATTCTTTTTTTCCTCGTTCTATTTGGGAGTGGAATAAGAAAGGAAATGCCTAGTAGTGGTACAGTGTACCCTCCGCCACGCACCTTACGTTGGATTGCGGAGTATGTATATAGATGTAGAAAATCATCGCAAAATGACTCGTGTTTATGGTGCGCACTCTGTGAGTTAAGCGGTCGAATGGTGTAGGAAATTTAAACAAGGCCGAACGGATGTAGCTGGTGGTGAACAAGGACGCAAGTCTGTCGCTAATGACGAATACCTTTTTGATAAAGTGGTTCAAGAGGGGCAGAGTTGTTCCATCAATGAGTTGTCTGTGGATTTTCTGGACGTTTCAAGATCAGTTCTGTGCACCGTTGGTACAGAACACTTAAGCTATCGAAACTTTTGTGCACGCCGTGTTCCCAGAAAAGGTGTTTGAGGAGCACAAAGCACAGCGCATGGCACCAGCCTTATCGTCTCTTACACGTTACGCTCATGAAGGGGAATGCATTTTGAGCTCTATTGTGACAGTGGAAGAAGAGTGGGTTCCATCCGACAATCCAGAATGCAAACAACACACATTCCCCCCCCCCCCCCTGAAACCCAAAAAGTCCAGACAAACTTCTAGCGTCAGTAAAACAATGGCTACTGTTTTCTATGGCCAGAAAGAAGAGTTGCTTCTGCAGTTTATGGAGTCACGGTCTAATTCGAAATCGTATTCGAGTAAAGTCGCGAAAACTATGTTGCATTTAAATATATAACTGCAAAACTGCACATACGGTGTAGAAATCGGCCATCAGCGTTTCTTCTTCCTAACTGAACCAAATTATAACATTCGTTTTTTAACGTTCTAAGCACAGCATATGAACGGAATTTATCGTCACACACGATTTTCTGGCACTTTCTCAGTATGTTCTACGATGGCGAAACTTCAATACAAACATAAGTTTCGGAAGAGTTTCACAACACTTTACGTCTAGGCTTGAGTGCCTGCTGTATTCTCCAATACGTAGATACTTTCTAATCCTAAAAAATGAAGCAGCTAATGTTAAAAATTGACTGCGAAAATGAAATATCACCACAGATATATAAATGTAAAATAGCGTCTTACCTTGTGAATACAGCAACCAGGCAGTACCAAATTCTTTTAAGAACGCGAAGTATGCCATAACTTTTTCTTAACTAAGTGCATCTAAAATTACCATAGGGTATCCAGCACAAATATCAGCATTTTAATGCTATAACCAAAATACCTTACAGTAGCGTGAACTGCTCAAAAGTCAGCATCTATCGACATTGGGTTCAACTTCACAATGTGCATCCAGTGTGTCATTCATATATCGAACTATGCACAGCTCTGCAAACCCCCTTTCAATTGTTATATGTATTCGTAAAGCTGATGATCTTTAAATTCTCTGTTACAAATTGCTGATATTAATTTCATAAACAAAAATTTTGGCAACTAATCTCATGCCCCCACCAGTGACTTTTCAGAATCATAAAATGAAACATTTTGAACTTCCTGTGCACCAGTACTGCTTAGAGTAGCTCGTTTTGAAGAGCTACCAGTAACGTAAAAACCTGTTAATTATTTCATTGATTGACTTGACTAACATCCTATTAAGCAAGAGTAACTTTCTCCGAACACAACTCGTAGGGTTACTTGTATTCCTGAGAAATATAAATAGGAAAACAGTATTCGTTCTTTTTATTCCTTTCTTAAATCGATTTTTTCGTTTGTTTGGATGCCATCTCACAACTGTGTGAACTATCGCACTAAAGTTTCCGCTCCAGTTGTCACAATGTAAAAATGTCCGAACGACATGTTTCGGACCTACATTAGTCCATTCTCAAGTTCTAAAAAGAAGAAAGCCAAGGAAAATGTAAATTAAAACGAAAACACTAAAAACTTAAATACGACCCATGTCAATATAACAAAGTTTGTTCATCCTAGACTGGCTTACCTTGAATTTAAAACATATCTGCCCTAAGGCAACGTCAAGCATAAAATATTTGCGGCATATGCGCAGTATCAACAGATAAACATTCCTCACAGTAAAACATGATGCTAGTTGAAGGCACAGTTCTGGACTGCTAACTATCTGCTCTGCTATATCAGAGATAGTCCAAACGCTACCCACTACCAAAGATAAACCTACAATATTGCTACTATCGAAAGTAAACCCGTCTAAAAACACAATTTAAAATGTATCCAAAAAACTTCTAACAGTAAATCAGCCAATCCCAAAGAACCAAATGCGAGGTGAAGTTTCACTGTTTATCGAAAAGGACATGACCAAAATGAGACAAGAAATGACCTTTAGACAATTCCGTCTGTTCATTTAATATGCTATTCGGTTCGTTTCTTAACGCACAACCTGCTCCAGGTTAGACAACAACCATCCCTTATCCTCATAATGTATTGGCCTCAGACTATTAATAATATTGACCAATGAATGCCGTTCATTTTTTATGTGCTTCGCCACCGCCGAAGAGCCATTCTCAACGTTGTTATGCTCTTTAAATCGAATTTTAAAATTCCTACCAGTCTGTCCCGCGTATTTCATTTCACAATTACTCTTGACATGGATCGTATATAAGGTTTTAGTGTTTTAATTTACGTTTTCCATGGCTTTCTTCTTTTTAGAACTTGAGAATGGGCTAATGTAGGCCCGAAACATGTCGTTCGGACTTTTTTTACATTGTGACAACTGGAGCGGAAACTTCAGTGCGATTAAATCGATTTGTGCAGTTAAACGCTGAGCAGCTCTTCAACTCCGTGTTTCTTGTATACTGCAATACTCAAACAGTACAGACATGAGTACCAACTGAGTATATATACCGCAGTAGCCATATAGTACCCTATTTATCTGACGCTTGCCACTATCATGGCGGCCGGCCGAAGGTTCAAAATCCCGCGACAGCAGCACCGTTATGGAGTCTAGTTTATTTTACAAGGTCTTTGACTACACTATTTGAACCAAACTGCTTGTGTAATTCGTTTGGTAAACACAACACTAACACTAACCCCCTCTGCAGCAATTTTGTTATTGCCACTATCTCGGTTGCCATAATGTTGTGTCCACTCCGTAGAACCGGCAGAACCCATTTTAGTTCATTCTGCCCATGACAATACCTCGGAACTTACTTACCTCAACTGATCCCCTAACTGTCTTGATCAGTGTATATTGGAATTGAACTCACTCTCTCTCTTTCGTGCGTACGTGTACGTGAGAGAGAGAGAGAGAGAGAGAGAGAGAGAGAGAGAGAGAGAGAGAGAGAGAGATGTGGGCTTGAGCGGTGAGCCGTTGGTGGCAAGTCTGTTCGAGACAGGCTGAACGGAAGCCGTGCTGGCTGTTAGCCGTCCCGCCCTGTGCAAAAAGTGGAGCGGAAGCGCGGCGGTCGCCTAGAAGCGCGCTGATGACGTCTCCTTAGCCGAGCCTTCGGCTCCTTCTGTCAGCGCCGCGATCGCTCACTGCGGCCAGCCAACACAGCCGTCCTATCTGTAGCAACTTCACAGCCTTCTCACAGCGACTCACTATTTCCAGGGGAAAACCGACTACGTATTCTGCCTTGAGAGATTAGAATGGCGTGAATTTGACCATATCGATAAGGCTATGATGTCACCTGTACAGGATGACCAGCCAGTCTAAAATGGGTTAGGGAAAAAATTCAAAAATTTTATTTCAAAACTTCGCATAAGTTTTACAAGTGGTTTTTCCACCGCGACATACGCCTTGACAACGTGACCAAGCCTGTCCACCTTGCAGGACAGAGCCGGCCAGAACCAGTATTGAATGTTGATTCTAAAATCACGCCACCCTTCTGGCGTCCGTGCTGAAACTACTGACGTTTCCATGCTACCGTGGAGCCAATGGCAGACACCCACGTTTGATCACGTGTGCTACTGCTGCAGGACTCAGAGGTGCGAGAATCAGTTCCTTCGCTCTCTTCCGTTTGAGTTCTCGTACACAACAGACGCACTCCAGAGGCTCAGCGTCTGTGCGGGGCGAACGGCCGCATGCCGTCCACTCCCGCCTAGCGGCTGTTCGGCTTCAGCCACCAACTGTGTGAACCGTAACCATTACCTTTTCCGTTTTCTAATCCGTTTAGACTGGCATTCATTCATTGCAACCGACCCCAGGGCGAGTCCCGCCATGTATCCCGTATTTCAGAATATACCAAATATTAACTTCAATTCTATCTTTTATTTGCCGGTCAGCCACCCTTTCCTAGGGCGCCCACAAGCCTTCACCGCTCCGCCTTCCATCCTGACAACGCTTACAACCCATTTTATTTATGCAGCACTGGGATGGGTTGTATAATGTTCCTACCATCCGTAGGATAAAGATCAAGTGCTGTACACAATGTGCCAGATGTGTGTCTCCGGTGCAATAATCTTGATATTCTGACAGTGGTCCCGCTCACAGTTAATATTTCATGTGATTTTTCCTGATTAGATTAGTTGTTCGTTCCACAGCTTCATACTGAGGAAATCCTCGTCGATATAGAACATGCCAAGTTTTTTTACAACCCGATATAATAATATCAATAGTATGAATACGTACATCACTTGGTTCTATTAAAAATCCGTCAACGGAGGAGGAGGAGTTGGCCGCTAGTAAGTCTTTCAGGTCCATTTTGAACTAATCTTTACTAAGTATAATATCCTTTACTGCTGCTTATTAGCTTTATTTATTTGTCCACTTCATCTGTTTCGCCATATTTGGCATTGTCAAGTGGTCTGCAATAGTTGAAATAAATTTTGTGAAAATATTTTTTCGAAACAAATGGGGAGTACATTATACAGTTTTAAATTTATTACTTACATTCCATTTGTTGGTAACACACACACAGCATCTGCACCTCTATATGTTTTTATAGGTACCTTTTGTTTCGAAAAAATATTTTCACAAAATTGATTTCAACTATTGCAGACCACTTTATAATGCCAAATACGGCGAAACAAATGTAGTGGACAAATAAATAAAGCTAATAAGAAGCAGTAAAGGATATTATACTTACCAAAAATGTCATATTACGAAATACTCACTGCTGCAGGCCCATTTATGAAAAAAAACTAATCTTTTATTTGCATCATAAATTTATTGTAGCTGTCAAATTATTGAAAATGTTTGTTCCTGAGTAGTGGACCCCTTTCTTTTTGAAGTAAACTATGTGCTTTTATGTACTTGGATAAATCGTTTTTGCTGCTAATATTGTATGTGTGAATTGTTTGTTGGAAAAATTTATATGACAAGTTTCATTTAAGAATAAATATACTGAGAGGCAGTAGTTAGTATACCCAGTTCTTTGAAGAGACTTCTACAGGATGTCCGTGAATTTACTCCACAAATAATATGTATTATACCGTGAAAACTTTTGCCTGACTTGAAGAGTTGCCTAAAATAATATACCATATGACGTTATGGAATGAAAGTAACAAAATATGCCAGTTATTTTTATTTCGCCTATGTCTGATAACACTCGAATTACAATGTCGTTTCTGCAGTTTTGTAGTGTGCTCCTCCTAAATGAATTTATCAACTTGTAATCCCAAGAATTTAATACTGTCAACGTCTTCTATTTGCTCTTTTTCATACTGTATGCACATGATGGATGGAAACTTCTTACATGTTCTGATCTGCATGCAGTGAGTATTTTCAAAGTTCGTCAATGAGTTGGCTTTAAACCATTTATTAATGACCATAAAAATATCATTAGCACATTAGCACTATAGTCGCCAAGATATTTGTTGCAATACTTCTTTCGTCTGCAAACATAACGAACTCTGTTTATATTACTGTGACTGGCGAGAGGTCATTAATGTACACAAGAAAAAGCAATGGCCCTAAGATGGGTCCTTGTGGGACAACACACAACTTTCTTCCCAATCTCATAATGATTGATGGCTTGACCCTTGCACTGGCACCCTTTGTTTCCTGTTAGCGAAGTATGACTTGAACCATCTTGCAGCATTGCCTGTGACACCATATAATTGTAATTTACTTAAAAAGCCTTTGACAAATCACAGAAAATACCTTCTGTTTGTAACTTAACATCTAATGATAAGGCGTTTGAATGAACTTCTTTTAGAGAGTTGACACATGTTACAAACAACTTGTTCGAATCTTTTCTTTCGCATTTGTCCAATATGAGCATGGTCCCCGTGGTTAGTTTAAGAGATGGCTAGTGGCAGTTTCTGCTACACACACCATTTCCATCCCCTGCCTCCGCCGTGACGAACCCCACCTGTCTGCGTGCATTGTTATATATGTGAAAGTGTGCCGAGGTTTTTTTCGATTCGTGTAACGGTGGCGGTATTCGGATAACAGCCAGGTATTCACTTGGGGGATGTGGAAAACCATCTAAAAACCTCAACGAGCCTGACCGATCCATTAATCCGCAGGGCAGGTTAGAACAGGGGTTGGAAGTAATTTTTCCGACTGAGTAGAAATAGCAAAGAAAATCTACAGGTTTCAATTTTGGGTCCACTCCTAAAGTTTTATGTATATGAAAGACCTGCTATTTGAAATTCAGAATTACTAATTTTGGCTGTGGTGTTCACTCGCTTTCGTCATGTAGGTTCCTCTTCAAGGTTCTAACAGTGGAAAATCCGATTGGAATGTCAATAATGGAGGATAGATAACAACACACCGTAAAGAAGCTCGCTGAACTGCTGACACGCACGAAAAAGACACACACATTCACACACGTCATAGTGGCGCCCAAATATACAGCGCTAGTGGAAAGATGACCTTCATTACCCTTAATTAACTATGACTCAGAAAAGGATTTGTTTATGCATCATAAACATTTTAAATCGTTTGACCAAAACATGTCTGACACGTAGCGAAGCAATTTTGTTCCATAACGAATTTTTATTTAAAAACTGGGCTCTCGAAAAAAATAGTTTTTAGCGGTAGTTTCATCAGTAGAATTGATAAATATTCATTGATGTTAAAAATAATCGCGTGTACATATACAGTAACCTGAATACCACGTCAGTCCGATAAAAAAATCGTTCACATTACATTAAGAACTCGTAGTTAAGTACTCTGTACTGGCAATTTTTGTAGCAACGTCTATGAGACGATATAATTTTGTTTTTTGAGGAAATTCGCCGTGTTTTGGTTAAGGTATGTGTAGTGATGTTGGGAACGCACGTTAAACGTGAAAATGGATGTCTATCATTGGTCATTAGAACCGCGTTTCTCTTCACAGAGTAGTCAGTATTTGAATCAGTGAATTTACCTGTGTCGGTGATTTTTTTCATGGAAGATTAGAACGAGTTTTTTATGCATTGGAACGAGTTTTTTATGCTCTCGTAAGATTTCAGAGTTCCAACTTTACTACTTTTGCATCTTCCAGAAGAACCGAATTTCGACAAAAGAGTGATGAGAAGCCAGTATGTTAGGTTACCTCGCAGATTTCCACAATACCGTTTGATTCAGAATCAGTGCACCAAGGCCAGTGGCAGCATGTATGCTCCATGATAATATCGCTTCCGCCAAATTACACAACGAGAACAATGCTCTCCGCCTCATCTGCCATTCGGCAGATCTATTCACGTCCATCGTGTTGGCACATTGCGTAACTTAATCATTTCACCTAATGCTTTTCCATTGTTCTAGCTTTTATCAATGACGCTATTTACCCTTTGTAGCCGATTACTTGCTCTGCTTCATTTCAACGGTCGATTGCCGTTTGCCTGTACTGCAGTGGAACTTGCTGATTTCAATACGTGGTAGATCGAGGGTAGAAATAAATATTGCGTTGCATTACCAAATCATATATGCTGATTTCAGGTTCATAATAGTGCGCCTCGGTTGCACAGTGGTAGAGTGCCAGACTAAAATTCCAAAGGTCGCGGGTTCGATCCCCGCCAGGTCCTAGGATTTTTATCTGTCACTTTCCACTTCTTTCACCTCTGGCAGTATTGCTGAAGTGAAAAAATACCGAGTAGCAGCGTGGTTCGGAACCCACGTTAAACTGTAGGTCTCCCTATAACTGGCTGGGTAAGTCAGTTCGAAGGTCGGAGGAAGGCAACGGCATACCACCTCCAAACAGGACCATGCCTAGTAAAGCACTGTGGTGTTCAAACCAATCTTCGGATTGTTGACTGCTTTACCTTAATAAACGCGTATATGTTCCGAATGTATGACTTCCGAAGGTAATGGCCCAATTTACACGCGATTGGTTTTTCTTTCCAAAATATCGTCATTGACTCGCGAAGATGTTTAGGTTTATTATTATTATTATTTTAAATCTCTAATGCTGGGGACTGGAGCGTGCTGTTTGAGATCCGCCCTTCAGGAGTCACAGTTCTCTTCAGTCACTTATCAGACAATCTGATAATGGGGCAAATGGGATCCCTAATACGGAATAAATGGTAGGGGCTCATTAGTTCTGGCATATGCCTTCAAACCAAGAGAAACAGACCGTAAACCTAGGTCTGGACGGGGGGTGAGGGGGGGGGGGAGTACTGGTAACCGAAAGGTGCCTAGGACAACTACGTACCACTTGAAGTCTTACTCTTTTTTTCCCCGTTTTTTCTGTCTTGTAATGTTCTTTTATTTGGTGCTCGTGCCCTTTCAGGGCGATAGACATATGGGGGTGACTGACGGCAGTATGTTCACAGGCATGTAGCATCTTTAACCTCCACTTGCGATAATTTTAGACAATTTGTACTCATTGTAATAAACTTCTGTAGTGAAATTGAACATTAAAAACTTAGAAATGATTCCTTCTGCTCTGTATAATTCATCGTCGTTGTCGAGAAAGTTAAGCCGCTACTTAATCAGAACAGCTGTTTGTCTCCGCCGGCCACGATGGCCGAGGGGACTGAGGCGCTCCAGTCACGATCTGCACGGCCACTACGGTCGGGGGTTCGAATCCCCCTTCGGGCATGGATATTTATGCCGTCCTTAGTATAAGTTAGTTAATAAGTAGTTAGTAAGTTTAGGGACTGATGACCCCGTAGTTAAGTCCCACAAGCTATACAAACATTTGAACATTTTTTTTGTCTGTCTCCATCATGAAAAACAAAATACTCATGCCTGAAAAGAAATATTTGATTACCATTATCAACGTATCATTTGTGTAGCAGTCTCATTAACAGACGTACGTTTATTACAAATGGCTGCTAGGTGTCATTATTTTAACAAAACCTTTACCAATTTTAAAATGGTGACAGATCATAGATTAACAGAAAGGGGTTGTACAAGAACGTTTCCATTATAAAGGCTAATTTTTTAATACTTTCCATAGAGGCATAACTCAACAACACGGCCTGGAATCGCTTCAGACAACTTTTTGTTATGTACATCTTTCAGAAACGATCGTTTACAATTCATTTGAATTTCGGAGTGATTGTGCTTTCGTCAGCCACGAATTTCGTGTTGGGATGAGCATACACGATCTGATCAGAAGTATCTGGACATTTATTAATGGACATCAATATCAGGTTCGTCCGCCCTTTATAAACTTTGCCATGGACACTTTCAGTTGGGCACCTGAATGGCTGTGCCTAAATGATAGCCCATTTCTTTCTGAAGAACCCATATCAGAGAATGTTGGATGCTGGGGCTTGGAACGAAGTTGACGTTACAATTCATCCCAGAGGTGTACCATTGAGTTTAGTTCGGTACTCTGGACAGGTGATACCGTTTCAGGAATGTTGTCCAAAAAAATTTCCTGACTTACTGGTTTATAACAGGGTGCATTGTCAAGCTAATACAATCAGTGTTCCTTTCCCATATGCAATATAAAATGCATAAAATATGTTTTATCCTTCCATATTTAGCGTTTCCTTCATTCACAGTAAATCAACCAGACACAACCACGAAAGGTAACTTCAAGCCATAATACCATTCTCCTCCACCGAGCCAGGTGGCGCAGTGTAAACTCACTGGAATTGCATTCGTGAGGACAGTGGTTCAAACCCGCCTCCGGGTTTTCCGTCATTTTCGTAAATCACTTCAAGCAAATGCCGAGATGGTTCCTCTGAAAGGGCACAGCCGATTTCCTTCCTCGTCCCCGTCAAAAACTGTGTGTGTTCTCCGTCTCTAATAACCAGGATGTCGAGGGGACATTAAATCCATATTTTTTCATTGTTGGCAATAATCGTAATAGCAAGTAACGTTCTCCTGACCTTCGCTAAATCCAAACCCTTCTATAGGTTCGCTACAGGGTATAGCGTGATTCATCACTCACAATCACTCTTCTAGTCCGTAAACTTTTGATCAGATAATGTAGGTAAAAGTGAACACACATGAAATGGAATATGTACCAAAGTGGGGGTATTTATTTTAAAAAGACGACACTTCTAGTGGCAGGTACAAGTATCATTTGAAAGTGATGGAAAAACTCGCGCTTACCATAGTTGAACTGGATGACATTTCAAACAATTCCCTACGTAATGTCTTCGTTATCGACGGGACGTTCAAGCCTAATCGTCGTCTCTTCAAATCACCTTGAATTTATCTTCGAAGTTTCTGTCTCTTACACGTCCCCGTTTCTGTTGCTCGGGATGCCTCGCAGTCCCCGGTTTGTTTGTATTGCTGCCATGAACGCTTGTGTTTCTACGCTGCGCACCGCTCCGTTTCCAGGCATCTGCCGGAAACGAAGCTTCAGAGTATATTGACACATGTAGCGGATGTTATGTACACAGGTGAATCATAAAATGCAGGTATTTGCATTAGTCTGTCAGTCACGGGACTTCGTGTTTCACTTAACAGCTGAGAGACACTGATCCGGAAATCTGTGGCGCACAATGTTACTCATATTGGTGTAGTTAGCGAACTCTCTTCGTTCGATGAATGGCAGCTTGCTCTAAATGTAGAAAAAGTTATGGGATGTGGATGAGAAAGGATAATTACTGTAATGTTAGAGTACAGTACTAATCCTCTGCTATTTAACACAGTCACATACCTAAGAGCAGCTTGGTAAAGCGTCATGGCACGGAGTGACCACAGAAAGTCGGTTGTAGGGAAAGAGAATAGCAAGGACTGTAGGGCATAACAACTGGCTCTTCA
Source organism: Locusta migratoria (assembly GCA_026315105.1). Lineage (NCBI taxonomy): Eukaryota > Metazoa > Arthropoda > Insecta > Orthoptera > Acrididae > Locusta > Locusta migratoria. The sequence continues at coordinate 136,319,318 of CM048745.1, forward strand.
GTACTCCTAGACTGTTCAAGGTACGAACCTGGTGGTATTGAAGACACCAGACTGGAACGTAAAGCGGGTTTTGTCATCATCTTCACGTTCTCCATTTCGGAAAGATGTCTTGCGGTGACTAATTATTAAATTAAAAACAACCCGTCCCAAGAAACTCTGCTTCCGGAAGGAACAAGTGATATTCAATTTAGCTGAAATACCCACGTAACAGTTTGGAAACAAAAGCACTGAATATCAGCTGCGATTTTACTGCTTTCGGCTAGAGGGAATGAAAGGACAAATATGTTCTAGAACGGTAATTACTTTGGAATCCTACAAGGTATAACTCAATCCACTAAACTGTTATGATTTAATTGGGGCTTACTCGTAAGGGATGTTTACATTCACAACTAGAGACTGGATGGTGTGTACAGGTACAGATGCCCATGCACCTTCAACAGGATACCACAGTTCATCAAAAGTAGTGACTGGCGTATTGTGACAAGCCAGTTGCTCGGCCACCATTGACAGGACGTTTTCAATTGCTGAGAGATCTGGAGAATGTGCTGGCCAGGTCAGTAGTCGAACATTTTCGGTATCCAGAAAGGAACGTGCAGGACCTGCAACATGCGGCCGTGCATTATCCTGCTGAAATGTTCTCGCAGGGACTGAATGAAGGGTAGAGCCACGGGTCGTAACACATCTGAAATGTAACAGCCACTGTTCAAAGTGCCATCGATGCGCAGAAGAGGTGACCGAGACGTGTAACCAATTGGACCCCCTACAATCACGCCGGGTGTTACGCCAGTATGGCGATGACGAATACACGCTTCCAATGTGAGTTTACCGCGATGTCTCCATACACGGATGCGACCAACATGATGCTGTAAACAGAACTTGGATTCATCCGAAAAAGTGACGTTTTGCCATTCGTGCACCCAGGTTCGCCGTTGCGTACACCATCGCAGGTGCTTCTGTGATGCAGCGTCAAGGGTAGCTGCAGCCATGGTCTCCGAGCTGATAGTCCATGCTGCTGCAGACGTCGTCGAACTGTTCGTGCTTGCAAACGTCCCCATCTGTTGACTCAGGGATTGAGACGTGGCTGCGCGATCCATTACAGCCATGCGTAATGGATCTCAACTGCTATTGTTATGAGGCTGTTGGGATCCAGCACGGCGTTCCGTATTGCCCTCCTGAACCCACCAATTCAATATTCTGCTAACAGTCATTGGATCGCAACCAAAGCGAGTACCAATGTCGCGATACGATAAATCGCACTTGCGATAGCCTACAATCCGACCTTTATCAAAGTCGGAAACCTGGTGGTACGCTATTATTCTCCTTACACGAGGCATCACAACAACGTTTCACCAGGCAACGCCGGTCAACTGCTGTTTGTGTATGAGAAATCGGTTGGAAACTTTCCTCATGTCAGCACGTCGTAGGTGTCGCCACCGGCGACAACCTTGTGATGCTCTGAAAAGCGAATCATTTGCATATCACAGCATCTTCTTCCTATCGGTTAAATTTCGCGTCTGTAGCACGTCATCTTCGTGGTTTAGCAATTGTAATGACCAGGAGTGTATTACTGCGAGAGGTTTCGTCGAATGTGCTGCTGCCTGTTTCTCGCCACATTAGATTTCAGTACGACGGAACCCTCGCGGGAAGGCATATCTGCAGGCAAACTTGTCCCGGCCGCTGGACTTGTCACGTTGGGCCAGTCTACATCTACATCCATACTCCGCAAGCCATCTGAGGGAGTGTGATGGAGGGTACTTTGCATACCATTCTCACTTCCTGCTCCTCCATTCATAATGGTTCGCGGGAAACATGATTGCCCGTATGCCTCCGTGTGGGCCCTGCTCTCTGTTCTTACCCTTGTGGTCGCTTTGCGTGATATCCGTAGCAGGAAGCATATGTTGGTTGACCCTTCTTGACGAGTATAGTCTCGGAACTTTGACAGAAGCCCGTACTGTGATTAGAACGCTTCTCTTCCAGTGTCTGCCACTGGAATTTCCTAATCACCTCTGTGACGCTTTCGCACTTATTAATGAACCCGTAACGAAGCGTACTGTTATACATCGGATCTTCTCTCTATTAATCCTACCTGTTACGGATCCCACGCAGATCAATACTAAAGTGCACTCTTCATCGTGAATATTCCTTCATTTGCCATGGACGCATTCCCACCACGATCTGCCCCAGTGGATTTCTTTCTTAGGGGGCATCTGAAAGGTGTATGAAAGTGTTACATCGTTGGAGGACCTAGTAGGCAGGATTGCGTCAGGACAAAACTCTTAGTATCTCCTGAGTCGTTTGACTAAATAACTGCAACGCCGTTTAGCAACATTGGATGGCGTTCGTGACCCGTGTTTTCTGTGTGTTTATTGATCCTTGCCGTATTTGCGCGATCTGCCATGTCATTATATAATTCTTTATATTGCCTATTATTACTGTCCGGCTCACGTTAGTAATTACCTTTTGGTCCAACTAACACCTAAGATTTTGTTTGTTTATGAGGTTACATCAGAGGAAATCGGATATGTGCAGGTATGGATTTGAATGCGTGAATGAAAGAATGTAGTCGTAAGCAAGAGCATCAGTATGCAGCAAGGGCAGCTCGTGTGTCGTTTTGACGGCGTGGCCGCGGAAGGAAGCGGGAGACCACTTCCGGTCAGAGGTATATGGCCATCCGGTGCAAGCAGTTTGTTGCAAGACCTTCTTCGCCGGCGTTCCGTTTTGCAATTCTGCAAGGATAGTCAGAGAGCGGTAGTTTTCCTAGCAGCAATAATAAACTGTTTTGCATGTCAACAGAAGAAGATGCTTCTAAAATACACAGTCTGACTGCCACACAGACGTAAAACAAGAGGTATTCACATTAACATTCACAGTTTGAAGAACTTAATAGATAACGTGAACGATTTCTTTTATCAAATTAGATACGAGGCCGATAAAACAATAAGGGATCAGGTCATGATAAAATTTTCAATACGGTGCTTAATCAGCCTCTTTCCTTGCTGATATTAATCTCTTCCCTGCAGCGAATAGGAAGATTAGAAATAGTATTTACAGAAATTCAAACCAATATCACTGAAGTTTTTTGTAGGATCCTATAGCGAGATCTAGGCTCAAGTGTTACAATGATTCCACCTAAGCGTTATAGATCGTCCAAAATTGACAAAGGGTTTACCACATAGACCAACCACACTGCGCAAGTGGAATAGCAAGGAATTGGATAATATTTGTTTGGTGTGTCGCTGTTAATACATTGTTGGCTTGCGGTATATGTACGATGGTGTAGACACCGCGATCATATAAATATTTCTAATTTCAGAGGCAATATTTCTGTTATCAGCGACAACGCAGTGGTGTATTTAGGAAGAGAGACCTATACTGGTGCAGCATGCAGGCACCAGTTATCTGACAGCGGTAAGCATATCACGACATACACTATATGATCAAAAGTATCCGGAGACCTGGCTGAAAATGACTTAAAAGTTTGTGGCGCTCTTCATTGGTAGTGCTGGAATTCATTATGGTGTTGGCCCACCTTTAGCCTTGATGATAGCTTCCACACTCGCCGCCATACGTTCAATCAGGTGCTGGAAGGTTTCGCGGGGAATGGCAACTCATTTTTCACGAAGTACTGCGCTGAGGTGAGGTAGTTCGGTGAGGCCTGGCATGAAGTCGGCGTTCCAAAACATACCAAAGATTTTCTATAGGATTCAACTCACGTCTCTATACAGGCCAGTTCCATTACAGAGATGATATTGTCGTGCAACCGCTCCGGTAGGGGCCGTGAATTATGACCAGGTGCTCGGAGGTGTTGAAAGATATAATCGCATCCCCGAATAGCTTTTCAATGGTGGGAAGCAAGAGGTGCTGAAACACCTCCCGCCGGAAATACACTCGCGCGCGCGCGCTTCCGTGGGTTGTGTGTGTGTGTGTGTGTGTGTGTGTGTGTGTGTGTGTGTGTGTGTGTGTGCGTGCGTGCGTGTGTGTGTGTGTTATATCAAGCCTTAATACTAATATCAAAATATTCTGGTAACTTCATTGGTCATACGAAATACTGGCGATAGTAATATATATTTTCAAAATAATTTAGTTTCGTGTCCGAAACACAATAGAATTCTTCCGGTTTTTAACGCAAGAAAATTTAATTTTATTCGTCTGGTGGTAATTAGTTCCAGGTGTTGAATTACTGTCGTAGTACCTCTTGATCTCCAGTATTTATTATAGTGACAAGATTACGGCTTGATTTGGAATCTTCAAAAACCCCAATAATGACTGCTTTCTTTGGGATCTATTTCTTAATAAAGCTGTACAAACATCGTTTACTTGCAGTCACGGGAAGTATGACTGTGCCCATTCTGGTTAAAGAGATGACCCTTACAGTCCTAATTATACCGCATGCAAATGGTATGTTTAGATCCTTTCTGAGTAAAGTGACCAAACGTACACAAAAAGACACCGTATTCGTCTTGATTTCTAACCTAAGTTAGGTGTGCGATTCATTCGCAACGACAAAAATCACATTCTTACTTTATATTAAGATGTTCAGCGGTGTAAGGCGCCATGTTCGTGATTGCAAGGCCGCTTCCGTAGCCGGAGTGAATCTTCCGTGGAGCATATATATATATATATATATATATATATATATATATATATGTGCGTGTGCGTGTGTGTGTGTGTGTGTGTGTGTGTGTGTGTGTGTGTGCGTGTGTGTGTGTGCGTGTGTGTGTGTGCGTGTGTGTGTGTGTGTGTGTGTGTGTGTGTGTGTGTGGTTTTTTGTCCTTAGCATAAGTTAAAGTTACAGTAGTTGTAAGCCCAGGGACTGATGACATGACCACTGCAGTCCCATAGCAGTGTATTGTCCTTAAAATAAGTTTATGTAGTTCGTAACTTAAGGGACTGATGACCACTGCAGTTTGGTCCCAGAGCTTTACAAACATTTGAATTTTTTTATGATATAGAAATTAAAGTAGCTAATGCTGTAATGGTAGCCCTGTAAGAGAGAAAGATAAGATTTTATTATATGATTACGTAGTTGAACATTCACAGTAAGCATTTACTTCCATAAAATATCTGGGAGTATATACAAGGTATCATCTGAAGTGGAACGACCACGTAAAATTAATCTTGAATAAACCAGATGTCACTGATATTCATTGAAAAGAATACTCGCGAAGTGTTATCCATCAACAAAGGAATTAGTTCTTTCCTCTGTTGTAAAGTTTAGAGAGCATAAGTTTCTCGAAGATTCCTCCAGTATATTGCTTATTACTACATAAATCTCGCGAAGAGACTGAGGATAAAATTAGATTAAGGCGCCCACATGGTGGTCATTTTTCCCGTCAACCAAACGCGATTGGAATAGGAATAGGTAGTGGTAAAAGTACCCTCCGCTACACACAGTGCGGTGCATAGATGTAGATGTAGACGTTGACGTCGTATCAATTGCGTTACCCCTCCCCCCTGTCGAATCTGCGGAAACACTAAAAGAAATGCTTGCATTCATTTGAGAAGAAATAAAATCCCGCTAAAATCCGCAGTTAGAATCAGCATCAGCTTTAAAATTTATTGGTGACATGTGAAAATTTATCGTGCTGGCATTGTAACCCCGATTCAACGCATTTCGCGAGCGGTCGCATTAACCATTACGCTGCCTGTCCACGCCTCCCAGACTCTATGTGCCACGCATTATGCACTGCCTGTGAGTGCTAGAAATAACATTTGCAATTCGCGCGCGAGGTGGGAGATGTTTGTTGCAAATGTCACTTGTTTGTAGGATATATGTGCTTGTTACATCGTTAAGTACGAACACTACACATTGCACTACCAAGGGGCTGGGCATAAGAGATCGTGTGTTGCTTTTGCGTAAATGTGTTACTGAGAAAACGAAGTGTAAAAAATATGTGTAATTTTACGCCTGCTATGCGGTCAGATTACCCGTATTAGCGCAACCTACTGATGTGATCTAACAAACTAGTTACACACTTCTATTAGGCTAGTTCGACCTGTATGATATATATAATCTGTCGTATTTAACTGCAAACGGGGATAGCCTCACGGTCTCCGGCGCGATGTGACGGATTGCGTGCCCGCTCCTGCCGGAGGTGCGAGTCCTTCCTCGGGTATGTGTGTGTTAATTACAAACTTTGAACCTTGGAACATATTTCTAGTCATTAATTTCCTTTCGGCAAGTGCCACGCATCAAAAAGACATGAAAACAGATTGTTAAAAAAACTATCTCCTTAGTATTTTCAGTACAAATCAGACTTCATTGGCCTTAATCTCGTGACAGTGTGGCTCAGTTTCCCCAGCAGGAAGGCGATGTGCCGCATTTGGTGATTTGTCAAAACTTCTCTCGGCGTTGGACTGGAGACAGTCTTAACACGGCTCCATTGCGTGTAATTGGCGTGAAGCCGTAAGGGCAACCGCCACAAGTGGCTAGTTGTTAATGTGGGAACACAGGAGGCCCTTAAAGCACGCCTCTTCTTTTTGGCGCCGTCGGCCTGTCCATGTGTGAAGATCCGGCACGCGCCCACTGTTTTTGTTTACGTGGAGAGGAAGGCGCCCCGCACAGTGCTTAGCTGTGGCGCCTGCAGGGTTCTTCCCACATGGCCGCACTCTGCCTCGAGGAGCGTCATGTACCTGCCTGAACTAGTTTTTCCACCTACTTCAGGATGTTGAAAGTAGTTACGTAAAGATGATTATCAGCAGAGTCCAGAATTAACCATGTGTCAATGATGGCATCACATCTTCGCAAATCCGTTTTGTGCCTGCTTGAATCCGGCTTCGCCGGCCGCGGTGGTCGAGGGGACTGAGGCGCTCCAGTCACGGTCTGCAAGGCCACTACGGTCGGGGGTTCGAATCCCCCCCTCGGGCATGGATATTTGTGCCGTCCGTAGTATTAGGTAGTTCATAAGTAGTTTGTAAGTTTAGGGACTGATGACCCCGTAGTTAAGTCCCATAAGCTTAACAAACATTTTTGAATCCGGCTTCGACTACGGGATCAGGTTTTTCATTTGTGACTGTAGGTGTCCGGTATATATAAATAACTATAAAGGTAAAACAGCCCACAACTCGAAGATTAGTTTGACCACCACAGTACATTATAAAGGTAAAGCAGTTAACAATTCGAAGATTGGTTTGAACACAACAATGCTTTACTAGGCATTTTTGTGTTTGGAGGTGGTATGCCGTGCCTTCCTCCGACCGTCGAACTGACTTTCCCAGCCAGTTGAAGGGGGGCCTACAGTTCAACGTGAATTCCGAACCACGGTTCTACTCGATATTTCTCACATCAGCAACATTTCCTGTAGTGAAAAAGTGGAAATTGATAGATAAAAATCCTAGGATATGGCTGGGATCGAATCCGTGATCTTGGGTGTCATAGCCTGGCACTGTACCACTGTGCTAACGAGCCGAACTGTAAAAGAAAGAAACACATAAAGTATAGAATAACAGCCTTTAGACAGGGGAAGGCCAACAATATCTGGCAGCATACTTTTGATTCGAACATCGCGTGCTAAAATTGGATGACTGTATGAGTGAGAGAATCAGTCTCTTCAGCTCACATCTAAAACAAAAACCAAGGGCTGCCACAGCCTGTTTGTCACAATATATGTGTGATTCTGAATTTTTTCTGGTTTTGCTGCTGCTACTGTTGTTGTTTTCAGCCAGATCACAGATGTCCTTGCTACTCATTTTGTGCAAACACTCATTACCCTCCAATACTAAATTTACGATTCCTATCAATCGATTCCTTCTTTACCTTTTCTTCTAATTGTAATCTCGATTTAAATCTTCTCTAATCCGGCCATTGAAACATACTGCCCAAGTGAAAATTATCTACGTTTATTGCCTAGAGTCCTAATTTAATTACTTCAGCATCGTCTGATTTCCTTGAATTACCTTTGTTTTGCTCTTGTTGGTGTTCGTCTTAATAGCCTCCATTCAAGACAATGTAGCCGGCCGCAGTGGCTGAGCTGTCTGCGGCGCGCCAGCCAGTCTACACGGCCGCTGCGGTCGGGGGTTCGAATCCCCCCTCGGGCATGGATGTTTGTGTCGTCTTTAGTTTAAGGTAGTTCATAAGTAGTTTGTAAGTTTAGGTACTGATGACCCCGCAGTTAGTCCCTTAAGCTTCACAAACACCTGAACAAGACAATGTACATTCAATTACTCTTCCAGGCCCTTCGCTGTCTCTAACAGAATTACTATGTAATCGACAAACCTTAAAGGCTTAATTTCTTCTTCCTGAACTTCAATTCCATTTCGAAATTTCTCCTTGCTTTCCTTCACAGCATGCTCAATGTACTGATCGAGTAACACTGGGGAAAGACTGCAGCCCTACCCAACCTCTGCCTCCTTCTCATGCCCTTCGACTCCTATAACGGCTATCTAGTTTTTATACAAGCTGAATATAATTGTTTGTTCCCTATAATTTACCCTTGCCACCTTCACAGTTTTAAAGATGGTATTCCAGTCAACATTATTAAAATCTTTTTCCAAATTTACAAGAACGATAAACGTAAGTTTGTCTTTGATGCAACTATCTTCTATGATGAGTCGTAAGGTGAGCATTGTCATAACTGCTCTTACATTTCTCTTAAATCCACACTGATCTTCCCCGAGGTCGGATTGTCAGTTTTACCGTTCATCTGTAAATACTCCCTATTCGTAGATCTAAAATTTTCACACTGTACTTGCTCTCTTTGAAATTCGAATTACTACATTCTTCTTTAAGTCTGAGGGTACTGGACGTGTCTCTTATATCTGGCACACGAGGAGGAATAGTTATGCTTGGCTCCCTCTCCGTCTCTAACGGCTACTGTGTCGCTGAGACATTAAACCCTATTCTTCCTGTCTTTGGTTGGCTCTCTCAAGGACATCATTAGTTCAGATGGAAAATCATCTAATCTAGGAGCCTTGTTTCCACTCAAACCTTTAAATGCTCTGTCAAATCTTATCTTCATGTACTGCCTCTTCCCTTTCGACAATACTGGCGTAACGCTTACATTAATTGTATATTATTTCACAATAAATGATTGAGCACATTTTTCAGGGACACTATACAGTGACATGCCGGTTGCCCCTATAGTAAGCTGCTTCACTACTAACCACCGCTAGTAGACAACGAAAGGTACTAAAGTATTGAAGGACACTTACAATCAAATCTCACTGGTGTCTTTAATGGGACTCGAACCCACGATCCATCGGGTGTGGTTCACTTCCTTCGCTGAACTATCTATGCTGGTATTTATAGTTTAGTAATTTAAATTTAACATACATTGTCCATAATTAATGCTAGTTGTGTAATGAGGAGCAACAAAAAATTATATCAATACAAGAAAGAATTTACAACATTAGCTGCCAGTGAGCACTGAAATAAATCAATGGGGAAAGTTGAAAGTTTGTGTCCAGCCGGGACTCGAACGCGGGTTTTCTTGCTTACTAGGAGAGTGATCACTACGGCCGGGCGGGATTTCCTGACACGCCTCCCGTCAGACGCAATCTCTCAAATTACCCACAGACCACTAATTTAGTTCCCCTCCTTATTATTACTCATTACTCGCGACATTTTGACGATTCCTGTAAGAGTTAGTGTAGTGTGCAGCCGCAGTGAATAAAAGATCGTATGCCGTCTTCGCATTAATTTTACTAAAATGGTTTCTTACAGACATGAAATGATTTTTGATATTGATGGCTTTGATCTTCCATTTTAGGTCGTTTGCTGTTTTCGGCTGCCACCTTTTGATGTTCAAATATATGTATAGCTTATGGGACTTAACTACGGGGTCATCAGTCCCTAACCTTAGAAACTACTTACGAACTAGCTAATACTAAGGACGGCACAAATATCCATGCCCGAGGGGGGATTCTAACCCCCGACCGTAGTGGCCGTGCAGACCGTGACTAGAGCGCCTCAGTCCCCTCGGCCACCGCCGCCGGCCCATCTTTTGAACTTCGCATTTAATAGCTGACAACAATGCTCCCAGGGATATTCTTGTGATGTGACGACTATTCTATAAGGGCCATTTTCTTTTAGGATTTGGAAAAAAAAAATTGTTTAACTTCGTGGCAGCATGGCCTCTCTGACGCCACTGTTTTGGCAACGTGAGGGAGAGGTCCTGTGCCCCACCTGTGTATGAATCGTGAAACTTGAGACCCTGTATTGAACTTTGTATGTATCGCATTGACTGAGGCATAATTTAGGAACCCGTCCAGGATTTGCATAAAAAGTCGTAGGAAAAAACCACGCTCATGTTGGCCTTTATACCAGCTCACTGTCAGTAGCTGCTAGCTATTTTGTTTTTTTGTACAAAGAGTTACTTGAGCTGGTCATGATGCATAGTATTTATGATTCCTTCAAAGTCTCATTTAAATAAAAATGTTTATAATTAGAAGGTGTTTAACAACTGTAGATTTTATCTCGCAGATAGGCAGTGTCAATGAGTAAGAAAAATTGTATCCTGTATGAAAGCTAGGAGCTCTTTGTGGAAGCTGCCGTGTTGTTGGTATTCGTGAGCGGTGGCAGGAAGCGACTCTGCCGTTGTTATCCGGAAAGGAAGTACAGGCCGGCCAAGAAGCACCGCCTTGTTCCTCTGTTTCACTCGCAGTCCTCTCTGTTTGAAGGCGGAAACACTCCACAATACAGTTTTTGGCTGTGAGGATGGGGCCGGGGTTCGGCAAATTTTGGATATTTTTGAAGCCAATAAGGGTGGAGGTTTCATAGCCATCGCAAATCGCTGCTGTCGTCCATGTTGGACTGATTAGGAAAGTGCCACTGTTTACGCAATAAAAGTAAATTAAAACAAATATCTGTTAGTCATTTTTTATTTTTCCATGGTGCACTTCGAGGGCTTAAACTGTAAATTTTAGGGAAATCTGTAGATATTTTTATTATTATTATTTATTTTTTATGTAGCCAGTTGGCTGCCCGGAGTTCCTTTTGGCAAGAAATAAGCAATAATCTGTACTTTTAAACTTGATAAGCTGCCAGCATTATAAATTTCAATTCAAGTAGAAAGAACCCTGAGGTCGACAGAAGCAGGTATGCAATTTGTAATGTTTACATGATTTTTAAGTAATTACATTCTACCACTTTCAAACATGTTACTCATCTTTTCAACATTACGATGTATGGGGGTTCTGCTCGCTGCAACATTGTTCTCTTGGGGCGTCGTGGCAGAAATAAATACTCGTAGGTACAATTTTTCACTTCTTCTTTAATTTGCAATCAAACTACTTCTCCACCAAAACATTACAACTTCAAAACGTATACAATGCAATAGAACTTAGCTGACAGAACTTCCATTTTAAAACATCAGACTGACATAGCTTCCAGAGCACTTGACAATCGACTAAAACTCGGACTCCCCCACGCAAGGCGATGAGGCAAATATATAACATTGACAATAATGGCGTTAAATTACGCATTGTTCATAACAATTGAGTATACAAATTTACAATTACCAAACACACAAATAAAACATTTCATGTACACAAAAATAATCAAAATATAAAATGAAAACTATACATACATTAATTTTAGGCGACACATATCTTTTTAAGTTTTAATTACGCTACTTTTTGTTTGACAACAAACCAAAATGTTAAATGTCAATTAGTTAGTTAACGAGTACATCATACATGTTCCTAACATATATTGAACTAACAATATCTTACCCATTCTCAAAATATACTCCAAATCTTACGTCAGTCAATATATACAAAGAATAACAATATTCAAATCTCGACTATTACATTAACACAATTAGCTGGTCAGCACAACTTGTTTATGAGTCTAACATATATACAATGCTATTTATTGAAATAACACACAATGACAAAACTATTGTTTATAGAACTGTCTGGAAACGTCTTATAAAAATCTCTTAATTAATGAAATCTATCACTTGTTTTAATCACAGTATCACCGAGACACTGTCCTACACTGATTCCTAGGCTGGTTATTTCGTCTGTAACAAACTTCACACGCAACATATATCACTATTAAACCACACGATTCCGGGTCCGACGCAGGCGGTATCGTACGATAACATTGAGATGAGAGGGCCAGCGGTATCATCACAAGTTTCATGTTTAGTTTCCAAGCCTACGCCAAACAATGGGCCGCTTGAATAAAAAAGAGCACATGCTCCAGAGAAGATTTTCAGAACGAAAGAACTTTCTCTGAGTAAGTTCTCAGTTTCGTATAACAAAAACTTCGAATCATATGCTCTGGGTAGGAAGTACATTCTCGTTACCTCCCCTCCTTCTTGAGTAAGTTCTCCGTGTGTCAAGTCCGGCAGAGAACAGCTGCTCAATCGTATGTTTCTTAAACTAGCTCAGTCACGCAAATTATTCAGTGTATAAATATGAAGTAGGCATCTACGTGTTTAGGAAGAACTGTACTATGTTTATATATTAGTTTGTTGTGTAGTAGCTTATTATTAAGACTAAATATGCACTTTCTACGAAAATGTATTATTCTGACGATGATACACAATTTTCGTCATGCGAGAAACCTTTTTGTTACTGAAGTTAGGGTAGCACAATTTGCGAACGAAATTTTATGCATGCATCACATATTCACCTGTTTCAACGTGGAACGCTGTCAGAGCTTTCACACGAGATACTTGTTAAATATTACACCCAATGGTCTGCTCATAATCGCTAGGCCATGCGATTATGTTAGAAGAAACAGACTGATAGGTATGTAATTAGTTATTAATTTTCCTGTCATGTCGACTTACTTCTAACGTAAGAGAAGTTACGATTAATAAGTCAGAAAAAGCATCTTAAATATGCCAACCTGTTTGCATAGAAACAATACTTCAGTAGCCCTACCTGGTATTGCAGCAATATTTATTTTGTGATACAGACTGTAATGTTCTGGGATGCACTTTATGTTGATACAAGGCCTTATTAACAGACCCTATTTAAAAACATTTTTTTTTTTTGCTATGTAGCATGTTTACAGCTGTAAATATGCACGCCAAACAAACGGGTAAAACACGCAGCTGAATCTACTTTTGTTTCATTTCTATGTAATAAAAACACTCCTCTGACACCACTCTCTTCACTATATAAAATGCTTGAAGTGTCACACTCACGATTTTTCTGAAGGAAGCTACTCGTCTACAAAATGTTTTTATTTGCATAACTTTTTATTTCCCCTCGTATTTCTTCAGACTACGTATAAAGGAACTTTTTTTGCCTTATAAGTAACACAAATTTTGTCATTTTTATTATAAACCACAGTAAAAACTAACCTTGCTGTATTTAAATCTTTGCAACCTTTCCATTTAAGAATACTATTATTATAAACTTACAATTCAGATTATTCGTTAATGTTTCTGTTTGGCGATTTCGGAAATGTTTCATATTTTAAGTCACCAATAAAGAGTTAGTTTCTAATTATTGTGCTCGTCTAATATGGTTAAGAAGCTTTGTCATTGAAGGTGTTTTGTCAATGTTTCCCACTGTAAGAAATGCCAGGCTCTTCAATGATGTTTAGTTAGTGCCCTACGTTTAATTCGTGAAGTTATCAAAAGAATAGGGCGTCATGACAGAAAATAAAAAGTGACTGACACGGATAATTCTTTTAATTAGTCTTGTAATCCTAATTTACTCTGTTCTCGAACGTTTGCTATACACGTAAGAACTTTATACTGTTGTTGTTCTGCACTTACAGGAAGAACAGTTTTTCTTTCTGCTCTTGTTATACAGACGTACCTACTTGTGTCCAACGACCGACGAGTGCTTCATTTACAGAGATACATGATGACGTCTAGTAAAAGGTAGAAGCGTCACCTTGGAGGAAAAAGATAAAAGCAAAAAGAATATGTTCGTGGGCGGCGTACGTGTCTCTTTGTGTCACATATTTCGACAGAAAAGTTTTGTTCTCGCCAACCTGTATTGTTTGGTGCTTTTCATTGACGTTACCGTTAAGCGAAAGAGCCGTTCTTCTCTTCCCAGAAGGATTTCACTGTTATCTCCACTTATCGAAATTTACAGTGCTGCACAGTAAACAGGGAATATGAAATCAAACTTTATTCGTAATCTATTGGATAAAACATACTTCGAATTTCATGCCGCGTCAATTCTTGATGAAACCTCAAGCTTTCGACAACTACCTCCATCGTCATCGTTAGGAGCAAATGACTGTCGTTACTAGTTTCCATATAACATACAAATTAATAAGAAAACCGTGCAGTAAATAAACCAATACGTCTCTAAATTAATTCATATGATAATGGTTGAACTTAATACGCCGTTAAACGACGTTAAAATAGTAAGTAAACCTGTATTCTAAAGTTTTGATTCCAATATTTCGCTTATCATTGTAAAGGACTTCAAAACTTTACTTTCTCGGTAGTGTTTTACAGACTTAATTCGTTGTTTATATGTAAACTATTCTTTTAAAGATTTTTGTATTTACGATCTGTCAGTTTTCGTTATGTTTGACTTTAGTATTGTGCTGTGCTATTCGTTGCTTGAGTCTGTCATTTCATTTTTTAATGTTGCCTCTCCTAATCGTTACGAAAGTTCATCTTCTGTAAGTTTTTACGACAATAAGAATTCTGTTTCTCGTGTCTTCTTTCCGTGAGAGTGTACATCATCATCATCATCATCATCCTACCAGCTAGACCAGTAATATCGAGTTCTAATTTTGTATCCTTTGCCTTTGTTGTAGGTAAGCTGATGCCAGATTGTCTACGATGTCGAACTGTTCAGTTATGTAAGTATACTACACTGTAGATATCAGAAGACTCTTAGTCTTAATTTTTATTTGAAATTATAGTATGGAAAGCCATTAATGCACATAAGAAAGTAATATTTAAAAGCCACGAGAACGTACAGAATCCAACGATTTCCAAGAACGTCTGATGCTCCTCGACAGTTACTTCCACGTCATATGCTGTTTGCTTTCTCTCCTACTACTGTGTCCAGGCTGCTGGCCCATTGTATCTGATCCACAGATATATAAACAACAGTCGCTTGTTATCAGTTGCAGATAAGATGGAACTTGTACACACGTAGTTAAATGGACCAACAGCCGAGATCAACATAAATGAGAGATATGTCGGAAATAAGAAAGTTGATAAAGTGATCATCACATATTTACCGCTTTCTTCCCGCCGCGCGCATGTTGCGTAAAATAATAATAATAGAAAGTTTGAAAACTATGTGGATTTGGCATTTTATTCCATACATTTGTATATACTCTACTAGACTAACGTGTGTAGACAAGTAATTTGTTTTGGAGCTTGTGCCACACAAAACGTTACGTAGTTTCTTCATTTGCACTTTCAAAATTTACGTGGCAGATATTCAAAGTGGGACTGGGTAGTCATGGGGAAAATAGTAGTTATCTGCATAATTTCATTGATCTGTGTTACGGAGAAGACTGACATTGGGTTACGGCAGTGTCCTGCGTGAGCTTGCTTACAGTCAATGTAACATTGTGCTCTCGTCTTAACGAACCGTTTAAAACGCCATATTACGGATCGCGCGGCCTCCCGCGTCGTAGGTTCCAATTCTTCCTTGGCCATGGATGTGTGTGTTTGTCCTTAGATTAGTTTAACTTAGTGTAAGTAGTTTGTAAAACTAGGGACTGATGACCAACGTATTTTGGTCCCATATGATTACAAACATTTGAACATTTCTTAACGTACCGACTGTGGTGGAATGGAAGACTTAGTAAGACACTGGACTCGCAATCGGGAGATGATGGTTCAGATCTCTGCCCTGCCAATCATCTTCAAGATCTATGTAGTTTATCACAACCATAGAAGGTAAATGCCGAGGTCGCTCCCTTGAGGACACGATCTATGTTATTCCTCCGTACTTCTCCAATGCGCTCTAGTTCTCAGCTTCAAATGACTTCCTCGTGTACGTGTCGCTAAACCACGATCTTCCTTCCTCCTTCTGTTAACTGTGTTTTAAACTTCATACATATGTTACTCTTAAAATGTGAAGGTACTTCACCTGTTTGTCAATTCGCTATATCTAGGACACTAAGTCAACCGTTTCGTCCTAATCGGCATGATTTTGTGTAAACTCTGTACAAGACTATCGACCAGTGCCTTATCCCTCAGTTTCGCAGGATCTACGATAACAAAAAACTGCAACACCTTGTTTAGAAAAGGAAATAACGGATGTGGAACGGATCCCCTGCTATCACTTCCACGTTATCCCTGAAGAGAGAAAACAAACTTGAGCGCGTGATGTCAGGATCGTTTCTCAGGACGCGGACTTCTGGAAGCACCTCCTGTCAGCGATAAATGGCTTCCTTTTCTGTGTTGAGAGGCGAGCTATTCCCAGAATATTTTTTTCCTGTGACGCTCAGCGTCACGTCCGTAATACGTTAGCTTGAAGTATTATATGTTCTCAACGTTTGTGGAAATCTTGTATGTATTTTTTGAAGTAGGTATGATACCTACATGCATGATAGGTTTGTGTGCTCATTTGGCTATGTTGGTCTGCTTCCTGAGACTGCCGTTATATTGAGTAGTAATTATTCCTCCTATCATTTGTTAGGGCGAAAATTCTTCCTTTATATAGCAGTCTCAATGAAAATTGTCCAACATGCAATACTCGCATTGTGACTTAGCTTAGAAGATAGGTTAAGCAAATGCAAGCTCACGTTTTTAGCTTTTGTAGATTAGGAGAAAGATTTTGACGATATTGACTGGGGTATACTCTTTCATATTTTTAAGGTAACAGAAGTAAAATATAGGGAATGAAAAGTTATATTTAACTTGTAGAAAAACCATACAGCAGTTATTAGAGTCAAAGGGCATGAAAGGAACGCAATGGATGGGAAGGCAGTAAGATAGGATTGTAGATTTTCCCCGATGTTTTTCAGTCTGAACATCGAACAAGCTGTGAATGAATTCATACAGAAATTTGGAGAAGGAATTAAAGTTGAGGGCGAAGAAATGAAAACTTTGCGGTTTGTCGGCGTAATTGTAATAGAGGCAGCAAATGATCCGTAAGAGCAATTGGGCGGAATAGGTAGTATCTTGAAAGGAGGGTATAAGATCAACATAAAGAAGAGTAAAATTAGGCTTATGGAATGTAGCCTAAGAAAATCGGGTGATTCTGAAGGATTTAGATGATTAGGTAATGAGACATTAAAATTAGATCAGTTTTGTTATTTTGTTTGCAGAACAACTTCTAAATGGTCGAAGTAAAGAAGATATAAAATGCCTGTGGGAAGAAAAACATTTCTGAAGAAACGAAATTTGTTAAGATCCAATATTCATTTCAATGTCCTTTCTAAAAGTATTTATTTGGAGTGTTGCATTGTACTGTAGTGAGACGTGGATGTTAAGGAGGGCAGACAGAAAGATGATAGCTTTTGAAATGTGGTGCTTACAGGCGAATGTTGAAGTTTAGATGGGACAGATAGTGTTAAGTAACATGGTGCTGGACAGTATTGGGAGAAAAGAAATTTGTGGAATGTCTTGACTAATCTCCTGTACTGTGAGTATGTGGCTTTGGCAAACTCGTAGGAATGATACGGACCGGCAAGGTTGCTTTGAAGGTGCCAGCACTACAATCCTCGTGTGTGGCCTAGCGCGACTCTCAGGAATACTATGCAGAGAAGCCTCTGTAGAGATTCAAAAGGAGAAGAGAGAAAGTTGTGAAATGAGGGCTGCCATGACAGACCGTGAGTAATGTGTGGCTTGCTCACTTGGTAAGAGCCCTAGCCAGGTAACGGCTCCCAGTTCGGAACTGTGAAGAAGTTCCCTCAGTCCTGTTTCCCTGCCTCTGCCTGCTGTGGGAGGCCCAGTCTGCCCGGCTGTGTTCACGCTCGGTAACCCGAGCCAACCTGCCTTAACTGGTCCGAACTGCTCGCTTGTATAGGTCCGCTTTTAGAGTAGCTAATAGGCAGCATGAAGTCGGGGGCATTAATAATTGGTATACGCCTCCCGTACTCAGGCTGTCGTGAGTGTGCTGTTAGTGGGGAAATGCCTAACACGGCGTTTACTATTAGCTGGAACATTGAAAGCAAGTTACAGTTAAAGACTGACCTCATGGACTTCTCGCCCCCCCCCCCCGCCCCCTAGTTTAATCTCGTTCAGGATTTCTTTTATTTCTTCGCTCTTGCATTGAAGGTTTTGCTCCCTGTAAACAAGCGTTAATGTCCCTCAACAATTTCATCATATCCCACTCCACCTCCCCCCACTTACAATATGACTTCACCTCATTAAGTTCTACATATTACGGCCTATAATAAAAATTTTACTGGTCGATCTCAGCACATGGCAGATATTTAAGAAAACTTAATATGAGGGACACTGGCGAATCCAGTATTTTAGTCGGGGTGGGGTGCTAAACTTGTAGAAGTTGACTCACCGTGCTGTCGAAAATCGTCCTACCCCCCACCTCTCTCTCTCTCTCTCTCTCTCTCTCTCTCTCTCTCTCTCTCTCTCTCTCTCTCTCTCTCTCTCTCTCTCTCTCTCTCTGTCCAGAAGGAGATTCTGTGTGGATTGCAGGGAGGAGTCAAAGTAATTATTTTTGTATTTTGTTTGGTTGGCTGGGCACCAGTCTTTCTGTCCGTATGGTTGCACGCGTGACACGCTAAAAGTACTGCACAAACTTCAGTGCTGTTTCATAGATCTTTTGTTTTCTGATTCAGTCTTGCACACGTTTCATCTTTACATGCCGACTAGAAGCTGTTATGAGTCAGTACTGGGAAATACATAGTAGATACAGGGAAACAGTCTTCGGTATCTTTAGGTGCTTTTTTGATAAACAATTCTGCCGTCGCAAAATTTTTGATAGTGTGAATCGTCAACGAAAATTAAAAAATCTGTTTATTTTATTGTTTTTTCGTGCATGACTTTTGGTGTAACAAATTCATATTGGAAGAAAAAAATTGGAACTGCAAAAGTTTTATAAAGCTAAAGAAACTAGCATGTGAATGATACAATCCGTAAAGAAGTGATTTTTTAGGAAAGTTTTTGTCCTCATAGAGAGGATAAGATTCAGGATTGTACGTAGGGGGTTCGAGATTCACGATGGCGAAGTCTCAGTATATCACCATGGTGTATAAGTCGAGCACAGCTCCAATTGGAATTGTCGCAGTGCTCCAAAAACTCATTTCACTCTGAGACGCTTCGACGCCAATTCCTGACGATTGTTCACGTGGCACAGATGGCTCGATGGTAAGATGGTCGTGTCGGATTTGCTTGTACGCTCGCAGAGCATAACAAATTGCGTTCCTTTTCGGATGGCTGCAGTGTCTTCACTGCGGAGCTAGTATCCATCTATCACGCAGTCGATCATACTTGTTCCTACACCTGGAAGTCCTTCATCTGCAGCGACTTCCTGAGAGGTCTAAAAGCCGTCGATCAGTGCTTTCCTGCCGGCCGCGGTGGCCGAGGGGACTGCGACGCGCCACTACGGTCGTGGGTTCGAATCCCCCTCGGGCATGTTCATGTGTTAGCTAGTTCATAAGTAGTTAGTAAGTGTAAGGACTGATGACCCTGTAGTTAAGTCCCATAAGCTATTAAAGAAAGTGCTTCCCTCTCCATCCTTTGATAAAGGACATCCCACGCCATCAAACAACGTGGGTGGTCAATAGCATTTATCTGGTCTCCAGGACACTTTAGGATAATAGGAAACGAACTAGCTGTCAGGTTAGCGAAAAGGCTACGTATCAACCTACTTTGGGGATAGGTATACCAGCTACTGACCTCCATTTGATGTTACGAAGGTAGAGTACTCGGTTTGTGGAATACTGAACGGCGTAGCCTACAAACGCCCAACAAATTAAGGTCAATAAAGGAGACAGCGAACGTGTGGAAGTCCTTTACGCGGGCCCCTCGCAGGCGCTGTCGGTTCCGTGTTCATGCTTGATGATCACATCTTATTGATATGTCGAACTTTAGCCGCCCAGATGCGGAATTTTTTCCTTGACGTCTTAAGTCTCGGTTTAGCTGACAATGCTGCAACGGCTGATTCAGTAGTAAATTTTATTCGTGTCAGTGGAGTGTATAATTTCATCCAAGGTTTAATTACAGTCCATTATCTGTCTGTACTTCACGTGCCTAATACTTCCAAGCAGGAGATTTTAATTTGTTACAGTGTGTCTGGATGTTCTAATTTTATGTGATCACCCAGCCAAGACACTCTGGTATTCTTTAAATATTTTTATTTCTTCCATTTTATGTGATGCTTTTTCGGAGTGTTACATTCAAAGCTTGATGTAGTTTAACACATTGTTTTACGTAACATATCAGCGATTTCTAATGTAATCTCCGTGACTGGTAAAATGACTGAAGACCGTTGTGGTTTAATTCTCTTTCAAAATCCAGGCAAGAAGGAAGCCTCAGGCAAGGCAGTGTTAACTATTCGTTGTGGCCGTAGGTCTGCCGAATATTGACTTTGCTGTCCCATAAGCGTTTTTCTCCTTAACTCCATGCTGTCATCTATCTTCTCTCTCTCTCTCTCTCTCTCTCTCTCTCTCTCTCTCTCTGCTGTTCGATAGTCTCGCTAAAACTCGAGAACGGCTGAACCGATCTCAATAATTTTAGTTTTGAAATATTCGTGCAAGTCCAGGGAAGGTTTAAACGGTGATAAAATATGGAAAAGTTGTCCAGAAAACAGAAAAATCTGCTAAAACTGAAACAGCTTTTTCCAGTCGTTCGTCCAATTGCGATAAAATTTTGTACATTTCATGTAGAAAGCAAGAGGAAGGTTTGCATAAAAAAATTTGGGAAAGTCGCCCAGAAAGTAGAAAAATTTAGGAAAAACTGAAAACGATATTTTTCTATGAATAAAAATCAATTGCTGCGTGGTTGTAAGAGCATCAGTTGTGTACGGCTTGACAGGACAAGGTTTGTATG
This sequence comes from Locusta migratoria, assembly GCA_026315105.1. Classification (NCBI taxonomy): domain Eukaryota; kingdom Metazoa; phylum Arthropoda; class Insecta; order Orthoptera; family Acrididae; genus Locusta; species Locusta migratoria. Next base: position 136,340,167 of record CM048745.1, read on the forward strand.
AAATAAAGTTTTTGGAAAATCTACTGGAAAAATCGAAAATTTGAGAAAAATGAAAGTGCGTTTTTCAATGTGTTTTTGATTTAACTCAGAACTATAAGTGACTATTCGCACGACGGAGAGGAGTAATTGTTTTGTTTTGTTCATTATGGTCGTGGAAAAGTTTTCAGAAAAAAAGGGGAGGCAGTTAAAAAGGAAAGCAGCAATATTTGAACCAAGTTCCTTTTTCAATGTGTTTCTAAATGTAATCAACACTATAACTTGAGAATCGTTCATCCCACAACGATAAAATTTTGATCATTTGGCGTTCAACGAAACTTGAACGTTCTTATGAATTGAAAATTCGGGAAACTTTCCCGTAAAATTTGAAAATTCGCGAGAAACAAAGAGCTTTTTTTCAATGGGATATCAATTCATTCGTCTGATTGAGATAAAATTTTGCATATTGGACGTTCAAAGCAATAGTAACGTTCCTATGAAATAAAAATTTGGAAAAGTTTCCAGCCGGCCGCGGTGGCCGAGGAGACTGAGGCGCGTCAGTCACGGTCTGCACGGCCATTACGGTCGGGGGTTCGAATCGCCCATCGGGCATGGATATTTGTGCCGTCCTTAGTATTAGCTAGTTAATAAGTAGTTAAGTCCCATAAGCTATACAAACATTTGAACAGTTTCCCGGAAAATTTGAAAATTCAGAAAAAGTAAGAGATTTCTCTATGAAATACCAATACCATTCATCTGATTGAGATAAAATTTTGCACATTCGACGTTCAAAGCAAGAGGAAGGTTTGTATGAAGTAAAAGTTTGGAATAGTTGTCCAGAAAATAGCAAAATTTGTGGAAAACTGAAAGAGCTCTTTTCTTTGGGATATCAATATCATTCGTACGGTTGAGAGGAAATTTTGCACATTTGACGTTAAAAGTAAGAGAACATACGTATTAGCAATTGCGAAGCATTGCCGGGTCGACTAGTGTTCAAAATGTTCAAATGTTTGTAAATCTATCGGACCAAACTGCGTGGTCATCAGTCCGTAGCTTACAAACTACTTAAACCTAGGTAAACTAACCTACGAACGAACACACGCACCCATGCCCCAGGGAGGACTCGAACCTCCACGGCGAGCAACCGAGCGCTCCGCAGCGAGACGCTTTAGACCGCTCGGCTACTCCACCGCGGTTGACTAGTGTTCAATAGTTACTGCTATTGCCATCGAATCTCTCCATACAATGCTTGTCTGAACTTCTGGTTGGCATTAGCTCCTGGATCGTTCAGATGTGCTGGAATAGAGGCTGGCTGCATCTGCGGTGCCTTTGTCCTGCTGACAGGCGGCCGCTATGCAGTGTGCTGGTGAGGTTTGTGCAATATACTGCGGCCTACCATGCCCGGGGGCACAATAGCTTGTGCGCGGGGCAGCTGCGCTTTCTCCGGGCCCGATCGCGGCCCTGCAGTTGAGAGAATGGGTTTCTGTGGCAGGCGCGCAGTATCCATCCACAGCTCTCTCTACAACGTGGGTGTGATTATCCGAACACTTCAATATCCAGGTTCACAGCACCAGGCTTTGTCGTTACAGCGCCGGCCGCGGTGGCCGAGGGGACTGAGGCGCTTCAGTCACGGTCTGCACGGTCACTACGGTCGGGGGTTCGAATCCCCCCTCGGGCATGGATATTTGTGCCGTCCTTAGTTGTATGTAGTTCATAAGTAAGTTGTAAGTTTAGGGACTGATGACCCCGTAGTTAAGTCCCTTAAGCTTCACAAACATTTGAACATTTTTTTGTCGTTACAGCGCGGTAAAGCTGTAACAAATATTTTTTACTTATTCAATCGCCGCGGTGGAGTTGCTGAGCGGTCTAAAGCGTCTCGCTTCGGGGCGCGCGATTGCTCGCCGTAGAGGTTCGAGTCCTCCCTGGGGCATGGGTGTATGTGTGTGTCCGTAGGTTAGTTTACCTAGGTTTAAGTAGTTTGTAATCTACTGACTGATGACCACGCAGTTTGGTCCGATAGATTTAAAGACATTTGAACATTTGAACTTATTCAATCACTGTAGGATCCGCAGCGTAGTACACGTCGTAATACATTTACAATGACTTATTTATTCCGTATATGCTGCTAGAACAATTTTGTCGTCTACTACAACGATTTTCACTTTATGCCATTGACAAGGGATTTTCGTAAACAAATTTTCGTAAAATATTTATACCTATTTTTCTAATAGTATAGGCCAGTGTTTCTCAACTTGGGGGTAGAGGTTTCACGATACAAAACCAAAGGCCTAGCAAAATTAAAATTTTCCATAGCAATTCTGAATTCAATAGAACGTTGATTTTGTTAAATATATTTTTATATTCCTTTAGTGGATTATGATATATGATGCACATATTATGTGTCGTGGCATGTAGAACATAACGTAACATCAACGTGGACATAAAGAACCTTTTCCACCGGTCTTAGCGTATCATTGAAAATACTTGTTTTTAACAATATGGACGGGAATTTCTTAGCATCCATCTACTCTTTCTACGTGTAGAGTATAGCGCAGGCTCCCTTTATTTTATTAATTATTTTAGAACGTGTTTCATATACTAAGCTCTTCAAAGTATTTCTTGACTATTTTGTACATCACCATTTGCTATTTTTACTTCTTTGTTACCGATTATGAGATTTGGAGGATCACATTTACTTAAATTAGTCTTGAATTTCCCTCATAAGTACAAATCATTGGAAGAAAAACAAGGTTGTATTTTGGGAAGATTTGAAAAAATGATATTGTAGGAAAACTGCGCGACAATTATGCTGCCAAAATCGTATATATTTTGAAGGAGTCACGTGAATTAGGTAAGAGATTAGGGTCAGGATGTCTTACAGGTTTAGTCGTAAAATTTTATTTATATGATGGGAAACAGGACGATCCATTATTAATCTTTTGATCGTTCACTTGTGTAGGCCTGGTACATACGGATACTGCTGCGTCTCACTTCGGCGCGGAAGCTTTAATGTGTTCAAGGACAGAAGCTATGTATACCTACAAAACAATAAAAAGAACTTATTGTATTGGTGTCGTGTCAGTTCTTTCTGACGTCCGAAAGAACAGACACCACACCAATACAATAAGTATTCAAACGCGACGACGGCGTTAGCTTCAGTTATTTCACCGCAGATGCGGGCATACGTCCTACCTCGCACGGGAATCCGTAACGGCGAGTGTAAGAGGGCATGGACGATAGGGCGCTACAAACATAGCGTGTGACTTGGGGGAATGTGAGACGGACGGTAGGCGAGCACGGGTGGCCAAGTGGTTAAGACGACCGCTGGCCCGAAGCGGGAGACCCGGGTCCGATTCCCGGTCCGGCTCACATTTTCACTTGCCGCCATTGCTTAATATCAATGCCCAAATGCGACCACTGTCAATCCTTTCTTTCCTATCCTTCTTCCTTCCCTTCCTTTATCATTTGCAAGTAAAAAGAACGGTAGTATGTTAAAATATGAACTTCGATGACTGATGGTATTGACATTTCTGCTCCTATAAGGTAATGGAATGTTACAAAATATTCATTAATATTATAATTACGTAACGCACTATACAACGTCTTGTGGAACACACACACACACACACACACACACACACACACACACACACACACACACACACACACAGCACTGCAGCGGCCAGCGGCTGCTGATTGGCTCTACGGAAATAGGAGCTTTTTCGTCAGAGTCGGGTTTCCAGTGTGTGCAGACCTGCGAATCAACATTACAGCGTGGGTCGGCGCAGGAAATGCGATATCGCGGTCGGTGGCAGTCCGTATCAGGCCGGGGGTGCTCTCTTTCGAGGTCGACCGCGGGGTTCCGCCTCTAATTTCTCGACCGATCGATCAGCTGAGCGGATGGGGCGAGCCAGAGGCTATCAGCACTCGAGCAGACGTCGCTCCGGCAGTCGAAACTCGATTTGCACGGTTAGCGAGGGGGCTACCTGTGTGTGGGGCAGATTAGTTGTAGGGACGCAATCCGGATTGTACGCCATTATGAGCACTGTCTATGTGATGGAAATTACTCTTGTCATGAGGAAAGGAAGGGAGATTAGGGTTTGGCGTTCCCTCGACAATCACTCTTATCAGCAGTGTACCACTGCACATTAGTTTATGCGCCGATGGCGTTAGTTTAAAATTTCGAATGTTTCGTATGGGCTGTTGGCGTGACTCAAAATGATAAGACTGGGTGGTGATTCGACGGTCGAACAATGAGTTCTGTGGTGTCTTTTGTGCTTTTCAGTGTACGCTGGCTTGACCGAACGTAATTAAAATGGACAGATTTATGTGAGGGTGAGGGGGGGGGGGAGGAGGAGATGTGCTATTGGAATACCTACATAATGCAGAAAAACGTTACTGTGAATCACGCTTACTGTAGTACAGATTTTATAATGTTCTGCATATACTGCTGAATAAATTCTGTTAAATAGCACGATAAAAAAAACCTACACCAGATGCAGATCGAAACCGGTAGTAAAGAAAATGAAGTGATTAAGCCGTTGCTTATATATGTTCCAAAAGTTCCTCCATAGAACATTGCCTACTAAAAATATTTTTTTCTTTTTTTTCGTAGGTAATGAAATTAACGTATGGCTCTCTTGGCCGGGAGATCCCTAACGGGATTGTTCGGCCGCCCGAGTGTAAGTCTTTCTATTCGACGCCGCGCAGGCGAATGTTCATATGTCTGTAAATCTATCGGACCAAGCTGCGTGGTCATCAGTCCGTAGCTTACAAACTACTTAAACCTAGGTAAACTAACCTACACACACACACACACACACACACACACACACACACACACACACACACACACACACACACACCTAGGTTTCAGTACTTTGTAAGCTACGCACTGATGGCCAAGCAGTTTGGTCCGATAGATTTACAAACATTTGAACATTTTTTGTAGTCGGTTAAAATCGCCACCTTTCAGATTGTCCGACCAACGTACTCATTCGTGAGGAAGGCGGTTCAAACTAACCTCCGGCCTTCATGACTTAGGTTTTCCGTGAGTACCATAAATCGATCCAGGCAAATGCCGGGATTGTTCCGTTGAAAGGGCACGGCCTATTTGGTTCCCCATCCTTAGCAAAATCAATCCTGCCGTGTACTTTGTGTCTTATGAACACGGTGCCGACGGGACGTTAAACACTGAACTACTTCCTTCCAACGGAACTGACTACATGGACATTGGCTCCGCATTTGGCATCTTGTGTGAAATACCCTGTGTAACTACTTATGACAACATAGATAACTTAATGAGATCATGTGATGCGTTAACTTTGTATAACTACCTTAGATACATAGAACGCAAGACTTCTTCCATTATCACTTCTGACAAATATGGGAAATGAAGTTGCACTGGAAGTGTGATAATGCTCTGATTTAATGCTCTGTTTTCTAAAACGATATAGAGATTGAAGATTGGCTCATCTAAACAAAAGGCTCAGACGTGCCACAAACACAGCGGTAATTATCCTCTTCGCGTACGGGAAATAAAACCAGCAACTAATACTCACTCTATTGCTATAGACCACTGTGTTGTTCTCTACAGTAAATGATTTTTTTTTCCCCATTCATAACTGGTTTTTAGCCGATAGTTCGCCCCCTTAACGCCGATAGTTTGATTGTTAATTCTTTTTAGATATCTTCCTTTCAGCCGCGGCGGAGTGGCCGAGCGCAATGAGCCGCTGTGCTCCGAAGCGCGAGGCCGTTGTCCGTCGGTAGTTCGAATCTCCCCCCCCCCCTCGGGCATGTATGTTGTGCCGTCTTTAGTATAAGGTAGTTCATAAGTAGTTTGTAAGTTTAGGGACTGATGACCCCGCAGTTAAGTCCCATAAGCTTAACAAACAGTTGACCATTTTTTCTTCCTTTCATACGTATGAAACTTGGAAAAGTTATTCAAATGTTTGTAAAGCTATGATACAAAACTGCAGTGGTCATCAGTCCTTAGGCTTACAAACTACGTAAAGTAACTTATTCTATAGGAAACGTTCAGGCGCGCGCGCGCGCACACACACACACACACACACACACACACACACACACACACACACACACACACACACACACTCTCTCTCTCTCTCTCTCTCTCTCTCTCTCTCTCTCTCTCTCTCTCTCGGGAGGACTCCGTCCTCCGACGGGAAGCAGTGGCGCACTTCGTAGCAAGGCGCCTTAGAACGCACGGCCACTCGCGCACGGCGGAACAGTTGTCTTGAAGTACACTGGCGTTAGATGTCAAGTACCACTGAACGTGTTGTAATCCGAGACACACTAATACGAGAGCCTAAACGGTTTTTCTAAAACTTGTGTGTAATGAAGAATTTTTATAAAAATATGCCGATTGAACGGGCAGAATGCCTTTGTTGAATTTGTACTTCATGTTGTAGAGGGAATAATATTCTAATACTCATCTTACTCAAAGGTGCACGTGTAAAATATTTAACCTTTTGTGTAAGGGGGGACTGATGACCATCGCTGTCTTGTCCCCCTAAAACACTGAACAAACCAACTAACCAATATTGTGTACGGTCGATCTCCTGGCAAAACAGTTTAACAGGAAAGAGTAATATGTCTTAAAAAGATTTTCGTCATAAGGGTCAAGCTGTACATGTGTTAATGACTCACACAACCAAAACGATCTTCTTGACGTAGTACACAAACTGATATTGGGCTGAAGTATTTAGATTTTATAAAGGGGAACCATATTCCATAAATGTGAAGCAATAGAGCGCTCCGAGACTGGCGAAAATGTGAAGTAAACATAGCGAGAACCGTACAAAATCGGCCACTTAATAAGTAGAATCACAGCCAAGAATGAGAGTGACGTAATAGTTTCTCGTCCGCTGGCTGTGCAGATGTGGCGCTACATTTGGACTGCGGGTGATTACGTCACGAGATAGAAACGAGATGTTTACAGTATCCGAGGAAGGCCAGCTGGTTGCGCGTACGCGCGGACCGCGGAGAGAGTGCACGGAGCAGACGCGCTCGCCGCGTTAGTAGTTCGGTTGGGCGTGTAGCCGGCTGCCCCAGGTGCGGTGGGCGGGGCGGGCGGCAGGGCGACCCCGGCTCGGTTTTCACCGGACCTGTTGTGCGGTCGCGCAGCTGATGCGCTCGCTTGGCCGGGCTCCAACGGCCAGGCGTTTCCTTACGTCGCTACTCATCATCCTATACATATTATAAATGCGAAAGTTTCTATGTTTGTTACCTCATCACGCTAAAACTACAGCACTGATTTAGATGAAATTTCATAAAGAGATTTCTTATGTCTTGGATTAGGACATAGGCTACTTTTCAAAATGTTTATTACAAGTTATTTATTTGAAATATATCCAGAGAAATACGTAACTGTTGTAAGAAGCTTCTAATACAACAGCAGAAGCACATTGTTGGGTATGTCATGTTTAGCCGCGGGGCTTAACGCCTCATGTAATTAATTTCCGTTATTTTGGGCAATGGTTCGGGTCCTGCTACAGTGAATTTTTTTTCTTTGTTATTGTTATCTTTTTTACTTTCGAATATACAAAAAGATTCTTGGATACTGCCAAAACGGCTTGACTGATATATAATTACATACACAAGAAATCTGAATGTTGGCGTTTATGCCGCATTCATTTTCATTTGTTGTAACGAATGAAGGAAGTACGTATATAAATTTAAGACTTTAAATAAAATATGCTCTAAGTACCATGACAAGGAAAAAAAATTGACGTTTTGTGTAGAATGGGATCTAGATACCAAGCCCTATTTTGTGTACAAAGCGCGAAATGCCACGTATAAATAGCGTACGTAAACTGCAACGAAAGTAGTAGCAAATGCACTCAAAAGATGGCAGGCGGTACGTTGCAGTTAACATATGAAACGTTATAGATGTTCGAACATTGTGATGTTACTGTATCGCAATTCTTTAAAATTGTATTCTCTTTGGATTTAAATGAATAATAGTTTCTTTGGTGATTTCGATTATTTATAGCATTCGAACGTTTGCATTTAGTTCTTTTGTTGGTTCGCTTTGCATTTGTAGGATCTCAACAGTTCGTTTCTCCGTTAGATGTCTCTTTTTATCTCTTTACTTTTCTCCGTTACGTTTGCTGTTTATTTTGTACCTTTACTTGGCATTTGTTTTCGATTACTGTATTGTTGTTATTGTAGTTACTTACTGTCGGGGGTGCCATCCCACAAGTTGGAGCTGAAGGTGGGTGTGCCTGTTTTATTGATGCGTAACTTTGATGCATCACGATTATGCAATGGCACCAGGTTACGCATCACGGACTTGAGAAGGCATATCGTGCAGGCCACCATCACCGGTGGAGCCAAGAGAGAGACTGTATTAATACCACGAATTCCCAACAAACTTGCCATTCAAGGTTAACCGGTTACAGTTCCCATTGAAAGTGGCCTTCTCGATTACTATAAACAAGAGTCAAGGACAAACATTAAAAGTGGCAGGTATTCATGTGGCCACCCCATGTTTCTCGCACGGACAGCTCTACGTAGGCTGTTCCCGTGTATCGAGAGCTAGAAATCTCTACGTATACTCGGAGAACAAGAAGTCTCGAAACGTCGTTTACAGGGACGTAATGCAATACATTTTTGGCTCTCCATCCGTTCCAAGACAATTATATATTCTGTGCTAACAATGTCGCAAACAGTCATGTAGTTAATTATGCCCTTTCTTGGCACTTCTATGTCTGACTATTGAACCGCGGGTAACACCGCGGGGAGCAGCTAGTCTTCTATATCTGTTAACGGATAGCGGTTCGTTAATCTCGACTGCAGAACGATCTAAATAAGATATCAGTTTGGTGTAAAAATTGGCAATTGACTCTAAGTAATGAGAAGTGTGAAGTCGTCCGCATGAGTACGAAAAGAAATCCGTTAAAATTTGTTTACATGATAAATCAATCAAAAGTGAAGGCCGTAAACTCCACAAAATATCTAGGAATTACTATTACTTCAGACTTAAATTGGAAAGAACACGTAGGTAATGTCTTGGGAAAGGCAAACCAGAGACTGCGTTTTATTGCCAGAACCCTTAAAAGGTGCAACAGAACTACTAAGGAACTGCGTACACTACGCTTGTCCGCCCATTTTTGGAGTATTGCTGCCCAGTGTGGGATCCTTACCAGGTGGGTTTGACGGAGGACATCGAAAGAGTCCAAAGAAGGGCAGCCCGTTTCGTGTTGTCACGATACAGGGGAGACAGCGTTACGGAAATGATAGAGGATCTGGGATGCGGATCATTACAACAACGGCGCTCATCGCTGCGGCGTGGGCTACTTGCGAAACTCCAATCGCCATCATTCTCCTCCGAATGCGAAAATATATTGTTGACTCCCACTTACATAGGTAGAAATGATCATCAGAATAAAATACGAGAAATCAGAGCTCGAACAGAGAGATTCAGGTGTTCCTTCTTCCCGCGCGCTATTCGAGAATGGAATGGGACATAAATAGTATAATGGTGGTTCGATGGACCCTCTGCCAGGCACTTAAATGTCATTTGCAGAGTATCCCATGTAGATGTAGATACTATTCAGAAATGGCTTGGTCGATTTGAAAACGTGTCTTTTGTTTCGTTCGTTAATACAAGCATGGTCTAGAGAGGGGGGGGGGGGGGAGACTCTAAAACCTTACGCCTGTCGTTTCCTCGAAAGGCTACCACAAATTATACCAGGCCATGAAGCGGAACCAAAACTACCCATAGTAGTTGGAAACACCCGCACACAACCACATCTCCTGGCACCTTAACAGCACATACCATTCCCACTCACCCTAAGATCCACAACGTAGCTCCATTCCAAATGGCTACTGCCATCCACACTATAACTTGATCATTCAACTTAAAAACATCTGTGTATAAATTGTATCACTAACATGTCACTTCATAAATGGTTTATATCACAAATTGCTGTTACTCACTACATCCAAAACTGTGTGCATTAGGGTATATAAAAATTTTTGTTGTAACAAAATATGAATGTAATTTCATTTTTTAGTTGTAAGATAAAAGAAACGAAAATTATTAGAGTAGAGAAACGTACACGGTCCGATAGGGCAATCAGCCCTCGATTGGCCCGCCCGTTAAACTTCATTTACACGATAAATCAGTCAAAACTAAAGGCCGTAAGTCCAACTATTACACTATTACATACAACTTAAGCTGGAAGGAACACACAGAAAATATTCCAGGGAAAGCTAACCAAAGCCTGCGTTTCGTTGGCAGAACAATTAGAACATGCAACAGTTCTACTAAAGTCACTGCCTACACCACACTGGTGCGTCCTATTTCGGAGTATTGTTTCACATTGTGGGATCCCCATCAAGTGGGATTGACCGAAGATTTAGATAAATTACAGAGAAGGGCAGCTCGTTGTGTATTATCGCGATATAGGGGGGAGAGTGGCACAGAAATGATGCACGAGTTGGAGTGCAAATCATTAGAAGAAAGGCATTCGCGACGAGATTTGCGAATCTTCTTTCTTCACTTTCTCTTCCGAATGCGAACATATTTTGTTGGCACCCACACCTACATAGAAATAAATGATCATATCTCTCTCTCTCTCTCTCTCTCTCTCTCTCTCTCTCTCTCTCTCTCTCTCTCTCTCTCTCTCTCTCTGTGTGTGTGTGTGTGTGTGTGTGTGTGTGTGTGTGTGTGTGTGTGTGTAAATGTACGGTTTATTCCACTCTCGATGAAATTCTACCTATTCGACCATGGAAACAGGAAGGTCACTGTCTAGATCAGTTTTATCTCCATAGCTACTAATGTCCTTCCAAGCAGCTAACCTACTCAACCATGGTTTAAGGTGACAAGGAGTTGAGATCGTCTACATAAATATAAACAAAAACTGACAACACGTGGAATTAGAGAGGCCGAAATTTTTTATATAACTGAATTCGAAAACAAGAAAAAATGTCACAGCGAGATTCGAACCACCGACTCTACGGTTGTGAGGCCAGAACGCTGCTACCTGAGCTACACCGTCAGATGCTGCAACTGTTTTTAATTATTGGTACTGACGTGTACTTGCAAAACTTCAATGTCGATTTTCTCAAGAGTTTTTGAGAGTTGGGTCGAATGTCTGTGGCTGATTGTTATTTAAGTTCCGAACTTCACGTACCATAAATATAAATTAATTCTAAAATACGATACCCATGTGCTCTCCTTGTCAGTTTTACTAGAGGCTCGGAGGGTCGGCACGTACATTTCGTAAACTTTTGACCTTGTCTGATGTTAGTGTTACGGTGTCTTCAACAACTGGCGAAACCAAGGTGAAACCACGTCCAGAAGCCAGTGTTGGTCGCCTCCCCCCCCCCCCCCCTTTTCTCGTTACAGATCTCTGACTTCGCAGGCCAGGCAAACTGGTGAATAGGACAGTTGGCGAACTGTGGCGGAACTGACATTAGACTGTAATTCCGGACAGAGTGTGTCTGAACACAAGGTGCACCGAACAATAGAATCGATGGCCGTCCGCAGCTGCCGACCTCGCATGTGCCCTTGTTAACTGCAAGGCGTTTGACAACTACGACTGAAACAGGCACGTGACCGTGGTCACTGAACGTTGACGCAGTGGGAGGGATTTGCATGGTCCGTTGAATTCTGATACCCACTTCGTCCTGGCGGTAGGAGGGCCAAATGTGTTACTTGGTCACCGATTTGGATTGCGAAGTGGGAGATCAGGGATGAAATTCCCTCCGGCTCCTTTTCACAAGATTGTGAACTGCCCTTCAGGCAATGTGTCTCTCTCTCCTCCTTCTGTAGCCTTCGCAATAGTCATTCTATAAATCTATATCTATAAATGTGAATGTCTGCTCGGTGTACGCTTATCACGTCCGAACGACAAGACGCAGAGACTTGAATATTTTTACAGTTACTAATTTATACCTGAGGAAGGTTTTAGGCACGGTTTTATAGCTATCTGATAGATATTTAGTAATTTGAAGAATATAACGCGAAACGCAGAACATTAATTACTCTTTGAAAATTATATTTACTCTTCGAAAATGGTTTTATTGGTTGCATTTGATAATAACAGGGTGGAGTAAATTGGGATGGAAAATTAGCGGTGTGTATAATATTCTGTGTGTGTGTGTGTGTGTGTGTGTGTGTGTGTGTGTGTGTGTGTGTGAATATTTCGCTCTGCAGCGAAAACTACGGAACGCAAACGAATGGTCTGTGTGTAATTGCTGTCCGATGTCTCCAGTGGTACCCCATAGCAGTTCCATGCCGATAGCTATAATGGGGTGGAAGATATGGTGGTCGAAAGTCAAATTATAAAAAAATTCCGACTGAAGGCGAGCGATGACGTTACAGACCATATCTTTGGTCTATGCATGCTACAATGTCTTCAGCTCTTCCTCTGTAAGTATAAGCATACGAATAAGGAAATATAATAATAAAGTAAAAAAGAAATTTTTTAATACATCTCTTTAAAAAATCGATTTGGCCTATCGCGCATTACATCAAGTTATCGATCTGTGATATTATTACAATCATTGTTGTTGAATTTCGTAATTGGATTCTTCGAAGCGAGTGCATTTTTACGTGTGATTTGATCTAAACTTTCCTGATAAACGGTAAGTGGATATACTTCTGCAATCTGTTAGGAGTATTTTTCAGTTCTGCTTTATCAGCGACATTTCCTCAAAAATGAGTGAAATTAATTACATTAATTGTTATTTAAACTTCGTAGATAAATGTGCATTGCGTTACTTAACACTATTACAACAGTACATCTACTTTTAATAGATCACATTCAGACAACATGCCTCGGAAAAGGAAAACGTCATTATTTCTTATATTTTATCCGATAATGATATTAAAAAAAGGGAGATGGACAGAGACAGAAGGGATAGGAGAAGTACTAACTCAAGGCAGTAATAAATAAATACCCGGGCAATGCTGGGTTTTCAGCTAGTTTGTTATAAAATACAAGGGTCGTCCACAAAGTAAGTTCCGTTTCTATTTCCATCCGCGGCAGCGCTACGATAGCACTTCCGATCATGTGCGGCAGTTACTCTGACTCAAGGAGAAGACATGTACGTAATTTTCAGATCGCTGCTGCCGACATGTGCTTTGTAAGGCTTATTTATAACGTCAGCCGTAATTGAAAATGCCGCCGCGTGTGATATCAGGTCTAAGATTCGTTTTCAAAATGCAAAGAAAGTTAAACCAAAGGAAATTAAACGGCGCCGATTATTACTGTCAAAAGGTGTTGTTTTTTCCACGATAATGCCCGACATCAAACGGCGATTGTGGCCAAACAACTCTCATGGGAATTTTACCGGGACGTGTTTGATCATCCTCCGTACAATCTGGAACTCGCTCCTAGCGACTTTCATCTCTTCTTACATCTAAAATCTGTCCTTGGTGGTCAACACTTGAACGATGATGGCTAGTTGGAAGAACATGTTACCACATGGTTTAATACACAGGTGGTAACCTCCTATGACGAAGGTATTCAGAAACATCTGCCACGCTGTGACAACCGCCTACAAAATTTGAGAAGCTATGTAGATAAGTAGTTTAACAGTTGAAGATTTTTGTACAATAAATATTTTTGCTGCATCTGTACACGTTTGTTTTATGTAACCAAATAGAACTTACTTTGTGGGCATACTTCGTATGTGCTAAGAACTGAAGAGATTCCGCATCGCAAATTTTTCTATTGTGTAGAGGAACACCTGAAAAAATCACAAGATTAAGCTAATTGCTAGGTTACTTTGTTGATAACGTTACTTAAATTTACAGCTTGTCTGCATGGTATTGCTATACTTCCGTTTCGATACAATTTTATGTAGAGAGCGAGGTGGCGCAGTGGTAACGCACTCAGTTTGGCTTCTGGAGGACGGGGGTTCAAATTCACCTCCAGCCATTCTAATTTAGGATTCTAAATCACTCCAGGTAAATTCCAGGATGGTTCATATCGAATGACACAGCCGTTTCCCTTTCCTACAAAAAAATCCGAGCTTGAGCTCAGTCTCTAATGACCAGGATGTCGGCGGGACGTTAAACCTTAAGCTTCCTTCCTTCCATGTATATGCAATGACTTGTTCCACCGCCATTGAGGTTTTCCCCTCAATTGAGTCCTATGGAAGGGAAATTATATGTTCAAAATAGGAACATATTATCGACAGATATTAACACGATGAATACTGATTGTGATATCAGGGAAGGTTCCGCATATTCATCTCACTGATATTAAAACAAAAAATAAACTGTTTGTGAATTATGTTTTATACAACAAAGGTATTAGTCAAAACCTCTAAAACTGAATGCAAGAAAGATATTTTTGAAGGACAAATTACAGGTTGCTTCTTTGCAAACTGGCAGTACTTCATGGCACAGGCAGAAAATGGCATATACTTCAATGACAGACGGACCATTCATAATATTGTGAAGAAGAAAAACATTGACCAGGAAGAAGATCGGAACACGGATCTTCCGCTTTGCAGTGCAACGTGGTGACCACGTAACCACGTCTGAGTCGCTCTTTCCAGTTCACTCGATGTTGCTCATATTAAGCTTGAGCCGTTCGCTGTTGGTATTTTGCTTCCTTTTTCCCCTTCGTCCTATTTACGTGCTTGATCATTGTTCAAGTTTTTGACGGCCTATTCATTGGCCCATCTTACCACTAAATCTGAGGGGGTGCAAGTTTCCGTTGTAGGTTGTCAGAGCTTCACGTCACGGCGGCGCGGCCTTGTGTTCACTGGTTCAGTGAACCCCCGAAAAAGCTCGTCGTGAAAAAAAGTAAATAAATAAAATAAAGTGTTTTTAAACTACCATTATTAGTTTTGTTCTTCTACCAGATCACTTTATATGCACATTCGAAATATTTTTATCACATGAAAAACGTTTCACGTCGCCGAGACAGCACTTACACTAGTCGTAGCGTGGCCGCTTATATAGGCTGCAGTGGCCGCAGCGTTGCAGTGCGCATGCGCGGGTGAGCTTTAAATTCTCTTCAGAACCCCCTGCGGGCAGAATATGGGCGCTTCCGCGGCAGGGAGGGGTGAGGGGGAAACGCCGCTTTTAACATTGGAGTTGGAGCTGGTAGAGGCACTAGCTCCTGGGTACACGAGCTCTGGCGGTTACGCATGGATGGTCCCGAAGGAAAGACGACGGACTTCCTGCACACCTCTTCTTGCGCATGCGCAAATCTTCCATGAAGACAACATAAGCCCTTCATATATGTTTTTGGCACATTGACATGTTTTCGATGAATATTCATATTTAGTAAAATATCTTATAGTTATAAATTAAAGACGCATCAACTGTAAAAGCTTTCAGAGGGGGCCGATCATGAATAATAATGAAATCACTACTCTCCACTTTGCAAGAATAGATGTTGTTAGCGACATCACGCTGCGCTGTCGCAGGTAGTGGGATAGAGACCGATTGTAAGGAATTTCTTTTAAATTTCAGTCTAAAATAAGACTTTAATATTGATATTTTCGACATATCTTTGGACGTTTTAGCAAATGTGTTGCGATAGTGAGGGTAAATGGCATTTAAATCCTCTTCGTCGTAAAAAAATATGTAACTGTTTGAAAATATGTGGGGGAGGGCAACCTTTGCGCATGCTTGAGGTTAGGTGGGGGTAGCTTGTCTCTTCATCGTAACCGATTCATTTTGTTAGTCACTTAACAGAGTAATCGGTTACTTACTGTGATTCAGTGTTCATCTTCATAGTAATATGTTCTTGGTGTTTAGTATCAGTGAAAAACGAACGACGTCCAGTTTCTTTTAGAAACAAATTACTCAGCTTTAAGCTTGGAACTAAAGTGTGGGTATGGTCGCGTGATGCCAACTTCCGGCCTGAGACGTCAGCTCAGCCACGTTCTTTCCTACCGTGACACTCTACCGTGCCGAGGCAGATAATATTGTGATTCTTCACTACTCCGGTGTTCGCCAGACACCGGAAGCTCCCCCCGGGCAGCGGAGCGATAAAGCAGGTTATCGCTGCCGAGCTCAACTCGGCAGCGCCGTAACTTTTTATTTGGTCATGAGAATGTCGCGTGTCGCGCCCGCGAGGGGAGCGGGAAAGATTATTATTATTGTGCACGTAAGAAAGTGCACCTCGGTTTAATATTAATGAATTGAGGCGGGTGGAAAGAACACGGCATAGGCGAGGGTGGGAGGCAGCAGTGTTGGGGTGAGGAGCAGCAGCAGCAGCAGCCGGTGTTTGTTATCTGACTGATTTATGGGCCGTAATGGCGGGCGACGTCGGCCTAATGTTTCCTGTATCAGCGTCTGCCTGCCCGCGCCCGGACACGTCGCCGATGACGGAGTCAGCGCAGACACGAAGCGCGCCTGTCTGACACACGGCTTTAGAAGCAAGCGGGCCGTACGTAAAATGCAATTAGACGAGGCGCATAGCAGCTTTTCCGTGGGGTGGTTAAGGGCACCGCCGTCGAGGTGGAGGGTGACTTAGTCGTTAGGGGCCGCAGAACCCCCAGAGAGAGAGAGGGAGAGAACGCTTCACGTCGTCCAATGGATCAATAGTCTACTGCAGAGACGAGGGCGATAACAGCGGGGGAACGATAGTGCGAGAGAGGTGGACGGAGCCAAAGTGAAGGTGCGTGTTGAGGAAGGTCAGGACAATATAGATGAAGCTGGGTGGAACCAATCCATAACTGCAGTGGACGAGACTTTCATCTATATCTGAGTTATACAGGGTATTCGAAAAGAAGGTGTCCATTTCTTTGAGAGGTCGTCGCATGGCCCCCACATTCGGTTGCGGGCGCTGGACCCAGAATCAGAGACGGGCCCTTCTCTCTCTCTCTCTCTCTCTCTCTCTCTCTCTCTCTCTCTCTCTCTCTCTCTCTCTCTCTCTGTGTGTGTGTGTGTAAATGTACGGTTTATTCCACTCTCGATGAAATTCTACCTATTCGACCATGGAAACAGGAAGGTCACTGTCTAGATCAGTTTTATCTCCATAGCTACTAATGTCCTTCCAAGCAGCTAACCTACTCAACCATGGTTTAAGGTGACAAGGAGTTGAGATCGTCTACATAAATATAAACAAAAACTGACAACACGTGGAATTAGAGAGGCCGAAATTTTTTATATAACTGAATTCGAAAACAAGAAAAAATGTCACAGCGAGATTCGAACCACCGACTCTACGGTTGTGAGGCCAGAACGCTGCTACCTGAGCTACACCGTCAGATGCTGCAACTGTTTTTTTTTTTTACTGTTGTGTGCAGTAGTTTGTAATTGCATGTTTATATCTTAATCTTGTTCTTTTCAAGTTCAAGTGTTTGTATAGCTTATGGGACTTAACTACGGGGTTATCAGTCCATAAACTTACAAACCACTTATGAACTAGCTAACACTAAGGACGGCACAAATATCCATGCCCGAGGGGGGATTCGAAGCCCCGACCGTAGTAGCCGTGCAGACGATGACCAGAGCGCCGCAGTCCCCTCGGCCACCGCGGCCGGCCTTACTCTTTTAACTTGGTATAACAACGTATAAATTTGATACGGTAAGCTTCATTTGTACAATTATTTTTCTTAAAATTGAGAGTTTACTCAACAATGGCCACAGCAGGCCCGTAGTCAGAATTGGTTTTGTGCGGGGGGGGGGGGGGGGGCGGCGGCATCAACCTATTATGACGTATATTCTAACTTGTGAAACTTTACAACGTAAGTTGAACTAAAGGCGCAGATGTATTTCAATGTAGACAATATTAAATTTTATTCAATACAAATGTCGAAGAAGCAGCTTCAGCATACGTTAGAATTACTGTATCAGGAATTAGGTTTATAGTGTGGCTTTTACGGGGGAAGGATTGATTCTCTTCATCCCCTCCCCATGGGCCGCAGTAAACCGTAGTTTAGCTTAACAGAACACTTGTTCGTACTTCTGGCAGACTGTGCTCCAGGTAATGCGGAATTGCTGTACACACATGAAAATCTCATCTTCGCAGGAAGTTGGCGAAAAGAAAAAAAAAAATCTGTCACTACATTGCACCGAAAGCTGATCCATGAATTCCTTTTCAAGCCACGCCAGAAGTGGCCAGGCACTTGAATGTGGTTTGCATAGTATCCCATGTAGATGTACAAGTAACGTCAAACTGTTGCACCAACTGCATGACTTGAGAACGAATCTCTAAGCGGTATGACAACCAGAGTAAAATGGGCAATGGAACTAATTATATCACGTTTTTAGAGTTGCTATCTAGTTCTACTTGGCATTTAATACTAAAAGGATCGCATGCAAGCGTGTAAGAACCTCTAGGGCCAAATTGGCCCCATGTAATTTTATCGCTTATACGGTCAGATTGTGAAAAGTAATTCAGTGTATCCATCATAATTACGTATTACGAAAAAATAGAATAATTTAGGGATGGGCTCGGGCACTCTTCAGCACAGGGGCCCTGGACCCATGGGTCCACCCAGCCCCACCCATGTGGGGGCCATGGGTCGTCGTACCCAACAGAACAAGTAAATTCATATTACGATGTTAACCGCCAATGGGTAAAGTTGAGAATGTGTACCCAGCCGGGATTCGAACCTGGAACTCCTGCTTTCTACGCAGTTGAGCTGACCCTTACACCACTGGGCACAAAGCGATCATCACCACTGTAACTATTACTCAAACTCGTTGTATTTGCAACCTATATAATGTTCAAATGTTTGTAAAGCCTATGGGACTTAATGCTGGGTCATCAGTCCCTAAACTACCTTATCCTTATACTGAAGACAACGAAGACAACACAAACATCCATGCCCAAGGGAGGATTCAAACTTCCGACGCGGGAGGCCGCGCGCTCCGCAACGTGACGCTCCAGACCGCTCCGCAGTGGCGGACTAAGGCTGTTGGAGGCCCGGGGCGGCGGAGAAACAAAATGAGCCCCCCCCCCCCTCCCGTCCACTTAGAAATACATTACTATAAAACTGTAAATTTTGAGATTTGGAGGCCCCCACAAGACGAGAGGCATGGGGCAGTCTAAAAGAATAACTTTCGAGATTTAAAGGCCGCAGCTGAAAGAGATACCAAGCACGCTGAAAAGAAAAAAAGCAAAAAAAAAAAAAAAAAAAAGCAGCACATTGCTTTCGAGATATTTGAAGGCCCCAAGATCGGAGGCCTGGGGCGGTCCGCCCCCCCCCCCCACTCCACCACCCCCCGCCACCGCCGATCGGCTACCTCCCGCAAGCGGCGGGCGGGGGGAGCGCGCGCGCGCGCGCGCGCGCACACACACACACACACACACACACACACACACACACACACACACACACGATGACGGGCAATGACCCTTTCTTGAATGCGGAGGCACTGCTAGGCCCTAACTCTTACGGAAATAGCTTGCAAATACCACGAGTTTTAGTAATAGTGCGCAGGGTAAAGTTGAGAACTTGTATCTGACGGGAGGAGTGCTTGAGTAGTTCTTGCAGTTGTGATGATCGCTGTGTCCCCAGTGGTTAAGGGTCACTGCCTAGAAAGCAAAAAACCCCGGGTTCGAATCCCGGCTGGGTACTCATTTTCAATATCTGTCGTAAATTTCATGAATATGAATTGATACTAACTGCAGGAAGAAAAGTGGTGTCTGGTCTTTTGGACATACCCAAAAGAATACTCACCACATATAAATTACTTATAAAATAAGAAAAACAATCCAGTAAACCTTGGTCCGGAAACACATGCTGAGTTATGCACATTTGTTCATAGTGACTCAAGACGTTTGGTTGTGAATGTCCACCCCTGTGATAGATCAAGTAAACATATAGGGAACAAATACCGTACTGTACTGCATGGACATGTCGTTGCCTCTGAGATCCGTTAACAGGGTTCGCCACTGTCGCCTACATGCGTCTCTGCATCAAAATACTCTACTGTAAACATCATTCGGAGCGTCGGGTTACGTACACGCGAGTGTGTAAAAACTTACTGTATTGTTTTTCAGTCTTCTTAGTATGTGTTGTTGTGCTTTATATTCATTGTAACGCTGAGTATGTATCGCCTATTTGCTGTACTTACTGTTATTCCGATGTTTGTACTGTCCTGTACTTGAAGGGCCTTTTCTTTTCTCGTACATATTTTAGCAATAGACGCGTACTACACAAGTGAGATGGCGGATATGATTTTCTGTTGTGGGATAATAAACGGACGTAGCCTGTGAATCCGTGTCATCTACGCGGAAAAATTTCCAAATCTCAGCGCCATGCAATAAGGTTTATCCTGCTTTTTCAACGTCTTCGAAACACAGGTTATCTAGCATCCAACAGTGGAAGACCTCAGCCGTCCGCCCACCGCAGATGGAGGAGCGTGTGCTAAATTTACTGAGGAAAAGACCTGCAACCAGTGCGCGGCGATTTAGCTGCAGCGGGAGGCGTGAGTCATTCTCTCGTCTGGAGGCTACTACACGAACTGTGTATCCGTATCATGTTCAGCGCGTCCAGCTACTTGGGCCAGAAGACCACTTCAGCAGATTGCGGATCTGTCAGTGGCTCTTGCAGAAGTGTGCTGTCGATACGCTGTTTTTGTCGAAGAATTTATTTGCCTAGGAGGCGGGTTTCACGTGAGATGGCGTTTTGAGCTTTCATAATCAGCATGTGTGCACAGGTCAAAATCCTCGTAGAGTTGTAGACAGAGGGCAATATCGATTCTCCATCAACGTATGTTAAGCAATCTTGGTGATAGGTTAATGGAGCCACACAGATGAAACAGGGCTCACTATCATCAATTTCTTTTTAATGTCTTACCAGCCGTGTTGGGGTGTGTCATGTTAGCAAAGACTACAGATGGAGTCTATGCATGATGGCGCAACAGCACAATTGCTTCACAATGTGCCTGAACTGCTGACGCTAACATTTGAGGACCGCTGGATTGGTCGGATAGGCCACACACCGTGGTCCTCAAGATCCCCGGACCTCAATCTCCTAGATGTTTGATTATGGGGACATTGACTCACTCCCCCCTCCCCCAAACTGCGACCAAAGCCTCCCCCCCCATACCGGAGATATTAAGTCCTGTTTTGCGATTAATATTGAAATTATATATCTTTTATTCCACGTTTTGTGAATTGTTTATAATGCCCCCCTCCAAGGCTGGCCAAAAGTACTAATTTTCACCCCTCCCCCCACCCACGTGGGAACCCCTGCTTGAAGGCAATAGTCTACGTCACTGCAGTCAACGGTGTCCAGACGCTACAGGACCGCGTCTTCCCAGAATTTACAACAAGTATCGGTTGACTTTCAAAGAGAGCGTGATTTGTTACGCTGAAGGGCAGAGGGATGCATTGCCGTAGACGGGCGTCACATTGAGCACCTCCTAAGAATGGACTGCAGGTTGAATGTATCCTAAGAACAAGTGTACATAACTCAGAAAGTATGCGTTTTCCAAGGTTTATTGGACACTTCTTTTCGAAGACCACGTATATTTTCTAAGCGGCTTCCACGCCGAAACTGTTAAGCCGATCAGCACAGCTTTCCAATATTTTGGGATGCTGATTTGAATGAATGGCTTGTGCTAGTCGCACAAAGTTAACACTCGGCGCGGTGGCCGCTGGGAGCGACGGTAAAGTCATTTCTTGTTTACAATTGCTCCCATAAGACACCGCGCTGAGTGGCAACTTAATTTGCGTGTCTATTATTAGAACAACACTGTTAACCAACCCCCCCCCCACCACCACCACTCCCCCTTCCGTCCGAAAGAATAAATTATGGAACTCACAGAGCAGAAGGTCCCGTACCATTCGCGTATTGACCAATGTTAGAAAGATTTCTCAAATTCCTCTGTGCGTGCTGGGATAAGTCCAATTCTGTCTTCGCAGTGAGTTCTAGTAGTACGGAGAGTTTCAAAATAGATGTTTTAAGACTTCGTCAAAGTGAAAAATCCGATTTACCCCATGGCTCGGAATCCACTTTAAACTGTAGGTTTCGCTATAACTGTTCGAGCAAGTAAGTTCAAACTTCGGAGGCAGGCAACGGCATCTACATCCAACAGGACCATGCCTAGTAAAGGAGTGTACTCTTCAGACCAATCTTCAGATTGATAGCTGCTTTACATTTTAGTGTTTATTAAACTTCCACTTAAAAAAACACACACAACGAGAAAACTCAGTTTTTTTATCACCGTGTGTGAATTGCTTCCTGTATATTCCTTTAGAAAGCGCTATAAGCGAAGTTTGCGCCTAGCCAACAGAAAGCTTTTTTTTTGTGATCTACAGTCTGAAAAAATGGAATTGTTACACTGTAACGTGCTCCCCGTCGGAAGTTCCTCTCTAACCAAAGTTAAATTAGTTCGTAAGTCTATGGCCCGATGATCTCAGCAGTTTGGTCCTTGAGTTTTACAAACAATTGACATGCACATGCAGACTGCAAATCCGCACAAGATGCTTCAGTAACAACTAGAATCCCGTAAATTGAATGACTTTTGTATCCTGCCATACTCTTGTAGAAAGTTTGTGTGTCCAATTTCTTTCAGCGAAGCAAGTGTATTTTGTATTTATATTGATACACTAGAAGCACGTTCTTTCCAAAACTGGAAGCAGCTGAACCACAGAATATTTGGCAGATGGTGCACTGCCTTACTAGCGTTAAGTTGTGCGCGATTAGATAAAGGACTTTGTACCCAACCGCTAGACGGGGCACAAGGGACTCCCGGTGGCTTTATGTCTCCTAACTTCTTCATTTCTTTCTTCAGTCTGAGCAGTCCACATCCCAATCACTTTCGAACGTGACCCACACAGTCCAGTTATTCAGTATTAATTTGTGAGCCAGAAGAATTCCTCTCTAAAAGCACTGCAATCTCCATCACATACCTATACCATATTGTTCAACGACCTTTGGAATATTAGTTTCATCCTATCTTATTTCATCTATCTCATCGTGCAGTTTTAAAAGATAAAACAAACTTCGATAGAAGCATTTATGTTTCTTTTTCGGTTACTGTTAATTGTATGAGATTAAATATAATTCCTGATATCTTTATTGTAGGAAATTCCGTTATGTTCAGGGTTAAAACTTAAAACATTAAACATGAAATTAAATATTCATATTCCATATTTTATGGACCATAAAATTGAATGTTAGATATCGAGTTGGATTTGAATTCGCGTCATTCATCTAATCCATTGCTTGGTGTAGCTTGATAACACAGCGCCTAAGCTCTTAAACTTTATTATTTTCGCTGAATGTATTGAGCTCGTAACTTTAAATCTAGATCCTGCCTAGATTAGACTGATATCCTGAACACTTACTGCTTCAGTAATACTGAATATTTTCTTTTTGTTTCAGGTAAATACGAACCCAAACTGCTGTGATGGATGAGAGAATTCCGTAAGTAGCTTATAATCGAAACGAGCATCAAAAATACTGTGAGATAATACAGGGAACTGTTCGTACTGATAGGACGACCTGAACTGGCAGAATGCTTCATAGTTGCGTCAGTTATCGCACCCGGTAAGAAGTAGGGTAGCATGTTGGAAGCTGTACTTATTTACCCAGTTAACATTCCATATAATGCAGTGGACATGTGCACAGTTCTAGCGGTTTAGGCTTCCAAACTTCTCAAAATGAATAAAGAAAGGAAAGTGATTTGCTGTATGTATTGTTACCAAAATTAACTCATAATTATGCGATAACTCATCAAAAGAATTATTCAGTGTTCGTAAATATTAACACACTAAGTTTGAAACACTTGAATGACCTGCCTGAAGTCAAAATTAGGAAGACTAATCCTAATCCTGCCTATTTAACTGCCGTATTTACTTTTTCTATATTTTTCCGTATTAACATTAATATATAATTCTTATCTGTTGTGGACGTTTTCAGACACCGCCAACTTTTGAAACCGGAATGGTTTATAAAGAATTAACTGCAGTCAGGTGGGGTTTTTGAGTCTATGACGTTTCAAGATGTCTGGCTTCCCATTTGGAGATATTTACATTTATTTATTTGTCATGAACATTGACTATTTATTGACGCCATTGCCGAATCTTGCAACGGAATATTTTACGATAGCTAAGGCAAGAAAGTAAAGTAAAATTTCTGCATACTTGGTGAAGATAAAATTAATATACTGCCAAAAACGCGTGTTTTGAAGTATGATTTTTGGTTGTGGTATGTTGGGAATGAGTGTCATTCATATCGACGCGTTACTTCATAAAAATTGTCACGAAAGCTATAATTTTGACAAAGATTGTAGATAACGTAGGGACGACGGATTGTGTTATGGAAGTGGCTGCGTGGTACAGTGCGTGTTCAAATGCAGCATCTGTAACAAGGTATGATTGAATAAATAGTCTCTAGCATGGAAACTATGCCCTCTCGTCGATCAGTCCCTGGAAAAGAGGTGGGCAAATGCGCCAATGCGAGCGTGTACGCCCGTGAGCGCTCACCCCGCGGCCATTGTCAGCATACAGTTCCACCTGCCTGCTAATATTACAATGTTGCTGGCGCGATCGCGTCAAGGCGGGCGTGTTCACATCGCGTCGTTGGAATAGTGCTGTCGATGTCGAAGCCTGCTTGGCGTTAGTTGTAGGTCATATTCCGTGATAGGAAAAAAAAATTGAAATATTTTACAAGAACTTCCTTCGAGAAGTGATTCGGCAGTTGTTTAGACTGGCTGTCGAGCCTGTGGTATGGTCGAAGCTAAATATTCGTGTGAAAGTGTTTCAAAAATGAAATTAACGAAATGGAAGGTCAGGATTAATTTCACTGACGTTCGACTGGAGCAATGCGTTCGATGACGTGTAACCTCGCTCCGAACATCAATACTCTGAAATAAACATTTAAACTGACTTAGAGTGATGATAACACCAGTTTATCACAAGTAATAGGTTAGTTATAAAATTAACGCAACTCAGTAATATTACATGTATTAAGTCATTAAACATTTATTAACAAGAATATGTGTATTCTTCGTTGCCGCGGCGGAGTGGCCGAGCACATTGAGGCTCTACGCTCCGATGCGCGAGGCCGTTCCCCGTCGGGACCTCGAATCCTCCTTCGGGCATGGATGTTTGTGTTGTCTTTAGTATGAATTAGTTTATAAGTAGTTTGTAAGTGTAGGGACTGATGACCCCGCAGTTAAGTCCCATAAGCTTAACAAACATTTGAACATTTTTATAGTTAGTTTATTATTTTATGTCTGTTGTGTTCGCGTCCAGAAAATTAAGTCGACGGAAATGATAGCTGATGCTCTATCGATTACTGTTCGGTCTTCTCCCTCCTCCTGTCTACTAATGACCTTGAACGAGCCGCCTGGGAGTGGATGTGTGCTCTAAGGCAACTTAGTGCGGAACGCACGGTTACTCCCCGTCGGAGGTTCGAGTCCTCCCTACGGCGCGCGTGCCCCTGTGTGTGTGTGTGTGTGTGTGTGTGTGTGTGTGTGTGTGTGTGTGTCAGCTTATGCGACCTGTTACTTTCTGACTCTGTTGGACTTATTACAGCATCAAACAATGAAAATATTTTTACTTTATTTCTTCTTTTAATGCATTGCGCCTCTAAATGAAGGAATTGTTATAAGCTGAAATTGCTTATTAATTCCATGGCACCGTTGTACAACACAAGATTGGTCTTTAAGGCTATACTTCCTGAAATACTACGTAGATCCATCGTAAATAATCATTGCACTCTGTCACTTTAGTAATTATGACAGTGCAAAGAAAAATCGTAACGTGACAACAAACTGGCGCATCAGCTGTCGATTGTGTATTACCGGCAGTTGGCGAGTATGAGAAGGCAAGTTGCGCTCACATGATGCCCGCACGGCGGCGAAAGTACACGCAGTGCCGGCGGGCAGCTGACGGATCCACCCCTGCCGTAGAGTATGTTCACAGTGGAAAAAAAAATCAGCCTATGTAAAATTGTTTTGGAAGATGGGCGCTAAGAAAGAGGATTAAAAAAAAAAAAAAACTTCTAAATATCTGTGGTGCCGCCATCCGTTAAACCAGTGGTTTTTTCAACCTCTGGGTCGCGGACCCCAGGGGTGTCGCCGTCACAGAAGCACCATAAGACAACCAGCCAGGAGCATGCCTGAATAATGCAAAAACATAGGCCTAAGAACAAGTGAAATGTATTTAAATTACTTTGTTGATCCTTAATTCTCATTTCAATAGAACAAAGATAGTTTTATAATAATATACCGTGTTACCAATGAGCAAACGAAAGGCTTGAAAACTTTTTTAGGTACCCGGCGTTAGTTAATTTTACGAGATAAATCAGTGATTTTGTGAAATTCAGTTGTTTACAATTGACCTGCCAAAAATATATTGTTCAATGTTCAAATGTTTGTTAAGCTTAAGGGACTTAACTGCTGGGTCATCAGTCCTTAAACTTACAAACTACTTATGAACTAACTTACGACAACACAAACATCCCTGTCCGAGGGAGGATTCGAACCTCCGACGCGAGAGGCCGCGCGATTCGTAACGTGGCGCTGCAGACCGCTCGGCTACTCCCGCGCGGCAATATATTTTCTGTCTGAATTCACGTAATAACAGGATGTGTTCCATTCAGAAAAATGGACTAAAATTTGTTCTATAGTGAACAATACTTTGAGGAGAAAAATGAGAGAGAGAGAGAGGGGGGGTGGGGGTGGGGGTGGGAGTTATATCAACAGAAGAAAATTAAATTCGTTGCCTTTGAAATTACACACACAGTTGTTTTATGGTTCGGGGATGGTGTGAGGGTGGCCAGAATATTTTTCGTTGGAAGGGAGTTGCGTATTAGGAAAGGTTGGTAAACTCTGCGGTAAACGGTACCCGGTGTCGTGGCAAGCGGCAGACACCGGTGAGCGCGCGCCGCCCTCGCAGCTGGCATCCAAGGCTGTGACGGCCACTGTTGGCGTCACTGGCTATTAAGGCTGCCAATGGACGCAACACCGGCCAGCCGCGTCACTCTGTGCACGCACTAGACGCTGCCGGCGACATGGGGCCGCGGGATTCCGTTGAAACCGATACAAGGTGCAAGGTACACGGCTATTATGCGATGATGTTAAAACCTTTAAGCGATCATCGACAAGGGTAAATGTGACAGGTCCCAGTCTGGAAACGACCGAATCTAAAGTTAGGAACAAAAATCTTTAGCTTTTGAAATGCTGAAGACAGGACACATTTTTAGAGATCAAGGAATCGTCAATTCGTCATTGGAAGAAAGTGTGTGGGGTAAAAATCGCAGAGGGAGACAGGGACGAAATCAATAAGCAGGTAAAAAAGATTGTAGGCTGCCTTTCTCATTTTGAGATGCAGATGCTTGCGCAGCATACGGTAGTATGGAGAAACAACAACCACCACCACGACCTCTGACTGTGGAATAAATACAGCATCACTGTTGTTGCTTAGATAACATAGCCACGGCGGAGCGGCCGAGCGCATTGAGCCGCTATGCTGCGACGCGCGAGCCCGTTCTCCGTCGGAGGTTCGAATTCGCCAGCCGCGGTGGCCGAGCGTTCTACGGCACGCCAATCACGTTCTGCACGGCCACTATGGTCGGGCATGGATATTTGTGCCGTCTTTAGTATTAGCTAGTTTATAAGCAGTTAGTAAGTTCAGGGACTGATGACCCCACAGTTAAGTCCCACAGACTTTACAAATATTTGATCATTTAACCTTCATAGCACAGTCCCAAACCCCCCTTCTTAACACACTTTGCACTCTATGACTAACTGGATCAGACTCTTCCCTGAAAAGTTAAAGTTCTCGCACTTATCGTCATTCACTTATTTTCTTTCCTCTAAGAAGTTGTTAGGTGTGAATTACAATCAAATTATTTTATCACTCTTTTAAAATGTTTAATGTTCGCCATTGAACCAGTTTTGTCACACAGGACTTAACACTGGAACCGGTACGTTGGATGTCTTAACACAGGTGGGCTGCCGGTCCAGTAGTCATGTGGAATATGGCTATTGTTTAACTCCTTCATCCACGAGGTACTACACAGTCACCCATATGCTATTCCCAAAACTTTCCCTCATATAAGATTTTACGGGTTCGTTTTAATTCCTCTTGAAATATGTCACTGATATGTATTCATGAAAAATACATGTTAGTTGTTCCAATTTGTATGACTTTAATGCCATGTGAGCCGCATTGAGATGGTATCCACCAAAATTCAATTGTCTTTTTCTGCTGTTGTATACAGTGAAATATTTCTTGGACTTCTCGAAACTTGAATGATTTGTGGGTACTGTATTTAATAACTATTGATATGCTTTCGAATAACAAAGAAACACTGATTTATCAAATATGTGTGAATAATTACCTAGCTGATTTATTACGATTCTGAGAGATTCAGCTTCATAAACAGAATTTTGGTTCTGTGGTCCTAAAGTTTGATAGAAACTGAAAATTGTGCCGTCAGGCCTGGCAGCTTGGTCGGATGGCAGAATGTTAAAAGTGGAAAAAAAGTGGAGAATTGGGTTCGAGTCTCGGCCCGGCAAAATGTTCTAGTGTTGCAGAAGGATAGACCATGTCTAGCCGAGTAGTATATGTTCAGATTTCACAGAACTTCGGATAAACGTGTGAATATTTAACTCTACTGCAAATCATTGCCAATGTCCGTTCCTTTAAAACGGACAATGCGTAATAAATCACGGAAAGTTCATAATATCATTCAGGGATCACTCTGTATATGAGACATGCAAAATAAGTCAAGCATTAAGAATAATTTAGTAATTCCGAGTCCTGTTAACTTAGTTGTGAATATTAAAGAATTTTAAATAATAAGTTATGAGTAAAAATGCTGACAGGAATTACAGCAGAATGGAAAAGCTGTAAGTAGCGGGCCCCACATAACATCAGTTTGATTCGGGATAAATACACTATTAGAACAAGTATGTTTGGGTGGGCATCTTCCGCAGCAAGCGCCGAAATTCTTCGTTTTTGAAGGTGGAGGAAAAAAAGCCTTGTTTGCTGCAACTGATTTTATTTTTCCCAGACGCATTTCGCCTTTTATTTTAAAGGCATCTTCAGTGGGATTACAAGTACAATTTTTGTGAGATGTATTGTTTGGAGATTGTAAACAGTTCACGTATTTTTTTACATAAGGGAAGAAGTTTTTAGTTACATTTTTGTTGTCTTTTCAATGGAGGAAACAGCAGAAGAACTGTATATCTTGAAACAATAAATCTCACAAAAAATTGTACCTGTAGATCCAACTGAAGATGACTTTAAAAGGTGAAACTCGTGGGAGAAATAAAATCAGTTGCAGCAAAGACCTTCAAAAATAAACCCTTGGAAATTCTAAAGGCAGCAGGTGTAAAATAAAGAGCGTGAAAAATTATCTGCAGCTTGAACAGCAGCCACACTTCACTGAAGATCCGAAGGACGTGAAAGGGAACAGTGGTTGAGAAGGGAGTCAGAGGCGAGTAACCTCTCCCGGAGTTCTTCAGTCAGTAATTTAGCCTTGGAGCGAGAATCAGCTGTGGTGGGCGAAACATAAAAAGTTGACTGGTTCAGACTATGAGGCCGAACATGCTCTTTAGCGTGAGAGAGAAATTACTGTGATAGTACGTTTGGAGCGCAGCTTTGTATGGAAGTGAATCATGGACAGTAAAACCGGAACAGAAGGCAAGCGAAGCATTTGAGATGTGTTACTACAGACGAATGTTGAAAGTTATATGCACTGATTACAAATGAGGTGTTTCGACGAAGAAAGGGCCATGTGGAAAACACTGACAAGAAAAAAGGACTGGATGATAGGTCATGTTTAGAAACCTGGGAATAATGATACTAGAGGACGCTGTAGGGGGTAAAAACTGTGTCGGAAGACAGGGAGTTGAATACGTCCAACAAATAATTAAGGACGTAGAGTACAGGTTGTACCGAGAAATAGAGTTTGGCGCAGGAGAGGAATTGTGGCGGGTGGAGTCAAACCAGTCATGAGGCTGTCTTCCCTCGCCCCACTTTCCGACGCAAAAATATCTATAATCTATAAAATAGCGAACACTGACTAACATGTACGAGAAATTTGGAAAGTGTGTTCAAGGAGATAAATAAAAAAAGGTATTTTGTGGGTGAAATTCTGTTCCACGATAAGGTGCTTGGATGAAACGTCGTAAAATGAGGTTATACGAGATATGTCCCAAAAAAGTAAGTTCCGTTTGATTTTGTAAAAAAAAAAGTGTACAAAACAGAAAAAATATTGTACATAACTCTACAACAGTTAACTTTCGGAGCTTGTTCTGTATTGAGTGCCGCAAATTTTTAATGGTGTGTCAGTAACCGTGTGCGTTGATTGTTTGACCTCGTGGTAAGAAATCAATCTGGAAAATGCCTTTTACTTAAAAAAAAAAACCGGTGCACATGAATTTTCGAGGTGTCAAGATTTGTATAGGCTTAACGTTCATTAGCTATGAAGTGTGCCTCCATTCCATTGATTTCCGTTTTGTTTCAGAAGTGTCGTACGACACCCAAGTTTCATCCTCCGCGATTATCCGAGAAAGAAAACCATCGCCTACTTCATAGTAGGAACTGCCATTTGTTGTGTTTTGCGTTGTTCAGTAAGAATTTTGGATATCCAACGTGAGCAAATTTCGGTTTTCAGTTACAATTTCATGAATTAGTGATAGTGAGATTTGCCTTAGCAAGGGCACTAAGCGTAAACTTACGGTTGTACTTTATCTTCTCTCCAATTGTGTGAACCAGTTCATCAGTAACCACAGACGGGCGTCCACTTCGTTCTTCATCGTGCGCTTGATCACCTCCTTCATTGAACAGTCTGACCCATCTTTTAACCATTGAACCACCCGTAGCATGTCGTCCGTAAACCTGGCATATTTGCCGATGAATTTCCTTTGATTTAACTTTCTTTGCATTTAGAAAACGATCCCAAATGTGATACCACACGTCATGGCATTTTCAATTATGGCTGACATTATAAAGAAGCACTACAAAGCACATGTCGGCAGCAGCTACTTGAAAATGGCGTAGATGTCTTCTTCTAGAGTCAGAATAACTGCCGCGCAAGCTTGGAACTGCGATCATAGCGGTGCCGCGGATAGAAATAGAAACGGAACTTATTTTGTAGACGACCCTCGTAAATTAACCCTTTATGATCTGACGGGACTTCAAAGTCCCATTTCATAAAAATGGGTATAAAACATTCTTCATCATTTGAATTGCCGCAGAAATGTTGCGCGCCACTTATACTTGATGTGGCACATTGTTGATGCATCACAGTTCTTTCATTGATGTGATATTTATATCGCCAAAGCAATTTGAATTTCAGCACGTAGCTTTGGCACGTAGACCTTAGCCTATTTATTGTATGCGGGTGATTGTTCAGTTTGTATTCTGTGCATTTCCTGTGGGAAAGCTTTCTTCATAATTTTGTTCCTGTTACTCGCTAAGTCAATTTATGATCTTTGGTTAGGAGCGGAATATATTATAAATCTTCGAAATAATTTTGTAAATATCATTGGTACTTGTAAGTCGCTTCACGCCTATATAATATCATTTGATTTGGTTTTTCTATATACTAAACCTATTTCCCAACAACTAAAATACCACAAAAATTCAGGTCATAAAGGATTAAACAAAAAGAAACCAATGTAATCGCATTAGTTGATTGATAGTGGTGGAACTAATGTTGAAATGTTTGTAAATGTATGGGACCGAACTGCAGTGATCAATCGCTCCCTAACCGTACAAACTTCTTAAGCAAAGAACAATAGTCACACGCCCGAGGTAGGATTTGAACCTCCGACGGGAAACAGCCGCGCACTCCGCAGCAAGGCGCCTTCGCGCGGAACGTTTGTCTTACTTGCCCTGTTCCACGCCCGCCGGCGCCACCGGCTTTCTCGCTCTGTTTCCCCTGCCCCTGCCTCTCAATCACCCGTATCTGTGGCAATTTCTTTATCGGCGAGGCACGTTTACCGACGCCATTCCACGGCGGAAGGCCGCCGGCCCCCCGCGCTAGCGGTGTGCAGCAAGTGCCGCAGTCGGCAGCGCCTCCACCCTCCACCCTGGCAGCTGTGCTGTGAGTCGCGTGCGCGCAGCCCCCGTGACGGACGCCTTCCTGTCCCGCGACACCCCCTGCAATTATGTACGCGGGGCGCCCCAGACACCTGGAAACACGGCCTACGCAGCCCCTTTGCTTAGGACCTAACGACGTGGTAACACACAACACGCATTCGGGAGGCAAGCGGATCAAACTCGCCTCTGGCCATTTTAGGTTTTCCGTTATTTGTTTGAGTCACTCCAGCTAAATGCCGGGATGGTTCCTTTCAAAGAGCACCGCCGATTTCTCTCCTCCCCCCCCCCTCAAATTAGGAAAAATGGGCGTGTACTTCGTCTACAATGACCACGTTGTTGACGGGACGTTAAACCCTAATCTTCATTCTTTTGGTCTTGCTACACATACTGGCACATACTGTGGCGTATCCTCACACCTGTAAACGTCTTCCATTTGTATTCCCCGCGCAATCACAAAACTGGGCCTTGTATAAAAATTCCATGCATATTTTTGGAAACATTTTTGTTTCATAGGTTTCAGAAATTACTTCAACCAGTCGCGTTTTTTCTTCTTAATGAAGATTTATTGAACC
The DNA here is from genome assembly GCA_026315105.1 of Locusta migratoria. NCBI lineage: Eukaryota > Metazoa > Arthropoda > Insecta > Orthoptera > Acrididae > Locusta > Locusta migratoria. The sequence continues at coordinate 136,372,685 of CM048745.1, forward strand.
ATGAGCGGTTTCAAGCTGCCTAGCAGCTCATCATCAGATGGTATACATTTAGTGCAAATTACATTTGTATCTGTGGCAGGGCAGAAAACGAGAATAAAGTAAACACAAATTTTGGTATGCTACAATGAATAATTAAAATATTAGTTCGTCTTCAAGATGTTACTTACAGTTATGCGTTTCACATTTAATTTGTCCATATGTGTGAAACGCATAACTGTAAGTAACATCTTGAATACGAACTAATATTGTAATTATTCAGTGTAGCATACCAAAATTAGTGTTTACTTTATTCTCGTTTTCTGCCCTGCCACAGATACAAATGTAATTTGCACTAAATGTATACCATCTGATGATGAGCTGCTAGGCAGCTTGAAACCGCTCATGGTTCAATAAATCTTCATTAAGAAGAAAAAACGCGACTGGTTGAAGTAATTTCTGAAACCTATTTCAAGATACAGTCGCAGGTTCCAACACAATGGATAAAAGTTTTATTTTTGTTTCACTTTTAGGAATAAAAGCACTCTTATTTAAATTTATATATAAAAGTTCAGAGTGCAGTAATTTTAATCAACTAGTTTCGATGGTAAAAAACATCTTTAGGATTGTAACTCCATTGATGTCATGGAGCTGGGCAGGTACCTGGGAGCCTTCTAATGACGCGCTGGAAGGCTCCCAGGTACCTGCCCAGCTCCACGATATCAGTCCTGAAGATGGTCCAAAATTGGATCGAAACTAGTTGATTTTTTAAGAAATTATTGCACTATAGACTGTGGTTTTTTTTTAATGAATCTCGTGTATTAGCGTCGTACTCAAAGCTGCGTCATTTCTGCCGTCGTGTAACTTAATCACAAGAAAACTTTTTAAGTAACTTGTTCTCGATAATCGTCGGTATCTAACAAGTAGACCATATGCGTATCGGATTATAGAATTTCTTTATATTTATGGTACGTGATGTCCAGAACTTAAGTAACAATCAATCAATGTCATTCTGCGAAACTCTCAAAAATTATTGAGAAAATCGACTTTGAAGTTTCGCAAAGTACACGTAAGTAGTAAATACCAATAATTAAAAAAAGTTGTCGCATATATTCATGTAGCTCAGGTAGTAGCATTCTGGCCTTTAAACCCTGGGAGGGGGGCTGATGACCTATGCAGTTTTGTCCCTCTAAAACATCAAATTAAGAACAACAACAACCACCACCACCCTGGGGTCGGTGGTTCGAATCCTGTCATAGTAGATTTTTTATTTTTTCCCGTTGTTTTTGAATACTTACACAACTTTAATATCTAATGGTAATTTTTACGAAAAGTACACGTGTTTTTATGGAAGGTTGTTAATAATGAACGTTTCAATCAAAAAACATAAGCTACATTTTTTACAGTATTGGCTTTACTATTACTGACGACGCTTAGTCTTTGATTGTTCAGTTTGTGAGGAGCTACGGCACTGTATTTGGAAAGTCATCTCCCTGGGTACTTATGGCTTTTCAAGAAGCTACGCTACCCAACCACCGTTTTACATGACAAGATTTTCAACTCGTCTATATACACGTCAACAAAAACTAACTGAATGCGAAAACGAATAATATATATGTACCTGTGGGATTCGAACATTCGACTTACGGATGTGACGCCAGTACTCTACCACCCGAGCTAAACCGACAGATGCTGTAACATTTTTAATTACTAGTACTTACGTGCACTTTGAAAAATTTCAAAGTCTATTTTCTCAAGAATTTTTTAGATTCACGTCGAATGGCTTTCGCTGATTGTTATTTAAGTTCTTAACTTCACGTACCATAAATATAAAGAAATTCTAAAATCCGATACCCATGTGGTCTCCTTGTAAGTGATACACAGAGTGAGGTGGCGCAGTGGTAGCACACTTGACTCGCATCCGGGAGGACGGTGGTTCAAATCCAAATCCGGCCATCCAGATAGGGGCAAATGCCGGGATGGTTCTTTTCAAAGGGCACGGCCGATTTCCTTACCCATCCTTCCACAAAAATCCAAGCGTGAGCTCCGTCTCTAATGACCGCGCTGTCGACGGGACGTTAAACTCTAAACGTCCTAAGTGGTACGTGGTTCTTCGTAATTGAAATCACGCTCAAAAACATTACCGGGTACATTTTGCACTGTAGTGAGACTACTTGCTACCTGTTGGTGTGGTAATGGCATATTGATGTCTCTCCAGGAGCATCACAAATTTCGGGCTAAGGAGGTCGAAGATGTCTGCACTGCAAATCAAAAAATTATATTAATGATGTTTGTAAATAACTTTGCTTATTGGCTTCGTTATTTCGGTTATTTTTCTGTAACTTTCTGGTCACTTTGCACCGTTACGACAATATTTAAAGTAAGCTCGCAAATTTAATTTCGTAGTTTCGATTAGCTACGACAAGGGAGAGACGAAATGGAATAGAGAGAGGGACGTGAGGCTAGAGAGACGAAGACCTGGAACACGGGAAGAAAGGTGGGAGTAGACGGATAGGGAGAGAAGGGGGAGGGAAGGAAAGGAGACACAGACAGAAGGAATGAGGAGCAGATAACAGAATGTATAATTATTGCTTTCCTCAAGACCAATAATGTACAGCATCTTACCGTTACGTTTATGAAAAAAAGTGTAAGGTCCTTATATATTGGGTATGTCACGGAATGTATCATTTCTTCGAGATGTCACTCTAAGAAATTTCCCTTGTAGTAGGTGAAGCGTAACACCTTTCAGCATCTCTGCTGCGTGGTTTGTATCTCTGGCGCTACGATGCCAATACAATTACAGACGTAGTAGTGACGAGTGGTTGAGCAGACGTTGGAGAGTGAAGACTTTCTTTCCTTGTTATTGGCAAAGGTTGCTATAATTTTTGTTTTATGTATGTTAGTAGCAGGAAGTTATTGCAGATCAATGCTTTTTTTTTTTTTTTGTCGTGGAGGTATCTGTTATAAACAATACATTACAGTTAAAAATCACACCTCCGTTGTCCTCTCTTTTATTTAATTTCCGCGGAGTTAGAATTAATTTTTTCTCAACATTCTTATGAGTCATTGTCATTAGATTGTGGCATGCACTGACTGATCTCTGTACTACCTGGATATTTAGCTTCAGTTGCCTGAGCGTGGCAACAATAGATGTTCATATTTCGTTTCTTGGCAAATACAAATATGGCTACTATGAAGAATAACAAGAAAACGAGAAGAAAATAAGTTTCAACTAAGCTTCCATATTAGCCTATTACTTCGGATAGTGACATAAATTAAAGAAAAAAAAAAGTTTGTAAATCTATCGAACCAAACTAAGAGGTCATCAGTCCATAGCTTACAAAAATGTTCAAATGTTTGTTACGCTTATGGGACTTAACTACGGGGCCATCAGTCCCTAAACTTACAAATTACTTATCAACTACCTTATACTAAAGACGACACAAATATCCATGCCCGAGGGGGATTCGAACCCCCGACCGTAGTGGCCGTGCAGACCGTGACTGGAGCGCCTCAATCTCTTCGGCCACCGCGGCCGGCGTAGCTTACAAACTACTTAAACTAAGGTAAACTAACCTAAGGACAAAACGCACATGTACACATGTCCCAGGGAGGACTCGAACCTCCGACGGCGAGCAACCACGCGCTCTGCAGCGAGGCGCCTTAGACTGCTTGGCTACTCCACCGCGACCATAAATTTCACACCAGGAGGTAAGCAAGCAATTCTTTTCACGTTATAACTGTTGGAAATTCGTATGCCAAATTTAAACATGGCAGACAATGAGCAATGGCCGCGGTGGAGTTGCCGAGCGGTCTAAAGCGTCTCGCGGCGGAGCGCGCGGTTGCTCGCTGTGGAGGTTCGATTCCTCCCTGGGGCATGGGTGTGTGTGTTTGTCCTTAGGTTAGTTTACCTGGGTTTAAGTAGTTTGTAAGCTACGGACTGATGACCACGCAGTTTGGTTCCTCTGGGACACAGCTAATTTGATTCCGAATTCTAAAATACATGATTTTCTTTTCGGCAGTCTACAGTCTGCCTTATTTATTCGTCGCTGAATAATGTTAACTTAATCTCTGATTAGTGCGCAAGGCCTTACCTCACTACTGAGAAGTAATAAGTAGTAAAGATTTGCTGACGTTTGAGTTTGTAGAAAACTTAGCGATTCAGAATAACAAGTTTTATTGATCGATTTTTTTTTTTTTTTTCGGAAATCTTTCAAAAGGTCAAAAGATGTAGTCAATCCATTAGATTGTCAATCATCTTAAAAACATATTTTTTCAGCCTTCATTTTTCATAGCGACAGCAACGCCAAGCTGGGTACTGATGAATTTTCTCGGTGGTCCGCGTATTATTTTCTTTAGATTTATTTCACATGGGGTGAACCTCAGTGAAGCGTAGCCGTGTTCAGTTTGTTCTAATGGATGATAAACACAGCAAAGTTGCTGCTTCTGTACGACATGTGGGAAATTCTCCTTAAAAAAAAAAAAAAACTTTGGAGGGTATTAACGTTCTATGAGTTGTGGTGTACATTTAGTTTGGACTGTTGGCGTTCTCCTCTTCGTCTCGGATTGGAAACTGCAGCAGCGGCCCTGGCTGGTGGGCTGTATCTCGAGGCCGAGAGGCTCGGCTCTGTTGAGAGGGCAGTGGCATTGAGAGGCCAGGCGTACGCTCGCGTGCACTTCCTGCGTCCATCCGCCCGCCGCTCCCCCGTGCTGGCGGGGGGATCGATGTGGGGCCCTCTGCCCGCTGTTAGGGCGCATGAAAGGGGAGGGGGTGCTTCTGAATGCCAGGCCCGACTCCGCGGTTCCACAAGTTTGCGAGGCCCCCACTGCACCTAATGGCACAGAAATGGGAACTTCAAGCAGTGCAAGAATTTCGCCGCGGGCGTAGTTCACCAGGGCCATGACGACACAGGTTTAGGTATGAAGCTTTACCCCAAGCCTGGATTCTACATCATTATATAAATACGCTAACACGAAAATTGTGGTACAGATGACTAATTTATTCGTACAAGAAGGCCAATGAAAGTTACATAATTCGAAAGATTGTTTGTCGTAGATTTTACGAATATAAATATTATGTGTGCATTTACCCATTAAAAGTGGTAAAAGGAATTATAAATTTTCCTATCTACAGCTCGAATCAAGTTCTACATTCTCCAACAATCTGCTCATTGATTGGCTATTCACCTCGACCGAAGACGCTGTAATGCAGCGCATCTGCAGTATTAAAATAACGTATTAAAATAAGTGAATATCGAAACATGGAGTGCTCCCAACTCATTTTCTTGTGCCGTTCAAATGCTTCATTTTCGCAGTGATTAAAAGTGCTTAAAGGAAATGGATGTTTTCATATGAATGCCGATATAAAGGATGCTGCGCCGGGAGAGGCATCTAGCGGTGCTCGGGTGGAACTACGAAGTCGAGAATGCCGATATAAATCATGATGCACCGGGAGAGGCATGTAGCGGCGCACGGGTGGAACTACGAAGCCGACATGTTGTCAGCTCTGGAATTGTGAATATCGCAGTATCGAAATAACAGTATTTATTGGCGTTGTATAAATATACGGACACCGAAACTGTAGTTCCATTTCAAATATTAGAATAATGAAAGTTATATATTTCGAAAATGGCATGAGTATATACTTCGGTTTTTATTTGTTGTTTTTGTGTCAGTCATTTTCCTTAACACGTAAAAGATGCCGTTTCATACCTCCCAGTGCCGGTTATATTTTACCAAATGTCCCAGCGGCCGCCGATGATAATGTTGGCAAAAGATGCTGAATAGTGAGAATCCTGAGAGTCTTCATTTTAGCCAATCGCTTGACAACGCTGATCTTTTCTCATGGAATCTTCGCTTTACGAGGGCAATTATTTTTACTTAGCGGACGAAGGTACATACAAGAACCTCAACCATAAAGGAGGAACAGCATTATTTGTTTACTTCATGGTCTGTAAGATACACTAATCGGAGTCATTCTATGTGGTTCGAATAAATGGGCAAAGATTTTCTATCGTGTTGTTGATGTTGCCAACATAATCACGCGAGGCCGCCGACATGATACGTAAAATTGTATCCCCAGTGACCATTGTAAACACAATTGGTCGATTTTCGACCACGTGCAATATTAATGTACGTAGATACTCTGCAAATCACATTTAAGTGACTGGCAGAGGGTTTATTAACCACTTTCATAACCTTCCTCTACCATTCCACTCTGTAATAGCGCGCGAGAAGGAAGAACACCTAACTCGTTCCGTTTTCGATATGATTTCTCTTATTTTATTGGGATGGTCATATGTCTCTACGTAGGTGTGTGTGCTAGCAAAATATTTTCACATTCAGAAATCGGTGATTGAAATTTCACAAATAGATCTCGCCGCAACGAATAACGTCGTTCTGTTAATGATTTCCTTCTCAAATCGTGGAACATTTCCGTGACGCTCCCCCCCCCCCCTCCTATAACGTCATAAAACAAAACGAGCTGACGTTCTCAATGTCCTCCGTCAGTCCCACCTGGTGAGGCAACAGTAACGTAACCTCTGGTCCGCCTTCCTCACAATATTTTCTCCAGTCTAAGCTGTTCATAATTGTAACTCCTAGGTATTTGGTAGAATTTAAAACCGTAAGTTTTGACTGATTTATCGTGTAATTGAAGTTCAGTGGATTTCTTTTAGTGGTCATGTGTGTTACTTCACATTTTTCATTATTTGGTGTTAATTGCAAAATTTCATCAAGATCAGTACGAAGATATAGATTTACATGGACACATTGATAACGCACTTTCACTTTTTCTCAAATTTTCTGGCTGGTTTTCCAAATAATGGAACGAAACCTGTTTAAGAACCTTCCCCATGTAATTTTGTGTGCGTGTACCAAATTTGATCTTGTGAGTTATAAGAGAACAGATAGACAACAAATGCGTCTTAATATAAAAGAAACTCATTGGTTTTAAGTGCCAATAAGTGTCATTGCTTCTGATGCACTGTGTTGTTTGTGACAATATAGGTACACAAAAACAGCAGTCACGGTTTTTTTTAATTGCTAGAACTGAAGTCGACAAAAATCCTCTCGTATCATTGTTTTACATAGAAAGATCTACCAGTTTTCAGTTATTGTGATCAGCCACTGGAAAGTTTATTGAACTCCCTGTCTTGGTGAGGAAAAAACGGCACAATTGTCTACAGGTCACTGTGTTTTACAGCTGACCTCTGGTCTTTCAGATGAAGTACAGCGTGGCACAGATCAGCCATGATCTTAGCCGATTGAACAGTGTACTGTAATTCATGAAGAATGTGTTCTTTCTTTCATCTTTCTTTCTATCCTAAATCATCTGGTAATTAATCTATGACACGTTGTCTTCGTGATTTACCACTTCTAAAAGTCTAGCGACATGCAACAATGTACTGAGAATGCAATACCGGTGACACTGAAAACACGTTTTGCGGAAAAATTAACTTGACGCGTTTGAGATTTCTTCTCTTCGCATAAACGTCGCTAAAGTGACTTCACCGCACTGCAGGAGTATAAGTGATGGCTTGACGCATTAATCCCGAATGTATTTGTCTCTAAAAAGTTTTCCTGTGCAAGTATCTGTCTGCTTTATTTAGGGGTTGGTGGAGAAGTCGAAGCGTAGAATGACGTCACCCTGCAACGTACGCAGACATCTTATTTTCAATCGACTGTGCCCATTCGTAGCTCACATAACATAAATATCAAACTATACGTCCTGATCTGTGTATCTGCAAGGTATGGCTCTGAGTTAAGTCCTATAAATAATTGTATCTTTCTATTTTAAGGAAAAAATAGGCGGAGTCAATTATCGGTGGGAACCTACATGTTTCTTACATTTATGATCAACTCGATTATTCGCTGTATAAATATATCTGCCTTCACGGTAGACGTCAAAAATTACGGAAGCGGGAAAGTGAAATCCATAGAACATTACACACACAACCGGGAAGGAAATACTTTTTCCCCGCGCTGCGTCATTGTGACATGATAGGGGAAGTAGGAAGATCTCACACTAATATGACAATTTCAATACACCTGTGAGCAGGATTCGTCAAAAAATGACAATAATAAATAAATTACAATTGCTCTCAGAGTTGAGTCTTACCTCTTCGATCGTAGACTAGAATGTGATGATCTAGGCGAATCAACGATCGTTAACGCGGCTGGGTGGCTTGAAAGAATGGTTTCGATATGTCAATATTAGTTGAAACTTGCCTATTGTAAGATAATCAATCTATTAAATGATCAGGAGGTGGATAATGTCTTGACGTTCCAATGTATAAATGCACTATGTCAATGGATGACAATTATTATTCGAAGGCGCAAGGTTAGTGACACTAAAAGTGGGCCATTTGCGATTACCTTCTGATGGCTTGAAATTTAATTGCATATAGCTCCTTAACCATTCATCTGCGACGAAAATTGTATAAGCGAATTTGTAGAAGAGAAAATTCTCCACAACTTAGCTCCCTTAAGTTTTTTTCATATTTCGTATCGTTTGAGAGATATTTGCAAAAATAACGGAGATTTGGCACCCTCCATTAAATTAACGAAAACCAGCCGTTGCGAGATGTCACGTGACTTCCTCGCCCAGAACTCTCTCTGGCATACGCCATCTTGCGTTGCGTATTTGATGATTTTCTTATTGTAACTTACACGTTGTCATTTCAAAGCAATGGCGCACTAAAGAGTGAACAAAACCACATCGTTCTTCGTACGGTAAATGATAATCTAGTGTTTACAAATGCCATATTAGCATCAGTTAACAACGCCAATCAATAGTATGAGATTAAAGGACTTATCTTTTGATTGATAGCCGTTGCGTAGTGGGCAAAGCGTTAGACTGTGACGCTAAAGCTCGGTGGTTCGGTACCCGCCACTACCTAATTTTTTTCCTAATAGGGTTTCAGACACTTATTAATTTTTTATTATTTATATCATTATTTTGGTCCAAAATGTTTGCAAAAACTTACAAAACTACAAATCTAAAGTGGGGCGAAAAACACGTCAGTGCGGTTTTTTTTTTTTTTTTTTTTCTCCCAAATCTTGCACCGTTTCAAATATATTAGAGAATAAACGGCGATTTGACACTGCATGTCTGTACCGTGTTCCCACTGTGTTCCGCCGTGTTCGCACCGTTCAACCAACTGACAAGAAATAATACGGACATAATTGTAGGCCGCCAGCAACCAGAACTTCCGTCTGGCATTATGCTCCATCTCGGCCGGTATGCGTGGGATTGAAAAAGATTTCAAGTAGAAGGTAGTTTTGTTTGAAGCTTTTATGATATTTTGACTGTTAAAATTGGTACACACGTGTAAAGAATGAAGAATTATATTTCTTTGTTAGACATTTATAGGAGGTTCGACGAACAGTTTGATGTTGATATTTCATCTAGGTATTAATATATCGCAGGAAAATAACCTTTTTTAAAGAAATAAAATATAAGTAATGAATCATAATTAATAAGCATGATTTATGATAATTGGGATTGGTTTCTTTATTTCTGAACGTTGTCCCCAAAATATATTATTTTTACCGCAAGTGAATTTCCTTGAAAAGGTCGTCCAAAAAAGGCTGAAGATTAAAATAACTTTTAGAAATAAAAATCGCACTGCCTTGTTTTTCTGCCCACTTTTGCAAATATTTCGATCAGAAAGATATAGATAACAAATATACATAATAAAATATAAAAGTTATGTTTTATTAACTTTTATAATTAATTTTCTAATATTCTATTAAATATTATTTTTATGTTTACTCTTCTTTTACTTATTCTTTCTTATTTTTGTCCCAGATATTTGCAGAAATCATAAAACTGGACGATAATCGTAAGTGAGCCGTAAAATACGTCTCTAAGATTCCTTCATTATTTTTCTATGTGACACGTGATGGTTCTCGCCCACTCTGTTTGACGTTTATAAAAGAGGAAAGCAGTTTGTAGTGTGAAGCGACGAAACACGCGAAGTGCATTCAGCGCGGGGCGGGCTGCGGAGTGTAGAAAAGAGAGGATGTGGGTATTATTGCTCGTGTTCGTGGCACAGCCGCTCCCGTGCTTGCCGGGTTGCAGTATGTCAGGCGTACAGTACCAGCTGCCTGCTACTCTATTGCTGGATGGGCAATGAGAAACGAACGTTACAGCAAAGACATCAAGTGGCTGAGTGATGCTATCGATACTGACACTGGAAGCAGTTTATTAACATTGTGACATATTGGTTAGTAAACATATACAAAAACTGGAACTTACTGGCGCTTGCGTGAGTGGAAAAGTCACTTGCATCATTCGACTCTGTTGTGTTTTCCAGTAAGTCAGCAGCAACCGAGTCAAATAAATTACGTTATTGCGACTTCCTTCAGTTGCGAGGTACATTTTGCCATTAGTTTCCTGCACCGCCGAAATCCATCGCCGATTGGATAGTATTCATGAGGATAAAGTTAAGAGTGATGATGTTGAGCCGCGGCGGAGCGTCCGAGCGCGTTGAGGCGTTATGCTGTGATGCGTGAGGCATCGGGGGTTCTAATCCCTCCTCGGGTATGGATGTTTGTGCCTTATTTAGTATAAGCTAGTTCATAAGTAGTTTGTAAGTTTAGGGACTGTTGACCTAGTAGTTTAGTCCCATAAGCTCTACAAACATTTGATGGTGTTGAGAAATTAATCCAGAAAATTCAGTGGTAGTAGCAGAAACATGCGTTATCGAAGTGTTGGAGGACAACATTGAGAGTTGACAAACTTGTGTAGCATGTTGCCGATATTAAGAGTACGAAACGTTGGGTCACAGTTTCCGAACTTGTTGAAGGGGTCTCATATAACATTGTCACTTAGAGTTTAGGTGCCAGATTGTCTTACCGATGTGTATAAAACTGATGGAATGCGTTTTGCTTTGACGTTCTGCACTACTATGAAGATAGAAATTTCTGACCTAGGGACGAGTGGTGGGTGAACCCTGAAACGAACAAACAGACTAAATATGAAATGTAGGGACGTTCTTCCAGTGAGCCTACAAAATTCATGTAGACGCTGTGAAGATGTTAATACTTTCCTGATATCCCAGAGGAATATTGGCAATAGAAATAGATTTGGTGAGCGAGAATACTGTTAAAGTGTTCGTAGTAAGATAGTTAAGAATTTCCTAAGGTCAGCCGGCCGCAGTAGCCAAGCGGTCTGCGGCGCGCCAGTCATGGTCTGCACGGCCGCTCGGTCGGGGGTTCGAATCTCCCCTCGGGCATGGATGTTGTGCCGTCTTTAGTATAACCTAGTTCATAAGTAGTTTGTAAGTTTAGGTACTGATGATCCCGCAGTTAAGTCCCATAAGCTTAACAAACATTTGAACATATTATACTTCACAACTGCACGCGACCTTATATTCGCAGTCGAACGAAAGAAAAACTACGTATCTGCAAGATTTTCGACTTGCAGTTAATCACCTATAGTCCGGATATGGCGCCTTGCGACACTTAATCTTTATATCAAGGTGAAGTTCGTTATCGGTGACAAGCTTAAGAACGCTGTCAGCATTCTTTGATGAATCGCTAAAGAAGCTGATTGCACTGTACAACGAAGATTACGTGCAGAAATATCAAAATGTTGTATAGCAAATTGTAAACATGTTTTAAACATCCAATCGAGTCCAAATATATGGTTAGTCCTCCTCCTTTCGCGCATGAGTGAAGAGTTGTACGTTGGTTACATTAATGCTCGGAACTTTATACTCGATCTTCTGGCTAACTCTGACTCTCGTGTGAAATGAAAAATATTACAATTACAATTAAATTACATTCGTCATGTAGGTTGGTTATGGCTAATATTTTGAACTTAACAGAGTCTTTGATGATAGAAAGTGTAAGCATTCGAACACAACGCACTCGATCTTAATTTTTATGTGTTATTCTTCATATTATTTGCGCATAACATAACCTGCAAATATGCATTAGCAGATGATTCTATATCTTCGTGTTTAGATAACATTGAATTTTTTCTTAAGGTAAATTATAGAATTTCGTTCGTATCGCCCACGATTACTATTACTATTTTGAAGCGATTATATGTATCAAGTTCATCAGACAAGATTATTTTTATGATAACAACATGTCTCAACAATCCTGTAACATTGTTTGCTCTCTACAATCAGTTACTTAAACGCCATTTTGTTTAATGCAAGCAGAGGCAACTGATTTCACAGAGTATTGTCAAGCTCAAGATGAATGAGTAAAGTGTAGAATATCGCACTTGCGGTAAGACAGCTGAATTAAGTGAGAGTAAGGTGGAACTCGAACGCTGATCCTTTCTTCTGCGAGCAGTGCTACAACTGAATGTGCTACTAGTCCGTACGAGTCCATTCCAGTGATGTTCTTCTGACGAATCTGTCACTCTGTTCCTTTAAAAAAAGAAAGAGAGAAAAACAGTCTGATTGTGAGGTTCAGGAACGTAAAACTTCAGTGTTAAAGCACATAAGTTTACAGGCACATACTACTTCAGTTACTGTGGTGTGGTGAATGTCATGAATACAAATAAATTTGTCATTGGAGATACTTTGAGTCTTTGTTCTCAGAACGCAGATTTCATGTGGCCTCTGTTTATTTTTTGTCTATTTCTAGTCTTCAGTTGGTAAGGCGCCGATAAAATTGCGTTAGGTACTGCATGCCAATTACTTCTATTTTCAGTAGGTAGCATTCTGGGAAAGATACTAGCCACTTCCTTACAAGAGCGTATGAATTAAGCAATAACAGTGTTGTGTGTGTGTGTGTGTGTGTGTGTGTTCCACAACGTGTTTAAAAAAAGAATAAAAGCTTATTTATTCAAATAATCTTTGTAATTCTATGGGACCAAACTACTTTGGTCATAAGTCCCTAGACTTACAGAATATTTCAATTAAGTTAAACTAACCTAAGGACAACACACACGTCCATGCTCGAGGGAGGATTCGAACCTCCGACGCGGGTGGCCGCGCTATCCGTAACGTGGCGCTCCAGACCGCTCGGCTACTCCAGCGCTGCGCCTATTTATTGGTAAGTTCCTTTAGTCGCCGTCGTTGTGCGGGTGTGTTTATTGAATTCTTGAGTCAATCCACCACCTTCTTTCCCCTCGGTCCATCGCCTCCCGGCGAACTCTTTACCTGTTTGTTTTCCTTCCACACTGTTCAATTCTTATGACGTCATATCTCGTGAATAACCTAGATTAACATAATTTTCCACGTTCGTAGAGTGCAATATTAGAAAACCGTATGCGAAATTCGCTGACAATACAGTTTTTAGTAAACACGTAATAAAACTTAGCCTGGTGATGAGGCTTTTTTTCCGTCAATCTCATTGTTTATGACGTCATTTCTCTTAAACTGTGTTCTAGGTTGGCCTCAGTCCCACAGCGATTGTTGCCTGGCGTTTAAGGAATGTGTACTAAGTACAGTACAATAGTTTAGGAGATACGGAACGAAAACACAGAAACAAAAGGGGCGTGAAAGATACACACAGTTCTCAGAAGATCAAGTTTTAGATACGATGTTACGAATGATGTGTCCACCATCAGCAGCAGCAGCACTAGCGCCATCGAGACGTTCGCTAAATTCGTCATCTTTATTCATCTGCGTGTACGATGCTGTAGTGGCTGTCATTCTGTTCATTTCTTCTATCACGCGAGGCAAAAAGAAGATGAATATACTTTCCTTCATATGTCCCCACAAGAGAAAGTCGCATGGAATCATGTCGCAATCTTGAAAGCCAAGCTGTGTTGGGGTGCCGTGCACCCTATCCAGCATTGAAGCACAGTGTCATTGGAAAAACTGACGTACGTTGATATACATTGTGGTTGGCACCATCATGTTGGAAAATGAGAGCACGAAACACTCACCTAAAGTTAACGTTTTTTGTCATGTCTCTTGAAAAATTGGAGAGCTTTTTTTCCTCCTCTAGGAAATGATTGGAATGAGATATCTTAAAATGCATAATATCTGGATTTTTCTATAACTTCAGGAGCACTCCGTTGACTTCATTTACCAACAGAACGGAGCTCAACTAACACAAACGTTCATCTCCTTAATGACACTACCTCAATGCTGGATAAGTTGCACGGAATCGCGAGATAATGCCTTTGAATCGTGGCTGCCAAGATCACCAGACAGTACCCCAGGGGATTACTTCCTGTGGAGTGTTTGTGGAGGAAGTGTGTTCATCTTCCTTTTACCTTATGACAAATAAATGAAGAAGAGAAAGACAGTCGGCATGACGTCTGTGAATGCAGATACACGCTGTACGTGAGCGGTCGTGCATGTGTTGCATACTTAAACATTTTTATGCTACGAACAGAAGTGGACATCGGCGCTCTACTGTATCTGTCGAGTCGTATCCGTATACAATTTCATCGATCAGAGACCTTGTAAGCTGAGAATAAATGGTAGGACGATAAGAAAGCGGTCATTATTCAACCGCTGGCGGTATGACTTATCATTACGATGGGTGTCCTCCCCGTTCTGTTTGTGTTGTGGTTTCGCAGCTGCAGAGCGATAGAAGCGGTGGGATATCGCCAGCACGCGCAGAGCAAAAGGAAGGGAATAGCGCAGCGGCCCCCGGTAGCGATAGGGGCAGGGCAGGGGGGTGATTTAGCGCTGTGGGCCACGGAGCGCACTGTTAGGGCGGGACCAGGTCTGGATAACTGCCAAGCCGCGCCGGCAGCCCCGTATGTCGGCACTACGTTATATGTCTTCCTTTTTGTTACGCTTTATTGTCGAACAGCGCCACAGCCAGTTCTAGGCGATGTTAGGGTGGGGTAGGGACTCGACATTCACTTCTGTGTAAGCAGTTCTGGCAATACAAAAACATAACCTGCAGTGTCCCCTCTCTGTAGCGTGCTCGAACTCCACAAGCCTTGATAATAGTTGCGAATTGCTGTTGCATATACTGCAAGAAATTGTGAATGTTAGAGAAGTCTTTAAACGACTACAGCCGGCCGCGGTGGCCGAGGGGGACTGAGGCGCTCCAGTCACGGTCTGCACGGCCACTACGGTCGGGGGTTCGAATCCCCCCTCGGGCATGGATATTTGTGCCGTCCTTAGTATTAGTTAGTTCATAAGTAGTTTGCAAGTTTAGGGACTGATGACCCCATAGTTAAGTCCCATAAGCTCTACAAACATTTGAACGTTTTTTGAAACGACTACACCTCCGGAGATTAACCCTCCGTCAGAAGGTTGAATCGTGTATCACACGTACAAAGATTATTTTACAAGGTCTGTTAAAAAAGAAAAAAATCCGAAACTTTCGTACTTAAACGCCAATGGTTGGAGCGAAATACGGTTGGCATCCCTGCTGATGCCTGTGCCTGTAAAAATGTTAACCGATCGTACAGAAATGTGAGAAGTTAACGGACTTAAATGTGTCGAGGCGATTCATGTCTCTTGAATGACTATAATGAATAACAGAATCACAACGCACGACGACATAACTGTGCAGCCTTCCTTATCCTCCGTACTCGCCAGACCTGGCCACCTAGAACTGGCCCTTGCAGACACACACACACACACACACACACACACACACACACACACACACACACCCGCGCGTAGAATTTTATGTACACCGGTAACTTTCCATCCCAATATACTCCACCCTTTTATCATTACCAACCCTCAAGTAACAATGCAACCAATACAACAATTTTCAAAGAGTAAAAATAATTTTCAAAGAGTAAAAATAATTTTCAAAGAGTAAAAATAATTTTCAAAGAGTAAAAATAATTTTCAAAGAGTAAAAATAATTTTCAAAGAGTAAATATAATTTTCAAAGAGTAAATATAATTTTCAAAGAGTAATTATTGTTCCGCATTTCGCGTTATATTCTTCAAATTACTAAATATCTTTCAGATCGCTATAAAAGCGTGCCTAAAACCTTCCTCAGGTATAAATTAGTAACTGTACAAATATTTAAGTCTCTGCGTCTTGTAGTTCGGACGTGATAAGCGTACACCGAACATACATTCACATTAATGTATATAGATAAATAGCTATCCGATCGCCATAAAACCGTGCCTAAAGCCTTCCCCGGGTAGACATTAGTAACTGAACAAATTTTTAGCTCTTTATGTCTTGTGGTTCAGACGTGATAAACGTACACCGAACATACATTCATATATAAATAAAGTCGTCTTGAAAGGACGATCATTTACAAGGTTAGACGAGTTAAAAGAAATTTCGCAGACGACGCTTCTCGCGATCCAGCAAGATGCATATCAACAGTTTTTAGAAGTTGACAATGGAAAAGTGTTCAAGTGCAGTAACAATTGCGCAATAGGCGATTTCGGAGGCCATGAACAATAAGTATAAATTTCGTGCGCAAATGTGCGGAATGTTTTGAGCAGACCTAGTAGTATATTGAAAGAAAGAGGACTGACCACAGAGACACTCCCAGTGGAGTGATAGCACCTGAAGATAGAACTGTTTTGGCAGTTCTTGGTCGACTTCCTGTGTTGGAATCAGTTCTTGCTGTGAACGCCGAACCTGTTAAGTACTAACAGAGCACATCGGTATCGGATTTTAAAATTTTTTGATACTTACGGTACGTGAAGTTCAGAACACAAGTAATAATCAGCCGAAGCCATTCGACGCAGCTCTAAATAATTCTCGAGAAAATCGACTTTGAAGTTCTGCAAGTTGTATAACTGCCAATAATAAAAAAACAAATTGCAGCATCTGTCGGTATAGCTCAGGTGGTAGCGTTGTAGCCTTGCAACCGTAGGGTCGGTGGTTCGAATCCTGCAGTGACATTTTTTTTCCGTTGTGTTTGAATACTTACACAATTTTAATATTTAATGCACATATTATTGTTCGTAATTTTCTATATTTTCAAAAATGTTGTTAATGACTGTTTCTATAAAAAAAGTGAGTTACTTTTTTTATCCTATTGGCTTCAATATCAGTTGACGACGGTATTGTTTGATTGTTCGCTTTGTGAAGAGCTACGACGCAGTTCTTGGAAAGTCATCTCCATAGCTGCTAATGGCTTTCCAAACAACTAACCTGCTCAACGATCACTTTAAGGGATGACAAGGTGTTCAGCTCGCCTGCATACACATAAGCAAAAACTGATAAAAAAACGTGCAATTAGAGATCCTAAAATGTTTTGTATAACTGGATTCGAACCACCGACTCTATGGTTGTGAGGCCAGAACTCCACCACCTGGAACGAATTAGGTAATCATATTCCAACTTGGGCCAGGTTATTGTTTTTAGTCATTTAGGAGCCTAATACTTCAGTAGATACTTTCACCAACTCTCGATATGCCTGTGACGATACGAGAAGCACTCTCTCTTTACCCACAGTCTAATGAAGTTCCAGTAGGCCTATTCCGTGGGTAAGTCGAATACCTCTGATAGAGGTGCTGAACAGAGACCTTTGAAATAAGTAATTCAGGAGCGAAACTGAAAATGCAATTGTAATGAGTTTCCTGATAACTTGGGCATAAAACAAAAATAGCGACCGCTACTATCAAATTGTACTCCACCATGTTTAGCAATACGGATGCACATTAGGACCGGACTCCAATTGCGGGAATCCAATTATGGGAATTAGGTTTCTGACAGGCTACGTGCTCGTGTAGGCCGTGCAGGTATGTGGAGGCCGTGTGCCTGGGGGTGCTAGGGTTAGCATCTGTCTGGTAAGCAGGCCCGGTCTCGGCACAAATTTTCGAATGTCCTAACAGCTACTGAGACAGACACTAGCACAATTAAATCTCCATACAACACGTGCTCATAGCAAGGAATTTGAATCAACACCGTCGCCGATGCTTACTTAAACATTGCTGTCGCTCTGCATACTGTCGTGGAAACATAAGAACGCCGGCCGCGGTAGCCGAGGGGACTGAGGCGCTCCAGTCACGAGCTGCACGGCCACTATGGTCGGGGGTACGAATCCCCCCTCGGGCATGGATATTTGAGCCGTCCGAGTTCGTAAGTAGTTCATAAGTAGTTCGTAAGTTTAGGGACTGATGACCCCGTAGTTATGTCCCATAGACACACACACACACACACACACACACACACACACACACACACACACACACAAAAAAAACCACCATAAGAACACTCTGTTGCATCGAGTCTCTTAAGTAACGACTTATGTTCAGGCTCGACATTGCACGGAGTGAACACACATTTAGCGCAGATACGACGTAATCCGTAACCCTCTGTTTCTGTTCTTTCAGTGGCCAGCAACTCACTGCGTGGTCAGCTATTCTAAAAGCGTAAATATTAGCACATTGCTGGTCCCTTTGGTGCAGACGTGTATAAGTAGCGGGTCGCGGGATGCGCAGCAGACGTGACGTTATGTCTAGGGAACGCGGACAGATTCCCGCCGGCATTGAAAGCCCGCCTTTCTAAATAAACGCCCCCAGGTTATGTTGAGATTCGGGGCGCGACGCACCACGCCTCCCAAAGTTCCACATCTGCGTTTGTGCGCATTCCGACACAAGTGCGCCGAGAAGATGGTAAATCGGGAACTTGTTTATCTTCCGAAAGTAGCGGCTGCTTGCTAGGAGTTAGCGCACACCGTCTAGGCGGCTGCTAGAAGCCGGGATGCGATCCTGGCATATAGTATCTTGACGTGCGTTATTACATCAGTCCCGACTAGTAACAGAATTACTGTGCTCCCGATAGCAGAACCGCTCTATGGAATGGACATTGTTTCGGCAGGAGTCATTTGCCTGTGATTCCCCGATGTTGGTTGCTGTACAGTGCTGTTGATCACAATAGCTCAGCACCAGTGTGAGTAGTAGGCCGCATTACCCTTCCCAAATAAAGTAAGGCACTTCCGTAAATCTATTTGTTTTCTTGCATCCTCCTGTAACTGACCGATTACTGTAGAAAGTCGGGGATAACTGATATTAGAGGAAAACTCATCAAATGATCTATATCTATAAATGTGAATGTCTGTTCGGTGTACGTTTATCACGTCTGAACCACAAGACATAAAAAATTTGTACAGTTACTAATGCCTACCCGGGGAAGGCTTTAGGCACGGTTTTACGGCGATCGGATTGCTATTTATCTATATGTATTAATGTGACTGTTCGGTGTACGCTTATCACGTCCGAACGACAAGACGCAGAGACTTAAATATTTGTAGTGTTACCAATTTAAACCTGAGGAATGTTTTAGGCACGGTTTTGTAGCGATCTGATAGATATTTAGTAATTTGAAGAATATAACGCGAAATGCGGAACAATAATTACTCTTTGAAAATTATATTTACTCTATGAAAATGGTTTTATTCGTTGCATTGTTGCTTGAGGGTTGATAATGATAAAAGGGTGGAGTATATTGGAATGGAAAGTTATCGATGTATATAAAATTCTACGTGTGTGTGTGTGTGTGTGTGTGTGTGTGTGTGTGTGTGTGTGTGTGTGTGTGTTAATATTTCGCTCTGCAGCGAAACCTACAGAACGCAAATGAATGGTCTGTGTGTAATTGTTGTCCGAAGTCTCCGGTTGTATACCATAGCAGTTCCATGCCGATCGCTATAAGGAGGTGGAAGATATGGTGGTTGAAAGTCGTCAAATTATAAAAAATCTCGGACTGAAGGCCAGCGATGACGTTTGCGATTCTATAGCAAGGTGGTTACATACAACGAAACGTGATGCAACAGACCATATCTTTGGTCTATGCGTGCTACAAAGTCTTCAGCTCTTTCTCTGTAAGGATAAGCATACGGATAAGGAAATATAAGAATAAATAAATAAAGCAGTAAAAATAAATTTCCTTCTTTGGAAAAAAAATAGATTTCACGTTTCGCGCAATATCTTTCATAATCAACCAACACGCGAGCGGAGCCGCGGGTTTAAGCTAGTAGCTTATATTTTTCAGTAGCATACTAACCTGTAACTTTTTTCCTTTATTATAAAGGGCGGGGGGGGGGGGGGGGGTGATATATCAAGGGAGATCAACGATTGATGTATTGTGAACTGAACTTCCTTTGGTTCAAAACACAGTTATATTTTATGACACTGGCATAACCGTTATCACACAACATTGGTTGTCTCCGAGGTACATGGTGTAGTGGCTAGCAGACTGAGCTCACGTTCGGGAGGTCGGTGTTTCAAACCCGCTTCCGGCCATCCGGAATTGGGCTGTTCATGATTTTCCTACATGCAGAAGCAGGGATGAGTACTTCCAAAGGAGACGACCATTCGTAACTAAACAATTGGAGCTTGTTGACGGAAACCTTAAATCCTGCTCTTCCTTCTTCAGCTGCTAAAATGTAAATCAAGAAACCAGTAAAATAATTGACTTGGTTCTACTAAAAAACCAAATGTGATAAATGTCATCAAGCGTGATTTCTCTGTAATAAAGTTAATGTTATTACCCTATTGTAGTAGACAAATTACGGCTAAACTAACTTCTCCCGCCACTTCAATAGGCACATCCTTGAAAATAAGTCTTCTTTCCATATTTTGTCCCGTATTCAGTAGGTCGGCTTCGTTACTTGTTATTTAGCATGTTATTTAAGAAGTGGCTGGAAACTCTTCTTGCTGAGGGGAAAAAAATCTGCAAACAGCAAACCTTTGCACTTCGTGTAAATTAAACTGTTTCCTTTCATAGATTTTTGCTTTAAATCGGTCCACCATTTACACATACACAGGCGATATTGCAGCGTGCGACGTTTCACTACTGCTATGTTGCTGCGGAAATTGAACAATTAGTTCAACTAATAATTAAATTAACTGACAACATTTAACTGTTAGTAAATTCGTAAACGCTCTTCTAATTTTAGAAATAAATAGAAGCAAGCAGTTAATTAAAAATAAATGGAAAAATACCGCTGAGTAATAGGGAATGCGATGTAATATAAATTTTTTTGCCATTAACCTCTTCTCCTATTGATGCTTGTGTGCGCTTGCAGCTGGAAGAACCAACTTATATTCCACAAAGGGCTAGTGTTATTTATTTTAGAAAATCAAAGTGCTGAGTACGTTTATGTAGACACAAATTTTTGGAAGGTGCAATATCAAAAAGTAAAAGTTCTACGGTGCACTGAGGCGTGAAATACACTCTAAAAGCTAAATTATTAAGCTAGAGATTTCACGCATTGATGAAAATATGGCAAATATAGAGAACACATGATCAGATGTAAAGGACTGTTCTTGGACGTAGCTTTAGGCGGAATGAAGCTGTACTTCAGTGAACGCAAACACGCACACAAGTTTATAGTGCTTAGACGTATCTAAATACCACAGGACTATATACAATGATTGCTGGACATGAACTAGTCGCTTCTCGGCTGTGTGAGTTGGGCGTATTTTTAGTGGAACAGTCCCAGTGTCGCCCTTGCGTCGACTCCAGGAATAGAGCTTGTCCCAGATGACGTTCGGAAAATGTACGCAAAGTCACATATCTCACTATATTTTCGTCAACATGCTGAAGGCGATATAATATGAAACGAAGAAAACAGGGAATATTTATCAAAGTGCCCGGACTCTGTTAGCAACGTAAGATAATTTCAAATAATTGTTCCATTTACACTGGAGTTCGTAGACTCAGGAGTGGGATGCTTAGTGCAATGAAGCTCTTGTCAACTAGTACGTCAGAGATGTTATGTGACGTCGACACTTTTAAAGTTTTACAGCTTTCACTTAAAACAACTCTGTTTTCTGTCCCCTTTCCTTCAATCGTGTTACCACGACGTATTTGCACCTGTTGCTATTTGTACTAGCAATGAAGAACTCCTGATAGACATAGTTGTTTTCTGTCGCGTCGGAATAGACAAAAAGGCCTTTTACAGTTTTTCACTAACCTGATGTCTTATCAGATTATATACCAGTGCAAAGGGATACCGCTCGGGTCACAGATCCGTTGACTTGAAGTGAGACTGTAATTCTTAGGTGAGGTTCTTTGGGTTCTGATATAAGCTGATAACATATAGTTGTTAGGAATACCAGTAAAGTAGCAAACTACAGTCAGATGCACACGTATGCAACAGTTATATAATTAAGTTATACGAAATACAATAAAACTTTTGTTACGAAAAATGGGTTATTCAATAATTAAGGTACGCTACTCTGATGTTCGAGCGGCGAAACGCGTATAACTTACTAGCTGAAAAACCGCCGTAGCCTTGAGTTAGTACTTCTCCTTATAATGTATACAATACTAATTTAAAAAATTGGCGCGTGCCATCTCTCAATATGTTGACAGCAACCAATTAGATCATTTCTCTTACCAAACTGACGCACTTTCCCACAGAAGGGACCTTATGCAACTTCTTACACAGTCAGCTTTCTCGCACCACTGCGAGAACTCTCGAGCTAACCCGCAACTGGGGGGGGGGGGGAGGCTGCCAAAACCGGAACCATCACACAGTTCTTTATGTCTCCAAATACGTGATTGCATGTGTGGACCAAGGTGTTGGGTGTACAATTTAATAAACTCCAAAGGGGGAAAAAACAAATCAAATTCGACGTGTTCTACATTGCACATTCTCGTTGTATTCAGGGGAGAGTCGATCCAATCTGAAGCATGTCGTCTACGACCCCGACACTGATTTTGACGCTTACCGCACAATGAAACTTGGGCTCTTCTTATTGGACTCCAGTGTCCACGCCGCGGCAGAGCGGCCGAGTGCATTGAGGCGCTATGCTGCGATGCGCGAGGCCGTTTCCCGTCGGGGGTTCGAATCCCCCCTCGGGCATGGATGTTTGTGCTGTCTTCAGTATAAGTTAGTACACAAATAGTTAGTTTAGGGACTGATGTCCACGCAATGGTTGAGTATCGTGAGAGTTTGTGGTTGTGACACACCTTCAATGTGGCCACGCCATTGAAACAAAAGACGCTCCTTGGTTATGCTGGGCTATAGCTGTATGTAGTGTATCAAATGTTCAAATAGTTATACTGAGGTCCCTAGACTTGCACTAATTTAAGGGCAACGCACGCATCCACGCCCAAGGGAGGACTCGAACCTCCGACGGGGAGCAATAGCGCGCTCCGCAGCAAGGCACCTTGGAGCGCTCGTCAGTTCCACCGCGGCCGTGGTACATCCCTGGCCATTTGATCCGGAGTAAATGATCAAATATTTGTATAAATAAACTGCTGTTGTCAACGGTCACTAGTCTTCACAAACTACTCAAACGACGAAAGCCAACACGCACGCGCGCCATACACACACACACACACACACACACACACACACACACACACGATGTTTTCTGGGTGTTCCTATGTCAATAAATGACAATGCAGTTTGAATGGTAAAAGTCTGGAACTATGAAGTGGACTTTTGGATTTGTGCGTTGACATTGGCTAAGGGGACAGATCGACAACAGGGCACAAGTTCCTTTCCCTATGTCAACTAGCTACATTACATAATACCGGCCAGCGAAAACGTTAAGAGATAGATGTGAGCGCTGTCATTGCTCGTAGTGTCACGCAGACCGTCGCTTGACACCACATGCCTCGCCTTCTCGTTAGCGGCTAGACTACCTACAACACTCGCATGTTGTGCCCTGTTGCCGATCTGTCCCCTCGGCCAATGTCAGCGCACAGTCACACCCAAGTCCACTTTATATTTCCAGATTTTTACCATGCAGTTGCATTGTCATTTACTGACAAACGAATTTATATTTGTAGCTCAGTGTGAGACAATTTGCACGAAATATTATTCCTCATTTATGACTCACCCTGTACATATAATCCGCGCGAGGGAGGAATCGAACCTCCGGCGTGAACGGTCGCCCAGGACTTAGCCGGATCAATCAAACAGATGTTTTCGATAGGTCTGGAGAACAGTGACACCAAGACAGTAATGCTTATTTTATTATCATTAATAATATTATGGTTTTTAGCACTTTACAGGCAGCAATGACGGCCACACTCCATACTGTTACCATCTTCCTCACTCCACATGGGGCTATATTTTCAATATTATGTCTTTGTAGAACGTGGTATCTCTCAGTAAATTTGGCTATGTTTATTTCCGGCCCTTCTTGGTGTTGCTGTTATGGTGGCTAGCTGTGTACATCAGTGAATTTGCACGAAAATGCACGCCGCATCTCACCAAAACCATCCGGTAGTCTTGGTTAGTAATCTTGCGTTCACGTTGTCAAACTTATCAGTTAAGTGCAAGGCAAACATTAAAAAAAAAAAAAGTATTACCGCTTGTAAGAAAGCACCCACAGAGACCGATTGGCAGAGTACTTTCTTTGAAAGGTCTACTTTTGGTGTGGTAAATAAATGATTTGGTGTGCTGGCTGAATTTTTCACGTGGGAGGACGACGGCGGGAAGAGGCGTGGCGTTATGGGCGCCTGCTAGAATATGAATGAGCGGGGGTGCGGCCTTACGAGGGCGCTACAGCCAGCGCCGGCACCGCGGCCGCGATGCAATTAGCCGTCTCCTGCCTGCTCAGCCCTAATCCCACACTACAGGGGAGGCCGCCCTCGCGGATCTGCCCCTAACGAGGTTTCTCACTGCCATTTGTCACGTGCGCCTTGTATTACAGCACAATTTTCCGAAAAATGAAAGTAAAACTTTGTGTAGCCGTGCCAAACACAGCGGGCAGTTAAATTTACTGCAGCGTATGAATTGCAGTGGCTTTTAAACCATTATCGTGTTACGTCAGAGGCTGCGCTCTATAAACTTTTTGTGCCTTCACACGATCGTGGATTCAATGTCTTCGTACTGAAATATAATTATTGCGAAATCTACTGACTCATATTGTCCTGTGATATTCCACTTACGTCTTTCTTCTTCTTCTTATTTCGTTTCGGCCATCTTTGGACCACGTTAATTCACATCAGCTTCCTTTCTTCCGTTCTTCCTCCTCTTCCAGTATTCTTTCATTCTCATACTTTGTAATGGTGGTAGTGACAGATCGTACAGATTCAACAGCACAGATAAGATGATTTGTAAGCCAATAATTTTCAACACGCACTGTTGCCAGCCGGATACTAACAGTGGGTCTACGGGTACGGTACAGCTCTAGCCCGCCACAGTATCGTCGTGTACGAGTCCACCGGTGACATCAGAGGATCACTTCAAAGGTGGCGAGCCTTGGTCTTCGGCGATGAAAGCAGATCCTGCCTGCGCGCAATGTGATGGTCGTGTGCGCGTACGACGTAGATTCGGTGAGCACTGTCTTGTAGAGTGTATTCATCCAAGAGATACGCGGCCCACCAAAGGCCTTTTGGTCTGGGGTGCAATAAGCTTCAGCCCTCGTTCACCTTTGGTGGGAACTCTGACCAGCATTCGGTTCTCTCTCTCTCTCTCTCTCTCTCTCTCTCTCTCCCCTTATCAAACTCAATGTGCTCTGTTACGACGTGCAGCATCTTCCCTGGCCAGTAAGATCTCCGGACTTTCCTCCACCCGAGCTCTTGTTGAACACGATGGGGCAACTAAGACTTCCAACTCGTCAACCCACAACTCTTGAAGAACAACGTGATCAGGTCGAGAAGGCATGAGTATATGACACTATACACGTCCTGTATGAGCTTACCCGCATTTTACCCCTGGAGGCTACACGACTTACTAATACAGGTGCTTGAGCATGGAGCGACGATAGGTACCTCGCTACCAATTGAGGTATTGATCTCTAAATGTAATGGTTTCATGTATTCGATATACACTGTTTCAACAATAAAACTTGAATTAATTGGAAAACGCTGAGAGTGTAAGGCTACTAATTTTTATTTACGGCAGTGTAGTTAAAACTCTAAAACGAGCAGTGTAAATGCCGTCATGCTAGCGCCAGGAGATTAATACTGTCCAGTGAAGATCGGCGTAGGTAGCAAACGTCGTAAACAACGTCGGTGTGTTGATAATAACCTGCACGTTCTATTAAAGATTAGAATTGTGGCAGTGCTCCAAAAGTGCTACGTTATCTACCATGTTCTACAATACACAATTGCAGCTGCCACAGCTGGTGTTGTCGTTACTTAGACTACACTTCCGAGGATGACTTACGCAGTCGAAGGCGAAACGTCAGGAGAAAGGTTAATGTCATGTTCTCCATGTTTGACTGATTTATGTCATTCACTTCTTTCAACTGTTAGAAGGAAAGAATCCAGCAAATGGTTTCATTTTACTAATACGAATTATATATTTATAACATTGTATACTTTGTTAGCTATAGTTCAACTATAGGCTTAATTCGCCTAAGAACCCATCTGCAGGTGTTCCGCCTGCAATACATACGTTTTTCATAATATTTCGTACTATGAACCTATTTATTTTTTACAGAGTGGAAATGAAATTAAGACATACCACATTCTGGCAGCCGTTCATTTTGAGCTTATTGTAACGAAATGTTTTTTATACCTCGTAATATCTCGTAACTT
Organism: Locusta migratoria; assembly: GCA_026315105.1. Classification (NCBI taxonomy): domain Eukaryota; kingdom Metazoa; phylum Arthropoda; class Insecta; order Orthoptera; family Acrididae; genus Locusta; species Locusta migratoria. The sequence goes on from CM048745.1 coordinate 136,398,976, forward strand.
ATAATTACATTTTCAAATGTAAGATATTTATTATTCACTATAGTAATTCGTTTTGCCTTTAATTTCAAATAACAACTTTTCCTCATATATAGAGAATCAACGTCACACTCACCTCTTGGCACAATCTACCTTTTGGTACTCATAGATATTCATTCTTTTTCTAAAAAATGCAGTATATTTACATCACTGGAGAGCTGTCAAATATCAAAATCCGTAACTTAAGTGAACAATAAACATGAAAACGTAATATTATAAGTTACGAGATATTATAAAGTACAAAAAACATTTCGTTACAATTAGATCAAAGTGAACGGCTTGCCTGAATGTTGTATGTTGTTGTTGTCGTTGTCTTCAGTCCGCAGACTGGTTTGATGCAGTTCTCCACGCTACCCTGTCCTGTGCAAGTCTCTTCATCTGAGAATACGTTCGGCAACCTACATCCTTCTGAATCTGCTTACTGTATTCATTCCTCGGTCTCCCTCTACGATTTTTACCCCACACACTTCCCTCTAATGCTAAGTTGGCAATTCCTTGATGTCTCAGAATGTGACTCACCAATCTGTCCCTTCTCTTAGTCAGGATAGGCCAGAAACCCCTTTTCTCCCCAATTCGGTTAAGCACCTCATTAGTTACATGATCTACCATCTAATCTTCATCATTTCAAAAGCTTGTATCATCTTTTTGTCTGAACTTCTTATCGCCCACGTTTCACTCCCATACAATGCTACACTCCAGACAAATGCTTTCCGAAAGGACTTCCTAATATTTAAATTAATACGGGATGTTAACAAGTTTCGCTTCTTTAGAAACGCTTTCCTTCCTATAGCCATTCTGCACATTTTACATCTTCTTTACTTCAGCCATCAGAAGTTATCTTGCTACCCAAATAACAAAAACTCACCTACTACTTTTATTGTCTCATTACCTAATGTAATTCCTTCAGAGTTGCCTGATTTTCTGACATTACATTTCATTACCTTCGTTTTACTCTTGTTAATGTTCATCTTATATCTTGCTTTGAAGACACTGTCCAATGTATTAATTTCGTTTCCATTCCGTATAAAATAAAGTACGAAATATTATGTATTGCAGATGAAACATCTAAAGATGGCTTCTTAGCCGAAATGGGCTTATAGTGGAACTACAACTAACATTAAAGTATACAGTGTTATAAATATAAAATTTGTATTATTAAAATGTCGTTGTACGACGTCACGAACACTATGGACCCTGCAGATACCAAGTTAAAGATGGTTTCATGTTCGAATAAACTATTATTGTGTTTTTGGAAGGTTAACAGTAAAATCATACAACTTTTATATGAAGCTAAATGATACACGTCCAGAGATGACTTTTGCTTCTTCCGGTAGTCGGTCCTTCTAGTCTGTGGCCTTTCATCGTTCCTGAAAGCTGTGGAATTACCTGTAGCTGTCCTGTCAGCGATGGCATGCCTGCCAGGTGAGTGGGCAGGCTCCCTAGATTGCCAGGGATGCGTCATCCGATCGAAGGCAGTGACGCACTGCTCTGGCGTAGCGCGCGCCCGCGATAACACACCTGAGTGAGTGGTGTCAATGGCCGCCTGTAATGCCGTCAAGAGGCGAGGCGGTTGTCGTGGCCCCGCATTCTCTGCTTAACTGCCGCCGCTGGCATTGGCGACGGCAATTCTCTGCCACGCCTGCCTGCTCTCACAGGAGGCAGTCGCGTGGAATTCGCAGTTACAGAACGGAGGCAGGATCGCCTCTGACCGACGTAACACACGTTACAGGAATTCGCGCTCGGGTAGAGGGGCACTGAAGTTCTCATCTGACTCTGTGGATTGTAGTTGTCAACGTTTTCCTGTTTAGCTGACTCAAATTCCGGGATGATTTTCTTTAAAGGGGCTACGACAAATCACATTTTTGGCCAGCTTCCGTTCCGTCTTTAATAGTCTGCCATCTCCGGGATGTTATATTTAACTCTCCTTCCGTTTCTACCGAGCTGATAGAATTTTTAATCGGTTTCACACACAGGGCCTTCTTAATGACATTTGGCGCCGGGGTCCGAAAACTGAGCTGGCGCCCCGCCCCTCCCCCCTCCATCCGCTCTTACCAGCAAAAGGGAAAAAATTATATTTCTTTTGTTTTTACTTATATAAAAATACAGAAACACTTTGACTCTGGATTCGAATTTTCTGGCTTTTAAATCGGCAAACTTTTTTGTGATATCAAATGTTTTCAAATCTTTGATTCGATACTTACGATAGCCAAATTTGTCAGTCTACCTTCGGTCATGTTTGATCGTGTATATATATATATATATATATATATATATATATATATATATATATAAATGAGATGCTGTTCGTTAGTCTCGCTAAAACTCGAGAACGGCTGAACCGATTTGGCTAATTTTAGTCTTGAAATATTCGTGTAAGTCCAGGGGAGGTTTAAACGGTGATAAAATATGGAAAAGTTGCCCGGAAAAAAGGAAAACCGGGAAAAACTAAAAAAACAATATCCATTGAGCTATCAATACCGTTCGTCCAATTGCGATAAAATTTTGTACATTCCATGTTGAAAGCAAGAGGAAGGTACGTATGAATAAAAATAAATTGCCACATGGTTCTAAGAGCATCATTTGAGTACGACTTGACAGGACAAGGTTTGTATGAAATATATTTTTTGTAAAATATCCGGAAAATTAGAAAATTTGAGAAAAAAGTGCGTTTTTCAGTGTGTTTTTCATTGGATTCAGCACTATATTCGCTCGACGGAGAGGTTTTTTTCTTTGTTCATTCTGGTCTTGGAGAAGTGTTCAGTAAAAAAATAGAGACAGTTAAAAAGAAAAGTCTCAAAATTCGAACCAAGTTCCTGTTTCAGTTTGTTTCCAAATGTACTCAACAATGTAAGTTGAGAACCGTTCATCCGATTGCGATAAAATTAAGATTATTGGACGTTCAATGAAATATGAACGTTCTTATGAACTAAAACTTTGGGAACGTTAACCGGAAAATTTGAAAATTCGTGAGAAACTGAAAGGGCTTTTTCAGTAGGATATGAATATCATTCGTCTGATTGCGAGAACATTTTATACATTTGACGTTCACCGATACGTAGGCTATCTAATGATGCCTATAGAAAGCAACTGGGTCTAAAATATATACGATTTAAATTAATATGGTTTATATTAAAAGGTAAGTGAAACTAAGTTCACCGGGTCGTCTAGTAGTTTATTATTTTCAGTTTGGAAAATGACCTTTCGCCTTCTGCTGCTGTCACATGAAATGTTACAGACATTAAATTATTGGAATAAATAAAATTTAGCCGGCCGCGGTGGCAGAGGGGACTGCGGCGCGCCAGTCTCGGTCTGCACGGCCACTACGGTCGGGGGTTCGAATCCCCCCTCGGGCATGGATATTTGTGCCGTCCTTAGTAGTAGCTAGTTGATAAGTAGTTTGTAAGTTTAGGGACTGATGACCTCGTAGTTAAGTCCCATAAGCTCTACAAACATTTGAACATTTGAATAAAATTTAACACATCAAATGAAATTGTATTTTTGTTTACAGAAAATAAAAGAAACAACTCCAATTCAGTAAATAGCTGTTCTCCATCAATATCCGCTCTATTTTCATATGTTAACTTTAGTCCAAGGTAGACACATATTTTTCTTTCCTCTATGTAATTCCGTCCAGCTTTCAATGTTCTGACAACAAATGGAATCTTTCATTTAATTTTAAGATCATCGTGTGAAGTAACAAAAGATAAAAATTTTCTTTAAACTTAGTTTTTGGGTCTAATATGGGCTCATCTGCAGTTTTGTAATCAACATGACGTTTCCAAGGACGTGCACGAGCAGTTTCTTTGGATTCAGGTTCACTTTCTAAATCTTCATTCCGTTCAATGTTTCAACAACATTTCATACCCAATGATTAGAAGTTGCAGTAATATTATTGCGTGCCTGATGTAAGTGTTGCAGTTCCTATCGGCAACACCGAGTGGGTATTATGTCAACATTCGCACGTCTTGTGTTTCCGCAAGGGCAGTCAAGTTACTCCATTTACTCCTGCGCCAAACCGTATTTTGGTGTGTGTGTGTGTGTGTGTGTGTGTGTGTGTGTGTGTGTGTGTGTGTGTGTGTGTGTGTGGTGGGGGGGGGGGACTTTTTTCCCCCCTCCATATCTCCTCCTAAACTATGGACTGAGTTGAAAGAAATTTCGTACTCAAAATCCTTACTATCAGACAACAATCGTTGTAGCGTTAAGAACCACTCCACCTCCCCTCCCCCCTTCCTTCGACTCATTGTTTAGGAGAGCATGAATATTGACTCAACTATTTGAGAACGAGAACACTTAGCGACCTGTAAAAGATGGCCGGCCGAGGGGACTGAGGTGCTCCAGTCACGGTCTGCACGGCCACTACGGTCGGGGGTTCGAATCCCCCCTCGGGCATGGATATTTGTGCCGTCCTTAGTGTTAGCTAGTTCATAAGTAGTTTGTAAGTTTAGGGACTGATGACCCCGTAGTTAAGTCCCATAAGCTATACAAACATTTGAACATTTTGTAAAAGATGAACAGAGAGAAAAATATACATATCAAACCTTCATGATCTTTTTCCGATGAAAACACAAACAAATTGATAAAATTGAAGAAGTTATCGCGTACTGTTTTTTCGTTGTTCATGCAGTAGAACTTCGCCGTGTCTCATGAAGTTACAATTTATTCCTTCTACACTACTAATTGTATTCGCAACACATTTTGCAGACAGTATACAAATACACCACTGAAAGTACCTTAGAAATTATAGCGCAGATCACATACTTGAGACGAGAGATCATGAAGAAATTGATTCATGAAAAACCGCTCCATCAGACATGAACTTTCGATTAATTACGTCGTTACTACAAACTCTATTCGCGACATATTTACACATTTAAAACTGAATGTTCCTTCGATATTGTTCGCTAGTAAAGGACATATTTCAGTAGATACGTCATATACAGTGAAATGTATTAAATCCCGTCCCATCGTGCATGAGGTTGTAATTTATTATAAATCTTTCCTACCAACTCAGCTCGCAACATATTTTTCGGACAGTTTCCTAATATTCAACTCAAAGTTCCTGCACACTGATATGTAAATGTAGTCTTTCCCGGCGTATACGGGATGAAATCCTCTTGGGCTTCCATTCGGGTACCTGCGATAAAATTACGCAATGGAAATTCCTGCACGCGAATAAAATTATTGAACACTATTTTCAGGAGATATAAACATAAAGACTCAGCTGCATGAAAACAAAAGTGAAACAAACGTATTGGGTTGAATACGTTGGACAGAGGGGGAAGAATGAGATGGACTAACAAAAGAAAGAAAGAAATACATACCCGAACAAAGCCGGGAACTGCCGCTAGTACTGAATAAGTCCTCTTTAGAATGGAATTGTTCATCAACAGTTGATAACGTTTCCAGGTAGCTAAAACGTTCATGACCTGTAACAAGAGTTGGTATACGGATAGCACTCTTTGTCAAGCACTGAAAACTTAATATGTCCTAACCAGTAGTACTTACAACAATTACTTGAAGTAATAAAGTGTACCAAGCCATTAGGAAAATGCTAGGTCATTCTCATTTCTCATTTCCATAACATTATAATCACACACACACACACACACACACACACACACACACACACACACACACCTATATCACTGTCGGGATTCTTTTACAGAATCATCAATTTTTTTATGCTCACGCATTGTGAAGTTTTTGTAGTACAGAAATTTGCACTATAGTAATTATTCCCAATGTGTTTTGAAGATTTAATTTTGTAGCTGAAAACACTCTTTTTGTCAAATGTTTGTTAAGCTTATGGGACTTAACTACGGGGTCATCAGTAACTAAACTTACAAACTACTTATGAACTAGCTAATCCTAAGGACAGCACAAATATCCATGCCCGAGGGGGGATTCGAACCCCGACCGTAGTGGTCGTGCAGACCGTGACTGGAGCGCCTCAGTCCCCTCGGCCACCGCGGCCGGCCTCTTGTTGCCAGCCTAGCTCTAAGTAATACAGCTCTTCTTATAGGTCTCGATTGAAAAGGTGTAAATGTACGCAGAGATCGCCAGCGTAACACGCAGTCGTAAATGGAATTAAACTACTGGAGATACATCGACGTGCTGCTCATGCCAGCCTTACTGATGGACTGAAATCCACGGTTATATCTGAAAACAATGGCATTCAAGTCACTGACACAGGGTTCAACAACGTTGTTCTACATAAAAGTACACCAGTAAGCTCTATTATCTATATCAACTTATTCAGTCTTACAAAGTCGTTCAGTTCTTCGGGTATTTCCTTGTATGTCAGGGTATATGTTCGGCTGATTTCTCTTAAAGGTCCCGGAGGATTTTGTTTCCCTTTTTATTAGAGTGACCTCTGAGAGCACTGGTGGCGCCTAAGTCGACAAAACTTAAGAAAACGAGTTGCTGCCAAGGTAAATGGCGTAATGATTTCAGACATTATAGTCTCATTCGTGGAAACGGTCAGTTCAGATCATTATTTGATTATCCGGATTTATTGTGATTCCGAAGGCCATTAATGGTTAGTTTTGGATTGTTCTGTTTTTGCTAGAGGGGTGCCAGTTTAATACCCCTCACTTCTATTTTTCTTGATGCGCAAAATATTGAGTTACATCTTGGTTCGGAATGCACGTAAAACTGTAGGTCGTTCTATATGTGACGTGATCAGTGAGCTCAAACGTCGGGGGAAGACAACAGCGTACCACTTCCAACCCTTGCTTGGTAGTAAAGCACTCAGGTTATAAAAAAGATCTCGGATTTATGACTACTTTGCTTCAGCCTTCCCCAATCGCTGTTAGCAAGCCGTCTTTAATTATCTGATAATCGATGAGGTCGTAAACGCTAAGCTGACGCTGCTTTGCTTGCCGCTTTATTTCACTAATTTCGTGCCAGAGGTTCCTTACCGACATATCTTCAGAATCCTCGGACGTTTTTTTTGACGATACATTTTTCTTACAGGGCACCTCTTCCCTCCCTCCGCCATTGAAGTTAGTCGTGCATGTCAGTAACGCTTTCGTTGCGATCAAATAGAAGCGTTTCTTTCCGTCGGCCACTTCAGATTCACGGAACAACCCAGTCACACCTTTGCCAGGGACGATTCTGGGAGTTCACTGGCTGTGACGCACACTTTGCACGCTAGGCCGCTCGTCGCTGCCGGAAATTCTCCACCTTTCACTACTTGGAATCAAAGTACTGCCTGACCGCTTGAAAGGGTTGGCGCAGGATATGATTGTGCTGAAGACTGGGATAAAATGTCAGCCCTTCTAGATTTACAACAGTATCATTTATAAAAAACAACTTTAATATAGATGACTGCTGGCTGTTACCATGTCTTGTAATTTTTTATTCGTGTTGGTACATAGACTTCGGTGATGTTCCGCAAGTTGAAAATGCAGCTGCTGGTCAACTTTTTACTCCACATTACGGAGTCCGGGGTGTCTCTAAATTAGTTACAGCTGTTCGGTTACTTTAAAAAGGACGCATCCAGTTTCCTTCCATGGACCTTCCCCTCTGAATTCGTTGGTTGTCTCGAATGATCCCTTTGTCGATGGGCCTTAACTTTTCAACTTTCACTGTCTCTGCAAATGATAAAGGACTTGGATATCAAATACTTCTCAAAAACTGATGTTCGTGAAATACATGTCTGATGGTGTTTTTACAGTTTTTGATCTTTCACGAAATCTCTCGCATTAGTTAAACAAGCGACAATTGTAAACTGTAAACTCCGTCCGACAGGCCTCAGGTCGCCGTGTCATCCTCTGCCCGAGGGCGTCAAAGGATGCGGTATGGAGGGGGGCGTGGTCAGCGCCCCGCACTCCCGGCCGTTATGTCAGTCTTCGTGACCGGAGCCGCTACTTCTCAATCAAGTTAGATTCTCAGTTGGCCTCACAAGGACCGAATGCATCCCGCTTGCCAACAGCACTCGGCAGACCCGAATGGTAACCCAGCCAAGTGCTAGCCAAGCCCGACAGTGCCGGCCGCGGTGGCCGAGGGGACTGAGGCGCACCAGTCACGGTCTGCACGGCCACTACGGTCGGGGGTCCGAATTCCCCCTCGGGCATAGATATTTGTACCGTCCTTAGTATTAGCTAGTTCATAAGTAATTTGTAAGTTTAGAGACTGATGACCCCGCAGTTAAGTCCCATAAGCTCTACAAACATTTGAACATTTTAAACAAGCTCGACAGTGCTTATCTTATGTGATCTAACGGAAACCGGTTTATCCACTGTGGCAGTCCGCTGGCACTCGCGACAATTATTCGCTCTATTCTTCAGATGTTCGATATGTTTTGTCGTTAACTGGCCTGTTATATAGATGTCTTTAGGTGTATAGAACATTATTTGTTGGATTCCATAACGCTTCGATAGTGGCAGTAATTACCCATTAGCCGTTAATAAAACGTGTGTAGTTTTTAGAATGCGTTCTTAGGAAGACAAAGTACTTCACTGCTAGCGTCGTTAGTAGTTAACGATTTCTTAAGCTTAACCGTCGTAGAATGTACAATATAAGATTTTGACTATAATTAATGGCAATTACGGTGATTGTGGAGATATTACAGACATAGGAACTGCGAAAACCGTAAAATACGTGTACAGTGGTTACGATCGATCAGCTCTTCTGCAGTGACGATCCCGTCGAAATTTTTAAAATTGTATTGTGGTACTACATAAACAGCAGTTATGCGTTGTGTTCATGACAGGATATTAGCGTAAACATATGTGATTAATCTAGCCAGATTGTAAAACTTTCGTCGGATTTTGTGTGTGATATATTCCCTACCAGTCCCACGTGATTATTGCATCATTACATTTTCGATAAAATCATCGTGTCAGACATATCTCCACATTAAATACTCCATTTTACAAGTGATTCTTCATTGATTATTGGTATCGATTTTGTGGTAGCTGAAATGTCTAATCCACAAGGAAAGAAAGAAGAAGAAAACGATGTATAGAGAACAGGTTCAGTAAGAAGTTTTCGAACTATGCTTAAAGTTAGAGGCTGTGACATCAGAATGAATGCAGTTCAGTAGAAACGAAACAAAACACACTATGTCTTATGTAGACAAATCTGATTGCTGGTTGAAGAGCTGTAGTGATAGAGAAAAAAGGATCTCGTTAAGGTATTTCCAGCCGCAGCGTCCCAAGACTGCGGAAAGGCCGTGCCCGCGATGAGTCGTAGCGTCCCGAGCTGAAAACATCCTCCTACGTATAAAACGTTAAGCGCGCTTCACTAGCAGAGGTAATAGTAGATAATTCGCCAAAGTATGCTTGAATTTCGAGACCCCAGTGTCAAGTTTACATGCTTTTCATTGCAACAGTATTTCACCAATTTAGAACTGAATTTTTGTGTGACTCTTTAATGTTTCGTGCAAGGATGGTCTAGTTAATGCTTAGTTTCGTATGTATTCGATATTACCGTCAGTTTTTGGTTGTTGTTGTTGTTGTTGTTGTTGTTGTTGTTGTTGTTGTTGTTGTTGTCTTCAGTCCGCAGACTGGTTTGATGCAGCTCTTCATGCTACCCTATCCTGTGCAAGTATCTTCATCTGAGAATACGTTCGGCAACCTACATCTTTTTCAATCTGCTTACTGTATTCGTCCCTCGGTCTCCCTCTACGATTTTTACCCCACACACTTCCTTCTAATGCTAAGTTGACGATTCCTTCATGTCTCAGAATGTGTCCCACCAATCTATGCCTTCTCTTAGTCAGGATATGCCAGAAACTTCTTTTCTACCCAATTCCGTTAAGCACCTCATTTGTTACGTGATCTACCCATCTAATTTTCATCATTCGTCTGTAGCACCACATTTCGAAAGCTTCTATCATCTTTTTGTCTGAACTCATTATCGTCCACGTTTCACTCCCATACAATGCTACACTCCAGAAAAATGTTTTCAGAAAGGACTTCCTAACATTTAAATTAATATTGGATGTTAACAAGTTTCGCTTCTTTAGAAACGCTTTTCTTCCCATAGCCATTCTGCATTTTATATCTCCTTTACTTCGGCCATCAAAAGTTATCTTGTTGTGACTTTTCAAGCTTTCACGGCGGATCTGTTGTAAATACACTTCGCGGGTTTGCCGCCGGATGACACTGCGAATCTCCCACAATATTTCGCCGACCCAACTGTTCGAGAGTAGGAGAGACAACTGCAGAATCCTGACCAAATCTCAGCCGAAGAAGTTTAATATCTCTTCAGCAGAAAGGAAGGCTTTGAGTGACTTGAGGGCAGACAAAGACCTCGCAGTTTTACCTGCTGACAAGGGGAACGCCACTGTCCTTCTCCCAAGAACTGAATATAACTCCAAGATCGAGGCACTGCTTGACGACCCTGCATATCGCAAGTTGAGAGAAGATCCGACTTGCAAGATTCAGAGGAAAACATTAGACCTCATTAAAAAGAGTTCTATTCCAAATAACATTAGGAAAGGCCTGCGGCAACAGGCTGCAGTTCCTCCGAGACTGTACGGCCTACCGAAGATCCATAAGGAAGGGACTGATTTACGTCCAATTGTGAGCAACATTGGTGCGCCTACATACTTCTTGGCTAAATATCTCGCTTCTCAATTGGCACCACTTGTAGGTAAATGTGAACACCACATCAAAAATTCGGAGGACTTCATACAACGCCTAAGGACTCTTCAACTACAATCAACAGATATCTTGGTCAGCTTTGACGTCGTTTCTTTGTTTACCAAAGTACCTTTACAGGACTCACTGCAGCTCATCAGCAGTAAGTTTGAGAAAGACATCGTGGCATTGTTCGAGCATGTGCTTACCTCAACGTACTTCTTATTCAATAACCAATATTTTGAACAAGTTGACGGAGTCGCCATGGGGAGTCCTATCTCCCAGGGTGGCCAACTATTTTATGGAAGACTTTGAGGAAAGAGCACTACTGTCAGCACATCTGCAACCTTCTTGTTTCTGGCGCTATGTGGATGACACATTTGTGGTGTGGCCTCACGGAATAGAGACGTTACCCACGTTTCTTCAGCATCTGAATTCACTCCATTCAAGTATCCAGTTCACCATGGAGTTGGAAAGAGACGTAAGTTTACCTTTTCTGGATGTTATGGTAAAAAAGAAAACCTGATGGTACGCTGGGCCATTGTGTCTACCGCAAAGCGACGCACACAGAGCTATATTTGCTGGCCACAAGTTGTCATCATCCTGCACAACGCGGTAGCGTCTTACGCTCTTTGGTACACAGGGCACATGTGGTCTCAGATACTGAAACTTGCCAGGTGAACTACAACATCTAAGAACTGTATTCCAGCAAAACGGTTATTCTGAGCGACAAATACGCAATGCATTTCGATTGAAGCAATTTCAACGAAAGGATGTTGATGAAGATTCGGAGGCACCCACTGTAACGGCGTTGTTGCCTTATTTTGGTGGCATGTCATCTAGGATAGAACGTATCCTGAAGAGACACATCAAATGTGTGTTTCGTCCGCCATCAAAACTGAGGACTCTATTGTGCTCGGTCAAAGACGAGCTTGGCCTTCGAAAACGCGGCGTATACAAAATACCATGTCAGTGCGGAAAATCTTATATAGGGCAGACATGTCGAACTGTGCAAGAACGCTGTACTGAACACCAACGCCACACACGCCTAGGACAACCCAGTAAGTCAGCGGTAGCAGAGCACTGCCTGAACACAGGTCATCGGATGTGTTACGAGAAAACGGAAGTTCTATCGTCAGTATCATCATTTTGGGACAGTATTTTTAAGGAGGCCATACACATCCGTACGGCGGATAATCTTATCAACAGGGATGCAGGTTTCCAGATGAGCGCAGCCTGGAATCCAGTATTGGCTGCAATCAAAACAAAACAGGAGAAAAGAGAAAATCGGAAACACGAAGGAACGCAGCGCAACGCAGATACTTGGTTCCAATTTCCATCGCAGGAGCCTCCGGCAGCACATCATTGCCCACGGCGCACGCGCGGAAGACACCTCCTCGGCTCCCAGCAGGGGGCACCATAAGCGCCGCCGCCGACCAACACTGAACGGTCTCTCGCGCATGCGTAATCTCTGCACACACCCTGATAAATACCGCCGCTGCCGCGCAATTACCATCTGTCGCGCCTTGAAGTACTGACAGCTACCACCACCTGAAGATATCGAACAGTTGGGACGGCGAAATATTGTGGGAGATTCACAATGTCATCCGGCGGCAAACCCGCGAAGTGTATTTACAAAAGTTATCTTGCTACCCAAATAACAAAAATCATCTGCTACTTTTATTGTCTCATTACCTAACCTAATTCCTTCAGCATCGCCTTATTTTCTGACATTACAGTTCATTACCCTCGTTATTCCATTACCTTCGTTTTACTCTTGTTAATGTTCATTTTATATCTTCCTCTCAAGACACTGTCCATTCCATTCAATTGCTCTTCCAGATCCTTTGCAGTCTCTGACAAAATTACTATGTCATCGGCAAACCGCAAAGTTTTTATTTCTTCTCCCTGCACTTTGTCCTCTCCAAATGTCTCCTTTCATTCCTTCACTGCTTGCTCAATGTACAGATTGAACAACATTGGGGAAAGACTTCAACCCTGTCTTACTCCCTTCCCAACCTCTGCGTCCCTTTCTGGCCCTTCGACTCTAATAACCGCTGTCTGGTTTTTGTATAGGTTGAATATAACTCTTCGCTCCCTATATTTTACCCCTGCTACCTTCAGAATTTGAAAGAGTGTATTCCAGTCGACGTTGTCAAAAGCTTTCTCCAAATCTATAAATGCCAAAAATGTAGGTTTGCCCTTCCTTAGCCTATCTTCTAAGATAAGTCATAATGTGAGTATTGCCTCCCGTGTTCCTATATTTCTCCTAAATCCGAACGGATCTTCCCCGAGGTTGGATTCCACAAGTTTTTCCATTCGTCTGTAAATAATTCGTGATACTATTTTGCAACCATGACCTATTAAACTGATAGTTCTGTAATTTTCACACTTGTCTGCACTTGCTTTTTTTGAATTGGTATTCGATATTCTTTTTGAAGCGGGAGGATATTTCTCCTGTCTCATACATCTTGCATACCAGGTTGAATAATTTTTTCATGACTGGCTCTCCTGACGATATTAGCAGTTCAGACGAAATATTATCTACTCCAGGGGCCTTGTTTCGACTCAAATCCTTCAGCGCTCTGGCAAATTCTTCTCGCAGTATACAATCACCTATCTGATCTTCGTCTTTCATTTCTAGAATACTATCTTCAAGTTTATTACATTTGTATAGGCTCTCTATATATTCCTTCTACAGTTCAGCTTTCCCCTCTTTGCTTACTACTAGTTTTGGTAATTATTTGAATACAGTGTTTGCTCAGATGTCCTGTTACAAAATGTCAGTTTCGTCGTCATCCTCGTCCTCTTTCGCACTGACAGCTGGTTTGATGCTAGTCTACGCTCTGCAAGCCTCTCTATCCAAAACCAAACAGTCTACAAACAGGAACAGATATACCTAAGTGAGGGTGAAAGCAGTGTTGGTCACTCGCTGTGTAGGAGTAAAGTTACCGGCATGCCTGGGCGCCGTATGCTACGGACGCTTCAGAGGAAGAAACGTCGCGGCCTTATATTTGGTGAGCGCGTCCCTCGCAGAGCATTGGTATGTCCGGCGACGGGACGCACTTCCTGCGTCTCAGCAGGCTGGCATTCCCCGCTTGTACAGCCACTGCGTGTGCCAGGTACGCCCGACCATGGAACGCCGTGCCTCTATCCGTCTGCTGACACACGCAGAAATTTATAATTTGGAAGATTCATCAAGCACTGCTAAGGTCAGTCATTTATTGAGATGTGGTTATACTGCGCTTCTCGTTATCCTCTGGTGTGCTTGTGGTCACCTTCTCTTAACTTTTCTGTTGCTGGTCCAAGCGATTCAACAGGGAGAGGACGCCTAGTCGTCATCCCCGAATTCGTCCAAATTTATGGTACATTCAGGGCGTGGTGAGACAAGAAAGTGTCCCAAGTGGGAACTCCAGATAGCCAAGCGTTTGGGAAATAAAAAGTTTGATACGGATCTATCACCATATGCTTCTTATCAACTGTCCCTGTGACGGCGTGTTTAGCCATCATCAATAGAATAAAAGATGAACTTCAGCCAGAATATAATTTACTAATGCAAAACATAATAGTTGTAATTGGCTCATTGGACAGTATGTATTTTATGCAATTAAGAAGGGAAGGGAAATCCAAATTTAGAAGACTGCATACATTTTATCAATGAAGAGCATTTTTCTTTGAAGAAGCATTATAAATATAAACAATATTTTCAGAGATTAATTGCCGTTTTAAATCAAGACTGAGAAGTAAATAAAGAATATCAAAGCATGAAGGAGTTTAAACAAAATTCCTTGTTTCAGGTCAACATACCGAATGAAGTGACAATTATTTTAAGACTTGATGGAGCATGAATTGTAATTATAAGTTTTTCAAAAATGTAAAGGTTATATATGTAAACCAATAAAGTTGGTTGATAAAAAAAAAAGCGGGTGAAAGATCGGACTCGTATTGAGAAGGTCGCGGTTTTAACTGCGGCCGGCGGCAAATTTTTTTCTGCTCCTTGGCAATGCGTACACCTACATATTGTTCCCGTAGGGATCGTGAAGACAAGATTAGATTAATTACAACACACACGGAGGCATTTAAACAATCATTCTTCCCACGTTTGCAAGATGTTATGCTTGTTTTAAATAATGACGTCCCAAGCTGCTGATGCGCACATATAAATACAAAATAACGTATATCATGTTGCGGTTAATTATGGAGTCAGTAGTGTACGCATGACCAAGGAGCAAAAAAGTATTTGGCGCCGGGCGGAATCGAACCCGCGAACATTTCAATAAATATCCGACCTATTACCGCTGAGCCAAACACCATTTTCTAAATAGACTTTCTCAGGGGCAGTTGATAAGGCGCATATGGTATCAAATTTCCTTTTATTTCCTAAACGCTTAGTCATCTGGAGTTTCCACTTGGTGCACTTTCATATCTCACAACATCCTACATGTACCATAAATTTAGACGATTTCTGCGATGACGAGTAGGCGTACTCTCCTTGTAATTGCTATCGGGGGGCTTCCTCATTTCCTAAGCTCATCTACACACCACACAGCCTGTTTACTCCACGGTTTTACCTCTCCAAGGACGGCTGGCAGTTTTCCCTAACCTTCAACGGTCGAGTGCGGAATAACCAAATAATGCGGTGTAGACACATTCGATCGAGGATAGATGTACTCGTCCTTTGGGATCAAAAGAAAAGAGCTCTTTGAACTTACTCGACTTGCTGATTTATGAATGCCGACTACTTGCATACCTTGCACCAGCATGTGCAATGCGGCCGTGAATACAGTGGTCTCAATACCTAGCAGAGACCTCAGGTCAACTATCTTTTTCACATTCGATAGGTATTGCTGCTGTCAATGATTGTCATCCCCTCTCAACCAGTTTCAGAGCGAACGCTTCCAAGAGCATTGTAAGTCGTAAACATGTGGAGGCCGCCATACCTTGCAAACGACATTGATCACAGCAACACTAAGATACAAGAAGTAACTGACTTTGGGCGTATGATGTGCTCCTATAGAATGATGTTTTTGTCACTGTTTAAATGATGGATGGCGTTGATTCGGTCAACCACCAAACGAGGCGTTTAACTCCCTCTCTGCGGTGTGTTCAAATGTTTGTAAGGCTTATGGGACTTAACTACGGGGTCATCAGTTCCTAAACTTACAAACTACATATGAACTACTTACGAACTAGGACGGCACAAATATCCATGCCCGAGGGGGGATTCGAACCCCCGACCGTAGTGGCCGTGCAGACCGTGACTGAAGCGCCTCAGTCTCCTCGGCCACCGCGGCCGGCTCTGCGGTGTGTTTCGTGTTAGAGGTATTTCAGTGTTTCTTCGAGTGTCTTTTACAATCCGGTTACCTTAAACTTGAATCATGATTTCTATTTTACGATTTCGGAGACAAGTTTTAGCTCTCTTCTTCATCTTAGAGATCACTATGCTGCGGAAGTAATGTTTTAAGAGCACGTAATGACAGGGCTGAACTTGGATTCTTCTAAGAACGTGTAACTACTCCGTTGCATTTCGAGAAGCACGCTGTATTACCATATCACATTTGTGTAGGTAATTTTGGTGCAATTTGCTACTGTATGTGTAACGAAGCTGTTAACATCCTGACTATTCTGTTGTTCCACGGAATATACGAGGGTTGGAATGTAAACAGTGGCAGCACTGCTGTTGAGACACTATGCAATGGAATCCACTATTGTCGCTGATAACACACATTGTTGACATACCTATCTTACCTCCGACCAGATGGACTCGCCCGTCCCACGTCACCGGCGTACGCACAATCGAGGGAAACAGTCACTTGGAGCGACCGGTCTAAAATAACGGTGTCACTGAATGAGACATCGGTCACACCGTACGAAACAAAACTGAAACGCCAATTCAACGAATTTCGTCCCTGTGGGTCGCCGGGATGAAGTACGTCAGAGGGGCAGTATGGTGAATTCTCGTGTACGACTGTGATTGTTGTCCTAACGCATTACGTTCCAACACGGTAGACCATCAATGCACAGTATTATTGTTCGTTTTTTTGGAGCATCACCTGCGATAAGCTTTGCGAAAGAAGCGGCAACACTTTCTGCAAAACGCAATCATTTTCCACGACAATGCGCGGGCACATACAGCGCAAGCTATGACTGCTCTGTTCGGTCGATCAGACTGGAAAGTAATGTACCATCGACCACACTCCCCGGACGTAAGTCTTTGCGACTTCGATTTGATTCCGAAGTTGAAGGAACCACTTCGTGGCGTTCGAATCATAACTGTTCCAGAGATTTGACTGGGAGTAGACGGTTCAGAACAGGCTCTGCTGAAGCTATACTACGCCTGCCACAGCGCTGGAAACGGATTCTACAAAATGCTGTGACTACTTTGGAGGATAGTAACAGATGCAAACACTTAACGCTTTTGTATCGGTTGGGAATAAATAGTTGCCACTAAGTTCCAACCCCCGTAATTACCAATGAGTGGCTTCAACAGTGCGTGCCTCGCCTGAAAAACCTTGCGAGCGCTCTCTCTCGCCAAATTGAGACAATAATCAGATGATAGATCTTTCGTGTAATTAACATCATATCTCCTAGACTGAATATTCTTTTTACCTTACATGCGTTGCTGTTTTGCCTAACTTGATGTTAACGCATTGCTCCATTGCTTTATTTTGCCCTCCAGCCGGCCGCGGTGGCCGATGAGACTGAGGCGCTCCAGTCACGGTCTGCACGGCCACTACCGTCGGGGGTTCGAATCCCCCCTCGGGCATGGATATTTGTGCCGTCCTTAGTCTTAGTTAGTTCATAAGTAGTTTGTAAGTTTAGGGACTGATGACCCCGTAGTTAAGTTCCATAGACTTTACAAACATTTGAACATTTTGCCCTCCATGTTGCAATGACAGGAGTTCTCACACTGACCCTGTTAGCTGGGTCGCAGCGCTTACCACCGCTTCACTACAATGCTTTCCACGATAGGGGGGGGGGGTGCTGGTTGACATGTCCCTCATTGTGTACGTGCGGGGCCATTACCCTCGCCAGCTCAGTTTGTAATACGGGACCGTTGAGGAAGGAAGCAAGCTTAGGTTTTAACGTCCCGTCAACCGCTTGGTCATTAGAGACGGAGCTAACGCTCGGAGTTTTGGGTAAGGGTGGGAAAGGAAATCGGCCGTGCCCTTTGAAAGGAGCCATCCCGGAGTGATTTAGGGAAATAACGGAAAACCTCAATCTGGATGCCCGGAGGTGGATTTGAACCACCATCCTCCCGAATTAGAGTCCAGTGCGTTACCACTGCACCACCTCTCTCGGTGGGGAGAGTTCACCGTTCAGACGCGCCTTATCCTATGCAACTGTCGCAGATATTGGCAGAGCCTTTCCACGTTCGGTAGTAAGGTGTGGGGTTTTTAATACCGCTTTCAGCTTCTGGTGGCAGCTATGCGGACAGAGCAGTGCAGCTCAGGTCTCGGAAGGGCAGCTGCGACCTGTTTGTCCACGCGCACTCCCCGCCTTGCCTCTCCAGCGACGAGGGCAGAACTCTCATTTGCATGCCTGCCGGCGCCGCGGCACGTGCGATATTGTGTTTGTGCCGCCTGCCCGTCACTCCCCTACCCTCTGGCCGGCTACGCTCGCTGCGTGTGTATTCTCTCCAGCCATCAGAGGTATTTTTTCCTTCTGAAACTTGGAAGAAAAAAAAGAGGGAGAGGGAGAGAGTGAGTGAGTGAATGAGAGAGAGGGAGAGAGTGAGTGAGTGAATGAGAGAGAGGGAGAGAGTGAGTGAGTGAATGAGAGAGAGGGAGAGAGTGAGTGAGTGAATGAGAGAGAGGGAGAGAGTGAGTGAGTGAGAGAGAGAGGGAGAGAGTGAGTGAGTGAGAGAGAGAGGGAGTGAGTGAGTGAGAGAGAGGGAGAGAGTGAGTGAGTGAGAGGGAGGGAGAGAGTGAGTGAGTGAATGAGAGGGAGGGAGAGAGTGAGTGAGTGAGTGAATGAGAGGGAGGGAGTGAGTGAGTGAGGGGGAGTGAGTGAGTGAGGGGGAGTGAGTGAGTGAGGGGGAGTGAGTGAGTGAGGGGGAGTGAGTGAGAGGGGGAGAGAGTGAATGAGTGAGTGAGAGGGGGAGAGAGTGAATGAGTGAGTGAGAGGGGGAGAGAGGGGGGGGTGGGGGGAGATAAATTGATGGAACACATTCCGAACCATCAAGGAATAGGCAATTTAGTGTTCTACATTTGCATTTACTCTCCGCTAAATCGCATTTAAGTGCATGGTGGAGAGTGCATCGAACTGCCTTTATGATTCCAGAATGAAACTTTCACTCTGCAGCGGAGTGTGCGCTGATATGGAACTTCCTGGCAGATAAAAATTATGTGCCGGAACCGGGACTCGAACCTGGGACCTTCGCCTTTCGCGGACAAGCCCACTACCGACTGAGCTGTCCCGACACGACCCAGGTTCGAGTCCCGGTTCCGGCACACAATTTTAATCTGCCAGGATGCTTTTATGATATTTCTCCAGCGTTACTTTCTCAAGTATCGCGCGGGAAGAAGGAACACCTAAATCTTTCCGTTTTCCATCTGATTGATTTTATCAAGGTGGTCGTGTCTCCCTATGTAGGTGGGCGCTAGCAAAATACGTTTGCAGTCGGAGGTATAGTTCGTAACGGAATTTTCGTAAATCTCGCCGCAACGAATAAATCTTTTCTTTTAATGATTTTTAATGAAACTCGTGCATCATTTCCGTGACACTATATCCCCTATATCACGATAATATAAAACGAGCTGCCCTTCTCTGAACTTTCCCTAAATCGTCCGTCAGTCTCACCTGGAGTGGATTCCACAATGCGCAGAAATACTCCAAAGTAGGATGCACAAATGTAGGCAGTTTCTGTAGTAGAACTATTGCATCTTCTACGTGTTCTGCAGGCGAAACGTAGTCTTCGGTTCGCCTTCCCTACAATATTATCTCCTTGTTCTTTCCAATTTAGGTTGTTCGTAATTGTAATTCCTAGGTATTTAATTAAATTTACGGCTTGTAGATATGACTGATTTGTCGTGTAGGTGAAGTTTAACGGGTTTATTTTAGTGCTCATACGGATGACTTCACACTTTTAATTGTTTAGGATCATGTGCCAATTTTTGCACCATGCAGATATCTAAATCAAAGGGAAGTGTGTGTAGGGAGGAGGGGGGGGGGGGGGTGAAGAGAGTGAAATTGGAGAGAGAGACCACGAGATCAGTAATCAGCTTGGGTTGAAATGAATGTGGTTTCCGTTCTTATTCAAAGATGAAGCAGCTTGCACAGGATAGAGTTACATGGATAACGACATGAAACTGGTCTTGGAACTGAAGACCACAATAGCAAGAAAAACAGTAGTAGTTTATGACAGAAGATTCCTGCTGTCACAGCTTAACGAAAGGTGACCATCTGTCCTGACCAAATATGTTAAACAAGAGAAATAGCTTCTTGACTTACGTCCGAGCTTAAAAACTTTTAAAAAATCTTGACATATTCGTCCATATGTAAAGTAAAACGATTCAAGATGTCATGTCCTATAACATGGTGTTTCTCAGGTGTTGCAATATGGCTTTAAAGGCGACCATAGGCTACTACACTACTATCGACAGGGCCGCGGGAACACCAACAGTTGTCACTATTATTTTCTGCATTCCCGTAAGAGGATGTACACGTATGAACATATCACCTGTGTGAAACCCGAGTGCCCGGCGCATTCAGCTTGCAAGACAGACTGTGCGTCTTGATCATATGACGTGAGCATCGAGTCAGCAGTGCTACGATTCAACACAGTTCTACTATTCAGGGCAGAGTGCCACGCTGCGCGGGAAACTGCCTCAACACTTATTCACGTATTGACACTTAGAAATTCTCGCGAACAGCAATTGAACTTCGAAGTTTTACCGCACAATGTTTGGACTTCACCTACAATGCACAAAGTCGAGTATTCATGTATTTTTAGTGAACTTAACATATGTTCTAAAGTTTAGGACTCTACTGTTAGAGTGTACGCACGTCGCCTTTCATAACAGACCTGCAACACGAGCAGACTTCCGTTTGTCGGTAGTAGATTTCTTTTCATGTTCTTGCGTCGTCCATAATACTTATTCTTCCCAGGTAGCAAAAATCCGTACCTTCGTCTACTTCACGTGCCCAATTTTGTTACTTCCTTTCTCTGGTTTATTCCTGCTACTATTGGTCACTTTTTTCTTTCGTAGATGAATCCCAGCCCATATTGTGTGCTCTGCAGGCCATTTTGGTTTTTATGTTCTATAATTCTTCCTCGCTTTCAGTGGGCATACATTGTATCAGCAAATCTCAACTGTAATAACATTACAATCTACATTTTAATACCACTCGTGGGCCTATTTTTAGTTTGTCACTGCGTTTTGTACATAGCCAATGTACAGAACCAGGCGGCAATTAGGAGTTGAAGGGAATAAAAGGGGCGTAGTGGTTGGGACGGGAGTAAGACAGGGTTGAAGTCTTCACTCGATGTTTTTGATTTGTACACTGAGCAAGTTGTTTAGGAAAACAAGGAGACATTTTGGAAACTGGATTAAAGTTCCGGCAGAAGAAATAAAAACCGTGCAGTTTGCTGTTGACCTCGTTTTAGTCAGAGACAGTGAAGGATCTGGAAGAGCAATTAAACGGAATGCACACAGTACTGATAGTGTTTAAGTAGTTTGTAATAAAAATGTTCAAATGTTTAAGCTTATGGGACCTAACTGCGGCTCATCAGTCCCAAAACTTACAAACTACTTATAAATTACCTTATGTTAAAGATAACACAAGCTTCCATGCCCGAGGGAGGATTCGAAGTCGCGCGGGAGTAGCCGAGCGATCTGGAGCGTCACGTTAGGGATCGCACGGCCTCCCGCGTCGGAAGTTCGAATCCTCCCTCGGGCATGGATGTGTTTGTCGTCCTTAGGTTAGTTTAACTTAGTTTAAGCAGTTTGTAAGAAAATGTTCAAATGTTTGTTAATCTTATGGGACTTAACTATGGGGTCATCAGTCCCTAAACTTACAAACTACTTATCATCTACCTCATACTAAAGACGGCACAAGTATCCATGCCCGAGGGGGGATTCGAACCCCCGACCGTAGTGGCCATGCAGACCGTGACTGGAGTGCCTCAGTCTCCTCGGCCACCGCGGCCGGCCAGTTTGTAAGACTAGAGACTGATACCCAACGTAGTTTGGCCCATAGAATTACAAACATTTGAACGTTTTTAAGGATTCGAACCCCCGACGGGGAACGGCCTCGCGTATCGGAGCATAGCGCCTCAATGCACTCGGCCACTCTGCTGCGGCAGTTTATAATACTAGGGACTGATGACCACTACAGTTTGGTCCTACAGATTGACATTTGAACATGTAATAAGAACAAAACTAGATACGTGGAAAGTAGTCTAATTAAATCAGCTTGTGTTAAGAGAATTACATTAGTAAATGGGACGTTAAAGGTGGTAGATGAGTTTTATTATTAACTTTTGATGGGTGACGTAGAGACTATATAAAATGAAGAATCACTATAACGAGAAAAACATTTCTTAGCCAGGGAAATTTGTTACATTATTAAAATATTTGCAAGTCTTTTCTGGAAGCATTTGTCTGGAATGTTGCCTTGTACCGGTGTGAAAACGTGGACGATAAATAGTTCAGACGGGAAGGTGATGGAAGCTTTTGAAATGTGGTGTTACAGACGAATACTGAAGACTTGGTGGGTACATAGAGTAATTAATGAGGTGGTACTGAGCATAATTGGGGATAAATGAAATTTCTGCGATACCTCGACTACATCGAGAGACCTCAAGGAATCGTCATTGAAGATTTGAGATAGAGACGAATAAAGTAAGCAAATTCAAATGGATGAGGGTTGTCGTTCTTATGGGGAGATGTAGGGCCTTGCTCTGAATAGAGTAGGGTGGAGAGCTGCAGCATCAACATCGCATCTGCGGTGCAAAATTGAACAGTAGTAGTCTTACACACTTACTCATTCTTTGCGTGCGACTCATGTCCCCCCCTTTACATTGCTGTCGGTTAATAATTGAGCTGCTTCCTTTTTAGAGACGTATGCGATGCTGCAGCCGCACAGGGCTGGCCGTGTTTCGCCTTGGACGTGGCCGCTGTGCTCGTGCGCTGGACAGCATCAACGGCTGCGGTGTTGCGTGCGGCACGCGGCGGACACCGGAGCCGGCGCCGTAATTAGGAGAGGGCGCTGGGCGTGCCCGCCTGCCCGCCCCACCCATTAGACGCAGGCGTCTGGCGTGTCGCCGCCTAGCCGCCTAGCCCTACTAATTGCCCGCACTGCGTGCATCTGCACCACACACGAAGCGTCGGCCTATTCCGGAGGCGGAATTCCTTACCAACACTTTGTCACGAATATGGACACTAACTGGCTACATCACACCACCATTCGTTTCTTGTGATTATATCTCGAAGTTTTTACAACTGTGGAGTGCAGTTAAAATTGCAAGTACCTCTGACAGGAGCAACCAATTCGGTTCATTTCTTGAGTGGTCATAAATGTATGAAAAAAAATGAATTGTTGCATATTCAGGCTTATAAACTCCCTTACTTTGAGAAAACCGCCCTTTACGTTCATGACATTGAATCGACTAAACATTAACAGCAGCGATAGCTAATTGGAATGGAACATCTTTCAGCGCCATGAATGTTATCCAAAATCGCCTGTTTTACTCAGAGATTTACGACTATCGCTTGTACACGCAGGAAAGTTAAAAAGCTCCTGTGAAAGCGGCCATCGATAATGTACAATGTGTCTGGAATCGTGTTTGTCCAATGTTTATGGACGAGATTATGACTTCTTTTTCTGTTTTTGCTTTAAATTATTAGAGGAAGGCCAGCAGTCTTACCGAACGCTCAGAACTACCGCGAAGGCCTATTTGGCAAGTGCCGCTTCTCCCTGAAGCGTGGTATCTTCCTGCCTGTATAAGAAACAGTCATAAAAGTTTGTTTTTCTGATTTCTAGGGAAATACGCATTTTAGTGCAACATTCACGATTGCGCAGAATGTTGTTCAGTTTATAGTTATCTATCGACGCAGTTAATGTGGAGTCGATTTAGTTTCTTGAACTTTAAGGGCGGATTTGTGATAATCGAGGAATTAGTGGTCGAAAATATCTATTAATCCTTCACCTTTGTTCATATAAAAACAACCTGACAAAGATGAACTGAATTGCTAGGCCGTGGCTGAGGTCCTTCCCTACTTAGTAATGTGAGATGAGGTAATAATTGTAGAAAAGTATTATTTAGTAATGTATTATCATTTATAAACGAACGCCCTAAGCCGGCCGCGGTGGCCACTGCGGTCGGGGGTTCGAATCACCCCTCGGGCATGGATATTTGTGCCGTCCTTCGTATTAGCTAGTTTGTAAGTAGTTTGTAAGTTTAGGGACTGATGACCCCGTAGTTAAGTCCCGTAAGCTATACAAACATTTGAACGCCCTAAGCAACTTAAGTGTCTGTAGTAATGCAAATCATTGGCAGAAAGAAATCCCCGTTTCAGAATCATTTGGCCCTATTACTTGCACACTCTGCTGTCGATATCGGCGTAATTACTGCTGCGTTACTGGACATCACGCTGTACCATTCGGTGAGTATGTTACACAGACTTGTTTAGCCCTTCCTACTTCCTACGTTTACCAAAATACAGTTTTGTAGTTATATACAATCGCTCGATCAACGAAATATCTGCACCCAAAGACTGGACAGTGGAACAAGTCACTCCAATATTCAAGAAAAGCAATAGCAGTGACCCTCACAATTACAGAGCCATATCATTGACGCTGATTTGTAGGTGGATTTTGTAACATATACTTGTTTCCAACATTATGAACTACCGCGAAGAGAACGACCTATTGACTCATAGCCAACACCGATTCAGAAAGTATCGTTCTTGTGAAACACAGTTACTTCCATGAAGTGATGAGTGCTATCGACAAGTAACCTCAAATCTATCCCATATTCGTAGATTTCTGGAAGGCTTTTGACAAGGTATCTCACAAGCGGCTTCTAATCAGTTTTTGTTCTTATGGAATATGAGCTCAGTTGTGAGATTGCCTTTGTGGTTAACTGTTGTAATTGACTTTAAAGTGGTAAAGTAAAACGGAAGTGATATTTTGCTTTCCCCAGGGAAGAGCGTCTAATGTTCCTTATCTTTATAAACGATTTAGGTTACAATCTGAGCATCTTAGATTGTTCGCGGATGACGCTGTCGTTTCAGTTAGTAAAGTCTCCAGAAGATCAAAAGCAATTGCAAAATTATTTAGATTTCCACATGATACAAAATTGGCGATTGGGCGTAAATAATGAAAAGTTTGAAGTGATCCATATAAGCTCTAAAAGAAGTAAACTGCATTTACGCGATAAATGAGACAAATGTAAAAGTCGCGAATTGAACCAAATACCTAGAAATTACAATTAAGAACAACTTAAATTGGAGAGAACACAAAATATCGTAGGGAAGGCGAACCAGAGGCTACGTTTCATTGGCAGAACACTTAGATGATGAAACAGTTCAACTAAAGAAACTGCCTACACAACAATTGCTCGTCCTATTTTGGAGTATTGCTGCACTTTATATCCTCACCAGGTGGGACTGATTGAAGACGCAGAAACGGTTCAGAGGATGATAGCACGTTTCGTATTATCGCGATACATGGGAGAAAGTTCAAATCGTTCAAATGTTTAAGCTTCAGGGACTTAACTGCTGGGTCTTCAGTCCGTAAACCTACAAACTACTTATGAACTACCTTATACTAAAGACGGCACAAACCTCCATGCCCGAGGGCGGATTCGAACCCCCGACCGTAGCGGCCGTGCAGATTGTGGCTGGCGCGCCGCAGACCACTCGGCCACTGCGGCTGGCACATGAGAGAGAGTCACGAAAATGATGTACTGGTTGGGTGGAAATCATTAAAAGAAAGGCGTTATTTTTTGCGGTTAAATGTATTTGCGATTTTTTCTCACCAATTTTCTCCCCGAAATGCGAACATATTTTTTCAGTAGCCACCTACATACAGTGACATGATCATAATAATAATCTAAAACGGAAGGATTTAGTTCATTTTTCCGCGCTCTGTTAGAGATTGGAACGGTAGGAAAGCGGTTCGATAACCCCTCTGCACTTAAATAAGGTTTGCAGAGTAAATACGTAGATTTTGATGTGGAAGGGTTGTAAATTTTGCTCGATGCTGTGAAAGGTGTGGTCACTGTGTGGTCAGTCGACCTTAGAGGACACACACAAAGCACCATGCCGTTCGCGTGACTTTACTCTAAATTATTGTGATACGATGCTGGAGAGTATTATCTGACGCTTACGTATGCGAACCACCACAGACTTGTCGGACCAGGTGACCAGCGTCCTGCAGCGGTGACGCTGCGCCCTCGCTTGTCTGAGCGCCCAGAGCATTCCGTGTCCATTCGTGACACGATGGCACGTATTAAGCCCAATGGCGGCACCACCTGTGACGTGGAGCGTTCCAGGCGTCAAGCCGTCACGCCCCGTCCGCGATCAAATGCGTAGATACCGCGTGGACTGTCACGCCGTCTGTAGAAGGTCATACGACGGCAGTTCCTAACCCGTGGCCCGCGGGCGGCCGACACTGAGCCGCGAACCCTAGTCGAGAGTCGAAGAAAAGATGTAAAAATCGACATCTTCAGGAGTTCCACTCGTTAATGGTTGAGCTCTGCTAGTGCAAAATGAAATACTGAAATACCTTATCGCTATTATATACTGTTAAGGCAATGAATCGTATAGTAAAAGAAACTACTGATATGGCCTGCCAGTCTCACCTTTCTCTCTCCAATGTTTAAAATTACCAATTTGTATGCAACCAGGTGGCTTGAAGTGTACAGTCCAACGGAATGCACTGAAGGGTTCTACGTGGCTGCTCGTGGCGTAAACAGTGTGTCTCGGGTTTGTATTTTGTTGAATGCTTTTTAACCAGAATAGATATCCACACGCAAGGGAGAGAAATTGAGGAAGACTAGTAGGTGAGATTATTAGACACGGTGCACTAATTGAATGCTAGTGGGTGGGTGGAGGGGAGCGGCCATAGTTTTTTTAGGGACCATCCCAGTATATGGATGATCTGGCTCACTGTCGAAAACGCTCTGACAAATCCGAATCCTGTATACTGTTCACTGTTTGCGACAGTTTCATGCAGAACTGCAGCACAAGAAGCAGTAGCACCGGAATATTTTGCATGCAGACAACCACTTAATGAGATTTGGAAACTGGAGAGACATGATACGCAAATACGTAGTGCCTGCATGGATATGTCTGTCTTTATAATTTTTCTTGAACATTAATGTAATGGACCTGCAAGATCTGCATAGCTGAACAAGATATGGAGCGACATTCCAGTCACTTCAAAGTAGCCGACGAACGACTTTGATGGTTTCGTGTTTAGATAATTGGGCTTGCTTTTGGGTGAACAGGTTGCTTCAATTTTCTTTAGGCTATCCGTCCTTTCTAAGTAGTTTAAGGCAAATAATAAAATAATAATTCAGTTTGCCGAAAATTACTACTTTGGCTCTTTTCTTAAGATGGTGTAGCACTTAGTGATACACGAAAATTTGTTTTATTATTAAAAAAAAAAAAAAAAAAAAAAAGCCACGATCACTAATTACCTTTTATTTAGATGACCTTTTTCGGCATATTGAACTGCCTTTATCGGATCTTTCATTTAAA
This sequence comes from Locusta migratoria, assembly GCA_026315105.1. Taxonomy (NCBI): domain Eukaryota; kingdom Metazoa; phylum Arthropoda; class Insecta; order Orthoptera; family Acrididae; genus Locusta; species Locusta migratoria. The sequence goes on from CM048745.1 coordinate 136,426,313, forward strand.
TGCGTCGCATCACAGCGGAAACCTTTTAAAAACGTACTTATTCACCAACATTATTATTGTTGACATGTCACAACTCAAATGTCATCCCCGTCTTGCTTCAATGTGATGTGCTTGACTTGCCAACAATAATAAAGTTGGTGAACAAGGACATTTTTAAAAGGTTTCTGCTATGATGCGGCGCATGTAAGTGAAAGACTCAATTATACCATTTTAATCAGCCGAAAGCGCTCATCTAAATGAAGGTGATAAGCGATCTTGGCTGATTTTATATATATATATATATATATATATATATATATATATATATATATATATATATATATATATAATCCGCATTGGCGGTTGACATTGCTCTCATCATACACACCGGTCGGAGAATGCGAAAATCCAAATAGAAAACCTAATTGAGCATGCAAGAAAATTCGGTTTGCAAATTTCTTTCACAAAGACAGAGTTTATAACGAATGTATAAAACTGCCCGGAGAAACTACTCATAAATCAAAACAAAATCAAGAAATTTAATTCAGTCAAATATTTAGGTGAGTGGCTACCCATAAACAACAATGAGAAAGTAAGTCTAGAAGAAAGAGCAACAACGATGAACATAGCATTCCAGTTCCCCAGAAACACATACAAGAAATTAAACACTACAGCACAGTGGTGAAAACAGAGGCTCTGTATGGTGCTGAAACAGTAAAGCTAGTCCAAAAAGGAGGGATCAATAAACTAATGAAAATGGAAAGGAGACTGATGAGAAGCATACTCGGCTGAAGGACAACAGGTACAGAATATAACAGACCACGACCCAACAAAGAAATCTATGTACCTGTGGAGGACATAGTACATATCATGCGGAAAAGAAGAATGTCATTCTTTCGACGTTCGGCGAGAATGGAAAATGACAGGCTGACAAAACAAATCTTTAATAAAATAATGGTTACAGGACAACCAGTGTGGTCTACACACTTTAAATGACCCCAAAGAAGCAAACATCGACATAATGGACACATGTAACAGAAACTTATACAGGAACAAAATTCAGAAAGCGATATTCAGGGAAGAAGAAGAGAGAAAAAGAAAGCAGCCTCACAACTTCGAGGAGCTCCGAAGGCAGAGATCAGAACGCATGAAATTAATGTGGACAGAAACGAAGAAGAATCTAGAAAACAAGAATTGTTGTTGCTGTTTCGATGTTTTAGGGGGACAAAACTACGGAGGTCATCAGTCCCCCCAAGAATTGATGTATTGATTTAACGTGTTCTGTAACAGTGCCATTCGAGTAGTAGTAATAATAATAATAATAATAATAATAATAATAATAATAATAAATCAAGTCAACAGATCACCGCCTGGAATGACAGACTTGTATGAAAATTGTTGCTGAACCGGGACTCGTATCCGGATCTTTAGCTTTATGCTAGCGGTTGCCTGCCTTAACCTCTTTGTCATCCGAGCACACAGATACCGAATTATCTGATTATTTAACCAAATAGCGCTGATGTCCTTCCAGAAGGACGAGAACGGCACTTACTTTTTTATTCTTGTCTGTAAGAATTCGTGTACAGTGTCATTTTATTTCTTTGAATCGCCTGCTCCCATTTCATATCAATTTTAGCTTGTATTGTCAATTGTGAAGGGGTTGGATACAGCTGCAAAGTTGAGGTTCATACGGAAGATACTGAAGACTTCCTCGTAGTTGGGCTTATATTTCTTGAACTTTCTTCAATTTTTGAGACATTTTTATATGTATATATATTTCAACTTAAATGTTGTTTTAAGAATAATGATTCATCAGCTTAAAATTATAAAACATTCATTTTGTCATTCCAGAAACAAGGGCAGTATTGCAAAATTAATGACGTGATTGTGAAAAAATCACTTAAAACGATCATTTGCAGTCATATGAAGGTAATTAATAGCTTATGAGAAAAAATTAAACCAAAAATAATTCCGCACATCATCACCAATGTGTCGAAAACAGATGCTGCATAGTTTAAAGCAACTTTCGACTTGATTTATAACGACACGAATGATTTTATCATTCCTCCACACAACCGTCTCCGCAATTCACCGTAAGGTGCGTGGCGGAGGGTACACTGTACCACTACTGGGCATTTCCTTTCCTATTCCACTCCCAAATTGAACGAGGAAAAAAAGAATGCCTATATGCCTCCGTACGAGCCCTAATTTCTCTTATCTTGTCTTTGTGATCTTTATGCGAAATGTAAGTAGGCGGCAGCAAGATCGTACTACACTCAGCTTCAAATTCCGGCCCTCTAAATCTACTTAACAGAAATTCACGAAAAGAACCTCGTCTTTCTTCCAGCGATCCCCAATTGAGTTGCCGGAGCATTTCCGTGACACTCGTGCATTGGTCGAACCTACCGGCAACAAATCTAGCTGCTCGCCTCTGAACCGTCTCTATGTCTTCCTTCAAACCGATCTGCTGCGGGTCCCAAATACTTGAGCAATACTCAAGACGTGGTCGTACAAGCGTTTTATACGCGGTCTCCTTCACAGGTCTCCCAATAAAACGAAGTCGGCTGTCCGCCTTACTCACAACTGTCCTTACATGCTCGTTCCATTTCATATCGCTCTGCAATGTTACGCCTAGATATTTGAACGACGCGACCGCATCAAGAAGCTCACTACTGATGCTGTATTCGAAAATTATAGGATTGTTTTTTCTACTCATGCGCATCACCTTACATTTTTCTACATTGAGAGCTAGCTGCCATTCTTCGCACCAACTAGAGATTTTGTCTAAGTCAACCTGTATGCTATTACAGTCAGTTACAGACGACACCCTCCCATACACCACAGCATCATCAGCAAACAGCCGCAAATTACAACTTACTCTGTCCATCAGATCATTTATATAGATAGAAAATAATAGCGGTCCTATCACACTCCCCTGGGGCACGCCTGACGATACACTCGTCTCTGATGAACACTCGCCGTCGAGAACAATGTACTGCGTTCTATTACTTAGGAAGTCTTCCAGCCAGTCACAAAAATGTGTGAACCTATTCCATAAGCTCGTATCTTTGTTAGCAGTCTGCAGTGTGGCACCGCGTCGAACGCCTTTTTGAAGTCGAGAAAAACACAATCCGCCTGTTGCCCTTCGTCCATGGCTCGCAAGATGTCATGTGAGAAAAGGGCAAGCTGAGTTTCACATGAACAATGTTTCCTAAACCCGTGCTGATTCATGGAAAGAAGCTTTTCCGTTTGAAGGAAATTTACTATATTCGAACTGAGAATATGCTCCAAAATTCTACATGAAACCGATGTCAACGATATTGGCCTGTAATTGTATGGGTCAGTTCTCTTTCCTTTCTTATACTCGGGAGTCACCTGCGCTTTTTTCCAATCACTAGGAACTTTGCGCTGAATTAAAGATTCGCTATAAATGCAAGCTAAGTAGGGGGCCAACGCCGCAGAATAGTCTTTGTAAAACCGAACTGGTATTCCATCCGGACCAGCAGACTTTTTCGTATTTAGCTCTCTCAGCTGCTTCTCTACACCGTAAATACCTATTGCTATGTCCCCCATTTCGGAATTAGTACGGTGATCAAATGATGGTATATTTGTGCGGTCCTCGTGCTTGAAAGATTTCTTAAAGGTTAAATTTAGAACTTCAGCTTTCCGTTTGCTTTCTTCTATTACTGCCCCGGAATGATCAACTAGTGACTGGACAGTGGGCTTTGACCCGCTTATCGCTCTCTCTCTCTCTCTCTCTCTCTCTCTCTCTCTCTCTCTCTCTCTCTCACATGTTGTGGTGGGGCAGTCCTCGGAGCTGCGTGACGGATGGTTTACTGCAGGTGCGCTTGTGCGGCTAGAGAAGGTCTACTTGTAAGCGTTAGTCGGCGTCGCGTCTTGCAGGTGACGGTCCGCTGGCGCCGCCTTAATTGGGGCCATAAAGCAGCGCGCAGCTCGCCTGGTAACGAGCCTGGCGCACCCTAACGACGACCTGTGACGTCAGCCGGTGCTCGTCTCGCAGCACGCTGTTGACCGGTGTCACGGGGGTGGGTGAGAACTACGTCGATCGCCATTTACGACCGCCTCCCTGCTGCACCGTGGCTACTCTCTCTCGCGAGTTCATTAGCTAGAAGTACCAACAGTTCCGAGTTTTAGAGGTTTCATGTGCCTCAGGAGTGTTTTTAGCTATGGAGCCATTCTCGCGGACGACAACCGGAGTTTTTTGCGCCGTGTGTACTATACACTAAGCCAGTGACAATGAGAATTAACTGAGTGTTTTTAGTAACATTATCATCAAGACTGCTACTGCAAGTAAATAAATTTACCTTTGATCGTAATTAGCGAAATAACTGCCATACGAGACGAAACACAAATATGATTGTTTCTTGTCACACTGAAGGAATTTCCAGTACCCTGCATGCTGCTCTCAGCATGAATGTGTGAATTTCTCCATACCTCATTTGAAGCTGAACTAGAAATACAAAAAAGAAAAAAAAAAGTGAAAATAATTGTAAATGACGAGTCGCAACTACCTATGGTTAAACTGCATGTCGTAAAAGTCGCGGTATAGCTCTATATTCGTACAACTATCCGTCTCTTTGACAACGTAGCAGCAACTGATGTCTGACAAGAATAGCCTACCTGTGTTCCATCGAAAACTAAAACTTAAAAGCATAGTTTTAGACACACATTTTTCTTTCCTTTGGGAAACAGCGGCCTTTATGATACTTTATTTACAATAGTCTAGAGCGCAAATTTGTTGTTTATTTTCAAATAGTTTCGACCCAATGGTTGGCTATCTTCAGGATACGTTGCTCTCGAGAGATGGTGCAGAGCTGACCAGGAGCCGTACGTCCCTCCAAGTGCTATCATTGAGCCACAACTAATAAAATGCAGTCTGTGAAAGTAAGTGTTCTGAACTTTTGCTTCGCTCCGCTTCATCTCTGGAGCAACATATCCTGAAGATGGGTCGCTATTTGGTCGAAACTAGTTGAAAATGAACAACAAATTTGTGCTCCAGATTCTTTATATATAAATTTACGTGTTATATATTCTGCAGGAGCGAAATGTTATATACACAATTCATGAACAATGGATGTGTTGAGGTAACCTTGTTCATCAGAAATCCTTTGGTGTTCCTCTGTTGCAGCTATTTATAGGAACATCAAAATTAAAGGCCATAGCGAAGTGTCACACTGGCTTTCTTCACTGCTTCATTACAATTCTGAAAGACTGAATGAGGTGGCACTGTGTGTTCGGAAATGCGGGGTTCACAAACAATTTTGCCACCTAGATTCAGTTTTAAAATGATATCCCTAAATTAAATGGCTGGAAGATTCCTTTGTCCAGAAATGTGCGAGTTACCCCATTGAATCGAAGCTTGCGATGCGCCTTAAATGAAAAAGTACTTCACGCGACTTTCAGTTCAAATCTTATAAGGGGCAATCAAAAAGTATCCGTTCGAACTGCGTTTAGTCCAGAATCAGGATGCCAATCCAGCAAAATCGCTGTGAGAATTGAGACATCCTACCGGTGCTCCTGCTTAAAGATACGTGTTCGATAAAACACTGTGACCTAGTGCCTGAAGAAGTCGAGAACAACCTGCTGCACACCCCCTTACGTCAGGAACTGCAGACCCTTCAAGGCCTTAAAGGGACTGAAGGCGTGATAATCGCATTGCGAGAGATCATTCCCTTAAGGAATGAATGGGTGAGCATGGTCTCTTAGATCGTTGGTAATCTTGTCGAATCGCAACCAGCGTAGTACTTGCTGTCATTTCACATCAGTTATTTTCCACAGACACGCTGCCTCCATGCATGTTCTTCGATGTTCTATGGACACCTTCTGGTAGTCATTCTTGGACAGCAAAGAAGAGTAACAGCACCTCTTCCTTGGAAGCAATGCGTGACAATTTCTGCATGTCAGCTTGTCGGGAAAACACCAATACCACGTCAATCCTAGGTCTACAAGTCGGTGTGTATCGAACATCATTTCTCTGTGCTTGTAAGTGTAATTCACAATATTTATGTTTCTACTCCCTTTTGAAAGTTCTTAGTACAAGTTTATGTGCAGTATAATAGCTCGGATAATTATTGGACTGTGTAGTTTTCCATTTTTATATCTATATTTAATATTACGGCAAAGTTTAATTGGGAACAGACTTTTCAACAGAAAAATTTAGAAAATCAGCATACTTGGGTGGAAATGAGTTTGTGAACAGCGACCAGTGAGTCGACCGCTACAAATAAAATGTAAGCAGTGTAAACTCTTATTTTTCGTGCTGCTTCAAAAACAAAGGTTACATGAAGACGCTGTTAGCAGCTCTAAGATTATGCGTTGTACTTACACTATACGAAATGTGTAGGGGGAGAAGACGTGAGCGGGAAGAGTTAGGAAGATGAAGAGGACAGAGAGAAATGTTCAAATGCTTGTATAGCTTATGGGACTTAACTACGGGGTCATCAGTCCCTAAACTTACAAACTACTTATCAACTAGCTAATACTAAGAACGGCACAAATATCCATGCCCGAGGGGGGATTCGAACCCCCGACCGTAGTGGCCGTGCAGACCGTGACTGGAGCGCCTCAGTCCCCTCAGCCACCGCGGCCGGCGGACAGGGAGAGGTGATGGGAGTAGATGGATGTAGAAAACGATTCGTTTTCTCAAGGGCCATCATGCTGCGGAGTCGGTAAATCATCTGATATTCACGCATAAATTTAACAAAGCCACTAACTTCACAATATATTGTTTTCTGAGGAAACATACAGTTCTACAACTTCCATTTCACATATCCCAGTGGCGGCTCGTGCTTCAGATAACTGGAGGTTCACCTCTTTGAGTTCAAATGTTTGTGAAGCTTAAGGGATTTAATAGCGGGATCACGTCCCTAAACCTACAGAAATACTTATAAACTAGCTCATACTAAAGACGACACAAACAGATATGCCTGAGGGGGGTATTAGAACTCCCGACGGGGAAAGGCCTCGCGCATTGTAGCATAGCGCCTCAATGCGCTCGGCTGCTCCACCGCGACCACTTCTTTGAGTGCCGGATCTTGATAGTGGCGCCCCTCCCGCCCTTGGCGCGTCGATGTTTCGGCGTCCCCCCCTCCATCCCCTCGCGACCAAAGAGGCAGTCTGGCGCACCTTTGCGAGTGACGCCGCCGGAAAGCGCCCATTCCCCCCCCCCCTTCCTCTCCTCCTTCCTCCCCTCCTTCCTCCCCGCCCCTCCCCCCACGATCCGCAGTATGTCTTACCTTGGCTTGTTCGCACTTGCTTCAACTCGAGATGAGGCGTCGGCCAGCCAAGCTTCTTTATTTCACACTTCTCTTCCAAGATTAAAGCTGAGTTATTTGTTTCTAAAACATAATGATAATAAAACACCAAAAACATACGAATATGCACATGAACACTAAAACACAGTCACTGTTACGAGACTGCAACAAAATGGATCTGTTACGATGAAGATACAAGATACCTTCGGGTCACGTGACACAGTAAGCAGGACCCCCTCCTAACCTTACGCATACTTAAAAGCTGCTCTCCACCACATCTTCTCAAACAGTTAAATATTTGTTAGAAAGAATAGCATTAATCGCGACTCATTCGCAAAAAGGTCGAAAGTATATGTTCTCGTATCTATTAAAAAGAAAATTGGGTTAAAAAAATTGCTTGCAGTTCGACTCGAACCCACTACCTGCAGCGCAGAGCGATACCGCTAACCACACGGCTATTCTTGCTAGGTGGAGAGTAGTGACTTCATTATTATTCATGATCGGCTCTTCTGAAGGCTTTTACAGTTGATGCGTCTTTAATTTGTAGCTATAAGATATTTTGTCAAATATGGTGCGTTTTTTATGAATCTTCAATGTGCCAAAAACAAATTTGAAGGGCGGATGATGCCTTCGCGGACGATTTGCTCATGCGAGAAGTACGCAGTAGCTCCATTGCCTTTGCTTTGGGACTATTCGTATGTAACCGCCAGAACTCGAGTAGCCAGGGGCTTGTGTGTCTACCAGCTACAGTGGCGTTTCCCCTCGCCCCTCCCTGCCGCGGAAGTGATCCATATGCTGCCTCCAGGGGGTTCAGGAGAGAATTTGAACCTCAACCGCGCATGAGCATTGCAACGCTCCGGCCACTGCCGCCTATATTAGGCAGCTGCGCTACGACACGTATACATGTCTCCGCGACGTAAAACGTTTCTCATGCGATAAAAATAATTTGGATGTGCATATAAAATGATCTGATAGAAGAACGAAACGAAGAATGATAGTTTAAAAAACTTCATTTCATTTATTTACTTTTTTCACGGCGATCTTTTTCCCGGGGTTCACTGAACCAGTGAACACATCCGACGCGCTGCCACTGACATAGCCCTAGCAACACAAAGCAGGGTATTAATTTGATGTACTTCTACGATGCGTATGTGTTCGCAATAATTCTTCCAATTATTTTCCCATTCATTTCATATGATATTCGACCATAGTGGACTGTGTGTCGAGCTTAGCTAGTTTACAGAATTTTGTTAAGATAATGCTCTGTGGTGCGGTTTGGTATAGTGTAATGTACTAGTCGGTCAGTGGCAGTCGGTTACGGTGCGCCTGGCTGCCGGCTCTGTAGCGTGAAGGCAGTTACCAGGGCGCCACGCCACAAAGAGCTCCTTTGATAGCCCGTGCGACCCGCTGCCGCCGACACGTGTTCGATTCGGCGCCCGGATCTCCGCCTGCGGACCACCCGCCACTGCTCTGACGAAACGCAGCCTGCGAGTCCTAAACACAAGACTGTCAGCCCGCTGCCGTCTGTCTTCATAAACTCTGGCCCCGACAACGACTCGATTACGCCGTTGATGTCATCATCGGGAGCGTCCAGCTTTAGCTCCTGAATGTGGAGATAATTTAAATACGCGTTCTAGCAGCTTACGTGATAACAGCTGTCAAAATCCTTGAAATGTAAGTCCTTTTTTGTTGGAGGAGGCTGCACTGACAACATGCGTGTCTAGCTGTGACTGGCCCCTGCATCGAGCCGTCGTAGGCAGGAGGCATGTTGCAGAAATCTGCTCTGTTATGAAGGATTAAATCCTAGTCTAGTACTGCTCTTTCTTGCAGTTTTCGATGAGATATTAGTGCTGCGTTTTAGATTTGTAAACATGAAGTAGCACCATGGTCCTACGTGTACAGATCATCTTCAGTTTGCTAGATGATCAGTTGCCCAGAATGTAGCGAACTACTATTTTCATTACGTCCATGCATAGTCACTTACTGTGCCACTGATTACATATTACTACTCCTAGATATTTATACTCCTGGCACTTCTTTTCCTGAACAAAACTTTTTGAAAAATTTGTCAGACGTGCCCATGTGAAGCCAGAATTACTTGATCATCGGCAAATAGCAGACTATATGCAATCTCTTTGTCTAGGCCCTTTCCTCTACTACACTACACATTCCTCAAGAACCGTTCCGAAAAAAAATTAAATGCCTTACAGCACCCTTGTCTAAAGCTTTAGTTAGTCGTATTACTACGTAGAACTCTTTTCCTACTTCAGTTCTTTTCTCAAGACTGTCATAAATTTCTACTGCCGTCATAGAATTTCACGGAATGGTGCTCTGATCAAGAGACTGGTATAGACTCTTCATTGGGACGGAAAGATTCAAAAGTTTGTATAGCTTCTGGTACTTAACTACGCGGTCATCAGTTCCTAAACTTACAAACTACTTATGAACTAGCTAATACTAAAGATGGCACAAATATCCATGCCAAAGGGGGGGGGATTCGAACCCCGACCCTAGTGCCCGTGCAGAACGTGATTGGCGCGCCGCAGATCGCTCGGCCATTGCTGCCGGCACAGAAAGATTGATTGAATACGATTGCAATTTCTACGATTTGACGCTACATCCCCTGATGTGCTGTTTCTTGTACCGCGATCCGTTCCCACTCATTATATCCATATCTCGTGGTGCTTTCATGCAACGTTTCGATGTACTTTCCTCAAATCCGTTGATCTAACTAAGTTGCTATAAATTTTAAGCAGCAGTGAGCACTTTGAAGAGCAGCATTTTTATCATAGATCAAGTGAACGTTTTATTGGGGAGGAGAGCACGAATATAAATTACTTTCCAGAAATTCGGCGTGTCAAAAAGTTTCAAAATATGACTATGCGTTGCAAAAATAAGTTTGCGGACAAAAACACATTTCGCACATTTGATTGGTACTCTCCTCTTCTCAGAGTACTTGTTCTTCTCAGTAATTACCAACCCGTCGTTAAAAATGCAGTTGTCTAGAGGACCCTGGAGACTCTTAAATAACTATATGCATTATTAAGAGGGTGCCATATGTTGACGACTGTGACCCAACGCAGTTCGTCGGGCACACAGTGCAACATCGTTATACAGCCCGATGTTCAAATGTTTGTTAAGCTTATGGGACTCAACTACGGGGTCATCAGTCCCTAAACTTACAAACTACTTATGAACTACTTACGAACTAGGACGGCACAAATATCCATTCCCGAGGGGGGGGGGATTCGAATCCCCGACCGTAGTGGCCGTGCTGACCGTGACTGGAGCGCCTTAGTCACCTCGGCCACCGCGGCCGGCTATGCAGCCCGAGCTCAATTTTTAGACTATGGTCAAGGGGTTAAATTCTCATAATCAACGGCAACGAACAACATGATACAACAGTCTAACGAACTATTCTAAACTTAATTATTCTGTTGTTAACAGCGATGCAGTTACCGCTGGCTGGTTATTAGTGTGTAAGTCTTCGGGTAGTTCGCGCGGGTCCGCGGTGGAGTAGCTGAGCGGAGCGCGCGGTTGCTCACCGTCGGATGTTCGAGTCATCCCTGTGTGTGTGTGTGTGTGTGTGTGTGTGTGTGTGTGTGTGTGTGTGTGTGTGTGTGTGTGTGTTGTCCTTAGTTTGGTTTAGTTTAGTTAAATAGTTTGCAAGCTACGGACTAATGACCACACAGTTTGGTCCGATAAATTAAAAAGTTCGCGCGGTGTTAGGAACGGGGCGGTCGCTCCCGCCGGAGATTCGAACCTGTGTGTGTGTGTGTGTGTGTGTGTGTGTGTGTGTGTGTGTGTGTACGCGTGTGTGTGTGTGTGTGTACGCGTGTGTGTGTACGCGCGCGTGTGTGTGTGTACGCGCGCGTGTGTGTGTGTACGCGCGTGTGTGTGTGTGTGTGTGTGTGTGTGTGTGTGTGTGTGTGTGGTGGTCGTTGCATAATGTAGTCAAGTAGTTCTCTGAAGTCTAGGAACCGATGACCTCAGTTTGCTCCGTTAGGTTTACAAACATTTGAACACATTTTCACGAGCTATATATCCACAGGTCACTTACCAGCGTTGAACCATGGGTGGGTATATACAAAAAGGTAAATAATGTGTTTTGCAGAAGGAAGAGTTTGTGAATACAGAAGAAGACATGAACAGAGGCTTCAAAATTCCGGCACATGACGGGTTATGAAGTTTTGAGGTCCGTAGTTGCGGCTACTGTGAGCGCTAGCGTGAGAGAGCGCGTCACTGTGGCGCTGACGCGCTGGCAGGTATTGGCGTGTCGGTGGGCGTGTGTCAGTGTCAGCCGTTAGCGGGCAGCGCCGACACGGGCAACAAAACAGCGGCTGGCGCGGCCGCGGGGAGCATTGCCCCCGCGCGTCTGGCGCGGACAATGAATGAAGGGGCGGCGCAGAGCAGACGCGCGTATTGATTGCGGCGAGTACACACGCCGGACCGCCACGTGGGCCGCGACACACCCACCGGCGCGGCGCATCGATCCGATCTGCGGTCGCCGCCGCAGACGCAGCCGCCCGTACCTGGGCCCACCCGTGGTCGCGAGTGCTCGGGAGGAACACCGGGTACACCGCGTACCTTAACCCATTGTAGCATTCATTACCGTGACCTTACCATTACAAATTATACATCAAATGAACGAGCAACTAAAAGTGTTCCATGTGAGCACCCTTCGTCACACGGTACACGTCGAGTCGATAGCCGAGTTCGACCCAAATCTTGCTCATTGTAAACGAAGGCTTACGCGGCCGTTGTCATTGTTTATAAAACTCTTCTGGGTGTTGGACCGCATCGTCAATATATCAAATGCTTCACCGACGTTTCGGCCACTATTGCAAGCGGCCATCTTCTGGGTGTCAGTAAACGTAACACCCAGAAGATGGCCGCTTGCAATAGTGGCCGAAACGTCGGTGAAGTATTTGATATATTGACGATGCGGTCCAACTTGCTCATTGTATTCGGAGTAACTGATGCAGCTGCAGCTTCAATCCTTGGTAAAGAAGGCACACATACCGCCAATCCTCCACAAATACCCTAAAGCCGTCGGCACACCGAGCGTGTGCCTGAACGAATGTGGTGAACGTACTAAGTTTCTGATGTCACAAGGTGCGAACCACACGTTGCAGAGGCTTTCCCAACGTGTGTGGCCATGTAATGCATGCCATAAATTTTCAACATGCGTCTGAAAGTTTATCAATAAGTCAGAGCCTTTTCCCCTCGCAGTATTAGAGAAGGAAAAGGTAGCGAAATATTACAAAAGCTGTTCGATAAACCCCCGGCCAGGCAGATTTGCAGAGTATGTATAGCTGTTCCGGAAGGACTATAGCGGAACTGCAAAAGTCGATAAATCGACATTATTGCTTCATTCATCTCAGAAATAGGTAGCGCATACCGTGGAACATCGTCAGAAATTTACCACTAGATGTGCTGTGTATAACTACAGTTCTATATTCCACTGTAAAATGTTCAAATGTTTGTAGAGCTTATGGGACTTAACTACGGGGTCCTCAGTCCCTAAACTTACAAACTATTTATGAACTAGCTAATACTAAGGACGGCACAAATATCCATGCCCGAGGAGGGGTGGGGATTCGAATCCCTGACCGTAGTGGCCGTGCAGACCGTGACTGGCGCACCGCAGACCTCTGTTCCACTGTAGGCACTACTTATTTCTGAGATGACTGATGCAATAATGAATTTTGCAGTTGTCATTGTTCTTCCGGGACAGCGAATGTTGATACATTACGAGCTGTTGACTACCAATCCATCCTGTGAAAACCGCATATCATTAGCAGTTTATATTTCCGCAATTTTTGCGGTGCAAATTTCATGTGATTCGTCCTGTAATATATTGCAAGGTGACGCCAAAGACTTCATACGCAAATCGTGCAGTGGGGTCTCGTGCCGAGTATTAAAAAGTTGCCAACTTGCGAAAAGATTTAGCACACTGCACGGTTATTTCGTACACCCCGTGGAGTTCATTAGAGCCGAGAGCTAGCAGATGTCACCTGGTTTTCCGCAGCCAGCACGGTGCCTCGCTACTCCTGCGTATGCGGTGGGCGTTCTCTCGCGGAGGGTGCTCGACCAAGCGTCGGCTGTCGGAAGAAGAGCCTCGCATTCCCTTTTGTCAGCGCTCAGCCGTGCTTCCCGTGAGGAGCACGCGAGCGCCTTCACGCGTCGCTGGCGTTTTCTGCGTCGCTGAACGACGGGCTGGCGCCCCGTAACTTCGACACCCTCTACTCTGTCTGAGGGGGACCCGCCAACACAGCGCCAAGACACATTTTTGGACAAGTGAAACCAGAAGTGTCATTCTGTACAAAGAGTTATACTTAGTGTGACCAACTGGTGAGTGAAGGAATGAGGGACACGGCATTCTAAACAGGGGTACATTCCGCAGTTTTGAGTACAGCTCAAAAATTAACATTTTCAATTGCATTGTGTTGCCAGTTTCCCCATCTCTCACGAAGACTTCGTCACTGAAGTGATAAAATAGACAAATATATATATTTCCCTCGTATTCATTGTAGAATTTCTTTTCCAGTCTGTTAGATGAACACCCATCAGCCAAATGAAAACATACAAAATTAAATAATAATAATAATAATAATAATAATAAAAACGTCTTCTTGGGAAAAAAAGTCTTGTGAACGTTAATTCGATCAGCGCCTCCGCGTTCTCAAATAATGGCTTTAGTTTTTGTAACTAAGTAACAGTCGTCGGTATGCGACGCCGAAGCCATTAAAAAAAATTGCGAAAACTAAAAGGTTAAAGTTCATCCGGAACACTTCTCCATAGGTGCTCTAACCTACTTCTTTACACTTTTAAAGATTACGCTGTTGGCAACGGTTTACATTATCTTTCGTTGGAGCTAGATGCCAGAACTGTTTCGTATTATGAAAATTCGTACTGTTGTCAGTAACACGAAAATAAGTCCACATATTGTCACGGAAATGATGCAGCATTTAGGTAAAAATTATTGCAGGAAAGGAGTTATCTGTTGCGGCGTGATCCATTTGCGAAATTGCCTTCGCCAACTTTGTCATCGGAATTCGAACATATTTTGTTAGCACCCACCTACATAGGGAAACATGATTATCATAATAAAATAAATCAGATCGAAAACTGAAAGATTTAGGTGTTGCTTTTTTTTTCCTGCACGCTATTAGTGGAAAGCGGTTAAGTGCCAAGCATATAAATGTGATTTGAGAGTAAGTATGTAGATGTATATGTCGATATAAAACAAAAGATTTGCGGAACATTTACAAAATAGCTGACAATGCGTGACGGTTGGTCTCCCTAAGATTTATACTACAGATCAAGACCCCTCAGGGGCTCAGCATTAATTTGCTGAGTACGGGCTTGGCGAACCCGGGGTCCTGAGCTGTGGGCTGTGTTGCGCCAACAGTCCGCTACACCGTAAGCTCTGTGCGTGCTTCAACGACCATCGTTCGGCGCGACGGTGGAACGTTGTACGTTTCAGAGCCCGGGGATCTTGGCTTAATCGCCCGGGTCGCGAGGACGGTACAAACCTATATAAAAAAAAACCTCAATCTCAAGGTGTGCTACGTGCCGAGGAGATGCATGGCTGTTGAGGTTGAACAGCCGCTAGCGAGCAACCTCTGAGGAACCTGCCGCACCTCCGTCGTATAAGGCTTACCCAGGCAAGCGGGGCTCTGTCTGGGTGGACGCTTGTTTCCCTAGCTGCTCGTGGGAACACCATGAAACGAACACGAAACGTTGGCGGACGTACAACCGCCGTCTCTAAGCGCGGTCGAGGCGATTACAACGCTGCAAATTATGACCCCCAAACGTTTCCTTCCTTGTCCACACCATGGGAGGAACGTCGGGCAAAACATCAGGGTGAGGCTTATGCCCCGAAATATCTTGTATGCACACGTAATGATGGGGAATCTCTTATGACGACGAAGCCAATGTTCTTCGTCGAATATCTAGAGGACAAATATGGAGAGGTCGAGGGTCTGTCAAAGATGAGATCTGGGTCGGTTCTTATAACGACGTCATCCCCAGCGCAGTCACGGGCTTTGCTAGCCTGCGACAAGCTGGGTGATGTTTCCGTTTCTATTACGCCACATAAGACGTTAAACATGGTCCAGGGTATCATTTTCCACAGGGATCTGCTGCTGCAATCAGATGACGAATTGAGAGCAAACTTGGAGCGGCGTGGTGTGCATTTCATCCGCCGCATCTATAGGAGTCCGAAGGACAAGAGGGTTGCCACCGGTGCCTTCATCTTGGCTTTCGAGGGCGATTCATTGCCTGAGAAGGTCAAGGTGATGGTCTACCGGGTCGACGTAAAGCCCTATGTTCCTCCCCCTATGCGCTGCTTCAAGTGCTGGAGGTTTGGGCACATGTCCTCCCGATGTGATGCCAACTCAACATGTCGGGAGTGCGGGCGTGCATCCCACCCGGACGCCCCCTGTACCCCACCTCCAGTTTGCGTCAATTGCAACCAGCAGCATCCTCCGTGTTCTCCCAACTGCTCTGTACTCCACAAGGAGCGTAAGATCATGGAGTAAAAGACCCTGGACCGGCTGACATATGCAGAGGCCAGGCGCAAGTACGCAAAACTCCACCCAGTGACCATGACGACCCCATACTCAACAGTAGCTTCATCGTCGATCCCCACAGTTGCTAAACCACAGAGTACACAACCAATGCCAGCGGGCCCCCAGGCCCGAGCCACTCCACCTGCCCCCTTGACAGTTGGGGGCCCAACACCTTCAGTTGCTCCCACACTATTCACGTTGGGAGCAACAGATAAGCCATCACAGGGGACGTCGGTCCCCACCCCACAGCCGGAGAAACAACAGCCTTCTCCGGCTCCTCTCGCCCGGAAGGGGTCCCACGGACTTCCGAGGCTTCTCTTCGTGGGAAAGTGGATCCCGACCGATGGCTGAAGGATCCCGCGGCTGCTGATCGAGGGGCCTCCACCTCTTCGTCGGCACCTGCAGCCCCTGTTGAGAAGCCCCCAAGGCCCTTAACACCCAAGGGCCAGCGAGAGGGTAAAAAGAAAGAGAAGAAGAAAAAGGATTCTTTGGTGGCTTCCAAGCCACCCACACCCGCATCCTCTGCCTCAGAGGATGAGGTCGAGATCCTCGCTTCCGCTGAGGATCTCGCACTCCTTGATTCACTCGACCATAGGAGATCTGCACAACCGGAATCAACTGATTCTATGGTCATAGATTCTGTTGAGCCTGACCATCAGGCAGCAGGCGCTCCTATGGAATGATCTTCTTCTTTTCTTTCCTTTTATGGCCTTAGAGCGTGGAGGACATGTTATCCTCCAGTGGAATTGCGGCGGCTTCTTTAATCACCTGGCTGAGCTGCGACAAATACTGTACAGCTACCCTGCATTTTGTATCGCCCTACAGGAGACATGGTTTCCAGCACAGCGGACCCCTGCCCTCCGTGGGTATCGGGGCTACTACCGCAACAGGACCCTTTACGACAGGGTGTCTGGCGGTGTCTGCCTGTATATCCTGGACACTGTCCCCAGTGCCCCCGTGCCACTCACAACCACTCTTGAGGCAGTGGCTGTTAGAATCCGGGCAACGCAGGAATTAACTGTCTGCAGCTTGTACCTTCCTCCGGATGAGGCCGTGTCTCTCAACACCCTTACCGCTCTGGTCTCCCAACTTCCCCCACCATTCCTCCTATTGGGGGACTTCAACGCCCACAACCCTTTGTGGGGTGGACTCCAGACCACAGGCCGCGGTAGGGATGTTGAGACATTAGTGGCGCACCAAGACCTTTGCCTCCTGAATACAGGTGCCCCCACGCATTTTAGCGTGGCACAGGGCACGTATTCAGCGATCGACCTCTCCGTCTGCAGCCCCAGCCTTCGACCACACCTCGGTTGGCGTGTGCATGAGGACCTATGTGGTAGCGACCACTTTCCAATCTTTGTGTCGCTCCTGCGGTACCAAGCTGCAGACAGCTTACCCCGTTGGTGTCTCCGTAGGGCTGATTGGACTGTGTATGCTTCAACTGCTGTCATTGCTCCACCGCTGCCAGATGACATTGACAACGCAGTCCAGCAGGTGACTAATAGTATTGTCATGGCCGCTGAGGCGGCAGTTCCACAAACCACCGGTTCCACTAGGCGTAGGTCCGTGCCTTGGTGGACACCGGAGATTGCTGAGGCCATCCGGGAACGTCGGCGAGCGCTCCAGCGCCATCGACGCCACCCATCCATGGAGAATTTGGTGGCCTTTAAACGGCTCCGTGCGCGTGCTCGACGACTCGTACAGCAGAGTAAGCAGGATTCCTGGGAGCGCTATGTAGCCAGTATCGGCTCCCGCACCTCCCTGACTAAGGTATGGACGCAAGTCCGACGCATCTTTGGATACCGCCCACCGACAGGAATCCCATCCCTCACCATCCAGGGTGTGCTCTGCTCGCTCCCAACAGCTATCTCCGAGCACATGCCAGACCACTACGCACAATGCTCTGTGACTGCCACGTACAGTGCCGACTTCCGCTCCCTCAAAGAGCGGGCCGAGTGGAAACAGTTATCCTTCCGCACTCGTCGTCGGGAAATATACAACGACCTGTTTAGCGAGTGGGAGTTCCGAACTGCCCTTGCTGTGTGTCCTGATACAACTCCAGGACCTGATAGGATTCACGGCCAATTCCTCCGGCACCTTTCACCAGAGTTTCAACGCCGCATTCTCGCCCTGTTTAACCATCTGTGGGCAGAGGGCACTTTCCCGTCGCAGTGGCGGGAAAGCACTATCGTCCCGGTGCTGAAACCTGGTGCAGATCCCCTGGTGGCTGACAATTACCGTCCGATCAGCCTCACCAACGTTCTCTGCAAGCTCTTCGAACGTATGGTGAGTCGGCGGCTTATGTGGATCCTTGAAGAGCGCGGACTCCTTGCTCCACAACAAGGGGGCTTTCGCCAGGGCCGTTCTACCATTGACAACCTCGTGTCATTGGAGTCGGCCATTCGCACTGCCTTCGCTAGGCGTGAACCTTTAGTTGCTGTATTTTTCGACCTTCGAAAGGCGTATGACACCACCTGGCGCCACCATATTTTAACAACTCTTCATGACTGGGGCCTACGGGGTGCCCTTCCTATTTTTATTCATAATTTCCTCTCCCATCGCTCGTTCCGGGCGAGGGTTGGGGCATCTTTTAGCTCCCCACGTGTTCAAGAGAACGGTGTCCCACAGGGCTCCGTCCTCAGCGTTCCATTGTTTTTAGTGGCGATAAATGGTCTTGCTGCGGCTGTGGGGTCATCGGTCAGTTGCTCCCTGTTCGCCGATGTCTTCTGCTTGTATTTCAGCTCAGTTAGCATCGGCGTAGCTGAACGGCGGCTGCAGGGTGCCATCCGAAAGGCCCACTCATGGGCTTCTACTCACGGCTTTCAGTTCTCCGCCCGAAAAAACCGCGTGATGCACTTCTGTCGCCGTCGGGTAGTTCACCCTGACCCAGAGCTCTACCTGGGTGGTGAACTACTTCAGGTTGAGGAAACACATCGCTCCCTGGGCATGGTCTTCGATGCCCGGCTGACATGGGTGCCTCACCTACGTCAGCTGCGACAGAAGTGTTGGCGGCATTTAAATGTTCTTAGATGCCTCAGCCATACTAGTTGGGGAGCAGCACGTTCAACCCTTCTTCAGCTCTACAAGTCTCTTATTCTGTCGCGGCTTGATTACGGGAGCTTGGTGTACGACTCAGCAGCGCCTTCTGCCTTGCGGGTCCTAGACCCCGTTCACCACACAGCCGTGCGGCTCGCAACAGGGGCTTTTCGCACCAGTCCCGTAACGAGCCTTCTAGCTGAAGCTGGTGTTCCCCCTTTGCGGTATCGCCGGCAACGGTTGCTGGTGAGTTACATTGCACGGGTTCATGCTTCACCCCGTCATCCGAATCACAGGCTTCTCTTCCCACTTTCTGCACTCCCTTCCCCACGACGTCGGCCCAGGTCGGGTCTCCCGATTGCGGTCCGCGTCCGTTCCCTTCTCTCCTCACTTGATTCCTTACCCCTTCCTCCACCTTACCATTACTCCCTCCGTATCCCCCCCTGGAAAATTCCTCGCCTGGAGCTTCGGCTGGACTTGTCCCGGGATTCGAAAGCCTCGATTTCACCACTACTTCTCCGTCGCCGGTTCCATGCACTGCTTGATACGTTTCACGGAGCGAACATCATCTACACGGACGGTTCTTTGGTCGATGGCCATGCTGGATATGCCTTTATCCATGGTGACCACATCGAACAGCGGTCATTGCCTTGTGGAAGCAGCATCTTCACTGCAGAACTGGTCGGTATTTTGAGAGCTCTTGACCACCTCAGAGCTCGCCCCAGGGGGTCGTTCGTCATCTGCAGCGACTCCTTGAGTGGCTTACAGGCCCTCGACCAGTTTCTACCGAAACACACAGTGGCGCGAGCCATTCAAGATGCTGTCTTTGCCCTTGGCGAGTCAGGCCGTTCTGTCACCTTTGTCTGGACTCCGGGCCACATAGGTATACCGGGCAATGAACGCGTCGATGAGCTGGCCAAGCAGGCCACTACTTCGCGGTCCCTGGATATTGGCCTCCCAGTTTCCGACCTCCAAACCCAGTTGACCCGCAAGGTCTCAAGGGTTTGGAATTCTGAATGGACAGATTCGACTGAACCGAATAAGCTCCGTGCTATCAAGCCGTCTACTGCTGCATGGAAGACGTCCCTGAGGGCTTCTCGCAGGGAGTCGGTTGTCCTTTGCCGACTCCGTATTGGGCACACGTGGTTGACCCATGGGTATCTCCTACGCCGTGAGTCCCCGCCCGTGTGTCGATGTGGTGTCGTAATGACAGTGGCCCATCTTTTGATGGACTGTCCGATTTTAGCCAACCTGCGGCATTCTTTTATTCTTCCAGACGCACTGCCCTTAGTTTTAGGTGACGACGCCTCTACGGCTAACAAAGTTTTACGTTTTATCCGCGCTGCTGGTTTTTATGACTCCATCTAACGGTAGGTGCTGTGGCCTGACATCTTAGGCTGCCACCAACCCAGCTTTTTAACTTTTCACGTCCTTTGGAGTTCTTAGTGTCTGCAGTGTGGCTGGCTCATCCTGTTTTTTCTTTGTGATCATCCAGCCAATGACCTCTGCTATCCAGTTTTATTCGTGACATTCTTTTGCTAATTGTGTGTGTCTCCGTTTTGTATTGTCAGTGACTTGTCTATTATTAACTTACCCCTTTTGTGCAGTGTCATTTTCAGGGCGTTGTTTTATCTTTGACAGTTGACTCTCAGCTAGGAACAGGGGACTGATAACCTAGCTGTTTAGTCCCCTTAAAACAACCAACAACAACAACAGATCAAGATGTCAAGTGGTTATGCTAAATCTCACGAGAGTGCACTGTTTTCACGTTTTTGTTCTTGCCCGAATGTTTTACATATCTTCCTAAATGGTAAATCAATAACAAGTCGCCAAAACGTATGATGAAGAGACTCTCGTTGTCACTGAACATTTACCAACGTTCTGAGGACGAATTAACTCAAGAAACTGAAAGTGGTCGTTTCTTTGACGTAATAGGACTAATGGGCTGCTTAATACTAATAGAAAAAGCGTTAGTGGTGTTCAGAGGTCTGCTTCAGATTTCAACAAAACAACCCATGGGTTATGAAAATGAAAAAGGGAGTAAACTTGTACTATAAAGAGATTTCTATCAGGAAGAAAGACCGAAATACAGTGAACCTAGTAAAATTAAGAAAACCAAACTGAGTGATGCAATGAAGCTAATGGGTTTTGTTCCAGCAATCTATCAAAATGTTTATCGCAAATTGCTGCCTGTTACTATTAGTGATGAAGGTAATTGAGAAGGTGCAGAAATATTTTAGATTGATGTTTATCTTTTTCATTGTCTCGTAGCAAAGACAGTAAATAAATGTTTTTTAAGCTCTAAGAATGTTTTTAAAACATTACTTTCTCCGTTCAGCATAGTGGCAAATAACATACCATAACATACCATCTTTTTTAAGTATATGTTTTTATGTAATGTAGTTTAAAATACTTATGTCTCGTAAAACATACCAGCTAAATATATTTGTGTGTTCAAGGAAAATTTAATAATTTGAGGATTTGTTCAAACATTAATATTGTTTTACCGGGAAAGCATAGAAATGTGGCTTGGCACTTCCTTGCCGGGACTCCCTCGAGTACGCATATCTGGATTTTAAATAACTGCTTTAAGCGGTAAAATAAGATACTAGCGATCCGGGGAATAGTTTTCAGTTGCTAAATACGTGGGCTGCTCAGAAAGTGACTGACCACATTTTTTTCTTCAGCAATTATTTTTTTGTACATAATGTCACCTTTACACACGATATTTTTCCGTCTAATCTGCGGCTCATTCTGTGCTCTTCCTCAAGCGCTTAGAAGGACGTGTGCCCTGTCGGTACAAATCCTTGGCCATGTAGCCTCTCCTTCATTGTATGAATCATGTCCTCATCGTCTTCAAAATACTTCCAAATGCTGAATCGTAAAGCGCCTGCCCTTACGAATGACAACATCAGTTCCCTGCATCCTGTCTGTTGTGTCAGCCGTGGAAGGTCGCCCCAACCGCTGCAAATCTTGGAGCTCCGCGGAACCGCCTTATGATGACGTCACCCTCTGTACACAGCGACTAAACAGATCTACCGACAGCAGTTGCTCCACAGACGTTTGTGAATATTCCCTACAGCTTTGTTTCTGTGCATTGAGAAATCTCATGACGGCACGCTACTTGTAACGTACATAACTTAAAGATGCCGTTTTGAAACGGTCCTGCAGATACACTGTCACGTTCTGCACGACCACTACGGCCGGGGGGGGGGGCTTCGAATCCCCCCCTCGGGCATGGATATTTGTGCCGTCCTTAGTATTAGCTAGTTCATAAGTAGTTTGTAAGTTTAGGGACTGATGACCCCGTAGTTAAGTCCCACAAGCTCTACAGCTGGATGTGGGGGTGAGGGTATAATAGCTCAGTGGCAGTATTGTGTGTAGCTTTTGTCTGCAAATGAGTAGGATTTCAAAGTTTTGGACGATTCAGATTCCGCAGTATTATATTATTCTAATCGTAAGTGAATAATCCATAAATCAAAGTTTTCTCTTTCTTGTAAACCAATGGTGAAGGAAAAACAGAATAGTCTTTCATAGTATATACATCGGCTTAATGGTTTTTTTTTATCTTTTCTAGTATAAAAAATATTTGTAAAGTACTTCTGGCAGCAAAGAAGAAAACGAATTTGCTTTCTCGCAGTTGGTTTTAACTGTGAACTCTATACGTATTGGAGTTCTTACAGTGAGCTTTGTTTAATAGATGTGTAATTTTAGTTGACAAATAACATATTAGTATTTCGAGGTAGATAAAATTTAAATCCGGTGTCATTAAGTTAAAAACATTGTCAAGCAATAACAGTATAAGGAATGGTATTAGTATGATGAAAAATACCACGGTTGTCATGATCACGTTAGGCACAAAATTAAAGTTCTCTACAACTTACTACGACAGTATAAAGCAGAGCTGTGAAAGCAACGGAAAGATGCGTATCCGTATGTATCCGTTACGAAAAGAAACAGTAATCGTTACAATTGTATCGTTACTCTCGTTACCAGTGTCACCCACAAATACGATCGCTACACTGTCTTTGAAGTGGTGGAAAATTTTTAACTTACTGTTAATATTAATATTATTTTAACATTTAAATTCACCTAGATACTGTATGACTGCTTCTTGAGGCACTTGTACTACTGAGTAAAGGATCAGTACAGCCCATTTCCCTCGTGATTAAAATACAGTTGTCATACAGATTGATCAAATTAGCGACACCTACTCGCGACCTCCATATTTTAAGTACTGTTCCCGCACTTTACTTAGAGGTTTGGAATTTCAGAATCAGTCGGAATATTTCGTGACGAACGACAGTGTGACCGATCAAAGTAGTAGCACTACATTAGCGAGTAGCGGGACTGTTGTACTGTAGTACGTGACATTAACAATTCAGACAATACCGTCATGAATGAAAATGTGTAGGTGTTAGCTTTTGAGTACTTTTTACAAATATTTTTATACTAGAGAAGATAAAAAATAAATTAACCATTAAGCTGAAACCTTTACAAATATTTTTTATACTAGAGAAGATAAAAAATAAATTAACCATTAAGCTGAAACCTTTACAGGTTAAAAATACAATAAAACGTATGTTTGCGTTAAAAGCGAACGTCAGATCATCGAGGATTAACCTGCAAACAGGGGCCATGATGTAGAATCCATAATATTTAAAAACAAAAATAACCACCTAAAATTGTAGAGCTACGCAATATGGGCTTAAAATCCGTCACGGATGTCCTATATACATTAATCATCTCATAAGAAATACTATCACACAATATATGCATTCGCCGTATTGGATTTCGTTACAGAGTTCGTATTGATACAGTAGATGCGAATATCGCAATGTATTCACAACTAATTTCGTATCAGCCAAAGTATTCGTTACTCAATACCGAATACATACAGTTTGCTATAGCTCTAGTATAAAGTACTGGTCTAACATAACACGCAGTTGATGGATCAGAAGACATACGACAATTTCTAAACCACAAGGCTTTTGCATTTATTTAGGACTGAAACACAACCCGATGTTTGTAAGCTTTATGTATTAACATATGGAAGTAAAATAGATCAAACAGATGACTGGTCGAGTCACTTATCTGGGAGTACCTTGCTTCGCTGTTTGGCAAGGAATTTGCCGGTTTGTTACTGCCACAAGCACAGGACAGGGTATAATTCTTCTGTGCGAAATACGTTAGCGAGAAATGGCATCAAACCAAAAGAGTGCCCGCTATGCATGATCCCAAACTAACTGCTTGTGGAAAACACAAAGCTTACAAAATTTGATTCCCTTTACGCATTTTAGTGAAATAAAGTGGCACATCCTAGCATAAATGACAAGAGGTGTAAACAGTATTAAACAGCACAGAACAAGGATGGACATCTGTAAGAGTTCCATAACCAAACTAACATGGCAGCGCATAACATGGTGGTCTTATCACTAATGAAAGCACTATTCAACGCCTCAAACAAAAATATCATCAAATGAAAATGCATGTGCTAGAGAATTGTTGGATAATATATATATCACTAAAAAAATCTGATAATTACGAAAGGTTTGCCGTAAGAACACACAAGATTTGGAACGTGCGAGGTAACGAGAAGATGTAATGGCAAAGCTAAGTTTGTTACACGTAGGACACTAATGGAAGCAAATCAGAACGTGCTAGCCAAAACAAAAGTAATTTGCATTCTGTTACAAAGCGCAAACAATAGCGGATAAGGAAGTAATAGGACGGAAAATAGGGTATAACCTACGATCAAAGATGTGGTCATTACAGGTGAAGCAAATGCTCGGGTTGGACACACATGGCAGAGGAACTCGAACATTTTGTTTTCAAGGCAAGTCTCGTTGCATTTGCCTAAGTGAATTAGGGCAACAACTGTAGATATACGGGTTAAATAAAAGTGGAGGATGTTTGTAGAAGAGGCAAGAAAGTGAGTATGGGGGGGGGGGGGAGTGAGTTTACTGTGGGCGAAATTATTTAGGTTACACAAGTAATGACAAAGAAAAACAAATGAACAGGAAGTTGTCAAGGAAATGCCATTGTGTTGTGGGTGAGAGGAGGAGGATTAGACGGGGAAAGAGAAAGAGAGAGAGAGAGAGAGAGAGAGAGAGAGAGAGAGAGAGAGAGAGAGAGATAGCGCTAAAACACACCTCATTCTCTACGGAGGCAGTGGTTAGGAGCAGACGAATACTCATCGTCCGAAATCAGAGTCCTGTGTCTGAACACGCAAACAAAAAATGACAAAACATAAATGAAACAATTGGAAAAGGGTAAAACTCATGAGAGATTAAGGTGACCACCAAATCACCAGGAATAATACTGAAATTCGTTGATACTAGTGTGTGGCGTAATAGAGGTGTGGCGTTCCGAAACTAACGGAAAGGGGAGAAGGCGTCAGGAGATTAGGATTGGACTGTGAAAGACATGTGGGAACATTTCAGCAATCAGTAGTAAAAATATTTATTTACTGGCAGATCTAGATACTGACCACTGTGTGGTCATTATCAATGCTAAAAACGATTAATATACTTAAAACAGCTCGACGTCTATGTCGGAGCTTGCGTTCAACCTCCAACATGAAGGTCGAGATGTTTAAAGTATTTTAATCATTTTTTGCATTGATAATGTCGAAATCTAGATCTGCCAGTAGATAAATATTTTTACGACTGACTGCTGAAAAGTTCCCACAAGTCAAATACAGTCGTGGAGCACAAATTCCACCATCTGTCCCTCATACGGAGACACATTTCGGCTACTAGGTGAAGCCATTATCCTTAATGTCAGCTGGGAAAACGTAACGAGCATGTGGACAGCACATTTTACGTCCCTTTTTTTCTTTTGTTTTTCATGGTACAGATTTTCATTGATCTGTAGTAATCGTTGGAAAAAGACGCGACGGCCGCGGTGGCCGAGGAGACTAAGGCGCTCCAGTCACGGTCTGCACGGCCACTGCGGTCGGGGGTTCGAATCCCCCCTCGGGCATGGATATTTGTGCCGTCCTAGTTCGTAAGTAGTTTGTAAGTTTAGGGACTGATGACCCCGTAGTTAAGTCCCATAGACTATACAAACATTTGAACATTTTTTAAAAAGACGTCATTATGATAAACAATATCAGTTTAAAGTACGTTGTGTGTTTTGAAATGTCATATAATAAATAATTCCTGAAATATGTAGTTACTACTTGAACAACGTGTTGATCTCATTTTATGGATAAACAGGTTAAGCAGTGATACGGATTAAATAAAAGTGGAAGATGTTTGTAGAAGAGGGAAGATAGTGGGTACCCAGGGCGGGGTGGAGAGTTTACTGTGGGCGCCAATTATTTAGGTTACAAAAGTAATGGCAAATAAAAACAAATGAAGAACAGGAAGTTGTGAAGGAGATGCCATTGTCCTGTAGGTGAGAGGAGGAGGATAAGACAGAGAGAGATATTGCTAAAACACACTTCGTTCTCAGCGGAGACAGTGGTTCTCTCATAAATTCAGTGCACTGCATGAGAGGATAGTAGAGAATTCTCTCTCTCTCTCTCTCTCTCTCTCTCTCTCTCTCTCTCTCTCTCTCTCTCTCTCTCTCTCTCTCACACACACACACTGGAGCTTAATCTATGAGAGGATACCGAACACAAGAAGTCTATTTAACTTGCGTCCGGAAATGCGTGGATTCCGTGCTAGATACCATTCATTCAATCACACTTTGTTACAGAGACTTCGGACTAATACACGCTGTACTACGCAGCCAGAGTTACGGTATGCGTGGTTTCCTCCTAGAGGGAGGTAGTGCTCCTCACACTGTGGCGTTTCCTGGCTGCTGTGTGATGGTGCTTCAGCCCACTTTTCCGCTAACATCCGGACGCTTGTCAGTCGTGTCTTCCTTGGTTGATGGATCGGACGAAGAGATCCAGTTGCGTGGCCTTCTCGTTCACCGGATGTCAATCATTGCCATTTCTGGATATGGGGTCCATCTGGCAAGTATCGTGTATGCAAAGCCCATTCCAGATATGGAGACAATGGCGCAGCGTATTCGTGCAGTCTCGTCGTCACTGCGTTTTTAGCGTTCGTGTGTCAAAGGCAGCATGCGTTGAGGCACAAGGAAAACATTTTCGACACACACTGCAGCTGTGGCTGCAGACTCTGTTACAAAGTATGATTGAATAAATGGTCTCTAGCACGAAATCCACGCATTTCCGGACGCAAGTTCATTAGACTTTTTTCGTTCCATATCCTCTCCTGTTGATCAATTTCTCGAGTTTGTACATGGTGGAAAAAATCACACTGTATAGTGGAAGTGGAACAAAAGTTTTTCAGCTTGGTGGTGTGATATAAAATATTTATTCAACAAATATCGTATATCGTTTTCGTTCAGTGACTGAACATCGTCAGTGCAGTTTCGAGTCCTGAGGTATCATGTACACCGCATAAAAGATTTCTATAGCCAAAACGATAGAAAATATAAATAAAAAAGGCCTGTTAACTGCATGTTAAATGTGCCAAACTTGGAAACGTGTAATGCGCCCTTGACAGGCCTTTTTATTTCATGAATTTAGAAATGTTTTTGTGTGATGTACATGAGTCCTTAAGACTCGAAAATGCACTGAACATCTTCAATCATTGAACGAAATCGAGATACGATATTTTTAAATACATATATCATGTTCCTCATGTTCCACCACTGAGCTGAAAATTTTTTATTATAATATTGTGATCGTTGGGCAGAAGACCCATTTTAAGGTCATAGAAGCGTATTACTCTACCATTATTTAACAATAACTAGATGCAGACTGTATCATTGTCAGAGAGTACACGGAGATATTTAGAGATACAACCACTCAAAACTAAACGCAGGAAAGACAGACATGAAGCTGAGATTAATTGAAAAAATTCTCAGGAATTGTAGTGCACCCATGAAAGAGAGAATTTACAGAAACTTCGTTAAACAGATGGGATCAATAAGGAAAGGTGAGACGATCTAAATTAGAGAATAGTTTCGCCGCATTTTCGTTTGGTAGACACGTAAGTACGATGTAGATGATCTGGCAGCTCCACTGGCAGAAACTGAGCAGTGTAAGAGAGGCGGTGGTGCATCTCTGTATGATTTACATTGCTAGAATAGTCATATGATCCGCATCCTGCTGCTTACATTAACCGAGCAGATCATTCGCAGTTATCTTCTTCGAACGCAACGTTAGCGACTGCGACGGGCGAGGGGACAAGGGAACACGAAGTACCCTTAGCCACATACAACGCGGTTTGCGCAGGATGTGTGTGTGTGTGTGTGAGAGAGAGAGAGAGAGAGAGAGAGAGAGAGAGAGAGAGAGAGACTGGCTGGCTGACCGCTACAGAGAAGGCTGCTGCCCTGTGTCCCTGGCGTCCGCCTGCCGTAATGGGAGCGTGACGTTTACGGCGTCTCGGCTGATTGCCGCTGGCGTGCGGCCATTACATTACCCGCCAGTAACTGCGAGGTCGCGTCCCATAGCCCCGGCGGTACACCACACCAGCTTCCGGCTCGCTCCTCTTCCGACAGGGTTGCCTTACGATGTACTGTATCCTGAGACGGACTACTTTCGCTCATTTCTCACAAGGGAACTCCCCATCGCACCCCTCTCAGATTTAGTTGTAAGTTGGCGCAGTGGATAGGCCGTGAAAAACTGAACAGAGATCAGCCGAGAAAACTGGAAGAAGTTGTGTACAACTTTGAAAAAATAAGCAAAATATAAAATCTGAACGGTCCATCGAAAGATAGGCAATGTCGATCACAATGGGAATAGGAGTGCTGTCCTGTGGGTAGTGTGAGGAGTTGTGAAGTGGGAGGTTCTTGGATCAAGCCTTCCCTCAAACAAAAATTTTAATTTTTTATTTTCACAAAATTATGATCTGTCTGTCCGTTCATTGACGTCTCTGTTCGCTGTAATCAGTTTAGTGTCTGTATTTTGCGACCGCACCACAAAACCGTGCGCTTAGAAACTGAAAGGAAGTGCCACTCCAATGGGGACCTACAAGATTTTGTCGCAAGATGATAGGTCAACCGATTACTCTAGAGGAAAACTCGTCTGATGTATTCTATACGACACTGATGACGATATGTGCGTCATATGACAGGAATATCTTGTCGACCCACCTAACTTGTACACTTGGTGAATGGGTAACGAGATTCTACCTTACCCGATTTAGGTTTTCTTGTGGATGTGAAAATCACTCCAAAAATTGATCAAAACATAAGAGTTTGTCACAAAGTGCAACAAATGAATGGAACAGTTTCAGAGTTTGAAAATTAAAAAAATTAAAGGCTCGAACCAAGGACCTTTTGCTCTGCAGTTCCTCACGCTAGCCACAGTACCACGGCGCTTCTGCGCTCACTACCTGCTCTACGTTGCTCATCTTTCGCATGGGCTGCTCATATTTTATAATTTGCCTATTTTTTCATCATTCCACACAACTTCTTCCTGTTCTCTTGATTGATTTGTGTTCAGTTTTCAAGGCCTATCCACTGCGCCAACTTATAACTAAATCTCAGGGGGGTGCGATGGGAGGTTACCTTCTTAGTTCTGAGCGCCCAAGATTGTACACTGACGAGAGAAACACCAGCACTTACCCCATGTTGTGTCAATACTTTGTACACATTACTGTGTTGCCGACAAGGTACACTCTGTTCCCAATCATAACTATCGTTTAACAAGTAAGCCCCACACTTTTTTAAAACCATTAATGTACATGGACAAATGTCCTTGTCGATGCATCACATTTGATGTTTGTTCCATGCGCCGGTGAAGTTTCGAAGCGTTCCGGAAGATGGCAGAACCGTTGTACAGCGTCAAAATGGCGTCTACATACGATTCACGTTACAACCAGCGTTTTTAAAAGTAGTAGGAGAGGTACTGGCAGGGATAGCTCACTGGTAGAGCGCTTGCCCGCAAAAGGCAAAGGTTCCAGATTCGAGTCCCGGTTCCGGCACACCATTTTAATATGCCATTAAGTTTCATATCAGCGCACACTCCGCTGCAGAGTGAAAGTTTCATTCTGGGTTATACATCATTGCCATATCCAGACCTGGCACCCCCGGACTTCCATCTCTTTAGGCCTCTTTTTAGGCTTAACGTTTCTCTATGGGGAACACACTTTTTGAAGGTGACGAGTGTCAGTCATGCAGTGGAAACATGGCTACGCCAACCGGCAGGTATTACATACTTTCGCAAAATGTTGGCGTACGATCGTAGAAAGTGATGGAGACTACGTAAGAAAATAGGACTTAGGCAAAAAATGTGGATGTATATTGTAACAAAATTCTGACTCTTAACAGTAAGTATGTTTGAGAAAAAACACGTGGAGCATTATTTTTTGACCCAGCCTCGTACAGTGCGGTCCTGTCGTACGACGCTGGAAGAAACTGCCACGTAGTCTGGGAATAACTGTAATCCTCTCGGATGTTGCCCTCTGTTCATACTCCAGCTTTTTTATACATGTCCGACAATAGTGTCTCCGTTACGTTATAGATATTAACTAAATCTCCACCTGTCCTTATGAGCCACTTACTGTGACGGAAGGTATTCAATTTATCATTGTCACTTCAACAAGTTACCTTCCATATCGAAAGTATATACGTCCCACGACTGTACCAAATTGTAAACAAGGTGGTTATCAGCAGTTAGCCGCCGATGAAATACAATCTTTTATTACCTCAAATCCAGATACCAGCTAGTAACTAGCCGTTTTCAATGTGTTCGTTTCCGAAACGTTTTCTGACTACACTTTGCCCAAGTCAGTATACACAGTCCAGACATACTATGTTTGAACTATGAAAACTGATACATGTAATGTTGATAAAACTAGCATTTCTTAAATTACATGTATTCATTGGTATTTCAACATCACAAGTACTGCGCATGTATTGCGCTACAAAGTTGACACTAACGATAACTGGTTAAGTGTAAGCGAGGGCCTTCAGGTCCTAAACTAGCCAGACGAAATTAAACTATTAATAAATACTAACTCCACTAGTATGGTCACTTCCGCGGCGGAGCGGCCGAGCGCATTGAGACGCTATGCTACGATGCGTGAGGCTGTGCCCGTCTGGGGTTCGAATCCCCCCTCGGACATGGATGTTGGTGCCGTGTTTAGTATAAGGTAGTTCATAAGTAGTTTGTAAGTTTAGGGACTGATGACCCCGCAATGAAGTCCCTTAGAGTATGGTCACTGAAAAAGATACAGAAGTGGATTCATAGATACGCACCATTATTGTTATGTGCTGTTACACTTTGCTCGAATAAATCACCACTGAAGTATGGATATATTTGTAGATCTCGCTTTGGCAAAAATCGGATCATTCCTTTTCTCTCATACAAATGTTGGTGTTGTTTAACGATGATCGGTGGGTTACTCTTTATTTTACTGTAAGAGAAAGGTAGTATTTTCAACGTATAAACTTGTAGTTTATAACTCGTAGAAACGTCGCCCCTTCACCAGTTCATCCAAAAGTAATTTCTCGTTTCTTTCTGTTTCAGGTAAGCCAGCGTACATGATGTTCAACACCAAACTACCGTGATTGGATTTCTATTCATAGTAAGTTAGCAGTCTGCAGGGTCACCGTGATTTAAAGTGTGTACAACTCTCTATGTACAGCATAATACATGTGAAAGTGAGCAACAGTTTCCTAAATATTTGCGAATCGCGTAATTGAGGCGGAACTTGGGTATCAGCCCGGTAGTCGCTCGGTGGGATGTGGAAAACCGTCTAAAAACCACATCCAGGATGGTCGCCAAACCGACCCATGCCGTCAATCCGCTGGACGGATTCGAACAGGGATCGCCAAACCTTCCCGTTCCGGAAAGCGGTGCTTTAAACCTCACTTCTGACCAGTTGGGTTCAAAGGGGTTCGAGAATATCGAAGCAAAAGGCGATAGTACAGGATAATGGCATTTCCGATACTCGAAAAGTTGTTTTAGAAGAGGAGACATTCTGTAGAGCTTACAAAGGAATGATAATGAGTGCATCAAAGTACAGTCATAAAGAAAGGAAACAAAAACCTACTCATCCGCGAGCTTAACAGCACTTCATAAAAGCGCTACAATTACGACGCGCTTGTTTTCTGAATGAGAAGCGCTTCAGATGGAAGACTTAGCTCTTAAATGCAAGAAGCATTGTTCCAGAAACATTAGGCCTACCTAATGAATACAGCTTCATAATCATTCGGAGCCTATTCTACCTTTTATTCAGTTGGCTTTACACGCACTATGGAAATGAGTGGTGTATTCGGACTTTTCCAATTTTCAAGTTGATTTTGTAATCTATCTTTAAAGCAGAAAAAACAGCATACTAAACACACTACAATAAAACTACTCCCTGAGACAGAAAGTGAACGTGTGTGTGTGTGTGGGGGGGGGGGGACTGTAAAATTATTTTAAAATGTGCGAAAATTAGTTTGTTCTTGAATACCTCATTGGTAAAATATAACGAACACCTGACTTGGAAGATTTCTCATCATTATGCTGCATTTTTATGTCTTACCTGTACCTGAGCGACAAGAATAATAAATGCCTCAACAGAAAAAGTTCACGAAAGGAAGAAACCAAACTGCAGTCTTCAAATGCGCATGTAACGTTCTTCAGGAGCTCAGTTTTCTTGTAGAGCCTCACTTTGTTACTTAAGCTCCGGCGTCAATATTTAGCAACGGGGAAAATTGCTTCTTCAAAGAGACCAGTAAATTTGCCAACCGTCCTTAATTTCCGGTGCTGAGGCAGGGAGAGTACACATCGATTCTCCGTGAAATTAAGGATTCCTGAATGCAAAGGACGCGGTGTCTGCCGTATTGATCGACTCGGGGAGGAAGGCGCCCCCCATGAATGTCTCCCAGAAATTAGCATGTGGCGCCCCCGTCTATCATCTTGGTCCCCTATGACTGCCATATGGCGAAACCAATCGGCCCTATTTTATTCATGAGCGGTTGACAAGCCGCTGCAGCAGAAAACATGGCTTCCAAAGAGAGGCGTAAAACAGCTTTTCGTAGGGATTTATGGCTGGTTCTGATCTGTTATATTACTGTATTGTCCCATATATTGCTTAAAAAATCTTTTTGTCCGAAGAGCCACACCGGCTCTACACGAGAACCTGCTTACAGCCTCACAAACCAGATCAACGACTAAAAGGAGGCTGAAATAGGTGTTAATTTAGTTTAAAAAATTGGAAATGTTCATATATCTCAACCGTTTCAAGGCATTGAAATAAATTCAACGGCGAAGCTAAAAAGTTTTCTGTCCCGGCACGCCTCCGTTCCTGCTCAGATTCTCAAGTTATAGTACACTGCGATGGTAGCGCCCCCATTAGTAGCTTTTACTAGCAGTTCATACTGGATACCCGCAAGCGATCCTGCGTATTTATGCGTCCGCATAGAAATTGTCGATTGCCCATTAGGAGAATATATATATACAACTAGCTGAAAACTCGGCGTTGCCCGGAAATTTATCTATTCATTCCTGCCAATTTTTCAGGTATATATCCATTTGTATAAGGGCTATATGTATGTAAAATTTCTTGGGAATACAATTAGTGGTAAAGAACTAATAGATTAAAAGTTGGTGCGTGATGGGGTGGTTTTCCATGAATGTTACTGTTTATGTGCTCATATCTCATGAACTACGTGTCGAACTAGATACAATTTAAGAGGTACATTCAACTATGTGTGTGGATACTGTGTGTAAAATTTCCTGCGGCTACTATTTGTAGTGTACAAATTATAAATTGTAACGTCATACCGAATGTCGTAGTTTTACTGCATAAACAGCAGGAAAGTAATAAGCGAGAAACCTTTTTCCTTTCATTATTTTGCTATGGTTGTCAGCGAGAAAAAGTTTAATAAAGGTTTGAAATTATGTTTACAGTTTGTTGCAAGTCGCAAAGTACCGTCATTCTCATAGAGAGTATTTCGAAAGTCTCGCCGCATTATATGGCATTTTTTGCGATTTCTATTGGTTATGACGTAATATCTTTTGAACCATGTGCCGTATGTGATTCTTAAACGTGCAGCAATTTTTAACTCTCGGTAAGGAATGTGTGTACCAAGTTTGGTTCAATTCGGTCCAGTGGTTTAAGGAGAAAATGAGTAGCATTGTCGCAAAATGCAGCAGTTTTTCGCGCATCTCATTATGACGTCATATCTCGTGAACTATATATCGTACGTGATTCTTACACTTACGGCGACCGTCCTCATGGATTGAAGCTTACGTGTACAAAATTTCATAAAGATTTGAACAAAACTGTAGATTTCTATGCAACACGTACAAACATACGGACACTCTGCTTTATATATTAGATTACCGATATGGTGTCTGTTCTTTCGGACACGTCAGAAAAGAACAGACACTGTATCAATAATTGTAGTTAAAAATTTTAGACTTGGGTCCAATTGACATCGCTGAATGTATATTCATGATTACCTCAAATAAAAAAGAATTAGGAAGACACCATCTGTCCTGGCTTTGCACTAGAAAACTTCATATATACCATGTATGAACAGTGGAAACTGATAAAAATAATGTTCCTAAATTACACGTATTCATTACTATTTGAACATTCCGCATAATAAAGTGAAATAAATCACGTAGAGAGAACCGAAGCACTGAATGTAAAGACTTAGGACTTTCAGATCATGCCTTAACAGTAAGAGATACACCTGGTTCCTGATTTCGTAGCAGTACCGAATTCATGTAACCGCACTCGGCTGCGAACTGCCTGTGTAGCAGCCTCGTGTTGAACTTGGTAAACCGTCGAAGATTGTGTGCCAGATT
Organism: Locusta migratoria; assembly: GCA_026315105.1. Classification (NCBI taxonomy): domain Eukaryota; kingdom Metazoa; phylum Arthropoda; class Insecta; order Orthoptera; family Acrididae; genus Locusta; species Locusta migratoria. The sequence continues at coordinate 136,460,953 of CM048745.1, forward strand.
GGCAAATGGGAGTACATGTGTGCCTTGTACTTGGAAGCCATTGCATGCCTTTTTTCAGTCTCAGGTGGCATTAGAAGTCCAGATTGGTGTAACTTAACGAAGACGCCGGTTCATCCGGAAGGCAGCGGGGAAAAGGGGAATTGTCTTGCGTGTAGGACGCCGTAACGCGATAGCTGCTGGGTGGACGCGGATAGGCGGGCTCAGGCTGTGAGTGGGACGATAAAAAGCAGCAGCTGAGACGTGGGGAACAAGGTCGGCCGTTGTGCCCTGCCCTGCCCTTGCACAAGCAACACACACGGCCGAGCAGGGCGCGCTCACTCTGCTTGTTCCATACTTTCAGTGAGCTTCTCCGTTAAACCAAAATGGGTAACAACAATGTTGCCGTCTGACATGAATGCTTACACGGAGGTAGAAGCAGTTTCTGTCCTTTAACGTATTTCTCCCAAATTTCACTTACGTGTTTTACGGCCCACTTTTTTGCAAAAATTTCAGACAACAATAATAATGTAAATGGTAAACATTATAGTCATATGATTACGACATATCTATGCACCCAACACGTAACCCTTTTAGGAAAAAGAAGAAAAAATTTTTTGGTTGTGGCGGGTTCCGAACCACTGACCATGTGCTTTATATTCCAATGCGCTGCCCACTTTTTTTTTAACTTACGAAGTACAGTTTTTGTTTATTGTGAAATTTCCCTACAGGTAGAGCGTCCAAAAAACCGTGCATTATTACTACTAAACAAATGAAAAAAGAGATAAAAAGAAGTGTTTTTCCCCAACTTTTACCTGTTTACGTTCCTTACCCCACTAGACTACGGCGGACAGTTACGAAACTGGTCCTTTATTTTGATAATATTGATGGCAGTTGTTGACCCTTTCAGACCCTCTGGCTACAGTTGTCTACATAACTTTTACGGGGTCTAAGATAAATCAGAAACATTTTTTCTCAATTGAAACAACATGTATATGACTATGAGTGTTCAAACTTTTCATCGTGCACACTTACTGTCAACTGCGGAAGATCACGATAAAAATACCAAGTAGTCAGTGTTGCACTGCGCAGCACCTTGTGAACTCCAAAGAACGCGCAAGTTGTGGGTTACTCGTATTCCACTGTACAACTCAAAAGTAGTAGTAATTATTTTGCATAGCAACTATTGAATGATCAGTTTATTTAGTAAAAAAGTTAGTGCTACAAAATTATTTTAGTGCATAAAAAGAAGCCTTGCCTTTCAGCATATGCAATTTTGTAGTATGTAAATGCAACAGCGTAAATCTTGCTTCTAAAATTATTAAAAATGTAACTTAAGAGAAATACAGCCAAAAAAAAAAAAAAAAAAAAAAAAATCCTTCCTCCAGAAAAAAAAAAAAGATCTGAAAGAGTTAACTGTTGCTCATAAGGCATTTTTAGACACTAGATTATCATTTATCGTACGAAGAACGACGTGTTTTTGTTAATTCTTCAGTGCGCCGCTGCTTTGAAATAACAACGTGTAAGTTATAATAAGAAAATCATCAAATACGCAACGCAAGATGGCGTATGCCAGAGTGAGTTCTGGGCTTGGAATGTCACGTAACACCTGCGAACGGCTGGTTTTCGTATAATCAGTGGACGGTGTCAAATCGCCGTTATTTTTGCAAATATATCTCAAACGAAACGAGATACGAAAAAAAACATAAGAGAGCGAAGTTGTAGAGAATTCTGCAAATTCGGTTATTCAATTTTCGTGTTAGATGAACGGTTCGCTGGCAACTACAATTATATTACAAACAGCTTTTTTTAGTGTTACTGACGTATTTTTTGGCCGAAAAATTTGAAAAAGTGTGGTTCTGGTCTCTGACGGCCTACAAGTATGTCTGTAAAATTTGGTGCCGATTGCTTGAACGGTTCGACTTTACGTGGGAACACGTTACGGACGGACAGACATCCCAAAATCGCTGTTATTTTTATTTTCTTCAGATATCTCTGAAACGAAGCGAGATATGGAAAAAACATAAGACAGAAAAGTTGTAGAGGAATTTCTCATCTACAGATTCGTGTATTCAGTTTCCGTGTCAGATGAACGGTTAAGGCGTTAATTTCATTTAAATTTCGAGCTGTCAAAAGACGATAGCGAAGGCCCACATTTAGTGTTACTACCGTAACAGCCGGCCGCGGTGGCTGAGGGGACTGCGGCGCGCCAGTTCCGGTCCGCACGGCCACTAGGGTCGGGGGGTTCGAATCCCCCCCTCGGGCATGGATATTTGTGTCGTCCTTAGTCGTATGTAGTTCATAAGTTGTTTTTAAGTTTAGGGACTGATGACCCCGTAGTTAAGTCCCATAAGCTGTACAAACATTTGAATTTGAACTACCGTAACCTACAGTGGGCCAAACAAATCTGACGCCAAAGACTATTTTGTACACGATGACATTATAGTATGTTTGTTACTCGAATCGACAACCAGTGCCGCCATATTGTTGTATTATGCGTACATCTTACAACCTCTCCTATAAATAAATGGCCATTAAGGATGTGTATTCGATCTCTGAGTTCCACATATCACCCCACGTCATGGCCTAGGACACGAATAACCTTCTCCTTCTGTTCCCTCTTGCTTTTTCTTCCCTCCTCAGGAACACAGTTCCAAAACCTTGTCCTATTTTTTTGTCTCCATTTTCGTATTTTCGTGACTTTCGTCGGACAGAATTAAGGTAAGTAGTGGGCAGACAATCTATCACTTTTGAAAACACACATCCATGCCTACTAGAGAGGACTCGAACCTCCGGCGGGAGCGGCTGCCCAGTCCGTAGCATGATGCCTTAGACCACGCGGCTACTCCCGCTTGAGGTGTAATCTCCGTAACAATGCATCATATGCTCCTGAAAACATTTCTCAGGACGTGTCATGTGTATTCGACTGTGATATTATCCGGGTTCTTAAACATTTTTTGTCTCATTGGTTGTCGATTACATGTATTGGGACTATAATATACAACTGTAGATGTTAGGCGCTACTTATTTCTGAGATGACTGATGAAATAACGTCGAATTATTGAATTTTGTAGTTGCGACTTTTTCTTTTTTTTTACGGCTATATGATGTGATCTGGCGGATTGTATTTCAAACGTCGTATGTTAGCGGATGATATTACCTCACAGTGGAAGTCATAACTCCTGAAAGTTCTAAAATACTTCAGTGGTAGAAACTTATTGCGTATTTGTTAGAATTTGTTCCCTAAAATAAAAATGGTAGTGCATTCCTCCTGATGAAGAGGGCAGTTCCATTATTGTCGGATTACACGATTGATAGACAAGGAATATACCTCCGCAATGACGTAAAGTGGAACGATCGCATACATCTAGTTGCATGAAAACCAGAGCACAGTTCCGGTTTTCAGTATCGCTCGCTGTTCGCTCTTGCTCGTCATTGAACGGACTTGTCTGCCATTTATATCCGGGCCCGTCAGACCGGAACCAATTAACTGCCCCAGGACTGTAATTTATGACGCCCAGCTCTTGGAATCATCGTTGTGGACGAGCGACTGTTTTGTGAGGCTTCGCATATTTCCGACCCGTTGCCATAAAAATGGAAGTGATTTATGTTCCTGGCGAATCTCCCTAACAGAAACTTTAAGCTCGTAAACGTGTTCTAAAAGAAACTCAACCGTGTTTCCGGCGGAAAAAAAAAATCAGCTTTAGTTTCTGGCATTACTCCATCACTTTTTAATAAATGAAATAACCGAAGTTTCTCCTCTATTGAGCGGTTCGCAAACAATGTGGCTTCAAATCATGTTGCAAAATCAGCAGTACCAGTGCTTTGTTGTCAGTACACTACAACGCAGCAGCGAAATGCGAGATAGAGCTGTACAGGAATGAAATCTGCCCCATCCCCCGTTCGCTTCTCCGCCCACTCCCTCCCCCCGTCAAAACCGCTCTCGCCGTTCCCTACTGATCCGTTGACAGTCCGCTCAGTCAATACAGACCGCTCCTGAAACAGTATGCGTCCGTTTGTGCACCTAATGGACGCTCTCCCCCACAATTTACAGTGGAGGGGGTCCCTGTGTCGGAGAGAGCAGCTTGTACATATATTGGCACATGCGGGTGGCAGTGCAGCGAAATTAAGGGAGCCAATAAGCCATCAGGATGTTTGACGCGATACCTAATCCCGCACCACAAGCCAGCACTCCGCCATCATTATTAAAATTATTTTGATAATACTAACATTAATACACGTGACTGAAAGTAACATATTTCCATAGGTTATATTAGATTTGATTGTATACACTGTTGGATAGTTCCATATTGAAAAAATCGTTCAGAATGAGAAACTGTCAGAAAAAAGTATTTCATTTTTATCTAGTTACTGGTACCGTCTAGATCCTAAGTAGGAATGAAGGAATCTTGGGGGTTAAACGTCCCATCGATAGCGTGGTCATTAGAGACGGGATCCTAAGTATGATCCAAAAGAAGCAGAAGAAGTAGCAATATACACTGTCCAACACAATTAAGAGGGCCAGGTGAGAGATATCATACACATATACATGTGGTAACTTACTTTATTCAGCTGTTGGTTACAGTTGTAATTTGTATGTGATACAGTACGGTATTTTGTTAACTATTTATCCAAGGTTCACATGCCGTGTACTTCGAATGAAGTACCATGGTGGTACCATAACAGTGAAAAATCATTTTCGTTGTCCTCTACTAACATGGTGTGTGATCAGCTCGGACGGCCAGTACTGTTGCAGACATGAGTTTATCAATCAGCTCCTGATGGATACCTGACCATCTTCTATGGGTGCAATATCCAGGTCTGCAACCGTTTTAGGAGGTACTGGTTTTGCTGCATTGTGTCTGCAAAGTGCGTCCCAGACATGTTCAAGTCCGGTGAACAAGCTGGCCAGACCATTCGTTCAATTCCGTCAGCTTGTCATGTTGTCCACCAGTGCAGCACTGGGGACGAGCGTTATGTCCCACCAGGAGAAGCCCATCTTCTATGGCACAACAAAAGACCGAAGGATCTCGTCTCTATATCTCTGAGCAGTCAGAGTGCCATTCTGAATGAGATAAAGGTCCGTACATCCACTGTTTCCTGCCCACACCATTCGTCCATCACCATGATACGGTGACGTTCCATACATATACCTGGATTGTTCAAAGTTCCACGTTCTCTCCAGATGAGGCAACGACGATTGTCTGGCTGAACAAAAAATCTTGATTCGTCAACAGTCCAGTGCCATTCCTTACGACTCCAATCTTGATATTCCTCCACTCTGTTTTTGCTGGATAATCAGTGACGTGGTTTTAATGACACACACATCTTGGGCCTCCGTGCATAGAAGCCATGTTCCCGAAGACAATTTCGAACTGTTTGTGTTCATATTGCGATTTTTGTTGCTGTCTGGAGGGTGCGTTGCAACTGAGTTGTATTCAGACTTATGTATCGACGGGCTGTTACATGCAGATAACTGTCATATCTTGCTGTTGTTACCCTTGGAAGCTATGTTGTTCTGACTAAGAGATGGCGCAAAGAAACAGGGTCGATGACTAGCCTTGCTGTAGCCGCCCAAAGGTTGATCACTGCTGAAGACCTCTGCTTCAGGATTTCAGCTCGGAGGTACCTTGGAAGGAACGTCGCTATGCTGAATAATGGTTTTCGTGCATCCACAGGACGCCATGCTTCGACTGAAACTGTACATAATAGGCTACATGACATGCAGCTAGACACTCCACACCCATGGTGTAGACTTTGACAGCTAGACACCATGCAGCGCGGTACAGAGGACCCAGGAGCATGGACTCGTCAGAATTGGTAATTAATGCTATTCACAGATGAGACTCTCGTCTGCCTTCAACCAGACAATCGTCGGGGCGTTTTTTGGAGGCAGCCTGGTCAACCGGAATACCTTTGCCACAACTTCCAGCGAGTGTACCAAGTTGTAATTTCCCAGTCTTTTGGGATACCAATATGGGGCCACCGTCCGTCATTGGGGGTCGTAAAAGGAAATCAAACGGCTATACGGTAAGGGATGGCATTCTCCAACGTTTAGTGCAAACTAATCGGTAACATTTGGGTGATGGATTCGTCTTAATGCACAATTCAGTCGGCTCATTGTTCCACATCTCAGGAATACTTTTCTTCGTGATAACTACAAGATTAAATGGTTAGCATGTTCTCCAGGCGTGAACCCTGTCGAACATGCCTGAGATATATTGTAAAGGGCTGTTTTTGGACGAGAAGACCAGCAAACCAATCTGAGAGATCTACGCGAATCGCCGTTGAGGAGTGGAACAATCTTGACCAACAGTCCCTTGATGATTTAGTGGACAGTATGCCACGATGAGGACGTGTCACCGTGTAATATGGGTACTGATGCATGCTGCAATTTTGAAAAATTCAGAACTCTTTTATGTACACTAGTAGCAAAGAGAACTAAAGTGTTGTTTTTGGATATCCCAATCCCGTTTTTATATTTAGGGTCATGAACGCTTAGATTCAGGGTGATGCAACGCTTTGTGATGTGTGTATTGCGACGGAGTGCGGCTCGACAGCACAGTGGTACAGTGCCAGACTACAAATCCAAAGGTCGCGAGTTCGATCCCCGCCAGGTCCTAGGATTTTTATCTGACACTGTACACTTCTTTCACCTCTGGCAGTGTTGCTGATGTGAAAAATATCGGACCCACGTTAAACTGTAGGTTTCCCTATAACTGTCTGGGTAAGTCAGTTCGAAGGTCGGAAGAAGGCAACGGCATACCACCTCCAAATAGGGCCATGCCGAGTAAAGCACTGTGCTGTTCAAACCAATCTCCGGATTGTTGACTGCGCTTTACCTTACCTATTGCGACGGACGCGTCTAGCGTAACCGTTAGCACTGCCAGCAGCTAACGCTTCCTTTTTTACACTGTTTTATTGAGAAGATGAAAAATCATCTTTCACACCTATACTTTCTTAAAATATTAAATAGAGGAATGATCTAACTCTTACGCTTGGTCACTATATTCCATTTACGTATATGGATAGTCATAGAGGATACGCAGTGGTTCCCTCTATTTGGTAAGATGGGTATTAAACTAAGGCGGCCAACCGTCCTGGATTCTGCGGGGCAGTCCCGCATTTGGACTCGTTGTCCCGCATTGGGATGATTACTGGAAATGTCCCGCAAAATGCCAAAAGCGTTCCGCATTCCAGTCATTTTTAAATTCTTGGTCTAAGAGCACAAGCCGAAACTATTTGTGTACGTCACGCTATAACATACTGCCTGTAAGTCAACTTTACGATGAATCATCTACGACAGTCTTCATATATTAAATACGACTGGAAAAAGGATACACATCATCTATTTCAAAACGTCAAGTTAGGTAACGGTGGAAGTTGTTTTTGTTTTAAGCTGGTACTGCATTTAGTGGGTGGATGACTTACTAAAAAATTCTGTTTTTTGCATATTTTCTTCTCTTCTTAACTACGTTTCAGTAACTGTAATGGAATATGTTTCGATGCTTAATGTGGCATAAATAACGAATTATCACAGTCTCTATAAACGTATCTAAAATCATGCAAATACAATATCAGCATTCCTTCAGGAATAGAAGGGTGGGTGAAATTCTGAAAATGCAACAAGGAAAGTGAGTGACCATTGCATTTAGTAACGCACAATTAAACTCTACATTTCATCGAAAGAACTTCTATAATACAGTATTTCAAATGGTTTTAAAAAGTAGTTCTTATCAAATTCAATTCGAGGTTACTGCAAGACATAATTCTTTGGGTGGAGTTACATACTTACCAAAACGTGTGGAGCACGACGCTCTAAGAGCTGGAATAAATAAAAGTAGTACGGACAACGAAGATGATCGGAAGAACGTAACGGAGAAAGAATATGTAAAACTTGTCAGACTCTAAAATTCAAAATAGAAGCATGAGAAAATATTTATGAACTGTAAATTATGATCGAATATTAAAAATGTTAAGGAGAAAATATAAAAACGCAGTAAATGAAACAGGCAAAATGGAGTACAGACGACTAAGAAATGAGATTGACAGGAATTGCAAAATGGCTAAGCAGGAGTGGCTAGAAGGCAAATGCAAGGATGTAGAAGAATGTATAAATAGGGGAAAAATTGATACAGCCTACAGGAAAATAAAAGAAACATTTGGAGATAAGAAAAACAGCTCTATGAATATCAAGGACACTGTTGGAAAACCAGTTCTCAGCAAAGAAGGGAAAGCTGAAAGGTGGAAAGAGTATATAGAGGGGCTCTACAAAGGAAATGAACTTAGAGACAATGTTGTAGGAAGGGAAGAGGATGTAGATGATGATGAAATAGGAGATACTATACTGAGAGATGAATTTGACAGAGCACTGACACACCTAAGTCGAAACAAGGCCCCTGGAGTAGATGATATTCCCTCAGAGCTACTGAAGGCTCTGGGAGAACCAGCCATGACAAACCTGTTTCACCTGGGGTGTAAGATGTATGAGACAGGCGAAGTACCCTCAGACTTTTAAGAAAAATGTTGTAATCCACATTCCAAAGAAAGCAGGTGCAGACAGGTGTGAAAACTACAGAACCATCAGTTTAATAAGTCATGGCTGCAAAATATTAACACGAATTATATACAGAAGGATGGAAAAGCTGGTAGAAGCCGACCTCTGGGAAGATCAGTTTGGGTTCAGGAGAAATGTAGGAACACGGGAGGCAATACTCACTTTACGGCTTATCCTAGAAGATAGATTAAGAAAAGGCAAACCAACATTTCTAGCTTTTGTAGATTTGGAGAAGGCTTTTGACAATGTTGATTGGAACAAACTATTTCAAGTTCTGAAGCAAGCAGGAGTAAAATATAGGGAGCGTAAGGTTATTTACAACTTGTACAAAAACCAGACAGCGGTTGTCAGAGTTGAAGGGCATGAAAGGGATGCAGTGGTTGGAAAGGGAGTAAGACAGGGTTGTAGTCTTTTTCCATTGTTATTCAATTTGTACATTGAGCAAGCTATAAAGGAAAGCAAGGAGAAATTTGGAGAAGGAATTAAAGTTCAGGATGAAGAATTAAAAACATTGCGTTTTGCCGACAACATAGTAATTCTGTCAGATACAGCAAAGGACCTGGAAGAGCAATTGAACGGAATGGACCGTGTGCTGAAAGGTGCATATAAAATGAACATTAACAAAAGTAAAACAAGGGTAATGGAGTGCAGTCTAAGAAAATCAGGTGATGCTGAAGGAATTAGATTAGGAAACGAAGCTGTAAAGGAGGTAGATGAGTTTTCTTACTTGGGCAGTAAAATAACAAATGATAGTCGAAGTACAGCGGATTTAAAATGCAGAATGGCAATGGGTAGAAAAGCGTTCTTGAAAAAGAGAAATTTGTTAACATTGAATATTGATTTAAGCCTAAGGAAGTCCTTTCTGAAGGCATTTGTGTGGAGTGTTGCCTTGTGTGGGAGTGAGACATGGACGATAAACAGTGCGGACAGGAAGAGGATTGAGGCTTTTGAATTATGGTGCTACAGAAGAATGCTGAAGATTAGGTGGGTGGATCGCGTAACTAATGAGGTGGTACTGAACAGAATTGGGGAGAAAAGAAATTTCTGGCATACCTTGACTAAAAGAAGGGATAGATTGGTAGGACACATTCTTAGACATCAAGGAATTGTTAATTTAGCGTTGGAGGGAAGTGTGTGGGGTAAAAACCGCAGAGGAAGACCAAGAGATGGATACAGTAAGCAGATTCAGACAGATGTAGGATCCGCTCTTATGTGGAGATGAAGAGGCTTGCTCAGGATAGGGTATTGTGGAGATCTGCATCAAACCAGTCTCCGGACTGAAGACAACAACAACAACAACATTAAAAGTAAATGAGTAGTCCTACTAGAACAACTGGCACAATGAGTCACGTGATGTTATTCCTCCTTCACATCCTCGAAATGTCCCGCATTCAGTTTTGAAAACGTTGGCTGCCTTGTATTAGAGTGGGTGGCAACTTGCAGACCGGAGTGTCTGTCAGTTTGTGAGGAGACACCAATCCCAGCAAGGTCGGCGGCATAATGCGGTGTCGGCGAAGAGCAGGGCCTGAATGGCGGCCATTGTGGCAGGCTATCTCTACGGCTGAGTGGCAGCTACCGGCGGCTTGCTTTGTCACTGGGCAGCCAGGGCGCTTTACGAGTGCCAACGGGAAGTCTCTTGTGCCCACCGGAGATAGCCGCGTCCAATCTCTGCCTCTGCCGCTGCCGCTGCGGCCGAGGACGGCGCAGCTAGCTAGCCTGTTACTGAGCAGGCGTTATTACAAGGGCCGTTCCCAAAGTAATGCCTACTATTTTTCTGTGCTGGCTTCTGATGTTCGCGCCAGCTGTCGTTGGTGTATTGATAATAGGCCGTATGAATATGAAAGAGCACATGCTCCGGACAAGATTCTCAGAGCAAATGAGGCTCCGTAAATTCACAATTTTGTATGAATAAAAACTTCGAATCGTATGCTATGAGCATGAAGTTCTTTCTCGCAACCTCCCCTTCTCCTTGAGTAACTTTTTGGTGTATCATGTCCGGCATAGAACAGCTGTTTAAACTGTTAGCTCAGTGTGCAGACATGCAGTAGGCATCTACGTGTTCAGGAATACTTCTGTGTTTAAATGTTACGTAAAAGTGTTATATTGCCAAGATCGCTTATTCAAAATTTCAGGTGGTTTTTTTTAACCGGTTGGAAAGTCCTTTCTGAAGGCATTTGTCTGGAGTGTAGCATTGTATGGAAGTGAAGCGTGGACAATGAGTTCAGACAAAAAGATGATAGAAGCTTTTGAAATGTGGTGCTACAGACGAATGATGAAAATTAGGTGGTTAGATCACGTTACTAATGAGGTGCTCAACAGAATTGAGGAGAAAAGGAATTTCTGGCGTATTCTAAGAGAAGGGATAGGTTGGTGGGACACATACTGAGACAACAAGGAATCGTCAACTTAGCATTAGAAGGAAGTGCATGGGGTAAAAATCGTAGAGGGAGACAGAGTTACGAATACAGTAAACAGATTCAAGGGGATGTAGGTTGCCGAACGTATTGTCAGTTGAAGAGACTTTAACAGGACAGGGTAGCGTGGAGAGCTGCATCAAACCAGTCTGCGGACTGAAGACCATAACAACAAACATTAACCGGTTGCGGCGCATCTTGCCGCCATCATCATAAAAAAAAAAAACAATAAATGCGCCTGTATCGCTAATTCAGCAACCACTAAAAATCTTTGTCCAACATAAACGATAGGTCATTTTTCTTATTTTTCGCAAGCCTACTGGCAACCATAATAATACTACATTTGGAGGACATATGGGGATGAGAAGCATAAAATCAAAGACATTCGTCAGAGCATGATCATCTTACATATAGCTCGACAATGAAAGAAACATTAGAATCATTTAAAACAAACAAGAAAATGTGCTCATCGATGAACTTGCGACAGTAGATAATTTCTTTAGCGTTTTTGATTATGTACTGTAAGATCAGCAATCCTCCTTGCACGCCATAGGTACTATAGCCGAGCTGTACTGGTAATTAATTGAAATTGTTGATGCAATTCTTGAGATGACATTTCATGATCTATATGCATCAGGGTAGTCTGAGTATCGTCGTGGTATTCATGTTAATCCTAGAATGTGTTGAGGAAAGAATGTTAGATTTACTCCAATAATTAAAAATCCAATTCACTATTATAATCATTTGTTTTATTGTAGAGAAATTTGTACGCCACCTAACGATCAGTTTATTCACTGTCTGCTCGTGAACCCATCGCGAGCTTGAGCACATTTATGTGATAAGGCCTCACGATAACATACCAGGAGAACGCATGTCGGTAGCTATACGTGTTGTGAGGGCAGTAAAGTGTAGATTTTATCATTAGATTATCAGATTGTATATAACTGACGAACCCGCAATACGCTGTACAGACTCATGTAAAATAGTTGAGCGATGACGTTTCTATAAGTACGTAAACACCATTGTAGGCTGTGTTAACACACAAAGATTTTTAGCGTTTGCTGACGTTAGCTATATTGGCGCATTTATTGTTCTTATTGTTTGTGCTTTTTAGTTCTGATAACTGCAAAATCCACCGAAAGAGGTAAAAAAAAGTGAAATTTTGAATAAGCTATCTTGGCAATAACAAAACGTTTCTACGTAAGAACAGTGCAACAGTGTGTGTAATTGTTCCTTTAGATTTTAGTTTCTTGTGCAGCAGAAAATGATGCGTTAATGGCGTTTAGTAAATGGCGTTGCAGTTACTTAGTCACAAATGTAGGCTCAGTACAGGAGATGTCCAAAGTTGGGTCCTGATGTCGTGAGACAAGCCTGACATCGGCGATGCATTTAACGGCCTACCCTCTTCGAAGATACCTGATGCATGACATACTACTGTCGCAACAGTACTGCCCACTAGGTCCTGCGGCGATTTAATGGGTGTTTCGTATACAAAGTCCATCAGATTGCTCCACGGGAAAACGTTCTTTGGGACTAATAGGGTGGTAGTGATGACCATGTAACTGGCCCTTCGCGACGAATGCAGCGGCGGATTGTTGCCTGTCCCCTTCATGTTACCTGCCTACTGAATCTGAAATCGAATGCGGCGTCGAATATACACGGGAAGGTCTTTGAGCATGCCTGGTAGAACCTGTCGCAAGAATACATGATACGTGCGACTATCATATCGCTGCGGAAGAATGTACAATTAAACAGGCGATGCCAGTGTTCGTAGCGCCCTCTAGTTAAACTTTACTGCAGTAAGTCCTGTATTAAAATTAGAAACTGTCCACATGTATTAGGGCAACGTAACTCACATTGTGCAAATATCCAAACTAAATTCGTCCAGTATTTGAGAATGAGTGTGTTCAGCTTCTTAAAACCCTTTTTCATTTTCTTGGCACCGTCCCTCTCCGCCCCATATACACACAAACAAAATAGTCAAAGGAAGAAAGTTCATCGCTTAAGACACTTTCATTTCTCATGCACTAAAACTTCAGCATCAGGTATCGTGTTTAAATTTATTACGTAGTCACTGTTAACTCGTCTGCAACAAGTTTTGCAGACCGTAGCCACACTCAAAATTGAATGTACCTTGCAAAGTTATTTCATTTTACGACAGTTCAAGAAGTAAGTGATAAGAATAGGGTATTTTCCTGTGTTAAAAATATGGTTCGAAATGTTGTTATTCTGAATGATAATAACATTCAGACAGCATTGTCGCTCATAATTCTTACAAAACATGTGTTATTTTTACGAAATTAAAGCTTAAAAATCATCAAATTTCACGATTAGATCACGTGATCGAAAACGCTCCGTAATTGGCTGAAGTACTGGTGACGTCATAGAACACCTACAGCGGAGCTGTATTATTGTACGCGTTTCCTCCATTTCGCAGCTTTAAGTTCAGTTTTTTCGTGATCTAAACGCGTTTACAATTTTATGCCACAATGGAAGATGGTTATGTGAAGGCTGACAGCGGAAACCTCCCTAAAGCTGATACAATTATGGTGTCTTCATTCTTTAAAAACAATCCAAATTTTTACGTGCCAGAAATAAGAAACGTGAAAACTGCATTGTAAGTAAAGCATACCTACATTTTAAAGTTAATTATGTCGAGAGATATTTTATGCCATTGGAAAAAAGTACCCTATTTGTTGATGTCAGCAGACTTAATCTGAAGCCACCTTATTATGCAATAAAGGGTGAAATTTTATCTTCTATCCAAGCGGCATTGAGTGATTATGTTGGCAACATCAACAACAAGATAGAAAATCTTTGTCCAGATGTTCAGACCACATAGAATGACTAGATTAGTGTATCGTACAGACCATGAAGTAAATAAATAATGCTGTTCCTGCTCTATGATTTAGCATGTACAGTACCCTTGTCCGGTCAGTAAAAGTAACTGCCCTCGTAAATCAAAGGTTTCACGACAAAATATTTGCGCTGTCACGCAATTGGCTAATGGCGAAGTCTCATGATTCTCGCTGTTCAGCATCTGTTGCCAACATAGTCACAGGAAGCCGCCGGGATAGTTAGTAAAATTTAACCCAGTAAAGCATGCAGTTAAGAAAGTAATTTTATTTAACTACTTCAATACTGGTGCAAAGTGAAACATCAAAACCTGTAAAATACAGCAAAAATGCCTTGTGTTTAGTTATACAATATATCTCTATTCTAGGACAGGGAGAGCGGGTTGTGTCGGCGGCGTTTTCATATCGCTCGTAGGTTGGCGACGCACATTTCGCGTAGCCAAAGGCATGTCACTTTCACGTAACCATTGCGAGCGAGACACGATGGAATAAATTTATAGCGCCGAAATTACAGCGCTTTTCTCGTTTGTTGTTTTTGTGAGTGAATGTTTGCGATTTTGTGTAAACTTTCTGCTATGCAAATCAGTATTTACCTTACATATTCAATATTTGGTTTGATATGAATGTGTCACTCCTTTTGATACTGCAAACTAATCCATTTACATTTACTCGTCCACATACGAAGCCCCATGATTTAATTTAAAAAAAAACGCTAATCAGTTGAAACGTTATTTACTTGCAATGAAAATTGCTTGGTAGAGCCCTGTGCAGAAGAAAAGGCTATTTTTATCTAAGATCTATTGGTGTTAAAATTGCACTTACTGGAGATAATCAGTGCTATACTTTTATAGTGGGCTGCAACAATAATCATGTTGTTCTTTCACCGAATATATTAGAAAACGGCTTTAATTACACATAAATCGTAGGCGTGTAACATTATGAAGTTTTACTTCGCAAATGTAAACATCAGGTCATTAACCTACACATAATACTACTTTACACCTTTGCAGAAAAAGAGAATGATACTAAACAGTTTAGTTTACTAATGGAATAATATTGTTTACTTAGATCAAAATGATCCTCACAGAAATACACACATGAAGTAGCCGCTATTTCATCTGGATCTCTTCGCGCCAGTGTCAACCACATTTTGCGTATCTTCTCATTTTTTGGTACTTGCAATAACAATTTTTCTGGAGTCTTGACAGATGTATTGGTACAGTGCGGAACTAAGCAATATTTGTAGGTCATTATGCAAACGTTAACGCCCAAACACGAGGCCTCGGCCCAAACAATATACAGGTATTCGTTTATCTTACGAGAGCAGCAGCAGCGTGTTGTATGACGTCACAGGCATCACGTGACTCAAATGTAACGTTTTAGCGGGCTTTCAAATTATTTGAATTTCATTTCTTTTTTTTTTTTAAAAAAAGGACTGAAATCCACGAGGTTATAAAGCATGTTCGGACCATAATATGACATAATTAACAATTTAAAACGATTTCCAGAAAACAGTCAAATACCCTATTGAGATTCATAAAGCGGATACTGCGGACACGCGACTCCAAAGTCATCAGATATTAATTGCCCTGAGATAGGTGTAAAGTAGAATTTGTTTTTGATGTTGGCGCGGTGTGGCCATGCTCGCGTCTGATAAGCGAAATTAGCCTCAGTTCAAATAGTTCGCAACCTACTGTAGTTTATGTTCGTTAAATACAACATGGGGCACTTAGACATCCAACCCGTACAACGAATTTGAATGGACTCTTCTCAAGAGACAAAGCTAAAATTTTGGAATTGTGTGACATTCAGCGATGCAAATACTGCGTAATTATTAAACAGTAAAAATTTACTTTACATCCATAAATTATTACTGTTGATTGACAAATGGTAATAATTCCAAACGAAAGAACTGTGTGTCATTAAGCATTGAGCGCGAGCTTGTGTTGGAAGTGCTGACAATGTGTTGCTGACAGACACAGGTTTCTGTTCCCTCATCATTTTGCAACTGGTAGTTTTGTTGCCATTCATTAATTTCTGGTAAAGGTCATTACACTTCCTCTTGTCAACAAGTTTGCCAGGGCATCGTAAGACATTCATTCGTGGGAACCTTTGTCCAGATCAGAAACGTGGAGTTGCTGGTGATAGCTGGTCGGTACTTGAGGAGTCGGCGCTAACTATTCACGGCAGAAGTGCCAAGTGAGGTGCTAATGTGAGTGGCGCCGAGAAAAAGGAGGAGCTCTTCTTACACCGCTGCAAACTGTAGGGGAAACATTGAACACCGAAAAGGCTGTAGGGCAGAGCTGGAAATCTCATTGGCTTTGGGGATAGCTTGACATTATGCAACAGTTAATAAGAGACGCTTGCCTTGTGTGAACTAGCACTGTACTGTTAGGCAACACAAGAGTACAAAGGATCTCCGTGACGTACCGTTGTGCCGTTCGGGTTCTGAAGTCTTGGCAGATGGCTCCCCATATCATGACGCTTTCTGGAGGTCACCTCCACACTCGACGATGGTCATCCGGGTTCGTGCAGAATTGCATTGAACTAAGTACGATGCTATTCATCACCAGTTCATGCTTTCTGGTCATGGCATCACTCCAACAGCTGTTTGTAGCGTTGTGTGCGTAGGATGCCATTAATTCTCAAGGCCAACTGCTACTAGTCTCCGACTAATCGTGCGGAGTGATACATAACGTTGCAGAGAGCCCATTATTTCTTCTGGGGTGGCAGGGGCAGACGTGAAAGATTTACCCATGTCTTATAAAAACGATGTTACTTGCAATGCAGCATTCCCAATAAAAGTATGTGTAATGCTTCTACCTTAGTTCCGTCGACTGAATGTACTAGTGACGAGAATTATTACTTATTTTTTCGTAACCAGTAATGCAATGTTCAGCGTAATTCATCTCGCGTTCCTTACGTCGCCGGTAGCGAGGAATTAGTCCTCGTTTGCGACAGAAACGCCCCGCAACACGCAGCAGCAAAAAGTGCCTGGTGGAAACTCCTCCTAGGGTACGAAGCTCTGTATTAGGCGATTGCGTGCCTCTTCATTGTGATGCAGGGACCAGCGCTTCCTGTCCATTGGAAGAGACATCCTGCGTTGCTATGCTCACATCCGGCTGTTAGACGTACCGATAGCGGCTGACGTTGCCTAATCCATATGTGGACTTCCTCAAGGGCATAAGTAGCTCTTCTGTTGACTATAAATATTGGTCTTGCTATACTTTAATTCTGGTAGTGTTTCGGCAGTGCCAAACCTTACCTATACCTAGAAATAGAAAGGCATACATGTCTTTTTAGAAACAGGTCTCCTCAGGAATCAGGAAGATCGGCATTCAGTTCCTCGTTTGATGATTGACATTGTTTCACCATTGCATCCGTCAATGGCTTAAGGCAAATGCAGATGTAGTTGGTTCTTGCAAAAGAAGTTGTGATTTCCTATCTCCTTTAACCACGCCGCTAAAGGTGCATCAGAAACCACCTTTCCTTAACATCAGTTCACTACCCTCTAGTGACACTCACTTTAAAGTAACAATTTACTATGGCGTTTTCGAATTTTGGTTAAAAGTTCCTATCCCATTTCCTACCAGTATACAGCTGTGCCAAGAAAGTACCGGGAATTGGTCAATGGAGCTTTAAGTACGTATATTAAACAAAATTTATTGTATCTCCTCCAAAGTGGGGCCCCTTCGGTAATAATGCATTTATGCCAACGAATAACCCAATCATTAAAACTTTAAATGCATTTCTTAGAATCACCTTCAGTACTTCATTTTTGTGTCTTCTGTCGACTGGAAACGGATTCCTCAAGGAGGTATAATTTGAGTTTTGAAAAATAATGTTGGCCAGAGTCATATCAGCGGAATGCTATGGTTTTTGGAAATTGAGTTTTTTACTAGAAATCCGATCATAATGATAGCCTTTTGAAATGGTGCCTTGTCCAAAATCCACGAGTTCTCCTTCCACAAATGTTTTCTTTCAACGATTTTGCTACCTCAAACCCCTGCCATACCTTCTGACGAGAATTCGGATTGCACAATACCTCGCTAATAAAATGAACTGTCAACATCACTTTCATTTTTGATTGCTTTTTTCGCTTGGCTCAGTTGGAATGCGGCAGTGTGAGGCTTGTTGGTTGTTTCCATGTCGAACTCGTAGATCCGTGTCTCACCGGCAGCTACAATGAATTTTTGGAAATTCCCGTTAAACGCTTCTAGGATTTGTAGAGGGTAGTGAATCTTAACATTCTTAATAGGACCTATGTCCGGAAACGTATCGTTTTCGTTCCACGACGGTTTCATTTCAGGTGATTATCTCATCCGCTCCTACTTGAGGAATGTAATAAGGCGTAACCGAGAAAAACTGTAGCAATCAATTTGAAAAGAATACTGAATCGTTCCGATATTACTTACGCATTTTCATTACAATTTACACCTTATGGTTAGTCGACAACAATAAGAACCCAGCATCTACGGCACCAGCCGCAACGTACTGATGCATTACAACAGCGGCTCCATGTGGCGACCACCAACATCGTTACACACATTGTACCTCCGAAGTACGTTATGTTGCATTCCAGGACAGGGAACTCAGACGTTTCTCTGTCCCTAAGCAGACGTTGCTGAGTTACACATCTGAATTGAAGCTGTCGTAGAACGGAAAAGATACGTTTCCGGACGTGGGTTGCTATTCAAAATGTTATGTACTCACTGTCGTCTACAAGTCCTAGAAGTTTGTAACGGGAATTTCCGACCACCCAGTTACAGTATGAAGTTTTGCAGAAAATTTAGGCTTTTCGGCACTAGTCGAACGCCAGCGCCTTTCATGCCTGAACAATCGTTTGAAATGGTACGGCTTTAAGCAAGAGAAACGGGAATCTCTGCGGCTATTTCTCTGAGACACGAGTATTTTCAGTCACCATTTTCTTTACCAGTGTTACGATCTCTTGAAGACGTTGATGGCGGAATGGACATCATGTCTATAATCGTAAGAATGTCTTGATTTCTGTCGGATGAACAATACGCTCGATCTATTTGTGGAAATACAATTAAAATTGCAAGCAAGGGTAAGTAATTGATAGGGGGCACTACAATCTTAGTTGACCATTTGTCCAGGACGGGAACTGTGTTTTCCGGAGCGGGAGATCTGGGTTCAAATACCGGTCCAGCACAAATTTTCTGCCTGGCCACTGAATATATCAAATTCGTAAATTCATGGCTGTTGATATCAACATGTTCGAAACAAAGTACACCAAATCTATAAACGCGTGGTACAGAATTAAGACACTTTTTCTTCAAATGATTCATTCGGTATTTCTCTTCCGCTTGGCTTTCACAAATTTTTCACAAGATTTCATTGTCCTACACGTTGTTAACTGGGGATTTCTCAGGTAGCGAAACCTGTACATATCCTTTCTCACACAGATTTTTATATGCTGCCAGAATGATCTGGTGAAATGTATGTACAGATTTGAACACACTCTTGAAAACGATGATTTCATTGTAATATTAGTGTAACTAATTCTTCATATTTTTGCGGTTATTTTTCATTCTGGGAGATGAAGAGGGAAACTGAAAGGAGCAGTTGTCCTCGGCCAGAGGGGTTTGGAGGACCCCATTATTTACACTCTGCTCGTGCCGTCCTCACTGACTGGGGAGAAAGCTGTGGCCCTGGTGTTGAGACGACAAACAGCCGTCCTGTAGGCACACAGAGGGCCTAGTTATCTGCCCCTCTGATAAATATAGATGCCACCGCGTCCGGGCTCTCTCTCTCTCTCTCTCTCTCTCTCTCTCTCTCTCTCTTTCTCGCGCGCTAGCTCAAGTTTCATTACGCTGCGATGTTATCTGTGTTACCATGAAATAACCATTATCGCCAGTATCTTGAATATGTCTTCAGTCTTCAGCCTGAAGATTGGTTTAATAAATCTCTTTACGCGACCGAGCAAGCCTCATCGTCTCAGATTTGAGAACGGCAACCTACAGACATTTGAACCTCCTTACTGTATAAGACTCTTGCTCTGCGCTGTCCCATTTCCCTCCAGTGGGAAATTGACTATTCGTTGATGTTCAAAGGTTTGTAAACCTGTTGGATCAAACTACTATGGTCATCAGTCCCTAGAATTAAAAAATAACTGAAATTTACGCTAAGGACTGGAACCTCCGCCGGCCCAGTCCGTCGAATGGTGCTTTAGACCACGCGGGTACTTCCGCTTGGCCGTATATTGATCGCTCAGATTGTATCCTACCAATAGAACCATTCTTTTGAAGATATGCCAGAAATGTCTTTTATCCCCACGATTCTGTTCCGTTCCTACTTACACTATTTACTCTTCTAATCTTCAGCATTCGTCTGTAACACCATATTCCAAAACTTTCAATCTTCTTGTCTGATCTATTTATCGGCCACGTTTCACTCTTGTACAAGGCTACACTCCAGAGAATTCTCTCACAAAAAAACTTCCTAACGATGTTATTCCAATTCTCCTCGCCAGAAATTCCATTGTGCATTTTATATCTCGGTACAGAATAAGGAAATTTAATAACGCCATGTAGTCTTCTGCGAAATGCACGATTTATTCTGGAAGTTCTGATTGAAATGCAGGGCTACATAAATAATTCGTTCGTTTTCAGAGTTCTATATTTTGCAAAACATTACATGTAAAAATATTATTGATGCAAGAATCCTAAACTAGCTCAATTTACATTATGTGTACTGGTAAGCATTGCGGCTGTAGTGTCTCAAGGGGGCACAAAGAAAATTAGAATACTCGAAATGTTTTTCGTTACGGCGTGCATTCACAAGAAATTGCGGAAAATGACCATGTAAACTGATTTGGTATGGACAATTTACGGACACTTTCTCTCTGTGGAAAGAAAAGTACCCTTTGATCAAATGTACCTCAAGTAACCAGATAGAGTAGTGAAGGAAAGTTTCCTACGCATTCGAAGAGAGAGAGAGAGAGAGAGAGAGAGAGAGAGAGAGAGAGAGAGAGAGGAGGGGGGGGGGGGAACCAACCCTCCGGTTCGTGTAAGCCAATAAATTGGAATATCACAGTGAACAGTATAATTATTTGGCGACGGTGGTTACATTTTGGATCCTACCGTCTGCAGCTAGTGCAACTGTCACAATGCAGGAAGCTCGAGGATGAACATTTTACCTTAAAGCTGATACTCGGCGACGAATCAGCCATCTAGTTACCTGGAAACAATGTGAGAATGCGGGGCACTGAAAAACTATCTTGAAATTAAGCTCAGACCGATAATTGCCGAAGGTTCATGTATATTTGTGCAGCTGTAAAGGCATTTTCTCGTCTGAGAGAAGACTGTGACATTGATAAGCCGTAGTTGTTTTCTCTCCATTGTTGACTCTTCAATACGAGAACTACCAACAAGGTGGGACACACTCTCTTTGGGACACCGATGTTCATCGATATTTAAGCGACGAACTTCGCACTTATGCGTCATTGGACTGGAAGCATATGGCTCTGTTCCGTTGACACCATGTCGCCTTGCTTTGCGCCACAGGATTTTGCCCTTTGGGGCAGCATTAACTACCGTCTTTACGAACCATTTCCAAAAACGATGGAGCAGCTTCACAGAATGCCTCAGTACCGCTGCTGCCACGTAACACGTGGTTACCGTGTGACCACAGGCTAACCAGATATTTGTGGAGGGGAAAAATACGAACTTGGCGAATTTTATCTTCATTTCTTGCTTTAATCTTATTTGGATGTGTAATACTTATTGACTTCTACATATTTCTTCGTTTTCTTTTGCCTCGTTTTCCGCAGTTGCAGTTTTACAATTTATATAGGTTATGGGACCGTCTTTTGAAACTGTAAATTAGTCTACTTTAGACCAGACGCGTTTCGCTTTATTCTAAAGCATCTTCAGTGGTCAGCTGTACAATAAATGGTTTGTATTACATTATTTGTTTAAGGTTTTACTAAATTCGATCTGTAACAGTTCTCATGCAATTGGATTGTTTCGATTCTGAATAAATTGGACTATTAATATCACTCACGAATTTTTTTTTATGATTTCGTCTTCATATGTGGTTTGTAGCACATTGTTACTTGCTGTCACTGCTTATATTTACACTTATTTACAGTAATATTTCTTATGAAAGTTTTTGAAACATAGCCATTTCTGTGGCCAGTGACAGCAAGTGACAATGTGCTACAAACCACACATGAAAACGAAATCATAAAAAAATTTGTGAGTAATATTAATAGTCCAATTTATTCAGAATCAAAACAATCCAATTGCATGAGAACTGTTACAGATCGAGTTTAGTAAAAACTAAAACAAATAATGTAATATAAACCATTTATTGTACAGTTGACCACTGAAGATGCTTTAGAATAAAACGGATCGCGTCTGGTCTAAGTAGACTAATTTACAGTTGCAAAAGACGGTCCCATAACTTATGACTTACTTGTGCTGACCACACAACCGCAACCGGTCCTTGTCCTCACTCAGTCCTGCCTGTTGCGTCTTCATCTCCCATACCCACTATCTCCGTGTCTCCCGTGGAATTATCCTTCTATCTTGTTTTATGCCGTCCTAGCAATCTCCTTCCTTGGACATCCATTACTGCCTTTATTACTACTCCCCCCCCCCCTCTTCTCCCCAAATGTCCGTACCATCTGAGACTCGCAATGATGTCAGGTAGTATATATAATTGCCTGAGCCTGTGTTTTTCCTTATTCTCCACAGTTAATTTCCTTTTATTGATTCATAAATTTTTCTCAGTACCTTGTTTTCGAAAGTGACGAGTTTCTTTTCCGATTTCTTTGTCAAGGTCCATGTCTCATTTGCATAGTTAACAATTGATTTGATGATGGTCTGGTCCATGTTTATGTTTGCATGCCTGTTGTAATATGTCTGAGCGTTTTTAAGCCGATTGCGGCGCTGTGTGCGCATACGCGAATACGACGACCTCCTCCACTGACCATATCAGGGAGCCCACGTAGGCCCACAAACGATGCGCTTGGTTACTTCGTTTATTACACGTGGGCATCTTTTGTTGCTCATGAAGTCAATCAGAGAAGAAACAGTCTGTTCTTCTATTACTGTAGCTTTCATTTCTATACCATTGTATATAGGTCATACGGCAACTATAATTGCACCGTACTTACACATATTCAGTTATAACCCTGTTCGTCACCTTCAACCCCAATTATCCGATCATACTACGGTAAACCCGTCCTCGAACCTAGAAACCACTTTTGGAATTTAGTTTCATTACAGATCAACGGATAGGGAGGTCCTATTTATCATTCTGAGTAGGAGAGGCTGTATATGGAGAACAGAGAGTGTAGAGGCCAGAAGATGATGTTTGTGTACATCGAAACCGGTCGTCTGTTATAAATAAAGACGAAATACTGCGATCTTGGCATTTCATTATTCACTAAAATATATTTATAAGATCGCTCCCTGCCATGAGCAAATTATATAGTATATAGTATAGTGAAAAAATAACAGCTGTAAAATATGTAGATGTACTGGATAGTAGCTCAGATCTTATGACTTTGTGTATAGCTTCTAGACATCTTCCCCCATTTTGAATTCTTCTATCTCTTGCTCTGATAGGTTTTGTTGGTTGATGTTGACACCGAGCTACGCGAATATATCTTGTGTATTATTCGATTCTTGATGGTTAGTTGGTTTGGTCCTAACGCAGCCCTTCTTCCTATTATCATGAACTTTGTTTCTTTCTCAATCAGCACAGTCCCCATTTTCTCCAGCTCTTCCATTATCATTCCATTCACCACAATATCATCTGTAAAAGCAAGGACATTTATCTTTTTTACTATGGTGCCTGACATTCATGTGCCCCTCTTCTTAAGCTGTTGTTCAATTTGACATGTAATACTTCAGGAAAAAAAAGGAAAAACAAAACATAAAGCAGCCAATAGTTCGAAGGTGGATTTGAACATCACAGTGAATTACTAGGCAAGGTCCTATTTGAAGGTGATTTACCCAGTGCTTTCCTGCGATCTTCCGAATTAGTTACAGGATGATCTACCGTTTAACGTGGATTCCGAACCACGGTGGACCTTGACATTATTCACGTCAACAACACTGTCAGAGGTGAAAGAAGTGGAAAAAAATTCCTAGGACTGCGCGCGGATCGAACCCGCGACTTTTGAAAACATAACGTGGCTTTCTATCAAGGTAATACTGAGCCACACACTTATTTCTAGAAACAGCCGTTTACACTGTGATGTCAAAAGCCTTGGGCGTGCCGGACTTTATATACGGCAAAATGCAGCGACTCGACGTGGCATAGACTCGTCAACTCGTTGCAGGTCCCCTGTTTGTTTATTGATTGATGCTGCCTTTGTAACCACCCATAATAGCGATAGTTTTGTCAATACAGGCTCTTTCCACGTTCATATCGCGTAAGTGTTCGATGCGATTTGTTTACGACAATGTGTGGGCAAATCATTCACTGGAACTATACTTGAATTCTCGTCAAACCAATTACGAACTGTTGGTGCCCGGTGACGTGTGTGTTGTCATTCATAAACATTCCACTGTTTTTTACAATGTGAAGTCCACGAATGGGTGCAAACGTTCTCCAACTATTAATGGCGTTTTTAGGTACTTAAAAAAATCATTCTTATGCGAAGGTTGCAAAATACTTTTGTTATGTTCTACCGGTTTCCGAAAATGCTGCCATCAACAGGAAATTAACAAATTATTTTACATCAAAGCCAATAAGATAACATTTTTACTGAGTACAGCGACGTCCAATTTAAAGTAAAATATTACGATCGTTCCTAAAAGTCCTTCTATTTTCCATCATGTAGTAGATATTTCTTTAATTAATCTTTTAACTATTACAAAATGTAATGTACAATATTGTACGTTTGTGTACTCAGAAAAAAAGTTGTTATATTGGATTTGGTTGACTTCCTGTTAATGGCACCAATTGCCAAAACCGATAGGAAAGATTTTTTTTTTTTTTCCAAAGTTCTCCAGCTAGCCGTACACAGCCATTTCCAATCAATTATCAGTTTAGATCGATGAGAGGACCAAATCTATTGAAATAAAAAAAATCCCAGTTTGTACAGTGACTCGTTGCCAACTGGGGTCGACGGTTTCCCGAAGTCTGCGCCTCATACGAACTTCACCATCAGTTACGAAGTGAAATCGGGTCTATGTGACCAAGTCTCGGCTTTCCAGTCGCCTAGGTTCCTGCTTATAAGGTTAGCATAGTCGTTGCAGACGATCTCGTATCGTTAACACAGGTACTCCAATCTGTCGTCTGCTGTCATAGCCCATTGACATCAAATTACACAGTACTGTCCTAACGGATACGCTCACCGTAGGTCCTACAGCGATTTCTGCAGTTATTTCCTGCAGTGTGGCTTGTCTGCGGAGACGCTGCTGCTATCAGTAATTAAATGTAGGGCTCCGAGCACTGCGTTGTCCAAACTCACTGAGAGGTACTTGTATCTGCTATACCGCTATCCGATGAATTCCGTCACCTCACTCTATAGTAGCTACGTGGCGCACTGGACTAGCATTCGGAAGGAACGCGGTTCGAACCCGCCTCCGACCATCATAATTTAGGTTTTCCGCGATTCCTCCGAATCAGTGTTTTCAACTTTTTCGAATGTACGACCGCCTGGCAAGTACAAATATGTCGGCGACCCCCATCCAATAATTAATATCCTGGAGAATCCTACCCCCTGTCATTATTACATGCCGTAACAAAATTATTTTGGAGTCTCAGAGGCAACGAATTTTCTTTATGTTGATACAATTTTCTTGTAAATTGTTAGACTTTCTTTCTGTGTGTTTTTCGGAATAGAAGGCATTATACCTATTCTTACTTGATTACCGAGAGAAACATAAATTGTGCACAACGACTGGTTAGAGTTTCTGGCACGAGTCAGAAGGGAATTATACTCATTAAGAAAGATGTCAATGTATAGACACTTTGTAAGGAAGTAGTTTCTTTTCCGAATTTCAATTATTGCATCTTGTTCATTTACCTTTCGATTGGTTTTCAGTCTATGAGTGTATTCATCGTTAATACGCTGTGTTAACTATAAACAATCTACGTTACATTCAATGTTCAAATGTTTGTTAAGCTTATGGGACTTAACTACGGGGTCATCAGTCCCTAAACTTACACACTACTTATCAACTACCTTATATTAAGGACGGCACATATCCATGCCCGAGGGGGGATTCGAACCCCCGACCGTAGTGGCCGTGCAGATCGTGACTGGAGCGCCTCAGTTCCCTAGGCCACCGCGGCCGGCCGTTCCATTCAATTCGGAATTAATATTAGACCATGCATTGCATACTTTTAACATAAAATTTCACTTGGGGTAGTGCTTCTGTATTGCGAAACACGTGGTATTCAGACATGTACTGGTCTGGTTGTTTTATGGTGCAACTGCTGCCTCCGGTGACGGCGTTCCGCCGACCAAGTCTCTGCGACCCTCTGGAGGTCGCGTCCCATAGATTAAAAAAACACTAAATCACTCAGCGTAAATTACGAGATGATTCCTTTGAAACTGTACAGCTGATTTCCTTCCCGATAAAAGTTGTCCGACGGTGTGCTCCGTCACGCCGCTCGCGCCCTCTGTCACGCCGTCAACTTAAAGTTAAACCCTAATCTTCCTTTCTTCTTGGTTGTACATTGTAGCCCTGTATTTTTCACGGTGACAAGTAGCAGTCCCACACAGTTTCGGGCGGAATAGAGATTGTCATGTTTCAACGATTGTTTTTGTTGTTGTTGTTGTTGTGGTGGTGGTGGTGGTGGTGGTGGTGGTGGTGGTCGTCTTCAGTCCGCAGACTGGTTTGATGTAGCTCTCCACGTTACCCCGTCCTGTGCAAGTCTCTTCATCTGAGAATAAGTTCGGCAACCTACATCCTTTTGAATCTACTTCCTGTATTCGTCCTTCGGTCTCCCTCTACGATTTTTACCCCACAAACTTCCTTCTAATGCTAAGTGGAAAATTTTTTATTATCTTAGAATGTGTTCAACCATCTCTTAGTCAGGATATGCCAGAAACTCCTTTTCTCCCCAATTCGGTTAAGCACCACCTCATTAGTTACGTGATCTACCCATCTAATTTTCATCATTCGTCTGTAGCACCACATTTCAAAAGCTTCTATCATCTTTTTGTCTGAACTCCCTATCGTCCACGTTTCACTCCCATACAATGCTACACTGCAGACAAATGCTTCCAGAAAGGACTTCCTAAAATTTAAATTAATATTGTATGTTAACAAGATTCGCTTCTTTAGAAACGCTTTCCTTCCCATAGCCATTCTTTATTATATATTTCTCTACTTCGGCCATCAGAAGTTATTTTACTACCCAAATAACAAAACTCACCCACCACTTTTATTGTCTCATTACCCAATATAATTCCTTCAGCATCACCTGATTTTCTGACATTACATTACCCTTGCTTTACTCTTATTAATGTTCATCTTATGTATTCCTTTCAAGACACTGTCCATTCCATTCAGTTGCTTATCCAGATACTTTGCAGTTTCTGACAAAATTACTGCGTCATTAGCAAACCACAAAGTTTTTATTTCAACGGATTAAAACGAGTTATAGAAATGAGGAAGTGAGATCTAAAAGAAGTTACCATTAGTGCACCTAATAATTGTCCCGCATCAAAGAAGCTGTACAGAACTGGTATGACTCGACCACTTTTTATGAGCGAGTGCTAATGCAGGTGGCGCGGAAGGGCGGTGACGCGTGCCCTTGGGCCGATGTGTAACGGTGAAGGTGGTTAAGACAGGCAGTCAGAGCAGCCGTCGTCTTCCGCCCACTGAGGCCTCGGCTCCGCCTGTACCGACTGCCCTCCCGCCATAAAAAGCACAGCGGCCGGACCGCTAGCCGCTCCCCAGCCGTGGCTCTCACTTTTTCAGAGCTTTCTCGCCGCTTCTGCGCAGTAATCACGCCTACAGCACTCCGCAGTCCGTCGGTGAAAGATTACTACGCCGACTCTGGGACGGCGAGGATTACGAAAGGCAGTACGCTGGAAGGCTTACTTACTTTTTATAGTTGAGAATGAAAACAGCTACCAGTGACTTTAAATATTCCTATGCTAATCCCATTTCAATGTTGGCAACACTGGGTTTACTCGTAAGTTTAGCTCGTACGTCGCACTTTTTGCACTAGTATTTCACTTCTTCGCACACACTTTTTGTTTTCACACTTGTTGCTGTAGTCTTTAAGAATATTCTAACAGTTCTGCTTCCCATGTTTTGTGTGTACTTCACAACTGACACTTCAGAACTTTGTTTGATGCACAAAGATGTGAAGTCGCACCATGACCGTGATTACAGTGGAATACAAAGTTTCTGGTCAAAGAGCTTATGTCTAAGAAGCACAAAAATGTTCCATACACATTTAGGTATTTGAAAGATGTTACATATGGCTATATATATATATATATATATATATATATATATATATTACAAATTATGAAAGATTTTTACATCCATCGGTGATCTATATATCATTCTTCCAAAAGTTAGCAGCCTTTATAGCCTTGTAAGTAGCTAAAACTAAATCTTGTTGTATGCAGGAAACGTCCATGCTTCTGCAGAGGTTCGGTGTCTTGAGCTATCCCATAGTCACAGTTCACCTCCATAGAACAGATCCACTTCACCAACTGTCTCCGGCGTATTGAAACTCCGGTTCTCAGATGTTTCAATGTCCTCCATCTATTATATGGTTGCTCATACCCGCAAGCCTTAACTTCCATGTTATCGGAGTGAAAACCTATTGGAAAACGCTATTCCCATAGATGTGCAGAGCGTTATTCAAGCTGCATGCTCAGTGGTTAAGTTGTCTGAATAAAACTCTTTCGTGACTTGAGACGTGGAGCGGTATTTCGCTGCTGGTAAACTGGGTGCTTAGTGGTCCCTTCTCTCTTGAGACTGTGTTTAATTTGTGGTGGCACTGTTCCGTGCAGTTCTTATGAACAGGTAGTCGCAGGCAGCCATTGACGATATGGACGGACGCATTCAGCGCAGCATCCACTTAATTAGCATGGGAGGAGGCTTCCTACACTGGAACTGCATATTCACCTGCAGTGCAACAGTGCCAGAGCAGTTTTTAGTTTTCGATTTGTTTGTTTAGTTTTCGATTTGTTTGTTTAGTTTTCGATTTGTTTGTTTAGTTTTCGATTTGTTTGTTTAGTTTTCGATTTGTTTGTTTAGTTTTCGATTTGTTTGTTTAGTTTTCGATTTGTTTGTTTAGTTTTCGATTTGTTTGTTTAGTTTTCGATTTGTTTGTTTAGTTTTCGATTTGTTTGTTTTAGTTTTCGATTTGTTTGTTTTAGTTTTCGATTTGTTTGATTTAGTTTTCGATTTGTTTGTTTTAGTTTTCGATTTGTTTGTTTTAGTTTTCGATTTGTTTGTTTTAGTTTTCGATTTGTTTGTTTTAGTTTTCGATTTGTTTGTTTTAGTTTTCGATTTGTTTGTTTTAGTTTTCGATTTGTTTGTTTTAGTTTTCGATTTGTTTGTTTAGTTTTCGATATTTAAAATTTTTGTTAATTTTTTGTTTTAGGCGGTTTTCCTTCATAATACCGTGCAAGTATTTCCAAGGCTGATGTTAATACCACCTTCTCAGAGGTTCTTGCCTGGACACAAATTTCCGTGCCATGTGCATAAACTCCCTCAAGCTCTGGCAGATCATTTGTGCGGAAGTTAAACAGAATGCCGATAGCACAGTGCTGGCGGGGCTAATACATGCTCATTCGGAAATTTCATCGTGAGCTCTCGTCATGAGCAAAGTGCTTTTAATCTGGCGACTATAATTGTAACAGTAGTCAATGTTCCGGATGTCTGTTAAAGGGATGCTTAAATTTTTCCTATATTTTTCTTTTTTTCTTTT
Source organism: Locusta migratoria (assembly GCA_026315105.1). NCBI lineage: Eukaryota > Metazoa > Arthropoda > Insecta > Orthoptera > Acrididae > Locusta > Locusta migratoria. The sequence continues at coordinate 136,490,646 of CM048745.1, forward strand.
TTTATCTAGAAACATTTTTCTTGGTTAATCGCAATAGTTGTGAAGTCTGACCTACAGTTCGCGTCCGCTTGGAATCCGTAGTCCATTAGCGGGAAATTTTTGATAGTACCCGTGAATTAAAGAAAGAAAGAAAGTAAACAAAAACACAGTCCCGGACTCATAAGGCAAGATCCCAGACAAAGCCAACCAATTGGTTTATCTTTGATAGGTCGTTTGTGTTAACTAAACCGAATGACTAAAATACACAAAAAAGAGTTGCGTCATCACGATTCCAGGTTTTCATGACCCTTTCCACAAAAATAAAACATTATTTTAGTTCTGTTTATTGCTCATGAAAACAAAAATTCACAATTCGAACGACTCTAACCTAGATATTCTGAATTTGTGTTCGAGAGTGCAGTCAGGTAACACGTCCGCTCATTTTCCCTCATTGGCGATACGGCGTAGATCTCTAGTTGTGCTTCGTCTCTTCCTAAAACAACTCTTTCCAACGTGTCGCAGGCATGTTCGATAGGCTTCATGTCTCAAGAACATGTTGGCCACTCTAATTCTGCGATGCCGTCATCATGAAGGGACGCATCCATGAGATACTCACGATGAGCGCGAGAACTGTCCTCCGTTTAAGACGAATCACTCACTGAAATGCGCCGACTCAATTGCACGTACAGACGTTCTGTTGCCTTCTACGACCACCAGTGGTGTACGGCGGACCCACATGTCACCCCAAACTCTGGGAAACTTCACACACCACCTTGCTGCATTCTCTGCATGGTGTGTCTAACACGTTCAGCATGCCTCGAAAAACGATTGTCTGGTTGAAGGCAGAGGCGAGTCTCTTCTCTGAATATCAGTTGAGGAGTCCATTCTGCCTGTTGTTGGACCTACCTGTACCGCGCTCCATGGCGTCTAGGTCTCAAACGTGAGCCACGCCATGGACATCGGGAGTGAAGCTTCATGTCATGCAGTGTCATGCAACGTACAGTGGCTGAACGAAAAGCATTCAGCATGGTTGCGTTCATCTCAAGGTTCCTCCGAACTTCAATCAGTAAGCAGCGGTCATCAGCTGCTGTGGTAGCCTTTGGGTGGAAGTTGTTCATGAATGCACTCTTAGTCCGCAACAAATAATGCATATCATAGTATTACAAAAATTCACATTTATGCGTTTGTAGGTTTGAGGGAAAGCTTTTGACATTGTCGACAGGAATACACTCTTTAAAATTCTGAAGGTAGCAGGGGTAAAAAATACATTCAACCTATACAAAAACCAAACAGCAGTTTCTAGAGTCGAAGTGCAAGAAAGGGACGCAGAAGTTGGAAAGGGAGTAAGAAAGGGTTGTAGCCCTTCCCCAATGTTGCTCAATCTGTACATTGAGGAAGCAGTGAAGGAATGCAAGAAGAAATTTGGAGAGGGAATTAAAGTTCAGGGAGAAGAATGAAAAACTTTGTCAGAGACTGCAAAGGATCTGGAAGAGCAATTGAATGGAATGGAAGATATAAGATAAACATTAACAAGAGTAAAACAAGGATAATTGAATGTAATGTCAGAAAATCAGGTAATACTGAAGGAATTAGATTAGGTAATGAGACAATGAAAGTAGTAGATGAGTTCTGTTATTTGGGTAGCAAGATAACTTCTGATGGACGAACTAAAGAAGATATAAAATGCTATGGGAAGAAAAGCGTTTCTGAAGAATCGAAATTTGTTGACATCCAATATTAATTTGTTAGGAAGTCCTTTCTGAAAACATTTGCCAGCCGCGGTGGCCGAGGGGACTGAGGCGCTTCAGTCACGATCTGCACGGCCACTACGGTCGGGGGTTCGAATCCCCCCTCGGGCATGGATATTTGTGCCGTCCTTAGTTGTAGGTAGTTCATAAGTAGTTTGTACGTTTAGGGACTGATGACCCTGTAGTTAAGTCCCTTAAGCTTAACAAACATTTGAACATCTGAAAACATTTGTCTGGAGTGTAGCATTGTGTGGGAGTGAAACGTGGACGATAAGGAGTTCAGACAAAAATATGATAGCTTTTGAAATGTGGTGCTACAGACGTATGATGCAAATTAGATGGGTAGATCACGTAACTAATGAGGTGCTTAACCGAATTGGGGAGGAGTTTCTGGCATATCCTGACTTAGAGAAGGGATAGATTGGTTGGACACAATCTGAGACATGTAGGAATTGTCAACTTAGAATTACATGGAAGTGTGTGGGATAAAAATCGTAGAGGGAGACCGTGGGACGAATACAGTAAGCAGATTCAAAAGGATTTAGGTTGCCGAATGTATTCTCAAATGAAGAGACTTGCATAGGATAGGGTAGCCTGGAGAGCTGTATCAAACCAGTCTACGAACTGAAGAAGACGACGACGACGACGACGACGACGACGACGACGACAACAACAACAACATAGTATTACTGCCATCTAGAATTGGGAAGGTAAACAATGAGTCGTATTGAGACTTTTATAATGTTCTGCAAGTAGAAAGCCTGTTAGCAGTGTGCGTATGGCCAGTTACAATGGAGTAAAATTGTTAGATGCGTTAATGATCGTGAACTTCAACTTTAGTTAAATGTCAGTGGAAAGAAATACACATAATAATGGAAAATGAGATAACTTGTAAATGTTTTAACTGAAATGTTTTTCTGCTCGACTGTATTCAATTGCTGCATGCCAAAACTGGTTCTAGCGACATTTGTTGTAATATACGTTACAAAAATTAACAGGAGTCTTCCGGCAGTTCCTCGTATTAAGTATAGTGGGGTAGAGAAAGTCGCTGTGGCTGGTGGCTCTGTGTACGTTGCTTCGTAGAATACAGTTTTCAACGTTTAATCTCTCCATCTGTAATTCAACAGCTTCCCTTTCCTCATTACGCTATGGATACATCCCCACAGTCGATAAACCCATAAATCCCTCCTGCATGTAAGTTTTTATCTATTAATCACCGACGTAAATTTATCGTCTCCATTTCTTTGAAAGGGGTGCTATTCATTTCACTCTAATCACTTTGCATCTGACGTTGATTAAAGGCCCAATGTAACTTGTAAGGGTTGATAGAAATGTCCCCTAGACTCCTCTGAGAATCCACTGCTTTGATGTCATTTCAGCTGCCAGTAGCGCATCTTCGCAGGGACAGTTACTCTGATGTTAATTTTTATCGAGTCTCCGTTAAACTGCTCCTTGCCTCTTCGCTCCCATTCCAGTTAACAGTTCATGATTTTAGGTCTTTGACTTACATGACATTTTCTGTTTTATGAGCAAAGTCATTTTTCTTATTTGCATCATTTGGAGTTGTGAGAGAATAGATTTTGAAGCTGATGATGATAAAATGTAGGTAAGTCAGGAAGAAATAGTGAACCACTAGTGTTTATTAAATTACTTATAAAATTTCAGACCTGCAAGTGATACACGAATGGAATGCGATTAAAGGTTGCAAATTAAGAAATTTTGCAATTTACGTGGCTTCTTTTTCTTTACTATCACACATTATACAGATCATTACTTCTCATTGCTTAATAACGCGATTCAAAGCGTTCTACCTAATAATCCAATAGAATATTTGTGCCACTTTCTTTTGGATACGAGCTTTTAATTCAAAGCAGACGCTATATGAGAATGTGACACACACAGTGCTGGTAAGATAAGGAAGACATTTCTCGTATGATATAAATTGTATGTCATAGATGTCATGCTCGTACTTGTCATTTCAAATTACAGAGACACTTTCTCTGTGATTGTAGTAGTGTTATAGTTTTTTACTAGTAACGCCCAGCCACATTTTCTTTTAAAACGTCATACGTCTGATTAAAAATGGATGATGATAATATATTTGACGCTAAGCATGTAAAACATTTACATGTGTTTCTAACGTTGTACCACGTGCATGTCGAAGATTTAGGAGGCGATAAACTGTTGTACATTCACTATTTAATGTGGCTACAAGCGAGAAAAACTTTGGAAAAGCTTTGAAATTAGGTATAAATTTTGTTGTAATTCGCTAAGTGACGTGATTCTGAAATGTTGCATGAAAATAGTGTGGGGAATTTGTGCGCAGTTACTAAAAGTGCCTCTGCTGCTGAATATAACACTTGTTTTATTACCTGCAGATTTTAATGCAATATTAAGTCCATTAATGAGTAGATTTTGTCATCTTCAATTTTTTAAATTATGCCGATAATTCTATGAAAGACAAAAGGAAGTGAAGTTTTCGTTGTCCCTAGAAATAGTTAGCTATCTTACAGCTAGGATCTTCAGACCATTTTCAGGAGTTTAGTGATATATATTGTGACAGTAGAAAAAATTGACGTAATGTTTGTCAAACAAGTGGATCAGTGAAATGCATTGGGGGTACCCTAAAGCTCGTTCTGTACGGGAGGAGCGACACCTACGAGAAAGTTGTCTACCGTCCAAATACGAAAAAGCATTTTAACGGCACCTGTGTGACTAGTCGTTTGTGTGTTTACTACGTTTGTTGTCAATTTAGAGCACGTAAATCGCCAGATTGTCGGCTATTTTATGTCTTTTGTAATGATTACTACATTTTTGTTTTAAACTGCCGCTATACAACTGTATTTTATTGTTATCATGTAGTTAATGCGAAACTAATCCGGTCAGATCTGTAAACATTCTGATTATAAAAGCCTTTTAAATAATTACAAAAAGAGAAGGCTCTGTAGGAAGTTCAATTTTGCATTAGATCCTCACTGTAGCTACCGAGCGAGGTGGCGCAGTGGTAACGTCCTGGACTCGCATTCGGAAGGATGGTGGTTCAAATCCACCTCTGGCCATCCAAATTTAGGTTTTCCGTGATTTCCCTAAATTATTCGAGGCAAATTCCGGGATGGTTCCTTTCAAAGGGTACGGCCGATTTCCTTCCCAATCCTTACCCAAAACTCGAAGCGTTAGCTCCGTCTCTAATGAGCATGCTGTCGACGGGACGTAAAATCCTAAGCTTCCTTCACTGTAGCTGCTGATATCATGACAATAATAAAAGAATAAAAAGTCGGAAGAACGACGCAGCAAAAAAATAAAAGTTGCTATTTTCAGAATGGAAACGGTGTGCATAATGAACAAATATTCTTATATCGCAATAAACCTGCTTGAGATTTTATGAAGGTCTGTTCATTCATAATCTGTAACTGGGATAAAGCTTTCAATAAGGCTAACCGAAAATAGATGTTTCGCGTGTTATCTATGAGACGAACAGACTAAGTTTCTCTGAGCAGGAGATAGGTACACATTTCTCAAAGAAATTCGAGACTTCGCAGTATTCATCAGCTGGGCTCCCCACTCACTCACTCGTTTGTGCCTACGCGAAGCAGCTTCATTCGCGTGAGAACAGGATCTATCGTATTCCGTTTACACGTGCTGTACGCGTGCTTCTTATACGAGTGATTGCATCTAAACGGTTAGCGAACCTGGGACGTCACGGGCAATCTTGCAAGCCGCCACTTGTCACGTGCGTCTCTGGTAGGCGGCCTGCAGCAGGTATCGCGTGCCAGGTGTGGCACCTCGTAACTAGGCGTGTATTTGCCTCCCACCTGTTGCTGCACTCTCCGCCGCCGCTCGATTAACTGTTAATGAGTGCTGGTCGGCCCCATTATCATTGCAGCGCTTGTTTTTGCCACAGAGTGTGCGGCGTTTCATTTCATAAACTATTGCATTCACCGCCCGCTACGATAATAATTGAGTATACAGCCGTTGGTTAATACCGACTTTTATAACGGTCAAGGGAAGCACCGCTACATGGTGCTACATTAAATGAATGCCAAAATAACGGTCAGTTGGTGCAATAAAATATACGTTCACTTTGCCGGTTACTATTCACACCATTTCACTGGCTGTATTTGTGCGAAAAATGTCTTCAGCGACACCGATCGTCATTAGGTTTCATTATCGAGCAGTACATGTTTGTTCAGCCGTGACGTTTGTGTCCTGTTTTTTCTTCCTTTTTTGCCTCAGAACAACACACACACACACACACACACACACACACAGAGAGAGAGAGAGAGAGAGAGAGAGAGAGAGAGAGAGAGAGAGAGAGAGAGAGAATCTTCACCTCATGTGATCATTAAGTCCAGTTGTGACGACATTACGTAGCTATATTTACATTGTATTAGGAAACTATTATAGTAGCTCATAATTTTTATTTCCAGATAAAACGTCTGTCTGTCAAATGTCTTTAGAAATTTTGAAAAAAAATGTTCAAATGTTTGTAAATCTATCGGACCAAACTGCGTGGTCATCAGTCCGTAGCTTACAAACTACTTAAACTAAGCTAAACTAACCTAAGGACAACACAGACACTCATGCCCTAGCGAGGATTCGAACCTCCACGGCGAGCAACCGCGCGCTCCGCAGCGAGACGCTTTAGACCGCTCGGCTACTCCACCGCGGCTAGAAATTTTGAGTTTGAGGTTTCGACTTACCGTAGCAGGGCCAGGGAGTTGCCGACTTTCATAAGTTTTAAATAGAGTAATGCAAATTTTATATCTAGCAATGATTGTATTACAGTACTATATTTCATAACATTTAATTTGTTAGCACGATGTCAAAAGTACTTTTTTTGTTTACTCCCTCCTCCAGTTGTTCAGGGATACCTTCAGAGTATTTCAGGGTGCGAAATTTACGATAGCCAGCTGGCGACCGAAAATTGGCAGCCGGCGATCTGGGCTTACATATCAATTTTATTTTCCGATAACACTGGAGCTAGGCTCTGAATGGTAAAAGCCTAAAGAGGTAAGCGGTACTGATGAGTAAGGCAGGCTTACATTTCCAGGTACTTGTATAATTTTTTAACATCCTCTCTCACTATTAGCGCAAATAATAGATCTCATTGTACGCCAGTTTTGTCATCACGGCTACCGTACCCCCTTCATATACCTTAAGTTTGTTCAAGCAGCCGTCCACGGGTCCAGGCGCGTGTGCAAAGCTGTGTATAAGCTGCACCTTCTCCTGCTTCTGTGTACTTGGGGTGTGGGTGTTACCTGTATAAACAATGGCAGCAAGAAACCTGATTAGCAGACTCTACTCGCATTTTTTTTCTTTCTTTCTGGTGCTCACAAGCTGCCAGATTCGCAAATATGCAGAGATCCATTGAGTTCAAGTGGGGTTAGACTCAAGTGATTCGTGTTTTTATATGTGGCGGGTTCTTAAGTCTAGAAAACTGTTGCAGTTCCCGCGTTCGATTATTTAATATTTGTTTCGTAATCAGCTGCAAGTATTTTATTCAGCTGATTCACTATCGAAAATTCAACAAGAAATGGCGCGAAAATCGTATTAGCAATGTACAGAACTTCGCTGAAGACACGATACACTGGAGGGTTTGCTGGTAATATCTGTGAATGGGCCTTGTCTGATTTTGACCAAAAGGTGCCACGTATAAGTCATACTTCTCAGCAGAAAGACAACGCTGGACAAAAATGAAGTACTAGACCGCTAGTCTGTGGTTATGGTATGTATGTTTCTGTTAGAGCATTTGATATGGTATTCGAACGGTAACGTTGGGGGAGTGGGGGGGGGGGGGGGGGAATTATTACATTTTCCGATAAACGGGTTGTGGCGACCAAAATGGTTAGACTGGATGGTGTATTCAGAACTAAAATTTCGCATCCTGGATTATTTTGTACCCATGCTCACGACCGACCTAGTTATTACATTTAGTTGTCTTTCTTGCCCCAGTTCATATCTCTAGGCCTTTTGCTATGAAATAGAGCGTGCAAATTTCGACGGCGTCCGTTTTCTTATCGTGTTTAGAAACAAAATTCTTCGATGCCTACACGGTATTACTGTAGACCATAGTAAAGCACACTGAAGTTACCCTTATTGTTCTTTTTAGTACGGTGAACGTGATACACATCATTGTGATTGGTTTACTGATGGAGTTAGGGAATAAGCTTCTCGTGCTTGGGTGTGCGAAAGACAATCCACACGGATGACGACGATAGCATTTGTGCGTCTGAGGACAATTGAATTCCTCTGCATTTTGCGTAGCAAGCTGTGGTTGATTCATTGAAGGTCTTTCGCTGTTACTGTATTTTAACAGAATTAATGGTAATTAGGATAGCAAACTGAACAGATCATAATTACGATGTTACTTTGTAACAAATCATTAGTGACCACGGATTCATAATACTATTGTAGCAAAAGGTATCCGTGAAGAGCTTCACCTACTCCGTATGAGGAATACTCCCAGAAAAAAAGATTTCCTTATTTTTTTTTCTACATCTTTCTCTGGTTTGACTCTCATTGCTGTAGTTTCCTGTTGAAAATCACTATCAATTTATTGGAGTAGGCAGTATGCACCACACCTAGTTAGTAGACTCTGCTATTTCGGTTAAATCTCTTATTCCAAAGGCCGGAGAATACTACAGGCTGTTTACCGTCAACAGGTAGCGACAAGAGAACATTCTGTTGGCGTCTAAAGTTGTGCCGTTTATGTGAACCATCACCCCCATACATTAGATGCGTACACTTAATTCAGACCACCTTGTGCATAAACACACTATTAGATGCCTAAACTTCAGAGCACCTTGTGCATACACACACGATCAACTGACTATTTAAGTAAATAAATTCACCTTGTTGTTTTACTTACGTGTTTTGTAAATGGATTTTTTTTCTGTTTTAAATGTTTCCCCGAAGATAATAATTTTAAAATGGATTTTAAGTATTACTTCATTGCTATTGATCAAAATATTGCCGAGTTCAATTTTTGCTAGGCTCAATTGTGTATGTTGATTTAGGTATTGCTACAATTAAACTGCTTTTAATAAACATTCAAAAACAATTTTAATTGTAAAACAAGGGGGCCTCTAAGGGATGAAAGACACGACAAATTGTTTTTAAGGTTAGCGAATAGTCGTACGCTCACTCTGTCGCTCGCACGCGATTCGCTCATCAGTTTCTTGCTTGTTGTTTGCTGTACCTCAAATTGTTCTACGTTTTGCAATAGTCATACGAACCAAGTTGTGGATAAAAAAAATTATTCCGTGTCCCTATATAGGCGCAGTACCTCACGTAGCTGCAGTAAATAAGCCCAGAACACCAATATCCACTGTGGAATCAGTTCACTGCTTCGGAGACGATGTAGAACACGCGTGTGTTGACCGGGGTGAACGTCCGCCTTACTTTCCCTTTTGGTGTTAAACGTTTGTTATTCTGCATCGGAAAAGTTTGTGCACCTGCAGGACTAAGCGTCGCCTTCAGAGCAGCTTTCAGACATCAAACAGCCAGGGGAGCTGGACACGCCGCAGGTACGTCAACACAAGCAGGCAGTTAGCTCCACAAACAAACAGGTGTGGCCACGGATGGACTGAAGGCTAGAAGGATGAGCTGCTTACGGCGGCTTTCGGCGCGGGTTACCGCATGCAGACACGTTCCCAGAGACGCTTGCTGGTTGTGAGCTGTCCAGGTCGACGAAAGAACTCTGGAAACTCACGACATGGACTCCGGTGTTGTTAGCTGTTAATCGTAAACGCAAAAGCTTCCTTTCAGTATACACGATGTGATCGAAAGTATCCGGGCACTTGTTAGAGGCCGGCCGCGGTGGACGAGGAGACTAAGGCGCTCAGTCACGGTCTGCATGGCCACTACGGTCCGGGGGTTCGAATCCCCCCTCGGGCATGGATATTTGTGCCGTCCTAGTTCGTAAGTAGTTCATACGTAGTTTGTAAGTTTAGGGACTGATGACCCCGTAGTTAAGTCCCATAGACTATACAAACATTTGAACATTTTGAACATTTTATGTTGGACGAAGTCGATGCTTCAGCTCGTGCGAAAGTCTTCCATTGGGTTCATATCGGGACTCTGGATAGTTCATTATAACAACCAATCCTCGACTCCGAACTGATTCTCTACTGTGCGCAATTCTGTAAAATATGTGCATAATCTTGAGCACTTAGCCTTTTCTTAAGTGTAGTGAGGAGACCACCCCCTAACCACTGAAAACACCATCTCCTCCTTATTTTATTGTTTGCGTTTTATTTTATTGTTTGCGTTACATCTGATGGCAGGTAACGTTTCCAGGTTTTAGCCAAATCTCTTCCTTCGAATGGTCACAGATCCAGCGTTGCCCATCACCCCAAGTAATTGGACTATCCAGTGGCGTCCCTCGGTACACAACCTCTAGCATCGCTTTGCACTGACTACCGACATGTATGGCTCTTGAGGAGGTATATCCATACGCACAATCGGTGTGCTAGGTGAACTGCCAGAAGCAGTTCTGGACTCACAAGTGATTCTTTCTACTTATTCCATAAGCTGGCTTTTTGTTTCTCTTACTTTCTTTTTATTTTTGACTACCCGTCCTTAACCTTCGATGGTTTCCTGCCCGTCAATACAGGATGTGTGCTTAGTATCGATTTAGCTGTGCTTGTTCCTTCTCTACTATACACAGTCTCATCAGCAGCAGCCGACAGCTGTAGACGGGTTGAAATGACCGTTATGAATTTGTTATATGATACCAGTCCTGCTGTTAATGCTCCTCTGCTGACAATACTGTCTCCTTCTTATGCTGCCTTGCCCGCATTTCGTGACATTTAGTATTCAATTACTTAGTTGTTATATAATGGTGTTTGGATTCTTTTGCCGGTTAGTGCGACGGGTTTACATGCATTACTGTAGATGACAATGTACTTGCGTTCACTTTTGTGTTACACTCTACGTTACCATTTGCTACAGTTTACGTGCACTTGACACTAAGAACAGGTTTTATTACTAACATAAGCGTACACTCAGAACACACTGCGTCCCGATTGGAGTACTCTGCTATTTGTACATAAAATTTTCTGAACTTAAAAGTATATAAATCATAAGAAACACGTAGATCATTCTAGAAATAGTAAACACAAGGAAATAAATTTTTCTGCCAGTGGCGGGATTTGAACCGCGGACCTCCAGCAAAGCAATTTCCGACGCTAGCAAACTGCACCACGCGTTCCGTCGGAAGACTCACGGTAATATTCTGTCATAAACGAACCTTCAGTGAAGCATTTGTGATGTTTCATTGCAGAAAATTTTGTAATTCGGAGCTGTAGATAAGATAGTTGCCTTAGGTTTATTGCCTCATTTCAGAGTTAGTTGTAACTGCCCTCTAATGGGACGGTTTTGAATTGTGGCAGCAATAACAGCAGCATCTTCATCGTTTAAGAACTTTTAAAGGAGGATGGTATAACAAAGTTAAAACGCTTCAATGTACTTATTGTTAAGAGGTAAGCATCAACCCACAAGTTGTCTGTATATTGTTGCATAGAGGTGATGCAAAAGGGTACTTTGTACAAGTTTATACTCACCGAGCCTACACCGTTTGCGTTTGTTTGCCTCCCAACGCTTTACTCCCAGGATATGAAAATAAATATACGACGCTCCTTAAAATATGACACAACCACGCTGTCATTACGATGTGATAGTTAAAATGAAATCGCATGTGCGCTTGCTGACCCAGGGTCGTTCCAGTCTGCTTTCCACCAGATTTCCTTACCCCACACTCCTGATTTTATGTGTACTTCACTTTTAAATAACTACTCCCAAACGGAAATGCAGCCAAGACCGCTTTTTTATGTCCTTCATTTTCTTACTTCAGGTTTCGATGAACTAAGTTGTCATTTTCGGATCAACATTGTCTACAAAAGTTAGTCATTCGCTAGCAGATATTTGAAGTAACGTTAAAATGTTCATGTGCACGAAGTCGGGAACCAAATTAAAATTTTTATAATTTTGATGTTACAGCACCAGCTCTAAGTAACTGACTCAGTTGAGCATTTCTGATCGTTGCGCCATCTCGCTCAGTCCGTCGATGCAAACAAGCGTTTATTTTATCAATCGAGATATTCGGAATCTCTTCATCCACTTGGTGCATTACAAGTAAACTAAAAAAGCAGCAGTCATACTCTAAAATATTCGTTTGAAATGTGCGACTAAAAATATAAAGAAACAGGTGTATATGAGATTGGGTATGAGAAAATTCTGAAGACAAAACCGCAACAATTATTTCAGTGGTTAAAATAGTTAAGGGGGAAAAAACCACGCGGAAGGAGCAAGATTCAAAGCACTGGTAATAGCAATCGGCCCCTCGACATATAGGTTGAAAGGTTGGTTGATTTGACAATGTTCTCCTAGTAACTGAGCATTTTACATCCAGTTGCGTTACTGTCACCACACTCTGCGTATGATTGGGTTTTCGGGCCGTTTAACTCTTAACATTCGTTTAAGAGTCTGCCTAAACATTTATAGTTTCTCAACATTTTCCTTTGTGCCAATCCATATCTTCTTCCATATAATAGCGGCGAAGCTATATTTCATTAATGAGTTGTATTGTTACTTGTTTTACAGAAAGATGACATCTTATTATGAAGTCAGTGTTCAATGTATTACTGAACAAATATTCAATGTTAAGCTTACTACTAATGCTGCTGCTGCTGCTGCTGCTGCTGCTGATGATGATGATGATGTTGATGATGCGTACCTATAGTTTGCTCATCTCGTTAATCTGAAATAATTAACATGGAAACACCTACGTCGTTCCCCTGGCAAACATAATTAAACCTTGATTTGTCTAGGTCGAATTTCGTTTCTTCGCATCATAATGAGTAGGCCAAATCTACTTCGGAGTCCGTCGGAATGTGTTCGCCGTATGCTAACACAGGTGTTTCCACTCTTCGTCTCGACGCTTTTCTGCCGTCGATTTTTCTTTCTTCTTTCTTTGTTTTTCAAAGAACTATTGTGGGGATTTTTATTACATACCTGTGAACACTGCACCCTTTCAGCTATTTTTCAACATAAAGTCGATAAACATGGAAACATTTGTCATACCACCTCACAAGTTTCGAAATCTCTTCTGCAGAAAAGACTTACCACTCAGTGACGCTCTCCTTGAATTTTTCGTCCTTTGAGATTCGGAAATAGTCAATCGGCTGTTTTGTCTGACCGCTTCGTCCAGTTCTATTACACGTTCGTCATTCACAATAGACGATTGACCACTTCGTTCATCACCATGGACGTCAGTGCATCCGTCACGAAATAATTGCGAACCGCACGTTTCTGTAGCATACCTGCCAACTTCTACGGTTTATCCGTAAAATTTACGGAAATTGCAACATTTTACGGTTTTACGGATGGATGGTGTCACTTGACGACTTCGCGGTCAAATGGAAACCTTAACATTTGTTATTCATGCCACTAACGTAGAATCGATAATTTTCGTAGGTCTAAGGGATGTGTACGATAGTCGATAACTCATTGTTTGATATGGTTCATACGTTTAACCATGTGGTGTTTGTGTCGTAATTGCAATTCCTCCATTAACGGTGCCGACAGGGTCTGCTCCGCAAATTCTTTATTCCATATGTTTTGACGAAGTGTGTGCTATTCTTCAACTATCGTATATCAGCTTAATTTATCAAGAAACTCCTGTTATGTGTGCTCCAAACCAATTTCAACACACCTGCTGCTGTTTAACATGGAATTTTTTCATTGTCACGGTCATCCACAAATCAGTGGCTTATGATTCAAGAATATGATTTTATTTTAAGTATCCTGTTTAAAGCATGAATTAATGTATTAGGTACCTTAAAAGTATTATTATTTCTGTCAGCCGGGGAATGTCGAAAATTGTTTTTCTTTATTTTTTTTCTTTGGTCGTGAGTTTTACTGATAGCGATTTTCAAAAATTGGCAGGTATGCTGTAGAATTAACCTCACGATTACTTGATGCTGCTGGCATTTGCTTATCTACAGAAATCGTATACTCCACGTTTCTCAAACTTGACATGATGGTTTGTTGCGATCGCCTACATCGGTGAGAGAAACGGCCAATTACAGCCTCGCAGTTCTCCGGAACAGAGTTTGCGTTGCTAGCGCCACTCAATCGCGTGAAGGAAGAGACGGGAATTTATTGCCCGTATGGCTCTCGTATTTCATTTTGGCGACGCATGTGCGGTGATGATGGCAGGGTAGTGTGACTGCAGCAGCTGCAGTGTTGGTGAACGGCACGCACCGGGAAGGAAGCAAGCGCTTCCTGCTGCCGATAGGCGGGCTTCCGCCGCCGCCGAGTGCAGACGGCCGCGGGCTGGCTTGCGCGAGCCGCGCTCCTGCCACTGCCTCCACGTCTGTTCTACATCTATCTACATCTACATCGATACTCTGCAAATCACATTTAAGTGCCTGGCAGAGGGTTCATTAACCACCTTCATAACTTTTCTCTACCGTTCCATTCTCTAATAGCGCGCGGGAGGAAAGAACACCTAAATCGTTCCGTTTTCGATCTGATTTCTCTTATTTTATTGGGATGGTCATGTCTCCCTAAGTAGGTGGGTGCTAGCAAAATATTTTCACATTCAGAACTAAAAGTCGGTGATTGAAACTTCGCAAACAGATCACGCCGCAATGAATAACGTCTTTCTTTTAATGATTTCCACCCCAATTCGTGCAACATTTCCGTGACGCTTTCCCCCCCGTAACGTGATAAAACAAAACGAGCTGCCCTTCTCTGAACCTTCTCAATATCTTCCGTCAGTCCCACCTGGTGAGGGTCCCACAAGGGGCAACAGTACTCCAAGAGAGGACGCACAAGTGTGATGTAGGCAGTCTCTTTGGTGGAGCTGGTGCATCGTCTAAGCGTTCTGCCAATGAAACGTAACCTTTGGTTCGCCTTCCCCACAATATTTTCTATGTGTTCTCTCCAGTCGAAGTTGTTCGTAATTGTAACTCCTAGGTATTTGGTAGAATTTACGACCTTAAGGTTTGACTGGTTTATCGCGTAATTGAAGTTCAGCGGATTTCTTTTAGTGGTCATGTGTATTACTTCACACTTTTCTTTATTTAGTGTCAATTGCCAATTTTCGCACCAAGCAGAAATTTTGTCTAAATCGCTTTGCAGTTGCTTTTGATCCTCTGTTGACTTCACTAACCGATAAACGACAGCATCATCCGCGAACAGTCTAAGGGAGCTATTCAGATTATCTCCTAAATCGTTTATAAACACGAGGAAGAGTAGGGGACCAATAACGCTTCCCTGTGGAACGCCAGATATCACTTCTGTTTTACTCGATAACTTACCGTCAATTACAACGAACTGTGTCCTTTCTGATAGGAAATCGTGAATCCAATCGCACAATTGGGGAGATATTCCATAAGCACGCAATTTCATAAGAAGCCGCTTGTGGGGTACAGTATCAAAAGCCTTCCGGAAATCCAGAAATATGGAATCGATTTGAGATCCCTTGTCGATGGCACTTAACACTTCATGTGAATAAAGGGCAAGCTGTGTTTCGCAAGAGCGATACTTTCTGAATCCGTGCTGACTATTGGTTAATAGGTCGTTCTCTTCGAGGTAGTACATAATATTCGAACAAAGTATATGTTCCAAAATCCTACTGCAAATCGACGTCAATGAGATAGGCCTGTTAACGCAGACCAGATTCTCTTTCTCTTAGGTCGTCCTTTCAGTGTGTAGTTAATGCCGCTCTGTTCATGAACAGGGCTTGTAATAACATTTATTTGTCTAAATAGTCTTAAAACTACCAGAAACGTTTAGAGTAATGTAGAGCATTCACATGTATCTCACTGAAATATTTGTCACGGATTTTTCGACTGCACAATTGGTTTCATTTTTTAAATGTGCCTGCTGACTCAGTGTGCTAAAAACGTTCTTACAGTCTGGCAGCACAGTGAGTATACAACGAGAATCAGTAATCACATAGGAACCGGCGATTGTAAATGCCAAGAGGGCAATACCGTAACTAGCATCGTTGCAGACCTTTTTATTGGTTCGTACATTGCTGCGGTGAAATTACAGAGCGCCTTGATGTGGAGTGCGCTGTTGCTCGCCGTCGAAGGTTCGAGTCTTCACTGGTGTGTGTGTGTGTGTTTTATCCTCAGGTTAGTATAAGTAGTTTGTATGTCCAGGGACTGATGACCATAGCAGTTTGGTCCAATAGGTTTACAAACATTTGGTTCGCACAATATCCCGGACCGACTTGACAGTCTTGTATTCCTGTGAGAGGTTTCAGGAGACAGGTAAGGTGAGAGCACATTTACAGGCAGCTTTACCGGCCGCTACATTGGTCGCGGTGGACAAGTCGCAGGCCACCTCGATCACCCGATCTCTCCGAACTTTTTCCTTATGGAAGTGTATGAAAGATCTCACGTGTGAAACACGTATAACAACGCAGGAGGACCCAGTTGGCATAACTGTTGTGTCGGCAGAATGTCGAGATACACATAGTATCTTACAGAGGATGTGGCATTTAATGCAGCGTCGATGTCAGGGATGACTCGATGCATCTGGACCCAACTTTGTACATCTCCTGTACTGGGCGTCCATTTGTAGCATGTGACTAAGTAACTGCAACGCTGTTTATTGGCCTTTCTGACTCTCCGTTCCTATGTGATTCGATCCCTGTTGTTTACTCGATGTCATGTCATTTTGTAAATTTTTTAAATCAACCACATAATGAAGGGACATTGTATTTGTTGTTATCGATCCAAAATCTTTATTATTCACAGGCCGCACATTTTTATTGTGATTGGTCTGCATTAATTAGTTGTTTTTCAGTAACACACACTACATGTCTAGTGGCAAGTTCCGCTATTGTCTTGTACATAAAGTCTGACGCCAGTTTATTACTTCCTCCTATGTATATCCTGCGATAACTCCGAAGCCCACTTGGAGTCATACTCGCAGTCGTTTCTTCCGCGAACCATACGTGACTGGAATAGCAAGAGGAACTGCTAATAACATACAAAGTACCCTTCGCCACACACCGTGAGTTGGCTTCCGGAGACTGGATATCGATGCTGACATACAGACGGGCCGGTTGCCTGTAATAGATAAAGTGAACATGGCATCATAGCTGAAGCGCTTGTTATTGCTGAATATACAGTGTGTCCCTATTTTAATCTGTACTGCCCGATATCTACGGTGCTACACAGTTCAGCAAAAAAAAAAAAAAAAAAAAAAAAAGCTAATGAAAGTTGTTTGAAGGGGATCGAAATACGCATTTTTGTAGAGATTTTGTCTTCGAAAAACCAATGGTTTGTTGCCATGGAGCACTTTTGTCTTTCCCGTGTTACCAGTATCTCGAGATCGAAGTGAGATGGGGAAGACATTTTCAGTAGAAGTCTTCAATGATTCCACCGGTGGACAGATCTCAGTACCACACAAGATTTTCGTTAAAAAAATATTTCCGATCTCGCTTCGTTTCCTCTAGTGGCAAACAACTAGTTTCTTAAAAAAAGTGTTCCCTACAAAAAATTGGTGTTTTGTCACTTAAAATACTAATATGGAATAAAAATAAGAGGTTACCATTTGCAAAAAATACCCTTGGTTTGTTCTTGAAAACAGGGTCATTTCGATATAACCATTCCATGATCCTCTTCAAACGCCAAAACTTTAAGTAGAGACCTTTTTTTTTTTTTTTTTTTTTTTTTTTTTTTTTTTTTTTTTTTTTTTTTTTTTTTGCAGAATTGGGCAGCTCCAGAGGTATCTGTCGGTACAGATTGAAATGGGACAACCTGTGTGTCAGGCAATGCGCATGTAGTATCAGTATGTGCGCTGTCCGTGTGTCGAATAGGGAAGGTGCCCGATCTATCTGAGTTTGAGCGAGTGCAGATTGTGATGGCTTCTGTCATTGGCAAACTAACCTATTGACGGGTGTTCGAGGAGTCCTGTGATGAGTCTACATTGAAGTGTCTAGTGGTTGGGTGGCCACTCCTCATTACGTATGTCGGAACGCAGAGTCCTCAGAATACTTCTAACAATGGACCTCCACAAACGACGACGCTTTACATATACCAATGTTAATGCCACGATGTGGGCAGCTGCGACTGAAATGGGCATATGACCCTCGTCAACTGGACTTTGCGTAGTGGTAGATCACTGAAGTGAATGATGAAACCCGATACCTTCTTCATAACGGCGATGGGAAAGTGCGAATCCGTCGTCGTCGAGAAGAAAAGCTCCTTGACACATATACTACTGGACGGAGACAAGCTGGATCTATCATAGCGTGAGGAACATTCATGTGGATACGCATGGGTCCAGAGCAAGCATCATGATGGCCAAGAAGTATCCTACGCTGGTTGCAGACCACGTACACACTTTAATGATTGTTATTATTCCCAACGGCATTGGCAATTGTATCAAGATATTGCGCCTCGTTACAAAACCAGGAGTATGATGGAGTAGTTCTAGCAATACAGTGGCGAGTTGCCATTGATGGGCTGGGCCCCAACTCGCCAGATCTGAATCCCATCGAATACGTCTGCAATGTGGCTCTCCTTACGTCATAAATCATGTCCCCCTACCCTGAATGTAAATCAAATGTTTGTATTTCTATGGCATCAAACTACTTTAGTCATCAGTCCCTAGACTTACAAACAATTTAAACTAAGTTAAACTAACTTGAGGACAACACACCCATCTATGCCCGATTGGCTACTCCCGCACGACCCGGAATGTAATGAATTGTTGTTGAAGAAGTGTTGCCAACTTGCCTCCAGTGACCTATCATGGCCTCGTTGGTTTGCCTCCATGCTAAGAGTCGTTGCTGGTGTTACAATTGTGGTCGATGGAAGCAAAAATTGAAACTGCATCGGTCTGTGACATTGGTGTCCATGTGCAGAGGCGCACAGGAAGCGAACGCTAGGCTGGTGGTGAATAAAAGGATCTGGTAGTGTATAAAAGGAAGTGTGAGCCCCCCCCCCCCCCCTGCGTATAACGGTCACTTGGTGCCGCCTTGCAGGGCTTCTTGCGGACTCGTGCTCAAGGGCTTCTGCGTTTCGCTACCGGCCGCTTCAGAGGCCGCCGCTGTTGCTCGTTCTTGTACTAGAGCCAACCGTCAAGTAGTGCTTCGCCTGTAAACCATTTCAGTCGGCGAGCGCACGACGCCGCGACAAGATTACTTTACGCACCGTGAAAACTGGCACGTGCTCTTTCGCCATTTTTCATCCCTGGTTTTAGGAAGCCAAACAAGTATGCTCACGCAACATTCTTAAGTCACAAAGTCCGCAGAGCCTATAAGCAATAATGCTGCAATCAATATACACTCCAAGACAGTGGCGCCCAAACGTTTTTGGATCAGAAACCACAAGGTTTAAGAAAAATCTAAATTAAACTTAAATATTAACATAAACATTAAACTCAAAGTATCAACAGTACTATTATAATAGAAACTTTTAACAGGACAGTAAGCCGCGCGGAATGGCCGCGTAGTCTAAAGCGCCATGCTACGGATTGGGCGGCCGTTCTCGTCGGAGGTTCGTGTCCTCGGACGTGTTGTTTATTTGTGTGTGTGTGTGTGTGTGTGTGTGTGTGTGTGTGTGTGTGTGTGTGTGTTGTTTTGTTTTCAGTGTAAGTTAGTGTTAGTGTAAGTTAGTGATTTATTTTTATGATTATAATTTTTTCAAATGAAACCCTAAATTTTTTTCGTTTTATGCCAAAATTTTGATTACATTACACACAACACTTCTTTATACTTCTTATGATAGTGCAAAAACAGTTTTTTTATTTTTTTAAATCAGTTAGGCACAATTAGAAATCACACACTTTGCATACAATCTCGTCCTATGGTGTGTTTAGTCTGAATTGAAATGTGCACATTGTTTCGATTTACTACGAACAGGCAAATGCGGTTCATTGGATTGTCGTTTGTCCACAGAGGCTTTTATTCTAAAAGTATTTTTAGGGCATTAGGGTGACATAGTGGTTTCACAGTGAGTCACCATGCCACAAGGGGATACGGCATTGAAACCACTTTGACGCAAAGGGGTAACTAGTTTGTAAGTCTAGGAGTTGATGACCATAGCAGTTTGGTGGCATACTTTTACAAACATTTGAACATTTTAGAACATTAAATTCGTTTTGTTGCAATCTGATTTTAGACGTTCTATATTTTATTTCAAGTTTAGTAATCGTAGGGCTAATTCTGTCCCTCAACGCTACAGGCATATCATCACTTACTTTCAATATTATCCTGGAGATATATTCCTAAAGCAGATAACCATTGTTGGCCTAAAGTCATGGAGAGAAGAGATTTCTGAAATGGTATTGAATGATTTTTTCTGTTTTTATAACAAAACTGATCAAGTAGATAGATTCAAATGCGTCCTACAGTGACTCAGTTCACAATTCAGTGAACGTTCACAATACCTAGTGACAAATGAATACATTTCAGATGATATCGATGTTATCCATTTTTGTCATCACTAGCTTTTGTCAAGTTGTCGTAGACCCACAGTATGATTGACCATGTAACAAGGAAATGACAATTTAAAATGAATAGAAGTTTTGATATTTCGTAGCTTTTTTGGACTATAATTTTTGGGGGACACTTTTGGTCTGCAGACCACAGGTTGGGAACCACTCCTCTAAGAGAATAAACAGAACAAAGGTGGTATCCGAAAGGAACGAAAAACAGTGGCTGCGATATATATGCACAGAAAAGTTAGAATTTAAAAAAAAGTGCTTTATTCAAGGAAAAGAGCTTCAGAAATTGACAAAAATAAGTATTCTGTTGGTCCACCTCTGCTCCTAATGAAAGGGGTTATGATTTGGCATTTATTTGTGGATATTCTCCGCCTTGGATCGTCAAAATTCCGATCTGGTTTAAGAGCCTTGTCCACAATATTCCAAATATTTTCAATAAATTTTTTGATTGTGAATGACATAAATCGCCGCGGAGGGATGGCCATACAGTCTGAGGTGCCATGTCTCGGATTGCTCTTCCGCTCCCGCCAGAGGTCAGAGTGCTCCCTAGGGAGTACCGAAGACCTCAGCGGTTTGGTCTCTCATGGGGAAAACAAGTTAAGGCTTAAATTTATCGACGTATTGGCGAGGTTATAACAAGTCTAATTTCATGATTGACGAGATTTTTAACAAACTTCGCATTTTCAAGTATACAAAATACACGGTAACTGAGCTGTGGTCATCTGTCCCTAGGCTTACAAACTACTTTAACTTAAACTAACGTTAGGGAAGAAAAAGAAAAAAAAAAAAAAAAAACCACACACACACACACACACACACACACACACACACACACACACACACTTATGAGGTATTACTAAGTCTCTAATGACAGTGTTAGTAAAGTGAACAGATGTAACACAAAATTTCTATGTACGAAAGAACTGATGTCGGTAAGTGATACTGAAGCTGTTGCAAATATAGATTTTATTTGGGGCTTTTTGAATCTCAGCTGGCAGTTGTTGTTGTGATGATACAAAATGACTAGAGATCGACGATCTTCTTGCCCAAGGTAGTGTTTTATAGGCATGAAATGTTCAAATGTTTGTAAGGCTTATGGGACTTAACTACGGGGTCATCAGTCCCTAAACTTACAAACTACTTATGAACTACTTACGAACTAGGACGGCACAAATATCCATGCCCGAGGGGGGATTCGAACCCCCGACCGTAGTGGCCGTGCAGACCGTGACTGAAGCGCCTCAGTCCCCTCGGCCACTGTGGCCGGCATAGGCATGAAGACAAGCAGTAGAAAGTCTCGTCTTGTATAGGCGGGCATTACCTTGCTGAACTGTAAGCTGTCCCCCAGCACAGATGTACAACGTGTAGTAACCGTTAGGCCTGAGAATCGTATTATGCTTTCGCGTCAGTCTACCTTATCAGCTCGCTTTGTACTCTGCATTATACGCTTACACTACGGAAACAAAACCTCACACAATCACAAAGTTAAGGCGCTGTAACACGGAAGTAGTCACTATTAGCCGCCTCTGTAGATGAGTGACCAGAAGTTTTAGCTAACGGTGCGATATCGGCCAGAGGGATGGTCCTCGACCTCCGCCTGTGTTTACTTTTTGTAATTTCCGCCATTTTTTAAAACCCGCCAGATTGTACGTAGCGTGTTTCTGATCCTGAAGAAGAAGAAGAAGAAGAAGAAGCTACGCTACACATCACTATTTTAATTGAAAGTTAGGATGTCTCCACCACACTTTCGGACTATTCTTTGACACACTATCGATAACGTCAAAACCTACAACAGGCCAGGATAGCCTTAAGGTTAGGTATAGGTTACACAAGAAGTTTTTTTGCCGGCCGCGGTGGCCGAGGGGGGTGAGGCGCGTCAGTCACGGTCTGCACAGCCACTACGGTTGGGGGTTCGATTCCCCCCCCCCCTCGGGCATGGATATTTGTGTCGTCCTTAGTGTTAGCTAGTTCATAAGTAGTTTGTAAGTTTAAGGACTGATGACCCCGTAGTTAAGTCACATAAGTTATACAACAATTTGAGTTTGAACAAGAAGTTTTCTATTAGTACTTGAGGGCGCATAGCGCCAGAATCCCGGATCAGAAAACACGCTACTACAATTCGGCGGGCTAAAAAATGGTGGAAATTACAAAAAGTAAACACAGGTGGGGGAGAGGGGTGGTCACGTAGCAGACTTCAGACTGGGACCCAAAAGCTTTGGTCTGTACATAGTCACTCATCGTCGTAGCTGCAGTTGCCGGCATTTCACCGGCTGTGTGCAAAGCAGCAGTGGCTGGACTTCCACTTCCTCGATGTTGGTGTGGACGAGCAGCAGGCGCGCCGCCGCGATTGCCAGCTGCCCGTTATGGCGACCATAGGCAGGCCTGGCAGGCGCCGGCAGCCGACCGCCGACCGCTGCATAAAGCGCCAGCCTCTCTCCGTAAATGCCCGGGGCGCGAGTGGGGAGGCTTTTAGTCCCGTAATGGCCTATCACCGGCCGTTACAAGCTGGCGCCGCTTTCCACGAACTTCATCTGTTGCCGGCAAGTGTTGCTGGGCTGCAAGCGCCGTCTCAGAAGGGTCGTGGCCCTGACGGGCTGAGATGTGGTGAACGGAGGTTTCGCTTAAAGTTAACTCCTAATAGGCAGTGTACGGAACGCAACAATCTATACCTTTTTGACAGGTAACCACTCATAGCGGTGATTAGAAGACATTAATATCGGTGTCGGAAGGAAGTCCAAGAAAACAAGGAGAGTGGGAAGAGAGGTTGCTGGATGAAATCCGGGTGCAAAGAGACCTTGTCCATAGAGCAGATCAGTCTATACGCGATTTTTCTCCCTCGCTTCCTCTTGGCTACCCCTCGCAGCCTATACACATCTGGTAGTCTCTTTTAAATCTCTTATTTCTCCCCCTTTTATTCGCTTCTTTTATTAAAGACGTTTTCCATCCACGTTTTGCAGTATTTTAACACTTTGTCAAATTTTAACGATCTTTCATGTCATCTCTTTGATTGGAACAAGGGACTGATGACCATAGTAATTTGGTCCCTTTATATCCCCAACCAACCAATCGACCATCTTGGCTACCCAGCGCGGGTG
This sequence comes from Locusta migratoria, assembly GCA_026315105.1. Classification (NCBI taxonomy): domain Eukaryota; kingdom Metazoa; phylum Arthropoda; class Insecta; order Orthoptera; family Acrididae; genus Locusta; species Locusta migratoria. The sequence goes on from CM048745.1 coordinate 136,513,942, forward strand.
AACAGTCGGACTGTTGTCAGCAGAACACATTCCACATTTCAGACAACCTGTGCTGAAGCGGTGATTCTACTAGACATGCATGCTCTGTACTTCAACACTACACGACAACAGTAAAGTGAAAATGTATTTTAACTGGGCTGCTAATAGGTCTCATGATACGACATTGACATATGAAAATTTGTGTTGGGGGGCGGGATTTTAAACAGACTTTGTAAGGCTGTTGTTGCGCCAAGCCCCAACGTCACTCCAGACACACCGACGAGGACTAACCAACCAGATACCCCGTGCGATCCAAACTCTTACATGCCCTCTTGCCTCGGTCGGATGGGGTACGTGGTTGGTTAGTGCTTGCAGTTGTATAAGACTCGTGTGCCTGGGAGAGGGGTGGAGGGGGAGGGGTCGGGCGCAGGAGCTTTGCGCAACGTCTAGTAAGCCGGAGGTCCTGGGTTCGAATCCCGTCCTAAGCAAAAATTTTCGTATTTCCGTGTTGTATCATCATAATACCAACAATCAGCTGAGATTAAAAACCCCAATTAAAATCTATTTTTGCGACAGCTGCAGTATTACCGATGTCAGTTCTTTCGGACATGTCCGAAAGGACGGAAGTTACAATTCTTAATAGTTAGGTGAACAGTTAACACCCTATCCGGCCGTGGTGGCCGAGCGTTCTGCGGCGCGCCAGTCACAGTCTCTGCGGCCCCTATGTTCGGGGGTTCGAATCCCCCTCGGGCATGGATATTGTGCCGTCCTTAGTATTAGCTAGTTTGTAAGTAGTTTGTAAGTTTAGGGACTGATGACCCCGCACTCCCATAAGCTCTACAAACATTATAGTTACATCTAACAAAAAAGTTTGAAATACCGATTTGACTGGTCTAAAAACCTACGGACTGGTTTGTAAACCTACGGACAGATGACTACAGTTACCGTCTGTTGTGTATACTTGAAAATGCGAAGTCGGTTGAAAATCTCGTTGATTATGAGATTAGACTTGTAATAGGTTTTCTGAATGTGAATGACACTACGCCGACCATAATTATGACAGTACTGTCTGGGGCGCCATGTCACGGATTACGCGTCAGCTTCCGCCGGATGTTACAAGGCTCCCTCGGTTGGACGGATGACCTCACTGGTTTGGTTGCTTAGGAGGAAAAACCGTAGCGGTGACGCTTATCGACGTATTTGCGAGGTTTCGGGGAAAATGCAATGTCATTCAGTGATATGGTGTTGGGTGTGACAATTCATTGAAGGATGTCAAGTGGACATTCACGAACGGTGTGTCCATGGTTGGTTTGTGAAGAGTGTGGTCATGCAGTTGGAAATACCATAATTTTTGGTATCAGATTTTTCCAAGAACTTTCTGAAATTTTGTACACCAATTATTCAACATCGATTCTCAGAAATAGAATTTACAAAAAAGTATTGCTCATTAGATGCCAAAAGCTTTAACTCGGCAATACAAATAACAGAATGTGGACAGAGAAAAAGGCTTATTGGCACCTTACGACAAAGGTACTGGAGAATTTTTTAAACCAAGATGTGAGTGGTGGTAGTATTTGCGTTACTTCTGAAACCCCTCATTCAAAATGTCAGTGCAATGTAGGCACACTATTAAAGACTAAAGCGAGCAAAATCGTTATGTGCACAGTCTTATAGCAGAGCTGAGGATATGAATAATGCTGGTGCACTATTGTTTCGGAGTGCGCGATGTTTAGCGTACTTCCAAATAAATATTCTCAAAACACGCACGCACGCGGGCGACCGAGGGAGAACTCGTAATTTCGACGGGAGTCGGCCGCGTAATCTATGGCAAGTCGCATTAGACCTCACGGCCATTGCCGTGCGGCTCGCGTACTTTGATTGGATACGACGTTGGTAATTCGTATTTCCTTTCACATCTACCAATATCCAATTAAATGAAAAATTCCAAGTTGCAGCGTGGTTTGAAATACACATTAATCTAAAATTGGTAGAGGAAGTCGTTTAGAAGGTCTATGGAAGGCAACAGCTTACCATCTCAAAAAAGACCATGACTAGTTAAGCACAAATCTCTAAACCAACATCCGGGTTGTGGCATCCTTACATTTCTCATTAAGAACAACCACTCGTACGTCTTGCTATGAACACTGTTACAAAAGTTTAGCCTACACTTAAGTTACCTTACCCGTCTCTATTATAAATGGAACAATTACAAGGTGCATCTGAAAAGTTCGGTGAATGGTCTCATATTTTACAAACCGCGCTGGCGAGGATGAGATGCCCGCGCATACACATTGAGGGGCATGTCAACAAGTGTTCCAAATGTTCAAATGTTTGTATAGTCTATGGGACTCAACTACGGGGTCATCAGTCCCTAAACTTACAAACTACTTATGAACTACTTACGAACTAGGACGACACAAATATCCATGCCCGAGGGGGGATTCGAACCCCCGACCGTAATGACCGTGCAGACCGTGACTGGAGCGCCTCAGTCTCCTCGGCCACCGCGGCCGGCAAACAACAAGTGTTCCCTGTCGTGTTTGTAAAGCTTATGGGACTTAACTGCAGGGTCATCAGTTCCTAAACTTCCATACTACTTATAATAAAGGCAACATACATGGCCGAGGGAGGATTCGAACCTCTGACGCGGAAGGCCACACGATCCGCAAGGTGACTCTCCAGACTGCTCGGCTGCTCCCGCGCGGCTTAAACTAAGTTAAACTAACATAAGGACTACACAAACATCCATGTCAAAGTGGGAACTCGAACCCCCGACGGCGAACGGCCGCGCGCACCGCAGCACAGCGCCCCAGTACACACGACTAATCCGACGTGGCCACTGCAGTGAGCGTAGAAGCGACTCTTGGCGTTTTAGCTCTCAGGGGCACTCTCCGATGCTCTGTGTGAGGCACCACTGGAGCATCTCTGTGATTGCTGTGGAAATTATTGTGTGGAGGTCAGTTTAAACGTGGTCATTGTTACGCTGCGCGACGCAGCTAAGAGGGTCAGTATGAGAACTTGGGTCATTGCAAAATGGAATGCAAAATGTAGCAACGTATTAACATCGAGTTTTACTTCAAATTAGGCAAAATGGCGATGTTAGTGCAAGTGAATTGGTGCTGAAGCGGACAGTGGAATTTCCCGCGCGACAAAGCCCGTCGGCACACTGCGATACAACGGCTTAACCTTCTCGCTAGACGCAAGGTAACTGTGCTTCCTTAGCCTCCTTATTCTCTAGATTTGGTATCGGTAGACGTCTGTACCCCGTCTTACATTGGCCCTGAAAGGCTTAGGCTGTTTATAGCCCGCGGTTGCTCAGCGGCGGAGAAATCGCGGCGGTTTGGCAGTGCGCTGTTTCTTGTAAACAAGCGTGGGACGTGTCTATAGACGCAGCAGCGGTAGCGGCCCCTCCGCTCTTCCGCTGCGGCATCATAATACCAGCGGCTGCACTTCCAAACCGCCGTGGTTGTGCATGCCGCAGTGGCGTCTGCTTACTAGGAATGACGGTTATTGCTGAGACAACCGGTTTTCGGTTATAGCGGTTCTTTTCATCTTCAGTTTAACCGAACTGTAAAAATTGCCAAGATAACCGGTTTTTTAAATAACCGGTTTTCGGTTTTTTATTACTATTATTTCAGGTAGAATTCGACCGAAACAGAAACCGTAATCGAATTTTCGGTTCTTCTAGTTTCGGCCGAAACCGATAGTTAACATTTAGGTAAATTTACGTTATTCGACAAATCACTAGTGTTTCCATATTTTGCAAGATCCCCTCCCAAACACCTTCTTGAGTGTGTGTAAGCCTAGCCAGGAGTCCATAGAAGACGATATACGAAGCATACAGATTTACTGGCCTAGTATTCCCATCCAGCAATTGCGAATATTGAGTCAACTGCTCCGTAAGTTGGATTTGTGAGCCTGCACATAGGAATATCTCGTTATATACACAATATATTACAGTCAGTAAATGAACTTCAACCAGTGCTGCAGAAGTATTTCGAAAAATAAAGTCACAGTTCCGACTAACAGTATGATTGTTGTCATTGTCAATTTATGCAAATTGAACTAGGAAAGCTGTGTACCACATGATCAAAGAATGTTCAAATGAGTGTGAGTTCTTATGAGACCTAACTGCTTAGGTCATCGGTCCCTAGACTTAAAAACTAGTTAATCTAACTTAAACTAACTTACGCTAAGAACAACATACACACACCCATGACCGAGGGAGGACTCAAACCTCCGATTGGAGCAGCCGCGCAGTCCGTAACATGGAGCCTCGGACCGCACGGCTACCTCGCGAGGCACCACATAATCAATGTTACCTTAACCCTTTTGGTTATTAAAAAAGCCCCTCGTTTTCAAGGAATCACATTAATAAAACTTGTTAGCATAACAATATGATAACAAATTAAAAGTTATTATGCCAAGCTTACATAATAGGTATATGAACTGAATTTACCTTCTCTTCCAAGAAACATTTTGGATGCTTTCTCCTTAAATGTCAAAGCCGTTTTCAGCTTTTTAAAGCAAATGTAGCATTGTACCTCACTGCTCCCGTACTTCGTGAAGTACTTCCACACTCGGGATGGTGCCATTTAAGACACAAGCGATGTCTGGCGACGACAGCAAGGAACTGCCGCATGACCAGACAAAGGCAAGTCTTGTACACGCGTGTCGTCTAATAGGCCACGTCACATGGCAGCAGGTGCATTGATGCCTCACACGCGTTCGTTGCACGTTTCTGACTGCCAGGATTGTTCTTCAATTATAAATGGCGCTTTTCTTAGTTACTGCGATGACCTAAAATTTCACAGCAGTGGAAATTTTAGGAATAGCCCTAAATATTAGGAACTACTAGTTTTAATTTTTTTAATTATTTACAAAAAACACCTTTTGAACCACTACTACAGGAAGTAGTCGTACCGGTTGTTTTACCCGGTTCTTCGCAATAACTAAAAAAAAAAAAAATTACAACTGACACCAAATAAAAACCGAAAAAACCGGTTATTCAAATCTAAAATACCGGTATCGGTTTTAACGGGTCGGTTTTTCCCATCCCTACTGCTTACCCGGCTGTGTGGGGCTGTTGGGTTCGCGCGGCGGAACCGCGAGCCATATGGCAGTGCGCCCTTTGGCTGGCCGCCAGGCGGGAACAGGGTCCTCAAGGTCATTGCAGCTAAACCGCCTGCTGTGTGAGTGTCGAGCGGAGCCTCCGGATAATCACAGCGGTTGCTCCGCCGCGGAGGAACCGCTCTCTATAAGCTTCGCAACGGTTGCGGAGATCCAACAATGCGTGACCTCAGTGCTTCGAGCGGTTCCGCAAGAAGCGTTTGCTGACAGTTTTCAACAGCTGTATAACGGATATCAAAAGTGTATTGTAGCCAATGGCCATTACTTTGAAGGCCAGTAAAGGTATTTTTTTGTAACTCTTTGTTTCCCATATTTCCTGAGACCATTCACTGAACTTTTCAGACGCATCTTGTATGTCCGCAAGTGGACGTTGGACGTGAGAATCCTGACAGGAATTGTGGCGTTCATTTAATGCACAGTTTCACAACTATAGTGTTTGATGCCAGTACGTGTAATTGCGTCCATGGCCTGCAAGAGCAGAGTCCGGACAGAACGGCGAGCAGCCGCCAGTTCATCGCCCCCCCAGCTGTTTATATTTACTTCCGGGGTCCCTTAGCCTGTAGCGCGCATCAAAGGAAGCCGCCAGGCGATAGCATTGTCTCGCCGCTGCCTTCTCGCGCTCGCCTGTGGCTATCTACTGGCCGGTAGTTCGCCGTGTCGTTCATTAACTCTGTGCTGTCAGTCCACTACATGCAATGCTTACTGAGTAGCTTCTCACTGAACCACAGTGGCTCCTTTTGGCAAAAAGGATACTGTCAATGGATTAATCACTTATAACAAAATCCGATCGGTGCATTTAACAGTGTAGATTTTATACGGCAATATATCTAAATTTTAATTAGCTCTCGGAGGTCTTTTTCTTTGTCGTGTCAACGCGACTGACTTGCGTATCTGCAATTATAGTACTGAAGTGCCCTGCTCATGTTCTTGACGCTTGAATGAATAACCCACATGGTAAAGAGGCTTGTACAGCTGCTGACAGACACGAGAAAGAGACAATCATGTAACTTAAATGTTATTGTCTATTTTTCATGCCTGTCAGCAGTTCAGTAAGTCTCTTTACGGTGAGTTCTGTTATCTATCCTCCATTAATGACATTCCAGTCGGATTTTCCATTGTTAGAATAACCTAAATAATAGACTAATCCTTTTTCGACAGCGGATATGTGACGAATTCTGAAATTAGTTTAGTAGTTAAAATTGTGTAACATGCAATCAGAATTAGACTTGGAGCGAAGCTAGAGCGATCGATCAAGGGCCGTAAAGAGATTTAGGGTACAGGTAGTTCAATTTTTTTAAGCACTATACTCGATGTGTGAAAAATGTTTAAAATGATCATACTGAAATGCGATTAATAGGTCATAGCTATGTTACGATACTGCAATTACAGTTACAATAAAAATGTATTATTTTATTACTATCGGCGATGCAACTTTTAACTTGCTGTAGCACTAATATTAAATTCTGTGTTTTTAAGCATATTGTGACCAGCCAGCTGTCACATCACTTAATCCTTCTAATTTAAAATATTTTAACTTCGTCTGTAATTATGTACGTGACATTCAGCTTTGAGTAGATACCCATACATATGCGTAATATAGATTCATGCAGAATGAGAACCCCTGGAAGAACACTGCGATAATCTCGCTAACCTCTCTTCGTTAATTTTATAGGAAGACCGTCCGACTTTCAGGTGCCTGTAGCGTAAATCTTGCTTATGGACTGTAAGTAAAGTTACTGTAACTATTTCTCTTCTTCTCCATATGTGACTGGAATAGGAAATATATATTGCTATGGTGTCTATTCTTCGGACTTCGGATATGTCCGAAAGGTTCATCTGCTTCACTGCTTCTGTGTAAGAATACATGGACGATAGGGCGTACGGCTTTAGTGTGCGATTTGTGGGACTTTTGAGACTGACGGAGGCGAACGTGGGTAGCGGAGCGGTTAAGGCGGCCGGTGGTCGGACTCACATTGTCACTTGTCGCCATTGAATAATTTAAATGGTCTAGTGCAGCTAAAGGTATTCCTTTCGTTCTGCCTAATAAAATATTTGAGGGAAAAAAAAAAAAAAAAAAAAAACATACAGTTCATGTAATCGTGTTCTGGGAGTTGTAAGATGGGTATTACTAAAACAAACTTTTCGCGCACGCTTACAGTGTCTTTCTCGTGACTGTACTGAAGACTAGCACAAGGACTACGTTGTTTATTTTAGTAATACTTATTTTGAAAACATGACGCGCTACACCCAGAAAACGTCTAGCAACTGCGGAAGCCTACGTAATTTTATCAGAAAAAAGACAGGGCACATTAAATTAATACGAAATACACATCGCCAAATCCTGTACAGAGGTAAGTGAATGGTCTTAAGGACTGAAACATCTTTCCGCTTCTTTTCTGATTTATATTTCTTACTTCCCAAAGGAAAATGTATTACTATAGTCCACGGTTTAACCCGAACAAGGACCCCACCTGTAACAGGCCGTCTATTTGATATTTCATGATCGACGAAAAGTTTTGTTTTCAATAATTCGCATAATTATAGACAGGTATTAAAAATTTCAAATGCCGTCATATTTTACTCATTTATAGCTATAATATTATGTATAGTTACAGGAGATAAGACAAGTATTATAATTATAAACCGTGTGTTTGTCTTGAAGCTGTCGGCAATCACATATCACAACTTTGTTCAACAATTATTCGAAAATGAAGGCAGGAAGACTACGGTTTAACGCCCCGTCGACATCAAGGTCATTAGCGGTGGGCACACGCTCGCCAGTAGTTATCAGGGGTGGAGAAGGAAATCGACCGTGCCCTTTGAAAGGAACCATCCCTAAATTTGCCTGGAAGAAAATCACGAGATCCTAATTCGGGATGGTCGAGGCCTATCTGAACGATCGTCCTCCCGAATGCGAGTCCATACTAAAAAAAGTAACTGCCACCAAATTTCATATATGATTTCACACGTTGACGAAACTTTCTCTTGTTGACACCCCTCAAATAATGAGGGAAGTGTTTATCGTTTACTACATGTTCGCCGTTCATGCGGTCAAACGTCAGCAAATTCAAATCAAATGTTAAAACACACACACACACACACACACACACACACACACACACTCACTTTGGGGAGTACCGCGCACTGTGCAGCAAGGTGCCTAAGAGTCCACTCCCCCTCGGATCAAACTCAAGCTTTTGGTATGACTTTTTAATTCTCTTCTTTTTAAGATTACCTGAAATAGTTACTAATTCTGTTTTCCGCACATTTTGCAGACAATACATTCAGGTAGTGGAAACAACTATATGGATACATATCACAAACACAGTGTTTATTTTTAGTAAGGAGCTGATCTACCATTGGCTTCAATTTTAGCTGCAACTCTTCGAAGAACAGATTGGTAAAGTGTGTTTATGATTTTCAACGTAGTTAGGCACGTGAATTTGCTCCTCAAATTCTGCTCTAAAAGTCCCCATAATGTTTCCTATTTTGTCCAGCCCTCGGCATATCACTGAATGCACCTGCAAAATTCCGTCACTACACAGCATATAGTTAAGGAAATTCGTTGTCATAGATAATTAGCTGCTTTAAAACTACTTTCTGGTTACATTGGCGTCTACTAAATCTTCAGCATGAGGCGTGGCGTTTATTTATTTATTTATTAAGTCTGGATATTTTGCAGACATTATACAAACAAGTATCGCAAAAGTAGCTTTTACGTAAAATGGTGCTCCGATTACTGTGAATTCATCCATTCTTCCACCGAGCATTAAATATAATTTCAAGCAGTTTCTAAACTTTTCCTTGAATACATGCTAGAAGTCGAATATTTATCAGATTAACTCACTTTTAAGGTAGTAACACGTCTGAAATACATACATAAATGGGCTTTAGATTTTACATGGCATCGTGGGTTTTAGCAGTTGATGATATAGGCCTACGACGTGCGTATGAAAATTTCGGGCCGCGGCGGAATAGCCGTGCCCATTAAGGCGCCTTACTGCGGTGCGCGCGGCCGTTCGCCGTCGGGGATTCGAGTCCTCCCTCGGGCATGGGTGTTTCTGTTGGCCTTACTATAAGTTACTTAAAGTTAGTGTAAGTAATTTGTAAGCCTAGGGACTAATGATCACCGTAGTTAGTCCCTTAAGGAAGGAAGGAAGGAAGCTTAGTTTAACGTCCCGTCGACAACGTGGTCATTAGAGACGGAGGTTACGCTCGTATTTTCGGGGAAGGTTGTGGGAGGATATCGGCCGTGCCCTTTGAAAGGAACCATCCCGGTATTTGCCTGGAGTGATGTAGGAAAATCACGGAAAACCTAAATCTGGAAGGCCGGAGGTGGATTTTAACCACCATCCTCTCGAATAGTTAGTCCCATAGATTTACAAACATTTGAAAATTTTGGTGAATGGTCTCAGGAAATACAGGAAACAAGAGTTACAAAGAAAATGCCTTTACTGGACTTGCAAGTAATCGCCATTGGCTACAATACACTTGTGGCATCAGTTGTACAGCTTCGGCAAACGCTTCGCGTGGAATCGCTCGAAGCACTGAGGTCATGCGTTATTGGATCTCCGTAACCGTGCTGATCTTCAACTCGTCTTCTATCATTTTGAAAGAAGGACGCCGATCATCTGCGAGCGTCCTCCGCAGTCGTTCGGTGTTTTCTGGGACTGTGGTTGCGGGCGGTCTACTCGAACGTGGCTAATCCTCGACACCTTCGTTTGCGTTTGTAAAGCGTTTAAACTACTCTCTCTCTCTCTCTCTCTCTCTCTCTCTCTCTCTCTCTCTCTCTCTCTCTCTCTCTCTCTCACACACACACACACAAACACACACACACTTTTTACTCACTGCTTCAACACCATACACTAGCACCAACATCCCATGTATCTCCGTCGCCTTTTTGCCTAATTTGAAACGAAAACTGATGTTAAAGCGTTGCTCTATTTTGCGCTTCATGTTTCGATGACACGAGTCCTTACAATGACTCTGTTAGCTGGGTCGCAGCTGGCCGCGGTGGCCGAGGGGACTGCGGCGCGCCAGTCACGGTCTGCACGGCCACTACGGTCGGCGGTTCGAATCCCCCCTCGGGCATGGATATTTGTGCCGTCCTTAGTATTAGCTAGTTCATAAGTAGTTTGTAAGTTTAGGGAGTGATGACCCTGTAGTTAAGACCCATAAGCTAAACAGAGAGAGAGAGAGAGAGAGAGAGAGAGAGAGAGAGAGAGAGAGAGAGAGAGAGAGAGAGAGAGAGAGCTGGGTCGCAGCGTATACCACCGTTTCACTGCAGTGCTTAGCGCGATAGGGGGTGCTTGTTGGCGTGTCCCTCAATGTGTATGCGCGGGCATTTCATCCTCATCAGCTCGGTTTGTGAAATATGGGATCATTCACCGAAATTTACAGGCACATCATGTATTGTGATGTCCTTGAAGCTTTGGTTGTACCGCAATTTCTGTTAAGTAGATTAACGAGCGTGCTCTGTTTTAAATTGGCTAGTGCGTTACTCTGTTGAAAATACCATTTCATTCACCCGCAGATTTGCGAGAATGGTCTGTGCTTCGTTCTGGTTGTAAATAATTGAGTTGTGATTAGTAGCGAGATCGCGCAGGCGGCAGTATAGCAGTCTGCAATCCGCGACACCGCAGTTAGGCTGTGCGAGGGTCCGCAGTGGCAGCAGCAGCCCTGGTAGAGCTCAAATTGGTTCTGCTTCGCCAGCAGCTGGGCCCCCGTGCGGCGCTGATGTGATTCATTGCCCGTGTCCGGCTTATATTCCGGCAAATCCGCGCAACGGAGTTTCCACATTTCCGACAGCAGCGTACCGCCCGTTAGCTGAAACACGTTAACTGTTCAACTGATCACAATTTAATAACAGTTGATCGTTCAGTTATCACGAACGTTCGGCTACGGCGGCGTACTGTACTTCTAACACTTGGTTTAGCTGTCTGCGTTTGTAGGAAAAAGAACAAGATTGTATTCATTGAAATCATTTGAATTACGGTCAAAAAACGATTCAACATTTGAAATAAACTATTTGATAAATCGCAGCAGATAACATCTAGAGCCTTTGGTGGTGGAAGTTTAGACCGCTGAGGCTTTTTCCAGGGTACGCAGTTTACCCGGTGCTTGTTGCGTAACAGATGATTTTCTGTTACCCTACGTAATAACAGCCGATGGAGGACTCAGAAAAATGGGCTTCCACAAGGAAGCGTGCTGACTCCAATGTCGTCATCTATATATATAAAGCAGAGTTCCCGTGTGTTTGTGTGTACTTAATGCATACAAATCTACAGTTTTGTTCTAATCTTTATGAAATTTTGCACACGTAATCTCCGATCCATGAGGAAGGCCGCCGTAAGGGTAATGATCACATCTGCTCCTGCCCGTGTCCCTCTCCTGCAGTTGGGAGAAACTCTGCACACACGAAGCACGTAGATGTGGCTGTTCATGACACGGGGCGCATAGTAACGGGATGCCTAAGACCAACTCCTGTCACTAAGATTTCCTCACTCTTGGGAGTAGCGCTGCCAGATTTACGGAAGTTGAAAAGAAAGAAACAGATCCGAGGCATTCAATGTTTGGAATCGAGACTCCATTACCACTGCTGAAATAAAGGATGAGCTTCCTTGCCACAACGTGCATTGCAACTTCAGCAGAAGAACCTGTGGATAGCCAGGTCTCCAGGGGGATTGTGGACAGCAGGAGAGAAGCTACCAGCAGAAGGTCACCTAACCTGGAAGAACGTCAATGAGCTGACGTCCGGAGTGACATGGTGTAAAGCCAACATGAAGAAATGGAGAAGTGGGGTGTCAGTGGCGATGGTGTGAGACAGGACTCGGAAAACTCGTTGGTTTGTGACGTACAACACTTGTTCACTTCAAATGACAATGGCTTTCTGGAGACAGAGTACTGATCTCCCAAAGTGCGGTGTTATTTTAATCATTTACACTACATCATACGTTAATATTTAGAGATCTATTGTTTTGGGCCTTGTGGACTAGGATAAATAAATTATATTCCACTGCAACAGCTCTCTATTCGAATGATTGGATAAAGACTTCCTCTAGATTTCAGTGACACCAGTCAGATGCCGTACTGACTTTCCATGGGGCGTCGGACAGCCACGCATGTATTGTATATGAGACAGCTGTTCAGTCATTACCTTTGAATTATCTTTCAACCGTTGGTGCTGCTAAGAGTCCATCTGTCGCACGAAGATGTAATTATTCGAGCTTGTAGATTTCGTAAGTTACGAACATAATCGTCATGCATCCCTGTTGCTACTGTGTGTTCTCTGACGTCTGCTTACAGTCCACGAGGTTGTAGTTTCCAATATTTCTTATCACTTGGAATTCAACAATAAACTTCATGATCCGCCCACATGCATTTTAATTTTTTATCACGGCCATAATTACGTTAACTACGTCTTCCTTTACAGTCTGTTCCTGACCCATCTGTTGTTCTTTTTAATGTTTTACTGTGGGAACTATTGCCTCTAAAATCTTGAAGATTGCGAGGGTAAAATTACAGTGTTTACAATAGTCGGAGGAGACGAGCCGCACGGGATTGGCCGTGCGCTCTAAGGCGCCTTACTGTGGAGTGCGCAGCTGCTCCTCGTCGGTGGTTCGAGTCCTCCCACGGGCACTCGTGTATGTGTGTTTTGTCCTTACAGCATAAGTTACAGTAGTTGTAAGTCTATGGACTAATGATGACTGCAGTCCCATAGCTTTACATACATTTGAATTTGGATATGAGAGGGAAGCTGTAGTTAAGAAGGGAATGAGACAGGATTGTAGCCAATTCCCGTTCATTTATACATTGAGCAAGCAAGAATTTTTTTAAGATAAATGATGTTGAGGCAGTAGAAAGAAAAACTCACAGCTTTTCCATTAACATTAATAGAGCTATAAAGACAGCAAATTGCCAGAAGTAGCAGTTCATAAAAATGGATAGTGTCGAGGCGAACACTACCAAATCTGGCTGTGCTGAAGGACGTAGATTGGGAAATGAGACAGGAAGCAGGCGACTGTAAATAACTTTTAACAAACTGATAACAAACTTATTTTAGTAGAGGGTAAAAGAGAAACTGGGTTTGGTCATTTAATATTACACTGGTGTCCTCTGCCATATATTAATTGATTTACAGTATCTCCAATTAAGGAGAAGTGTAAGATTAAATTTGAGTTCTACAGTTGTAACGGATAAAATTTGTTGAAACAGTGCCGCGTATGGAGAATAAATTTGATATACAAATCACATATCTAATTCCTTAAGTTATCTACGGTATTTTGAAATAGATGAAAAATGAAGCGCTTAAGATTATCACTTTAGATGCATCTTCCATAATACCGAAGCTTGTTAGCACCATTGTTGCCAACTAAATTTCTACCATTCGTCTAGACAACATTTAAAAATTATGTGCGTGAGGTAGAAACCCCCTACATAATAAAAATCTTTATAATAATGAAAGAAAGAAAAAATATCAGCACATGGGGTTGACAGTTCTTGTAAGCATAGCAGCAGTATAGCTGAAACTGTCATTAAGCTTTTTTTACCCGTGGAAAGATGTACGACATCCCCCATATCTTCTTTAGATTTCACACTACCTTCCTTTATATTAATCCTCTTCTTGCCATACTTCCAAATATTAGTCTTTTTCTGCTCCGTTTGTAACTTATTCGATGACAGTATTTGCCATTAACAAGTTATTAATATATATTTTTTTCTCGTTACAGGTAAGCTTCGTCGCAGCCATCATTGCGTCTTCATCTGTGACACTTTCTACCTGTATTTTGTAAGTAAAATAACATAAAACAAGCATTAAACGTTGTCAGTTGTTTTACTTATTAGTTGATAGTAATAGTACCCATCAAATTACAAAAATCCTTCATAGCTGGAGATTCAAGACAGTGTGACTTGAACACAAGACTCTTCTTTACCGATGATGATTCCTTACTAGAAGTTCGAATCAGTTGAAGAAAGAAGGAAGATGAGAGTTTAATGTCCCGCCTACTACTACTTCATTAATGCAAAAGCTTATATTGGGGATGGGTGGGAAAAAATCCGGCCATTTCCTTCGAAACGAATTCGCACTTGCAATTTTTTGGAAATAACAAATGAATCAGATGGGCAGGTGGAGCTCTAAAATCCATCCGAAAATGAGTTTATAGCTTTAAATACTGCACCGGTTGCTTCTTTCCACAATAACAAGTGTGTCATAAAGATCTTTCAGGAGCAGAAAAAACTAAGCGCGAATATAACTACATTGCAAGAGGTGGCCTATTGGCGACGAGATCAGTACAAGACACCTCAACAATACGAAGTGTGATGAATAATATAAAGTCAGTTTGTATGAGCATCGTGCGCATAAAGTACAAAATTATTCCTTTTGAAAATATAAAAGTCGTTTTGTTCCTGTAATGTATTTTTATTTCTCCCAGACGCTTTTCGGCGTTATACCCTCAGTCTTAGTCATTGTGGGATCTAGAAATAACGTTATTGCTATCATATGCCCTACTTTAAATCATAAAGCAGTTCATGTCTCGTTTATTACGTAAATAAATGGTTGCGTATAGTTTATAGTCGCTTTCGTTTGGTATCTGCGGTTCCATACGGTCATATGTTTGAGGTCGCAGAATGGTTCCACTTACGCAAAATTCGTGCATCTTTTTACGTTATGAAGGCGTTCTACATGTGTATTTTAGAGTCGTAATTCGATTGCAACTAATGTTGCATTTGTTTTGTACGTCTTGACAAGTTGACGAAGTATGTATGGAAATCAAAGACATCTCGTGTGTGTGTGTGTGTGTGTGTGTGTGTGTGTGTGTGTGTGTGTGAAAAATTAAATAAAACAAATGACGGAATGAACAGAGTTTGTATTAGGTTGGCAAGGAGTACAAAACACTCATTATGAAAATACACAAAGTGATTTGAAACTCATTCACAAACTAAAATTTAAAAAAAACGGTGAATAATATGTCGACGCGAAGTGAAGAGCCGAAAAGCATGCGGTCATTGCGGAAATTGTAATAGGATTGCGACGAGTTGCTTAACACTTTTTAAACGGCAAAACTTCTGTGCTTAAATGCTGAATATTTGGGTTTCTAGAAGAAAAAGGTTCAATCCTGCCATCGAACTATTGAAGTACCATCTGTTGTTAAAACCTAAAATTATGTTTTGAAGGTATTACAGAATGAAGAAGGGAGACGTAGCGGGAAATACATGTGCACTATATGGTCAACGAAGTTTTTGTTACCGTTTCAGCTATAAACGATCAATCCATTATTAATCTTCGACAAACTAAAATTATGTGTTCGGCGCTGATAGGCACTCACTGTGTCAGCGGTGCGGTTAACTTTCCACCAAGCAAAATTACCTAGAAGGCTAGCTTACTTATGCTGGCTCCGTAATGGGCGGTGGCTTTCCATGTATGTGCGGTGGGAGAGTATTATGCAGCACGACTTGTACCGTAAGGCGCGTCGCCAGCAGTTGCAGGCTTTTCTGCTGAACTGCGCCGCTGCGTTGGAGAGAGTCAGCGCTTACCAAGCAGTTGTCTCGTGTTCTCTGAAACCAAACTGGCTTCCGCTCATGCTGAATGGACGCGGCGTCAAGTTTAACCTTCCCTGCAAACTTCGCCCACTCCAGGAAAAATTACAAAGAGTGTACGATTCGACCGGAAATGCGTTGAGATACGATTCCCCTGTTATTTTTCTTGCTACTGCTATAGTATTTATCCCTTCTCCTCTCCTATGAGCCGGCCGCGATGGCCAAGCGCTCTGCGGCGCGCCAGTCACGGTATTCACGGCCACTACGGGCGGGGGGCTCGAATCCCCCCTCGGGCATGGATATTTGTGCCGTCCTTAGTATAAGATAGTTCATAAGTCGTTTGTAAGCTTAGAGACTGATGATCCCGTAGTTAAGT
Organism: Locusta migratoria; assembly: GCA_026315105.1. NCBI lineage: Eukaryota > Metazoa > Arthropoda > Insecta > Orthoptera > Acrididae > Locusta > Locusta migratoria. The sequence continues at coordinate 136,529,966 of CM048745.1, forward strand.
CCCATACGTTCTACAAACAAACTCTTCTATGACCGTCTCCGACGGAACGGTAAACTCTGATAATGTTTGTAATTCTTCTTCCTCCTCCTCCACTCCCCTTTCAGCGATTTTTTAGGTCCACATGAATTACGGCTTTTACGTATATCTATCGTGACGACGTGAATCGAACGTCTTTAGATTCTAGAAAACAAGAACAATACGTAACTTTAGGAATTGTTACCAAACCACATCTTTCTCGTATTTTCCACCAAATGACTAATGTTTGTAAAAGATTATTTTACTGGAATATCTTTGTAATGTTCCTAGCTGAAAGTAAATTGATAATTATACACAGAAATAATAACTACGTACAGGGTGTTTTTTGTTCCAGCTTGGAAGTATCACAGATACGCATTCCAAACGGAAAAATTAATATTTTCACAGGGGAAGTCTGTCTGTGCTAAAAATGACCTCCCTCCCATACACACACTTGCCGATTTGGATTCTAAGCCAAAATTCCGTGGATTTTACGCGAAATATTATGTTTATGGTAACTGGCGCTATAATCAACAAAATTGATTCAACATTAAATTTGCTATAAAATCACTTTACACGTCGTTTCTTCTAGATAATACTAAAACCAGTTTATTACTGAAGTAAATATTTAGTGTTAATAGTTTCACTCTAAAATCAAATTTGCTAAATTAAATATTTAACAAACATATCAACTGTGTGAAACAAGTAGTTCACATGTTTAACATAAATTGATGACAGCGCCATCTACCACGAATGGGAAACATGTTTGAGTAAACCTCACGTATTTTTTGCGGTGACTCTCAAATCGCAATAAGAGTGGGGTATTTCCAGTTCTAACAAAAGAAATAGCTGGTTTAGGAGAAGGCTGTTTTCAGGACATGCAGTTGTTCCGTTTCGAAAATAAGTTTTTGTTTCGGACACACTTACGAGAGATTAAGTTGCATTAAGTCCTACAGTGCTACGCTCTGAAGGCATGTACAGAGAACCATTATTAGCGATTTTCTGTAGTACTACATTGGAACGCAGAACGAGAGAAACACATTTTTATCGGTGTGCCTGTTATGCTGTCTAATATCTTAGTCTTGTTGTTCCTACGCGAGTCGCTCACACATTTTGAATCTTCAAGCAATGTATGGCTGAATTCGAACGTCTGGCTATTTAGAATACGCGTAATACACTATTTCACGCTAACGATAAAACAGATGACGCTAAAAAGAGAGCTGGATATATACTTCAAGAGTTCAACTATCAAAAAGAATTGCGAGACGAGAATACCGCTCTTATTTTTATGCTGACCGAAAGGAAATACGAAGAAGTATTTCTCAGCAGTGTCCGTATAGTTTTAAGAAGTATCCAACTGATAGCGAGTGGGAATATTTTGTTTTTCCGTATTTGAGACATGGAGGCTAGCACTTCGTCAAAAACCAACGCCTGAAAGTTGTGAATGTAATAAGATGGTCTTTCAGTACAAAAGGCGAGGTTTTATTGGTGTGTCAGAAAACGATTTTGCCAGTTTTTTCTTTGACGCGGAAGTAACTTCCCTTGCAGACTACCATGTAAATGAGTAAAGAGAATGAACAACACTAGTTACATCATCTGAGCCTAATGATTAATAAAAATAATCGCACTGGCGTGTTTTACGGCCCACTAAGTTTTTCTGTAGTTTTCTGATTTTTTGCAAACATTTCGCACAAAAATTATAAAAATATAAATGACTGGGAATAACACAGTGTTCAGTGTTTGGTCGTTGGGACCGAAAGCTACGTTATTCCCAGTAATTATATCAACGGTCCCTGTGCACAAATATCCGATTGTGGATTCAAACATAATAAAAAACGTAAGTAATAAAAAAATGTGGGCCATACGATTACGGCTCTGCTATTGTGATAATATCAATGCACTCGGCACGTAGTATTATCTCTGTTAACATTGACAAACACTTTCTTCAAGTTTTACCTCTTTTTACCTCTTTTTATTTTAATCTCTCTCCCTTATTTCATTGTATTTTTTTTTTTTTTTTCGTTCCGATATTATCACCTGTCTTGCCGTGGTAGTTTGTCTTCTTTTTCAAGTTTATTTTCTTTGCCTGTATTTGTTTACGTAAAATAAAATGACAATGTCAAATCGTTGTTAATTTCTGCATACATCTCTGAAACGGAGCGAGATATGGAAGAGAGAGAGAGAGAGAGAGAGAGAGAGAGAGAGAGAGAGAGAGAGAGAGAGAGAGAGAGATAAAACAAAGTTGTAGAGAATGTTCTCTTCTAGAAATTAAATTTTCATTTAAATTTGGAGCTGTCAAAAGGCGATGCAAAGACTCACTTTCAGTATTACTGCCCTAACCTAGAGTGGGTCAAAATAGACGCGTGACAGGTGAAGTATGGCTAGGTGCCCTTTCATACGGCGTCCAATGACGCCATTGTCACAGGAGAACACGGCGGTCGATAGAGAGCTATTGGTTACCTAGTGACGAAACGCTGAACTTTGCTTTGCTCGCTTTATCAGGTTGATGGACCAGTCTCAATCAGTTATTCCCGTATCTAAATATATTTTTAGTCTGAAAACTTTTTAGTGCAGTGATGAATCGTTCGATTCGTAATGCTTTCAAAATGAGTCTTTGACATAGGATGCCTCCAAAAGGTAATGAACAACATACGCCATTTTGCAGATGCGTCGAATAGCATAACGGGATTAAAGTAATGAATTTCATGCCTGAATGCAACTTATATTTACCATTTTCGAAATTCACAGTGGAGTGTGAAGCTTTATAGTTGGTGTGTTAATACCGTTGACAGTATCTGGTACACATAATGAGGGGTTGTTAAGTCGTGTGACGCTGCCTGCCCGTTAATGCGTGCATTTGATAGCACTGAGGGGGCTGCCACCCCGCGCCCCGTGGCATACGCGTCGTTTTCCCTTTTATCGCCCCCCTCTGTTATCTCTGCATGTGTCCGGCTCTGCCGCGTCAGCTGCTGATAAACACAGCCTGCCAGCACTCTCCGCTTCCTATCTCGCTCTGACCCTGCCCCACCGCCGGCTTCCGGTAATAATGGCGTACTCACACTGGCGCATATGCTGTACTATCTTCCGCCTTACGCAACCAGCATGTTAAAACAGTTAACAGGTTCATCCGTTGAGGCTTACTTACTATAAACATTGAATGATGACTGCAAGTAAAATAAATAATAAATAAATTCATGTGGTTCATTGGCCTGGTGCAAGTCTTTCAATTGGACGCCACTTCGGCGACTTGCGTGTCCCTAGCCTACCCCAGTTATCTAACCGGGGAAAGGGGGCCTACAGCTTAACGTGGAATCCGAACCAAGTGTCGTTTCTGGCGACTCCTCTCATCGTTGAGAGGTGAAGGATGGGTTAAAGTGCGGATTGAAAAAATCCGATCTCCGACCGGGTTTCGAACCCGCGACCTTTCGGTTTCCAGTTGAGCACTTTACCCCAAGGACCACCAGGCTGTGTTATTTCCAACAGCCTGTTGTGCGAAGACGTACATAAACTGAGGCGACAAAAGTCGTGGGCTAGTGACAGGCACAGACACAGATACCGATAGTATCGCATTCACAAGGCACGAGCGGGGATCCGAAAGTAACGCACACTACATTTGTATTGCAGCTCGAATGTTGAAATATCAAGACGATGTAGTTTAAAATTACCGTTCCAGACCTTGTTTTGTTTTCTTGTGCAATTCCCACCAGAGAAGCCTGAACTAAGAAACAAAAATGTTACTGTCGTCAACGAAGCGTAGTTGGATATCTGTTTTGTTTATAAATCTATCTGACCAAACTGCGTGGTTATCAGTCCGTAGCTTACAGACTACTTAAACCTAGGTAAACTAACCTAAGGACAAACACAAACAGCCATGCCCCAGGGAGGACTCGAACCTCCACGGCGAGCAACCGCGCGCTCCGCAGCGAGACGCTTTAGACCGCTCGGCTACTCCACCGCGGCCCGATATCTATCAGCCATAGGGCTAAAACGAGTGAAATTCTCAGGCAGATGAGGGGTGACGATGGTGTTGGCAGCAGCAGTGTGTCCAGGCGGAGTTCTTTCTTCCAACAGGGTCGTGTGATCAGCCATTCGACACGTTTCGGGCTGTCGTTAGCAGCTGCAATCTCTCAGAATGTCTTCTGTCGTGGCCTTAGTGACAAACGCCACTGACGCTGTCCTTTGACAATGGTCGCCCCCCATGTTTATGCTCGTGAGAACATGCTCCAGAATCCACCATCCAGTGGACGACGCGAATTTCAGCACCTAGTGGTATTTGGTGCAAGGCGTGTGGGACATTTAATCTCGGAAATCGATAGGGATGCCAGCAGCGTGCCGAGAATACCAGATTTCACCACGAGCAACGCGGTGGCCGACGGCCTGCGGTTAATGGCTGGGAGCAGCGGTGTTGCGCATTCAGTGCTAACAGAAGCGGCACTGCGTGGAAACCGCACAAGTGTGGGACGCAGTGCGGCGTTGAGGCAGTGCGGCGCAGTTTTACATTACTCGTCTTTTTTCTGGGATTTTTCATTCTCGAATTAAGTTGTATAAAAAATTTTGGGATCTCTAATTCCAAGTGTTGATCGTTTTCGTTTATGTGTATGTAGACGAGCTGAAGACCTTGTCGCCACGCAAAATCCATTAGTAGCTATGGAGATGACTTTCCAAAATCAGTGTCGTAGCTGTTCACAAACAGAACACTCAGACTATCGTCAACTAATGCTATAAAAAAGTAACTTATTCTTTTATTTAAACCATAATAATTAACAACCTATGAAAATAAAGGAAAATTACGAATAAAATTTTCGTAAAAATTATCATTAGATATTAAAATTGTGTAAGCATGCGAACACAACGAAAAAAATATCTGCCATGGCGTGATTTGAACCACCGATCCTGTGGTTATGAGGCGAGAATGCTGCCACCTGAACTACACCAACAGATTCTGTAATTTATTTAATGACTAGCTAAATTCCCCCTGCTTAGCACGCGTAGGCTGGATGGTCTGCATTGGTTGTTACTACTACTACTACTACTACTACATATAAATTTTCATAGCTTTAGCTTTAAAAATGCATTCCTAATCAAGTATTTTGATACATCTTGCCACTTCCTATTGCACCATTGTTGGCAGAATTCAAAACATCCCGAAACGCATTTTTTTATTATAACTATGGTTCCAAACTCAAATTTTCAGATTTCTAGCATCAAAATAGTTTTAGTAGACCCTTACAAGATTTTCCTTTTTTTCACCCGCTTAATGGTTGAATTTCCAAAAATACCGTAACACGTTTTTAAAATTCCAATCAAAAATCTAAATCCGAATTTTTGTATTTCTTCTTCAAAATTGCTTTAATAGCAATGTATTTTAAAAAATCGAAAATCGTTCATCCCGTATTTCACCCCCTTAGGGATGGGAATATCGGTACATCGTTTATGCCTATAGTGTAAGATAAACAACATCTACAAATTTCATGTTTCTATCGTCTGTAGATTCACTTTCCAGCGCCGTTTTCTGTCTTTTAGAAAAGGATAGAGAATGCGAAATTTCTTTCTTACGCTTTGGCATCCTTCTTGGTAGTTTTACTTTTCAAACTGCAATATGCACTTATTTTTCTTTATTCGTACGCTTACTGCAGAAAAACAACTGAAGAATCTGCATCACGTTTCGCTGTATATAACCTCTTTGCTGTTATAGTGTCAAAAGTCATCGCTGGTCTTCAGTGTGAATTTTATATAAGCCGACGACTTTCAACTACTAATATCATCCACCCTCTTATGGCTATCGACACGGAACTGCTAATCCAGTTTTTGCCAGTATTTTGATCCTAAGCACAACAGTCGTATTTCCAGAGTTTATATTGAGATCATTGGTGTATTGCCAGTGTAGTTAATGCTCAGTTAATATATGCCTGTGTTTCCCAGTGTTTTATCTTTGAGTCTTTTTATCTTTGAGCATCTGTTGATCGTCGTATTGCTCCACATTTTACGGATTTTTGTTCGCCACACTCACCCACCGTCACACACCGCGGCCAAAACACCATATTGCACACCGCGAACCTAAAGGCTACTCTCATGCATAACCGACATTGGTCTGCAGTGAATAGTTTTGGCTACCAAGTGAAATATACGGACACACGTACCGCGTTCCATTTTATATATGTATATTGATTGGTTCTTACGCTAACCTGAAAACTTCAAACTCGATTTTCTCGAGAATTTATGAGAGTTGCGACGAATGACTATGGCTGATTGTTATTTGAGTTCTGAATTTTACGTACCATAAATGTCAAATTCCAAAATCCGACATCCATGTGGTCTCCTTGTGAGATCAAATGAAGTCCTCATCAGGGGACATTATGGTCTCAAAAATATGTTCGGGTAGAGACTTCAAAGATTATTCGTGTACATCAAGGGTCCCACCCATAAAAGTTGTAAGGCTCACTAGCCGGAAGATACCGTGAACAAGGGCTCTAAAAGTTTTACGCGATACTGGTTCATTTGTACGTCATAGCAGCATGGCGAAATGGCTGCGCCTGTAGCACAGTAGCATGCCACGCACGCGGTTCAAGTTCTCTCTCTCTCTCTCTCTCTCCCCTTCCGCAAACATTTCGCTTTTTGCTTTAAAAATCACAACTTCATTTAAAAGCTAAAATATTGTAAAGTAATACATGGCTAATTGTATATAATTTAAAAAATGGCTTCAACATCTGAGGAAAATGTGAATTAACTTACAATTAATATTTTCTCTATGAAAAATTAAGTAATTTCGAATGCATGTTTGAGGTAGATGAAAGCTGTAATTACCACTGTAACATCATTTTGGGGAAGGTTTTATTTATGTAAAGAAGTTACGATATGTTTTTTCTGTAAAGCTATTAAAATACTTTTAATGATTGATATGTTGTACCTAATACGTTTCAACACAATGAATACAACGCTTGCACAAGACGTCAACGTCTTCAAACCGCCGAATCGATTTCAATGACATTTCAATCTTTCATATTTATTATATAGAATTACTAGCTCCTACCAACGGCTTCGCTCGCGTTGATGTTCTTGCATACCTGTCAAAGACTATCGAAATTACAATAACTTCGCAACTTTGTTCTTAAGTTATGATCAGTATCATCAGTATAAAAGAAACGTTTCCACTTTAAATATAAACCGTGCGTAGAATGTCGGTACTTATTGCCCTACTACGAGATGATATTAAAAATATTTCTGAATACGAAGAGAAACTATGTTTGTTACATCGTGACTAAACCGCTGATGAAGAAGCTATACGTTATACAATGTGTAAATTATGAAATATTCTATGTTTGGTTGTGTGTTCATCTTCCGCAGCAGCTGTTAAAATTCATTATAGGAGGTAATCCGTCTTATGCTGACTGCACTTAAGAGATTTATTTTACACCAGACGCTTTTCGGTTTTTATTTTAAAAGCATCTTCTGTGGTCTGTAAATGATACAAAGGCTTGTACAGTTTGTTTTCTATAAACAGATTAAGATTTTAGAAAGTATTGTGCACGTTAGGCCTAAGTTTTTTTAACTTAATATTCGGTATACTCACGGTGTTGATGTTTCTTCCTAACATCTTACTACTGTTTCTCCGTGTGGTGTCTCTGTGGTGTCGCACAAGTATGAAGTGCGCGCCACCTACTTTCGCCGCAAGCCGCCATGCACGCACGGCGCGGCGTTCTTACGACGTCAGCCACGAGCGCCCTCTGCTGCAACTCCGCTCTTGGCCACGACTGACCTGCATCGTTCACTTGGGAATGAGATAGGAACCAGTTAAGACTTGGCTATCGGGTAGGCACTAGGAATCATCAGTAGGCAGGCCTCTATATAAACTATGTATCTATGTATCAGCATTCTGCAGTCAAGAACTACGTAAAAGTTAAGTATTACCAAGAGTCCACGAAATATATATCTTGTTCTAATTTAGCCTAGTGTTCTAGTTTCTGCTGTCCCACTGGCTGGTCACCTCCGTACCTGCAGACGCGTGCATCCTTTATTCCTGTGTCGGTCTCTGTCTACTCGGCCACCGACACCTACGACAACCGGCGGAAACGAGACACAAAAGTGGCGACGAGGCTGGGACACAAAACTCCGTCTTGTTGGCAACAAGATATACATAGGCATCAGCTGAAGATTTCTTGAGACAAAAGCAGAATTTTAAAACAGCGTCGCGTGTTACCTCCATAGCAGCAGCAGGCGATACTGAACATGTCCGAACTTGCGGGAACCAGGAGAACAACGAAACTACAACGGAGTGATTGTTTCACATTAAGGTAACAGAATATCGTTAGATTCAATTTTAGGGCGGGAAATTATGACAGTTAAAAGTTATGATCATTCTTTATTGTACAGCCTTCGTGTAAGACATGACCGCTCTTTCACTTGGTGATGTGTGGTATTGGCCGGATGCTCCACTGGGATGCGGCTGCCCGGCCCCAGGTGGGGTGTTCCGGGAACCATTAGGTGGAGTTTACGGTCCGGCCTGCTGAAAGAGCAGCGCTGCGGGTTAATGGCCAGAGGCGCGCCCTTTTTACGCAGGCCGTAGCCGACTTGTCGAGGGCTGAGGAAATGTCAGGGGCGCGACGGCTGTATCGCCCTTAGCACGCCACCTAATACTGGGCTCAAGCCGATACCCCGAAAAACAACTAAACGTCGCCCTCTTGCTCTTTTGGCCTTTCACGTATCATACGGCACGATGTGGGACCTTCCTTGTCCGGGGTGTCAGCACAATGCCACAGACTTGCGGCATCATCGCTAATTTTACTGGGTTTTGTAGCATTCGTGGGAAAGACGAAGAGGGTGTAAAAACAAGGTTTCTTTCATACTATATCACACGATGTAAATTTCGGAGTAACTCTTTAAACTAAGAGGTGAAGTGGAGATGCAGTTTTAGACTATCAGCAATTGGCGCAGCAAGCAACGTAACGGTAATCCTCGCGGTAATTCTGTGGCCAGCAGGCGGTGAAAGGGCCGCGGTTCGTTTGATGTGGGGAAACCGGTAGACGTTGCCTGACCTTTTTGGGTAGTTGTCAGGTGTAATCTGCAAGCTCTCGCTGCGGAAACATTGATGAGCGGCTGGTCCGCTCTGTTACCGTATGTACTCAAGCAGTAACGTCACTTTCGTAAGCCGAAGTCGCACTATCTGCAAAATTGTTCGATACAGAGTTCGTAAAGTCGTCAAGCGGGTCATAAAATGGGAAAAATGGGGGATAGTGTGTGTGTGTGTGTGTGTGTGTGTGTGTGTGTGTGTGTGTGTGTGTGTGTGTGTGGAGAGAGAGAAAGCAAGCACTCAAAATCTTGCCAAACTAAGGAATTGTACTACGCCACGCCACCAAAATGAATCAAAGGACGAATAACATCAAGGTATATGATTTCACCAAAGTAAACCCAATAAAAACAAGATGTTCAAACTCACAGCGAAAATAGGAGAAAATACATACAAAAACAAGACGGCCACAACCACAATAATGGAAAGACTATACAGAGACCTCGAATATCCCGAGAAAAAAATACCCCTATCCACCCAAAGTCACCAAAACTAGCATGAAGATTATCAACACACAGTCATTCACATCACTAAACATCGAAGATACAGAGGAGGAATTAATAAGACAGCAAATGCAAACGTATTCGGAGGTAGACAACATCCAGATATAGAGACAACACAACGACATAAGGAAACAACAATTATATTACAGTCTCAATCGATCCTTGCTGAGGTTTTAGGGAGGTTACCCTCAGCACTAGGGCAGATGTCAGGATCATTATCACCCTCCTACGCGGCACAAAACGATGTCAATGAGTCGATTCTGTAATAATCAGAAATCACAGATCCATTTATGAATAAAATATGACCCAACCGCATACTATATGATATCAAAGACCAAGAGGGTCTCCATGTGCCCGCCTATTCTCAAAGACATTACAAAATATTTACTTCATCATTGTAGCAAAAGCAACAGACGCGTACGTTTATTTCCAAAACATGACTAGTTTCGACAGTTTAATTTGTCATTTTCAAATGTTGCATAATTTGTATTGCAATGGAAAAAATAAAAACTTCGTATACACCAAACTAGGCTGAATTTCTGTTACAGTAGCTTAACATTAAAAATGTTTACAAAGAAAATAAATCTTTAAATTATCCGGGAACAATTGATGCCCCTTTATAAAGTATTCCAGTTGCACTCCTCAAGGCGAAATGTGTAATTACTGAAAAAAAATTACAGTGCACGCCTGTATACGGTGTAGCGCTAACGTTATAAAGGAAATTTTAATTTGAAGATGTTGACAGAAATTCCTCACCCGCCATGCTCACCAAATTTAGTTAAGAATCACTTACTCCTTGCCTCCCAAGATGAATATAAAAACGAATTGGCGACGTTTTGGTAGGTCAGAACAAATTCAATCGCCATCGGTGAAGCTATGAAACCAAGACACTCTCAGGATGAATTTTAAATATGACAAATGGGTTGGCAGCAGTGTACTCACTCCCAAAAGGGCGGGGGGTTCCGGAAAGTGGTGGACCTTTTTTCAGCCCCCTCGTCGCGAGTTGGTCATTTTAGCTCAACTGCGTATAGGGTACTTCTTACAAACCGCCGGTTGAGTGACGACTGCGTCCACTCCGTGCGTTGTTTTCTGATTCAGTGCCAATTTTTCGTGCTCGTCTAGGTTTGCCATTTGTTTGTCACAGGACCATTAGTTCTACACAATCTGCAAGACTCCAGAGCGAATATTCTATTCTTCAACAGTGTCGAGTTATCTTATGGTATGTAACTTCCTGAAAGATTAAAACTGTGTGTCGGAACTGGGACTAAATCTAGGACCTTCGTCTTTCACAGGCAAGCGATCTACCTACTGAGCTATCCCGGCACGCTTCATGGATCGTCCTCACAACTTCTCGTCTCCTACTTTCCAAAGTTCGCAGGTCTGCTGCTAATCTTGTAGAAGTAGCACTCACACATTCCGCTGCAGAGTGAAAGTTTCATTCTCGTATCATATGGAAGGTTGAGGCTAAGTGCACCAGGACAAACAGCTGTTCAAACTTTTGACTTGGAAATTAACAGTGAAATGCAATCGTGAAACATAGTGCAGCCACCAAGTAGAAGAGGTGATTGTGCGTAATTGTTGACTGCCAAAGATAGACTGGTTGGAAGGCATCGGTATTAAGTGGGCGGCAGTGATGTTGCAGTCGTGTCTGGAGCCGTGCAACAGCGACGGCGGTGTCGCAAGCGAGGGCACGCTCCGGCGAGCTGAGCGAACGCCAGCGCAGCGCGGCCAATGAATCGCGCGCCCAGCCGAGCGCAGTCAGACCTGACAGCCTGCCAGCTGCCGGGGCTTCCGCCCGCCAGCATCCGAACAGGCTGTCCTACGACACTGAGTGCCAACTAGGGATGGGAAAAACCGACCGGTTAAAACCGATACCGGTATTTTAGTTTTGAATAACCGGTTTTTCGGTATTTATTTGGTGTCGGTTGTAACCAGCTTTTTAGTTATTGCCAAGAACCGGGCTAAAAAAAACGGTACGACTACTTCCTGTAGTAGTGGTTCAAAATGTGTTTTTTGTAAATAATTTAAAAAAAATAAAAACTAGTAGACCCTAATATTTAGGGCTATTCCTAAAATTTCCACTGCTGTGAACTATTAGGTCATCGCAGTAACTAGGAAAAGCGAACAGTGATAATTTAAGAACAGTCCCGGCAGTCAGAAACGCGCAACAAACGCGTGGCATAAGAAGTTAAGAACTGGTGTAGCTATTTGTATGCGCTGGCTCACAAGTCCAACTGACCGAGTGGTTGCCCCAATATTCGCCACTGCCGGATGGAAATACTAGGCCAGTATATCTGTATGCTTCGTATATCGTCTTCTACGGACTCCTGGCTAGGCTTACACACACTCAAAAAGTCGTAGTATTGGGAGGGGATCTTGCAAAATATGGGAAGACTAGTGATTTGTCGTATAACGTAAATTTACTTAAATTTTAACTAAATTTCGTAAGTTTCGGTTTCGGCCGAAACTAGAAGAACCGAAAATTCGATTACGGTTTCTGTTTCCGCCGCAAAATATGTTTTGGTCGAACTCTAATGGAAATAATAGCAATAAAGAACCGAAAACCGGTTTTTTATAAACCGGTTATCTTGAGTAATTTTTACAGTTCGGTTAAACTGGAGATGAAAAGAACCGATATAACTGAAAACCGGTTGTTTCAGCAATAACCGCCATCCCTAGTGCCAACCGCGCCTCCAACTTGCGATGATTAAGAATGGAGTTCAGTTAGATAACATAAAATTTCTTCTCCCGTTACAACTATTTCTACGCTGTTTTCTATTCTTCTGTAGACAGTCTATGACTGGTGGTGATGATCGTGAGGCATTTTTGGCCATTAGACCCCAACTGCTGTTGTGTTCAGCCTGTTTGGTGCATGCGTTTTTAGCTGACACCACTCGGGCGATTGCATGTCGCCGCGCGGGAGTAGCCGAGCGGTCTGGAGCGCCACGGTACGGATCGCCCGGCTTTCCGCGTCGAAGGTTCGAATTCTCCCTCGGGCATGGATGTGTGCGTTGTCGTTAGGTTAATTTAACTTACAAGGAAAGTACTCGGGCTCGAACAAACACAAATATACCAAAATCATGTAACAGATAATGTAGAGGTCCCTTATTGCACTAGAGATACTCCCGCATCTGCAAAACTTTGCAGTCGCCCATTAGAGGCCTCTGCGTGAGCCACGCCGCATTGCACGTACACCTGCCGGTACACCAGTCTGGACCAGTAGGGACAGTGCGGTGTGCCTCTGAAGTTGCGTTTTGTGACGTTATTTGTGTAGTGAAGCGTCATATGGATAGGTAATCAATCCTGATAATGTATTGCCATTCTTCGTGAATACAGTCTTGGTGTAGAAGATGAATCATTGACATTTTTTCTGGTATCTATTATAGTGCAGAAAAATGAGCATAGATTAGAAAACTATAGTATATACCAGGTAACATGAGAATCATTCATCTTCTACACCAATACCATCTTCACGAAGAAGGTTTCTTCGTAACTTTCTCTCAACCAGTCACACAATATTAGCAGGATTTATTACCAATCGCCGACCTATCCGACGCTTCACTACACAAATAACGTCACAAAACGCAACTTCAGAGGCACACTGCACCGTCGTTACTGGTGTAACCGGCAGGTCAAGGTGCAGTACGGCATGGCACACGCAGAGGCCTCTAATGGGCGGCTGCAGGGCTTTGCAGATGAGGGAATATCACTAGTGCAATGAGGCACGTTCACATTCTCTCTCTCGTACCTACAATCGCATATGGACTGAAGGTCATGTTCCCACAAGTTGGCGTGAAGCCATTGTTGTCCCCATCCCCAAACCAGGGAAGGACAAACACCTTCCTTCCAGTTATCGCCCCATTTCTCTGACGAGCTGCGTCTGTAAGGTGATGGAACGCATGGTTAACGCTCGGTTGGTCTGGCTCCTTGAATCTCGCCGCCTCCTGACTAATATCCAATGCGGTTTTCGTCGACACCGCTCTGCTGCTGATCACCTCGTTACGTTGTCGACCTTCATTATGAACAACTTTCTCAAGGAGCGTCAAACAGTAGCAGTTTTCTTCGACTTGGAGAAGGCATACGGTACCTGTTGGAGAGCGGGCATTCTCCCCACATTGCACACATGGGGCCTTCGGGGCCGCCTTCCTCTTTTCATTCAAGCGTTTTTGGCGGATCGCAAGTTCCGGGTACGGGTGGGCTCTGTTTTGTCAGATACCTTTTGCCAGGAGAATGGGGTACCACAGGGCTCCGTCTTAAGTGTGGCGCTCTTTGCCATTGCAATCAATCCGATCGTAGATTGCCTTTCAGCCGACGTCTCCGGATCTCTTTTTGTTGACGATTTCGCAATTTATTGTAGCGCCCAGCGGACGTGTCTCTTGGAGCGTTTTCTTCAACGGTGTCTTGACCGTTTATATTCCTGGAGCATCGCAAACGGCTTCCGATTCTCCACTGAGAAAACTGTGTGTATAAACTTCTGGAGATGCAAGGAATTTCTTCCACCTTCTCTACATCTCGGCCCTGTTGCTCTCCCTTTCTTGGAGACTACGAAATTCTTGGGACTCATGTTGGATCGTAAACTTTGCTGGTCCACACACGTGTCCTACCTGGCTACCCGTTGTGCCCGATCCCTTAACGTTCTTCGTGTCCTCAGTGGCACGTCATGGGGAGCGGACCGTACCATCCTGCTTCACCTTTACCAGGCCATTGTTCAGTCGGAGCTCGACTACGGAAGCCTTGTATACTCTTCTGCACGGCCGTCGATTCTCCGCCGTCTCAACTCCATCCACCATCGGGGTTTACGTCTTGCGACCGGTGCATTTTATACTAGCCCTGTTGAAAGTCTGTATGCCGAGGCTGCTGTATTACCCTTGACCACTCGGCGTGACATACTCTTGTGTCGGTACGCATGCCGCCTGCGGTCGATGCCCAACCATCTATCTTACCGATTATTTTTTGACGACTAACTCGATCGCCAATATCAGTTGTCTGCGATTGCCTTGCTTCCACCTGGAGTTCGGTTTCGCCGCCTACTATAGCGGCTCGATTTTACCCTTCCTTCCACCTTTCGGTTGAGCGAAAGCCTATTGCCACCGTGGCATCTGGCCCAGGTTCACACTCACCTCTAACTTAGTTCGCTCCCCAAGGAGAGCACTCCGGATTTGGTATACCGCTCGAGGCTTGTCGAACTCCGTTCGCGGTTCGATACTGCCATATTTATTTACACTGATGGTTCCAAGAGCACTGCCGGTGTCAGATCTGCCTTCGTCGTCGGGGACAACCGTTTCCAATACAAGCTCCCTGACCGGTGCTCAAACTTCACGGCTGAGCTTTTTGCCCTCCACCAGGCCGTTTTGTACACCTGCCGCCACCGCGAACCTTTCTATGCCATATGTTCGGACTCCCTTAGTGTCCAGCAGAGTCTCAAGGACCCTTTCTCGAACCATCCTCTCGTGTATCGGATCCAACGCTCCCTCCAGTTGCTAGCTGATGACAGCTGTCACGTCTCCTTCCTGTGGGTCCCTGGCCACGTGGGAGTGCCCGGGAATGAGACCGACGACATAGCAGCCAAGGCCGCAGCTATTTTCCCTCGCATGGCTACCTTTTGCGTCCCATCGGACGATGTTCAACGGGCCGGAGAATCGTGTCGCAATGGCACAGTGCGTGGTTTTAAATGTACAACAATAAATTGAGAACTGTAAAACCGATCCCGACCGCTTGGAGGACCTCCTCACGCCCCTCTCGGCGAGAGGAGGTCATCCTGGCCCGGTTGCGGATCGGTCACTGCCGTTTCAGCCACCGTCACTTGCTCTCTGCCGACCCTGCACCGCCGTGCTCCTGCGGTGAACTGTTGACAGTGCGACATGTTTTACTGACTTGTGTTATTTTAATCATCTCCGTGTAGCCCTTCAGTTTCCGTCAACTCTGGAGGAAATTTTAGCTGATGACACACGAGCAGCTGCTCGAGTTTTGCGTTTTATCGACTTGGCCAACTTATCCAAGTTTATTTAACCCTTTTAATTGCCTTTCATCTCTCGTTTTAGCCGCTTGTTGATGTTCTGACAGTTGCCTTTTTTCGTTGAGATCATAGCGAATCTATGTTCTTGGCAGGGCGCTAATGACCATAGAAGTTGTGCGCCCTAAAACCACAAAAAAAAAAAAAAAAAAAACCAACAACACAGTCTCTCTCTCACGACTTTCATGTATTTATATTTGTTCGAGCCCAAGTACTTCCTTGTTAGTTTAAGTAGTTTGTAAGTCTAGTAGGGACTGATGACGAACGTTGTTTGGCCCCTTAGAATTACTAACATTTGAACATATGTTGCATGTCAGCGGGACAACACACAGACCCCAAGCGGAGAAAATATGTGACACGATTGGGATTCGAACCCGCGACTCATACGTGGCAACTCACCACGCTGTCCACTACACACAAAATGTTAAACTTATTTTGTTTTTGCCTCATCTGTGTGTAGAGTGTATACTGTATTCAGTAACTTAGCCGATCAGTTCTCGAGCAGAGCCCTAGATTGGTAGAACTCAGATCTCAGCCGGGTAATGTGTTTATGGCCGTCATCAAGGTTACCCGATTACAGTACAGTGTGCTGTACACATTATAATCTGTTATGTTAATGTGCCGTTCTGCCGGCCGCGGTGGCCGAGAGGTCTGCGGCGTGTCAGTCACGGTCTGCACGGCCGCTGCGGTCGAGGGTTCGAAGCCCCCCTCGGGCATGTATGTTTGTGCCGTCTTTATTATAAGTTAGTTCATAAGTGGTTTGTAAGTTTAGGGATTGATGACCCCGTAGTCAAGTTCCATAAGCTCTACAAACATTTGTGCTGTCCTGCACTCATATTTTCTGCAATTACCTATGCTTGTGATAACTGTATGTAATTGTGGCTGTTACTGTTATCATTAAACGTGTAGAAACATGATTTCAGTTTCGCTTAGCTCTGTAACTATTGCTTTCGGGGAAACATGGAGCACTGCTTAAAATGCTTACACTAAGTAAGACAGGGGTGGTTTGTTACCCCCGCAGGGCTTCTAACCACTATGTGGGGACCGAAAATGCTTCCACCGCTCCCTTTAACTCCCTTCCGACAATTGAAGAACATGCCATACACAATGTATTACAGTCACGAAGGATAATAAGATAGGTTTCAATACAATTTTCATCACAGGTTGAATCTGAAATGAATGTTTCTTCGTTGTGAAAGATTTATAATGGATTTATGTATTGCCACTTCATAATTTCCTAATAATGAATTTTTTACCTTCTACTGATAATGGCATTTGCAAAGTGGAATTAGCTGACTTGATGATTAAAAATTTAATTACAAATTGTGGCGTTCTTTTTACCTTTTTTAATGGATTTTAACGTATTTACTGGCCATGTTTTGTCTCTCAAAGACGTTCAGGTTTTATACTCTACACACCTTGTTACAGTGCTAATAATATTAATTGCTTACCCTATGACCTTCTGGCGTGCTTTCCTCCACATCTTCCTGTTTACTGCGCAAGCCACTTTAGACTGCATGACAGAATCTTCTATGTTCCAGTATTAGCGATGTTCCATGCTACTCCTTGCGCGTGTGTAATAAAAAAAGAAACAACAGACTGTAATGTCCCGGAAATCATCCTCGTCTCCCTTTCTTGCCTCATTCCTTCACAATATACGTATGCCTTGTAGGTTGCAGCATTTTCCTCCAGAAATATGCATTAAATTTCCCCGAACGTGTCTGTTACACTCCTCTAGAGACTATAAGGCGGGGGGGGGGGGGGGGGGGGAGTTTACTCTTAGTGCCGTGGTGGAGTCGCGCGTGGTTCCTCGCCGTCGGAGGTTCCAGTCCTCCCTCGGGTATAGGTATGTATGTTTGTCCTTCGGTTAGTTTAACTTAGTTTAAGTAGTTCGTAAGCCTAGGGACTGGTGAGTAAAGTAGTTAAGTCCCTTAGATTGACAAACTTTTGAACATTTGTTACTCTTAGTACCACCAGGGTTTTCAGAAACAATTGTGGGAAAACTAAGAGACATTCAGAAAAGCGGCACACTTGACTGCATAGTGCATCTCTTGGAGATTATATTAGTAATACGAGCCCAACGATCTCTATACTTCGTGCATGTCTGAACGTGTTGCTATAGATATCTATATTTCGTTCTCTGACTTAATTAGCACGGCTACTACAAATGTTCAAATGTTTGTGAAGCTTATGGGACTTAACTGCGGGGTCATCAGTCCCTAAACCTACAAACTATTTATGAACAACAGCACAAACATCCATGCCCTAGGAGGGATTTGAACCCCCGACGGGGTACGGCATCGCGCATCGCAGCATAATGCCTCAATCCGCTCGGTCGCTCCGCCGCGGCCCGGCTGCTAAGAAACGTTCCAAGAACGCGAAAAGAAAATGTTCAAATTCCGCTCCGATGCGGGGCTATAAAACATCAAGTATTGATATAAATTTCAAAACAAGAGGACAGAAAGCAATTCTTTTTCATGTACAAGCTGATGAAAATTCGGGTGCCGCGGTGGAGTGCCCGAGCGTTCTAAGGTGCCTAGCTGCGGAGCGCGCTACTGCTCGCCGTCGGAGGTTCGACTCCTCCGTCGGGGATGGCTGTATTTGTTGTGCTTAGCATAAGTTAGTCTAATTAGTTTGTAAGCCTAGGGACTGATAACGAGTGTATATCCTCCGCTATGGCTGCACTGACGGTACGACTATCCGTATCGTTGAGGCACGGAAGCCAACCGACATCGGCAATTTCTGTGGTTCCTGAGGCCGTGGCAAATATGGCAAATATGATGTACGAAGTTAAAAAGGAATATTTTCATCCTTATATATGCTTTCGACCATTCAAGAGACACATTGATCATGATAATAGTATCTACGTAACTACATTGAAATCATATGTCTGTAGTTAAGTTAGAGGTAATGACATCAATGACGAGCACTCCTGCTCTGTTGTAGAACTGTTGAATAATGACATTCTTATGTGACATTCTGGCTTTAATTGATTTTTCATTAAAGATCACAACGTACTCTTCAATGCTTTAGTTGTTGACAAAGAGATACGCAGGTATTTTGCTGGTCAGTAATTGGCGATTTAATCTTATACTAGTCCCGTTGGCAATTTACTGGTCCTGAGACACACTGAATGTATTCTTGGACAACTGTTTGTCTCTTTGTAAGATGCAATTGGGATGTTTATTTTCTGGCATACTGATGCAGGTGTTTGCTGATTGTGGGGTTAAGTGGGATAGTAAAGAGTGTCTTCGCGTATCCTCGCCATAGACGGCAACTCTTCTATCTCTACTATATGCACTAGACACACGGCCAATTATGCCTTCTATGGCTGGGCTTAATCATCCCCCAAGATGGGTAACCATCGTTGCACTTAAAGTAAACGCAAGCGAGCCTTTTTTAGGAGACAGGATCTGGCTGGGCGGAAAGTAAACTCAATTTCCGTAACGGCGCGAAAGGCTCGACAATGCCTCGTGCCGGAAAGGACGAGCGTTTTATGAATGTAAATGCTGTTTTCCGAGCCTGCATATGGATGAGGTTAGCGACATCTCCTGCTAAAGATAGTGCCGTGAAAATAAACGAAAGCTGTGTGCTGTTTACGCACGGCCGAGTCAACGTTTATGCAAGGCGTACGGCGAGAGCTCTTTATTTGGTAACGCTCTGCATGGCGCCAGCTGACAGCACCTCGCCTTGTTTGTGGTGCTTCTGTATTCAGTGACTTAGCTTTAGATCGGTGTGGCAGATTTACTACAGCGACTTTCTTTCATGAATGGCGTTACTTACATATGAGAACCAGACAGAACATTATGACCACCTATTTAATAACCCACGGCCTTCCCGTCGGAGGTTCGAGTACTCATATATATTTACAGGGTGATTGTAATTCAAGTTAAAGTTTTAAAACGCCGTAAAATAAAACCACTGGTCAGAATCACGTCAAATTGCTTCGAAAAATTACCAGAGAAGGGAGAAAACATATGGAAGAAGGAAACGAAATAGTGTGAAAATTAAATTTGCTTTATATGTAAGGTCCTCCCATACATGTTTCGCTGGCGTTGCAGCATCATCAGTGGGATATTTTAATTCGTATTGTCTGTCAAATTAACAATGGAATGATTGTTACTTTTGTACATTAACAGTGAAAACTACAGATAATTGTGAGACTACTATACATAGTTTCCTATTTTTATAGGTATGCTAGGCCTATCTTAATATCACATGTAGTTATGTTTGTGGTTCTTCCACTCACAAAACGTCACTGATAAATTGATTAATTGATTAATAGATGGCGCTGTATGTTTCAAAATATATACATGAAAAGACCGGTTATGCGCATGACTCATTGAAGTTTGTAATAGCCGGGGGGTAGACGGCGTTTCTGCATTTAGCGTCCGAGACGTTCACCATCACTGTTCCAATGCAGGATCGCGCTCTGCTTGTAAAGCTGTTTTACAAGAATGATGACTCGGCAGAAGTTCCGAATACTGAAGCGTTTGAGAAATGGCTTTGGTCCGATGACTGCACGAGTCTGGAGAAAATGACTCGGATATTCGAAAAGACGGGTTCCTTTGATGTGCAGCCTGGTAGAGGAGGAAACGAATTGATTCGACGTCAGTGGAAAAAGTGGCCACAGCAGTGCAGGAAGAGTCGAGTGATGAGTGCAAACGTATAGTGCACGGAGATTCAATCAAATGTTTTTAAACCTATCGGACTCAACGGCGTGGTTATTAGTCCGTAGCTTGCAAACTACGTAAACGTAATCTAACCTAAGGACAACACAAACACCCATGCCCGAGGGAGGACTCGAACCCCCGACGCGGGAGGCCGCGCCATCGGCAGCGTGGCGCTCCAGACGCTCGGATACTCCCGCGCGGCCACGGAGATTTGTTCGAATATTGGACAAGGTTGTGAGCACGGTCCGTGAAATCTTACGAAACATCCTTCTTTGTATTCATTCGAAATTACCCATCTGCTTCCTATTGACCAACAAGCAAGAGATACTTTCGCTTTACAATATTTTATTCATTTGAAAGTGGAAGATGAAGGGCCGTGGAAGATTCTCTGGGCAGGATGTCAATACTCAGAAATGTCGAATATGTGCAACAGAAAACCCACACGCATATTAACCAGTACTGCTTCAACCCGAAAAGGTCAGTGTGTGATGTGGGTTCAGGACACAATTTATCATAGTACCATTTTTTTTAAGAGACAGGGCTTCCAGTCCTGTTACCTGTACCGCCACTGGTAAGCGCTGTGAGTGTCTTCTGCGCAGCCACGTCATTCCAGCACTCGAACAATGTGGATGTGTCGATAGGATCATTTTGACGCAAGATGGCGCACATCCGCACATTTCAAATCCAACTTCCCCTCTTCAACTGTTGGCGGTCTCTGTCAGTCAACAGACGCGGTTGGCCTGTACGTTTTCGTACTCCACGTGTTCCTTCAGGTTTCCACTTCACTGTCACATCAGGAACAGTGGACGTAGAGATGTTCAGGAGTGTGGAAATCTTGCTTACAGACTTCTAACACAAATAATACCCAATCAACTGGCCACATTTGAGGTCCTTGAGTTCTGCTCTCTGACGGCTTCTAATGACTACTTAGGTAGCTAATACGAAGTAACTGGCAGTAGGTGGTAACAAACTTCACATAACATGAAAAGGTATGTTTTGGGGTCTCCGGATACTTTTGATCACATATAATCCGTGCCAAAGGTTGGATTACAGGCTGTTAAATGATCAAATATTTGTAATCGTAAAGGACAAAACTGCTGAGGTCATAGGTCACTAAACTTGACCAGTTTAACTAGTTTTAAGTGTAGTCACCGATGATCGTCCTTTAGAATTACAAATATTTGATCATTTAACAACCGGCACGAATTACACCGGCGACGCGTCTTGGCATGGAAACAATGAGTTCTTAGTAGATCGCTGGAGGCATTAGGCACCACATCTTCATACACAAGTCATCTGATTCCCACACATTTCTGGGATGAGCTCTGACCATTTGTAATCACATCCCAGATCAATCTACTTCAAATTCGGTTATTTGGGGAGCCAGCTAGTAGCCACTGTGTTTCTTCAATCACTCCACCACACCCCTGGTGGCCTTGTGACATGGTGCATTGTCTCGTTGATAAATGCCACCACCGTTGGGAAACGTAGTGTGCAACCAGCGTACTTCTTTGTCGTCATGATGCCTTGCACGAGCTTCACTGGGTACCTGGATGCCCACGTGAATGTTCTCCAAACATAATTGAGTCGCCGCCAGCTTCCCTCTGTCTTGTAGTACATGCATAGATCGTCGACTGCGGAGGCCCATCGTTAGGGGAGTTCTGTGTACTGTGCGTCGGCACACACTTGTACTCTGCCTGGCATTAAACTCTGATGACAGTTCCGCCACGGTTCGCCGCTTGTTCCGTTTTACCAGTTCGCATAGCCTACTACTTCAGACATCTGTATTGAGCGTTGGGTGCCCAACTTGTCGACATGTGGACGTGGTTTCTCTTGGGTTTAGCCATTTGTTGAAGACTCATCACGGCACTCCTTGAGCACCCGGCAAGTCGTCCAGTTTCCAAAATGCTCTTGCGGAACCTCTGGGCTATAACAATCTATCCTGGGTGAAACACAGATAGATGGCGCGCCTTCCACATACTACGGACATCTGACTAGCAGTCGTTCCTCGTCATAGGACGCTGCTAACGCCTAGACGAGTTTTTCTCGACAGTAGATAGGGGTCATAATATTGTGGCATATAAGTGTAGGTTAACAGCAGTCCTGTGAGATGTGAAATGTACATCGCAATACGTACATAATTGCTCGAAGGATTAACCAAAACAGAAAGAAATGAGGCACAGTAGAAGAATAAAGTGGAATAATTGTTGATGAAGTACTCTTCAGTCGGAGAGCTGGATGATGCAGTTCTCCACGTTCGCCTGTCCTGTACGAGCTTCTTCATCCTACATAAGTACAACAATATACAGTCGTTTCAACCTTATTACGTTACTCAGAACTACAACCCCTCCTATAGTTTTAACACTTTCACGTCCCTCCGTTGTAAAAAGATGATTCATTAGTGTCGCTGAAAAATGACAAGCCTCCTGGCTCGCAGGTTTCATGCCACCTTGCTTGTTCCTCCAATTAATGTCCACTCTGCCCGCCCCTTCTCGCAATTGCGGTTATATGGGAGTCCTCAATTACTTTGATATCGTTTTCCGTTTGATCATGATTACTCCATGGGTGAAATGACAGTGGTTACTGTGTCGAAACTTGGTTCGCTTCCGTTGAGGGAGAATCCGCTTTTGGTGAAACGTGCGGTTTTGCCGGACTGTGCCAGTTCTCATTGGTTTGGAGGAATGATTACTGCTACAGCGACTTAGGGGAACCTACTATTTGGAAAGATTGAGTGCGCTACCCAGTTTTTGGATTGTTTAGCGACGTCTCAGGTCTCAATCTGTACAAAAACGGATTTTCTGAACCAAACTTTACGTTACCATCGTTTCTGACGTCTCATGTCAAAGGCTACCCCTTGCTCGACAATATCTTCTTAGTATTTTTGAAGGTGTCCCAGTTGCTGCTGTGTGGGAACGTCGATCGAAACACGGCTTTTTCCCTGTCACGAGTATATGCATAATGAATCGTTAAAATAATGTTGCCATTTGTCTGTCGCCAGACGGGAGTTCCTGTAATAGACTCTAGTAGTAGCGTGTTTACTGAGTGGCTCTCTTCTCGCTTTATTTCAGAGAAGGAATTTATTTAAAACTGTACTTTCTGGCCCCCGGACCAAGTCTACCAACATTTATTTACGTTATTGACGGTTTCAGTCGTTCTGGTGCGGACGCTTGGAGAGTGGGGGCAAACGTATCAGCGACGAGGTCTGCGGAATCTGTCTTCTGAGCAGCGAGCATACCCGGGCCGGTGCAAGATGTCAGTTCACGAGTCAAGAACGGTATGACTATTGCTCCGCAATATGAGGAAGATGTTTCTTACGATAACCGTAAGGTCTGCTGTCGAAAGTTGAAAATTCGATGAAAGAAAGAAAATTTGCGACGATAGGCGAGATAAAAGAAAATTCGCCGTCGGCCTTTCGTGTGATTCAGGGAGAGGCGTAGCAAGACTGCTTTCGGAAGTGGAAAACGCGGTAGAAACAGGGTATCAGTTCTGGAGGAGACTATTTCTAAGCAGACCATTCGGAACGAATGAAAGGTAAACGTAGAAAAAATAATTTGAATAGGCCTCATAAGACAGGGTGGAAGATAGACACAAACTACCCAGCGAAATCATTCACGTTTAAAGAACCGACTTGAAATAATTACTCAACGAATGTACTGCTACAACGTCTATATTGCGTTCGTGTAGGGATTGCGTGTGCGAGATAGGCTAATTACAGCGCGGCCAAAGACGTTTGAACAGTCATTTCCGTACTCCACACGTAAAGAAAACTTCAAGAGATGTAATAATTGGCACAATGACGGGCACAAGTGGTTTGCGGAGTATGGATTAGATGCTTTATTGACTATCTCCGGCCATTGATCCGAAAGCCTCCATTAAGTCATTTCTGCTGAGTAAGACGTGCAGACGCAGCTTCCCCTGCTCGCCTTTCTCCTCGCCACAGAGAACAGAGCGGCGGACAAGTCCTCCGGCTAATGACTCGCAGTGGCAGCTGTCGCTTCCTGTGAAGTCTGCAGCTCGCGTGGGGAAATGGCGTTAGCGCTGCTGCGAGGGGACTTACAGCCCCGTGGAGACGGGGGGTGCGAAAGAACGCCCCCTGACGTCTGCTCGCTTCTCCGCCTTCGCTCGGAGCCGTTTCCTTGCGATGGGCTTGGTAGGGTGTCGAGGGCTCTTTGAAAGGACGAACAAACTCTTATCGCGAAACGGCAAATGTAACAGTAGCATCGCAGTCATGCCCCTGTAACATAAGCAAAGCCGAGAGACTGAATTACGTTGCAATTCTTCATATGCTCCACAATTAGCAAGGAAAAACGTAGCCAATTTCCGTGCGCTGCGCCGTACAAAAGGAGGTCCGACACAGTATTCACCTCACTGTATTCTTTCCTGTGGGTCCCTGGCCATGTGGGTGTGCCCGGGAATGAGGCCGCCGACACAGCAGCCAAGGCAGCAGCTCTTTTGCCTCGCATGGCTACCTTTTGCGTCCCATCGGACGATGTTCAACGGGCTCTTCGCCGGAGTATCGTGTCGCAATGGCACAGTGTGTGGCTTTCACTGCACAACAATAAATTGCGAACTGTCAAACCGATCCCGACCGCTTGGAGGACATCCTCACGCCCCTCTCGGCGGGAGGAGGTCATCCTGGCTCGGTTGCGGATCGGTCATTGCCGTTTCAGCCACCGTCACTTGCTATCCGCCGAACCTGCACCGCTATGCTCCTGCGGTGAACTGCTGACAGTGCGACATGTTTTACTGACTTGTGTTAATTTTAATCATCTCCGTGTAGCCCTTCACTTTCCGTCTACTCTGGAGGAAATCTTAGCTGATGACACACGAGCAGCTGCTCGAGTTTTGCGTTTTATCAATTTGGCCAACTTATCCAAGGATATTTAACTCTTTTAATTGTCTTTTATCTTTCGTTTTTAGCCTATTGTTGATGTTCTGACAGTCTACATTTTTTTAGATCATAGCGAATCTATGTTCTTGGCTGGGCGCTAATGACCATAGAAGTTGTGCGCCCTAAAACCACAAAAAAAAAAAAAAAAAAAAAAACCTCACTGTATTGTTGGCTCACGGGAACGAACAAAATTTAACGTAAATTTTACCAATACGAGTTACTGTTAGCAAATCAACGTAAATGGAGTCGGCTCCAAATGGTAAATGAAATCTCAATAAGATTTTATGGTTTAAGTTGCACATTAGTCCTAAGTTAGGATAGCGTCCGCCTCCGTATCTCAGCGGTAGCATCGCTGACTACCACGCAGGGGGCCCGGGTTCGATTCCCGGCAGGGGACTGGGTGTTGTCATCATCATCATCTCATCATCGTTGGCACGTAAGTCGCCCTCGCGTCGTCAAATAAAAAAGACTTACACTAAAGCGGCCGAACAAACCCGCAAGGGTTCTCCCGGCCAAGAAAGCCATACGCTCATTTCATTTCCAGGATAGCACCCTTTGGACAACAGACCACTTAACCGGTAAGTGTGCCTGGCAGCCTACATCGAAGGCGCACCTCAAGCTGCACACATTCAACTGCGAAGGATAGCAGACGATAGCCACGGGTACGCAAAGGATGACATCAGCAACATCTAACCTGCACTACTTCTTGCAGGTAGAGATGAAGGCAATAGACAGCACTGCATGAACCATCACTACTCTCGCACCGGATTGGCTGGAGCCGGCGGTATTCTGGCCCGCAGCCGGCGCTACCGTCAGTTTATCTCCGTATGCCAATTACGGAAAGACTCGTCTCCCTCGCTACGTCTCAGGACTGACGTAAGCTCTCGATCTTACAAGGAGACCACACGGGTATCGGATTTTAGAATTTATTTATTTTTATGGTACGTGAAGTTTAGCACTTAAATAACAATCAACCAAAGCCATTCGACGCAAATCTCAAACATTCTCGAGGAATGGAGTCGGAGGTTCGAATTCCACTGGGATATTTTTTCCGTTTTTGCATTCAGTAAAATAAACATTTTGGGATCTCAAATTCCACGTGTTGTCAGTTTTTGTTCATGTGTATGCTGAAAACCTTATCGCCACGTAATGGTTGAGTAGGTTAGCTGCTTGGAAATCCCCCTAGTAGCCACGTAGATAACTTTCCAAAAACAGCGTCGCAGCTCTTTACAGACTGAACAAAGACTACCGTCGTCAACTGTTAGTGAAGCTACTGTAAAATATGTAACTTATGTCTTTTGACGGAAACGTTCATTATTAACAACCTTTTCTATAAAACATAGAAAATTACGAATAAACAAAAATACGTGCACTTTTCGTAAAAATTACCATTAGATATTAAAATTGTGTATGTATTCGAATACAGTGGGAAAAAAATTAAAAAATCTATAACGACAGGATTCGCACCACCGATCCCAGGATTGGAAAGCCAGAACGCTACCATCTGAGCTACACCAACAGATGTTGCATCCATTTAATTATTCGTACTTACGTGTACTTTTCAAAACTTCGTAGTCGATTTTCTAGAGAATTTTTGAGAGTTGCGTCGTATGGCTTTGGCTGATTATTTGAGTTCTGAGCTTCACGTAGCATAAATATAAAGAAATTCTAAAATTCTATACCTATGTGGGCTGCTTGTTAGATCGGCTCCTCGTTGACTCGGCGCTACATCTACATGGGATACTCTGCAAATTTTATTTAAGTGCCTGACAGACTGTTCTTCGAACCACCTTTATACTATTTACCTCCCATTCCATTCTCGAATAGCGCGCGGGAAGAAAGAACACCTGAATCCCTCCGTCCTAGCTCTGATTTTGTATTTTATTCTGATCATTTCTACCCATGTAGGTGAAGTCAACAATATATTTTAGCATTCGGAGGAGAATGTTGCCGATTGGAGTTTCATCAGTAGCCCACGCCGCAACGATAAGCGCCGCTGTTGTAATGATTCCCATCCCAGATCCTGTATAATTTCCGTAACGCTGTCTCCACTGTATCTTGTCAATACAAAACGAGCTGCCCTTCTTTGGACTCTTTCGATGTCCTCCGTCAAACCCACCTGATAAGGATCCCACACTGTGCAGCAATAGTCCAAAAAAAGGACGAACAAGCGTAGTGTATGCAGTTTCTGTAGTAGTTCTGTTGCATCTTTTAAGGGTTCTGCCAATAAAACGGTCTCTGGTTCGCCTTTTCCAAGACATTATCTAAGTGTTATTTCCAGTTTGAAGTAATAGTAATTCCTAGGCATTTAGCGGAGTTTACGGCCTTCACTTTTGATTGATTTATCTTCTAAACAAAGCTAGTAAGAACTTCATTTCCGGACTCTTCTGTTAAACTTCAAATATTTCTCTATGCTTCCTTTAGTAGACCTTATGGACACTTTTCGTGTTCGCCATCTGGTCCAAAATATTATTCCGTGACGACGTGTACTTGTGTCTGAACGTTTTAGGCTGACTTGTGTAAATAACTTTGTCTTGTGCAGACTTGGGTGTTCTACAGTCACAACAGCCTAAAACATCTGTGTTGTTCGATGTGTTAGGCAGTCAACAGTTATAATGTTAATTAGTATGTACTTTTCTAAAATAAGAGAGGAAGAGGGACGACACTATCTATGTACGTAATTTGTAAGCGACGTCCGGGTATGGTTGATTACTTTACCGCAGATGCGATAATAATGTTTGACATCGTGCGGATTTCCGAAGTGGCGAGCATAAAGTGGTATAGACGGTAGGGGCGCTAACGCCGTAGTTTGGGGCGCACGAGAGGCGTGGTTAAGACAACCGCTGGTTCGAAGCTTGAGACCGGCACCGAATCCCAGCCCAGAACAAAAGTTCACTTGACGCCACTGAAATATTTAAATAACCTATTGCAGCTAGTCATTAAAAGTACATATGCGTAACGGCTGATAACGTGTCCGAAAGGCCGGCCGCGGTGGCCGAGGTGACTGAGGCGCTCCAGTCACGGGCAGCACGGCCACTACGGTCGGGGGTTCGAATCCCCCCCTCGGGCATGGATATTTGTGCCGTCCTAGTTTGTAAGTAGTTCATAAGTAGTTTGTAAGTTTAGGGACTGATGACCCCATAGTTAAGTCCCATAAGCTTAACAAACATTTGAACATTTCGTGTCCGAAAGGACAGACACCACACCCTGTATATAACTGTTGTAAGTCCATCCTCCTTGGCAAGGACGTACGACACTGGATAGGAAGAACCAATTTTCTTTCCCATTCTTCTGCTTATTCTTATTGTGAGTAACTTAGTTACATAAATTGGTAAACGGATTGTACGGTAATTCCAGAGCTGCTCTTGTTATCATCAAGATTGTGTGGATCTTTTTTTGAAGTGTTCCAAATTCGAAAGAGTGTTACGTTACCTTCGGTTTTATTTGTTAGCAAATCTTCTAAATGCAGGTGAAATTGTGACTCTAGTATAGGATCCCCGTCTGTCTTCCACGTCCTCTTCCTTCACGTCAGTTCTCTCTCCCTTCTCCGTCTTATGCCTACTGTAATTCAGCAGTCTGTCAGAATGGGAGAGAAAAATTGTTCCTACTAAAGCTCATTGCCAAATCTGAAAGAAGGTGTCACTGATACGAGCTCTAATCCGCGTGATCTTTGGATCAGTAGTGTGGACCACTCACTTTCTCTGTTGCACATACACCCCGAGTTTCCAAACAAAATAACGCAAAAAGCCATTGAGAGAAGAAAAGACGAAGACGTGTGACAGGTGTGCCGACCTTCCCCAATAGCGATCGTTGCCACGGCTCCCCCGTGTTCCCGCGCGCCTTACAGCAGATTATTGATCCGCTAGAACAGCCGCTCCTCCCTTCTTCCCAACTCTGACCCTCGCCAGATCCTCTCCCGGCAAGCGATGACTAACCCTCCCCCCTTCCATTCTCTCTTCATTTTCGCGGCGTTCTGAGGGGAACGTCGGGGAGGGATACCTTACTGGCGCCGTAATTTTATTGCGGGCACGTTCCGTTCTATTATTACCGTTCGTGGAAGACTCCAAAATGTTATTTCGCCGCCTGCCCTCTTCATATTAAAAATCGGAAACTTACAGGTGCAACATGCATATCATTAGAATACCGGCGTCCATCTAGATTTTGTGAGTTAGCCCGTTTTGCTGATAAGACATGCTATACAAGGTGTGTGGCGCAGTAGCGGCACGCAGCTGCTGTTACTCATTGTTACGTGTTTTTTTTTAAAGGTTACTTTAGTAGCGGTCTTGCAGTGGGCAAAGGGTAACCCGCGTTGCGACCTACTTTCCGAAAGGACGTTAGTTCATCAAAATTCACCTTGCATTCAGGAAATAGTTCTACATTGCGTCTGCAGGTCGTGTTCGTAATGAGGAAATCCGTTATTATGCGTCTACACATTTACGAATACTGGAAGTGTGTAAAAAGAAGAACCAAGACCTTCAAGAACCACCAGAACGCCTGAAAACAACGAGACGGTAAGGATGACGATTTTGAACTACCGCAAGCGATCTGGACGCAAACATGCAGCCGCCCTTGCAATTTCTGAACGCAGAGTGAGACGAATTCTTCATTAAGAGTTGACATTTCATACGCATAAACTGACAGTAGTGCACACACTTCATCCACGTGATTTATTTCATGAAAAAAAAAAATGCCTGTGAAGCCTTGATGGATGAGCTGCCACATGACACATCAGTGTTCTTCAGCGGCGAGGCACATTTTCATTTTTCTGGCTACGTGTATAAAAAAAATGTGATATTGCAATGGCACGAACCCCTGAGAACATAATGAGACACACCCGCATACAGAACGTGTGATTTTTTGCTGTGCACTATCTAAAGTTGGCAATTGGTTCATGGTTTTCGAAGAGATCGGAAAGGCAGTGACGTCACGTTTGAGCGTTATGTTCACATGATAGAACAGGTGTTTTTTCCTCTCCATAACTCGAAGAAATGGATGGCAGTGATGTTTGGTTCCGAGAAGATGGCGCCAGAGATCACACGACACGAACGTCGATGAGCATGTTGCGCGAACACTTCCCCGATCGTCGCATCTCTGTGAGGTGGGCGATCTGCAGTGGCCAGCACGCTCACCAGGTTTAGCGCTATGCGACTTTTTATTAGTGGAATATCTCATAACCTTGGTGTACACCAATCGTCCGCAGACGAGCTACAGATCAATATTCGTGTTACTATCGCCAACATCGACAGAGACAGCCGGCCGCGGTGGCCGACGGGACTGAGGCGCTCCAGTCACAGTCTGCACGGCCACTACGGTCGGGGGTTCGAATCCCTCCTCGGGCATGGATATTTGTGCCGTCCTTAGTATTAGCTAGTTCATAAGTAGTTTGTAAGTTTATGGACGGATGACCCCGTAGTTAAGTCCCATAAGCTCTACAAACATTTGATTTATTTATTTTTATCTTTTTTTATTTTTTTCGGCAGAGACATGTTGGAAAAAGTTGACCGAAATTCCGATTTCGGCTCTCCCAATGCATTCAGCAGAACGGAGGCCACCTTCAAGATATCATTTTCCAAACTTAATGGAACAAAACTTTAGATGATACTGTTTGTAAAGACAAAAGATATAAACTGTTGTCTCTAATACTTTCGGACTTATGACCTTATATATATGGAAGTTCCCGCGCCGCACCCTGTACAAACCGCGACGCAGCTTTTGGAGACGTACATGTTCGTGTGCTTGGGTTGAGGAACTCTTCATGGCATCACCGTTAATGCAGTAATAGCAACAGGAAGTTTCACATATCTGTAGTGGTGGATCCTAATTATTTCTCAGGCTGCACAGTAATCCTGCCAAAGAATAAATTAATATAAGAAAAGATTTCTTCAGTCCCATTGATCGTCTCTAATGGAGACGTTAAACCATAATCTTAGTTATATCCCATTAGTTGTGAGACTTCATTTCACACCGAGTCCGATGTACATCTCTTGATTGTATTGAAAATACTGTGTCGACATTTTTAAAGTGAAGATTCGGAATAAATCTGCAGAAGGTAGTCTATGTAATGAAAAGAAAGGACACCTGACGAAATAAATTACGTTTACTAGTATGTACCGTGGTTACCACAAAGTTTTTCCCACTAATCCGTTCGAAACTAAACAGTGTTTAATGTGAGAAACAGTGTTTAATGTGAGAAACAGTGTGATCGGCTGACAGAAAAAATTTGGGTTGTTACACCAGTTATGGTATGAAATGTAATTAATTTTAGTTTATTCGCAGAAGGAAGGCTAACTATACCTATACGGAAGTGGCGTCTCTAGATAACCGAATAAACTACTTTAATTTCAATTACAGAAACATGGTTACTCCGCAGCTGTAAGTTTACGATGAAAGTAGACTAAATTTATTCGTCACGTTTGCCCATTTTCAGTTTTAGCGGCATTTTGAAATCATACTAAGAAACGGAAAATACGATCCCGAAGACACCATGGATGACGTATTTGTTAATTGGTGTCTAAAATTGCAGCCTCTAAGGTCGCAAATGATGTAAGTTTTAAAATTTGTCAAAAATCTTCTCGCACTCCGTAATAATGATGTTGAAATTAATAACTGTCAATCATTTATTTCCCGAACTTTATTACATCAGGTTTCATCTAGTCACTCACTCGATGGCTAATCCATGTTTTAACGGTGCTATAGCATACCATTTATATCGAATCTCAGTTACTTAACGACCCATAGCCTTAGTGACAAGAAGCAGATGCTGTTGGTTGTGGTTTTTCGGAGGTGGACCAAACATGATTTGCTCAGATGCCGAGATAAATAATCCTGCGAACATGAATAAATCATGGAGTTTTCTGATTGTTCAGTTGCAATAAAATCGGAATCCCTCAGAAATAGTTGGCAAGTCACTCTTTAAATATCTTAACGTCTGATTTTAGTGCTTCATTTGCAATGTTACTGGTACAGTTGATATATTTATGACCGAAGCACTCTCAGTATCACTGAACCGTTATTTCCTCTCAAAATCGGCGAAACAGTCACGAATATGCAGATGTGCATGTTTTTGTCATGCAATGATTCGCTCATTGGTGAGGTTGCCTTTCTTTGCAAATAACTGTGAATTAATTTCTTCCTGTCAGTGTGACAACTTTTTTTATTTTATTATTATTATTTTTAATGAGATTAAACTAGAGCGTAATTGCATACTGTTTGTCTGTTTCAGGTAAGCACCACTCGCCGGATCCACATTTCTAAACGACACATTGTAAGTTGCTGCATATTACTCTCTGTACTCTACAACTGCTTGGAAAATGAAGTTATTTGTCAGATTAGACGACGCCTCATCGAACAATGTGGCGCAATTGACCCATGTTCCGGAGAATCTCGATGAAACCCTCATCTGGCCAACGAAACTATTTATTGCAATTTCCCAAAATCATTTAAGAGAAATGTTAAGATGTTTCTTATCCATTCCAGGATGTATTTCATGTAAGAAATTGAAGACAAAAATTCACTGAAGGTATCACGTAGGTGCTTAAACATGTCTGGGTGAAGCAACACAAAAAGTGTCTTGCCTAAGGCGGAATCCCTCTCCATTTGTACTCAGTTTTCTAACTACTTGGTCGTCAAAAAAATCCTAATCTAGTCCCATCCTCTCACCTCGGATTGAAGTTAGTTTTACAAATATTAACATAGTGTGGTTTGTAGTAGCAAACTTTTAGTAGTGGTGCAAAGTTTTGCTGGAGTAGAAACATGTGCATCGTTATGATTTATTTTTATAAATTTGGTTACTAATTCCAGCTGATGGGTCTTATGTTACCGATTTCTAATTTTTTTTTTTTTTTTTTTTTTTTTTTGTTAAGCTTATGGGACTTACCTACGGGGTCATCAGTCCCTAAACTTACAAACTACTTATGGACTACTTACGAACTAGGACGGCACAAATATCCATGCCCGAGGGAGGATTCGAACCCCCGACCGTAGTGGCCGTGCTGACCGTGACTGGAGCGCCTCAGTCACCTCGGCCACCGCGGCCGGCCTCTAATTATCTGTTCGTCGCTATCTCCAATGCAGCTTAGAGAGAGAGAGAGAGGGGGGGGCATAACTCTGATGTTGAATAAAATGCGTTCGTACTATAATTTAAGAGCGGAAAATCATGCGTTCTTAATTTTACATTCTGAAATTACTGTACGTATCTTTAATGACGTCAGTATAATAGAGTTTATTTTTTGGGAATTTTGTAGTTTCTTTAAGATGAGATGTCTATCTGATAGCTGTAACAGTGGGCGGAATTAATGCGTTATGTATGTTTAGTCTGAAATTCCTAATAAGATCGTTGGGAATTTCTGTCGCTGAGGCAGACAATACATTTGGTATTTCTCGCGCCACGCCATCGGTTTTTCGTTCATCGATCACTGTCACTAACTCTGATCCCCAAGACGGATGGCTGGCTGATGTTGTGGCAGCACGGAAAATATATTTCATAAAAAAATGGGGCCGCTATTTTCGTTACGACTCAGTTTACTTTCCCCGCCCCCCCCCTCCCCCACTAACATAAACAAAAACTGATAATAATTTAACGATACTTACCTTCGTATTATTGGTTGTAGTATTATCAGAAAAGTGTTTCCCTTTCATGTCTTCTTCATCGCATGATATTTGCATCTAAAGCATTGTTTCAAAAAGTGGGGAGTAGGAAGTCTCTTGACTCCAACGATGACATAAATGAGACTAACAGTGGACATTTTTATGTTCTTTGCATTACCAATACAATACATTTGTTGAAAATGAGGGTATGACCGCTTCGTGCTCGTCATTCGACTTTTTTGTAACATTAAACGATCAGAAACCTCCGACTTGGATCCAAACGGGTTATGGTGAAACATCTTTCTGAAGTATTTATTACTGTAGTATGAACGAGACATTACAAGTGAGTGAAGAACTTAGAAATTTAAGCTAGTCTTTTGGATTCAAAACATCAGAAGTTGTATTCTGTAATTCCCTTGCGATCTCATTAACCTCCATACTGGCATAGTCTCCTCTGCACATAAAACGCCACCGTTGCTTTTGTTGCTCTGCCACGATAGTTGCTCGCCACTCTTGGCAGCG
Organism: Locusta migratoria; assembly: GCA_026315105.1. NCBI lineage: Eukaryota > Metazoa > Arthropoda > Insecta > Orthoptera > Acrididae > Locusta > Locusta migratoria. Next base: position 136,564,233 of record CM048745.1, read on the forward strand.
CAGAACCCCATTCCCTTCTAGAACTGTGTGCTCATTTTAAGTCGTTTGTACCAACTCCAGGCTTACGTATAAGTCATTTTTATTGGATGTGAAATTCTGGAACTTCAGACACACATATCGTATCTTTTTTGTTGCAACTAGAATTGCCGGCCGCGGTGGCCGAGGGGACTGAGGTGCTTCATTCACGGTCTGCACGGCCACTACGGTCGGGGGTTCGAATCCCCCCCTCGGGCATGGATATTTGTGCCGTTCTAGTTCGTAAGTAGTTTGTAAGGTTAGGGTCTGATAACTCCGTAGTTAAGTCCCATAAGCTTAACAAACATTTGAACATTTGCAACTAGAAATGAAAATCGAATGTTTATGCAGCATCTCACTACATTTCGACTCGTGATTCGCTCCATGGCATAGTTGTAGAACGAACTACCAGGGGCCATGCACGTGTAGACAAAAAATAAAATAAGTAGCAACTTAAGAGACTTTTCCTATATCGCTGTACTGTAGGTGTTACGAGAACACCATGAAGACATGGGAAAATTTGTGCCGCCCGGGAATCGGACTCGGCTTTACATACACTCTGCTTGGCAATTCCGTCTCCCTGTTAGGCTTCCCGTCCGATCCAAATCCCATACGTCGCTTCTAACGTAGCTGTGACCTCTTTTTCGCCGCATTTCACTGTGTTCGCGCTGTGGCTTCGCACTCGGGAGTGCATCTGCACTAAAAATAACCACTTTTGTCTAGTCTGGCTGTATACAGTTTTTATTTGCGGTATCTGTATTCTCGAACATGTGAGTCCTAAAGTATGGCCACGGTAAATATGGACACCCCAAAGTCCTATCGGATTAATTCGTACGTGCGATACGATGCCAAAAGAACAGATTTCCAAGGCGATCCACCACAATTTCAGGTTTTTGCCCATGGCACCAACGACATCAATGATTTCCACTTGGGTACTCCGGGAAACGTTCTCGGATGGACGAGTTTATTAAAGAAACTGCTCGTGATAATCGGGAGGTCCTGGTTCGAATCCCCGTCCAGCATTACTTTTAAAGGGTCAGAAAATGACTGTCCATCTTACAAAGTACACCCGGAGGTGGAAAATTCACAATAGCGAATAAATATCGGCTAACCACCGAGCTGTCTCTAAAATCTGTATATCTTGTAAACGAAGGCTTACGCGGCCGTTGTCATTGTTTGTAAAATTCTTCTCGGTGTTGGAATTTGATATATTGACGATGCGGTCCAACACCCAGAAGAGTTTTATAAACAATCTGTATATCTTGTCGTTCATGCAGTCCTCTTCTGCAACCCCGTAACGTACGATCAAAGTGTATGAATGCTACCTGGTGACGTTACGCCCACGCGAGGAGTTGAAGTATGTAAGCATAGTGGAGTCGAACTGGACGACCATTCTATTGACAATACGGGCAGAAAATGGGGCATTGCAATGGCAATGACTATTTTCACCGATGATAGTTTGAACCCGGCATTTGGGAACTAGCATCTCGGTGAAACTGGTTAACTGTTAGCGTGCTACTGTCGCGAGTATCTGTGAAAGATGGTTGAAGAAACTTCGAATAGGGCAGAAGATGGTAGGTTGAATGTCGATACCTCATCACAAAACTTGGAGCTCGAAGGTTAGGCGGCGGCGACCTGTAGCGGATCTGAGGGCAAGTATAGCGCTGATGCAACCAAAAGTGTTGCGGAGCTCTCCGTTCATTTTACAATGAACATTGGGTTCCATAGCTGCCGACCTCTAATTGTTTATATCTTGGTCTAAGGGTTTCATCTGCATTGGTCATGGGATAGTTGAGAGTCGACCCACGAATTTAATGTTACTCCTCTCCACAAAAGCTTTGTATGATCATAAACAAAGCTGGACTCGGTCATTGTTTTCCCAACTCTTACGTGGTACAACTTGGAGACCTTGGTGCCATAAAATTCAAGCCACGTCCTGTCTATCCTCATCCATCGTCGAAGGTCGGTCCTGAACCTTCGTTTCAGGTGGCTTGCCTGATAGCGAACAGGGCTAATAAAATTTCATTTACAATATTTTTCGAACTTACTTGCCGAATTCAAAATTTTAAAATACTTTCCAAATCTAAAGAGGTAAAAATCGTAAGTCGAACACGATCAGGGAAGTATTAAAATAAAAATGTTAAAATGTTTGTTAATCCTAAGAGACTTAACTGCGGGGTCATCAGTCCCTAAACTTACAAACTATTTATGAACTACCTTATACTAAAGACGACACAAACATCCATGCCGGAGGGGGGATTCGTACCCCCGACCGTAGCAGCCGTGCTGATTGTGACTGACGCGCCGCAGACCGCTCGGCCACTGCGGCCGGCATTTAAAATAACAAATCGTGTAATTTTCTTGAAGCTAACTGCACACAAATATTCCAGTATTCCTCATCCAATACGCTACTCGAAATGAAGACTTCCAAAAAACTTCACGTATAACTTCAAACACTTACGAAACGGTTCCTCACCGAGACCCCTACAAAATGAAGAAAGGAAAAAATTTGATCAGTTACTATATATTTGCTGTTCATGATATCAGACTTCATCATCTGTCACGATATTTTATTACGTTAAGTATTCACTCTATTCCAAACACATTTTGGCGACCGAAGCACCATATACCATTTAATGCACCCTCTAAATTTACAATTGTATGGCACATACTTCCGGACATATGATGCGTTAGACGCACGCTTGAAAAATACTCTCTATACTCTCTGCGTAATTCGCATACAGTGATGTTCAAAGTTATTATTTCTTTAAATGCTATTACTAATATATTTTACATTTCGTTTGTAGGTACGGATATCAGTGATTGCAACTCTGTGTACAGCAAACACTAAGGAAATGGCGTCATAAATAGAGATGTTTCAAAAATGTTCAAATGTTTGTATAACTTATGGGACTTAACTACGGGGTCATCAGTCCCTAAGCTTACAAACTACTTATGAACTAGCTAAGACTAAGGACGGCACAAATATCCATGCCCAAGGGGGTGATTCGAACCCCCGACAGTAGTGACCCAGAGGACCGTGACTGGAGCGCCTTAGTCCCCTCGGCCACCGCGGCCGGTAGAGATGTTTCAGAGACATGTGTTTCCTTAAAATGTAGCGCAAATTACACACCCTGTGTTCAGACAATATTTGTAATGTGAGTGCTGTTTGACTGACAACAAACATTGAAAATAATTTCAATCCTTTTGTAAACTTTTATCACTTAATGTACTCATCGGCAAGCATAACGAAATTAAAGCGCTATAATGATAGTTGCATTGTATTGGGAAGACCAAACACACGTCAGCGTCCTCCGCGGGGCTTTGATGGTCATGCCATAGAGAACATTCACCTGGGCTCCTAAGGGATATGCGACTGTTGTACAACTCTATAGCTGTCGATTACCCGAACCATCGTTATTCCTTCATGCCGGTTTTCATCCCCGACTGCATGAGCATTGTCCATCAGAATAGCTGTGCTCACCAGGCTGGAATACTTCTTACCATTGTTAGAGCAGCTTGAAAGTGAACTCAAGTGGACGTCTTTCGCGTCATCCGTTGGAGCATATTTGAGAGGCCCTCATATCGAACGTTTCGCATAAATGGGGAGAGGGTGGGGGGTGGTTATCCTTGTGCCCTCTACAACGTCGGCTGAGTGTCCTCTACTGCTTCCCTGCTTTTGCAGCGTCTGTTTACATTCCCGCGGTGGATTCGGAATGACGGAGACCACGGCGTTGAGGTGCAGAGGGCGAGGCGAAGTGATCTGCGCGATCCATCACGCGTCTCGCCCCAACGGCAACGCCTGGGTAGGAGGAACTCGCGGAGGAAATCAATTTAGAGCAACGCGTGTGGGGAGAGTGAGGGCGCGCCCCGCTCTTGACCAATGTAAGGGGGTGTTCTCTCTCTCCCCACTGCAAGGTCGTCTCCGGGATCAATATTGCAGCAGCCGTAACGTAGCCCACATACTGCGCTCTCCCGACTTTATGGCCGCCGTGCGACGGACCACGTCTCGACATTTCCGTGGATCGCCAGTGCACTAGGCGGCATCAGGGAGCTCTCAACTTTTCTAGGTCGCGGTACCAAACTTTACGATGCTCGCTTCTGACCTTCGGTCTTGAATCTTCTTTCTGCAGCTACAAAATGGCCAAAATAGAATTTCTAATTATTGATAACAGGATCTTTAGCTATGGAGATTTAAAAAAAAATGTAATTGTTTTGTATTCTTCAAAAAAATACTAGGCGCGTCCAGAAAGTAAGTTCCGTGTCAATTTATCTCCGCTGCAGCGCTGCGATTGCAGTTCCGCACATGCGCTGTAGACGATGTGTATCAAGGAGAAGAACGTGCACCATTTGGATATCGCTGTCAGTTACTTACGGCCGGCCGCGGTGGCCGAGGGGACTGAGGCGCTTCAGTCACGGTCTGCACTGCCACTACTGTCGGGGGTTCGAATCCCCCCTCGGGCATGGATATTTGTGCCGTCGTAGTTCGTAAGTACTTGATAAGTAGTTTGTAAGTTTAGGGACTGATGACCCCGTAGTTAAGTCCCATAGACTATACAAACAAACAAACAAACAAAGTTACGTACGCTTTGTTGTACTTGTTTGAAATGTCGGCGTCGATTGAAAATCCCGCCGCCTGTGAAATCAGGTCGGTGATTCGGTTTCTGAATGCGAGGAAAGTGAAACCAAGTGAAATTTTTCGGCAAATTTGCGATGTTTACGAACCAAATGCGATGAGTGATTCGATGGTGAGAAGATGGGTCCGACAGTTCAATGGCGGGCGTAGTGATGTGCACGATGAAGAACGAAGTGGGCGTCCACCTTTGGTTACAGAAGAACTGGTTCACGTGATTGATGACAAGATTAAGGAAAACCGTAGGTTTACAATTAGTGCTCTCGCTGTGGACTTCCCCCAAATTTCACGATCACTGATGCATGACATTGTTACCAAACAACTGAAATTTCGTAAACTTTGCTCACGTTGGGTACCATAGATTCTCACTGAGCAACACAAAACACAACGAATGGGTAGTGTACTTGAGTTTTTGACCAGTTATGCTGAAAGCGGCGAAGAATTTCTGAGACGAATAGTCACAGGAGATGAAACGTGGGTTTCTTGCGAATCCTCTGAGAGTAAGCGGTAATCAATGGAATGGAGGCACACTTCATCCCCAACAAAGGTAAAGCCGAAGCAAATCACCTCGGAAAATGATGTGCACAGTGTTCTGGGACTGAAAGAAACTGTTTCCAACTGGTTGAAGACACAGGCGGCAGATTTCTATGAAGAAGGTATACAAAACCTGGTGCCACGCTATGACTTAATGCCTGCAAAATTTCGGCAGTTATGTGGAAAAGTAGTTTAAGAGTTGTAGAATTTTGTGCAATAAAAATTTCTGCTGTATCTGTGTAGAATTTCATTTTATTACCAAACGTTTTTTTATTCTTGACTAACACAAAAGTAGCTCAAAGAAACAGTGTTAAGTTACTTAATCAGACGTGTGTAGGGCCATGTAAACAATTTGACATGATTTTTTAAAAATATAATTTCTTGCCTATAATATTATTGTCCAAAACAAGCGCATGGATTCTGCAAAGCCGGCCGCGGTGGGCGAGGAGACTGAGGCGCTCCAGTTACGGCCTGCACGGCCACTACGGTCGGGGGTTCGAATCCCCCCTCGGGCATGGATATTTGTGCCGTCCTTAGTATAAGGTAGTTGATAAGTAGTTTGTAAGTTTAGGGACTGATGACCCCGTAGTTAAGTCCCATAAGCTCTACAAACATTTGAACATTTGATTCTGCAATACAAATAATGCAGTGTTGGTCCTCTGGCTGTAAAAGTTATTGTATTTTGGGCTATTTCATGTCAAACCTTGAAGACTAGTTATTTAGGTTAAAAAACTAGGATAATCTTATAGTTTCTAGGGGTTCGTCAAAATCATGATTCATCCAGTGAGGTAAAATCGTAAGAATATCTTCGTGTCCATTATTGACGCTTGATATATGTTAGAAGTATGTCAGTTATGATTATTTCGATACATTTTTATTTTCACATTGCTGGAGAGCTTTTGTATGTTTAGCTGAGGACAGTTATTTGCCTTTGCAGTTACGCTTTGATGAATGTTCAACACCTCTTAAGTTTTCCAAATTAATAGAGAACTAATTAACGAGATTTAGTAGTGTTTCTCAATTACAAAATAAAAAAGAAAACTTATAAAGTGTTCCACATTTTGATAAATTTTAGTGATTATAGTAAATTAGATTGAAAATGTGAATCTCTTTATCTATGCAGTTCACTCAGGAGATTTGGAAATCATTGCGTCTAATATATGTATATTGGAGGGATATCTACACTGGCACTTCGCTGACGCTGCAGGAAGTGGTCAAACGATTTTTTCGCACACTCTAGTTTAGTGCTTTACCGCGGATTCAAAGTAGTCTTTTCATTGTAGTACAACTCTGAGGAACACGGTATCTAGGCTACTATTGCTTTTGTTGATATAGTTTCAACATACAAGCGCGAAACGAATCATATGAAAGACGTGTGACTGTAAACACCACTCACGGATTAGGGCTTCGAGCTGTCCCGACTCGCCGACTGCGTCTATCACCAACTCCTCCAGCCGTGATAGCCATTGGATGAAGCCTGATGGGGCTGAGTGGACCCTACCTCAGAAAAAATCATCAGAGGCTGGTAATCTACTCGGGTTCAAATTCAAATGATTGTACAGCTTATGGGACTTAACTACGGGGTCATCAGTCCCTAAACTTACAAACTACTTATGAACTAGCTAACACTAAGGACGTCACAAATACCCCCGACCGTAGTGGCCGCGCAGACCGTGACTGGAGCGCCTCAGTCCCCTCGGCCACCGCGGCCGGTTAGTCGGGTTCTTCTGCACCGAAGGCAACGACGCTTATTGGAACTTAATCTTGCTGTTGTGGTGTCAGATTTTTTGGTAATAGTTGGTCTATCACTTGCTGCTATTAGCCAATTACAGCAGTAATTCGTTATCTAAAGAAAGGGACGTTATGTTGCACATTTGCCGGCGAATCGTCTGAACTCTGTTTTGAGTCGGGAATGGCATTATCCGTCTGTGAAAAGATCGTAAACGATATAATTTCGCATTTTCGATTATAAGGTCGATTATTGATGTAGCTGCAAATTTGGCGGTTTGAAAAAGCCATTCGTCAGAAGCTTCGTATGAAAGTTAATTGGAAACAGCCTAAAAACAGGGTTCGTGTGTACGGTAATAAACGTAAATAGTTAAATTTGATCGCTATGAAAAAGCGCTTGCCGCAGTGAGAAAAAGTATTACGAGTCAAAAGGCTCAGCCGCGTGTGAAATTGTGTTCGTGTGCGGCAATGCTTGCACGATCAGGCGCACGTAATATGCTGCGAGCTGCCGTCCGTGTGGCTGCTTCCGTTTCTCGCTCATGCCCTCACTGCCATGTTAATGCAAACCGGATGATCGCTACCGTTTAATGAATCACAAATGACGATATTTATGTCCCTTTTATTAATCCATTAATCTGCTACAGGTAATACCGATGATAGTGATAAAAATGTACATCTCGTAAGCATAACGCCTAGTGCTTGGAAAGGTGGACCAGGTCTGCATTGCAGTCACTCGACGGAATGACCAGCACAAAATTTTTGAGTTAAGCACCTTAGGCTTTAGTGCTCATCTATACGAGCGGAAATAGCGGAAAGGTGACAACGCTGAGAACTGGGAGTTTAATTTGCAAACAAAATAGAGCGCTATAAACACCGCGTTTCAATTTTATATCAGTGTCGGGTGTAAACTACACACTACTAGCTTGGCTAGCTTTTTGTTATATCACAGCTTCAAAATGTCAATATTCAATTAGATTGCGCCAGGGTAGATGTGTTAGAAGGACGAGACGGGTTACACATTCGGTGCTTGCAAGTGGATTATGACCAGGTCTATTTTATTTACTTTTTCATAAGGCCGAATGTACGTAGACAAATCCTTTCATTATTGCCAAGTATCGGCTGAAGATTGCTTCTCAACTCAAATATACAAGGTCATTAAAAAAAACTAGCTTTGTGGACTTTTGTAGAGGAGAGGGTACATAATATTTGCAAAAGAAATGCATGTCAGAAAATGTTATCCAACTATGCTGTGAACACTTCCTAACCTTCGAAATTTTGAAACAAACGTATTCTGCTGCAAGCTCTTTCCGTGTTTTGGGAGGAGGTACCATGGACCAGAACAAGGAAAAAAGGCCAGGAAATTGGGCTCTTAAATCGCGTGCCTTAAGCGATATGGCTACTTCTTTATTCAAGATATTATGAAAGACATCTCTTCTAGTGGTAAAGTGCTCGTAGCTGTTAACATACGCATTTTGGAGTCCATGTTTACTAGAAGATTATTATCTTGTTTCGGTCCATACTATCCCCTCCCGTAATAAGGAAAGGAAATAACTTTCAGTAGAAGAGATTCGCCACGGTGCAGTGGGCGAGCGTTCAAAGACGTCTTGCTGCGGAGCGCGCCGCTACTCGCCGTCGGAGGTTAGAGTCCTCCCTCGGGCATGGGTGTATTTGTTGTCCTTAGTATAAGTTAAGCCGTGGTGGAGTAGTCGAGCTGTCTAAAGCACCTTACTGCGGAGCGCGCGGTTGCTCGCCGTGGAGGTTAGTCCTTCCTGGTGTGTGTGTGTGTGTGTGTGTGTGTGTGTGTGTGTGTGTGTGTGTGTGTCCGTAGGTTAGTTTACCTAGTTTTAAGTAGTTTGTAAGCTACGGACTGATCACCACGCTGTTTGGTCCTATTGATTTTCTGACATTTGATCAGTAGTTTGTAAGCCTAGAGACTGGTGACCAGAGTAGTTAGGTCCCACAGATTTACAAGCATTTAGAAGAGATTCGTTTCAATTGAAGAACTCGTGGCGTCAATGGATGATAATTTCTGACGTCTTAAGAGCCTCGTTGTGTAATAGACGAAGAAAAGTTGTACTTTACGAATAAAAAATGTCACTTTAATTTTCTATTTGTGCATTTATATATTGCGATGTTTTGATTTCCACTGCAGAAAATATTGTCGACCTCGTGGTTCCACGCCGCGGTGGAATGGCCGTGCGTTGTAAGGTGCCTTGCTACGGAGCTCGTTGTTGCTCGAGGTTCGATCCCTTCTTCAGGCATGGTTGTGTGTGTTTTCCTTAGTATAAGTTAAAATAGTTTGTAAACGTAGAGACTGATGACCACAGCAGTTAGGTCCTTTAAGTTTACAAACATTCATTTGTGGTCTCATCCGTTCTAGCGCTAGATGGCTCTCGCGCTAGACCAGTACTACAGCTCTATACAAAGAAAGCAGCGCCAACTCTGCAGCGGCCACCGTTGTTGAGCCATAGCGCATTGAAACTAGTTTATAATCACTGTACGACGGAAGTGAAAGAGCAGTTGCTATCTTAATGGTTATATACATACACACCTAAGCGCAGTATTGTGTCAGTGAATGCTAGATATAGCATTCGACACGGAGAAATTTGTAATCCGTCTGCTACTAAAGCAAGTTCGTAGAAACAGGCTTTCATTTGATTCCTAGCAGGAATGAAATCACAATAAATTTCTGTTCAAATGAATATTCGGTAAACATGTTTTTTTCGAGAATCTATTGTCACCCTGAAATAAAGTGCGTTACAATAAGCCTTACGGAACAACAGATTTATGACAAATGAAGGGTGCAATTACGATTATGTTACATCTACATGTGATACTTTGCAAATCACATTCAAGTGCCTGGCAGAGGGTTCATCGAACCACCATTATACTGTTTATCTCCCATTCCATTCTCGAATAGAGCGCGGGAGGAAAGAACATCTGAATCTCTCCGTTCGAGCTCTGATTTCTCGTATATTATTCTGATGATCATTTCTACCTATGTAAGTGGGAGTCAACAATATATTTTCGCATTCGGAGGAGAATGTTGGCGATTGGAGTTTCGCAAGTAGCTCACGCCGCAGCAATAAGCGCCGTTGTTGTAATGACTCCCATACCAGATCCTGTATCATTTCCGTAACGCTGTCTTCCCTGTATCGTGAGCTGCCCTTCTTTGGACTCTTTCGATGTCCTCCGTCAAACCCACCTGATAAGGATCCCACACTGGGCAGCAATAGTCCAAAAATGAACGGACAAGCGTAGTGTATGCAGTTTCTTTAGTAGTTCTGTTGCATGTTTTAAGGGTTCTGCCAATAAAAGGGTTTCTGGTTCGCCTTTCCCCAGACACTATCTACGTGTTCTTTTCAGTTAAAGCTGAAGTAATAGTAATTCCTGGGTATTTTATGGAGTTTACGGCCTTCACGTTTGATTGATTTATCTTGTAAACAAAGTTTAACAGATTTCGTATCGTACTCATGTGGACGACTGCACACTTCTCATTATTTAGCGTCAATTGCCAATTTTTACACCATACTGGTATTCAGATCGTTACGCAGATGGTTTTGATCTTCAGATGATTTTACTAGACGGTAAATGATGGCGTCATCTGCAAACAACCTAAGAGAGCTACTTTTCCCTTAAATAGTTTATGTAAATAAGGAACAACAGAGGACCAATAACACTACCCTGTGGAACGCCCGATATCACCTTTGTTTTAGTCGATGCCTTACCATCGATTACTACGAACTGTGTCCTCTCTGACAGGAAATCCGCTATCCAATCGCACAATTTGGGGCGATATACCATAACCACGGAATTTGATTAAAGCCGTTTGTGAGGTACGGTGTCAAAAGCCCTCTGGAAATAAAGAAATATGGAATCGATTTGCGAACCCTTGTCGATAGCACCTATCATTTCGTGAGAGTAAAGAGCTAGTTGTGTTTCGCATGAACGATATTTTCTAAATCCTTGTTGACCTTGGTTGAATAGATCGTTCTGTTCGAGATAATTCATAATATTTGAATACAGCATATGTTCTAAAACCCTGCTGCAATGTATGCAAAAATGTATGCACACACCCTACGACATTCCTTATTGCTTTCTTCTCGTGGGGTGTTGAATTGTTTGTATACACAATTGTTGAGCTACAATTAATGGCATGACACCGAGGCATTATTCGTGGAGTAGTAATAAGAAACAGAGAATGTTCATATTATGGTAACGGTAGGAGTAATATGTCTCTCTAATACAGTTAATCTAAGTTGTGCCGCGGTGGAGTAGCCGAGCGGTCTAAAGCAGCTTGCTGCGGAGCGCGCGGTTGGTTGCTCGCCGTGGAGGTTAGAGTCCTCCCTGGGGCATGGGTGTGTGTGTTTGTCCGTAAGTTAGTTTACCTAGCTTTAAGTAGTTTGTAAGCTACGGACTGATGCCCACGCAGTTTTTTCCGATAGATTTACAAACATTTGAACAATTGAAATCTAAGTTGTCTTAACAAAAAGCCTGATTAAATGAAAATTCCCATTAGTGATGACGTGTTATTTTTTTGCAGTGTTACGTATCTGACAAGTGAAAAAGAACAGTTTCCGTGTGCTCAAGAAACAAGAACGTTATCGATTACGCTATAAAAACGGCGAAGCAATGGAGTTCGTACGCAGTTCTAGCCTGCCGCGGTGGCCGAGGGGACTGAGGCGCACCAGTCTCGGTCTGCACGTCCACTACGTCGGGGGTTCGAATCCCCCCTCGGGCATGGATTTTTTTGCCGTCCTTAGTATAAGGTAGTTGATAAGTAGTTTGTAGTTTGTAAGTTTAGGGACTGATGACCCCGTAGTCAAATCCCATAAGCTTAACAAACATTTCAACGCAGTAGTACTTCGGAATATGATCATGACGCTATAAGAATGTTATTAACTAAGACTATAGAATTCCACAGTTATTTATTTATTATGCAAAAAGACGGCATACAGATATTAAACGTCAGATAGACGTAAGTTAACTAGAATTTCCCTCAGACACAGAAATACGAGCGATATTGCTCAGTGCGCCTACAGTAATGTAAATACGAAGCTGCCGTGTGTAGGCTTGGATTCTATACTATAAATAGTTTATTAAGATCTGTAGGTAATATAAAACAAACTTTCATGACACAGAACCTACGTGTAGAGAAATAACCCTTAAATTAGTACATTTCTGCAGTATAAGTAACGGCTGGGTTGGCGCAGGAATGGCTGCCGGGAACCACGTGACGTGCAACTGACCAATGGTGAGGCGCGGTTGTCGGCTCTCCGCACATAGACGGTTCTGTATGAAGGGTTGACCTGTACCTTTCGCGGCGAATTTAACACCTGTTAACGGCTAGATACATGCATGCGTTTCGTTTTGTGCACATCTATGGCAAAGACCATTTCGATTTATATAACTTTCATTGCCTCCCTTGTGTAATTAAAATTAAAAATCGGTACTTCAATAGTGATGTTCGTGTATTTGCATTATTGCCTACGGCGCTGTCTCGTTTCTGAAAGTTTCACTGGTTTTGAAGGTTGAGATTTAGCGGTGGAAAATGTTTGATGTTGGCAACAATTTCTACAATAATACTTTGCACTGAAAATAAATGTGAATTCATTATTGCGTAAGAAGCTCTGAAACCCTGCTTAGTATGGAGAGGCAACGATGCGCCGTAGAATTCGCAGGGAAGCTAGCAGTTCTGAAAGTAGACGGGCGGCTATTCAGTCTGCGGAGATTATATCTCTTGGAATGGCGAGGGGAATCTGTGTGGAGGAATGTCGACGTAGGGGAGTAATTCGGGCTCCAGAGGCCGCCTTCGGACTAGGCTGCGAGCAGGCGAGCCGTCCGGTCGCGGTGGCCGACGGGACTGAGGCGCTCCGGTCACGGTCTGCACGGCCACTGCGGTCGGGGTTTCGAATACCCCCTCGGGCATGCATATTTGTGTCGTCTTTAGTATAAGCTAGTTCATAAGTAGTTTGTAAGTTTAGGGACTGATGACCCCGTAGTTAAGTCCCATAAGCTATGCAAACATTTGAACATTTCAGGCGAGCAGTGCGCCTGCATCAGAATATCTGGAGATGCCCTAACACTGAAAAAGTGAAGCCAGCGAAATGCGCATTCCGGTATTTGTTTGTGCCCAAAACATTGGTCGTATTGTGTGGTAAAGTAGTTCTAGAAGTTCAAATGTATGTCGTTTCGAAGTAAATCCTCCGATATGACCACCAGATTACTGGCTTTACATAAAAAGGGCAACATTCACATAGGATTTTAAGCGAGAAATCCTCATTTTGGGCACAAAAGCACGGCCCCCGTGGCTTCAACCAGTGCGCGTTCTCAGCATAGATAACGCCACCTCCCTATATTCTAACCTCCTTGGCCTGCATTAGCGGATTCCCGGCTGCGCGTCCTAGACCTCGACTTTGGTACGAAAGGCTGACGCGTGTGCGAGAAATACGATGCGCGTTTACGCGAGAGCCAGGAAGACGGGGGGGGGGGGGGGGTCTGGTAAGGCCGCATCCAGGGCCGCAGGCGATGCATTATGTAAGCCAGGGACGCCGCGGGCGCCTCCCAGCGGACACGACCCGCCGCTGAATGGACACTGCCGCGCCACCAGGCTGCTGCCGAGCTCATCTCGGCTCACCTCGACAACTGCGCAGCACAAAATCATGATAACCACATTATTTCCTAATGGCTAGCAGTCCTTGTTCACGCGAACTATTCTCGTAAGTAGCTGAATTTATTGTTCAAAATGTTCAAATGTTTGTATACCTTATGGGACTTAACTACGGGGACATCAGTCCATAAATTTACAAACTACTTATGAACTAGCTAACACTAAGGACGGCACAAATATCTATGCCCGAAGGGGGATTCGGACCCCCCGAACGTAGTGGCTGTGCAGACCGTGACTGGCGCGCCGCAGTCCGCTCGGCCATCGCGGTCGGCAAAAATTGTTCAAATGTCTGTAAATCTATCGGACCAAACTGCGTGGTCATCAGTCCGTAGCTTACAAACTACTTAAACCTAGGTAAACTAACCTACGGACAAACACACACACCCATGCCCCAGGGAGGACGAACCTCCACGGCGAGCAACCGCGCGCTGCGCAGCGAGGCGCTTTAGACCGCTCGGCTACTCCACCGCGGCCGCGCGGCCGGCAGTCCTTGTTCACGCGAACTATTCTCGTAAATAGCTGCATTTATTGACATACTACTGTATCAAAATTTCTTAGAATGTATTGGTCGCATATATTTCATTGCATATAAATTTTTTTTAGTATAAATATATAACTAAAAGTGTATACCACAAATTTGTACGTCTGGTCACGATGTGTTCGACTAGATTCGGCATGCCAAACTGTGGGTGAGGAGGGAGATACAGAGCAACAAATAAAGTAGGACCTTTAGGCGCCAGATTGCGCAGGCATAAACATTATTATTGAATAAAACCGTTCAACAATATATTGCGACCTTTGTACTACTGGAATAGGTGTTCTTATAGAGCTATGACAATTTGGCTATAGGATGTAATATACCACATGAGAATACCGGGTACCTCTGTATACGTATGTTGACCATGCTATAGGACTGTAAGTAATAAAGTGGGAGGGGAGAGGGATGGGATTGGGCGTGGCTACATACGGCACTTAGTGCACACGGAAACATCGTTCAGGGACAGCATGACAGCCCACCTTCACATTACAAATCAACTTAGTAATGAACTATTATGCATCCCTAGCCAAATGTCAGCTAGTTACAGAAATCTGAAGATAATGATTCGAAAAGCTCAATGATAAAAATATATGCGACAAAAACATTCTAATAAATTTCATTGCATGGCAACTTAAGGTGGCTTCTCCAAAAATGGAGAATTTTATCAGTCAAGTGGAAAAATACTATAATATCATCAGGTTCTTTTATACAAAATATTGATACCAGGTGTGGTTGTTTTCTTTTTTACACCGTCTAAAAATGCTAGAGATTGATCTATGAGAGGATACGGAGCAAAAAAAAAAAAAATCTAATGAACTTGTTGTTGTGGTCTTCAGTCCGGAGACTGGTTTGATGCAGCTCTCCAACCTAATCTATCCTGAGCAAGCCTCTTCATGTCCTCATAAGAACGGCAACCTACATCCATGTGAATTTACTATATTCATCTCTTGGTCTCCCTCTGCCGTTTTTACCCCACACACTTCCCTCCAACGCTAAATTCACAATACCTTGATGTCTAAGAATGTCCTACCAACCGATCCCTTCTTTTAGTCAAGGTATGCCAGAAATTCCTTTCCTCCCCAATTCTGTTGAGTACCTCCTCGTTAGTTACACGATCCACCCACCTAATCTTCAGCACTCTTCTGTGACACCACATTTCAAAAGCCTCAATCCTCTTCCTGTCCACACTGTTTATCGTCTGTGTTTCACTCCCATACAAAGCAACACTCCACACAAATTCCCTCAGAAAGGACTTCTTTATGCTTAAATTAATATTCGTACTTATTTCCGTAAATAGATTGTTTCCACGCTAGAGGCAACTTATTCAGTCATACTTCATACGTCATGCCCTCTGTTTTCATATTAATTGGTAGTGTGTCCGATTCACTTCTCGTGGTAATTCACCTTGTAGTGGATTCCATCGAGCATTGTACACACAGGTTGAGTATTCGAATTGACAGCTTGCCGAATTGTTGTTTACCTACGGAAGGACTAATTGCAAGCGGCAGCGGGTAGTAGGTTATATCGGGAGACCTATCCCCACCGACATCTATCACAGCGCTTTATGTCTCTACTGTGTTTTGCCGTTTGTATGAGACAAGATCGTTTAAGGAATCGGGAAATCATGAAGAACGTGCTCGAAATGTTCCGACAATACACTTGGGGGAAGGCGACCGTCTGTCAATACCTGGCATTTTGCCATCCAGTACAGGGTATGCCAGACGACCCTGTGGAACGTTCTCCACGACAGTTTTTACTACCTTAAACACCTAAAACGTCTGCAGGACGTTCTAGTGACAGACTTCCCACAACGGGAGTTGTTTTGTCACTGATTTTTTTTATAGTCTATGGGACTTAACTACGGGGTCATCAGTCCCTAAACTTACAATCTACTTATGAACTACTTATGAACTAGGACGGCACAAATATCCATGCCCGAGGGGGGGATTCGAACCCCCGACCGTAGTGGCCGTGCAGACCGTGACTGGAGCGCCTTAGTCCCCTCGGCCGGCACTGTTTATTCACCAGGCAACCACGATTCAGGATTTGTCATTTATTCTAGTCACAGATGAGGCCACCTTTTCACGGAGTGGTATCTTCAACTTTCATAAGGCATCTGTGGGATAGTACGCAGAATCCCATGGTGTGGTGACAGAATCATCAGCATTGGTGCTGAACTGTTGTTAATCGTGATACATTTGCTTGTTGAATTCAGTGATGTGTCCTGAAGATTACTAATTTTTTCTCTAGCGTCTTTGTTAAATATTTTCTTGGAAAACATAGTGAGTTGTTCTGTATGAGTTTAGCATACCTCTCTTCTACACCTCCAGACTGATGGATACATCGTCTTATTACTGACACAAAGTAAATGAAGCTTGGTTGATATGCTGCTTTTATTGTTTTATCACCAATCACTTACACCTGCGTGATCTGTGCCCTCTTATTATAATGCGCTGCTTTGTCTTTAAATATGTTTACTTTTTGGGCCACGCGGGAGAGTTCGAGCGGTCTGGAGCGCCAGGTTCGAATCCTTCCTCGGGCATGGATGTTTCTGTTGTCTTTAGTAGAAGTTAGTTCAATTCATAAGTAGTTTGTAAGTTTAGGGATTGGGGACCGCACAGTTAAGTCCTATAAGCTTTGCAAACATTTACTTTTTGGATGTAGCTATTGCTATGTTCTGAATCTGTCTAATGAACATCTTACAATTTTTTTCCATTCTCTACAGCACCAGATAAAGAAACTTGCTAGCCCAAGCTGGGCGAAAAGATTTTTCTTCATTTTAGAGTTCATTGTAAATAACCATGAGAGATCTATCTACATAAAATCATAATATTTTTCTGATCACCGCATGCTTCATAAATACGGAATCACTAGCCTCGTCTAATTACAAAACCTGCTGGAAAAATAACCTTTTTAAGTTATGATCTTTCGAGCTTTGGTAAGCGAACGCTATGCAAGATGCTTAGAATTTTCAGCTGACTCTTAGATGGGAATTTCGCCAACTCCTATTGGGTAATCGCCAACAGAGCTGCTTGTTTTCGAATGCAAAAATGAAGTCTGTTGTATTCGTAGTGCCTGTGTCAGTCACCGCACCTGTATTGCGTTTAATGAAGTTAATTATAGACGAAGGACGGCTGCGCGTTCATAAGTGCCTTATTGTTATGGTAATGCCTTTGTTCTCACACGGCGGATGCACCACAAACGGTACGCACGAACTCCGAATTTGTTGTGCGGTCCATCAGTCCGACTACAGAACAAGGTCGAAACACCTTTGACATAAAGGACGCTCTGCTTTAATTCGTGAAGTGCTGTCCACAGGATGACTTCATTAATCGGTTTCTGAAGATCTATTTTCCACCTAATAGCTGTGCAAGATGATGTAATTTGAAAACATACTTTGAAAAATAATCTTTTTTTTTCTAATTATGTACAAGAAGTATAGTCTTCACTTTCCTTCGTAGGACAATAAAACGAATGTTGCCGGTAAAATGAAAACATCTTCAGTGAGAAGGAATGAAAAGTCACACCGTAGAACGAATCTTAAAGCCTGAATATACGCTTTTCTGTGATTAACATAACTGGTGTGTTGTGATAGGTATTACTCATTTGATTAAGATTCGAAAATATCATACCTAACCAGGTGACTGTGGTTAAGCACTTGTCAGTACGTTTTTGTATTTTGAATTTCAGACACAATTTTGTTAATTTACTTAATATCAGCCAATTACTGCTGTACATGATTTTCAAGTGGACAAAAAATGATCGTTAAGCACCGTAGCGAAGGACTTTTTTGACTCATGTGCAGACAACTGGTAAGGGGCAAGTCAAAGTAAAACCTGGTATAACTATGGAGCGTTGATTTACGTGCTCTACACTAACTGAATCAAGATGCCAGACTGTGGGCGCCAGTCATAACGCATGAAGGCATTCGAATTATTGTTGTCAGTGCGGATCCTTCAGTGATATGCATAATGCTGGCCGTGCTTTGATTTCTCTTAAATCCAGAATTTATGGTTCTCGTGAAGAGTGACAAGTATAAGGTTGGCATAAATACAGTTTCCCATGACTTCAGGTGGGGGTACAATTTGGCATTCTACAAGGACATGGAGCTAAGATGCTTTATTTTCTTGTCGGTCTGCGATTTTATTTAGAAAAAAATTCTTGAATTCGTACTAATTAGAGGAGTTATGTATTGGTGTAGAGTCAGCACAATCTATCAGTCTGAAGACTACAATAGGAGGGCGACAGGAAAGACAATCACACTTCACTCGGATTTGCAACGGTTCATGCCAGCTGCACTATGTTGTGTGAAAGTATTGACAGTAAGTTTAAAATATCTTTTTTGGGCTTAAACAAACGTTTAATATTGAGGTTTTATATGTTACCATTTACAGTAATGCTTCAAAAAATTGAAGTTTCATGATACATCCTGCGCTAATGACTGTCTGGAAGATTAAAGTCACAGGAACACACATCACTTGGAATGATCGAAGTGGCAATACTGTATTACTTCCGTGGAAGCTAACATATCATGTATTTATCACTTCGAGGCTCGCTGGCTAAGTTGTTGATCTTTCATATGGATTTATTGGAAATTAATCTTTAACAGATTTAAAATAACTGGATATCAATGTAATAATATTAATAACTTACGACATTTTTAAATAATAAAAATTATGTAATGTGTGTGTGTGTGTGTGTGTGTGTGTGTGTGTGTGTGTGTGTGTGTGTGTGTGTGTGTGTGTGTGTGTGCGTGCGTGCGTGCGCCTACGATCTCTTCACAAATCTCCTGGGTCGATTCCACCAAAATTTGGCACACAAACTGTTAACTTACAGAGTAGAAACAAACACTAAGGTGTTTATATCCTCATACCTTCAATAGGAGCGGAATTGGGTAATATGTATTTGTCACCCCTGCCATATAGACTGCTCTGTATGACAAGTGTGTTGAGTTCGACTAGCCACCCTTACTGACCTGACCTGCTTTGCTGGGCAGTTCACATGTCAGCGCAAATAATAGTTTGTGAAATCCTTTACATGGCGTCTGCCCTGCAACACTGTGTCACATGGGTGAAGTAGTGGAATGCTTCATCCATCATTGATTGACATGCCTGGGGGGAACGTTATCATGGATAAAGGAGGGGTTGTACAGAGAAATCGGATGGACCATGTGAGGAGTAACAAAAGGGGATAGGCATAGAGGTGGGGCAAGAGGCGAGACTGAGGAAGGAGGAGGAGGAGACTGATAAGAAAAAAGAGAATGGCGAGGAGAGGGAGAGAACGGTGAGGAGAGGAGGCGATTGGTCAGTTGAGGCGGGAGAAGGATATAATAATAATACAGAGAGGTATAGGAAGCGATTAATAGGTTGTGGGGGGAGGAGGAGGAAGAGGAGGGAGCAAAAGATGGATATGGTGAGGGGGAGGAGGAGAGGAGATGAATAGGGTGAATGGGGAGGAAGAAAAAGTTGGTGAGGGAAAAGAGGCCAGAAGAAATGAGAGACAGAAGACGCGGCAGACATAGTTCGCTGAGGGAAGCAATTGTATCGTGCGATTCAGTGATGTGAGAATTATATCTAACCTAATTTACGTCTCTCATGCAGTATGGTGATCCTTTTTCACGGCTAAAGGCTATAGACTACGGGAGATCGGGCTGACACCACCAATAAAATGGTTAGTAAATCGATCGAGACCAAGCGAAGTGTCGTATTGCTAAGCTACTACGTAGACTCGTATCAGACAGTGCAGTAGTTAAAATCATCTGTCCATCGAAATTTATAATTTGCGCAATTTCTACAAAATTGGCTGGTTCCTAAAAGTTCACTAGAAGATTTGGAACAGAGACGACGTAGAAGAGGTCATTGTTGCAACATAGTTTTACATTTCATGGAAGGCGCAACAGGAACTATAGTACGCATCCTCTTTACCTCAGACATTATTACTAAGCGGACATCAAGCCGTCAAACGTCGATGTTGACATACACACGGGTCAGCAAGTATTTGGATTGTGCCTGCTATCAGGGTAATACCTCTACAAAGGCGTATAATCATCCCCAATAAGAGCCAAACTGAACTAACATGTACTCGATGTATGGTACTGCCAAGGTTTAATGACGAACTGGTGCTGGTGAACACTAATCAACGTTGCCACTCACAAACTTAATACTCGAATTCACCCTTATGTAAGTTTTACCATCAAATCTTTGTAAACTGTAATCTGTATGACCATCTATTTTTACCGTAGGATTTACCTAAGACTGTAAGCCACTGTGGCGGTCTGTGCAGTAGCTGCATGCAAGCTACTCCATTACAACAACTTCTTGGAGTGTAACATAACGGGTCGTAGATCGTTGAGTCTTGTTGTTCTCGTTGATCGGCGCTTTCGGTAGCGGCTCGCTGAAATTTCATGCGACAAAACTAATCTGCTACAAATAATGTAGGTGACACTTAGGATTGCAGTTCATTGACGTTTTAACTATTTATCATTAGTGCCCAATTGTTTCCATTTATGGTCAGCGTACAAGTCTCATTAATTACAACGCAGTAGTTACATTCCACACGTCATTAATACAAATTTACACAGCGTGTGGAATACTAAAGTGCGAGGTGTACAGTGTGGCACAAAGATGGATTAAGCACTGTAGATACAATTTCTACACGCCTAGCATTGAAGAACTTTTAACATACTGTTCAAATTAGACTCCCTACTGGTGTGGATTATGCCTCCTAAAAATATGTAATCAGACTCAATTACATGGCGCGAAAGCATCCTATTTATATCATCCAAACAATGTCACTGAAAATTACCTACTGTTAATTATGTACATTAAATTAATTATAATGGAAAAGTTAACAATTACATACAATTTGCTATAGTAAAAGATAGCGTAAATAATAATGAGTAAATTGATGTATAACCCTCTGTTAAATTAATAGTATTTCATATCCAAATATAATTTAATAGGGTTGTCAACAATAGTTTGGTAATTAACGGTAGTTATACAGAAACTAATGAGAGCAAAACTTTTCTAACATTACTTGTCAAACACAGCAATACCTAGTTTAATATTACGAGAAAAGAATTTACTTCTATCAGAAATCCTAATTAGCATACCATGTTAACTCTCACAATACGCCTCTGGCACGAATTAATATTTGCTAATTAAAGAAACTTAAGCAACACCAAATAATAGAAAATGATAGACTATTTACTTATTTAGTTCTCAGACATTTGATACACAGTCATTAGTCTTCTAACTTCCCAATACAATTGACTATCTGACATCCCGTCACAATATTGCAGTCTTTCACAGTTTCTAAGATGCTCCCAATTCATAATGGTGTCTTCTCTTTCACATATAACACACTTCGGTGAGGGTAAGATTCCAGTCCTGTGCAGGTGTTCCGCAAGGCAGTCGTGGCCAGTGTGTCATTCGTTAATCTGGTTAATTTTTCATATTGGAGTAGTACCAGTCTCATAATTTCTGATTTTTAGACGTGGAATGCCAGTAGCTGCTTGAAGAGCCGAAATTGGTGTTTTTACTGCTCCAGAAATAAGGCGTAAAGCATGATTTTCAAGAACCTCCAATTTAGATACATTCGCTGGGAGTAATACTTCACACCCATATAGAATACTTGGTTTTATATGAATTTTATAGGTAGAATTTAGAACTCCAAGAGAGCTGCCCCACTTTTTTCCAGCCAATCTCTTAAGGATGTCCAATTTTTTCTTGACCTTTTCAGCAGTATTTTGTATATGGTTTACCCATGTCACTTTTCGCTCCAGAGAGATGCCAAGGTACTTATTTTGATACTGTAAATTTATATTAGGGATTGAATGATAATAGACTAGTTACATTCATATCTATTGTTATGAAACAGTGGTATCGGGAGGTTCCGTAATGCAAGCAGATGGGAATAAATCCCAACAAGTTACAGGAGGTAAGGGGGTGCAATTCTTGACAAATTTTGTTTGATACCAAGTGCATTTGGTGATGCAATAATTCTTACGCTTTCCCTATCCTAGATTGTTCTCCGTCTTTATTGGTCCGCTCTGAAGTGACTTAAATTTTTTATTCCTTACAACCTAATTGTAAATGTTGCTACTCGCCAAGTATAATTCTGCTATGCGAGAAGAGGATTAGATGGAACATCGCGTTTATTGGCCCCAATATAATTGTGACAGTTTGTCGTGCTAACAGTGAACAGATAACATCGCGGATTTTGTAGTAATTTGGAGGTAGCCTTCGCGTGTAGAATAGCATGAATTTGGAGAGCTAGACGGGCAGCGGATTTGACGGGAAGTGACGGTGCCGCGGCCGAACCACACAGCTCGCTCCTCGACGTGGCCGCCAATTACGGGGCTACCCACGCCCTTCAGCGGATGCAAATATTTGTGCGCCCCCACTCCCTGCACACACACACACACACACACACACACACAGGCATTGTAATCCGTGCCGTTCTCCCCATCACAGCCCGCTTCTACGTCACGTCGCTGCCTCTCTTTCAGAACTGTGACAGCATTCGCCACCGTCACTCACATACGAGGTCTACACAGAAAATTCCGGAACTTTGTCCTCAGTATTTCTCTGTGCTAACCTTCTACTTATTTTGTACGGTCTTCTTCGAAATAGCCTCTTCCACAATTGACATACAGCTCCCAAAATTAATAGACTGCCACGCTGTCAGGGTGGTGAGTCACCTACAATGGTGATGAGGAACAGCCACCTTAGTTGACGAGGGCATCCTGTTTACTTTCCCAGTATTGACGAAAGTCGTGCGCAGACGGCACACTTTTATCTTGGTCAGAGGCCAACATGTCGCTTCCGTTGATCTTCTGATGGTACCGCCAAGACCCGAACAGCGGAAATTGGGGCCCAGGGGAAACCCACAACTTAGCGTAAGCCTGCTCCAAATGATGCCGAAAGTCTAGTGAAGATGTGGCTGGGCATGAAATCCAACGACTCATTTAAGGATGCAGCATATCTTGGGGAAAATAGTTTATTAAATCTTTTTATTAAATATAATACTGCTGTACCACCAAGTGCCGCAGTCGAACGTCTTTTTTCCGTGAGAAAAGGTATTTAGATACCCAAACGTGCCTGTCGGACGAGAATTTTAGTATGGTAATGTTTAATAAAGGAAGTAAGCACCTTCTGGCAAATGACAGTTAGTGAAATCATATATTTTGAGTCTACTATAAATGGTATAACATTGCTAAATAATTATTTCTAAAATTCAGATTAATATATTACTGGGACACTATATCGTGGCAGTCGGCCGCGAGCGTAACAAATGATAAACAAACATTCTGCTTTTCATACAAGCAGACAAATAAGAACAAAAGATTCCCCCCCCCCCCCCCCAATGCAAATGACTCTTGCGGAGGCTATTTTACACTATAGTATGTGATCAGTCATCATTTGTTTACGCTCATGGCCGACTGCCGCCATAGGATGGCAGAGTAACACTAGTTTTTATTGATACTCCAAGCCCTATTTAAAATTGCGTATCCAAAACATTTTTCTTAAATATAATATAGGGTAATAAGTTTTTTTTAATTGCTGATTTCAATAATATAACATAAATACATAAATTCGGGAACTAAAGGCGATTTTTCGTGTCTACACATTACTGTTAGGAGTAAACGATTAACGTTAACGTCCGTTAAATTCTCTGCAGAGTAACGCTTTAACGTTTAACTTTTTAGTAACGATTGAATGATTAACAAAGATAACTTTTTGACTGACAGTGCCCAGCTCTGCCATTAAGGCATTTAGTTAAATAAAAAAAATAAAGTAATAAAAAAAACGCCCTTCCCACTACTGGAAGCAGTCTCGGTACGCCTCTTGCTGGATCCGGGAAGCGCCGTCTCCGGATTTTCTTGTATCTCGTCTATCGTTGTAAATTTTCGTCCATTCAGCGGGGTTTTAACTTTTGAAATTGAAGGAAATTCTTTAGGAACCAAGTCTGAAGAGTACGGAGTATTAGGTTGCACATGATTGATTTTTGTGGAATGCTCACGCGCCAACAGGGATGGATGTGCGGGTGTCTTATCGTGATACAAAACCCATGGATTGTCTCACCGCATTTCAGGCCGTTCCTTCTCTCATATTTTTTCTCTGGTGTCGCAGTACGCCCAGATTGGTTGGTTGTTTGGGATAGGAGGACCAAACTGCTAAGGTTATCGATCCCTCGGTGGGGAGGGGAAGGGAAAGGAAATGCATTCCCGGGAGGAAAGAAGGAAAAAAGACTGCATTAGCTCGGGGCCCTGTGCTCGCCACACACTTAAGAAAGAACCGTGAGCCACCGGGGGGGGGGGGTATGCCCAGATAATACCATGTATTAATAGTATTTAGGATTTGCAGGCGTATCACGTTGACGTCTTGCCACGATATTTCAGCTGACAAACATGCAGCCATCTTCAGGTGAGTACGAGACAGGACTGCTGGTGCTCGTCGTTCTGTATGTAGCCTACTGAAGATTCGCGCGGCGGCGCCTGTGCAGTGAGGATGGATAATAGCGCGCACCAGTAATCTTCTGTCTCATACTCACCCGAAGATGGCTGCATGTTTATCAGCTGAAATATCGTGGCAAGACGTCAGCTTGATACGGCTGCAACCCCGAAAAAGATGGACCAATCACTAATTGTTCAAACTCAAAGAAAAGTATTAAACATAAGGAGAGGCATTGAATTAAAATTTATGCTGTAGCCTGGATTCGAACCCGGGACTCCTACTTACTAGGTAGGTGCTTTAGATCACTCAGCTAACACAGCATTGCAGCCAAAGCAACTACACGGACTGTCTTAAAGCACGTCTTCCTCCACACCACATACTTTAATTCTGCCTCATGTTCCCTGTGAAATGCGTATCAAATTGCCAGGGCTCTCCTACATTGGAATATCACCCCAGTTGCTTTGGCTGCAATACTGTTAGCTGAGTGGTCTAAAGCACCTACCTAGTAAGTAGGAGGTCTTGGGTTCGAATCCCGGCCACAGCATAAATTTTAATTCAATGTCTCTCCTTATGTTTAATACCTTTGGTATAACGAGACAATGTTGTCTCAAGGAATTGTATTATTTGTTGATATTCAAAGAAAAGTATCAGAATGGTTGACATTTGACCTGACCTAATGTTTTTTTACAGTCTTTTCCGACCCATTGTGAAGACTGAACCTTGGTCTCAACATCATAACCGTAGCTACACGTCTCATCAGTAGTTGTTTCCTCTTAAGGAACATGCTCTTCACAGATTGTTGTTTGTAGAGCTTATGGGATTTAACGATGGGGTCATCAGTCCCTAAACTTACAAAGTACTTATAAACTAGCTTATACTAAAGACGGCACAAACATCCATGCCCTAGGGGGATTCGAACCCCCGACGGGGAACGGCCTCGCGCATCGTAGCATAGCGCCTCAGTGCGCTCGGCCGCTCCGCCGCGGCCTTCACAGATTGCGAGGCGATGGTCTTCCTGGTCTTGACTCATGAGCCGCGCGACAAACTTGGCGGCAGCACGATGCATTACAAGATGCTGTGCCAGAATCTCATGACATGGTCCAACTGAAATGGTACATTCTTATCCAGTCTCTCGGATAGTCTGCCTTCGATTGGGACGTACAATTTCGTTGACGTTCTTGACATTCGTAACGCCGAGTACGGCTTAAGCACCCTTCGCCGTAGGCTTCCTGTATCGTGTGGTTCCTTTCTATAAAGGTTTCTTCAATTTCACCCAAACTTTAATGCAGACGCGTTGTTCCTGTAACTCTATCTCGAAATTCGCAAACTGCGGGTCACCCAACGATGTACTCAGTGCATTGACATAAGACACTTCCGCCAGCTACAGTGTCAGTATAGGCGTGTGCAGGAATGCCAACCGCATGTACCTCTAACCCTTCATTGGCACGAATTTATTTGACGGACTTCTTTCGTGTGCAGTGGTCTAATAGCTACGCGTACAAAATTGTCTTTCGACTAAAATTTTAATATTGATCTTCAGTCGTGGATCCATACAGATTGGATTAATAAACGAAACAGAGAAGGTAGGAGGAGGACCAGTGCGTCTAGTTAGATGTTAATTCGTCTGAAGCAACTCCGTTTTTGTGCAGTTGCTCAGCAAGAACAGTTCTCGTGTCTGAGGAGTGGCCGATGTGTGCGTAGGCAGACTGGCTCCTGCCCACGGGCATGTTCAGCACTTCCAAGGACGTTGCAGGCAGCTACAACCTACCACAGCCGACAGCTGTACCAGAAATATGTTGCAAACCGGTAGTCCCATCCTCCGCTTTCACCACTGCGTTAATGTGGACTCTTTCGTAGCTATAAGTAGGCAAAATGCTTCATTCAGTACAGTTGTAACAGACTTTGTCGTTATATTGGTAATCCAATGATAGCAATTTGCGATCTTAATGTTTTTTTCACGGTAGTCTATTCATTATATAGCGTAATGATTAGCATCATTATTTATTCTCTCTTCGCTGCAAACTAGTGGTAGTGTGGAATGTTTGGCATATATGTACCTCCTACCTTGCTGTCCACCTTTCTATCAGGCTTTATGAGGTTTAAGAGTGTGACAAGTACTATGGGACGTAGCAAACTTAGTATTCTGGAACACTTAGCTTTTATACACACACACACACACACCACGGTGTAGAAATGCACAGAATATTAGTGACAGGCCACCATAGTCCCTTTTACGTGGTACAGCCTTCTAAATATGAATGAAACCCTCTAAATCGCTAAAACTGTTTTCATTCATTACAAAGTTTCGGCACTTGCCAACATAAAATCTAAACACACCTGAACTTGCGAAGCAAAGTTAGTGCCACTGATAAAACCGGAACTTAAATTCGTTTCCTTTATGAAAATCAATTGTACAGCCTTGTTAAATCACAGCACCTATAATGCCACCAGTCTGTTTGTCCACAGATTGCTACCAGCATCTGCCAAACAACAGAGTTATAATTTTTCATGTTCATCCTGGAGTGCCGGGGCGGATTAGCCGTGCTATTGCATCTCTGTGCTGTGGTGCGCGCGGCCGTTCGCCGTCTGGGGTTCGAGTCCCCCGTTGGGCATGGATGTTTGTGTTGTCCTTAGGTTAGTTTACCTTAGTTTAAGTAGTTTGTAAGCTACGGAGTAATGACCACCCAGTTGAGTCCGATAGAATTACAAACATATGGAATTTTCATCCTGGAGTATTTACTGTTCGTATTTAATGCAAGCTTTTCACTTTTCTGTTACATAAGATTTTCATAGCGACCGTATTCGGTGACTATATTGTGTTCACTGTACAAGATTGGATAGTAACAGAAGTCAACGATGTATTCTTGACCCAGGCCAGCGTTCGGGTTAACGGGAGATTCAAATGACTCCGCCTGTAACTGCGGAATATCTACGAAGTATCAGTGACGCGAAAAACGATTACTGAAAATTTCTGAGAACAACGAGCATCTGGTACAGCTTTAAAAACAGCAAAACTACAGCTAGTCATGGAAACTGATTATTGGTGACTTAGTGCTGAGTTTGAAGATGAGACCATTATCAGAAATGAAGGAATCAAGAGTAATCGTGGAATTGGAAGAGAAATATTTCTAAACAAATACTCGTTATTGTTGACTGCAGCAGAATGTAATTGAACTGCAGCTGCCATTAAGAAAAAAAAAAAAAAAGAGATTCCGATTTACTTTTGGTACACTACAGCAGCATCATCTCTTTGTGCGCTCTACGACACCACTAAACATAAGATGTTCCCATTAGTTTCACAGTATGCTTTTAGAAACGAGTAAATACACTTCTGGAGGAGAGTCGCAACATAGAGCTGCACTTAGTCAGGCAAAGAACAGACGGTACAGTGCAGCGTGTGTTTGGCAGTGTCAACATTCAGAGAGCACAGAGGCCTTGAGTAATCCTTCAGTTATCTTGAATTCATCAAAGAAAATTTAGGCTAATCAACTACAGACTTCTCTCTAGCTTAACCCCTGTGCCACATGCAAGAAATAGTAACAAACTAAAATACGTTGTACTTACACTAACTGCGACGGCTCCCATAAACACGCCCAAAAAAATTTTGTTCTTCACCTGTAATCATAGAAACTGGACCAAAATTTTAATTCTAAAATTAAAAGCATCAGTATACACTTTCACCCACTCAGTTCTTTATTAAAGCCCTGTGTCATATTTTTCAAACAGATCGCTCACCATATTGAGTCTTAACTGTCCTCGATAATTATCATTTAAATTTCGAGAAAAAAAATTTCTTTCTACTCTATCAACACTGACGTGTCCATAGGGATACTTTTACTACTTTTTTCATTAAGGAGTCTTCCAGAGAAAAAAAACTCAGAAGAATGAGTGGACAAACCTGTTGAAGCTACCTTGCTAATTTGCCATTCTTCTGATATCTCACTAGCCTATTTCACTGTTCTAGTTTGAAGACACCAATTTCCTATAAATGTAATGTCACTCTGCTATGCTCCTTTTCTTGGTCTACGAATTTTCCACGAAGTCATTTTACGTTTTCAACGCATTATTCCGTTAGTTAGTTAGTGTCTGTCTCTGTTGGTAGTGTACAATTCTCACGTAGACTTGACAACACTGCTCCGACGTGGTGCTGGAGCTGTGTGACGATCACAGGTCCAGGCTTCAGACTTGTCTTCCGTTTACGTTACAGTACGTGAAAGGTTCCGTTTGCATAAGTAACACAGGTTTAACACTGGATGCATTTTCGATCATGAACATCGCTCTGCCCCCAATACCATGGAATTTGAAATAGGAAGTGAGACCAGGGCGCCGACTCCGTGGGTACTCCGGGGCTCGTGCACCCCCCCCCCCCCCAAGAATTTTTTGGGGGTGCTGAGCACACACATAAAATTCAGGTGGAAAATAAAATTGTATAAATTTAAAAAAAATCGGGAAAAATCAAAACCTATCTTATGAGTCAAGAGGCAATGCAAAACGTGACCATAGCGAGAGACGATATTTCATACGTGAAAGAAATGTTTTGTACGCGGGTCCCCGTGCGAGTAGTAATGAGTGTTCGTGTTTTACCCGCTATGCACGTCGGTCCTTTTGACTTTTCATGTGTACGTATTTATGAACATTCAGTTGTGTAAGAACACAAGAATTTCAAGAATTTAGCTTGAAGAATCTGATGCTGATGCTAAAGTTAATCGTTTTTCATTTATCTTTGTCACTTCCCTTGTTATTAAAATTATAGATTCAGTTCAGATTTGTTATGCCTTTCTCTCAGGCTTAAAAAAACCTTCGACTGTATTAATACTGTCAGAGATGTCACGAAGATATCTCGAACTGATGAAAGTTTCGATGAAGTATACAGCTCTTACTTGGAACTGACCAAAAAAATTTGATGTCGGACTTCAAAATCTTAAAATATTTCAAAGATTTCTTTAAACCTTGGTGACGGTGTTCTACCAAACGCTTTTGTCAGAAAGAATAGCTTCGCACAAAAAGTGTTAGTGTACAGTGAAAAATTATTTGATTGGACGTATAGAAGTTTTGGGGTGTTACTTATATCTAAATATCCACTTCGGCCAATTAGATCGCTTCATGCAGTCATGCTTTCCTTTTCTTCCTCCTCCTCCTCCTCCTATCTTTAAAAGGCCAGACAACTGCTATTTACTTTTATCAAGTATTGCTCATTCAAAAATTATTTTCACGAGGGTTGGTTTCGAACATTTGTGAACCGTGACATAGAGCACCCACACTGATTTTCAAAAGTCGGCGCCTCTGAGTGAGACAGTTGGCAGCCGCGGCGGAGTGGCCAAGCATTGCAAGGCCACCTAGCTGTGGAGAGCGCCCCTGGTCGCCGTCAGAGGTTCGAGTCCTCCCTCAGGCATGGGTGTACTTGTTGTCCTTAGCACAAGTTAGTTTCAGTAGTTTAATAGCCTAGGGACTGATGACCAGAGTAGTTAATCCCTAAGATTTACAAACATCTGCATTTAGAGCGTTGCAAGTTTAGGCACTGCTGGATCTTCACAATTAATACCGCCTAGAGCGACTCTCGGTGGTATTCAAGAAACTCGCCAAACGACTGTACAAAAACTCGAGACACTCGAACAATCGCTTCATACTACGCTTGGGGAACTACGATCACAACCATAGGCGGAAACACAAACGACCTAAAACACTTCTCCTCAGAGACTAACCACCTACGGTCATAGAGACCACAAACTCGCAAACATGATAAATATTGCGAACCCCTGCAGAACAGCAAACTGGTAGTTCCAACTGAGCTCACAGCCGACGAACAGGCAAGTCAGGGAAATCATGTTCAACGCACTCAACACAAATCTATACAGTCCCACATAATTAGCCAGTTCTATGACCGAACTGTCTATCATGACAAACTTGGCTATGTTCACAGGTATTCTGCCGCAGCCGACGCAGGAGGCTTCACAGGAGCTTATCTGCAGCAGAACCTCGCATCAACCGAACTGATTCTTTATGACAAACGTAGCAAAGTTAATGGTACCGAGATATACCCTTTACTAACATTACCAAACGTTGAATGATCTGTCGCAGATAGCACAGCGCTACTGCCCTTAAAAACCTATCCCATTGACGCAGAGGTTTTTTTTTCCTTGGCTCTTGCCTTGGCACTTTTTTGTCTGCCCTTACATACCTTTACCCTTCGTATACCTTTTGACGAATACTGTATCTAGATGCACCGTATTAATGGGTGATCGTGCCCACACGTACGGATAACATCGCGGTTCTCACATCCCGTGATCCACTTCAGCAAACTAACCAAATACGGAGGTGACAGTAGAACTTTTGTGATGGTCCCCACGTTGGTGTGGGCGTGGAGGGGCCTCATCCTTGTGAGCTCTAAGACCACATGTACTCTGCCAGGCACTTAAATGTGATTTGCAGAGTATCCCATGTAGATGTAGACTGCACTACAGGAACCTGAAAACTGGGACTAGTGGCGTCGTGCTCTGCCAGTTGGTGCGGCCTTGCGTGCTTTTACTTTCCGCCTTAGCTGAAACAGCCACAAAAAGCTGCAGTGGACGAGTCGGCTTGCGCGGGCAGGGATTGGGCCAGGCGGCGGGCGCACCTGCCGTCTGCGGCATGTGGACGCCGCAGCCGCAGCCGCACAGCTGCCCAACACACCAACACCTGCCGCCGCGGTCAGCTGCTGCTCCCTATAGCCCTGTCAGTGGCGGCGCGTTCCCCGGAAAAACTAGTCCAAATTCTGATTCTACAAAAATGTTCAAATGTTTGTATAGTCTATGGGACTTAACTACGGGGTCATCAGTCCCTAGACTTACAAACTGCTTATGAACTACTTACGAACTAGAACGGCACAAATATCCATGCTCGAAGGGGGGGGGGGGATTCGAACCCCCGACCGTAGTGGCCGTGACTGGAGCGCCTCAGTCTCCTCGGCCACCGCGGCCGGCTCTGATTCTACACATACAAAAAAGTGTTACACCAACACCAGCACAATCAAGGCTGGCGCAAGGCACGTGCGAAACGTGCGGCCGCACAGGGCGGCACTTTCCGCGGGGCGGCGAATCTGCCGCCCCCTGTTTCCTTTTATTTTATTTATTTATTTTTTTATTCTACATCTACATAGATACTCTGCAAATCACATTTAAGTGCCTGGCTGAGGGTTCATGAACCACTTTCATAACTTTTCTCTACCGTTCCATTCTCTAATAGCGCGCGGGATGAAAGAACACCTAAATCGTTCCGTTTTCGATCTGATTTCTCTTATTTTATTGGGATGGCCATGTCTCCCTAAGTAGGTGGGTGCTAGCAAAATATTTTCACATTCAGAACTAAAAGACGGTGATTGAAACTTCGCAAACAGATCACGCCGCAATGAATAACGTCTTTCTTTTAATGATTCCCACCCCAATTCGTGCAACATTTCCGTGACGCTTCCCCCCCCCCCCTCCCCCCCGTAACGTGATGAAACAAAACGAGCTGCCCTTCTCTGAACCTTCTCCATATCTTCCGTCAGTCCCACCTGGTGAGGGTCCCACAACGGGCAACAGTTCTCCAGGAGAGGACGCACAAGTGTGATGTAGGCAGTCTCTTTGGTGGAGTTGGTGCATCTTCTAAGCGTTCTGCCAATGAAACGTAACCTTTGGTTCGCCTTCCCCACAATATTTTCTGTGTGTTCTCTCCAGTCTAAGTTGTTCGTAATTGTAACTCCTAGGTATTTGGTAGAATTTACGACCTTAAGGTTTGACTGATTTATCGCGTAATTGAAGTTCAGCGGATTCCTTTTAGCGGTCATGTGTTTTACTTCACACTTTCAATTATTCGGTGTTAAATGCCAATTTTCGCAGCATGTAGAAATTTTGTCTAAATCTCTTTGCAGTCGCTATTGATCCTCTGTTGACTTCACTAACCGACAAACGACAGCATCATCCGCGAACAGTCTAAGAGAGCTATTCAGATTATCTCCTAAATCGTTTATAAACACGAGGAAAAGTAGGGGACCTATAACGCTTCCCTGTAGAACGCCAGATATCACTTCTGTTTTACTCGATGACTTAGCGTCAATTACAACGAACTGTGTCCTTTCTGATAGGAAATCGTGAATCCAATCGCACAATTGAGGAGATATTCCATAAGCACGCAATTTCATTAGAAGCCGCTTGTGGGGTACAGTGTCAAAAGCCTTCCGGAAATCCAGAAATATGGAATCGATTTGAGATCCCTTGTCGATGGCACTTAACACTTCATGTGAATAAAGGGCAAGCTGTGTTTCGCAAGAGCGATACTTTCTGAATCCGTGCTGACTATTGGTTAATAGGTCGTTCTCTTAGAGGTAGTTCATAACAGTCGAACAAAGTATATGTTGCAAAATCCTACTGCAAATCGACGTCAATGAGATAGGCCTGTAATTTTGGGGATCACTCCTATTGCCCTTCTTGAATATTGGAGTAACCTGGGCAACTTTCCAGTCTTTGGGTACGGATCTTTCGCTGAGTGATCGGTTGTAAATTATAGCTAAGTACGGAGCTATTGCATCAGCATACTGTGAGAGGATTATTCAGGACAATCTCAACATTCATGCTCAAGAGGGGATTCGAAACCAAACCTTGGAGGGAGCGGCTTCGGGAACTGTGGCATGGCGCCTCTGGCCGCCCCTGTTGAACAAGGGGAGGGAGGAGGACTAATTTCTCCCTCGCCACTGTGGCAGCATCGTCGTGTTTACGCCGGAGGAACAGGGAGGGGGAAGCAGTCTGCCAGTATCCTTATGAGTGAAGCTCTGCTAGCCTGTTACGTGCCGTGCGTTCACTTACAACTAATTTTGCAGAAGACGAAATCTAATTTGGAAATTCGAATGTAATGTTCGATACTGAGGTTATGTGTTAAGCCTGAAGCAATTTTGCTAAGCCCTTCAATGGCAGTTTCCGAGTGTTTTATTCTTCCCGCATGGAAAAAAAATCGTTGAGTATTACTACAGTGAAACATGTCCAACACGTACAATGAGTAGAAGTATTCCAAATGGGTAAATACTCTGCGAGTAATTACAAGGGATAAAGACATTGGTAGTAAGCCTGGCGTAAGTTTCGTTTCTACGTATTTTTCAAAATTTTTTCTATCCGTTTCGAGGTGATAGTCGGAGGTTTCGATTTTGAGCCATGAAACACCTGTCTCCGCCTGCATGAACAACAATTAAAACTCTGACCGGCGCTTTTGGTTGACAATACTACTTGCTCACTATCACTTTGCCAACATTTATTTACAGCATACAGTTCTCCGTTGAATACATTATCTGTTAACAACCACTGAAAAATGTTGATTTACGTTAACTTACTGTAAGTAAATGTAAATGTTCACGTATCAGTAAAGTGATCAGTCCTTAAATGCCACTGAATCTGACTGTTAGAAATAATGTTCACAGAAGTTTTACTTACAGGACCTAATTTTTTTTGTTAAATCCGTTGCGTACATATGATTAGAGAAATTGATTTAAATAGGAAGAATAAGAATAGGAAACTTTCACTTAAACTTTCATCAAGCTTTCAGTTTCACTTAATAAACTTACAACAAGAAGCGCGGAGGTAAGGTAGGTATTTCAACAACGTGTGCTATCAGTGACAATACTAGATTCTAGTGGCAGCTGGTGCTTCAGATGATTGGAGGTTCAATTCTTTCAGTGACAGATCTTGATAGTGGCACCGCCCTCCGCCGCCCCTCCCCCCTCCTCGTGCGTCGATGTTCCGGCGCCTCCCCCCCCCCCCCTCCCAACCCCGGCTCGACGTTTAAAGATACAATTTGGCGCACCTTAGCGAGTGGCGCCGGGGAAAAGCGCCCCGCCCCCCTCCCCCTTACATTTTCGTTAAAAAAAACTGCAGAATGTCTTACCTCAGCTTGTTTGCGCTTGCTTCAACTCAAGCTAAGGCGTCGGCTACTATATTTCTTTTTTTTCACACGTGTTTTCTTTCAAGGTTAACGCTGAGTAATTTGTTTCTAAAAGGTATTGAACGTTGTTCATTTTTCTTTGATAATAAGCACAAAGAACATATGAATATGCACATGAACACTAAGTAACTGATTACTCTGTTAAGTGAGCGTAACAAAATGCATCTGTTACTATGAAGAGACTGGCTATAAATTCGGGTTATGTGACACTGCAAGCAGCACTCTCTCCTATGCTTATGCATGCGCAAAGGCTGCTCTTTTCAAACAAATATTTCTTAGAACGAAGAGTATAAATTTCATATACCCTCACAATCGCGATACATTTTGCAATCACGTTCAAATTTATGTGGCAAGTAACAATACAAAAGTCATTGTTGTTCCCATATGTTAAAAAGAAGACTGGATTTAAAAAAAAAAAAAAATGCTTGCAGACGGTCTTGAACCAGTTACCTTCGACAGCGCAATGCGATGCCGCTAACCGCACGGCTATTCTTGCTAGCTGGAGAGTAGTGACTTCATTGTCAATCATGATCGGCTCTTCTGAAGGCTTTTATAGTTGATGCGTCTTTAATTAATAGTTATATTTTACCAATTATGGCGTGAATATTTTACCAATTATGGCGTGAATTCTCAATGCGCCAAAAACAAATATGAAGGGCGGATGTTGCGTTCATGGAGGATTTGCGCATGCGCAAGGCGGGTGCGTATTAGCTCCATTGTCTTACTTCAAGGCCATTCGTGTTAAATCGCCATAGCTCGAGTAGCCAGGAGCTGGTGTCTCTACCAGCTCCAACGCCATTGTTAAAGCGGCGTTTCCCCTCGCCCCTCACTGGGAGCACCCGTAGGCTGCCTCCAGGGGGTTCAGAAGAAAATTTGAACTTCAGCCTCGCATGCGCATTGTAACGCTGCGGGCACTGCCGCCTACATTAAGCGGCCGCGCTACGACTCGTATATATGCTGTCTCCGCGACTTCTTTCATGCTATAAAAATACTTTGAATGTGCATATAAATTGATCTCATAGAAGAAAGAGAGGAAGAATGATAGTTTAAAGACACTTCATTTAATTAATTTCAGGAAGAGCTTTTTTTCCGGTGGTTCACTGAACGATAACATTTCATTTATGAAAACAGATATTGACAAG
Organism: Locusta migratoria; assembly: GCA_026315105.1. NCBI lineage: Eukaryota > Metazoa > Arthropoda > Insecta > Orthoptera > Acrididae > Locusta > Locusta migratoria. Next base: position 136,599,895 of record CM048745.1, read on the forward strand.
TTGTAAGTCAATAACTTAGACAGAATTTGTGTTCCAGATTGCAGCACACACCAGTGCCCTAATACTCGGTTACACGAGCTCATGATTAATGCATGCTTGTATTCTGTCGTGGCATACTGTCCCATAGACCATAAAGAGAATGTTGGACCAGATCCCCCACTCCTCAACGGCGATTCAGTTTTAATCTCTGATTGGTGGGTTTGTCGTCTCGTCCCTTATCAGTGTCTCCCGGGCACCTTGGATAGGGTACATGTGTGGAGTACTCGCTGACCATTCCAGTCTTGCGATATCGTTTTCCTGATGCATTCAGCACGCTGTTGGGCTCATCTGTTCCGCGCCGAATAGGTGTCAAAGCTGGGCCTCGCCGTGGACGTCGTGAGTGAAGTTGCTTGTCATGCAGCCTGTTTCGTACACGAAGATCATTGTTCAGCTTCGTGGCGTACCTCCGAGCTGAAATCCGTAAGTAGCGGTCAACATTGCTTCGGTTCCCTCCGAGACATGTCAAAACTTCCCTTAAATGTAGATTCGAAATTGACCTTCTAGACACGGCAGAACTACAGTTAACACAAGCAGTATAGGGGAGATTGGGGTAGCCCCGGTAGGTAGATTTTCAGTTTTTATTTTCATCTAGAAAATATCTGGCTGGTGCTGTGCACTGCGCGGCCATATGGTGAACTAACTCTCCAAGCGACGCCTGTTCTGTTGTGCAGCTGTGACCGTGGAAGAAGAACTCTAATGTTCACGTGTTCCGTTTTTATTAGAATTTCACAACTACATAATTTCCATGAATACTAGTGTTCCACACAATTTAATTTACTGTATTGTGCAAGTAGCTTAGTTATTTATATATTTTAAGGACGATTTTCCCAAACTGTGCAAAACGGGTAGCCCCAGTAGGTAGCAATGCGGCCTACGGGCGCTCCCCCACAAGCCTTATTGTAATGATCCCTGTTACAGATGCCAAAACATGGAATAGAACTACGAATCGAGGGAGTTGGCTTGAAGATGCCCTTAAAAATTTAATTAATTTTATTGCGGGGGATAATTCTATCAGTGCAACTAGCAAAGTATTCAGTCTTCCATTTGGCACTCGACAACAACGCAGAAAGAAAGACAAGTTATATAAACATCACTAGGGGCGTAATTCAACATTCACTCAACAACAAGAGGAAGTACTTCATAATAGAATAAAGTTGTTAACAGACATTTTTTATGGTTGGTCTGCACAGGAAGTGCGAAGAGTAGCTTTTTAATTTGCTGGAAAAAACAACAAAGCCCACAGGTTTTCTCAAAATATGCGTTTGGCGAGAAAAGACTAGTTTGAAGGCTTTTTAAAACGAAATCCTACAATCAGCATTGGAAAACTAGAATTCACTACAGTTAACAGAATTACTGATTTTAACCCTGACGATGTGAAAAAAATATTTAGTCTTCGATCACCTTCAAAAATATTATATAATTTTGTGTTTTGAAACACTATTAAAATGCGCTTTACCCATATAAAATTTATGGAGTCAAGTCTGTTGGTTTACCCGCATGGCTCGGAGAATGCGGTACATGTACGTGGTCTGATTTTTCTATTTTTTATGTTAAGATGTTACCAATGTTATTTCATAATTTAAGATACAGAAGTATGAATACATAGCTTGAGTGTAAATTTCTGCATGAGGTTTCCTTAAGCAGTAATATAAACAGTAATGCTTAGCCTACTGCCATTCTCCCCTACTTCCTTCCTGGTCTTGCGACTAGACCTGATCGGCCGAGTTGCCCACTCCGTCGCATTGACATTCCTCATTCGTGGTTGTTTACATCTTTGTGCGTGTTGACTGACATCTATGAACTATCAAACGAGTTGTGTTATTCATGTAATATATTCATTCTACGTCAGCGTTCAGAAGAACTTGGAACCAAGATCATGCATCATTTATATATATACCACCTTAATTCCCACTGTTTCGCAAGCGTAGACTGGATGGTCTGCGTTGGTTGTTTATACTTCTAAATATAAAATTTCATAGATTTAGCTTTGAAGATGCTTTCCTAATAAAGTATTTTGATACAACTTGCCACTCCCTATTGCACCATTGATGGCAGAATTCAAAACATCGCGAAACACATTTGATTTTAATTCTAACCGTGTTTCCAAATCCAAATTTTCGCATTTCTAGCTTCAAAGTACTTTTAGTAGCACCCTTAAAAGATTTTCCTTTATTTCACACGCTTAATGGTTGAATTTCCAAAAATATCGAAACATGTGTTTTTAAAATACCAACAAAAAATTTAAATCCGAAGTTTTGTTTCCTTGTTTCAAAATTGCGTTAATACCAACGTATTTTCAAAAAACCGTCCATCCTCTATTTCACCCCCTTAGGGATGGGAAAATAGAAAAATCGCTGATAAACAACGTCTAAAAAATTTCAAATTTCTTTCGTCTGTGGATTCACTTTTAGTGCCATTTTCCGTCTTTTAGAAACGGACCGAGAACGCGAAATTTCTTTCTTATGCTTTGGCATCTTTCTTGCTAGTTTTCAAACCGCAATATGCACTTATTTTTCTATATTAGTACGCTTGTTGCAGAAAAATAACTAAAGAATGTGCATCACGTTTTGCTGTATATAAACTCTTTTCTATTATAGTGTCAAAAGTCATCCCTAGTCTTCAGTCCGAATTTTATATAAGCTGACGACTTACAACCACTATATCTTCCACCCTCTCATAGCTACCGACGCGGAACTGGTATGATGTATAAAGGGAGACTGATACCTATCACAACAACACAGAGAGATAGTTCGTCTCCATTGTGTAGTTTTGCTGAAGAAAAAAAAAATATTTCCAGCCACACGTAGAATTTTATATAAGTTGGTAACGTTCAACTCTCATATCTTCCACCCCGTTATCGTTATCAACCCTCCAACACCATATTGTACAATGGGAGACTGATATCTACTACCACATATAAATAAATACTACTCGTTTGCGATGTGTAGTTTTGGCTGCAGATTAAAATATAGGCACAAACACCTCAATTTTTATATGTATAAAGATTGGGACTGGCTTGATCTTGAATTATGATTATTAGGTTCTTTAGTGTGCTTTAATCTCTATGACAGGATCATTTTTTTAAAATTAAAACCGTAATGAAACAAACTATTTAAAAGAGTCATGAAATGAGGTGCTCGGGCGTAAGACATGGTAACTGACATTCTAGTGGTATGCCATTTCCTAACATATATCGTGTTATATGTGCAGATGTGCCTAATTACCAGGAAAAAAAAACCCAATCCGTATTCTGCTTCCATCTGTGAAGATTTTTGAAACGAACTCGTGTATTTATCTCTGCATGCAATGTACTACATCGTATGTGACGTTAAGTAATGTCTGGGCAAAATGTCAGTTACCATGTTTTACTCGCGAGCCCTTCAAATACCCTGCCTCATAATCAAAAAAAGGAGGGTAATATTCAGTATGCACTCCTTAGTGCGATGAGGCAGGTGTCGTGCGTTGAGACCATCTCTCAGACCCGCCACGCCAACGATTTGCTAAGGCAACCTGAAGTCTAATTCTGCAGAAGGTTCGGAATCTGCTTGCGTGCTGAACAGTACAAAATGTTAGGGCGTCCCCCTTGGTAGACATGAATACTGAACACTGGAAGTAATTGAAGCACCCACCGAGGCAGGCTCGGCTATCACACCTCGCACAAATGTTCATAAATGTTGAAATAACCAGCCGATGCTTTACCCTCTAAGTTCATCAGATTGTTATTCGTTATTACCATTAATTTCTCTTACGTCCCACTCTGAAGGCGACTCAATACCGAAACACATTCGCTACGGCGAGCAGTCTGCCATTACCCACAAAGAGCATCTATCTCGCTTCCACAAAATTTCACTGCTTTACGTTTCTCATTATAAAACTGTTTCGAGGACATTCACCTTTATTGTGATGTTATGGAGCTCTCCAAATTGGGTATCGCAATACCTTGAGGGTGTCCAGTTGTGGCTTCAAAGGTTTCGTCAAACTAGTAAACTAAGAATGTAAAATTCAGTGCAAGTATATGAAACCAGTTCAAAATCTTCTGCGAATGATATTTATTTATTCATTCGGTCACCAACCAGTTTTCATCTTCCTGCGCCGTCGCCGTCATCAGGAGACAACGAATGTCGCAGAACAGATAAAAAAATGTATTAATGAATTTGGATTTTTTTTTTCCTTTCGGACTGTCAGGATATTTTAATACGATAGCAAACGTCAAGTTAGCCGAAATTGTAACCTTTATTTTTGAGGGTGACTGGTTTCGATCTTACGTAAGACCATAAGCAGACCGATTTGTCTCCAGTTGGGGCTGCGACCATGAGCAGTCTCCATACGCTTGTCGTCTCAGCACCAACTGAAGACCATAGCAACAGCTGAGCATTAATTTCAGTCCAGTTGACGTGTTTTTGAAAAGGTATTAATAGGCCGCACAATTTGTCTGGGCACCAACTCATTTTCGTAGTTCAAAGTTAATGTAACATAAGTGCAGTGAGACATATTCAATATTTCTCGATTTCCGAAAGGCTTATGTCACTGTAACTCACAAACGGCTTCTAATCAAATAGCGTGCTTAAGGAGTATCGCCACAGTTGTACAATTGGATTCGCGATTTCCCTTCAGAAAGGACACAGTACGTTGTAATTGACGGAATGTCATTAAGTAAAACAGAAGTTCTATCTGATGTTCAAAAAATGTTCAAATGTTGGTAGAACTTATGGGACTTAAGCTTACAAACTACTTATGAACTAGCTAAGACTAAGGACGGCACAAATATCCATGCCAGAGGGGAGATTCGAACCCTCAGCCACCGCGGCCGGCTATCTGATGTTCCCCAGGAAGTGCAATAGGACCCCTGCTGTTCCTGATCTTTATAAAAGATTTAGGAGATAATGAGAGCAGCTCTCTTAAACTGTTCGCGGATGATGCTGTCGTTTGTCGGTTAGTAGAGACAGCAGATCATCAAAAGAAAATGGAAAGTGGTTCAGACTTCTGCATGGTGCAAAAATTGGCAATTGACAACAAATAATGAAAAGTGTGAAGAACGTTACATTGGTAGAACACTAAGAAGATGTAACAGTTTTACTAAAGAAACTGCATACACAGAATCTGTAGGTTCTATTTTGGAGGCCGGCCGCGGTGGCCGAGGAGACTGAGGCGCTCCAGTCACGGTCTGCACGGCCAGTACGGTCGGGGGTTCGAATCCCCCCTCAGGCATGGGTATTTGTGCCGTCCTTAGGATAAGCTAGTTCATAAGTAGTTTGTAAGTTTAGGGACTGATGACCCCGTAGTTAAGTCCCATAAGCTATACAGACATTTGATTTGATTTTTTTTCTATTTTGGAGTATTGCTGCGCGGTGTGGGAGACTTGACAGGGGGTGTAGAGAAAGTTCAGAAAAGGGCAGCTAGTACTGTATTATCCCGAAGAAGGGACAGTGTGTCACAGAAATGATGCACGAGCTGAAATGGAAATTATTAAAAGGAAATCGTTTTTCGTAGCGGTAAGGTTAATTTGCGAAAATTCTTTCACCATCTTTCTCATCCGAATGCCAACATATTTTGTTTGCAAAGTATTGATAAAGGAGGGGAAGGAAGAAGGATTACGAAGGAAAAGGATTGAGAATGGCTGACTTTGGGCATTGAAATTAAGCAATGGCGACAAGTGAAAGTGTGAGTCGGGCCGTGAATCGAACTCGGGTCTCCCGCTTCGTGCCAGAGGTCGCCTTAACCGCTTGGCTTCCACATGTCGCACGCTATGGCTGTCGCACGCTATGGCTGTAGCGCGCCTACCGTTCGTGCCCTCTTACACTCGCCATTACGGAATCTTGTTGGAGGACGTACGTATGACAGCATCTGCGGTGAAGCATGTGAAGCTAACGTCGTCTTCGCGTGTAAATACTTATTATATTGTTATGGTGTCTGTTCTTTCGGACATGGCCGAAAGAACACACCAATATAATAAATATTTTGTTAGTACCTACCTACATCGGGAGATAATCTTATCATAATAAAATAGGAGAAATAAGAGCGAAAACTGAATGCTTTAGATGTTTCTTTTTCCTGCGCGCTATTAGAGGATGGAACGGTAGAGAAATGCCATAAAGCGGTCCGATGAAACCTCTGATCTGCACTGAAATGGGATTTTCGGAGTATTTATGTAGATGTGAGACGGATGTTCGAATGGCCGTACAATTGGGCGTTGTTCCAGACTAAACGAAAACTTCTGACGTGCTTGTAAAGCGGTACCGTGTTGCAACACCACCACGAGAATGCGTCTTCTCTCTCTCTCTCTCTCTCTCTCTCTCTCTCCCTCTCCCCTATAAGTCAGTTGGCAGCAGCATTCTGCTTTCCATGATTCGCGTCATGTCCCCTCGACTCGTGCTGCGCACATTGATTTCCTCACCGGCAGTGACAGGTTCGGAGATTTCCAGTTATCGGCGAGTTCGCTGGCAGCGTTCCCACAGAGGCGTGCCCTTGCCTGCCCGCTGCATCTGTATGAGTGACTAGCGCTGCACTTCCTGTCCATTGCGATGGCTTCCTGTCTCTGCTGCTGTCAGCTGCTCCGCCTCTGCCCTCGCTAACTGTTTAATCACGTTATTTGACAAAGAAATATTGGACATAATGTAATGGGCACTTTTTCTCAAGTCGTCCAATCTTTGATCAAATCTAAGGCCTCGGCTTGGATTTGATCAAAGAAGTCGCTGGTCTTCAGTTTCCTGGTTTTCTTGCAGTGACCGCTTGGAGCGTTGTGCCGCGGTTGAGTAGCCGAGCGGTCTAAAGCGTCTCGCTGCGGAGCGCGCGGTTGCTCGCCGTGGTGGTTCGAGTCCCCCCTTGTGTGTGTGTGTGTGTGTGTGTGTGTGTGTGTGTTTTGTCCTTAGGTTAGTAGTTTGTAAGCTACGGACTGAATGACGACGCAGTTTGGTCCGATAGATTTTGCGAACATTTGAACATTTTTGGAGCGTTGTTAAACATGGCTACCGCTATAGCGGCAATTTTGCATGGTGTGTTGCAGCAACAGCGATATTAATAGAAATGTGAGGAGCAGATGAGTCGTTGTATAACACACGACCCCAGTATGGTAACGAATTTTATTCAGATATTGGTTACAATTGTAATTTGATACAGTACGACATTTTGCTGTCTCAACTCTTCACGTGAGGTTTACACGGCGTTTACTTAGAGCGAGGCACCGTGGGCTTCCATAATAGTGAAAAAGTAATTCTCGTTGCCCTCTAACATGGTCTGTAAGAACCTCGGAGGGCCAGTACAGTTGCACATCTGCCTGGCTTGGACAGTGTGCGGTTATCAGTCACCCCTTGAGGGACATTTCGCCATTATTCCACGAGTGCAATTTCCAGCTCTGCAACCTTTGTAGTCCTTACAACCCAAATTCTCAACTTCTAGCCCTCTGCTCAAACGCTCGCGATCCCTTGAGGGAATCCAGTATAGGCTGCGAGCAAGAGGAATCAATGAGCAGGGGGCTAGACGTTGAGAATTAGGGTTGGAAGGGAAGCGTTCTTGGTAGCCTAATTGGTTAAGGTGACCGCTGGCCTAAAGCGGAAAAACGGGGTTCGAATCCCGGTCTAACACAAATTTTCAACTTTGTCGTTGAATTTAATTCAACTCCGCGAAATATTTCGATTTCGTATAAATAATGGCAATTAAATTAAACAGTCGAAGTTTAAATTATTACCTGACGTTACCAACAACTATAACAAAACAATGACATTTTATGAACGCATCGCATAAGGACCAAAACAATCCTCAGTAACATAATAATAGAACAGGTGTCACATATCCAGTATCTAGGATGTGACGTAACTTTTTAAGAAGAAGAATACGTAAATAATAAAATGCATACTCATTAGCACAAGAGCACGTAAAAAAATTGATGAGTAAAACGAGAAGACAAATTCAACCCACAGTACTTTATAGAAAGTTTTATCGTAGCTACTACACATCAAATGATCTATAGACAGTATTGAATGTGCGGGAATGGAAAGATCGACGACCGGTATCTTGCGTTCACCTGATGTGGGAAAGCGAATCTCTCGAGGGAGAAAGTGAGATACGTGAGTCGAGTGCGACCTCGTCTTTTTATTGTTATCGTTCGGTACGTGCATTTAATCTTAGGTGTACAAGACACCCGCTAATATTTTATAATCGCTCAAAGATACGTAATAAAGGTTCGGGATGTGAATAACGTAATTTGTTCATCTCTTGCTATAATTAAACAAGTAGGTGTTTTATTGAAACAATTTGCCTTTTAGCAATTTTATTTAAAGTTTTCCTTGCGATATGGCTATTATTGTTTGCAGTTAAATAATTCTCCGTAAAGTAGCTATAAAACGTGTAATATGTTATGTTCACTTATGGTGCCGTCACACACTTCGTTGTGCTATGACATGTGCAGGTAGGAAACGGTAAAATATTTATCGACTATTCTTACGAAAAGCTCCATCGTTAGAATTAACAAGCATTATATCATTTCTTGCTCTTTTAGGCTGTCTATTACGCAAAAAGTGTCGCTTTCTATTTAAAAAGGGAAAAAAACATTTTTTTCGCGTTCGCGCCGTTGATTTTGCGTGAAAAGCCCGGTTAAAATCATAACAAACGCCTCTTATTAATATGCAGTTTAATCAGCTGTTTCATTAGCAAAATGATCATTTGGAAATACGGCCACTGAAAAATCGCATTTTCGCAAGCGTTTTTTGGAACATTTTAATACCGTGTACTGTCGTGCACCGTATTAATAACGATATAATATCGTCTCTGGCAGCTAGTGCTAAAATATTTTGTTTGGGCAGTGCTATAAGATCATAACAAAGCTTACTGTACCGAATAGAAATAAATAATTCAGTGTAATAAATAAGCTTGTAAACATTCGACGAGTAATCTGACTAAAAGGATTTCGTTTGTATTTCACAAAACATAGGTTTTAGCCGTAGGGTTTTTTCGGTCAAGCGACGTAATTTTGTGACCAATTCGTTACAGCCTGTGATGACTTCTTATTTTCGAAGTAGTCAAAGACAACGGGGTGCTGTGTTAAGCGTGAAAACGGAGGCTATTGTGTCAACGGTAACGACCTGTACGGTTATTATGGAGCTCTTTCATGGTAAAGAACGAGACGAGGGAAAACTGTTGTCAAAGCAGGATAGCTCTAGGCAGTTACGCAGCGATAGTTCCAGGCTTATGGAGTATCGTAAAAAAGGTTCAGAGTTCTCATAGTGCACTAAAATGACGTGGAACACTAAAGGAGCAGAAAAGTACCTTTAGCTTTCCAACTGACGGAAATACGTTCTCGTAATGGCAGCGTTGACTTCCGCTACACCTAAAAGATCTGCTTTCAAGATAGACGGCAACCAACGCAGAAGGATTCAGCGTTTGACTTTACGACTTTACCTAGCGCTGAGTATTCCAATAAAAATATCGTCCTCCGAAATATGAGCAACAAATTATCACGGACATGGGAGATTGGAAGTAGTAGTTTGAAGTCCGTATAACTAAAAACAAAAGTTGAGAAAGCTGATATTTTATACCCGGAACCCACAATCCGAAAAACATGCTTAATGATCGGATAGAAAATAGGTATAAACAAGGTGCGTCAGAAAAGTTCGGTGAGCCGGCCGCGGTGGTCGAGGGGACTGAGGCGCTCCAGTCACGGTCTGCACGGCCACTAAGGTCGGGGGTTCGAATCCCCCCTCGTGCATGGGTATTTGTGCCGTCCTTAGTCTTAGCTAGTTCATAGGTAGTTTGTAAGCTTAGGGACTGATAACCCCTTAGTTAAGTCCCATAAGTTCTACAAACATTTGAAAAGGTCGGTGAATGGTCCCATATTTTACAAACAGTGCTGGCGAGGATCCGGTGCCCGCGCATACACATTGAGGGAGATGTCAACAAGCGACCCATATCGTGAAAAGCACTGCAGTAGAGCGGTGGTACACGCTGCGACCCAGCTAACAGGGTCGGCGTGAGAACTCGTGTCATTGCAACATGGAGCGCAAAATGGAGCAACACGTTTACTTAAAGTTTTGTTTCAAATTAGGCAAAACGGTGACGGAGACCCATGGGAAGTTCGTGCAAGTGTATGGCGGGTCCTGCCAGAACTGTACCGGAGTGTACAGTGGAATTTCCTGCAGGACAATGCCCGTCCGCACACTGCGATCCGCGTGCTGAACTTTCTCGCTAGACGCAATGTCTACCCTTCTTATTCTGCATCTTTGGCGCCAGCAAACTTCTTTCTCTTTGAAACTTTCTGGCAGATTAAAATTGTGTGCCGGAACCAGGACTTGAACCTGGGACCTTTGCCTTTCGCGGGCAAGCGCACTACCGACTGTGCTATCCCGACACGACTCACGATGCCGCCTCAGAACTTCACTTCCGCCAGTACCCCGCCTCCTACTTTCGAAACTTCGCAAAAGCTCTTCTGCGAACCATGCAAGACTAGCACTCCTGGAAACATCCCTTAGGCTTTGGCTAAGCCATGTCTCCACCATATCCTTTCTTCCAGGAGTGCTAGTCTTGCATGGTTCGCAGGAGAGCTTCTGTGAAGTTTGGAAAGTAGGATGCGAGGTACTGGCGGAAGTAAAGTTGTGAGTCGTCATCGTGAGTCGTGTCGGGATAGCACAGTCGGTAGTGCGCTTGCCCGCGAAAGGCAAAGGTCCCAGGTTCGAGTCCCGGTTCCGGCACACAATTTTAATTTGCCAGGAAGTTTCATATCAGCGCACACTCCGCTGCAGAGTGAAAGTTTCATTCTTTCTCTTTGCCCCACCTTAAATTAGCCCTGAGAGACTTACTCTTCGCAACGGTGGGTGATGCAACAACGCATGACATCAGTGCTTCGAGCGATTCCACAAGAAGCGTTTGCTGACAGTTTTCAACAGTTGTTGTAGAAGGGAAAGCAGAAGTGTATCGTAGCCAGTGGCGATTACTTTCAAGGCCAGTAAGGGTATTTTCTTTGCTACTCTTGTTTCCTGTATTTCCGGAGACCAGTCGGCGAACTTTTCAGACGCACCTTGTAGGACTTAACGGGCCTTTTGACCTGTTTATGGGCAATTCATTTGATTACTTCAAGGCTTATCCTCGAATCATTGCAGTAAGCGTCAATCTTGTGAAAGTTTGCAACTGTGTCTAGTGTATTGAATTCTCTATATTCAACGGCATCATTCACGGACAGCCTCGTAGAGCTTCGGACGTTACGCAGTACACAGGATGTTAACAAAACTAGGAAAAAAGCGTGTTCGGAAACCAATACCTGTTACGATGTGTGTGACAAATAATGTGCACAATATACAGTGTTTCCGTGAGGAAGTGGCAGAGGGCTCTAAGGCGCCTTGCTGCGGAATGCGCGTCTGCTCTCCGTCGGAGGTTCGGGTGCTCCCTTGGGCATGGGTGTGTATATTGTCCTCAGCATAAGTTAGTTTAGTAAGTTTGTAAGCTAGGGAGTGATGACCACTGCAGTTTGGTACCACAGCTTTAACTTTGAAAATTCATATTAATTTATTAAAAAGAGGTACAGAGCTGGTTTTAGTGGTGTTTCAAAGGAAAACACATCAAGTTTTTACCTAAAACTAAAAGTGTTCGATGTGGCTTCGGTTGGTTATCCTGCAGACATCCCATCGGTAACTGATTTCTTCCCAACTCGCATCATCATTGCAGGTGTAACTTGATCAGCGGCGGCGTGGATTCTTGTTCTAAGTTCCGGTACAGCATATCTTTGATGAAGCCCCAGAAGAAAAAGTCTAGCGGTGTCAGGTCTTGGGAACGGACAGGCTATGCAATTGGCGCAGCACGGCCAATCCATTTACCTGGAAAGCGGTCATTGAGAAAATCCCGGACCTCAGTCAGATAGTGTGGTGGTGCGCCGTCTTGCATCAAGTAAACATCCCGTTCTCCGTCGTCATCGATCAGTGGTATCAAAAATTGTTGCAACATATCCAGGTACACTATCCCGTTGATGATTCGTTCTCAGAAAAAAAGGGGGGCGTACATTTTCTTCTTGCTCAACGTACATAAAACGTTCACCTTAAGGCTATCACGAGCATGTTGCGATGTTCCATGTGGATTTTCACTGCCCCGGATCCTACAGTTGTGTGTGTTAACCTTGCCACTTAAGTGAAAAGTTGACTCATCAGAAAAGATTATGTTGTCCAAAAAATATTCTAACTTATCTGCACAGAAGTTCTTCCGGTGAATCTTATCAGTGTCTTTAATTGCTTGTAAAAGCGACAATCTGTACTGTTTCAAATGCAAACGTTCTCTCAACACACGCCAAACTGTTGTATGTGGGATTTGCAGTTCACGAGATGCACGCCGGGTCGATTTCGTAGGGCTCACTTGCTGAACGACTTCGTCAGATGTGCTTGAACGACCTGGTACTTTCTTATGACTTACTGAGCACCCCGTTTCTACCAAACATTTATGCCACTCAGAAATTGTAGGCCTACTAGGAGGATCTTTAGAATACTTGGTACTAAATTTACGCTGAACTGCTGTCGCCGACTTTGATTCTTCAAACCGAAACACACAGCTAGCACACTCGGGTCCAGCGAAGGCAGCCATTTTGAATGTAACTGCCGCTAGCGTTTGTTGCGTCACGATTCTGCTCTAGCAAACTACGCGAGTCATAACATGTTTTCCTTTGAAACAACATTAAAACTATCTCTGTATCTCTTTTTAATAAATATATATTAATTTTCGAAGTTGTAAAGTCCCTTTTGAAACACCCTGTAGTGCCAACATATGACACACAATACTTAACCAGTCATGAAGCTAAGGCACTCTGGATCGTTTCAGTATCAATGTATGGACGGAAGAAAGACTCTCAGGATCATAGACTTTACTAAACAAACTAAAAAGTGCGGCGTACTTTTGCTCGATCAATAAGCAACGCCACTGCTAAACGTTAACCTTACATGAGATTGTTTGGACGACGGAGCATTTCTCCGTTTCGTACGGATCGCAAAATTTCATGCGCGATTGTTCGAGGAGTGGGGTAACATCTGTCCTGTATGACTATGAGGACATTTGAAGTCTTCTTGAAAGTCCATTGCCTTGAACGCCATCTGAACGGAGCGAGGTGTATTTTAACCCTTTAATGCAAGTGTAGCTGATCAGCTGCCAAGACGAGCAACGCAGTAAGGTGACGACTCCAGAAGTGGTGAAGAAAATCCACAAAGGTACTGGATGGTCGTCGACTGAAAATGAGGGAACTAGCAGACATAGTAGGCAATTCAAAAGTGCGGTACACTGCATATTATCTGAAAATTTGAACACGCGAAAACTGAGAGTGCATTGTTTTTACCGCGTTTGCTCACACTCGAGCAAAAACAGTGTCTTGAAGATGTTTCAATTAACTGTTTAGCGAATTTTCGCAGTAACAAAGCTGATTTTTGCGTTGTTTCGTAACCATGGATGAAAAAAAGATCAATCACTTTCCTCCCGAGACAAAAGAACAGGCAAAACAATGGTCACAAATTGAAGAACCGACTCCAAAGAAGGCGGAGACCGTTTCGTCTGCAGGCATGGTCATGGCGTCAGTATTTGGGATGCGCTGGAATAATTTTAATTGAGTACCTTCAAAAAGGATAAACTATCAACGGGGAGTATTATGCGAACTTACTGAACGTTTGGGCGAAAAAATCAAGAAAAAGACGGGCGCATTTGGGCAAGAAGAAAGTGTAGTTTCTTCAGGGCAGTGCACCAGCTCGAAGTCCCGTACTCCAATGGCCAAAATTCATGAATCAAAAGTTTGGATTGCTTCTTCATGCATCCCATTCGCTAGATTTAGCCCCCTCGGGTTATTTTCTATTCCCAAACTTTAAAAAAATGGCTCGGTGATCGAAGATTTTCAAAAAATAAAGTCGAGATTCCAGTAGTTAATGTCTATTTAGAGGAGTAAGGTCTTATTATAAAAAGGGTAGAGAACTTGTGAACATCGCTGTGAAAAATTTATAGACCTAAAAGGAAATAATGTTGACAAATAAATACATTTCTCATTTTTTTTAATTTTTTTTAATTTGCGACGATCAGGCCCGGCAGTTACTGTACCCACTCAAAAAATTGAGACTGAGAAAAATACCCACTCTTGGTTTGAAGGAATATTTATTTACGTTGAGCCACGCAGGGATGGCCACTCCTTGTCGGGCCGGGCTGGAAAAAGGGGGAAATCACTTTTCCAATTTTCATGCAGTAAAACTGTTGACGGTATATAGGACCACTCCACATAGTATTGTCAACTTATGTTTTCCTTGCATGTTTTCCATTGCTTGTGAAGATCGAAAATGCCTAATTTTCATTCTGCGAAAGTTTTTAGTTTCATAACGCTTCTCACACTATTTTGAAGAAAGCATACAGATTAAAGATCTGATTTTTTGACACATGTTAGTAGAGCATCTTAACTATATAATAAAACATTAACCCTTTCATAATTCGTAACAATCGTTTTAAAAAGACACTGTTCGTCAAGTATGTGTACTTAATTTATTCAAAAAGTTCGATAGTGAGTTATATTTTAGACCATACATTACTGCGAGTGAAATAGAACTTAAAGTTTTTGAAACTTGTCGCAATGAACCTTTCTCGTTTAACGAGTAATTGCATGTTTATATCCATCACATCACACTCTACCTGCTTGTCCCCTTCCCCCCCTCTCTACATCAGTCTCGGATAAAATGTTTGTACAGCTTATAGGACTTAACTACGGTGTTATCAGTCCCTAAACTAACTTATAATAAAGACGGCACAAACATCCATGCCCGAGGGGGGATTCGAACCCCCGACCGCAGCGGCCGTGCAGACCGCGACTGTCACGCCGCAGACCGCTCAGCCGGCCTACATCAGTTTCCTCCGTCTTCTCTTTCTCCTCTTAGAACTAACCTAGAGCCATGTTTAGTGTTATGTTCAAAATCTTATATCTTCTGAAAGCTCTTGACCGAATGTTTTTAAATTTTTACACCAGCGTTCTACTGGAATATGCAAACGCTGATATACATAATTGTTCAGTATATGTCATATATGTGAATTTATATAAATTTTATAATGGACAAGAATTGATACGAAACATCACAAAAGTAATATAAATATAGGTTTTGTACAATATATTCAAGAAATATGTACTTAGAAACCTTTCTGTATTACAATACAACATTGTGTCAAATTTCAAAGCAATCTATCAAGAACTTTACGGAGATTAACGGATATTCACAAATCAACAGAACAATTTTTGTGTAGTG
The DNA here is from genome assembly GCA_026315105.1 of Locusta migratoria. NCBI lineage: Eukaryota > Metazoa > Arthropoda > Insecta > Orthoptera > Acrididae > Locusta > Locusta migratoria. Next base: position 136,615,158 of record CM048745.1, read on the forward strand.
ATTACTGACTGTGGGGAGGGGGGAATTAAAGGGAGGGAGGGAGCAAATTTTGGACAACTACCCACTCTCAAAAAATATAAACCGCCGGGTCTGGTGACGAGTACTTATGGTACCACCTTTGTATATCAATAATTTACTTATTGTATTGGTGTGGTGTCTGTTGTTTCGGACGTCCGAAAGAACAGACACCACACCGATACAATAAGTATTTATACGCGACACAGGCGTTAGCTACAGTTATTTCACCGCAGATGCGGTCATACGTCTGACCTCGCACGGGAATCTGTAATGGCGAGTGTAAGAGGGCATGGACGATAGGGGAGCTACAAACATAGCGTGCGACTTGTGAGAATCTTTGACGGACGGGAGGCGAGCACGGGTGGCCAAGTGGTTAAAGCGACCGCTGGCCCGAAGCGGGAGACCCAGGTTCGATTCCCGGTCCGGCTCACATTTTCACTTGTCGCCATTGCTTAATATCAATGCCCAAATGCGGCCATTGTCAATCTTTCTTTCCTATCCTTCTTCCTTCCCTACCTTCACCAATCATTTGCAAATATCAATAATTGTATATATGCCCCCCCCCCCTCCCAACAGTAATGGACAATTTCAATACGGACGCATTAATACGCTCGATCCCTTTCGGGAATCCAGTAAGAGCTGCGAGCAAGTGGAATCAAATGGGCAGGGGGCAGTAGCATCGTAGTGTGCTGTATGTTGATAATTTGGGCAGAAAGGGAAGCGTGCCTAGATAGCGTAATTGGTTCAGGCGACCGCTTGCTCGAAACTGGAAATCCTGTTTCGAAACCCGGCCCAGCACTATTTATCATTGCACTGAAACGGTCGAAATGTTTCGATATATCGAACTAGTCGAATAGTTTTCCGTAGAAGCTGTTTCCAGTTCTTTGTTGAAAGCTTTTATCAGTAGTGCAAGTGGGCAAGGACCTACTTATGCCGATGCAACTATGGGACAGGCACATATTTTTTATGGGAAGCGTGGCTAAGCTCGGCGTGGAGCTGAGCGGACGGCGCTTTATTCAGCGGCGGTGGCGGCTGAGCTGCCGCTGACGTAGGCGCGGCGTCAATCGCGGCCTCCCCTCACGTGGCGCTCAATGCAGGCGGAGTGCGCCTAACGACCTCAATGGAGGACTCCAGCCGGGAGGCTGTGCCGACACGCACACAGCGTGCAATAACACCGGCAGGGAAAGCGATAATCGCGCCGCCTATAAGCGTACGCTGCCTGCTCTGACGGCCGCCGAGCCCACAGTAAACAGAAAAATTAACCCAGCGACGCGGCGGCAACACACACACACACACACACACACACACACAAAGCTAACCAAAATTTATGCTCTCTCTCTGTGACTAGAAATTGATAAGAAAAAGGAAAGGGCATGAGGCAGTGTCAGTGTCACCGTATGCTCTCAACCTGGGTACTCTCCCTCCCTCTTATCTTTTCCTTCGCCTCTTCACCTATCTTTACCGCTATCTATTAAAAATTTCGGCTGTGAGGTGTCCAACGCACCCTCAGTCACTTACTGTACGAAAGACTATGTAGACAGTAGTGTTTCTACTGTTTCCAAGGCGAAGAGTGCAAAATTGTCAATGTCTGTATACGACAGCTTTTCACGCATTTCTATTCATTACATCGTATCTAATGCACTACGTGTCGTAATGAAATCTATACGACAGGGTTAAGCTGAAGTGAACGTTACTCCATATTAGTGATATGGTCCTTCACATTTTATTACTATACTCAATAGTGATTTATTCTTCTCTAAAAAAAAATCATTTAATTGCTAGGTAGAGAAGATCCTCTAATGTCAAATGAAATAATAGGAGTATACTTACTCTCAAAATAGTTGACTACATTGCTCCACTGTATGTTGCGATAGTGGACCTTTGCAATTGCCTTTCGACAGCTCGAATTTAAATGAAAATAAAGGCTTAACCATTAATCTGAAACTAAATTGGATAAAAGAATTTGTAGAGGAGAATATTCTCTACAATTTTGTTCTGATATGTTTTCTTCATATTTCGCATCATTTCAGGGATATTTGCAAATATAACGGCGATTTGACACTGTCACTTGATTTCTACAGGAAAAGTAAATAAACTTGAGAAAGAGGGAAAAGTAACACGGTAAGACATAGTATTTTAACGGAAAAGGATAATGAAAATGTGAGAGATTATTCAAATAATGATTTAAAGAGGTAAAGGTTTAATGTATTCATTTCAAAGCTAAACACAAATGTCGCATAACGTTGGCTGTATGTGAAATTACGTTTTGAGTGCATAGATATCACAATAGTAGGTCTTAATATTATAAATGATAATTTTTAATAATTTAAATTTTTATTATTTTTGTCCGAATGTTTTCAGAAAACAATAAAACTTCAGGAAGGCCTCAAGGGGAGGGGGGGGGGTGGTAAAACACGCCAGTGAGATTTTTTCTTTATTTATTTATTTATTTTTATTGATGATACTTTGAGCTCTCCAGCTAAGGACGAAATAGTGTGTAACTTCTCTCCATTTCGAGGACGTAATCCATGAAATAATGATTTTAAGCCACAAATGTCACTGGTATGTTTCTGTGACCAAACAATCATACCACTTTTCTATACTTTCGGTCTAGATAAATTGATTTTATGGGCTGATTACAAGGATACTATTCCTCAAAAATTGGCCTAGACAGTAGCTGACGCCATCTACTTCCAAACACAAATTAGTGGAAAACTATATTCTGGGAAACACGAAAGTGAAAAATTTTGTCAGGGACTGTTCACGACTCTACAGATTAGATCGGGACAGAATACAGTGTACTGAGCCACGGTGTGGAAGCTTTATCGTTGACGACCACAGTGATGGGAACGTATTGCTCTGGTTCCGTCCGATGTCGCTATTAACGCGAACACCTCTCATCTTTTGGAGCTTTTTGAAACGATAACGGAGACATCTATCCTCCTCGTACTCCCGTTTGCAAAGATTTTTTATTTCATACATTTGGGTGTGTGTGTCTATGACGTCAGTCCTAGCAACTGCGTGAATCAGACTACCGAGATAAGAGAAACACAATAATACTAATGCGATATCGGGTATTGAGAAACGGCATGTACACGTTTTTATGTCGTGATCAACGCAACTGTAAACGTTCTATTGTAAAAATACGAGTTGCAAAATCACAAAAACTGTATTCGCCGACACGAAAGATCTGGAAGGCCGTTTCACTTGTCGTTCCACACGTTTTATGTGCGACGTGAGGTGAATGACGACATTCGTGACCTCGATGACGAACCACAGCCTTTTTTTTGTCAGCACCGTTTCTTTATGACAAAAGATTTATTTTTATGAACTTCAAGCTATCTAATTTAGAATGGTATGTGCTTAGTTTCGGAGCTGACGCCCATTTAAGCTGGATCCAAATTCTTATAGAAATTTTGTCAGTTATTACAAATATCTTAATTAAAACGTCGTAAAAACAAATAGGGTAATATCTCCTAGTAAAGGACAGTAATATACATTTTACGATAAAATATTGTCATGAATTAAATGATAGTTGATCAAAGATAGCGTGTATGGGAAAACAAGGAACACACATCGGACGGATGTGGCCCCTCTTTTTTCCTACAAGTAACTGTCGGATTTTTCACTCGTCCAAATGAAACGAGTTCTGTGGCACAATGACTGTAAAATAAATCTAAATCCTCAGATTTAATTTCCGCGAATTACTACATTTTTAGAAAAGAGAAACTGTGAAAATATGGTACATTACCAAAACGAAAATAGTAACTTAAAACTGACAACTTTCACGTACAATGAGGTGGCAAGACATGGGATAGCGGTATGCAGATCTACATATGTTGGTCGAATCGCGTACGTAATGCACACAGCTCATAACAATTACGGAATCATGTGATATACACAATATACATGTGATAACGTATTTTACTCAGATATTGGTTACAATTGTAATTTGTGTGCCATACAGTACGATATTTGGCTGTGTCAAATCTTTACCCAAGGTTTACAGGGCGTTTACTTAGAGCGCGGCACGATAGGGCCACCATAATAGTGAAAACATAGTTCTCGTTGCCCTCTAACGTGGTGTGCGATCACCTGAGACGGCCACTACAGTTGCACAGCTACGTGGCATGGACAGTATGAGGTTATCAATATGCTCTTGAGAAATATTTGGCCTTTCTTTCATGCAACCGTTGAGAGGTGCTGGTCTGGTTTGCCAAGTGCCCCCCAGACTTGCTCATTCGTATTTATGTCCAGTGAACAAGCTGGCCACTCAGTTCCCTCAGCTTGAAACACATTGTCGAGCAGTGGAGCTCTGTGGGGACGTGCGTTATTGTCCACGAGAAGGAACCCATCAACTATGGCACCAGCGTTGGGTACAACAAAAGGTCGAAGGATCTCGTCTCCATACCTCTGAGAAGTCAAAGCGCCATTCTGAACGACATAGAGGTGAGTACGTCCTCCAATACTGACTCCTGCCCACACCATTGGTCCACAGGCCTGACGTCTGACGTCGATCCATGCACCATCTCTGTGCATCTTGTATCGCTGTTGGTGACCTTTCGAGCACCTCTTGTAAACTATCAATAATAATTTTTTTGTCTTTTTTAGTTTATTTTCTTTCATACTACTGTATACGCTAGCGCAGTAGTATGTCCTTACCGACCACACATTCCTATACGAAATATCCCTCAACCTACCTTTTAGTATGTCCTTACCGACCACACATTCCTATACGAAATATCCCTCAACCTACCGTTTAGTTTACATTTATTTTAGGACCATTCTGTATATTCAGGCATTCTTGGGCCTTTGTAGAAAGCGGTCGTGCGTGCGTGCGTGCGTGCGTGCGTGCGTGCGTGCTTGCGACATATTATGATGGCAATTGCAAAACTTGCGATGGCATCCAACGAAGATCCAAGTTAAAGTGACCTGTAGACCTATTCTGGCTTAGGGGCTTAGGTCCTTTTCTTGAATCAGACCGGGGCATACTAGTTGGTTCCCGGAGCAGACAATCTCAGAATAGACAGCAGTCTTGGTTGCAGCAGAGTCGGCTTTCTACCTGAATTATATCTTCGCTGTTGGTATACCTGCCATCACAGAATGGAATGGAATGGAATGGAATGAAATGTATAGACGGTAGCACTTAAATGTCGTCTTTGTTGACGTCATGAACTTTGCTTTCTTCGATAGCAATGACATCAGATGAAAATCAGAAACAGCAGTGGTGGAGTACCGTGCACGTATCGTTCAAATGCAATGTGACGATGACACAAATCCTCGTTGTGTGGACAGCGGCAGCAGAAGAGCCGTGTAGTGTGGTGGAGTGTCGGCTTGAGATGCGACCCTCCGCGCACAATGCGAGGCTGCAGTGCGGCCCCAAAATAGCAAACGCGCCTCCCGCCGTCCGCCAAGGTCTGTCGCGGGCAGCACACTGCCAGGGCTGCCTGCACGTGCTTCTGTTTACTGCCGGCACCCAGGCACCTCTAGCACTTTGCACACTACAGTCACTGCTAGTTGACCCCCAACTACGAGGCCTGTTGAAAAAAAAAAAATAGAAAATAAGTCCACACAATAGTTTTATTCCGACCTTTTCCTTATTGGGCATCGTCTCCTTGGAAATTCTCATCAGCAATTGATACACCGCTATCAACGCCGTCTCCAAGTCCGGAAACAATCTTCGTATCTGCTTGCTGGATCGCACAAAACGCCCACTGCGAATTTTATGTCGTCTGTCGTTGCAATTCTTCGTTCTTTCTGCGGTGTTTTCAACTTTGGAAGTAAGTTAATAATAGTACCGCGGAGCCCAGACCTCATATGCGCAAATATAAAGCTCTTAACAGATTGTTAGACGATGGTATTTCTGGTCTTGACTCTGGTACAAACGTAGCGACAAAACGAAGCATTCCAAGGTAGTTGGTTATGATTTCACGACATGATACATATGTAACTGCAATGTTATTTCCTTCTGACACCTGAATCGTCGGTATGCCGTGGCGCCACCCAAGTACGCGCCATTACCGCTGTGACGTAAGCTAGCCAATGAGAAGCCGTCTCCTGGTTATATAAGCGGAAGCCTCCAGTTCACGGCAGTCAGTTTTACCCCTGACGACGACTATGGAGGATATAGTCGAAAGCTTGGGCTCCTACCCATATTTGACGCGCCAAGAACACCGAGAGTATTTTACGCGTGTAATCAGAATAATTGCTGGAGCCCACCCAAGATCATCTTGCAAGAATTATTCAGGGATCTAGGGATCTTCACTATTACAAAAAGTCTTGATCGCAAAAAAAAGTTTTTATTGACCGGTTTCATCCTGATGTAGGTCACCTTCGGAAAAAAATGTAGCCCATGTGGCCAGTGCTGGACTCGGCTGAGCTGGGTTGTCCTGGCTGTTCTTCTGTTAGCTGGGCTACATTTTGTTCCGAAGATGACGTACATCAGGTCGAAACCGATCAATAAAAACTTTTTTTTCGCGATCATGACTGTTTTTGTAATTTTAACTATACCAAATAGATCGCTGTTTTTCTCCACTGACAGTGTTGTCAAAATTAATGAATATTCACTGTAGCTTCACGATGTATATATTCCTTCATGAAATTTGTTATTAACAATCCGACCCAATTCAAAAGTAATAACAGCGTGCATAGGTTCAACACTAGGAGAAAGGGTGATATTCACTATTCAAGGTTAAATCTAAGCTTGGCACAGAAAGGGGTGAATTATGCTGCCACAAAAGCCTTCGGTCACTTATCAAGTAGCATCAAAAGTCTGACAGATAGCCAACTAGTATTTAAAAAGAAATTAAAGGAATTTCTGACTGGCAAATCAACTTCTCCTACACTTTAGATGAAGTTTTAGATAAAATTTAAATAAACAATAAAAAAATGAAAATAAAAAAACCTTAAAATATGGTCATGTAATAGGCAACATTTACTAAACTGACATCTTCCACATCATTACGAAATGCCGTATATATGATCCATGGAACAAGTATTAATCTGATCTAACCTTAAACGATCAGCTTCACAACAAAGGAGTTTGCAAATGAACGGGAACGGCTCCGGTAATAGATAATTGTAATCTTGTGTTAATATTGTGATGGCACGAAAGATGTTGAAATTCTGATGCGAGGTAGTGGGATGCTTGCACAGTTAAGTAGTCGATAGTGTAGCCACAGCGTTTGGTAGCCACGTAGCTTCTGTCCGTAAACACCCTAACTGGGTGTAATATGGTAATATCGACTAATGTAGCAAATTGCCTTCCATATGAATTCATGGTTAACGCCAACCGTCTTATATTTATAGTTGTACCATGCTGCATCGTATCACAATAGTGAAGGTTCAGTAGAACGAGTGATTGAACCAGTTTGCAGTTTTACATGTTGTGGAAAGAGGTTACGAAACTTTTTAGGGCATAGAGGAAGCGGGGGTCTTCCTACATACGTTGCCGATATTATCTGTCCAGCTTAAATATTCGTTGATAATTACACCCAGATTCTTAACTGTTTTCTGGTATGGTATTGGGATACCGTAAAGTTGAATGGGAGGTAACTGGTCCCGTAATTGGAAACTTATTAATTTCTGATGCTCGACTAAGATTACTTCCGACATTTTCGCATTTTAGTCCCTGGTTTTTTGCCCATGTTACGACTGAAGACATTATTTTGTTTGGGCAATCGCAGTATTTATATGTAGAGGTCAGGTACTCCAATGAATTAACAGATGGTGTGTTGTTGTTTGGTACACGCAGGAAGACTTTCAAAATATTATATCAAGGTAAAGCAGTTTGAAAATTTCATTAATAAATTGTCATATGTCTTAAAAAGAAGTAAACAATTCGAAAAAGGTGTTAGGTACGATAAGGGGAACATATTCTGCCCCGTAATGCCATATAGAGTCATCCCAAACTTTACTCCAAAAATAAGTAACATATATTAACCAAATCGTTATGTAAGGAAATATGCAAAGAAATAATTTTGTTCACAAATTAATAAAATTTGTGCTGGCAGGGGTTAATCTGAACCGCGGTGGAGTAGCCGAGCGGTCTAAAGCGTCTCGCTGCGGAGCGCGCGGTTGCTCGCCGTGGAGGCTAGAGTCCTCCCTGGGCATGGGTGTGTGTGTGTTGTCCTTAGGTTAGTTTACGTGGGTTTAAATAATTTGTAAGCTACGGACTGATGACCACGCAGTTTGGTCCGATAGATTTACAAACATTTGAACATTTTGGTTAATCTGATTAGTGGTACCGTAAAAGCCTGCGAACGGTGCTTCCCGCCTTGGGGAAACAGGACTCGGCTGACTGAGGTCTACGACGGAGGCGTCGCGTGTCGTCTCGGATACACAGCGAGGCCTGCTGACGCTTCCTGTGCTACCGGCGCGTGTAAGCACGTCCCGCACACCAGGATCAAAGGCTCAGCTCCACACTCATACCGACGTGATGCTTTTCCTAAATTTGTGCCACTGTTGCTCTTCCTGTCAATCCACAAATGAAAAGAAACGTCAACAAATCTCAGTGGGTGTTGCTTCCTGCACACCGCGCCGGACCGTGCTTCCTGCTGTACTAGAGATAGCTCTGACATTGAAATTTCGTACCACTGCTGGCAATACAATATTTTATAAGTTGTGTGTATGTCGTTGGTCAGCAGTTCGCGTTTGCTGCGTTCGCTGCCTGCTAAAACCAGCGCTACCGTCTGCCATCACGGTAGTATTCATCTTTAGATGGTCATGAGATGAAACTAAACGTTTGTGATCTGGATTGTTATTAATTTTGATTTTAATAATTACATCAAAATCTCAGTTCTCCTCCAATATGCTTTCAAAAATTCAAGTTCTTTTATCTTGTGTAGGGTAAAACAATAACTGGCGAATATCATGCTTGACATCTAGACCACCGATGTGGAAAAGGTGGGGAAACCCTGATATAAGAGCTGAATTCCAAAGAAAACAAATAATACTTCATTAGCAGAATGCTTTCGTCTGAGAAAGTTCGTCGGTATTTTAAGTACGAGTAGTTAAAACTTTCAACTGTTCACCAATTTTGGTACCATCTGTTTTCCATTCATTTTTTGGGTCTTACGAAGCGGCTTTGACAGTCTTGGAGACCCATTTTAAGGGACCTACCGTGAAATATACTTCCTGCTAAAACTTTAAAAGCATCGTTAGAATAAGTTACACCAAGAAAGAAATTATTTTTTTATGCAGCTTGTTCTTAGTATTTTTACAAAAACGCTAAAAATTATTCTCAGTTCTCCTCAGAAAGATTAAACACAGTCAGATGACAGCATGGTGCTCCGTGTTTTGTTTTCCTATTACATTAATTGTGTATAAGATATTCGTCCTTGTCAGACTGTCATTCTGTTGTTACACAATATAAGAGGTCAGTTTATGTATGTGTTAATATTTACTGCGCTGTAACTAATGGGTCTTTACATATCGTGTAAATAATGTTGATATAACAAGTGCGAAGCAAATGAGAAGACTGTAGATTACTTTTTGAATATTTCATAGATGACTGCCAGACGGCAAGGTTAAACAGGCGCGCGGGAAAGGCAGTGTGGTATGGAGCTCCTCGTTACGGTGCGCGCGGCCTTTCGCGACGGATGTTCGAGTCGTCCTTGTGTGTGTGTGTGTGTGTGTGTGTGTGTGTGTGTGTGTGTGTGTTCTCTCCTTAGGTTAGTTTAACTTAGTTTAAATAGTTTGTAAGCCAAGGGACTGATGACCACAGTACTTTGTAAATTGTGTTGGTGTCGTTGCGAAACTCATCTAAAATAGAACACAGTTCCTGGAGTATTAGCTCGTAGCAAGTATTCTGGAACATGCCGGCATCTGTTTTGTCCTCAAATTACTTGCTGATCCGGTAACTCCCACCAGCCTCGCATGACAAGCAGCACTTCAGTCAGGATACTACACCGCTTTGATATTGGAGGTCTAGTTTGCATCTCACTTTTCATGGTCATAGCACGCTGTCCATATAGAAGAACGCGAAGCCGGTGCAGCTGGTAGCTGATGCCTCGCTAAAAGGAGGCGGCTAGGAAGGCGATTACTGATATATTAACAAAAAGCGAAGGAAAAATTTTCTTTCATCGCTCAACGCTGTTCTAATAAATTCACAAACCTCACTACGAGGTATCTGGTTTGCTTACCAATTAATAATCGCTCATTTTACTACGTTTCTCAGTGCCTCCTCTCCACCAGTCAACAAATAGGTCTCTAGAGGCGCAGCACAAGCGCGGGTTAGGGAAGATTTGGAAAGGAATTGGACGTACCCATTCAAATTAAGCACCACTGCATTTGTCATAACTGAATAAAGAAAATAGCGGTACAGGCAGGGTTAGGCATTTAAAACTATTTTAAGGAATATTTGGAAAAATACAAATCAGAATTAAAGTTGCAATAAAATTTTTCTCCAAGGAGGATTACCTATTAACATAAAGTTCGATTCCCCTGAACGATCCCCAGGAGCGGACCGAGGAAGGGGGGGACTTTGAAATCATAAATAGGAACCCCTTTTTTTATTGAAGATTTTGATTCTTCAGGAAGCAATATATGTATCTTTCGTATAAAACATTTTTTTTTTTTTTCGTTTCATGATAGATGGCGCTGTAATCGGCAAAAATAAAAGTGAGTTGAAAATTGTTGAAAACGGTAATATCTAAAACAAATGCAAATCAGATTAGGAAAATAAAAGTACGGATTTATTCTGATCATGCTCTTAGTCGGTGGTGAGAGTGTTCACTGAACGGACTGTACAGATCTCTATGAAATTATTCCACCGATGTTAACGGTTACGTAGAGAGTAGATATTATTTCCTCGTACTTTGAGGCTATTTGTTCGTGATATTTGCATTTATCAACACTTTTATTTTTGTCAATTACAGTGCCATCTGTCGTCAAATAATGTTTCATACAAAAGTTACATATTTTTCCACGAAAAATTCAAATCTGCAATAAATCCTACTTAAGATTTGTCATCCCCTCTCGCCCCCGGGGGTGGTGGAGGGGGTCGAGCTTTATGTTAATCGATGGCCGTCTTCAAGGTGAACAACTTTTTTTATTTAAAACAGCTTTTAATCTAATTTATATTTCTCCAAATACGTATTCAGAAAACAGTTTTAAATTTCTCACCCTGTATAAATTGTAAGTATTGAAACATCTCGCCGCGGCGGATTAGCCGTGCGCACTGGGGCGCCGTGTTGCGGTGCGCGTGGCCGTCCGCCGTCGGAGTTTGAGTCCCCCCTCGGGCATGGGTGTTTGTGTTGTCCTTAGGTTAGTTTACCTTAGTTTAAGGAGTTTGTAAGCTACTGACTAATGACCAAGCAGTTGAGTCCGAACACTTTTGTAACATCTCGACATTTGCAGGGCGCTGACATAAACGCAATGGCGATGTTGGAAAGTTTTGCTGGAGCGGGAATCGAACCTGGATTTCCTGTATCGGGCCAGCGGTCGCTTTAACCAGTTGGTCTATCTAGGCACGCATCTGGTCCTATCAAATTCCTCACTACGATGGTTTGCCCCCTGCCCATTCTTCCTGTTGCTCGTAGTAAGAGGTCACTACCATCGTGTTTTGCTGGAAGTTGAGAAATCGGGCAGTACTGGAAGCCTGCCTGGACAGCTTAATTGGCGTCGGGTGCCGTGGCTCAGGGCGCTCTCTGTAATAACAGCTGAGCCAAGAACAAATGGAGGAATGACGAACAAACATTAAGGCGAGCGATGGCCAAAATGGAGAACCCGTATTCGAATCCCGCTCCAACCAATTTTCAAATCAAATGTTTGTAGATCTATCAAACCAAACTGCATGGTCATCAGTCCGTAGCTTACAAACTACTTAAACTAAGTTAAACTAACCTAAGGACAAATACACACCCATGCCCCAGGGAGGACTCGAACCTCCGACGGCGAGCAACCGCGCGCTCCGCAGCGAGGCGCTATAGACTTCTCGGCTACTCCACCGCGGCAAATTTTCAACGTCGCCATTCACTTTATTTCAGTGCCCTGCAATAGTCGAGGTGCCTGTATATTTTGAATTCGTAAATTTACGGCCGTTAATATCAACCAATTGTTTCTTCACCAAAGTAATAATTCTAAATGTAGGCGGGGATTTGAACAGACCTGCTCCCGAATGCTAGTCAATTCTGCTATCTACGCGCCACCTTCGTCGGTATTATTGTCGTGAAGTAGTTCACTGATTCGTACATTTGTTTTTCTAAGAAACTTGTAAATTTATTTTTACCTGGAGTTAAAAGTGAGGTGTTTCTGATGATGTGAAGAATTAACAACACTCTGTAAACTAATTATCTTTAGCCCTTCACTTAAAGGGGCGAAAATAATTAATGGTTTTGAAATTCTAGAGTGAAATCTATAGATTTTGCTTCGACGCTATTCCGAACTGAAGTATTACGCACAGTTTGCTGAATTCCAGATTTCTCTTCTCTCTCCTTTCATTGCATTCATTTAAAGTTTATTAATGGTGCAATACGGTAAGTATGTTTTGGTGCTCGCGCTCTCTTTGAAACGGATTACATTCAAATGAAAGTGTCCTGAGTGAAGTCACTCATAATTAGAGCGCGCGCGGCTGGAGTTTCTCTAAAGCGCCGTGGGGGCTCACACGGTTCAGAGAAAGTTTAAACGAAGTTAATTACAGGATTTATTACAGCTTCAGGCTTTGGTGTGAATAGCGGGGTGGAGCTGACGCTTCTGTCAAAATGAAACCGGAAGAAATAAATGCATATGCTTATTTTAGGAAATACTTCATTTGCCCCGATTCATACAGATAAAGTCACATACTAGAGGATGGATTGCTCATTAAATTAATTCAAGGTGGAAAATGCGATCAAGTAGAATGAGACATATTTAATGTCGGTTCCAAATCTATTAACATACATCGTAGGCGATTTCCTCGAAATGAAAGGCGTTTGGTCGATGACGATACTGAAACGAATCTCAACCCTTTTCAGATGCAGTCTTAAATATGGACGTTAGATGGTGAGTTGGTAATACACGTAGTGGGGGCTAGAGATATCGTGACACAGAATAAATGTTGCAGTACATTAGACTTTTTAGTAAATATCCAGTAAACGAATGCTGAAGTGAGTAATAAGTAGAAAGCTTTGTGCTGTGTCCTAAGACCGGATATAGACTAGCTGCACGTAACAAAACTATCGGATACCAATTTGCTGAAAGCAAATTATAACATACTCAAGACTTCATCCCAAGCTTATTGCTGAAAATCTGCTTCAATGAACGCCGTACAGTAAAATAATTTCATTGACAATGTCTATCATTTGATTTTTGTGGTTTCTATAATTATTTTTCTTTTCCTTTTCAGGTGGGTGCGTCATTATTTCTTACTCAGATGGGCTACTCCTCTTTCGGTACTTTCGGTAAGCATAATAGCATGTTGTTAAATTCTGAGTAAGTCTCATGAAATTTTGTTGATGGTGTAGAGATTTTAAGATTTTTTTATTTTTTTGTTTATGAACTGTTTTTCTCTCCGTTGTCGTCCAATTGGAGTCTGTGATTCGTCCCTTACGACTCACGTTCATTTCTCAAATGCAATACCACCGTAACACCACAGAATCTGCCATCGTTTCATTTGAGTAGTAGCAGGGTTCGAATCCTCGCCTGAGTTTTGAGATTCAGGTTTCCCGCGATTTAACTAATGAGTTTCTGTGAATGTTTCTAAAAATACCACAGCCAATGTGGCTCCCTTTCCCTGGCTTTAAGTTTCTGTTATCTGACTGGTAATTAAAACTTCATGCTTACCCAATGAATTATAAGTAGCACGTCTTCACTGTCAGATTTCATGTAAATAGAGGATACCACATGTTAGCGAAGGGTGAATGTTCCGAAACGCTTCACGGAGGCGAATATTGTCCAGTGCTCTGCATGATAAAGACGCATGTGTGTCCTTGAAAGCTAACAGCTACTTAAGACCCAAGTTGGGGGCGAGCTACAGTACCAATGGTACTTGCAGGTGTGAAAGACACAGCTGGGTAACAGTGCTCTTAGACTCAATACGTCGTCACGATTAAGAATACAAATTTCAATCCCATTTGTTTTTGTAATATGTGGCTTCCTTTCTCTCTTACTGTACTGAACAATTAAGCAAATGATCAAGAAGTGAATCAAATCTGAACTTTCGCATAAGTTTGTGTTTCGAAACTCTGATATATTTTATGTTGCATAGCATTCTCGGAATGCGGCCCTTGAGATATTAAGATTCATTTTTTTTTTCACTTGACAGAGGATGACCTCACACCTCTATTATTCGAAAGTTGTATTTTCTTCTTTCTTTCTTTCTATTATAATTGTTTTGGAGAGATTCTTAAATCATCATATTCATTGATTTTGTAAAATGGGGAATGGGGAGGAAGAGATGGAGAAATGGAAGCGTAGAATAAATACATAATCTACATCTAAATATTTACACTCCAAACCACAGTAAGGTGCGTGGCGGACGGTACACTGTACCACTACTAGGAATTTCCTTTCCTATTACACTCCCAAATAGAACGAGGAAAAAAAGAATGAATGTCTATATGCCTCTTTGCGAGCAGTAATTTCTCTTACCTTGTCTTTGTGATCGTTACGCGAAATGTAAATGGGCGGCAAAACGATCGTTCTACAGTCACCTTAAAATTCCGGCCCTCTAAATTTCCTCAACAGAATTTCACGAAAAGAACGTCGTCTTTCCTCCAGCGATTCGCATTTCATTTCCTAGAACATTTTCGTGGCACTCGCACATTGATCGAAACTACCAGTAACGAATATAGCTGCTCGCCTCTGAACTGCTTCTATGTCTTCCTTTAAACTGAGATGCTGCGGGGCCCAAACACTTGAACAATACCCAAGGCATGGTCGTACAAGCGTTTTATATGCGGTCTCCTTTCCAGGTGAAGGACATCTTCCCAAAATTCTGGCAATAAACCGAAGTCGGCTGTCCGCCTTACTCAAAAGTCCTTAAATGTTCCTTCTATTTCATGTCGCTCTCCAATGTTACGCCTAGATATTTGAACAACGCTATTGTATCAGGATGCTCGCTACTAATTCAGTATTCGAACATTATAGGATTGTTTTTCCTAGCATCACCTTACATTTTTCTACATTTAGAGCTAGCTGCCATTCTTTACACCAACTAGAAATTTTGTCTAAGTCATCCTGTGTTCTATTATAGTCAAGTAAGGACGACACCCTCCCATACAACAGGACACTCAGCAAACAGCCGCAAATTACATGTTGCTCTGTGCAATTTTGCAAATTACTGTAAATTGTGGATAGCATATTTTGTTTTAGGAGGAGGGAAGATGCTGACAGTGACACTGTGCAGGATGGAGTGGGGAGGAAGAGGATGATGATGATGATGATGATGATGATGATGATGATGATGATGATGATTTTCTCCTCTTCAGGCACTTTTATAATTTGCTCCTCGGTCACTTAAAATGTTTTCCTCGACTCTAAACAAATGAATTTATGTAATTTCGCCGCATATTCTTTGCTTAGGTTATAAATACTTAATTTTTTGTAATGGTTTCCCTTTTAACCTCGAAAAGAGTTTCAGCCAAATGTAGACGCAGTTGTACGGTTGTTGACTTGAACATCTTGGACACTTGTCGCGTTCTTCACAGAACTCCTATTTGGGAGCTGCGGCGGAAAGCCTTTCCGAGAGCAGCCATTCGCCGTAAATCGGAAGTGTGGCCGGGGGCGGGTCGGTTTCTAATTGTCCGTGGCGCCGCTTCTAATTCATTTAGCAGCAGCTGGCGCGGTTAACACTTCGCAGCCATTACTCGGTCGTGCTGGGCGGCCGTTTGCGCGCCGCGGCCCGTTAAGGTGAAATACGGGCGCGCTAAAGATAGCCGGCTGCAGCGCGCGCGCCGTGTATTCGCGGCGCTTTGTAGTCGCGCGCTCAGCCGTCCTGCCGGCTTCCGCTCCGCGCGCGCGCTCCGTCTGTTTGGCGCAGCGTCTCCTCGAGCTTATTGCGGACCCAGAGCAGCGCGAAGAAAAAGACAGACGCGGCGTCTCTGGCAGCGTGAATCACCGCGGGCGGGCTCTCGGCACTGGGAACCACGGCGCGCGGCACACGCCAATAACGGGACATGGGCGTAGTTGTTCTTTACGTGTCGTATTTGACCAGCAATCCTAGCATTAGTTCACAACTGATGATTTGCGTGGGAATGTCTCCTCCCCATCCCTTTCGCGCTTTCATCCTCTCTTCCCCCTCCCACTCACCGTCTCCTCCTCTCCCTTCCTTTCACAACCTTCCTCCTCCATGTCCTCCTTCTTTCCTTTCACAATTTCCCCCCAAACACCCTCCACCTCCCCCCCAAAACACCCTCCACCTCCCCCCTAAAACACCCTCCACCTCCCCCCCAAAACACCCTCCACCTCCCCCCCCCAAAACACCCTCCACCTCCCCCCCAAAACACCCTCCACCTTCCCCCCAAAACACCCTCCACCTCCCCCCCAAAACACCCTCCACCTCCCCCCGTAACACCCTCCATTTCCCCCCAAAACACCCTCCATCTCCCCCCCCCCAAAACACCCTCCATCTCCCCCCCCCAAAACACCCTCCATCTCCCCCCCCAAAACACCCTCCATCTCCCCCCCCCAAAACACCCTCCATCTCCCCCCCCCAAACACCCTCCACCCCCACCTCCCACGACCCACCACCACCACCATCCCTCAAGCTCCCACCACCCACCACCATCACCACCACCATCCCTCAAGCTCCCACCACCCACCACCACCCTCAATCGCCCATGCCCCACCCCACCCCTCTCTCTTCCTCCCTCCCTTTCACAATCTACTCCACCTACTCACCCTCCATCCACCCCTCCTCCCCTTCTTTCTGTAAATATCTTTTCTTCCTTCTGATATAAACAGCGGTACGTGTAATTCCAATCTTCCATTACTTCATCCTCCTCTGTATTCATTTCTTCCATCCCCTTTCTCTGTCCATCTTCTCCTGCCCCTGCCGCTGTCTCTATACGTCTCCTCCTCCCTGCTATCAAAAATTGCCTGCCAAACTTTCATGGTGAGTGATCAAACGAAATCGATGTCTATTGGAAGCTACCCTCTGGCTTGCATTATTCAGCGACCTGCAGAGAGAAAATGTCTCCATCAAAACGCACATACATGTGCCAAGTTTCATGGCGATAAGTACCTTCGCCATGCTCCATGCAATGGTTTGCACAGCATAGAACCTCGATTTAAAAATACAGAAAAGTGCCAAATTAGATGGTGATCGGCCAGACCAAACATGTTCCTTATAGTCAGCTATGATAGCGTGCCTACAAAAATATCGATTTTTACACTTCGTTATAATTTAACAATTTATTTTTGTAACTATCCTTATTTTTAATGCTCTTAAAACTTTTCCAGAACAATAACGAACAAAACGAAAAATGAATTACCTCATTCTATCGTCCGAATCGTAAGTTACAGTGTTCATTCAAAAACACGAAAAATGCACTTTGTTTTTCTCAAATTTTCCCAATTCCAGTTGAATTTCCAAAAAAATTCTCTTACCAATATTGTCTTGAGAATTACGAAGATCTCAGGTAATGCTCTTACATTTATGCGGCAATTGATTTTTATATTCACAGAATAACAACTGCTGGTTGAGAAGTGACGTCTATTCTTTGGAACATATGCCACATGTATATAATTGATTTTTACTTGTATAAGATTCTCCATATGAAAGTTTATGTCAGTAACGTTTAGACATTCGTATCGCCTCGACTTGGCGACAACTGTTTTCAAGACAAGAAACGGAGAATGTTTCGTTACATTGCTATGATTTACTTAAGATTATCCGCGGTGGAGTGGAGCTTTAGAGTCCCTCACTGGAGTGTGTGTGTGTGTGTGTGTGTGTGTGTGTAGACCTTGTACACCGTCTTCAATATAAACTACAGGCAAGAAAAGTATTTCTCAAAAGAAAAAAAAAAGGTAAAATTAACAATATTGTAAAGAGAGCATTATGAAGAAAACGATAGAAATAAATCATCCAATACTTAAAGACGGTGGGCTACAGATTGGAATCCGCCCATCACATTTCTAGAGAGAAGAAAACTCTTCCTCATGCAAAACATAGTGCTTTTCATTTGCCGACACAGCCGCGCGGGAGTAGCCGAGCGATCTGGAGCGCCACGTTGCGGATCGCGCGGCCTCCCGCGTTGGAGGTTCGAATCCTCTCTCGGGCATGGTTGTTTGTGCTGTCCTTAGTAGAAGTTAGTTCATAAGTAGTTTGTAAGTTTAAAGACTGATGACCCCGCAGTTAAGTCCCATAAGCTCTACAAACATTTGAACATTCTGCCGACACATGTTTTGACACCCATGTGTCATCTTCTGTGGGTCTCCAGCTGTTTTTATATAAATAGTTTTAGTTCAAGATTGGTTTTCCTCTGTTATGCCTGTAAACAAGTACATTTTGATTTTTTCAATAGCTTACCTGAAATTATACTTGTGGAAAAAGATTTTTTACAAGTCGTTTATATGCCCTTTTTGAATAGTTTTGAGAGCATATTGTACCGCGGCGGAGTGGTCCAGCGCATTGAGGCGCTGTGCTGCGATGCGCGAGGCCGTTCCCCGTCGGGGGTTCGATCCCCCCCCCCCTCGGGCATGGATGTTTGTGCCGTGTTTAGTATAAGGTAGTTTATAAGTAGTTTGCAAGTTTCTTTTGCTTAGTATTGAATAAGGGGCCCCCCATTTAAATTTTAATTATTTTCACTCGGTGAATGGCGCATGGAGAGAATAATTACCAATAGACTTCCGCATTGGTTCTAGTTTCTCCTTGCGTCCATTTCTTTAGGGAAGGAGGAAACTTGCCCTGTTCGAAAGCATGTTAAAGGCTTGTAGTAACCTGCTTAATTTCAGAGTCAGGAGGAATCAATTATTACTATTTAGAGTTTTTAGGAGTATTCCTTGCTCACTAAAGACGTTGTACCACTGTTGTGGTATAGTTTTCAAAAAATGTTCAAATGTTTGTAGAACTTATGGGACTTACTACGGGGTCATCAGTCCCTAAGCTAACAAACTACTTATGAACTAGCTAAGACTAAAGACGGCACAAATATCCATGCCCGAGGTGGGATTCGAACCCCCGACCGTAGTGGCCGTGCAGACCGTGACTGGAGCGCCTCAGTCCCCTCGGCCACCGCGGCCGGCTATAGTTTTCTAAATTTCTTTCGAAATACAGTGTTTGTAATAAAAGACAAAAGCATTTTGTGTACGGGGAGTTTAAATTTAGAAACAGTACCGAGGAGATAATCGTTACCTGTACCAGTTGACACTGGTGGTCTTTGCAGCCGTATCGATTTTGACTGAACCGTCGAATTAAATGGGGACTCGGAGAGAACAACAAGATCTAAGCTACATTTAGCTCATCGGGCTGGTGTGTACGTAGCGCGTGCTCAAAGCTGAGTACTTAACACCAACTGAAACCTTGTAAGGAAATAGCAGTTCGTCGACTCGCGTGTTCACATTCAGTTCTGTAACGGCCTGCAGTCTCCACATCATAGAGAGGATACCCAGAAACTCTTTGTGATCTGATTCAAACCCTCCGCTCGTGCACTCCAATAACCACGATGTCGATGGGACTTAAACCTCCAAAATTATGGGAGTTTTGGCATGGTTTTTATACATGTATTCAATGTCTCACTTCAGGTTTCAGCATTATTTGTTATACTGCGGGTTTTCATACACGCCGGCCGCGGTGGCCGAGGGGACTGAGGCGCTCGAATCACGGTCTGCACGGCCACTACGGTCGGGGGTTCGAATCCCCCCTCAGGCATGGCTATTTGTGCCGTCCTTAGGATAAACTAGATAAGTAGTTTCTAAGTTTAGGGACTGATGACCCCGTAGTTAAGTCCCATAAGCTATACAAACAGCCGCGGTGGAGTAGCCGAGCGGTCTAAAGCGTCTCGCTGCGGAGCGCGCGGTTGCTCGCCGTGGAGGTTCGAGTCCTCCCTGGGGCGTGTGTGTGTGTGTGTGTGTGTGTGTGTGTGTGTGTGTGTGTGTGTGTCTGTGTGTGTTGTCCTTAGGTTAGTTTACCTAGGTTTAAGGAGTTTGTAAGATACGGACTGCTGACCACGCAGTTTGGTCCGATAGATTTACAAACATTTGAACTATACAAACATTTGAACTTTTTCATACAAATATGCATTTAAACAAAGATTATTAGACCTGTACCTTAGTACCTTTTTTAGATAAACCCTTTCTCTTGTATTTATTAAATCAGTCGAATGAAACTGACGAACTGATCATGTCAGGGTACTGTAAAATAAATTGGGTAGGATAAACTTGTAGCCATTACCATATTGCTGCACTTAGTGATAGAGTACTATTACAGTTGCTGAATGTGGTTTCATGTTGTATCTTTTCTGGGCAATCCGTTAAGGTAGCGGAAAATTGCAATCCTGATAGCAGTCTCGTTGCGGAACGTCTGATAGCTAACTATCTGGAAATAACATGTTGATCCTAATCTTTCTACCGAAAACTTGCGACGAATTCCGTTAAGTTGGAAACTGTATCCCCTGATGAACATTACGTAAGGAGTCTCTCTCTCTCTCTCTCTCTCTCTCTCTCTCTCTCTCTCTCTCTCTCTCTCTCTCTCTCTCTCTCTCTCTGAAAGCCAACCTTATTTGTCGGTTCTTGGTCTACCCGTCGTCGGCTGTTTGAGGTCTTTGTTTTATTTTAACTTTTGATACTACCGGTGGTCCCCGAGGCTCGTGCGTTACTGTTTCAAAGTTTTGCTTGGGCAGAGTGATGCCATTTGTCTTTTGTCATCCTGGCATCTCGGATTTATGCAGTGAATGCAGCAGTGCAGCATTTGGTCCTTTTGATTTGAATCCAGTAATTCAATACTCGCTGACGTGGGCTTTCAGGGAAATTAAATGAGGTAGCTACATACATACATACATACATACATTCGTAAGATACTGGAAAAATGCAGACTACAAAAGACTGCTTACAAAACACTTCTACGTCTCATTCTAGAATATTGCTCACGCCTTGGATCATTACCAAAAGGTCCTAATTAAACATATGAAAATAAGGGAGCTGTATGATTAGTTACCGGTTTGTTTGACTCGACCTGGGAATTCCTAAAATGCTAAAGTGACAAACTTAGCCGCAGCAAACTTAAAATAGTGATTCACGCGTAATCACTATAAATTGTATAAAAACAATACCTTTGCAGTTAGTTATAAACTTATAACGACTTTTTCTATTGCTGGTACACGAGTTTTATATTATTCAATCGTATAAAGTTTAACTAATATTTGTACCTGATGCAGTTTATACCAACTGCGGAAATTAAGTTAATATTGCATGTTATATCGTCTGCGTTGATGTGAAACATTGTAGTACGACGCTTGTTTTAACTTTTTACACTTCCCGCAAACCCGCTGTAAAGCGAAGTACCGAACAAATTGGCGAGGAAATGTAGAGCCATGAAATTAATCTCCGTGCTATGTAATATGGGACAAACTAATGAAATAGAGTGCTTTGCGTGCTTCATATATTGCGACAGAGTTTTGTGTGCCGCCGGTGCAAAAAGGACGAACTCGCCCCCCTTTGTGGCATTCCGCTAAATTGCGGTGCGATTAGTTAAGCGGTTACGTCCACAATAGCGGTAGATTTCTTTGTCACTGCAATAGCCAACGACCAGTCATAACTCTATTCGCGACAATTTAAAATTAATTTTCGCAGCGAGCAGCAGGCCACTATTAATGCTATGTGCATTGTCATAAGAAGGGAGATTGGGAATTTATGTCCTGTCGACCTAGTGGTCATTAGGTACGGTGCAGATATCGGAGCGATTTGTCAAGGATGGAGAAGAAAAATAGAATATGCTCTTTAGTGGTAGAGTGCCAGACTACAAATCCAAAGGTCGCGGGTTCGATCCCCGCCAGGTCATAGGATTTTTATCTGTCACTTTCCACTACTTTCACCTCTGGCAGCATTGCTCATGTGAAAATTAACCGAGTAGCACCGTGGTTCGGAACCCACGTTAAACTGTAGGTCCCCCTATAACTGGCTGGGTAAGTCAGTTCGAAGGTCGGAGGAAGGCAACGGCATACCACCTCCAAATAGGGCCATGCCTATGGCACTTTGGTGTTCAAACCAATCTTCGGATTGTTGACTGCTTTACCTTTCTAAAGAACTATACCGACATTAACCTGGAGCGATTTACGGAAATCGCGGAAAACTAAATCTAGCAGACTGGAGGCGGATTTGAACCACCGACCTCCTGAATGCGAGTCCAGTGTGCTAACCAGTGCGCCACTTCGTGTGGTTGGTCATGAGAAGTTTCGGCCACGTGGGTCAGCGTTAGATATATGTTGGAGTCGTCTGGCCAAAGACTGCGATGATTGGATGAGCGAAAAAAAAGGGCGCGAGGGCTAGTTAAGGACATGGTTTGTGAGGTTCCGTTCGATGTATTGCTTGTACACACCACCATGGGAAGTTCTCTTGGATTCTTTCGGAGGAAGTTAGTGCAGTTAATTGTCTAACATTTATTCCTTTTTAACATTTAATACGGAAAGTGCGAGAGTCCAGTGTAGAGGCACGTATACAAAGTTTGTCAATGAAGTTGGTTGAATAGTACTGTAGCAGTAACTTATATGAACTGTCAACTATTCTGTCTCTACTGTTCTCTGACATTGTCACCTTCAATAACTATGCACCGCTGGGCTCTGCGATACACGTCCTGCAAACATTGCACGAGGTCTTCCTTTGGTATGTTGTTCAGAAACCTCGTCAAATTTCGTTGTATGTCAGGAATGTCGTCAAATCTCTTTCCGTTCAAAGCGAGTTTGAGTCGAGGGAACAGGAAGAAGTCTGGAGGATTGAGACCCGGCGAGTATGGTGGATGTTAAAGTTGCACGACAATGTGCACTAACACAGAGCCAATATCATCAAACAATACCTGCCAAAATGAGGTGATGCAACTTCCACCATACCCGCTGCACCTCAATCCTCGAGACCATCTCCTGTTTCCTAGACTCACTCGCTTTGAAAGAAAAGAGATTTGACGACATTGCTGACATCCAACGAAACGTGACGAGGCTTTTGAGCACCATCCCAAAGGAAGACTTCGTGCAAAGTTTGCAGGACATGTATCGCAGAGCTCAGCGGTGCGTAGTTATGACAGCTGACAATTTCAAAGGACATTAACTGTAGTTCATAGTTAATCTACGTTAATGTTACAGGACTATTCACCGAACTTGATTGTTGAATGAAATAAATCGCAATTTGTGATCAGATATGGTTGCACTGTACTAGGTTTAGATGGAATACCAAAGTGCGGCGAATGAAAATTTGTGCCCGGCCGGGATTCGAATCCGGGATTTCCTGCTTACTAGTCAGACGTGTTGACCACTCCGCCACCAAGGACACAGTGACCAGCCCGACTGCAGAGGACTCTTCCCTGCACGTCTCCCGCCACACTGTCGTCAGTGCAGCCATAACTGATCGCAAATTGCGATTTATTTCATTGATTGAACGCTGTAACATCGTCAAAAATATATAATTGATTGTTGAAGGTTGTAATTTTATTACGAACCGACATTTTGGGGACAGGAGAGCGATCTACTAAGTTATGAACTCAGTTCTTCACAAGGAAGACAGCCTAGCTCGCGAACTACGTATTGCGACTAGTTTGGACAAACTTGTCATTTACGAACACAATAAAATTATTTTTAAACCTTTTCAATGAAAGATATGCACAAATTGTGGATAGTACAATAATGGATGTCCAAACCGTGTACTGGTTACAGTCTAGTACGTAAGGTTTTTGAAAATTACCATCAGCACACACAACTATTGATGGAAGGTTAGAATGTATCAAATCATATACTGTACATAAGCTATAAAAGACCTTTGTAGATGGAGTGCGACACAGTTAGCAAGTACGAGGGAGGGCGAAGTAGTAAAGCACAATAATTTTATTCCAGAGAAGTGTAATAGGTAACAAAAAGTCAAATGAACTTACCTATTTTTTCTAATTTCCTACATAATGATAACGGTCTCAACATATTTTTGCATCGTGGTAAGAGTTCGTGTGCCCTGTTCGTAGAAGTCCGTTTGATTGGAATATAACCATCTGTGGTCTGCTGACGTCCGCATCAAACCGTTGGGCGCCCAGAAATTTCGCCATGGGACCAAACAGCTGAAGGTCTTCACAGTATTGTAGATGCGGCAGCAAATCCCACCCAAACTTTATAACTTTTTCTCTCTAACAAGGGCAACAAACGGGAGCGAGCATTATGTCGAAAAGTCTGACACCGTCAGCATTAATGTTATGGCATTTGTCACGAAGGGCACGATGCCACTTGACCAGAGTTTTAATGTAGGGCCGCGGTGGAGTAGTCGAGCGGTCTAAGGCGCCTCGCTGCGGAGTGCGCGGTTGCTCGCCGTCGGAGGTTCGAGTCCTTCCTGGGGCGTGTGTGTGTGGTGTGTGTGTGTGTGTGTGTGTGTGTGTGTGTGTGTGTGTGTGTGTTGTCTTAGTTTAAGTAGTTTGTAAGCTACGGACTGATAACCACGCAGTTTGGTCCGATAGATTTACAAACATTTGAACATTTTTTAATGTAGGCTGCAGCATTTGCAGTGCTCAAGTGTGTAGCAGAATCTGCCGCCAACAGCACTTACCTGTCCCAAAACTCTGTCGCAAGTAGTGTCCATCAGATGGAGTCACTCTAAATTTTTTTCGGTTCTGGAGACCCTGCGTTTTTCCGTTCCATAGAGGCCTAGTTGGTTTCAGGCGCGTAGTGGTACGCCCGCAACTCATTCCTTTCAAAACGGGATGCCGTTCTGCGGCGTGACACGTCGAATGATCATTTGCTGGCCCTTGTTAGGTCATGTTCTTAGGCACCCAGCGGCCTCTCTACGAAATTTCTTGCCATGAATATCGTCACCGCACCATAGTGAATGCTGGACTGCTGCGGTAAGGTTCGCAGTTGCACACACCAGTTACTGAAAATAGTTGCCTCAATAGCTTCCACATTCTGCGGGGTTGCTGCTGTCACCGACCGCCCGTAGCGTAGCAGATTGCTAAGATTGAACGGCCGTCTTGGAAAAATGTTCACCACATGTAGACTTTGTCCGTACAGTCGGCCCTCCCCCCCTGTACGCTATTTCACCCGGTTTATGTCCTTTTTTTGGGGAGGGGGCGGGGGCGAGAGTGGTCGTGCTGCGGAGTACGTGTTCGCTCTCTGTCGGCATGGCTGTGTGTGCTGTCCTTAGTACGAGGCGCGTCCAAAAAGTAAGTTCCGTTTACATTTATCTCCGCTGCAGCGCTGCGATTGCAGTTCCGCACATGCGCTGTAGACGATGTGTATCAAGGAGAAGAACGTGCGCCATTTGGAGATCGCTGTCAGTTACGTACGCTTTGTTGTGCTTGTTTGAAATGTCGGCTTTGATTGAAAATCTCTCCGCCTGTGAAATAAGGTCGGTGATTCGGTTTCTGAATGCGAGGAAATTGAAACCAAGTGAAATTTATCGCCAATTTTGGATGTTTACGACCAAATGCGATGAGTGATTCGATGGTGAGAAGGTGAGTCCGATAGTTCAACGGCGGGCGTAGTGAAGTGCACGATGACGAATGAAGTGGGCGTCCGCCTTTGGTTACAGAACTGGTTCACGCGATTGATGACAAGATCCAGGAAAACCGTAGGTTTACAATCAGTGCTCTCGCTATGAACTTCCCCAAATTTCACGATCACTGATGTTTCCAACTGGTTGAAGACACAGGCGGCAGATTTCTATGCAGAAGGTATACAAAACCAGGTGCCACGCTATGACAAATGCCTGCAAAATTTCGGCAGTTATGTGGAAAAGTAGTTTAAGAGTTGTAGAATTTTGTGCAATAAAAATTTCTTCTGTATCTGTGTACAATTTCATTTTATTAGCAAACGGAACTTACTTTCTGGACGCGCCTCGTATAAGTAGTTTATAAGTCTAGGGACTGATGACTACTGCTGTTTGGTCCCATAGCTTTAGAAACGTTTGAAATGTGTCTTTTGGGCCTACTAATATACAACTATACTTTGATGTTCACAAAAAGTTGAAATCAGTAACATGCTTTATCGTAGTTTAGGCTTCTCTCGCCGTGGTGCGGAAACTGGCAATTGTCCCAAAATAAAGTGTGAAGTTGTCGACATGAGTACTGAAAGATGTTACCGTCGTTAATTACTTAGCTAAGAATTATAATTATGAACAACTTTATTTGGAAAGACCTCGTAAATAATATTGTGGGGTCGGCGAATCAAAGACTGCTTTTTGTGGGTTGAACACTTAGTCTGCCCTACACTTATCCGTCTTCTGCTGGAAAACCGATGCGCCATATGGGATCTTTAACAGCAGAGAGGGCAGATCGTTTTATATTGTCATGAAAGTAGGTGGGGTTGGTGGGGGGTGAGAGGTCATGCATATGATACGGGAGTTAGAGTAGTACTAGTTAGTAAATCAAAGATCTGTTTAGCAATTTAAATCACGATTCCAAAAATGTTGACCCCCAGTTGCGTTCAGAGAAGTAATAAAATAAGGGAAATCAGAGCTCGGACAGCACGATTTAGGTGTTTGTTGTTTCTTCGCGCTATTCATGAATGGAACGGTAGAATGTGTGAAAATGCGTCAGTGAACCCTCTGCGAGGCCCTGTACTGTGAATTGCAAGGCAGTAATTTAGATATCTAAACTTAGTTCTGTCACAGACAGACTTACTGCAAAATTTCACGCCCGAGACTGGTTCATACTTCTTGACACGCCTTGACAGCTTTATATGTTTCAAATTTAACTAACAGAAGCATATTATAAAGCTTTTTCCTTTGGAAAAGACTTTGTGAATGACGAAATCACATCCTTTGTGAACATGATGCCCTAAAGCTAATTGCACGCTTGTTGGTTAGTGGAGTATTCAAAGAACTTTCATTTTGAAATAGGAAACTCCTCATAAGAAACACTCTAAAATTAGATCGAAACAGATTTCTCACAAGCTCTAAAAATAGATCTTACGCGACTTCAAATACTGATAACGTGGAATGATCCGCACTCCGCAGCAAGGTCCCATGGGCATTGCCTTGCGGCGACCGTTCGGTGAAGTGACCAACCAAGCCTCGGACATACCTGGTTCTTTACCCAAACACCGGCCATTGAAGGGCTGTTTTCCATTGGTCCCGTCTCATTGTTGCACTGTATGACTAAGCAGTTTTTCGAACTATGCAGTTGTAAAAATCTTTATTTTCGACTAAGGTTCGTCATAAATGTGGATTGCACCAATGTCTTAAGTAAGGGCCATCTGCAGCGCTTTATTTGCTGCCATATATCTGACGTGGAGTTGATAATTTTCCAGTGAACACACATGGTTCATAAGTATTATGTTCCGAACTTACTCATCGTTCATATGTATTACACTCCGAACGCAACGGTTTTACGACTGCCCATTGGCATTCTTACTTAGAGACTCTGATGCCTCCTTGTCCACAGCTGTTTCAGTGTGTGTTGCTGCAAGGCGTGTGACGACCATTATGTGTTGCGTAGGTAGCTACAGCGGTAAAGTAGGATTTATTGCTACGTCCGCTTTCGTAACGTGGCTTACGCACGAGGGCACCCTACGGTGAATTTGATGATACTGTACAACAGATTTATAGCCATGGGGCACACTCGATGTGTTAAACCTTCTATCAGTTCTCAATCGGCACGACTCAATTAACCGTTGATTCCGATTTTCTGCCGCTGGGGCCGTCTTACACTCGTTGTTGCTGTGCAATCTTGAAATTGGAAGTACTTATTGCCCTTCAGTTCGCAAAAATAGAGATGATTACATATAACAGTTGCTATTTAGAATTTTATTCCAGTCTTATTGCAGACTAAAAAGTGTCTCCTTTGAAAGTCAGTTTTAGTCAGTCGTTTTCATCAGTCGTTTTCATCTTCAGCTCTCGGTATTTATTTTCTCCTTCAGTTTACAGAGCGTTCTCTGTTGTGAACCAAACAGTGTCCTAGTTTCATCAGCGGCGACATAGTCTAA
Organism: Locusta migratoria; assembly: GCA_026315105.1. Lineage (NCBI taxonomy): Eukaryota > Metazoa > Arthropoda > Insecta > Orthoptera > Acrididae > Locusta > Locusta migratoria. The sequence goes on from CM048745.1 coordinate 136,643,198, forward strand.
AATGAAAACCATGATCCAGAATGTGTGGAATGTTTCCTTTATTCCAATCTACACCTCCTGCATAACTGTCTTAAATTCACATGTTCAGTATTCAAAAGCCAGTATAAAGAGGCTAAAGTAATCGCATTTGTAAATAATGTCTGCGTGTTGCAAACTTTTTTAAAGTACATCCGAGGTACAATTAAGCAGTCTGTTTTCACAGTGATATATTTAAATACGTTTCAAATATCAAGTTTTTCAAACATTTCAGTATATACGGTTAATCTAACTTCAGGTTTTTTCATTTGTGAAAAATAGTAAATAATCTGCGGTCGTTGCATAAATAGTTTGATTTGATGTATGCAATGTATAAAGTTCCCTTCATTTGAAGCCGTTTCAAAATTACTGGTGAGAACTGAATGACCTTCTGCTGCAGCCATAACAGGGGCAGGGATATCGTCCTTTTTATTCACAGGGGTTGCGTAAACAACTCTCTTCACACTGCCCACCGGATGCTTTTTTTAGTGCAGCCCCTCGTCGCTCGCACTAGCTTGGTGACCAACTCAATACTTCTACTGTCACCTCTGCATGTGTTAGTATTTCTAATGTAGGAGTCACAGAAGCGGGTACTGTGATGTGTGCCGTACGTGTGGGTAGGATTACCCATTAGTACGGTACCTCAGGATAATAGAACTGGTCGAAAGCTTGTGAAATGAGCGGTTTTAAGGGCAGAGGGAAAAAACCTCTGCAACTGTCAGGAGCGGGTACTAAGAGCAGTAGCGGATTCTTGCTATCTGCGACAGATCATGCAAGGATTTGGTTATGTTAGTTACTGGGTATCGTGCAAACTCAGTACCATTTTCATTGCGTGTTTGTCATAAGTTTGTCAATCCAGTTTGATGAGTCGCGCCACTGCAGCTCGCACTGGGATGTCTCCTGGGCCACCATCAGCGGTGACTGGCTGCAACAATGAAGATTAATAGAGAAGTGGTCGATTTTGGAATCGGCCTCTAAGTTTGTGGGATTTGTTTGTGTTTTGTGCTTGTTCAGGTTCCCTGCGATTGCCGGTTTGTCGGCGGTGGTAGCTCATCTGGCGATGCCAGTCAGTTGTGCTGTGATGCAGGGGTTCGAAGAACAATGGTTTTTGTTGCGTCTTTAAATCTTACCATAGGTTTTTTATCTATCCCTGAGAAAGTGTTTTAGGTCGGTTGTGCTTCCACTCACCGGATGCTGAAACGTGGGTTGGCTTGTCGTCATGCTGGAACCACATCGTCCGACAGATATCTGATGGACATGTCTGAAAAAAATACAATAAGAAAAAAAAACCATTACAGTAATTGTATATGTGCCCCCAACAGGCAGTTGACAATTTCAGTGCGGACGCATTAACACGCTCTGTCCCTTGCGGGAATCCAGTGCAGGCTGCGAGGAAGAGAAACTAATGGGTAGGGGGGCACTACCATCGTAGTGTGCCACATGTTGAAATTGTGGCAGGAAGGGAGGCGTGCCTGGACAGCCTAATTGGTTAAGGCGGGAAATCCGGGTTCGAATTCCGGTCCAGCACAAATTTTAAACTTTGGTGTTCGATTTGTTACCAGGTCCCGAAACGCTCGAAATGTTTAAATATTTCGAATTCGACTCTATTAATCTTGAAGGTGCAGGTAACGTGAAGGCGTTGTTCTAATGTTGAAGAAAAAAAAGGCATGTGTTGGAGGGGCAGTACAGGCTATGTGCTACTCAACCATTTCCTCCAGTTTCACCATAGACGACGAACATGTCAGTGTACTGGGAAAACATTCACTCCGCTATTCTTTAATGTACAGTTTTACGACATTGATAACTTCTGAACATCCACTGGAATTCATTGGGGTCGTATTCTGATGATACGTGACATGGCATCACACGTTACACGAGACACCATCCTTTTTTCAATGTGTGTTGCCTTTCTTCGTTGAAAGTAGTTAATCTTTCCAACGACCAATTTCCGGATACGTATTAACAAATATCGCTGTAATTATAACAGTGTAAGGAAAACTGTGAATCATTCTGTTTAGAACAAATTTCGTTTAAAAGTCTTCGGAACAAGGTGTTTTAACTTTACCATTCGCTGTAACTGAATGTCTTGTGTACTACAAATGAGTTGCGTGAAAGTGCATGTCTCCTCTCCAGCCTATGGGTCAGTCATTCCAACATGGCGTGCCGTGACCTCGCATTGATGGGCTCCAATCTAGCCCATGATCGATAGTATTTGAAGTCCGGATAGGAAAGCGGTTTCTCTAGACGCGGATGACAGGCAAGTGCCGTATGGCATTCCATGAAGTGGGCAGCAACGGTCCCAATTTGCCCACCGGTGCTTTTTATCTTTGCAGCTAAAGTGAACGACCTGGCATTTTAAATCATTCCATGTGCTAAACTGATGAAGCCGAGAGGAGGTCATCCTGGCCCGGCTGCGGATCGGTCACTGCCGTTTCAGCCACCGTCATTTGCTAACCGCTGTGCTCGTGCGGTGAATTGCTGACGGTGCGACATGTTTTACTCTCTTGTCCCAATTTTAATCATCTCCGTGTAGCCCTTCACTTTCCGTCTACTCTGGACGATGACACACGAGCAGTTGCTCGAGTTTTGCGTTTGCGTTGATACTCTATCTGGTGGTTAATAATTTTTTCGAGACCTAGCGAATCTCCGTTATTATCTGGGCGCTAATGACCTTAGCAGTTGTGCGCCCTAAAACCACACACACAAAAAAAAGCAAAGCTAAACTGATGATGAAGATGAAGCTCTCTGATTTCACAGAAATTAAAACATCGAACGCCTGAGTTGAAGAAAGTGTAACCTGTAGTGCAAATTACGTAAGTTTATACCATCGTCATACGTCAGACACTGTCCAGTTAACGGCACTGGATAATTGGAAATTACCATTGATACATGAGCAGAAATATAGTTGTCTGGCAACATCGCATTAGTATTTACGACGTTCTCTGCCTCCAATCTCTACACATATTTAAAATCGTGCATGTATATGACAACGCGTTTACACAAAAACTTGTTTCTAGTACCGTCCAACAAATATTTTTATAGCGCATATGCACTCGAGAGAGGAAGTGCTGGTGGGGGGAGGTTGGAGGGCAGAGAACATGGCATTGCAATCTACGAGACAGCATTTCTTAACGATCGAAAACTAGGTCGGTGTGCTCCTGTATAGCATTAGCTGAGAGAATGCAATCACTGAAAACGCGATGAGTAACAAGTGTCATAAAGTTCTGTTACGGCACGCTAAAGGTTGTAAATCAAAACCAGATATGAAAATTAGTAGCTTAGTGATGCAAGTGGAATGGCTTTCACGTAGATGAGAAAACTGGTATTGGCAGAACAATTCGGTCACAATGCTCCCAAGATTTCTGGGTACTAAGCATGCAGCTGCATCACAGTATCAGGTCATTCATTCTGTTGTTCAAAAGTTTCTGCCCTGCAGCATTAAATGCCAGCTATAAAAACGAAGTGTTTGTGAATTAACTGTAATAATTAGTAGAATTTTTGAATGTTTTATAGAACGGTAAATAGAATAGGTGCCGTCTCATATGCAGTGACTGTTAAACATTATGTTCCTATATGTGTTTGTCACGCCTTTTAAACCATAAAGCTAGTTTTCTTAATTCTCTTATGATAAAATATTGACTGTATTAAATGTACTAGACAAACGTATGCTAAAATATTCGAGAAAATATGCCTCATTTCCAAGCTTTGATACTGATGCGTCATTTTCTACTGTTTCCGACCGGACAAAATGGCTGCAAGAAGAAATGAGTTAGCAAAATGACAAAACATTGGATTCTTTTTCTCAAATTACCTAGATGTCGACGGAACGTTACACCATAATCTTCCTCTCTTCTTTTCAAAAGGATAATCATGCAAACCCCGGCCATGCATGTTTAATTTATATTCTTATTTATTTCTTAGTTCAGAGTAGATAGAAATGTGTCATATATTGTATTTCGTTCGAATCTCCACTTTCATGTACTGTGGTGTAAACTGCATGTTTTACATGAAACGCTGTCCAAACAAACGTTTCAACAATAAACGGAAAATATACCGTATTGCACCCTATAGCGCGCTTCCTGTTACCGGCTAACGTCGTCCTACTTGTTAAAAAGATGTAGTTCGAGACCTTGTCAACGGCGTCTAAAAGACGGCCTCTCTGTAATGAGCACTTAAGCAGCGAGTACTTAAGAGCTTTGTCTATCTTTTAAAGAGAGCACTGCTAAAAGTTTTAAGTGGTTCGAAGCTAAAACGTAAGCACCGGAATCTGTTACAGTCGGCCAACTTCTGAAGTTTCCTCCCGTGTCCTACTTCGATAAAAACTTCAAGCAGCACTTACGAGACTCATTTGTGTTGAGTTATGGCGCAATCCCCGCTTCATCACCCAGTGTACCTTTTATTAAATTTGTGTTTCCCTAGACCTGAAGATCTGTTGTCTTGCATTACTTAACTGTGCGGTGCTGAAGCGAATCAAACAGGTAACTAAACAAACGAAAGTTTTTGGCGCAATGAAAGGAAATCTGAAATATATAACGCTATAAAAATCTGTGATGAGTCTGAAGGACCAGTGCCTTAAGACCTGCAACCAAAAAGGAAGTAATGGAAACATGGCATCGTGAAGCTACTGACATTTTTGGGTTACCATACCTATTTTTGCGTACTACAGGTTGTAGGCCAAAGGACTATTCTAGTAATTAATAACTAATGTTGATAAAAAAAAGTTCAAATGTAGTAAATCTTTCGGACTCAACTGCTTGGTCATTAGTCCGTTGCTTACAAAGTATTTAAACTAAGGTAAACAAACCTAAGGACAAAACAAACAAACACACACACACACACACACACACACACACACACACACACACGCGCGCGCGCCCGAGGGGGAACTAGAACGGCCGCGCGCACCGCAGCACGGCGCTCCAATGCGCACGACTAACAGCCGCTGCAAAATGTTGTGTATTGCTGTGAAAGATTATAGAGCAAAGCAGCATTATCTTTGAACTTTGATATTGCAGTATGTTACATCTTACCAGTATCAAACCGATTAGATTTTTAGACACTATCAATTTAAAACCCATAATGCAATGGAAAGGTATGTAGTGCAGTTGGAAGTGATTGCAGGTCGGCTCCTTCAAATAAAATTTTTAAATATGTCACACTGTAACGACGAATTTCACGGCTGAGCTTTTTGCCCTCCACCAGGCAGTTTTGTATACCTGCCGCCACCGCCAACCGTTCTATGCCATCTGTTCGGACTCCCTTAGTGCCCTGCAGAGTCCCAAGGACCCTTTCTCGAACCATCCTCTCGTGTATCGGATCCAACGCTCCCTCCAGTTGCTAGCAGATGACAGCTGTCATGTCTCTTTCCTGTGGGTCCCTGGCCACGTAGGTGTGCCCGGGAATGAGACCGCCGACATAGCAGCCAAGGCAGCAGCTCTTTTGCCTCGCATGGCTACCTTTGCGTCCCATCGGACGATGATCAACGGGCTCTTCGCCGGAATATTGTGTCGTCCTGGCACAGTGCGTGGTTCTCACTCCATGACAATAAATTGAGAACTGTAAAACCGACCCCGACCGCTTGGAGGACCTCCTCACGTCCCTCTCGGCGGGAGGAGGTCATCCTGGCCCGGTTGCGGATCGGTCACTGCCGTTTCAGCCACCGTCATTTGTTAACCGCCGATCCTGCACCGCTGTGGCCCTGCGGTGAATTGCTGACGGTGCGACGCGTTTTATTGTCTTGCGTTAATTTTAATCATCTCCGTGTAGCCCTTCACTTTCCGTCTACTCTGGAGGAAATTTTAGCTGATGACACACGGGCAGCTGCTCGAGTTTTGCGTTTTATCAACTTGGCCAATTTATCAAAGGCTATTTAACCCTTTCAATTGTTTTTTATCCTTTGTTTTTAGCATTCTCTTGATATTCTAACTGGCAGTTACTAATTTTTTGAGATCTAGCGAATGTCTGTTCTTGTCTGGGCGCTAATGACCTTAGCAGTTGTGCGCCCTAAAACCACAAAAACAAACTATAACGACGAAAAAAGGTAGGCACTTTATACCTTAATTTCATAAATCTGCCTAAAAATCAATGACGAAATGAGTACAACACAGAAAGAAAGAAATGTGGCTAGTTTTTTTTTCCTACATTCTAACTTTCTCCCAAAAATTCGTTTCGCGATAACTTCTTTTTAGTTATTCGTTCAGTACCTTGTTCGTCGTTTTGTATTTTAAGTGTGCAAATTGTTGCCTGGTTGAATACAGTAGTTAAGTAATAATATCTTATAAATGTAAGTTACTAAGAATTTCAAAAGACATATTATTGAACATTTAGTTCCTTGAGCTCAAATCATTATGGGATGTTGCTCCAGCTTTTTTTAACATATTGAAACTCAATTTATGGATACTGTATCTGTAGTTTCGAACTTTTCTTAAAAAACTGACACCATTGGTTGACATTAACAGCCGTAAGTGTATGAATTAAAAGTATGTCACTATTTCGCCTATTTCAGGCCGTTAATTTAAATTCAACATCGAATTTGAAAATTTGTGCCATCCTACGAATCTTACATGGATTTCCCACTTTGAGCCAACGGTTGGCATAATCTGTAGGCTATACGGAGACGCTTCTCGCCCTGCTCAAATTCTCATCTCACGCTTAGACTGTAGTGCCCCCGACCATTATTCCACTTCCTTGAAATTCAACATATATTCTCATAGATTTCGGTAATATGTTTCGAAAAGGTTGAACCAGTAAGAGGGAAAGATTCTCTACGTCACAGACGAGAGAACGGTGTCCCACAGGGCTCAGTCCTCAGTTAACCAATATTTTTAATCGCAATAAACGGTCTTGTTGACACAGTGGGGTCGTCGGTATTTGCGTCCTTATTTGCCGACGACTTTTGTTTGTATTTTACCTCGGTGTTAAAGAACGGCGACTGCAGGGAGCCATCCGAAAGGCCAAGACATGAGCCTCCGTCCAAGATCTCCAGTTCTCTGCTTATCAGACACGGGTGATGCACATCTGTCGCTGTCGTGCGGTGCACCCGGACCCCGAACTGTATTTGGGTGATGAACTACTCCACGTTGTTGAGACGCATCGCTTCTTAGGCATGCTGTTCGATCTGCGGCTCACGTGGGTGCCGCACTTTCAACAGCTACGGAAAAGGTGTTGGCGCCACATGAACATTCTGCGTTGCCTCAGCCATGCCGTCTGGGGAGCCGCCCGTCCATTTCTCTTGCAACTATACAAGGCTCTCATCCAATACCGTTTGGATTACGGCAGCCTTTTGCATTGCGTGTCTTGGACCCTGTTCATAGTGGCGTCAGATTAGCAACACGGGCCTTTTAGCACGAGTCCAGTGACACGTCTTCTCGCTGAAGCTAGGGTTCCCTCTGCGATTACTGATTTCTTATGTTGCCCGTATTCATGCCTCACCTCACCACGCGAATCACAGGCTTCTCTTCCCAGCTGCTGTCCTCCCTTCCTCATGACAGCCAAGGTTGGGTCTCCCGATTGCGGTTCGTGTTCGTTCCCTTCTTTCGTCCCTTGAATCCCTTCCTACACCTCCAACTTTTCACTGCCCTTTCTGTACACCTCCATGGTCTATTTCTCGCCTACAGCTTCGGTTAGACTTGTCCAGTGACTCGAAAGCCTCGGTTTCACCATTGATCCTCTGTCTCCAGTTCCATGCACTCATTGAATAATTCGACGGTGCAGAAGTAGTATACAGAGACGGTTCCGTTATAGACGACCATGCTGGGTATACATATGTTCATGGCGACCACGTTGAGATGCATTCCGTGCCCTATGGGCGTAGTATTTTTACAGCTGAGCTGGTTGCTATCTCTCGCTCTCTTAAACATTTCCGAGACTGCCCCAGGTAGTCTACATTTATCTGTAGTAACTCCCTGAGTGACCTGCAAACCCATGACCAGTTTCTACCAAAGCACCATTTGGTTCGGTCCATTCAAGTCGCTGTTTTCACCCTTGGCGAGTCAGGCCGTTCAGTAGTTTTCGTTGGACCCCAGGACACATTGGCATCCCAGGAAACGAACGAGTTGATCGCCCGACCAAGCAGGGCACCACGTCACGGCCCTTGGACAGGGATCTCCGACTGGAAATGACCCGCAAAGTCCTTGGTCTCTGGACCTCGGAATCAGCTGCCTTGAACAAGCTGAACAATCTATGCGTAATAAAGTCCTCTACGGCCGTGTGGAGATCCTCCCTGCGGGCCTCTCGTAGGGAGTCTGTAGTCATCTGCAATGTACTGACCATATGTGGTTAAGACACGGGCACCTTCTATGTCAAGAGGACTCAACAAATTGCCGTTGTGGTGCGTTATTTACAGTGGTCCACATCCTGGTGGACTGCCCGCTTGTAGCCACCTTGAGGCAGTCTTTTACCCTGCCTTGTGCGCTTCCTTTGATTTTATCTACGATACCTCTGTGGTTGGCCGTGTCTTACGTTTTATTCGTGCAGCTGGCTTATTTGTTCTATTTAGTGGTGGCCTCATTTGCCTGCTTTCTCGGACCACCACCCCTCCAGAACTTCCAGAAGTTCTCTCTCTTATGGGATACGACTCGTTTTTAAATGGAGGCTTTTAGTGTGTGCAAAGTGGCTGGCTCATCCTGTGTTATTCTCGCGATCAGCCAGCCACGTTCTGCTGTAATATTTTAGTTTTGTTGTCTATTTAGTCAACACCTACTGTGTCTTCTGTTGTCATTTTACCATCTACTGACCCTCTGTACCTGGCGTATACTGGGCCTGGAGGGCCACGTAATAAATGGCTAAGTTTCTGGGTGTGAACTCTTATCTGGGAACAAGGGACTGACAACCCAGCTGTTTTGTCCCCTTTAAACACCCAACAACAACAATATAGACGAGATCCTTCGACCTTCTGTTGTACCTTACGTCTGTGCCATAGGATATGGTTTTTTTATGGTAAACGCTCGTCCACAGGGAGATGCACTGGTGGACAACATGCTTGAAGATGAGGGAATTGAACGGTTGGAATGGCCAGCTTGTTCACCAGACTTTAACACGATTGAGCATGTTTGGGATGTACTTGCAGCCAGACCAGCACCTACCACAACTGTTGCAGAGCTCGATATTGCACTGATTGAAGAATGGTCAAATATCCCTCAAGAGCTGATTGATAACTTCATACTATCCACGCCACGCAGGTGTGCAACTGTACTGGCCATCCGAGGTGATCACACAGCATAGTAGAGGGCAACAAGAATGACTTCATCACTATTATGGTAGCCCCAGGGTGCTTTGCTCTAAATAAGTAACCGAGCGAGGTGGCGCAGTGGTAACGCACTGGACTCGCATTCGGGAGGATGGTGGTTCAAATCCACCTCCGGCCATCCAAATTTAGGTTTTCCGTGATTTCCCTAAATTACTCCAGGCAAATGCCAGGATGGTTCCTTTCAAAGGGCACGGCCGATTTCCTTCCCAATCCTTACCCAAAACTCAGAGTGTTAGCTCCGTCTCTAATGACCAAGCTGTCGACGGGACGTAACTTTCTACCTCAAGCAAAAAGCTGAGGCAGCAAAATATCGTGCAGTACAGTACACAAATTGTAATTGTTACCATAAGTGTATCGTGTATGATCCCCTGTTTCGAGCAGTGGTAAATAAGATTTTAGTTCCGTGGAGAGTTTCTCGATAGATATTTTTATCTTCTTAGTTTATTATCCACATAAGGCGAAAAAAATTGCGTTTCATAAATGAAAGGCAAAAAAGTCAAGTATTCAAATATTTTGGACTCTGTAGGTAAAAGAAAACATAACATGTTTGAATATTCTTGTGCGTGCGTGCGTGCATGTGTGTGTGTCCTGGAGGTGGGGGGTAGTTAGTAAGTCTAGGGACCGATGACCTCAGCAGTTTTGTTCCTTAGGTTTACCAACATCTGAACATTTTGGAGCCACTCTTCACTTTTGAATGCGTAATTCGACCAGCTGTCCAAATGGAAAATCAAACGAAGTCACTTTGAAACTGTTAGGTACTGATAGTGCTGACAGACGTCTATACTTCACATCTCCTTGTGCTGACAGTGATCGCCTGATCTGTATATATCTGATGCTGCACGGAGTAGCCGCATGGTCTAAAGCGACATCCTGTGGTCCTCCCTCGGGCATGGGTGTCTGTGTTGTCGTTAGTGTATGTTCGTATAATTAGTTTGTAAGACTATGAGCTATCGGCCAACGTAGTTATGTCCCTTAGACTTACTAACATTTGAACTCTTTTTACTGATGATCATACCAGTTTCGTCCAATAGGTTCAAAAATGTTCAAATGTTTGTAGAGCTTATGGGACTTAACTACGGGGTCATCAGTCCCTAAACTTAGAAACTACTTATGAACCAGCTTATACTAAGGACGGCACAAATATCTATGCCCGAGGGAGAGATTCGAGCCCCCGACCGTAGTGGCCATGCAGACAGTGACTGGCCCGCCGCAGACAGCTCGGCCTTCGCGGCCGGCGGTCCAATAGGTTTACAAACATTTGAGTATTTATTCTATCTGATGTTTGTTCACGTCTCCTCTTTAATCCCATATCGGTCCCAGTAACAGCTTTAAAAGGGAACGCTGAATCACTTCTCTTGGCGACTGAACAAAGTAATTGAACCCACAGAGTATGTGTCGTGTGCGAAGTTGCTGTGTCGTTCAACCAAGTCTTCTGGATGCTCTTTTCAGCGAGTGCCTCTCTGCTTTAGTATTGCTTCATACGCCTCGCTGTCGACTGTGTATCGTGCCATCCTACAAGAACGACAGAGTGAAACGTAAACAGAAACGTTTGTGCTGGAAACGTCGCCGTACTTGGCAGTAGGAGGATGAGGGGGAGGAGGGGAAGTGTTGGCACGTGCAGCCAACAGCTGCGGAGGAAGCAGACCGCTGTGTCGCCTGCAGCTTCCGGGACAGCCCGCTCAGAGGATGTCGCAACACGTGCCGCGCACGCGGCCGCAGACGCAGCCTTGGGGCTCACACAACTCTTCTTCCACTTCCTCACGACGAAAACAACTGTGACAACTCTTAAGGGGGCTACACTCCGCCTATCTAACCCATTAATTTTGACAACATTGTCAGAGGAGAAACCAGCGATGTATTTGGTATGATCAATATTCAAAAAACAGTCTTGATCGCAGAAATTAAGTTTCAATTAACCGGTTTCGGCCTGATGTAGGTCATCTTCGGAATTACAAATAGCCCATGTGGCCAGTGCTGCATTCTGCTGGACTGGGCTGTCCTGGGCTGTTCTGCTGCCGGCCGCGGTGGCCGAGGGGACTGAGGAGCTCCAGTCACGGTCTGCACGGCCACTACGGTCGGGGGTTCGAATCCACCCTCGGGCATGGATATTTGTGCCGTCCTTAGTCTTAGGTAGTTCATACGTAGTTTGTAAGTTTAGGGACTGATGACCCCGTAGTTAAGTCCCATAAGCTCTACAAACATTTGAACATTTTTTGGCTGTTCTGCTGCCAGTAGGTAACTGTTACCTGCCCAGGACAGCCCAGCTCAGCCGAGTGCAGCACTGGCCACATGGGCTTTTTGTAATTCCCAAAATGACCTACATCTGGTTGAAACCGGTTAATTGAAACTGTTAATTTATGTGATCAAGACTGTTTTTTGTATATTGATATCCAACCCATGTTAATTTAGGCAAGTATTTGACCCATTTCTGGAAAAAAAAAACTATTTGATGCAGGACCTTAATAATTTTAGTGTATGTTACATGATTATAATAGTCAACTGTACTAAAATATACTTTATCCATTTTATAGTTTTTAATAAATACTTTCTTTAAATTTATTAACAAATATTAAGTTTTTTTCTGCAGATAATATTTTTTGTGGACTTCCTAATGGGAGAATATTAATGAATGTAGTACTAGAGGTGGCTCTTTGTTATGCAGAGTCTGAAAATTTCATTCATTTATCTACGATAGTTTCTGATATAATGGGGAATATGTACGGAAAAGGAGACTGATAACCATGTAGTTTAGTTCCCTCATAACCCCAAAACAACAACAACATGCACTGAAAATTTTAGTTTGCGGGAAATTGACTTTAAAGAAAAAAACTTCTGAACTTTGTTACTTACAGTTAATTCAATCTGACCTACTGCATATGATGGCCCTTCTTTGGCCTCAAGCAGGTCTTCCAGATTATTTTTCACCTTCCTGGATGTTTGTCTTGCTTTCTTGGCCGTATTAGATGCAGACCTGTCTGTATCGGCTATCCTCATTTTATCGCAATGTTGCAGCCCAGTGACAATATTGTCTCAAGGATTAATTCCCAGCTTTGTCATTACCCAACACTTTCCAATATTACCACAATTGAATGTAATAACATCATCATGAACTCCTAATTTTATTGTGCGCATGCCTACAAATAAGTTTTGGGAAGGCAGTTCCAAATTATGCTGTTGGAACATTCATTTGGGTTCTCTGTCTGCCCATGCAGACATTTTCTTGGGTCAGGATGAGCTCTTGTAATAGACCTTGGTTCACCATCGCACAGCCTGGCATTACCTTTATGTTTTTAATCAAGACTTGACGCCTAGTGACATCTTATTTATTTTTATTGTGTGACATGCATGCCAGTATGTATAAGGAGGCATATAATGCAACTGTTTGATCAGTCTTTGTAGTTCTCTTCCTTGAAGATGGTTTATAACCGAAACCGGTCGAAGATTGAAAAATAATAAACAGCTGATGGTTTACAGAATGATAATGAACTGTTTTGAAACCGTTAACGGTGCTATTTTGTAAATAAATAGTACAGTTAAATGTGATTGGTTGCTGTTTTCTTGTCTGTGAGCATCATCCTGTATATTACGTAAGTGGTGATAAAGTTGTGGTTGATCAGTGTATAGCTTTCTCTCGGATATGCTTATGTCTGGAAGAAGAGACACCATGTTGCATATACGCAGCTGTGGTCACCCTCGACCTTGCGTAAGTTGCTGTACAGGCACTGTCGTATCGTAGCTTTGTTGCTACTGGCAACCAAGACACTGAAAATATGTTCCTGTCTTCATCGTCGCACTGGGCAACAAGTAGCAGCGCTAAGTCATACATACTGCCAGTTTCTCATTCTTCTATTTCTTGCAAAGACGACAAATAATGCGAACACCTATCAAGAACGTCTCTTGCCATCTTTGATAAATAATAAAGCAAAGACAAATGAAGATGTACACCCTCTTACTCGTCCTATCAGATACTGCAAACTGCTTCTCAGTTATCGTATTTCCTTGAGAAAAACACGAGGCCAAAACGTTGGAGAATGATGATTAACTTTGTCACTGCTGATTGAGACCTATTCCGTTGTAAAATTTTTACCAATTATGGGTTTGCAACGTGCGCCAATGATAAATGTAGGATTCTAGGGAAAAAACTGCAACCAGACGCCTTTTATTGTTTTGCTTATTTGTATCCCATTAATAGTGCCGCGCAGAAGTAGCCGAGCGGTCTGGAGCGCCACGTTACGGATCGCGCGGCCTCCCGCGTCGGAGGTTCGAATCCTCCTTCGGGCATGGATGTGTGTTTTTGATCCTAGGTTAGTTTAACTTAGTTTAAGTAGTTTGTAAGACTAGGGACTGATGACCAACTTAGATTGGTCCCACACTTGAACATTTTTTCAATTAATGGTTCTTGGCGGCAATTCGTCATCGAATTGTAAAGTTCTAGGAGTTTGTGTGTGTGTGTGTGTGTGTGTGTGTGTGTGTGTGTGTGTGTGTGTGTGTGTGTGCCTCATTAAAAACGCAGTAGCATACCTTACGTCTAGACTATGTGTATTACTAATTGGTGCAGCGGGATATCACAGCAATTATCAACATCAGATAACCGTTGTCGCCGCTCATTACCTCCTATAATGGAAATTCTAATCAGTATACCTCTTACGTCATGGCAGTTTCGTCTGAGGATCAAACACCCTTCAACTACACACCGTAAGAGGCGATTTGTTCTATTTTAATACGATAATAGTTGAAGAATAGTAGCTCGGCATGTACAGTTGTTCTCAAATAGCTTGAAGCACTAACATTTGGTTAGGTCAGAGTTAGCCACATGGCCTATCCGTCGCCAAAGTGCGAACCTGCTCTGCTTTTTGGCCCGTAGAGGATTTCAAGCTTGAGTAAGTAACCAATCCAAATTTAATAAAAGCGATGTTAATGTTGACGTAGGTTTTACGCAAAACACTTTATGTGGAATCGTCATTGATCATCACACATGGAACGTAAAAAATGAGATTTAATTTTAAAAACGCCATTTTTGTTCAGAACACGGACTTTCCAAACATTAATTTTCGCAAAATTGTTGATAATGCACCTCTCACCCTGAATAACTCTCTCTATACTGATCTGAAGACTTACATAAAATTAGATGGAAAATTTGTTTCGCAGTCTGAAGGAACCCAAATGTCAGTTGTCTTGCTTCCACGCTAACCTTCTGTGACATTTATACCTTCGTCGGTGTGCGTTTTTGGGGAATACAATGTAGTAATGTAAAACAACATTAGAAAAAAGGGCTGAGAGAATGGTAGTTGACAATATAGTTCTGAGTTGGAAAGAAGGATGTAACCTTAGTTTAGCATCGTGGCTCCCAATCTCAGAAGTTATTTTTTTATTGTAATACATGTGTTTCCAAGTGGACGGGGACCTCGTTTTGCCGTCGCCCCGGGCCCCCGACGGCCTTAGTCCGCCACTGCTCGGTGTGTGTCCCACTAAAAGCACGACAGCGTTTAGCCCACAGAAAGTGGGGGAAGGAACATCAGGATTCGAGTCGTAACGAATGGCGCCGGGTTCTGTACACATATGAGTCAAGATTTTGTGTTCTGCCGGAGAATCGTCGTTCCTCATCCGAAGAGAACGTGGAACTCTGAACAATCCTGCAGGAAATATCACCATATCATGGTGGTGAACCAATGATGTGGGCGAGGGTCGGTCAGTATTGGACATACGGACCTCTTTGTCTTTGGAAATGGCGCTTTGCTCAGAGATAGACGAGATCCTCCGACTATTTGTTGTGCTCTACGCTCGTGGTTCGTCGTCACAGAGCAGCACTGACAGACAATATGCTTGATGCTGATGGAATTGAACGAATGGAAGGGAATTGAACGAATGGAGTACTGGCCATCTTCTTCGCCGGACTTAAACCCGATTAAGCATGTCTGGGATGAACTAGGCAGACGCATTTAAGCCAGACTAGCATTTCCCACTAGCATGTAGAGCTGGATACTGCACTCGTGGAATAATGGCCACGCAGGTGTCAAACTGAAATGGCTGTCCGATGTGATTACACCCGATATTAGAGGGCAACGAGAATGACTTTTTTCACTGTTATTGTAGCCCCATGGTGCCTCGGTCTAAGTAAAGGAAACCTCAAGTAGAGTTGACAGCAAAATTTCGTTACTGTATCACACACACATTACAATTGTAAAGAATATCTGAATAAAATACGTTAACATGTGTATATTGTGTGTGATATCTCACCTGATCGCCTAATTGTTTTGATCAGTATATTTTTCTTTCCTATTAAAAAAAAATGTTCAAATGTTTATACAGCTAATGGGACCTACTACGGGGTCATCAGTCCCTAAACTTATAAACTACTTATGAACTCGCTAATACTAAGGACGGCACAAATATCCATGCCCGAGGGGGGATTCGAACCCCCGACCGTAGTGGCCGTGCAGAACGTGACTGGCGCGTCGCAGACCGCTCGGCCACCGCGAACGGCCCTTTCATATTAACTCTTTTAGTGGAGATGTACGTTAATGAGCTTCAACACGAAAATTACGACATTCAGTCGAGTCATCCTGGCAGGTGTAAGACGTATTATTAGCTGTGCTGGCATCTAACGTAGCGGCATCTAACAGTGGACATGGAAGCGCGCAGGTGTAGTGTGTGGGACGTGTAATGGCGTGCCGACCAGTGAGACAATGGGCGAGCCGACGGCAGTAAATGGACACGCTGTGGGGACCGGTAGTGCTTTCACGACGCAGGAAACGACCTCGCGTTTAACCTGAATTGTTTTTGCGGAAGGTGGAACGCCCGCCATTCTGTGCCGTGTGCTAGTGTATCGGCGATTGCAAAGGCTGAAAGAGCGTCCTTACACCTTTATAGAGGAATGGTTCGTAATGAAATTCAGAAACAATTGTTTCTCCCTCTCCCAGCACTTGTGTCCCTATGGTTTTCTGCGGAAATGGTAGTAATATTGAGACCAGAAATTTGCGAACATCTCGTGGGAATAATTTTCTGGTTTCGGGACTTGATGAATCTGTATTGTCCTTCTCGAGCTGTTAATCACGGAAACAAGATAAAAGCAGATAAAAAGTACTAAGATTTTAATATCCGGCCATGACGGAGTTTATTAATTTCGGATTGCTAGCTCAGTACGGCATTGGTTTGGAAAGCAAGCATCAGTCATTACTTTGTAAACCAACAAGCACAGAATATGTTGCTACGTGAGATATTTACTGGCTTCATTACAAATTAACCCTTAACTGCATGATTTTTTAATTTAAAAAGAAAAATTATTTTTGTGTTTTATAATTTGTACAAACAAAGGGAAAAATAGTAAAAAAATTCCCATGTTGTTAGTTTTCCAAAAAAGTAAATATACAACATACAAAAACTTGTTATATAATTTTCAAAGTTGGATAGTATAAACAACTTTTTGTGCTTATTATGCTTCTTCATACCTGTCTTAATTGGTGTGATTTTTTTCCTCCTTCCAAAATCTTTATATGGAAAACAAAACGTCAAAATCTGCAATATCTACAGTTTTCTCCAAACACAAGCAAAGATGTTAACAGAAGTTCACACTTCAGTCAACCACGACGCAAAAAACACCACAGATACTTTCCACAAACTGTACTGCATCTGTTAAACAAGTTTTAGTTTACAAAATTCCCACTAGAGGCGGGTAAAAACTATTACAATCTATGTTGCAGATGTGCAACACTATGCATTTAAGGGTTAATGCTTGAAATTAGTTGGTTTCGAAAGTGAAAATTCATGTTGAAACCATTATTCATCTGTGTTTGCTATATAAATATTGCCTTGAACGAACCACTGGTTTTTGGTTTCATACCCATACACGTTTCGCTACAGTTGCAGCATTTTAGTTGGGTCTTTTTATAGATCGTTTTACATGTTGAAGTAGGTAACAGCTTTCCTACCTCATCTGTGTACGTCTTCGTTGACAGTTTGTCATCTGCAAATTTGTTGTTGTCCCAAATGTGTCGTCTTCATGGCGGAATAGTGAAGGAAAATATCTGTCATTTCCTTCACTATTCCTCCAATGAAGACACCAACACATTTACAGACGACAAATTCAACGAAGACCTACACAGATGATGTGGGACAGCTGTTAACCACTTCAACATGTAAAACGTCCAATGAAAAGACGTATGTTACAACTGTAGCGAAACATGTTTCGTATATACAACTAAAAACAAATCAGTGATTTGCTCAAGTCAGATCCTCATGGGGTAAACACTATATACGAAGTTTTATTAAGTATCACATAGAAGATTCGGTTGACTGACTTTCTTTTTGTAGAGTTTAGTGTAATCCTCATTCATACCTTTTTATGTCATATTTCCACATCACTAACAGTGCTGTTTTCTTCTTTTTACAGGTAAAATGTGCTCACATTGATTCACCTGCAGTTATTAGTAAGTACAATTATTGCAGTTGATCCATAAATGTGATCTGGTGAGAGGGGTGTTCTTAAAACGGAGAAGCGCTCTGGACTGTTCCGAAGCCTCGTGTTTCCACGATAACGGATTTTTGTTTCTGTTTTTTATCCAGAATAATAGATGTAGGTTGCACGTTCTTTCCAACAGTTGAACGCTTAATAAAACTCCTTCATACGCCGTTTCGCCTACTGCCATCATATACATGAAATTAAGATTAAATGAGCACAAACGATCACCATCATTTGTTACACGTTTCCAGGCTACAAAAGATGAGAAATTATGAATTAACAAAATAGAAACGGTTTACATTGCAAATTGTCTAATAGGTGAATCAATTAATCGACAGGTTTGAGGTTTCTTCCACCCTTTTTCTTATAAAAGACGGTGTTTCAAATTACAGCCGCGCGGTCTGAGGCGCCACGTTAGATTGCGTTCCGGTCGGAAGTTTGAGTCCTCCGAGTCGGGCGGGAGTGTGTGTGTGTGTGTGTGTGTGTGTGTGTGTGTGTGTGTGTGTGTGTGTGTGTGTGTGTGTGTGTCCTGTGCTTAGCATAAATTAAGGAAAGTAGTTTGTAAGTCTATTGACGATCTCAGCAGTTTGCTCCCTTAGATTTACAAACATTCGAACATTTTTTAATTACAAATATCAATATTCAAATAAAAATACGATTTTTGGATAACACTAATACGTTGATGTCGGCTAGAAGTTACGCCTGCGTATAAATTTTTCAACCAAGCTGTTAGTTGGCAGAATGATGCTTAACAAGTTGAAAGTTATTTGCCGAATTATTTTTTAAATATTTTAAACCTTTTAATGTCGATTATTTCTAGACGCGCTTAGCTATTTGTTTCTTTAATCCTAATTTCAGATATCTGGTGATCGCAATAACCGAAAAGATGCAACAAATAAAATTTCATTTAGCAATCTGTACGGTTACATTCACGAATTTGGACAACGTTCGTTGATTAGAATTTGAAGATAACCCGTATAAAACGGATTGTCACATAAACAGGAAAAAAACTGTGTTAACACACATGCAACTTCCGTTAGTGACAACTCGCGCCTGCTACTTAAAAATGGAAATTTGCAGACCACAAGAGCTTGTGTTGACGGAGGGAGGAGAAAACGATTTACAATCACGGCGAATGGTGAAACTGCCTTCAGAATGTCATGAAGCAGAAGGAAAGAAAATAAAAAATGTCATATTACAGTCCAGGAGAGTCTGAAAAATTTCCGATCGCACTATGACCTTGGTCGTACTTTCCAACCGCAGTTATTTTAAAAGGTTCTGTCACCTTTCTTTGTATTTGAATGAGAAGAAAATTTTGTTTCATCATGACAATGTCCCGTCTCACATCTCAGCCGTTTCCATGGCGAAAAAGCCACGAATTGCGGTTTGAATTGCTTGATCTGCTGTACTCACCCGATCTAGGCCAAGCGATTTTTAATTCCCTAGGCTAAAATTGCAGTTCGGAGGGCAGAAAATTTCCGCCTAGTAAAGAGTTAATCACTTTCATAAACAATTAATTTACAGAGAAACACTAGAATTGGATTTAAAGACGTGGGTGTATGGCTGGGAGAATGTATAATCTTGTAAGTCGATAATGTTTTCAAAAATACAATTAAAAATTAAAGAAAATATATCATATTTTCATGTGTTATTTTTTACGTCGTTAACTTTTTAGAGTGAGCTCGTAATTCAAATTAGTTGAAATTTGGCGTTTAAGTCCTGAATTCGAAGGAAGGAAGATGAGGGTTAGACGAGTCGTCGTAGTCACTGTTGTTAGAGATGGAACACACGGATGGGTAGCTTTTGTCAGGACTGGGGTGTGAGGAAAACGGCGGTGCCCTTTGAAAGGAACAATCCTGGCATTTGCCTGGAATAGTTGAGGGAAATCATGAAGTTATAAATTGTTATAAATTGTTGGGGGCGTGATTGAATCCCTGTCCTCTGGGATGCGCCACCTTGCTCGGTCCCGTAGCCGAGTAGCCAGCCACCACAAGGCTTCGCTCGCCGGCACTATAAAAAAAATCGCTTCAACATCTCTTCCTTCCACTCTCATTCGGGAGAATGTCACTTCTAAACAGCCTCCAATAATAAAAAAAAAAAAAAAAATCAAATGTTTGTAGAGCTTATGGAACTTAACTACGGGGTCATCAGTCCCTAAACTTACAAAAGAACTAGTTATTCTAAAGACGGCACAAACATCCGTGCCCGAGGGGAGATTCAAAACCCCGACCGCAGCGGCCGTGCAGACCGTAACTGGCGCGCCGCAGACCGCTCGGCCACTGCGGCCGGCCAGCCTCCAGCCATCCAGATTAAAGTTTTCCGTGATTTCCCCACGACTCACCAAATGCTGGGATGTTTCCTTTGAATGGGCACGGCCGATTTCCTTCCCCATCCTAATCAAAACAGTTCGAGGCTGTGCTCTGATGACAACGTTCTTGACGGGATGACAAATCCTAATTTTCCTCCCTCCCTCCCTCCGCAAATTGGAAAACTTATAAAAAATTAATGTAAGCTTATGGTACAGTTCTCTGTAATGTTACTAAGCATGTGGAGAACCTTAAATAGGATCACAGTTACGCTCCTCTCGAAGTGGGCTGTATTTTCGCTTTCGCCAACCCGTGGATGTGTGGACGAGATGGGGGGCAGATGCACGTACGACAGTGATTGATTGATCCGTGCGCTCAAACACGTGTCAGTGAAAAATGCAGCAGAGAATTTGCGGTCGCAGACGTGAGAGTCCTGTCGGTGGTGGGCCAGTTGGAGGGAGGGTAACACGAGCGGCTAGGGGGAGGGTGCGCCCGCTGAGTGACGCTAACTGCTGCTGCTGCCGCCGCCGCCGCTGTAATTGGAGACCGCCTGCCGTCAGGCGCACGCCGCGCCGCCTTGTTACGGCAACAACTCAGCCGCCAGCGCGCAACATCGATATATAAGGAGTGCCAGCGGGGAACGGCAGCAGCGCTCCAAGCCAGCGGGAAGTAAACTCCGAATACGGGGAAAAAAAATTGCTGCAATATGTACTTTTAATTTGATGCCGCGGTGAAATGGTCGTGCGATCTAAGGCGCCTTGCTGCGGAGCGCGCGGTTCTTCCCCAGCGAAGGTTCGAGTTCGCCATCACGTATATTTAGAGCACATATAGTGTGTGTGTGTGTGTGTGTGTGTGTGTGTGTGTGTGTGTGTGTGTGCACGCGCGCGCGCTTTTTGTCCTTAGGTTAGTTTAAGTACACTACTGGACATTAAAATTGCTACACCAAGAAGAAATGCAGATAAACGGGTATTCATTGGACAAATATGTTATACTACGAGGAGACGGAGGCGGTCTGCACGGCCACTACGGTCGAGGGTTCGAATCCCCCCCTCGGGCATGGATATTTGTGCCGTCCTTAGGATTGGCTAGTTCATAAGTAGTTTGTAAGTTTAGGGACTGATGACCCCGTAGTTAAGTCCCATAAGCTATACAAACATTTGAAACATTTCGTTATACTACAACTGCCGTATGATTACATTTTCGCGCAATTCGGGTGCATAGATCCTGAGAAATCAGTACCCAGAACGCGACCACCTCTGGCTGTAATAACGGCCTTGGTACGCCTGGGCATTGAGTCAAACAGAGTTTGGATGGCGTCTACAGATGCCCATGCACCTTCATCAAGATACCACATTTGATCAAGAGTAGTGACTGGCGTACTGTGAAGAGCCAGTTGCTCGACCACCATTGACCAGACGTTTCAATTCGTGAAAGATCTAAACAAGGTGCTATGTTTCCGTGTCCAGAAAGGCCCGTACTGGACCTGTAACATGCGGTCGTGCATTATCATGCTGAAATGTAGGGTCTCGTAGGGATCGAATGAAGGGTAGAGCCACGGGTCGTAACACATCGCGAATGTAACGGCCACTGTTCCAAGTGCCTTCGATACGAACAAGAGGTGACCCAGAAGTGTAACCAGTGGCATCCCATACCATCACGCCGGGTGATACGCCAGTATGGCGATGAAAAATGCAAGCTTCCAATGTGCGTTCACCGCGATGTCCCCAAACACGGATGCGACCATCATGATGCTGTACACAGAACCTGGATTCATCGGAAAGAATGACGTTTTGCCATTCGTGCTCTCAGGTTCGTCGTTATGTACGCCATCGCAGGCACTCCTATCTGTGATAGTGTCAAGAGTAACCGCAGCCATGGTCTCCGAGCTGATAGTCCATGCTGCTGCAAACGTCATCGAACTGTTCGTGCAGATGGTTGTTGTCTTGCAAACGTCCCCATCTGTTGACTCAGGGATCGAGACGTGGCTGCACGATCCGTAACAGCCATGCGGATAAGACGCCTGACATCTCGACTGCAAGTGATTCGAGGCCGTTGGGATCCATTCCGGCGTTCCGTATTGCCCTCCTGAACCCATCGATTCCATATTCTGTGACCAACGCGAGCAGCAATGTAGCGATACGATAAACCGCAATCGCGATAGGCTACAATCCGACCTTTATCAAAGTCGGAAACGTGATGGTACGCATTTCTCCTCCTTACTCGAGGCATCACAACAATGTTTCACCAGGCAACGCCGGTCAACTGCTGTTTGTGTATGAGAAATCAGTTGGAAACTTTCCTCATGTCAGCACGTTATAGATGTCGCCACCGGCGCCAACCTTGTTTGAATGCTTGAAAAGCTAATCATTTGCATATCACAACATCTTCTTCCATTCGGTTAAATCTCGCGTCTGTAGCACATCTTCGTGGGGGTAGTAATTTTTATGGCTAGGAGGGTAGTTTGTGAGCCTAGGGGCTGATAACCACAATAGTTAATTTCCATAAATTTACAACATTTGAACTTTTTAATTTGAAATAAGCGATTTAGACGCCAATATTTTTCATTTCTACTATGTGGGCCTGACTGTGTTGTAGTCTTGGTAGGAGCAGCGAGTATCTGGAACCTGAAATGTTTTTTTAGAAACAGCGATTAAGAACTTTGATTTGTCGTAACTTTTTACACCAAAATCATTTATTTCATAGAGCAAGTATTGCAATTTCGGCCGTGTCGTCATTATTAAGTCGACGTATTTGTGCATTACATGTCAAAGTCTCAAATCATGTTGTGTGACATTAACCAGAAGCTGGTTTCATAGCATTGAAATACGGTTTACGGTTTCTTGTCTGTATTGCACTCGTTGAATTGTGTTGCGTATACGAGGGGCGTCCGAATAGTCCGTGCAAAAATAAAAACTTCTTACTTGTTTAGGGAAAACCATTTTTATCTTTCGACATATTCTGCTTTTAGACTTACATACTTCATCCAACACTATTCTGATTTGTTGATTCCTTCCGAATAATATGAAGTGTCCAAACCTGCAAAATAGCTATTAGTTTCTGCTATCACTTCGTCGTTTGAATGAAATCTTTATCCCGCCAGCCATTTCTTTAAATTGTGGAACAAATAGTACTCAGAGGAAACCAAGTCTGGAGAATAGGGGGGATGTGAAAAGAGTTGGAATCCTATTTCGAATAATTTTGCGACCACAACTGCTGAGGTGTGTGCTGGTGCATTGTCGTGATGGAAAAAGGCATTTTTGTGGGCCAATCTCTGGCGTTTTTCTTGCAGCTCGGTTTTCAAACGGGCCAGTAACGATGAATTATATGCTCCTGTAATAGTTTTACCCTGTTCCAGATAGTAGATGAAGATTATCCCTTGCGAATCCCAAAAGACCGTCGCCATAAACTTTCCGGCCGACGGACCGGTCTTCGCCGCTTTTGGTGCAGATTCTCCCTTAGTAAACAATTGTTTAGAATGTTCTTTGGTCTCAGGAGTATAGTAATGTAGCCATGTTTCATCCACAGTGACGAAACGACGCTGCAAACCTTCCTTGCAGCACTTCACACGATTCCGTTTCTGGTAAAGCGTGAGCAATCGCGGCACCCATCTTTCGGATAGCTTTCTCATGTCAAAATGTTTATGAAAAATATTATGTACCCGTTCATTCGAGATGCCCACGCACCTTAACTTTTCCATCTAATATCATATCATCGATTTTATCAATGATCTCTGTAGTCGTAACCTCCACAGGGTGTCCAGAACGTTCAGCGTCACTTGTGCCCATATGGCCTCTCCGAAAATTTTGAAACCACTTATAAACTGTTCTAATCGAAGGTGCACAGTCACCATAACGATAATCAAGCTTCTCTTTAGTCTACTGAGGCGTTTTGACTTTCATAAAGTAATGTTCAATCAGCACACGGAATTCTTTTTCGTCCGTTCTTTGACAATCACTCGACTTCTTTATTTAACACGAAAACCAACCACAAAGACATCGAGCAATATGGCTGAAACTTGGTGAGCGTTCTTTCCAAAGATGCTACTAATTAAACATGACCTCGATACGCGCCGGTGGTGCCATCTCTCGGACTTTGCAAGGACTTTTCAAATGTCCCTCGTATATTGCTCATACTCAGCCTATTCTTCTTCTTTATGTGCGTTTCATATTGTGTGGAGTAAATAGATTTTTTTTTCGTAGAAATCACAAGCTGATCATTTTATGATTCAATATCTTATTTCCTGTGTTTGCTTCCCTTACGCAAATACAGGTTTTGTTTCTTATTCAGCCAATCATGTTTCGGAGAAGTCTTTCCATCATCAGTGCGATTTTTTGTATTACTGCATCTGTTAATGATATATATAAAGAATTTTAGCATTGTGACATCTGACAGTTGTTTGGGGCTTTGCAAGTTACGTCAATGACACAGAGATTAAAGGAGCCATAACACCTTAAAACCACATTTCCGATTTTCGAAGTTTCGTTACATGCCAATGAGCTAAGTACATAGCTAAACTGCAAATATCAGGCAGCCACTGTCAACGCGATGTGTAGTTTTGAGGTGTGTGTCATTGATGTAGCTTTGCCTAAAAAAACTATCATATGCACAATGCTAAAATTCTTTATATATCATTTTTAGAAGGTGCAGTAATAAAAGATAATCTCACTGATGATGGAGAAACTTCTCAGAAACATGTTTCGGTGTGAAAGAAACACACATTTTTTGCTGAGGCCAGAAACACTCATCCTTACCAAAATATAATCTGGTTAATCACGTAACGTTTTGTAGGCTCGTGTACATTTTTTCGTGCATACGAATCTGTGCAAACTGCTCGATTAAAATACGTTGTAAGTATATCGCTGATGTTCTATTTTGTATTAGTTTGTAACCATTATTCGTTACCTAATCTCATTCCTCCAGCATTGCCTGATTTTCTTAGACTACTTCCGATTACCCTTGTTTTGCTTTTGTTCATGTTTACCTTATACTCTCATTTCTAGACATTGTCAATTCCGTTCAATTGTTCTTTCAGGTCCTTCGCTGTCTCTGACATAATTACACTGAAGCGCCAAAGAATGTTGGTATAAGCATGCATATGCAAACACGGAATTGTGTTATCAGAGCACAGTGCTGCCGTCGGCAACGTCTATATAAGACTACAGTGCCTGACTCAGGCATTAGATTGGTTAATGCTGCTACAGGCAGGTTATCACGATTTAAGTAACTCTGAACGTGATGTTACTGTCGGTCAACGAGATATGGGACAATATATCAGAGGTAGCGATGAGGAGGGGATTTCCCCATACGAGCATTTCACGAGTGCACCGTGAATATCGGGATTACCGTAAAACAGCAAATCTCCGACATCTTTGCGGCCGGTAAAAGTCCTGCGAGAACGGAACTAATGGCGCATGGACACAATCATTCAACGTGACAGTAATGTTCAAATGTTTGTAAATCTATGGGACTTAATTGCTCTGGTAATCAGTCCCTAGGCTTACGAACTACTTAATCTATGCTAAGGTGAATGATCTTCAGAAAAATCTTCAGCATGTGGCTCATGAAGACTGATCGTCCTGTACTCTCCACACCTCTTAGCAGAGGTTTGTAGGAGAAAATGCAGATTTAAACCATTCCCTAGGAATGCTAGAAATCCGAATATTTTGATTTGGAACCATGGTTAGAATTAAAAACAAATGTGTTTTTGATGTTTTGAATGCTTCCATCAGTGGTGCAATAGGTAGTGGCAAATTGTATCGGAACACTTCATTAGGAAAGCATTTTTAAAACTAAATTATGAAATTTTATAAGTAGAAACAACCAATGCAGACCATCCAGTCTACGCGTGACGATTTGGACTTAAAATGTAGCGACAAATTATTAACTATCCTTAACATGGGTACCTAAATCTGTATCTGCTCTTATTGGACTCAGACTTGTTTTATTTCAAATACGACGAAGCGTCTGCACGCGCCTGTGTTGAGTGAGCGACTGCCGCGAGTTTCGCTATTTACACCTGTTAGACATTGTCCTGTGCTGTATTGAGCAGAACGCTATCGTACAATTTGCGAATTTTGAAATGACTGCGTTAGAGCAGCACAACGCCTTTGCATTAAATTTTACATGAAACTCAAAACAGACACACACGAAATAATACTGGAAATCTATGTTGATGAATGTGTATGCCGTACTCGGCGTTACGAATGGTTCATGCGGTTTAAAAATGATTGTCCGTTCAGGTGAAAAGTCAGTGCTATGCTGCAAGTTTTAACTTCGTGACAGTGTGAAAAACTGTTAATCGATACTACTATCGGGATGTGTTGCGAGGCCGGCGAAAAAAATGCGAATAAAGAATTTTTGTACGTTCTTATTGACTGTGGCCTAGCCACTTTGTTGTTGTTGTTGTTGTTGTTTTCAGTCGACAGACTGGTTTGATGCGGCTCTAAACACTACCCTGTCCTGTGCAAGTCTCTTTATCTGAGAATACGTACGGCAATTTACATCATTTTGAAACTGCTTACTGTATTCTTCCCTCAGTCTCCCTCTACGATTTTTACCAAAAAAATGTTCAAATGTTTGTAGAGCTTATGGGACTTAACTACGGGGTCATCGGTCCCTAAACGTACAAACTACTTATGAACTAGCTAAGACTAAGGACATGACAAATATCCATGCCCGAGGGGGGATTCGAACCCCCGACCGCAGTAGCCGTGCAGACCGTGACTGGAGCGCCTCAATCCACTCGGCCACCGCGGCCGGCGGCGCGATTTTTACCCCACACACTTCCTTCTAATGCTAATTTGACAAATTCTTCAGGTTTCAGAATGTGTCCCACCAATCTGTCCCTTCACTTAGGATATGTCAGAAACTCCTTTCTCTCCAATTCGGTTAAGCACCTTCTCATTAGTTACGTGATCTACCCATCTACATTTCAAAATCTTCTATCATATTTTGTCTGAACTCCTTATCTTCCCATAGTCACTCTCCATTTTATATCTTCTCTACTTCGGCCATCAGAAGTTATTTTGCTACCCAAATAACAAAACTTATCTACTACTTCTATTGTCTCATTACTTAATCTAGTTCCTTCAGTATCACCTGATTTTCTGACATTCCATTACCCTCGTTTTACTCTTGTTAATGTTCATCTTATATCTTCCCTTCAAGACACTGTCACCTCAATTGCTCGTCCAGATCCTTTGCCGTCTCTGACAGAATTACTATGTCATCGGCAAACCCCTAAGTTTTTATTCCCTCTCCCTCAACTTTCAATGCCTCTCCGAATTTCTCCTTGCATTCCTTCGCAGCTTGCTCATTGTACCGGTTGAACAACATTGGGGAAAGGCTACAACCCTGTCATACTCCCTTCCCAATCTCTGTGTCCCTTTCATGCCCTTGGACTCTGGCAACTGCTGTCCTGTTTTTGTATAGGTTGAATGTAACTCTTTGCTCCGTATATTGTATGTGGTATAAAATAAAACATTACATAGTCAGTGAGTCACACTCGTTGACAGTAATGTCATATCAGGAAAGAGATGGGTTATATTTTTTATTTATTGTATTTGGATGAGCTGGTAAGCAGCGTGCAGCACGACGTCGCTGGGTGCCGCGGCCAGAGCAGAGGGTGGGGCGTGAGCAGTTCCTGCCCAGGAGCAGCGCGGCCCCGCCCCCCTGCCTTCCACGTGGCCGGCCCCCGTGGCGCGCGCCGGAGCGCATGCCCTGGCCTGGCCGGGCTTCCAGCTGGCCGCGCGGTCACCGACCCCGCCTCACCGCTCTGTTGTCGTCCGACAGGTGTGAACGCCGCCGCAGCCGTTCGCACGGGGCAAGCTATTTCTGGCACAAACTTCCTTCCGTCATCTCATCGTACCCACCCCGTTTACATGGGTTCCCGAAACCGGATTTCGTAAACCGATTTCCCAATTCCGCTCTTGGTTGGTCATATAAACACACCTAAATCGATTCTGGAAATCCACTTCTCTGAAGCAGTTTCGCAGTTCCACAATCGAGTTTCGTGCCCACGTAAACGCAGCTTGAAGCGTTCTTGTTAAGAATTTTCGGCACTTATGGACAGAGTGATACTTTCTAATGTGAAATAAAAGTATAAATTTTAGAATGAGCATGAATCTATGTATTTAACCCTGTGGGCCACACCACCAGGCTCCTACGTCCGGGCCACACCATAGGCCTCAGAGGCCCACACGATATATAATAATGGAAAACTCTTTAAGAAATTCAATGTCATGATAAGGATGAGGGTATAATACTTTAAATAACCTTGAATAACATAAAAGAAATATATATATTTCCTCAAAAAAACCACAAAACAAAATAACTAAAGTCTCATAAATTAAATAATAATAGTTTAAACTTCATATAACGCAAAAAAATCCATCATATTCGAAAACCACGTACACTTAATAATGTTTAAAACTAGAATCGGCATCACAAAATTCAGCGGTAGTTTGGACAAAATATTTTTGTGGTGCTGACCACACACAGGCAAGTTACAGAAATCAAACTGCATTTTCGATTTCGATTGTTTTTTTTTTCCTTCACAAATTTTACAGTAAGTTCTTTTGCGAATAGCTCCTTGCTCAATTTCTTCACGAGCTGCCTCTGCAGTTGGAGTAATGTTGAGGCATCTGTAAATACTGTCCCGGGGGAGTTGGTGTCTCAAGCGTAGCCTTCATCCAACGTTCTGCAAGGTGTTCGAAAGCGTCAACATAAACTCAAATCGCGACAATGGTTTTGTTTGACCGTCGTGTCTCCGTTCCCCTTGGTGTTTGTAAAGTTATGGAGGTCTCGGAGGCGTAGTTGTTTACCTGAACACGCCGACAGGCGCGGAAGTGTTGTGCACTGTACACTGGCTCAGAGACAGCTAACTAGAGGAGGTTTACATGCGAGCCACGGCCCCTCCAGCTGTGCTGGAGCGGGAGTAGACAGGTCTGAGTGAGCATCTGGGCCTCAGAGGCCTATGGTGTGGCCTGCAGGGTTAAGAAAAATAGCGATTGTTCTGACTAAATCAGGAACTGAATCAGCTGTTTTTCAGCCGCTGTATTAAGTGTGCTAGGAAATCTGATTCAGGCTATACCATGGAAACACGACAGCGAAAACCGGTTTACGAAATTCGCTTTTTCAGATGATGTGTTTCATGTAGACGTAGTGACTCCTTCCAACTACATTTACAACCATAAAACACCTCACGTTATGTGGTGGAAGGTACCCCGTGTACCATTCACTCCTTCCTGTCCCAGTCACGTATAGTTTACAGAAAAATCTGTTCCGGTATGTCTCCGTGTGCGCTCTGTCTATAATTTTACTTAGGTGGAAACCATTATATTGGATGGTTCTTCATGAAACTCTGGGAACTTTGACCGATTCCGTACCACGATACATGACGTATCTCTTGCACTGTCGGTCACATGAGTTTCATGATTCCTGTGACGCTTTTGTGCGTACTAGATGACTTATAACGAAACGTGCTGCTCTCCTTTGAATCTCTTTTATATCATTAATTTTACAATGGCGTATTAACAGGGGGAGTCAGGAGGAGCTGTCGCCCCCCCCCCCCCCACACACACACACACTTGAAACTTTGGAAGGGCAAGACACGGTTTCTAAGGCCCCCCCCCCCCCTCCCGCCACAGTATTTATGGCAGCCATTTTTGCCTTTGACAGCATTCTGTCCTCTCATTTCGTCCTATTTTTCAGTCTGTGACTGCTAATAATGGACGATACCTGTACTGGTGGGGCCTTCAAGATCGCTATTACATATAAATGAGACCCAAGCGCCACTTCACGAGTCATCTTTTATTTTATATTTTATACGTATTAGCAAACGGAAACTGCAACACCTCAGCTATAAGAAAGTTCCATGACCTCGTTCCCTCCCCCCAGACGAAAGTCGTGGAATCGCCAAGACGAAGTCAGTAGATAGTTTTTTTCTTGTCCCTCCTCTACAGATATAGTTCGTACGCCAC
Organism: Locusta migratoria; assembly: GCA_026315105.1. Lineage (NCBI taxonomy): Eukaryota > Metazoa > Arthropoda > Insecta > Orthoptera > Acrididae > Locusta > Locusta migratoria. The sequence goes on from CM048745.1 coordinate 136,673,204, forward strand.
TGAATAAGTATGTTATATCACAGCGCAAGAATTTTGTAAAAGGGTGGCACTAGACGGCGGTGATGGATGCCTCAGACGGTAAATTAAGTTGGTACGCGACCTTGGGTTGGCAGCAGACACCAACGAGGCTCAAACATTGTAAGGATATTATCGTTATCCCGCGGAGCGCAGTATTATCGCAGAGGCACGAAACTTCTGGTGTTTTTCGTGGTTGAACTCTGGTCCACTGTATAGGCTGTTCGCAGTTGGCTGAATATTGTTAAATTTTATAAAATATCTCTCAGAATATAACCGCAAACGTAAAAATAATAATTTCTTTGTATGTAATAAATTTAAAGAAACAGTTATAACTTTATTAATCAAAACTGCAAAAGTAAATTAAATACGCACTACTTTTCGGAAAGAATAGGTTTCGGCATTTACAGCTGTCTACAAAAGGCGAGTCACAAGTGTTCAAGTTACGAGAGTACAGCAAGAATAAAACAAAAATTCTCTGCCTATAACTTGAAACAAGGTTTGTAAGACAGTGTCATTGAAGTGCACATTGTTGCTCACCAAAAAGAAATGACTCAAATAGGAGTATGCAATTTTTGTTGCACAGTTACTGCTCACAGTATCCACATTGTGATAAAGTGATAGCTTCTGAGCAGTGTCAATATCGTCAGTTACCTAAGTAATTCGGTGATGAGTTGCATCACTCATATCGTTTATTAGTTTCATACTCGTGTTTCATTCTACACAAGAAACTGCCTATTCCAAAATTGTCCGTACTGTTCCGGGGTATTGCGGCGCATTATGGGATCTTCACCAGGTAGGACTGACGGAAGACAGAGAAAATGTTTAGAAAGGAGAGTTCTTTTCGTATTATCGCGGTAAAGGGGAAAGAGAGAGTCACAAAAATATTACACGATTTGGGGTGATAATCATTTTAAAAAAGCGTTATTCGTTGCGGTGAGATTTGAGAAATTTCTGTCACCAACTTTCTACTGCGATTGCGAAGATATTTTCTTAGGGAAACATGATCATATTAATGTAAGATAAATCAAATCGAAAACGGAAATATTTAGGTGTTCATTTTTCAATCACGCTATTAAAGAATGGGACGGTAGAGAAATCTTATAAAAGCGGTTCGATGAAACCACTGCCAGGTACGTAAATGTGCTTTGCAGACTAAATATGTAGATATAGATGTCTATCCACTCCCATGAACCACAGACATTGCCGAGGTGGGGTGGCTTGCGTGCCTCAACGATACAGATAGCCGTACCGTAGGTGCAACCACAGCGGAGGGGTATCTGTGGAGAGGCCAGACAAACGTGTGGTTCCTGAAGAGGGGCAGCAGCCTTTTCAGTAGTTACAGGGGCAACAGTCTGGATGACTGGCTGAGCTGGCCTTGTAACATCAGCTAATGCGGCTTTGCCACACAGCTACTGCGAACGGCTGAAAGCAAGGGGAAACTACAGCCGTTATTTTTCCCGAGGACAAGCAGCTCTACTGTATGAACATATGATGATGGCATCCTCTCGGGTAAAATATTCCGGAGGTAAAATAGTCCCCCATTCGGATCTCCGGGCGGGGACTACTCAGGAAGATGTGATCATCAGGAAAGACAATACTGGCATTCTACGGGTCGGAGCGTGGAATGTTAGATCCCTTAATCGAGTAGGAAAATTAGAAAATTTAAAAAGGGAAATGGATAGGTTGAAGTTAGATATAGTGGGGATTAGTGAAGTTCGGTGGCAGGATGAACAGGATTTCTGGTCAGGTGAGTACAGGATTATAAATACAAAATAAATTGGCAGTATCACAGGAGTAGGATTGATAATGAATAAGAAAATAAGAATGCGGGTAAACTACTATGACCAGCACAGTGATCGCATTATCATTGTCAAGATAGATACGAAGCCAACACCGACAACAGTAGTACAGGTTTATATGCCAACTAGCTCTGCCGATGATGAGGAAATCGAAGAAATATATGAGGAGCTAAAGGAAATTATTCAGACAATTAAGGGAGAGGAAAACTTAATTGTTATGGGAGACTGGAATACGGTAGTAGGACAAGGAAGGGAAGGGAAGATAGTAGGTGAATATGGTCTGGGCAAAAGGAATGAAAGAGGAAGCCGCCTGGTAGAATTTTGCACGAACAGAATTTAGTTATAACAAACACCTGGTTTAAGAATCACAAAAGAAGGTTGTATACGTGGAAGAGACCAGGAGACACCGGGAGATACCAGATAGATTTTATAATGCTAAGACATAGATTTCGGAACCAGGTCTTGAAGTGTAGGACATACCCAGGGGGAGATATAGACTCTGACCATAACTTGTTGGTTATGAACTGTAGGCTGAAACTAAAGAAACTACAAAAAGGTAGGAAAATAAGGAGATGGGACCTGGATAAATTGAAGGAACGTGAGGTTCTTAAGAATTTCAGAGAGAGCTTTAGGCAACAATTGATAGAAACAGGGGAAAATAAAACAGTAGAAGAGGAATGGGTAAAATTGAGAGATGAAATAGTGAAGGTAGCAGAGGACAAAATAGGTAGGAAGGCAAGACCTACAAAAAATCCATGGATATCACAGGAGATACTAAATTTAATCGATGAAAGGAGAAAGTATAAAAATGCAGTAAATGAAACAGGCAAAATGGAGTACAGACGACTAAGAAATGAGATTGACAGGAAGTGCAAAATGGCTAAGCAGGAGTGGCTAGAAGGCAAATGCAAGGATGTAGAAGAATGTATAAATAGGGGGAAAATATACAGCCTACCGGAAAATAAAAAGAAACATTTGGCGATAAGAAAAACAGCTCTATGAATATCAAGGACACTGATGGAAAACCAGTTCTCAGCAAAGAAGGGAAAGCTGAAAGGTGGAAATAGTATATAGAGGGGCTCTACAAAGGAAATGAACTTCGAGACACTATTGTAGGAAGGGAAGAGGATGTAGATGATGATGAAATAAATGTTATACTGAGAGATGAATTTGACAGAGCACTGAAAGATTTAAGTCGAAACAAGGCCCCTGGAGTAGATGATATCCCGTCAGAGCTACTGAAGTCTCTGGGAGAACCAGCCATGACAAAATTGTTTCACATTGTGTGTAAGATGTATGAGACAGGTGAAGTACCCTCAGACTTTAAGAAAAATGTTATAATCCCCATTCCGAAGAAAGCGGGTGCAGACAGGTGTGAAAACTACAGAACCATCAGTTTAATAAGTCATGGTTGCAAAATATTAACACGAATTATATACAGAAGGATGGAAAAGCTGGTAGAAGCCGACCTCGGGGAAGATCAGTTTGGGTTCAGGAGAAAGGTAGGAACACGGGAGGCAATACTCACTTTACGGCTTATCCTAGAAGATAGATTAAGAAAAGGCAAACCAACATTTCTAGCTTTTGTAGATTTGGAGAAGGCTTTTGACAATGTTGATTGGAATACACTCTTTCAAATTCTGAAGTCAGCAGGGGTAAAATATAGGGAGCGTAAGGTTATTTACAACTTGTACAAAAACCAGACAGCGGTTGTCAGAGTTGAAGGGCATGAAAGGGATGCAGTGGTTGGAAAGGGAGTAAGACAGGGTTGTAGCCTTTCCCCAATGTTGTTCAATTTGTACATTGAGCAAGGTATAAAGGAAAGCAAGGAGAAATTTGAAGAAGGAATTAAAGTTCAGGGTGAAGAATTAAAAACATTGCGTTTTGCCGACGACATAGTAATTCTGTCGGATACAGCAAAGGACCTGGAAGAGCAATTGAACGGAATGGACAGTGTGCTGAAAGGTGCATATAAGATGAACATTAACAAGAGTAAAACAAGGGTAATGGAGTGCAGTGTAAGAAAATCAGGTGATGCTGAAGGAATTAGATTAGGTAACGAAACAATAAAGGAGGTAGATGAGTTTTGTTACTTGGGCAGTAAAATAACAAATGATGGTCGCAGTACAGAGGATATAAAATGCAGAATGGCAATGGGTAGAAAGGCGTTTTTGAAAAAGAGAAATTTGTTAACATCTAATATTGATTTAAGCCTAAGGAAGTCCTTTCTGAAGGCATTTGTATGGGAGTGAAACATGGACGATAAGCAGTGTGGACAGAAAGAGGATAGAGGCTTTTGAAATGTGGTGCTATAGAAGAATGCTGAAGATTAGGTGGGTGGATCGCGTAACTAATGAGGAGGTACTGAACCGAATTGGGGAGAAAAGAAATTTCTGGCATACCTTGACTAAAAGAAGGGATAGGTTGGTAGGACACATTCTTAGACATCAAGGAATTGTGAATTTAGCATTGGAGGGAAGTGTGTGGGGTAAAAATCGCAGAGGGAGACCAAGAGACGCGTATAATAAGCAGATTCAAGTGGATGTGGGTTGTCGTTCTTATGAGGAGATGAAAAGGCTTGCTCAGGATAGAGTAGGGTGGAGAGCTGCATCAAACCAGTCTCTGGACTGAAGACCACAACAACAACAGATATCTGTCACCTACATTTGGTACAAAGTCCACAACGATGAGCAATATTAAAGTATTTGCCGAATGGGTGGGAGTGTTTTGTAAGCCATTTCCTTTACTGGTGACCAACACTTCCTTAGAATTCTTTCAATGAAGATGTCTGTCTAGCAGCTGCCTTTACAATAACCGAATGTGGCCATTTCACACAAAATCGATCCTAATGCCTATTGCTAGACATTTTATGGAAGGAGCTTTACCAGTGATTGTTCGACAATATCATAATCGTATTGGCACGTAGCGAGCTGAATCTTGTTATCCCCATAGCGGTGGAGTGCATCAATGAACTAAATTTAAAAATCTTTCAGTTTTCATATATGTGTATGGCACTCTATTTTGTAATTTAATGCATCATACGCCTAATAAATAACGTAGCGAGCTCATAGGACATTGCTATTCTAATGAAGAACACCTGTTTGAACTGTGATTTATTAAGAACTTGATACATACATACAAGAGCGTACTCCTGATATATATGTATATATACGAACAGAAACTTCCCGAACATTATTTGTCAATACATCTAGAATGTGTTAGAACTGTGTATTTAAATCAAAATTACAAATATGTTTGGTCTCGAACTCGACCATGTTTGTAATTTTAATTATAGTCTTTCAGCACTTCAAATACGACAGTGTGATAAATGGTCTTCTTTTGTATCTATTTACAGTACTTTAGAGTGGTTTATGTTCAGAGTCAATTACCAACCCTGCACGAAGCGTCCATACACCACACATCCTCCTGCATTTGTTAGAATTTTTATTCGTTGCAACTTATATCGATATACTAGAACGTATTTCTTCGTTTTTGGGCCCTCGTTTTCCACAGCTGCAGTTATACAATTTGTATAGGTTATGGGACCGTCTTATGCAACTGTAAATTAGTCTACTTTTGACCAGACGCGTTTCGCTTTATTCTAAAGCATCTTCAGTGGTCAGCTGTACAATAAATGGTTTGTATTACATTATTTGTTTGAGTTTTTACTAAATTCGATCTGTAACAGTTCTCATGCAATTGGATTGTTTTGATTCTGAATAAATTGGAATGTTAATATTACTCACGAATTTTTTGTTTCCGTCTTCATGTATGGTTTGTAGCACCTTGTCACTTTCTGTCACTGCTTATATTTATTCTATTTACACTTATTTACAGTAACATTTCATACGAAAGTTTTTGAAACATAGCCATTTCTGTGGCTTGGCAGGCTCTGAGTGTCATTTGTTTTGTTTTTCTATTGTCTGTGTGTGTGTTCTTTGCTTTCAAGTTCTTTGGTTCGTGCTGTGAGGTGTGTTTTTGTTTTGTTTCGTTTCTGTCAAAACAGGCGTCTGCTAGCAACTTTGTGTGTGATGTTCTGACTGTATTTTGTGTTTGTAAATTTGATTTTAGTTCAACTAGCGACTCTCTCTCTCTCTCTCTCTCTCTCTCTCTCTCTCTCTCTCTCTCTCTCTCTCTCTCTCTCTCTCGTGTGCTTTTGTGTGTGTGTGTGTGTGTGTGTGTGTGTGTGTGTGTGTGTGTTTTCTGCCTGTGGTAATGTGTGGGTAGGGATTTATTGTTGTTGTTGCCTTATGTGGTCGTCTTAATGCTAGCATTAATAGAAAAGAAACACTTATTAAATGACCAAGTAAACATCAGCAACCAAACATTATTTAAACTAATAAAACAGATAGTAGATAAAGACAAACCTCCCCCACCCTCAAAACCACCACATAATACGACCACATAAGGCAACAACAACAACAAGTCCCTACCCACACATTACCACAGGCAGAAAACCGGAATATATATAATCACACACACACACACACACACACACACACACACACACACACAGAGAGAGAGAGAGAGAGAGAGAGAGAGAGAGAGAGAGAGAGAGAGAGAGAGAGAGAGAGACGCTAGTTGAACTAAAATCATATTTACAAACACAAAATACAGTCAGAACATAACACACAAAGTTGACATCACACACAAAGTTGCTAGCAGACGCCTGTTTTGACAGAAACGAAACAGAAACACAACTCACAGCACGAACCATAGCACTTGAAAGCATAGAACACACACACAACACACACACACACACACACACACACACACACACACACACACACACACACAGACAGTAGAAAAACAAAACAAATGACACTCAGAGCCTGCCAGGCCACAAAAATGGCTATGTTTCAAAAACTTTCGTATGAAATGTTACTGTAAATAAGTGTAAATAGTATAAATATAAGCAGTGACAGCAAGTGACAAGGTGCTACAAACCATACATGAAGACGAAAACAAAAAATTCGTGAGTAATATTAATAGTCCAATTTATTCAGAATCAAAACAATCCAATTGCATGAGAACTGTTACAGATCGAATTTAGTAAAAACTCAAACAAATAATGTAATACAAACCATTTATTGTACAGCTGACCACTGAAGATGCTTTAGAATAAAGCGAAACGCGTTGGTCTAAAGTAGACTAATTTACAGTTGCATAAGACGGTCCCATAACCTATACAAATTATACTACAACGTCATCCGAAGTTCCGATGTTTTCTCTGATGTTATATTCCATTTATCTTGACCACCAAAAGAAATCTTGGAACAACAACAGCTATTATGAAACGATTTTCACCAGTATCAATGTGAGGCAGGGTCTCATAAATGTAAATATTTTGAAACATTCCAAAACGTAACGTTTTTAACATAAACTAGTGTTTTTAAATGGACACCGTAAATTATTTCATCAATAATATATAGCATGACAAAATAAACAATGGCGTTGATTGTATCGCAATACGCCAATTAGATCCCGAGATATTGCGAAGCGAAGTTGACGCTTGAAATATGCGAAACGCTTGGCTGGCGCATGTGCTGAGACAGGCGAGAACTCCATGCTGCTTTTCCGCAGTTCATTCCAGTATGCGACAGAAAACAGCGACGTTTATATGTACAAACGTAGATCTTTGAATGTTTGTAGTGCAAAGTAATGTGTGTGGGAAAGAGATATGAACAGATTGAGTATCAAATAGGAAGAACTAAGAACGGGTGGACAGTTTGAAGTACTTAGGACGTATTTGCTCAGAGGATGGCAACATAATGAACTGCAATCAATGTGATCAGAGCTATTTCATTGAGTGCTCAGCTACGATTTACTCCCTTCTGCAAGAAGGAAGTTAGCACAAAGATTAAGTTATCAGTGCACCGTTCTATATTTCGACAAACTTTGTAGTATGGGAGTGAAAGCTGGGTGGATACAGGTTACCTCATTAATAAGGTTGATGTTACAGATGTGAAAGAACTTGCAGGTACTAATAGATGGGAACAGTGGTAGGAGGGTGTCCATAATGAGGAAATCAAAGAAAGACTGCGAAGGAGCACTGTAGATGATGCAGTTCGAGCGAACAGGATGAGATGGTGGGGTCATGTTGTGAGCATGGGAGAAGAGACTCATGGATTCAGCAGTAGAGGGCAAGAGGAGTTGAGGTAGGTCAAGGTTGATTTTGAACATCAGACGAGGCAGTAAAGGTTAGCATTGATCATGGAGGAATTTTTTTAGGGGGACTCTGCTACTGACTGAGCGCTGAAAGGCGTAATCAGTCTTGATGCTGATGATGATCTGGCTTAAAAATATATTTGGATAACAAGCAATGAAGATACTTATAGAAAGTGATTACTACGGAAAATTTACGGCCTCGTCAAAGTCACATATACAGGAATTGAGATTTTGTCTCAATTTCGACGGAATTTCTGCAGTAGAAGAGTATATTGTCCTCTGGAAGTTTCCTCTTGGGCCGCCTGTAGGCCCGTCGCCCGTCGGCCACGGCATGGTGTGCGCCTCTCCTGGAAAGGAGTCGCGACCAAACAAACTCCGGCCAGCCAGAGCCAGCCAGTGTTTACGCGCAGAAATGTCAACATTTACGCATCAGCTGGCAAAGGCCGGATGTTCAGTTACAGGCTGCTTTATGGACGCTGCGGAGGAAGCACAAGCAGAATTTTGCTGACCTTCCCCCACCAATCCGTAGTTTCTCATTACACACATCAGAAAAAGGTTAGCATTAGCCACCAAACAAAAGTTGTGTGACATTCTATACCTTGGTGAACTGGTATTTATAACGTAATGTATCTCCTTAATTAGTGACAAAACCCAACAAATCATTTCCTTTGTATTCATGCAGGCCCCAAGTCACTATTCTTGAGGTAAGCCCATTTGGTAGGAACTTCATTCGGGCGGATACGAACTGAGCAACATAGGTGGGGTCGAGATAGGCCTCACAAATCCCCACACACGAGTTGAGCAACTTTCCCTTCAGGTAGAAGAGCGCAGAGCTGGGGCCTTCCACCTAAAAGGTGAGACAGACCCAGTGCACTTGTTTCTGCTGCTTAGGTCGTGTCCTCCCGTGAAGAGCACGTGGTGGCGAGTTTCGGTATAAGGTTTTGTTAAATGCGGAGGAGACTGATGCTGAATACACAAGACAGTGTAAAATGTTTAGCGAAAGGGGTCAGACATTACTTGTTTATAAAAAATTTCACATTTAAACGCTATAGCGAGGTGAAATCGACTGGTGACCAGGCCTGAATATGCTCTAAGGATAACTGAAATGCCAAAATTTTTACAATAAGAAATGATGACATTTTGTCGAGGTACGACGGAAATCATAGTAAAGATTCATATTTAGTGCAAGACTTAGGAAGAAAGTCAGTGCCGAATGCAATAAAATCGAAAGCTCCCTTTGATACTGTCGTGCGACCGGCAAAGGGGGTGGAGAAGCGGAGCCATTACGTCAACATATCGACTTGTCGAGATGTCTATTGCATACAGTTGTAGAAGATAGGGTGTTTTTTTTTCTTCAACAAAATACTGCACGAGATACAAAGCTTAAAAGTCGCCAGCAATTCACACTAGCTCTTCCTTAAGTCGCACTAGAAGTCGAATAAGTTTATCTGGGCCAATATTACTTCGACAAAGATACTTGACCAGTGCTTTTCGGAGACGTGTGCCAATGTTGCAATGGAATTTAATCGAAATTAGGGATGGTCGAGCAGGGAGATCTACATAAGCTGACATAAACATTTCCCACTAAACCTTACCTACTTTTGGTTGAGTGTAACTAATCAATTTAAAATATTTGTGGAATCTGACAGATGACTTCATTAGACACAATAAATAATTTTTCATAATTTTGAAATTTAACGTAGCTGGCGAAACTTCCACTACTTATCAGCAGGTGACCCTATAAGTAATCCTCCCAACGGTTCTTGATATTGCGAGAGGTAATACTGCCATGTTGAAACGCGTTCTGTATTCAAATGTCTGTATCGTTTATGGGACCTAACTACGGGGTCATCATTCCCTAAACTTACAAACTACTTATGAACTACTTACAAACTAGGACGGCACAAATATCCATGCCCGAAGGGGGATTAGAACCCCCGACCGTAGTGGCCGTGCAGACCGTGACTGGAGTGCCACAGTCTCCTCGGCCACCGCGGCCGGCCGTTCTGTATTCCCTAGGCATTGTTCATACAGTGCCTCGAGAACTCGAAGTTGCGTTGCCAATACGGCGCGTCAGTTCGTAAATAAACGACTGAGAACAGTTCACAAGACTTTGACAAGAGCATCGTCTTCGTCGTGTTATTTTCCATTGTGCCTTTTTTCTTTGTCGAGAGTAATTTTGGCTAGTCCATAAAAAGCTAGATTTGTGCAGTGCAGTGTGCCTGGTGGTGGATGAAGGCTCGCTTTGATGGACCACTGCTGTCAAAGTTTGAAGATATTGGAGTGTGTTTCCTGCTGTCTGCGGTGTGCTGTGAGCGACGCCGAGGTCCCATAAGCTCTCTGCCTAATGAATCCCGGCGCGGCGCGGCGTGCGGCGTCTGCCTGCTTTTAGAGATGACTGCTCGCTGCACCCGCCACCCACCATCAAATGAAGGTCGTCGCCCGCCAGCTTGCTGCCTACCTGGGCGCAGAGCTGACTTGGGGGAACAAAATTTTTCCACTTGCCGGCACAAAAACCCTCAGCAGGGGGCTCCTCAGCCAGCCTTTGTTGTTCCAGCCGCGAGGGGGAGTGTTTGTTTTAACATTTTGCTCAGAGCGCCGCTGGCAAATGAGGGCAAAGGCTTAGAGCATTATTGTCTACAGAAGCCGAACCATATGCCTTGTTGAATGGCAGCGCAAGTGCGACTTTTTCTGTGTAACCCAATGGTGGTATAATGAAACGTGTTACTCACACCTGTGCGCGGGCATGTATCAGAGACTGTAAAAGATCAGCAGGAGCGTCTATTTTGTGCAAGAAGCAAGCCGCTGTTGTCGTGTAATATTACTTCGAAAAAGTAGCATTGCTTAATTCAGGAATAAGTTATGACGTTGTTGTCGTTATCGTTGTTGTCTTCAGTCCGCAGACTGGTTTGATGCAGCTCTCCACGCTACCCTGTCCTGTGCAATCCTCTTCATCTGAGAATACGTACGGCAATCTGCATCCTTTCGAATTTGCTTTCTGTATTCGTCCCTTGGTCACCCTCTACGATTTTTTACTACACACATTTCTTTCTAATGCTAACATGACGATTCCTTAATATCTCAAAATGTGTCCTACCAACCTATTCCTTTTCTTACTCAGGATATACCAGAAACTCTTTTTCTCCCCAATTCTGTTAAATACCTCCTCATTACCCGATCAACTCATCTAATCTTCGTCATTCGTTTGTAGCACCACATTTCGAAAGCTTCCATCATCTTTTTGTCTGAACTCCTTATTGTCCACGTTTCTTTCCCATACAGTGCTACACTCCAGACAAATGCTTTCAGAAAGAATTTCCTAACAATTAAAATAATATTGGATGTCAACAAATTTCGCTTCTTCAGAGACGCTTTTCTTCCCATAACCATTCTGAATTTTATGTCTTCTTTACTTTGGCCATCAGAAGTTATCTTGTTACGTAAATAACAGAACTCATCTACTACTTTTATTGTGTCATTACCTAATTCCTTCAGCATCGCCTGATTTTATGGCACTATATTCCATTACTTTCTTTTTTACTCTTGTTAATGTTCATCCTATATTTTCCTTTCAAGACATTTGCGTTTAATTGCTACTCCAGATCGTTTGCTGTCTGGCAGTATAACTATGTCGTCAGCAAACCGCAAGGTTATTATTCCATCTCCCTGGACTTTAATTCCCTCTCCGAATTTCTCCTTGCATTCCTTCACAGCTTGCTCAATGTATTGATTGAACAACATTGGGTAAAAGCTACAAACCTGTCTTACTCTTTTCCCAATCTGCAACCCTTTCATGGCCTTCGACTCTACCTCTTACCTTCAGAATCTGAAAAAGTAATCTCGACAAAAATCATTCATTTTTATACTATTGAGGTAATTTTTATTATTTTACCACACATTAAAACCGGGGAAGCTCGTAGGTGCTATTGTCCCAATAGTGGTTGTAACTCAGGAATTTGTAAACAATGCTTCAGTGGCTCAGACGCAGTGAAAATATATTTTATTCCGACAGCTCCAAAATTATCATTACAGAGATTCAAGAGCGACAAATTTAACTGTGGAAGGCCAACTGAATTGGGCATGAGAGCATCGGTTAATAAAGGTCTTGGTATTTCTGTTTACTCCAGAGTGACGCAGCTGTTGGGCTTGTCTCCAAGTCGCGCTGCTCGGTCATTTCCTACAGACGCGACGTTGTTCGCACTGGCCCCGTGGGAAATACTCTTCCAGCCCGCGATGGAGGCCGTCGTCCTTTCGCCAAAGGTGAGACGGTGATATGCTCTGTGTTCCTCTTTAAGTAATTTTTTTTTCCCTGGCCTTTCACACCATTGCCAGCTCGCCAGATATCAGGGAGGAGCCTGTATTGCACTAGGCAACGGACGTCAGTACAGTTACATTCGTCCTTAGGACCGCTGGAGTAGTTCATCGTATACATTAGCAGGATCTCTCATGAGCACATGTGAAAAGTACATATCTGAACCCTATTTTTATTCTTTACGCAGCTGTTGTTTTTGTTAAATGAAATTTTCGCTGAAATGCGTGTGGTGATCGTACAAGATCGTACTAAAAGTGTTGCTTGCGACGCTTTTGTTGGTTTAGCAGTTTAAAATAAAGACAGCAACATCACCATTAATAGCGTTTCCAAATTTTCTTGGAGCAGTTCTACTTGGCGCTCGTCTGCAGAATTCGTAACTTCACGCTTGCCGCTGCGCATATCAGTGCAAGCAACACTGAATTTTCCGATATACTCCTATTACTTCTCATATTGTTTCTCGGTATGACGGAATGAGAAATGTTTGTGAAAATGTTGAATTTATCCTCAGAATAAATAAGTTTAAGGTGATAGTGATACGATCAACAAATTCAAGTTATTCTGGTCACCCGAGTGTAACCGTATCATAGAAATACATAAGTTTAAATCAGAGTGTGCGCCCACTTTTTTTCGAATTTGATAAAGGAAATAGAAAAAGGGCTTTCATTAAATATTCTAAATCAAATTGTAGGTTGCCGGAACTTTACATTTCAGTCAGGATTTACATTACCATATTGCTGATTGTCTTCGCGGGAGAGAGGGAGTTTAGTAACTTAGCGTTGATCAAAAATCATTAAGGGCCAATTTTAGTCCATGAGAAACTTCATTATTTAGCATTATTATCAATAGAGCAAGAGATTGCCTGCGAAATCGGCTTCAGTGATTTTACTAGTATAGAAGATGATTCAGTGCTCCATCTACAGTTGCGAGAAAAACTGTTCATCTAACACAGTTTGAACCAGATATTTGAAATCAACATAATGAAATGTGCTGCAAAAAGTTTTTCACTAAATGTATGGTTTCTTTTTTTAAGATTATTATTATTATTATTATTATTATTATTATTATTATTTGGGTAATATTTGCTGCGTGGCCACTACGGTCGGGGATTCGAATTCCCCCTCGGGCAAGGATATTTGTGCTGTCTTTAGTATTAGCTAGTTCATAAGTAATTTGTAAGTTTAGGGACTGATGACCCCGTAGTTAAGGTCCATAAGCTGTACAAACATTTGAACATTTGAATAATATTTGGACGAATAATTATTTATTAAAATACCGTTTACTGTGGGCTTGATGAGTTCTCGTAAACTCACATATATATTTATTTACTCCTGCCGTTTACAGCTACGGCACTATGGCACATACTACTCATGCGAGAACAATATACTGAAGAATACGTTTTTGTGATAATTAACTTCTGTGGACTGAGAAGGCTTGGCGGGATTCAGAAATGTTTGACTAAGGCCTGATGAAATCTGTGGGTGGCCCTAACCGTAGCACTTCCTTTATTTGCTACTATGTCCCAGATATATGGATAAAACCCTGGGAAAGATGGTACAGTACCACACAGTGACAGAAATCAGGCTGCGTGGGTTCCTTTATTTGGAAAAATTGAGCGTACTAAGAAATTAAAGTACTAGGGGAGGATCGTGAATCATCAAAATGTTAAAATGTTTGCAAAGCTTAAGGGACTTAACTGCGGGGTCTTCAGTCCATAACCTTACAAACTACTTATCAACTACCTTATACTAAAGACGACACAAACATCCATACCCGAGGAGGGGATTCGAACCCCCGACCGTAGTGGCCGAGCTGACTGTGACTGGCGCGCCGCAGAGCGCTCGACCACCGCGGCCGGCCGTGAATCATCCATGGATCGCTCACTCAGTACAGCAGTTTTCCGAGGAAGGCTAAGATACCAGGTTAGTCACCGGACCGGAATCAGCTTTAGCCTGGTCAGAAATCTCACATTACTGAAATATTAGTGGTAGTGGAAGAGTGACATCGATTCAACTTGCATTGTAAACAGTGTATTGCTGGATGTATGGTATGCATATACTCGTATTGTTTTCTCTCTGTATGCAATGATCTGAAGCTGACAGCTACATTCTGTCGAAACCGGTAACGTGGAAATAAAAGAAAATAGAAAGACACGACATGGATATTGTCTGAAAATTATTGTTATTTCTACAAATAATTAACATGTGTAACTTACCTGAGTTTACTAGACGAAGACTTGCGTCGGGAGAGCCATTCAGTGGACGAATTGAGTGGCTGGCGAAATATCAAACCGGCAGCGTCCCTTTGTTCGAAATTGAGTTGCTCAGACGCTCTCAGACCGTAATCGCCAAAATTCTATCACTATTTCTCCAAACTGTTTGTGCTTTGCTACTACGTATTATTTCATTGAAATTTAAAAACACCTTAGGATGGCGCCTATCATAAATCTACATCACACAATTTTCTAAGCTGTTGTGCTTTCGGTGCCATATATCCATGTTCACCAGGGCACAAAACTGACCTACAAAAAGCGGAACAGACATAGGTCGTTTGTGCAAGGCACAAACGACAATTATTATCGTCATGGGTGAATTAATTTCATACGCACAAGATAACATTCAGGCTGCCATCATCTATTCTTCCTCTTTTCACAGTAACGCAACTTTAATGTAAAAATCTTCATTGATACTCCACCCCTTTCCGTGGAGGCTCACAACGGATCTCTAAGCTATTGCGGTGTTTACTTCCTTTTCAGTGTTGTATTACTCCTCACACTCTCCTCCCCGTTCTCTCTCTCTCTCTCTCTCTCTCTCTCTCTCTCTCTCTCTCTCTCTCTCTCTCACACACACACACACTCACATACACACACAACCTATGAATTCGGGAGTTGGAATAGATCATAGTATTTATTGTTTGACGTTCTGCTAGGTGTTCGGGAAAATAGGTAGTACCTAGTAGTTTAGTCCCTTTAATCGCTAAAAGCAGCCAACCAACTGATTAAACGCAGATATAAAAAAGCTAAAACTGCAATCGTTAGTCATGTGTGGACTGAACAAGCAGCACCATAAACAGGAAGATAATCTGGCTACTGAAACAAGTTGTTTTAAGAAGTATTACAGACGTACACCCTGGTCCATTGTGACACCATGAATTTGAGAAGTCTCAGTGATCAGGTCATCGACTCCTGTTTTAATTTTTTGTTAGTTCTATTGTTATAAATAAAGTTACTACGTTAAGATCTGTTTGGTCTTCGTATGCGTAACTGCTGTTTCCTTAGGTCGTTCTGTGACTGCTAAGCTCCGTGCGACTACATCATTGCAGTCTGAATGATAGTGTTCATAAAAATAAGTGGAGGTACAGAAATACGATACAAAGAGATGTCACGTAATTTGAAGGCAGCTTGCCTTTCTAAAACAGTTTTGATATGTCTAAACCCATTCGGTTGGTTGTATTGTCCTCTGTAAAACGTTTTTTACAATCTGAAAATTAATGCACTGAACTTGATGCAGTCGCGTTGAAACACTTGCAGGGGATAACAAATACTAAAATGTTTAAACTTTACAGAGAGAGACGTCCACCATTAAATTTTTATTTGCCAAATACAGAACTGGGCCAACAAGTTACTTCTATCCATAATGTTTTTTTATCAGCATTGACCACAAAATATTCTCATCTGATGAATGCAGTATTCGCCAGTGAGAAGCTACGAAATGGACTTGTGATAACGTGGGAGGCTGCGGCGGGGCGTTTCTTATCTCCGTCTGCTTCATTACCAGCAATTTCATTATCGCACCCTTTTACCCGCGGCCAGTAACTCGCTGAGAAAGTAGTTACTTTTTATACGCCATACCACCGTAGCCGTAAACGACCGGTGTAAACTTTTTTTTTTTTTTTTTTTTTTTTTTTTTTTTTTTTTTTTTTTTTTTTTTTTTTGCCTTTATGAGAACTCATCAAGCCCATAGTAAACATTCCCGCCAGTCGTCACACTGTATCCTACCTCATGGAATTCCTCTGCTTAAGACCGTAGGTGTGTGTGTGTGTGTGTGTGTGTGTGTGTGTGTGTGTGTGTTTTTTTTTTTTTTTTTCGCACCCCGACTTTTATGTTTCTGGGAAATGGACGATCCCGATGGTTGGCGCGTAGTGAAAGAGTGGAGACGGATGCATCAGATTTATGCGTCCACGATCGTTGTTAATGTCTACAAAGTTTTATTACGTTTTTGGAGCAATTACATCTTGTTAATTTTGTACAAAGTGTTCTCTTTTAGTCCTCTGTGTTGCATGCGCTCTACATCAGTAAACTGGAACTATTCAAGTACCATTTCAGAAGCGCTTTCATAACTGACGCGGACATGGATATTCTTGAAGGACGATAATTATACGAGGAAGAAGGAGGTAGATTCTGATGAGATAGCCAGAATAATTTGACGAGTAGCGACAGACAAAATTCGAAACTAGGCACCTGAAGTAGGTGAATTTCGCTCGGAGTTTTTCATCTTTGGAGGAACATAATGTGGTAAAACTAACCCATGAGGCTTGCAAGAATGTAATAAATTCAGTTCCAAAGAAGACGAGCCATCAGGCAAATTGCAAAATACTAACAGGAGGATTTACAATAGAATTAAAAACAATGGTAAAAAGTAGACGTTGAACTATAAGAACACAGGAGAGAATTATTACCATGCGACTTATCTTGGAAGATAGTTAAAAAAAAAGCCGACCTATTTGTTTATATAAGAAAAGGTTTTTCACATTGTTGAGGATAGTAAAAGTTTTTAAAAGTTCGAAGGTACCATAGTTAAAATGGAGAGAGCTAAGGATTATCTATAAGTTTAACGACAAGTTGGCTACAGTTACCTGCGTGTAAGTCGGAGGAGGACAGTGAGAAAGTTGAAATGGCTCTGGACTGCTGTGGTTACGCAGATATCAAGAGGCTTGCAAAAGTTAGAACAGCATCAGAGAGCTACATCAAATCTGCGTTTGCGCTGAGGTCAACGAGCTAACTAAGCAAATAGGTAGAAATTGCCACCCACCGGCTCAATACACAATGCTCAGTCAAAAAATGGTGACCCCCTACGTATTATTAGCCGGTTTTTCCGCCTTTGGTACGGATAACAGCGGGAAAGCGTCTTCGCATACATACAGTGACTGCTTGGGTAATCGCAATAACAGCTCGTGACTATATCCCTCGAAGCACTCCAACACTCTTGTCCTTGTAATATGTGGCGTCATATTGTTCAAATTTGCCTCTGCTTATGGGAAACACGATCGTCATGAAGGGTGTACGATAATTCTTGGTCGTCAGGACCCCTGGATAGCTGAGCCGCCTCTAGCTTGTTTCCGTCGCACAGCGGGCGTCAAGGAGCTGTTTGCTGGAAGACGACGGATTCGCACCTTTCCATCGGTATGAGAACAACGTATCGGCATTCATCATCCATGTAACATTCTGCCTCTCCGCCAACGTGCAGCGAGGATGGTCACGTAACCACATCAGTAGCAGTTGCCGATGTCATGGTGTTAACGTTGACACAAGAATCTGTCGTCTGCTGCGGAGGGCCGTCGTTAGGAGTGTTCGGTGTGTTACGACGCACTTTTACTCTGCCCAGCATTACAGTCTGATGTTAGTTCTTCCACGGTGCGGCACTTTGTTTTATGAGTTTGCCAGCCTACAGCATCCATCTTTAATGAGGGGTGACAATCCAACACCTGACTAGTCCTGCAGTTTCCGAAATGCTCATTTTGAACCTCCGCGCCATCTTCCCTCAGTCGAACTCACAAGAAGACCACATGGGTATCGGATTTTAGAGTTTTTTGATATTTATGGTACATGAATTTCAGAACTCAAATAACAATCAGCCAAAGCTATTCGATGCAACTCTTAAAAATTCTCGAGAAAATAGACTTTGAAGTTTTGCAAATAAATGTAAGTGCGGATCATTAAATGAATTGTAGCATCTGTCGGTGTAGCTCAGGTGGTAGCGTTCTGGCCGTACGACCGTAGGGTCGCTGATTCGAATCCTCTCGTAACAATTTTTTTTCGTTGTGTTCCAATACTTACACAATTTCAATATCTAATAGTAATTTTTACGAAAAGTGTACCTATTATTCTTTATTCGTAATTTTCTATTTTTATAGAAAATTGTTAATAATGATAGTTTCAATCAAGTTACATTTTTTACAGTATTGGCTTCACTATTAGTTGACGACGGTAATCTTTGATTGTTCAGTTTGTGAAGAGCTGCGACTGTTTCTGGAGAGTAATCTCTATAGCTACTAATGGCTTTCCAAGCAGCTAACCTACTCAACCATCGATTTACGCGAGGACAAGGTTTTTGTCTCGTGTACATACACATAAACAAAAACTGATACAACACGAGGAATCAGATATCCCATATTTGTTTTATATAATTGAATTCGAAAACGCAAAAAAAAAAAAAATCTGTGACAGTGGTTTCGAATCTCCGACTCTATGGTTGTGAGGCCAAACGGCTACCACCTTAGCAAGGCCGAAAGATGCTGCAACTACTTTAGTTATTGATACTTACGTCTACTTCGCAAAACCTCAAAGTCGATTGTCTCGAGAATTTTTTAAAGTTGCAGCGAATGGCTTTGGTTGATTGTCATTTAAGTTCTAAACCTCACCTAGCATAAATATCAAAAAATTCTAAAATCCGATACCCATGTGCTCTCCTTGTCAGATAGGTCGTGCGCCTTCCCCATTTTACACACGGACAGCTCGCACATTGATTCTACATGCACAGTGCGCGTGTCTGGTTAGCAGTAATTCATCAGGTGACGCTGTTACTGTTTGGTTGGATTTCGGCGTGTATTGGTGGTAGGTAAATGGTCATAATGTTCTTACATGGATGTGTAATTAAGCCAAGTTCCCGAATGGGATCAGTGTAAGAACAGTGACATTTTCTCTCTCTCTCTCTCTCTCTCTCTCTCTCTCTCTCTCTCTCTCTCTCTCTCTCTCTCTCTCTCTCTCTCTCTCTGTGTGTGTGTGTGTGTGTGTGTGTGTGTGTTTATGACACAGCTGATCTCTTTTTTCCCCACTTCGTTTTTGTATCTGTTTATACAGCACAACTGGAGCCGAAACCAACGTCGCTTTGTGTGGCAATGGAAATAAATAGTATTGATTTTGTAAACACAGTGAAATTATTATACATGTTTTCAATTATTTTTTAATTTTTCCCCTTTAGTTTTTAATGTGATTGATAATAGCAAACAGAACTTCTAGTAGTGTGGAGCTGTTAATTTGACGGTATTTATTTTGAAGATTAAATATTTAACAGTTCTTTCAAGCATTAAAGTATTTCTGAATTACTTCAGGACCAGGTATCAAATAACACACCGTTTATTCTTCTTTTTCTTTTTTCTTATCTTTTTTGGGGGGGTGGGGGTGGTAGAAGATTTGTCAGTAATTTCCTTTCGCCATCAAAGAACGTGGAGCACAAAATTCTTTCGCAGAAAATGAAATCCGTGTAAGAATCAACAAACATTTTTGTGCACTTATTCTGGATTAGATGCGCAGCATTGGAACCGCTGTATTGAACTGGTCGCTTCTATCCATGCGGATGAGATCGAAGGAGCGTGAATTTAAATGGCAGTCGTTTTCCCGTCGCTAGCAAGTTTATTTAGCGTCCGCTTCATGGAGCAAATCGGTAAAACTGGCATAAAGGCGGGACGTGTTTGCGTTTGGGCTGTTGGGGAGAAAGCGCGCTCTTCGCTGAAACGGGATCCCCTGCGGAACGAGAGCGACGCAGATATATATATAGGGGGCAGGGCTGGCTGTCCGCGGGATTTGCGTCTCCAGGAACTGAGGGCGGCTCGCCAAGCCTGAGCCACCGCCAAGCACTCCCCTCCAGAGAGGGCTGTACTTCTAGACGAGCGATCCGTGGCCGCCGCGGAGACAAGTGTACTGTTCCAAAATGCGCTTCAATTTAGTAGACTCATGCGGACTGGCCCTCAACGTACGGTTTTCTTCGTACTTGCAGGATTTGTTGAAGGTCATTTCCTGGACATCGGAATCCTTAAGAGATGAAGTCTGTTCAAAAATAAGGTGACTTTTCAGATTTCGTTCGCATATATATACTAGCTTAAACCCGCGGCTCCGCTCGCATGTTGGTTGATCATGATAGTTTATCTATCTTTCAGTAGTATGCTATGATACTGGTTTTGAAGGAACTGAAAAATATTCCTATCAGATTGCAGAAGGCCGGCCGCGGTGGCCGAGGTGACTGAGGCGCTCCAGTCACGGTCAGCACGGCCACTACGGTCGGGGGTTCGAATCCCCCCTCGGGCATGGATATTTGTGCCGTCCTTAGTATTAGTTAGTTCGTAAGTAGTTTGTAAGTTTAGGGACTGATGACCCCGTAGTTAAGTCCTATAAGCTTAACAAACAGTTGAACAGTTGAGATTGCAGAAGTCTATGTACTTACCGTTTATCAGGAAAATAAAAAGTGTAGGTCAAATCACACGTAAAAAGGCACTCGTTTCGAAGAATCCAATCACGAAATTAAACAATTATGATTGTAATAATATCACAGATCGATCACTTGATGTAATGCGCGAAACGTCAAATCGATTTTTTAAAAGAGATGTATTAAAAGAAATTTCTCTTTTACTGCTTTATTTATTTATTCTTATATTTCCTTATTCGTATGCTTATCCTTACAGAGAAAGAGCGGAAGACATTGTAGCACGCATAGACCAAAGATATGGTCTGTGGCATCACGTTTCGCTGTATGTAACCTCCTTGCTATAGAGTCGCAAACGTCATCGCTGGCCTTCAGTCCGATTTTTAATTTGACGATTTTCAACCACCATATCTTCCACCCCCTTATAGCTATCGGCATGGAACTGCTATGGTGTACAACGGGAGACTTCGGACAACAATTACACACAGACCATTCGTTTGAATTCTGTAGTTTTCGCTGCAGAGCGAAATATTAAAACACACACACACACACACACACACACACACACACACACACACACACACACACACACGTAAACAGCCGTCCGCGGTGGCCGAGGGGACTGAGGCGCTCCAGTCACGGTCTGCAAGGCCACTACGGTCGGGGGTTCGAATCCCCCCTCGGGCATGGATATTTGTGCCGTCCTAGTTCGTAAGTAGTTCATAAGTAGTTTGTAAGTTTAGGGACTGATGACCCCGTAGTTAAGTCCCATAAACTATACAAACATACACCAATACGTGATACAGACCTAGGTGACGCAGTCGTTAGCACTCTGGTCTCGCGTTAGAGAAGACGGCGGTTCAAATCCGCCTACGGCCATTCAGATTTACGTTGCATAACACTTGGTTATCTGGACATCCGAAACTGAGAGGCGAGGTTATTGTGGAAAAAAGCCACTTGTATATAGACTTTTTTTGTTATTAAGCCACTATCGGCTTCAGGGCGTTATCCGCTGCGGGTACCAACCAGCCACAAATTGTCACAGGGTGTGCACTGACTGACTCGAATCGCACAGTCTGTGACACAGTTCATAATTTATTTGTTCGCCTGAAGTTAAGACTGTAACGACCCGAATAAGTAGTGGCTTGGTAAAGTGTCTGTGTACAACTAAAGCCGATATTTCCCACAGTAACGTTTCACATACAGGTTTTCCGTGGTTTTCCTAAATGACATCAGGCAAAAGTCGAGATGGTTCCTTTCAAGCCGCAAGGCAGATTTCCTTCCCCATCCATATCCTAAAATCCGATTGAGAGTTTAATTTGTAATGACTGTCGACGGGAAATCAATCTTCCTTCTTTTCTTCTACCCAAGCAATAAGATAGATGTAATCCATTGAATTACAAGTCCACTGACGTCGATTTGCAGTAGATTTTGGGGTGTATACTTCTTGTAGTCTAACATCAGGAATCATCTTGCTACATAACCTAATGTCAGTATGCGAAATTTTTCGACTTCATATGATAGACTTCAAAATTTGTGCCGGGCCGGGCACGGTCCAGCGACAATTTTCAAGTTTCAGGAAAGGACTACCTTATGAAGAGTAGTCGAATTCGGTCGATTTCACAGATTGCACGTAGATGTCTGAACATTTAGCACAGTTGCTGATCATCGCAAAGGTTTGTTTGAAACAGACATGCCTTATTAAAGATAACGTATTGGATTCTGAATATATAGTTCTTATTCTCATGACGTAATGAGTGCTGTCGATTGGGAATCTCAAATTTATTCCATATTTCTGCGTTTGCAGAAGGCTTTTGACTCCATTCATCACAAGTGATTTTTAATAAAACTGCTTTATCATTCTAGTTATGGGACTGGACCCCTGATCTCTTGTCACAAAGGTCGAATTTCGTAGTTACGGACGGAAAATCATCGATTAGGACACAAGTCATATCTGCCGTTCCCGAAGGAAATGTTGCAAGGTGCCCTGCTGTTCTTTACATAAATGATCGAGGACGTAACATAAACAGCGGTGTGAGGCTGTTTGCAACTAATGCCGTTATTTACCGTTTAGTAAAGTCATCAAAAAATCAATGCTAATTGCCAAATGATCTAGGCAAGACATCTGAATGACGCCAAAAGTATGAATTGACACTAAACAGAAGTGTGTGGACATTCACAGGACAACTAAAGGTAGTCCGTTAAATTTCGGTTACGAGATAAATGGTGCAAATCTTAAGGCCATAAATACTTAGGAATTACAATTACGAAAAACTTTAATGGGTAAGACCACAATAGCTAATATTATGGGGAAGACGAACCTGTGGTGTCGCACAAGTACAAAGTGCGCGCCACCTACTTTCGCCGCGCGCCGCCATGCACGCACGGCGCGGCGTTCTCACGACGACAGCCACGAGCGCCCTCTGCTGCAACCCCGGCTCGTGGCCACCACGGAAAGATATAGCACTTCGGACTGAGATAGCAACGAGTTAGGACCTTCGTAATCAGATAGGCACCAGTGAAGACTTTGCTATTGTACAGGCACTAGGCAGGCCTCTAACAACTATGTATCAACGTTCTGCAGTACTATGTAAAAGTTAAGTATTGTTACATTCTGTGCAAAATCTCTCTTTCTAATTTACTCGAGTGTTTATAGTTTCTGGCTGCTCCCCTCCGTACCTGCACCAGCGTGTCGGTCTCATTCCACTCGGCCACCGACACCTACGACGAGGCTGGGACACAAAAGCGGCGACGAAGTTGGGACACAAAAGAACCGAAGACTGAGCTTTACTGGCATAACACTTCGAAGATGAAAAAACAGTGTGCACAACTCTTGTTCGTCCTCTGATAGGATATGGCTGCGCGGTATGGAATACATACCAGGCGGGGTTGACAGAGTAAATTGAAAAGGCGCAAAGGAAGCCAGTTTGTTTGTGTTATTACTCAACAGGAGAGGGAACGTCATAAATACGATACGCGAATCATTACGATCAAGGGAGATCTATTTTCACCTCCAAATGCGAAAATATTTTATCAGCCTCCCACCTATATAGGGAGAAATGATCATCGTAAAATGAAATCAGAGCTCGAGCGGGTAGATTTAGATGTTAGTTTATCCCGCTCACTATCCGAGAGTGAAACGGTAGAGAGACTGCAAGTGGTTTGATGGATATACACATGTGTATGATTTACAGAGTAGTCATGTAGATGTAGACGGCAAATCTGTGCGAAATGGTTCACCAAATGTGTCGAAAAATCGCCTTTGAAGAATCAATTTTCTAATGTTGAGAATGAAGTTCATTAATAAGGAAACAACCCTGAGACTACGGAAGAAGATGCGGTCCATAGAAGAGAGCTGAGACGCCAAATGAGCCATTAAAGGGGCAGGGGTGCACGTTCACACGTCGGTGGTCCATTGCACTGAGAATTACGTAATGAAGGCTTTACAAGAAATCTAAATAGGTGTAGAGCACAATCGGGCGAATTGCAACATTTAGTTTATGATCGTTTGGTTGTGTTCTTAATTTGGGGCATTTTTTGTGTTCACGACTATAAAAAGAGCAATTAGAAGGCATGTTTTTCTATTAAAACAATAAGAACAAAAGTCATGCACCCACTGGCTCAAATTAAAAGCACAACCACGTATTCATAAACGGAATACTCCAATTCGTCGAATTGTAAATACAACGAATAGTAAAAAATGTTCAAATGTTTGTAAGTCTAAGGAACTTAACTACTGCGGTTATCAGTCCATATAATTAAAAACTAACTTTAACTTATGCTAAGGATAACACAGGCACCCATGTCCGAGAGAGAACTCGAACCTCCGACGACGAGCAACCGCGCGCTCCGCAGCAAGGCGCCTTAGAGCGCTCGGACACATGAATAGCCTGTATGCTTAATACGGGTGTAGAGCGGTTGTCGACAGCAGAAGGAATGCCATCAACGTATTGTCCAAGTGCATGTAGAGTACTGCATGTGTTGCAAAGTCAAAGCGTGGTGTAAGCAATTCAAGGAAGGATAGATATCGTTCGTTGATGACGCACGAGGTGGAACTCAACACCACACCGCAGCAGGCGAATGCCCTCTTCGCTGAAGGCCGGCGAGTTACGTTGGCTACCATTTGCTATTCTTCGATGAATTTCCTTGATTGTAAAGGGGCGCCTTTCTAAAGAGCATTGTGGAATTAATTCTATTTCCTATGACCAGTTTATTCGTCCAAGTCATTTTTTTTTTTTTTTTCGTAGTAGCAGGTTTCCTCAACGCAGTACGTTGTTCTCGACGGCGAGTGTTGATCAGAAACGAGTGTATCGTCAGGCGTGCCCCAGGGGAGTATGATAGGACCGCTATTATTTTATACCTATATAAATAATCTTACGGACAGACTAACTTGTAATTTGCGGCTGTTTGCTGATGCTATGGTGTATGGGAGGGTGTCGTCTGTAACTGACTGTAATAGCATACAGGATGATTTAGACAAAATTTCTAGTTGGTGCGAAGATGCGAATGAGTAGGAATAACAATCCCATAATGTTCGAATACAGCATTAGTAGTGAGCTTCTTGATGCTATCGCGTCGTTCTAATATCTAGGCATAACGTTGCAGAGAGATAAGAAATGGAACGAACGTGTAAGGACAGTTGTAAGGCGGGCAGCCGACTTCGGTTTATTGGAAGAATTTTGGAAAGATGTACTTCATCTGTAAAGGAGACCACGTATAAAACGCTTGTACGACCACGTCTTGAGTATTGCTCAAGTGTTTGGGACCCGCAGCAGATCAGTTTAAAGAAAGACATAGAAGCAGTTCAGCTAGGTTTGTTACTGGTAGGTTCGACCAATGCGCGAGTGTCACGGAAATGATCCGGGAACTCAATTGGAGATCGCTGGAGGAAAGAAGACGTTCATTTCGTGAATTTCTATTGGGGAAATTGAGAGGGGCGGAATTTGAAGTCGAGTGTAGTACGATCTTGCTGCCACCTACTTACATTTCGCGTAGTGATCACAATGACAAGAGAAATTAGGGCTCGTACGGAGGCATATAGGCATTATTTTCTTCCTGGTTCTATTTGGGAGTGGAATAGGAATGGAATAGGAATGGAAATGCCTAGTAGTGATACAGTGTACCCTCCGCCAAGCACCTTACGGTGGATTGCGGAGTATGTATGTATGTAGATGTAGATATATTAAGTTTTGAATAAATTCGGCCGCGGCGGATTAGCCGTGCGTACCTGAGGCGCCGTGTTGGGCTGCGAGCGGCCGTTCGCTGTCGGGTTTTAGAGTCCTCCCTCGGGCATGTGTGTGTGTATTGTCCTTAGGTTAGTTTGCCTTAGTTAAAGTTGTAAGCTAGGGACTAATAGACAAGCAGTTGAATCCCATAGATTTACAAAGAAGAAATTTAGTCGTTGCGTGTTGTCGAAATGCTGTACGAAATGTCATTTTTGCACGTAATGAAACTCTTGCTACGCGTTAGACACCATGCCAAAACATACAAACTGATACAGTAAATTCAGCTACATTCCCAAATGATTTCGGAGTGTAATGAAACTACCACCGGCCGCTTTCTACGTTTATATGCGTTTGACTGTACTTGCATTTGTGACTAAACTGGTTTGGTCAAGACTCCTACGTCAGCCTCCCTACGCACATTAATATGTAACATTCGCTCAGTGACTGTACAGTGATTAAGGTAAATGATTGCAACGCTCCTTTTTTTAATTTTTTTTATTTGGCCTTCTGAGTGTTAACTCAATGTGGCCATCTACAACACACAGTGGAAATGTATATATATTTAAATAAACAGGCAAAACAGAAGTACATTTTGCAAAATGCAAAGTGGAAACAAAGCGAAAACTGCATTACATTAAAATTTAAATACTGTTGGAACATTTTCACATATTCACAAGCAAAATCTTGGATTACCAACACACTTGATGCTTATAGATTGTGTACAGTGATCTTAATAAACTTAATTATGATTTTATATACACGAATGTCTTTTTTACACAACAGGGAAGAAACTGACTGGGGAAGGGGATATCCCATCTTCACCAATGTCTGCAGGAAGTTCAAACGTTCTCGGTCAAATTTGGGGCACCTGAACAGGATGTGGTTGACATCAGCTTCCGTTTCAGGATCACACTCACATGCCGCCGAATCGTAGACGTTGATCCGATGTAGATGTTTTGGATAAGAGGCGTGATTGAAGCGAAGACGAATAATGGTAGCAATCGCGGATCGGTCCAGATGAGCCCTCATAAACCACGGATGCGTAGAAATCAGAGGTTGCAGCACAGCTTAAGAAGCGCCTTTCGTTTCTTGGGAAACATTCCACATCTGTTGCCACTGTTGTTTGGCTTATTCCTTGACCGCAGATAAGAAGTCTGTGTACGGTAGTTGTAGGTAAAAGACAGTGCCTAAGGATGCCGCTTGTTTAGCCAATGAATCAACTTCCCCGTTATAGCAGATACCAACGTGAGAAGGCACCCACAGTAAATTAACTGTCCGTCCCATATTTGTACAGCGAATATATGCCGAAATAACATCCAGGATATAGCTGTTCAAAATTTTCAAATGTTTGTTAAGCTTATGGGACTTAACTACGGGGTCATCAGTCCCTAAACTTACAAACTACTTATGAACTAAGGACGGCACAAATATCCATGCCCGAGGGGGGATTCGAACCCCCGACCGTAGTGGCCGTGCAGACCGTGACTGGAGCGCCTCAGTCCCCGCGGCCACCGCGGCCGGCAATATAGCTGTTGGTTTTTTTGTTCCATCTCCGGTGTTGTAGGGTTTGAAGGATACTTTGAGAGTCAGACACAATATTTTCGGCAAGGAAATGGTAGAAACAAACCTAAGTGCTTCCAGAATTGCCACTGTCTCCGCCGTAAATACAACGCTCCTTTGAAAAGAATATGCCCGAATGCCTTTCGATCGTTCCACTAAGAGAGACCAGACTGCATCTCTTTAACTGGACAATGACACACCCTGAGATCTGATGAAAGAATCCCTTGCCGTAGAAATACCTCGTGTAGTAACAGACCGCAGTGTACAAGAACGCGGACGTGAAGGTTAAACCTGTGACATGGGCGGGTCGTGTCGGATGTCTGCTTGCGTATCCGCTTACAGACAAGGTTCCCGCGCGGCGATTTGTGTCGCAAACTCTCCTGTTTCTTAACCCAGTTAACCTACGCTGTGGAATAAACTACGAGTGAAACAAACTTAGCAGTCTACAAGACTGTATAAATCATTTGGTAGCGCTTCGTTGAATCAGTTTATGAAAGTTTGCACGTGGCGGAAAAAGCTGCGTTTCATTTTATTTATTTATTGTTTTTTTTTCTGTTCCACAGGACTCAATTGAGGAGTGAGACTCCATCGTCATGTAACAAGTCAATACATTAATTGTTACACAAGAATGGTAATAGAAAAATTTTAAGTAGTCCTTTGCACACGACAATCTTAAGACAAAGTGAAAAGAATCAATAAAGAAAAAAAAATGAATTAGGTTAATTGTTTAACTTTTCTAGGAGTTCCTCGATAGAATAAAAGGAGTGAGCCATTAGGTAACTCTTCAATTTAGATTTGAAAGCGTGTGGATTAGTGCTAAGATTCTTCAGTTCTTGTGGCAGCTTATTGAAAATGGATGCCGCAGAATACTGTACCCCTTTCTGCACAAGTGTTAAGGTGGTGTGATGCAAATGTAGATTCGATTTCTGTCTAGTATTCACCGAGTGAAAGCTACTAACTCATGGGAATCAGCTGATATTATTAACAACAAACTACATTAAAGAAAAAAACGTATTGTGACGCCATTGTCAAAATTCCCAGACTACTGAAAAGGGGTCGACATGACGTTCGCGAACTTAACCAGATATTGCTCGAACCGCCCGTTTTTGAGCCCGAAATATCCTTTTTGCATCAGGCGAGTTACCACCCCCCCAAAAAAAATGCCGTACGTCATAAGTGAGTGAAAGTAAGCGTAATAGACTACTTTTCGTGTTGAAAAATCACTTATCTCAGATATTGTTCTAATGGTAAATATAGCAGAATTTAGTTTTGGAACAAGATCCTGAACATGGGCTTTCCATGACAGCTTACTGTCTATATGAACTCCTAGAAATTTGAACTGTTCAGTCTCACTTATCACATGCCCATTATGCGTAATCAGAATGTCAGCTTTCATCACATTATGTGTTAGAAATTGTAAAAACTGAGTTTTTTTTCTACAAGCCATGAACTTATCGCTTGAACTGCATTATTTGATACTGTGTCAATATTACGAGCAACATCCTTCACTACCAAGCTGGTATCATCAGCAAACAAAAATATTTTACAGTCACAATCTATCTTTCCGTAAATGTCGTTGAAGACAAGGCGCGTACATATTTAAAGTTTTTAGTTTCCTTCATAGTCATCCAAGGGCGTATATAATTGATTTTTCTTGGAGAGGCGTTGAGGTTCATTTCTGTTCTTGTTAAAGATGTTCATCATTCACATCAGTATCCAAAATATGTTAGCTGAAACTTTGTTTCCAAATTTACAAGTTCAGTGTAACACGAAAAACAACCTTCGTGGGAGGAAAGAGTTTGTACCCTTCACTCCCGCTATCTACTCACTGTTCGCAATATTGGTGAAGCACTTGAGCACGTAAGATATATCTACGTATATCTAGTCCCGAGATTTTTAGTTTACAGTAGTATAAATGACTCTTAGAAACGGAAGACTGGCACAATGGTGTTGCTGACGGCGGGACTGAATAAAGGAAATTGGATTTTCGAGTCGTCGTCATCGTCGTCATATTCGTTAGTGTTCTACCCTAAGGCAGGTCTTCACATGGAGCTCTCTGTGCAGTCCTGTTGTTTTGCTAACCTCTTTGTTTTTTGATAACGTTTCCTATCCTAATACTATCAACCATTCAACCATATGGTATCTTCTACGTTCTGTTCTTCTTTTCCTCCTCCTTCATTTACTGTGCCCTCCATGCATCCATCAGCAGACAATCTCTTCTCGTCCAGTGCCAGTTATGTTTGCTTTTCTGATTAGCTTTAAAATTTCTCTGTCTTGAACCACGTCGTTACTCTCTTTGTCCACAAATTTTATCCCTTCCATCCTCCTGTATGTCCACATCTTAAATGTTTCTAATCCTCTTTCGTCCTCTTTTCTCAGTGTCCACGTCTTACCATCATATAGTGCCACACTCCGTATAAAAGCATTTTGTCAGATTCCTGTCCATACACTCACATAAACGTTTCCTCCTCTTATTAAATGCTTCCTTGGCAATTGCTATGCGGATTTTCACTTCCTGTGGCATCTCATATCCTGTATAATTTTGTTTCCCAGGCATTTGAAGCACTAACTTGTTGTATTACTTCCTGACCTATCCTTACAGTTGTAACTGCTTTTCTTACACTTCTAACTACACATTTTGTGTTTTTTCCCCTTCATTCTCACTCCCAATTCCTCACGGGTCTTATTGAAATACTTTAACATTTCAATCACAGTTCTTTCGTTCGTTCTCTGCCAGTAACACCATATCATCTGTTTTGTTCAAGATGTATGTCAGCAGTATTGGGGAGAGACAGCAGCCTTGCTCTACTCCCCTACCTGCTGTGCTTTCCAATCTACTTGTATCTGTTATGTCAGAAAGAACTGAAACGAATAAGAGGCCAGTTTCTTTAATGGCAGCTTCCTTGTGCAATGAAAAGTCATACACCCCTGTAAAAGACAATCCAGTAGTTTTAAGCATTAATAACCATCTCACATTATTTGTTTAACAATTCTAAGTACAAAAATTAGATAAAATTTGCAGAGTACTATAAATATCATGGTGTAGAGAATGAAACACTTCTCCAGTCTATTTTGGAGCAGGATTCAGTTGTTTCGAATTACCACCGGTAGAGGTCATCAACGGCCAATACTATTAAACTGGCCTTAATGTGTTGAAAAAAAATTATGATATTTTTCGTGCTTTGTATAGAAGTGAAATATAGACAATGGGGAAGCAGGAACAGAAGCGCATCGAAGTATCTAAGACGTGGTGCCACAGAAGAAAGTTGGAAATTAGGTTGACCGATAATAAATAACATTCTCCTTAGAATCGGCGAAGAAAGGAGAATATGAAACTGACAAGGAGAAGCCCCCCCCCCCACACACACACACACTCATGGAAAGTGCTCCGACAGGAGCGGCCGCCCCGTTACTGACACGATGCCTAGAACCGCGAGGCAATTCATACGCGGCTGAGAGCTTTTGGACCCGCAGCAGATCGGTTTGAAGGAAGACATAGAGGCGGTTCAGAGGCGAGCAGCTAGATTTGTTACCGGTAGGTTCGACCAATGCGCGAGTGTCACGGAAATGCTCCGGCAACTCAATTGGGGATCGCTGGAAGAAAGACGACGTTCTTTTCGTGAATTTCTGTTAAGTAAATTTAGAGGGCCGGAATTTGAAGCTGAGTGTAGTACGATCTTGCTGCCGCCTACTTACATTTCGCTTAAAGATCACAAAGACAAGATAAGAGAAATTAGGGCTCGTACGGAGGCATATAGGCATTCTTTCTTTCCTCGTTCAATTAGGTCGTGGAATAGGAAAGGAAATGCCTAGTAGTGGTACAGTGTACCCTCCGCCACGCACCTTACGGTGAATTGCGGAGTATGTATGTAGATGTAGAGTAAATTGTAGGAAATCTGAAGTTTAATGACAGGTGTGTAAACACTACAGTAATAGTGCAATGAAATTTTTTTTTATTTCATAGAAAATTTCGCTTCAATGAGACCATTATGAGGCAATTGCTATACTTTCCATTTTACGCTATAATCAGAAAGATGCATGCAGTCATGTTAGGTCCGGTGCTCTTAGGGCAAAACGCTCGACTGGATACCGAAGATAGCAGGTTCGAAATCCGGTCGGACCTCGGATTTTTTCACTCTGCGCTTTAACCCAGCATTCACGTCTCAACAGTGTGAGGAGTCGCCAGAAACGACATGTGATTCGGATTCCACGTTAAGCTGTAGGTCCCCTTTCCCCGGTTAGATATCTGGGGTAGGCTAGGGACACGCAAGTTGTCGAAGTGGCGTACAATTGAAACATTTGCACCAGGCCAATAAGCCACACGTAATTATTATTATTATTATTATTATTATTATTATGTAGCCTTAAGTCAACGAATGACGTAATGACAACTCTCTTTACTATATCTCCTGGATTCAATATCCAGATGCATTCATTTCTTTTAGTGTTTATGTGTGTGTCCGGGACCATGTCTTGTTGATGATGAATTAATCTGTTATTGATGACTGCAAAACATACTTCTAATTATTCCAAAATCAACTTCATACACGAGGCATGCGACCATTCTGCCTAACGCAGTATAAGAAAACACTGCCGATTGGTCGCTATAAGTTGTGTTATTTATTAGCTTGGCCCATTATCAGATGTCATCTGATGGGCCGCGCCCGAAACTGGTAATAAAAATGTTATATTAGTATACCAACCGGCATTGATTTCTTTTACGGTGTTTACTTTCAGCTATGAATATGACTGTTAGACTTCACGTGTGACGTTACAGTCAGCAAAATTGCTTGTAAGAGGCGCTTGTGGTAACATACAGTTCTCATGTGGACTGTGCCGGTCGTATGGTACTCAGTTTTGACCACGTCATTGTTTATTCGCGACATGTGTCTGGAGCGCAGCCCAGTCGTACACACAGAAGTTCGCTAGCAGACGCTGGGCGGCGTTCGTCGTGATGCTTGGAGGCGAGCAGTCTGCGGCAGACCGATGTCTACGCCCTCGTTTCCTCTCCCAGAGTTCGCCCTCGACTCCTTCCATCGTCTTTAATATTTTCGAGCGCTGCCCATTCAACTCCCCTCGAAGCCCTTGCCCTAATTGGTTGCTCAAAGAAGTTTCTCAATTATGAACGCCAGGTCACGGACTTGGAGGTAGAGTTGCTGCTTGCTTGGATCGCCAGTGTATTTTCAGCTCAGGGCCGGCGATGAGGTGGGAGCAGTTTCTTGTTACGAAATATTTCGCTTGGCTGTGCACTACTGTCTTAAGAATTCTACTCTTTTTTTTCCCCTTTGTGTATCGCCCCCCCCCCCCAAAAAAATCGTGTTTTTGAGTAGCCACTTCCACACAGACTGGGAGAACAGAAAACATCTAGTCTGCTTATTTAAAAATTAATGCTTTTCACGATATATTCCCGAAGTATTTTTGTATGACTGCTTTGTCTTACCCAGCTACGCCCTCCGGTGTTCTTCGCAGTTACAGTTATTAAGTAAGTTTCTTTTGGTTATATAAAACAAACGTGTACATACACAGAAAAATTATTTATTGTACAAAAATTTACAACTGTTAAACTACTTTCCTACATAGCTTCCGAAATGTAGCCACTTGTCATAGCGTGACATGAGTTTTTATATGCCTTCTTCATATAAGGTTCCTGCCTGTGTATTCTGTCCTGTGATAACGTTCTTTCAGCTCATCATCAACGGTGAAGTGTTGATCACAAAGGACAGATTTTAGGAGTGAGAAGAGGATTACTGTCAAAAGGTTTTTTTTCTATGTTAATGCCTGACGTATCTCGGCGAATGTGACCAAACACCTTCACGTCTTTGATCATCCTCCGTACAGCCCGGACCTCACTCCTAACGACTTTAATCTCTTCGTACATCTAAAATCTGTTCTTGGTGGTCAACACTTCAACGATGATGACGTGCTGAAAGAACATGTTTCCAGAAGGCTGAATACACAGGCGGAAACCTCCTATGAAGAAGGCGTACAAAAACTTGTCACTTTATGACAAGTGACTACAAAAATTCAGAAGCTATGTAGAAAATTAATTCAACAGTTGAAGATTTTTGTATAATAAATAATTTTTCTGTATCTGTAGACGTTTTATATAACTAAATGGAACTTACGTTGTGGACATACCTCGTAAAAAATACCATGTTGGTGGGCATAGGAGAAACTAAGGTACGTGTAATTCACAGCAACGTTTCCTACATTGTATGTCCTCTGTCAGGCGCCCCCCCCCCCCCACCGCCCCCTCCCCCCAAGTCTATGATACCTTGAATGTATCTGCCACTTTCATGGTGGTCAATGAAACGGTGTCTTAAGCCCACCGTAAGGAACATTCCGCCATGTACCTCACGGTGGATTACTAAAAGTACCTCCTTGTAATTCAGACTATAAAGTTATCTCAGTTCCAAATTTCATTCAAATCCGTCCAGCCGTTTCAGCGCGAAAGAGTAAAAAACATATTCAAACTTTTGCTTTTATAATATATACAGTGTTTAAAACATTTTAGTGAGGGGGAGGAACAGAAAGATTAGGGTTTAATGGCCCGTTGGCATCGTGGTCGTTAGAGATAGCGCTTGCGCTCAGTATTTTTTTCTCGGCGTTGCAAGAAATTGGCCGTGCCCTAAGAAATGCCAACTCGGCATTTGCCTGGAGTGATTAGGAGAAATCACTGAGAACCTACATGAAGATGACCGAATGCGAGTCCAGTGTGTTACCACTGCGCCCCCTCTCTATCTAAAATCTTTAGGTTAAATTGAAGGGGTGATAATGAGTACACAACTGATCATTTTGAGATTGGAAACTGTTGTTCGGAAATGTATACTAATTTTATTACCGACATGTACAACGTGCACCGCATAACAATGAACTAAATATAACTAAGAACATTTTTTTTTTTTTTTTTTTTTTTTTTTTTTTTTTAGTGTTACATAGAACGTCAATCCGTCTGTCTCTGGCTTGAGTAGTGTGTAATACATATACTATTTCTTACAAGTTCACCAGAAAAAATATTAGTCACCGTATTAAAAAAGCGCTCTAGTCACTTTGGGGCGCGGATGAGTGAGAGCAACTGATACCACATGGTGATGTTACTGATGACAGTGAAGTGATTCTGCCAGCCGCGGTGGCCGAGGGGACTGAGGCGCTTCAGTCACGGTCTGCACGGCCACTACGGTCGGGGGTTCGAATCCCCCCTCGGGCATGGATATTTGTGCCGTCCTTAGTTGTAGGTAGTTCATAAGTAGTTTGTAAGTTTAGGGACTGATGACCCCGTAGTTAAGTCCCTTAAGCTTAACACACATTTGAACATTTTGAAGTGATTCTGCGTCGTAGTAGGTTGTGTGGAATCAATGGCGGTAAAATGGACCGAAATGGATGAATTGGCAGCAGGCAGCGTAGGCCAAGCCATGACAACACCGAGAATGAAATCGGATTTGTTGAGACATAATTCGGACAGTGTAACGTGGCAGTTAGCCGTGGCCGTAAACACATGAGAAAAACAAAGCGACAGTCTTATTATGCACGAATACCAAAGCCGGCCGCGGTGGCCGAGGAGACTGTGGCGCTCCAGTCCCGGTCTGCACGGCCACTACGGTCGGGGGTTCGAATCCTCCCTCGGGCATTGATATTTGTGCCGTCCTTAGTCTTAGCTAGTTCATAAGTAGTTTGTAAGTTTAGGGTCTGATGACCCCTTAGTTAAGTCCCATAAGTTCTACAAACATTTGAACATTTTTGAACGAATACCAATCATTTCACAGGATGTAAGACATTATTCCCAAATTTGGCTGAGGCGGTTTTACCACTTGGGAAGTGGATCGCGAATAGTCCTAGCGACCAACTGCCACGGTATAGCGTCAGAGTAATATCATTGTGGACTGGCCAGTGTGTTTACCATTTGCAGGCATGTGGCACAGTATAAGAGTGTTTGTAAATAGAGCCTAACCAACATGAACTGAAGACGAATATCACGATTTGGCAATGGCAGTTAGTTTGAAACCAGACAGAAATTGCTGCTGTCGGCAAGTCTCAACCGGATTTCGAGCGAACATGCATGCAGTTGATATTTGTAGTTGGATATCTCGCGAAAGACCAATACAGTGCAAAGAAAGTTGCACGTCTTCAATGGAAAGGATGATAGTATCTGACTAGGAGCGTTTGGTGTGAGCCGACGAGTCAACGCAGCCGCTGTACCGACGACTTAATGAGACGTTTACCCCGCAGTGTGTGGAATTCCGTCGATTCCGTAATAGGTTCATTTTATTTTTCTTTCGTGTTCGTTGGGGGAGAGACGTATCAGAACTTGAGCGCACATATTTATTCCTTCTACTGAGAGCATGAAACAATATTGGTGACCAAATGTTTCCAAATGTTCAAGAATCTATGGGACTAAAGTACTGTGGTTATTAGTCCCTAGGCTTTCAAACTATTTAAACTAACCTAAGGACACACACACACACACACACACACACACACACACACACACACACACCTGACTTCCTGCCAAAGATAAGCGGCTTTGATGAGTGAAACTACGAGGGTTCCATTTTTACTGAAAAACGACAGTACGGCAAGGCTCTTCTCTCACTAGCATTGCAAAGCAACTTAACGCGCCTGTTGAAGCACGACAGGGTACCAGGGAGACTGTGTGCACCAGGAACGTTAGAGTGCAGACCGAGATGGCTATCGTGTGCTAGGCTTCGTAGCTTGAGGTACGCCTTTTGTGTAGGCTGCCACTTCCTCTTATCGCTCAAGCGCCGATACACACGGTGTTAATTATTGGCTAAGAAACAGACATTAAGATCATCCGAGCGTTTTCTATGAGAACTATACACGATGAGTTTGAGTGGGTGGGAGGCGGTTGAGTTGTCTCGATAGATCACTGCTTTCATACTTTCACTCATGGCGACACACTTTTATAGCATATAGTTTTGCGCGACATCCTTTCACTAATATAAATACATATGGTAGAATTTAGACGGTTCTAGCGAGGGGGGTGGGAAGGACGGAAGTAAAGTATTCCTTAAATGTAGTTTGTAAACGAAACTGAAATCCTCGTACGCATTGACATGTTTAATGTTGATCCTGACTGCTGCAATTACGTACACTCATCGCAAGAAAAGGAAACATTAGGAACTACGAAGATGTCCAACAGAGTAACATCGCAGACAACAATGCCTAACCTACACAGTAATACTTGTCTTCTACATGCAACCCAATTTCCGAAACACGAAAACTGAATTTCGGAAACCGTTTTTCGCTGTCGTGTGTACGTGTCTGTGCCACATACTGTTTTTCTGGATCGATTGAAAACGGCATCTGGAAATTAGCTGCTTGGATTTCTGATTTAGACAGCACAGCGGCTGTTCCCTTTCAGTTCAATAGTATCACATTATAAAGAGGATGTATTTATGACAAGTAATGAATTATTTTTTAAGTTCTAGTGTTAGGTTCTTGCTTCACCACGACCTCGGAAGTCCCGACATATTCGGGAAAAAATGAATATATGTTTGTGTCGAGTAAGAATATGAATGTCATTTCTGGTCGCAGAATCTGTTACATACAGGAAACTCAGAGAAAAAATATTAACGCATACCAGGGTTCGAACCAACGATCACTGCATTTAAAATACTGCTCTCCGTTAATCAGCCGGCCATACTCCATGCTAAACATCGCTACTGAATAGCTTTAGTCAGTGGACAATTGTGACTGCGTTTAAAGCCACTGTGTCATTGACATTTAATTGTAAGAAACGCTACCGAGGGTGACGTGACTTTGATAAATCCATTATAAAGGCTCAGGTGCTTATAGAGAAGGAAATCAGACTACAGTGAAGGTTCGTTCAAGCAGCTGCCAGTTCGAACAATCTGCACATGGGAAGAGCTGTTATCGAATATGGCGGCGGTGGCGGCTGGTGCAGCAACACTGTTGAATAATTATAAAATGCTCAGTCTCTGTTGCAATATTTTATTCTCCAAAAATGCGTTTCGCGCTGTTAGCGCATCGTCAGATTGGGCGGAGATGGAGCCACAGAACTATCTATAGCTGTGTAGGGGGTATCTTAACAATTTGTGTTGTCATTTGGCGCCATAGCAGCAGAGGAGTCGCTGTCGCGACCAGTTGTAAACGTGGACCTGCCGCGACAGCGACTCCTCTGCTGCTATGGCGCCAAATGACAACACAAATTGTTAAGATACCTCCTACACAGCTATAGATAGTTCTGTGGCTCCATCTCCGCCCAATCTGACGATGCGCTAACAGCGCGAAACGCGTTATTGGAGAATAAAATATTGCAACAGAGACTGAGCATTTTATAATGTTATCGAATATCAGCAGCAGCTCTGCGTATAGGCAGTTGGGGTGGAATCTGGCAACTGGCAGCTGCTTGAACGAAGCCGAGTGTCTACTGCTGCTGAAGCAGAGCTGCCGCCTAGCGGCTGAGTATGCAATTAATGTGCACCGATCATTCCTTTAATACGTGATCTATGGTGCGCTGAATGAAGAGACGGATGATTAGCTGCAGGCGAGTCTTCAGGGTAGTATGAAGAGAAGGGTATTTTGGATTATTTTATGACAAGTTTTTTTTTGTTTTTTGTTTAGAGCCTACATTTGTTAGTCTCGCGACACTCTCGATACTACTGCGCGACACCCCAAGGTGTCGCGACAGCCAGTTTGGAAAGCTGTGCGATAGAGGCAGAGTGGCTGCGTATCGATTGCGGGAGCAGACGGTCGGCGCGTGCAGGAGGGCACCGGCGTGCTCGGGCAGCACGCGGAAGACACAGCACGGCAGGGGCAGCGGCGGGGCGTGACCGCCTGGTGCTGGGGCATCGATCAACGACGCGACACCCTCCGTCTGGCGCCCGCGCTGCCCACCTGCCCCGCCCTAACAAGCAGTCTACCAACAGTCAGTTGTTGATGCGTCTGCGGGGTATTCCCATCCATGCATAGTGGAGCATTCACTCAGCCAAAGTCTTTGCCGAGGTGCTTCTGTTACCACTTTATCAACATTAGCGCCTGATTCTCTAGCTATATAAAAGCGAAAGGACACTCACTCACCGACTAAACACAAAATCTCGAAAACTACTTCACCTATGAAGCTGAAATTTGTCAGGAATGTAGTTTATAGGTAGAAGACGCCAGCTAAGAAAGGATTTTGCGTTAAGGTCGATATTTCAGGAGATATGACGTCGTAAACAATGAAAACTTCCCCGTCTTGCGGCATATGATAGTGTGACTTCATCAGTCCACTATTAGAGAAGCAAGAGTACTTAGAAACTTGCTCAAATGTTTGTTTTCCAAAATGTTTGTATAGCTCATGGGACTTAACTACGGGGTCATCAGTCCCTAAACTTACAAACTACTTATGAAGTAATTAATACTAAGGACGGCACAAATATCCATGCCCGAGGGGGGATTCGAACCCCCGACCGTAGTGGCCATGCAGACCGTGACTGGAGCGCCTCAGTCCCCTCGGCCACCGCGGCCGGCTCAAATGTTTGTGAAGCTTATGGATCTTAACTGCGGGGTCTTCAGTCTCTAAACTTACAAACTACTTACGAACTAACTGAAGACAGCACAAACGTCCATGCCCGAGGGGGGATTCGAACCCCTACGGTAAACGGCTTCGCGCATCGCAGCATAGCATCTCAAAGCGCTCGGCCGCTCCGCCGCGGCTAGCAACTTGCGACAGAGTTTGAACATAATTTCAAACTTTTAGGAAACTTTTTCTTGCTGACAACTCCATCGAAATGATGAAAGGAAAAAAAAAAAAACTTGTTGCTTACTACTTTCTCGGCGTTCATGCAGTATAATTACGGCATTTGGCACGCATTCACTGCTCGTATACTATTAATTGTATTCCAGAGAAATGTTACAGACAGTTAAACACACATACCGCTGAACGTACGTTCGAAAGTTTATCATACTGTGACACACAGTTCACGAGATATGACGTCATAAACAATGAGATGCGAGAAAAACTGCTACATGACGCGAAAATATTGCACATTTCGTCCTAAACCACTGGACCGATTTCAACCAAATTCCTTATCGTTAGGTAACAATTCCTGCAGGCTTAAGATTCACAAAGGACACACAGTTCAGGAGATATGACGTCATAAACAATAGGAAAGAGAGTAGGACTACTTCGCGACTTGCAACAAACTTCAAACATTGATTATATTTTTTTCTCCCTGTCTATCACAGTAAAACGATGAAAGGAAAAAAAAGTTTTTTGCTTACCACTTTTCCGCTATTCAGTCGGTATGACGTTACAATTTTTAATTTCGACAGTACAAATTATAGCCGCAGAGAATTTTACAGACAGTATACACACATTCAGCTGAATCTACCTTCGAAATTTATCACAGTACGACACGTAGTTCACGACATATGAGCACATAAGCAGTAACGTTCTTGGGAAAACCGCCCTATCACACACCAAGTTTTAATCTATTATTTCTTTACTACTAATTTCTTTGGCAAAAGATTTTACAGAAATCTAACACTTATACAAAAGAATATGTACTACCCGAAAAATTATACAATTATACAACATATAACTCAATAACTATGAGATCGTACGAATTTTATGTCATTTGCATTTTGATTACTATCTTTCTTTGTTTGGATACTACAATTTTAATTTTATACATTA
The DNA here is from genome assembly GCA_026315105.1 of Locusta migratoria. Lineage (NCBI taxonomy): Eukaryota > Metazoa > Arthropoda > Insecta > Orthoptera > Acrididae > Locusta > Locusta migratoria. The sequence goes on from CM048745.1 coordinate 136,713,358, forward strand.
TGCAAGGCAGCCTTATTTCTTAAAATAGTCTCCCATAAATATAACATGCTTTTAGAGGAAATATAGATAGATAGTGTGTGTGTGTGTGTGTGTGTGTGTGTGTGTGTGTGTGTGTGTGTGAGAGAGAGAGAGAGAGAGAGCGCTATAGGAGAAGTACTAACTCATAGCGCGGGTTTTCAGCTAGTAAACTTGAAAGTAAGAACCGACCGAATATACGGTTGCGGCCAGAAATCAGCTGTTTCATCGGCTTGGCCGAAACTAACTTTCATGAACTTTCAGATGAAATGGGGTCGCGTTGGGGATGGATTCAGTCAACAATACAGTTAACGGCGAGCCGTTTAGTTACTAGGAGTCTTTCCTCCCGCCTAAAAACTGTTTTTTTTTTTTTTTTTTTTTTTTTTTTTTTTTTGTTAATCACAATTAACGCAATCGTATCTTATTGTGATATTGTTATGCAGGAGGATCTGCATCGAATTGACGCATGGCGCAGGGAATGGCAAATGAATATCAATGTAGACAAGTGAGTATGCTGCGAATACTTAGAAAGAAAGATCCTTTATTATTTAGCTGCACTATAGCAGGGCAGCAACTGGAAGCAGTTAATTCCATAAATGATCTGGGAGTAGGCATTAGGAGTGATTTAAAATGAAACGACCATATAAAATCAATCGTCGTTAAAGCAGATGCCAGACCCAGATTCATTGGAAGTAACCTAAGGGAATGCAGTCCGAAAAGAAAGGAACCAGGTTACAGTACTTGTTCGCCCACTGCTTGAATACTGCTCATACTGCTCCGTACCAGTTGGGGTTGATAGAGGAAGTGGAAAAGATCCAACGGAGGGCAGCGCGCTTCGTTAGAGGATCATTTGGTAATCGATAAAGCGGAACGGAGATAATCGATAAACTCCAATGGAAGACTCTGCAGGAGAGACGCTCTGTCGCTCGGTACGGGCTTTTGTCGAAGTTTCGAGAACATACGTTTACCGAGGAGTTAGCAGTATATTGCTCCCTCCTACGTATATCTCGTGAAGAAATCATGAAGATAAAATCAGAGAGATTAGAGCCCACACAGAGGCATACCAACAATCTTTCTTTCCGCGAACAATACGAGACTGGAATAGGAGGGAGAATCGATAGTGGTACTCAAGATACCCTTCGCCACACACTGTCGGGTGGCTTGTGGGTATGGATGTAGATGTGGATACTGTGTAATAATTTAACGTAGTCAGCATTGCACGTAATGAAACCGGTTATTATATCGTTACGCTGAAATTTTTTTAATGTTTCTTTGTAAGCGATAAGCTTTTTTCCGGTGTGGGTTTAGGAAATATTGATCATGTGGTACACAGCTTTTACTGTTGAGTATGCGTAAAGCATGGAAGCTATTTACAGGCACCAATCGATAGTTAGAACAACATGATACACTAAGTAATTCTGAAAAATTCGAAAAAAGATGTCTTCGTGTTTGCAAATTGTCATACAGTGGGACCTGTCTCAATGAGCCTAATTGGCTTCTTGGTCTAGATTGAAATATGCAAGACTCGTTAAGGAAAATATTTTTGTTTGCGGAAATCTTGCAAAAATAGGATAATGCTTTTCATTCAAAAAAAAAAAAAAAAAAAAAAACCACACACACACACACACACACACACACACACACACACACACACACACACAAGAAACTGGTCCAAAAATTCAAAAGAATGCTGCACCAAAATAGAGAGGACTCAATCTGATTCCTTTGAGATGACATATTTTTGTTGCAGTTCGTGAGGTTTTGGGGGAGTGGGGGTCGTCAGACTATTTTTTATTTGTAAGGGAGCCGCCAAAATATTTTTACTTGGGAGTCGCATATTCGATAAAGTTGAAAAACACTGGTTAATAGGAAGGTTGAAAGGTAACAAGGGTATAGCGAAATTCAGGATATGCGCAGTATATTCAAGTACAAATTTTCAGTTGTTGCTACAAATTTATTACATTACTTCAAGTAAGGAATTAGAGATGTTCGTTAAAGAAAATGCGGTAACTGAATTGTTACCGTTCCTCACTGTCGATGGCGCATCATCAACCCCTAACATTTTTTTCCCCTTTTGTAAAGCGAATATTTTTCTCTTTGAAGTAGAAAAGATTGAAAACCTTACTTCAGTCGCCTGTTCGTTTGATTCGACTTTTCGGAATCGCGCCTACTTTTCACCCGTCCTGTAGGCCGGAAGTCGGATATCTGGTCCATCTTTTCGGACGAGGAAGAACCCCAGCTCTGCCGGAGATGACGGGCCTGCCACAAAAGCAGCTGCCTGAATGACCAGATTGGTGCGCCGCGCTTCTTACGCTGTTATTTTCCCAGTCGTCGCCGGGCATTCTCTGTGCTGCATAATGGAGCACGAGGAGCATACAAAAGCGTCGCGATTTCCGCTCCCTCTTCCCTACGGGCTGTGCCTGAATATTGCAGCCGCACCGTCTCCTCCTGCTGTACTCTGGGAGGGCTGCAGCTCCATCCACTGCCCTCCCTCCGCCTCGACTCACCAATCCTTCGCACCAAGATGTGCAGCGTACATTCGCTGTACAACGCGCACCGCTTTTATTCACTATATTTACATAAAGCACCTAGAAAAATGTTGTTTCCGTACCTTCAGGAGGTAAAATTATAATTTACGAAACGCATCCAGTATCTTTCCTGATGTTTCCTTTAAAGTAAACTTGTTTAGCCGGGGAAATTGCTCCTGAGTGATAGATGTATGACGTGACAATGAAATGCAGGTCCCGCCTGGTGGCAGTACCGCGTCAGGAGTGACCCTCAAGTGGCGTCTATTTTTCCTTCTCCCGCCGCCTGCGACCTTCGGTCACTGATAAGGTTCACTAATGTACTGAAACATGATGCAAATTAATCGTCACATCTGTCAGGTCTACGGGCAGAACATAATGAGCAAATAAATGGTGCATCGCTGGTGTAGGCTTTTTGTCCACTTTAGGTTACGATTGTTGTTGTTGCTGCTGTTGTTGTGGTCTTCAGTCCGCAGACTGATTTGATGCCGCTCTCCACGCTACCCTGTCCTGTGCAAGTCTCTTCATCTGAGAATACGTTCGGCAACCTACATCCTTTTGAATCTGCTTACTGTATTCGTCCCTTGGTCTCCCTCTACGATTGTTACCCCATACGCTTCCTTCTAATGCTAAGTTGACAATACCTTGATATCACAGAACGTATCCAACCAATCTATCGCTTCATTCGTCTGTAGCACCATATTTCAAAAGCTTCTATCATCTTTTTATCTGAACTCCTTATCGTCCACGTTTCACTCCCATACAATGCTACACTCCAGACAAATGCTTTCAGAAAGTACTTCCTAACATTTAAATTAATATTGGATGTTAACAAGTTTCTCTTCTCTAGACACGCTCTTCTTCCCATAGCCATTCTACATTTCATATCTTCTTTACTTCGGCCATCAGAAGTTATCTTGCTACCCAAATAACAAAATTCATCCACTACTTTTATTGTCTCTTACCTAATATAATTCCTTCAGCATCGCCTGATTTTCTGACATTTCATTCCATTAGCTTCGTTTTACTCTTGTTAATGTTCATCTTATATCTTCCTTTGAAGACACTGTCCATTCCATTCAGTTGCTCTTCCAGATCTTTCGCGGTCTCGACAGAATTACTATGTCATCGGCAAACCGCAATATTTTTATTTCTTCTCCCTGCACTTTAAGGCCCTCTCCAAATTTCTCCTTCCATTCTTTCACTGCCTGCTCAATGTACAGATTGAACAACATTGGGGAAAGGCTACAGCCCTGTCTTACTCCCTTCCCAACCTCTTCGTCCCTTTCTTGCCCTTCGACTCTAATAATCGGTCTGGTTTTGGTATACGTTGAATATAACTCTTCGCTCCCTATTTCTTACCGCTGCTATCTTCAGAATTTGGAAGAGTGTATCCCAGAGGTTACGGTAGTAACACTAAAAGTAGGCCTTCGAGATCGCCTTTTGGCAGCTCGAAGTTTAAATGAAATGAACGCCTTAACCGTTCACCTGAAACGAAAACCCCACATATTTTCAGAAAGATGTGCAAAAATAACTGCGATTTGTTAATGTCTGTCTGTCTGTAACGTGACTCACTTTTTAGACCTAACCGTTCTACAGATCGGCACCAAATTTTACAGACATTATTGTAGGTCGCCAGCGACCAGAACCTCGCTTTTCGAATATTTCGGACGAAAAATAGATTATTAACACAAAAACATGACAGTGCATGTTTTTTACAGATGGCGTTGAGCCCTTTTACTTTCTCTCTCTTTTCATTGGTTCTTTGCGAATTTTTATTTTGATAGTTTCATCGATCAGTTTTTTCGTTACAGAGGGCGTCAAACCCTCTGACCGAGCGCGATGAGCCACCGCGCCCGGCAGGTTTTGAACCACCGCCTAACACGTTCGTGCATCACAAAATAAATCGCCGCCCATCACGCTACGGCGAACAGCTCCGAGAGTAATTCGTAATTAATATAAAAAAGGAACAACTTCCTGGTGTTCTGCAAAACTTATTTATTGGGCACAAACCGGCTTTCGGCTTCTTAGGCCATCATCAGGTGACAACTGACTGTAGTATACACGTTTTCAAAGATGTTAAGATTTACAAAGAGATTATCACAGACAATCGATACTTCACAGGAAAGTTCATCGCAAGTACTTATTTATGAAAGTTATTAACATTTATATAAAAATATAATAAGTATGTGTAAAGAATCAAAACTAATATGATTATTTTTGTTGAAAAGGATGTTTCCAGCATCCACACAGCCATAAACATGCAGCTTTCCATTCCATGGTCCATCGCCTCATATCTGTTCCATTGTCTGTTTCTGCATTTCAATCAGAATTACAAACAATCAAACATATAGCATCCAGTAATGGCTATAGCCCTGCCCTTATTGACAGTACACTAAATAAGAAGAAAATGAGAAAAACCAGAACACTTTTATATGCAGGCCAACAAGAACAAGTTAGAAGTCAGAAAAACTGGCGTGTCATCCCATATTTAGGCAAAATTTCAGATCAAATTGGTAGAAAGTTAAAATCTCGAAATTACAGGCCTGCTTTTTACAATACAAACAACATTTCTAAGTATTTATTCAATAGTAAGGACAAAATTCAACCCCTATCACAGAGTGGTGTATACAAGATCACATACAAACATTGTGGGAAACTGTATGTTGGTCAGTCTGGTAGGGCTGTAGCTATTAGATTATCAGAACATGAGAGAAGCTGGAGGTTAAAAAAAGACAGATTCAACTTTTGCTAAACATCTGCTCAGAGAAGGCCAGGATTATGATGTAAACTGTGAGATCCTGCATCCCCTGAAGAAAAGCAGAAAGATGACACTACTGGAAATATTGGAAATCAATAAACATTTGGCTCAGGATGCCAGTTTAGTATTAAACGATCAGATTCAGTTCCCCTCTACACCTCTACTGAAATAAGTTTTATTTTCAACCTTTTCAACAAAAATATTCATATTAGTTTTGATTCTTTACACATACTTGTATTTTTTGTATAAATGTTAATAACTTTCATAAATAAGTACTTGCGATGAAAATTCCTGTGAAGTATCGATTGTCTGTGATAACATCTTCGTAAATCTTAAAATCTTTGAAAACATGTGTACAACAGTCAGTTGTCACCTGATGATGGCCTAAGAAGCCGAAAGCCGGTTTGTGACCTATAAATAAGTTTTGCAGAACATCAGGAAGTTGTTCCTTTTTTATATTATCATGTTCTGTCAAGTACCGACGGAAAAATCAATTAATTTTAATTCGTAATTCTCTTACTATCGATGGGAGATACTGATTGCTAACATGACATTTGTAAATACTAGATTACAATTGATTGTTCTAAGAACGACGTGTTTTTGACAATTGAATAACGTAGGGGAAATGCTACAACCCTGTCTTACTCCCTTCCCAACCTCTGCGACGCTTTCATGCCCTTCGACTCTAATAATTTCTGTCTGGTTTCTATGGTCTTTAATGCTACGAAACTAGTTGGTGTAGTAAGTAGCTGAAGCGACTGTCATCCAATTTGACTCATGTCTACAGTTGCGGATGTCCCACGACATACAATTTGTTGAGCAAACACGTTTTTATTTTCACTGTCTTTCATCAAATGCTCATATGACGGCAGTGTAAAAGCTACCGATGCTCTCCATATGTGAAATTTGGCAAAAGCTGTAGTTGGGGTCTATTTGTCAAAGAGCTGTACTAGAGTCGCCAAAGTGTCGCATACGATTCGCGAGCCGCGGTTTTGCGACCTCTGATCTACACGGTACAGATTCAGAATGGTTGACATTGAGCACGCCCAACAAGCTCCGTGCGATCAAGTCTTCGACAGCAGCTTGGAAAACGTCTCTTAGGCCATCTCGAAGGGACTCAGTCATCCTCTGTCGCCTGCGTATAGGCCATACATGGCTCACGCACGGCCATCTCTTACGTCGAGAGGACCCGCCAAACTGCCGTTGTGGCGCTCTGCTGACTGTGATGCACATCTTGGTGGACTGTCCACTTTTAGCTGCATTGCGGCGATCCTTTCGATTTTAGCTGACGACGCCTCCATGGCTGACTGTGTTTTAGATTTTATTCGCGCAGCTGGATTTTATCATAAGTTTTAATGGTGGATTCATATGCCTGATCTTCAGACATACACCGCTTATAGTTTTAATCTGTTGTCACTTTTGTCTTGTCAGTCCTATTTCCGACTGGCAGTTGTAGTATGTTCAGAATGGCTGGCTCGTCCATTATTATCCTAGTGATCAGCCAGCCAACAACACCTGCTGTGGTTTTAAGTATAGTTGATTATTTGTTCCACCTCTATTGTGGTTCCTTTTTCTTTTTATGTTGTAATTATGACCAACACTGTCTTCCGTATGTCTTGTGTACTGGTTGCAGGGTGCTTATTTTTAAAGATACATTAAACCCTGTGATATCTTAGCTGGGAACAGGGTACTGATGACCTGGTAGTTTAGTCCCCTTTAAACACCCAACCAACCATGTTGAGACGACTAGAAAATCACGTAACTGGTATACAAATGAATTGATTAGATCGTATCGCTGCGTAAGACAGTAGATAAGGTTGGTAAGTGCTGGCAGACGTGCCACGGCGGCGGACAGAGCCGTACTGTTTCGGCCACTAGCCCTGGCCACAGATGTCCGCCGGCCCAGCAGTGCGCGCTTCCCGTGTGAAACTCGCGAGCAACACATGCGCCACTCCAGGTCCCGTGGGACTCCGAAACCGGGTCTGCTCTGAGGGGCGAGGAACACATTTACACTGCGTTGTGGGAAGCACTGGCCTATTGTATTCTAAACATCCTGGCACCGAGAGACTCACCTTGTTTGAGGGAGAGTACTCTAATTATCCAAGCGTAGTACAAATGCTATAGCTGTACTTGTGATATACCTATGAGGAACAGTCTTGTCCAGAAGAATAACCAACAGGAACTATAAAGTGACCTCAAATATATCGTCTTTAACACTCCGATGCTGGCGCTGGATCTCGCAGATCCACTAGGTAGTGTTTCTGTGCCTACGCCTGCGGTGTTGTTTACCCCCCTCTCTTCTATCCTCCTGACTCGTACATTCACAACAGGCAGTAGTGTGTTTACTTCCACAAGAGCAACACCTTAGCGACAGAGGAGCGACGGATCTCACAGATACCTGCCGACGGCTGTTTCTTCAGCAGCTCGGATGGGAACTATTCGAAGATCAACTGGTAAAACGAAGCCTGCTTTCTAATGTACCTCGGACTCTGACTGCGCGCATTATTGAAATTCTGCCGCAAAATCGTAATGTTAGGTCTTGTTGGAGAGAGAGCCGACATTGTCGACACCAATCAAGGAAGAAGGAAGCATTGCAAAGCCTGTCTCAAAACTAGTACAATAAGACTGACGAAATCCTACGGACAGTGTCTGTGTCTTCAGCGCCGTGATTTTGTTTGCCGAGAAGGATGCGAATTGGCTGCTCCTCCAGAAAAACATGAAAACTTCTCTTATTTATTATATTTTTAGGTGTAAGTTTTTAGGATTTTGTGTGTCGTACACACCATGTAAAACATTTCCTGAACATTCTATTTTTCCAAGCGTAGAAATAATTCTGTAATAAAATTATTAAGAATAAGTATAGTTCTGGATAAATATAGTACATTACACGATCCTGGAGCTCATCCATAAGTGATTTTTTTTTAAAAAGAATTGTTAATTTGAGTGAATGGATTTCACAGATCCGGGGCCAGCATTCGTGCGAGTTTAGGGGCGCCAGCATCGGAGTGTTAATAACCAAGTTGTCGGAGGGAGGTTAAACCATAAGCTTCCTTCCTTCCTGCCTTCCTGCCTTCCTTCCTTTCTTGTATTCAGTTCTGGAGTAAACACGTGGCAGAAACTGCTCAGTATGTACGGAAATTACAGCCCAAGCACTTTTCGTGATTGTGGCAATGTAAAGGGTATCATCATTGTCAGTTGGCATTTGCGGGTATTGCTATCATCTGAAATGGAGAAAACTAAAACTGGCAATAAAACTTTTTCCGAGGAGTGTCTTTCTTATGACGGCAACGTCCTTAATTTTCGAATATTCCTCATACATCCTTTAACTCGTAAAACAATTTTCTTAATCATGAACTAATCGTTTATATGCAAATCTAATTCCCGTTACACTAATGCCCAAGTTTATCGCGTACTTTTCTTTAAGCACACTATCATTACATCGTGGTAGTATTTCTTGCAGTGATTTCAGGTTTTCGCTTATGAGAATCTGAGTGATCGTTATTCTCTCTCTTTCAGGTCCTCCACGCACAATTGTGCGGTTCGGGTTTTGCTCACTTTATTTGTGATTCACACTAGGAAGTTCGACCCTGCATCTCAAAATCGAGAATGGACTGTGGCAAAGTGCGCAGCGTGTTTTAGTTCCATGTTTCTGTACTGGGTGACACCAGCAGCCTGGCAAAGTCGGCAAACTTCCAGTACACTTACAATGGCGGCAAGTTCAAGTTTTGGCATGTGACGCTATCATATCAGACTGCCAGCTGATTTTATATGATCCTGTGTTGTTATTATATCATTTCTTTCAAAGGCATGTCCATTAACGGCAGGGTTGACACATTAATTAATGCCCTGAATTTGTATTATAAAGGATATCGATTAAAATATCTTTTAGTCAGCCCAAATGTAGTTTTTGTGTAGATGTTCGAAATCGTTCAATGAAAACGTCAGGATGGTTATTTTTGACAACAACACGGAAGATTTCTTTATCCGTCGCCAATTCGGTTCTAAAGACATGTTTGCCAGGAAACATTATACACAAATCTGTCTTTACTACTTATCCTTTACTTTCAAAAGCTGTTACATAACTTATTGATGGTGATAGAAATTGCAAAAATTGAAGTTGAATATCTATCGCATATCAGTGTCCTTTATTAGTTAAAACACCTCGATTATTTTCTTGAATTAGAAGAACTGTTCGTACGTGCTCCCACGTGCCCCCCCTTTCGAATTCACCGACGGAGGCGGCGCAATGTTTTGCACACTGGGCTCGTATTCTGGAGGACGGCGGTTCAAATTCGTCTACGGCTACCGAGATTTAGATTCCCTGTGATTTCCCTCAATTGTTCCAAGCAGCTGCCAGGATGGCCGCCTGAAATTTTGAACAGTATAGCAATGTTTTCCATGATGATGATTTCGTGTGGCATTATGGCCGTTACGACTCAACTGGGATCGTGTTCAGCTTGCCTGGTGCTTGTCTTTTTTATCTGACGCCACTTTGGCGACTTGCATGTCACTGATGATGGAATGATGATGATGATGATGATGATGATGACGATGATGACGATGACGGCAGAACACCATCCTCGAGCGAAGAAAACCTCGGACCCGATCGAGAATCGAACCCGGGCTCCCTGCGTGGCAACCCACGACGCTGTCAACTACGGAGGCGGAAATATTTTTTACATAGTGTCTTTAATGCAGAACTAACATATATTTTGTTCACTGTTGTTTGTTTCCCGTGTTCTTTGATCTTCCGTAGCGAAGCATTTCATCTCGAAATTCACGAAACGCGGGTAGTGGGTAATGGTTAATAAAGTTGGACAATCTTCCAAAGCTGCTTAAAAATAGACTTGCGCATAATAGTTCGCGATCGGGAGCGCTCACATTAGTTCGCGGCAGACTTTTAGTTCGTCCGCTCCCAGTGACGGCTGGGCGGCGTGGTTTGCGCATGCAGGTGGAGGGAGAAGTTCCCCCACCTAGCTGCTTCATGCGCTTGCTGCTTGAGCTGCTAACGATATCACACAAACCAACAGAAACAGTTTGTGGATAATTTCTCGCGTTTAAGTTTAGAGTTATCTGTATATCTTGGCATTATGGAATTTATTAGTCAGATATTGTAGAGTGCAGAATACTCCAAAGAAGAAATTTTGCAGCACTGAACTATTTAATCCAGCAGACAGACGCTAACCTCGAAATGGCTCTCATCAGCAGAAGGCAAACATGTGATTTTTTAATTCTATTCGCGACCTATCGCGCACATTTTAGTTCGCGACCTATCGCGCATATTTTAGTTCGCGACCTATCGCGCATATTTCAGTTCGCGACCTATCACGCATATTTTAGTTCGCGACCGGTAGCTCTCCTTTTAGTTCGCAGCTTGGCCGCGAAGAAGGTCGCTCTTTTTAGTTCGTCCGCTCGTTTTTGCTTTTGCTACCGCTACTAAAACTACAGCTGAGCTGCATCTGGCAACTGGCAGAAGGGAATCACGCGATTCTGCGTGCCTCGCGTCCTCTCGCTGTTTCCCGTCAGTGTTCGGAAAAGGAACGGACGAACAAAGAGGCGTGGGATCTGCGAACTAGTTCGCGTAGTTCGCCTATGGGAGCGCTCTTCCGAACTAGTTCGTTCAAATGTTTGTTAAGCTTATGGGACTTAACTACGGGGTCATCAGTCCCTAAACTTACAAACTATCTATCAACTAGCTTATCCTAAGGACGGCACAAATATCCATGCCCGAGGGGGGATTCGAACCCCCGACCGTAGTGGCCGTGCAGACCGTGACTGAAGCGCCTCAGTCCCCTCGGCCACCGCGGCCGGCTAGTTCGTTCGCGAACTACACAAGACTACTGCTTAAAAAGAGCGTAATAACCAAAGGCTATTCTCATTTATACCTATGTGTAGGCAATATCGTCTAAAAAGAACATTTGTCCTATAAAGCCTACTACATTTGTACTAAAGCAGACACGATCAGTGAACTTGTCACGAATAGCCCACTGAGCACCCCGAGAGGTGAGGCCAATATATTATGTACATATAGATTCATTACGTCTAACCCGTAAAATAGTGGCAAGGCAGAAAATAGTTTTAATTATGTCACGACAAGAAGAGCTGTCAGCATTTATGTCAAAGTTAGAAGCCGAAAATGTTGTTTGGGTGAGTTTGCGTCCTTCAGGAGCCGCTAGGACAGCGATAACTGATTGATTCGACCAGCGTGACCGTCTAGCCGCGCTCCGGAAATGGAACGCTGATATATTGTGCGGCATGCGGGCGGCTGCTCTTACGTCAATGACCCTGCCGCTGGTATTGAGGATTACTAATAGAGGCTTCCCGTGAAATATGGCTCTCGTCCCGCATAATGTGCCTACCGTAATGGAGTCATAGCTTTGATTTGATATAGCACGGCATCGAAATGAACCATCGCGACGCTAGGGAGTCAACCTGTGATAGAGGAACCCATGAAATAAATTACCATAAGCTACTGGCCTGTACTAATGAAAAACATACGCCAAGTTTTGCCGCGCAAAGCATTCTATCCTACTTGTTAATCGCAGTTAACTTCAGACACCACTTTGCCCTCCACCAGGCCGTTTTGTATACCTGCCGCCACCGCCAATCTTTCTATGCCATATGTTCGGACTCCCTTAGTGCCCTGCAGAGTCTTAAGGACCCTTTCTCGAACCATCCTCTCGTGTATCTGATCCAACGCTCCCTCCAGTTGCTAGCAGATGACAGCTGTCACGTTTCTTTCCTGTGGGTCCCTGTCCACGTGGGTGTGCCCGGGAATGAGACCGCCGACATAGCAGCCAAGGCAGCAGCTCTTTCGCCTCGCATGGCTACCTTTTGCGTCCCATCGGACGATGTTCAACGTGCTCTTCGCCGGAGTATCGTGTCGTCCTGGCACAGTGCGTGGTTCTCACTGTACGACAATAAATTGAGAACTGTAAAACCGATCCCGACCGCTTGGAGGACCTCCTCACGCCCCTCTCGGCGGGAGGAGGTCATCCTGGCCCGGTTGCAGATCGGTCACTGCCGTTTCAGCCACCGTCATTTGCTAACCGCCGATCCTGCACCGCTGTGCTCCTGCGGTGAGTTGCTGACGGTGCGACACGTTTTATTGTCTTGTGTTAATTTTAATCATCTCCGTGTAGCCCTTCACTTTCCGTCTACTCTGGAGGAAATTTTAGCTGATGACACACCGGCAGTGCTCGAGTTTTGCGTTTTATCAACTTGGCCAATTTATCAAAGGCTATGTAACCCTTTTGTTTTTTATCTTTTGTTTTTAGCCTTCTCTTAATATTCTAACTAGCAGTTACCAATTTTTTGAGATCTAGCGAATCTCTGTTCTTGTCTGGGCGCTAATGACCTTAGGAGTTGTTCTTTTAAGACAAATACGTCAATTAGTTACATTAGTTATAAGAAAATACACTGTACCCACTATCACCACAGTAGGTGCTGGCAATGATTTCCTTTTTTTTTTTTTTTTTTTTTTTTTTTTTTTTTTTTTTTTTTTTCCTTTAAGGCAGAGTTCAACTCGTTTACATTTATTTTAGGTTACCTGTGCCAATGTTTCACGTGTAATTGAATACAGATATTCAATTACCGCTGTCCTAAGTTCATTTATTGTCTTTTTCTTACTTTAACAAATGTTTTAGCCGCACCCCAAAGGTCGGGAGGACACAAATCTGTTGAGCGAGCGGGCCAGAGACCTTTTGTAATTATTCTGTCTCCAAAGACTTAATCTAAAAGTCGTAGGGATTGGTATGCTGTACGAGCAGTAGCATTGTCTTGCTAGAAAAATGATTGATTGATCTGCCGCGGAGGATTAGCCATGCGTACTGGGGCGCCGTGCTGCGATGCGCACGGCCGTTCGCCGTCGGGCGTTCGAGCCCTCCCGTCCTTCGGGCATGGGTGTTTGTGTTGTCATTAGGTTAGTTTACTTTAGTTTAAGTAGTTTGTAAGCTACGGACGAATAACCACGCAATTTACAAACAATGATTGATCTCATCTGCATTCAGCAGCGCAACAAGTGTATAAATTGTATGGGAACAATAGATTTCGGAGGTGGCAGTAGTTTCTACAAATATCGGCCCTATAATTCGCGCTCGTGTTATGACAACCCAAACCCCGAATTTCTTTGTGAACAATGGCGTTTCTCTTAAGGCATGCAGATTTTTGGATAACCAAATACGTGTCTTTTTAGAATTAATGTAGCCAGTTAGGTGAAACCAAGCCTCATCAGTGAAAAATGTTCAATCACTGAAACCATTAACAATATGCCATTCTTTTCGTATGGTCCATACAATGTAATTGTTGCACTGCAGAAATTTTGTATGGATACAGCCTCCGTTCTTTGTTTACGGTCTTAAGTGCTGGCGTACGAGAGGCCCGAAATGTCGTCGAGCTTCCGTTCTGTCAAAACCAGTTCGTGGTGCATCATGAACTGAAACTGTGGTACGGAATTTGCGACTTAATTCATGTTCAGTGTCGCGATGTGGACACCTCGACGTGGGAAATTGCAATCTAAATTGTCGTCTCACATGCTCCGTGAACTATCCTCCTTGCCCGGAAAATCTTTTCTCTGCAACAGTAAGCATTCACACTCCGCGTATACAAAAATAAGTTCAAATGTCTGTAAATCTATCGGACCAAACTGCATGGTCATCAGTCCGTAGCTTACAAACTACTTAAACTAACAAGGAAAGTACTTGGGCTCGAACAAACACAAATGCACCAAAATCGTGTGAGAGATGGTGTAAAGGTCCCTTAATGCACTGATGACAATCCCGCATCTACAAAACTCTGCAGTCGTCCGTTAGAGGCCTCTGCGTGTGCCATGCCATATTGCCGATTGCGCTGTCGGCGCCGCGGTGGAGTAGCCGAGCGGTCTAAAGCACCTCGTTGCGGAGCGCGCGGTTGCTCTCTGTGGAGGTTCGAGTCCTCCCTGGGGCATGGGTGTGTTTCTTTGTCTGTAGGCTAGTTTACCTAGGTTTAAGGAGCGGTTTCAATGCCGCCGCGACCAGCTTTGATGCTGCCGTTGTTGGTTCTGCTATTCTAAAGTTAGGAGCCGATTGTTTATATGCGGCGATCCGCTGCTTACCAGATCAGCTGCGCCACCGAGTTGAATCCTATGAACGATAGTGATATTTTAGTTCAATTTCTATTCATAGTCTCAAGTTGATTAAACTTTAAAGACTTTTCTCTGTGGCTAGTATCATAGATGCTGCTTAATTATTTTACGAGCTGATTGTATACACTCCATTTTCACCACGTTGTTCCTCTTCCACTGTCAAATTAATGCGAACCTACTCATTTTATTTCTAGTGTAATTGTTTTCATAGTTGTTATGGTCTTCCGTCCGGAGACTGGTTTGATGCAACTCTCCACCCTACTCTATCCTTAGCAAGTCTTTTCATCTCATCATAAGAACGGCAACCCACATCCATTGGAATCTGCTTAGTATAAGCGTCTCTTGGTCTCCCCCTGCGATGTTTTCCCCATACACTTCCCTCCAATGCTGAATTTTCGATTCCTCGATGTCTAAGAATGTCATACCAAGCGATCCCTTCTTGTAGTCAAGGCAATAAATTCCTTTCCTCACCAACTCTGTCCAGTACGTCTTAGTTATGCGATCTACCCACCTAATCTTCAGCATTCTTCTGTAGCACCACATTTAAAAACCTCTGTTCTTTTCCTGTCCGCATTGTTTATCGTCCATGTTTCACTCCCGTACAAGGCAACACTCCAGACAAATGCCTTCAGACAGGACGTCCTTACACTTAAATTAATATTCTATGTTAACAAATTTCTCTTTTCCAAAAATGCTTTTGTTCCCATTGCCATACTGCATTTTATATCCTCTGTACTGCGACCTTCGCATGTTATTTTACTACCCAAGTAACAAAACTCATCTACCACCTTCATTCTTTCGTTACATAATCTAATTCCTCCAGCATCGGCTGATTTTCTAAGACTGCATTCCATTATCTTTGTTTTGGTTTGTTAATGTTCATGTTATATGCACCTTTCAGGACACTGTCCATTCCGTTCAACTGCTCTTCCGGGTCCTTTGCTGTCTGACAGAATTACAATGTCATCAGCAAAACACAATGTTTTTATTTCTTCACCCTGAACTTTAATCCCTAGTCCAAATTTTCCCTTGCTTTCCTTTACCGCCTGCTCGATGTACAAATTGAATAACATCGGAGAAAGCTTCCCAACTAATGCTTCCCTTTCATGCCCTTCGAGTCTAATAACTGCGGTCTGGCCTTTCTACTAGTTGTAAATAACTCTCCTTTCCCTGTATTTTACCCCCTGCTGACTTCAGACTTTCGTAGTATAATTGGTGAAATTGTAAAAAGTGTGAAAGTATATCATCTATATCTATAAATGTGAATGTCTGTTCGGTGTACGTTTATCACGTCTGAACTAAAAGACATAAAGAGCTAAAAATTCGTACAGTTACTAATGTCTACCCGGGGAAGGCTTTAGGCACGGTTTTAGGGCGATCGGATAGCTATTATCTATATATATTAATGTGAATGTCTGTCCGGTGTACACGTTTCATGTCCGAACGATAAAACGCATAGACTTAAATATTTGTTATTAATTTATACCTGGGGAAGGTTTTAGGCAGGGTTTTATAGCGATCTGATAGATATTTAGTAATTTGTAGAATATAACGCGAAATGAGGAACAATAATTACTCTTTGAAAATTATATTTACTCTTTTGGAAATGGCTTTATTGGTTGCATTGTTGCTTGAGGGTTGATAATGATAAAACGGTGGAGCGATGGAAAGTTATGGGTGTATATAAAATTCTACGTGTGTGTGTGTGTGTGTGTGTGTGTGTGTGTGTGTTAATATTTCGCTCAGCAACGAAAACTACAGAATGCAGCAAACGAATGGTCTGAGTGTAATTGTTGTCTCAAGTCTGCCGTTGTACACCATAGTAGTTCCATGCCGATAGCTATAAGGGGGTGGTAGATATGGTGGTTGAAAGTCGTTGCCGCAGTGGAGTAGCCGAGCGGTCTAAAGCGTCTAGCTGCGGAGCGCGCGGTTCGACTCGTCCCTGGGGCATGGGTGTGTCTGTTGTCGTTAGGTTAGCTTACCTAGGTTTAATTAGTTTGTAAGCTACGGACTGATGACCACGCAGTTTGGTCCGATAGATTTACAAACATTTGAACATTTTGAAAGTCGTCTAAACTGAAGACCAGCTTTGACGTTTCGACTCTATAGCAAGGAGGTTACATACAGCGAAACGTGATGTCACAGACCATATCTTTGGTCTATGCGGGCTACAATGTCTTCAGCTCTTTCTCTGTAAGGATAAGCATGCGAATAAGGAAATATAAGAATGAATAAATAAATAAAGCCGTACAAACGAAATTTCTTTTAATACATCTCCGTAAAAAAAGGTATTTCATTTCATCATTCAAAACCAGTCTCATAGCACACTACTGAAAAATAACTTATCTATCACAATCAACCAACACGCGAGCGGAGCCGCGGGTTTAAGCTAGTAGATTAATAAAATCGATAGGGTTTATTTTTAAAAGATTAGCCCTCCCCAGAAGCAAATGGTGGCTGTAGCACTGGATGAGCCGCCCTTGATAGCGCGAGTATCGGGCCGATGTCCGGCGTTAGTGGCGGTTGTGGCGCCGTGTTTTTTGGCAGCCGGAGCAGAAAAAGCGTGTCCGGTGGCTGTGGCGGCGGCTGAGGCTGTGAGTCACCTCCCATGCCGAGCCCAGCTCGCTGTCTGCTCGCCAGGCGCGCTCTGCCAGCCGAGCGCAGGGGTCGCCACACATCGCGATTCTCACTCTGTGCCGGAAAAGGGATATGCAGGACGGCGTCGACACTCACTTCCGCAAAGATGCAAAAATAGCTACTACAATTCGGAACTGCTCATTGCATTACTGCTCTTCACCTTTCATTCACTACGCGCTACAGTTTGAAAAACTCGTTCTCCTTTAAACCCATCTCCTCTCTTCTCCTCATCCGCCTTCTACCACCATGAATCAATCTTATTTTTGCCACGTAATTTGACAAATGACCCACAAAATCGAGATTCCTTGTCAAAAACTGTCGTTACAATAGCGATTGTACCTGCACTACAGCGAACGTCGGCTTACCAGACTTCCAGGTCCCGGAAATTCAGTTTGGAATGATACTTTGTATCTTAATAGTATACAAGAGTGTCCACTCAACCAAGTTTTAAGCCGGCCACGGTGGCCGAGGGTACTGCGGCGCTCCAGTCACGGTCTGCACGGCCACTGCGGTCGGTGGTTCGAATCCCCCTCGGGCATGGATATTTGTGCCGTCCTTAGTCTTAGCTAGTTCATAAGTAGTTTGTAAGCTTAGGGACTGGTGACCCCGTAGTTAAGTCCCATAAGTTCTACAAACATTAAGAACCAAGTTTTAAAGAGCACTACCCAAAAATTCCGAGAAAGAGAGCTCTACAGTTTAAACGCAACCTATATATATCTTGTGTCCTTTATTTTTGGGATAACTTCTTTCATTTGCTAAATTTTCTAAGTATTGGTGACGCGATGCTCCTTGCAACTTCTATATCTTGACTTGTAACCAGGCACAGAACAGGAAGGCATCGTCAATTGAGTTTAGGAGACTGCCATTCCACTATCCCTTTCAATCGAAACTTTTTCTTGGTATTCATGTCTTTCCGTTAAATTTAATATCGAACACTACTTTATATAAAACCCGAAATATCCACAAATCTTCAACTAACCACACGATATAGCGTTTATAAACATGAACACAACAGCGCGCAAAACGATCGCAGCGCTGCGCAGTGGGGCAATCCCTATTCAGCCAAAGTTATCGGAGATGAGAGATCACACTTTCTACTTCTATACGTTATGGAAGTACTGTAAAACACAATTTTTTTTTACTTCCAAATATTTTGCCCCTTGTCTGAACATACTTGAACACAAATACTAAGCAATATACCAAACCCTCGCCCAACCTTTGCAAAGTACATTAAAACAAGAAAATTTTAAGAAGCCACGGAAACGCAAAATTCATCATCATATGATTGAGATGGGCGACATCAGGGTTTTCTATTTTAGCGAACGACGTCTGCGTCCGGTTTGATGCACATTTATCCGTCTGCAACATACTTAGGTTCTAGAACTCCAGGCTCGGCACGGTCTGTTGATTGTCGCAAATAATGTTCGTCGTCTGATCGACACGCGAGCCTCTGACGGACACCCACTCAGTGCAGTCGATTTTGCCGTCTATCTTGTAAACGGGGCTTCACCATACAGCTGCTCTTCTGTCACTGATAGTCTTGAACTTTGTCACAGAGTAAGAACACGCCCAAAGGATGGAAAACATTACTGCAATGATATAACCGAAAAATGGTTCATTGCTACTGCGAAAAGTTTTTTTAAAATAATCTTCGACTTGCGTATCTAATAATTATTTACCTTCTCGGAAACAGATTTAGCTCACCCTTCCCCCCCTCCCCCTTTTCCTCTTGTTACCTTTGTCTTCTGTTCGAACTGCAATACTTTTTTCCTTGAATGTTTTCAGTCAGACTGCGTATCGCGTGAGTTTACGAGTTCCCACACCACTCAGTTTTTTATAGGCGCGTAATTGCAGTCTGATATATTGTTTGCGTTGGGGCGTGCACTTTTTATTCTCTGCCCACATTCATTTGCAGTCGAGGAAATGAAACGCGCCGTGTTGCGACTACCCGATAAATTAGAAAGGCGTTATTAAAGCGGAACACTACCCAAAGGCGGCATATTTCGCGAGGTTTCCCTCAAAGAATTCCCATTATACTCTGCTTGCAAAATTTCGTTGTGGATTAATAATGACACAGTGTATCCAGCATACACCCTTTATCTCCGTGAAAGATATCGTACGTGGGCCAGACCAAGCATGTTTAGGGCGGAATAAACTCAAACTCTTTATATACTCGTATGTAGACAGAAGGTGCACCTAGAATACTGTTATGCACTGTTGATGAGATTGTGTTCAAGTTGTTATAAGCTCTATTAAACAAATGAGATTTTATAAACACAAAGCTATTAACAAGAGAGTGTAAAATAAAACAGTGTTCTCACTGTAATAATTATTCGAACCCCGTCCTCGAAACAAACCTTGCACTTGGAATTTATTTCACTACGGAACATTCTTAGAAACATCACAATTTGCATCGTCTGATGTGAAAGTTTGCTCTACTGGAGAAAAGTAGATAGGCAGTTTTAGCACTGATTTTTTTAACGCAGTGCTCTGTTACGAGAATTTACAGACTTTTATATTCTGTGAATGTTCCTATCCGTGATTGGACTTAACAAATGAAAGATGTCTAGGAGAGAGTGACTTAAAAGTTTTTTTTTCCTCGTACGTTTCATTCCTTTTTCTTAAGAGGGAGGGCGGGATACTAGGAGAAAGGTTGATGTACACTATTCAAGGTTAAATCTAACTTTGGCACAAATGGGGGTGAATTATTTTACTAGAAAAGTCTGTCACTTACCAAATAACATCAGATGACTCACGATAGCCAATCAGTTTATAAAAACGAAAGAATTCCTGAATGACAACACGTACTCAGTAGATGAATTTTTACATAGAAATTTACAAAAAAATAAAGATCAAAAATTGTATTCATGGAATGTTATCTTTTACGAAACTGACACGTTCCACATCATTATGAAATATCGTATACCTTATCTAAGGAACAATTATTAATTTAACCTTACAAAATGATGAAAGGGAAGAAGCTTACGGCTTACTACTTCTCATATGTTCATGCAGTACAACTACGGCATTTGGCATGACATTACAATTTATTTCTACGCTACTAATTGTATAGGCCTACTAATTGTTCAAAAATGTTCAAATGTTCTAAAGCTATGAGATTTAACTTCTTTGGTTATTAGTCACTAGACTTATAAACTACTTAAACTTACCTGAGGACAACACACACACACACACACACACACACACACACACACACACACACACACACACACACACACACACACACACAGAGGAAGGACACGAAACTCCGACGGCGAGCAACCACCCGCGTCGCGGCAATGTATACTAATTGTATTCGCGAGATATTTTACAGACAATATGAACATGTAGCACTGAATTTTCCTTCGGAATTATAGTACGACACATACGAATTACGATCTCATAAACAATAATGTGATGCCTGGAACAACCGCTCCATCATATATCAGGTTTCAATTTATAATACCTTTACTACTGCTAACTCTATTCGCAACATACTTCGCATACAAATATCCTCTGTTTGTACGTGGAAAACTATATTATTGTAAGACACATTGTTCACGAGATACGTCATAAGGATTGAGCTGCGTGAGAGCGTAACTACAACGCGAAATTCGCTTCAGATACACGTGAACTGCAAAGAGTTGCGCTAAATATTATGGGCAGAAGGGGGAAAATGAAAATGAACTTACATGACAACGGAATAATTAATACTTACTCGGACAACGCCAGGTACCAGGGGTAGTTGTCAACGAATGTGGCAAAGGGCAGCGGAAGACTCCACTTCATTTCAGTACTGGTTACAAGAAACCACTGATGAGTGGAAACCATCCGCTACCATATCCTTATTATGGATTCGAGATGTCACTGCTTCCTCATGTGGACCTCTGTTCAGCGACCGTCTTATTGGTCTAGCAGATGCACCTGTTTTGCAAAATACCGCAGGCGCCTTAAGTCTACAGCCAGAACATTTTCCAAACTATCGATATACCACTGTGTCTGACTGGTGATTTGAACAACAGTTAACAGTCGTTACAGTGATTTTCTGGCCCCTGAGAAAACGTGAACGTGATCCTGTAGAGCGTACCTGGCTGTATGTATGCGCATCTTAATGCCGGTTACACCCAACCTTCATAGGTTATAGTTGCTGACCCCCCCCCATCCCCCTACCTTACTGTCACGGTAGCAATAAATCCAACCAAAAACAAAGTAGATAGCACAGATGGTCGCAGTGAACGACCCTCTTCCTTCAGGAACCGAGTGAGATGGAGCCTGTAGTGCGCCATGGACACTTAGGATGGTACTTTAAGTCTCCGTATAGCCGTCCAAGTTAGAGTTTTCATGGTTCCCCTACATAGTTTGAAGAAAATATCTGGATGGTTTCCTCTAAGGGACACCGTCATTTTCTTGCCCATTTCCCTATCCGGCTCCAATGACATGCTCATCGACGGGCGCGTAACAGTAATGATTATTTTCTCTCTTCATTCAGGAACTCACATTGAGGGGGAGGGGAGCTTCCCATAGCTTTTGCTGAGACATTTTGCTTCACCTTGGCACATTTACTGCTCGCTGCTAAATAGGTATAACGTTTAGAAAGACCAGCAACTCATACAGATTGTCACTATGAAAATATAGTTTAAATACTGTTGAAATTGTCATACATCGAATAATAATTCTGAGTGGTTTAACAGCCAGGTGCAACATCGGTGACTTTGTAATTCACTCGAATGATCCTACCGGGGGAAAGCAGAATCCGGATCAGGTTTTGATGTCGGAGAATCTTCACGTCACTGAGAGGTAACAGGATGAGGTGGCGGAAACACCCAGGCCTCGCTTCGGGAGGAAGTCGGTTCAAACTCGCCTCAGTTTTCCTCGATTTTCCTAAATAACTCCACGCAAATGGCGGAATGATTCCGCTCAATGGGGATGGCCAATTTTCTTGCCTATCGCTGAGAAAAACTATTGGAGCATTTGCTTAGTCTCTAATGACCACCATGACGACGGTACGATAAACCGTAATCGTGCTTATTCCTTCCACGGAGAGGTGAAGGCTAACATAAAGGCATACTGGACCTCTCTGTTTACAGGTATGCGCTATGACTAGACGGACAGGTTATAGGCCCGGTAGTTCACGTACCTCTCGTAATTCTGACAGAATATATTTGGTGTTTCCACTTATTTACACACGGTTCGCTTCGTACGATAGCTGTAAATTCGTATAGCACCCGTCCAGAAGACGATTCCAGACAATGTGCTGACATAGAGCAGGGAATGGAGATTGAGCCTGAACATAAACAAGTGTACAGTGCTGTGTCTACATAGAAGAAAGAAAAGCAAGAAAAAAAATATCCTTTATTGAAACTTCCTGGCAGATTTAAAATTGTGTGCCGGAACCGGGACTCGAACCTGGGACCTTTCACTTTGCAGCGGAGTGTGCGCTGATACGAAACTTCCTGGCAGGAGTATATCAGCACACACTCCGCTGCAGAGTGAAAATTTCATTCTGGAAACATCCCTTAGGCTGTGGCTAAGCCATGTCTCCACCATATCCTTTCTTCCAGGAATGCTAGTCTTGCAAGTTTTGCAGGAGAGCTTTGGAAAGTAGGAGGCGAGGTACTGGCAGAAGTAAAGTGGTGAGGCGGCATTGTGAGTCGTGTCGGGATAGCTGAGTCGGTAGAGCGCTTGCCCGCGAAATGCAAAGGTCCCAGGTTCGAGTCCTGGTTCCGCCAGGTTCTGCCAGGAAGTTTCATATCAGCGCACACTCCGCTGCAGAGTGAAAGTGTCATTCATATCCTTTATTGAATAACTACGCGATGGCAGGACAAGTGTTACAAGCAGTGAAATACCTGAAAATACACATAAGGAGCGATCTGAAATGGAACGTATATATAAACTTAATCGTGTGTAAGGCAGATAGAGATGAGGAAACTCCAGTAGCATACGCTGCAAGTGTGTTCTGTACCGCGGTATGGGCTTCTGTCATTGTTTCGAGAGAGTTATTGTTGAGTCAGCCGATATATGCTTCTTCCTATGTATATCTTGCGAAACGACCACAGCGACCAAATTAGAGACTGGCATAGGAGGAGGAAGTGTGAATGGTTCACAGAATGCCCCCGCCGTGAGATGGTTTGCGGAGTGGTCTGGATGGGGGTGTAGAATATTAATGTAAGCGTTGAGCCCCGTTATCGGCTAGACGAGAACTGGTCGCGAATGAATGGCTTAGATATGAGAACCGCATGGAACTTGTCCAGGTTGACAGGAAAGAAGCGTGGAGCCGTGTGGTGGGACCCTTGCCGCGTCCTGGCGCCTGTCCGCCAGACGGATTTCACGCCGCCTGCCCGCAGCTCGTTACGAAGATGGCGCAAAAAGCGCTGCCGGCCACGGCCAGCAGTATAGGCGCCACACAACGTGTAGCGCGCTCCGACACACCGTACCCTCCCAGTCTATACTGAGGCGCTGTGCTTGCTTTCGCGAAGAGCACATCCAGCAGTCTGCAATAATGATTCCCATGATCGCTGTAACTTGTTTGAGACGAATGCTGGTTTCGTTCTTTAAACGATAATACCACTGCTTTCTACCCGATATTTCGTCGTGCCTCGGCACTATCGACACTGACGTGACGCGATGTTAGCCTGTAGTTTTATTTATTTCCAAACCATTCTCATAATACACAAGTTACCAATCACGTCTATGTAATAGCACGCATTTGTCATGTTACGTATGTTACAGCGTGTTTAAACTTTCTTCATCGAGTGGATTCCCTGTACTCACTTTCGTAGCAGATCACATCGCTCAAAGTACACGTCGTGTTTTTCCACTGTATTCAATTTTTAAAACAACAGCCAAGATCGCTTGTTCCTTTTCCACTTAGGTAACAGCCGCGGCGGAGTGGCCGAGCGGATTGAGACGCCATGCTCCGATGCGCGAGGCCGCTCCGCGTCGGGGGTTCGTATCCTCCCTCGGGCATGGATGTTTGTGATGTCTTTAGTATAAGGTAGTTTATAAGTAGTTTGTAAATTTAGGTATTGATGACCCCGTAGTTAAGTCCCATAAGCTTGAAAAAACATTGTTGAACTTAGAAAACAGGTTATGAAAATTGGAAAAGGTGACAGTCAGTATATCACTAGAGAGAAGAAAATGGCAACAAGTTCAATCATTTCAATATTTTGGATGTTTTATAACTTTCAATGGAAGGTATACAGAAGTGAAACGCAGAATATACGTGGGAAAGAAAGCGTTTGGGAGAGTGAAAGATTTACTGACAGCCAGGAACATACCCATTAATCTCCGGAAGAAGTTTGTATAGAGCGTGGTGTCTTATGGACCTGAAACATGGACAGTTAGAAAAAAAGAAAATAATATATATTTAGAGAGTTTAGAGAGGGAAAGAAAGCTTTTGGGGGAGTGAAAGATGTACTGACAGCCACGAGCATACCCATTAATCTCCGGAAGAAGTTCACCAAATGTTACCTGTCTCAGGACAGATTTACTGAAAGAAGAAGAAGAACAGGTTATACTTCCATCATCGGATCTGACTTTAGCATATGCCACATCACACAGGAAACGGCATTCTTATTACATTTTTCGTCAATATGATGACTGTCATGCCATTATACAAATAAAATGTTTCTCACATATTGCCACAGTGTGATGGGGTCATACTGACCCCAAACAAAAACTGAGTACTGTAAACATGGAGAAACGAGTTATTTAAATAAAATAGAATTTACAATCTTGGCTGTTGTTATACATAATACATCTATTGATCAGCTCGCCCCGAAATTAACGATTTTTATATAAAACACAGTTACGTCCTAAAATAACCAGGAAACTCTTTGAAAATCATCTGGAAACGAATAATCATAAAAGTAACTCTTTCATCACTAAGAAATGTGATTAATGTGCAGGTGGGCCCTTCAAACCTGTAATATGTACAAAGCAAAAAGAAGTTAAATTATATGTGCAGTTTCACGAAAAATTCATTTGACGGACTTTAGTAATGCATTGCGACTAGTATTCTCAAATGTTTTCAAATCAACCCCCCTCCCCCCCCCCCCCCCACCACCACCACCACACACACATGCCCGGGAGTGGGCTCGAACCTCCGGCGGGAGCAGTCTGTGTCCCTGACAAGGCGTGTAGAAAGCTCAGCTATTCCCGTGGGGCGACTAATCGTTTCCGGGCCGGTAAGGATGAATGTCGGAGTAACAAATGGGACAAACAACTACGCCATGGGGGTTTAATATTAGCAGTTATCGAAGTAAAAGTTCATTGTTCTAGAAATGCTCGCCTAGTCTATACTGACGACCTGCGAGTTGGCTTTACCGAATCTTCTACAAGTGAGCTTCAGGGAGAATTCATAGTCTTTGGGTTATAGTCTGTCAGATTTGCTTACTTTTTTCCGATGAGATCATGTCGAGTTTTTGCAGTACCATTAGCTAGGAAATAAGTGTATATCATATCAAAAGGCACCACTTTCCAGAGAACTGTTAACAGTAGACGAAACACTAATGCTCGTGTTTGACCTTGGCCGTAATTGGCTAAATGTTAGGCCAGCTTTGGAAGTCGATCGATCGTGATTCCGACTGCATCAGACGACTCAAGGGAACTCAAGGATATTTGATAGTGTTGCTAGTATATCGTGTTGGAAGTCAGTGTTTGACAATAATTAACGTCGTGATCTTGTGGTAAGGAAAACCGACAAGAATTGGTTTTTTCTTTAGACAATTAAATTTTGATGCCGTTGTGTTATTGCGGTGCTTCAAGGAGGTGAGATTGAGGGGCCCGTAATGCAAGGCTATAGGAACGGGAGAGGATAGAGGTGAAAAGAAAGAAGGGTAAGGGGACGTGGAAGACAAAACACACAGAACAGAGGAAGGGAGAGAGAAAGAGGGTGGGGAAAGCAGACATCGTTAAGAGGCTTGTAATGGCCGCTGTAACGGCCTGTCCTCACGCGTCATACCACATCTGTTATCAGTTTAGATACGGTGCGTGGGCCGTTGCAGATATGAAAGCACGGTGAGGTACACAGGCCACTAGCTAAGCAAACCCAGTGCATGCTCGTAAACGACAGCTCTAGCCGGTGGTAATATTTATACATCTACTTTCCACCGTCGGTAAAGAGTTATTAAGGAGGTTAATTGCTTCGTCTACTCCTGTTACCGGTATTACTGTTACTAATTATATTTATAAAAATGTGGCCGAAAAATGTTGATTTGAAACAGTGTTCAGTTTATTTTCCTGAAAAAGGTATTGTCTAAAAATTATTTCCGATTTGACCTTAATTTAAAGTTTCATAGCAAATAATTATCTGTTCTGTTACAGCGGGCATAAACCTAATTCAGGACAGTCAGCAGATACAGGCCTCATGATGTCTCCGCTCTTACTTCCACGTATGTTGTGTATCTAGCTGGTATTTTACCTCGTATTCAGCTGTTCCGTACAGCGATGTATCTCTTGACATTTTTCTTTAGCCAATATTGTCACTGGCATTGCTAACCTTAGCTTCATATTCAATCTCGATCATAGCATCGAAAATGTGCTTTCACTTGTCACGTTGTTGCAAACTCAATTTAACCGTGATATGTTACAAATTTAACAGCAGTTTATACAAGGAAGACGTAAGGGATTGAAGTAAACCGTCTTGAGCTTTCTACTTTCTTTTTTGTTTCCTCAAAGCATACGGGAGAGTCGAAACAAAATTACTGATGTGTCGGCTACAGGGAATGTAACAGCAGCCGGTACACTGTAGTTTCAGTAACTAGCTATAGTATTTTATGGCAAAATATTGGTACTTAAGTAGCCACACTATGACTCGTTGTAACAATTTCCAGACCGATAACTATAATCTACAATGTATCCCGACGTCTGCTGCTCCTGTAAGATGGACAAACGATCTGCAACACATGAAAATTTTTGCCGGACCGGGACTCGAACCCGGGTCTCCCGCATTTCGCAAAAAAAAAAAAAAAAAAAAAAAAAAAAAAAAAAAAAAAAAAAAAAAAAAAACAGAAGACCCGGGTTCGAGTCCCGGTCCGGCACAAATTTTCATGTATCGCAGATCGTTTGTCCATCTTATAGGAGCAGCAGACGTCGGGAAAATTCGTGATTTGCGAAGCATATACACGGATATATTTATCTCTGCTGCGGATCACCGCCAACGTCTGTTCCCTTGGAACAGACATAATAATAATATACAATGCGATTGCGATTTCGTACTTATATCCACTTATTAAGATAACAGATCTGCACAGCAAATTAGGATCCTCTATTAAGTTAATATCGGAACTTATCTTATACCCTGCTGACATTTTGATTTTCAGTGCTGTAACGTCACCTCACATGGAAGCTGGGTTTCTTCCTTCAACTGTACCACGAAAAGAGAAAATGTACTCTTAACGTCCTATTGACTACGAGGACATTGATGTGAACCCAACCTCGATTGGGGCAAGGATAAGGAAGTAAATGTATCGCGTTCATTACAAAATACTCTTGGTGACATTCTGCGTAGTCGATTTTTGGAGATTATGGCATGGCCTGTGGTTTACTACATTACTTATTTTATTTTGTTGCTACTATATAAGAGTTCTAAGGAAAATATTTAAAAAAATGCAAAGTAGGGTCTCTTGTCTGTTATTAATGATTGGGTCACTGTCGGTCCCCCATACTTACTCTACCAACAGTACAATTGTCCAGAGTTAATGAGGATGGATTACTGTGCTTCTGTGATATTGCAGCAACCGTTCATGACATGTTTCGTTTTCTGTTGGTTGATAATCCCATATTGCTTACTGGGCTTCTTTATTTTCCCTAATGTTCATGCGACTAAATGCCATCAGTATAAATGCATATCCACAGATTTACAAAAGAGCGCTCCTCTGCTGAACAGATTTGCAACCCTTCAAATGTTCAAATGTTTGTAAAGTCTATGGGACTTAACTACGGGGTCATCAGTCCATAAACTTACAAAACTACTTATCAACTACCTTATACTAAGGACGGCACAAATATCCATGCCCGAGGGGGGATTCGAACCCCCGACCGTAGTGGCCGTGCTGACCGTGACTGGAGCGCCTCAGTCACCTCGGCCATTTGCAACCCTCATAACCTACAAAGCAACATAAAGAAAACGCCAGTGCATTTTAATGCTTACATCTTCTTTTATATGTAGTCCGTCTGCAGCATTTCTCCCATT
Organism: Locusta migratoria; assembly: GCA_026315105.1. Classification (NCBI taxonomy): domain Eukaryota; kingdom Metazoa; phylum Arthropoda; class Insecta; order Orthoptera; family Acrididae; genus Locusta; species Locusta migratoria. Next base: position 136,741,611 of record CM048745.1, read on the forward strand.
CTTACACTAGTATGTACCTCATCCATTGTCATTCTCCCAAGCTTTAACAATTTTACACGGATATCTAGTTCAGTCAAGGCACGGTTACTTAATAACTATGCATTTGTTATCACGCAATGTTCTATTTAAGATTATAATTTCAATCTGATATTGTTTTCACAAAAGAATTGACACGCAGCTCTTAATTCAAAAAAATTAATTTATTTTTTCTTTGTTTTCAGGTAAGATGCTGGTGCCTTGGATGGTGGTTTTCTTTCTTTAGCGTAGCGGTATTCCAGTAAGTAGTCTAAATTTCGCTCCAGATGCTTGTAGGTATAATATTAAACCTTTTCTGCCTAGTGCTGAGCATGTTTTACTATGCAGTCCACGGATTTGAACGTTACGTGGAATACTAATTGGAAACGTTATGAAAGTAACTCCACGAACCGGTTTAGATCACTGCACATCCGTCGTTGAGAGAAAATAAAGATTCAGTTGTCCGTCCGGCCGTTCATCTTTAGGATTGTCGTAAATTTCTTAAACTGGTTTGGGTAAATGCCAGAATGGTTTATTTGAAACCAATAGAGACGCCCCTCTTCATTAATCCAAGCTTGAATCCCGTCTGTGATAACCTCGTGTCCGATGGGGTATTGGCTTAGAAACAAGGTTTAGGTCACGACGTAGGGTCCGTTTAAGATCAGGTGGAATCATTACAATATTGGATATTAAGAATATATGTTTTGAGGGCTGATCCTAGTGGCCATTCTAAACAAAAATCTTTTTAACCGATTCCGGGCAAACCAATGAAAGTAACTAGGAACCAGAATAGTGCAGGTAACAGTAAATTAATATACTGTTGTTATGGTTTGTTTAATTGTGTAAAATTCCTCTCAGATGATGTTCACACAGTACACCGTCTACTTCAATGCATTTTACTGCTCTTGTCGAAATGTGTTGTGTTGCCGATCGGAACTCAGTTCTGCAACACAAGAGAACTGCGATCGATAGGATACAAAACGAAATCAAACGAAATGCATCACAGGGTTTTAGTGACTTCCATGACCGTTTTCGGTGGAAATTGTTTGACAATGTACCATGCAGCCCGAACTTACATCCCTCTAATGTTCTTCTGTTTGCTCACACGATCCGTTAGCTTCTGATGATAGTATTTTGCGCAGACAACGAGCTGTAGATCAGAGTAGAGAATTTGCTGGAAGGACTGGCACTCACCTGGTATGACGAGGGTGTGTGTGTGTGTGTGGGGGGGGGGGGGGGGGGTGTTCTGAGGGGGCGTATCAGGCTACAACAGTTCTCTCTCGAGTCGGAGCAGCGACTATATACAGAATTGGAAGGTATAACTTCTTTTTCTGCACTTATCTTCCTCCTTCCCAAATTGGGCCAATTATGGGTCGGAATGCACCATATTTTTATTGATGTCAAAGCAACATATGATAGGGTAGACAGAGAGCAATTAGCCTATATAAAGTTTTAAATGAAATGGGTATTCACCACGCCCCCCCCCCCCCAAATACTAATAAAATAGGGTAGTAAGAATGACAATGAGAGGAACACAAGTCAGGAGGAAAACTGGAGAAATGTTGTTCAATATATTTTGAATGGGGTAACGCAAGGAGACGTACTGTCATGTCTCCTATTTAATGCCGCCTTAGAGAAGGTGATCAGAGAATCTAACATCTATAATAGGGGAACGATTTACCATAAATCAGTGCAAATACTATGCGGATGACGTCGACGTAATAGCAAGAACTTTGACGGCAATGGAGGAGACATTCACCGCTCTTGATAAACAGATAAGTATTTACTTATGCCTCTGAAACCTTAACTCTAACAGTCAAATATTCCGAAGCGCTGCATGCATTTGAAGGATACTCCGGAAAAATCATTGGAGGGTGTACCTAAATGTTTCAAATAAAATCGTTTTTCACTGTGGTTTCCATTTCGCATCGTAGACTCTTCACGCTTGAATTAGTTCACGCCTGCAGCTAGGCAACCGAGTAAACAGATTTGCAAAGCAGACCTCTGTCGCGCCTTCCCATAGAACACTTGTCAACGAATTGTATGCTAGTATTTACATTCGTCATTACATAAATTGTATCCATACTGAGAACCTGGAAATTGCTTAAAGACGTGGAATGACGCTGAATCCATGATTTATGTCTTGTGTCTGGCATATTTTCCCACCTGGAGAGCGATCGTACAATTTTAATACGTAAACTTTATTTAAAGAATTTTTAGGCCTTAATCGCAAGTAATTAATTACTGCAATTACTGTTGTCACCTATGAAAATCGTCATCATCAAATTTTCACAAATGATTATTATACGGACACTTTTGGGGTTTTGTATAACAAGTCTCTCGTCATATTTCTTTTTAACATGACGAGAGACATATTGTACAAAGCCCCAAAAGTTCCCATATTATGATCGTTAAAAATACTCTGAATCAACGATTTTATGGTTGAAACCGGTAATCAAAATAATTACGTGCGATCAAGGGCTAAAACGCCTTTAAATGTCTTGTACGTTTATAAATAAAGAACAGTCTAGAGTGCAAAAATTTATTTTTTTCCGACTAGTTTCGGTCTTCTCTTAGACCAGCTACACAACATCAATGGAGCTATATTTGCTGGGGATGGTCTAAGAGAAGACCGAAACTAGTCGGAAAAAAATAAAATTTTCCTCTCTAGGCTGTTCTTTATATATAAATTTAAAGAGTGCTGTTGCCCAATAAATGAAACAGAAATGTTTCCAAAAATATGTCTTGTACGTTATTTGCAGTCGTCCTTACAAATCTTGGTGGCACTTACGAATAATCAAAAGTTTTTAAAGCTTATGGGACATAACTGCGGGGTCATCAGTCCCTAAACTTGCAAACTACTTGTAAACTACCTTATACTAACGACGGCAAACATCCATGCCCGAGGGGCGATTAGAGCCCCCGACGGCGAACGGCCTCGCGCATCGCAGCATAGCCTCAATGCGCTCGGCCACTCCGCCGCGCGGCGCGAATAATCCTCTAATATATAAAGCAGAGTGTCCGTGTTGCATACAAATCTACAGTTTTGTTCCAATCTTTATGAAATTTTGTACACGTAAGCTTCAATCCATGAGGACGGTCGCCGTAAGTGTAAGAATCACATACGATATATAGTTCACGAGATATGACGCCATAAACAATGAGATGCGCGAAAAACTGCTGCATTTTGCGACAATGCTGCTCATTTTCTCCTAAACCATTGGACCGATTTCAACCAAATTTGGTACACACATTCCTTACCGTGAGGCAACAATTGCTGCATGGTTAAGAATCACATATGGCACATGGTTCAAAAGATATTACGTCATAACCAATAGAAATCGCAAAAAATGCCATATAATGCGGCGAGACTTTCGAAATACACTGTATGAGAATGACAGTCCTTAGCGACTTGCAACGAACTTTAAACATAATTTCAAACCTTTATTAAACTTTTTCTCGCTGGAAACCATAGTAAAATGATGAAAGGAAAAAAGTTTCTCGCTTACTACCTTTCGCTGTTTATGGAGTAAAACTACGGGTCTCGGTATGACGTTACAATTTATAATTTCAACACTACAAATTGTAGCGACAGGAAATTTTACAGACAGTATACACATATATAGTTGAATGTAGCTTCTAAATTGTATCACATTCCGACACGTAGTTCATGAGATATGAGGACATAACAGTATCGTTCATGGAAAACCGCCCTTCACGCACCAAGTTTTAAGCTATTAATTTTTTACTACTAGTTGTATTCCCAACAGATTTTACAGACATAAGAGCCTTCTACAACTGAATATATACCTGAAAAATTGCAGAAATAAATAACTAAATACCCGGGCAAGCGTACCTGAGGAAACTGACAATTCTTTCGTTCCCGCTGCAGAGGATATTGAAATGCAACGCCTACTCCAAATATTTGTCCCTCTATTCAACGCATTTCTGCTGTTCATCTCGCCGGAAAATATGCAGAGGGACACAGGACCCCACAGCATACTGCAGCTAGCCACGTCGGATGGAGTGATTACAATCGCCGTGGAGGGCAGATCGCAGTGTGAGAAATCGAGGCTGGGTTATTGGTTTGGGTCCGCGAGGAATTTCATATTATGATGTGTCCCGAGGCCAGCTGCACGGTGGGGGACCTCTCTCTGGGGAGGCCTACAGCCCGCCTCCTCACTTCATAATGCTGCACTACGGCCTGCTGGTATCGGGGGAAAAGCGTTTCACTGGAAACTCAAGGGTCGCGGGTTCGAAAAACTTTAACCCAGCCTTCATCTCTCAACGATGCGAGAAGTCGCCAGAAACGACACGTTAAACTGTAGATCACCTTTTTTCCGGTTGGATAACTGTTGCAGGTTAGACACGCAAGTCGACGAAGTAGCGTCCTGTTGAGACTTGCACCTGGCCACATATTGTACACACCTGCTAGCGGTTCTGAGCATTTAAGAGTCCACTACTTTACACCCTGTAACTGCATGCCTTATAAGGAGGCCACATGGGTATCGGATATTATAATTTTTTTGATATTTATGGTAAATGAAGTTCAGAACTCAAATAACAATCGGCGAAAGCCATTCGACGCGACTCTTAAAAATTCTCGAGAAAATCGACTTTGAAGTTTTCAAAGTAAGCATAAGGATCAATCCTTACAAAATTTGCAGCTTCTGTCGGTGTAGCTCAGCCAGTAGCATTCTGGGCTTACAACTGTAGGGTCGGTGGTTCGAATCCGGTAGTAACAGATTTTTTTATTTTTGTTGTTCGAATACTTCACACAATTTTAGTATCTAATCTAACTTTTACGAAAAGTTGACGCATTTTTGTTTATTCGTAATATTAAATATTTAAAGAAGGTTGTTAATAATGATGGTTTAAATAAAAAAACACACATAAGTTTCATGTTTTACAATATTGGCTTATCTATTAGTTGGCAATGGTAGTCTTTGAATACTTTCCGAAATGCGTTGTCCAGAAATTAAGGAAAAATAGAGACTGGCAATGATTAATATAAAATCTATGATTCAGCGTTAGCATACGCCCAGTATCACCTGGCGTGACACTGACGTTCTCAAAAATGGCGGCAACTTTTTCAGTTGGTTACAATTGGACACTGCGACACTGTGGCCAGTTTATGTTGTTTATATGGGGTCCCTACCGTTCCTCATCTTTATAAATGACTTAGAAGACAATCTTAGCAGCTCTCTTACACAATTCGCTGACGATGGTGTTGTTTATAGGTTAGTAAAGTCACGAGAAGATCTAAAGCTACTACAATACGATTGAGATATGATTTCTACATACTGTGAAAATTGACAGTTAACCCTAACTATTGACAAGCGTGAATCTATAAATGAAGGCTCCATATTGCGCCTACGTCAGTCTTATGTATTGTAAATGCTCTGATGATGACTGTTTAGAGTTGAAATCGATATGCAAAGTTGAGTAAACATCTAACGTACGACCAATGCGAAAATAATTTCTTTTGGAGGAAAGTGTGAAGTCATCCATATGGAGCAATTAAAGAAACCCGTAAAACTTCATTTACACGATAAATCTACTTGCCGTAGATTCAACTAAATACTCAGGAATTACATTTACGTACAACGTAAATTAGAAAGAACGCATGGAAGGCGAATCGAAGGCCGCGTTATACTGGCAGAACACTTTAGACGATGAGATCTTTCCGCTAAAGAAGCAGTCCCATTTTGGAGTACTACTGTGCTCTGTTGGATCCCCACAAGTGGGACTGGCGGAGGCTGCAGAGAAAGCTGTATTTTCGCGATGCAGGACAGGGAGTGTCACGGAAATGATTCACGAGTTGGGGTGGAAAACCATTTAAAAAAGGCATTATTCGATACGGCGACATCTGTTTGTTAAATTGCTTTCACCAACTTCCTCTTCCGAATGCGAACACATTTTGTTAGCACCCACCTACACAGGGAGACATGATCATCATAATAAAATAAGAAAATTCAGATTGAAATCAGAGAGATTTAGGTGTTCCTTTTTCCCCGCACAGTGTTATAGAGAACGGAACAGCAGAGAAATACGATGAAAGCGGTTCGATAAATCCGCTGCCAGCCACTTAAATATGATTTGCGTAGTACATATGTAGATACAGATGTCTTAGACTGCGGAAGGCATCATCGGACGTAAAACGGCGAACTGCGAGCAGAAGGCGAGGGAGCGCACGTTATAGGGCACACAATCCATTTTGTAACGTCGGCTACGTCACTATCTCTGGTATTGCGAACATTATTGACACAGAATACTCCATTCTCAATCCCCTGGTGCAACGTGGAAATTCAAATTTTTTCTGTTGAAATTATTGCAGTGTATTTAAATCACGATGGATTCTATGTACGTGCGCACATAATAATGTGAAGTTTTCGGTATAACATTCATTAAATTTTTTTTCGTGGTTGCGCACTTCGTCACACAGCAACAATTTCAACAGAAGAGAGAAATATTAAATAAACAACGTCCAGAGACATATTTTTGTCTCTGTAGCTATTAAAGATATTAAACTGAAGTAGAGGCATTTAATTAAAATTCATGTCGTGCCCGGAATTCTAACCCGGGACCTTCTACTTACTAGGAAGACGCCTGAGTATAAGGTAGGATCTGCCGTCAATGTTCTTTGCTGAGGTGCTATTACGCTGCCGGAGAGCCTTGGCAATTTGATACGTACGTATTTATAAGGGGACATGAGGCAGAGTTGATGTTTGTGGTGGAGTGGAACGTCCTTTAAGAGCGTTCATGCAGGCGCTGTCTCCATTAAGCCTCGGTGGCCTAGTGGTTATGGCGTCTGCATAATAAGCAGGATGTCCCGGGTTCGAATCCCAACCATGACATAAATTTTAACTTAATGCCTCTACTTCAGTTTAATATCTTTAGAAAAGAGAAATACGTCTTGCTGAACAAAAAATGGATTTCCAGAGTGTACCAGCGCTTTGACAAACTATTATACCAGAATCTCGTAGCCGACGTCACGTGATGGATTGTAGTACTCTCTAGCAACGTCTCCCCAGACAGCTTAATTAAGCCGTCGGCGCACGGAGCGTGTATCTGAATGAGTGTGGCCAACGTGGCGAGTTTCTGACGTCACAACGTGCGAACCGCACGTTGGCGAGGCTTTCCCAACGTCTGGGGCAGTATCAAGCATGCCCGATATTCTCAATGAGCGTTTGAACGATCACCAATAAGGTGAGAGAACGCCTCCGACGTCACACCACGTGGCTATCCGGGGAGGGCGGCAGCTCTTTTCTGTAGAGACACGAAGACGCCATGTTAGCCGACGTATTTCGTGGTTTTTATGTATATAACTTAGGTCTTATGAATATATGACATTTCAAAGCAAGTAAAACTGAGTAAATTCAGAATCTCTCGGAAACCGGCCATTAAGGTACTATTTGTTGGAATAAATGACTGGAAACATCTTAGATGTGGTAAAAAAACTTACGTATTACACTAATCTGCCGTTTCAAGGCAAGGTGGACTGAAGATCTATCAACACGAATAGTTCTTTGTATCATTCGTTGTAATTACATGTCAACAACCGACATATCACCCAGTAACATATAGCATATGTGAAGATACACTGGTAACGTAACTGGCTGTAACGTAGGGGGTAAGTCCTGGACCGCGAAGTTGAAAGAAGTTATGGTGTTGGTTCAAGGCTCCACATAAGATAGGCCCAAAAGACTTTCGTATAAATTTCTTAGAAGTATACTGCATAGGGCCTAATATTCGATGCTATGTAAAAATAAGTGCGCACCCTCTGAGGAGTGAGTTTGTTGGATTCGTTTTATGAACAAGACAGTTTGCACCTCACTTTCAGTAAAATTCGCACTTATTGTATCACGTATTGCATTTTACACGTTCTTAACATTCTTCTACTGATTATAACATTGACCGTGGAAGCATGATCTTTTAAGATTTACTAAAAAGCGAGACTCTTGCAATTATCTTTGTGTTGTGAAGGCCTATTCTAATTTTATATCGCACAGTTTGTCATGAAACTTTTATTATTCGCTGAACTTATTGACATAAAATGCAACTTTTATAAGAGTCTTATGTTCATAGGTTTTTTGTTGTTATCTATTTAGGACTATCACAGAACATAATGAACATAAGCACAAGCGCGGAAATAAGCGGTTCGATAGAGGTAAAGCAGGAATTCCACACTTTTGATTTGGTAAACAGTGTGATTCCAGCAACTGATACCGCCGACAACTGTCGCCGGAGCGCGCTGCTGTCGCGTGTACCTCGTTGAGGCACACGCCTCGTATGCTCAAGTTGCGCCGTCTCTGAGAGTTCAGCCGCACGGTGGACTCGGCACGTTGACCACACACGTTCAGACACGCTCCGTGTGCCGACGGCTTCAGCATTCGGCGTTCCCTCTAGTTTTCGTTGCCGTTCGCCACTCTACCCCCCACGATGTCTTCGGCGACCGAAGACGGAACGTTACGGGAAAGTTTTGCTATTCCACCCCTGCCTGTCAGCCCGAAAACTGTAAGTGAAGATAATGCCGGGCGTGAAGGCTTACAATGTATGATCAACGACCGATCTTGTATGCGGCTTTCATGGAAACTGTCAATTACAAAGATTTTCATGAAAAGTAACTTGTTGAATATCGGGCTGCAGTAAAGTGTAACAAACGACAGTCAAGTCAGCATGTAGGCCTACTGCCTGTCTTGATTTACTCATAATCAGAATTTCAGCACAAACGTACTAAGTGGTTATGAGTAACGACACGTACATCCTTTATATAAGGAAAAAATATAAAGAGAAAAGTGGTTAGTGGAAGGCGGGAAGCGAGTTGAAAAGGGGAGGGGGATAGTCGACTCTGTGAGGAAGTAAAATCTTTTAAAAGTATATTACAAAAACTTATTTTCCATGTTTTCTTATCGCTACTTCATTCCACAGAATTCGAAACTTTAATTTCCGGTTAACGCTGCCATGACGCTATAACTTCCGCGCGATCTCATTACGGAATGATATCGTAAGATTTAAAGCGTTGTGGTATCTACAATTGACGGGAAATTCTGGAAACATCGTGCAAAAATGCTAGCTTGAACATAAATACCGATGCTAGCCATACTCGTCTTTGCCCGCGAACGGTACCTGCCCTGTGCCCTGAAGGTTTTGAAGTGTCCCCCGTGGCAGAACTATGTTCTGTGTAGTTGTGAGTGCATTATATCGCAGCACAGTGATTCGTATCGTGCGTGCTTCCATAACCAAGGGAGCTTAGGTGTTCGTTGTTTCAGGAGGCTATGCGTCAAAGATACTAAAATTTACAGGGACACTGGCGAAATATCATCCACGAAGTCATAAGGCGGTAGAAGAAACTGTGTACTGAGTGGAGTGACTGTCGCGGTCGGTCACTGAAGAGAAAAGGGCGAGAGTTGCAAACGTTACTGCAGAGTGGATTGTTGCACTTTCAGCACCGAAACAACACAGTGTTTTCTATAAGATGGTAATTACAGGACAAAGTGGAATTCCAAAATCATACTTCAGTGATGCAAATACACGTAATAAAAAAAATTTGCGCTGAAGCCATTTTTCCCTGTAAACACTATTTCGAAATAACCACCAATTGACCACAGAATAATTGGTATTTTAAAACTTTCTTCACAGTATATCTGCAAACAAGTAATTTCAGTTCTGAAGAAAGACTAGCTTTCAACGCAGAATAGGCGAACAATGTCCTCTACATTGACGATACTACAGTATTTTCTGACAGGTTGGATAGTTATTAACATCTTCTTTCCGGAATTAACGGAAATTGCGAGCATTATGGCCTAGGAATTAATGTAGCTGAAATTGCAATTCGCAAGAAAGATGAACAAAACTGCCAACTAAACAGATAACGCGCGCGTGCCAGAGGGAAAAACACCAAGCGGCCATTCGGAGGTTCGAATCCTCCCTCGGGTATGGATGTGTGTGTTCTCCTTAGGTTATTGTAAGTTTAAGTAGTTTGTAAGTCTAGGTACTGATGACAACGTAGTTCGGTCCCATAGAATTACAAACATTTGAACATTTTGAAACAGGTAGCGCAATCAATAACAAATATAATAAAAGCAGCTCTGGTGGTCATTTAATTACAGTGCATATAACGCAATTTGTAGCTGTAGAAGAACACACACGAGAAATATTCAACACTATAGTCTTTTTCGCAGAGCATGTTCATAGCAGAAGTACGTTACTGCAAATGCACGAATGTAACACAGCGCTATTGATTATAACGCGGCGGAGTGGCCGAGCGCATTGAGGCGCTATGCTTCGATGCGCGAGGCCTTTTCCCGTCAGAGGTTCGAATCCTCCCTTGGGCATGGATGGTTGTTGTCTTTAGTATAAGTTAGTTTATAAGTAGTTTGTAAGTTTAGGGACTGATGACACCGCAGTTAAGTCCCATAAGCTTAACAAACCTTTGAACATTTTGATGGAAACGCCATTTATGAACCGAGCCGCGAAGTTGCCTCGGTTGATGTGACGGGTATGGCAGGAAGTGGGTAGGGGGATGAGAACAGGTAATGGCTTTACCGCAGACGGGTTGGCGCATGCGGGCTGTGGAGTGCGGTGAGCCGGGTCGGGCTATCTCCGGAAATTGTGCGGTGCCCGCGGGCGACAGGTAGGCAGCTGCCAGCCGCAGCGGCGACCGGAAGTGGGGGAGGGGGGGAGGTCGTCGCATCTCGCCAACCTGCGCCGGGGGCGAGCCAGCACCCCGCTGGCTGATATGCCACATCCCTTTCTGTCGTAGTGGAACGTGTATTCTGAAATATACACAGCAAGAAATAGTTCGCTGTCTGCAGTCATAGTACAAACTGAATAAAAATATAGGTCTGTATCACTGTCAACTATTTTCAGTAGGGGTTTCTGAACATACAATGCCGGAGAAAAATTAGTACACCTGGAAATGCGACGAAGAGTTTTATCCGATTAGGCTTCAACGTCGTCTGCCACCAGATAGCTTTAGAGAGGCTACACGGGAAAGTGGCCAATTGGCCGTTGGCCGCCATATTTTTACCAGATTGCGCGCCGGGCATGCATTTAGGTAACGACCCAAGCAGAAAGGCAGCCACTTAACGACTAAACTAAGACGTCAGTTGGACGTATTAGACCAAAGTATATTTTCTATCTTAATTATTCAGTACCTGGTGAAACAAATGCCATTCGTCTACTTTTGTATGGAACTAATAAATTTGTAAGCAAATAGTCTTATTGAATCCATCAATGGTGGTGCAAACGGGACAGCGGCTGGTCAAGAGTCTGAAGGAACTGAGTACCAACAGCCGTATGTATAATAAAATATTTATTCTATCACAATCAGTTTCGGCATGCCACTATGCTATCTTCAGGTCCCTACATCGGAATATATTATCCAAAAGTAGGGATACTAAAACTGGATTCGTGGACTTCTCTTAGTGGGAAACAACAGCAGCAACTGTTGCTGTTGGATAATATGTTTCGATATAGGGACCTGAAGATAGCATAGTGGAATGCCGAAACTAGTTGTGATAGAATAAATATTTTATTATACATACGGCTGTTGGTACTCAGTTCCTTCAGATCCTTAACTAGTGTCTACGTCTGCCGAATGTTAATAGCCATACTTCACGATGTTCTGTTAACTTCGACAATTGACAGTTGATAAATAAGAAATAGAGATGTTTCATGTGTTGTATGTCAAAGAAAATGCTAAATAGTTCTTTGTGGATAACTTAGTAAACTCTCATCCCTTTCCGCCCCCATATAATGCATTTTAAGTGTATTCTCTCGATCTTAAAACATTTTCCTAAGCTAGTAAATACGAAAAAGGTCATTCGGTACATACTTGTAGGAAAACTATAACACACAAAATAGGAAAAATATCAATACTTTCTCTCTACTAAAATAGCAGAAACTAACCCACAATAGGTAATTGAACATCCAGAGCGAGACAAAAGTCCTTCCTCCTTTTCATGTTACATACCGTAACCAATTAAAGGATTGTGAATAGCCAACAATTATACACAACTAAGGGCAAGTACCATTCGGACGTGCGTTGACTTAGGGTTTCGTAGCTACAGTGTGTTGTGTAGCATGACGTGTTAAAAATCAAACTAATCAACTAATAAAAAGCTAGAAAATATCGATAAAAATTTCTTGCCACTTATCGGAATTGAACGCTCTATTTTTGAAATTACGCACTCCTTACGTCACTGGAGCATTGCAGTAACGGTAATTTATTAACGTTCGAGACCTTTCTTGCTGGGGATGGGCGGGCAGTAGAAAATACTTACCTCACATAGAAAGGAATAATTGGTTTCCATAAGCTGCCTTTACGGTTCCCAACTACACGGTTAACTTACACCGACCACTGTTTCCGTCTTTCTTCATTACTTGGGAAAACAATGCACATTATTAGTTACACTCGGTGAATAACTTCAAATCTGCATTTACTTAAACTTAAAAAATGCTGGGATTTCTAAAATTAATGTCACAGCATTTTTATTTGATAATATAAGTTAACTTACGTAAATAGAACCGTCAAAAGACGTGTAAACGTACAGCAGTATCTACCGTATTACAACCTGTAAATAAGTGTATAGTGACATCGCTGTCACAAGCTTTTTTAACACTCTATAGTACAGAAACGCATACAGCAACTATTCACAAGTACGCAAAGCCCGACATGTTTGGTAAAAACATGGCGTCCTGGGTCCCACCCAAACAGCAGCGGTATCACGCATGTCCACCTCTCGCTACACAGGATCTCTAGATAGCTTACTACCAGGGCGCCATCTATGTGTTCCGTTTTCTCGGGTACGTTTATTGCCAGAAGGCTCAGTGCGGTATCAGCGTATGAAGCAAACAGGCGCCGTGCAACTACGGCGCACTCGTTGTGGCCTTCCGAGTGGCGGATGGTCATTGCGGGGTGATGGATCTTATCAGTTCCATAGACGAAGTTCTGGACGTCCTCGTAGCACAGACGTCTGCCAAGATCGCCGTATTGTGAGGACAGCAGTGGCAGATCATCACTGTACCACAGCACAGATGACAGGGTTTGTGAGCCCAGAAGTGTCGACACGAACTGTTGCCAACTGGTTACTAGCAGTGGGACTACGAGCACGCAAACCTCTAGACGAGTGTTCTTCAACACTGCTCGGTGGGACTCCATCACAGAAGGAAGTACTTGCACCGTGAAATAACTAGGGGTTGAGTACTACAAAAACGAATTCATAACAAGGGGAAGGTCTCAGACGCGGCCAACCTTTAGGCTCAGATTTGGCAGGTCGCTTGTGTACAACCTAAAACGAAGGAATCTAAGGTATTTTGGGTCAACACCCCTGCGTTTTTGAGAAAATCACCCCTAAAGGTTATGACGAACAATCGACTCAAAATTGGAGGGACCGATAGATAATTGTAAACGGAGCATTTTTCATCATCAGGTACGAGGTCCGCAAACGCATACTTTTCGAGATATCGAGGGAAGAAACTTTCACAACTGCCGCTTCTGTGCCCACATGGTAAACTCTTTTCGCCGATAGCGCAACGGCCAAGGTAACTGGCTGGGAATAGGAGAACCAGGGTTCGAATCTCTAAGAAACCTAGCGAATGTTATTCGCTCGTTTGTATTTTCCCATATCTTACTTGATAGGAGGGTTAATAAGGTGGACAGTAAAAGTAATCCTGGCAATCTGCACACCTGTTGCCAGCCGTGTGATGTTTATTTTCATCGCCAGGTTAAAAACTTTATTTCTAGGCTCCAGAATTTGTGTGCTTCTGGAATCCCACCGGGAATTGCACAACCGCGCGGATGCAGTAACTGTTCACAACATAATTCATAACCAACTTTCAGCATCGGTTTTTCAGGCAATGATATCGTCTGCGTTGTACGCATCAAAATTCCCGAAAAAGACATTTTTAAAATGTAAACGAAGTTTGTTTTCCGCCGACTCTTCGGAAGAAACAACGTAGCTGTCGAAAAATTGCATTCATTAGATGTTCTTGGTGCCGTGAGTGTTTTTGTTTCAAATGTTTATATGAGTAGATGGATGGTATTAGTCGTTCGAAGAAAAGTAAGGACACACAACAGTGACTAGAAGAGCCATTGTAAAGTGACGTGGAGTAACATTTTAGTTGATTACTATCCCAAGAGGTTTGAGAAACTTGTTTGCCTACCTTTTTACCATTCCTTATTGACTTACTTACCTTATTAACCCTCCTATCCCTATCAAGTGAGATATGGAAAAATACAAACGAGACGAATTACATGCGCTAGGTTTCTTCGAGATTCGAACCCGGCTTCTCCGATTCCCAGCCAGTTCCCTTGGCCGTTGCACTATCGGCGCTGTCGGCGAAAAGCGTTTACCATGTGGGTACAGAAGCGGCAGTTGTAAAAGTTTCTTCCCTCGATTTCTCGAAAAGTATGCGTTTGCGGACCTCGTACCTCATCATGAAAAATGCTCTATTTACAGTTATTATCGAACCTTCTAATTTTGAGTCGACTGCTCGTCATAACCTTTAGGGGTGATTTTCTCAAAAACGCGGGGGTGTTGACCCAAAATATCTTAGATTCCTTCGTTTTAAGGTTGTACACAAGTGACTTGCGAAATTTGATCCGAATCGGTAGAGCTCTGCAAGACGTGCACCAACTTCTCTGCCCGACACGCGTTTGTCTCCATTCGAGAAATTTTGGGATATGGTAGGACGAAAACTGACAAGTACAATTTGTCAACCCACAATACTGGCGGAACTGCGTGAGCAGATCGAGCAGGCATAGAACGTCTCCCCAGACAGTATTAGCCATCTGTATGATCGAACTGATGGCAGACGGACGCCTGCATTAATGCTACTAACAAGCGTGTTTGAGGATGGATCAACACCTGGTACTTCAATGCCCCTCGAGCTACAGATCTGTAAATGTTGTCATTTCATGTCCTCCCAAAGAGATGTATGTCGCATCTATGAATCGCCACGAGACGTCACATAAGTAACGCAGGCGGAAGAGTGGGCGAGAGGTAGAGTAAGAGAGATTATCATATTTTTTATGAGTGGCGCTCCGCACGTCTGCGCGTGACGACTTTGGGGTGTGGCGCCTTGTGCCGGTGCAGCCGGCGGTGTGGAGAAAGTGGCTGCAGTATTGATCTGAGAATGCGGCGGCGCTGCATTTGTCATGAGCCAGCCACTCCACCCCCGAGGCGCGTGACACTGCCGCCACCCCCGCTCCGTCGCGCTGCCAGCGACTTTGTTCTCCGCCCTCCGAGTCACTCCTCTGCCTCGCGCGAACGTCATTTGCTTTGACGCCTCTCCATTCGAGCACGGCGCACCGGAGGAGGTTACTTGCACGAGTGTTTACTCAGCCCCAGCAGTTCTCGTAGCGGCATATCGCTCCTTCAGGTGTCATGCAGGCACCCGTGGCGCACGTTGCCGGGATCATAATTTTGTTGACAAGTTTAGGGAATATAGAAAGTTAGCTAGTGGCGAACTAATGGTTTTAACTGATCGATTAGGGACATCGAATAATACAGTTTCGACTCTCTGGGACTTAAATTTCATCACGTTAAAAGAATGCATCACGTACACATTTCCTTCTCCACAGAACAGATTTACATACGTTCTGAAATGGAAAATTAATGCTAACAGCTTTTATACACTGTCCTACCACTTCTAGTGTCACAAACAACTCGATACCCGATTTTGAACGTATATACATCTTGCTTTTGGAAATATCAACAGTTACAATGTAAATGCCATACAAAACCTTTTAGTTGTATGATACATCACGTAATGACCTTTGTTTGATTTAAAAACCATTTCAGAACGTAGGAAATAGGTATTACATGCGAATTTGCGTCTCTATTAAAATGTATCTAGCTTTAAATGTACTAAAATAGAACAATACGAACTGTTTTGGATATCCAGTGTTTAACATAGAAAAGTGAAACCTATTATTTCACTAACTTCAAAACACTGTACATTATTCAAAAATCGCTTAATGTTTAATTCACGTGTATATCTGTTACTTCACACTTCTTCCTAAACGTAATCAAACACAATAGGCCTCAATGTAAATACTTTTAGGTATTTTAATTTGTGGCAGTTTTGTAAACGTGTCACTTACAATATTCATGTCAAATCACAGGCGCATATGTGCACATTGTTTAAACCATGTATTCACATATCACGATTCAACATGTCAATTAACTATAATATTCAGTCTCAAATTTCAAATATGTTACTCATTTTAGGGGTTGTATAAAACTGTGTTGACTGTCTGCTGCCGCGGCGGATTATCTGTCGGTTGATATATTTGCAGTCGGCCGCAGTCGCCGAGCGGTCTGCGGCGCGCCAGTCACAATCTGAACGGCCGCTAAGGTCGGGGGTTCGAATTCCCCCTCTGGCATGAATGTGTGCGTCGTCTGTAGTAGAAAGTAGTTCCTAAGTAGTTCCTAAGTAGTTTGTAAGTTTAGGGACTGATGACCCTGCAGTTAAGTCCCTTACGCTTAACAAACATTTGAACATTTTAAACATATTTACATGTATGCCTGCTCGTCATCAAATGGCATCTGAACAACACTGACCATTCCTATATTGTAACGTCATTGGTAACGGAAAATGGTGTCCTTATGCTACCATACGGCAAAGATAGACATGATAAAACGCAAGCAGAGCACTAACTCACTGTTCAAAGACCTGCGCGCGTCCACAAAAGATCTTATGCATTCGGTGTAGTTTACTACTAATTGCATCTCTGAGGTGCAAAAACTTTCCAGAAGCAATCAAAGAACAGCAGCGACGACGAAGCCTACGTTAACTGATGCTTCTCCGCGATAATGCCCGTCCGCATTGTGCTCTACTGTCAAAGAAAACGCTGGATTGGGAAATCGTCCACCAGATCTCGAGCCTTTCCCAGTCTTTGCTGAACAACTTTCAAGGAATTTTCCTTTTGGACGAAGACGCTCTCTGAACATGGGTCGAATGTTCTTCCCTTCAAAACCGCGTGATTTATGTAGTCGCTGAATCGAGAAGGTACCGCAACGTTGGTTGTCTTGTAAATGATGAAGGAAAATGAAGTCTGTGTTATCTGTAGCTCTTATGTTTATTAAACTTAAGGGGAAACGCTACAAACTTACGCACCAAGCGAATACAGTAACGCCACCCTCGAACAGTCGCCGCTTCTGATATTATCCATTTGTATTGTGGACGGTATCAGTCCTACCGAAGTTCCACCTTTGGTTACTTCAGATGAAGATTTTTCTCCTTTAGGAAAGACATGGTGTGTCCTATTTGCTAGGAAGCCTTGAGTCGAATGTACATTTAGCCCTAGTATCGGATGTTGGGTATCGATTTCGGTGAACTCGAGCGAATAGTGTAGCAGGGGTGGTGAAGACCTGCAGTGCGGGAAGCCGGCGCCCCCGTGCCGGGGTTGCTTGGCGACGTTCCCAAGGGCGCGGGCCTGCCCCACCCTACAACAGGGGGCGGGTCCCATCTCTCATCGTGTTTACTGCAAACGCTAAGAAATGGCCCGCCAACGGGGAGCCAGTGTTTGTTACGACCAGCGCTGGTGAGAAATGTCGGGCCAACTCTAGTTCCCCATACCTCCCGTCGGCTTCGACCAAACACGTCATTCTATCCGTATCAGATTACGTTTATGCTTATTACAAGCGACAGACAATATTGTAACGCCGGTATAATTTTGTATAGCTGAAATCGAAGTGCATACAATAAGTTTATATTTGTTAATAAATTAAAATACACTCCTGGGCATTAAAACTGCTACACCACGAAGATGACGTGCTACAGACGCGATATTTAACCGACAGGAAGAAGATGCTGTGATATGCAAATGATTATCTTTTCAGAGCATTCACACAAGATTGGCGCCGGTGGCGACATCCAGAACGTGCCGACGTGAGGACAGTTTCCAGCCAATTTCTCATACACAAACAGCAGTTGACCGGCGTTGCCTGGTGAAACGTTGTTGTGATGTCTCGTGCAAGGAGGATGAATGCTTACCATCACGTTTCCGACTTTGATAAACGACGGATTGTAGCCTACCGCGATTGCGGTTTATCGTATCGCGATCCAGTGACTGTTAGCAGAATATGGAATCGGTGAGTTCAGGAATACGGAATACGGAAAGCCGTGCTGGATCCCAACGGTCTCGTATGACTGGAGCATTCGAAATGACAGACATCTTATACGCATGGCTGTAACGGATCTTGCTGCCACGTCTCGATCCCTGAGTCAACAGATGGAGACGTTTGCAAGACAACAACCATCTGCACGAACAGTTCGACGACGTTTGCAGCAGTATGACCTACCAGGTCGGAGACCATGGCTGCGATTACCCTTGATGCTGCATCGCCGGCCGCGGTGGCCGAGGTGACTGAGGCGCTCCAGTCACGGTCAGCACGGCCACTACGGTCGGGGGTTCGAATCCCCCCTCGGGCATGGATATTTGTGCCGTCCTAGTTCGTAAGTAGTTCATAAGTAGTTTGTAAGTTTGGGGACTGATGACCCCGTGGTTGAGTCCCATAAGCTTAACAAACATTTTTTTTTTTTTTTTTGATGCTGCATCACAGACAGGAGCGCCTGCGATGGTGTACGCAACGACGAACCTGGGTTCAGGAATGGCAAAACGTCATTTTTTCGGATGAGTCCAGGTTCTGTTTACAGCATCATGATGGTCGCATGGTGTTTGGCGACATCGCGGTGAACGCATATTGGAAACGAGTACTCGTCATCACCATATTGGTTTATCACCCGGCGTGATGGTATAGGGTGCTATTGTTTACACGTCACCTCTTGTTCGCATCGACGGCACTTTGGAATAGTGGCCGTTACTTTTCAGATCTGTTAAGACCTTTGGCTCTATCCTTCATTCGATCCCTGCGAAACCCTACATTTCAGCAGGATAATGCACGACCGCATGTTGCAGGTCCTGTGCGAGCCTTTCTGGATACGGGAAATGTTCGATCGCTGCCCTGGCCTGCACATTCTCCAGATCTCTCACCAATTGAAAAGTCTTGTCAGTGGTGGCCGAGCAACTCGCTCGTCACAATATGCCAGTAACTACTCTTGATGAACTCTGGCATCGTGTTGAAGCTGCATGGGCATCTGTACCTGTACACGCCATCCAAGCTCTGTTTGATTTTATGCCCAGGCGTATCAAGGCCGTTATTACGGCCAGAGGTGGTTGTTCTGGGTAGTTAATTCTCAGGATCTATGCACCCAAATTGCGTGAAAATGTAATCACATGTCAGTTCTAGTATAATACATTTGTCCAATGGATACCCGTTTATCATCTGCATTTCTTCTAGGTGTACCAATTTTTATGGCCAGCAGTGAATTTTTGATTTTTTTTTTTTTTTTTTTTTTTTCGAAACTCGTAAAGTATATCGAGGTACGTCAATGTATACTTTGATATATCGTATGTATGCGCGAAAAATACGCACTTTCATATTTCTTGTAATTTGTTATTTGAGTTGAATTGTTCTACGATGTCTTCTGAGCAGTTTCGTTGTCTAAAGCGGTTTATTTTGAGTTGGTATCTTTCTGGTTTGCTGCGATACGGGAGATTCAGAAATGTAACGCGTAAAAAAATTATAGACAGGTTGATTGATAAAATGGCACTCATACAATCAAGATTTCACGACAAAATATTTCCGTTAATATGCGATTGGCTATTGCCAAGTTTACGTGATTTCTGGCCTTGATCATCCTTTGCCTAACATTACCACGCGAAGTCGCAGGGACGGAAAGTAAAATTAAACATAAATGATGCTGATTGATTAAATAATGTTTCGTAATTTGCTATCGATTCGATAACTGAATTGACCTTTATTCAGGCTTGCTTGGAATCTGTAACTACAAATCACCTATATAATTTAATTCCAGTTGCCCATACCAATTTTTTTCAATGTTAGACAGGAATATTTGGTTGGTATCGGCAACTAAATTAATTTCAGATGCTGATACTATCTTCTTTATGTATTCTTAAAATTCTTATTTTGTATTAAATTCGTAATTATCGTAGCATCTTCAATGAATTTGCCTTTTATGTTTCTATGTCCCCGCCAAGGACCTTCATTTTTCCGCGTAGTCCCGTTAGATTCGACGAATTCGATGTTTTGCCACGCCGTGATGTACGTAGCGTGTCTGGATTCACTATGACGTCATTGCTCAAACTAAGGCTCCAGCTCAAACCTGATGGATGGTAACAACTAGAATTTGTCATGGTAACAGATAGCCAGTGTATGCTACGACCAGCGATGGTGAGAAATGTACGCTCCTTGAATTTCATGCTATTCTTCAGGCGAAATAGGGTTTCCTCGATATCATTGTATCTTATGCTCATAATTTTGTCCTCAGGAATTGCAGTGTTAATAAAAAAAACGGTAATGAAATTAAGAAAAAATGAAAGGCCGATAAGAAACTCCCCTTGAGCCGTGTGATGCCTGTAACGTCAACCCAAACGACACTGCTTTTAGTTGTATGATTCGCTAACAGTCAGATATTGTTTAGGCATTCACGTTTCGAAAAATGGTCGTCAAATATTGCGAAGTACCGCCCTGTACACATACCTCTACAAAAACTTCAAAAAAAATTGTTTTTGCATGTTCGAAGCAAAGAGAAATTCGTAAAATGTGTTTGATACTCGCTCCTGAAAATCAAAATGAGAAAGCAGTCACTACGTATCTTTATTTCTGTGTAATGTAAGTAAACACTCCATATGGAGAAAAAAAAAAACGCACTTCAAAGCCAAGATAGCTTTACTGTATATTTATTCAGTTTAACCGGTATTGGAAAGCAAACTTGCCATGACCTGATTTGGATAACACCAGTTTTTCACATTTGCCAAAAATAGGATAGGGCATGCTTAAGATAAAAAGGTGAGCATGGCCCTTTCTCTGTCAGTAAAAATAACGATAAAAACACCGGAAGAATAATTGATGTTGTTATTAATATAATCACTGACAAAATCGCAACAATTTTTTTTTTTTTTTTTTTTTTTTTTTCCGGCTGCGGTGGCCGAGGAGACTGAGGCGCTTCAGTTACGGTCTGCACGGCCACTACGGTCGGGGGTTCGAATCCCCCCTCGGGCATGGATATTTGTGCCGTCCTAGTTCGTAAGTAGTTCATAAGTAGTTTGTAAGTTTAGGGACTGATGACCCCGTTGTTAAGTCCCATAGACTATACAAACATTTGAACATTTGATTTGAATTTTTTTTTTTTTTTTTTTTTTTTTTTTCAATTTGCTCGAGCAGATAGTCACTTAAAAACTTCGATCGTAATTTTTCTTCCAAAATATTTAATGTCGTCACCTGAGCCAAAGTAGTTGCCCTCTTATTTTCATCCTTCTTTGGACTCCCAATTCCGATTTACCCTGACAGGTTTCTTTATAACCAATCAGCACGAATAATAATAATAATAATAATAATAATAATAATAATAATAATAATAATAATAATCTGAATCCGGACAGTAAATACGTAGGTGGTCGCTTGCGATGTAATTTTTACAGTGCCCAATAGCAAAGAGTTAATTTGAAAGTAAAATGTATTTGCTAGAAGAACGTAAACTGAATCCAATACACAATTCGTATTTAGGCACGATTATGGTGTATAATAGTTTTATGTCTTTAGACTAGTTAGTCTAGTGACACAATTTGCGAATTTCGAGATGCCAGAGTTAGAGGATCAACGCATCTGCATTAAATTTTGCGTTAAACTGTAGAAAACATTCATAGATACACAATGAACGATGCAGGAAGCCTACGTTGATGAGTGATTCATCCGTACCCTGTGTTACGAATGGTTCACGCGATTTAAATGTAGCCCGACGGAAGTTAAACATGACTCTCGTTCAGGATGTCCTCCTTCGTCTAGAAGCTCATATCAGGAACGTCAATGCGTGCCAATCACAGACGTAACTGTCCGAAGGATTGCAAAAGAATGTAACATTTCAGTTGGAACTCGTAAAATCCCGAGACAGCATATTTTAATGCATCGTGTTGTCTCCAAGTCCGGCTCATGAGTCAAGAAAAAGATAATAGTTTCGCAATCTGTGAAAAAGTATTGGATCATGCAAATGTGAAGGATATGTTACTTATGAGAGTCATAACTGGTGATGAGAAGTGATTCTACGGTTATGATGAGACGAAGTTTAAATCTTCATAATGGGTCGGGAAAGGTTCTGCAACACACAAAAATTCTCGTCAGATCAGGAAAAATGTCAAAGCTATGCTGATAATTTTCTTTGACTTTCATGATAAACTAATCATGAATTGGTACAACAGGGACAAATTGTTAATCGATGGTACTATAGGGACTGGTTGCGATACGTGCGATAAAATGTAAGTGGCAAACTGCCGGAAATATAGCGAGACAATTCATGGCATCACGATAACGCACCTGGACATTGTTACGTGACCGTTGCTGAAAAAATTGAATCAACGTGTTGCATCATCGTTCGTACTCCCAGACCTGATTCCTGCGGACGTTATTTATTACTAACGTTGAAAATGTTGAAAGGACGAAGATTTACAACGAAGACGAGATGAAAGAAAATTTGCATACAGTGCTTCGCACGGCCCAGCAATAGGCGTACCGAGACTGCTCTTGGAACTGAAAACGTCATTGGGAGCAGCGTATCAGTTGTGGAAGACAATATTTCGAAGGAGACTATGAACAATAAGTAAAAGTTACGCGTAGAAGAATTTTGTTGACAGTTCCTAAAATTTTTGAACAACGGCACTAAGTCGGGGGAACGTGTGGGCTACTCCACTCGCCGAAAATCCTCTCGTTCTGAGAGCTGCTCCTCCTACCCCGTTCGATGAGGTTACGTATTGTCCTCCTTCCTGTTTCAGCTGCATTTGTATATGTTCAGGGTCACTTCATGACCAAATCCTTGACAAGTTACATGACCGAACGTGAGACGTTTGAGCTTTACAGAGTGAAGCAATGTCAGTATTTTATTTTAACTTTGAGAGTAAAGGCAAACTGGCTAGTTTTAAATGAAAAGCTAGTGGGTCCTTATTTTGCCTGGATAAACAAATACGTGAATATAACACTAAACTTGTGAATGAAGTTGGCAATGCCGAGGGGACTGAGGCGCTCCAGTCACGGTCTGCACGGCCACTACGGTCGGGGGTTAGAATCCCCCCTCGGGCATGGATATTTGTGCCGTCCTTAGGATTAGCTAGTTCATAAGTAGTTTGTAAGTTTAGGGACTGATGACCCCGTACTTAAGTCCCTTAAGCTTAACAAACATTTGAACATCTCTCTCTCTCTCTCTCACACACACACACACACAAACAAACCACTTCTCCACTTTTTATGTTGAGAAAGTAAACTACATACGAGCTGTACCATTCAACACTGACGTCGTAAGTATTTTATTCTTCCATTGCCGCAGTCGTCTGCTGATGCTGCGTGGTATGTGCAATCTCGAACATAGCGCCGTGTAGGAACACCCTCGCATTTGCATCACGGAGACGGCCCCTGAACCATGCAATATTGTGTTTGCATTCCCGAATCAGCCCGCCCTCGCTGGAATTTCAATTCCCCTCCCAAAGGAGCACGCGGGTTCTGCCCATTACTAGTTTCTGCCACGGTCGCTGCCCTTGTCCGTATACGCCGTTTTGTAATGCGCGTTGACAATAACACGCTTGGCACAAAAATTAAGGCTTCTAACAGATCTAGAAAGCGCTTATCGTATTTGCAGCACAGTATAACCTCGTACAGTCACGACACGCACAGAGAACTTTGTTATCCACTGCGACACCAGCGCTCCAAGCGGCCGGCAAGCTACATTTCGAAATACGACATTCGATGAGTGCGAATAGTGTCGTTTATGTTGATTTTAACGTACGTTTTACATTACGTAACGTATTTAGTGCAATAGAAATATATAACAATTTAAAAATAGCTCCACATTTGTCTTTCTTAGGTTTCCTAAGATCCCTGACACGGTACGAAATGGTACATTACAGGATATTTTATTTACAATTATCTTGTACCATACAAAGTAAATAAATTTATTTTCTATTAGAAATAAAAATGGCTAGGAAACACAAGGAGACCTGCCC
This sequence comes from Locusta migratoria, assembly GCA_026315105.1. Taxonomy (NCBI): domain Eukaryota; kingdom Metazoa; phylum Arthropoda; class Insecta; order Orthoptera; family Acrididae; genus Locusta; species Locusta migratoria. The sequence continues at coordinate 136,765,708 of CM048745.1, forward strand.
TTTGGCAGAGAGACGTCGCCTTTCTACTACATTTTCAATAAAATCTGTGAGGGTGGAACGTAGGAAACGTACACAGAATGCAATAACTACAGTATTTAAGGTACCGGATCAGCCACCACAGCTGTAGCTGAGGGAAAAAGTCACAGACGTGGCAATAAAACGACAAAAGCAATCAAACTAGTTTGCAGCAAAGAATAACCCAATTCCACAAATGTTGATGTAGCTGAACCACAAACGGCGAGAATCATCAAAACATTGACTTTTTAAGCTAAAGTAATTACACTAAAAAAATCTGCGCGTATAAGAAAGTCGAGCGAGGTGAAAAAACTTTCGAAACATTAGACTCCACACCGAATTTATATGAGGGGGGGGGGGGGAGAACTACCTGTCATAGTAAGAACAGACAAAAATAAAAAAAATTGTGATTCTCTAATGTTTATATTCTTTATATTACTTTCAGCAGAATAAGCTGCAAATGTACACATATTCGTAAATATCTGTTCATGACGAATTTGTTTTCTATACCACTGAATCATTTAAATTCGGCTGTTTTTACATTAATTTCCGCATTGTGTATGTCTCTTGATATTTTACTAATGCTTGTAACGCAAAAATTATACTAACTGTTCGTTACTTAAGAACAAAAATAATTATGAAACTTCCTGGCAGATTAAAATTGTGTGCCGGAACCGGAACCAGAACCTGGGACCTTTGCCTTTCGCGGGCAAGCGCTCTACCGACTGAGCTATCCCGACACGACTCAAGAGCTTCTGTGAAGTTTGGAAAGCAGGAGGCGAGGTACTGGCGGAAGTAAAGTTGTGGGCGGCACCGTGTGTCGTGTCGGGATAGCTCAGTCGGTAGAGCGCTTACCCGCGAAAGGCAAAGGTCCCAGGCTCGAGTCCCGGTTCCGGCACACAATTTTAATCTGCCAGGAAGTTTCATATCAGCGCACACTCCGCTGCAGAGTGAAAGTTTCATTCTGGAAAAATAATTGTAAACTAATATCACTCCTTCGGCAGCTTGTCCACTTGTAGGAGCGCTAGTATTGTTGCAACTGTCAGTTGGTAACAACCTTCACAGCAGTGAATGTCGCGACTGTATATGTTACACTGTGGTTACAGTACTTGAAATATTATAGATTTAAAGCGCCTTTGTTTTCCTTGTGTGACTGGCTACATGGAACGTTCATGTCAAAGCTCTTGGCTGAGTTGAGCGCGTGGGAAGTATCGGGGCAGTTGGTTTGGCGACTCATTAGCGTCGATTTGAGGAGAATGTCGGCTCCTGGGAAACGACGGCTCCACCCCGGCGAGATTTGACCTGCCATCTCACCACCTGGCTGTCGCTACGAAATAAAACTGCCTGACCTGAACGGATTAATCCGCAATGTCGCCGTACATAAGCCGAGAGCAAACGCCTCTTACAGTTGGAAAGGTGTGGTCACATATTGAAAAAAGTGGCGGATACGCCGTGGATGCAGTTTCCCGTCTGGCAGAATGCAGATGAAAGGCGTCGCATTACATTCAGCGAAAATTCGGGGTTCTGCGCTAACCTGGGTGACCATCGTTGGTAAGATTTTGGTTACCTGGATACAGGCCCCATTCTTTAAATGGTTTAGAGCAGTGACTGTGGTACCCGCAAGAGCTAAAACATGGTCCATAAAAGAGATAAAATGTCAAACTCTTATTCATTTTATTTATTAATTCCTTCTTACGTGATCAGTCAACAATTTAAGTTTCTGTTATAGTAGTGTCCGCCTCCGTTGCTCAGTGCCAGCGTCGCTGACTACCACGCATGGGGCCCGGGTTCGATTCCCGGCAGGGGACTGGGTGTTGTATGTTGTCCTAATCAACATCATATCATCATCATCGGCACGTAAGTCGCCCACGCGGCGTCAAATAAAAAGACTTACACTAAGGCGGCCGAACAATCCCGCAAGAGATCTCCCGGCCAAGAAAGCCATACGCTCATTTCCATTCAGTTATAGTAGTAATGTTAACACACATTTTTAACGAATATATTAAAAGTTCAACGGCTTATTTTTATATGGACGCAGCTTATTTTGTATAGAAACGAGTCACCTTGAGGTAACATGTTTCGATGTACTATGACATCATTTTAAAATTTGTTTAATGCATTATTAACGCCTCAGAAATAAAATTTCTGGTCAATCTGATAACCACCCTGATGCTGTGATAGTAGGACGGCTGTTCAATAAGGAATGACCATAACTTTTTTTCACGGTCATAATTTCCCGCGCTAAAATTTAATCTTATGACATTCTGTTACCGTAATGTGAAACAATAACGCCGTTGAGACTCCCGGTTCTCACCCAAGGCGGCGACGTAGCTTGGTAATGTTGGCAACGGAATGTTCGCTTCATGAGGATAATTAATTTTCTCTCAGGTCAACCTGTCAAGAAGTGAGCAAGTACAGACTTAATTATCTGTTACATTGTAAGCACAAAATAATGTTCCCCTCAGCCTCTGTTACTGGTTGCTCAGCTGAATTTCACTTATGGTGTTAGCAGCGTAAAGTAGTAATGTTGGCAACGAAATGTTCAGTTTACAATGAGAGTCAGTGCCCCCTACCGCTGCAATGGAGGTAACACGCGAGGTACATTATGCGGAATTGAAATTCTGCTTTCGTCTCAAGAAATTTTCAGTTGAGGCCTATACAATAACAGAGGAGGTATGTGGAGTTTCTGTTGTTCCCTACAGCACAGTTTGAAGGTGATTTAAAATGTTTAGAGGTGAGACAATTGCAAAGGAAGATGGACCCGGTGCTCCAATTACTGCTGTCACGAGTGAAAACATCAATACTGCTGTTGGCTTTCTGCAAACCGCTTGACTAATTACCCTAACATCACTTTCTAAAATAATGAACATTTCATTGGGTGCCATCCACGTGTTAGTGACAGAACCATTAGACATGACACGTGTTTATGCGCGGTGCGACGCAGCACATTGCCAAAGTTGTTGCTGAATATTTTCCAAAAATCAATGTGAACTGCCTTCCTCACCCTCCCTATAGTCGGGATTTAGCCCAAAATTGAAGAAATGCCTTCGTGGGAGGCATTGTCTATCATCAGAAGCAGTGGTGAAGGCTACGGGGGCGATTTTGAAGATCTCTCAATAAATTGTTTCCAGCATGTATTTGAAGACCGCAAAACCGCTGGAACAAATGCATCGCATTCATGAGAGACTATTTTCGGAGGGATCATCAAAATCATGAGGATGGTATGTTGTCAAAAAATAAATCAATTAATTTAAAAAATCATTCTTTATTGAACAGTCGTCGTATATTAAAAATTATGAAATCCAGTTTGATTATTTTTAAACGATGAATAAGAGAAAACAGTGAAATCCAGCACAGTAATTGTGTTATTCTGTTGTCAGAAAACTTAGACACTTGTACTGGGCAGGTTACGTCAGTAGAGTCTGATGTAACTTACCCATGGGTACAGTTCAAGTCTCTAAGTGTTGTAACATCACCACAGTAACACAATGACTGTGTTATATTTCATTATATCCTCCTATAGATCGTTTAAAAAGAAAAATGAAACTGGATTTCAACTTACCAATGTTGATGCAGTCGATTGGTTAATGCATCAAGGTGGTTATCAGAATGAGTAGAAAGGCATTTTATTACCAAATAAGGAGATTTTATTTTTGGGCAATTAATAATGTATTTGTCACATTTGAAAATGACGACTCAGTACACCGATAAAAGGCACGTGGGAGAAAAATTAAACATTTTCCCCTTAGCGACTAGGGCGAGTTTTTTTGTTTTTCTGTATCTCTTTCCAGTCCCACTCCGTAATGACATGTCGGCAAACACATTTCATTTTTCTTGCGCCTCGTGGTCACTGCTGTCAAGGAAGAAATAAGAACACCCTGATCTAAAAATAAATAAATAAATAAAAATAAAAAGAATGAAAAAACGTTGGGATTAATTGGTTTAGAGGGTCAAGTGTTTTACACGCTTAGTGACATGGGGAGCAATCGTGTATCACTTCTGGTCGCAGATGATGGTGAGTGAGGAACTTCGACGGCACTGCGGTGTGTTCTCCCACCCATTTTTCAGTATCGTGGCACCAATTTTCAGCAGGACAGTGTCCATCTACACACAAGTGTCTCTATAAACTTTCTTCGTGATGTTGAGCTACTCACATGGCCAGCAATATCTCCAGATCTCATTAATTAAAACTTCCGGGCTAAGTTGCCGTGGTCCATCCATAAAACTTCTAACTTCCGACATTTCGATGCCTACTGCGGGCAACATCTTCAAGGGTGAGTCGACGACTGCTTACTAGGCGCTGGAGGTCCTGCTTATATAGATGGCATAGATGGAGCCACCACTTGGCACGTGCTGCTGACGTCATGTCTCTCGATTATAGGTAATCGATTGTCATATCTTTGGTTCAAAGTTGACCGCCAAATCTTATCTAATTTCAAACCTTCTTCTTTCCTGTTGAAATTATTGTGGTGTTTTTGTATTACTATGGCTTCTCTGTACATCCGTGTGTAATAATGCGACGTCCTGGCTAGCACGCTCGTTTCACTAAATTTGATTTCAATGTCACCACGTGTAAAAACATACTCTGCCACAGCTGACTTATCTGTGTGACCCAGACGACAATTCCTTTTGTGTTCCAATATGCGCCATCTATGCCATCTATATAAGCAGGACCTCCAGCGCCTAGTAAGCAGTCGGCGACTCCTCCTCGAAGATGTAGTAGGCAACGAAACGTCGGGAGTTAGAAGTTTTATGGATGGACCACGGCAACTTAGCCCGGAAGTTTTAATTAATGAAGACGCCGGCCGTGAAAGCCTACATTCTACGAATCTCCAGATCTGTTCCCGATAGGACATCTGTGAGACCAGCACGGTCGGAAACTCCTCCCCTTATCCGGATCTCAAGGAGCAGTTAAAACAGCTCTAGTTCAGTAGAGGACACGACCACTTTGACACTTTTCGCAGCTACAAGAGTGCATGAATTCAGTCCAAAGGACGACACTGGTACACGAGTTTATACTACAAATCTCTTTCATGATTTCCCTCGATATTGCGGTCACTGAAACAACGTGGGTCCTTCTGTATTTGTGTCAGACAGTGTGCCTTGGCAACCAGGTTTGCGTTCAGAGTGTTGCGATTGGCAAACAAGGTCAGGCACAGATGACCACTTGCTAGGCTCCGTTCCGCGTTTATAGACGGGTGACAGAGGAACAACCGGCGGAATGAAACGAATTCAGAATTTCATGGAACAGAAAAAATACTTGGTGTGATTACCATTTATTTTGTAATACCGTGACCCCTCACATCATTACACCTAAATGTCATAAGTGAATCATTAGTGTAATGGTGCTGGTACTCCGAATTGCTTCTGTCATTTAGAAAAGTTGTGGCTGACTACAATTTTTATTTCTTTAACCAGTCGCAAAAAGTTGTATTTATTACTGACGGTTTGGGGCTTATTTTCGTCCATTTTCAAGTCAACCAATAAGTCGTACAATAACAAACACACAACAGCTGGCCACGTATGAAAGCCAGTTACTGTAGGACTTAGTGGTTGACTTGAAAAATGGAAGAAAGTATGACCCAGTCGGTTGTCAATAATAAATTCAACTTCTGTGTAACTTCGACTGTTATTTAAAAATTGGTTAACAATTGTGTTATTTAAAAATTGGTTAACAATTGTGTTATTTAAAAATTGGTTAACAATTGTACTTGGCAGCGGTGAAGTAGCCGAGCGGTCTAAAGCGTCTCGCTGCGGAGCGCGCGGTTGCTCGCCGTGGAGGTTCGAGTCCTCCCTGGGGCATGGGTGTGTCTGTTTTTGTCCGTAGGTTAGTTTACCGTAGTTTAAGTAGTTTGTAAGCTACGGACTGATGACCACATAGTATGGTCCGATAGAATTACAAACATTTGAAGTGTACTTGCTGCGCCGCGGCAGAATAGCCATGCGCACTAATGCGCCCAGCTGCGGTGCGCGCGGTCATTCGCCGTCGGGAGTTAGAGTCCTCCCTCGCCCATGGGTGTTTGCCTTTAGCATAAGTTAGTGTAAGTAGTTTGTAAGCCTAGGAACTGATTAGCAACGTAGTTAAGTCCCTTAGATTTACAAACATTTGAACATTTTTGAACTTAAGGATAAAGGTGAAGCAATGAATTAAAATTTGTTATGCGGCCGGGAATTGAACCCGGACCTCCATGCCGAGGTGCTATTCAGCAGCATGGAGAGCCTTCACATTAGTGGCAATATTCTTTGGAACATAGAAGCTGAATTAAAGTTTGTGACGTGGAGGGAAGTCGCACTTGAACTATTCCGAGGCTCCTTAATCGCTAGTGTTGCGGTGGTCTAGTGGTAAGACGTCTGCCTATTAGGCATGAAGGTCCGGGTTCGATTCCCGGTCGCATCACAAATTTTAATTCATTGCTTCACCTTTATCTTTAATGTCTTTTACATATTAGAGACGAAACAGTGTCTCAGGGTTTGTGAATTTCTATTTACATGTAGCATGCTGAGACTAAGTATTTATTTATCTTTATCTGTAACCATGAGTCATGCTTAAACTACTTTTGTATGAAAAGTTTCTGTAAGAAAACTTGGTACAGCTATTTCTTTCGCGAGATATATTTGTCAGATGTGTTCGACTTTTGTTACTTCACAATGACGGGGAAAGGACATTAGCCTGACTAAATGCCACCCACTACATGATATAACCGAACCACTGAAGAGTGATTATTGCAACTCTCGGCATTGCCTGCAAAGAACCTGTTCAGGAAGCGACGGCGGTTCCCAGACATACTTTCAAACACTGGAGGGACCCATTACGCTACAAGTTGACTTCAGTCACAAGTTGCCCTTCATAGTTCTTGGTTTATTGTGCATAAGCTGGGAGCGCGGTTTGTTTCTGTTTTCCTTGGAGCAAGGGTCATCGCACGGTGTGTTTTGGTCGTAAAATTCACGGGGAGTTGCTTCACTCGCTGTTTTAACGACTCCTGCGACGCTACAAACGGCCAGCGTTCGCGGGAATCCCTTTCGGCTGTTCCGAAAATGTGTGTCGTAAACCTGTTCGCCTAGATCATCAGTCTCTGCAGATATTCCAGGAACGTAATAAGCGCCACCCTCTCCCTCCCTCCCTCCCTCTCTCTCTCTCTCTCTCTCTCTCTCTCTCTCTCTCTCTCTCTGAAAGAACTGTTTTGGCTTCCCAGAGCAGCCAGAAGTACGTGTAATTTAAAGCCAACGCGCAAGTCCTCACCAGAAAAGAGAATTTTATCTCGTCCGTTGTAGAAGCTGTTGATACTGCGACTGTGGAGTCAATTGAGACGGAAACAGCAACCAGTCACTATTACCATCTCCATTTACTCATGATCTTGCTTTTAAACTACTCACAAGGAAAGTACATGGGCTCGAACTAACATATCTGTATGAACGTTTGGTTACAGGATCTCTACGTACACCTCAATGTGCTCGTGGGTGTCGTTTTTCTGCAAAGCTCTGCAACCATGCTCTAGATAGCTCTGTAGATGTAATTGCAGACGCCATACGTAATGCAGATATCTTAACTATAACTTATGTAATAATCATCGTACATGTTCCCTAGCGTATTGTCATCAAAAGCCGCGATGATAGTTGTAACTTTAACCTTCTTCCCGAAAGACTGTTGGTATTCACTGCCACTGCTTCCATCGCCTTTTCCCGCACTTACCGTAGCACTACCGCTTGCAATGAGTTGTTCGTCATTATCATCCCTATTATCATCATTATGTGTTGGTGTTACAACAGTTTCTAACTTATGCTCATATTTCTGTACCATAATAAATACGAGAAAGCATGCGAATGATTCATCTTCTACACTAATACCATCTTCACGAATAAGGTTTCTTCGTAACTTCATATCAACTAATCGCAATACATTAGCAGGACTGATTAGCAATCGCCGCCCCATCTGACGCTTCACCACACAAATAACATCACAAAACGCAGCTTCGGAGGCACACTGCACCGTCCCTACTGGCGAACCGACAGGTCGAAGTGCAATGCGGCATGGCACACGCAGAGGCCTCTAATGGACGACTGCAGAGTTTTGCAGCTGCAGGAGTATCACTAGTGCAATAAGGGATCTTTACATTATCTCTCATACGATTTTGGTGTATGTGTGTTTGTTCGAGCCGAAGTACTTTCCTTGTTAGTGTCCATCAGGCGGTTGGTATACATTGATAACATTTTGTAAATGGTGTGCAGATCCCAACTATAATCATGAACATTGTGAAGAGCATTGATTTTTAAAGGGAATCTATCAAAAGTGCATCTTTTCGACACATTCTAGCAGTGAGAATATGAATCAACCGGCGCACCTCTTCAATGATCCTGGCTGGAAACCCAAAAACATAATATTTGTTCACTTCGCCAGGAGATACAACTCGAATATGACCGCATTTAGTTTTTGTGCATAAGAAGTGTCGCTTGAAACATGCTCAATACTGCTCAAAATAATTAGGGGATTAGGTGAGATGTCATACACAATAACGTATTTTATTCAGATATTTGTTATTATTGTAATTTGTGTGTTATACAGTACTATTATTGCTGTCTCCGCTTTTTACTTGAGGTTTACATGGCGTTTACTGAGAGCGAAGCACGATGGGGCTACAATCAAAGTGAAAAATCGTTCTCGTTGCCCTCTAATACTGTATGTGATCACCTCGGACGGTCAGTACAGGTGCACAACTGCGTGGCATGTACAGTATGAGATTATCGATCAACTCTTGAGGGCTATTTGGTCATTCTTCCATGAGTGCAATATCCAGCTCTGTTACCGATGTGGGAGGTGCTGGTTTGGCTGCAATGCGCCTGCATCTCAGACTTTCTTAATGGTGTTTATGCCCGGTGAACAAGCTGGCCGCTCCATTCGTTGGATTCTCTCAGCTTCAATAAAGCTCCAAAATAAATGGGAATTCTTGGGGAGAAACCGAAACTGTATGGACCATGGGTAATAGCTTCCCACCCTTGGCAAAATGTAGGAGGGCTTCATTCTGATACAGAACGCCATTTTTTGTTAGCTTTCTCGCTTTGTCATTTAGGGAGGGTTTGAACCCCAAACCCCCCTGGCTACGTCCATGATCAGGAAGGGTTTTGACACTGTACCTCACAAGCTGCTTCTAACGAAATTGCGTGCTTATGGAATAACGTCCCAATTGTGCGATCGAATTCGCGATTTCCTATCAGAAAGAACACAGTTCGTTGTAATTGACGGTAAGTCATCGAGTAAAACAGAAGTGATATCTGGCGTTCCCCAGGAAAGCATTATAGGTCCCCTGCTCTTCCTTGTGTTTATAAACAATTTAGGTGACAATCTGAATAGCTCTCTTAGACTGTTCGCGGATGATGCTGTCGTTTATCGGTTAGTGAAATCAACAGAGGATCAATAGCGACTGCAAAGAGATTTAGACAAAATTTCTACATGCTGCGAAAATTGGCATTTAACACCGAATAATGAAAAGTGTGAAGTAAAACACATGACCGCTAAAAGAAATCCGCTGAACTTCAATTACACGATAAATCAGTCAAACCTTAAGGTCCTAAATTCTACCAAATACCTAGGAGTTACTATTTCGAACAACTTAGACTGGAGAGAACACATAGAAAATATTGTGGGGAAGGCGAACCAAGGGTTACGTTTCATTGGCAGAACGCTTCGAAGTTGGAACAGCTCCACCAGACTGACTGCCAACATCACACTTGTGCTTCCTCTCCTGGAGTACTGTTTCCTAGTGTGGGATCCTCACCAGGTGTGACTGACGGAAGACATTGAGAAGGTTCAGAGAAGGGCAGCTCGTTTTGTTTTATCACGTTACAGGGGAGAAAGCGTCACGGAAATGTTGCACGATTTGAGGTGGAAATCATTAAAAGAACGACGTTATCGTTGCGGTGGTATCTATTTGCGAGATTTCAATCATCGACTTTTACTTCTGAATGTGAAAATATTTTGCTAGCAGCCACCTACATAGGGAGACATGGCCATCCCAATAAAATACGAGAAATCAGATCTCAAACGGAACGATTTAGGTGGTCTTTCTTCAGCGTGCTGTTAGAGAATGGAACGGTAGAGAAAGGTTATGAAAATGGTTAATGAACCCTCTGCCAGACACTTAAATGTGATTTGCAGAGTATCTATGTAGATGCACGCACAATTGAAAAGTCCCCTTTTTTAACCACTTAGTATGGGATGTGCAGTACAGCCGGCTAGCTGGTGTAGGTTTGGGACACAGTGACCCTGTTGTGCACGGCCCGTGAAGGCGAATCCGTGCTCAGGGCTGCATGGCTTTGCCCCCTGCGCGGGGATTGCGGAGCACGCGTGAATAATTGAGCACGTTCATTATTAACGGCGCTCGCTGGAGCTCTGTTGACATTTCGAATGCACGCAGAATGAAGCCTTTGGTGCAGTGTGTCACAAGGGCCCTGCAGGCGTGGGCGTGGAATATGGGCAGGAACGGTGCGTGCACGGCCTACTGCGATGTGCAAGCTGTTATATTTCCACCTCGTATCTTGTGAGCAACGGTTTTATGGGAACTAGCTTCTCAGTGTTCTAACAAGGAGACCACATGGGTATCGGATTTCAGAATTTTTTGCTATTTATGGTACTGAAGTTCAGGACTCAAATAACCATCAGCCAAAGCCATTCGACGCAACTCTCAAAAATTCTCGAGAAAATAGACTACAGAGTTTTGCATGTACCAGTCATTAAACGATTTTCAGCATATATATATTAGTCTGTGTAGTGCAGATGGTAGCGTTCTGGCCTTAAAACAATAGAATTATATATTTTTGACGACGTTACAGCCTTCAGTGAATGAAATAAATAGCAATTTGCGATCAGTTATGGCTTCACTGTACTAGGTTTAGATGGAATACCAAAGTGCGGCGAATGAAAATTTGTGCCCGGCTGGGATTCGAACCCGGGATCTCCTGCTTAATACGCATTGGAGTGGTCAACGCGTCTGCCTAGTAAGCAGGAGATCCCGGGCTCGGATCCCGGCCGGGCACAAATTTTCATTCGCCGCTCTTTGGTATTCCATTTAAACCTAGTACAGTGAAGCCATAACTGATCGCAAATTGTGATTTATTTCATTCTTAATACAATAGGGTCGGTGGTTCGAATCCTGTCGTGACACATTTTTTTAAAAATATTCCTGTTGTATTTCAGTGTTTGAATACTTGCATAATTTTAATATCTAGTAATTTTTACGAAAATTGCACGTACTTTTATTTATTCGTAATTTTCTATATGTTATAGAAGGTCGTTAATAATGATGGTTTCAAACAAAATAACATGTTATATTTTTTACAGTTATTGGCTTTACTATTAGTTGACGACGGTAGTCTGTTCAGTTTGTGAAGTGCTACGACGCTGTTTTTCGAAAGTCATCTCCATAGCTACTAATGACTTTCCAAGCAGCTAACCCACTCAACCGTTGCTTTAGGTTGCAACGCGTTGTTCACACATAAGCAGCAGTTGACACCACACGTGGAATTAGAGATTCCAAATTGTATTATAAAACTGAATTCGAAGACGAAAAACAATATCTGTTGCAATGGTATTCGAACCAGCGACTGTATGGTTGTGAAACCACAACGCTACCACCTGAGAGCTACACTGACAGATGCTACAACTGCTTTAATTACTGGTACTTACATGTACTGTTCAAAACTTCAACTTTAGAGTTGAGTCGAATGACTTTGGCTGCTTGTAGTTCTGAACTTCATGCACCATGAATATAAGGAAATTCTAAAATCCGATCCCTTGTGGTCTCCTTGTAAGAGCCAGTTATAATGTCCACACAGACTTATTTTTGTCCAAGATCGCATAATTAGGTAGGATGGCTGGGTGGTGGGGAGGAAGGACGCTGGCCATGGAACAACTTTTTTAAGGGCCAGCATGTTATTGGTATAGAGAAGTTTCAGAGTGCTTTTCATGTGTTTTTTTTTTTTTTTTTTTTTTTTTTTTTTTTTTTTTTTAAATTTGAAATACACTTATTTCAGCTCTCTGGGGGGGGGGGGGGGGGGGGGCAGCAGCAGCGTTAAACGACATGTTGATAAGGACATCAACAACAGTTTCGGGCTTCTTCGAGTAAAATAAGAAATAATAGAAATATATAAAAAGTAAACGGCTTAGTTCCTTCTGTCCATTTTCGAGTAGCGCCGGAAGAAAGATCTAAATCTCTTAGAGTTCTGATTTCGTATTTAATTGACTCAGTCTTTTCGAAAAGGCCGTATGACCGTTCTCAGCACATTTCGATTTTAGTTCAAAATCTGGGAATACTCGAAGGAACCCGCATTCCCTGTGAATGGTTCATTTCCTACACTCTTAATGTAAATTTTACACTTCAGTGTTGAAATACAGTTTTCTTTTCCTTTCTCCTGAAAAATTACTTTGGTGAATATTGCTTATTCGAAATGACTGATTCAGTTATGGTCATCATTTCTCTCTCTCTGTAGTTAGGAGGCGTCAACATATTTTCGCATTCGGAGGAGGAAGTTGGGGAAGAAATTTCGTAATTAAATCTCGTCGCGGCGATAAATGTCGTCGCTGTAACGGTTGGCACTTAAACTTCTGTATCATTTTCGTGACTCTCTCTTGTATCGCTGTAATACAAAACAAGCTGCCCTTCTCCGTACTCTTTCGATGTCCTCCGTCATTCCTATCTGATAGGGATACCACACTAAGCAGCATATTCTGAAAGAGGTGGGGAAACCGTACTGTTGGCAATTTCTTTAGTAGTTTTGGTTGCATCATGTTGAGTGTTCTGCAAATAAAACGCAGTCTTTGCTTCGCCTTCCCCGAGACTTTCTGTGTTCTTTCCAACGTTAAATCTATCGTAATTGTAAGGTATTTTGTTGAATTTGCAGCCTGAAGATTTGACTGATATCTTGTACGCAAGGATGCCCTTGAGTTAATCCAAATGAAATGGTCCAATAAAAATAACGTTGGTTGCTTGACCACTTTTCAATATTTTTTTTTTTTTATATGTGACTACCCAGTAATTGAGAAGTTCAAAACAGTTTTTTTTAGCTTTTACCTTGCACCTTTATTGATGGCAGCCATTTTTATTTCTGAGCGCACAACCACTTTCCAGTTTGGAGACAATTGTGGTAATTTGAATATCTCTGCGCTGGGTTAAATTACAACACTGTAATTGACATATTGTTTTTAGAATCGCCTCCACACAAAATTGTGTCAGTATAAATTACCTCCAAAGTTTGGTATAAAAATTTCGAGAAACTACTTTTAGGCCTAAAAATAATCAACGAGTGATTTATCAGTCTATTTTTTCCCCTCTTGTTTGTAATCAAGAACTATTAGCCTATGTAGAGCAATAGAACTTTCAAATGTCTCCTTATTTTTTATGAATTTTTTGAAATTTGCAAATTTTCATTTTCCGTAAAGTTTGGCTTTCGTTATCTCTGATGGGACTGAATATAAAAATCAGATTTTTTCACACTTTCTACACCTATATGATAGCAAGGTGCTATAAAAAATTCAGTATTTGCATTTCACTGTGAACAAAGATATGAATTTTTGAAAATGAGGAAATAATTCACATTACACTACAACTTACTAATGTTATGGCTTTTGCCTAATTGACATGTAATATTGGCTGGATGTAATAAATTATTGTTGAAGAAGAAAGGATGGGGCCCTTCCACGCCCACACCAACGTGGTGACCAACTCATAAGTTCTACTGTCACCCCCGTATTTGTTAGTTTCGTTGTGGAGGATCACGGGTTGTGAGAGCCGCGATGTTATCCGTATGTGTGGGCACGATCACCCGTTAGTACGGATAGGTAAGCGAAGGGTAGGTATGAAAGGGCTTAGGAGAAGAAAGTGCCAGGGCAAGAGTCAAGGGTTGGGGGGGGGGGGGGACCTCAGCGACAGAGGGGTAGATTGCAAGGGCAGTAGCGGTGCCTTGCTATCTGCGGTAGTTCATGCAAAGGTTTGGTAGTGTTAGTATTGGGTATGTCTCAGTACCATTAACTTTGCTAGGTTTGTCATAATGAATCAGTCCGGTTTGGTGCAAGGTTTCCGCTGCAGCTGAGCTGCTATAATGTCTCCTCGGTCGGCTGCGAGAGGATATCTGTACCTTTGTCATAATAATTAGACAGTTCGGTCATTGAACTAGCTAATCGAGTGGGACTGTATAGGTTTGTTTGTGTTCAGTGCGGAATATGGTTTCCTTGCCTTGCCTGTTGGTCGGCTGAGAGCGCTCAGCTGGCAATACCAGTCAGTTCGCTGTGCTGCAGGGGTTCGCCAAATTCATCATGTTGGTGTTTCCTTAAGCGTAGGTGGCTAATCTCTAAGAAGTAGTGTTTTTGGACGCTTATGTTTCCACCTATGGTTACAAGATCGTAGTTCCCCAAGCGTAGTATGAAGGGATTGTTAGAGTGTCTCGAGTTTTTGTACAGTCGTGTAGCGAGTTAAATGAAAACCACCGAGAGCAGCTCTAGGCGGTATTCTCTGTGAAGATCCACGGTGCGTATTTATCGTGATGCGTTGCTTATGATGTGTGTTTTTTTAATTTTTTTATTTATCGTATGGCAACAACAGCAGCATTGAGCATTACATATGAGACAGTTATTTAGTTTTACATTAGATAGGAGTTTAATACACACATCCCAATTCTAAAATTTACTAATATGGTAAATACACTACTTTAATATATATGGGAATTCTGGAGCATACTAATTTAATACATTGACAAGTTAAGGAGATGTGATTACAGCCAGCCGCGGTGACTGAGGCGTTTCAGTCACAGTCTGCACGGCCACTATGGTCGGGGGTTCGAATCCCCACTCGGGCATGGATATTTGTGCCGTCCTTAGTTGTAGCACAGAGTAACATAAACCATTGTCCTACGCTCCCCTCGTAGTTCCGTAAGATGCTAGCAGGTGTCAGGCGGTTCCCTGGCTTAGGATGCCTCTCGCACGTCAGAGGGTAGTGTGGAGGGGAGGCTGAGGGGAGTGCTTTTGTCGCCTGCCAGGAGGCCACGGCTGTGTCCAGCTTGCTGCTGTTTGAGGGGAGCTGGTGGTGGGACAGCCGCTACCTGCCGCCTGCTCTGGCCAGTTTAAAGGGCTGCTTCTGACCGCAGCGCCATCATGGGACATCTTACGGAACTGCTGGAAACCCACCCTCCCCGCACCCCTGAGCGTAGGACTGGGCCCTTACGGAGGTTTCCCGTCTGGATATATTTGTCTGTGGTTGTATCTAGTTAATAAGTAGAGTGTAAGTTTAGGGACTGATGACCCCCTTAGTTGAGTCCCATAAGCTCTACAAACATTTGAACATTTTTTGCGATTACAAGTAAACACACATATACTACTAATCATAAATCAATATCGAGTAACTGAATCCAAATAGTTGATGTGTGTTACCTTGTACTGTATGAGCTGCAGCGGCGCAGCCGTGTTGGTGCCACGTGTGCCCAGCACGCAGCACCATATGTAAACAGAGGTCTAATAAGTATGGTGTACATATTATTGAAGTTAAAGTACTTGATTATAAACAAAAACTGGAAACATTACTGTAATAAACATTTATATATTAATTTCGCGGTTTTAAAATAAATATTTTCAGTTAACTTACTTTCCAGATGTGAAGCTTCCTAATCCTGGTGTTGACTGTTAAGAACACGTATTTCTGCAGAATACTTTTGTGATATATAGTAAGACCTCTCAGTTGCTGTGGTAAGTTCAAGCACTGACAGTTTCCAAACTTTGCCATTAGTAGATTGTTTTGAATTACTATCTTTCACAGAAGGAAAGTCATCATTTTTTTCCAAACTTGTTCTTTCAACCTCTGCTAGTCACCCTTGTCCATCATACACACATGCCACTGTCATTCAGATGTAATTTTAATGATTCAGTGATCCTCGTAAATTTCGGTTTCTGATGATTCATAGCATCAAACTAAATTTTCTGCGATGCCTAGTAATTTGTGGAATTCTTTTATTCCTTATATTGCAATACAATTTTCAAACCTGGTTTGAAGTGTTGTTTTGATATGAAGAACTACCTGTTCTTACTTCACGAGGGAGTAGGTGATGCCTTTAATACTATACTTGCAGAAGATGTACACGTCTTGCATTGTAAGAATTTGGTCTTCGCTTGTTCTTTGAAGACTGGCTTTATTCACTTCATGTTTTGATGTAACTCCACCGCATACATTTTGTACCATGGCAAGAGGTAAAAAAGTACCATTCGACCGCCAACCGAAAGTCAACTTTGTGGCGGCAAAGATTTGAAAAATTCTTGTATTGACTACCACTTCCATTGTAGAGTATATGAGCTTCTCAACCTTGGACAACTTTAAGTCTTTTGAAAGACATCGACAGCCAAAGTGTAGTGCTGCATTTAGTCACTTGGAATGCAAACTGAAGAACCAGAAACTTCATTTTTCTCTTTTTCGAAGTACGAAACAAATGGATGCACTTTATCTGATTATTGACCTAGAGACACCTTTGTAACCATTAACATTTGTAATATTTGGGGGTCACTTTAGAATGGGCTCTTACCTTTAAGAACCATCTAGAATACGTAGCAAAAACAAAAGAAAAACAGTGAACACAAGAGTCGACATTTTCAGAGAACTGGCTGGGCGAGAATGGGGTGCAAAAACAGATTCTCTTTGTACTACTACATTAGCATTAGTTTACTCCACTGCAGAAAACTGTGCTCCATTATGGAAAAATAGTGCACACGTACGTAAAGTCGACGCAACACGGTATCAAGCAATGAGAATAATCAGTGACATTACAAAGTCTACACCACTTCCTTGGCTGCTTGTATTGGGAAATATTCCACCTGCATCAATACGACCAGAACTCACTTGTACACAATCAGTTACAGAATATACCTACCAGCAGACTCAAATCCAGAAGACCATCATGGGCGACGCAAGATACGGTCCTTCTTTATGATGTCTGTCAAGAATGGAAAGATGTTTGGAAAACGTTTCCTCCGACTAACTCTCATAACTGACCCTAACAAATGTGTGAATGAAAACTGTGGACGACAGTGAACTGATTCCGCACAGGGCATGGAAGATGTAGTGCCTGTTTGTTGAATGGGGATGCAAAGATATCCCAGATGTGACTGTGGTGATCCTGTACAAACTATACAGCACCTGATTGAAGATTGTCACAAAGAAAATTTGCTGGTGGATTCAGTGAGTTATATTTGGTGACAAGAAGAGCAGTAGAGTGGTTAAGAAACCTAGACATTCAATTACATTGTTTTCTCTGGTTTGTTTGTTTGATTGTGTTTTATTATGCATATAGTTTTTGTTCAAATGTTCGTAAATCTATCGGACCCAACTGCGTGGTCATTAGTTCGTAGCCTACAAACTAAACTGACCTAAGGACAACACAAACACCCATGCCCGAGGGGGACTGGAACCCCCGACGGCGAACGGCCGCGCGCACCGCAGCATGGCGCCCCAGTGCGCACGACTAATCCGCCGCTGCTATAGTTTTTGTATACGTAATCTTTTATTTATGAAAATTTTTAAATAAGACTAATCTAACCATGTAAGCCATACGAATAAATAAATGCCTGTCCTCCCAGTCAACTGCTAAATTTCCAATTGCTTTAAATGACATCTTCCAGTGAAGTATATCAAATAGGCCAATAAATGCAATTCATGCACTTCTGTTTACTTCTGATCTTGTGTCCAATATTTGACGTAACTTAATATTACTTCTCTCATCCCTTACTTTGTTCAGAATCTAAATTGACCGTTGGCTTAGTTCCTGTATGACTTCTTTCTAATCATCTCTTTAATTACTAATATTTTCGATACATGCTACAGAAGGGCCTGTGTTCTGTAATTTGTGCAGGCATTTCTATTTCCCCTCTTGGATAATGCAGTAGTTCTATTTTTTGTGAAGTGAGTTGGTACATACCCTCTCCGTATGACTGACGTTACACAGTAAATAAATTATATACAATGTTACCACTAATGTTTTGTCAGAACACTGCTGGAATGTCATCTATACCGTTGCCATATTTGATTTCAACAGAGAGATTTAGGTATTCCTTTTCCCATATGCTATTAGAGAATAAAATGGTGGAGGAATATCATAAAAGCGGTTCGATGCACCTCTGCCGTCTTAAATGTAATTAACGGAGTGTTTATGTGCATGTACAACTTAGCAAAGGACAAGATCTGTTGCTGTCGTTGGACTATTTATTTTCACAATTTTATTTTTCATGTTCTATTTACCTATCTAAGTTACTGCAACAGTTTCATTAGAACGGTACCGTACTGGTCTTGCCATTGGCCACTTATATCTTCTATGATAACTATATGTTTTTTTGTATTTCAGTTCAGTGTATTTGCAACAGATCCGCCGGCCTGAAAAGTCACAGCAATCACTATTGCTTTGTTACTTTTTGTTTATTTTGTCTGTTACTTTATAACGATTAGTTTTTTTTTATTATTTTAATTCCAACTGACATTTGGCCTCATTTAAAACCCAGTACGAAATTCTCTCTGAGACACGCAATGACACTATTTTCATTCGGCAATGCGTTAGATTTTTGTTGTAGCATTTGATGGTTTAACCAAATACTGATTTTAGGCATTTATTATAGTTTTGTGTTTCTGCACATTGAAAACATTGTTGTGAAAAAATGTTCTTTCTTGTTTCAGATTTGTCGAAGAATAGATTTAGTGAGTTGCCAGTGGAAGTCACCGAGTATTATTCCTTAGAGAAGCTCATTCTTTACCACAACGCCATCAAATCTATTCCGGATTCGGTTGTTTATCTACAGTCGCTGTTATACCTTGACTTGAGGTAAAGTCATATTTGTTTATGTATGGTAAGTTAGAAATTCTTGTTGGGTACAAAAAGATGTATGCAATGTTAGAGTGATTTAATGCACCATTGCCTCCAGAATTTTAGTTTGAAAATAGCAAGGATTGTTGCAACGACGTGCATGCTGATAGTGGTAATCATATAAATGAAATACGCCAAAGCATGAGAAAATTATTCTCTGTGAAACCAAATCATGGACATCTCAGTTCGTTATGTTTCGAAAATGTTCGGCAGCATGTTGAGTTTGGTTTCTCTATTATGTAGTGTTATTTAGAAATTGCATATAAAAGTTGTTCTTTGTCTGTTCAGAAATTCATGTCCATTTCGTGGTCAAATAAACTGAGGAACATGCCTACTTGAAACACAGTCTCTCCGGAAACCACTATTTGACTTGTTGTCAGTTTGGTCAGTCTTTCTTAGAGTTGGCATACTTCACACAACATATGAAAATATTTCAAATTTCGTGTTGTTGTTGGATTCAGGATATTTAGTACTATAAATTGTAACCTCTTCGGAGTACTAAAATAGAACAGTAACTATCGCTGGAGTGCCGCGATCGCTGCTGGGCGACAATTTAACAGCGTTGCCAAACCCGAAGCACAGTTTACCCCTAAGTCGTATGTGAAATCCCCCAAATAGTGAGAGTTGTATTTTGAGCGGGGGAGGCGACTGTAATTTTCAGTTAAATAATTTTCGGTGTGATGTCTTCCGACTGCTACCATTCCCGTCTAGGAACGGGAAGGCCCCTTAAAATTCAGCTCAAAACCACACTTCCCCCTGAAGCACTTAAGGCCAATTCACACTGTCCGTCACGTCAACGTCACGTCACGGAACCGTCACGTCAAGTTGTATTCACACTGTCCGTCCGTGTCCGTCACGTCAATTCGTCCATCTCAATACGCGATGTTGAAAGTGAGGTTATAAGTGGCGATCTGTTATGTAGAAAGTCATAGTTTAATACTAGAAAGGGGGAACAACAACGCTAAATGTTATTAACGGCCAAAGAAAACTTTACAGTGTATGTTTTTAGCCAACTTACTGGGAACTGAAACAACATTTCAAAACATCATCTATTTTCAAGCGAAAAAATAAACATATGAAGACATCAAACCATACTTGTAAGAGCACAAATAGCGTCTGTATACTTTAACCATTACGATTTGCTCGCTGACATTGTTAATACCGTCGTAAACAACTGAATTTTTGTCTTTCATTGGAACTGACATTTTCATTTAAAGTGTTATTTAATGAAAAATGCGTTATCAAATTACAATCTTATTCAAATAAACAGTTTGCTTCAGTCATTTCTGTTATAATGTTACGTAACATAAACCATTTTTTGGTTTCAGATATCCGACCTCGATTTTAGGGGGACACTCAATTGACAAAAATATTTAAGTCATCTTGAAACATTAGAGATTTCCCCCTAAAACGAGGTACAACAACAGCACAAAGATGAATAAGACACATTTGCATATAAACAGTGCATTTGTCGACTGCAACATGTAATTCGCGTGACGAAAATAGGTTAACTTCCGATGTTAGCAGACGGCCGTTCCGTCAAAACATTCTTCTCGAGAAAGCTTGACGGACGTTGACGTGACGTGACGGTCCGGTGACGGACAGTGTGAATGCCACCATTAGAAATACACTGCGGAATGTTCTGACGGACGGTGACGTGACGTGACGTGACGGACAGTGTGAATTGAGCTTTACCCCCCCCCCCCCCTAAAAATCCCCCTATAATTTTTATCCCTCTAAATATCCCCATCTATAATCCCCCCCTAAATTTAGGGGTAACCCTTAAGTTGGGAACCCTGAGACAATACTTGTTTTAAAAAAGCGTTTGCGGGCACTAGCCGCTAGTCACTCACAGTGTCGCCAACCCGTGGGATATGACCATATTTGATATCACTGGATATGACCCATGATGTGGGACATTTTGCCAATTACTTTTCAGAAAGGGACAAAGGGATTCATTTGCGAGAAGTGAGATGAACATGGGATGTTTAGTTGGTGCCTCTGCTCGGTGAATGTGCTTACCCGCAAAACTGCTCAACTAATTTCGATGGCATTATATATTACGACGGTTTTCGACATCTGACGTCTTTGGTCAAGAAGGAGGCTTGGAGTTTAACGTCCCGTCGACAGCGTGGTCATTAGAGACGGAGCTCACGCTCGGAAGGTTTGGGTGGGATGTGGTAGGAAATCGGCCGTGCCCTTTCAAGGGAACCATCCCGGCATTTTCCTATAGTGATTGAGGGAAATCACGGAAAACCTAAATCTGGATGGCCGGAGGTGGATTTGAACCACCATCCTTCCGAATGCGAGTCCAGTGTGTTACCACTGCGCCACCTCGCTCGGTGTCTTTGGTCAAACCAGACGGGTGGAAACTTGTTTTTTTATTTTATTTTTTTTTATATATTTTTTCTTTTTTTGCACACCATGGAGCTGTCGATCTGTTGTTTCATGTTAAGCAAGTAGCACGCGTTATTGCACTTCAGCCGGCCGCGGTGGCCGAGGAGACTAAGGCGCTCCAGTCACGGTCTGCACGGCCTCTACGGTCGGGGGTTCGAATCCCCCCTCGGGCATGGATGTTTGTGCCGTCCTAGTTCATAAGTAGTTCATAAGTAGTTTGTAAGTTTAGGGACTGATGACCCCGTAGTTAAGTCCCATAGACTATACAAACATTTGAACATTTTATTGCACTTCAGGAAATGTTCCATATTCTGTCTCTCCCCACAGTTATATCTGATGTCGCTTTCAAAATGTTTAAATGTTTGTAATTCTATGGAACCAAACTACTTTGGTCATAAGTCCCTAGCCTTACACACTACTTAAACTAACCTAAGGACAACACACATCCATGCCTGAGGAAGGATTCGAACCTCTGACGCGGGAGGCCTTGCGATCCCTCATGTGGCACTCCAGAACGCTTGGCTACTCCCGCGCGGCATGTCGCTTTCGTCGATGTTTCCCCTTTTCACTAGGTTCGTTTTTACTGGAGTGACTCCTGTTCTGAGGCGGTTCAGAGACATCCAGTTTCTCCAGTCCAAGTTATAGCCTGGTGGCAGTTTCTGAGTTAGTGGATATTTGTCTGGTGGTTCCATAGGAACAAAGCTCAGAAAACTTCTTGGGGATTTCAGCCGCCTTAGTGGCTCTGGTGCTTCGAAGACTGGATCTATCATTGAATGCTTGTCTAAATCTTGCCGTATGTTCTACAGCAAGTTGTCGAGTTGCAGGTGCTTCACAACCAGCCGCTTTATAGAGTTGTCCCATTTGCGTTGCCTTCAAACAACCAGTCATAAATCCACATGTTTCGTTGAGGACAATGTTCACCTCTTTTGCATGTGCAGATCTTTTCCACACTGTGCATGCATACTCAGCTGTGGAAAAACACACTGCTTCAGCTGTCGTCCTGATCACGTGGGGGCTAGCTCCCCAACTACTTCCTATCAGCTTCTTCAGAGGTTGATTTCTGCTCACTGTCTTTTGTTGGGTCTTTTGACAATGAGGCTTGTATGTTAGAGACCTCTCTTTCTCTCTCGCTCTAGGGGAGGCTGCGGCAAGTTCTGGGGTGTGGCCTTCGGGAGGGTCTGGGGGAAGGGGGTCTGCAGTCCTTCAGCCGCCCCCCCCCCTCCCAGATATGCCACTGGTATTACCCCAAGGTACTTCGGCTCGGCTGTGTGTTCTGTAGAGAAACTGCCCTATTTTACTTGTAGTTTCCTCCTGGCTTCCTTAGACTTCAAATAAAAGGCACACGCCTAGGTCTTTGCTGCATTGGGTGTCAGTGAATTTTCCTTGTAGTAGGTCAACATCTGTGACAAGGAATTTTGCAATCTCTCTTTGACTGCTGGTAATTTCTTGTCCTTAGCTGCTGTGGCAAGTCATCAGCATAAAGGAAGTGTTACGTATCACTAGGATTAGGTTGTTGGTTGTGTAAATGTTGAAACTGGAGACAGAACACTGCCTTGGGGGAGACCATTCGTTTGTGTTCGCCACCTGCTCTTCTTTCCCTCTAAGGTTACGCAATATTTCCTATTTTGTAAGAGCGATTCGATTACTTTGGTGATCTTGTAATCTTTGGTAATACTGTATACCGTTTGGTTTATGGTGTCATAAACCGCTGATAAGTCTCCAAAGACGACTCCAGTGATGTTCTTTTCCTCAAATTATCTATGTATTCTGTCAGTGCCAATAGCTGCCCTGTACATGATCTTCCTGGGCGGAAACCATCTTGTTCTGGAATTAGTTTTTTGTCCGCATAGTTCTGAATTTTATTAAGTATTAGTCACTCATAAATTTTGACCAGATGGCGTACAAGAGA
Organism: Locusta migratoria; assembly: GCA_026315105.1. Classification (NCBI taxonomy): domain Eukaryota; kingdom Metazoa; phylum Arthropoda; class Insecta; order Orthoptera; family Acrididae; genus Locusta; species Locusta migratoria. The sequence goes on from CM048745.1 coordinate 136,788,905, forward strand.
GATGAATCTGTAGCTGCTGGCACGATTAGGATCTTTGCTAGGTTTCAATAATGCGACGACTTTTGATTTTCTCCAGGACTTTATTTTGTTTAGTAGGATCTATTTATTAGTTGTAGGATCCACTGATGTGTTTTTCCCCCAACGTGTTTTACCTGTTATGTGCAGATATCTTCGCTGTTTGAAGAATGTACTTTAACCAGCGTCCAGAACACTTCATGTGGCGACTGTCACAGGACCAAATCTTGGACTACAAATCACAAATAGTGGTTTTTGGTGACGTTAAGTGAATGGTCAAACATCCATCCTACAAATGAACACTAGATAAATGTTTATCACGGACGATAGAATATATCTCCTTGAAGAGAAGAAATATTAGTGTGCAAATCTTGCACTGGAAGAAAAGAAGACTTAGTTTGGAGATCTGAGATGTGCTGACAGACGCAGAATATGGGACCCAGTCACTCCGATGCTAGACAACTGCAGTGTACTCGTCCACTGTGTCGCATGTTTGCTTAAATTTTGATTGCTCAGAAATCTTCTCATGATACTCAAAAATCTTTCCTTTCACTGTGATCCACTCAGGTGTGATATTCTATGAATTTCAGAGTGTAATCTTTCTGGTTCTACTGACACAGATGGAACAAAATTGGTGAGACTCATACTGTGCCCTCCCTTTATAAATCATAGTAAATCAGATCATGCCACTTGTATGCTCATGACCAACAATCCCCACACTGATATTGCCCTTTAACTCCACCATTACCTTAGTTTATTTATCAGTTCACTATTTGGGTTTAGCTAGTTGAACATTCTGAATACTGTACTGTTAGATTGCTGGGATTGAGACTAAACTATATAGACCTTCAAAGACTTCAGAACTGTACCGAGTCATATTATGAAGGAGTTTGAATGAGAAAAACTTTGCATGTGCCAAACACGATTGTGCACAATCTTCACTCTCGTTAGTGGTAGCCACACGACAACTCGGGCATTCACGTTGCAGCCGCAACCAGCTGAGCGTGCTGCCGAGCTCGCTGTGCCAGCTGCCTCTGGAAGTGCTGCTGGTGGCCAACAACAAGCTGGTCTCCCTGCCCGAGGAGCTAGGCCGCATGAAGACGCTGGCCTCGCTCGACGTCAGCTGCAATGAGATCTCCCACCTGCCCCACCAGATTGGGGAACTGCCCGCACTGCGTTCCCTCAACCTGCGCCGCAACAAGCTAGTCGACCTGCCAATCAGTAAGTTAAAGTGCTTAACTGCAGCAGGGTAGGCCTTGAGCGTTTTAAGAAAGTGTCTTAATTTGTTTGAGATGTTTGTGTCTTTGGTTTTAACTTGCATCCACAATTCAAAGTATTTTTCTGAATCATAACACTGGAAAGCATCAGTAATTGTAGAATGCAATTCTATTAGTCTTCCCACAAACGCCAGTTTAATTTTTTATTCAAAATTCAAATGACAGTCCTACAAAACTGCTTCTCTCTCTCTCTCTCTCTCTCTCTCTCTCTCTCTCTCTCTCTCTCTCTCTCTCTCTCTCTCTCTCTCTCTCTCTCTCTCTCTCTCTCACACACACACACACACACACACACACACACACACACACACACACACAATGAGATGCTGCCTCCAGCTGCTATGGCTGGACTGTGCGACCTGGGTCAAAAGCAACTACTGGTTCGAGCAATACGTGGAGTAAGTTTGCAAACTTGGATGGCCTGAGGCAAAAGCAACTACTGGTTGCTTTCGCCTTTGGTCCATCGGAATCCCGGAATTTAGCCACAATTGCTGGAGACAGCAGGTGTGTGTGTGTGTGTGTGTGTGTGTGTGTGTGTGTGTGTGTGTGTGTGTGTGTGTGTGTGTAATGTATATATTTTATTTTAATTCTTCGAAGCCTAAAGTATGTACAGATTACTAATGTCAATGTGTCTTCTTTGGTCTTGGAAAGAATTGAATCGTCTGTTGTCTCATTGCATCAATTTGTCAAAGAACTTAAATATATTATGCTTGATGGAATTGTACCATGGAAAAAAAGTACAGTTTGTTGATATATGTTAACTAGTGTATCTTCATGTGGGACTGATGACACTGCTGTTGCATCCAATAAAATATCCTAAAATACTACTATTTTCATGTAAGTGTTTTGCTTCTTTCTGCATTTTGTTTCCTTTCATAAAGCAGGTCACAAAGGAATCACAGTATTGGAAATAAATCCAATTTTGCTTCATCATCCGACGTCCTGCTCCTTCCTGTTTTATTTCTCTCAGGTCCTCATTGCATCAACAGTGATGTAACATGAAACTGATGTTTTCTGACAACATGTCTACTTTGTTTTTTTTTGGTAGAAAGCAGTGTGTCCATTTCATTACTAATGTAAAGCCAATGTAGCCAATTTCATGAATACAACCAAAACAAGTACAGTGAGACTACAGTTTACTACTATGCAGTGATGATATGCAACAGGTGACAAGGTAAAAAGTTTCCTTATCTATACCATCTTGGTTACAATGGCCAGTGTTTGTATTCTCAATATTGGGGCATACACAGTGCAGCTGTAGATAAAAAAAATCTAAACATAGTTGCAGAGAATGCTTGTTATTATTGGCTCTTTACATATTTTTAAAACAAAACTTGGAGTAAATTATACTACTACTTGCTATCAAGTGTAGTTCCTTCCACTTTTGAATGACTTTTTGGTTATTCTTTCTGTATTGTTTAGGAGAAACCAGCAAATGGTAAAAAAGTTAAAAAAAATAATTTATGCTTAAAATTACTATACAGAAGAATTGCTTACTAAAAGATCCAATTGAGTTTCTTTTTTTCTTCAATGAGAAATTCAATTTATTTATCGTACAAAAGTTTTACAAATTTGTAGTTATATTCCTGTATTTGTTACAGCTAACTAAGCAGAAACTTTAGTTGCCAATACCTGTTTTAAGATTAAAATTTTGTATTGTAGAGTTTAGTTTAATAGCTACTTTCTTAAATGCATAGTTTTCTTCAAGTGTAATTAACTTTTCATTGATATCTCAGTAACAAATCTAAATTGAATATATATAAAATTATCTCTATCAAGGTCAGCACATAAATGTCATACGATTTATTCTAGGTCTGACGAATCTCAATCTGGAGCGATTAAATTTAAGTGAAAACAGAATCTCAACGTTACCAGCAGAGCTTCGCTTCATGACAACATTAGTTGAACTGGTTCTTACCCATAATCCTCTGATTTCACCACCTGCATATGTAAGTTTTCATATGTTTTCTTATAAAGGTCTGTTTTTTTGTAAAAAGAAATTATGCATTAAAAATAACAGGATATAAATATATTAATTATATTAATGAATTCTAATAATGTATAGTCCAGGTTAGAATTAACAATATAGTAATAAGGACAGTTTACAACTCACCTCAAAGACATGACGACGAGCTGCGACAGGCTGCCTGTCGCAGCCAGTTTGATGTCACATCTTTGAGGTGAGTTGTAAACTGTCCTTATTACTATATTGTTCTATTAATGAAAGCACTTAGTCTGAACACACATAATGGCAAGGATAAATCTGGGAAAACGCCTAAAAGAAGACAAAGTTTTATGTGAAATGTGAAACTCACCAAAATGTAGCTGCGGGTGGTTTCAGAATTTAAAAGCATAGAGCTTGGGCTTGATTCAGTTTTCACAATGCTTCAGTTTAATTCATTGTCATCAGTTGAGATAATCATTTTAAGAGGTACATAATAAGATAACTCTTCTGAAATAAAGTACATTGAATAGTGACCAAAGAGTATGTGTCTTCTTTTGAGTTACTGTACCTACAAACAAGTTTGATGTTGTTTTAAATCTTGTTAACAAGACATAAGTCAAGAAAGAAATTGGGAATGTTGTTATTTGTTGGCAGTAATTGCTCTAGCAAAAACGGATTCCTTTCATAAGGTACCATACCATTATCATGAACAACAATATGGGGGATAAAAACCTACTGGAATACCTGTAATGAGATACTGACAAACAAGGCATGAGAAAAACAATGCAACACCAACATGGACTGGAGATATCACAGTCAGATTTATTGGGGAGATGACATCTTGTACAAAGATCACACGATTGTGAACTTGGCCTCATGTCAAGGAAGGAAGATGATGGAATCAGAATTGAGTATTGCCACCATTACTGGGTATACACACCTTGTCGTAGTATTAAAGAAACTCTGGGTGTGTTTTAAGGTCTTCTATATGTTGCTGAATTTGATCTGGAGTTGCATTGGGTAATGCATTCCAGGCCATTCGTTCAGCAATCATTGACCAGATCTTTTCGATAGGAGAAAGAATGGGGGGAAAAAGGAGGCAAAGACAGCAATTGAATCTGATGGGTGATGAAGTCTTGAACATTATGTGTCACATTATCAATTGGAATGTTGGCAACCTTCAAAGGTATGGGAGGTAAACAGGCTCCAACACATCAGAGACGTAATGTTGTCTGGTTAGTGTACCAGCAGTGCGCACTAGAGGTGGGAAAAACCAATCTTTTCAGAGATCGGATCAGAAGTAGTCACTCACTGGGATGAACTAGTTCTTTATCATGACTCATCAACTGATTATAAACGTAGAACGATGTCACACTGCTTTTTTGGTACTATACCTTTATCTGATTTGGCCATATTGTGAAAGAAGAAAGAAGAGTAATAACTTTATTGTAAGTCCTTAGTAGTTTCACGAATTAAAATTTGTTAGTTACACCTACATTAAAAATTAAAAATGTTATAACAGAATTCAAATATTTTTGCAGGTGAAATAATTGGAAAAAGGAAAAAAAAATATATATATTTTTATACTTTCATTCAAAAAGTAAAATATTTTGCAGAATAAAATGATACTAATTCAATATTTATACAGTGAGTAGTTTACGAGTTTGAGTGAGTTGAATGTAAATGTGATAGCGCAAGCGGTCCATGCAGGACGTGGCAGCTGCCTCGGCGAAATAGCCATGTGCACTAAGGCCGCATAGTATGTGAGAGACAAAAGCGAGCGACAGCACACAACATTCAGCGACGCAATATGGCAGCTACAAGCAGCACATTCGGTGACATGGCTGGGTATCCCACGTGAGCGCAACAGCTTTTCGCTACAAGATGAACGCTAGAACCGATCACCTGTTTCTAAAATCTAAAGTCTGGTACCCATAAACAGTAAAATAATGATAGCTCCAGAGTAAGTAGTAAAGTTTTATTTAATTTAGGAAATAAGGCCTCAAAAGCGTGATGTGCATTAAATTTACAAAGTGAGGAATGTTCGTGGATTATTTCATTCATAACTTCAAATATAGGAAAAAAAGACTGTGAAGATCTCCAGCCAAATTCTTCGAAAATATGATGAAGGTTATATATACTTTGGACTATGTTGTCAATGACTTTTTTTTTCTTTTTTGTTAGTACAAACCATCAACAACTGATTAAGTATGAAGAGAGTCTTACTGAAAGAAACAATTAGGTAAATAACTGCAGTGATACTTTTACAGTTGGGTAGTGTTCTGGGCTCCTAAATTCTAAATTGTGCGGATGCTGGTACGATTTCTGTTCAATCTTATATTTTAATTCCTGTAACCACAACCCTTTCATCTGTTATTTGCGCAAAGTTTTATATATTCTTTATACAGAGCAACACAAATAATTTCTAAGTATTTACCAATATATTTTATCTGTAATTGCAAAGCACACATCCCACTGTACCAAATACATTAAATTCGCAATGAAACATTATAGCAAGATATTTTACTCAGAAACGTAATTTTAGACACATCTCGTTTGACATTCTAGTGTTCTCTCTATCTTCGGAAACAAGTATGTTGTTACTGACCAAGATTTGAGGCAAGCAGCAAACATATCAAATGGATATATTCCCTAAACTGAATGATTTGAGAGATAGAAAACATTAATGCACATTGTAATTTTCTTCGTATTTCAGTTATATAGTCATTGTTTTCAACATGCTAAAAAAGTGTAGATGCATAAAAGAAGCATAATTTGATACAGGACACTTGCCTATTAAGTCAGGAAACTGTGTGATATGGACTTACAAAATCTATCTAAGCAACAGAGAATGCACATTTCACAAAACTTTGTCTGTCTTGCTCCCTTCATACAAACTACAAGTCTTCGAGAAAAAATGAGTAGGATCTTTTTCATGGAAATTTTATATAATTCAATTTTGTACAGTAAAAACACATTTTTGCTACAGACTGCAGATTTCCTGTTATGAAAAAAAAAGCCACATATAACATTAAATACGTTTCATCTCGAATACTATTCGGAATAGGACATTTGTCTATATGACAGTTGCTGTTGCTTCAGATGATCATTTCTGTAAGCGAGTTGCAAGCGTTATCAGAACACAGGAGTTGAGAGAACAGAGTGATGAGTGGAGTTGCTTTGTTCGACACCATGTGGTTTGCCAGAGGAGTGGGGGGAACCCTGAGCAGCACGCCACACGGGCGGCTCGGCAAGGGAGCGGAGTCGGGAGAGTCATGGGAAGAGGTGAACCATTTAACTCAGTGACTCAATTGGCGATCTGATCACTGGAGTCATGAGTCGTGCGGAGCAGTGAGCCAGTGGGATTCGGGAACCGTGCAATCGCCAAATCCTGCTGCTAGCGCGACTCGCCGACTCTTGACTCAGCGATTCTCGTCTTGCAGCACAGTGGCCTGCACATGTTTAGCTGCCGATTTTTTGCAGTTTTATACTTGCACATGATCTATAGCACATTTATTTTGTAGCTTGGGAAACTTCTTAAGCAAGAGGCATGGGGTGTTGTTGCAGCTCATTGCTGTCACCAGAGATACTTTTCAGACCAGATGAGCTACCTCTTTTTTATTTTTATTTATTCATGACTCACTCCTTAGAAGGATCTAGCTCTTTGAATCAGTTCAGGAGTGGATTGCCCATCTCTAGTGCGCACCAGAGAGAGGGAGGTGGGATGCAGGAGTGCAAACCATAATGCCTCGTGAAGCACCAGTGGGGTGATACATAAGGTAACAGTTCAACTGTCTCTCAGCATAGTGTCTCCAGACTCTTACTCTAACCATTATGATGATGCAGGTCAGAATCGGAATTTGTAGGCAAAAATTCTGATTTGCCGGCACCATCATAATGGTTGGATTAGTATCTGGAGACACCAGGGTGAGCGACTGTTGCATTATGCATTGCCATACTGATTATCCACTAGGTATTATGGTTTAGAGTGGTATTGGATTCCACACCTTCATCCCCCCTCCCTCTCCCTGGTATGCAATGCTAGAGTACTAACCAGACAGCATTACATCTCTGAACTGTTAGAGTCTATTGTTCTCCCATACCTTCAGAGTTAGCTGTCAGCCACACCGCACATCACAACCTTTGGCATGCAGTAAAGTTCATTTTCCATCATATTGCATTGCTGACTTGGTCTTCCTGTTCTCCCTCTCTCTCACACCTGTCAAAATTTCTGGGAGTTGACTGTGCAACTACGGACCCAGCACACACCAACTGCTAATATACCAGATCAACTTTTCTACTTTGGCAGTATGTGGAAGCAACTGTAAGTCAAAACACATCCAGGGTCTATGCTATTAAGCGTGGGCTGTATTTCCAATAATTTGATATTTGTACAACATGTTATCTCCCAAAGAAATTTGATTGTGATTTCTTTGGCCCTTTTTGGTCTTGCAATTCTGATATCCCGTACTGCAAATAAATGAATGATAAATACTTCAGTTAATGTTGTGACACACCAAAGCTGTTGATCCACCTATGCCAATAAGGTGTTATGGCATATTGAAAACAAAGAAAAATATGGATTGTTATTCATTTGGTATCCTACAGTCATATTTTCGGGTGCTTTTTCATTTTGGTTCCATTATGATTTGCAACTATCTAAAATTTTCTTCTGGTAGTGATAACTTACATTTTGTTTTTAACCACATTTGCATTGTTTTGGATAATATTTAAACAAATCATGTCACATTTAAAAGATTAGACAGATGTTTCACTTTGCAGAGGTGTGCACAGTGATATGTAACTTCCTGTCATAATAAAACTGTGTTCTACGCTGTGGTTAGTCATAGGTTGAAGAATTGTTTTCTAACAGTAGGATGAAATTTTGATTGTGGGGATATCCGTACAGATTCTTTTGTGGGAGAACTGAGATAAGGAGAGATCAGGAACTTGCCAAGTAAACCTGTGAGGATGGGTTGTGAGTCATATTTGGCTAACTTAGTCAGTACAGGATTTGTTCGTCAGTACAGGACTTGCTCGTGAAAAGCAACAATCCTGAGTTCTAGTCTTGGTCTGGCACATAGTTTTAAAGTCAGGACGTTTCATCTTTTATCATTATTCAGATATATAACATGAACAAATTATTCAGACTGTTTTCTCTGCATAAAACCAATAAATTCATTATGTTCATCTATTGTGAAATGTTTCCAACTACTTCATTAAGACATCCCATTACTTACTAATTAACAGATTATGTTATGTTACATTTGATGAAGTACAATTTTATATTTACCTAAATGTTTTCCAGTTGTGCACAAGGGGGCGTGTACATGTATTTAAGTACCTGGAGAATCAAGCTTACAAAGGTGACAAGAGAAAGGGCTTGCTGACTGATGACCTCAGGAAGTTGCAGCAAAAAGTTGGAAGTTTGTCAGATTCTCGCCTCTCAAATGGATTTTCAGATTTAAGGCATCGTCGTTATAATGTAGATAGTGGATACAGTACAAGCGATGGTGGATCTGATAAACGATGGTCCCAGGAAATAGTGAGTAATTTAAAAATGTTTCCTTATGAATAAAAATTTCAAAACTAATAATTTTTATTTTAAAGAGGTAAGTACATTTTTACTTTAGTTAGTTTGGTTTGTTTATTTCTGTGTTTTTAGATTGTTGAGGAGGAGTGTGATAAAGGTAAAGGCCTGTGGTCACGTGCAGACAGTCTTCCAATACCTGTAAAACGCCGTGATACCAATGGTAGCTGTAGTGGTACATCCACACCATCTACAATCAGCCCAGGTGATAATATTAATCTTGAGGAGGAATTCAGCAAGGTCAGTATTAATGAGGAAAGCTACATCTAGCCTAATGTTTATTGATGAAATATACATTATAAATCCTAGTAGTATTTTTCAGAGCAAAAATATAAAAGAATGAAACTAAAATTGTGCATTGGACCAAGATTAGGACTTGGAAATCCTGCATTTCACAGGCAAATGCTCCAACTGAGTTCCCTGAGCAGACTTTACGTCTGCCAATACCTTGCCTTCTACCACTTCTGATTTTTTAATGCTTTTACTATGATGAGATTATACTAATATCAGAGAATCTTTTGGCATGCAAAAATAAAAGTGGAAAATGCAATGTTTCAAAATGAAGAAACATTTTGTTTCTCTACGCAGAAAATTCCTCGTCCTGTAACTGTGGAATCGCAAAAGGTGTGGTAAAATAATACTTGAAGAATAATTTTTCATGATTTTATGGTAATGGAAATAACTTAATATTTTGATTAATGAAACAAAATGGAAATTTATGAAAAACCAGAGGAAATACTTCAGCAAGGTGCCTTAGAGCACTTGGCCACACCACTGCTGCTATAACTTCAGACTGTTTGCAGATGCTATAACTACCTATAATATACTATCTGGAAAAAAGCTGCACAAATATTCAGTTGGGTCATGATAAGATTTCAGGATGGTACAATGATTGGCAACTTGTTTTAAATGTTAATAAATCTGACAATGTGCATTAAAAATGAGATTAAATAAATAGGTCTCAACTGGACTTGGTCAACTCCTGCAAATGCCATCATATAATAATTTGTAGGGATATGTTATGTGTAAAATAGATGAAGATTACTCACCAGGCGAAGGAGCACAGGTGTGACAGCAGCACAAATAAATAGCCCCCCCCCCCCCCCACACACACACAAATGCTAGCTTTCGCAGCCTAGCTGCTTCATCAGGCAGAAGGGAAGGAGAGGGAAAAGGAAATGATGAGGGTTTTAAGGAAGGGGGTAAGGAGCCATTCCAATCCCGGGACAGGAAAGACTTACCTTGGGGGAAGAAAAGGAAGGTGAACAAATACACAAACACCCATACATTGACACAGACACAAATTGGTTTCTATAGTATGCCTGCTTAGGTGTGTTTGCATCTGTGTGTATTTGTTCACCTTCCTTTTCTTCCCCCAAGGTAAGTCTTTCCTGTCCCGGGATTGGAATGGCTCCTTACCCACTTCCTTAAAACCATCATCATTTCCTTTTCCCTCTCCTTCCCTTCTGTCTGATGAAGCAGCTAGGCTGCGAAAGCTAGTGTGTGTGTGTGTGTGTGTGTGTGTGTGTGTTTGTTTGTGCTGCTGTCACACCTGTGCTCCTTCGCCTGGTGAGTAATCTTCATCTATTTTATATATAATTTTTCCTGCAAGGAATTTTTTGTCTATAATATTTGTAGGGATATGAAATGATATAGTCATATGGGCTCATTTGTAGGACAAGCAAGTGAAAGACTTCAGTTCACTAGTAAGATACAAGAAAAAGATGATCAGCCTTTAAAGGAGATTGCATACAAAATATGGCACCCGACTTAGATTATTGCTGAAGTATATATAACTGACCACAAGTTTGCTTAACTCATGGGAATGATATCAAGATACTGACAAACTTTACGTAGACACTTTAAGATATCTGCAAACTTTCCCATTATAGCCAACTTACAAAGATTCACACCGAGAAGCAATCTGTGCTCTAAACATTGGTTGTTAGATCATAGATGCAGATACTGTATAAGTACACAGAAGAGAATTAACTTGCAGATAATTGAAAGTTGTCGTGATGACTATACACTGGCCTGTGTGCTACACTTAACTAAGCTAATAATAAGATTTTTAATTTGTAGTTGCATTTGAAGAAACCATCAGTCTTCATAAATTGACAATGTTTTATAAAGACAAAAGATTATGCCAGCATCATGAAGCTCCTCCACTTTTAGTGCTCCTACTTCATCAGTTATAAAATGCAAAGAAATTCTGAGAATTTTATGTGTATACTGTAATCAATATCTCAACTTGAAAGAGTCCAGTACCATGCAATGCCTTAAAATTTCATAGCAGGAAAACTAGTTCCCACATTGAATGGCTAAATGTATTTCAAAATTTGAGTAATTCTTTTTGTCTTTTACTGCCTCCATTTTACTTTTGTCTTCTCTATATCTTATTAGCTTTACTGTCACCTTTTTGTACTATGTATTAGAAAATTTTCTCCTTCATCTTACTTGTCTAATTGATACTGAAAAATTGGAGAATAGGAAAGATGTAGGCCTACTGGTAGACCGAAGCTGTGAAACATGCCTGTTTACCTCATTATCAGTTAATAAGAATTTCATTTGCAAAACATGTGGGTTCAAGTTCAAAGTCAGCATACAGCTTTAATCCATATTGAAGTTTTGTGACTCTTTGATTGACCCCCTTTTTTTCTTCTCTGCCAGTTGCATGGAAGAAACCATCAATTTTTCATTTTATTATTTATGTAAAATTTCTATATAAACAATATCAATAACCCAATAACTGCATTTTTTCACAGAATGTATCTGTCTGTGATGAATTAGAAAGGAGAAAGGCAGATAAAGTTCAAAGTGAAAAAGAAGAGGGCAAAAATCTTGCTAAAGAAGGTGTAAAGTCCGGGAGGTAAGACTTTTCGGTAGTGCATGAATGGGCAGCTGACAGCATGGAAGTATGGTGGTGGTCTCGATGTAGTAGTTGCTGCTGTTGCAATTCCTGTGGTTGGAATATTCAATAACTTAATCATCTTGTGCACATGATTTCCTTCTTGTATAATACTGTTCATTGTTACACAAACATCACTACATATTTATGTATCTATTTATGTTTTAATAATATATTTCATTTAAATATTTGTAGATGTGTGTTTATTACTTAAAGTAAAGCATTCCTTCATACCTCTCTGTCCTTTACACTTTTTATTGATGTAGTGTATGTTACTGCTACTGCTGTTTGATTACTTGCATCTATCAAATCATTGTCATGCCTGAGCTGACAGAGAGCAGATTTAGAGCATGAAGCTAAATTTTAATTTAATATGCAGTGTTGTGTTTACCTATTCTATTTTGCTACTACCAAGCAGAGTGACAGTTAAAGCTTCAAACATTTGCAGCCTATCCAAAAACATATTTTTTTTTATTTTAAAATTTTCTGTTTTTGTTAAATTTCTCTATTAACCTCCAATATTTATCAAATAATGACTGTTGTTGCTGCATAACTAATAATTTTCTTTTGAGATGTTACACGTGTAGACATGTTGTTGCTTTCTTTGAATGTTTTTAGTAAAATTAATATTGATTTTCTGTTTTTAAAACATTATTTGGTACCTTTTAAACATTTGATGTAAAAGATACACAATATTGTGTTGTTAAGTCAGTTTTGTAATTTTGAGAAATGTGTTTTGAAATGATAAATTCTGCTGTATGATAATAAGATAACACGTGCATACACAAGACATCCTGTGGGTTGCTTTTACAGGGACACATAACAGACAGGTTTTCCATGTTGCACAAAAACATTCAGCTGTGAATCATACTGTATCTATACAATATGCAATCATATAGAATGTCTTTTACCAGCATTGCATTCAAAAGTTTTAAATTCAACAAAATAATCAGTCTGATATACCTACAATCTTTTTCATATTACACAATATTCACAAATCCTTTGACAACACTTCAGTGACTTGTGATTATGGGTACCATTATAAACATTTGCTATATATTTGATACATTTGATGTCCCCAATGTCAAAGACAAAGATATTAATTATTAGAATGTCTTTCATATATACACTAATATTAGCTGTTAATTTAACAGTTGTGTATGTTAACAATGTCATGATGAGTTTCCACCTTCTTTCCCCTCTAGTTCATTGACAATAATCAGTTTTCAAGCACAATAAATTCACATGCAGTGAAGTGTTCAAAATACTTGTTTAATTAATTTTTGATTAATGATGGAAATTCTTCACAGAGAAGATAAATTATTTTTCGAAAGAGATAGATTGGCTGCCAGTACTTATCTTTACTCACACAAAGAAAGAGAAATGACAATAAAAGAACAAGCTTTTGGAACAGGGTTTCTTCTTCAGGTAGACGAGAAGGGAAGAAAAATGGAATAAGAAGATTATTACATGCTACTCACGAGGAGGTGGTTTTGTTGTTGCTGTTGTTGGTACCATTGTCTTCTCATATCTCTAAATGATGTTGTTCAGCTTATATTTAGTGCCATGTGGATTGTTTGAGAAGTGGATTGTCGAGCTGTCTTTAATGTCATTCTTACAGTTGTTTTTGCGCATATTCTTGGAAATTTTATACCCTTTACAACCAACAAGTGGACAAAATATTTCCTCATTGAAACAAAATGTGTATATATTCTACACTATTACAAACAGGAAACCAGTCTGTAAGATGAATTAATGGTATAGTAGATACTTTTATTTTGAAACTTTTGCCTTCACTCTCCTAAAAAAGAAACTGGAAACAAATTTGTTTAGGAAAGACAGGTTGCAAGTAAATTAACATTTTTGTGAATGAACTTTGAGGGAATTGAGACAGAGTAATGGATACTTGAAATAGCTGAGATTTGAAAGTGAACGCGATGGGAGGACAAATTAAACAACATTGCAATGACTAATTAAATACATCAGTATGTTACCTTGCTTGTATTACTCAAATGCAATCCTCAACATTTGTCACAGTAGGATGTGCAGTAAAGCAACATACAGCTTTAGGCCAAGCTTTTAGCCGAGAGATGGTGAAAACATACAATAGAACTAGAACAATTTGAACATTGCATTGCTGTACATTTTAATGTTTTTGTTAACAGCTAAATTTAAATCTTTAAGAAAATTGTACAGTGCCTTTTATAACACCTATTTTGGTACATATAGAATTTTAACAAGATACTGAATGTAAATTTTGCTACTAAACAGATGTAGGAATACATGAATTTCACTTTTTATGATTGGTGTATGAATGAATACTGAAAGATCAATGTGCTACTCTTTATTTATCACTGCAATAATATTTGTTTAGTCTAAAGTATGAAGTTTTATTTCAGTGGCAGTAATAAAACTGTGACAAACGGTCCTTCCCAGTCACCATCCACAGATGTCATTGTCAACGGTAGTGGTGCAGTTGAAGACAAGCGGCCATTGGATCACATACAGACATACAGGTCGGAATAGTGCAGATACTTTTTATCCTCTTTCACATTTTTTATAGCAACACTCTTTTCTTATAACTAATTAATACAGTATAGGTAATTAAGACTCCAGGTAGTATCATGTTTAGCATAACATGCAGAATATTTTCAATAATGCGTAATTCAGAAATTTTTTTCTTTGAGAGAAAACACGTAAAAAATTTCCTCAGTTGGTATGTTCTTTAACATTACCATCCTTAGATTTATATCTAATAATTTTTTCATGTGTGTGAAATAAACTGCTTAAAATTGGTTTCTAGGGAGTACAAGGAAGCACTTAGGCAACAACGAGCTCTGGATGGACTGTCAGTGTATCGACCACGTGTTCCTGGCGAAGGTGGGCAGCAGCCATTAAACAATGTGAATCAGGTATGTACATAGTAAACGTAACTTGTTGTGAGCGTGTTAATGGTTTATTGAGAAAGAATAATTAGAATAAATTCTACAAACAGTTAAATTTTAAATTTATGACTGGTTAAAACTTTGTATTGTCCTTGAACACACAAATGTAGACCTTTGCTTAGGCGCACAGTGTCACTACCAAATGAGCTGTCTGTACCTGTAAGAATCAAACTAGTAACAGCAATTCCCACATAAGGTATTGGTACAGGTTTGTGTTCTGGGGCAGGTGCACTGTTCTAATCTCTCAAGAAGTTTTATAATAAAATACACACAGCCCTAGAGTGAAAGATTCTTACAGTAAAATGTAGACATCATACAATAAATTATATATTTAATTTTGGTTGTTATTATTATTATTATTATTATTACTACTGCTGTTATTGTCATTACCACTAGTGACTTACATAAAGAAATATACTTCTGTGTACAGTGCATTCAATGATCATTCAGACAGTTTTGTGACTGAGTATTTCCATTTTTTGGTCTGGATCAAGGACTTTAATTAGTTTCGTTGATTGTCTAGCACAGATGCAAATTATGTTTTTCATTATTGGTTTCAGATTTTATATCCATTATCAGACCAGTACAGATCTAAAAATTTCTTTTTGCTGTATATTGATGCAAGCTATATATTTTATGCTATTTGCAATTATTTTTCATTGTATTTTAGGCATTGGTCTGATTATGGATATAAAATCTGAACCTGTAACTAAAAATAAAAAGTAAATTTGCAACTGTGGTCAACAGTTAAATAAGCAAATTTCGTGGCTCTATTCGAAGTGACTTTCTCAACCCTTGCCGCCAGTTTGATAATTATAAGGTACCCCTTAATAAAGTCAAGTGTACACTTTATGCAGAAATTAGCTGCTAGAATAGCAGAGTAAGTGTGACATGCACACAAGGTTTTTCTTAATGTTAGATTTACCCTTCCCCCCCCAGGGGGCCCACAGTTCTTTTGTGGGTACGTGTGTGGCGCGCACGGGGCCCCGAGCCGGAGCAGCCTTTCTTCTGCCCCAGGCTGCTTCACTTTCCCTCCTGGTTTATGCCTTCGCCCGGAGACGGGCATATTTCGTGAGATACGGTGGTTCTTGTTGTGGTTTTTCTTCCCTCGTTCCTTCCTTTCTTACCCTTCGTTTTCTGTCTTTCTCTCCTTGTACTCTCCTAGCCTTCTTCTCCTCATTAGTCTCCGCCTCGGCGTTTGAGACACTTCTTTCCTTTCTTTCCTTCTTTCTCTTCATTTCCTATCCTCTTCTTCTTTCCTCCCTGTGCGTGTCTGAAGGCCGACCCACGCATTATCGTGCGTAACAGGTGACGGGGTAACGCGTAATTCCCCGCCCCGGGTAGACAAGTAAGGCACGTACGTACCCCCTGGTAAAGGCCAGGCCCAGGGAGGGGTGATTACCCGAGCTGGTACCTTCCGAACGTGCCGATTGGTCCCTCCGTCAGTTCTCGGGAGGTGTGACCTGAGGTGTGAACAATCACCTAAGGCGGGTAAGCCCTCGGAGAGGGCCCCCACTAGGAAGGAGCGCGCCATCGGAGACGCCGGTAATCATGGGGGACACTTCCGCGATGACTTCCTTATCTTCTTTCGTGACGTTGACCCATAAACGTAAGTTAGACTCGCCTCAGCCTAAAAAGACTCTGCCTAATGTACCTAAATTTCTGGTTGTCTCTCGCACCGACGGAAAGGATTTCAATTCTGTCAATCCTTTCGTTATACAGAAAGGTGTAGATGCAATTGCTGGCCCTGTTAAAACCTGTTCACGTCAGCGCAATGGCACATTGTTGCTGGAAGTGGAAAGTGCCTTCCAAGCCCAAAAACTGATACGAACTACGTTGTTGCACACTTTTCCAGTTAAGGTCGAAGCGCACCGCACACTCAACTCGTCACGGGGAGTAGTCTTCACGAGATCCCTTGACGGGTTGTCTGATGAAGATATCCAATCGTATATGTCCGATCAGGGTGTGACAGCCGTCCACAGGGTCATGAAAAAGGTCGATAACCATCTGACACCGACTCGTACTGTGTTTTTGACGTTTGACAAAGTTGACCTCCCGTCGAAGGTCAAAGCAGGGTATGAAGTCATCTCCGTCCGCCCTTATGTACCTAACCCAACGCGCTGTTTTCAGTGCCACAGGTACAACCATACCCGTGAACATTGCCCAAATGCAGCAAAGTGTGTCACTTGTGGTAGGGACGCCCATGAGGGGGATTGCCCACCTCCGTCCCCTCACTGCCTAAACTGCAACGGTGACCATGCGGCTTCCTCTCGCGACTGCCCTGTATACAAGGATGAGAAGGTAATCCAGCAAATTCGGGTTACGGAGAAGGTATCGACATCTGCCGCTCGTAAGTTGTTGGCGAGTCGAAAGCCCACTGTCCTCCCAGCGGGTACATACAGTAAGGTACTCACCTCAACTCGACCTACCAAGGATTCCAGTACCCAGACATGTGACTTCACTTTCGCTGACACAGTGGTGCGATCCGCCAGCCCGAAGATTGCCCGTTCCACGTCCCCGCTCCCTCTTGCTGCTTCTAGGGTACAGTCTTCGTCAAACTCTAGTAAACCGCGGGCACCTAAACAAGATGCCCGGACCTTGAAAAAGGAACCCGTCCGTGAGGATTTTCTGCGTTCTCAGGCTTCCCAACCGTCAACTGCCTCTTCCCGCCGTCACTCTTCCAGAAGAGCTGACAAGAAAAAGAGTTCCTCTCCTTCCCCGCCGAGGCGTGACCCATCTGTCACGCCGTCCAACAGTTGCCGGCCTCGGCCGTCTTCTGTTTCATCGGGACGCTCCGTTTGCCGGGCGCCCGACCCTTTACCGGCGGTGGAAACTGCCCCTCCTGATCAACTCAGGGAGGTGGCAGGCGCGTCGGTCGAACCAATGGAACGTGACCCTTTGCCCCCAGACAGCGATAGCAGTGCTCCCTCGAAATCCGGTCCTCAGCGGCCGTCGAGGTGACCCCGCTCGCTACTCGGTTTTTATCCTTATTTCTTCTCTCATTTTTATCATGGCGCTCCTTCAATGAAACATTCGCGGCATTCGTTCTAATCGGGAGGAGTTAAAACTACTCCTTCGATTGCACTGCCCGCTTCTAGTCTGCCTCCAGGAAACTAAGTTGCGTCCACGTGATCGTGCAGACTTTCCACACTACACCTCTGTGCGATTCGACCTGCCACCCGTGGAAGGTGTCCCAGCCCATGGAGGGGTTCTGATGCTCCTTCGAGACGACGTCTATTTCCATCCCATTTCCTTGCACACTCACCTACAGGCAGTTGCCGTCCGCATCACCTTATCCACATTTACCTTCTCCCTCTGTAATATATATTCGCCATCGTCATCTGCCCTTACTAGGGCAGATGTGCTAAACCTTGTTGACCAGCTCCCTTCACCTTTCGTGTTGGTAGGCGACTTTAATGCCCACCACCCCCTATGGGGCTCTCCGGCACCTTGTCCGAGAGGCTCCCTTTTGGTGGACATTCTCCACCACCTCGATCTTGTCTGCCTCAACACCGGTGCACCGACCTTCCTTTCTGACACAACACACACTTATTCCCATATAGACCTCGCAATATGCACTCCTCAGCTTGCCGGTCGGTTTGAGTGGTATGCACTTTCTGACACGTACTCGAGTGACCATTTCCCTTGTATCATCCACTTCCTACATCATTCCCCATCTCCACGTCCCACCAGTTGGAACATTTCTAAAGCCGACTGGGGGCTTTATTCTTCCATGGCTGTTTTTCACAATCAGAATTTTCCCAACTGTGACAGTCAGGTCGAATATCTCACAGAGGTTATTCTCACTGCTGCTGAACGTTCCATACCTCGTACATCCTCTTCTCCACGTCGTGTCCAGGTCCCTTGGTGGACTGCAGCCTGCTGCGACGCGCTTCGAGCCCGGCGCCGTGCTTTACGCACCTTCCGCCGCCACCCAACTTTGGAGAATTGCATCAATTACAAACGTATGAGAGTGCAGTGCCGTCGTATCATAAACGACAGCAAGAAAGCTTGCTGGACTGCTTTTACTAGTTCTTTTAACCGTTTTACTCCCTCCACGGTTGTCTGGGGTGGCCTACGCCGTTTGTCCGGCATCAAGGTCCACTCCCCGATTCCTGGCCTGACCGTGGAGAACGCAGTCCTCGTGGACCCAGCTGATGTTTCCAACGCATTGGGTCGTTTCTTTGCGGAGGTTTCGAGCTCTGCCCATTACCACCCTGCCTTTCTCCCTCGCAAACAGGTAGAGGAGGCACGGCCGCCTTCTTTCCGCTCTTTTAATCGTGAAAATTATAACGTCGCCTTCACCATGCAGGAGCTAGATCGTGCTCTCGCCCTGTCCCGGTCTTCTGCTCCCGGGCCCGATTCCATTCATATTGAGATGCTGAAGAACCTCTCTCCTGCGGGCAAGTGCTTTCTTCTTAGTACCTACAATCGCATATGGACTGAAGGTCATGTTCCCACAAGTTGGCGTGAAGCCATTGTTGTCCCCATCCCCAAACCAGGGAAGGACAAACACCTTCCTTCCAGTTATCGCCCCATTTCTCTGACGAGCTGCGTCTGTAAGGTGATGGAACGCATGGTTAACGCTCGGTTGGTCTGGCTCCTCGAATCTCGCCGCCTCCTGACTAATATACAATACGGTTTTCGTCGACACCGCTCTGCTGCTGACCACCTCGTTACGTTGTCGACCTTCATTATGAACAACTTTCTAAAGAAGCGTCAAACAGTAGCAGTGTTCTTCGACTTGGAGAAGGCATACGATACCTGTTGGAGAGCGGGCATTCTCCGCACATTGCACACATGGGGCCTTCGGGGCCGCCTTCCTCTTTTCATTCAAGCGTTTTTGGCGGATCGCAAGTTCCGGGTACGGGTGGGCTCTGTTTTGTCAGATACCTTTTGCCAGGAGAATGGGGTACCACAGGGCTCCGTCTTGAGTGTGGCGCTCTTTGCCATTGCAATCAATCCGATCGTAGATTGCCTTTCAGCCGACGTCGCCGGATCTCTTTTTGTTGACGATTTCGCAATTTATTGTAGCGCCCAGCGGACGTGTCTCTTGGAGCGTTCTCTCCAACGCTGTCTTGACCGTCTATATTCCTGGAGCATCGCAAACGGCTTCCGATTCTCCACTGAGAAAACTGTGTGTATCAATTTCTGGAGATACAAGGAATTTCTTCCACCTTCTCTACGTCTCGGCCCTGTTGCTCTCCCTTTCGTGGAGACTACAAAATTCTTGGGACTCATGTTGGATCGGAAACTTTGCTGGTCCACACATGTGTCCTACCTGGCTGCCCGATGTGCCCGATCCCTTAACGTTCTTCGTGTCCTCAGTGGCACGTCATGGGGAGCGGATCGTACCGTCCTGCTTCACCTTTACCAGGCCATTGTTCAGTCGAAGCTCGACTATGGAAGCCTTGTATACTCTTCAGCACGGCCGTCGATTCTCCGCTGTCTCAACTCTATCCACCATCGTGGATTACGTCTGGCGACCGGTGCATTTTATACCAGCCCTGTTGAAAGTCTGTATGCCGAGGCTGCCGTATTACCCTTGACCAATCGACGTGACATACTCTTGTGTCGGTACGCATGCCGCCTACGATCGATGCCCAACCATCCATCTTACAGATTATTTTTTGACGACTCACTCGATCGCCAATATCAGTTGTCTGCGATTGCCTTGCTTCCACCGGGAGTTCGGTTTCGCCGCCTGCTACAGCGGCTCGATTTTACCCTTCCTTCCACCCTTCGGTTGAGCGAAAGCCCATTGCCACCGTGGCATCAGGCCCAGGTTCACACACACCTCGAACTTAGTTCGCTCCCCAAGGAGAGCACTCCGGATTTGGTATTCCGCTCGAGGCTTGTCGAACTCCGTTCGCTGTTCGATAATGCCATATTTATTTACACTGATGGTTCCAAGAGCACTGCCGGTGTCGGATCTGCCTTCGTCGTCGGGGACAACCGTTTCCAATACAAGCTCCCTGACCGGTGCTCAAACTTCACGGCTGAGCTTTTCGCCCTCCACCAGGCCGTTTTGTATACCTGCCGCCACCGCCACCCTTTCTATGCCATATGTTCTGACTCCCTTAGTGCCCTGCAGAGTCTTAAGAACCCTTTCTCGAACCATCCTCTCGTGTATCGGATCCAACGCTCCCTCCAGTTGCTGGCGGATGACAGCTGTCACGTTTCTTTCCTGTGGGTCCCTGGCCATGTGGGTGTGCCCGGGAATGAGGCCGCCGACACAGCAGCCAAGGCAGCAGCTCTTTTGCCTCGCATGGCTACCTTTTGCGTCCCATCGGACGATGTTCAACGGGCTCTTCGCCGGAGTATCGTGTCGCAATGGCACAGTGTGTGGCTTTCACTGTACAACAATAAATTGCGAACTGTCAAACCGATCCCGACCGCTTGGAGGACATCCTCACGCCCCTCTCGGCGGGAGGAGGTCATCCTGGCTCGGTTGCGGATCGGTCATTGCCGTTTCTGCACCGCTATGCTCCTGCGGTGAACTGCTGACAGTGCGACATGTTTTACTGACTTGTGTTAATTTTAATCATCTCCGTGTAGCCCTTCACTTTCCGTCTACTCTGGAGGAAATTTTAGCTGATGACACACGAGCAGCTGCTCGAGTTTTGCGTTTTATCAACTTGGCCAACTTATCCAAGGATATTTAACTCTTTTAATTGTCTTTTATCTTTCGATTTTAGCCTCTTGTTGATGTTCTGACAGTCTACATTTTTTTAGATCATAGCGAATCTATGTTCTTGGCTGGGCGCTAATGACCATAGAAGTTGTGCGCCCTAAAACCACAAAAAAAAAAAAAAAAAAAAAAAAAAAAAAAAAAAAAAAAAAAAAAAAAAAAAAAATTACCCTTCCATGGAATCAGAAATGATTTGCCTGCTGTAATTGAAGAAACATCAGCTACATTATTCCTAGAGAAGCTCTTCCTCACAGATTATAAAATTACTGTGATACTAATAGACTGCAGCAGCATCAATGGTAATGTCCCAGAATTAAATTGCTTACTAAAAGTAATAATGCTGAGATGGTGTTAGTAAAATGAAACCAGAAGTGAATAGCAACAAAATTCTAAATTCAGATTGGATAACGCATGGTAAGGATAAGTTGAGTGGCAAAGTTGGCAGTGCATTTATTAAAGCAAAGAATTCACTGATATCTACTGAAGTTATAGTGTATTCAGAAAGTGTGTTAATCTGGGTGAAGCATCAAAAGTGGGTCAAAAATGGTAATTGGATGCTTTTATAGACCATCTGTATCAGCAGCTGTAAGAGTAGTGTGCTTCAGAGATAACTTGCAGAGTTTCGAGAATGAGTTCCTGGCCACAGTTCCTCAACAGGAATAACTTCAACTTGGCAGTTATAGAGTGGAAAGTCATATGATCAAAATTGGTGCCACTCAGGGAATCTTGTTAAGGTATTCAGGGTCTTGTTTGAAAAGTACTTTGAGCAGGTAGCTGGAAAACCAACTTGGGAAGGTAACATCTCTGACCATTGGGCAGCTAATTGACCTGAGCCTATCAAATCAGTTAATGCAGTGATCATAAGGTAGTTATAGCATCTATAACTACGAGTAATGTAAGGAATATTAAGAGAAACTGGGAAATGTTTTGTTTAGCAAGAGTGACAGGGTACAAATTGCCAAATATTTGAATAGTCAACATCAGATACAGGCTGAGGATGCTGACATAGAGGACAAATGGAAAATATTGTGAAGCAGTGTTCATAATGAGAACACACCAAAGTTTATTAACAGCCAGATTAGAAATCTAACTTGTTAGCAAAGAGCTTCATCACATATTTGAAAAAAAGCCAGAACCTATGTGCCAAATCAAGGCTGAACAATTTAAAAAAAAATAGGAGCATTTGCAAGTGATCAGGCTAAAAATTGTAACTTTCAGTTATCATGATGACACTCCATACTGGCAATCCCCGAAGTCATTTCCTCAATATTGGTTAGGTTTTTTTTAGTAAAATAGTCACAATTGGACTAGTAGTTCAGTAGAGTTTAGAGAGCATAGAAGTCCACCTTTATCTCATTTGTTTATGGCAGTGTGTCTATTCCTACAGTGTGTCTGTTTTTTTCTGTAATGCTTGTTTAGTTACTTGATTTTTTTTGTCTTATTTTTACTATTATTTTTACTATGACCTCATTTTATTAACTGTTTTCATTTGAGTGTTATGTGCAACAAAACCAAAGCATTGCAAAGGTGACTAAAGAACATTTAATTTATAATACCCAAAATTTTAATTAGAAAGGTGATTTAATTTTTTGCATCTGTATAGATATTTCTGATCAATATGAGTGGAAAGAGAATTGGGAAAAATAACTTCAAGTAGCTGCATTGTGTCACTTAATTGCTAGTTGTAATTACCTGAAGCTATATTTCAAATATTTACTCATTTTTAGTTTCTTATTTTATCTGCACAGGAGGAAGATCATGCAAAGAATGAAGGACACTTACTAAATAATAAAACAGAAAGTCTGAAGAACCAAGATAGCTCAGTTAATAAGAGGCCAGTTCAGAAGGTTCCACCATCGAGGAATGGAGCAACAGTGACATTTCAGGATAATCGTGTTGGGCAGGGAGGAAGTGTGTTAAATGGTGCCTGGAGTGATATTGGAGGAAAAAGTGTTGTGCAAGATACACAAGACACTTACTACATAAAACCAAATTCTCCTATCAAGACTTCAACCAGTATCACACAAGTTCCTTCCTCAGTGTCACCTGGCAGTCCTAGGTTGGTTACTACATCTTTAGGGTATGTTGGCAATATAGTTCCTGTTTCTACAAACCATCACAACAGATCAGCACCCACAGGAAATGGCAGTGGAAGCCCTAGGTCACCAAAAATAGGCACAAGTCGGACAGTTCCATGGAATAGGGATGTTGCACCAGAGAAACTCAGTTTTACTATGAGGCGGGAATTTGACAAAGCTCGTGAAGAGGCAGAACTCATTGATCAGCTGAGAAGTGTAAGTAATTTTTTACATTTAATCTATTTTCATTTTATCACAAAATTGAAAATTATTCTACAATTATTATTCCCAAGGCAAACACTGGACCAGAACACTGTTAAACTTGAGTGTAATATTACCCAGGAGTGCTACAATTGCATAATTTGTATAGGTATATGGAGGAATTTCAAATGAAGTATTTTGAGGAAGAAGAGTGACAATCCTTTGAGAAATTACATGTTGAAATACACAAGAAAAAATGATAGTGTGGAATGTAATGTTCACCAATTTCTGCACACTTTGTTGTTGCATCTATTATTGTGGTCCAGAAAATATTATTAGAACCAGTTGGTTTTTGATCAGATATTCCTGTGTGTATAATTTATTTACATTAGTATCATTTGTATGTTCTCTCACTGATGCATTTGCATAGTGTTTTAATGCAGAGTGATATTGACAATTTGGCAATTGATGGAATTTTAGATAATTCATTAATTGCTAAAATCTAGAGAGAAGAGTGTCAACTGGTGATTGTATTGTTTCAAGCAACTAAAAACAATTTATTGAATACATTTATTCCAAAATAAATATTCCCTCCTGCAAAGAGGGCTAGATTTAAAACAAAGTTTTTTGTTGGCTGATACAAAAAGCAACTTTAGGAGTCTCATAGATGGTGATGCTTTGATATTGTAATACAGTACTTTATAGAATTATAAGTAATATTAAGAGGTTTTATTGTTGTACATTTTTTACTGTTTCACTGTTTCTGGTAGATACATTGAACTTCATACAGTGAATTGTGTTTAATTAAGACCAACTTGTTGAGACTGTGCTAACTGTGATTCAGGCTATGAAATTATAATGTTGGAGGGACTTGATCTGGTAGTTAGTTCTTTAATCACAAGAAGGAAAGAAACTGGAAAAAGTATCAAAGAAATGGATGGCACTGATGATGGAATATGTTTGACATGAAGATAGATAACAACTAACTGTAAAGACATTTGTTGAGCTGCTGGTAGACACGTAAAATAGAAAATCACATTCACACAACTTAAATTGTCCATCATGGCCTCCATCAGAAAAAGAAACACACTCATTCACTCAATCACACAGACAACTATACACATGTGACAACAACTCTGGCCCCTCCAGCACTACAAGCATCTTGATAGTGAGTGAGGATTTGAGATGCAGCGTTGAATGCAGTGAAGGAAAGGTGCAGAAGAGGATAAAAGAGAAGTGGAGAGGAGGGTGTGGATGGAGCGGGGAGATTTGAAACAATAAATATAATAAATATGTATACAAAATAGATACTGTTTAACTTACCCAAACCACAGTCTTGTTGACAGATACAAAATCACAAATAAAACCACACACAATGATTCAAGCTTTCACAACCGTTGGTCGCTTCATCAGGAACAGAGGAAGGAAGGAGGGGGTAAAGGGCAGGATGTGGGATTTAAGGGAGTGGATGAGAAGTCATTCCAATCCCGGGAGTGGAAGGACTTACCTTAGGGGAAAAAAGGAAAGGTAAACAAAAACACCCACACACAAACACACCAAGGTAGACATTTGTAGAAAGCAAAGAAGTTGGACAGAGATACCAGTTGAGGCAGAGGCTCTGTCCAGAGAACAGAGGCAAAGATGTTATAGAATGCTGGGTGGGAATTTGAATTTAGTGGAGGTTGAGACCAGGTGGGCAACGGGAAGAGAGAATATGCTGAAGGGCATGTTCCCATCTCCGGAGTTCTGAAAGATTGGTGTCGGCGGGAAGTATCCAAATAACCTGGATGGTGTAACACTGTGCCAAGATGTGCTGGCCGTGCACCAAGGCTTGCTTAGCCACAGGGTGATCCTGATTACCAACAAACACTGTCTGCCTGTGACCGTTCATGTGAATGGACATAATGGCCATAATATTTTAGAAGGGATTGTACGTCGTGTAGGACTTTTTGGATGGGTTCATCCAGGCACACCTTGTAGGTAGAGGATTCAGACAACTGACACAGGCTTTCTGCCACATAATCTCTGTTGTGCAACATTGGTGGAACCTTTGTCTGCAGGGATGTTGTCTGTTGTGATGAATCACAGTGATTATGTGGAAAAAGGCCTACATCAATTGTCTAATTCCTGCACCTACAAAATGTGCCAAGATGAGTCCATCCAGAAAGTCCAACATGACCTTCAATTAATGCTAAAATCTTATGGCCATCGCCAGAACCTCTCCCCTGTGTCCGTCTCCACCCTCAACCCAACACTATCCCATATTCCTATGTTCTACATGCTCCCAAAAACCAAACAATCCTGGATGCCCAATTGTGGATGGTTACTGTGTACCCCTGAAAGAATTTCAGTCCTTGTCGACCACCATCTTCAACCAATAATTCGAAACCTAGCCTCTTACTTCCATAGCTATGAACCACTTACTCTCCACCATACCCACTCCTTTACCTCCTGGATCCTTACTTGTCACTGTTAATGTCACTCCCTTATACACCAGTATCCCACATGCCCATGGTCTTGATGCTCTCAATTCTCATTGTCCTTCAGGCTACAATACTCATTCCTTATAACCCTTACCAGTTACATGTTAACAAACAATTACTTTTCCTACACCCTCCTATGCCAACCTATTTATGGGCCATCTAGAGCAAACCTTCTTAGACTCCCAAAACACCAAACCCCTGGTCTGATTCAGTCATTGATGACATTTTCATGATTTGGACTCAGGGCCAGGACACTTTGTCCTCATTCCTTCACAGCCTCAACTCCTTGTCTCCCATCAGTTCACTTGGTCCTTCTCAACCTTGCATGTCACCTTCCTGTATGTTAACCTCCATCCCACTAGCAGCTGAATCCACATGCCTACTCACATTAAACCTAATGAATACAAACTATACCTGGACTTTGACAGCCACCATTGATGCCACATAAAAAAAAAATCCCTCCCTCACAGCCTTGCCACCCATGGACGGTGAATTTGCTGTGATGAGAAGTCCCTTACTCATTATGCCAAAGGCCTCACAAAGGCCTTCAAAGACAGGTATTGCCCTCTGACTTAGTCCGCAAACAGATTTACCATTTCATATACAAATACCACCATTAATCCTGCCTTGAACTCCAATAACCAGTTGCAAGGGAGTGTCCTTTTTGTCACCCAGTACCACCCAGGACTGGAACAATTAAATCATATTCTTTATCGGGCTTTATCTGTCTTCATGCCCTTAAATTAGAGGCATCTTGTCCAAGATCTTTCCGAAGCCCTTCTAAAGTGGTGTTCCGTCAACCACCCAACCTCAAAATATCCTAGTTCATCCCTATGCTACTCTCAAACCCAACCCCTTACCACTGTGGCTATATCCCTGTGAAGAACCCGATGCAAGACCTGTCCAATCCACCCAGTCGTGTCACAGGCTTATCGTACCTCAGCATAGGCTGGGCTGGGCTACGTGTGCCCTTCAACACATTGTATGGTGCCCCACCAACCAGGCCTCGGCGTAAGGTTACTTTCCATCTCCAAATCCAATGCTTAACATTCACTCCCTGTCTACCTCGTTCCCTGCTCATTATGTCTCCAATTCATAATCTTCCTTCCAACTATGTGTCACTCCTTACAACATCCCCTAATTAATTATTTTCTAATTTTAATTGTTTGTTTATTATTATTTTTAATTTTTCTTTGTTATTTTTATTTTTTCAAATCTCTCCTCCCTTCCCCACACACCAGTACAACTCCCTTTTATCCTCTCCTGTCCCTTCCCTGCTTTGCATTCAATGCTGCATCTCACATTCCCATCTATCAGAGTCTTTACAAGTCAACATGCAACACAGAACTCTTACCTCACATCCTTTCCCCTTCACTCCCCAGTCACTGTCAAGATGTGTGTAGCACTGGAGTGGCCAGAGATGGTGTGTGTGTGTGTGTGTGTGTGTGTGTGTGTGTGTGTGTGTGTGTGTGTTTTCTCTGTGAGTTGTTATCTATCCTCCATTATTGACATTCCAATCAGATTTTCCCATGTGATATACGTTCTTGGATACACTTGTTTCCTTGAGATATGATCTTCACACCAAAAGTTAAAATTAACATCATTTTACCACTTGCCAATTAACACATTGGCTGCCGTGTGGCCAGCGTCAGCCACATCAGGTGGCTCTGGCGCACCTCTAATGTCGTTGTGGCAGCCAACATGTTAATCAAAAGATCCTCTTTTCCTAGGTGACACATTTGATGGGAGAATTTTTTCCCAATGTGTTGTTTCACTCCTCATAAAATACCACTTTTTGTAACTTTTTATTTTTACCAGGGATTTGGAAAGAACAAAAGATCTATAGCAAAAACTTGCATGGACGCAACAAATTGTAAGAAGACACACAATTTAGTATTAGAAGATAAATATATTTAATACATTGTACTATCTAATAATAGAAGGTTTGGTTGGAATTAAAAAAAAAAAAAAAAAAAAAAAAAAAAAAGGATAGTTTACAATTCACCGTGATGACGTGTGACAGGCACATAAGGAAGACATTCACACATATAGCACTTAAGCTATCAGCCATTAACCTTATTCAGGAAAGAGAGCATTCACACAGACACACTTCAGTCACACAACAGTCTTCTCCAGCTGCCTCACTTTGAATTCGAGTGTTGCAGCTGGAGATAATGGTTGTGTGACTGTGAAGTGTGATTGTGTGAATGCTCTCTTTGCTGAATGAGGCTAATAGCTGATAGCTTAAGTGGTGTGTGTGTGTGTGTGTGTGTGTGTGTGTGTGTGTGTGGTGTGTGTGTGTGTGTGTGTGTGTGTGTGTGTGTCTTCTTCTTCTTTTTTTTTTCTTTTATGTGCCTTTGCAGTTTGTTGTACATCTTGTTGTGAGTTGTAAACTACCTTTATTGTTAAAAAAATATGAGAAATTAGTAGTTTCAGAAAGGTATCTTCTCCTTGGATTCTGTATTTTGAAATTGATAAAGGTCACTGTTGTAGTAATATTTAGAAGTTGTAGTCCAACATTCAAAACTGGTTTAAAACTTCCGGCCTCATAAGCCACGGTATATTTGTATAACTTTCCCCTAACATTTCATCTTCGGCTGCGGAAGACATCTTCAGAGGTAAAGTGGAACTGCAATGAGAACTTGAAGGAATGCTGTATATATAGGCAATGCAGAGGGCACCACAAGATATCATGTGACGTCGGCTATGACACTATCGCTTAGTCCAATTGTGAGTGCCATTGGGTCACCCATTCACGAGTTAGCTAGACATCTGGCATTGTTGTTGCAACCCTATGTTCAGAAAACTGACATCCATATAAAAAATTCGGCTCATTTCATTGAAAAACTAAAAGAGATGAATGTTGCCCATCATGATATTCTTGTTAGCTTTAACGTGGTGTCATCTGTTTACGATGATTCCAGTGAACAAAGCTATCTCGTGCATAGTGGATATTTTTCCACCTGACATAGTTTCACTGGTTAGACACTGCCTCACCACTACCTATTTTCAGTATAATAACAAGTTCTATGAACAGATTGACAGAGTGGCTATGGGCAGTCCACAGAGTCCAGCGGTGGCCAACCTATTTTTGGAGTTGTTCGAACAACAGGCATTGCAGACTGCTAATAAAAAGCCAGCCAGGTGGTATCGATATGTCGATGGCACTTTTGTGGTAGAGACACATGGTGCAGAGGAATTAGATGCCTTCTTAACGCATCTCAATGGTATCAACCTCGGAATACAATTTACAATGGAAACAGAGAGCAATGGGCAGCTGAATTTTCTCGATGTGTCTGTAATCAAGCACATGGATGGGAAGGCTACTCACACTCATACTCATGGTTACCTGCATAAAGACTAACCACCATCCCAGACAAAAAAGAGGTGTGGTTAAAACTTTGGTTGACAGGGCAATTAAAATTTGTAAACATACTTATTTAAAAGATGAGATGGAGCATTTACGATCCACCTTCCAGAAGAATGGTTATTCTACCAAATAAATTGACAGAGCCCTTCGTCCCAGGGAGACAGTCAATGTCAACAAGGAACAACAACTACCCAAGGGGAAAGTTTCTCTTCCGTTTATAAATAAGGTTACAGACCATATTGGAAAAGTGCTGGACAAGTATGGGGTAGAAACCATTTTCAGACCTACGAGGAAGATGAAAGAATATTTAATGAGACGAGGGTCCTCTCCAAAAACTTTGCACTTTCATGCACACACATATAGAGAAGCAATCGAGATCTATAAACATACAATAATTTTAACAAGAAAGAGGAAGCTGTTAAATTAGACAGAATGTGGACTTCTGATTTACACCAGCAGAATGACAATCGATTCTTCTCTGCTAAGAATGGTGGCAATACCAGAGATAGTGTCATAGCCAACGTCACATGATGTCTTGTGGTGCCCTCTGCATCGCCTGTATATACGGCGCTCCTTCAAGTTCTGATCGCAGTTCGCCACTCTACCTGTGAAGATGTCTTCCGCAACTGAAGATGAAATGTTAGGGGGAAGTTATACAAATCGACTGCGGCTTTTGAATGCAGAAGTCTTAAATGAAGTTGACTCTGGCCGTAAAAGCTTCAAAACTGGATTAATATTCATTACATATTTGCCATGCAGTATAGACAATTGTTTATGGTTTATCTCATAAATATTTGCAGTTTTGTGTCAGTTCAAATGTATTTCTTTACTTTGATTAAATTGTGTGCACAATTTTGAAAATATTGTCACCTATCAAGTGGTTTTACCTGCACACTTGAAGCAGATCTCGACATTGAGAAATGAAGACATTGTCAAGAAAAGGTGAAATAGCTGATTTGTTAACCTTTGGATTCAGATTTCAGAGATACTAGTTGTGAGAGATTTAAGCTTTTTGGCAGTATTATAATGTACAATACATTACTGACTCCATTAGACTAGAGTCTGTGACAATTTTTTATTTGTAGCCTAAAGAAACAGTACTTTGATTGTTCTGATCAGATGATTACATGAAAAGACCCCTTTTGTGTATTCTTGCTGGCAGGAATTTTAAGTTTGTTTTAATTATAGTAATAAAAATAAAAACTTAAAGGTAGTCATAAGGAATTTAGATAGGCTTACATTTTTGTACTTTCCAGTGATAAAAATGATGATTTGAGAAGCTAATACTCCTACTTTTTAGTGAAATAACTGTGTCATTATTTCAATTCGTGATTGTTTCAGCATATTGAAACGAGGCTTAAAATGTCACTCCCAGAAGACATGGCCTCAGCATTGTCAGATGGTGTGGTGCTTTGCCATTTAGCAAATCATGTCAGACCACGATCTGTTGCGAGTATTCATGTGCCTTCTCCTGCTGTGGTGAGTTTCATATACACTCAGTGCTTATTCAATCAATTAAAATGTAATTGTAGTATTAGTTGGTCAACTACATTTACATCAACATACATACCGTACATACTCGAGTAATATGCACAATTTTTTTTCTGAATTTATAAACGAAAAACCGGTGTGCGCGGATTACTCAAATGTAGTTTGGTATTACTCCATCTGCAACAACGAAACACACTATTATTTCGCTTTAAAAAACAGATCCCTTAAGGCCGGTATTACACAATAATATTTTTGGAAAGTCCAGGTTGGAATTAAGAATATAGTAAGGCAGTGGCAGCCGGAGGTGATGGTTGTATGACTGTTGTGTATCTGTGTGATTGTGTGTGTGTTCTGTTTTCTGAAGAAGGCCATGACCGATAGCTGAAAGTGTTGTATGTGTGTGTCTTTTGTTTTTGCCTGTCACAGCTCGTTGCCACGTCTTTGCGGCGAGTTGTAAATTGTCCTTACTATACAATAATATTTTTGATCAAATATTTCTTAGACACAAATCTTCAGTGTGGTGTTAAAAAAAGGTTATTATGGTCGTCATATTTCAAGATAGCAGATAATAACTTTTTATTAGCCACTATCAAAATTACATATAATTTACTTGACAATGACAGTGACACAACATATCAGTAATTTCACTGTAAATGGTCTCCTCATGTCACAAACTGCTGTGGCGAAGTAGCGTATCTCCCGCAAGTTTCTTTGGAGTGTGGCTGGCATGTACGAACTGTTGCATTGTTGATGTAACAGTTACTAGTTGCATTTGCTTGTGATACCATCTTTCTGAGTAATAAAGTACATTATCTACTTCAGTTGAGTATTATTTGGTTGAGTACCTTCATAATACCCCAAAGACCTTGTAAAAAGTAATTAGTCACTAATGTCACTGCTGTCATGGGATAATTTGAACCTTCAGCTGGGCACCACGATTGTGGCAAGCATCAGATAAATAAAAGTGTTGTTAGGAGACAAATAGAGTATTATACATAGCTACTGCGGTATATACACTCAGTTGGTTGTCACTTCTGTATTGTTTGACTATTGCAGTAAACATAAAGCACAATGAAACTTCCTGGCAGATTAAAATTGTGTGCCGGAACTGGGACTCGAACCTGGGACCTTTGCCTTTCGCGGGCAAGAGCTCTACCGACTTAGCTATCCCAACACAACTCATGATGCCGCCTCACAACTTTACTTCTGCCAGTACCTCGCCTCCTACTTTCCATAAAGCACAATGATGAAGAGCTGATCAGCATTTAACTGGATAAATCAATTTAAGAAAGGAATTAAAAGAACGAATAATGTTTTCCTATTTATATTTCTCAGGAATACAAGTAGTCCTACTAGTTGTGTTCAGAGACATTTACTCTTGCTTAAAAGGCTGTTAGTGAAGACAATATAAGATTGAATGAAATAAATAACAGGATTTTACATTACTGGTAGCTCTTCAAAATGGGCTACTTTAAACAGTACTGGTGGACAGGAAGTTCATTTTATGATAAAGTAATGTAACTATTGGGGGCATGAGATCAGTTGCCTTATAGCAGTTCAAATTTTTGTTTATGAAGTTTATAGTAGCAACTTGTAACACAGAATTTAAAGGTCATATGCTTTAGATATACGTTAGGGTGGCCAGACGTCCCGTATTTTACAGGATCGTCCCTTATTTAGCCCGAGTGTCCTGTTGTCCCACAAAGTAGATACGGGACGCATATTGTCCCGTTTTTTACTTGCCGTCCCATATATTATAAAGTAATGTACAGTATGACAAAATAAAATAAAATGATTTTGGTCATAATCAAACAATAAAGAAATCAGAGTAAATAATGCATTATTTTTTTAATGACTGTGGTTCGTACTACATAAAGCTTTCACATGACATTGTTACTTTTCCTCCTGTAAAAATTCAGTTTTTGATCAGTTCATTCCTAGAGAACAGCGTGCTCAAAGAGTCTGATTTCCTTGACATTTCAAGTTCATGTCATGAGACGTTCATTGATTATATCGATAAATGGGCTTATTCATTTCACATGCTGGGTTGATCTCAAATATCCTCTTCTTTTGAGGTATATTCAGTAAAATCTTAAAACTTCACTAGATTAGTTTTTTGAGGAATTGAAGCACATTAATAATAGAATACAAAATTATTAATTTAAAACTAGTAAGTGAGTTGGTAAAAACTAGTCTCTCATTTTGAACATACTTGCATCTGAAGATACCTGATGCAAAAATTTGCAGCTCATTACTGGGTTTATGATAGCTTTAATTGGCACTAATGCAGCTGCAGAAAGAGTGTTTTACAGTTCAAATAGTTTGTGACTAACTGAAAGAACAACTTTAGTGTGAAAAAACTTATTTTCAGAAATAAATGTTCAAATGTTTGTAAAGCATATGGGACTTAACTGTGGGGTCATCAGTCCATAAACTTACAAATTACTTATAAACTAAATTTATACCAAAGACAGCCCAAACTTCCATGCCCGAGGGGGGGGGGGGGATGTGCGGATTACTTAAGTATATGCGGTACTCTACAACCTACTGAACAGCACATGTACCATTGCCAGTCATTTCTTTTCCTGTTACACCTGTAAATGAAGGAAGGGGTGAAAAGTAGCCTTCTTGACTCTATATGATCCGTAATTGATATTTTGTTGCAACTGTTACATAGTTGGTAAAAGAAACGTTATGTGGTTCTTATAATGGTTAATAATCTGAATAACTAGATAAGGGAGTAATATGATGGATGTGCACAGTTTCTTTCTGTATGCTGTTGCTGTATGAATATGTTCAGTAAAATATGTTGTTTAATTAAGTATATGATACTGTAGTGAATGATAATGAGTAAGGAGATCAGTGGTCTAACAATGAGTAAGCTTAAAAATAATTGCTGTAAAAAACATACACTGAAGTGCCAAAGATACTGGTACACCTGCCTAGCGTAGTGTTCCAGCAAGGGCGCTGAAGTGCTGCAGCACGATATGGCAAAGACTTGACTTATGACTTATGAATTATGAATGAAGTAGTTCTGGAGGGAACTGACACTATGAATCCTGTCCAAAGAAGAGATTTCAGAAGTTGAGGAAAAAAAAAATTGTCATGGTAGTTGATACTGCCTTTAAAGGGCATGCATTCATCAGCCAGAACATTATAATCACCCATATAATAGCCACAATGCAAATCTTAGTCACAGATAACTGTGAGGATGCATCTGGGTAGGGAAGGTGGAGTGAGTTGATACCACTTCTGCTGCATACAAGTAATCTAATTCTCATATGTTCAGGGGTGGGGTTGGATGGGGGCCGGGGGGGGGGGGGGTGAGGCGATGAGACCTAACAGCCATTTTAAATCTCATCCCAGATGTTTTCATTTGTGTTTGTATCTTGTATGTGGGGGGGGGGGGGGTTGCAGTACTTAAATTGCAACTTGCACTATTAGTCGAACCACTCTATAATACTACTGACTGCGTAACATGGCACATTGTTGAAAAATGCCACTACCGGTGCACATCATCTTTGTAATGAAGGGGTGTGTGTGGTCCTGGCTAACATTGTGCCCTGCACTAGCTTCGCTGGACCCATGGATGCTCAAATGAATGTTTCTTAGAGCATGACTGAACCACCACCACCTTCCCTATGTTCCACAGCACAGGTATCGCAGAACCGTTGCCCTGGAATATAATGTTTCCACACCTTTCCATCGGCACAATGAAGAAGGTATCAGAATTCATCAGACCGTGCAGTACTCTGCCACTGCACCAACATCCAGTGACGATGTGACTTGAGAAAACAGAGCTTCAATGAAACCACCTACAAAAAAGGAAGCAGACTGTTCAGCAGGCCTGTCAGCTTGACAGTGCAATCTGCTGTTTTGTGCAGTGAGTTGGACAGGTCCTGTGAAGAGTGGCAGACCTGCAGGAAGGAACGCATATTGGCTGCTTTACCTGATGTACACGTGTATTCTTGGGTTTATGTCATGACAGGCTGAGCTGCACAAATGGTTGGTGAGGGTGAATGTATACACCCCTAGATGCACTCTCAGTTTCAAGACTAGTAGTACTGAGATCATCATTTTGGCCTAACAACTTCACATTGTGGTTTGCTCAAGTCGAGGCCGAGATTTATTTGTGCCAGTATGACATCTGATTCTACTGACAAGGAAAGTACTTGGGCTCTAAACAAACGTATCTGTATGAACATTTGGTTACAGAACTATTACGTACCCCTCAGTGTGCTGGTGGGTATCATTTTTGTGCAAAACTCTACAATCATGCTCTTGAAAGCACTGTAGATTTATTTGTAGACACCATACACAAGAAGAAATCTTAACTATAAATGTAAATGTGTAATGTCAATAAAATGATCAGAACAATATGAATGACTGCAATTTGTACAGTGAAGAAATCCAAGTTCATCGCATGGAATATTTGCACATTCTATAATATCAGTGTTGAATGCTATGCCAATGACACTTTTGAAGTTGTTCAATGATTCACCAATATTGTAGCCAGCATTTTTCCATGCATAATGAAGGCTTGTTCTGTATACTCCCACAGATAACTGATTGGAAATGACAGAATGCATATTCGTGATAAAGAATCAGTCATGCAATTTTGGCTTCACATTGCTGGAATGTAGTTTAATAATGTCTGCTTCTCTCGATGCATGTATTTTATATTGCCTGAAGAAATACACATTCAGAGGTTTTCTGCCAGATGCTTCCAGTAGTACTCGTTCATCCTTAAGTTTGGACCAGGAGTCACAATGACTTTCTCAATAAATGTGAATTCAAAACTTACAGAAAAAGTCTTCAGATATTGTTTTGTCATCTTCCCACTCAACTTGCACTGATGACGACATTTGGAGGGCACCACAGTTCTATTTCCCTTTACTCACACTGTCCAAACTTTCCACTAGGTTTTTGGAAGCAAATAGTGTGTTTGTCTGCCAGTTGTCTGTCCACGGGTATAACAACATCGATCATGTAACTTGTGTGTTGCACAGTTAACTGATTGCAACATCGTGACGGTGTTTCTCTCCACTTTCATGGATAGTGTTCTGTCACAAGAAAGTTTATTGATGAAATCTTCTGGTGAAGAAGATGATGAGAATGACTCTCATCGAAACGTCGCGGAATTTTATCGCAGCTACCCGGATGGAAGCCCGAGAAGTTTTCATCAGCTGTATCTGCCGTGAAAGACTATATTCACATAGAAAGTTTATTGTTTCCAGGACGAAACTTGCTCTCTGCAGCGGAGTATGTGCTGATACAAAACTTCCTGGCAAATTAAAGTTGTGTGCCGGAACTGGGACTCAAACCTGGGACCTTTTGTCTTTTGCGGGCAATCATTTATCAATCTGAAGTAGTTGCAGATGATGTGCTTACTACTGCACAAAGAAAGCTGTCAAAATGTATGGCATTATCTGCAAAGCCTTCAAAGTGGCATTGTGTTCAGATTGTTTTGTACCATTTCATGGGTATTTTTCTTTATTCAGTGTGGTGTTAAGAGACATTGTTTTGAAACACTAATTGTAGGATTAAGCAGTGTGTTCCTTTTTATACTAAATAAATCAATCAATATGAGTAACAAGTTCAGAAGAAGGTGTCCGTATATTTGGCCAATTACTATGTGTCACATTAAGGGTACAGTGGCTAAATATTAAGCCACCTAATACTGAGCAAACTAGGAATAATACTCGCAGAAAATTACAGCTTATAGTACCCTGAGTAAATTAGAATTAAATTTTCCAAAATAAATCTCTCTGAATTAAGTAGTTTAACCATTCATAGATAACTATGGCGTCTAAAAATATAGCCTCTGAGTGTTAAATGGTTAAGAGACTTAATTATAGTAGGGGCATTCCAATCTATACATTTTACTTTTATGACATATTTTGGCATGTACATTGATGCAGCAATGGAATTTATTTTCAGTTGCTCCTAATTTATATAACTTGAAAACTGGTTTTATAAAATGAAAGACATTCTGATTTTATGATGACATGAACTGAAGCCAGGTCAGATAATTTTTAACTTCTATATGACAGTTTAGAATGGCTTTAAGGCCAAAATCAAGAGTACAGTTTAATAAATATACCGTAACACTCAAAAGTCACATAATTCATTAACAAAATTATTTTTATCTCATGAGAGTGAAACATTGTAATTTTCTGGTTGTGGGTCATAATGGAAGGTTGCTACTTCCTTTTTATTTGTTTGAATTTGATGTTTCTGTTATTTTGGTTGCACTAATCTGATTATATCAAAATTTGTTGCAGCCAAAGCTGACAATGGCAAGATGTAGGAGAAATGTGGATAATTTCTTGGAAGCGTGTCGTCGAATTGGTGTTGACGAGGTAACTACTTTCAGCAAATCCATTTTACAGCTGCTTGCACGTGCTTATGTATGTGTGCTTGCCTACAGTGGTGCACTTGTTTTAATAAATCCTGCTACCTCCCGTCCCCTAATCCCCTTCCATACACACCACTTATAACACATTCAATTACAACACAACATTGAGTTTCTAATCTATTTCTTATTTTAATGAAGTGAAAAGGGTACATGAAAATAATATTGTTAATAAACTGAGTATATTATTTGCATATGTTATTACCAGAAAAAACTTAAGTATGGTTTACTGAATATTCTCTTGTTTTCTATTAAGTTGTTTCTCGAACTTGGTTTCCTTCATCATAGTTACAGTATGAGTAAAAGTGGACTATAGAATTGTATAAAAGTACTTAATCATGATGATGATGATGATGATGATGAAAGACAGCCTCATTCACTCTCAATAAATAAAATTACGGGTATTCAGCCAAGACCATTTATTTTCTTTTGCTAATTTTTTGGCTGTTCATTGTTCAGCCATTATCGTAGCACTACTGAACACTACTAGAAGGTCAGCATTGTGTTCCCATCCACCTTCTACACTGAGTAAGTGTAGCAAATCAAAGGCAAAGATGTTTCTCCATGGAGATTATATACAATTATAATCTGTGGTTAACTTTGACAGCAGAGAAGATGGTATTATGGGTTTCTACTTCTCTCTCTCTCTCTCTCTCTCTTCTCTCTCTCTCTCTCTCTCTCTCTCTCTCTCTCTCTCTCTCTCTCTCTCTCTCTCTCTCTCTCTCTCTCTCTCTCCTCTTTCTCTCTCTCTCAGGTATTCAACCATAACATTTATTTCATTGGGAGTGTTTCAATACTTTTGATCACATAGTGTATTTCTGAGGTAGTTATCACTAAATCGAGACTTGTGCCAAGTGTCTATGAGAACATCAGCTGTGGAGAGAGCTGTCAGTTACGTCCTGAAAAATTTCTTCAAATTTCTTGTTGAAGACAAGGAAAGAACAGAAACTGCATTTTATTTCATGTCAATTAAAATATTTGTGATAGTTAAGAATAAATGATGAGCTCTGAACAGTCAATCTCTAACTGTACTGAGCGAGGTGGCACTAGGCTCACATTTGGGAAGATGTCAGACAAATTCAACTCCAGCCATCTAGATATAGGCTTCTGTGATTTTCATACCACTTTAGGCAAATAATATAATTGTTTCTTTCAAAGGAAATGGCCAATTTCCTTCCCCATCCTTAACAAAATATCTGAGATTATGCTCCATTTCTAATGACCATGCTGTTGACAAGACATTGAATACTAATCTTCCTTCATTCCTTTTAAACTGTGTTGATTTTAGGTGTTGATATTAAGTGGGGACTACACTTCCTGCACAGGAACTGTAGGATATCAGTCTCAAACAAAATCATTGTGGCCATTTGACTGTTAGTTTTTATTATCAGGACATGATACCCAGTTGTACTCAAGGTGACAATTGGGTACACAAACTAATTTAAGTCCATGGGCCAGAACACCTCATCAGAGAAGCAGCATTACCATTTCCATCACTCATATAGGTTAACAAGCATTGCAGTGTCACTTGTAACGTTTGTTGTCCAACATAAAAACTGTTTATGCAGTGGCTTGTTATGTTGTAAGAATGGACAATCTGTTTCTTATGTGCTCTGGTCCGTAACTTATACAGATATCATAGGTACAATTCATCAAAGCCTTATGATATTAGTTTATCTGATGATGGAGCTATAACCCTCCAAAATGAATAGTGAGAGAATTATAAGTGTTCCTGACATTTGTAATGTTTGTAGTGCAGGCTAACGTAAAATATATGAATTTTAACTCCTAGATTACTAGTATCTAACAATCCAAGTCCAGATTGGAAGTCAACAGTTTAATGAGGATACTTTGCAACTCACCTGACGTTCATAGAACCGCAGCAGGCACATAAAAATGGCACTCGTACACATGTAACCTAGAAGCTTTGGCCACAGCCTTTGTCAGAAAAAGAGAGAAACACTCTTTCATACAATCACACAGGCACATTTCATAAGCTTGGAACACAGCAGCTGGAGATGATGGTTGTGTGTCTGTGAAGTGTGCCTTTGTGATTTATGAAGAGTGTGTGCTTGTCACAGCTATATGAATGTTTTGGTGGGGAGTTGTGAACTTTCCTCCTTAAAGAACACTCTCAGGCTTCCAGCTGTGTTAAGTGTTTCTGCTGAGATCTCCTTGGCCATTGTCAAGTGGTGACTGTCAAATTATTTCTGCTTTCATTCTTATGTAGCAGTGTGGCTTCCTGTGAAGTCACTGGTGCTCATGGCACCTCCACATATGGTAATGTTTTGGTCACATGCCTGCTGCTCTTGCTTCAACTGTGATTTTGTACTTAGCTGCAAGCCACCATCTTTATTAACAGTTTTTTCACATATTTTGATCTCAATCACGTCTCTTATTGTACTGTCTCAAAAAGTATTTGTTCTCTCGCCGAATGCAATGCCATATTAATTCCAGAGCATGCTATGCAATTGCTGTTTTCTTGGGATAACATAAGAGGCAACATCTTTTTTTGTTCAGTACAGCATTGTTCAATAGTGTGCTCTGTCTGCCCAATGTAAAACAGTCCACACCCACATGGTATTTTGTATATACCTGGTGTGCTAAGGCCTACATAATTTTTCACAAGTCTCATCAGCTGTCATAAATTTTGTAGCAGGTCTGAAGATCTACTCGATAAGTGTCTATTAAGGAGCCACAAAATGTCAAAAATACAAGCTTCTATTTCTCCTCCTTGGGGATTTTCTGCTTGTGTGTATTCGGAAGGATAGTTTGTGAAATCTGCCAGTTGCTGTAGCTAATTTTCCTAAATACTTTCTGTAAGTGGATCAGTTTCTTCTATAGATGTTTGGTGCTTGAGACTACTTGCACTTGGTGCACCATCATTCTTAAAACGGATCATTTTTGCGATTGGTGGTGGTGGTGGTGGTGTTGGTGGTGGTGGTTCGTGGCATGCAGATACCAGCCCATGTGGATTGGTTTCTGGTGAACACTATGGCTCAGGCACCCATTTCATTTATGTCTGAAAAGTACACCAAGGAACAAGGCACCCTCCATCTCTACCTCCATAGTGAATTTGATTATGTCATGGATGATGCTGATGTGGTGCAAAAAGTTCACCCTGTTTTTCACGTCCACGAGACCAGAGTGTCAACATAATGATATAAACACACTGACTCTGCAGGACCCATGTCCACAAAGTACAATATAAACAGATTGGCTATCACTGGAATTAATAGTCTTTCTGTAGTGGCACTGCCCATCTCCAGCAGCAACTGGAGGAAATGTCATCTGAAAGCTTGTGGGTTTCAAACCACTCAGTGCGGCTGCAAGCCTGAGGGAAATTTATTAGTAAAACTCGCTGCAAAATTACACATTTATATATTCTTGTTATATTGTTAGATTACTTGTAAGCTGTAAATGCCATGAAATTCTTAACTTGGCAATTGTTTCTTAAATACAATCATTCCTGTCACTTCATTTTAGAAGTTTCTGTTCCCATTTTGTAATATCCTGTGCTAGAAATTTCCTCAATTGGAACTTTTCTATTACTATCTTGGTGTCACCATTGGTCCTTCTGCATCTTCAATTTTCCAAACCATTTGCACTTTACTTTGATTTGTCTTTATCCTAATTGAAACCGTCCTTGATTTTTCACTTTGTTTAACAGCTTCTTGTGTTCTCATGTTTCAACTGACATATGATCAAAGATTTGATTGTTTGCATTGCTACAGAAATACGTGTGTCTCAGTTTTGTTCAAGTAGTTTCCATTGTTCTGTGCATTTTAGCTGTGGTTACTGATTTATACCAGTAACCAGTTGTTCAGTGTCTTTTTAATCATACTGAACAGGGCAGTGATTAAATGAAAAGTAAAATTGTATATATGGGGAGTCCATTCTTCAGGCATTATAGAAATAACAGACACCATATATATACCATATATTTCCGCAGATAGGATGATGGTTGAACATAAAAAAAAAAAAAAAACAGAATCTGAGGTTGTCTTATACAATGGTACAAAAATAGTTAGATTGAAATTTAGTCTGAAATTGGTAATTTCGCAGATGTGCTGCATAGTGCGGCTTCGACCTCCAAACAATATATATCGAAGCAGTTTTGTATTGAAACAATACGTATCAAACAGGCGAATGTTATGATTTTTATGAATATGTTGTGATTTTAAAGGATGTGGTTAGGCAGGAATCTAAAAGTACAGCTTTCTGGGTGATTTACAAGTAAACTTACACTTGAAGTAGCTCGGCCTGATGTGATATAATGAATGTACAACTCTAAATCAATTTAGTGTTTCTGAACTGTAGATTCAGATGCTACGTGCCCTCACACACTAAAAAAAACCTTGCTTAATCTATACACAACCTTCTTAAGGCTACGCTACAGATAACTTTTTAAAAGGTTAATTATAGAAGGAAACTTTCCTGGTGGGATAAATTTATATAAAAAATAGAAAACGAATGACTTACCCAAAGGACAGGCTCGTCGACAGACACAAATAAAATCACACACAAACACACATACAAGCTTTCGCAACTGTTGGTCGCTTCTTCAGGAAAAGAGGAAGGAAGGAGAGGAGAAAGGGAAGGATACGGGTTTTAAGGAAGTGGAAAAGGAGTCATTCCAATCCCAGGAGTGGAAGGACTTACTTTAGGGGGAAAAAAAGGAAGGTAAACAAATACACACACACACCAACACATATCCAAACTCAAACACACCTAGACAGATATTTGTCAAGGTTAGATGTAGAACGAACAAGAAATTATTTTCTAGTTTGTATTGTGTGTAGTGCGTGAATCTCAGTTAGGAAACATTTGCTTATTCCATACATATCATTTCGAAATGTATTGATTCGATATATATAATTTGCAGGTCGAAGCCTCGCTATAGCCGTGCTATGCAGCACATCTGCGATATTACCTGGGTGAAATTAACATTGTGGAGGAAAGATTTATGAAAACAAAGTTTTGTACAATTTTTTTTTAATTCACTTTTTGATCTTTATTAA
This sequence comes from Locusta migratoria, assembly GCA_026315105.1. NCBI lineage: Eukaryota > Metazoa > Arthropoda > Insecta > Orthoptera > Acrididae > Locusta > Locusta migratoria. The sequence goes on from CM048745.1 coordinate 136,831,332, forward strand.
TTTATTGAGTGGACGAGGGTACACATGATAACCTGTATGCTATAAAGCAGGAATAGAATTAATTATTTACAATGCAGCATGATTTTACAATGTTGCTTGTCAAAAATAATTTCTCAATATATCCAGAGCAGCACTGAAACGAATAGTGTATTTACATACGGAGCAGTGAAAGGGGTAAAATATTTTGAAACTACACGAAACAATTGTGGCTTCCTTTGAAATCCTTTATCTTCTGTTCTCTGGCAATTTCGTGGGTTTTCACCCGCGTAATATGTGCATCGGCGTGACAAAAAATGCTTCTTCATGATCGGATATAATGTAGCTCTACATGCACGAAAGTTCAAAAGTAGACTGCAAACACTGCAACAAAGGGTGAAATCCAGGTCTACCAATCACAAAAACTGCTTATGGCGGCTTCTAACAGCAACAGCACCTTCATGAAGCTTTGACTCTGAATCTTAAGACACAGGCATAATTTTGGATGCCAAAAACTGGAAAAAAAGTGTGGCATGCATTCAGGTAAATACAGTAACTTGGCGAGTCGTCTTATAGGTCAGATATATGCTTAAACTATAAAACGAATATTATAGAGGAAAAATTCCTAACAGGAAAAAAATATACGTAAAAAATAGATGAAGAACACTTACCAGGCGAAGGGGCACAGGCAGTAATAGTAACAAATAAACACACAGACACACACACACTCAAAAATGCTAGCTTTCGCAGCCTAGCTGCTTCATCAGGCAGAAGGGAAGGAGAGGGAAAAGGAAATGATGAGGGATTTAAGGAAGGGGGTAAGGAGCCATTCCAATCCCGGGACAGGAAAGACTTACCTTGGGGGAAAAAATGGAAGGTAAATAAATGCACATACACCCACACATTTACACAGACACAAGTACACTTAGGCAGACATACTGTAGAACTCAGTATGTCTCTACAGTATGTCTGCCTAAGTGTACTTGTGTCTGTGTAAATGTGTGGGTGTATGTGCATTTATTTACCTTCCATTTTTTCCCCCAAGGTAAGTCTTTCCTGTCCCGGGATTGGAATGGCTCCTTACCCCCTTCCTTAAATCCCTCATCATTTCCTTTTCCCTCTCCTTCCCTTCTGCCTGATGAAGCAGCTAGGCTGCGAAAGCTAGCATTTTTGAGTGTGTGTGTGTCTGTGTGTTTATTTGTTACTATTACTGCCTGTGCCCCTTCGCCTGGTAAGTGTTCTTCATCTTAAACTATAAAATTTTGATGAAAAGTTGTACCTCGTCTTATCTGAAGGCCGTCTTATCTGCAGAAATGTATGGTATATGCTAAGACAACCAGTGATTGCGTCAGTACAGATGCAATCTGTATTTGTTATGGGATTTGGCAAACTGCAGTGAATTATGGGGATGTTGGGCAGGGACATCACCTTTGTAGTGTGTAGTTAAGTTTAAAATTTTCTTCAAACGAGATAGACTAGCTGGCCAGTACTTAACCTTAGTTCTGTGCCGCTGATAGTCAATGAAGTGATGATGGGTCATGAATAACCTTCCCCTTCCCTTCCCTCCTCTCCTACCTGATTGTGCGACACATTTACGAAAGCTTGTCCTATATTTTCATCTCTCTATTTTTTTCCTTTATTTCTTTTGTGTGTGTGTGTGGGGGGGGGGGGAGACAGGATAGAACTAAGGTAAGTACTGGCCAGCCAATCTATATCTTTTGAGGAATATTTTAGTGTCTCTGTGGAGAATTTCCATCAGTAATCAAATAAGTTTAAAATTTTGATCTTGTGAAAAGTGTGTTAAAATAGACTATGTAGTTGTAGTGAAAACTGCCCCTCGATGTTCAGTGCAACTGACTAGTAAGCAGAGACCCAATTTCAAATCACAGTTTGACAAAAAATTTCAACTCTTCTAATTGATGTTATTCAGTGCCTATTGGCAGCTGGTAGCTTAATAATATGCAGATAATTTGCCAGTGTTTATCTCATAGTAAGAATAAGGGAAGGTAAGAATCTGCATTAATAGCAGTGTGTAAATTATTTATTTGCTTTCATATTTAAAATTGCTTTTTTTTTTTTATTGAACTCTCTTAATTGATTTACTTCAATGGAAGGAAGAAAGGAAGGAAGCTTTGGGTTAACTGCCTGTCTACTATTCACTTTGATATAATTGGTTCTCTTTCTTTCATCAGTGACACATTTCTATATTAAATATAATCAGATTTATCTTGTATATTAAGTAAATAATATGTATCAACACTGTAACTACTTTTCAGAGCACTGCTTCGAACCTCTTTAATTTTTCCCCCAAATACTGTATGTTATTCAAAGATACACCCCACCCTCTCTAATATACATATATATTGACTGTTATGATATGAGGCTTGCAGCCTCCTTGCTTGATTCTTTTATTTAATAACTGCACTCATTATAAATTTGATAATCCATGTTACTGTTTCCATGGGCACTGTGCCAAATGGCGCACTGAACCTTTTCAGTATTTCATTGAAGTGTCTTCTTGTTTTGAATATTTAAATATTTCAGTGATGGTGTTTGTTGCATTTTTATGGAAGATTCAGAAGGGAAAATTTAGAATGTAGGTGTCAAGTAAGATCTCTACATTGGCACCAACATGCAGTGGATTCTGTTGATCAATGAGAAATATATGAAATGGATTGATCAGTCAAATCTTAAGATTGAAAATAGTGCCACTCTTAATTTTTCTTTGCAGTTTTGTCTGTGACCCATGTAATTATATCATGATCGCTATCACATTCTGTATCTGGGGTTTTATATGGAGTGTCTCACGTAATTATCAGTTGTTGGGACAAGGACAGCCTACGTGATTACACTGTCCTGGAAGCAGGAGTAGTAGTAGTATTTTGCAGCCCATCATTGTAACATATGTCCATCATTGTAACATATGTTTAGCAACTGAACAGGCTTTCCCTTACTTACCCATGTTGGTCATTGATATCCATCAAATTATATTTGGAATTCCATTAGACTATCTGTTTCCAACATTTAACATCAAAGCATACTCTCAAAGTGCCCATGTCACATATCATTACTTAACAGTGGCACTCACTATTTTTTGATATGTTAGTTTCTTCATATGGGTTACACAAACAGTCAACACCATTGTCTGAAGATGTAGGATATATTGTGATGCTTTAGCTGATGCTGATGCAATGCCCAATAGCCTCAGTAATGTTACTAATCTGGAAGAGCTTTGTGCAACATACCTAGGTTGCTTTTATTCCAGAATATGTAGGTGATTTAGAGCATAAAATTTGTTATGGCTTTGCTGGAGTGATGAAGTACTTGGCCACTGAAAAACTTGTAGTTCAGTCGATCACAAAAATATCAGACTTCCTATTCATCAAATATGCCATTAAAATTTATAGTTTTTTTTAATGAAATGGACACAATAGTTTCTTTTTTACTCAAAATATGTAGTAATTTCTTTGCTATAACTTTGCAGCTTTCTTTCGCTAAATAATTTGTCATGTTTTATCTTGTTTGCAGTTTAGCTCATTTGTAGTGCATTGTTATTACTAGGGGAAGGAATATAGAGCACAAAGTCCCAATAAGGAGCAATAACAGTTTACAGAATTTTCCTTTACTATTTCAGTTTTGTTTTGTATTAGATGCTTTCCACTTGTTGACATTCTGAAATAGTGTCAGAATAAATTTATTCACTATGTTTGTTAATAAAACTAAAGTGAAAGTATGTGGAAAACATTTTTGGTTGACTACTGAGGATTGAAAAATTTAATCAACTCCTAATATCACATAGTTAACATAAAATGTTTCATTCTTCTTTTACCAGATAGTTAACTTAAACATTCTGTATTGAAGCTACCATCCCTATCTTAGTCTGTATCTTCAATTTATTGCTAGTTCAAAAACAGAGTCAAACAATGTAGTGTTGGAGTTGTCTCCTTTATCACTGTTTGCTGCTATTTGAAATTAGAATGGAAAATAAATGAACTTCTCAGCACACGCGCGCGCGCGCACACACACACACACACACACACACACACACACACACACACACAAAAGATGGCATAAAAGCTAACTTTCAAAAGCTAAAATATCAAAAGACGTTTGTGGCAAAAAGTCAAAGAACATCACACAAGACACCAGGTTAAGAGTAATAAGGCAGAATAAATTGAGTGAGATATCCTCCTTTCCCTTCTTACTCATTCCAAAGGCTATTGGGGTCATATATTTTAGGTATGCTAATGTTTACTGACATTTGATAAGTTAGTTTGCCCCTATTTTATGGACAATTTCACTAGCTTTATTTTGAACATTTTTGGCCTTAAAACATTCTGCAAGAAAATAAGATTTCATACTGTGTCTTTATCCTTATATGTTGGTTTCCCTAGCATTCCACATTGTGAACTGTCATTGCTGGTTGGGATTCGTGTTTTATATGTTTAAAATAGACAAGGTATTGTTCTTTTACAGGGGCAAAAATGCTGTAGGTATTATAAGAAACATATTGTTATAAGTAATTATTTTTGCTCTCTCAAATAACCAATGATTAGGGAAGGGCGTGGTTTAATATTTTGCCCTGCACAATGTTGCAGGAGGAGGTGTGCTCTGTTGAGGACATTGTTGGGCGTTTCAGAGTTGACGCAGTGTTGCACACAGTAGAGAGCCTAATTGCCCGTGGAAGTCCACATACCGTGAGCATGAACGTACAGCGTGACTCTCTATTATCAGTGTTCTGCCTGTGTTTCTTTGTTGGGACTCTGGTGCTTCTGTATTTCTTCCCACCTCCTGAGTAATGAAGTCGCTGTCAACAGCTGAAATAATTTCTTTGAAAAGACTTTAACTGCAAATTGTTGCTGTGTGGAATATGGCAATTATTGTGTGTACAAATTTTTGTATATTTGTATAAATTATTTATTTTCAAATATGTCTAGATATTTATTTATGTACAAACAATGTACAAAATATTTTCACTGCAATGTCTGCAGAATTGCTTGTCTGCATCAAAGCATGTATGAAAATTTTTGAAAAGTGAGACACATTTAGGCAAGGCTTCCATGATGATGTGGGAAGACCACAGAAAATATTTTTGACTAGTGGTGTTAAATTTTTTGGAATTAATGCAGATATGTTTTCTCATATAACAAATGTTGTTTCATTAAATCTGTTGCATTTTCAACAATTAGCTGTTGGTGTCAAAGTAAAATATTTGTACAATGTTATGGCTTTGTGCAGTAACTTGTGATTAAAGAAATGCTTATAATGGTGAGCTTAAAGTTTGTAATGCACTACTTTGCATAAATTATTTGCTTTAAATGTTATAATTCCTAATTAATAAGTAACTGCCATGAAGAGCTCCAATAGAGTGATTAATAGACAGCAATGTTTATCAAAGACTAGGTAACAATATTTCCTTTCTTTCAATTTACAAATCATTTAATGTCGTGTGATAATGGTAATGTAACATTCACATATTGTTATTAAGATATCAATTATTGATCTGTGTGCACTGATGCTGACATTCCTTTCTACTTGGAGGACTGCTTTAGTTAAGGGCATATTAAGGGAACAAGAAAGTATTAATTAGGATATCAAACAATTTTTATGTGTTTACTATTTTGCCGTAATTTGTATTATACCTGTTATCTTAATTTGTTTCAGTGTGACTGTTATCTGTTGGTTAATTTATGTAACATGAGCTGTGAACATTCTAATTTTGTTATGTTTGATTTTGTTATGTTTGATTTTATTATGTTAGTTTCATTAACTTTTAAGGTGTTATTGTGTTACACAAATTGTCACGATTGCCAATGTATGTAGTTCAAAGTTGCGAAAATTCAAACAGGGATAAAAAATGCACAAAAAAAGTACTTGGTGCATAATGATTTCTTTGACAAACATTTTATTATCTAATGTTTTGTTTGCCATTGAATCTCTCTTTTGTCCTCTTGTATATTAAGTGATATATATTTTTCTTTGTGTCCTTTTTTTATTCTACTAATCAGTGCTTGGACTTTGTGCCAAAATACTGAAAATAGCGGTCAGTGTCACCTCAGTGTGACATTTTCAGGATGCCTTGATTAAAATGGTGTCAGTTTGATGGTGGTAGTGAGTGGTGGGGAAGAAAATTAATGTCATATTCGATATTTGTTGTACATCATACTCGTTGAAATGTTTTGAGCCATTATAGGGTGTATCAATCACATTTTCAATCTCAGCATGCAGCCCACCCCCACACAATTTGTCATTGGAGGTACAATTGTAATTGGATAAAGAAAGATAACAATGTATGAGAATCAGTTAAATAGCAGATTGCATAAAACAATAGAGAAATGAAGAAAAGATTAAAACTACTGTCAGAAATGGTGTAAGTGAGTAAGGAAGTGTTTTTGGGACCAATCTTGGCACAAAGGAAAAGTCATTGATACATCATAATTATTTTTTCCAATTGTGATGATGGGAGAAATATTGAGAATTGTTTGGTGATAGTTTTTAAAGTTATTGTCTGTAATCTTTAAGGTTGAATAAGATTAGAATGTTATTTATGAGTCTAGTCATTGCATTTACTTAAAAACCTTTTTTAATTTAAACTTTCACTTTATAGAAGAAATTACTTGTCATTACTTCTCTAGTCAGCTTCCTATTACAAAATGCTGGTTGTGTGTATTGCTAATGGTGACATTTCTTGCTTGATACCAAATGTAATTAAGGAACAGTGTAGTACAATGAAATAGCTTTATCAAAATAACAAACTGATTATGTTAAAATTCTTAAGTTAAAAAATATTGGAACATATCTGTACATACAGATAGCAATTGTAATTTTGGCGGATGTTAATTACTTAAGGAGTTTTTTTAAGGAAGTTAGTTTAGAAATTTGTGTGATTCTTTTTGTTACTTATAATTGAGTAACACTTACTAAATTTTTTACTCGTGCTAATATTTATAAATTTGTTCCATATCACAACAGCTAGTAGTTAATTACTCTAGGGCTGAGTTCAGAAATACTATATTTGGCCAAATTCTTTAATATCTTTGTAGCACCCACTTTTTATACATAGAATATATTTTCAAAATGAAGTTAACAATTTACCTCCGAATGACTGTTTTTAGACATTAGTGAACTTTGTTATGCATGTATTATGCACTAAATGAAAAAGTTTCTCAGTTTTATGTTGTACATCTGGTCTGATATATCCAAAGAAATGAATAATTTTTTGGAGTAAATGCTTTGAACATAATGCCTTGTACACAGAAAATATTGTCAGGCAACTTCTGTTTTGAAGTCTCAGATCTGCAGTCTCAAGATAAACTATTTGGCTTCTTGCTTATTAAAATATGTTTAAAGGGAAAGTTGTATGATCCGTCACAAGCTGTGAGGTTTTTGGTAATGTAAGCTGCTGTCACCTCAATTTTCTTCAGATAACATTACATGCTTATATAGTTTTTATTTGTTTATCAAGATCCAGTATTGGGGATATCAGGTTAGCCTTTCTCTTCTTTAAAACATTCCAGATAAAATTATAATACTCCAGTTAATTCTCTTTAGTGGAATTTCATTACTTCTAAAGAAGCAGCTAGGCCTGAGCTTGCATAACATACAAAAAACTGACTCGATATTGTGAGCATTTTGCGCCATTGTAACATTAGGACTCATTTTCATCATACCTCTTCTTTCACTATCATTCCTTGGCAAAGAGAAGGATGCAGGTCCTCAACAAGTGAGAATACACTTCTACACCCTAGTAACAATATTACGAAAATGCAGGTGCGCACGCGCGCGTACACACACACACACACACACACACACACACACACACACACACACACACACACACACAGTTTATTGTTTATGAATACTTATATTGACCAGTTTCCACTATTGAGTTATTTCTTAGGAACCCATCAAGTCACCTTGGATACACAATTTATGTAATAATATAGTAAGGACAGTTTACAACTCACTCCAAAGACGTGGCGATGAGCTGTGACAGGCACATACAAAAGAAACACGCACACAACACTTTCAGCTATCGGCCATGAAAATAGAACACTCACGCAATAACACAGTCACACAATACTGTTATACAACCATCACCTCCTTCGATTCGAAGTGCGGTAGCTGGAGGTGATGATTGTATGACTGTGTGGTGTGCCTGTGTGATTGCAAGAGTGTTCTATTTTCTGAAGAAGGTCATGGCCGATAGCTGAAAGTGTTGTATGTGTGTGTCTTTTGATGTGCTTGTCGCCGCGTCTTTGCGGTGAGTTGTAAACTGTCCTTACTATATTATTACATAAACTGTGTATCCAAGGTGACTTGATAGGTTCCTAAGAAATAACTTGATAGTGGATATTGGTCAATATAAGTATTCGTAAACAGTAAACTGTGTGTGCGCGTGTGCGCGTGTGTACGTGCGCCTGCCTCATCTTTCACATTGCTATCATTTAAATACTTTCCAGTCCAATATTCTTTCAGCTTGGGAAATAAGTGTTGGTCATTGGATATACAGACATTTAATACCCCTTTCCAGTTGATTGGCAATGAGTCTGGTTCTGAATTGCTTTGTGTATTGCATAATTGTTCCACTAGACGTGTTGATATTTCTTGGGGATCCAGTTGCAATTAAGTCAACCTACAATACCCCCTTTTATCCCCTGAACACAGTTGTGTTGTCTGCTGTTAGTATTTCCAAGACCCATCTTTCAAACCAACATCAAAACTTTTCAGTCAGTCCTGTAAATTCTGGTTTTTAGAAACCCCAAGAGCCAAAAGCAAAATCTTTATAGTTACTTTGTTCAATGTTCATAAAGTGCTATGAACATTTTATATTATTTTCTCGCTTTCTGAGGTGAGAATGTCAAGGTGATCCAATTGTATACTTTTAATGCCACTGGCAGATACTTTGACATCAGTATAAGAGACTCTTGCATTTCCTTGTATCAATGATAAATTTCCATAGATTTAATTCATTTTTTATTCAAGAAATAATTAAATGCACACCCATTGCATGCACCTTGCAATTGTAGCAATTAGAACCTTATTTGCAGATAACCGACATACTGAGATTTAAGAATTCAATAGGGTTGTTTGATAGCTTCTTTGGAAATGGAAAAGATTGACAAACACAACTGTTTTACCAGTAGCCACATGAGAAATTCCTGGGTCCCAGTACTTTATAGATCTCACTTTCAGAATTATGCTTCTAATTTCAAATTTTATTGGTCCTATGTGATAAACTGATTAAGTAGCAATGGAAAATCCATGCTGGAATAGATGGCTGCTGTGTGTGCATGAGCTATGCCTGGAGTGATTGTGTGGATCTATCTGTATCTTTTTCTGATGAAGGGTGAGGCTGAAAATTTCAAGTTGTGTGAATCTGATTGTCTGTGACTCAGCTGTTTTAAACTGATAAAGTTCTTTGTTTAGATCATTGTGTGGCTAATATTTAATTTTTTGTGAAGATTTTAAGATTAATTTGGTTCTGTTGCTGAATTTCATTTACACTTGGTCAATATTTTGTGCTGCGTGATTGTTAAAAAGTTATGGGATTCATAAAGCTGACTTTCAGTTTTTTGGAATTTCAAGTGGTTGTGTAATGTCCCAAGTATAATCTTCATTACAAATGTAGTACACATTTATTGCATAAATTCCTCCATGGTCAAATCCAGGGATAACACTCACAAAGCAAAATGTGTTCCAGTTTCAGAAACTGAAATGGCTGCAGATAACGTACACACTTATCTGTATTTCTGAGGCCTCACCAAGAGGACTAAAAATTGTTTGTTGCATCTTCATTGATTCAAAACTGGATCTCATAAATTTCTGTGTCATGGTAATAATATTAATTTTCTCTATTGAAGGAGAATCAATGAGCCATTAGATTTCAAATGCGGAAAAATTGAATCTTTGGTTCATACAATCATACAGTGTAATGGCTAGCAAAAAGTAATCATCTGACATCGTTATATGGCAGTATCTGTTTACAGATTTTAATTTCTCAAGTGATGAAGTCACTACTAAACATTTCTGGATTTACTGTGGAAATTTTTGGATGTACTGCGCTCTATCCTGGTTGATGAAAGTTCATTGTTCATAGTCCTCTTCTGCTCATCATAATGGATTCCCACACGGGGTTGAATGATGGTATCTTATTTGCAGTGAAGGCATGAATGTAACACCATAATTGTGTAGCTGTGCAGATGTAGGATGTCCAACGTAAACTTTTTACCCTAAATATCTCTGGAACCAAGATATATATTGTAAAACAAAGTTTGGGCCCTGTATGTATGCCATAGATCTATGGAAGCAAATACAATGAGACATTCCAAAACTTAAACAAATATTATTTTCAACACAAACTTATGATACTTTAAATAGACACTCCATATTCTTTTTATGCAGTAAATGTTATAATAAAATAGATGAAGTCTACTTACCAGGCGAAGGAGCACAGGCAGTGATAGTAACACACACACACACACACACACACACACACACACACACACACACACACGTTACTATCACTGCCTGTGCTCCTTCGCCTGGTAAGTAGACTTCATCTAATTTTTTTTTTTTACATATATTTTTCCTATTAGGAATTTTTTCCTCTATAATAAATGTTATAATAAGTCATGGATGGAATGGCACTGGTTGCATCACAATAAGTTGATTACATTCCAAGAAATTGTGAAGCGAAGTTTACGATTAAAATAAATGAAACATGCAACACACCGCACGCGCACTTAAAATAAAAAGTGTTGAAAATAATAGTTGTTTACATTTTAGAATGTCTTATGGTACCTACTTTCATAAGCCCTGACCGTGAAAATTGGGTTTCAATATGTATTGTTGTCCCAGAGGTATCTAGGGGAAAAGTTGAAGTGGGACATGTTATATATTGGTGCGGTATCTGTTCTTTTGGACATGTCTGGAAGATCAGACACTACACCAGTATATCGGCATAAGAGTAAAATATCTTTTAACTAAGCCAAAGCTTTGACACTCTCTCTTTGTATTTCAACATACATGTGATGAGGCTTTTTAACGATTTACTCTTAAACCTTGATTTTTATGTTGGCTCTTTTTATTCTTCTGTGACTATATTAAAAGTGAACATATACAAAGATAAGCTAAAAATTAATAAAACAGTATTATGTATGTGTTACATCTAAATAAAGAATATTTTTACTGTATTGGTATATGTTGCTGAAGAATAATTCTTTCATTGTAATGTGTGATTAGCTTTAGATGTATTTGCATCTTTAGTCATAGAAAAGCAATATTTTTCTGTTAAATGTGGAAGAAATTTTATTTGTTTAAGTTGTTAATGTGCAATTTAAAGACAATCCTCTTGTTAACATACGTTATTACACAGTGTCTTTAGTTCCACAGTTTCTCATTATTGTGATGTTCATAAGAAATGTTGACAAATTAACTACAGCACAATATGTGGAACTTTATGTACTTTTATCAGTACCAGTTTGTTTAGCTGTTCCATTTGAAATGGGTTCTCATTAAAAATTTAATTGTCTCTTATAAACCTGTTCAATTTTAATTTGTTTTATGCCATCCAATTACTGAAATTTTTTGATCTTATGTAGCTGGTGGCACAATTTGTATACTAAAAATGTGGTGCAAAGATTAAATGTTACACATATAGTAAAACAAGTTATATTTGCATATCTGTATTTGTGTTTTGAGTATCAGTGAATACTGGAATGTCTTTTGTGACCTTCACTTTTGTAAAGTGTTTTATGCACTATGGAACTATTAAGCATTAAAAACAGTATTAAGATTTAATTTGTTTCAACTTCTGGATTTTAAATAACTTTTATGCATATATTTCAATAAAGTTTTGACTTTGTATATGAAACTGAGTTGAGCCTTTTTTCTTTGCTGCAAAAACATTACATAATGTTGGTGAATTTTTTTTCACTAAATTTGATGGACCTTCACAAAGCATACACGCTTGCTGTGTACCTCTAAATCTTATTTATGTATAAATAAAGGTGAGCCTTACTCAGTGCTTCAGCATTAAAATTGAGTTATGTATTATTATTAATGTTATTATAATAGGAAAATGTGATTTAATATGGCTTCGTATATATTATTAAGAGAGGGAAAGAAATGAAGCAGTAATTAGAAAGAATAATATTAATATTATAAAAATACTCTCCAACCCATCTGGGTGTCTGGCATGGCAATTGTATGAAGACAGACTTACAATTAAACACAGTCTTGGATTGCTAATAGTCTCCCCTCTTTGGGGTGTAATTAGAATTCTTAAGACAGTTATGTGACTTTACAATACAAAACTCTATGCCATAATCAGGCAGATGCCAAATGATTTAAAAGAACACTGGGACCAGAAAACCAATCAAATGCTTATTTTAATTGATGCCAGTGTGGTCTTGAATTCAGTGTTATAGAACTTGGCTGCTAACTCTTTGGCCTGACTAGACAGATTCGCATAAAATTGGTACTTTTCACTCAATCATACTATCTAACAAGTAATAGTTTGCAGATAGAGTTCGAATTAAAGTGTCCACTGTGAATATTTCATTATTTTAAAATTTTTGATGATGACACAGAAAGTTAAATCGTGTTTTTCTAAAAAAAAACTCTTTGGGTCATCATCAAACAATTTAATATAATGAAATATTCACAGTTGACACTGTTTAATTGGATGTCTGTGTGCAAACTATTACTTGAACTTGAAGATCTTTCACTACTCGCTCCAAATTTTAAAGGAATACTGAGATTTCTTTTTGTGCAATTGTTATTTGGCATTATGAATTCATAAAAACTTTCAGGATATTGATTTAAAATGTTTACACATAATTTTAAGTATTAGCAGTGGTGTCAAAGCAATGATCATAAAATCTTGTTGAACTAGAAAGTAGAAATGTTGATGCACCATTAAATATTTCTCCTGAACTGTGCAGGCCAGAGATATATATTCATATTTTGCACATTAATAGTGTGGCACATTGTTTTTGGATGCTTGAGCATTTATATGTTTTGTTCACAACTCACCGGAAGGATGTGGCGACGAGCTGCGACAGGCACATACAAAAGGCACACACGTACAACACTTTCAGCTATCAGCCATAGCCTTCTTCAGAAAATAAAACACTCACGCAATCACACAGGCACACAACACAGTCATACAACCATCACCTCCGGCCACCGCACTGTGAATCACCTTGTGCGGCGTTTTGGGGAGGGGTGGAGAGGGGAGGGGAGAGGGGATAGGAAGGTTACGTCACGTTGGTGGGGATGGATTAGATGGAAATAATGAGATGCAGCTTACGAATGGAGTGGGGAGGCGTGTGAGGGGAGAAAAATATATATATTTTATTTTCTTATTTTGTTTATTTTATTTTTCTCCCCTCACCCGCCTATCCACACCATTCCTAAGCTGCATCTCGTTATTCCCATCTAACCCATCCCCACCACCGTGACGTAACCTTCCTATACCCTCTCCCTCCCCTCCCGTTCCCACTCCCCCCCTCCCATCCCCGATTCGCTGCAGAGTGTGATTCGAAGTGCGGCAGCCAGAGGTGATGGTTGTATGACTGTGTTGTGCTCCTGTGTGGTTGCGTGAGTGTTCTGTTTTCCGAAGAAGGCCATAGCCAATAGCTGAAAGTGTTGTATGTGTGTTTCTTTTGTATGTGCCTGTTGCAGCTCGTCGCCATGTCTTTGCGGTGAGTTGTAAACTGTCCTTAATATATTATTAATTTCAACCTGGACTTTCCATTATTATATATATATTTTGTTCCGTAAACCTAAAACATAATGGTGAAATTCCGGTTTGTCATATATCATACACAACATTAAGAAACAGAATGTTTATATTTTTCATTGTATCTCTTGTGTAAGAAGCTCTGTTTTAGAATGCAGTGAGTATAGATTAAGTTATAAAATTTGCTTCTTTTTTTATATATGTCAACACTCATAGAAATATCATTGAAGTTTCTCTTTCTTGGCAGGAACTATTGCCTATGATGAATTACTGAATATGTTTGCTCATAGTTGTTTTAAGTACAGTACAAAGAACATACAGTAGTTAAAAGGCTCAACATTGTGAAGAAAATGTTCAATTAATATTAATTCACTAAGGTTTTTTTTTATCTTTGTAGGTTTGATAACGATGCCCAGTAACTCTTCATTTGCCAGTATATTCAAGTGTGTAAATGTTGGTCACATAAATACTATTGATCTGCTTTGCACTGGCTGCTTAATAAGAGTCTATTGAACACATTCCCTATAAGAATATCACTTTGAATAAGCATTTAATGGAATTGACATAGAAAATGAGTCTGTGAAGAAATGAAAATAATTAAAAAATATTTTATTATCCAATAACGTGTTTCGCGCTGTTAGCGCATCATCAGATTGGGCGGAGACGGAGGCACATAGCTATCTAAAGCTGTGTAGGAGGTGTCTTAACAATTTGCGTTGTCATTGGGCACCATAGCAGCAGAGGAGTCGCGACTCTGTGGCTCCATCTCCGCCCAATCTGACGATGCGCTAACAGCGCGAAACGCGTTATTGGATAATAAAATATTGTAAAAGAGACTGAGAATTTTTTAATTATTCAACACTGTTGCTGCACCAGCTGCCGCCACCACCACCACCACCATCATGGAATGGAATGAAATGTAAATGAAAATAAAATAATTTCATTTCATGTAGATTACTGGAAATGAAACTTTTCTGCAGTTGGACAGGAAAGCTGCCTAAGTTTATATGATACAAAAAATTAAGGGGTTATCAATCTTGAAATGTTACCAAAAATGAGATTTGGAAAGCTCTGAATTTGGAATTGACAGATGTAGAAATTGACAGGCCAGAGATAATGGATGAAAAACAAAAAGTTAATAAGAGACAAAATGTGAAATTGCAATATAAATTGGAAACAAGAAACTGCCACACACAGATTAGACAGCTTCAGAAGCCAAAATATGTAATTGGTGTATGGGAATGCTAGGGTGAAAATACATTGACAAGGGTAGAATGAGGTGGAAAAATGGAAGTTAAAATATGACAGGGTAAATGAACATTAACAAGAGCAAAACAAAGATAATGGACTGCAGTCTTAGAAAACCAGGCGATGCTTAAGGAATTAGATTAGGTAACGAAACAATGAAGGTGGTAGATGACTTTTGTTACTTGGGTAGTAAAGTAACATATGACGGCCGCAGTACAGATGATATAAAATGCAGAATGGCAATGAGAAGAAAAGCATTTTTGAAAAAGGGAAATTTGCTAACATCGAATATTAATTTAATGCATTTGTGTGGAGTGTTGCCTTGTACGGGAGTGAAACATGGATGATAAACAGTGTGGACAGGAAGAGAATAGAGGCTTTTGAAATGTGGTGCTGAAGATTAGGTGGGTAGATTGTGCAACTAATGAAGAGGTACTAAACAGAATTGGTGAGAAAAGGAGTTTTTGGCATACCTTGATTAAGAGAAGGGATCACTTGGTAGGAAACATTCTTAGACACCGAGAAATCATAAATTTAGCAATTGGGGGGGAAGTGTGTGGGGTAAAAATAGCAGGGGGAGACAAAGAGACGCATATAGCAAGCAGATTCAAATGGAGATGAAAAGGCTTGCTCAGAATGAAGTTGGATGCAGAGGTGCATCAAACCAGTCTGAAGACCATAACAACAACAACAACAACAACAACAACAACAAAAATTTTTCAGCTTACATAAAATGTATGACTGACATAAAAATAATTTCATAACAGGTGCAAATTATTATTAATATTTTTCTGATACTAATTTCAAGCATGGATCATTGTTGAATGTGACAATTTCAGGATGTATGGTGTAATAGGTTATTGTAGAACATACATAAAATTTAAACAAAACAGCAGATTTCTTATTACATATTTTATGTATTACAAATTCCACTTCAAACAATTGTGAAATTATGAAAGAAATTATATTCTAGTATTGGAGATCCTTGGAAAAATTTATATCTATTTATATAGGGGAACATGAGGCAGAATTGAAGTTCGTGTTGTGGAGGGAGACGTGGTTTAAGACAGTCCGTGCAATCATTGTATTTATTAGGTTGCAGTGGCATGGTGGTTACAGTGATAGCCTAGTAAGCAGGATATCCCGGGATCAAATCTGCAATTGTGGCTCAAATTTTAATTCAGTGCCTCTCCTCCAATTTAATGTGAAGAAATTAGTTAACATAAGATGAATACTTTTGATTGAAAACCTATTTTCTTCATACTGCTGTGTAAAATAAGCAAATTATTTGCAAATTTTAAATTTTATAAATCTTTGTAGGTTTCTTTTTTCAATATATATTTCACGTGCCTCTGGGTTTTGTTTCTATAATCTCTTTTGGTTTTTGCTCTTTGTTGCCATCCTCCCCTCTCCTACTCCTCCTCTATTATGCCAGTCTTCCCCTCCCCCCCCCCTCTGTATATATTACATCCTTTAAAGAAGTAAGACTGTTGCAAAGCCTTGACTTTTTCAATGCTAAACACTAAATTACAATTACAGTCTGAATTGGTTTTCTGTTGGTGTTAGTATATGAAAACAAGCACACGCGTATATATTTTGAATGTGTATGATGTTGCATGTCACATTTTTCTCTCATTTTTAAATTACTGTTTCAACTATGATGATTAAATTTCAGCCTCTCATTTGCTGTGCATCAGATGTGTTGGAGGGCAGAGGTTTGGTGCAGGTTGCTATTACAGTATCAGAACTCCTCAGGTTTCATCAGCCTCGATCACCAGCACACACAGCTTCTTAAATTATGTAGGTATATATATTTTTCTTATGATTAGCTATGAGAGGAAATGTTATTTTAATATTGTTATTTTGAAGGAAAACAGGAGTAATTGCCATGAAATCGCTGTTTTCTTAAAGGTAGCACAATAAAGAGATGCTGGAAGATGAAAGCTGAATAATTACTATCTAGATACACTTGTTCTAGTTCTATCATGTAGGAAGGTGGAGTGGTAATTCATGTAAAACAATAAGTCCAGGAATTTAATAATTTAGGTGATTTTAATGTATATTTTATAATAATAAAGCAGACTCTTTCTATCTGTCTGATTGACAGTATATTAATAAAGGTAACAGTATTAATGTATGTCAAAATTGTGGCATTTCAGATCTCAGTGGTCAACAGTTACACAGTTTCTGGGAATAATTTTAGAGTAATAAATGATGAGATTCTCAAGAATATCAATGATAGCCGCCCCCCACCCCCCATCTGTAGCCCAGCCTTGATGCCATATTTAAAAAGAAATTGCCAAGAAGGCATCGATCATTGCAGGGGTAAAACTTCCTGCAGAACAAAGAGAATGCTATACAGTTTCCTCAGAACTTGTAATGACCCAAAGAAATGACAATACTACAAATGTCACTGTAGCACCCCAGAGGTGGTTATAAATATGCGTAAAGAATCCAAAAGGAGAATGTAATAAAAAAAGAACTGTCAGAAAACAGAGAACATGAATCTCTCACAAATTAAAATGGGTTAATATGAGTCAAAGGTATCTAAAATGGTTGTAGGAATTAATTTTTTTAACAGAAGGGGAGAAGACAAGTTGTAAAAGATAAATGAATGAATCAATGACTCTTCTGCAAAAAGCTATGTGCAACAGAAGACCACTTGTATCCCCTCCTCCTGTTATTGTAAATGAGATTGATTGATTATTCTATCATTAAAAAATAAAAACAATATGCAGAGTTGATTCACCGAGCAAGGTAACACAGTGGTAACACACTGGACTCGTATTCGGGAAGACAGTGGTTCAAATACAACTCCGGCCATCCAGATTTAGGTTTTCTGTGATTTTCCTAATTCACTCCAGGCAAGTGCCGCGATGGTTCCTTTGAAAGGGCATGGCCGATTTCCTTCAGCATTACTTCCCACAAACTCTGTGTGAACTCCATCTCTAATCATGCTGTCAACGGGATGTTAAAACCTAAGCTTCCTTCCTTTCTTCCCTCTTTCCAGAGTGGGCACTATTATGATTTAAGCAATGAATTGTCCTTCAGACATACACACACATCTGAGGAACATTATATTTCAATCTCAATAAAGCCTTGCAACAATAAATAAATGTCTTGCCCTGTACGGGTATCACAGGTAGGCCCTACTGTGAGAGTTGGGGATGGCAGTTATCGCTGAATCAACTGGATTTCAGTTTTACCAGTTCTTTTTGTCTCCAATTTAATGTAATATTTAAAAAGCACTCAATCATTTTATGAAGGAACTGATTTTAAGTATATAACTTCTATTACTTTCAGTTACAAACATAGATTTTGAACGCAGACATTAATGAACTCAAAAAAAGAGTAAGAGAGCGTTATCAATTTGAGTTTGAGGCTGTGGAAGAAATCAGTCTCACATTTCAAGCAAAGCTGGGGAAGGTGAAGGCGAGTGTGGTGATGATGAGAGTGGAGATAACAAGTTGATTGTTGATTACTTTGTTGATGTGTTGCTTTTGGGCGGTATGAAATTTTCCCCCTGAAGCAACCAAAAGGATTCAGTTACATATCAATGTTATAGCACACCAATAAAAATAGGTATATCAATCAAATTGACATAATACCAAATTTCATTGCTACTGCACTTTGTGAAATACTTGAAATTAGGGATCATGTTTTTCTGTAATAAACCTGTCTGCAGAGAAGTGCAAGTAGAGACCTTGCAATCAAACAATAGGTGAATCTTTGACTCGACAATCCTAGCTGATTCTTACATCTGTTGCTAGATGCAACTGTCTGCACTGCTTGATTTTCCCACTTTCATCATTTTCTTTAAATATGTAATAAGAGATAAAAATGTAAATTTTACAAATAATTAATACTTGTTTGTTGTATGAAATTTTTATTATAAAACTAAAAATTTTAGTACATGCTAGACCAAATTTATATGCTGATGTTTTATATGCTTATAAGGGGAAAAAAAAAACCTATTGTAACGGGGAACAAATAGATACCGAAGCACACAGTCGTTAAGAACTGACATTAACTGGTTGGTTTTTTCCCATCCCTTGTAAGGGCACTGTAGAGCAATAGTAGACTCTGTGTGGCATTTGGAAGTTTTAAAAAGCTTGGAGAAATAACCTAATGAGTAACATGACTGCTCCTGAAATGTGAGAATCCAGGATTTGAGTCTTGATGCCACATAAATTTTCACATTTCACCTACAAATTATATATCTGATGCCTGATGTGAACAAGAATTCTAGTAAAATTTTATTAACTCAGTCTTATGCAAAATTACATCTGTATGAGATGTAATTGTCCGTGATAAATTGAAGTAATAACCCTCTTCACAAAATGTGATAAAACAGTGATACAAACTATTACGTGATCTCCCTTTTAAGTATTTTCTTAATTTTATTTGAAAAACTTGTGAGCAGATTGATAATCAATCATCTCAATATCCTACATATCCTAAACTAAAACCAAATTCCATTTAGTTATGATTTTTGAACTGAATGAGAAAGGTATTCAGTAGGTAATTTTTGTTTTCTTTTGAAAATGTTTTGTTCTCTCTTGAAAATCAAATTCTTTTGAAAAGGGCAGTATATTATGGTTTGGCTGTACTATCGGTTTGTGGCTTCAGACATACCTGAAACATCAAAAGCAGATTGTAATACTGAATGGTATATACAAAGAAATTGCCTTGTCACAGTAGGGAACAAGAAGTTGCAATGTGCCACAAGACTGCGTGTTGGGTCCACTGCTGTTTCTTATCTTTAATGTTTTGATATTTAATCTAAGGCAGATAGTAAATTTACTCTTTCTGAAGATGATACTGCAATTCTCATTGATGATTAGACATATCACTATATCAACAGACTAAGAACAAGTTTTCAGTGAAATTTTAAAATGGTGTCTCAAGCAATGCAGATAAAACTCATCGTATGTGGTTCCTTACACCACAAAGAAATGCTTAAGAATTTAATATGAAGTTTGAGATCAACCAATATCAAAAGTCATGTGTACAAACTTTATGGGTACTGACACTAGATAGCAGATGTAAATGGTCAATCCACAGTCTCATCTTTTTTAAAAGACTTAGGTCATAAGCTTTTGCACTACAGGGTATTTCTTCAGTGGCTGTCACATTCAAGCATGTTGATGAAGTGTTGATTAAGATGCTTTGGAACCTGCATAAAGTGATCCTGCATATCTGGATATTAATTAATTGACACATATACATGATGTTTCTGGAGGAGCAGTATATGTTTTAGGAGGTATACTATAGATGATTTGCTATAAAAATTCAAAACTTGCAATAAAAATGCCACATAATATGTAACAATTGTTATTGAGTATAGCTTTTAGTTCAGTGCATTTTTGTCTGTTGTGTTGATACTGGGCATTACAGTTTATCGGCATATTTATAGAATGTCAGAAGTAGTGTGTCAACATTAAACTTGTGAAGTCATGTTTTAATTTACATTGAAGCTTTTATTGTGATTTGTTGGCCAAGTATACTATACTGTAGCATGTAAACATGCCACGTCTAATTACACATGCTGAGTATGCTGATATGGTACTCATGTATGGGTTTTGTAACGGAAATGCTGCTGCTGCTTCTAGAGAACTTGACACCTGATTTCCTAACTGCAGACTGCCAGATTCAAGTGTGTCTACATGTGTGTTCTAAATATTGCATAACATGGGTACAGTACCCAGCAGTCATATTGCACCAGAACATGGAAATGAACAGACTGTGGATGAAGCAGAAGACATTATTCATGTCGTAGAACTTAGTCCGTCAGCAAGAACAAGCAGAATTCCAGCACATATTGGTGTTACCCCCATAGAAGAGAATGGCAAACATTGCACATGTGTGGGTTCCATTCATATCATTTACAGCTCATTCAACACCTTCAAGCAGTAGATGAAGGTAGACAATTTTATCATGCGATCCTTTAAAATTGCCATGTAACCTCATTTTTACACCCCCCCCCCCCCCTCACTGATGAAGCCACTTTTACTCCAGAGAGCATCAATAACACTGGTAATCTACATCAGTGATCCAAAGAAAACATTTATGCTATTTTGTAGACACATTTTCAAGAATGATTCTCTATGTATGTGTAGCGTGGTTAGATACACAATAAGTTGACTGGGCCTGTTGTGTTAACGCATCATTTTACAGTACCCTGTCCTGTTATCTACTTTCTTGAAAACCTGTTTCTGGAATTATTGGAAGAGATTTCTTTGGCTACAAGAATGCATATGCTCTTCCAGCATGATGGGGCTCCTGCATGTATTTGTTGTCCGGTGACACATCATCTGAACCTAACATTCCATGGATATGGGCCTCGTTTCTTGGTCACCAAGGACCCTGTACCTTAGATTCTTTGAATTTTTGCCTGTGGGCATTGTTGCAAGGTGAAAGCTACAAAACTAAGTAAACACACGAGCCAATTTGATTGTTGTGATTGTAAGTAATGCATCCCTCATTAAAGAATGCAGAAAGAACTTGAGGAAAACTACTTGTGGTATTATCAAGTATGTCAAAAGTGAATTGAAGTCTGCGATAAAATTTTTGAAAATCGGTATTCCTTTACTTTAAGATTATTTGGGCTACCTACTGACAGCTTTATTTCTGCACTCAGTAAAAATTTAACAAGTTAAACAGAATTTGATTGTAATTAATCTATATTGCTACCTCCTAAAACATTTACTTATTCATCCTGAAAAACACTGTATTTATTAATAAGAGTTTTGAGCTCATTAAGCCCTTAAAATTGTGATTTCTTAGTGCTATACCGGTTTTTCATTTCTTTTTCAGTGGGAGCACAGCTTAGGTGGAAAAAAATTGTTTTATGTACTTCTGAGGCTTTCTACAGTGGCAGTACAGGGACCTACAAGTGATTGTGAGATATTGCGCCACATCTTCTACTTATTACAAAGACAATGTGCCAAAGAATTTTTTTGTCATGGTACTAGTTGTACAGATGTGTTATTTATATGTTGTAACTGTGTGATTTTTATAAAATAATATATTGCCATAGATAATTTTAATATGATGCTATTATTTTAATATGCAGTTGCATGCAGTTTCCTAGTTTGGCTTAATAGAGAAATAATAATACATTTTGAGCTTGAGTTAAATTGTCAGTTTTTAATGTAGCTACAACTTCTAAATAATGATAGTGAGCTTTTCACTAAAACATTATTCAGCATCAGTAGGCTACACTTGATCGTACACTTTTGTACTTGGATATACACACAGTTTCCTACTGAGAAATACTGATTTGTATAACACAGGTCGTCATGATTAAATGGCCTAAGGCTTCCTATAATCAATAGAACAGTTACAATTAATTTGATTATCCTGTTCCACTTCCTGTATGATTGAAGACGAAAATGAAATACAATATTTTCTTACGAACTTGTTGAAATCTAGTGAAATTAATTTGAATCTCTCTAAAAGTATATACACAAGCTAATTCTGGAAGAACTGCTTTCAGTTTTTCTCTACAGCATGGAGATGTTATAAATCTGTTTTCTGATAAGTATAATTTAATTCAATGCCTCTCCTTCCATTTAATACATTCAGCTACTTAAGTGAAGTCATGATGTTAAGGCTTCCTTTTAAGATGCTTCCCATTTTGAAAATCCTCTTTCAAGTTACATATAGTAGCACAGTAATGTGTGAAACATTGAAGTTTGCAGTTTTGTGGGTGAATATTTGGCTTCATGGCATTATAAATCATTAGTTCATCTAAATTCATATATGTATACAGTTAACAAATGTTTAGCATTAAGGTATTCTTCATTCATGATTTTAGTTACCTAGGTACAGTTGATATGGCTATCCTTATATGACATAAGAAATGAACACACATTATCTGATAACAGAAACCCAATGTTAACTGGTGTTCAATATGTCGACTATAAATGATGATATGTGAAGGGATGTTTTTTGATGTCATACACAAAATGTCAGTACATTATTTAAAGTTTGTTATTAATGAAAAATAATATAGACAGTTGATACAAAAAAAAAAATCAGTTAAGTAACTATATTAAAGTAAGTATTTTATCAAGTAAATTTTTGGCTGATGAAATTAAAAAGGTATGTTAGCATTTTAGTAACATGATGTAATTCATGACATGCTCCACAACTACAAGACTGCAAGCAAAGATAGGCTAGTTTTTTTACAGCACCTCCAAGAATATGTAATACCGTATATATGGACTTAAAATACTAGTAATATATTCAGCAGCCTTCAATGACTGACTGCTAAAACGAAAGAAATTATTTTCATACTTCATATTGTAAGGAATGTAATTCATCTTGCTGTATCAGATTTCAGTTATCCTTATGTTTTTTGCCATTGAAAGTGACTGTTACATTGTTTGTATAATGCATGTAATGAATAATGAACATGGCATCACAGAATAATTGATCTCTTTGTATAATGAGGACCCTTGTCCAGATCCATGTTACCTGAATTAATTTTCTTTGACTCTTAGTTTTTTTCATATTATACATTATTGTACAGCTCAGTTTTATTATTTCAGCATTTGCCAAGTGTAATTTTAACAATATAGAAAACTTTAATAAGAGAATGTATCATTTTGCATGTAAATGTATAAAGTATAAGCTATGCTATGGGCTGTGAATTTGGTTGTACATTTTGTGCAAGATAAGGATAATGGATATACATAAGTGTTCTTGTACATCACTTTTAGCTGGTTAATGTTTGTTGTTACCAGTAAACTTAAGACTGACTTCAGACAGTTGTATTTGGATTGATAAATGTCAGATGTCAACTTTTTAAGTTATGACAACTATGTTTAAAATTAGAATTTCCACCAATTTGAATAAATCCGTTTTACAAAACACTATAAAAGTTCTATATTGATTTACTTGTAATGAAACTCTCTTACCCTTGTGCTGACACACACACACACACACACACACACACACACACACACACACACACACGTAGACACAGAGAGAAAGAAAGAGGGGGGAGAGAGGGGGGGCAAAACTCGTGTAAATGTGAGAACCACCTCTGGCTGCTGCCCCTTGTGTGTTCCAAGGGCAATTTGCCTTTTGTTCAGAAGTGTATTCTAGGACTGGGTGAGTACACCCATTCTTGGCTACATTTTGATAATGGACACTGAGTGGAGTGTAATCATGGTTGGTGGTCATGACTACATAGGCCTCTGTTTAGGCAAAAGTGAAAACAGATGATTGTTCCTGCTGTCACTCATTTCAGTTGAGAATATAGTGTTCATAATGTTGTTTGCTGCTGCTCCATTTACCAGTTATTTCAGAATATGACATTATAGCAGCTCTTGGGTATACATTTTGGGCATTCACAAGTTTTTAATGCATATAAACTTAGAAGTGTGAAACAACATCTGCTTTATAACAGCTATGATTATAATCTAACAATGGAATTTCAGTAATAGAGTATAGGTAGCATGTCACTGTAAAGACAATAGCTGAATGTTATGCACATACTATCTACATAAAATACGTACGAATTTGTGCTCACTCCATTTTAAAAATGAATTTACTTTCATATTACAATTTAAATAAATACCACTAACAAGTGGCATACTCTCTGAAACATTTTCAAAATAACCAGCATTCCATGTTACCGTAAACACTCCTTTCTGATCTTCAGAATGCCATCGACCATAGATATGGTCATTAACGCTAACTCTCGCCATCCAGATACAAGAAGGCTCATTTCCCTTCTATGACTCACAGGCTACTTAATCTCCCCTAGAAATACAAACAATTAAAGAAGAAATCTCAATACTGAGAAATATTGCTAACAGGAATGGTATAAGCCATTCTTAGTTGATGACTTACATAGGAAATTTAAAAAGAATAAGAATAAAGAGACAACGATATATTCAGCTAATTACAAATATGTATCAATGAAATATAATGGCAAAGTGCCTGATACAATATGGAGAAACTTCAGGAAAAGTAATATCAGGGTGGCTTTTAATGCTATTAAAAAGTTACAGTTTAAACTCTGTCACAATGTTGGTGTACAAGAGCATAAATACAGCAAATCAGGTGTTTGTAAGTTCCACAGTGGAGAATGCAATGGCCTATACATAAGACAAAAAGGTAGACCCTTCTTTACAAGATTCAGGAAGCACACAGATAATCACAATAAGACAACCTTTGGTGAACATTTAAAATCATCCAAACACAGAGTTTGTAACATGAATCACAGTATGAAAATTTTGCACCAGGCACCAAAAGGCAAAAAACTGAATATTCTTGAAAATGTAAGACATATATTATAAAAGTCAGAAACAATATAGTAAATTCAGTCTGAATGACAAATTAGAATCAGGAGATCATAACTTTTTCAATATCTTTAAAGATCTATTGTGAGAGAAAATCCATAAATTCTTATAAATAACTCTACCAAAGTTGTAATAGTAACATTGTGTTGTTCTTAGATTTTCATGGAAGTAATGGTATTGGCCCCTAGTACTGTTTTGAATATAACCAACACTAAACATTATCTTGGTTCACAGTCACATAGTAATTCATAGTGGAATACAGTATCAAATTAGTCTATAGAACAGCCCCCAGTGTGCCATCCCATTCCTATCGTTTCCATGATTCTGCAATCCACTTGAATAGATATGAACAGAGTTTGGCCTGACCTTCCCTGTAATAACCCTTAGCCCATTCCACCACAATTCCACCCCTGTACTCCATCCCCTCACTCAAGGGAGGGCCACCCGTGGACGGCATATCTGCAGTGACAAGAATTACCTTTCTGAATATGCTGAAGGTCTCACAAAGGCCTTCACAGATAGAAACTACCCCACAGACCTAGTCCATAAACAGATCTCCCATGCTATATCCTCACACACCTCAAATCCTCCTCCTAATACCAGTAACCATCCACAAAAGAGTGCTCCCCTTGTCGCCCTGGACTCGAACAACTAAATTACATCCTTCGACAAGGTTTTGATTTTCTATCCTCGTGCCCAGAAATGAGAGACATCTTGCCCTAGATCGTTCCCACCCCTCCTAAAGTGGTGTTCCGTCGCCCTCCCAACCTCCACAACATCCTAGTTCATCCTTATGCCATGCCGAAACCCAGCTCACTGCCACAGGGATCATATCCTTGTGGAAGACCCCGCTGCAAGACCTGTCCAATCCACCCACCCAGCACTTCCTATTACAGTCCTGTCACAGGCTTATCCTACCGTATCAGAAGTCAGGCCACCTGTGAAAGTAGCCACATAATTTACCAACTGTGCTGCAAACACTGTACAACTTTCTATATTGCCATAACCACCAGCCAGCTTTGATTTCAATGGCTGCTTCACAACCCGGGCCATCTGGATCCTCCCATCCACCACCAGCTTTTCTGAACTGCACAGATGGGAATTATCCCTACAGTGCATTCTTGGATCCCGAAATCAACCAGGCATCAACCTACGATAACTTCCCTATTTTTTTTTCTCCATACCTTACAGTTCATACCTCTCTATCCCAAACCTCACCTATTTTGAGTGGTGTGTGTGTGTGTGTGTGTGTGTGTGTGTGTGTGTGTGTGTGTGTGTGTGTGTGTGTGTGTGTGCGTGTGTGAGCGCGCGCGCTCGCACGCGGTCTTGTGTACTTGCAGTGTGCACGCATTTTGTATATTAAAAAAAAATTATTTTTTTTATTTTACTTCATTTTCTCGCCTCACCCGCCTCCCCACTCCATTCCTCAGCTGCATCTTGTTATTCCCATCTAACCCATCCCCACCACCTTGACGTAACCTTCCTATCCCCTCTCCCCTCCCCTCCCCTCCCCTCCGGATTCGTTGCAGAGTGTGATTCGAAGTGCGGCGGCCGGAGGTGATGGTTGTATGACTGCATTGTGTGCCTGTCTGATTGCATGAGTGTTCTATTTTCTGAAGAAGCCCATGGGCGATAGCTGAAAGTGTTGTATGTGTGTGTCATTTGTATCTGCCTGTCGCAGCTCGTCGCCACGTCTTTACGGTGAGTTGTGAACTGTCCATATTATTAATTCCAACCTGGAGTTTTCATTAATAAACAAGATAATGTATTACAGTGTCTTGGACAAACCTAATACAATTATGTCAATCTATGACATATGTTTTAAACATTACCTCTGGTAAACAGAGAGGTTACTCTTTGAGACATCCCTTACAGGTTTGTCTAAATATTTATGAAGTAAAAAACTGTCTTGATTCACCTGTCAAGTAGAATAATTGGTGACGTACTGATAAGATTAGTCTATAGAACAGCCCCAGTGTGCCACCCCATCTCTTATCGTTACCCTGATTATCAACACATTTGAATAGAGAGATAGAGAGTTGGACATTTCCTGCAATACACATCTACATCCACATGCGATAATCCCACATCAATACCCATTGCACCACCCCGTACAGAACTGTTCTATCCTCCCCCCCCCCCTCTTTCCCGACCCACTGATTTGTTTTAACTTATCTTACGAAACCAATTAGACTGATTTTTACAAAATTTTCATAATGAAGTAGACCAATATATTTTACCACAGTAGCAGATGCACTGTAGAAACAGCAACTGATACTGTTAGCAATAGGTCTCACTGAATCTGTAATTAGGTTTACAGTTTTATGGTCAAGATGCTATGTATCATCATCATCAAAGTTTATGAGGTTTCCTCACAGAATCCCCTTCCCCCCCCCCCCTCCTCTGTACCACTTCATGTAAAAAAATGAAAGTAATTGATAACATATGCCTTAATATTCTTTCTGATAAGGAGATAAGGCTACACTTGCAGACATTGTTCACAGATGTTGTGTAAATATTTATAACGGTAAAACACTGTCATGTTTCACTTATCATATAGTAAGAGTTAGTGAGGTACAGTATCAAATAAGTCTATAGAACATACTACTTCATGTTAAAGCTGTAAGTAAGTGATAAGTATCTTTTAAATGCACCCCTTACAGATTTTGAGTAAATATTTATCTTCCAATATTTGAATAAAATGGCAAATGACAAATGAGAATTAGTGATGTTTTCCTAAATAGTCTATAATACCCAGTAAAACTTGCTCAAAACAGAATCACCTGGGACTAAAAATAATTTTTCAAATTGAACAAGATTACACACAACTCACTGTGCTATCTAAAATTTATCAATTGTCATACACAAAAGTACAGCCTAAATTTAATTATGCTCAAATTTCTATACATTCATTGCAGCACAGCAGATGTTATTTGCCCTATATTATATAACAGAACAGTGGACTCTTAAACTAATGAATAAATAGCAGTGTTTCTACATGTTTACTTCAACCATAATTTTTGTATATGCATACATAATACAGTATTATTCCCTTGTTTATTTGCTTTACATTTCACTTTTTTCACCACATATCGAGGAGGGAAACTTGTTTTAACTTCCTGTTCACATTCATTTTTTACCACAAAATTTTTTGCACTATTCGATAGTCCACCTCCATGTACCTCGGACATTGCTGAGGTGGGGTGGCTTGCATGCCTCAGTGATACAGATAGCCCCACTGTAGGTGCAACCACAGTGGAGGGGTATCTGTGGAGAGGCCAGACAAATGTGTTGTTCCTGAAGAGGGGCAGCAGCCTTTTCAGTAGTTACAGGGGCAAAAGTCTGGACGATTGACTGAGCTGGCCTTGTAACATCACCTAATGTGGCATTGTCATACAGTTACTGCGAATGGCTGAAAGCAAGGGGAAACTACAGCTGTTACTGTTTGAAAATATGATGATGGCATCCTCTTTGGTAAAATATTCCGGAGATAAAATAGTCTCCCATTCGGATCTCCAGGTGGGGACTACTCAGGAGGATGTTGTCATCAGAAAAGACAATACTGGCATTAATCGGATTGGAGCGTGGAATGTTAGATCCCTTATTCATGTAGGAAAATGGATAGGTTGAAGTTAGATATAGTGGGGATTAGTGAAGTTTGGTGGCAGGATAAACAGGGTTTCTGTTCAGGTGAGTACAGGATGATAAATACAAAATCAGTTGGGGGTATCACAAGAGTAGCACTAATAATGAACAAGAAAATAGGAATGCGGGTAAACTACTATGAGCAGCACAGTGATCGCATTATCATTGTCAAGATAGATACAAAGCCAACACTGACAACAATAGTACAGGTTTATATGCCAACTAGCTCTGCCGATGATGAGGAGATTGAATAATTTCCTTTAACTCCTCATACATTTCTTCAGACAATTAAGGGAGAGGAAAACTTAATTGTGATGGGAGACTTGAAATCGGTGGTAGGAAAAGGAAGGGAAGGGAAGATAGTAGGTGAATATGGTCTGGGCAGAAGGAATGAAAGAGGAAGTTGTCTGGTAGAATACTGCACGGAACATGATTTGCATCATAACAAATACCAGGTTTAAGAATCACAAAAGAAGGTTGTATACATGGAAGAGACCAGGAGACACTGGAAGGTATCAGATAGATTTTATAACGGTAAAATGTAGGTTCTGGAACCAGGTTTTAAACTGTAAGACATACCCAGGTGCAGATATAGACTCTGACCATAACTTATTGGTCATGAACTGTAGGCTGAAACTGCGGAAAGGTAGGAAAATAAGGAGATGGGACGTGGATAAATTGAGGGAACATGAAGTTCTTAAGAACTTCAGAGGGAGCTTTAGGCAACAATTGACAGAAATGGGGGGAAATAAAACAGTAGAAGAGGAATGGGCAGCATTGAGAGATGAAATAGTGAAGGCAGCAGAGGACAAAATAGGTAGAAAGGCAAGACCTACAAAAAATCCTTGGATATCACAGGAAATACCAAATTTAATTTATGAAAGGAGAAAATATAAAAATGCAGTAAATGAAACAGGCAAAATGGAGTACTGACGACTAAGAAATGAGATTGACAAGAAGTGCAAAATGGCTAAGCAGGAGTGGTTAGAAGACAAATGCAAATCGGGAGAAGAATGTATAAGAAGGGGAAAAGTAGATGCCGCCTACAGGAAAATGAAAGAGACATTTGGGGACAAGAAAAGCAGCTCTACGAATATCAAGAATTCAGATGGAAAAACCAGTTCTCAGCAAAGAAGGGAAAGCTGAAAGGTGGAAAAAGTACATAGAGGAGCTCTACAAAGGAAATGAACTTCGAGACAATTTTGTAGGAAGGGAAGAGGAAGTAGATCAAGATGAAATAGGAGAAACTGTACTGAGAAATGAATTTGACAGAGCCCTGAAAGACCTAGTTCGGAACAAGGCCCCAGGACTAGATGACATTCCCTCAGAGCTACTAAAGTCTCTGGGAGAGTCAGCCATGACAAAACTGTTTCACTTGGTGTGTAAGATGTATGAGACAGGCGAAATACCCTCAGACTTTAAGAAAAATGTAATAATCCCCATTCCAAAGAAATCAGGTGCAGACAGGTGTGAAAATACGGAACCATCAGTTTGATAATTCATGGTTGCAAAATTTTAACATGAATTATCTACAGAAGAATGGAAAAGCTGGTAGAAGCTGACCTTGGGGAATATCAGTTTGGATTCAGGCAGAACATTGGAACCCGGGAGGCAATACTCACTTTACGACTTATCTTAGAAGATAGATTAAGGAAAGGCAAACCTAAATTTTTTAGCTTTTGTAGATTTGGAGAAAGCTTTTGACAATGTTGACTGGAATACACTCTTTCAAATTCTGTTCTAAAATACAGGGAAAGGAGAGTTATTTATAACTTGTACAAAAGCCAGACTGCAGTTATTAGACTCAAAGGGAGTAAAAGGGAAGTATCAGTTGGGAAGGGAGTAAGACAAGGTTGTAGCCTTTCTCCAATGTTTTCCAATTTGTACATCGAGCAGGCGGTGAAGGAAAGCAAGGAAAAATTTGGAATAGGGAGTAAAGTTCAGGTGAAGAAATAAAAACATTGTGTTTTGCCAGAGACAGCAAAGGACCTGGATGAGCAGTTGAATGGAATGGACTCTGTGTTGAAGAGAGAGTATAAAATGAACATTAACAAGAGCAAAACAAAGATAATGGAATGCAGTCTTAGAAAATCAGGCGATGCTGAAGGAATTAGATTAGGTAACGAAACAATGAAGGTGGTATATGAGTTTTGTTACTTGGGTACTAAAATAACATATGACAGTTGCAGTACAGAGGATATAAAATGCAGAATGGCAATGGGAAGAAAAGCATTTTTGAAAAAGAGAAATTTGCTAACATTGAATATTAATTTAAGTTTAAGGAAGTCTTTTCTGAAGGCATTTGCGTGGAGTGTTGCCTTGTACGGGAGTGAAACATAGACGATAAACAGTTCAGACAGGACGAGAATAGAGGCTTTTGAAATGTGGTGCTACAGAAGAATGCTGAAGATTAGGTGGGTAGATTACATAACTAATGAAGAGGTACTGAACAGAATTGGTAAGAAAAGGAATTTTTGGCATACCTTGACTAAAAGAAGGGATTGCTTGGTAGGACACATTCTTAGACATCGAGGAATCATAAAATTAGCATTGGAGGGAAGTGTGTGGGGTAAAAATAGCAGGGGGAGACCAAGAGACACATATAGCAAGCAGATTCAAATGGATGTGGGTTGCCGTTCTTATTAAGAGATGAAAAGGCTTGCTCAGAATAGAGTAGGGTGGAGAGCTGCATCATACCTGTCTCCGGACTGAAGACCATAACAACAACATTCAATAGTTCCCACTACTTGGGAGGATTTTCGTGTACTGCAAATTGCATAACATCACATATGCATGCAATGGCTTAGTGAGGCATACTAATTATTCTAGGGACGGAATTTTGCTCCTTATCTTCTTCTTTTGCTTATTCCTGATCATCCTCTGTATTGTGGAGTTCTATTAAATCAAATACAAATTCTCAACTTTACGCTTGACCACTAGAACTCAATCTCGTAGTTATTGTAAACTAATTCCTGTAAGAGTAAGGGTCTAGGAGAGTCAATTTTATTAACAGCTTTCAAACATCTCCTGAAACTATATCAGTTCTGAGTCCATAACTCCACCAACAGTCAGTAACAAGAGAGAACATATATGCCCATGGCTCTTACACAGAACTCATATATGTATTTCTTCTTAGTAACAGAGATTGTTCCTTGTACAGATCCAGTGATCATTATCTGTGACACTTGTTATGTAACTTCCACCTGGACAAACAAAATATCTGGGGAAGTATGTGTCCTTATAACTTCTAAAGTACCCTGAAAATAAATTATTTAGTCATCTTCGCTCATTCAGGAGGAATGTGAGTAACTTGTCACACTACAGCACACCCTCCATTATATCCTCTTCTCCTGCAATCCTCCTGGCCTAAATCTACACTAACCTTCTCCTTCATCCATCCTCAACTCACTTAATTACCCCCCCCCCCTCACTTTCCCTGCCTTCCTCTCGTACATAATTGTGTGTGTGTGTGTGTGTGTGTGTGTGTGTGTGTGTGTGTGTGTGTGTGTGTGTGTGTCTTCCTCCAAATCTTTTCCTTAAAAACCTTTTACTTAACTCGCCTATACCATCCTCCACTCAGCATTGTTCAGTTCACTTCTGTATAATGCTTGATCTATCCCTTTGGTTTGCTATTGGCATGGCTCCGAGGAGGTTAAAATAAGGGGAGATTGTACTACTATTCAAAGCTCAGCTGTCGACTGAAGCCAGTCTGCCTTCTTGAAAAGTCAAGGAAATATGTTTGCAGATTAAGACATTGTGTGATTCTTGCCCTGTTAACTTTCATATGTTTGAATGACTGTCATTTCTGCATATATATTTGATATAGTATACTATTTGGACAAATACAGTCCTTTCAGATAGCTGAACTGTGGTTCGTTAATGCAAAATATCATTAAATAAGTATGACTTACGTATCGGGAAAAACCCAAATGCCTTACATGAACTGAAATTGTTAGCTGTAGTAGTTTACAGAAGATGCAGAACAAGATTTTTCCAATAATGATAGATCCAAGCTGTATCATTTTCATATTCAGTACTGAAGAGACAAATTCTGCAGAACCAGGTCTTTGAAATTTTAAGGGAACCTATAACTCGTAAAAATGAGAATTAGAAGTCATCAAGGGTGAAACACTGAAACAATCAGCAAGTATTATTTCTGTGTGAAATAGCAGATGAATTTCTTGTTCTACTTCATCACTCATGGGCTAGGTTGTGAAAAGCCTTTTACTTCTATTTCTTTTCTCTTCCTCCTTTCATATATGATGAAGGAAAATATTTCCTAAATTTTGTGTCCTATTTTTCGTCTCCATTTCTATGTTTTTGAGTGACTGTCACTGGTACAGAGCTAAGGTAATTACTGGCCAGCCAAACTATCTCTTTTGAAGAATATTTTAGAATCCCAGTGGAGAATTTCCTTCAGTAATTGTATATTAGGCAAATAAGAACTTATTTAATGCAGTTGTTACATTCTTGTTAGTACATTTGTAGAGGCTACTGAAGTTAGCTGATAGATTGCTGGAACTCGTTATGCTGTTATAAAAATTACAAAAAGACAATCTTTGGCATCATTTATCACTATCAAAGCAGATTGTGCCCTGAAGTGCAAATTATACCATAGAATGTTTTGTATGTGCAAT
Source organism: Locusta migratoria (assembly GCA_026315105.1). NCBI lineage: Eukaryota > Metazoa > Arthropoda > Insecta > Orthoptera > Acrididae > Locusta > Locusta migratoria. The sequence goes on from CM048745.1 coordinate 136,864,901, forward strand.
TCTCATCTGCATGGTTCAGAAGAGCTGTTGGTGGACCAAAGAGTTCAGATGACCCGGGTAGTAAAGTAGCCATTGAAATTTACTGTGTTCTTCTCAGCTGCATGCTGTGCCACAGGGCTTTTGGCTGCAGTTTGACAGTGGCGATTTTTCCCGATGGACAGTTGATTACCTCATACCAACGTACAAGGGGTGTTCTAATGAAAAGGATTTCCTGTTTCCAGAATTCTTGTGGCTGTGACAAGAACCAGTCCTCTATTGTGTCCTTCACTTCATTGTCCAAGTTGAAGCACTTTCCTTTGATATGTTTTACTAGTGGGGCAAAGAGATAGAAGTCACAGGGTGACAAGTATGTGCTGTAGCATGGACGCTCAAGCTGCTCCCACCTTAACTTCATCAGTACACTTTGTGTGATCCTGGAGACAAGTAGACACTCGTTATCATGGATCAGTATCACTCCCTCCATGAGCAACCCAGGCAGGCTATAGAGTGTCTTTCAGTACACATCATTGTTAATGGTTCTTGTGTGCTTGAGGAATTAGATAACTATTGTACCTTGGACACCGATAAAGACGGTGAGCATCACCTTGACTGCTGGCAGTACGTGGGAAAACACGTGGCTGCTGTCGTAAGATGTTGCATTGGGTTCTTCCACACAGATATGATCCCTGTAATAATGGATTTTGACTGGCAGAGGCAATGGAATGGACAAGAATGCTGTAGAGCTTGAGTGGGCAACAACACACCATTATTGAAGGTGTCAAATGGATCTTGGGTAGGCTGTCTCTCATTTCAGTACACAATGACTGATAATCAAAGCCCTGATGTAGGATGTGGGGTTTATTTGCTCCAGTATGGGGTGATATTGGGTGACCAGAGGTACACTCATTTGTCATTCAAGGAGGATTGGTGGTGTGTGGCTACATGGTAAGGGAAATCTGTTTGTGGACTACGTCAGGAGGATATGTCTGTCTGTGAAGACCTTTGTGAGGTCTTCAGTATATTGGCTAAGGGAGTTGTCATCAATGAAAATTCATTGTATACAGGTGGCAAGCCTGTGTTGAAGGGATATTATGATGTGGAATGGATGGCAGCTATCAAAGTGCGGGTATTGTTGGTAGATGTTGGGTTATGATTATAGTATTTCAGCCTACTGTGATGAGGTTTTGTTTTTGAATGGCAATAGTTCTTTTTCCACATTTCTTTTATATATATTTCTTTCCTTATTTCAAATTGTTTAAAACATGTCTCACCAAGGCACTAATATGCCGTAGCAGGGAAATGAGGTAATGGTTTCCCATTTGAAAGCCACCATTTGCAAGATCTAAAACCGTCCACACAAACTAATTTGACACTTGGTGTAGTGAATGATGTGAGGGACCTTCAGTGTGGGAAATGCTCTAAGCTACCATGCCGTGTCAACATACTCTGCACAGAAAGTATGATTTAAACTAAAGGGTATTACAGACTGCGCAAAAAAAAAAAAAAAAAAAAAAAAAAACCCCAAAGAACAAAATTAAACAGTTTTTACTGCACATTTGTTATGAATAATCAAGTATGTCTTAAATGAATGTAACTTCTTACAAACCTGTATTCCATCTCTGTAAAAAAAATGGGATAGTATAATTTATAAATATCCATTCAGAAACAGTAGGTTCATTTCTCACAAGTAGAAGCAAAATTACATCACATTATTGATTCATGATAAGTGCATGGAAGTTACAAAGTAGCTGCTAATAAGGTTGTTTTACAAATTACTTAGTTTTTCATTTTCAGCTACAGTTTTATATTTTCTGGCCTAATAAATTTGCAAGTGTCTTTTTTGTTCATTTTCCAGTCTCTATTTTTGTGTGATAATTTTATCTGTCTTTGTTTCCACAATATAACTTTATCACATGCTTTGCATCATGTGCCATCCGTGGTGGCCGAGGGGACTAAGGCGCTCCAGTCACGGTCTGCATGGCCGCTACGGTGAGGGATTCGAATCCCCCCTTGGGCATGGATATTTGTGCCATCCTAGTTCGTAAGTAGTTTGTAAGTTTAGGGACTGATGACCCCGTAGTTAAGTCCCATAGACTAAACAAACATTTGAACATTTTGCATCATGTAGCTTTGACTTCAATACTAGTAATCTCCAAGATAACTTTGACTAATGACTTCATTCTCTCTCTTTTTTATTTCTATCTTTCCAACAACAGGGATTCATAGTCCTAATGTATGTTATTTGTAACTGTTAAATCAAGGTGTATGCAATGTCTTATCAAATCTTTCACGTCATTTACTGAGTGCCAATACAGACTTCCCTCCATTCGGGATTGATACACTAGCACCAGTCAATGGTGTATTCATTTTTAAGAAGTCTATGGTTCTCTGTTTTCAAAAACTGTGAAATTTGCCTTGCTTTGATATCCTACCATATCTGTGACTGAGATGTCTATATTTAAAACTGGATGTTTTCAAGATGAAGTGAAGAAAACCATGAAAATTCTTTAGGTCATAAATGTGATATTCACCCAACATTGTAGCTTTTGGTTTATTCTTAAATCTGCTAATGGATAGCTATCAAAATTGAATCCTTATGATTCATTATGTCAGAGATACACATGGAAATAATATGGAATTGCCTAATTTTGAAGCTAAGCCATGAACATGTTAACTTTTGAAAGTATTGCACTTGTTCACTTATGAAACTTTCTATTTAGACTTCTCTGAAGTTATCTACCTTGCAAGGGATTGGGCATCACAGACTAACTCATAAATGTTCAATTACAGTATGCCATTTATTACACAATTTGGACTGCAGCAACTCGAGCAGATGGTTCTGTGACAGTGAAATGTGCCTGTGTGAATGTTAATTTTTCTGAAGAAAAAGCTTGGTTGGTTGATGGAGGAAGGAACCAAACATTTGTGTACGACATACAATAGTATGACAAAACATTACAGTTTTGTCTGTTTAATTAAGTGCATGTGGTGATACCTGTATTTAAATATTGTTATGGGTATTGCCTGTTACATCTGCAGGCTGCTCATTGAGTCTGTACAAGTTAAAACACAGTCCAGAGCAGCCTGTTTGATAAAATTCAGTGCTCTTTTAATGGCCATAAACACACAGCATGATTCTGGCAGAGAATGGTATTACATACCAAAGGGAGATGTAACAGCATATCCTGTATGAACAGCAGATTTTGATTCATCAGTGTAGAAAATTGAAGCACCATGAAATTCTTCAAGTACTGTGTGCTATAAATGCAGGAAGATTATGGGAGAGATGAAGCTTTTGGAACTTGGAAGAGATCAAACCGCATTTGTGACAGGGTACCATCTGAAGGTGTGTGTGTGTGTGTGTGTGTGTGTGCAGTATAGCATGGTGTGTACAGAGAAGGAAAGGGAGATGGAAACCCCTACAAAAGGAAGCAAGTCGCAATCCAGTGGGTAAGTGCACTCAAGGGTGAGTATCAGGAGGTTGAAAACCATTACCCGCAAAGAGAATATGATATGTGAAGTAAGCAGGGAATTGTTGAATGGCAATGGCATAGGACACAAAAAGCTGATGCTGTCTAATCTGAAGAGAGAGGATTCCCACTTCGGCATGAAGACTGTCAACAATAATGGTCCGGAAGGCACCCATAGCCAAGCAAACACCACAATGGTGAACTGGGTCTAACAATCTCAGAGCCGAAGGAGCTGCTAAGCCATAAACCTGGTACCCATAATCTAATTGGGACTGTATCAGAGCCCAGTAGATAGAAAGGAGTGTTGGGCAATCTGCACTGCAGGATAAGTGGGCTAGGAAATGGAGGGCATTAGGCTTCCGCATGCAGGGTATCTCCAGCTGGTGAATATGGGGCAGCCAAGTAAGGTTTCTTTTTTTTTTTAATCCAAAAGGAGGCCTAAGAAACGCTGCTGAGGTACAACTACCAGGCACTGTGCACCCAAGAAAAGTTCTGGATCAGGGTGGACTGTAGTATGACAGGAAAAGGAACACAAAACATGTTACCATTGAAAAACATGAAAATGACGATGAAAACGATATCCTAGTTATAGGCAATTCCTTGATTAAAAACGTGGTAGTGCCAAATGCCACAACTGATATTCGCCCGGGTATTAGGCTTCATCAGCTGAAGAAACACTTTAATAATATCAGCAGTATGCAGGATGATTCAGCAATGGAAATGCAGAAGAATTACAAAGGAGTCTTCATAAATGCAAGCGCAAATTCTCTTAAGAGCAGCAGTGAAGAGGAAATCATCAATGAAACGCAAAATTTAATTCAATCTGCCAAAAACGTGTCCAAAACATCGAGAATAGTGGTGAGTGGCATTGTTTATAGACGATTCGTCAGTGATCGACATATAGAAAGAATCAATAGTGAAATAAAGGAAAGATGTAACAATCTTGGTGCGGTTTTTATAAACCCAGATAAATTTTTAAGCTACAAATGCTTGGGAAAAGACGGTCTGCATTTAAACAGGTATGGGTCAAAAATATTTAGTAAAATGACCCTAGATACACGCAGAATCGTACAGAATAAGGGAAACTAGTCAGGAAAAAAGGGGATGATAGCCATTGTATGGCCACAAAGCAGACAACTCAAAACGAATGTAATGCTCTTACCATAATGCAAGTCAACATTTGTAGAATTAGGAATAAACTGTTAGAGTTAGAACACTATTGTAACATAAACAATTGTGATGTATTGTGTGTTTCTGAACATTGACTTTCAGAACACCAAGTAGATTTTTTCATACCTAATGAGTTCACTGTAGCAGATATAATGTGCAGAAATGTCAGAAAAATGGGGGGTAGCAATATTTACAAGACAGTATATTAAATTTGAAAAAATATATGTGAGCTCATATTCTTCTGAACTAAACTGTGAATTTAGTTGTATAAGGTTGACTGAGCAAAATATTATAATTATTAGTTTGTATAGATCTCCAAATGGGAATGTTGAGTTATTTTTTGAGAACTTCGAACAATTAATGAGGAAAATCTTAAAACTCAAAACAACTGTGGCAATATGTGGTGATTTCAATATAGACCTACTAAGCAGCAATGAAATTAACACACAAAAAATTTTATACCTACTTAGAACATTAAATTTATATTGTACAAATAATAGTCCTACTCGGGGAACTGCCTGCTTGGACAATATTATTGTTAATTTTTCTAGAGATCTATACAATATTAGCAAAGTAGAAGAATGTTTTGCAGATCATGATCCTCTAATCCTCACATATCATTCTGCACAGTCAGGTAAGGTTTATATAGCTACAGATAAAAAGCCAACCAATACAAGGGTCAGGGGTCTGAAAGAAGAATGTGTGAACTTATTTGTAGACTACGTTAGCAATGTTAACTGGGACTTTGTTTATGATTATGGTTCAGGCACAGATAACTCAAATGTTGAAATTCTCTTCAATAACTTTTTTAATACATATACTGAAGTATGGTACTCCTGCTCACCCCTGAAGGTAAACAGTACCAAACGGAACAAAAAGGGTAAAAAGTTAAATTGGTACACGGATGATCTTGCTGGCATCAGGGAAAATATGCTATCACTGTATAAAATATATAAAAATAATAGCAGACATGACACAGAGCAATATGATAAGGATTATAAAGCTTACCTAGTATGTAAAAAAACATTATAAAGCTAACCTTAAACTAGAAAAACAAGCTATGTATGAGACCTATATAGAAGGACCACCAAACAAGTGCAAGACTGCCTGGGACATTATAAAACAACACACTTCCACCAACCTCAAGATGTATTACTTGAACCTGAAGATCTGAATCAGTACTTTACAACTGAATTAAGTTCAAAAATTAAACAGTCAACATTAACAGCAACTGACATACTTGCTGGTCAAGTTTCTAGGGGACATGAATTTCACCCACAGATATAATGAATACAGTTAAAAAAATTTCAAACTTAAAAATCTTGGATTACTACTGGGTATCTAATTTACATTATAAAAAGGACAATACCCCTGATTTGTGTACCATTTGCTTACATTATTAATAAATGCCTAGCTGTGGGAGTTTTCCCTGATCACCTCAAAGTTTCTAAAGTTATACCCGTATACAAAAAGGGGGGAAAAACATCTCCTTGAAAACTACAGACTGGTGTCCATTTTTCCAATATTTTCCAAAATATTTGAAGCAATTTACACAAACAGCTTAGTAACCATTTTGAAAAAAAAAAAATGACCTTCTCACTTCTCAGTGATAGGCAGCATGGTTTTAGAAAAGATAAAAATACAACTTCTGCAGTGCTTCAGATTGTAGACCAGGCCCTAATTTCGTTTGAAAATAAACACACAGTCTCACTTGAACTATGCGATCTGAGTAAAGCATTCGACTGTATCCCCTTTGATATTCTACTAGCAAAACTGCACATTACGGAGTAAAAAATAAAACATTAGAAATAATTAGGTCATATTTAGAAAATAGGAGACAATTTGTGCCAGTTCAACATAGACATTCCTCCATGCAGATAGTCACTTCTGGTGTGCCTCAGGATTCTGTTCTTGGCCCTTTCCTCTTCATTGTGGCAATCAATGATCTACCACTATACTTTGGACCTGAGTCAGTCATCTGCTTTGCAGATGATATGACTATAATCACCGCCGATCATGATTTAACAAGGTTACACCAGAATTCACAAGACACTCTCTCTCTCTAACATTAAACTGGTTTTCGGCTAACAAATTAATATGAAATTCTGAGAAAACACAACAATTAATGATGGGATTAGCTAAACAGGTAGAACATAAAAGTGTGAAACTGTTAGGAATACACATTGACTCCAAACTTAACTGGCAAGCCCATATAGATCATATCTGCAAAAAATTATCATGGGTGTCGTATCTTCTATGAAAATTAGCTGACTTTGTGAGTAACAAATATCTTAGGACAGCCTACTTTGGACTTTTTCAGTCACACATAACTTATGGGATATTAATTTGGGGCAACTCATGTCATATCACTGATGTATTAATGATACAAAAAAAAAAGGTTATAAGAATAATGTTATTTACTAAAATGAAAATACTGACAGTGATAAATCTTTATATCTATGCATCACTGACATATGCTAAAATCAACATTAAGGAATATAATACCAGAGAGGATATACATGATCATAATACCAGAAACAAAGAGAGTATTGACATTCCCAGACATAGACTGGCAAAAACAGGCAAATCCTACAAAATAAACTGTTTAAAATTATTTAATAAGTTACCACTCTCTGCAACCAATACGTCTTTTAACAATTTCAAAAACAAATTGTATAAGTGGCTTACAGACAACCCATTTTACAGTGTAAAAGAATTCTTAGATAGTTGTAGCATAGAAATAGAATTTTGATAATACAATTGTATTGCTGTAAAACTGCTTAATTAAGGACAAAAATTTGTACATGAATTATAAACATTAAGTAATATGGTGAATACTATTGTATGTATGTAAAAAAAAAAGTACAGCCTATTCCGCTATGTGTGGTCAACGGTAAATAAAGAATCTGAATCTGTAAAACTGCATTACACTCATTTAAAAGGGGAGAATTGAAAACCATACAAGAGGGCCCATGTGGAAACTTGTGAAATGGCACCTTGGAGCTGCCAAGTAGGATTAGTATCATATGCAGAACTTGTCCACATACAGTCCAGGAGTGACAAGTGGCCCAACTGATCTCACTGGCCCATTGATGATGATGATCAGGAAAAGTGTAACACTTGACACAGAACACTGTGGAATGCCATTCTCATTGATCCATTGGAAGCTCAAGAAAGAGGTGACCTTTACCCATAAAATTAGGAGGGATAACAACTGACTGATAAAAATCGGCAGGGAGCCTTGTAGGCCACAGTCATCTAGGGTACATAAAATATGATGACACCAAGTGGTTTCATATGATTTACTTAAATTGAAGAAAACTGCAATAAGATTTTGATGTTTTGAGAAGACCTGTCTGATTGCTGTTTCCAATCAAAGTAGATGATCTGTAGTAGACCGTCCCTCTCAGAAACCACTCTGATAAGGTGACAGAAGTCCTTGTGATTTGAGTACCCAACATAATCTATGGGCAACTAATCATTCAAGCAATTAATGTGGTACATTTGACAAGCTAATTGGCCAGTAACTGTCCAGGGATGATGAATCCTTGCCAGGCTTAAGAACAGACACCACTATATTGTTCCTCCACTGAGAGGGGAAAAACCTCTTGGAGCCAAATATGGTTAAATACCTGGAGGAGATGTTGCCATTGTGGAGAATTGAGGTGTTGAAGAAGTTGATTATGGGTGGCATCAGGGCCAGGTGCAGAATCATGGGAAGAGGAAATGGCCAGAAGTAGCACCCATTCAGTATAAAGGCTTTGTTATGAGGTTCCTCCTGTTGGAGGCTTCAGCCTGTTGGTTCTTGAGAAGCACGCCACAAGATAAGAAGCTGTTGCTGATGGCTTCTCAAAGTGAGCCGCAAGGTGCTCTGTGAGAACAGATGGGTCAGTACAGATCCCATCTGGTAGGGCAAGGCCAGGGATTGAAGATATCTGTTGGCAACCTCAGATGGAGTGGAGCACAGCCCACACTCCTGGCAAGGGTACAATAGAGCCCAAGGAAAAAATGTTCCCAGCATACCTACTTGCTCTGTTTGATTGTACAACGAGCCCTAGCATGAAGGCATTTAGAGTTGTTAAGAGTAGCATGGGATGGGTGGTGCTTAAGATGTTGCAAGGCTCAACAGCACTCATGAATTTCCATGGCATAAGTTGCGTTCCACCACAGAACTGGGCAGTGGCTAGGAGGACCTGTTGACCAGGTAACAAAAATGCTAACGGCTTGGGTAATCACAGTAGACAAATCACGCATGACATCATCAATGGTGTGATAACCACCTAGGATGTATACAAAGGCCAATTAGCTAGATTGAAAACAGGTAACATGTCCCTCATGAAGTGGGAGGGGAGTGAAAGAATCAATGGAAAATGGTCATTATTGCAGAGGTCATCATGCACTGATCAATGAAATGAAGGGAAGAGGGGTGGAGAAGTGCTGTGAGCGATTCTAAAATGGGTTGGAGAACCATAATTGAGAGGGTACAGGTTGTGGTCTGCAAGGAACTGGTCTATGAGGCAGCCCTGACTAGTTGCATGAGCACTGCCCCATGAAGGATGATGGGCATTGAAGTCCCCAAGAATGAGGAAGAAAGGGGGTAGTTGCTGAATGAAGGCTGTTAGGGCAGCAGATGTAGGTGATCTTTCAGGAGGGAGATAGAGATTACAAATTCTTAACAGTGTGTTTAAGTGAATCCAAACAGCAAACACAGGTATGCAGGTGAATCCATGTGATAATAATGTCTGTACAAACTAGGGTGCAGACTCTACCAGATGCTTGTGGGGGGTCAACCTGATTCTGACAAAGCATGGAACACATGGAGGGTTGGTTAATGGCCAACAGTGAAATGTGATTTCACTGATAGAGATTACAAATTCTTAACAGTGTGTTTAAGTGAATCCAAACAGCAAACACAGGTATGCAGGTGAATCCATGTGATAATAATGTCTGTACAAACTAGGGTGCAGACTCTACCAGATGCTTGTGGGGGGTCAACCTGGTTCTGACAAAGCATGGAACACATGGAGGGTTGGTGAATGGCCAGCAGTGAAATGTGATTCCTGGAGGGTAAAATGAAATAAGTTGTTTTAACTCCAAGAGGTGACTGTAATAACCATTACAGTTCCATTGGATTAGAACAGATGGAGGATCCAAATGGGAGGTGAATGGATGAGGAAGGTACAATAGTGGTTCAGACAGAAGTTCAGTGGAATTAGTTGGTTGTGAGGACAAAGTTGGCACCTCAGACATTACTGGAGGGGCCTTGTCCATGAATTGTGTTTCTTCTTCTTCTTCTTCTTCTTCTTCTTCTTCTTCTTCTCTTTCTCTCTTGCAGGATGGAGAGAACGAGAGGACAGGTCCCAGAGAGAGAACTGGCATCAGTGAGACCTGACACGGTAAAGATTGTTTGACCATGGTATTCACAGACTGAGAGTCTAGCTGTCAGCTTGAGGCAGAAGACTTCTGTTCTGGTGGATGCTGAGAAGAGGAGCCCTGGGAGAGGGCACCTTCACTGGCAAGTGTCAGAGAAGGGGGCACTTCTCTGGTTGGGAGAGAGAAGGTTGACACTGCGGGAGGGGCAGAAGAGATGCAAGAGAGGGAGAGGGAGTGGGGTGCGAACATTATGAAATGGGGCGAGAGGTAGAGGATGTAACAGAGGGAAAGGTAGACAACATTTGCAGAGGATGCAGATCCTCAAATCTTCGGTGGGCCTCCCAGTACAGTAAGTGTTCAAGGGACTTGCACTCTTGTATCTTCTTCTTCTTTTTATACACTGGGCAATCTGTGGAGCAAGAAGAGTGGTGTTGATGACAGTTGACACACACAAGATTTGAAACGCAGGGGTTTCCCTCATGGAGTGGGCGTCCACATTCACCACATACAGAGACAGCTGAACAACGAGAAGATGTGTGCTCAAACTGCATACATTGAAAACATCACATGGGACCTTCTCTGGGTGTGTATCTCCCTCAAAGGCCAAGATAATGGTGCTGGTATCAATGCAATTATCTTCAGGGACTCTGAATGTAGCAGACAAAGTGAACACGCCGCCGTTCCAGATTAGCCCAAAGTTCTTCAACAGTTTGAAGAAGTAGGTCCCAATGAAAAGTAACTCCCTGAACTTTATTTAAAGTCTGGTAAGGGGTTATAGACACCGGAACATCGCCAAGATGATTGAGGGGAGTGAGCAAAACCTCGAAAAGGGAAGGTGGGCAAGGGTGGGGGTGTGACTGTGGAGAGGGGAGAGGAACGGAAAGGGGTGGTGGTGTGTGGAGAAGGCTCAGGCGAGGAAGGATAAGACGAATGGGTAGGGGATGCGGTGGGGTCCAAGATGTTGCTAGCCTGTGAAGTGGGTGTGTCGGAAGGAAGGGGGAGAACATCACAATGTGAGCTGACCTGACAAGATTCGTGCTGACAGTGACAAGTGAGTCTTTTACTAGGACAATTGTTTTGATCCTTCTTGAGCACCTGGTAGGGACCAGAGCAAGGAGGGTGCAAGAGGGGACACATGGTGTCATCATGAAGAAGACACGCGGCATGTGGGAATACAGCGGTGAGGGGGAGGAAGGGGGGGATTGGCTGGTGGAAGGGAGGGGGGTAATTTTAGAGCAGTAGAGTCTAATTCTATCCACCAGTAGTGGCACCAGATTCACCAATTCAACAGGGAGGATCAACGCCTGTCCATAAACAAACTCAGCTACCATACCACAGTCCTTCTTGTAGGTGGTTTTGAACCCAAGCAGGAGAAGCAGAAGAGCCTCCGTCCACAGTGTGTCATGGCAATGGAGTGAAGTCTGAGGGTGCAGTGCCACCACTCCACCAGGCAGTGCCGGATTAAGCAAGCGCGGGGCCCTTAGCAAAGCTGACAAAGGGCCCTTGGGTTGTTTAGGACTTTAGGTCATACGGTTTAGGATTTTAAGAAAAAAAAAAAAAGAGAGATCGAGAGAGAGAGAGAGAGAGAGAGATTACAAATAAACTTTTCTCAGTTTAATTTTGGCAAATTTAGAAATAATACAAGTTACATCAATTTCTCTCAGCAAATCGTATTCAATGTTCATTATACTGAAGTCATTTAGACGTTCCTGTCCCATCATATTCCTTAATTCATTTTTAATGCACTTTAACATTGAAAAATAAGGTTCTTCACTGCAGCTGGTGATTATTAGAGATAAGTAAATGCGTAAGGCTATTTCTACATTTGTAAAACACGATCCTAATGAATTTTCCATCAACAATTTGTAAATTTGTAGTTCTAAAGATTCATTGTTTTTCCTGTCAATGGCAGGAGCGATATCCGTTTTTAGCAGCTCAGCGAACTGTACCAGTTCGTTGCCAAGCGACTCTTCTAAATCATCTGGGTAAGCATTCACAATATTAGGAGTTCTTTACAAGATCTCTTCTGCTGTGAGAGATTTAAAGTCCCGTAATATTCCAAAAACATTAGTCCAGTGATGGTATTTTTCCATGAGTGTAGCTAATGCAGCAAGCACATTGTCAATTATCACAATAAACACCTGAAATTCAAAATGTTCTCCAGGTGTCTGATTTTCTACAACTTCAACGAGTGTAGTTGACCCACTAAAATGGTCGTACTTTGTATTTCGCTTGTGTCATCTTGAAGTTTCTTGCTGATATTCTTCAGAGCTAGTGATCTTTAGTCCCAATTTCTGAAAATGATTGATTGGATATATTCATGTAAGGATTTATAAAGTGCATATCCAGTGCTCAGATCTTGATCAGACGACTGCAGCGAAATGCTAGCCGCTTGCAAGCGTTCTGGGATTCTGTTCCATGCGACACACATTATTCCCATTCCAACTTTCTCATTTTCAAACCCAGTCCATAAGCCTGATTGCGGCACTCTACCTTTTGATGCACATTAGTAGATATGTCATTCCAAACTAGTTTGATGGTATTAAAACCAAATAGAAGCACCTTTGTAGCATCAGCTCTGGCCGACCACCTAGTGTCTGATAACCTTTTCAAAATCGGAATTTTAGTGCTATATTTTTCAGTGCTTTCAAAAGAAGGCCCCATCAATAGGCAGAAGTGGAAAAAATGTATAGAGGCTTTCAAGGAAATCAAAGAAAATGGATGCTTCTGTACAACATTCTGCAGCACACTTGGCGACCAAATTTAGTGAATGTGAAAAACAGGGAATATATTTAGCTTACTTAGTTATATCTTTAGTTCGTGCTCCTAAGCCGGTATACCTGTCACTCATATTACTGGCATTGTCATAGCTTTGCCCACAGCAATCTTTGATATTGATGCTCTGCTTAAAAGGTAGTAAGCTTAGGAAGAGTTGTTGAACAGTATGACCCTCCATATCAAAAACTAAACAAATCTGTCCACTAGTCCGGATGGTAGGACATAGTGCACTATCAGAGTCAGTTGATCTACGTGAGATATATCAGGAGTAGAATCCAGTAAGACTGAATAGTATTTGAATATCTTAATTTCGCTAATAATATGATTCAGTATGGCTGATGCAATTAGATGGATAAATTCCACGCATGTTGTTTTTGACAAATATGACATATGTCACTTTCCTTTATTTACATGAATACATATATGTTGGGACAGAAACACATCAGACTTGGCTCGTAACTCTAATAACCCTAAATAATTTCCATTATGGGGTGAACCAACAATTTCATCACTACCTCGCTCAACTAAAAAAACTAACTGCAACAATTTGTTCTAAAAGTGTTTGCCAATACTTTCGTTCGCTCTCTATTTGGCTTACAAGTTAAGAATCGACACGTGCATCCTTGTTTTTGTCGAACTAACAGGGAAATTATCACTTTTCTATGCGAACTGCTTTCTTCATGTCTTTTCAGCAAAATATTTACATTCTTCCAGTCATCTAATTCATCTTTTGTAAACCGTGGCGAGCCGTCAGAATCTGTCACTTTGCAGACAAACCAGAACAGTCGCCCTTTGCTTTCTGAAATGCACAACCAATCTTTCAAGTGAGTTTTATTCGTTTATGTTTATATCTGAAAAACGACTTTCTACAGAATCTGGACTTTCTTTTCCTTCTCATATATTTTCTTTGAAGACAAAAAAACTACTGTTTATATGCTGAACTTTACTACTTCCTTTCATAATCCAATAATCTCTGTCAAAGTTGTTTGGCCACTCACCAATATCGTTAAAATACATTTTACTTTCACATTGTGTTCCACTTGCACAGCATGCAGTAACATCACAAGCTGTATTATTTTTTCGACTTCTCTTTGTCTTGGAGACCAGGTCTCTGGGCCGATAGGACTTCCCATGCTTTTTATTTAAATTTGGCTTGGAGACAATATGGCTGAACTGGGAAGACTTGCCATCTGTTCAGTTTCTGTATCACTTGTGGAAAACATAACTACATCTGAAAAAGTTGCACATTCTGATGAATCTTTGGTAGTGTAACTATCAGCCTTACAATCAACTTCAGCTTTTGTATTTTGTACTTCATTTTCTGTACATTCGGCAAAATCATTCTGAACATCAAAAAGCTCAGACAGTTTATGTGTTTTAGATACAAAAGCATCTGTCTTTCTCTCCTTTTCATCTCTTGCTTTATGCTTTGCACTTCCAGAAGCACAGTGACGTTGAGTAACTCTCCGTATGCTGCTCATGGTGGTTAGCCAAATATGTGTAGAAGGGAAAATAAATTAAAAAATAAAACGGAACACTACTTTTTAATCGGACTGCGTATCATAAATAATACGAGTGTTGGAACTTTAATAGTGGCAACTATTTGCAATTCATATAAAATAGCTACATGTTTCAAAGCTTTACTGTCCTTAAAAGTAGTCACCAGCATTTTGTACAAGCCGTTACCAGCGATGTGGAAGTCTTAGGATACTCTTAGCAACACCGGTTGTGTTGAAAGTTCAAGCAGAGCTGTCTATTGTCCAATGATACTCTGTTACAGTTGAAGCGAATGCCATGAAGTGCTTCCTTCATCTTAGGAATCAAGTCACAGGAGCTTAAGTTCTGGGAGTGTTGCAGGTGGTACAACACTTGTGAGACCGGCAATTAAACAAATCCGCCACCACTTGCGACATATGCACCCGTGCATTGTCCTGCAAAATGATTAATGGTTCCTGGAAAAAGTGTCACTGCTTCTTTCTACAAGTTCTTCATTTTTTAACACAGCTTGCGAGCAGCCTGGTATTGCTAAGAGTATTCTACGACTTCCACATCATTGGTAACGGCTCTGGAGCACACTTCGAGTGGAGTAGAGCTAAGTTCTGTTGTGGTTAAGTGTTAGCAACCGTTTTTAGCAAAAATGGCAGAATTATGGTCTTAGAAAGGCAGAAAAAGATATATGTAAACCAAATAAACACAGAAAATAGATTTAACAGTGGAAACATGTTTGGTTGGCGAATCACTTTCTTCCTGAAAATCACAAAAGAAGAGGCAGCGCCCTTTCTAACGAATCGATAATTTAAAATAATTTCTGCTATATAGCAGACAGATTTTCAGACTGGCTTACGGGGAGACTCAGGAATACACAAGACAACTATGTCACTTACATTTTCACATGTCTTCTAGTATTGGGAATGTTACACGTCAACTGTAGTGTATGGGTGTTTGTAACTAAACATTGTAGGCTATAAATAAAACTGATTCGTGTATTTTTCATAATTAAAAGTTTTACTTCCTGAGAGACAACAAAATACAATTTTGAAGAAAAAAGAAAACAATGCTCTCTTGTCTCGTAAGAATCTCATCAATTTTACGAAAATGGGAGACGTTGGTCTTATTGTTTCACTGAAAAGAGTTTGCATTGAATCGGTATTTTTATTGTTTAAAGTTTGGAGTATATATGAACAGACAAGTACCTTAGCTTATGCTTGAGTGGTTTCCTCTTTTCAGTCAGCAACTTTGGAATCACTATATGAAATCAATGTCACCCACTTTGTAAAGGAAGTTGTCAATTAGCCTCCAAGCACCGACTGTTAGATGTCGGTACCTCTCGGGACTTGCTCGACTGCCCCCTTTTCTAATTATTGATGTTGCAACAACACTCTTGCACTTTTACAAGGCTTCATAACGCGGCAGTAACGGCCAGCATTCCACAGTGGAACCAAATGGGGCATCTACACACGCGGCGATTCATAGGCCAGCGGCACAGCGACACCGTAACCATCTGTGCAGAGCGGCTGCATGCTGCTGGCAGCAGCGTTTTTGCACCTGCTACCTTTCACACGTGGCGTTTCGGTAGCGTATCAGCCATTCTCGCAGCACCGTGAGTATTGATACTGCTATTTGGGGCTCAAGATGCAGCGAATACAGGAACAGGATTGCGTGAACTAAATGTCACTAAGAAGGTATTGCTGGCCATTGAGATTAGCCCTGACAAACCGATTACCCTGTTCTTTGAAAAAAAAAAAAAAAAAAAAAAAAAAGACAAGAGTATTCGCGCCCAGGCACGGGGCCCCCCGAATGCGCGGGGCCCTTAGCATTTGCTAACTCTTGCTACGTGGCTAATCTGACACTGCCACCAGGCCATTGCTTTGGGGATGGTAGGTCATGGTTGGGATGTGCCAAATGCCACAAAGAGGCATTAAGGAGAGAGGATTCAAACTGTCTCCCCTGGTTGGTAGTTAGGGCAAAGGGCAGATCCGTGAGTGCATGAAGGCATGTGCCACTGTTACAATAGTGATGTTGAGGAGGGGAATGGATTCCACCAGCGGGATAGTACAGTCTATGGCAGTGAGAACATAGTGGAAACTATCGATTGGCAGGAGGGGACAGACCAGGTTGATGTGAACATGTTGAAAGTGGCCAGCAGAGATGGGGTAAGAGCCAAGGGGGGGGGGGGCATTGTGTGTGTTGTTATCTTATTTCTCTGACAAGGAATGCAAGTGTGCACCCACGCTTGACAATCTCGCTTCATGCCCCACCAGACAAAGCAGTTTGCAACAAGCCTGGTGGACACTTTTATTCCCAGGTGTACCAGGTTGTGCATCTTGTTGAAAACTTCGCATTGCAGACAATGAGGAATAAGGGGGGCAGAGTTTACCAGTCAGATTGTTGCATCAGACTTTGCCTGTGATATCTGGGAAAGTGATAATTGGTTTCATAGAGGAGCTGTCATTGGTGATCAGTTGCATAATTTGGTCATTTGCAGATTGAAGGGCTGTGAGGTTTGATAGCTCAAGCAGTGATGTGATGACATTGATGCAAGGCATTAAGTAAGCAATGACATTGTGAGCATCCTTGATGTAATGCATGTCCATCGTGAACTGCAAAATATAGTCAAAATAGTGGAACCAATGAGGGGGAGGATCTGAGAATAGTTGCTGTGAGCAGTTTATGATCAGTTAGGACATAGAAAGGTCAAACGCCAAATTCGTACAGTGCAAGTAACACTATATTGAATGCCAAATACTTTTTCTGAGCTTTGTTAAGTTTTTTTTGAAAAGAATTGAAGGGATGAGGTGGCAACA
This sequence comes from Locusta migratoria, assembly GCA_026315105.1. Taxonomy (NCBI): domain Eukaryota; kingdom Metazoa; phylum Arthropoda; class Insecta; order Orthoptera; family Acrididae; genus Locusta; species Locusta migratoria. The sequence goes on from CM048745.1 coordinate 136,881,975, forward strand.
TTAACTGTTTGGCTGAGGACTGCACCAATGGCTGTGTCATTCACATCAGTAGTGATTAAAAGTTCAGCATCTGGATGAGGATGAGCAATGCTGACAGCCATAGCCAAGAGGTCCTTGAGAGCAGAGAATACAGAGGTCAAGTCTTTAGTCCACGGACCAGGGTGGACCAAAGGTTTGTTTGCCTGTGAGGGGGTCGGTAAGGGGTGCTTGGAGCTCAGCAGCACTGGGTAAGTGGTGTCAGTGATAGTTAACAATCTTGAGAAAATGCCAGAGTTCTTTGAAGGCCGAGTGAAGTGGCAAGTTTCTGATATGGTCAACCTTCTTGGGGAGAGGGGAACTATCATAAGTGAAAGCAATGAAACTGGGGAAAACAATGGAGGGTTGGTACAACTGTTGTTTGGTGTCATTTAACTCTATGCTGGCAGCAGCAAGAGTGTGGAGAAGGATCTGCACATGTTTCTTGTTCTCCTTGACCAAAGCACTAAATATTAAGTCATAAAGATAAACAAAAGAAAACTTCACATGAAACAATATCTCGTTGATGAATCGTTGCCATATCTGTGTTGTATTTTTCAGTCTGAAGGCTTGAATTGGTAACGAAACAAACCGACAGCAGTTGTGATAGCAGTTTCTTCCAACATCCTCTGGAGTCATTGGGATCTGATGATAGGCACACTTGCAATCTACAACAGAGAACACTTTTGAACCTGCTAAAGCATACTTGAAATCAGGAATGTTGGGGACTGGGTGGTTGCCCATTAAGGTCCTAGCATTAAGTCTATGATAGTCGTTGCACATACGCAAATTACTCTCTGGTTTGTCAACTAAATATATTGGTGATGGCCAGTTGTTAGAAGAAGATTGACTGTCACCAGCCTACCAAAAGTTCAGGAATTTGTTGTTTGATAGCAGCAACTTTCTCTGGACAAAGCTGGTGCAGTTTGCTTGAGATAGGAGAGCCATCTTTCAAATGAAGCCTGTGAACTGTGCCATTTGTTACAACAGAAAAGTCAGTGGGTGCAGGAGCATGTGTTTGTTTAAGTGTCAGCATGGTGTCTGTTTTGGTCGTGCGAAGTAAGACAAGGTTACATTCGTCGGTGGGGAGCGCAGCTGCGGGTGAGTTGTGGCGCTGGTATGCAGCTTGGGACAGTTTAACATGAATGAAGGTTTCTGAGGTGCACAAGCAGTGACTGTGCTGGCCATGAGTGTGAGTGAGGGAGACACCATTGCACAAGCACAAGATGGCAGTGCATTAGGCTTGTATGAAAAGTTCTCTGAGAAGCCACAAGGGGGTGGTGAAATGCATGTTGGAGAAGTTAAAGTTCTAGACACATGCTCAACCAATGGAGCAGGCGAGCATGAAACAGAATAAGGCTGCTGCACGGGTGGAGGTGGGTGAACCATAGTGTGAGAGGCAGCCGCGAGAGGGAAGTGGAGCACTGGCGAAGCATCAAAATGTTTGTTAAGCTTATGGGACTTAACTGCAGGATCATCACTCCCCAAACTTACAAACTACTTATAAACTAACTTCTACTAAAGACAGCAGAAACATACATGCCTCATAGAGGATTCGAACACCCCCCCCCCCCCCCCAGTGGGGAATGGCCTCACACATCAGAGCATAGCACCACAATGCGCTCGGCCACTCTTCCATGGCGAAGCATCAAAACAAGGCGTTAGCATGGCAACTGAGTTTTATTTACAGGAGACTGCAAAGGAGTGGCGTGGGGACACAGAAATGCCATTTGCACTATTAACTTTGCACTCGGGTGTAAAGTGACAAGTAACACTCGCAGAAGAAGCATGATTACTGACCTGAGTATGAATATCTCTTGAAGGTTTGTGTTGCATCTTGATAGCTTGCAACACAGAGGCCATTTGAGTTTCCATGTTGGTGAGTGGTAAGCAATGTCTTCTCTATTATGTTGCAGATAAAGCACTAGTTCATGTTCGTTCGGCCACTTGGACATGAAAAGATTAATTTGATTGACAGCCTCAGTGCACTTGTGAATAATTTGAATATGTGAGGGTGACTCAGAAGAGCCAGAGCTTGACAGACCACATGGAAAGTGAGTGTTTGTAGGGATGTGAAATACCGAATGGTACACAACACCAGGAGAAAGTTTGGGGGAAAGTCAATGCCCAAATTAGGTCTGGGAATGTTGACCACTAGAAAGTTCCACTGGAGTACTCAGTTCAGTGACAAAAGAATTGAGAAGGTTGTTGTACCAGAGCATGTCAGATGAGTGGAATTGTGGGCAGGTGTCATGTGGGCAGAGCTGGCCTGTAGACATGGAGGTGGCTAAGAGTCAAACATCAGCACCAGTATCTATGAGAAAATGAGTGCCAGAGACAGAGTCATGTAGATACAAGTGACCACCTGTGGGAGATATGTTGCAATCAGAATGAAGCACATGTTGGGTTCGTGTCCTTGTCAGCAGAGGAGGCAGCACCTAAACCATCCTGCTCTCTGCATTTTGGTGATGGAACGTCAGGCGGCACTTCTTTTCAGTATCACCAAAACAACTGTGAAAGTAACAATAGGGAACTTCCTCTTGTGGAAAGCAGATGAGTGGAGGAGGGCCCACATTGGAGTCACAACAGGTGTCAGCTGGTAGAGCCAGTGGTGGAAACAGAGAAGGCAAAGTTGGAACTTGGGGAGTGTGAGTATGACAAGCCTAAATCAGTGGTTTGTACGTGTCATCCGCTGTGCTTGGGCAATCTCAACCAAGTGTAGGAAGGTAAGTGAGGCTTGTGCTGTGATGACAAGCTGTTTCTGATGGGCCCCACATAGGTGGGCCCTGTAGGTCCTATTGGCGATGCAGATGAGATCACTAAGTAGTTGCAAGATGTTGTAGGTGAGTGCTGTCTTGACAGCAAGAGGAAGCTCGCTGGACCAGGCAGCCATGAGGGTGGAATCAGGCATGTCATGTACATTGATGAGCAGTCAAAAGCAGCACCAGAGCTGTGGTGGTTCTTGCCACCCAGGTGTTCCTCATGGATGATGCAACATATCATCTCATCAGGAGTGGGAGAAACATGTACCAGGATTGTGCACTTAGCAGCAGTTGGCCGTAGGAGGTGAAGTAGTGACCAGATCACATATGAAGTTGATGTGGTCGTGTAGTTGGTTGATGAGGCACAGGTGGCACACAGCATCATCAAGAAACTAAATGGTCAAAAGTTTGCTCCACCAAAGCAAATCAAGTGGTTGTTGCTTCGGAGGAGAATGGTGGTAGTTTAGGCAGCTGACCAGGTGGCGGAGAAGGCAGCGGATGAGGTGTCTGGGCATAGGCTTCAAAGACTCCAAACACCCTTGGTGTGGTAAGTTTTGAACATCGCATGGCACAGAAGGTATTCCCGGTAGGACCGTTGTGACAATTGGAGGACAGCAACACAATAAGAAGAAATGGCGCGGTTGGCCATTTTGGCAGCAGCACCAGTTTGTGCCATAAAAATGGATGGTTGAATGAACAACACTGACTGCAGAAACCAATATTTGTCAGCCATGTAATTAAGCAGGAATGACTGTAGTGTTTCCGGGGTGGTAGATGAACGTGTGACATGACACATGGTTGTACATAATATACACTGGCACTAGAAACAGAAAGTGTAGTAATTATATCACTAGGTCAGTGTGTACCTAACCGGGATGAAGCTCATTGTTTCTTGATGTTCTCACTCTCTATAGCGGCCTGCTGAAATTTCACGGGGCAAAACTAATCCACTACAAATCAAATAGGTAATGAACAGAATTGCAGTTCATAAGTGCCCAGTTGTCCGCATTTATGGCCAGTGTACAAGTCTTATTAAGAACATTCTCTACACTCCAGTAAGTACATTCCACACATCAATAATACAAATTTACACAGTTCATGTGTGGAATACTAAAGTCCAAGGTGTACCGTGTGGCATGAATATGGTTTAATCACTATATATACACTTTCTATATGCCTAACATTGAAGAACTTTTAACATACTATTCACAATTAAAGTTCAAAATGACGTAGATCATGTGTCAGATACATTACATTACGACTTAAAACAATACTTGGAACTGGCGTGGATTGTGCCTCAGATCATGTATGAAACAATACTAAATTACATGGCGCGAATGCATCCTATTTATATCTTCCAAACAATGACAATGGAAATTGTGTATTGCTAATTATATACAGGAAATTAATAATAATGGAAAAGTAAACAATTACATACAACTGGCTATAGTAAAAGGCAGCGTAAATAATACTGAGTTAATTCATATTCTGTTAAATTAACAGTATTTCATATTCAAATATAATTTAATAGGGTTGGCAACAATACTTTCATAATTAATGGTAATTATACAGAAACTAATGAGGACAAAGCTTTCCTAACATAAACCCTTTCCTGCCCAGGCTGTCAAACATTAGAGCACATAACTTCATTCTTGGTTATTTTACTACTAAAGTGAATAAAAGCACTTCAGTGTATTGACACATTTTTGTTTTACTCTTGTACCCAAAAAATTATAAATTAAAAAAGTCCAAGAGGATATAATGCAATTGGGAGACATTATGAAATGCTTATCTCTGATAACATAAGGATTTACTAGCAACAAATAGGTAGTACAATTTTTATATCAAAATGCCATTTTAGATATTGATCTGAATGGGACAAAAGGCAAACAGTAGTTATCCCTGAACTGCATTCATATTTCATAATTTGTAAACAAAAGAAAATGAAACAACAACCATTTATTACTGACACATACAAAAATAACATGCACAAAATGCTTTTGACATACTGTTAGTACTAAGAACTTTCAAGCACAGTTTTGAACACTATATCAATAAAAGAGATATTCCTTGAATAAAATCAGTTTCAATTAGCTAAAACAATAGAAAACAAAATTACTAACATGAGAACACACAGCAGCGTCTTTTTGTGACAACAATACTCCCCTGACAAAATCGTGCACACAGACATAAAACAATCCATTGTTTACTGCTACCTGTGAGTAGTGATAATGAACAATATCAGCCAGGGAGTGTTTCATGTGAGGCATCGGAGGGACCCTGATGTTAGTAACACATGTCAGATATCATTATTCACTTTGTTTTATCATTGTAAAAGGGCAGGGACTTTTACGTCCCATCGGGCAAGACAGGGTTAATTGTGAAACATAATAATACCTACTTTCATGTTATTAGACAAGAATTTACTTAGTTTTATTAGAAACACCAATTAGCATACTATCTGAACTGTAACAATATACCTCTGCCATGAACTAATTAATATTTATTCAAATTCATGGAATGTATGACATTAACTGTGAATGGGTAAAGTTGAAAATGTGCCCCCATCCGGGGCTCAAATGCGGGTCTCCTGCTTTCTAGGCAGTTGCGCTGACCTCTACACCACTGGGGACACAGCTATCACCAAACCTGCATGGAATTATTCAAAAATGCCTCTTGTCAGGTACAATTTCTCAACCTTACCACACACACTAAGAACTCAGACTTGTAGTTAGTACAAGGGTCTCCACCACTAGGTGGCCGACTCTGCCTTCATGACTGTGTTTCCAGCACTCACTTTCTGATCGACATGGGTATTGATGTATCGCTGCTTCCTTTGTGCATGGTGACTGGCATTCTACAACCTCTCTAAGCAGCTCTTCGAGTTGTCAATGCCTCTCAACTTCAGTGAGCCAGTTCCACCTTATTCTCCTGTTTACTTCACATGAGCGCAAATGAAAATGCTACTTTTTTGTGGCTGACATACTGGAACCTACTGTAGGTATGGATTTTTTGGCTCACCACAAACTATCTCCAGATGTCGTTCGTCAAGCCGTCTTTCATCACACCTCTAACAGACACTTTCAATATGATTCATCGAGCTCTATTCCTCTCATTGCATTAGAAAAAACAGTTTGCGAGTGTTTAACTAACATTAACATGTTTGAGAAACTATTGTCATAGTGGTCTAGTGAACCTGATGAACTCGTCAAACTGTGCTGTGAAAGAGAAAACATCGTCCGTGAGTGCTCTGACACTATTAAACAGTCAAATTTAATTCTACACCTACATCTACATACATACTCCACAATTCACTGTAAGGTATGTGATGGAGGATACACTGTACCACTACTAGGCATTTTCTTTCATATTCCACTCCTAAATACAATGAGGAAAAAAAGAATGCCTATATGCCTCCACACGAACCCTAATTTCTCTTATCTTGTATTTGTGATCAGTATGCGCAATGTAAGTAGGTGGCAGCAAGATAGTACTACACTCAGCTTCAAATTCTGGCCATCTAAATTTGCTCAACAGAAATTCATGAAAATAACTTTGTCTTTCCTCCAGCGATCCGCAATTGAGATGTCAGATTATTTCCGTGACACTCGCGCATTGGTCGAACCTACCAGTAACAAACCTAGCTGCTCAAAATGGGCCACTGAACATGAACAAGTGTTCTGCCTCTAGCATGTGAGAGAAGACATTGATTGCCACTTCACTGATGTTGAGTCCCAACTGTCATCCGCCAAGCTGCACCTTGTGTCTCTTTGAGTCGCCTCAGAGGAAACTAATTTCAAGGTTAGTACCTCTCTCAGTGCAAAGAATGATGTCACACCCACACGCAAGGTTAACAGTGATTCTTTCAGTTCAGTACCTCCTTCCTGCTCCTATGCCATGGATTGGAAAAAAAACCTTGGTTGCCATGACTACCCTGTTTGCTGTCAAATACACATCCTGCCCTCTCGCATCTGCTCCGCGCACCTTGCCCCCGCAAACAGCTTGAGAGCTGGAACTTTAACTTCCCCACCCCCAAGTCAGCCTTCATGTCACATCACTGTGCTGAACTATGCTCAGAAAATTATTGCATCTTGTGATAAACATGCTCCTGCTCAAGCTTTCGTACCTTCCTGTAGTGTTTTGAATGTGGATTCCTCAGTTGTTACACCTGCCGCATGGCCGCCAGCTTCTGCCTGTGTGACAGTGGCTCCTCTGCTCTTGTTGGTGTCCTGTCTACTGCTGCCTGCCTGCCGTCTTACCATCATGCACAGGTGCTGCTGCCAACTGCACTGGTGGCCGCACCCACTACTACCCGGCCAGCTGACCTGTCGGCTGCCATGGTTCGGCAGTCATATTGCTCACTCAAACCAGCAGCACCTCCAATAGCTCCTGCAGCAGTTGTCACAACCTCGCCACCACTTTGCCTCCTGCCGGCAGCCGTAACAACAGCCGGGGTTGCTGACCGTGCGGTGGCTCCTCACTGCGGCAGGCAGCAGGCGGTGCCTCCTGTCACAACAGTGCTGGTAAACTTTACTCTTGCTATGTTCCCTACAGACTCGTGAGAGCCTACTTGTCACTCCCTTAGCTGATATAGTTTCACAAAAGTGCATTTCAGTTGTTACCAATGGGACTGTATACAGACTAGGATGAACAGATGACATTCCTGTCATTAGCAAACCATGGCATCTGTGTCCTGAGAAGTTCATGGTGGTAGAAGCACAGATATCTGAGCTGCTCGATTCTGGAAATATTGAATATTCATCGAGCAATTGGTCTTCTCCCATTCACTCAGCTAAAAAAGGTGATGGTTGTTGGCGTATGTGTTGAGACTGTTGGAAGCTTAATGCCAGGACCATCATGGACAGATAACCAATTCTGAATGTCACAGACTTCACCCATGCACTTGAGGGTGCAAAAGTTTTTTCTGTTGTGGACTGTAAACAAGTGGACCATCAGATTCTGATGGCTATGCAGGACATTACAAAAACTGAAAGGTCTATATCATTACCACTTCATGCCCTTTCGACTTAAGAATGCTAAACAGATGTGGCAACACTTCATTCTTTTTCTGGTTAAATTCTGTTTTGTTTACCTGGATGACATACTGGTTTTTAGTGCTTCTGTCAAAGAAAACAAACCGCACCTGCAGATCCTATGTGACACTCTAGCTAGGGCAGGCATCGAGTTAAATCACAGTAGCCCAGCTGATGCAATGGGCAGTGGGGTCCCGGCCTCTACATCAGCGCAACCAGGCGTCGAACCAACACGTGGCGTGGTAAGTCTGCAGCCAGTTACTCACCCGGGTGTGTGGTGTGGACAAAAGGATGTGGCCACACCTGAAGTGCTCCTGTGAACCATCTGGAGGGCAAAGCAGCAGTATCGGGAGGAGGAGGGCCTGGGTTCAACTCCTGGACAACACCCAGTGCAGTATGGCCATCATGATGCAGCGGCGGCACGGTGCAGTGCGAGGATGATGCCTCACCTTACACAACACAGAGGCGTAGCAGTCGAAGGCAGCCGCTCCAGCAGCGTCAGCTACTACGAGGATCATGGCATAAGCTGGATGTCACCTCAGCACGTACAGCACACACGCACACTCCACTTGGCCATTTGTAAGTATGAGTTCCAATAAACTGTTTTGTTATACTGGGCTACTGTTTCATTGCCATCCCATCTTCCGAGTTGAGTACTGAGCTCACAGCCCACATGGAATGAACTAGTGTAGACGAAGTATGGGTGTAGAACATTCATCATTTGGTGTCAAAACCATCAAATAGTGCCCAGACACGTTGCATTTGGTGTCAGAAAAAAGCTCAACTCGATGAGAAGGTGGGACTGAAGTAGTTAGTTAGAATAATTGGAAAGGGAAGCTTTAGTAATTTGTTTGGGTTTGATCAGTGGTATAGCCAGTTCAATAAGTTTCTTATAGTAATACGTCTTCATTTTTGTTTTGTTGTTATTCTTATAAGTATGAGTATGGATAAGCAAACCGTTGCAAAGGAAGGTTCAACAGTACAGGATGCTACAATGTTAGAGGCAATTCAAAGTTTAGTTAACGAGGTGGCACAGTTGAAAACTGATGCAACATATAGGTAATGCTCAACAAGAAGGCACAATTCTGCCATCCCTTGATTCTTCTATAGCCACTTTGGTACCTCCTTTTTCTGGCAAACCTGGGGAAGATGTCAAGGCCTTTTTAGACGTTTTATTGGCAGTAGCTAAATTAGGATGGTGGCCTGACAATCAGCTGTTGTAAATGAAAAAATACATCTGTTAGGGGAGGCTAAGGCACATGTTCTGTACAATGAGGAATTAAGAAATGCATTAACTTTTGATGAATTAAGAAAGGGATTGTTAAAGAGGTTTCAAAGGCAGAATAGTGGTAGATTTTTTAGGGAGAAAGTGAACACTATTAGTCAGTGTCAAAATGAGTCCCTGGAAAGTTATGTATATAGGATTAGGAGGGTTAATGTCAACACATACCAGTTAACTGATAATGATGTGGTAAATAAGGTCATTTTACAGGAGGCAGAAAGTAGGGTGCTCAATACTTTTTTGCGAGGGTTTCCGGCTGAAATGTCACACCGCGTTAGAGCAAAATTCCCTAAATCTTTGGATGAAAGTGTCTCTGTAGCAACAGCTGTCGAGGAAATTGATGTTGCAACATGGAAAAAGAAACAGCGTAATGTTTTCCCAGCGGGGGATACAATGTTTTAGGTGTGACAGGATAACGACAGAAGGAGGCTGTTAAATGGCAATGGGGCTTCAAGAACTGCCATCGGCCGCGGTGGCCGAGGGGACTGAGGCACTCCAGTCACGGTCTGCACAACCACTGCGCTCGGGGGTTAGAATCCCCCCTCGGGCATGGATATTTGTGCCGTCCTTAGTATTAGCTAGTTCATCAGTAGTTTGTAAGTTTAGCGACTGATGACCCCATAGTTAAGTCCCATAAGCTATACAAACATTTAATTAGTACAATTGGTACAAGAACCGCCGTCTTGGGCTCCCATTAAACTTCCATGCAGTAAAAACGCATGCAAAGGCAGATTTTAGATATTAGAGACAATGGGGGATCGTACGTTAAAATTGGTAATATATATGGGTGCCGATGTTTCAGTTATCAGTGGCAAGTATGTTGTAAATAGGGAGTGTCACCCTCCCAGGTTTATGTTAAGTGGAGTTGGAGGTATTGGGGTATGATCACAAGGTGTACCACGTTGGTGTTTTCAGTTAATGGTACACAATTTCAGGAAACGGTGGAAGTGGTGTCAAGAGTAAGTGAGAGGTATGACGCGATTCTGGGACTCTACTTTCTCAATAAACATCACACTATAATCGATCTCGGTCATCAAATGATACAACTTGATGGGGTCTTATTTCCATTAGGTGGCACAGCTACAAAGGACTTACCGTTGCAAGATTCTCCGAAGCGCAAGGAAGAATCACCTAAACTGCAAGCAATGCCCTTGAGAATAGGTTTGCATGATAAAGTACCTTTGGGTACTGGGAAGGTGTTCTGGGTAGATGTGCATACCATTTTACCTCCGGATACATTGTGCTTAATAGAGCCTCTAGTGGTGAATGAGGAATTAGATACAGCACAGTGTTTTGTATGGAGAAGCATAGTAAAGATTGAGGAGATAGACGGGGTCAAAAAAAGTACCAGTACTGGTAGATAATTTTGGAACAGAAGATAGAGAGTTGATGAAAGGAATATTATTGGTGACAATTAGTAAGTTCGAGGAGGAAGATTTTGACTGATCCGAGAGGGAAAGCATGGGAAATCCAACAGCCTATAAAACTGTGATGCGCCAGAAAATTGCACATTTAAAAGGAAGTGATAGGGATAAAATTGAAGCCGTTTTAAATGAATATCAGGAACTGTTCAATACACAGGGGCCGTTGCCAGCAACGACCATTATGCAATGTATAATTCTGATGGGTAACAGCCCACCAATTTATAAGAAACCTTACAGGGTGGTGTGACACTTGCAACCATTGCTGGACGAATTTATTGAGCAGCAATTATGGGATGGGATTATAGAGTATTCTGATTCCTCTTACAGTGCCTAAGAAGTCAACTGATGGGACAAAATGGTGTAGGTTTTGCTGTGACTGTAGACACCTGAATAGTCAGATGGTGTCAGATGTTTATCCACTTCCATATATTACAGACATTATCAGTAGTTTAAGCAGTAGTAAGTACTTTTCTATGATTGATTTGTGCAGTGGCTACCATTAGTTGGAAGTGGCAGAAGAAGGCAGGCACAAAACAGCATTTTCCACGCCTGGTGGGCACTGGAAATATAGGAGAATGCCCTTTGGGTTATAAAATGCTTCTGCTATGTTCCAGAGATTGCTGGATGGGGTGTTGTGAGGGTTTAAGAAACAAGAATGCTTTGTCTATTTAGATGATATAATTGTATTCAACAAGGATACTGAAGAATATGCAACTCGGTTGTGTAGAGTGTACCAGAGGCTTAGGGAGGCCAGGTTAATGCTAAATTTAGAGAAATGCAATTTCGTGTTGAAGGAGATTACTTATTTACTTAGATCCACGTTTGATAACAGCAGTTACAGATTTTCTAATACCACAATGCATTAAGGAGGTGTGATATTTCATTGGGCTTACAAGCTACTATTGTCGATTTGTAAAAAAATTTGCTGAGATAGCATGACCTTTGACGCAGATGCTAAAGAAGGGGCCCAAGTTTCAATGGACAGCAGAATGTGATGCAGCTTTGCAGACATAAAAAAAAAAAAAAAAAAAAAAAAAAAAAAAAAAAAAAAAAAAAAAAAAAAAAACCCTCGTAATGAGCCCAGTCTTGGTGTATCCAGACTTCAGCAAAGAATTCATTTTATCATGTGATGTGAGTGGCCGTTTGGTTGGTGTGGTGTTATCACAAAATGTGGATGAAGTGGAACATAGATTATGCCTCCCGGCAGTTGACAACAGTAGAGTGAAATTATTCAACAACTGAAAAAGAGTTGCTTAGCATTGTATATGGAATTAAGTATTTTCAATGCTACCTATACGGAAGAAAATTTAACCCTTTCGCAGCTACGGGCATACATGTATGCCCGGCAGTTAGAAGGCCCAGATGGCTACGGGCGTATATGTACACCCGGCAGGCAGGAGGCCCAGACAGCTATGGGCATTCATATACACCCAGCAGGTAGAACGGCCTGAAGGCTAAGGGCATTCATGTACGCCCACGGCCCGGGTGCACAATGGAGCGGCGGATACTCGGTTTTACCCGCGGCTCAGCATTCCTGGTGGCACTGCCATTAACAGGTCTTCTTTGTTATGTCAGTAAGCACTACAGTTTTCACTTCTGGGCCTTCCTGCTCATAAGCTCTCCATCAAGCCCGTCCTGTATTTTTTGTTTGGCGAGAGAACAGCTTTTCACTGTACTGTTGTTGCAATGTCGGAACGTTGTTTATCAAACAAGGAAATAATGGACATCCTCATGAATAGTAGTAACGATGACGATAGTGCTACTACATCCTTTCTTTATATGAAGAGCTGGATGTGTATGGAACTAACGGTATTTATTCAACACAACGAAGAACTTCTGCAGAAAATTCCTCTTCTTAAGAGGATGTGTTAAGTGAAATTTTGACATGAAAAAGATTTTATGACTGGTCAGATAATCGTCCTGCAGCAAATCGCCACAATTTCACGAACACTTTTAGTCGTTTAAAGGTAGATTTTGACGAATAAGCAACTCATTTAGATAATTTATTTATTTATTGTACTTTATCTCATTTGAATGTGTCTCAGTTACTTGTAGATATGAACAAGTATTATACATTTCTCACCGAGAAAATGACGGCAGTGCCCAGCAGATAACAAGATGGAAACCTATAGACCCTCCAGAATTTTATTGCTTTTTGGCTTGAGCACCTCAACACAATCGGCCACTCGATACTGCCTTTATTACACTTCAGTGACAATTCGTCCACATTGCAAGATATTCTTGTGAAAATACGCATGATTGTGGAACACGCCAAAAAGAGATTCCGACAGGCTGCAGTCCCATTTGAGAACTTAGTAACTGATGAAAGTTGCTACTTTTCAGAGGAAGGCTACGGTTTAAACTGTATATTCCAAACAAACGTAGCCATGGGATTAAAATTTCCGTGCTTTGTGTCTTACAGACCAGTTACATTCTGGATTATATTGTCTACACTGGTGTCGCTACTGAATTAGAATCCGGAAATGCTGACTGGGGCAAATCAGGTGATGTTGTTGTCAGTTTGTTGTTACCATACCTCAACAAAAGCCATGGCATTTATTTAGACAATTGGTATTAGAGTCCTGGATTGTTCTTATGGCTCCATGTGAAGTGCACTAATGCCATTGGCACAGTGCGTAAAAAGAGGAAACATTTACTACCTTTATCCGATAAACTCAAGAAAGGTAAATACAATTGAAATCTGGGGTGGTCAAAAAGTAAGTCCTAGATGCTATCCACTGTAAAAATACCAGAGTTTGCTCAGACAGAAAAAAAAAAAAAAAAAAAAAAAAAAAAAAGAATCGTAAAATGGGAGGAAATAAAGTGAAACACACTTACGTAGTTAGTTACAATTAGTCTGTGGGTGTGATTGATAGGACTAACATGATATTAAGTTCCTACAGTGCATACAAAAAACATAAATGGTACAAGAAAGTTTCTTTCATTTAACTGACTTGAGAATGCTCAATGCAAAAACTATGTTTGAAATGCAGAATAAACAGAAGAAGTCACTAGTGAAATTCCACTTAGAACTAACCGTCAGTTACTGGAGAAGTTTCATTCATAAACATCTAAAAGCTAGATGCCACTGACACCAAAAAGGACAGCCCTTTTCGACTGGAATAAAAAATAACAATATCCCGGGTTTTTCGGAGCAACGGAGAGAAAGGAAGTATTAGTTTCTTCAGATACTTTGAATGTTGAAAGAAAAGAAAATGAAAAAAATAAGAAAACAATATAAGCAATAGAAGTAATTAAAAAAAAAAGTTTTTAATGCAGCCAGTGGCAGTCGAATGCCTGCGTTAGAAATGAGGATGGGAAACCACTAAGTCAAACTCTACCACTCCGTGAATATCTGAAAAATAAGTCCGCTAGCAGAAAGCATGCAGATGCTTATTATTGGATTATTTAGCATAATGAATTGAAATTAAACTTTAATTTCAAACGAAGCAAACGACCTATCAATATTTTTATTTTATTGTTTCCATTTCATTATTACATCATTATTTTTCTTGTTTAATTCTTCATCGTGCTACATGGCACAACAGAAATTTCAATAACAGTTTTTTATTTACGATTACAGCTAGAACTGTTGGAGTTTTGCAGGTCTTCTCTATGAACAACTGACTTTAAAACTAAACGTTGCGAAACATATTTGACCGATGTTAATGAAACTTTAATATGTTGTAGTAATATATTTTGGTAATTTGAGGAAATGCATACTGTAAATCATCAGCTGTTTATTATTTTTCAATCTTCTACCAGTTTTGGTTATAAACCATCTTCATCGAAGAGAACTACACAGACTGATCAAACAGGTTCTCTGTGTAGTTCTCTTCCGTGAAGATGGTTTATAACCAAACCAGTAGAAGATTGAAAAATAATAAACAGCTGATGGTTTACAGTATGCATTTCCTCAAATATCTTACGGCTGTTGAATCACATCTCAATAAAAGTTTGAATATTTTGGTAACATACACCTCAAGTTATAGTTTTTTTTTTCAATAACAAACCAAAAAGGTTTTTGAATTTACTTAAATATTTTTGTTCTCAGCCAAGGATAATCTTATAACAATGTCGTTTAGATTTGAAAGGCTGTTTCTTAATACAAACTGCAACTGCTGTGGCAGAGCAGTGAGATACTGATTTTATAAACAGTATTACTGGGGCCAGTTGTGTGGCCACCGCAATACGCGACTAGCGCGCAGTGGCCGTAGCCCACAGCGGCTGTGGGGCCGGGTCAGCCGCCGCCGCTCAGGCACACAACTGGTCTTGCGCCGTCAGTCAGGCGGGCAGCCAGGGCGCTCGCCCCTGCAGCCGTGAAAGGGTTAAGGTGGTGATGAATCACGCTGCATTAAAATGGCTTCTTGGCTTACACAATCCATCTAGCCCGTTAATCCACTGGTCACTGTGTTTGTCAGAGGTGGATTTGAAGTGATTCACAAGCCAGGAAAGAAGCATACGAATGCAAGTGGCCTAAGTAGGAAAGTGGCATTTGTAGAGGCAATGGGAAGGACTGCGGAAGAGTGGTGGAGAGCACAGGCAAGAGATCCGGAATGTCAGAAGTATGCCTCTCTCAGAACCAGTTTCGCAAGGAATATGGAGTTTTATGTCATAAGACCAGACTTCGGCCTAGAATAGTGGTGCCTGCAAACCTCAGACAAGAGGTAATGAGGGAGGCACATGATCATGTCCTGCCCAGACGCTGTGGACAGAGGTCTACGGAAAGACTAGTGGCAGAAAGGTTTTGGTGGTGCTCCAGGAAGCAAGATGTGGTCCAGTATGTTCAAAACTGTATGGAGTGTGCGCGGTGTGCAGACTTGAGCCGCCACAAGGCACCTTTTTGACGATTACCGGAAGCCTCAGCTCCATTTTTCCTAATTGGAGTCTAAGGGTTATTTCACAAAACACCACCCGGTAACAAGTATGTCCTGATGATT
Source organism: Locusta migratoria (assembly GCA_026315105.1). Taxonomy (NCBI): domain Eukaryota; kingdom Metazoa; phylum Arthropoda; class Insecta; order Orthoptera; family Acrididae; genus Locusta; species Locusta migratoria. Next base: position 136,897,431 of record CM048745.1, read on the forward strand.
ATAGATCATTTTTCTCATTACCTAGCAACGGTGAGTCTTCCTGACCAGCAAGCCAATACGATTGCACAAGCACTTGTAAATCATGGATACTTCGATTTGGAGTACCAGAGAGGCTATTATTTCAGACCAACGCTCAAATTTCATGGCTGATGTGCTCAGGCAGCTCTGTCAACTATTGAAGATAAAAAAAAGCTGTGCACAACACCTCTGCATCCACAGGTGAACGGGTGGACAGAAAGTGTACACTGAACAATCAGCAAGATCGTCAGCTATTTCATCAATGAACAACACAGTAACTGGGAAATGTACTTGCTGATAGTTGTGTCCTGCTACAATGCAAAGATGCACGAGGCAATGCGTTTGTCGCCATATGAGGTAGTGTACGGGAGGAAAATGCCATCACCTTTCGACGTATTATGGCGAAAAGGAGGGAAAGTCAGTGAGTCAGTGAGAGATTTCTCAAAGATAATAAAAAAGGTATGGTCCCGAGTACAGAAAGCAAACATTAAGGCGCTGGAGTGACAGGAAAGGCTGGGGAATGCAGGAGCAAGATATCCGGACTATAAAGTTGGGCAATGGGTCATGTTATCCATGCCTTACATGGCGAAGGGAAAGACAAAAAAGTTAGTTTCTAATTATCAAGGGCCTTATCAAAAAATGTTCAAATGTTTGTTAAGCTTATAGGACTTAAGTATGGGGACATCAGTCCCTAAACTTACAAACTACTTATCAACTACCTTATCCTAAGGACGGCACAAATATCCATGCCCAAGGGGGGATTCAAACCCCCGAGCGCAGTGGCCGTGCAGACCGTGACTGAAGTGCCTCAGTCCCCTCAGCCACCGCGGCCGGCGGCCTTATCAAATTGTGGAAATGACGTCACCAGTAAATGTAAGGTTGCAAATGCCAATGCGAATGTCTGTTGTGCGTTTAAATAGGTTAAGACCTTTTAAGGGAACAACTGATGTTTTACTTCGACCATTAGTATTTGTTGATAAAGGAAATGCAAGGTGTTGGAGCAGGATCAGTTAGCGGTTCCAAGGAGGAGGCAAGGGGGTCCATAAATTTATGAGGGATTCATTAGATTATTTAAGGTAAATTAAATGAGTCTTTATTTATTTATTTCCTTTCCTCTTCTTTCTTTTGTTAATTTCAGCTTAGTACATAGCATAATTGTTCTCTTGCAGGGAGCACCATCTAGCATGATGGAGCTCCTCAGGATATCATTAGCAGTAGGATTAATGTTCTACTTAATTGAAGTGCCATTAAGAATGAAATCACTGTCACTTCATGTGGAATCATGGGAAATAATTCTCATTTACTTGCATTCGTGACTGGCTGTATTACAATGAACATATCACACCCTCTTGTTTACTAGCCTGATACAACCCTACAGATATTACCACAACAAAACCTAACCTTCTTTAATGAGTCACTCGATCCAGAAATCCTCAAATCTTTAGGTCACTTCATCAGCACCCAGCAGAGCAGAATTGATGGCAATGGCATTATCCAACATGTATTGTGGCTTAAACAAGAAAGAAAGATGAAAATTATAATGTTGACCTCTAGTATTCCTGGTCCTTTTTTTCTGTTGATACTCCTTTGCATAGGTTTTCTTTTCTGTAAGCATAAGAAGAATGAGAGTAACAATGGCCCTGTCCATTAGATCCCGGTAGACTGGTTACGAATGTCGACATAATACATAGGTATATGAAATAAGTCTCCCATCCTTCATCAAAGACACCAACCACTTCCTTGATCACCTGAAATCCTTACCCAGCCTGTTACCTCCTGAAACCATCCTTGTTGTAACCATCGATGCCACTTCCTGATACACAAATATCCCACATGCCCAGGGGCTCATTGCGATGGAATATTTCCTTTCACGCCGACCACCCACTTCCCTACCTAAAACTTCTTTCCTTAATACCCTAGCCAGCTTCAACCTAACCCACAACTTCTTCACTTTTGAGGGCCAGACATACCAACAACTAAAGGGAACAGTCATAGGGACCAGGATGGCCCCCTCGTACGCAAACTTATTTATGGGACGCTTAGAGGAAGCCTTCCTGGACACCCAAGCCTGTCAACCCAAAGTTTGGTATAGATTCATTGATGACATCTCCATGATCTGGACTCACAGTTAAGAAGAACTCCAGAATTTCCTCTTCAACCTCAACTCTTTTGGTCTCATCAAATTCACCTGGTCCTATTCCAAATCCCATGCCACTTTCCTCGAAGTCGACCTCTATCTGTCCAACGGCCAACTTCACACATCCGTCCACATCAAACCTACCAATAAACAACAGTACCTGCATTATGACAGCTGCCATCCATTCCACATCAAACGTTCCCTTCCCTAAAGCTTAGGTCTTTATGGCAAACAGGTTTGGTCCAGGCCTGAATCCCTGAACCAATACACCAATAACCTGATAACATCTTTCACATCCCGCAGCTATCCTCCTGATCTGGTACAGAAGCAAATTGCCAGAGCCACTTCCTCATCCCCTCAAATTCACAACCATCAACAGAACCCCAGAAGTGCCTCTCTTGTCACCGGATACTTTCCGGGACTGGAGCGGACTCTGAATGTGGCTCTCCAGCAAGGACACGACTTTCTTAAATCCTGCCCCGAAATGAGATCCACCCTTCATGACATCCTCCCCACTCCTCCGAGAGTGTCTTTCCACCACCCACGTAACCTCCTAGTCCATCCCTATGAAATCCCCAAACCACCTTCCCTACCTTCTGGCTCCTACCCTTGTAACCGCCCCCGTTGTAAAACCACCTGCCCTATGCACCCTTCCACCACCACTTACTCCAGTCCCATAACTGGGAGGGTGTACACAATCAAGGGCAGAGCCACTTGTGACAGCACCCACGTGATTTACCAACTGACATCCCTGCACTGTGAAGCGTTCTATGTGGGAATGACCAGCAACAAACTGTCCATTCGCATGAACGGTCACAGGCATACAGTGTTTGTTGGTAATGAGGATCACCCTGTGGCTAAACATGCCTTGGGGCACGGCCAGCACATCCTGGCACAGTGTTACACCGTCCGGGTTATCTGGATACTTCCCACCAACACCAATCCTTCAGAACTCCGGAGGTGGGAACTAGCCCTTCAGCATATTCTCTCTTCCCATTGCCCACCTGGTCTCAACCTCCGCTAGATTCAAATTCCCACCCACCATCTTAACATCTTTGCCTCAGTTCTCTGGACAGAGCCTCTGCCTCAAGTGGTATCTCTGTCTAACTTCTCTGTATAACTTTTTTTCCCCAAAGGTAAGTCTTCCCTGTCACGGGATTGGAATGACTCCTTACCCACTCCCTTAAAACCCTCATCATTTCCTTTTCCCTCTCCTTCCCTTCTGCCTGACGAAGCAGCTAGGCTGCAAAAGCTTGCGTTTGTGTGTCTGTGTGTGTGTGTGTGTGTGTGTTTATTTGTTGCTATCACTGCCTGTGCTTCTTCGCCTGGTATGTGGACTTCATCTATTTTTTACGTAAATAAATTATTTATTATCACAAGAATGTATTTAATGATTTTTTTTCTCATCAATATTTTTTACTGTAATAATATCTGTGTAGTGCTTATGAGGCGAGTGTTGTCTGTTTAAATTTCGGGATGAATTTTCCCAGGGGGTGGAGGAATCTAGGGGATAGGGAGAATATAGACAAAATATGAAAAGTTAAGAAGTGGTGAGTGAACTTTAACACAGAAATTGAACATGGAAGCGGTGCTGTGTTGAAATCAGAAGTGTGACTGAAAGTAGAGTGGCACAAGCACGTTTATGATTTCAGCAAATAAAGTGGAGCAGCTAAGAGAAGCTTCTGGTGACCAAGTAGGTCGGCGAGGGTGCTGTAGTGCATAACAGCCTGACAGCTGTATTGCTTAAAAGTGGCTGGGACATACTTGATTGGAAGTAGGAGACTGGTCACATGTAGCAAAGATCAGCTATGCCACATCTGTGAAACACAGGGCAACGGGGTCAACCTCGTTGTATAAATACATGCAAAAAAGACAAGTCAGAGAGTCAGCCACAGCAGAGAGAGAGTCAGCCACAGCAAAGAGCGAGGCAGCCACGGCTGGGCAGTCACCTGCCACCCTGACTGTGCTTCTTGTCAACAACAATTGTTATTTTGTTATCACAAAACTGAGTCTGTTGCAGGCTGGAAGCACTTTGACGCAGTGCGGCCAGCAACTGATCATCACAGCATCCCTGACAAGAGGTGCAGCCAGTGGAATATCGGCGGCCCAGCCTGATGCAATGGGCAGCAGGATCCAGGCCTCAAGAGCAGCACAACTGAGCATCGAACCAATGTGTGGCATGGTAAGACTGCTATCAATTACTCACCTGGGGATGTGATGTGGATAAAAGGACAAGGCCACACCTGAAGCGCTCCTGTGAATCGTCTGGAAGGCAAAGCAGCAGCAGCAGGAGAAGGAGGACCTGGGTTCAACTGCCGGACAATGCCCATCGTGGTATGGCCATCACGGCATGGTGGCTCAGCGCGGTGCAGGTTTGAGGACGATACCTCGCCTTATGCAACACAGAGGTGTAGCGGCTGGCGTGCAGCTGCTCCAGCAGCATCGGCTACTACGAGGATTGTGGCGTCAGCTGGACATCACCTCAGCACACACGCACACTCCACTTGGCCGTTTGTAAGCATGAGTTCCAATAAACTGTTTTGTTATACTGGACCGCTGTTTCATTGCCATCCCATCTCCCGAGTTAAGTACTGAGCTCACAGCCCACATGGAACGAACTAGTGTAGATGAAGTCTGGGTGTAGAATACTCGTCATTTGGTGTCAAAACCATCAAATAGTGCCCAGACATGTTACAACACAAATGTCTCATTGAATGGTATCATATTGCTGCATAAGTAATACTTCCACATCATCATAAGTCATTGTGTTCATTGCTGAGCGTCATGACCCCATGAACCAAGCATCTCCATCCCGGACGGTTGTCAGCTTCTCTCAGTGCCTACTGAAGAGGTAGATCGGAGATCTTCTTGATTTTGTCTATCCATCTGTTCGCTGTTCTTCCTCTTGGCCTTGTGCCCTCGATATTTCCTTGTAAGATTATTTTTTCTAGGTTTTCTCCGTCTCTTCTCACAATATGGCCAAAGAACTGGAGAATTTTTTCATTGACTCAAGAAGAAAGGCATCTGGAGATAATCAGTTGTTCAATAATAGACACATTTGTTCTTCTTTCGGTCCATTTTATGTGTAGCATCCTACACCAGCACCAAAGCTCAAACACATCAATGCGCTGTTTGTCTATCGCCTTAAGTGGCCATGATTCACAAACCATAAAAGAAGAAACACAAGTGTTTCAACTAGCCCGATCTTTGTGCTATTTGTTACTACTTTGCTCTGCCAGATCTTCGTGAGCTTCTTCATAGCCACTCATCCTAGTGGGATCCATCTTCTTATCTCCTCTTCACAACTACCTGTGTTGCAGATGGTTGATCATGTAAAATATTTGTATCACATTTTCTTTTCTCACTGTCTTACTCTCAGATGTCACAATTGAGTTCTCATTAAGTAAAAGTACAACTAAACCTTTTTTCTTTTCTAAGTAACATTTCTTTTCCCAAAAACAGGTCATGTTTCATTAAAGGTAAAATTATTTTTTCTTATTTTTGGATCTATAAACATCATTTTGATATGGGTAATTATTTTTCTCATTAAGGCTTAATTATCCTTTTTTTTATCTTACATGATTTTGTTTTACACTTCATTATATTACTCAATTTGAATCTCATGTGGGTTAGGAATAGGAGGCTTATCCTATTTCATTAAGAAATTTGTCTCAGCTATCAATGAAAATTCTTAGTTTTAATGATCTTCTTTTCAGCATTTATATAGTAATTTTAATATGTGTAAATTCTGTTACCAGAAGGATTAGCACACCTCATTGAAAATTTAAAGAAAAAGAGGAAAAACTGAGGATCACTCCTCAATCGCTTACTCATAACCATTCAACTGGGAAACCAAGAGCAACCTTACAAAGTTAAGAGGAAAAGCAAAATAACCTTTGATGGAGTGCTCTAGTAAAAATGAATAAATAAATAAATAAAAAGACAGCAAGCTTCTACTTGACTGTCCACTTTTCTACTCCAAAATGGGTTGGATCCACTCTATGGGCATCCCAAACCCAATCAGACCCTTTTCCTAAGGCTTCTGACCATGGGTAGTAGCCTCTTCTGTAGAACTACCTACTCACTCAAACACCACAACACAACTCTACTTCTACTAGGGATTCCTTAGGTAACACCTTTTTCATTCTCATTCAGCATTACTCCAGTCCCATAACACATCTTTTCTCTCCTTAATCTTTCCAATTGGTATATTTATACCTTATTTACAGCCTCTCATACTCTTACTCTTATTACTAGGAGAGTGTGCTATCTTACGAACTATCTACTTTATGCTAGCAAAGCATAAATATTTTCACCTATACTGAGACACTCTTAAACTATATATCAATTAACTATAAAAATCCTATCGCATTCCTAATTCCCCACTACCTCTAATGCTTATCTGTATGTGTGCGTGTTCTTGAATGTACTGTTGTACATAAAAGTCTGTATAATGTATTGTGTGAAATACAGATAGATATATGTGTGTATATGTACATGTGAGTGTGTTAATTCTCTGGCGATCCCTCATAGGGTCAACACTGGAGCTTGAAGTCAGAGAAAAAGAAAAAAGACAGAGAGACAAGAATAAAATCCTGAAATGGAAAAGAAGGCTCTTAGCAATAAAGACATGTGTAAAATGGAAAGGGGGCTAAAGACTGGTGCTCATAAAGAGTAGTAAGAAAGAAAAAAGAAGAACTGGAGATTGGAGCCAAAGAAGGATAGAAGATAGCCCAGAAAGACTTCCCTTGTAGGTATGTCATTTAATCCCACAGGGAGCCTCGACAAAGCATCTGATACCACGTTCTTAGAACCCTTAATATACTCTCTCTCTCTCTCTCTCTCTCTCTCTCTCTCTCTCTACAGTTCTACAGTATGTCTGCCTAAGTGTACTTGCGTCTGTGTAAATGTGTGGGTGTCTGTGTATTTGTTTACCCTCCTTTTTCCCCCCCAAGGTAAGTCTTTCCTGTCCCGGGATTGGAATGACTCCTTACCCACTCCCTTAAAACCCTCATCATTTCCTTTTCCCTCTCCTTCCCTTCTGCCTGACGAAGCAGCTAGGCTGCGAAAGCTTGTGTGTGTGTGTGTGTGTGTGTGTGTGTGTGTGTGTGTGTGTCTGTGTGTCTGTGTGTTTATTTGTTGCTATCACTGCCTGTGCTTCTTCGCCTGGTAAGTGGACATCATCTATTTTTTACGTAAAGCAAAGAAGTTCCTGTCCCGGGATTGGAATGAGTCCTTACCCACTCCCTTAAAACCCTCATCATTTCCTTTTCCCTCTCCTTCCCTTCTTCTGCCTGACAAAGCAGCTAGGCTGTGATAGCTAGCGTTTGTATGTGTGTGTGTGTGTGTCTGTGTGTTTATTTGTTACTATCACTGCCTGTGCTCCTTCGCCTGGTATATATAAAAGCCAACATCTCATTAACCTACTGTGAAGAAGATGGCTTTCAAGTAAAAACGTTAAAGCCTGGTGGTCAGTATAAACAATTACTTGAGATCCCCAAATTATATTTTGAAACTTTTAAAAACTCCATACTATTGTTAACAGTTCCTTTCCTGTAGTGGTGTAGTTCATTTCATGAGTATTTAAACACCTACTAGCAAAAGCTACTACCCATCTTTCTTTAAGATCCCATGACCCTTGAAAATAATTCAGATACAATTCCATAAGCAGATGAATCTGTTGCTAACTTAAAAGGCATATTCATTCTTGGATGAATTTACTAATGCATCTTTAATTTCCTGAAAAGCTTTTGTAGTTGATTCGTTCCACTCCCGTCTATCATTCTTCCTCAGTAACTGAAGTATTTGAGGGTTGTTCTGAACTTGACCTTGACCAAAACACCTATAAAACCCTATTAGACCAAGGAAACCTTTTAATTGCCTTACTGTTTTCAGTTCTGGACATTCTTTGAAAGCTTTTATCCTTTCAAGATCTGGCCTAATACCATTTACTCCTACGTAATGGCCCAAAAACTTAACCTCTCGACTGGCAAAATGACATTAGTTTAATTTTATGGTAATACCTTTTTCTAAAAATTTTGATAGTGTTGTCTCTAATAACTCACAATGTTCTACCCAAGTGATTGTAATTAACAAAATGTTATCTACATAAATTATCAGTTGGTTCAACAACTCTCACCCCATAGCTAGATCAAGTGCTCTAATAAATGCAGAAACCGATATGTTAAGACTCAAGGGTAATACCGGGTGATCAAAAAGTCAGTATAAATTTGAAAACTTAATAAATCATGAAATAATGTTGATGGAGAGGTAAAAATATACAAATATGGTTGGAATGTTTTGTGTCCCAGCCTCGTCGCCGCTTTTGTGTCTCGTTTCCGTCGTAGGTGTCGGTGGCCGAGTAGGAAGACCGACACAGGAATAAAGGTAGCACGCTGGTGCAGGTATGGAGGGGAGCAGCCAGAAACTAGAAACACTACAGTAAAGTAGAACGAGATATATATTGCACAGAATTTATACAATACTTAACTTTTACATAGCTCAGTACTGCAGAAGGCTGATACATAGTTGAGCTAGAGGCCTGCCTAGTGCCTGTACGATAGCCAAGTCTTCACTGGTGCCTATCTCAGTCCCAAGTGAACGATGTCATTCAGTGGTGGCCACGAGCGGAGTTGTAGCAAAGGGTGCTCGTGGCTGACATCGTAAGAACGCCGCGCCGTGCGTGCATGGCGGCGCACGGCGAAAGTAGGTGGCGCGCACTTTGGACTTGTGCGACACCACACCCCTCTCCCCCAAACCACCATGCCGTCGTGGCGTAAGGCTGAGGGCCACGGTGACGGCACTGGGAGGAGGGCCTGGGCGGGGGCGTTACTGGTGGGACGGTCGTCGTAGCTGAGGCTGGGATCGAGACGCCATCCGCGTCCCGGTATACACCTTGCGATCCGCTGGGAAACCCGCCAAAACTAGCGGAAGGGCGCCCGCCTCCGCCCAGAGGAAGCAGGTCATCTTTTTCTGAGGTGCGTGGCCCAGGCGGCGGGGGCACGCACGGTCCCGGAGTTCCTCTCGGTGACGATGTCATCTGCGGCGCCGACGATTGCGTTGGAGGTGCGGCGACGTCCATAGGGATCTCGTAGTCCGGGGATGAACGATGTGGGTGTGCTCCCTGGTGGTGAACTGGGTCTAGAATCAAGAAACCTGAGACAGGATCACACGGCCTGTGCAGGCGCAATTGGTTTGCGTGGCGCCGCAGCTCCGACCCTGTGGAAGAACGTACAACATACATATTGCGACCGAGCATGCGCTGAATGATGCCTGGCAACCATGTCTTCTTGCTGCCAGCAAACACCCTGTACAGCACTGGCGTAGAAACCTGCAAACGCGTAGCACCATACAAACCGAGTCGGTGCGTGGGAGGCTGCAGCAGGTGAAGGAGAGTGCGGTGACGGTGGCCGTGTAGCAGCTCGGCAGGAGACAGGCCGCCACGTGGCATGCACCGATATGTAGACAGGAAAATTTGAACAGCTTGCTGCCTGGAGTGCTGACCTTTCATCTTTTCCATGTGAGACTTGAATGTTTGAACAAAACGTTCTGCTTCACCATTGGACTGAGGGTGAAAGGTGCGGTGGTGATATGCTGAATGCCATTCACAAGACAAAACTGTTGAAATTCCGCACTAAGAAACTGAGGTCCATTGTCACTGATGATAGTTTCAGGCAAACCTTCGATGCAAAACACTGATGTTAAGGCACTGATTGTACTAGACGCCGTCGTTGAGTTCATGGCAATCACAAAAGGAAACTTGCTGAAAGCGTCTACAACGATTAACCAGCGCGTATTCCAGAAAGGTCCAGCAAAGTCAATGTGTAAACGTTGCCATGGTCCCTTGGGGCGTGGCCAGTCTGAGAAATGTTGCAGAGGAGCCACCTGATGCTCCGCACAAACAGTACAATGTGACGTCATGTTCTCTATCTGAGCGTCCATACCAACCCAGGTACAATGACGTCTGGCCAGTTGATTTGTCCTAACAATACCCCAATGTCCTTGATGCAGGAGGCGTAACACTTCACGTTGCAGGGAATGAGGAACAATCACTCTTGATTGGTCATTGTCCGTATGTAACAACAGAACACCCTGACTTAAAGACAATGCATGACGTTGTGCAAAATAACGTCGAACCAGAGGCCGATCAATGTCTTTGGCTCTGGCCGGCCACCCATAGTGAACAAAACGTGCTACCACACTTAGGTCTGCAACCGAAGCTGTTTCCTGTGCAACCCGATGGGAGTTCAAAGGAAAGTCTGCAACAGGGGCAGCATCTCTGGAGTCTATCTGACAACATGCCATTTCCGAAGAATCAAATGACACATCCTGGCCAACCGGAAGTCAGGAAAGTGTGTCCGTGTTGGCGTGTTTAGTGGTAGGTCGGTACAAAATGTCATACTGATAATTAGACAGTATTAAAGACCATCTCTGAAGCTTTTGTGCCGTTCGTGGAGGAATTGGCTTTGTGGGTGAGAACAACGACGTGAGAGGCTTGTGGTCTGTCAACAAATAGAACTTTCTGCCATAGAGATAATGATGAAACTTTGTGATGCCGGAAATGATTGCTAAGGCCTCCTTTTCTATCTGACTGTAATTCTGTTGGGTTGGCAGCAGTAACTTAGATGCAAAGGCAATAGGTCGATCGTGAGATCCAATACGATGCGACAAAACTGCACCCACACCGTATGACGAGGCATCAACTGCTAACACGACAGGCTTCTGTGGGTCAAAGGGAATCAAACATGCATCACTGAGTAGTGCAGACTTTAGTTTGTCAAAGGCAACCTGACAATCTTTAGACCATACCAAAGGAACATTCTTCCTACGTAAGTGATGCAGTGGAGCTGCAATCTGAGAGGCATTGGGAATAAATCTGAAATAATAGTTAAGCTTTCCCATTACTGCTTGCAATTCATGCACATTCTTAGGAGGAGGCAAGTCTTTGATTGCTCGAAGATGTGAGTGTAAGGGATGGATTGCTTGGGCATTAATCACGTGGCCTAGGTGCTCTATTTCAGTCTGAAAAAACGAACACTTTGCTTTATTACAACATAGACCTGCTGAAGTCAAAACTTTGAAAAGGCACTCCAGGTTTACTAAATGTTCTTCAACTGTACATCCGGATACCACAATATCGTCTAAATAGTTTGAACAGTACGGTACAGAAACTGTGAGCTGTTCCAAAAAGCGCTGAAAAATAATGGGGGCGGAAGAACTGCCAAATGGTAGGCGCTGAAATTGAAAAAGGCCCATGGGAGTATTAATGACGAAAAATTTTTTTTGACTCGTCATCAAGCGGAATTTGTAAGTATGCCTCTGCTAAATCAATCTTAGAAAAGAAGCGAGACTGTCCTAATTTGTCCATTAGTTCGTCAGGTCTGGGCAGGGGATAAGTGTCTACAATTGTTTGACTGTTCACTGTTGATTTGAAGTCTGCACAGAGACAAAGTTTTCCTGACGGCTTGGGTATAATTACTAAAGGCGAGGCCCACTGACTCGCAGAAACAGGAGAAATCACCGCACTATCTTGCCAACGTTTAAGTTCGTCTGCAACTTTATCCCGCATTGCGATAGGCACTGGTCGAGCTTTACAAAATTTTGGAACTGCAGATTCTTTTAAAGTTACATGTGCCACAAAGTCTTTCGCACAACCTAGTTCCAGCGAAAACAAGTCACTGTATTTTTCACACAATGCATTAATTTTGTCCTGAGGCACTACTGACGAAATTTGAAGCACATCTCTTTGAATTGATAAACCAAACAAGTCAAATGCATCTAGTCCAAAAATGTTCTGTGTAGATTTGGCCTGAAGAACTACAAATGCAACTGGTTTTGTTACACCTTGAAAAGAGGTACTCAGGCTACACATTCCTAGCACGGGAATATGCTGTCCTGTGTACGCTGTTAACACTTGCTGTGACGGCGACAATTTTGGCGAACCCAGAAGTTCATAAGTATCTTTATTTATTAATGTGACAGCGGAACCAGTATCAAGCTGAAATTGCACAGTCTTTTTGTCTATGTAAAGAGGCACAAACAGTTTTTGCGTACGGCGCTCGACAGGTGCGCGAATGTGGGCAACGTCTAATACAGCTTGTTTGCGGCGCTTGCGCATGCGCGGGCTGCGTGCGGTAGGAAGCGGCGCAGAGTCGGCACATAGATTAATATCACTGTCACTAGATGGCACTACCGCCGCTTGCGAAGCTAGTACAGATGCACTAACTACTGCACTAAACTCTTAAGTAGCTACATCAACGCTACTGTCACTATCTACACAGTACTGGGCACTATTACAATGAGAAGTTGCAGAAGGCACTAGGTTCACTACAGGATTGCACTGTACATTGTTACTTTGCTTGTCCCGAACCCTTTTCCATTGCACATTTTTACGCGCTTGTCGGCGCTTGATACGTAGTGCACTATATAGTTTTGCCGTAGGCGCAGGACTGGTTTCTTGCAATTGGGAACCAAGCAAAGCACTGTTCAAGTTTACAGCGTGTATGACATTTACAGAATTAACTGTTCTCGCACTCTGCGAAGCACTGTTCCTAAAGGCACTGTTCTTTGAGTTTACATTCTGCATACACACTATCTGTACATGTCCTGTTTTTCCACATTGATAACAGGTCACGTTGCGATTAGGGCATTGTGCACGCTTATGGCGAGACATGCACTGAGGGCAAAACTTACGAACATTTATCTGAAATGGGCATTGGCGCCCATTATTCAAATTACTGTTTCCAACACGACGGGGCGACCTTTGTGTCACACTTTTACACTGGCTACTGTTCACTGACTGTTCAGCACGGCCGGTACAAAAATAAGAATCACTAGGGCTACACTGAGAACTACGGCTAGGAAAGCGTCCGTTACGGCGCACTGGATTAACACTGTGGCTTTGCATTTCTACATCTGCTAAGTCAAAGGTATCATGCGCTTCAATAAGCTGCAGTACACTGTCTAATGAGGGGTCAGACTGTTTTAAAATTGCTGCCCTAATTCTGGGGTCCTGAATGTTCTGCGTAATCGCATCTCTCAACATCACGTCACTATAAGAAAGTCCACAAGAGCAAGTAAATTTACATTTGCGGGTTAAGCCATTCAACTCAGTAATCCACTCTTGGTGTGACTGTTGCGGTAATTTTTTAAGTCTGAAAAATCAATACCGTGCAGCAGCTACTTGAACTTTTCTCTCATAATGAGCATTCAGTGCATCTACAATTTGATCAAATTCTAGATCACGAGGTGATGCGTGGGGGAAAAGTTTCTTCAGTAACACAAAAGTTGGAGTTCCTACAGTTGATAAAAAAAAGTTCTTCACTCTCTGACCTGTAATTTGATGAGCCGCCACGAGTTCTTGAAACTGCGCGAAATAGTCGCTCCATTCTTCCTCACGTTCGTTGTACTGGCGAAACGTAGGAAGCGTTACGGCGGCAGGTGTGGGCTGCTGAAGCGGCGGCTGTTGTTGTTGGTTAGCTGCCTGCGCCGTTAGCTGGGACACCGCTTGCAGTAGTTGCGTGATTTGCGCCGTCTGTAACTGAATAATATCCATTAAGTTTGGGTTCGGGGTAGTGGCCATGCTGACCGATTAGGCACCATGCATACTAGTAACTTATAACAAAACACAAATGCAATATGAAAGAAGGGCTCGCTCTGCAACAAAAAAGTCCACAAAACACGTAACTGAAAACGTTCTCCCAAAAATCTTATAATAAGGGTGGGTGGGCGGGGGCAATTTCTGAATGCTCTGACTGCTGCTGTCTGGCTGCTGCAAGCGGGCTGGTCCAAGGTTCGTCTATCACTCCTCGTCGCCACTTTTGTGTCCCAGCCTCGTCACCGCTTTTGTGTCTCGTTTCCGTCGTAGGTGTCGGTGGCCGAGTAGGAAGACCGACACAGGAATAAAGGTAGCACGCTGGTGCAGGTACGGAGGGGAGCAGCCAGAAACTAGAAACACTAGAGTAAATTAGATTGAGATATATATTGCACAGAATTCATACAATACTTAACTTTTACATAGCTCAGTACTGCAGAAGGCTGATACATAGTTGACTAGAGGCCTGCCTAGTGCCTGTACGATAGCCAAGTCTTCACTGGTGCCTATCTGAATACGAAGGTCTTAACTGGTTCCTATCTCAGTCCCAAGTGAACTATGTCGTTCAGTGGTGGCCACGAGCGGAGTTGTAGCAGAGGGCGCTCGTGGCTGACGTCGTGCGTGCATGGCGGCGCGTGGCGAAAGTAGGTGGCGCGCACTTTGGACTTGTGCGACACCACAGAATGACATGGGGTTTTATAAGAACAAAAAAAAATTGTTCAAAACATGTCTGACAGATGGCATTTCATCTGATCAGAAAAGCAATAAATAGCATAACAAATTAAGACAAAGCAAAGATGATGTTCTTTACAGGAAATGCTCAATATGTTCACCATAATTCCTCAACAATAGCTTTAGTTGAGGAATAATGTTGTGAACAGCACTGTAAAGCATGTCTGGAGTTATGGTGAGTCACTATCAGTTCCGATTTCGAAGATTCACTTGAATGCTAGTCTTGTTTAAACAACTGTATTACAGCACCAGTGCATACACTGTTACCGAAACATTCAATACCACATTAATCGAGGGTAAAACCTATGACCTAGAAGGATTTTAGTAGTGATAGCTTGTCAGCTGCTGCAACTCTTATTAATGTTTTTACTCTGTCATTTTATTTTAACTTTGTTTTTTATTGGTTCTAATAAAACCCAGTGTCATTCCAACCATGTGTGTCAATTTTTACCTCTCTACCTACAATATTCTATGATTTATTAAGTTTTCAAATTTATTCTGACTTTTTGATCACCCGGTACTTTATATTGATATGCTTTTCCTTCGAATAGGAAATCTGTGTACTTCCTCGAATCTGGATGTATTTCAACTTGGTGATATCCTGATGTAAGATCCACTGAGCTGAAATACTGTGCTGTCTCAGATTTTACTAACAAATTGTCCATCCTAACAAGTCTGTCTCATTCAGTTTCAATATGTTTGTTTAAGGTCTTTGCGTCTAATACAATTCTAATACTACTGCAGGGCTTTCTGACCAAAACTAAGAGGTTGTTGAATACACTGTTGCTACAGTCTATTATCCCATTCTCTAACATTTTGTAGATCTCTTCCTGTATCTGCTTTCGTATGCAATTTGGTATTGTATAGGGTTTGAAATAGAATACTTTATTATCTACAATCTGGTTCAAATGCCTTGGTGTAAACTAAATCAGTTGAATAATATTCTGCATCTAACTCTTCTGGAATCGTACACACTGAAACTTCGATTCTGGTGGAATATGCTGTTGTCATACTGTTTTTGCTGGTTTCAAAAGTTACTTTGAAAAATATATCTTTGACTTTACCCTCAATTACATGTTGTTTAAAGTTAATACCAACTTCAAACTTATTCAACCAATCCTTACCCATTAATACGTCTGTGGTTATTTTTTGGACTGTAAGTAAGGTCTGCATAAACGTCACCTCACGAATTTTTGTAGGTAATATAGTCTCTTTCCTTACAGGCTGATGTTTTACTTCCATTGGACAAGCTATCAAACAAAGTTTGAGATATAATTGAAACATCACTACCAGAATCAATTAATAAAACTACAGGTATGTTATAAATATAAGCTTTCACTATTGGTTTATAGATTTTTTCTTCATAATTTTCTTTTTCCTGCAGTAACCATTCTTTAGTTGGTATTGTATGTAAAAGATTTACTTTTTTAGAAGATTTCCAAGCCAAGTATGACAATCCTTTTTCCAAATTGGTGTGATATCTTCTAGTGAATAATTACGACCTTGATAGTTAAGGCTTTCAGGTCCTACTACATTGAACTGCATAGTACTTTTTCTTGCATCTATATTGTCTGAGTAGGGTACAAGTAAATATTATTTAGTGGATCCTTATTCAATAAAGTACATCTTGGAACCGGAGACTCCTTCAAAGATGACTTTAGTTTACCTTAATTGGGGATTTTTCTCTCACATTTTGATTATACTCATAACCTTCAGTTTGAGTTGACATAGGAATTACACTAGGATCTTTACCACTACTACTAGATTTGTTAGAAACACTGATTTTTATTAAAGCCTTTACTATTTTTGAAATACTATTTGTTATTCTTTTGCATTTCCTATTTCCTATGTACCTTGTGCAAATACACTCCCTTAGTATTATCTTTACTGGTTGTACCTTGATTTTTACTACTATCATTTCTAATTATATTTAGGGCATCTACCCCTTCTGCAGCTCTTAATAATTCTAGAACCATTTTCCATCCTTTGAACTTTTTTTTGTGCATAGAAAAGAACATGTCTTACTAAAACATCTATAGGTTTATCCAAAAACTTGGTTTATGTCAGATACAATTGTAGATATTGTTTAATACTATCTGCTTGTTTCAAATAGTAAGGCAGATCTGACAATTCTACCATCAACTTTTCTTGTGTATTATTAGACCAAAACTGCTTCTTAAACTTAACTTTAAAATCTTCCCATGAAGTGAACTCATCTGCATGAGTACTACCCCAATGTGATACCTCAGCTAATAAATAGTCTAGTGTAAAGTCCATTTTTCTTTGATCGTCCCACTTACTAGGAAACAATCTTAAGAATACCCTTAGGAAGTGGTTATGGTGTACATCTCCATCGGGTTTAAATTTAGGAAATTGTTTGGTAATATTTATTCCTGAAACCATTGTTATATCATTGCCACTAGTTATTATTCGGATGTTATTTGCTTGATCTTCCAGTTTACTTCTCATTTCAGATTTAGTCTCTTCTATTTCTTGCCACAATGGATTGAACTGGCTATCTGTAACTTCTGTTTCATAATTTTGGTTATCATACAAGGTATGTCCAGAAAGTAAGTTCCGTTTGGTTTTATAAAACAAACGTGTACAGATACAGAAAAAATATTTATTGTACAAAAATCTACAACTGTTAAACTACTTTTCTACATAGCTGCCAAAATTTTGTAGGCACTTGTCACAGCGTGGCACAAGTTTCTGTATGCCTTCTTCATAGAAGGTTGCCGCCTGTGTATTCAGCCATGTGGTAGCATGTTCTTTCAGCTTGTCATCATCATTGAAATGTTGACCACCAAGGACAGATTTTTAGGTGTAAGAAGAGGTGAAAGTGGCTAGGAGCAAGGCCCGGTCTGTACGGATGATATCAAACACATCCCAGAGAAATTCCCGTAAGAGTTGTTTGGTCACATTCGCCACATGAGGTCGGCACTACCGTGAAAACAAACACCACCTTTTGATGGAAATCTTCTTATTACACCTAAAATTTATCCTGTCAACACTTCAACGAGGACGAGCTGAAAGAACACGTGGCTGAATACACAGGCGGCAACCTTCTATGAAGAAGGCGTGCAGAGACTTGTGGCACGCTATGACAAGTGCCTACAAAATTTCGGTAGCTATGTGGAAATGTAGTTTAACAGTGTAGATTTTTTACAATAAATATTTTTTCTGTATCTGTACACGTTTGTTTTATATAACTAAACGGAACTTACCTTCTGGACGTACCTCGTACATGGAATTTTCTGTCTTATCCCTGAGCCATTTATCTAAAATTTCCCCTATTTTGTGTTCCCAGTTACATCATTTATCAGTAAGCAGAGTTAAATTTTGACCCTGTTCAAATTTATCAACTCTACCTAAAGTTTCAGTAAGAGTGTCATTTACTGCATTTAGTTGACTTTGAAAGTTGACAGCCGAAGTTTCTAATTTCAAGTTAGTTGTGGCTAATCCCTCACTAACAGATTTTACTTGATTTAATATAGTTTTTTTTCCCTTGTCTTCTAACTTATTTGAAACTGGCTTTAATATTGTTTGCTTATTAACTGTATAATTTTGTTCCAAAACCTGATCTACAATCTTTTTCACCTGCTCTTTACGTGCAAAATTCTGTACCCAATTACTAATCTTGTCTTCAAATAAAGCAAACCTCACATGAGTTTGCAATTGATTTCTAAAA
Source organism: Locusta migratoria (assembly GCA_026315105.1). Taxonomy (NCBI): domain Eukaryota; kingdom Metazoa; phylum Arthropoda; class Insecta; order Orthoptera; family Acrididae; genus Locusta; species Locusta migratoria. The sequence continues at coordinate 136,915,602 of CM048745.1, forward strand.
CTTGCCAACCTTTTATCAATGTTGTCAGACAATAATTTTAATTCTTTATCTGTATTCACCACCCTTTCTTCACTTTTCTTTCCCATTTTTTTTCTATTCCTTCTAATTTAGATTCGGTTTCTTTCCCCATTTTTTCTACTCTTTCTAATGTAGATTAATTTTTCTTTCCCCATTTTTTCTATTACTTCTAATCTAGATTCTAATCTTTGCATGAACATTTCTAGAGAGAGTTTTTTCTCTGCCTGAGCCATTCTTCAGGTTTTGGGCATTTCTTCCTATTTTAACAAAACACACCACCACTTAAAACACAAAACAGTTATGTTCAGGTACTCTCACCACAGTACTGCATGACGAGCTGCAATGGGAAGCTGGCATAGCGACATGCCGAACTCCGTGGTGCTGGTACTGAAACTTTAGATCAGGTACACTGCTGTAATCAGCCAGCCGGAACACCTGTGATGTTTGTACAGCTTGGCTCTTCTCTCAAGGTAATCTTTTTATGCAGTAACACCAGAAAGTACTTGTGCTACTGGCTTAATCGGTATTCACCTTGTGGTTATGTTGTGTTGATTGGTTGCTATGGCAACTAACCAGAGCAACTTTTTTTATTGTTAAAATTTTGAATTTATTCTTTTTTTAACCACTTTTCTGTGGATTAACTTATTATCTCTCTCTTCTTTTTTGAGAGCTGCTCATATGGTCGCCACCTTTACTTGTTGTGTTACCTCTGCAGAACTTGAAATTCTACAGGACCCGTGTATGGTAAATTGGTATAGCCCTGTCACTACAAGAACTCTTTATTTTGTTGTAATTTAAGTAAAATTTAGTCTTATGACTTGATTCTTCAGTACAATTAAGATGACACAATGAAAGGCCCAGCTACTTTGTTACTCATGTGTTTTCTTCTTTGTATAAACATACTTGAACTCGTAATAATTCCGGAGAATGCTTTTTGGACAGATCAGAGAGAATAATTATAATGAGCACTTACTGCCCAGTAACTTTACAGGCGATTTATAGAAGAATACACTCATTTATTCTTCTAAGGAATACATTATGGACTCCAACTTGAGACAAACCAACTCGTCTTACAACAGACTCCAACAATACTCATCTAACAAAATCACATCAACTCACCAAACAAAAGAAACAAGGTTCATAGAGCATGCAAGTTACATACTTATTCCTTGCCCTTTAAGTTCATTTACATTCAAATTCACTTTACACGTCCGTCCACATCAAACCTACCAATAAACAACAGTACCTGCATTATGACAGCTGCCATCCATTCCACATCAAACATTCCCTTCCCTACAGCTTAGGTCTTCATGGCAAACGAGTCTGCTCCAGTCCTGAATCCCTGAACCAATACACCAATAACGTGATAACAGCCTTCACATCCTGTAGCTATCCTCCTGATCTGGTACAGAAGTAAATTGCCAGAGCCACTTCCTCATCCCCCCAAATTCAAAACCTTCAACAGAACCCCAGAAGAGCCCCTCTTGTCACCAGATACTTTCTGGGACTGGAGCGGACTCTGAATGTGGCTCTCCAGCAGGGATACGACTTCCTTAAATCCTGCCCCGAAATGAGATCCACCCTTCATGACATCCTCCCCACTCCACCGAGAGTGTCTTTCTGCCGCCCACCTAACCTCTGTAACCTCCTAGTCCATTCCTATGAAATCCCCAAACCACCTTCCCTAACTTCTGGCTCCTACCCTTGTAACCACCCCCGTTGTAAAACCTGCCCTATGCACCCTTCCACCACCACTTACTCCAGTCCCGTAACCCGGAGGGTGTATACGATCAAGGGCAGAGCCACTTGCGACAGCACTCACATGATATACCCACTGACATGCCTGCACTGTGAAGCATTCTATGTGGGAATGACCAGCAACAAACTGTCCATTCGCATGAATGGTCACAGGCAGACAGCGTTTGTTGGTAATGAGGATCACCCTGTGGTTAAACGCGCCTTGGGGCACGGCCAGCACATCTTGGCACAGTGTTACACCATCCGGGTTATCTGGATACTTCCCACCAACACCAATCCTTCAGACCTCCGGAGATGGGAACTAGCCCTTCAGCATATTCTCTCTTCCCATTGCCCACCTGGTCTCAACCTCCGCTAGATTCAAATTCCCACCCACCATCTTAACAACTTTGCCTCAGTTCTCTGGATAGAGCCTCTGCCTCAAGTGGTATCTCTGTCTAACTTCTTTGCTTTCTACAGTATGTCTGCCTAGGTGTACTTGGGTCTGTGTAAATCTGTGGGTGTATGTGTATTTGTTTACCCTCCTTTTTTCCCCCAAAGGTAAGTCTTCCCTGTCACGGGATTGGAAAGACTCCTTACCCACTCCCTTAAAACCCTCATCATTTCCTTTTCCCTCTCCTTTCCTTCTGCCTGACGAAGCAGCTAGGCTGTGAAAGCTAGTGTTTGTGTGTGTATGTGTGTGTGTGTGTGTGTGTGTGTGTGTGTGTATGTTTATTTGTTACTATCACTGCCTGTTCTCCGTCGACTGGTAAGTAGACTTCATCTGTTCTTTTACATATATTGTTCCTATTATGAATTTTTTCCTCTCTCTCTCTCTCTCTCTCTCTCTCTCTCTCTCTCTCTCTCTCTCTCTCTCTCTCTCTCTATATATATATATATATATATATATATATATATATATATTAAGACGAAAAATTCCTAGCAGGAAAAATAAAATATAAAAAATAGACGAAGATTACTCACCAGGCGAAGGAGCACAGGTGTGACAGGCGTGACAGGCGTCTGCCTAGGTGTACTTGTGTCTGTGTGAATGTGTGGGCATGTGTGCATTTGTTTATCCTCCATTTTTTCCCCCAAGGTAAGTCTTTCCTCTCCCGGGATTGGAATGGCTCCTTACCCCCTTCCTTAAAACCCTCATCATTTCCTTTTCCCTCTCCTTCCCTACTGCCTGAAGACGCAACTGGGTTGTGAAAGCTTGCGATTGTGTGTGTGTGTGTGTATTCATTTATTTGTGATGCTGTCACACCTGTGCTCCTTCGCCTGGTGAGTAATCTTCGTCTGTTTTTTATATTATATATATATATATATATATATATATATATATATATATATAAAATCCCCTTTTTTCTACAGTGTGTCTGCCTAGGTGTACTTGTGTCTGTGTGAATGTGTGGGCATGTGTGCATTTGTTTACCCTCCATTTTTTCCCCCAAGGTAAGTCTTTCCTCTCCCGGGATTGGAATGGCTCCTTACCCCCTTCCTTAAAACCCTCATCATTTCCTTTTCCCTCTCCTTCCCTACTGCCTGAAGACGCAACTGGGTTACGAAAGCTTGCGATTGTGTGTGTGTGTGTGTGTATTCATTTATTTATTTGTGATGCTGTCACACCTGTGCTCCTTCGCCTGGTGAGTAATCTTCGTCTATTTTATATATATATATATATATAGTTACTTAACACAAAATAAAATAAAATAAAAAAAATAAATAAAATTATCTAGCCTAATCCTCCCTAAAAGTAATGTGTCCGTCTATGTGTGTGTGTGTGTGTGTGTGTGTGTGTGTGTGTGTGTATGTGTATTGTTACATTTTGTGTAATTTATGTATAGGTGTTTATGTCTTGACTTACCACAGTTGGTAACCCTGGCTGTCAAAGTATGTATGTTTGTGTATTGTGTATGAGTGTCATTATGTGAAGTTCACGTCAGCCTCGGATTTACTAGAAACAGCTTGATTTCCGAGATACAGATGGTTTCAATATGATGCGCATATGTCTATATATGTACATCAGTGTAAATTAACTATCTTGATAAGATTCTGAGAAGGCCGGACACGATGCCGTTTTGCGTTATGGAAAGAGGGAAGATAGCATGGTACCTTACATGAAGAAATAAGAAAGGAAAAAAAAAAAAGAAAAAAAAAAAGGTGGGACATCCCACTCCCCCAAGGGACCTGAGAGTCTTCATCTTACTCACCATGTTGTCGGAAGATTTTGGTGAGCTGATGTTCGCTGACGTCCTGCACCAACGGCGATCTATGGTTTTCAGATTCGGAACTCCCCTGAAAGGTAGCTCCAAATACACCCTATTGTCAAATCCTCCTAGCCTCCTAGCCTACTCCTAGTGATGTGTGTTTGTGCAGTGTAAATGTGTCTGTAATTGTGTGAGTGTATCTGTATGTGTGTGTATATGTGTAATTAACCCACCCATAATACAAAATATATAAACCTTCCCCCTAATATTTGATTAAAAAAATTATCCCCTATAAAACTTACATACTACATTAAAACAATGCAATCTGTAGTATTGGGATAACATGTCTAGTGCTCATCCACAATTATCTCAAATTGTCGAGACACTACAGATTATTCCATAACTACAAGTAACAAGTTCTTTTTGAACTGCACTTGTATACAAAAGGTAAGTCATATTTTCTTTTCTCTTCTGTTATAAGACATATAATTACAAAACAGAATACACACAATAAAATCATATGAAAGTACAAAAAATATAAAACTTACAACTACTTGGTCATTACTTTTCAGTTCTGATTGTTGTCATATCGGTGTATGTACCACTGAAGCGAGTACTCAAATGAGTGTCATATTTTGTTCAATACAAATGTAATCATTAATGGTTCAGCTTAACAGCTTAAATATCCAGAAATCATATAAGGTTTTCCAATAAACTTAAGCTTATGAATAATAGTACTTCGGGTTAGTAATATTCATAACTTTATTATATTAGAAAATGTATGACTTACCCACAGGGCAGGCTCATCGACAGACAAAAATAAAATCACACACAAACACACATACAAGCTTTCTCAATCCTTGGTCACTTCTTCAGGAAAAGAGGAAGAAAGGAGAGGAGAAAGGGAAGGATATGGGTTGTAAGGAAGTGGGAAAGGAGTCGTTCCAATCCCAGAAGTGGAAGGACTTACCTTAGGGGACAAAAAAGAAGGTAAACAAATACACACACATACACACATATCCAAATGCAAACACACCTAGACAGACATTTGTAAAAAACAAAGAAGTTGGACAGAGATACCACTTGAGGCAGAGGCTCTGTCCACAGAACCGAGGCAAAGATGCTAAAGATGGTGGGAGGGAATTTGAATTTAGCGGACGTTGAGACAAGGTGGGCAATGGGAGGAGAGAATAAGCTGAAGGGCAAGTTCCCATCTTCGGAGTTCTGAAAGGTTGGTGTCGGTGGGAAGTATCCAGATAAGCCGGATGGTGTAACACTGCGCCAAGATGTGCTGGCCGAGCATCAAGGCCTTTTTTAGCCACAGGGTGATCTTCATTACCAACAAACACTGTCTGCCTGTGACTGTTTTCCTCTTTTTTCTGAAGAAGCTGCCAGTGGTGGTGAAAGCTTGTATATATATATATATATATATATATATATATATGCACAGGTGTAACAGCGTCACAAATAAATAAATGAATACACACACACACACACACACAAACGCAAGCCGTCGCAACCCAGTTGCTTCTTCAGGCAGAAGGGAAGGAGAGGGAAAAGGAAATGATGAGGGTTTTAAGGAAGGGGGTAAGGAGCCATTCCAATTCCGGGACAGGAAAGACTTACCTTGGGGGGGAAAAAGGAGGGTACACAAACACACACACCCACACATTTACAAAGATGCAAGTACACCTCGGCAGACATACTGTAGAAAGCAAAGAAGTTAGACAGAGATACCCCTTGAGGCAGAGGCTCTGTCCAGAGAACTGAGGCAAAGATGTTAAGATAGTGGGTGGGAATACGAATTTAGTGGAGGTTGAGACCAGGTGGGCAGCGGGAATTAAGAATATGCTGAAGGGCTAGTTCCTATCTCCGGAGTTCTGAAGGATTGGTGTTGGTGGGAAGCATCCAGATAACCCGGATGGTGTAACACTGTGCCAAGATGTGCTGGCCATGCCCCAAGGCGTGTTTAGCCACAGGGCGATCCTCATTACCAACAAACACTGTCTGCCTGCAACCATTCATGCGAATGGACAGTTTGTTGCTGGTCATTTCCACATAGAACGCTTCACAGTGCAGGCATGTCAGTTGGTAAATCACGTGGGTGCTGTCACAAGTAGCTCTGCCCTTGATCATGTACATCCTCTGGGTTACGGGACTGGAGTAAGTGGTGGTGGAAGGGTGCATAGGACAGGTTTTACAACGGGGCCACTTACAAGGGTAGAAGCCAGAAGTTAGGGAAGGTGGTTTGGGGATTTCATAGGGATGGACTGGGAGGTTACTGAGGTTAGGTGGGTGGCGGAAAGAACTCTCGGTGGAGTGAGGAGGATGTCATGATGGGTGGATCTCATTTCGGGGTAGCATTTCGGAAGATGTCATCAATGAATCTGTACTAAACTTTTGATTGACAGGCTTGGGTATCCAGGAAGGCTTCCTCTAAGCATCCCATGAATAAGTTTGCGTATGAGGGGGCCATCCTGGTTCCCATGGCTGTTCCCTTTAGTTGTTGGTATGTCTGGACCTCAAAAGTGAAGAAGTTGTGGGTTAGGATGAAGCTGGCTGGGTATTAAGGAAAGAGGGTTTAGGTAGGGAAGTGGGTGGTCGGCGTGTGCTGCAATTGCCTCCAGGGCAGCTCGTACCAATTTCACCTGCAGCAGCCCCATTCCATCAATTTGGAATCGACATTTTACGGACGTTCCTGATGTTCCTGTTGTTGAAGGATAATAGTCTGTACTACCTCACACACTACGCTGTGACCAAAGCTGTTCCGACTGCAGAAGTTCCAAAAATCACAAAATTACTTGTAGAAGACATTATTTTGAAGCATAGAGCACCACATGTGATGATATCTGATTGTGGCAAAGTATTCCAGTCAAAACTAGTATCAGAGGTAACGTCATGTTGCGACATTGTCCACAGAATGACAATTGCATACCATCCTCAGACAAATAGTCTTACAGAACATTCTAACAAGACGTTAGCAGGTATGCTGTCTACGTACGTCAATATTGAGGGAAGGATTGAGTGATGTGTTCAGTTGACAACCCTGCCTTCGAAGTCAAGCCTGCTTCCATTTCATTGTGACAATACAGTGAGGATAGTTTAAAACTTGGCACAGACATACCTTGAGCTGTGACAGGCACATAAATGACACTCATACAAATAAAATTTAAGTTTTCGGCCATTAGCCTTTGTAAGAAAAGACATCACTCACACAATCACATTTCAGAGACATACAACTGGCATCTCTGGCCACAGCACACCAAATCATGCTCTGTAGTGGGGCATATGTGGAAAGAGGATGTGAGGGGGTTGGGCTGGGAAGTTCGCAAAGCAGTGGAGAGGATGGATAAAGCATGACCTTATGGAGCATATAAGAAATAAATAGGTGGAAAGAGATGTAGCTTAGCTATGGAATGGGGAGCTGGGGGATGGAAGCAAAAAAGAAAGAGCACGCACACACACACACACACACACACACACACACACACAGAGAGAGAGAGAGAGAGAGAGAGAGAGAGAGAGAGAGAGAGCACAGAATGGGAGACATGTAGGAGTAGAGTAGGAACTGTTGGGTGTGGGAAAACAGGTTATTTGTAAGTTGAGCCCTGGATAATTTTGGAATCGGAGAATCTCAGTAAGGATAATTTTCACCTGTGTAGTTCAGAAAAAGGGGGGGGGGGGGTGGTAGAGGTGGAGGATCCAGATGGCCTGCAGTGTGAAGCAGCCACTGAAATCTGGCATATGATCATCTGCACACATGAATAATGATAGCATCAATGGATTATACTGCATGTTAGTAGATATATAATACTTTGAGAGTGACAGCTTTTCTGCTGACTTCTGCAATCGTTTGATGCTAAATGCTCTGCTATGGCTACAAAAGTTAAACCAAAAATATAAACAAAGGTATGTGGTTAAATATAAATTTTATTGAAGCAAGGGAAAAATGAAAGTTCTTTTATACTGTAAAGTTGAATAAAAGAGAAAATACCAAGGTAAAGGAGAATTTCAAATTTTATTATGAATACTATAATGACTTCAAGAGCAAGATGCTGGGAATAAGCATCAGATATGACTCAACACTTCTGCCGATGTCTTGGCTGTGATAAATACAGTGTACTCCCAATAATTCGTAGGCGGATAATTTGCGTTGCAGCTAATTCACGACTGTCAACAGTCACGTGACTTCAATTTCCTGTTTCCACTACAACGTAGCGCTGGCATCACATCACGTGACACTGCTACTTTCTTTTTGGCGTCCATAGGTTCGTTCCAGCAGCTGCCAGATTGCTTGACGCGCATGCGCAACGCTGAAATTTTGTTCCAGCAGTGCCTTTTCCCGCTTGCGGCTACTTCGAGTGTGGCTGTTTGGTGTTCCAGCAGTTGCCGCAAGCAGCCACACGCTACCCGAAAAAATATTTCTAGCACGGTCAATCTGCCAATTTGCACATGCGCAGAAAGGTCTAAGTTAGAGGGGGGGGGGGGGGGATAGCCATCACGTGATATGTGTGTGTTTGTTACTTTGTAGCGTGTTATTTTGATGTCGCTGCAATCCCACTTGAGATCAGATATTTCTCTTTTACACTTCTTCGTTGTTAAGAAAGAAAGTATTTTAATTATTCCTTTAAACACACCTTTGCCTGCAACCAGAAACAGTCCAAAAAGCGTTCCAGCAGTGCAAGTTTCAAACAAGGGTTTTTACGTCATAGTAGCTGTGCATGCGCAGCAACGCCTGTTTCTTAGCGCTTGAAAGTAGCCGTCTGGCAGCTGCTGGAATGAACCTCATGATACATTAACTTACGAATTTGGATATTTTTTCATGCACATTGATAACTTATTGAACAATAATTGAAATTTAATATTTTATCGAGTTGACACATGACCCTTAATATTAACTACCGGTAATGGTAAAAAAAATTTTTTTTTTTCTCCAACAACGTTTTGTTTTTCACAATGTTACGACGTTTGATATTGAACCTAGCTACTCGGATTTATGAGTTGGCAGCACTGGATGGACGTATTTGATTTGATTTTTTCAGGGAAGCCAAAACTGTCTTGGTCTAACCCGCCACTGCCCGCACCGAAACTAAGTTTATTGTGCGGTATCGCTCCCTGTATGTCTAGTAAAGCCAACCAATGCCCTTGAACAGTGCAAGGAGTCCCTTTACCAGTTCTTTATTACACACAATTTCTCCGGGTCTGCTTGTCCCAAATGTTCTGTGCCTTTTACTCTCCAATGCAATGCATTCAAAGATCAGATGTGATGCTGTTTCATCACCCTCAACACAGAGCCTACATTTAGGGTCCTCTTCTGTTATTCCCATTGTATGTAGGTGTTTTTTGAAATTCCCATGGCCTGTCAGCAATCCAGCCATGAGTCTAATCTCTCTCCTGTTCAGACCCAGGATTGCACAGCTTGGATGGTCGTATACTTACGCTGTACTGTATTTTAAATTGTTGAGAGAAGTTTTACACTACTAAATCTTTCTTCTGATTGTGTCAGTGAATAATACAGTACAAGTGGTCATAATATACTTACACTGTACTGTATTTTTTATTGTTGAGAGAAGTTTTACACAACTAAATTTTTCTTTTGATTGCGCCAGTGAATAATACAGTACGAGTGGTCGTAATATAAAATATAAGAAGTTGACTGTTACTGAAAAACTAAAAATTGTGAATATTTCTGCCCAGTTAGAAATGTTAGTGATTCCTACAAGCACAAAATACACAGACTTCTGCCAAGCAGAAAACAATCCTTCATCTGTTTTCAAATATCGTCATGTTGGTTACATTTTAAAAGTAGCACTTCTGGGTACTTGTTCATTACATACCTTGCCTTAAAATGTGTGTTTTGGAAATATCTCTAATGCTATGTTCCATTTACCCTCCAAACGTTCTTAGTATGGAAGAGAAAATACGAAATCCATCATGTAATGTAAAGCGTTACCATCTCCTCTATGTGTGTGTTCACAGTAACAAAAACGTTTTGTTATGAAATTTCTTGTTTTACGATAGTAACTACTTTACTGAGCGGAGAACCTGTCAACCATAGAGCACAACAACATTGTTCATTTATTTTATGGTCTGTATGAAACAGTAATCAAATTATTCCAAATCTTCCTTTTACGAGGGCAAATACTTTTACTGAGTGGACAAGGGTTCAGTTTTTTCCTGTTCCACGCCGAAATGTGTCTCAACTCTCATGTAATGTATTTTCCGATGTGTTACCTTCAATGCCTCGTAATGTTGTACTGGAACTCTGTCCTTTGATGGTGATTCTATTTACACAAGATGACTGGAGAAATGATCGACTTATGTGGTCATTCTAGACGCAAAACTGCATTTGCTATTGTAGCAGACGAATTAAAGGAGTAGCTGACAATATCTTCAATTGGTATATTCATTAGAGTTTCGGAAACTACTACATTTTTTAAAAGTAGGAAGCTATAAACTTTCCAGAAAAGGACCTACACTGCGAACTCTGAGACGTTATTCAGCCAAATCTGATGTCATCGTGGCCCACTTGTGAAGGTTGTGTTTAAAACTAATGGAAACTTTTCTGTAAGCGAAATATGCTACCAAGTTGCATTGTAGTACGGAGTCTACGTTAAACTAAGAGCACAAAATAAGGTTACCAGGCCATGGAGCGAAAATGTGTACTTGGACATGTCAAAATATGCGACATACAAAAACAACATATAGTCGCCATAGGTATATGTATGTTTTAGCTGAAACTATAAATCAAATGAGCTGGATATTAATACACTCATTTGTTATAGAGGCTCTGCGAACATCAGGTAACAAATTTCGTAAAACTGGGTATTCATCTACCGCCAAGTTGCTGCAACATGCTAGTTCAGACAATCAAAGACTGTACTGTTTGCGCCCAAAACCAGCGTCTCGAACAATCGCAAAAGTCGATGCGCCGCTCTTCTGAACGTCGATAGTGTGGATACGTCATAATGATGTCACGACTGATTTTACCGAAGTGTAAATAGAATCACCCGACCTTTTTGATGGGTTAACATCACATGCCCTCCGCTTCCATTTGTTAAAAAAAGAAAGTCGCAATGCATAACTTCACTTTCAGAGTTCACTTGGCTCTCGTGCGTAATTTCTCGAATTTTTTTTTTCTACTTATATATTACGAAAATATTTCGTCTTAGTGCTACATCGCGTTAAAGATCTCCAAAAAAACGAGCTGTTTTCAGGGCTTCTTTGTGTCATACACTGTCCGGTAGTGCTACTTCCATTATTTAAACTGTTACCTGCCAATTGGAGTGCACGAAAATCACATAATTTTACAGTGTGATCCACACTTCGGTTAATTCACGGTTTTTGATAATTCCCAGAAGCTGAAGCAATAATTATTGCGAATTATCGGGAGTACACTGTAATCTTAGACCAGGTAGAGAAATATGCTATATGAACTCTGTGGCACTTTTTACTGGACAACACTAAAGCCACATTTTTAATACATCACCTTTTTTTAGATGTTCAGTGATTTCATACATCTCGTAGCTCGCCTGCCATTAATACATCACAAAATTATATTAGGACATCGTGTTCTTATGGCATCTTATGGAATGAACCATAAATGTGACACATTTCATTTTTTGCGTATATTTATTTATCCATTCTTGATGAAGCACAGAAGTAATACAAAAGTAAGACTGGTTCACAACTCACTTCCATACTGACTCAAGACTAAGTTATTACTCTGCAACAAACTTAATACTGACTGAAGGCCAAGTTATTACTACTCCGTGAATTCGCACCAATTTGTGCATATATATACACATAGTAGTATTTGTAGAACCTCTTAGGACACAGAAGTTACAGTGTATTAAATTACATAATTTGTTTATGAAACATAAATGAATCTTGCTTTACGTAAAGAAACACAAAATCATGACACATGTAATAATAAGTTTTTCATATCATAACAAATAAAACAAAAGATCATAAGTAAATAACAATTAGCACAGTGTTAATATATGTTTACATTATTATTCAACATTAACCTTATGACTTTCAACAATAAATTAATTTTGTTCATTAAAGACCCAAGTAGGCCCTAATGCAAGTGATAGAATCAATGTGACTTCCCAGAAGCACCATAAGATGCTTATATATTATAAATATGGAATATTAGGGTATAATACCATGACCAACTATGGTATCGTATACTTCAATTATTCAAACAAACGAGACCCTCCTGGATAAATACATTACAATACCCCCCTCACACAATGTCAGACATCACATGTGGATGACATTGTGTGATAACAGAATTGAGGAGTATTTACAATCAGTAAAAATTTTAATTTGAAATTACATATTTGTCAAATTCAGTTTTAAATCATATTACAGTAAGTAATTATAGCATTTCAAACATAATTGACTGATTTTATAGAAAACTGTTTCTGAACAAAATATTTTACTTCTGATGATATGATTTCTAATCTGCACAATTATATAGATTAAACTACTATGACATTAGACACAGAAGAATAATAAAGTGTTTGATAGAACAAGCACGAATAAGCAGACAAAGTTTTGTTAAAACAAATTTACATAGCATGAATACAGTCTAACGTCATACAGGATAAGCTTCATGAAGTTAATAAGTGTACACTTCATCTGTGTAGACAGTGCATAAATTTTAAAAAAAATCAGAGAACATTAAATTTTAGTAAGACAGTATGAAAATGAAATATCAATGTAACAAACCCTTGGGTTTCAAGGGTCCATAAACTCTTAATAAATTATTTTAATTTTTCAATACTAGAAATCAATTGACAATGCAAAATTATTACCAAATTTTCAAATTGCATACAGATATGAGAACTTTATCATGTCATACTTATCAAACAGTCATAAAAAACATTGATTATGATAATTATTGCTATGAGAACATTGAAATCAAAATAATTTGTTAATAACAAGTAATATGTGTTAATGACAGCATAAAAAAGCAAAACTAGATTATGACATACACTTGCAAATGTAATCAGAAGTTTTATAAACAGAAACCCTACCCCACACATGCATCTAAAAATATGAACAAAATATGCTGCTGTAAATTTTACATCCACAACCTGTGCAGCTACAGGTCAGCAGATGGGCACAACAACACTTTTAAAACTATGGCTGTTGACCTTACCATAGAAAATTCACTTATAAAAATTATTAAATTCATATTGTTTCATGAATGCATTATTCTTTCAAATGAATGTAGTATTCAAGGCAAGTCTCATCCCAATAACCTCCATGAATAACAACAAAAGACCCCAGCTGTCAAAGTCAAAAAGTTAACCACATCAAAAATTTTGATCATCAAAACACAAAATATGTAGTCAGGCTTAGTACACGAGCGTCATAGTCAAAGTTAATATACAATGTTCACTTCGGTGAAATAATCGTAATCAAATTTTAAATGACAGGTCCCCTTCAAGTTACTTACACAAAATCATTTAACCCCCCACTTTATAAATAAATTTGTATAAGATGGTCACCAACATGAAATTTACAATCAATACATAAAATTCAGCAATTAATTGGAAATATGTCATGAAAACATCTAATAATAAAATTATGTACTATTCATACAGTTAAAAAAATTTCATGATTATGGTTTATTTCAGTGTGAATAACAAATTTAGTAAAGCATGAATGATGCATTTTACTTACAGAAACCAATTTGTAACATATTTAGTAAAGCATGAACATACAATTTGCTTATACAGAAACCAATTTGAAGTTCCATGAAATGAAAGTATCCAGCCATAAAAATTGCTTATTCAAGATCTCAAGATTTAGTAAAAAATCAAACATTAGTAACAGAAGCATGTAACATACAAACATTTCAGATTACTCAAACAAGAGACTGTGTGACATGAAAATACTGTTTCACCAAAAGAATAATATTACAGACCGTTAATTTTAATTGTGCCCAAAGATTCTCAGAATATCCTACATAGAGTACTTTTGAAAGCAAACAAGTCATCACATCAGAAACTTAATCTAGCAGTTTAAACAATAAACATTTCACAACTATAGCCTATGTTGTCAGTACAGCATGTGGGTTATTCAACATATTTAGTTTAGTATGAAAAATACAGTCAGCTGTTAAATAAATTCAACGATTTTCTTAAAATGAAATGAGAGTATCTACTAATGGCTGTTACAAGACTTTTATGACAATGGCAAGTAGTATCAGAAAATTTTTCATATTAGTTACCCTGTAATCAAAAGACTGTATGTGACTAGAAAAATACCATCTTATCCAAAAACTGATTATGTCGTTAAGATTCTCAAACTGTTTTGCACCAAGTACTTTAGAGACAACACTACCATCACATTAGTTTCAGCAATAAACATTCTTACAGTTTTCAGAAATAATATGAAAGCACATCTGGATGCATAGTATGTAGTATGGCACTTTTACCAAGAAACAGAATGCATAGAGAAATATGAAAAGGGGCTTAGCTTACTGAATGATATTGTAGTCAATTTCAAGGAAATGTACCTCATTATGTTTCTTATACTAGGTAACTTTGAACAGTATTCATTATAGTGACACTGAACACAACATACATTGGCCTACTGTCAGTGAATATTTTAAACTTACATGTGAGACATATGGACAAAATTCTTACAAAAACTTCAAAATGATCAATAGATGTCAAATAGTTTACTAAAAGTTTATGAATTAAATTCAAAAATAACTATAGAGTCCAGTTTAAAGCAAATAAAATCAATTATAATGCCTGAGCTTGCTTGGGATTGTATTTCAATTATTATAGCTCCCATACCAACAATCATATGCCTATTTCTTTTTACTTTACAATGTTTCCACAACTCTGGGTAAAAATTTTCCCAGCTCAATTCTAGCTTTTTTCATATAAAGTATATGTGATTTTTAAACTTCTGATTCAAATCAGGTAAGTTATGGTCAATTTCAGTTAAGACAATACCATTCAAGTTTACATTCTTAGGATTATTTTTAAGACACAATATAGTTTCATCAACATGTTCCCTGCCTTCAACATTTTCACCACAAACATTTCTAAACCCTTCATGAATAGTAGTAAGTTCCCCATTTTCCAACATTAATTGCTTCAACATACAATATACTGTCAGTTTCAATAGCATTTTCCACAAAGTCCCTACTTTCAAAATTTTCATCACAAACATTCTTAAACCCTTCATTATTAACATTAATATTCCTATTTTCAACATTGATATCTTCAATATCCTCTTAGTACACAATTTATCTGCTTCAATAATCTTTTTCACAAAATCCCAATTTTCATCATTATCATGTAAAGTATTATCATTACAAAGCTTAATATTCTCAGCATCATGATAAACATCAACATTATCATTAGATTGTTCTGTACATAACTCCACAGACACATCATTACTGTCAACATCACTAGATACCTCACTTATATCAAACATTATTCTCTGCTTCAACAACACAAGTGTAAAACTTAGGTAAAATGTCATTGCTTTCAATAGCATTCACAAAGTCTAAGTTACAATTATCAGATTCTGATACATAATTCTTGTCACAATTATATAAAAAAATTGAAACTTTGTTTAAAATTACATCTGTATGTAGTTTTTCTATTAACATTTTGATTACCATAATCATTACATCTTTGCCACCTCCCAATCCATCTATTCTTGTAATTAGACCGTTGCCTTTCAACAGAAAAGTCAATTTTATACACAAAATTCAAAAATTCATCTATATCATTATCAGGTGCATGTATTAATTCCCTTTGCAAATCGTTTGGTAGCTTATTTTTTAACACATGAATTTGTGCCCTAACATCTAATGGACAATCCAAATGAATCAAAGTGTTTATCTCTTTTTTGCAAAAATCAAACAGTCCCCCTGGTTTTCCTTTGTACCTAGGCCCATATATAAACCTACTTTTAACACTGTGTTGGTCACTTTCTGACCAGAAATTATTTAAAAAACACTCTTTAAATTCCTGAAAGTTTGTCCAAAGTTTTCTGTTTTGATCAGCCCAACTTAATGCCTCTCCTTTCAACAGCAATTTTACATATTTTATCTTATCACCATCACATATACCTTCAATGGAGCTATTTTCACAGCTTAAAATAAAATCTACAGGGTGTAAATCATTTTCTGGGAATCTTCTTACAGACGTTTTAGACCATAAACCAAAATTATGTATGACATTTGTTGCAGGAAATTTGTTTACACAATCACCTGATTGTTAACCTTTTCTCTATTAACTTCTATAACAAAGTCTGCACTTTCCACTGTCTGTCCTGCTGATTCTTTATTATGAAAGCAACTTGTATAGTAATCATTTATCATGCCTAACTCTGTTAGGTGTGTTTTGAAATCAGTACCTTCACACGAAACTTTAAGTTCATCTTTAATTAGATTTTGTTCATCTGTTAACTTTTTTAATAAATTATTTTCCAGTTTGTTAACTACTGACTGTAGCATGTACAAAGCAAAATCCCCTTCTACATTAGACACTTTAATAGTTTCTTTATTCTTGTCCATGATGAATAAGCTGTACACACTTTCTTAATCATAAAAAAAATCATAGTTTTAACTTACATTTTTCCAGTGTCCAGTCCATTTCAAGATCAAACATACCATAACTTTTGTCTTTCTGCAGCGTCCTTTTTAACCAATTTCATCTTGAATCCCATACCAGTTGAATTTATTAAGATTTAATCCATAAAGCATGTATACATATATCATTTCTTCTTCATGTTGCTTCTTTGTTGTTTCTGAAACATTGTCACATTTGTAGGTTTCCAAAAATCGTCAATTTTTCCTGCACCGATGCACCATATGTGGTGCTTTTTACTGGACAACACTAAAGCCACATTTTTAATACATCACCTTTTTTGGATGTTGAGTGGTCTCGTAGATCTCGTAGCTCACCTGCCATTAATACATCACAAAATTATATTAGGACATCGTGTTCTTATGGCATCTTATGGAATGAACCATAAATGTGACACATTTCATTTTTTGCGTATATTTATTTATCTATTCTTGATGAAGCACAGAAGTAATACAAAAGAAAGACTGGTTCACAACTCACTTCCATACTGACTCAAGACTAAGTTATTACTCTGAAACAAGCTTAATACTGACTGAAGGCCAAGTTATTACTACTCCGTGAGTTCGCGCCAATTTGCGCATATATATATACATAGTAGTATTTCTAGAACCTCTTAGGACACAGAAGTTACAGTGTATTAAATTACATAATTTGTTTATGAAACATAAATGAATCTTGCTTTATGTAAAGAAACACAAAATCATGACAAATGTGATAATAAGTTTTTCATATCATAATAAATAAAACAAAAGATCGTAAGTAAATAACAATTAGCGCAGTGTTCATATATGTTTACATTATTGTTCAACATTAACCTTATGACTTTCAATAATAAATTAATTTAGTTCACTAAAGATCCAAGTAATGCAAGTGATAGAATCAATGTGACTTGCCAGAAGCGCCGTAAGATGCTTATATATTATAAATATGGAATATTAGGGTATAATACCATGGCCAACTATGGTATCGTATACTTCAATTATTCAAAAAAACGGGACCATCCTGGCTAAATACATTACAACTCTAATAACTGGAAGTCCTGGTTGGAAAGCAACACGATAATAAGGACAGTTTACAACTCACCACAGAGACGTTATGACAAGCTGTGACAGGCACATAAAACACACACCCACACCCACACAGCATACAAAATGAGAGGTGTAGGATAGAGGTGGTAGGAAATGTTTGGTGTGGGGAAAAAGGAGGTTATCATACGTTGAGGTCTGGATAATTTTGGGATCAGAGAATGTTATCTATACAAAATATTCTCTGATCTCAAAATTATTTAGGCCTCACTGTACGATGACAGTTCCTACACCCTCTGTCACTATGTTTCTCCCATTTCGTGTGCTGTGTGTGTGTGTGTGTGTGTGTGTGTGTGTGTGTATGTGTTTGACAAGGGAATGGTCCAATAAGAAACATTGAAACCTACCCTGAAATCTGTACACAGGAAGAAGAAAACAAAAAGGAAGCTGAAAATTGCCAAATTTATAATGCCCCTGACAGAGCTAGAAATCTACACCCCTACTGGTGCTGTAGCATCCTTGCATGCACAGCTGAGGGTGGTGATACATATGTAAATAGGAAACATGACACAACCCAGTCATAATTTATAAAGGACATTTCAGGTTATCATTCATTGATAGTGTCCATGACACTACACTACACAGTTATTATTCTCTTGAATTAGCCAGTCAGCTAACATCTATTAAAATTATCACTTGCTTTTTGCAGTATGGGTAAGTATTGACAATAAAGATAAAGCTGAATTGATATTTATTGTGCTTTTGTAAGGCATGCCTGCTAATAGTATCTTTTTTCCCTTCTTCCATTTTAACAGTAATGTGGAATCCAATTAACATTCTCAATTTGGCAAAGATGAAATATGAAGATGGTTTTCAGCTAAAATCACCTACTTATCCTGAGAATCTACATATCTGACATTTGTTGATTGATTTCTTTGATATTCATTCCAATGATATTGACATTTTGTTTGAAATTGTAGAAATAGGAAAAACTGTGATGATTGCACGAATTGTGGTTTGGGGTCCCAGTAACAGTTCTGAAGAAGAATGATTTCAAAGCCTAAAAGAACACATACTGCAACAGCTTTCAGCAACAAACAAATGATAGTGAAATATTGTTTAAACAAAGGAGGGAAAAATGTTGAAGTTAGCAGTGTGGAAAGGCGTTTTCATTTTGTAAAATTTGAGTGTGAGCTTTATAAATGGAAGAAAGAATTACAAAAAAAGAGAAACTATTTTAACGATTTAGAACTGCTCTTGAGAGGAGATCTACAAAGATGGGCCCTCTGAATTGCATCTGGCAATGAACATTGGTAATTTCCAGGCTTTGTTGACCTTGCTGCACAGATGCAAGAAATTGTACTGAATAGGAAGTCACAAAATTACCAAGTTTACATCATGTAATTGTGGAGAGCAGCTGTCAATGATAGACAATGCTATAGAAAAATCCATAGCAGACATAAATATGAAACTTGCTGTTTTCCCGGAAACTGCTATTTATAATGCTGATAGGTGAGGTTCTGTAAAAGAACTACATGCACACAATACTTCATCATTTCAGGATGAAAAAAAGATGGAGTCAATTACCCAATCAATGAATGCAATGACACATTCATATACGATAATGTAGCCGACTATAATATCTGTATTCAACAAGAACCTCAAGGCAATTAAGAGAGAGAGAGAGAGAGAGAGAGAGAGAGAGAGAGAGAGAGAGAGAGAGAGAGAGAGAGAGAGACTGTTTAGTTGCAAAAATCTTGTCATCAGCTTATCAAAATCTGGAAAACCAGAAACAATAATTTCAACAATTCATTTCCAATGTATTCCTACCAGTTGCAGGAACTAATTCATTGCTTTTATTGGATTCATGGTCTGGACATAATGACACCTCTGTTTTTGTAGAGGATGGTGAAAAAATATTTAGATGTATTGTGGATTCCATCTGGAACTACTAGTGTTATTCAACCTCTTGATAAAGAATTTTTTCTACAGTGGAAACCATTTTTCAGGAAATTATCAGTCAGCATAATTTCTGATACCTCTCACTCATTTCAGGACCCAATGGGTTACCCATGCCAACACCATCAACTTGTTCATAAAAATCACTGCCCCACTGGAACTGACTAGAAGTCAAGCAATGTTTAAAAAAGGATAGTTAGATCTTCTGGGAAAATATTCATTATAAAAGTCATAACTTTGTTAACTGTTATCATGGTGAATTATAACACCACATCAAAACTTACAAGCATATCTTCAGGACGTAAAGTTAGTTCTTCAAGTTTTCCGATACAATGACTTGAATATTTTATATAAGAATCAGTTTTACCAATGTATGGCAGTAGAGAAGTTGCCAGGTATCTTGCTATTTCATATGTTGGGGGGTTGATGGCACTAATGATCGGTCTAAGAGAAATATTAATTTTATGAACCTTGGGTAGGCCATAAAGTCTTGGACACATGGCTTCACTCTTCAACAAGGCTTTCTTATCTTCTTTTGGGATTGAGGTAGGTGAATTTATCAGAGTATTTGTCTTTTTCAAAATGCTGGCTGTAAGGTCCTTCTTAATCTTTCTGTACTGTCCTGACGTTAAAAGGTCCAAAATTTTACTTTCGTAATCATCCTTGTTTAGAACGATGGTAGCATTGCCTTTGTCTGCAGGAAGAACCACTATATCTTTGTCTGCATTTAATTCTGTCAGAGCCTTTCTTTCTCCAATCATCAAATTACTTTTAATAATGAAGAGAACATTTATGACAGCTCGTGTTTAACAGATTTATGATTATACTGAAGCAGCATTAATTCGGGAAAGGATACATTTTACAAGATGAGAGATGGATTCTGTTGATCATAAGTTGATTCAGCTACATTTATTCCTTCCTAATGATGTAGAGTTGGACTTGTGGAATAAGATAGATTACCTCATGTTTACATCTATGGAGAGTATAATGGAAACAACTACTTGTAGACATAAGAAGAAATTTGAAATATTACAGTCTAAGGTAGAAAGCACTAACAATGTAGTGATGACTGACACTATTATCAATAAGTTAAAAAGATTATTGTCTCAAGACAAGATTTCCATCCTTACAAAAAGGTGGAAACTATGCTATAATACCTGTAGAAGCACTAGTTGAGGATATTATCGTGAATGTAGAAGCAGGGATAAGAACTCTCCTGAAAGAAATTGCAAATACAATTCGGACTGAAACAACCAGAGTACTATGTCGCAGGAAGCCGCTGAAAAATAATTTGTCAATTGGAGAAGAAAGGCTCTCAAAGACTGATCATTAGTGCCATCGACCCCCCAACATATGAAATAGCAAGATATGTACCTGGCAACCTGTCTACAGCCATACATTGGTAAAACTGACTCTTATATAAAAGATTCAAGTCATTTTATCAGAAAACTTGAAGGACTAACTTTACGTCCTGAAGAGATGCTTGTAAGTTTTGACGTGGTGTCATTATTCACCATGATATCAGTTAATGAAGTTATGACTTTTATAATGGACATTTTCCCAGAAGATCCAACTATTCTTTTTAAACATTGCTTGAATTCTAGTCAGTTCCAATGGGACGGTGATTTTTTATGAACAAGTTGATGGTGTTGCCATGGCTAACCCATTGGGTCCTGCAAGTGCTAATTTTTATGTGGAAAAATTCAAACAATCAGCTTTAGGAATAGGAGAAAAGAAACCAGTTCTATGGTTTTGGTATGTAGACAATACATTTGTGATATGGCCTCACGGCAAAGAAGCATTGGATGAAATCTTTTCTCATCTGAATAACATAAAAAAATCCAGTTTATGATGGAAATGGAAACAGACAGTGCAATATCCTTCTTGGATGTTTTAGTTATGTGAGAGATAGATGGAAAAATGAAACATAAAGTTTTTTGAAAAGTTACACACACACACACACACACACACACACACACACAGACAGACAGATATTTACATAAGAACTCTAATCATCACCCACATCAGAAGAGAGGTGTCATTAAGTCTCGTTGACAGAGCCAACAAAATTTGCACTCCGGAATACCTGGTTGCTGAATTAAAACACCTGAAGCAAGCTTTCAAGAAAAATGGCTATCCAGATAAAGAAATAAACAGGGTTCTGCGACCAAATAACAGTAGTCTAAGAACAAGAGATCAAAAAAAGCGATAGAAGAACACAGTTTCCCTACCATTTATTGGAAAAGTAACTGAACAAATAGGAAAAATATTATGCAAAGACATCATACCCATTTTCAGACCAACTAAGAAAATATGTCAGGTTCTGTGAAGGATAAATGACCTCCTCTTTCTGCTTGTGGCATTTATAAAATTCCGTGTACATGTGGTAAAGTTTATATTGGAACCACAAAAAGAAGTATAGAAACAAGGCTGAAGGAACACAAAAGTCTGGGAAAAACAGAGAAATTGTCTGTGGCAGAGCATGCTCTTCAATCTGGGAGTCATATAGTGAGGTTTTCCAAAACATCAGTTTTATCTACAATGACAAATTATTATCCACGACAATACAGGGAAGCTATTGAAATATATAAACATAAGGAAAATTTTAACAGGAATGAAGAAGCTATGAAACTTAGCGACATATGAACAGTAGCTTTAAAAGATTGACAGGTTTTATCTCTGACCAAT
Source organism: Locusta migratoria (assembly GCA_026315105.1). Taxonomy (NCBI): domain Eukaryota; kingdom Metazoa; phylum Arthropoda; class Insecta; order Orthoptera; family Acrididae; genus Locusta; species Locusta migratoria. The sequence goes on from CM048745.1 coordinate 136,937,874, forward strand.
TGCAATCGATCATGATGTTTTATCTCTGACAAGGATTATCTCTGCTGATAATGTGACAGCTTGGCCATGCCCACTTTTCACAGTATATATGGCACTCTCAGACACCCATCTCATCAGTTGGCAAGACTCAATGCAAGTAAGAAGACCTTTGAAGATGTCTGGCACAGCTCTGGACAAAACATTAGGAAAAACTGAAAAGTTTTATGCACCATGGCCATTTAACCCGGAAGTTCCACCAGCAACTATGACATCCAGTTGTGAAAGCCTTCCTTGTATGATAAAAAGGGTGAGCCAGCCACTCTGCAACATATTAAAACCTCCAGCCTAAAAACATGCACCAGAGTTGAGACAATTCACAAAATTTTAAAACTTTGCTCACACTCACTTCATCATGACCTAAAATAGAAGACAAATCTCCACCAAGATTCATCACTACCCTCATTGCACGATATAAATCACATGCAATTAAAATGTGGCAGACATTAATCTGCACGCCACAGGCATCATGGATCGGAGGCTCCTCATCAGAGAAGGAAACCATGTCTAAGCAGATAGTGCACAATGCAGAGGCATGTAATGGAAACTTCATCCTGCCTAAGAGGTTGGTAAAAGGAACACCACGGATGGACAGTAGGTTTCAGGGAACACAGCTTATTATGAATCACTGACAACCAGTCTTTGTGTCCTGGCACCCACCAAAATGACACCTCCTTTCTGTGACAATGAATGAAGGATAGTTTGTCATGTATCTGCTGCAGTAAAGTCTGAGTAGGATATAACTTGTTTGTAGCTACCTGGGCCATAGATAATTGATTCTTGATGTTCTTGTTGATCGTTGCTCTTGGTAGCAGCTGGCTGAAATTTTACGGGGCAAAACTAACCTGTAACAAATAACATAGGCAACATGTAGGATTGCAGTTCATTGACATTTTAATTCCTTATTAATGCACAATTGTCCTCATTTCTGGCCAGCTTACAATTCTCATTAATTACAGTCTCCAAACCCGGGTAAGTACATTTCACACATCAATAATACAAATTTACACAGTTTGTGTGTGGAATACAAAAGTTCAAGGTGTACATCTTAATGTGGCACAAACACTAATAGTCCATTCATAATACCAATAGAAACACTTTCCACACAAATAACACTGATGAACTTTTACATAATTGTTCAAAATTAAAGTTCAAACTGATGTGGATTGTGAACTCAGATTGCGGCTGAAACAATACTCTGAACTTGCGTGGATGAAACAATACTCAATTACATGCTGCAAACACATCCTATTTATATCTTTCAAACAATGATACTGGAATCTGTGATTTGTTAATTATATACATTAAATTAATTATAATGGAAAAGTAAATCATCATATGCAACTGGCTATAGTAAAAGATAGCATAAATAATACTGAGTAAATTGCTATACGTAAAAAATAGATGAAGTACACTTACCAGGCGAAGGGGCACAGGCAGTAATAGCAACAAATAAACACACAGACACACACAAATGCTAGCTTTCGCAGCCTAGCTGCTTCATCAGGCAGAAGGGAAGGAGAGGGAAAAGGAAATGATGAGGGTTTTAAGGAAGGGGGTAAGGAGCCATTCCAATCACGGGACAGGAAAGACTTACCTTGGGGGAAAAATGGAGGGTAAATAAATGCACATACACCCACACATTTACACAGACACAAGTACACTTAGGCAGACATACTGTAGAACTGTAGAAAGCAAAGAAGTTAGAAGTTAGACAGAGATGCCACTTGAGGCAGAGGCTCTGTCCAGAGAACCAAGACAAAGATGTTAAGATGGTGGGTGGGAATTCGAATTTAGCGGAGGTTGAGACCAGGTGGGCAACGGGAGGAGAGAATATGCTATGTGTATTGAATAATTAGCATAAATGTATCCACTTTTGTGTTACAAAACATTACCTTTCCTTACTTTGATTGAAAAAGCGGTTTGGTAAGCCTCAACAAGCATTGAAAGACTCAAAGTGACAATGGAGTACGAAGAGCTGAAAGAAATGTCATGGGGCTGGGATCCACATGCCAGTTAAACAAATTGTGGGTGTACATAAGTCAGCATTTGTGTTAATCACTTTAGGCATTTCTGAACATATGACTCTCTCTAAATAAAAGTTTCAATAACTACTATTGTTTGCATGTCCACAAAGTTTTACCTGTATCATGTTTTTCTAACTGATATAACCCTGAATGCAAGGCCAGTAACTCAGAAGAAACCACCTGTGTGGGTGTATGTGCATTTATTTACCCTCCATTTTTTCCCCCAAGGTAAGTCTTTCCTGTCCCGGGATTGGAATGGCTCCTTACCCCCTTCCTTAAAACCCTCATCATTTCCTTTTCCCTCTCCTTCCCTTCTGCCTGATGAAGCAGCTAGGCTGCGAAAGCTAGCATTTGTGTGTGTCTGTGTGTTTATTTGTTGCTATTACTGCCTGTGCCCCTTCGCCTGGTAAGTGTACTTCATCTATTTTTTACGTATATTTTTCCTGTTAGGAATTTTTCCTCTATAATATGAGTAAATTGCTATATACATATCAGTTATACTAATTGTGTTTCATTTACGCATTTAATGAAATAGGTCCCCCAACAATACGTTTGTAATTAATGGTAATTCTACAGAACCTAATGATGGCAGAACTTTCCTAACATTATTTGTGAAACATAGTAATACCTAATTTAAAATAATGAGAAGAGAATTTAATTAGTTTTAACATAAATACTAATTAGCATACTATCTGAACTCTAACAATATACCTCTGGCATGATTTTATTAATATATGCTAATTAAACAAACTTCTGGGACACCAATTAATAGAAAATAACTTCAGCTAGTTATGTTACAAAAAGAAATAACAAAAATTTTGAAAAATAAAATGATAATAGGCTAATTACATTCATATATATTATTATGCAACACTGGTAATGGGAGGTTCCGTAATGAAAACAGATGGGAATAAATCCCATTCGTTACACATTCAATGATTGCAGTGCACTCAGAGAATCAGAGCAAAGGAGAAATCATTTGCCCTGAGCATGATGTAACTGCTCTAGTGCCTTTAAGATTGCATGTAGCTCTGCAGAGAAAACAGAGTAATTCTCAGGGAGGCGAATCTTGACAACACAGTTGGGGAACACAGTGGAAAATCTGACTGAGTCCCCCATGCTTGGATCCATCAGTCTACAAAACTATGAAATTGTGATGCCTATCTAAAACAGTTAAAAACAATGACTGATAAGTAAAATCAAAAGTCTGTTCCTTCCTAAAACTTGCCAGGTCTAAAACAATTCTGGGCCTCTTGGAGAGGCCACAGTGGGACCCATCCCCAACTTCTATGTAAACATTAAAACGAGCCACTCCCATTTCTTAAAGGAAATTCTTTGTATGAATCCCGTATGGTTGTGTCACTCTGATGAGTATGAAACAGCCTTTCCATTGGAGGCCGAATGAAGGTGAGGTATGCTGGTGTGAAAGGGGTGGACTGCGCTTTATATGCCTGGCACACCATGAGAAGCTGTTGCCTGATGTGCAGTGGTGGCTACGCAGGCTTAGCACAAAGACTTGGTTTGGGGCTTGTTCTAAATCCCCCAGTGGCCATCGGAATCCCTGCATGGTGTACAACGTCCAACATCTTTAAATAAGAGGGGCATGCAGACCCATATACTGTGCACCCACAATTCAGACAAGATCATATGAAGGCTCTGAAAAACCAGAGCTAACAGGTTCTGTCTGCTCCCCAAGAAGTGTGGCTAAGACATTTTAAAATCACCAGGGCTTTGATGCACTGTGTCTTCAAGTTATTAATGTGTGGCAACCACATGAGTTTAGAATTGCTGTAGAATCTTTAAAATTCAGAGCAGAGTCTTTCATCTGCAGTTCAGATAAATTAAAAACAGTATTTGAATGGTTAAAAAGAACACACAAAGAATTTTCGATGGAAAACTTAAAACCAGTGGTCCCTGCCCATCCATCCAACCACCGAAGAGTTAACTGCAACTGATGTGTAGTTGTTGCTACAATGGAAGAAGACCAGAAGACAGAGAAGTCATCCACAAATAAAGAATACTGGACAGGACTTTTCATAACAGAAGTAATACTGTTAATTGCTATAGGAAACAAGGTCACACTTAAAATGCTACCCTGAGGGACTCCATTCTCCTACTCAAATTGATTAGAGAGGGCATCACTGATGTGATATTGAAAATACTGTGCAGAAAGGAAGGACTTTATAAAACGGGGAAGACAATGATGAAAACCCCATTCGTGGAGCTGCATGAGGATAAGATACCACCAAGTAATATTGTAGGCCTTCTCAAGATCAAAAATTCTACCCAAAAGGTGCACAGGAAAGCCTGTTGTATAGCCACCTCCAGGAAGGCCAGGCTATCAAAGATGGATTTGTATCTCCTGAACCCACTCTGAAAGCAACTGATGAGCTGTCTGGATTCCAGCATCCAGACAAGGTAGCGGTTAATCATCCTCTCTAAGGTCTTTTGCATGCAGCTAGTGAGACCAAAACTATGATGACTACTTGGACTTGTGGGGACTCAGGTTTTAAAATAGGAATTAAAATAGCCTCCCTCCATGAGTCAGGGAACTGGCCTGACACCCAGATGAAATTAAAAAGGTTGAGGAGGATTGCCTTGATCTGCCCTGTGAGGTGTCGTAACTTGCTGTAGTGGATACCATTGTGAACTATGGATGTGTCATGGGCCACAGACAGTGCAGAATCCAGCTCCCACATGGAAAAGGGGCAGTTATACTGTTCATCATTGCTGGACCAGAAGTCCAAAATTTCCCTCTCAGCAGCTTAGCCACTCCCCCACTAGCTCTCTCTCCACTAATGTCAACCTTTCTGTGAAGAACATAACCATGTATCTCAGGGTTATCAGAGTGCTTGAAATTTGTCTCCTGGAGACAGATACACAAAGGTCATCCCTGAGAAAATAACCTTAGTTCCTCCACATGTGTTCTAAATCACTGAAAGTTCCATAGCAATATGGAAGCCAACTATCAAGGTAGTTTAAACTTCTCCCTCTCTTTCTCATTGGAGTGGGAGCCCATAACAGATGAAGGATCACCCTTGGGGCGAGTTGATTGCTCCAGAGAAACATAAAATTCCATGAATTCTGGAGCAGATTCATTTGGCCCATCAAGCATAATGACATCAACTTTGTCTGTCTCTATGTTTACAATTTTCAACTCAGACTTTTCTTTCTCCTTCTTGACCTTGACTTGCTTTTTGTGTGCTTCAACTGCTGTAGTGGTAGCAACACTTATCTTTGGGACGGGTTCTGGCATTGAAGATTATTGTAACTTCTAAGTAGGAGTCACAAGCACTAATAATAGTGTTGAGTGGAATACAATGATTGTCAGTATGACAGTATATAACACAGAAGCTATGTGCTCTCGAACGAGTCTCGCACACAACTGAGCTGGGTTGCTGTTTGCTTGGCTTCGCTATGCCTGCGGCCGCTAGGTGGCATGCCGGTAATGCTGATCCACGCTAGTGTCCCCATCTCGCAGCCGGTGGCGTAACCACATGTGGCAATGCGTAATTAGTAAGCTTCATGCCGCGATGTATAGCACTCCTCCCCCCTTAGGGGGAAATGTCGACTGACCCCGCATAGACCCCAGCAATATCCATCGGCGTGGCATCTTCGGAAGGTGGTGCGGGATCATTGAGGAGGCTGCAAGGCGGCACCTGGGCATAACAATACTGGTGGGGGCACAGCCATCTAGGGTTGTTCGTCCTCCTCGGGAGGCAGCCCACTATGATCGGAAAACCCAGTGCCGCCGATGAACTCATGACTGGAGATGTCAGGACAATGGTTCGGTCACATTGTCTGGCAGTGGTCCCTCCTGGCCGGACTGTGGGATGTGCATATGTACAGCAGCTACCCCTCCCGCAAGTGGCGAGGTGGAGCTCCCTCGTCAGCAGGTGCCACTGCAGCATCCGTGATCGGCATTGGTCGCACCGAGGATGTGACAACTGCGGGAAGCACAGGGTACGGAACCATTGACTCTGGTGGAGGAGTTTGATGCGGCACTAGCAAGTCAGGTGTGGAACCCACTGGCATCATAGGCGGTGGTGATGGTGGTGGTGGGGGTGGCGCCTGTGGTGTGGACCCTGCAGGAGCCCAGGGGTGTAACTGGTCCCAGTGGCGGTGCACCACGCCTCCTGGCATGTGTATGGAACATATGTGTCAGCCTCTGCAGCCTGTGGCGACACCAGGCAGCCAGGGGGGGGCTGCGTACAAACCCTGGCGCCCACATGGCTGAGCCCGGAGCATAGCGGCGAGGCAATGGTGCAGCGACCGGCCGTGTCCGTGGCATGAGCAGGTGCAGCAACGTCCGCAGCTGGCGGCCGTGGAGTAGCTCAGCGGGACTATGCTCCCCCATCAGTGTGAAGTGGTAAGAAGATAAGAATCTAAGCACAGCATCATCCACTGAAGAAGAGGCCACATACTTCACATCTGGACCTTGAACGTGCGGACTAGCCGCTCCGCCTCACTGTTAGACTGGGGGTGGAAAGACGGAGTAGGAACATGACGAACACCCAACTGGGCACAGAAATCCCGAAAAGTGGGGCCCGTTGTCTAAAACCAATGTGTGAGGAAGGACTTCAATGGCAAAAACCTTACAAAGACATTGGATAGTCATAGTCATAGACATGACATAAGGGAAGTTAGAGTAGGCACCCACGACAAAAAAACAATAGGAATTAAGGAAAAGGCCGGCATAATCCACATGTATGCTATAACATTTACTTGCTTTTTAAGTAATTACAGTTCATTTCTTTTACCGATACTAATCTTTTCAACATTACGATGTATGGGGGTTCTGCTCACTGCAAAATTATTCACCTGGGGTGTCATGGTAGAAATAAATACTTGTAGGTACAATTTTTCACTTCTTCTTTAATTTGAATCAAACTTCATCTCCACCAAAACATTACAACTTAATAACGTACACAATGGAACAGAACTTAGCTGATAGTACTTCAATTTTAAAACGTAGACTGACATAACTTCCAGAGTACTTTGTAAAAGCCCAAACTCGAACTCCCCCATGCAAGGTGGTGAGGCAAATATATAACATTGACAATAATGACATTACATTATGCATTGTTCATAACAATTGAATATACTAATTTACAATTAGCAAACACACGAATAAAATATTTCATGTTATAACATTTACATGCTATTTAAGTAAATTACAGTTCCTTTCTACCACTTCCAAACAAGATACATCTCCATTCTTCTTGGATAACACAATGATCGGGTTGTTGTATTCACTAGTACTCCTCTCAATTATGTTCCAGTTTTCCATCTTATCAAGTTCTTACTCTACAGCTTTCCTTTTTGCAATAGGGACACCGTATGGTTTGATGTAAAATGGTTCATGTGGTTTGACCCGCAAGGTACACTGGTAGTTTTTCACTCTCCCCAGTCTGTCATCGAACACATCATGATAGTTCCACAAGACTCTTCTCAGCTCTTCTTTTTGTACTTCGTCTAATTTGTTAGCTTCCTCCACTTTGGTATTTATGAGTTCATGATAATTAATATCCTCCATGGCTTCTTCAAGTTCTTCATGCATGTCTTCTACATCTCTATTATGATCTAATAAATGTAATTCTACACTCTGCTTACTCAGACTATTCCCATTTTTCAATATCATATCAGTACAATGTAAAGCACCAGTCTTTGGGTCCACAAACATAACTTTTCTTCCTCCCCAGTCAAACACAGCATTCACTTTCATGATCCAGTCAGTTCCTAGGAAGATATCCTCAGACAGATTAGGTATTACTAGACATCCTTGACATAGATTGACATCATTCACACTAAAGTTCAACAAGGCTTGCCGGTTAACTACCTTGTTGTGTCTGCCAGTAGCACCCTCGATCTTGATTCCTACTACAGGCATCTCCATGTAGTCCGGTACATCTTTCACACAATCTCTAAATTGTTCAGAAATTCCACTGACTGGACTACCTATATCAATTAACACTTCCATCAATAAACACAGTAATATATGGTCATCCAGTGACATCATATTGTATATCTTTCTCTTCTTCATGAGTACTATCTTCAATAATATCTTCATGTTTCATAGTACAGGAATCATCATTAGCTTGAACATGATTCAGGGACACATTACTTTCAACAGATTGACAAGCCATACATCCATTAGCAACACAATTATCATGGGTAACACACTACTCTATCCTAGGCACATTATCTTCTAGCTCATGATATTTACACAGTAACTTATCTAGAACATTGGCTTTCTCTTCCTTATCAATGTAGCTCTGTATGACACAATGCAAGATGTTTTTCCCTACCTCTTCTTGTCTGTTTCTGCTTGGACAACCTGCAGTACTGCTCAGTTTCACTTGTACGACTTGATTCTCACAAGACTTGACATCATCTACAACACACACTGTCTCACACTGGCCATCAGACATGATGCAACCTTCCTTGACTTCAACACAAATCATCCCATCAAGTTCCTTCTCCAAATCTTCAAACTCCATGACCTCCACATCTTCTTCACTATCTTCAACTCTGTCATCCTGAACTCACACTAGACAAAACATCAAAATATTCATGATCCTCAGTCTTCACAGTTTCATGAGCAGTAACATTCAGTCTGTCTTCAGCATCTTCAACCTGATCACTTAGCAATTTACACAGTCCAAACACATCATATTCTTCACTTATTTTGGGTTCTTCTACAGCCATATCTTCACTTGCATTATCATCATCTAGTATAACCTCTTCTGGTCCTGTACACTTGTCCTCTTCTTTCCAAGCCTGATTGCTAATGACTTCCCACAGTTCTTTGTTAAACTTGAGACGATTTACCCTGTGTGTTACCTTCTGTCCCTGTCTGTATTGCTCATTTACCCATTTGTGTCCAAATCTGATCCTATTTGTGATAGCCTGATTTCTTGTCCTATTTCTCAACCCAACCTGACAGGCTTCCATAGGGGCGACATTTAGTTTTCCTGCCCATTTCCATTAGACTTGTAGTAACATTGGTTCCTATCATTTCTTCCTTGTCTGTTCCTATAATCCGTACTCCCACCTTGCTGTCTACTTCGGTTCTCATGACTCTCTTCTTAGTGATTATTCCTTCTGTCTCGTCCATGATGGTCTTCTTGGTACCAGTTTCTATCTCTTTCTCTCTCATAACTTCTGTCTAAGCTTCCACCAAATCTTAAGAAGTCCTCAACTGAATCGTCAAGTCCACAATCTAATGCTTGCTGTATTCTCCCTGGTAATCTTCTACGTAGGGTGTCCACCAATGTGATTTCAACTAAAGGTGAGTCAAGATGCACTAATCTTCTTATTTCAGGCTCACAAAAGTCCCTCATATTGCCATAACTTTCCCTGTACTTTTCCCCATTCAAGAAATCACTTCTTACTCTAGCCTGCTTGATTTTGGACCAGAATTTATTCAAAAAGCACCTCTCAAACTCACTATATGACATGTCCTCTGTATTTAACTGATTGATCCAAGTGTACGCTTCATTGTCCAAAAATCTCTTTACAAATTTAATTTTCATAGCATCAGTCATTTCTACAGTGAAGATGTCAGAACAATGATGTAAAAAGTCTTTAGGATGGATTTTCCCTTCCCCAGGGTATGTCTTAATTATTACATTTGCGCAATTAAAGCCACCGCAGATAGACATTTTGCTATTTACAACACTTTCTTGTAATGAATTGACCCTTAATAACACCTTCAGAATTTGACACATTTTCACTAATTTTATTTTCTAATGACACTTAACATCCTGAATTTCAGTTCTTCTAATTTTATTTTCCTGATCAAAATACTTTTCTACAGTACTAATTTTGTTTTCAAGGTCAGACTCAACATTACTGATTTTACTCTCTACTATAGTCACACAAGTGTCCAGCTGTTCATGTCCTAACTTCATTGCCCTTTCAAGATCATATGTTTGTTTCCTGACTTCGTCAACTGCCCTGTTTGTTTCATTTAACTGAGACTTTAAATCTGCTAAACCGTCAACTAACTTTTTGCTAACAGATTCTACTTGTTTACTCACTTCATGATTTCCCTTGTCAATGCGTTCAGTTAATTGTTCCATTAATCAATTTAACAACTCGATAAGAGCTGGTGACGCAAGAATTATTTCTTCACTATTTGACACATTGTACAAGGTGTACTGGCTGTCACATTCAGTTCTGACATGTCTACACTAGATTTCCTATTCTCAGTTGACATTGTCTTTTACAGTGCCAAACAACCCAGACTACAAATACAAAAGAATAAGTGCTGCTGTACTTATCTTGTTATTCCGTGTTCAGCAATGTGATGATCTGGGACCAAGCATCCAATTTCCAGGTTAAGTGCTCCGTTTTTCTTTGCTGTATAATTCCAGATTCACGTCCTCCTTGGTTTTTCCAACATCGATTATATACATCCAAACATACTTCTCCTGCAACCCAAACAATCTGTAGACACTTTATATGACGCAATCCCAGCTATGCTCCACCAGTTATAACATTTACATGCTATTTAAGTAAATTACAGTTCCTTTCTATCACTTCCAAACAAGACACTTAGCTTTTCAACATTACGATGTTTTGGGGGTTCTGCTCACTACAACAATATTCTCCTGGGGCGTCGTGGTACAAATAAATTCAGATTCAGATTCTTTATTCGTCATTCAGCAATATTACATGCAATAGACTTCGTCAGTTCACTTAACCTAAAAGTTTTACATAATATATTTCATATTTAAGTTTTACATAATATTTTTACATATTTATATTATAGAGGAAAAATTCCTAACAGGAAAAATATATGTAAAAAATAGATGAAGTCCACTTACCAGGCGAAGGAGAACAGGCAGTGATAGCAACAAATAAACACACAGACACACACACACAAGCTCAAGCTTTCACAGCCTAGCTGCTTCGTCAGGCAGAAGGGAAGGAGAGGGAAAAGAAAATGATGAGGGTTTTAAGGGAGTGGGTAAGGAGTCATTCCAATTCCGGGACAGGAAAGACTTACCTTGGGGGGAAAAAAGGAGGGTAAACAAATACACACACACCCACACATTTACACAGATGCAAGTACACTTAGTATGTCTGCCTAAGTGTACTTGCGTCTGTGTAAATGTGTGTGTATTTGTTTACCCTCCTTTTTCCCCCCAAGGTAAGTCTTTCCTGTCCCGGGATTGGAATGACTCCTTACCCACTCCCTTAAAACCCTCATCACTTTTTTCCCTCTCCTTCCCTTCTGCCTGACAAAGCAGCTAGGCTGCGAAAGCTTGCGCTTGTGCGTGTGTGTGTGTGTGTGTCTGTGTGTTTATTTGTTGCTATCACTGCCTGTGCTCCTTCGCCTGGTAAGTGGACTTCATCTATTTTTATGTATATTTTTACATATTTAAGTTGATATGGGACATTTCAAGAAATTCTTCTAATGTATATATGGGATTTTTTAACAAGAAGCTGTGTAGCTTTTTTCTAAATAGTTTGGTTGGCATACTTGAGGCATGTTTGGACAATTTGTTATATATTTTGATTGACATGTACTTATGACTATTGTTAGTTTTTGCCAATCTATTTTGTGGCAGGATTAGAGACTTACAGATTCTTGTATTGTGGTCATGCCTCTGATTCATTAACCTTAAATTAGGTAGGTCTGCAAGCATGAAGTTTACACTGTCAAGAATATATAGGTTAATAACTGTTAGTATTTTATATTTAATGAACAGTGGTTTGCAGTGTGTACTGTTGTCTGCCTTTGCTATTACTCTAATAGCTTACTTCTGGATCACCAGTATTTCACTTATTTTTTTGCTGTTTCCCCGGAGTATTAACCCATATCTTAAAACAGATTGGAAAAAAACAAAGTATGCAGTCCTTACATATTCAAATGTCACACAGCCCATCAGCCTCTTCAGCAGATAGGTAACTCTTGAGAGCCTGGCCGCTATGTGTTCAACATGAGAAATCCATGTTAGTTGGTTGTCCAGGATGATACCTAAAATTTTTACATTTTGTTTTTCTATTTTGTTATTCTTTGACAGACTGAACCACATATTCTGTGTTTTTGTCTCATTTAATAATAGGCCATTTGCATTAAACCATGATACTCGTAGGTACAATTTATCACTTCTTCTTTAATTTGAAATCAAACTGCTTCTCCACCAAACATTGCAACTTTAAACTTGTGTACGCAAAGTACCACAACACAGACTGACATAGATTCCAAAGTACTTCAGAAGTGGCTAAACTCGAACTCCCTCTTGCAAGGCGGTGAGGAAAATATATAACATCGACAATAATGGCATTACATTATGCATGGTTAATAACAATTGAATATACTAATTTACAGTTACCAAACACACAAGTAAAACATTTCATGTACACAAAAATAATCACAGTATAAAATGAAAACTATACATACAATAATTTTACATGGCACGTATCTTTTTAAGACAAAATAGTGGTACTTTCTGTTTCACAACAAAGAATAATGTTAAATGTCAATTAATTTGTTAATGAGTGCATCATACATGTTCCTAACATATATTGAACTATCAAATACCTTCACAGATCTGAAAATAGGTTCAAAATCTCATGTCAGTCAATATATACAAAGAATCACAATATTCAAATCTTGACTATTACATTAATTAACACAATTAGCTGGTTAACACAACTTGTTTATGAGCCTGACATATATACAATGCTATTTATTTTAATGTCTTTATATAGATACAAAAGTTTTTACCATTCATCTGTCTATTTATTGAAATAACATACAATGACAAAACTATTGTTTATAAAACTGTCTGGAAATGTCTTATACAAATCTCTTAATGAAATCTATCACTTGTTTTAATCACAGTATCACCAAGACACTGTCCTACACTGATTCCTAGACTGGCAATTTCGTTTTTAACTAACTTCACACGTAACATGTATCACTATTGAACCACACGATTCCGGGTCCGACGCAGACGGTATCGTACAATAACATTGAGATGAGAGGGCGGTTCGACGCAGATGGTATCATATGATAACATTGAGATGAGGGGGTCAGCAGTATCATCACAATGCACACAAAAATAGTCACAATATAAAATGAAAACTATAAATACAATAATTTTAGATGGCACATATCTTTTTAAGTTGAAATCTCCGATCTTTCAGTTTGACAACAAACAGCCATGTTAAATGTCAATTAATTTGTTAATGAGTACATCATACATGTTCCTAACATATATTGAACTATCAAATATCTTCGCAAATCTGAAAATAGGTTCAACATCTCACGTCAGTCAATATATACAAAGAATTACAATATAGAAATTTTGACTATTACATTAATTAGCTGGTCATCACTGCTTGTTTATGAGCCTGACATATATACAATGCTATTTATTTCCATTTCTTTTTGTTTTACACAAGATTCTACCCTTTGTCTGTCTAAGTCTTGAAATAACATACAATGACCAAACTATTGTTTATAGAACTGTCTCGAAAGAAAATATATGATTCTCTTAATGAAATCTATCATTTGTTAACTAATCACAGTATCACCGGAACACTGTCCTACACTGACTCCTAGGCTGGTTATTTCGTTGGTAACTAACTTCACACGCAACATATATCACTATTAAACCACACGATTCCAGGTCCGACGCAGACGGTATCGTACAATAACATTGAGATGAGAGGGCCAGCAGTATCATCACAATGCGCCCCCAAGGCTGTCTTGGCTGAGGCCAAGGTGAAAGGGATGCATGTGGTGCTGCCTGCTATGAAGCACATAGCGAGCAGGAGGCCATTAGGCGGACAATGTCACTATCCATACCGGGCCAAAACACATGTCGCCAGGCCAGAGTTTTAGTGCGGGAGGCCCCCCAATGTCCCTCGTGTAGCAATGCCAACACATGCGAATGTAAGGTCGCTGGCACAACCACCCGAGACCGCAGGTCGTCAGTATCCAGTAAGATGACCCGGTCACATTCAGACAAACAGAGTCTGAAAGAATAATAATTCTGCAAGGGATCAGATGCCCGGCAAGAAGGAATTTCCGGCCAACCAGTATGAATATAATGCAAGACCTGCTGTAACACAGAATCAGCAGCCACTGCTGCCAACAGTACCAAAGACGTAATAGGGAAACTATCCACAGCAGCCTTCACTTTCTCATCCAGGTAAAAGCAGAGAAGTTCTTCATTACCAAATTCAGGATCTGGTCCAATAGGAAGATGTGACAGGACATCAGCATTAGCGCGTTGGGCTGTAGGCCTGAAATGAATTTTGTAATTGTACTGTGACAGAAAGAGAACCCACCGCTGAAGCCGGTGTGCGGCTTTATTGGGAAGAGAGGCGGTAGGATAGCAAAGCGAGACCAAAGGTTTGTGATCCATAATCAGGTGAAACTTGACACCATACAAATAAACATGTAATTTCTTTAAGGCATAGACAATGGCCAAAGCCTCTTTTTCAATCTGAGAATATCTTTGCTGGGCCTGGGTCAAAGTTTTAGAGGCATACACGATAGGGCATTCAGACCCGGCAGGAAATTTATGGGCCAGCACCACTCCAACCCCGTACTGGGAAGCATTAGTAGCGAGAACTAAGTGCTGACCCAGTGTGTCTGCGGCCAGGCAGGGGGCCGACACTAGAAGATTTTTCAGTGTGGTGATAGCTTGGTCACAGTCCGCCGACCAGAAAAAAGGCACATCTTTGTGGAGGAGGTGGTGGAGAGGTTGCACTACAGTAGCTGCACTGGGCATAAAACAATGGTAGTATGCTACTTTGCCCAAAATAATCTGCAATTCCTTGATGGATGTGGGCCGTGGAAGAGAGGCAACTGCTGCCACACAGTCTGGCAGGGGGCGAACCTCTTCCAACGAAATTTCAAACCCAAGGTAGGGAATCGAGGATTGAAAAAATCAAGACTTAGGAAGGTTGCAATGGAGGTCAGCAGACTGCAGAACTTGAAATAGGGCCCGCAAGTTATGAAGGTGCTCCATAGGTGATGATTCTGTAGCCACAATATCATCCAGGTAGTTAACGCATCCCAGAATGGGGCGCAACAGTTGTTCCAGGAAGCGTTGGAAAATTGCTGGCGCACTGGCCATGCCAAACGGCAAATGCTGGTATTGATAGAGGCCGAAGGGTGTGTTAACCACCAGCAACTGCCTGGATTCCTCATTGAGTGGAAGTTTGAGGTAAGCCTCTGCCAATTCTACTTGGGAAAAAAATGTGAACCCGAAAGTAAGGCTAATAATTCATCAGTACACGTCAATGGATAGGAGTCTATGACCGACTACACATTAATCATGACTTTAAAGTTGCCACATATACGTAAGGCACCCAAAGGTTTCTTTATATTAACAAGTGGTGTGGCCCATTCACTGGAAGTTTCCAGGGTAAAGAACCTGCAGGGCTTGGAGGCGATCGATTTCATCCTTCAGCTGATCGCGTAAGGCGACCGGTACCTGCTGAGCATCAAAAAATTTTGGCCACGCTGTCGGCTTCATAGTAATGTGCACCGAGAAGTTACAAGCACAGCCCAACTCACCAGAAAATAAAGAAGAAAATTCTTGACAGAGCAACTAGAGATCATGAAAAGGCACAGTGTCCGAAACTAAGTTGAATGAGTCAGAAATTGAAAATCCAAAGGCAGTGAAGGCATCAAGGCCCAATATGTTCACTGCGGCCGTATTGTCAACCACAAGGAAGGTAATTGGATGCTCCACTGATTTATAGGCAGTGGAAGCTGTAAATTGACCAAACACGGGAATGCGTTGATGGCTGTAATCACGCAAGGATCGTTCCACAGGAGCTAACTGGGAGGGAACCGAGCCATACATAGGTGTGATAGTTCAATAAGGATACGGAGGCCCCTGTATCCACTTGTAAAATCATGATTTTGTCAAAAACGTGCACTTACACAAATAGTTTTGCATGAGACAGCTGCCGTTCCTGAACCAAATTGATTTCCATATCTACCTCTACTGAAACGCGTTGAGAATGACATACTGAAGCCATGTGGCCCTTCTTTTGACACTTATTACAAGTCACACACCGTTTTGGGCAAGAAGCCCTTTCATGATCAACAAAACAAAATTGGCAGGATGGAAGAGGTTGCTGAATATTGGGACACCCCCGCAGCACAGGCCGTTGGCTCTGTTTACTAATTTGTTGCCACCGACCATGGGCATGGTGATTAGAGTGGTCGTGCACCATGGCAACATCTACGTCAGAATTGGAAGAGTGAATCTTGTTGGAAGAAATAGTTGTGACATCCCCCACACCTCAATTTGATCCCTCCCCCGAGAAATCTCAAAAGATTGAGCAATATCAAGCACATCAGCTAGTGTACGATTGTCTAATTGCAAGGCTCTTTGGTGCACCTCCCGGTCCAGTGTGAGGGAACAGCATTGCGGGCCACATTGTCAGCATATGACTCCTTGTGGGTAGCTGTGACAAATAAACAACGAGGGCTAAGACCCTGTGTGACAAATAACAATGACGGCTAAGACCCTGAAGTTCCGCCGCCCAAGCACACTAAGATTGGATTGACATCTTGCACGCTTTGTAGAACTTGACCCTGGCCACAATAACATGAGTGCGCGGCCGATAATAGGAAGACAACAGGTGGCACATTTCGTCAAAAGACAACATCGCAGGTTCCTGCAGAGGAGATAACTGGCATAACAACTGGTAGATGCGCCGAGTAATCCAAGACAAAAATAAAGCTTTACACAAATCTGGGTCTGATACACCAAAGGCAAGGAAATGCTGTCGTAATCTTTTCTCATAAGAGTCCCAGTCCTCAAGCCTATCGTCAAATCCAGAAAACAGCGGCGGAAAAGGAGCCGTACTTACATGTGCCGTAGCCAATGATGATGCTGGGTTCGAAACCAGGGTTGTAATCACGGATGACAGGCTGTCCATACAGCTTGCCTGTGCCGTCATCGCGGCAACTAACTGCTGAAGAGAGTCAGCTAAAGATTGTAAGTTATTATGAAGCACTTGACCCCAAGGGGGGATGGGAATGTCAACAACGGTGGCCTGCGGCTGTTCCATAGTCGATAAGCAGGGTGAACCAAACACACGTGTTCGAACCCTACTCTCATCGTCAATATTGTAACTTCTAAGTAGGAGTCACGAGCACTAATAAAAGTGTCGAGCAGAATAGAATAATAACTGTTCATCAGTATGACAGTATATAACACAGAAGCTATGGGCTCTCGAACGAGTCTTGCACACAACTGAACCGAGTTGCTGTTCGCTTGGCTTTGCTATGCTGGCGGCTGCTTGGTGGCAGGCCAGTAACACTGGTCTGCGCTAGTGTTGCCGTCTCGCAGCCGGCAGCGGAACCACGTGTGGCACTGCGTAATTAGTAAGATGTGCGCCGTGATGTATAGCAAAGATGACAGGAGCTCTCTGATGTCAGTAGCAGTATCTTGGTCCACCATTTTGGAGAGGACTATAGATGTTGAAATATCTGATGTATTGCATGTGCACTGGCAGGAGCAGTTATTAGTGCCAACACTAGTTACTGCAGTTTGCACAGATGCATCAGTTTTTGGAGCAGGCTTTTTAAGAACTTCCATGAAAGAGGTGGTAACTGACAGCAGTTGCATGGCCTTGTACATCTTTTTCACATCACCATACAAAACATGCTTTGAAGTCTTCATCTCCTGCACCTTACATTCTTCAAGGTACACTGCATAGGATGGTCTCCAGAACAGTTGACACACTTAAAGGGTGGTGATCAATTGTTCCCTTCAAGAACAGTCTGAACACATTTTCTGCAGGTTTGCTGTCCATTAAAATCCAAGGTGGTGTGCCAAAAGTTCTGGCATCTGAAGCAGCACATTGGATTGGGGTAATAAGGCCATACATTTAATCTAAGGAAACCTGCTTTAACATTGTCTGGTAGCTTTGGAGAGTTGAATGTCAACATAAAGGACTCAGATTTAACCAACTCATCATCCACCCTCCTCATAATGTACTGAACATCCACACTACCTTTGGAAGCCCATTTGTCCTTCAATTCCTCTTTGCGAATTTCAACGAGGTTGCAACATATAAAAATGCCCTTACTTTAATTTAACATATTATGGAGTTCAGTTTTGATGGCATGTTATCCAAGTTGCTTGACATTATTAAGACTTGTGGTCTATTGGGAGTTAGCTATCTCAACCAACAAGGTACTGGTATGCAACCTTTTCACCAATTTGAGATTATCTGCTATGCCCACAAGACCATTTTGTGTGTAGAATGCTGACACATTTTTGAATGAACCTTCTTTCCATGTAATGATCACAAAGACATTTTGGTTAGCACCATGTGCTCTGTAACTTGTTGCCAGATTCGTGTCACCTACATCTACATAGATACTCTGCAAATCACATTTAAGTGCCTGGCAGAGGGTTCATTAACCACTTTCATAACCATTCTCTACCATTTCATTCTCAAATAGTGCATGGGAAGAAAGAACATCTAAATTATTCCATTTTAAACCTGATTTTTCTTATTTTATTGGGATGGTCATGTCTCCCTATATATGTGTGTGCTAGCAAAATATTTTCACATTCATAAGTAAAAGTCAGTGATTGTAATTTCACAAATAGATCTCGCCGCAATGAATAATGTTGTTCTTTTAATGATTTCCTCCTCAAATTGTGCAACATTTCCTTGATGCTTTCGCCGCTTTAACATGATAACACAAAACGAGTTGCCCTTCTCTGAACCTTCTCTATGTCCTCCGTCAGTCCCACCTGGTGAGGGTCCCACACTGGGCAACAGTACTCCAGGAGAGTATGCACAAGTGTGATGTAGGCAGTCTCTTTGGTGGATCTGTTGCATCTGTAATTTGTAATTTATTTGCTTGAAACATGTATTCACATGCATAGCATAAGTACAAAATATACAATAGTACAGAATCTATAGTTATGTTGTTTTATTACATAACATTTTACTTAGGCCTATGGAGATAAGCAGTAAGGACAATGCTGAATGAGTCATGGTTTTAGTTGCTTTTTAAATATTTTATGATACAACAATTTTAATCGTTGAGGAAGTGCATTAAAATATTTTGCACCTTTTATATATGGGCTATTTGCCGTTTTTGTCAGTCTTTTCTTTATCATATGGAAGTTTTCAGCCTGCCTCATGTTATGTTCATGTATTTCTACATTGAAACTTGTATATTTCTTATCCTCTACTGCTAATATAATTGTTTCATAAATATACATTGTATAAACAGTCATACTTTTGAGGTCCACAAGTAGACCCTTGCATGATCTTCTTGCACTAACTTTGGCTATATTTCTTACTGCTCTTTTCTGCAATTTTAATACCCTGTCCACATGGGTTTTGGCTGATGCACCCCATATCACTAGACCATATAACAGATACGGATATATCATTCGAAAGTAAACCATTTTCTTTGTTTGTGTGTTAACATAAGGTGCTAATCTCCTTAGTACATATAAACTAGAGGTTAACCTTGAACACACATTGCCAATTTGGTTGATGCATGAAAGATTACTATCAATGTACACTCCTAAAAATTTACACCGATTGCATATGTTACCTATTATGTTGTTACTCTGTGCTACAACGCACTCTTGTAAGTCACCTAAATGTTTTTTTCTAAATTTACTTATAGGTTGTCATTTTCAAACACAAATAATTTCTGCACACCTCTCCTGAAGTGATAGCAACAAATAAACACACAGCCACAGACAGGCAGAAGGGAAGGAGAGGGAAAAGGAAATGATGAGGATTTTAAGGGAGTGGGTAAGGAGTCATTCCAGTTCCGGGACAGGGAAGACTTACCTTGGGGGGAAAAAAGGAGGGTAAACAAATACACAGACACCCACACATTTACACAGACGCAAGTACACTTAGGCTGACATACTGTAGAAAGCAAAGAAGTTAAGAAGTTAGACAGAGATGCCTCTTGAGGCAGAGGCTCTGTCCAGAGAACCAAAGCAAAGATGTTAAGATGGTGGGTGGGAATTCGAATTAGCTGAGGTTGAGACCAGGTGGGCAACAGGAAGAGAGAATATGCTGAAGGGCT
Organism: Locusta migratoria; assembly: GCA_026315105.1. NCBI lineage: Eukaryota > Metazoa > Arthropoda > Insecta > Orthoptera > Acrididae > Locusta > Locusta migratoria. The sequence continues at coordinate 136,958,004 of CM048745.1, forward strand.
AGTTCCCATCTCCAGAGTTCTGAAGTATTGGTGTCGGTAGGAAGTATCCAGATGACCCGGATGGTGTAACACTGTGCCAAGATGTGCTGGTTGTGCCCCAAGGCGTGTTTAGCCACAGGGTGATCCTCATTACCAACAAACACTGTCTGTCTGTGACCATTCATGTGAATGGACAGTTTGTTGCTGGTCATTCCCACATAGAATGCTTCACAGTGCAGGCATGTCAGTTGGTAAATCACGTGGGTGCTGTTGCAAGTGGCTCTGCCCTTGATTGTGTACACTCTCCGGGTTACGGGACTGGAGTAAGTGGTGGTGGGAGGGTGCATAGGGCAGGTTTTACAACGGGGGCAGTTACAAGGGTAGGAGCCAGAAGGTAGGGAAGGTGGTTTGGGGATTTCATAGGGATGGACTAGGAGGTTACGGAGGTTAGGTGGATGGCGAAAGAGTGTCTAAAATAAATTTTGTCTAAATTGCTTTGCAGTTGTTTTGATCCTCTTTTGACTTCAGTAACCAATAAATGACAGCATCATCCGTTAACAGTCTAATGGAGCTGTTCAGATTGTCTCCTAAATTGTTTATAATCACAAGGAAGAGTAGGGCACCTATAACACCTGGCACATGGTGTAGGGCACCAGGGTAACACCAGATATCACTTCTATTACCCAGTGACTTACCGTCAATTACTACGAACTGTGTCCTTACTGATAGGAAATTGTGAATCCAATCACAGAATTGAGGTGATATTCCATAAACACGCAATTTCATTAGAAGCCGCTTGTGGGATACAGTGTCAAAAGTCTTCCAGAAATCCAGAAATATGGAATCAATTTGAAATTCCTTGTTGATGTCACTTATCACATCATGTGAATAAAGGGCAAGCTGTGTTTCGCAAGAGCGGTACTTTCTGAACCCATGTTGATTATCGGTTAATAGGCCGTTCTCTTTGAGGTAGTTCATAATATTCGAACAAAGTATACATTCCAAAATCCTACTGCAAATCGACATCAATGAGATTGGCCTGTAATTTTGAGGATCAATCCTATTGCCTTTCTTGAATATTGGAGTAACTTCGGCAACTTTGCAGTCTTTGGGTATGGAACTTTCACTGAGTGATCGGTTGTAAATTATAGCTAAGTACGAAGCTATTGCATCAGTATACTCTGAGAGGAATCTAGTTGGTATACAATCTGGCCCGGAAGATTTGTTATTGTTTAGTGACTTAAGTTGTTTTACTACTCCAGGAACATCTACTTCTAAGTTTCGCATTCTGGCAGCTATTCTTGGATTGAATACTAGAGTGTTCACTTCATCTTCTTTGGTGAACGAATTTGGGAAAGCTGTGTTTAGTAATTTCTCCTTAGCAATACTGTCATCGGTAGTATTACCATTGCTATCGTGTAGTGACGGTATTGTTTGTGTTTTGCCACTAGTGTACTTCACATATGACCAGAATTTCTTTGGATTTTCTGCAAGATTATGAGACATGATTTTGTTGTGGTAACTACTATAAGATTGATTCTCGCATTGAAGTCAGCTCTAGGTTGCAAGTTTCAGTAAAAGATTGCCAGTCTTGCAGATTATGTGTCTTTTTAAATTTTGCATGTGTTTGTCTTTGGATTTTCTGCCAGACTACGAGACAGAATTTCATTGTGGAAACTATTATAAGCTTCTGGCATGGAAGTCCACACTAGATTGTCGGTTTCTGTAAAAGATTGTCAGTCTTGGGGATTCTTGGTCTGTTTAAAATTTGCATGCATTTTTCTTTGCTTCTGTAACAGTGATATGCAACAGTGATCTGACCTGTGTTGTGTACCATGAGGGTCAGCCCCCTCTTTTATTAATTTATTTGGTATAAATCTCTCAGTTGCTACTGATATTATGTCTTTGAAAGTAAGCCACAACTGATCTACACTCGCATTTTTAGTTTTGAAAGACTGGAGATTATCACTCAGGGAAGCGTGAAGAGAATTTTTATCTGCTTTATTGAATAGATATATTATTCATTTATTTTTGGTGCATTTGGGAATTTTGACATTCAGTCTTGCTGCTACAACTCGATGTTCACTAATCCCTGTATCTGTATTGATGCTCTTTACTATCTCTGGATTATTTGTTGCTAGGAGATCAAAGGTATTTTACAAGGATACTACTTCCTTAAATACTGCCCCGAAATGATATCCATCCTTCATGACATCCTTCCCACTCCACCGAGAGTGTCTTTCCGCTGCCCACCTCACCTTCATAGCCTCCTAGTCCATCCCTATGAAATCCCAAAACAACCTTCCCTACCCTCTGGCTCCTACCCATGCAACCACTGCCATTGTAAAACCTGCCCTATGCACCCTTCCACCACCACTTACTCCAGTCCAGTAATTCGGCAGGTGTACACGATCAAGGGCAGAGCCACTTGCGATAGCACCTAAGTGATTTACCAACTGACATGCCTGCACTGTGAAGCGTTCTATGTGGGAATGACCAGCAACAAACTGTCCATTCGCATGAACGGTCACAGGCAGACAGTGTTTGAACAAAGTATATGTTCCAAAATCCTACTGCAAATCAACGTCAATGAGATGGGCCTGTAATTTTGGGTATCACTCCTATTGCCTTTCTTGAATATTGGAGTGACCTGGGCAACTTTCCAGTCTCTGGATACAAATCTTTCACTGAGTGATTGGTTACATATGATAGCTAAGTATGGAGCTATTCCATCAGCATACTCAAAGAGGAAGATTTGTTTTTGTTTAGTGATTTAAATTGTTTTACTACTCTAGGAACAACTACTTCTAAATTTTGCATGCTGGCAGCTGTTCTTGGTTCGAATTTTGGAATGTTCACTTCATCTTCTTTGGTGAAAGAATTTTGGAAAGCTGTGTTTAGCAATTCTGCTTTAGCAGTACTGTCATCGGTAGTGTTACTATGGTATCGTGTAGTGAAGATATTGTTTGTGTTGTGCCCCTAGTGTATTTCACATATGGCCAGAATTTCTTTGGATTTTCTGCCAGACTACGAGACAGAATTTCATTGTGGAAACTATTATAAGCTTCTGGCATGGAAGTCCACACTAGATTGTCGGTTTCTGTAAAAGATTGTCAGTCTTGGTCTGGTCTTGGTCTGTTTAAAATTTGCATGCATTTTTCTTTGCTTCTGTAACAGTGATCTAACCTGTATTGTGTACTATGGGGGGTCAGCCCCCTCTTTTATTAATTTATTTGGTTTAAATCTCTCGATTGCTACTGATATTATGTCTTTGAAAGTAAGCAACAACTGATCTACACTCACAGTTTTAGGTTTGAAAGACTGGAGCCTACCACTCAAGAAAGTGTGAAGTGAATTTTTATCTGCTCTTTGAATACATATATTTTTCATTTATTTCTGGTGCATTTAGGAAATTTGATATTCAGTCTCACCACTAAAACTCTATGTTCACTAATCCCTGTATCTGTTTTGATGCTCTTTACTAGCTCATTATTATTTTTGGCAGGAGACCAAGGGTATTTTTGCAACCATTCTAGTGGGTCATGAACTAACTGTTCAAAGTAGTTTCCAGAAAAAGCATTCAGAACTAGTTTTTTTTTTTCCCAACATATCATGTGTAAATTAAAGTTGCCACTGATTATAACAGTATGCTTCAGGTACCTGTTTGAAATGTGATTCAAGCTTTCTTTGAACATTTTGGTAATTGCATCATCTGAGTCAGGGGGCCAATAAAAAGACTCAATTATTAATTTATTCTGGTTGCTAGGTATAATCTCTACCAATACAACTCACAGGAAGTATCTGCCTCAATTTTTCCGCAGGATAAACAGTTTGTAATGGAAATAAACATGCCACACCCTTTTTTATTTAATCTATCTTTTCTGAAGACCATTTGGCCCTTTGCAAAAATTTCGGCCAAACTTATCTCTGGTATCAGCCAGCTTTCAAAACCTATAACAATTTGTGCCACAGTACTTTCTATCAGAGCTTGGAGCTCTGGAACTTTCCTAACACAGCTACAATAATTTACAACAGTCTGACCTGCACCCTTTGAGACTGAAACCCATTTTGTGTGTTCCCGAAGCCTTCTAACCTAGAAAACCACCCAGTCCACGCCACACAGCCCCTGCTACCCATGTAGCCACTTCCTGAATGTAGTGGACTCCTGACCTATTTAGTGGAACCTGAAAACCCGCCACCCTTTGGCGCAAGTCAAGGAATCTACAGCCCACATAGTCTCAGAACCATCTGATCCTCTGTTTAAGACCCTCCACTCTGCTCTGAACCAGAGGTCCACAGTCAGTCCTGTCGATTATGCTGCAGATGGTGAGCTCTGCCTTCATCTTGCAAGCAAGACTGGCAGTCTTTACCACCTCTGATAGCCTCTCAAAACCAGAGAATCTCTTCCAATCTAAAGCAACACACATCGTTGCTCCCGACATGAGCCACCACCTGCAGCTGGCTGCACCCTGTTCTCTTCATGGCATCCAGAAGGACCCGTTCCACATCTGGAATGAGGTCCTTGTGGTATGCACACAGAGTGCACATTGGACTTAATCCCATCCCTAGCAGCCATATCCCTAAGGGGCCCCATCATCGCCTAACATAACTACTAACAAACCCACCTTCTGTGAGTGCCCGGATCTTGCAGGCAGAGGGGCGGCCACAGGACAAGCAACACCATCTGCATCAGGAACATCCTCTGCTACAGACAGCGCCTCGAATCTGTTCATGAGACTAACCAGGTAGGCCTCCACTTAGGTCCCCTGGGAAGGATTAGAAAGAAACCCCTCAAGGGCAGTGACCGGGTTGGCCACAGCCGCAGGTTGATCAGAGGGCACAACAGATGCACGGGGCATCTGCTGCAGTTCCAAATAGGTATGACTGATGTGATTTAAACTGCGGGAGGATACACTAAACTGTAACTTTGACATGAATCTAAGTATATGCACAAGGAAACTAAACTGTTCCTTAGATGTGAAGCTGACTAAATATATGATTGAGGACACAAAAGTTTGATAAACAATGAGCTTTGAAAAATATGTACCTAACACTAAACTCTTTATTAATTTCGAATCTGAAAAATATATATGCGAGCTAATAAATCAAAGTATCAACACTGATCTGTCAACTAAGTGTGATTCTGAATAAATAAACATGCACACATATGAATTTTTGATGAACTGCAAGAGAAAGCTCACATGAAATGAAAATAAGTTGCTTCTAGAAGAAGCCAGTTAACTTACACTGGAGAGCTGCCTGTTGTGCAACATGTGTGTACTCTCTGTTGGTCACTGTCAGAGAGTGTCAGGAAGTGCTCTTTATTTGGAGGACTGCCAAAGTCAGCCCTCTTTTTGGAGTGGATCTTATTCCCCCCAGTGGTACACCCATCCCACTGGGAGGGGGAAAACAGAGGAAATATTCATGCTGGTCTCACGAGCAGCTAGGAAAACAAATGTCTGTTTAGACAGAGTGTCGTATGCCTAGGTAAGCCTTATACAACTGAGGTGCAGCAATATCGCCATCAGCACGTAACAAACCTCAGAATTGAGGTTTTTATTTTATTATTATTTATTTAAAATTTTTTTAGAGGTATTTCCTTCCTTGGGACCCAGGCAGTCAAGCCAAGATCCCCATTCAGTGGTCGCTGAAGCATGTCCAGTGTCCAGATGTTATGGTATAAGAGGACTCGTGCCGCTTACCAGCCGTCAGCTCAGGGTCCCCTGTGTGGAGGAGTGTACAGGACAAGGAAAAGTTTAGACATTTAATGTAATGTAATAAATCAAACAAGCAGTGAGTGGACTTTGGCGGTCGAAGAGGGAAGTGTTATGATGGTGTTAAGCTGGCAGTGTCACGAACCAGAGTGGGTTGGGCGCTCAGCAAAATTAAGTAGCTCAAAGCAAACTTCAAGTGTTGCAAGTGTGTCAGCAGCCATGCTGGCTTCCCTGGCGGGCAGTACAGTCTAGAGTCTACAAGGACGGCGTGCAGTAGGACCTCAAGCTCAACAGGGTGCTGCCGGGCATTGAACCAGCACCGGGCACAGTGAGGCGGCAGCAAGCAGCACAGCATTGACCTGAGAGCACAGTATGTATGCTAGGACGTGGCCATACTAGGAGTGCTCTCGTGACCTGTCCAAGGGCGGAGCAACAGCTGGAGGCGAAAGGCAACCGGGGTTTGACGCCCAGGCCACCCCCTCATCCTATGATCCTCAGCCGGCTACAACGTCGTCGAGGCCAGGTGTGGCACGTGGCATGGGCAGAGGCGACGTCACTTAGTATGTACTCTGCTGGGATTATGTAAGCTGTGGCCAGGGAGCTGAGGCATCAGTACCCGCTTCCAGCAGGGCAGAGCAGAGTCAGCGGCTTTGTCAGCGAGCTGCCAGCGCGGTGCATGACAGTCAAATGGCTGTTTTACTGTCGTCCTTCTCCCAGGTTGAGTAGATCTCATAGCCCACAGATGCATCACTATCCCGACAAAATGACAAATGATAAGAAATAGGCAAAAACAGCAGATGCCTCAAGTACACACCCTTACAATCACAAACAACACTTTACACCTGGTTTGCCAATCCCATACTCGGAAAAGTAATGCTGAGCCCCCTGAGGGGTAACAAATATGGACACAGCAACAAAAGCAAATACAAATAAGTTAGTGATACTTCAAAAATGTTATAAGAACCATCTATGTAATACTGTTGTAATAACTGTAGAAAAATATGTACATTTTAAAGGCCATACTACTTGCTAAAAGACTGTGCTCCAACATTTGTTCTTATTCATATCAGTACAATATTAGAAAAATATAGAAAACATTTTTACATCAGCAGCCACAGAACAACACCCTATGGGTATGGTCCTTATGCAGGTGTAAAATTAGCCAATGCACTGCTGAGTAGAGTTATGACTCTCCCCACACTGAAACTGAAATTTAAGCTAAAGAAATCCCTGTTACAAAACCATTTTCCCACATTAGATGAATATCATACTTAATTGCAGAATGAGAAGTGTGTGAAAATAGTATGTAATTAGTGCTCATGAAACTATTTATTTGTAATCCTATTATTTTTGTCAAGCAATAACTTAATCAGAAGAATGTATTATTTTGCTATGTATTAAGGATTGTAACTTGCTTTTGTACAAACACAATGGATCATTTGATTTCGAATAAAATATTATTATTACTACTGTTACAAGAGTTTGACATGTACCTGTCATTGTGGAACACTGAATGCTATGTTGCTCTATCAAAACTCAGTTTATAATGTTTTCAATTACACCAGCATGTGTAAAATCCTTTCCAAATACAATAAATATGTTGAGTTATGCAACAGTAACACTTGTGCCTTTTAGATTTCTATCTACAATGAGTAGAAAATGGAAGAAAGGACTGAATACTCTGGCATAAGCCAGCTTTCTGTCGAGAATTTGTGTCTGGTTGAGAGGATGCCAGGGAGTGTAAGACTTAGGTTTAATCCCTCGCCTGGGCATAGAATGGAATAAATGTACTACATATGAAACTATGGTACAATGTAAAATCACTCTCATAATAATTAAAAAAAATTAAAAAACAAATTAAATGAATAAAAAAAATAAAAATATACATATAAATAAATAAATAAATAAATAAATAAATAAATAAAAATATGGACAGCCAGTTGTGAGGAATTTTGTGATACACACAATGAAACAGTTTCAAGTGTTTCAGTGGGATCCACTGCCTTCTTATAACAAAGTAAGATAAGGTAAGGTAAGGTAAGACTGAAGCCAAGTAAGGAGGACACCACTAATTCTATAATGCTTCAGTTTACCAAATGGAATATTGAGATACACACAAAGGCATTGTCAAGGTTAAAGATTATTCCAAGAAGATAATTTTTGTGTTAAGCTCTGTCAGGTCTCCTTTTACTATGTGAAGAAGCTATTAGAAAAACCAAAGTGAGAGACAGTTAACGCTTTCCCTCCTAGAATTGCCATACAGCAACACAATATTTATCAGTTCCTCTAGCCACAACGAATTGTCCAAAAATTGGTTAAAAAAAGCTGCAGCACCTCCACCAATTAGTTGTGACTTGAAACTTCACTCTGCAGCGGAGTGTGCGCTGATATGAAACTTCCTGGCAGATTAAAATTGTGTGCTGGAACCGGGACTCGAACCTGGGACCTTTGCCTTTCGCGGGCAAGTGCACTACTGCCTGTACTATCCCGACACGACTCACGATGCCGCCCCACAACTTTACTTCCGCCAGTACCTCACCTCCTACTTTCCAAACTTCACAGAAGCTCTCTTGCAAACACACAAGACTAGCACTCCTGGAAGAAAGGATATGGTGGAGACATGGCTTAGCCACAGCCTAAGGGATGTTTCCAGAATGAAACTTCACTCTGCAGCGGAGTGTGCGCTGATATGAAACTTCCTGGCAGATTAAAATTGTGTGCCGGAACCGGGACTCGAACCTGGGACCTTTGCCTTTTGTGGGCAAGCGCACTACCGCCTGTGCTATCCCGACATGACTCACGATGCCGCCCCACAACTTTACTTCTGCCAGTACCTCGCCTCCTACTTTCCAAACTTCACAGAAGCTCTCTTGCAAACACGCAAGACTAGCACTCCTGGAAGAAAGGATATGGTGGAGACATGGCTTAGCCACAGCCTAAGGGATGTTTCCAGAATGAAACTTCACTCTGCAGCGGAGTGTGCACTGATATGAAACTTCCTGGCAGATTAAAGTTGTGGGGCGGCATCGTGAGTCGTGTCGGGATAGCACAGGCGGTAGTGCGCTTGCCCGCGAAAGGCAAAGGTCCCAGGTTCGAGTCCCGGTTCCGGCACACAATTTTAATCTGCCAGGAAGTTTCATATCAGCGCACACTCCGCTACAGAGTGAAGTTTCATTCTGGAAACATCCCTTAGGCTGTGGCTAAGCCATGTCTCCACCATATCCTTTCTTCCAGGAGTGCTAGTCTTGCGTGTTTGCAAGAGAGCTTCTGTGAAGTTTGGAAAGTAGGAGGCGAGGTACTGGCGGAAGTAAAGTTGTGGGGTGGCATCGTGAGTCGTGTCGGGATAGCACAGGCGGTAGTGCGCTTGCCCGCGAAAGGCATAGTTGTGACTTGTTTATCTACCATTACCTTGAGGAAACAGAACATTAGGCTACAATGTATTGTCAGATATTGTATTGTTGCTTATGTCTAAGTTGGAGTACATGTAACAAGACTTTCAAATAATTATATCAAGGTAAATGAAACAGTGTAATTTCAAAATTTCATTTCTAAGTAATTGTCCAATGTCTAAATTGGTAGTAAACAGTTTGAAAATGTTATTAATTAGGTGGTAAACAGTTTGAAAATGTTATTAGTTCGAGGAAACATATCCTGCCCAATGATGCCATATGCAGTTAACCAAAATTTTCCTCCAAAAAGTGAAAATAATCAAAAATTCTATGAAATATAAGAAATAAACAAAAAAATATTTTTGTTCATAAATTAATAAAATATGGGGTTGAAAGGGTTAAGAAGCTCTTCTCAGTTAAATAATGTCAATAACATACAAAAAACTGAAAAACATTCTGAAAGATGTAGATGCACATGTTTATATATGTGACGTCTGTTCTTTCAGACATACAACAAGCCTTTGCAGCTGTTATGAATCACAACTACTGATGTCAGAGATGTTTTATCTGCTTTTTGTGTAGTAGTGCTGGATATAAGTTGAGAATTTGTGTCTGGTTGAGAGGATGCCAGGGAGCAGAGGACCTGGGTCCAATCCCTTGTCTGGGCACAAATTTCAAGTGTCTCATTGAATTTAATTCAATGCTCACAAAAGGTAGCTAAAAGATCTCTGACATCTATGACTGTAATTCATAGCAATTGCAAAGGATCATGGTATGAACAGACTATACACAGGGGTGCTTTAGAAAAAAAAAATGTGAAAAGCCAAAACCCAAAGGCACTGTAAAAAATATCTAACATCCAATGTCCATTATTCCCTTGAAAGACATACACAGCTGCTTGGGAGCTATAGCCATAGGAAAAAAGGGCCCACTTCAATGTCTTTGATGCATCATAATACAAATTGTTTCAAAAGGGACTTTACAACTTTGAAAATATTAATTTATTAAAAAGAGGTACAGAGCTGGTTTTAGTGTTGTTTCAAAGGAAAACACATCAAGTTTTTACCTTAAACTAAAAGTATTCAATGTGGCTTCAATTGGTTATCCTGCAGACATCCCACCGGTAACTGATTTCTTCCCAGACTTGCATCAGCTTTGCAGGTGTAACTTGCTCAGCAGTGGCATAGATTCTTGCTCTATGTTCCAGTAGAGTGGCCGGCAAAGGAGGTATGTTCACCATGCCCAAGAAGAAAACGTCTAGCAGTGTCTGGGGAATGGGCAGGCCATGCAATTGGCACAGCATGGTCAATCCATTTACTTGGAAAACGGTCATTGAGAAAATCCCAGACGTCAGTCAGATAATGTGATGGTGCACCGTCTTGCATGAAGTAAACATTTTGTTCTCTGTCATCATCAATCTGTGGTATCAAAAATTATTGCATCATATTCAGGTACACTATTCCATTGATGGTTCATTCTTGGAAAAAAAGGGGCCTTGCTCAATACACAAAAAACGTTCACCTTAAGGCTATCACGAGCAAGTTTCAATGTATCATGTGGATTTTCACTGCCCCAAATCCTACAGTTATGTGTGTTAACCCATTTAAGTAGAAATTTGACTCGTCAGAAAAGATTATGTTGTCCAAAAAATGTTCTAACATATTCACACAAGTTCTGCCGGGCAATCTTATCAGTGTCTTTAATTGCTTTTAAAAGCAACAATCTGTACGGTTTCAAATTAAACATTTTCTCAACACATGCCAAACTGTTGTATGTGGGACTAGCAGTTTACAAGACACACGCTGAATCGATTTCTTAGGGCTGTCTCACTTGCTCAACATCTTCGTCAGATGTGCTTTGATGACCTGGTACTTTCTTATGTATTACTGAGCACTCTGTTTCTACAGAACATTCATGCCACTCATAAATTGTAGACTTACTAGGAGGATCTTTAGCATGCTTGGTACAAAATTTACACTGAACTGTTGTTGCCAACTTTGATTCTTCAAACCAAAACACACAGCTAGCATGCTCAGGTCCAGTGAAGGCAGCCATTTTTAATGTAACTGCCACTAGAACTCGTTGTGGCATGATTCTGCAGTAGCAAACTACGCGAGTCATAATGTGAAGTGTTTTCCTTTGAAATAACACTAAAACCATCTCTTTACCTCTTTTTTAATAAGTATATACTAATTTTTGAAGTTGTAAAGTCCCTTTTGAAACACCCTGTATTAACATCTAAACACCAACAACATTGAAGTACCAATTTTGAATGTTATCTTTCTTATATAGAAAGAAGCGGGTCTCTTTGTGTGTTTGCACATCATACAAATCTACAGTTTTATTCCAATCTTGATGAAATTCTGCACACTTGACCTTCAAAACAGAAGTGTACCTTACAACAGACTCTGACACTGTTTTACTAATTATTAGAAAGTTTGCACATGTATGAATGTTTTTATGCAGAGGGGTATGAATGTTTTTATGCAGAGGTTTTTTGTAAACCATAAGTCATTATATGGTGGATGACAAAGGTTGCCTTGCAATAAACAGTGTATCACTGATCACCACAAAAACTGACAGATATCTGAGCATACATACATATATAAGGGAAGGAGACGAATTGAAGAGGCGGAATGAACAGAGATAGGACAAAGAGACGGATGGAGTGGGGATGGAGGGTGGAGAGGAGGAGAAAGAAATGGTCTGAAAGAGGGGTAGGAGAAGATGTGCAGATAGATGGAAGAGGGGGAGATGGACTGAATAAATACTCAGGCAATGCCCCATTTTCAACTAGTAAATTATATATTGTACTTAAAATTATTGATTTATCACTCTTTATTAAATATACCTTTTAGTTAAAAGCCTATTTCACTTCTCTAGTTTATGTTTTAATACACAAAACAATGCTTTATACACTGCATGATTACACAGTTTCACTGTATAACATTGAGGTACATACACAGCTATTAATAGTTTAACATGTAATTCATTATATGGATTTGATGTAGACTATATAACATACACAGTGTTTATGAACTTTATGGATTTTCTTAACATTATTCTGAGGGAAGAATGGGTTCCTGGGGTTCCTGGGGTTCCCTGGGTTCCTGCGAAAGTCGCCAGCCTGCATGCTGGAATATTGATTTTCGTGTCGATAACCGAACATCAGATTTCTTCAGAAGACGTCTTCCACCTATTGTCATTGCAATTGTTCCTATTGAGCCAAACACTAATACACTTAAAGTTGAAATAATGGCAATTGCAGAAGCTGTAGCCTTGTCCTCGTCACATGCATTAATGTGCAGCATCAAGTCCAATACTAGTGGTCCAAATGCAGCCTGGAATAGAAAGTAAATTATATGTGATTTTATGTTGACAGCACTGCCTAAGATATGTATATATCACCAATAAGATTAGATTAGATTAAATCAGAATATTTATTGTCAAATTAAACATTATGTACTAATTGAAAAATTGGTGACTCCTCAAGGGGTCCAATTATCTTGAGTCACTGGAGTGCAAACTTTTTAAAGATGTTATTAATGATTTGGTAACACCTTTGATAAACAAGTTAGATTTGATAAAAGAAACAATAAGGAAGTTATGTAAAGGCATGGATCACTAGTTACATGCAGATTAAGTGTTGAGAAGCAGTTAGACAAGTAGAGTAGTATGATAAATGCAAAAACCAGGATAGAATGGAAACAATATTGTCGCGTTGGGATGGAAGCAGGCTTGACTTCGAAAACAGGGTTGTCAACTGCACACAGCACTTATACTGAAAGCAGGTTTATTGCGAACTTAACATACACTCAGCACTAACTGCCTTTTGGGCAGAGTGCTCTGCTATTTATACACAGACAGAATGTACCAGAAATTAGATGAATGTTTAACATAAGAAACATGTAGAAATTACACATGAACATAAGAAACACATAGAATATTCTGGAAATGATAATTACAAAGAAATAAATTATTGCCGGTGGACGGGATTGAACCGACGACCTACAGCACCACAATTGGTGGTGATATCCATTGCACCACACTGGCAGATGGTTAACTTGCATCTTGTGGCATTGCTCTCTCTCCTGAAAGTACAGCAAACTGCTGTTAGTTTCCCTTTGGTGCCAGCTGCAATTTCCTGGATCTTGATCTTGCCATGGGTCATCTGTATGGCAGTTCTGGACAATCCTTTCCTTCTCCATGATTATTGACGACAGATGTTCCTGTCATGGCTTCATCAGTATCATTACCATTCTTAAAGCCCTTCAAGAAGAAGTCATTTTCATCTATCTGCTCTTTAGGATCGTAGTAAGGATTCATGCGGAGAATGTGAACAATGTCTCTTCATTTTTGTCATTTTGGCGACGGCTCATAATCCTCAACTTCGTATGTGACTTCTGACAGGCAGTGTATGACTCAATACAAACCAAAGTATCACTTCAATAACTTTTCTGATAGCCCAACTTTCTATACAGGGGTAAAAATCCATACCAGATCTCCTGGGCTGTACACAACAGGTCGGTGCTTGTTGTTATACCGCTGACGGTCCTTCTCCTGGGCATCCAGTGTCCGTATGCGAGCCAGCTGTCTTGCTTCTTCAACCCTGGTGATGAGCTGTTTCACATAGTCATCTTGAGTGTCATTTGGCTGGAACAGGAACAGCATGTCCATTGTCATCTCAGCTTCACGGCCATGGAACAGGAAAAATGGAATAAAGCCTGTGGTGTCTTGTCTTGCGGTATTATAAGCAAATGTCATGACTGGCAGTATTGTATCCCAATCCTTCTGCTCAACATTGACGTACATCAATATCTGCTACTGTCTTGTTAAAACGTTCTGTAAGATCATTTGTCTGAGGATGGTATGCAGTTCTCATTCTGAGGACAGTGTCGCAATGTGACATTACCTCCGATACTAGTTTTGACTGAAATACTTTTCCATGATCAGATATCATCACATGTGATGCTCCATGCTTCAAAATAATGTCTTCTACAAGGAATTTTGTGATCTCTGGGGCTTCTGCAGTCGGCACAGGTTTGGTGACAGCATAGTGTGTGACGGGGTCAGTACAGACTATAATATATCGGTTACCAGTTGTTGACTTTGGGAACCTCCCTAAAAGATTGATCCAAACTCGATGGAATGGAGCAGGTGGAATCGGTACAAGATGCCCTGGAGGTAATTGCGGCACATGCTTCCGTCACTGGCACTCTTTACAATGACTCACATAGTGCTTGACAGATCGGTAGACCTTTCCAGTAATGCTGCATCTGATTCTGTCTAGGGTCTTCACAAACCCCAGATGACCGGATGTTGGGGCATTGAGGAAATAAGAGAAAAGCTGGATGGAGATGAGCTGAAATGACCAGTAGCCTTTTGGGGCCCAGTGGATCGTAGTTGCTTTTATACAATGTCCTGTTTATAAGTCGGAACTCTCCATTGGTTGGTTCTCCTTCCTCCAAGGGCTCTATGGTTTTTTAATAGTGCTGGATCATTCCTCTGTTCAGCTGTAACGTCACCTAATTCAGTGAGGGATGAAATTTCATTCATGCTGTCGTGTTCTACTAATGGATTCCTCAAAAGGCAGTCAGCACCCTTGTGTTTGTGCCCGTTCTTGAATACTACTGTGACGTCATACTCTTGGAGTCTTAGTGCCCATCTTGCTAGTCGACCTAATGGATCCTTCAAGCTAGTCAACCAATACAAAAAAAAAAAAAAAAAAATGGTCTGTCACGATGGTGAATGGTTTGACGAATAAATATGGCTAGAATTTTTGATAGCCCAGATAACTGTGAGACATTCTTTCTCAGTTGTAGAGTAATTTATCTCGAACTTTGAGAGTACTGTTGATGCATAGGCTATCACCTTTTCAGCACCTTCCTGAACTTGTACAAGCACTGCACAAATCCCATAACCAGTGGTGTCTGTGTGAAGTTCAGTTTCCACATTCTTGTTGTACAAGGCTAGAATTGGTACAGAAGTTAGAGTGCAGGTAAAGCTCTTTCATTTGTCTCATCCCGGTAAAAACTTGGTGTCTCCCTGCAGAAGTTATTGCAATGGACTACCTTGTTACAAAATCCTTTTATGAAACGTAGGTAGTATGAGCACAGTCTGAGACAACTTCTCACATCATGAATGTGCTGAGGAGTTGGAAATTCTGTGACTGCCCTTACTTTATCTGGATCAGGACAGACACCATCCCCATTGACTAGGTGCCCCAGGATTTTTATCTCTTTGGTGATGAAGAGGCACTTATTTGGATTGAGACGGAGTCCTGCAGTCTGAACACACTTCAAAACAGTTGACAGGTGACTCAGATGTTCTTCAAATGTTTTCGAAAAACAACACTGTCATCTAAATAGCAAAGTCACGTTGTCCACTTAAGGTGTCGAAGCAAGTTATCCATCATGCATTCTAATGTGGCTGGAGCATTACAAATGGCATTACTTTGAATTCATAGAGGCCATCGGGTGTAATAAAAGCAGTCTTCTCCCTGTTAGCTTCATCAATGTTGATTTGCCAGTAAGCTGTCTGCATGTCCATAGTTGAGAAGTATGTAGCTCCTTTCAAGCAGTCTAATGTGTCGTCTATGCACGGTAATGATTAGATATCTTTCTTTCTGATTTTGTTCAGCCACCAATAGTCGACACAGAATCACCACGTGCCATTCTTATTCTTTACAAGGACCACCGGAGATGTCCAATGACTCTTCGAAGTTTGAATAAAGTCATCATGCAACATCTCCTCCACTTCCTCCCAAATTATCCGTCTTTCAGCTGGAAATACTCTATATGAACGCTGGCTAATTGGTGGATGATCCCCAGTATTGATACAGTGCTTTATTGTGGGCCGTTTTGTCTGACTTTTTGTCACACCTGCTGAGGTGTGAATGCATCCAAAAGTTGGTGTAGTATAGCTAACACCCACTGGCGTTGTTCCTTGGTCAGTCTGGGCCCTATTGGCAGTTCCATGGTTGTTTCCTCCAGTGTGTTGTCTGTACTAACAGCAGAGCATGGTTCTTCGTTGATGATGTTGAGCTCACCATCCTGTATTGGTTCAACTGTCCCGATACACATTCCTTTGGGGATAAGTTGTGACTGCTTGTGACAATTAGTGATCCAAATCTCTCCTCGACTACAGGTAATGCTTATGATAGCCGCTGGTATGTAAATTTCTTTTGTGAGCCTGATAAACATTTTACTATCAACAAGTACTTGACAGTTTAACCGGTCATCTGCGTTTGTAACTGCAACTCTTCTCATTGTCAATGGTGAGATCGTCACATTGTCAATGGCAAATAACTTCTCATAAAATTCCATATTACATGTACCCATTGAAACAACTTCCTCAATTTGCAGCTCAGATCTTCTTCAGTCAATAATAGCTTGGGATGACTGTAGGAAGTCTCATCCGAGGATGACATTAAGACTACATTCTGTTAAAATGACAAATTCAAATGGCTGGGTCCTGTTGCTCATGGTTATTCTTGTGACACAAGTACCTGCTGGCTGGACGTACTTTCCATATGTGACCTTCAGCACAGTTGTCTTCTTTAGTGTGCAATTATCTGACAATACAGAGAAACAAGCTCCTGAACCAACCAGTGCCTGGACAGGTTGGCCATGTATTATGACATTGATGAGATTTCCCGACACCTTAGCGACTGTCAACCATGGAGGATTTTAATCTGCAGTGGCCTCACTTCTGTAGATGGTCACCTGGCTTACTTTACTTGGGTTCGGCGGCTAGGGGAGTGGCTGGTACCTCTGTATGGCGATGGTGAATGGCAGTGGTGCGTCGGGGAGCGACCACATCCAGGGTACAGTGGTGGGCTTCGTCCCATAGGTCGACTGAACTCATCAGCAGGTGACTGCCTTGGATAGAACTGCTCTGATGGTTGATGTGTTACGGCAAAATAATCATCGAATACTCGCCTTCTCTCTCTGCAGTAGCGTACGACATGGCCAGGGTGCCCATAGTGGAAACACAGTGGTGTGTTGCCTTCATCAGGTTCATGATTTTGTCAGCCTCAGTCATATTCGGATTGACTATGTTACACAGGGCCAAACATTCTGTATGTACGACTGTGTTGGCTCACCATGTCGTTGGGCCCGCTTCTTCAAATGTTCTTCCGCCAACCGGGTATGTCGCTGGCGGTCTCCAAATGTCTTCTTAAGTACCGTCTGGAATGTTTCCCAGTCATTCAGCTTGTGTTTGTTGTTCTCAAACCAGTGCTGGGCTGTTCCATCCAGGTAATCACATTGTATGATCCCACTTGTTATACTTGGCGACTCGGTCGAACCCTTGTAGCCATTTATTGGAGTCCTGTCCAGCGTCTCCAGAGAACACCAACGGGTGTCTGATGTGCAGCTGGCTTACCACTTGTTTCGTGTCCATGGTTCTTCTGATGATACGGACTTTTGGAAGGATGTACTCGGTATATCCCTTGTATTCCAGTTCTAGTCCATGTAAGCGACGGCTTTTACATTGCCTAATCGGAGCCATGGTGATGCAGCTGTTGCCAAGTTGGAATGGAAGCAGGCTTGACTTTGAAGGCAAGGTTGTTAACTGCACACAGCATCACAATTGGTGATGCTATCCATTGCGCCACACCAGCAGGTGGTTAACTTGCATCTCGAGGCAATATGTAATAATAAATACTGTACTCACCACATAGAGAAGATGTTGAGTAGCAGTCAGGAACATTGATGGAGGGCTGTCAAATATTACAAGCTATTGGATATTCAGATATGGAAAACACAAACATATGTATATACACAACATACGTACACATGCTGTTAGACATGACATCACATATCCTCTTACTGCCGAAATTAATTTCTACTGGAAGAAAAATAATCAAATATCAAATTTTCTCCTCAGTATTGGTATGTTAGATCATTTATAATGTCCATTGTAAGAAAACTTATGTGCAGTTAGTATAATGAGATATTTTTTTAAAATTTGCAACAGGCATTAGAGATATAAACAGCTTATAACTCATCTTTGGCAGAATTTTTTATTGACTTTTGTTAAAAAAAATTAACTACATGGGTTTAACTTACATTTATGCTCATGTCTAAGTGTAATTCTTGTGATTAAGGTTACCTTACACCTGAAATTGCTTGAAACAATTTGATTTTCTATTTAGGCAAAGCAGAAGCTTGCATTTTGTACACATAAAACTGCTAAAAAGCTGTAGTGTGACAAAAATTCATTAGAACTCCTGCATCACACCAATAGTGAAATTTAATCAAACATAATCGTATTGAAACATACTGACCACTTGAATCCATTATTCATTCTTATAAATAAACTTGCAAAAATGTCAGCCACAAACAAAATCTGGCAATGAAGCTTGTTTGCACCAACAATGAATAGAAATTACCGTACTTTCTCCATTTTACTTCATTCCTTGCAGTGCCCACAAATGTGCCTAAGAGCCTGATGGTTAAACAAGCAGTATTTTCATGTTCCCTGAAAGTTGAATTTACTTTATCAGATCTAAATGTGTATTTCTATACCCAATAGATATTAGCAAAACAAATTATAATTTTCAATGTGACATGGATTTAGCTGTACTTCACAAAAGAATGACCATACCTTTTGGTAGCTGTTCACAATACGTATGCGAAAAAATGGAGGTTGTGGTACAAGTACAGTCAATGCTCAGTAAATGGCAGCACATTTCACACATGCTGAGTCCATTCATGTAGAAACTGCTTCAACAGGCAAAACACTTATTCTTCCAAATATCAACAGTATGATGTGAATTTGCGACAATTGGCATTAAGAGGATGTACACAACTTCTTCACTGAAATTTTGACAATAGAAAATCCAGGCTGTCAATAATAGAGAATAGATTGTAGTGTAACATTGTACACTACTGGTCCTAGCTCGAACCAAAATATTCAAATAGTTTATTTTATAAGGGGTTTGGCATTGTGTGAGCAAATACTGCCAAACAGAATTTATTTTCACAAATTTTGGTGAGTGACTATGAGCTCACTTGTATGGAGTAAAAGGACTGCAAAGTGCCATGGAAGAAAGAAGCTCTATAACCTCTGTGATTAATTATGATTTGTTTTATATGTAATAGTAATAGTCATTATTAATTGAGTTTCTATTTGGAATACATCATAACTAATCATGTCAAGCTAATGTAGTAGCTTAGTTCGGAATGTAATGAAGTTCTATATAATCTTAAAGACGAGTTTGTCTTTAATCATTAAAACTAAGAAGTAAATTTTCAGATGATCTAATAATTTCATGAGACAACTTTGAAGATTTGGAGATCCAAATATTATTTCCTTCAACACAGGGTGTGGACTAGTCATACATTGTGAAAGGAACATCTTAACTTCTGCATATTCATAGTGAAAGACTGTTGTTGTTGTGTGGTCTTCAGTCCGCACACTGGTTTGATGCAGCTCTCCATGCTACCCTGTCCTGTGCAAGTCTCTTCATCTGAGAATACGTTCGGCAACCTACATCCTTTTGAATCTGTTTACTGTATTTGTCCCTCGGACTCCCTCTATGATTTTTACCCCATACACTTCCTTCTAATGCTAAGTTGACAATTCCTTGATGTTTCAGAATGTATTCAACCAATCTATCCCTTCTCTTAAGTCAGTATATGTCAGAAACTTCTCTTCTCCCCAATTCGGTTAAGCACCTCCTCATTAGTTACGTGATCTACCCATCTAATTTTCATCATTCAGCTGTAGCACCACATTTCAAAAGCTTCTATCATCTTTATCTCTGAATTTCTTATTGTCCACATTTCACTCCCATACAATGCTACACTCCAGACAAATGGTTTAAGAAAGGATTTCCTAACATTTAAATTAATATTGAATGTTAACAAGTTCCACTTCTTAAAAAACACTTTTCTTCCCATAGCCATTCTGCATTTTATATCTTCTTTACTTCAGCCATCAGAAGTTGTCTTGCTACCAAAATAACAAAACTCATCTACTACTTTTATTTTTCATTACCTAATCTAATTTCTTCAGTATCGCCTGATTTTCTGACATTACATTCAATTACCCTCGTTTTACTCTTGTTAATGTTCATTTTATATCTTCCTTTCAAGACACTGTCCCTTCCATTCAGTTGCTCTTCCAGATCTTTTGCAGTCTTTGACAAAATACTATGTCATCGGCAAACCTCAAAGTTTTTATCTCTTCTCCCTGAATCTGAATTCCCTCTCCAAATTTCTCCTTGCATTCCTTTACTGCTTGCTCAATATACAAATTAAACAACACTGGGGAAAGGCTACAACCCTGTCTTACTCCCTTACCAACCTCTGCGGCCATTTCTTGCCCTTCGACTCTAATAACTGTTGTCTGGTTTTTGTATAGGTTGAATATAACTCTTTGCTTCCTATATTTTACCCCTGATACCTTCAGAATTTGAAAGAGAGTATTCCAGTCAACTTTGTGAAATGCTTTCTCCAAATCTACAAATGATAAGCATGTAGGTTTCCCTTTCTATAGCCTATCTCCTAAGATTAGTCATAATGTGAGTATTGCCTCCTGTGTTTCTACATTTCTCCTAAATCCAAACTGATCTTCCCCAAGGTCGGATTCCACAAGTTTTTCCATTCATCTGTAAATAATTTGTGTTAGTATTTTGCAACCATGACTTATTAAACTGATAGTTCAGTAATTTTCACTTTTGTCTGCACCTGCTTTGTTTGGAATTGGAATTACTTTAGTCTTCTTGAAGTCTGATGGTATTTTCCCTGTCTCATACATCTTGCATACCAGGTGCAACAATTTTTTCATGACTGGCTCTCCTAACGATATCAGCAGTTTAGACGAAATATCATCTACTCCAGGGGGCCTTGTTTTGACTCAAATCCTTCAATGCTCTGTCAAATTCTTCCCACAGTATCATATCTCCTATCTCATCTTCCTCCACTTCGTCTTCCATTTCTAGAATACTGCCATCAAGTTTATTTCCTTTGTATAGGACCTCTATATATTCCTTCCACAGTTCAGCTTTACCCTCTTTGCTTAGTACTGGTTTTCTGTCTGAGTTCTTGATATTCATACAGCTGATTTTTTTGCCTCCAAATGTCTCTCTTATTTTCCTGTAGGCGGTATCTATCTTTCCCCTAGCTATACATTCTTCTACAGTTCTGCATTTGTCCTCTAGCCACTGCTGCTTAGCAAGTCTGCACTTCCTGTCAGTCTCATTTTTCAGACGTTTGTACTCCCTTTGCCTGCTTCGCTTTGATGCATTTTTGTATTTTCTCCTCTCAACAATTAAGTTCAGTATATCCTGTGTTATCCAGGGATTTCTATTAGGCCTTGTCCTTCTGCCTATATGATCCTCTGCGGCCTACTACCCATCTTTTAGAACTATACATTCTTCTCCTCCTGTATTACTTTCCCCTGTTTCAGCCAAACCTTGCCTAATGCTCCCTCTGAAACTCTAAACCACCTCTGGTTCCTTCCTTTTCTACCTTTCTGCAGTCTCTGCAGTTCATGACCAATAATTATGGTCAGAGTCTATATCTGCCCCTGGATATGTCTTACAGTTTAGAACCTGGTTTCTAAATCTATTCCTTACCATTATAAAGTCAATCCGATACCTTCCAGTGTCTCCTGGCCTTTTCCACATATACAGCCTTCTTTTATGATGATTAAACCAGGTGTTGGTGATCATCAAATTGCGCTCTGTGCGAAATGCTACCAAGTGATCCCCTCTTTCATTCCTTTTTCCCAGTACATATTCACCTACTATCTTCCCTTCTCTTCCCTTTCCTACTACTGAGTTCCAGTCCCTCATCACAATCAAGTTTTCATCTCCCTTATCTTTCTGAATAATTTCTTTTCTCTCTTCATACATTTCTTTGATATCCTCATCATCGGCTGTGCTAGCTGGCATATAAACTTGTACTACTGAGGTCGGTGTTGGTTTTATGTCTATCTTTGTTATGATAATGCATTCACTATGCTGTTCATAGTAACTCACTTGCATTCCTATTTTCTTATTCTTTATCAGACCTACTTCTGCGTTACCACCAACTGATTTTGTATTCATAACCCTGTACTCACCTGACCAGAAGTCCCTTTATCCTGCCACCGAACTTCACTAATCCCCACCATATCTAACTTTAACCTATCCATTTCTCTTTTCAAATTTTCTAACTTACCTATACATCTAAGGGTTAGAACATTCCACGCTCCAACCCGTAGAATGCCTGTTTTGTTTTTCTTGATGACGACATTTTCCTAAGCAGTCCCTGCCCAGAGATCCAAATGGGGGCTATTACCAGTCTTGCAGATTTATTGTTCGTTTAAATTTGGCATGCTTTTATCACGTTTGCACAATATTTTACATTAGGATGGCAACTAACCAGCTGTCTACCAGGATGATTGGCCACAATCAAACTGTGGAAAAATGAAAGATGGAGCACACTGTGGCACAGCATGCAGCTGAACACAACATACTTGATTTCAAAGGCTGTTTTATAAGCTAGATCATTTGAATCCTCCTCTCCACCGCCAGCTCTTCTAAACTGTGTAGATGAGAGTTGAACCTACAACATATTCTATGGTCCCACAACCATCATGGCCTCATTCTAAGATAAATTACCATTTCTACACTACATGCCTCACACCCTCCCTCCCCTCTTATGATCCTGTATGCCTCTCCAATCCCTGTCATCCTTCCAAATGTGTGTAATGCCCTTTTGTAAGTTTCATATCCCCCTGTTTTTTATTTTTATTATTTTTATCTTTTTATAGTTCCCTCCCCTCCCCTCTACACACATCACTACACCGCTTTTGCTTTCCTGTCTCTTTGCTTTACTGCATTCTATGATGGACATCATATTCCTGCCTATCAGAGCTTTTACAGTCCGTCATCCAATGCGGAATGTCCCATCTTCACCCTTACCCAGCATCCTTTCCCCTCTACTGACCTCCTCACTCACTGTCATGATGCTTGTTGTTCTGGAGCAGCTTTAGATGGAGGTCATGTGAGCTTGATTTACTCATATGTCTATGTTAGTGTGTCAATGTGTTTCTTTTTCTGATGAAGGCCATGGCCAAAATTTTAAGTTGTGTGATTGAGATCCACCCCTATGTATCACAGACATTGCTGAGGTGGGGTGGTTTGCGTGGCTCAACGATACGGATAGCTGTACCGAAGGTGCAACCATAGCACAGGAGTATCTGTGGAGTGGCCAGACAAACATATGGTTCCTGAAGAGGGGCAGCAGCCTTTTCAGTAGTTACAGGGGCAACAGTCTGGATGATTGACTGAGCTGGCCTTGTAACATCAGCTAATGTGGCTTTGCCACACAGTTACTGTGAACAGCTGAAAGCAAGGGGAAACTACAGCCATTACTTTTCCTGAGGACATGCAGCTCTACTGTATGAATATATGATGATGGCATCCTCTCAGGTAAAATATTCCAGAGGCAAAATAGTCCCCCATTCAGATCTCTCGGTGGGGACTACTCAGGAGGAGGTGATCATCAGGAAAGACAACACACTTTCTACGGATTGGAGAATGGAATGTCAGATTCCTTAATCTGGTAGGGAAGTTAGAAAATTTAAAAAGGGAAATGGATAGGTTGAAGTTAGATATAGTGGGGATTAGTGAAGTTTGGTGGCAGGATGAAATGGATTTCTGGTCAGGTGAGTACAGGATTATAAATACAAACTCAGTTGAAGGTATTACAGGAGTAGGTCTGATAATGTATCAGAAAATATGGGCATGGGTAAACTACTATGAGCAGTGCAGTGATCGCATTATTGTAGTCAAGATAGACATGAAGCCAACACCAACCACAGTAGTACAGGTTTACATGCCAACTAGCTCTGCTGTTGGTGAGGAGATCGAAGAAATGTATGAGGAGGTAACGAAAATTATTCAGACAATTAAGGGAGAAGAAAACTTAATTTTTATGGGAGACTGGAATTTGGTAGTAGGAAAAGGAAAGGAAGGAAAAATAGTAGGTGGATATGGACTGGGCAAAAGAAATGAAAGAGGAAGCTGCCTGGTAGAATTTTGCACAGAACATAATTTAGTTATAAGAAACACCTGGTTTAAGAATCACAAGAAAAGGTTGTGTATGTGGAAGAGACCAGGAGACACCAGTAGGTACCAGATACATTTTATAATGGTAAGACAGAGATTTCAGAACCAGGTTTTAAACTGTGACATACCCAGGTGCATACATAGAATCTGACCATAACTTATTGGTCATGAACTGTAGGCTGAAACTGAAAAAACTGCAGAAAGGTAGGAAAATAAGGAGGTGGGACTTGGATAAATTGAAGGAACCTGAAGTTCTTAAGAACTTTAAGAAAAATGTAATAATCCCCATTCCAAAGAAAGCAGACGCAGACAGGTGTGAAAATTACAGAATTATCAGTTTAATATGTCATGGTTGCAAAATTTTAACATGAATTATTTACAGAAGGATGGTAAAGCTGGTAGAAGCTGACCTTGGGAAAGATCAGTTGGCATTCGGAAGAAATATAGGAACGTGGAAGGGAATACTCACTTTATGGCTTATCTTAGAAAGTAGATTAAGGAAAGGGAGACCTACATTTCTAGCTTTTGTAGATTTGGAGAAAGCTTTTGATAATGTTGAATGGAATACATTTTTTCAAGTTCTGAAATCAGCAAGAGTAAAATATAGGGAACAAAAGGTTATTTACAACTCGTACAAAAAACCAGACAGCAGTTATCACACTACAGAGGATATAAAATGTAGAGTGGCAATGGGAAGAAAGGCGTTTTTGAAAAAGAGAAATTTGTTAACATAGAGTATTAATTTAAGTGTAAGGAAGTCCTTTCAGAAGGCATTTGTGCGGAGTGTGGCCTTGTATGAGAGCGAATCATGGACGATAAACAGTGTGGACAAGAAGAGGATAGAGGCTTTTGAAATGTGGTGTAACAGAAGAATGCTGAAAATTAGGTGGGTGGATCGCATAACTAATGAAGAGGTACTGAACAGAATTGGGGAGAAAAGGAATTTCTGGCATACCTTGACTAAAAGAAGGGATCGATTGGGAGGACACATTCTTAGACATCAAGGAATTGTAAATTTAGCAATGGAGGGAAGTGTGTGGGGTAAAAATCACAGAGGGAGACCAAGAGGTGAATATAGTAAGCATATTCAAATGGATGTAGGTTGCAGGTCTTATGAGGAGATGAAGAGGCTTGCTCAGGATAGAGTAGGGTGGAGAGATGCATCAAACCACTCTCCGGACTGAAGACCACAACAACATCAACATAATTGAGAAAATGTATTTTACATGCCTGTCTGTGACTCATCAATTGTCTTTACAGTGATACAGTGTCTCTGATGATACTTAAATGAATCCAGTGCATTGATACATATATCAATGAATGTAATGTAATTATTTGATGGAAAAAAAATCTGCTCACAAAGCAGCAGAAGAAGTGAATACATTACATGTAAAAGATATTATGAAGATGTGTAAGGTTAAGGGGCCCATGGCTCCTTTTCCTGCCAGAGAGGTTGAAGGGAAGGGAAGAGGGAATGGAGATGGTGAAGTTCAGAGATTAAAAAATGTCAACAAAATTTTCCCAGAGTCCCAGCTCAAGGGAGACTTAGCAGACAGGATGAGAGTAAGGACTTCAAAGAAGGCTACACTTAATCATCCTCCCCCTCCACCCCAGCTTGCAGCAGGAAAAAAAAAAGGATATAGTTCATACAGTTGCATTTCTTTCAATAAAATGATATATAAGGTATTATCTTGGTAACAGATGGCTACTTAAAAGTCATATTTTGTCCTCTAAGATAATAAAAACAGATATTTCTCCCTTGACATGGGGCTCTGGCTTTGGGGTGTCTTTTTCTATATCTCTCATGAGTTCTTTTTTTTTTTTTTCATCCCTCTTCTCTTCCTTTCAAACCTTCTGCCTTAAAACAGAGCCACTATCTCCAAAAGCCTGTGTGTTTTTGTAATATCCTTTATTTGTGTCTCCCATATACCTACTTAGGAATACCATATATACTTGAATAATCTGCGCACATTTTTTCCCAAATTTATAAACAAAAAACTGGGGTGCATGGATTACTTGAATTTAGGTTGGTTTTACTCCATCTGCAACAACAAAACACACCAGGCGGAGATTACTCCACTCTAAGGGCCCTACACACAATACGATTTATTGGACCAATTTGTTAGTCACCCGATACATTGCGTGGTTTTAGGCGCTACCCGACCAACTTTCCTTGTCGGCTTCTTGGTTGTGCCTGACCACCCGATCTCCGATTCCCTCAGCACGTCACCCCACAAATTGTATTGTGTGTAGCGCTTCCTGACCAACTTCCATGCATGAGGTCGTCTGCACAGTGAACATGCGAAAACAGAAACAGTTCAACAATCAGACACCAGAGGAGGGTGGCGCTGCGTACAGTTGGTCGGAACGTGTGTAGGCTGCTACCAATTGGTTGGTACATTGGACAGCTTGTTAGTCGTATGATAAATTGCAGTATGTGTAGGGGCCTTTAAAAAACATCCCTTTAGGCTGATATTAGGTCCTTGATAATATTTTTGCTCAAATCTTTGACAAATAAATATTATCGTATATTTGTAATATTTATTAGACATAAATCTTCATCGTTGTGTTAAAAAGTGGTATTATTGTCATCATATTTCAAGATAGCAGATAATAATAACTTTTTATTGTTGATCCAAAAAAGTTTGCTTCTTTTAGAGAATATTCCCAGCCACTTTGGTTAATACTTTTTCATTAAACTACAGTCCATTTATTTGCCATGATAAATTGAAAAATGAACTGTCAGAGATTTAGCACAATGATACATTTAGAGGCATTACATCGGTTTGTGAGCGGTTTACATTTTTGTGGAACATTTCTTTGCAGAATCTTTCATCGATGTGCACAAAACATTACAAATTGCGCTAACTATACCAATTTTACAGCAGAAGTAGAGTGGAATGTCAGCACCTTAAAAGGAATCAAAACCTTCCTCAGGAATACTATGAGTCAGGAAAGCCTGAACTCAGTGGTTGTTTGTTCCATTCACAAAGAGGAAATCAGTGACATTCCAAACTTCAACAACAGAGTAACTGACAAGTTTGCCAGTCAGAAGAACAGATGTGCACATTTACTGTATAAATAACCTGTCAGAACACAAACCTCATTAGTTAACATGCTAGTTATGTAAAATACACATGAAACTGCTCCTAGCCAAGGTTTTCCCCAGAGTTTTTACCTTGGCCATACGGAAAAAGCCAGGAGAAGAAGTCACACACACACATTCTCCTACAGTTCTTTTTGACTTTGACATCACAATCAGTACTCAGAAGTACAACAATGATAAGTATGAACTTCAGCATGAGGAGAGTTGGTTAACGTCAGTTCGAATCCAAACACCTCCAAGTCCCCCAAGTTCTTCAATAAATTGTGTCACCATCGCAAAAACTCAGACAACCAAAAAAATACATAAAAACCAGTGGAGCTGGTAGACCAGACAAACTACAATTTTTATTAGCTACAATGTTTCATGGATTATATTAATTACTGCATAATTAGCATATTTAATGTCTTTCAAATGTGTTTAAATGATGTTTTATATATTTATAGATTATAGAGGAAAAGTCCCTAGCAGAAAAAATAAGTATATAAAAAATAGATGAAGTTTACTTACCAGGCGAAGGAGCACTGGTAGTGACAGAAAACATAAATAAAAACAAACACACACAAAAGCAAGCTTTCACAAACTAGTTGCTTCTTCAGGCAGAGTATGGAAGGACAGGGAAAAGGAAAGGATGAGGGTTTTAAGGGAGTGGGTAAGGAGTCATTCCAATCCCGGGAGAGGAATGACTTACTTTGGGGGGAAAAAGGAAGGTAAACAAATACACACAGACTCACACACATACACACACAAACACACCTAGGCAAACATATTGTAGAAAAGCTCAATATGTCTGCCTACAACATGTCTGCCTCAGCGTGTTTGCGTGTATATATGTGTGAGTGTGTGTGTATTTGTGTGTGTGTCGGCAGGGAGATTGACGATGGAATGGTCAGCCTGCCAACAAGGGATCCACGACCATGGTACTTGATTGGTGGGAGTATGTGGCTAAGGGATTGCATCAGCTTTCAGACAAAACTACCTACAAAGTTTGTCAAGACAACCCCATTCCTGATGTCCAGGCAGTGCTTCAGGGAATCCTCAGATCCTTAGGCCCCCTACAAAACCTTTCACCTGAGTCCATCAAACTCATGACCACACCGACACCCCACACTCCTACCTTCTACTTACTTCCTAAGATTCACAAACCTAATCATCCAGGCCAGCCGATTGTGGCTGGTTACCAGGCCCCCACAGAACGAAGCTCTGCCTACATAGACCAACACCTTCAACCCATTATGTGCAGTCTCCCATCCTTCATCAAAGACACCAATCACAACTGCCTGAAATCCTTACATAACCTGTCACCTCTAGAAACCATCCTTATAACTATTGATGCTACTTCCTTATACACTAACATCCTTCACACCCATGGCCTCATTGCGATGGAGTACTTCCTTTCACACCGACCACCTGCAACCCTACTTAAAACCTCTTTCCTTATTACCCCAGCCAGCTTCATCCTAACCCACAACTTCTTCACCTTTGAGCGCCAGACATACCAACAACTAAAGGGAAGAGCCATGGGAACCAGGATGGCCCCCTCATACACAAACTTATTTATGGGATGCTTAGAGGAAGCCTTCCTGGATACCCTAGCCTGTCAGCCCAAAGTTTGGTACAGATCATTGATGACATCTTCATGATCTGGACTCACAGTGAAGAAGAACTCCAGAATTTCCTCTCCAATCTCAACTCCTTTGGTCCCATCAAATTCACCTGGTCCTATTCCAAATCCCATGCCACTTTCCTTGATGTTGACCTCCATCTGTCCAACAGCCAACTTCACACATCCACCCACATCAAACCAACCAACACGAAAACAGTACCTCCATTATGACAGCTGCCATACATTCCACATCAAGTGTTCGCTTCCCTACAGCTTAGGTCTTCATGGCAAACGAGTCTGCTCCAGTCCTGAATCCCTGAACCAGTACACCAATAACCTAATAACAGTTTTCACATCCCACAGATACCCTCCTGATCTGGTTCAGAAGCAAATTACCAGAGGCACTTACTCATCCTCCCAAATCTAGAACCTTCCACCAAAGAACCCCAGAAGTGCCCCTCTTGTCACCAGATACTTATTGGGACTGGAGCGGACTCTGAATGTGGCTCTCATCTACATCTACATAGATACTCTGCAAATCACATTTAAGTGCCTGGAAGAGGGTTCATTAACCACTTTCATAACTTTTCTCTACAGTTCCATTCTCTAATAGTGCACGAGAAGAAAGAAAACCTAAATCATTCCGTTTTCGATCTGATTTCTCTTATTTTATTGGGATGGTCATGTCCCCCTAAGTAGGTGGGTGTTAGCAAAATATTTTCATATTCAGAAATAAAAGTTGGTGATTGAAACTTTGCAAACAGATCACGCCACAATGAATAACGTCTTTCTTTTAATGATTTCCACCCCAATTCGTGCAACATTTCCGTGAAGCTTCCCCCCCCCCCCCCCTCTGTAATGTGATGAAACAAATCGAGCTGCCCTTCTCTGAACCTTCTCAATGTTTTCTGTCAGTCCCACCTGGTGAGGGTCCCACAAGGGGCAACAGTACTCCAGGAGAGGACGCACAAGTGTGATGTAGGCAGTCTTTTTGGTGGAGCTGATGCATCTTCGAAGCATTCTGCCAATGAAATGTAACCTTTGGTTCACCTTACCCACAATATTTTCTATGTTTTGCCTCCATTCAAAGTTGTTCATAATTGTAACTCCTAGGTATTTGGTAGAATTTACGACTTTAAGGTTTGACTGATTTATCGCGTAATTGAAGGTCAGCGGATTTCTTTTAGTAGTCATGTGTATTACTTCACACTTTTCTTTATTTAGTGTCAATTGCTAATTTTCGCACCATGTAGAAATTTTGTCTCAATCACTTTGCAGTTGCTTTTGATCCTCTGTTGACTTCACTAACCGATAAACGACAGCATCATCCGCGAACAGTCTAACGGAGCTATTCAGATTGTCTCCTAAATCGTTTATAAACACAAGGAAGAGTAGGGGACCTATAACAATTTCTGGTGGAATGCCAGATATCACTTCTGGGTTACTCGATGACTTACTGTCAATTACAGTGAACTGCGTCCTTTCTGATAGGAAATCGTGAATCCAATCGCACAATTGGGGAGATATTCTATAAGCACGCAATTTCATTAGAAGCCGCTTGTGGGGTACAGTGTCAAAAGCCTTCCTTAAATCCAGATATATGGAATCGATTTGAGATCCCTTGTCGATGGCACTTAATACTTCATGTGAATAAAGGGCAAGCTGTGTTTCATAAGAGTGATACTTTCTGAATCCGTGTTGACTATTGGTTAATAGGTCGTTCTCTTTGAGGTAGTTCATAATATTTGAACAAAGTATATGTTCCAAAATCCTACTGCAAATCGACGTCAATGAGATTGGCCTGTAATTTTGAGGATCAATCCTATTGCCTTTCTTTAATATTGGAGTAACTTGGGCAACTTTGCAGTCTTTGGGTATGGATCTACCACTGAGTGATTGGTTGTAAATTATAGCTAAGTACGAAGCTATTGCATCAGCATTCTCTGAGAGGAATCTAATTGGTATACAATCTGGCCCGAAAGATTTGTTCTTGTTTAGTGACTTAAGTTGTTTTACTACTCCAGGAACATCTACTTCTAAGTTTTGCATGCTGGCAGCTGTTCTTGGATTGAATACTAGAGTGTTCACTTCGTCTTCTTTGGTGAACGAATTTGGGAAAGCTGTGTTTAGTAATTTCTCCTTAGCAATACTGTCATCGGTAGTATTACCATTGCTATCGCGTAGTGATGGTATTGTTTGTGTTTTGCCACTAGTGTACTTCACATATGACCAGAATTTCTTTGGATTTTCTGCAAGATTATGAGACATGATTTTGTTGTGGTAACTACTATAAGATTGATTCTCGTATTGAAGTCAGCTCTAGGTTGCAAGTTTCAGTAAAAGATTGCCAGTCTTGCAGATTATGTGTCTTTTTAAATTTTGCATGTGTTTTTCTTTGTTTCTGCAACAGTGATCTGACCTGTGTTGTGTACCATGGGGGTCAGCCCCCTCTTTTATTAATTTATTTGGTATAAATCTCTCAGTTGCTACTGATATTATGTCTTTGAAAGTAAGCCACAACTGATCTACACTCGCATTTTTAGCTTTGAAAGACTGGAGATTATCACTCAGGGAAGCGTGAAGAGAATTTTTATCTGCTTTATTGAATAGATATATTTTTCGTTTATTTTTGGTGCATTTTGGAATTTTGACATTCAGTCTTGCTACTACAACTCGATGTTCACTAATCCCTGTATCTGTATTGATGCTCTTTACTATCTCTGGATTATTTGTTGCTAGGAGATCAAGGGCATTTTACAAGGATACTACTTCCTTAAATCCTGCCCCGAAATGACATCTATCCTTCATGACATCCTTCCCACTCCACCAAGAGTGTCTTTCCGCTGCCCACCTCACCTTCATAGCCTCCTAGTCCATCCCTATGAAATCCCAAAACAACCTTCCCTACCCTCTGGCTCCTACCCATGCAAACACCGCCGTTGTAAAACCTGCCCTATGCACCCTTCCACCACCACTTACTCCAGTCCAGTAACCCGGTAGGTGTACATGATCAAGGGCAGAGCCACTTGCGATAGCACCTAAGTGATTTACCAACTGACATGCCTGCACTGTGAAGCGTTCTATGTGGGAATGACCAGCAACAAACTGTCCATTCGCATGAACGGTCACAGGCAGACAGTGTTTGTTGGTAATGAAGATCACCCTGTGGCTAAAAATGCCTTGGTGCATGGCCAGCACATCTTGGCACAGTGTTACACTGTCTGGGTTATCTGGATACTTCCACCGACACCAACAATACAGAACTCCGGAGATGGGAACTAGCTCTTCAGCTTATTCTCTCCTCCCGTTGCCCACCTGGTCTCAACTTCTGCTAAATTTAAATTCCCGCCCACCATCTTCAACATCTTTGCCTCGGATCTGTGGACAGAGCCTCAACCTCAAGTGGTATCTCTGTCCAACCTCTTTGCTTTCTACAAATGTCTGTCTAGGTGTGTTTGCGTTTGGATATGTGTGAGTGTGTGTGTATTTGTTTACCTTCCTTTTTGTCCTCTAAGGTAAGTCCTTCCACTCCTGGGATTGGAATGACTCCTTTTCCACTTCCTTAAAACCCGTATCCTTACTTTTCTCCTCTTCTTCCTTCCTCTTTTCCTGAAGAAGAAGAAGTGACCAACAGTTGCGAAAGCTTGTATATGTGTTTGTGTGTTATTTTATTTGTGCCTGCTGACGAACCTGTCCTTTGGGTAAGTCATCCAGAAACATTCCTGGTGGGATAAACAAATATAAAAAATAGAAAACAGATGACTTACCAAAAGGACCGGCTCATCGAAAGATAAAAATAAAATCACACGCAAACACACATACTAGCTTTCGCAACCGTTGGTCGCTTCTTCAGGATAATCAGAAAAAAGGGGAGGAGAAAGGAAAGGATATGGGTTTTAAGGAAGTGGAAAAGGAGTCATTCCATTCCCGTTTTTCAATATTTCCGTCTGTTCTTCCGACATTTCCAATCTTTTTTCTACAGGTTTTCACTTCTATTCATTCATCAGATTATTTTTATCCTCCAACCATATTCTGCCACTACAGAACGAATCCTTATAGTACACTTTTCTTTCATCCTCACAC
This sequence comes from Locusta migratoria, assembly GCA_026315105.1. Taxonomy (NCBI): domain Eukaryota; kingdom Metazoa; phylum Arthropoda; class Insecta; order Orthoptera; family Acrididae; genus Locusta; species Locusta migratoria. The sequence goes on from CM048745.1 coordinate 136,990,945, forward strand.
GGTTTGCTAAACTTTTCCAGATTTTCTTCACCCCATAACCTGTTTGGACGCCCATACAACCGACACACCCCTGTGCATCACGTTGCTGACTAACTGTGATTGATCACAGTTTCAACAATGTTTCTCTTCTACTACTCTCTCAAACAGCTTTTTCTATTTTTTCCTATCTGAACAATTCCTTTTGCTATTTGATCACCTTTATATCTCTCCCATATGTAATATTATTTATTCTCACCTGGTGAGTAATCTTCTTCCGAAAATTATAGAGGGAAACTTTCCCGGTGTGATAAACAAAAAAAAAAAAAAAAAAAAAAAAAAAAAAAAAAAAAAAAAAAATATATATATATATATATATATATATATATATAAATTGTTATTTTTGTTTATCCCACCGGGAAAGTTTCCCTCTATAATTTTCGGAAGAAGATTACTCACCAGGTGAGAATAAATAATATTACATATGGGATATATATATATTATAGAGGAAAAATTCCTAAAAGGAAAAATATACGTAAAAAATAGATGAAGTACACTTACCAGGCGAAAGGGCACAGGCAGTAATAGCAGCAAATAAACACACAGACACACACACACACACACAAAAATGCTAGCTTTCGCAGCCTAGCTGCTTCATCAGGCAGAAGGGAAGGAGAGGGAAAAGGAAATGATGAGGGTTTTAAGGAAGGGGGTAAGGAGCCATTCCAATCCCGGGACAGGAAAGACTTACCTTGGGGGAAAAAATGGAAGGTAAATAAATGCACATACACTCACACATTTACACAGACACCACAGACACCACAGACAGGTGTCTGTGTAAATGTGTGGGTGTATGTGCATTTATTTACCTTCCATTTTTTCCCCCAAGGTAAGTCTTTCCTGTCCCGGGATTGGAATGGCTCCTTACCCCCTTCCTTAAAACCCTCATCATTTCCTTTTCCCTCTCCTACCTAAAGTACAGGCTGGTCGATAGGAACACTAAACACACACAAAAACACACAACCATTCGAGCTTTCGCCACCAGTGGTGGCTTCTTCAGGAAAAAGAGGGAGGAAGGAGAGGAGAAAGGGAAGGATACGGGTTTTAAGGAAGTGGAAAAGGAGCCATTCCAATCCCAGGAGTGGAAGGACTTACCTTAGGGGACAAAAAGGAAGGTAAACAAATACACACACACTCACACATATCCACATCCAAACACACTTAGGCAGACATTTGTAGAAACCCTACAAATGTCTGCCTAAGTGTGTTTGGATGTGGATATGTGTGAGTGTGTGTGTATTTGTTTACCTTCCTTTTTGTCCCCTAAGGTAAGTCCTTCCACTCCTGGGATTGGAATGGCTCCTTTTCCACTTCCTTAAAACCCGTATCCTTCCCTTTCTCCTCTCCTTCCTCCCTCTTTTTCCTGAAGAAGCCACCACTGGTGGCGAAAGCTCGAATGGTTGTGTGTTTTTGTGTGTGTTTAGTGTTCCTATCGACCAGCCTGTACTTTAGGTAAGTCAAAAATCTTTATTTTATACCGTTTTCCTACCTGGAGGGTCTCCTTCTATAATATTATATATATATATATATATATATATATATATATATATATATATATATATATATATATATAAAAATAGAAAAGAGATGACTTACCAAAAGGACCGGCTCGTCGAGAGAAACAAATAAAAAACAAATAAAATCACACACAAACACACATACAAGCTTTCGCCACCACTGGCAGCTTCTTCAGGAAAAAGAGGGAAAAAGGGGAGGAAAAGGGAAGGATATGGGTTTTAAGGAAGTGGAAAAGGAGTCATTCAAATCCCAGGAGTGGAAGGACTTACCTTAGGGGACAAAGAGGAAGGTAAACAAATACACACACACTCAGACATATCAAAACGCAAACACACTTAGACAGACATTTGTGAAAAACATATATATATATATATATATATATATATATATATATATATATATATATATATATATATATATATATATATATCTCTTTTTTCCATACTATACATGTCAGCCTACATTGACACCATCAGATTTTATCTACATTCCCTCCACAAGCATGCCTTTGCCCTAGCCAGATTGAGGTCACACATTCTATTCATTCAGGCTTGTTTAACATTTGGCATCACCCCCAAGGGTCTCACACTAAAAGTTCCCATCTCTGGCTGTAACCCATCCTTTCATCTTGCCTTATACCAATTCCAAACAGAACAATCCACAGCCCTCACCCGCCTGATCCTTAACCTATACCTCAACTCCGCCAATGAACATACCTGTCAACTCCTATCCCTGATCAGAATCCTCAACCTTTCCACTCCCACATCCACACCTAGAGCTCAGAATATCCTTTTACAGGCCAACCGCAAATTGGAACAGCATGCCACCCTCCACCTCAAAAAACACACACTCCCTCAACAACCTCTCCAATAAACTACAAGCTCCTCTTATTGCACAGAAACCCAGTCTCTCCCATCTACTCAATCTCCCACTTCCAGCTCCACTCCCCCCCCCCCCCCCAAACCTCACACTCCTAATCCACACAATGCTGAACCACAACATCCCAATTCAGTAGTCAACCTCTCCTCTAAATCTCTCTCCCAATCTGAAACCTCCATCATATCCAAATGCCTCACCTTTAGTCCCACTCCCAAATTCAACCAAACAGCCCTCGTCAAAGACCTACTATCCTATACTCGTAGCCATGGCTGGAGATATCACTTTGCCATGAAGAAAAATAATCCTACTCCTGATAATCCAGTTCCCCAAGACATCATTCAAATTGAACCCTGCCTGGAACAGTTCCATCCTCCATCACAGCGAGACCCACCCACTCTCCCTCAAAATCACCCGCTTCAAACCTTCCAGGAATTCCTTTCTTCCAACCTTGCCTCACAGTCCTTCCTGAAAAACCTTAATCCTACTCCCAACATTTCCGCTGCTGAATCCCGAGCTATCCGTGATCTGGAGGCTGACTATTCCATCATCATTCTCCCCGCCGACAAGGGATCCACGACCATGGTACTTGATCGGCGGGAGTATGTGTCTGAGGGACTACGCCAGCTTTCAGAGAACACTACCTACAAAGTCTGTCAAGATGACCCCATTCCTGATGTCCAGGCAGAGCTTCAGGAAATTCTCAGATCCTTAGGCCCCCTACAAAACCTTTCACCTGAGTCCATCAAACTCATGACCCCAACGACACCCCGCACCCCTACTTTCTACCTACTTCCTAAGATTCACAAACCTAATCATCCAGGCTGGCTGATTGTGGGCGGTTACCAAGCCTCCACAGAACAAATCTCTGCCTACATAGACCAACACCTTCAACACATCATGTGCAGTTTCCCATCCTTCATCAAAACAACAACCACTTCCTCGATCACCTGAAATCCTTACCCAGCCTGTTAGCTCCTGAAACCATCCTTGAAACCATTGATGCCACTTCCTTATACACAAATATCCCACTGCCCAGGGCCTCACTGCGATGGGGTATTTCCTTTCACGCCAACCACCCGCTTTCCTACCTAAAACCTCTTTCCTTAATACCCTAGCCAGCTTCATCCTAACCCACAACTTCTTCACCTTTGAGGGCTAGACATATCAGCAACTAAAGGGAACAGCCATGGGAACAAGGATGGCCCCCTCGTATGCAAACTTATTTATGGGATGCTTAGAGGAAGCCTCCCTGGATACCCAAGCCTGTCAGCCCAAAGTTTGGTACAGATTCATTGATGACATCTTCATGATCTGGACTCACAGTGAAGAAGAACTCCAGAATTTCCTCTCCAACCTCAACTCCTTTGGTTCCATCAAATTCACCTGGTCCTATTCCAAATCCCATGCCACATTCCTCGATGTCGACCTCCATCTGTCCAACAGCCAACTCCACACATCCATCCACATCAAACCAACCAACAAAACAGTACCTCCATTATGACAGCTGCCATCCATTCCACATCAAACGTTCCCTTCCCTACAGCTTAGGTCTTCGTGGCAAAAGAGTCTGCTCCAGTCCCGAATCCCTGAACCAGTACAGAAATAACCTAATATCAGCTTTCACATCCCGCAGCTATCCTCCTGATCTGGTTCAGAAGCAAATTACCAGAGCCACCCCTTCATCCCCCCAAATCCAGAACCTTCAAGTGAAGAAGCCCAGAAGTGCCCCTTTTGTCACCGGATACTTTCCAGGACTGGAGCGGACTCTGAATGTGGCTCTCCAGCAAGGATACGACTTCCTTAAATCCTGCCCTGAAATGAGATCCATCCTTAATGACATCCTTCCCACTCCACCGAGAGTGTCTTTCAAATGCCCACCTAACCTTCGTAACCTCCTAGTCCATCCCTATGAAATCCCCAAACCACCTTCCCTAACCTCTGGCTCCTACCCATGCAATCGCCCCCATTGTAAAACCTGCCCTATGCACCCTTCCACCACCACTTACTCCAGTCCAGTAACCCGGAAAGTGTACACGATCAAGGGCAGAGACACTTGCGATAGCACCCACATGATTTACCAACTGACAAGCCTGCACTGTGAAGCGTACTATGTGGGAATGACCAGCAACAAACTGTCCATTTGTATGAATGGACGCAGGCAGACAGTGTTTGTTGGTAACAAAGATCACCTTGTTGCTAAACACGCCTTGGTGCACGGCCAGCACATCTTGGCACAGTGCTACATCATTCGGGTTATCTGGATACTTCCCACCGACACCAATCCTTCAGAACTCCAGAGATGGGAACTAGCCCTTCAGCATATTCTCTCTTCTCGTTGCCCACCTGGTCTTAACCTCTGCTAAATTTAAATTCCCGCCCACCATCTTTAACATCTTTGCCTTGGTTCTCTGGACAGAGCCTCTGCCTCTGCCTCTAGTGTCTATAGTTCTAGTGAACTATAGCAGAAGGGAAGGAGAGGGAAAAGGAAATGATGAGGGTTTTAAGGAAGGGGGTAAGGAGCCATTCCAATCAAGAAATCAGGTGAAGCTTCAACAAGAATGAAAAGCAGGGTTCTACATCTACATCTAAATACATACTCCGCAATCCACCGTAAGGTGCGTGGCAAGGGGTACACTGTACCACTACCGGGCATTTCCTTTCCTATTCCACTCACAAACAGAACAAGGAAAAAATGAATGCCTATGTGCCTCTCTACGAGCCTTAATTTCTCTTATCTTGTCTTTGTGATCACTACGCGAAATGTAAGTAGGTGGATGCAAGATCGTACTAGACTCAGCTTCATATTCCGAACCTTTAAATTTTCTCAACAGAAATTCATGAGAAGAACATTGTCTTTCCTTCAGCGATCCTCAATTGAGTTGCCGGAGCATTTCTGTTACACTCACTCATTGGTCGAACCTACCAGTAGCAAACCTAGCCACTCGCCTCTGAACCGCTTCTATGTCTTCCTTTAAACTGATCTGCTGAGGGCCCCAAATACTTGAACAGTACTCTAGATGTGGTTGTACAAGTGTTTTATATGCGGTCTCCTTTACAGATGAAGTACATCTTCCAAAAATTCTACCAATAAACTGAAGTCGGCTATCTTCCTTACTCACAACTGTTGTTACATGTTTGTTCCATTTCATATTGCTCTGCAATGTTAAGCCTAGATATTTGAACAATGCGACTGCATCAAGAAGCTCACTACTAATGCTGTATTCGAATATTATGGGATTGTTTTTCCTACCCATGTGCATCACCTTACATCTTTCTACATTGAGCGCTAGCTGCCATTCTTTGCACCAACTAGAAATTTTGTTTAAGTCATCCTGTATGCTATTACAGTCAGTTAAAGACAACACCCTCCCACACACCACAGCATCATCAGCAAACAGTCACAAATTACAAGTTACGCTGTCCATCAGATCATTTATATAGATAGAAAATAATAGTGGTCCTGGGCTTTCCCTGGAGCACGCCTGACGATACACTTGTCTCTGATGAACACTCACTGTTGAAAACAACATACTGCATTCTATTCCATAAGCTCGTATCTTCGTTAGCAGTCTGCAGTGTGGCACCGAGTCAAACACCTTTTTGAAGTTGAGAAAAACACAATCCGCCTGTTGCCCTTCATCCATAGCTCCCAAGATGTCATGTGAGAAAAGGGCAAGCTGAGTTTCACATGAAAGATGTTTCCTGTATCCGTGCTGGTTCGTAGAAAGAAGCTTTTCCGTCTGAAGGAAATTTACTATATCCGAACTGAGAATATGCTCCAAAATTCTACAGGAAACTGATGTCAATGATATTGGCCTGTAATTATGTGGGTCAGTTCTCTTTTCTTCATTATAAATGGGAGTCACCTGCACTTTTTTCCAATCACTAGGAACTTTGCACTGAATTAAAGAATCACGATAAATGCAAGCTAAGTAAGGGGCCAATGCTGCAGAATTCTCTTTGTAAAACCGAACTGGTATTCCATCCAGACCAGTAGACTTTTCCATATTTGGCTCTCTCAGCTGCTTCTCTACTGGAAATACCTATTATTATGTCCTCCATTTCGGAATTAGTATGTTGATCAAATGATGGTATATTTATGCCGTCCACCTGTGTGAACAATTTCTTAAAGGTTAAATTTAGAATTTCAGCTTTCTGTTTGCTTTCTTCTATTACTGCCCCGGAATGATTAATGAGTGACTGGACAGTGGGTTTTGACCCGCTTATCGATTTTACATAGGACCAGAATTTTTTCGGGTTCTCAGAAAGATCTTTTCTAAGGTATGGCTGTGGTAATTATTGTATGCTTCGCACATCAAACATTTTATAGATGCATGAATCTCTACTAACTTTTGCCTGTCATCATTTGCATGTTCTTTTTTGAACCAAGTGTGCAACAGTCTTTGCTTTCTCAGTAACTTTCTAACATTATTTTTATACCACGGTGGATCTTTTCCATCCTTAATTGACTTTTCTCTAACCCTTTATGTACAAAGCACTTAAATTTAGTCCACAATTCCTCTACATCCTTAGTACTGGAACTAAAAGATGCCCATTCATTTTCTAAGTGTGATCCTAGCAATTGCTTATCAAATCTTCCCAACAAAATCATGCTCCTAGCCTTCTTGATTGGCTTATGAACTTTGGTTACCATCAACGCTATGATGATATCATGGTCACTAATTCCTGTCTCTTCTCAGACATTAATAAGGTCAGGCCTGTTCGTAGCTATAAGGTCTAAAATATTTCCATTGTGCGTGGGTTGCCGGTTTAACTGTTCAAGACAGTTTTCGGAGAATGTGTCCAAAAGTAACTCAGAAGACTGCTTGTCTGTACCACCTGAAATGTAACTAGAGGGGTCCCAATCTATACACTTAAGGTTGAAGTCTCCCTTGACTAATATCTGTTCAGCAGCAAACAGGCTAACAGCAAGGAATTTCACCACTCATGTCTCATCGATAACAAGCAAGAAGTATGCATCAAGATACTGCGTTGTTTCTCCAAAAAGGGCACATGTAGTACTGGCAAACAAGTGAGAAAGGATATCAGATGGTGGTGTGAAGAATGTGATGTAAGATTGTGTCTATCTGACTGTTTCAAGCAATATCGCACAAAGGAAAATTTTGCTCAATGAAAAAAGTTGCATAAATTTAATGAAATACTTTTGTACGTTTATTTTATAATAAATTCTGATTTACTGCAATTACAAACTTTCTTTCCATTTATGAAACTTATAATTTTCAAAATATAATGATTCTGTAAATATGTGATATCTTTCAAAAAACATTAAACAAATGTCGAGATATAGGATGATGATACAAACATCAGTTAAAGGTTTTGCTTTCCTTCATTATATTTTGGTCAGGAGCCATGCAACTTCTGATGGATTGCAGCAGTCTCTGTGGTATGACTTCAATGTGTTAATGTGGATGGAAGTGTGGACGACATCATTAATGAGGTGGTGATTAACGTCAAGGGATGTGCCACAGTGGGTTGAGAAAGATCATGTGAAGAGGAAAGGAGAGAAGTAGTTGCAGTTTTGAAGGAAGGAGGATAAAGTGTCCTGGTTCTGAGCCCAGGGCTTGTCACAGCTCATGGTTTGCATTGCAGTGAATTGCATGCTCTTTATGCTGTTGGATTTGAACCTGGGTTCTCCAGTATTAAATTGTAATGTGTGGAATACAAAACAGCATTAGAAGAATATATATGAAAGTGTCTACTTACTTTTAGTGGCTTTGAAAAAACATTACTTTATAGAAAAAAACTTTCACTCTGTAGCAGAATGTGTTCTGATATGAAACTTCCCGGCAGATTGAAATTGTGTGCTGGAACTGGGATTCGAACATGGGACCTTTACCTTTCACAAGCAAGTAATCTACCTACCGAGCTATTCCAGCATGCTTCATGTTCTGTCCTCACAACTTTACTGGCAGAAGTAAAGTTGTGAGGATGGAACATAAAGCTTGCTGAATAGCTCATTTGGTAGAGCACTTGCCGATAAACGGCAAAGGTCCCAGCTTCAAATCTCAGTTCTAGCACATAATTTTTATCTGCCAGAAAGTTTCATATCAGCACATACTCTGCTGCAGAGTAAAAGTTTCATACTGGAAACATCCCTTAGGATGTGGCTAAGCCACATATCCACCATATCCTTTCTCCTAGGAGTGCTACTCCTGCAAGGTTTGCAGGCAAACTTCTGTATGGTTTCGAAAGTAGGAGGCGAGATACTGGTAGAAGTAAAGTTGTGAGGATGGAACATAAAGCATGCTGGAGTAGCTCAGTCTGTATAGTACTAGCCTGAGAAAGGCAAAGGTCCCAGGTTCTAATCCCAGTTCCAACACACAATTTTAATCTGCTAGGAAGTCTCATACATTACTTTTTATTTGTGCACATCTATAGCAAAGCATATTTTGAATAACAATGATTTCAGTGACCTCCTTGTTTAATTAATATTATAAATCAATACTGTTGAGTTTAGGTTGTTTACTCACCACAGAGATGCCCAATTAGCTGAAGAAAGGCACAAATAATACAATATAACTTTAGTGGTTTTGCCGTTAAGGCTTTCGTCGGTTAGGCACACACACACACACACACACACACACACACACACAGAGAGAGAGAGAGAGAGAGAGAGAGAGAGAGAGAGAGAGAGAGAGAGAGACCACTGCTGTCATTGGTCGCTGTGGCCAATCTGTGATACCCAACACTGCCTAGGTGAGAGCAACCAGTAATGGGGGTGAGGAAGTGACAAGGAGAGGCAAGCAGGAAGGGAGGGGGGGGGAGGATCACAGCATGGATGGGGAAATATGCCAGTGCTTTCTTATGGACAGTGCAGAAGGGAGGGAAGGGACTGAAATGTGTAGTGGGATGGGAAACGAATATAAGGCTAGAGTGTGGGCAGGGAAAGAAAGGGAAGGGTGGTAGAGGAAGGCAGGTTCATGCCTGGGGGATTGTGGGACTGTAGGATATATTGTAGGGAGAATTCCCACCTGCATAATTCAGAAAATCTGATGTTTGTGGGGAGGATCCTGTGACACAGGCTGTGTACCAGTCATTGGAGTTGAGTCACACTATGCAGTGCTGCATACTCTGCAACATGATGGTCTAGCTGTCTCCCGGCTACAATTTGATGATGGCCATTCATTCAGATAGACAGATGGATGCTGGTCATGGCAATATAGAAAGCTGTACAGTGATTGCAGCTCAGTTTCTAGATAATGTGACTGCTTTCACAGGTTTTATGGCACAGGACTGGAGTAGGTGGTGGTCCGGTGGTGGATAGGACAGGTTTTTTACATCTAAGTCTATAGCAGGGATATGAACCATTGTGTAAGGAGTTGGGGGCAGGGATGGCATAGGGGTGTACAAGGATATTAAGTAGGTTTAGAGGGCAGCAGAATACCACTGAAGGGGGGAAGGGGCCATATTGTGTAGTGTATTTCTCATTTCAGGGCAGGATGAAAGATAGTCGAAACCCTGGCAGAGAATATGATTTAATTGCTCCATCCCTGGGTGATACTGGTTCACAAGTGGGGTGCTCCTATGTGGTGGGTGTGGGGGAGCTGGTGAGTAACTGGACAGATAGGGCCCATGAGATCTGTTTCTAGGCAAGCTTTGGAGGGTAATGGAAGTCAGTGAAGGTCTCATTGAAGCGTTTGGCATATTTTGAGAGGGGCTGCTTGTCACTGCAGATACAATGACCATGGGTGGCTAGGCTGTATGAAAGTGACTTTTTGTTGTGGAATGGGTGGCAGCTGTCAAAATGGAGGTATTGTTAATAGTTGGTAGGTTTGATGTGGACGGAGGTACTGATAAGGCCATCTTTGAGGAATAGATCAATGTCAGGGAAGGTGGCTAATTGGGTTGAGTAGGACCAGATGAAGTGAATGTAGGAGAAGGTATTGAAGTTTTGAAGAAATGTGCATAGTGTGTCCTCACGATCAGTCTAGATTATGAAGATATCATCAATGAATCTAACCAGAGAGGGGTTTGGGATTCTGGGTAGACAGGAAGGATTCCTCTAGATGTCCCATGAACAGGTTGGCATTAGAGGGTGCCATAAGGGTGCCCATGACTGTACTGTGAATTTGTAGTAGGTAATGCCTTCAAAGGAGAAGTAATTATGGGTGAGGATGTAGTTGATCAAGGTAACTAAGGAGAAGTTGGTTGGGCATTGTGAAAGGTAGTGTTTAACAGCAGCAAGGACATGAGCATTGGAGATAATGGTGTAGAGGGAGGTGGCATCAACTGTCACAAGCATGGCACCAGTTGGTAAAGGAACAGGAACTGTAGAGTCGATGGAGCAAATGGTTGGTATCTTTTATATACAAGAGTAGATTGTGGGTAATAGGCTGAAGGTGTTGGTCCATAAGAGCAGAGATTCTCTCAGTGGGGGCACCATAACTGGCCACAATGGGATGTCCAGGGTGGTTGGGTTTGTGAACCTTAGGGAGTATGTAGAAGGTGGGGATGCAGGGTATAGGTGGGGTGAGGAGAGAGATTGACTATGGGGAGAGGTCTTGTGATGGTCCTAAGGATTTGAGGAGTGTCTGTTGGGTTTTCAGGATGTGATCATTAAACATCAGTACTTTCATTTTTGGACATATATTAATGTTAGATGAAAAACCAGCACTAAGCAAAGAAGGGAAAGCTGAAAGTTGGAAGGAATACATAGAGGGCCTGTACTAAGGAAAAACGCAGTACTTGAGAATTGGAAAATGAAGAAGAGGTAGATGAGATAGGAAATACTATACTGTGAGAAGAATTTCACAGAGCACTAAAAGATTTGAGTAGAAACAAGGCCCTAGGAGTAGATCATGTTCCATCTGAACTGTTGTTATTGTTAGAAGAGCCAGTCATGAAAAACATTTTCCACCTGGTATGCAAGATTATGAGACAGGAGAAATACCTTCAGACTTCAAGAAGAGTACAGTGATTCAAATTCCTAAGAAAGCAAGTGCAGACAAATGTGAAAATTACAGAACTATCAGTTTAATAAGTCATGGTTGCAAAATACTAACATGCATTATTTACTGACAAATGGGAAAACTGGTGGAATCCAACCTTGGGAAAGATCAGTTTGTTTTTAGGAGAAATATAGGAACACACAAGGCAATACTCACATTACAACTTATCTCAGAAGGATGCGAGGAGAAATTTGGAGAAGGAATTAAATTCCAGGAAGAGAGGATAAAAACATACCTATTTGCTCAAGACATAGTAATTCTTTCACACACAGCAAATGACCTGGAAGAAATATTAAATGGAATGGATGCTGTCTTGAAAGGAAGATGTAAGATGAACATTAACAAGAGTAAAATGGGGGTTGTAATGTATTTAGCCAGGAGGGTCCCATTTATTTGCAATATTGAAGTATTCGATACCATAATTGGTCATAGTATTATAACCTAATATTTCATGTTTATATTACATAAGCATTTTATAGCGCTTCTGTCAAGTCACTTTGATCATCATCTGCATTACTAGGGACTTCTAACAAACTTAATTAAATTATTGTAGCTTAATGTCGAACAATAATGTAAACATATATTAACACTGCACTAATTGTTATTTACTTACAATTTTGTGTATTATTTTCTCTTGCTAGGAAATATTTTTATTACATTTGTCATAATTTTTTGTATTTTTACATAAAACAAAATTGAATTGTGTTTCATGAACAAATTGCTTTTGTTGTAACAGTATAATTTATTGAACCCTCATGAACGGTACAACATAGAGACATACACACGGTACGGTGGTGGCAAGACACAGACACAGTTAATGTTGATATAGGAGACCGGCGAGAGCTACACAAGAACTCAGGCACACCTCGCACACCGTGTGCTCGCCCGGTTGTGGTGGCGCTGCAGGCCCTCAGAGGCGGTGCAATTGTGCAGCGAACTCGGCCGTGGTGCGTCTTTTAGATGTCGCGGACGGATGGGACGTGGCTTGCAGTGGCGCGCTCCAACATCCCTCCCCTCTTCCGGGAAGCTGACATCGCAGGTGGAGGTGGAAGATGGCCGGCGATGCTGGATCGTGGCGACCACAGGAGTCGCCCAGGTGACCTCGCGGCAGGGGCGACCGCGGCGGGGCGGGAGCCGGCCGGAGACAGCGAGCGCCTCCATCACCTCATCTGCGTCCGAGGGGATGTCATCAGCACGTCACTGCTCGGCCAACCAGTCTGGGGGCACGTAGGGTCAGAAGTGCCCACGCCGGCAGCAACTAGGTCGTGGCAGGGTCCTCGCTAGCACAGGTGACAGTGGCGGAGAGGCCGGTCGCATCTCGACGTCGCCACTAAAGGAAGATGCCTCCCCTGCCAGTGCTCCCCCCACCGCCGGTGCAGGAGACGACACAGCTGCATCCATAGCAGGACCCGAGCAGGCAGGAGGCAGGGGCGACGGAGGAGCAGCAGCCAGAGCGTCGACCCGCGGGGAGAGAAGCGGCATCTCAACGTCATCATTAGAGGCTGACTGTCGGCGTTGTGGATGCCCATCCGTAGCTCCATAGCTCCGTAGCGCCACTTCCCTCCAACGGTAAGGCATCATTGTGGTGGTGAGAAGGGAGCGAGGACACAGCAGAGGCTGCCGTGCAACAGCTGTCAGCGGGAGGAGGCTGGTCCCACCGTGATGTCGGATGGAGTCCTCTCTCGACCCCCGAATCTACAGAGGGGTATCCGAGAGGCACAGTTGTGGGGCCCCACCCGAGGACGTAGTTGGTTGAGATGGCGGGAGATCATCACCCCGTCTGCATCTACCATGCACATCTGTCGACTACGCGAACGCCGTACTACCCCTGGCATCCATTTTGGGCGGCGGCCAAAGGTGCGCGCCCAGACAGGGGTGCCTGGTGCGTAACGCTGAGTGCATGTGGGCACCTCAGGTCATGGCTCCGGGCATAGCAGGTGCAACAGCATCCGGGGCTGGCGGCCGTGGAGGACCTCCGCCGGGCTCCGACCATTTATTGGTGTTGTCCGATAAGTACTAAGAAATAAGGGGAGCGCCGCCTCGGCGGATGACTTTTCCAGGCACTTACGAAGTGTGATTTAAAAGTTCGCACCATAGGCTCTGCCTCCCCACTGGATTGGGGATGGAAAGGAGCCGAGGTGAGGTGGGAAATACCATTATTAGTGCAGAATTGTTGAAAATAAGACGACGTGAATTGTGGGCCATTATCTGAGACGAGTGTCCGAGGAAGGCCTTCAATCGCAAAGATCTGTACCAGGGCTCTGACCACATTTTCTGCCATAGTGGAGCGCATACGCATGACGTACGGATAATTAGACAGTGCATCTACCACCACAAACCACATTGACTGACAGAAAGTGCCAGCCAAGTCCACATGAATGCGGTCCCAGGGGTGCTCCAGAGTAGGCCACGGGGAAAAAAGTGCGGCGGGGGGCCGCTTGCTGGGTAGCACACTGAGTGCACGTACGAACCAACTGCTCTATGGTGGCATCGATTCCTGGCCAATAGACAAAACGGCGTGCGAGCACCTTCATGCGTGTGATACCCCAGTGACCCCGATGTAACAGAGTTAACATACGACCCCGTAAGTCAGATGGCATGACGACACGAGGCTCGTCGGAATCGGTACTGAGGAGGAGGACACCGTCGATAACTGACAGCCGGTGTCGAAGCTGGAAATAGGTGCACAGAGGGCCAGCCTCTTTGGCGGACAATTGCTCAGGCCACCCGGCGGTGACATGCTTAAGCACCTCTGGGAGCACAGGGTTCCAACGGGTGGATTGCGCGACTCTATTGGCCGTAATCGGAAGTTGCTCAACTGTGTCGTGCAAACGTTTGTCAATCTGAAAAATCGCCACCTCGTCTGTGTCGAAGGAAGGGTCGGGGCCCATGGGCAGATGGGACAAGGCGTTGGCATTGGCATGGTGCGATGAGGGCTGATAATGAATTTCGTAGTGATAGGCACTCAAAAACAGAGCCCAACGTTGGAGACGTTGTGAAGTCCGGTCTGGAAGATGAGAACGCGGGCCAAACAGTGCCACCAGGGGTTTGTGATCTGTGATAAGGTGGAATTTAATTCCATAGAGGAACACATGAAACTTCCAAACAGCATAAACAATCGCCAAAGCCTCTTTCTCAATCTGAGAATAATTACGTTGGGCATCTGACAATGTCTTAGACGTGTAGGCAATGGGCTGCTCGGAACCATCATCCAGTCTGTGGGCCAACACCACTCCAATCCCGTACTGAGAAGCATCTGTAGCTAGGACTACCTGCCGAGACAAAGTGAAGACTTTAACATTGATTTGATGCGTGCGAATGCTGCCTCACAAGCAGCAGACCACACAAACGGAACACCTTTCTTTCAAAGTGCGTTCAAAGAATGTGTGACCTCCGCCACATTAGGAAGAAATTTTGAGTAGTAACTGACCTTGCCCAAAAAGGACTGGAGTTCCTGTAAATTTGTAGGATGAGGAAGATGGTCAATCGCCGTAACCAATTCTGACCTAGGGCGGACGCCATCTCTTGACACCAGGTGTCCCAAATACTCAATTTCAGGTTGAAAGAACTGTGATTTTTGAAGATTGCATTTGAGGCCTGTCGCGTGCAATTTTGTGAACAAGAGGCTGTTTAAGTGATCTGTGCAGGAGGAACCGGTGACGATGATGTCATCCAGATAGTTCGCACAGCACAGAATGTCGTCCAATAACTGTTGCAAGAACCGTTGAAGTATTGTGGGTGCACTCGTGACCCCAAATGGCACACGTTTGTAGCGGTACAGCCCGAATGGAGTATTGAGAACCATGAATTGTTGCGAATCAGAGTCTAAGGGAAGCTGGAGATACGCTTCCGCCAAATCAATTTTTGAAAAACACTCACTGCCTGCCAATTTCGCATAAATGTCGTCCGGGTGGGGAATGGGAAAACAATCTATCACTGACTGCGAGTTAACCGTAGACTTGAAATCACCGCACAACCAAAGGGCTCCTGTGGGTTTCTTTATTATCACCAGAGGTGTCGCCCACAGGCTAGAGGAAATTGGTTCGATGATACCCAAGCCGTGCAACCGATCCAACTTGTCCTTAACCACGGGGCGCAAAGCAAAAGGAATAGGCCGGGCGCAACAAAATTTCGGAACCACTGTAGGTTTGAGAGTGATGTGCGCCTCATAACCAATGGCCATTCCCAAACCCGCCGAGAAAAGTGCTCCAAACTTGCGGCAAAGGGAATCCAATTCAGTAAACGGTATGAACAGCCTCGTGAACGCTGAAACCAAACACCGTGAACGCATCCAGGCCAAAAATGTTTTCTGAAGACGCGCTTGTGATGGCCAAAAACGTGACTGGGCGCACTACGTGCTGGTACTCCACATCAACCATAAACTGACCGAGCACTGGAATCGGCTGTTTACCATAGCCGACCAAACGACGAGAAGTCATTACAAGAGGTGGCTTACGAGAGAGACAGAGGCACCGGTATCAACTTGAAAACGGAACGGACGATTTTGAATTAGAAGTGTGACATAAATCTTAGAAGAAGTGACCTGTTCCTGTCCCGGTGCATAGACAGACAGTTTACTTCCATTCGTGACTCGTCAGAATACGGTGGCCGACCGCGTGCGGAAGTCCGACAAACAGTCATCACGTGGCCTTGTTTACGACAGGACGCGCATCGTGCGTGGCGGAAGGGGGCAGTGCGGGCGATCATGCGCATGAAAACAATCCAGACAAGAGGGAAAGTCATGTCGTCGGTATGGAATGGTGGAAGGTAACCGTGAAGAACACATAGGCGACGAAGAGCTGGGCGAAGAACGACACCTGTGGGGGTTCGAGGACTGTACCGCCGCCATCTCTACCAACTTCTCAAACTGATCCGCTGCCGCCTTAGACACCTAAAAAGCTTGTGCAATAGACAAAACCTCATCAAGGGTGGGATCCTGTAACCGCAAAGCCTCGCGATGCACAGCCCTATCAGGAGCCGAATGGACATTGCGAATTAAGGAATCTGCATATGACTGCTGACAATTTGCACACACAAAACCACACTTACGACTCAAACTGCGGAGGTCTGCCACCCAGGACTGATACGACTGACCAGGTTCCTTTCTGCTTTGATGAAAATCCAGGTGGGAAAGCACCACATGCGTTTGCTGCTGATAATAAGAACTAAGCAATTCCGACATACGGGAAAAAGACAACTCGGTGGGCTCTGACAGCGGAGCTAGTTTTCGTAGTAAACGAAAAGTATCGGGCTCGATCCACGCCAAGAAGAAAGAATTTTGTAAGTCAGGATCCGTTACCTAAAAAGCCGCAAAATGCTGCTGGAGACTCCGCACGTAGGAGTCCCAGTCTTCCTTAGACGCTTGGAAAGCCGGAAAAGCCAGAGGAGCGGGGGGGTAGGCCTGGGGCGGTGGCGAAGGGGCCGAAGCGCGACGAGAGGACATAATCAACTCCGTAAGCAAAACAAGTTGTTGCTGCTGTTGATCTAACTGCTGCTGCTGCTTTTTCAGTAACTGAAGCACCGCCAGATCCATAACCACCGCAACAGAAAACATGTGTAAGAACAAAACTCGTCGCCAAATTATACTGTTGTAACAGTATAATTTATTGAACCCTCATGAACGGTACAACATACACACATACACACGGTACGGTGGTGGCAAGACACGGACACAGTTAATGTTGACATAGGAGACCAGCAAGAGCTACACAAGAACTCAGGCACGCCTCGCACACCGCATGCTCGCCCGGTCGTGGCGGCGCTGCAGGCCCTCAGAGGCGGCGCCATCGTGCGGCGGACTCGGGCGTGGCACGTCTTTTAGATGTTGCGGACGGATGGGATGCGGCTTGCAATGGCGTGCTCCAAAAGTTTTATATTGAAATATTGTACTTCCGAGTTCTAGAAGGTTCTAGAAATACTATTATGTATTAATACACGCGAACTAAGTCTGTCTAAAAGTAGTAATCGGTCAGTAGTTAGCATGGTTGTCAGTCAAAGTGTAGTCATGCAGTCTTACTTTTGTATTACTTCTGTGCTTCATCAAGAATGGATAAATAAATATACGTAAAAAATGAAACGTGTCATATTGAAAGTTTCCAAGACGCCTTAAGAACACGACGTCTTATTATTTTGTGATGTATTATTGTCAGGTGAGCTAAGAGATCTTCGAGACCACTGAACAACCGACAGAGGAAGGTGATGTATAAAAAAAATAATGTTTTTAGTACTATAGTATTATTATTGTTATTAAAAAAAACTATTAAACTTGATGCATTTGGCGCGGGAAACAATATCTTTCAGAATGAAATGAAGATCAAATAATTTGTTAAAAAGGATGCTGCAGCAAGACAAAAGTTAATGTTCAAAATGGGTTGGACGCCGAAGAAAGTAAGTTAATGTTTGATTTTTTTCAGTAAAAAGAAAGTGATTATGGTTTATTAACAATGGAGAAAGAAAATAATGTAAAGAGGGATTTTTCTGTGAAACAAAATAAGACTTTAAACACTCTACAATCAGTACTCAAGGAACTGGAAAATAAATTATTAAGAAAGTTAACAGAATAACAAAATCTAATTAAAGATGAACTTTAAGTTTGGTGTGAAGATACTGATTTAGGCCAAATAAATGATTACTATACAAGTAGTTATAATATAGAATCAGCAGGACATACAGTGGAAAGTGTAGACTTTGTTAAAGATGTTAATAGGGAAAAGGTTAATTTATCATCAGGTGATTGTGTGAATAATAATCCTGTTACTAATTTCATACACAATTTTGGTTCATGGTCTAAAATTCCTGTAAAGATGTTTCCAGAACACGATGTACACCCTGTAGATTTCATTTTAAGATGTGAAAATAGTTTTATTGAAAGCATGTGTGATGCAGACAAAATTGAATATGTAATATATCACTTAGATGGTGAGATGGGCTAATACAAACAGAAAACTTTGGAAAAATTTTGAAGAATTTAAAGAAAGTTTTTAAAATAAGTTTTGGTCAGAAAATGACCAACTCAGGGTTAAAAGTAGATTTTTGTTTGGACCAGCATACAGTGGAAGACCTGGAGGACTGTTTGATTTTTGTAAAAATGAATTACAGAAACTAATACACTTGAAGTATCCTTTAGATGTTAGGACACAAATTAATGTGTTAAAATAGGCTACCAATCTATTTTCAATGGGAATTAATACATGCACCTGATCATAATATAGATGAATTTTCGAATTTTATGTACAAAATTGACAGTCTTGTTGAAAGGCAAAGGTCTAATTACAATAATAGATGGAGTGGGGGGGGGGCAAAGAAACATAAACAATAGGTATGGTAATACTCCTTTTAATGAGAACAGAAAATACAAACACGATAATACACAAATAAAACGTAAATGTGATGATGTATTTGTAACTGAATGTGATAATGTTAACTGAGACTTTGTGCATGATACTGACAGCCATAATATTTTACTTGAGTGTGACACTGGTATTGTAAAAGATAATGTTCATGTTGACACAAGTGAGATATCTAATGTTTTTTGTAAAATGTTATCTAATGGAAACGATATATCTGGTAAAACTGATGTTAAAAGTAATGATGTGTCAGTGTTGTGTATTGACAATGATAATGTTGAAGTTTATAATGATGAAAGCTATATGGTTTGTAATAATTGTTCTGAACATGAGAATATTGCAAATGATACTGGATCTAAATATGAAAATATTGATGTTTATTATGATGATGAGAATATTATGCTTGGTAATGAGAATACTTTATATGATGAAAGTAGGGAATTTGAAAACAGTAATGAAACTGGCAGTATATTATATGTTAAAGATGTAAATGTTGAAAATAGGGAACTTAGTACTATTGATGAAGGGTTTAAAAATGTTTGTGATGAAAATGTTACATGTTTGGAAGATGTTGATCAAACTAGGTTGTGTCTTAAAAATAATCCTGAAAATGCAAACTTGAATGGTATTGACTGTAACTTACCTGATTTGAGTTTTGTAAAGAAAATATTAATTCAGAAGTTTAAAAATCATATATACTTCATGTGGAAGAAGCTAGAATTCAGCGGGGAAAAATTGTATCCAGAGTGGTGGTAACACCGTAAAGTAAAACGAAATAGGCACATTATTGTTGGTATGGGATCTCTAGTAACTGAAACACAATCCCAAGCAAGCTCAGGCATTATATTTGATTTTATTTGCTTTCAGCAGGAATTTACAGTTATTTTTTACTTTAATTCATAAACTTTTAGTAAACTATTTGACATATGTTGATTATTTCTTTTGAAGTTTCGGCAAATGTCTCGTATGTAAATTTAAAATTTTCACTGATAGTAGGCCTGTGTATGTTGTAAAACAATGTTCTGTGTAATTGCTATGACTGATTTTCAAAGTCACCTAGTATAAGAAGAAACAATGAGGTACATTTTCATGAAACTGACTAAAATATCATTCTGTAAGCTAGGTTCTTTTTCATATATTTCTATGCATCCTGTTTTTGGTAAATGTCACACTACATAATAGTGTATCCACTAAGCTAAACTCTTTCATATTTTTCTAAACTAAATGGTTGCATAACCCACATGATCTACTGAAGACGTAGGCTATAGTTGTGAAATTTTTATTGTGTAAACAGATCAAAGTTTCTGATGTCATGATTTCTTTGCTTTCTAAAGTACTTTATGTAAGATATCCTAGGAATCTTTGGTCACATTTAAAATCAACTGTCTGTAATATTATATTATATAAAACAGTACTCCCATGCTACACAGTCTCTAATTCAACTAATTGTGAAATACTTGTATGCTAAGTGCTTCTGTTACTAATGTTGGATTTTTTTACTAAATCTTGAGATCTTGAATAAGTAATATTTATGTTTGGATACTTTCATTTAATGAAATTTTTCAAATTGGTTTATATAAGCAAAATGTTTGTTTATCCTTTACTAAATATGTTACAAATTGGTTTCTGTAAGTAAGCTGCATCATTCATGCTTCACTAAATCTGTTATACACACTGACATACATTATAATCATGAAATGTTCTTGAACTGTATGAGCAATAGATATGTTTACTATTAGGTGCTTTCATGACATTTTTCAAATTAATTGCTGACTTTTGTGTATTGTTGCAATTTTTATGTTAACAACAATGTTGTACAAAAATTATTTATAAAGTGGGGGGTTAAATGATCTCTGTGTAAGAAACTTAAAGGGATACCTGTCATTTAAAATTTGAATGATCTGACACATTTATATTAACTTTGACTATGGCTTTTGTTTACCAATCATATGTATTTTGTGGTTTGATGATGTAAAGTTTTGATGTGGTTAACTTTGACGGCTGGGGTCTTTTTTTGTCATTCATGGAGGTTAGTGAGATGAAACTTGTTTTAATTAACACATTCATAAAATAATATGAATGAATAACGCATTCATGAAATAATATGAATTTAATACTTTTTATAAGTGAATTTCTATGGTAAACTCAACAGCAGTGCATTTGGTGGTGTTGTGACCATCTGCTGACCTGTAGCTGTGCAGGCTGTGGATGTAAAATTTATAGCAGCAAATATTTTGTACAAATTTTTAGGTGCTTGTATGCGGTTGGTACAAGTGCCGAACTGGTATGGTTTCTGTTTATAAAACTTCTGGTTACATTTGCTTCGTATGTCATAAACTAACTTTACACTTTTATATTGTCATTAAGACACATTACTGGTTATTTTGCTTTCAATGTTCTCATAGTAATAATCCTCACATAATTATCAGGATCAATGTTGTTATGACTGTTTGATAAACAAGACATGATGAAATACTCATATTTTTATGCAATTTGAAAATTGTTAATTATTTTGCATTGTCAATTTATTTTCAGTATTAAAATTGTAATAACTGCTTTAGAGCTCCCTTAATGTACACTTGAAACCAAAAGTTTGTTACATTGATACTTCAATCATTTTATACTGTCTTGCTGAAATTTAATGTTTTCTGATTTTTTGAAATTGATGTAGCCTACTGTTTACACAAATATAGGGTATACCTATTAACATGCAACTTCATTAAGCTTGTCCTGTATGACTTTAGACTGTACTTGTGCTATGTAAATCTGGTTCAGCAAAACATTGTCTGCTTGCTCATGATTGTTCTATAAACAGTTTATTGTTCTTCTGTGTCTAATGTCATGGTAATTTAAAGAATTGTGCATTTCAGAAATCATATCATGAGTAATAAAAATATTTAGTTTGGTAACTGTTTTCTATAAAATCAGTCATTTTATGCTTGAAATGCTATAGACTGTAACATGATTTAAAATTGAATTTAAGAGACATGTAGTGTAAAATCAAAATTTTTGCTGATTGTAAATACTCCCCAATTCTGTTGTCACACAATGTCATCCACATGTGATGTCTGACATTATGTGAGGGGGGGGGGGATTGTAATGTATTTAGCCAGGAGGGTACTGATTATTTGCAATATTGAAGTATTCAATACCATAATTGGTCGCAGTATTGTAACCTAATATTCCATGTTTATATTACATAAGCATTTTATAGCGCTTCTGTCGAGTCACTTTGATCATCATCTGCATTACTAGGGTCTTCTAACAAACTTAATTAAATTATTGAAGCTTAATGTCAAACAATAATGTAAACACATATTAAGACTGTGCTAATTGTTATTTACTTATGATCTTGGGTATTATTTTGTCTTGATAGGAAATATTTTTATTACATTTGTAATAATTTTGTGTATCTTTACGTAAAACAAAATTGAATTATGTTTCATGAGCAAATTGTTTTATATTTAAATATTGTACTTCCGTGTTCTAGAAGGTTGTAGAAATACTATTATGTATTAATACGTGCAAATTGGCACAAATTAAGTCAGTCTAAAAGTAGTAATCAGTCAGTAGTTAGCATGGTTGTCAGTCAAAGTGTAGTCATGCAGTCTTACTTTTGTATTACTTCTGTGCTTCATCAAGAATGGATAAATAAATATACGTAAAAAATGAAACATGTCATATTGAAAGTTTCCAAGACGCCTTAAGAACCCGACGTCTTATTATTTTGTGATGTATTATTGGCAGGCAAGCTAAGAGATCTTCGAGACCACTGAACAACCAACAGAGGAAGTTGATGTATAAAAAAAAAATAATGGTTTTAGTATAATAGTACTATTATTATTATTATTATATAAAAAAACTATTATAGGGTAATGGAATGTAATGTCAGAAAATCAGGCGATGCTGAAGGAATTAGATTAGGTAATGAGAAAATAAAAGTAGTAGTTGAGTTCTGTTATTTGGGTAGCAAGATAACTTCAGCTGGATGAAGTAAAGAAGATAAATGCAGAATGGCTATGTGAAGAAAAGCATTTTTGAAGATCTGAAATTTCTTGACATCCAATGTTAGGAAGTCCTTTCTGAAAGCATTTACTGTGTAGCATTGTATGGCAATGATACATTGACAACAATGAGTTCAGACAAAAAGATGATAGAAGCTTTTGAAATGTACTGCTACATGCAAATGATGAAGATTAGATGGGTAGATCACATAACTAATGACAAGATGCTCAACAGAATTGTGGAGGAAAGGTGTTTCTGGCATATTCTGACTAAGAGAAGAGATAGGTTGGTAGGACACATTCTGAGACATCATGGAATCATCAACTTAGCATTAGAAGGAGATGTGTGGGTAAAAATCATAGAGGGAGACCGACGAAGGAATACAGTAAGCCAATTCAAAACGTTGTAGGTTGCTGTTCATTTTCTCAGATGAAGAGGCTTTCACAAGACAGGGTAGCATGGAGAGCTGCATCAAACCAGTCTGTGGCCTGACGACCACAACAACACAACATTAATATTACAGTTCTATTGCTATTATACAAACTTTAAAAATGTAAAGCAGTCATCAATCCGAAGATTGGTTTGAACACCACAGTGCTTTACTAGGCATGGTCCTGTTTGGAGGTGGTATGCCGTTGCCTTCCTCCGACCTTCGAACTGACTTACCCAGCCAGTTATAGGGGGACCTACAGTTTAATGTGGGTTCCAAACCATGGTGTTACTCGGTATTTTTCACATCAGTAACACTGCCAGAGGTGAAAGAAGTGGAAAGTGACAGATAAAAATCCTAGGACCAGGCGGGGATCGAACCCGCAATCTTCGGGTTTGTAGTCTGGCACTCTACCACTGTGCAACCGAGGCACACAGACAAACTTTATACACACAGTAAGAGAAATATTGTCTCTGCTATCTACTTGGTATTTCCATTTAATGGTGAGCAGTGATTTGAAAGACACAATAGTTTGGACTGACCAAATGTACCAAATGGTCCAAATCACACAAGGGTCTGTATTGGTGGTGCTTCAACACTTTTATTAATAAATATAGAATAGTAAACTTTACTGCAAAATTGAGAAAGCAAGATGTGTTGTATTTCTTTAGTTATGATTAGCACTATACTCGATATTTATTTATTGATTTAACCATAAAAAATTAAATTTACAGTCATAATTACAACCTTAGCATCAGAAGAGAATATTAGAAGAGCAGAATGGCATTATTACCTGCACGGTGGCCTTTGGGATCCAAGCAATGGTCATAAATATTTTTTCCTTTGTGTTAAGATCTATTCCAAAGGATGATATGAATGCAACCACCATGCGGACCTGAAATATGAAAAAAAAAAGCATTAAATCTATTATACTCTACTACACTCACTATTTAAACTACTCATTTTTCAGACTGTATGTACAATAAGATAATGTAATGTAACAATATTATGCTGAATCTGTGACACATGTCACTTTATGGATTGATGGTGAGAGTGTGACACAAAATTTAATGAGGCCATGGTAGCATGAAGATCATAGAAAGAAAGAAAGAAAAAAAAAAAAAAGAAATTTTTACGAACTTGTTACAAGAGGATACAAGAGTTGATATCTTCAGAAGGAAAAACTACAAGATGAATAAAAAATAAAAAAATAAAAAAAAAAAACCCTTGTTCCTCATTATTTTTATACAATGATATGGGCATTATCACTTAAATTGGAAATATACAGAACACACTTTATACCTTATATTATCATATTTGTGGGGAATTTTGCTGATCTCAGCCAGAATGAAGCATAAAATCCAATTATTTATTTATAATTATATTTTACTAGCAATGATGAAATGGTGTACACAACATGAAAAGCGCCAATAAAAACATGCGGCAGCAAACATATTAGAAAAAGTAAAATTCAAAGATAAAAGTGTCTGCTTCTTTTACTTGACTCTAAAGTGGACCATAGCCACAGCCTACTCATAGCCTTCCATCTTCTAGGAATGCAGAGCATGGGGGGCATAGGGGAGTGTCACAGCCATTGATTTGATGTGCTGTGATTGTAGTCAGAAGCCATGAAACAGCTGGAGTGCTTGATGCAGGAGGTGGAGGTGAAACAGAAAAGGTCATGGTGTTGTGAAGTATATTGTTGCATAAGGATAAGGGCAGGCAATCAAAGCCTGTGGCCCACACAAGAGAATGTGAGTTCACCAGATCTTCCCACAACACCATGGGGATAAGAACAGTCTGTAACAGAGAGCATTTGATCCTATGATAGGGTCAGAGAGATTCCATCTTCATCTCTATTTCAAGGAATATGGAAGGACTGTTGGAGCACAATGCAGGTATCTGCAGTAGTTTTGGGAATTGTTGATACAAAGATAGTGGCATTGTGCAAGTAAACTGTAAGTTCATCAGGGTCTGAGGTATCAACAAAAAAACACCGAGTTTGAAGGGGCAGAATGTGATCTGTGAATCCATTAGGAATGGATGAACAGAAGTTTGAATTGAGGTCTCCTCAGTGGATGGGTAGTGTGATGATACAGCTGGCCCTCTCATCTCAATGTTATCGTATGATACCGTCTGCGTCGGACCCAGAATTGTGTTACAAACGAAATAGCCAGCTTAGGAATCAGTGTAGGACAGTGTGTCAGTGATACTGTGATTAGTTAACAAGTGATAGATTTCATTAATTAAGAGATTTGCATTTGTGCTTACCAGATAGTTCTATAAACAATAGTTTCTTCATTGTACGTTGTTTCAAGAACTAGACAGACAAATTGTAGAAACTTCATGTAAATCCTAAAGACATGAAAATAAATAGCATCGTATATATGTTAGGCTCATAAACAAGTTGTGTTGACCAGTTAATTGTGTTAATTAATGTAATAGTCGAGATTTCAATATTGTAATTCTTTGTATATATTGACTGAGCTGAGATTTTGAGTCTATTTTTAGAATCGCCACGATATTTGATAGTTCAGTATACATTAGGAACATCTATGATGTACTCATTAACTAATTAATTGACATTTAACATTGAACTTTGTTGTCAAATGAAAAGGATCGAGATTAAGACTTAAAAAGAGATGCGCCATCTAAAATTATTGTTTGTATAGTTTTCATTTTATATTGTGATTATTTTTGTGTACATGAAATGTTTTACTTGTGTGTTCATTAATTGTAAATTAGTATATGTTATGTTGTTATGAACAATACATAATGTAATATCAATATTGTCAATGTTATATATTTGCCTCACCACCTTGCATGTGGTAGTTCAAGTTTTGGTGTTTGTAAAGTGCTCTGGAATCTATGTCAGTCTGTGTTTTAAAATGGAAGTACTATCAGTTAAGTTCTGGTGAATTGTGTATGCATGTTATGAAGTTGTAATGTTGTGCTGGAATAAGAAGCAGTTTGATTGCAAATTAAATAATAAGTGAAAAATTGTACCTATGAGTATTTATTTCTACCACGATGTCCCAGATGAATAATTTTGCAGCGAACATAACCCCCATACTTCATAATGTTGGAAAGCTGAGTATCATAATTGATATGTTTGAAACTGGTAGAATGACTGAACTGTAATTACTTAATAACCTAGTAATGTTTTAGTAGGTATCTATATCATCAGCCATGTTCACATGGGAGGAAGCCAACTGGACGTAGTGGTGGTGAGGACCCTTCTAAACAACACAACAACAACAACAACAGTGGTGGAGATGACGTTCAAGACTTATGCACATTTCCTCTATTTGTGATGTCTGACATTGTGTGTGTGTGTGGGGGGGGGGGGGGGTATTGTAATGTATTTAGCCAGGAGGGCACCATTTATTTGCAATATTGAAGTATTCAATACCATAATTGGTCGTAGTATTGTAACCTAATATTCCATGTTTATATTACATAAGCATTTTATAGCGCTTCTGTCAAGTCATTTTAATCATCATCTGCATTACTGGGGTCTTCTAAAAAACTTAATTAAATTATTGAAGCTTAATGTTGAACAATAATGTAAACATATATTAACACTGCACTAATTGTTGTTTACTTACAATCTTTTGTATTGATTAATTTTCATATGAGAAAGTTATTATTACATCTGTAATAATTTTGTGTATCTTTACATAAAGCAGGGTTCATTAATGTTTATTGTGCAAGTTGTTAAATATTTAAATGTTGTACTTTCATGTTCTAGGAAGTTCTAGAAATACTTTTGTGTAATAATATGCGCGAATTGGTGCGAACTAAGGCAGAATGAATGAAGACAGTCTTAGAGGAGTAACATCTTAGTATGGAAGTGTGTTGTGAACCAGTCTTACTCTTGCATTATTTTTGTATTTAATAAAGAATGGATAAATAAATTTGTATAAAAATGAAACTAGTCACATTGTTGGTTCATTCCATGATGTATAAGAACCTGACATCTTATTATTTTATGATGTATTATTGGGAGGCGAGCTAAGAGGTCTTCGAGACCACTGAACAACGGACCGATGAAGGTGATGTATAGAAAAATAATGGTTTTAGTATAATAGTATTATTATTATTATATAAAAAAACTATTATAAGTGCTAAGTGTCATAGAGCATGATAAAGTTGCAGATTAGTGACTCCTTATACATGAAAATGAGTGAGCTAGAGTGTGATCTCAGACATAAAATTCATACATGAGCAATGTCCAAACATACCTGTTCAGTCAAGGAAGGGAGGTTGTCTATAGAAAACACACATGAATCTTCCACAAATTCAGCGCACTACACCAACAGCTCACCGTGTGGAATGTCTGGAAAAGATATCTGTATATTTTGCTTGTATGCTGAGCATATTACAAGCAGTGCTGGTGGTAACACTTGGGAACAAGAGCCCTCAGTAATGCTGCTTTGATAGTGTGGTGCCAGCATTCAATCAGGCCTTTGCATTGTGAGAGCCTGTAGTGCAAAATATGTCAACATTGGACAGAAAGCACAGTTTTGCAAAAAGGGAGGATTCAATCTGATGAACTTTGTCCATTGTTATAGGCAAAGGGTAAGTAAAATGTGAGATCCATGCTGACCCTACTGCTTGGGCTACAGAGTCTGCTATGATTTCACAAAAGGGAAAGTGACACAGTTGATCATGCAAAATATGTATCTGCAGCTACCTGAGGTGGGGAAGGGGCAGATGAGGTTTGATTTATTTATTTATTCACCATTTATCATTTACATGATACGGGTTTCTTCAATGTGTATGTACATAAAGAAAGTACATATAATACATAAAATGTTATGATGGACATGATGCAGGTATCCTAATGGTAAGGCAAATTTGCCAAGATTGTGAATGCCATCCTATGACAGGCAAAGTAAGCAAAATGTCCGTAGTCGACAGTTGCATTTGATGCAATGGCCAGAAATAATCTTCAGTAATGTGGTTGGTGGTAGCCATAACGCCTGGGTGAGCAAGGTCACGCATACTGGAGAGAACCGTTTGTCGCATCATGGCAAGAACTAGGGATCATGGGGTGCCTGTGGATGTATCACAGAGAATCAGTCATCAAGCCAGAGATGGGTCAGTCTTGTGGTCAGTAATTCATGGCTAGAGTTTCATCTTTCTGCAATCTGGAAATCATCTTTCTGCTGCTGGGTTTCAAATAGCAAGGGTTAATAAAGACTGTGAACAAGCAACCTTCTATGTCATCCCAAAAGTGTTGCACTGCTTTGTAGATGGCCAAAAGTTCATTCAAAGCAGAATATTTCCTTTGGACAACGGTAATTTTTGTGGAGAAGAATATGAGGGGATGTCATTTCTAATAAAACACAATTCTACTCTGAAGTGCTGGTGGAGAATGATGCCGATGTAGTTGTCACTGGTGTTATCTGTGATTGACAGTCACATCTGTGAGCAGATGCGCAAGTGTGATGGCATTGTACAAATCTGCCTCAAGGGTGTTGAATATGTTTACCATTTCTGTTGACTATGAGACCTTGCATTTACCTGAGATATTCTTACTGACTAAAGGATCTGTATAGAAACTGCAGGTGGTATGTGAGAATGATAGAAGGGACCTGAGATATTCTTACCAACTATGCCTTTAGTAAAGGATCTGTATAGAAACTGCAGGTGGTATGTGAGAATGATAGAAGGCGATTATTCAAGAGAATAGGTGAAATTCTTAGTAGTTTGAGTAGAGGGGAGTGTTGTGAATAGCAGGCACCATATCTGTTGTTGGACAGATTCCATCCAATGAAACTGTGTGTCAAAGGGTCAAAGGATGGTAACACTCTCATGAGCTAACTGAGGTTTGTCACAGTTAGTCTCTACACTGTTTGCTACAAGAAAAGTTTTAACTTGGATGAGGTGGACGTCATGATCCTGTTAAATCAGAAAAAAATTAGGAGATCATTTGGGTAAGCATAACATTATGGCCATTGCAATAGAATAGTCATTAAAACACTGCCAATTATGAATGGCATTTTTGAAGTTGTAGGGCATGAAACAGAACTCATACAGACAAAAAACCTAGGTATGTCCTCATTGAACATATAGATTTGATGGCAGTTCAAAGCACTGAAGATAAGAGACCCATTAAGTAATTGTGCAAAGTCCTAAATGTGTGGGATAGGATAGTTATCCATTATTGTGTGTCCATTAAGATCTTATGGTAGTCTCTATAAAGGTGAAGGGTACTTTTTTGTGTATCATATGAATTAGTCATTACTGCCAGAATGATGCACAAGGCCCACTGGAGGAGGTCCTGAATTATTGCTTCTGCCCACCACAGTTTGTGGTGATGAGGCAGCATGCCTTATGATGTACCATAGGACCCTCTGTTGTGTGAATTCTGTGGCTGATGCCATTAGCAATGATACTGACATGGGCTGTCAGTAAGCAAGCAGTGATCTCTATACAAATTGCCATATTTACTCGTGTAATCTTCGCCACCACGTATTTTGCTAACCCTAATTCTTTAACATTTTCTTTTTTTTTTTTAAAAAAAAAAAAAAAAAAAAAAAAAAAAAAAAAAAAAAAAAAAAAAAAAAAAACACCAACAACAACAACAACTTTGTAAAATTTTCTCTCGAGCGATATTTGTGAAATGGCAGGGAAGTGTAGGAGCTGTGGTTAAGTGTTTTGATGACCCATTCCCAGTGTAGAACATGTCACAGTCGCTAATCGTTATGACAGTTATGAGGCTACAAGCGGATGTAAACATTCCCCCTACCGCCGAACTATCGCACAGCACCACAGACTTCTTTTCAGAACCAAATACCATAGTCTATGAGGAGTTTACTCAGCTTCCTTAAGTGTATGTGCATGTTAATGTGAGCATGTATTAATTAAATGAGACTTTTCTGAAAGCTCTACAAACCTTACTTTAATCAGCTGCCCATTGTTATCTGTGTGTAGTGCATGATCTGGTTTCTTACACAATTTACTCTTTTATTGCTGCCTACTGTAAAAATTTCACCTGACATAGCCTTCTGTTGATACAGTACAAATAAGGCACAAAAGGAATATTGTTTACATGAAAGCTATTTATTAAGAAGTTTTAATGAGGTAGTACATTCTACGGCAACAGTGTTCCTTCTGCTTTTATTGAAACTGCATACTTGTTAATAATGTTAAATGTATGTAAAAAAAATTAGATGAAGTCTACTTACCAGGCGAAGGAGTACAGGCAGTGATAGTAACAAATAAATACACACCCACACACACAAACGCTAGCTTTTGTAGCCTAGCTGCTTCGACAGGCAGAAGGGAAGGAGAGGGAAAAGGAGATGATGAGGGTTTTAAGGGAGTGAGTAAGGAGTCATTCCAATCCTGGGACAGGAAAGACTTACCTTCGGGGAAAAAAAGGAGGGTAAACAAACACACACACACACACACACACACACACACACACACACACACTCACACACAAACACATTTACACAGACGCAAGTACACCTAGGCAGACATACTGTAGAAAGCAAAGAAGTTAAGAATTTAGACAGAATACCACTTGAGGCAGAGGCTCTGTCCAGAGAACCGAGGCAAAGATGTTAAGCTGGTGGGTGGGAATTTGAATTTAGCAGAGGTTGAGACCAGGTGGGCAACGGGAAGAGAGAATATGCTGAAGGGCTAGTTCCCATCTCTGAAGTTCTGAAGGGTTGGTGTCGGTGGGAAGTATCCAGATAACCCAGACGGTGTAACACTGTGCCAAGATATGTTGGCCATGCCCCAAGGCGTGTTTAGCCAGAGGGTGATCCTCATTACCAACAAATACTGTCTGCCTGTGACAGTTTGTTGCTGGTCATTCCCACATAGAACACTTCAAAGTGCAGGCATGTCAGTTGGTAAATCACGTGGGTGCTGTCGCAAGTGGCTCTGGCCTTGATCATGTACACCCTCTGGATTACAGGACTGGAGTAAGTGGTGGTGGAAGGGTGCATAGGGCAGGTTTTACAATGGGGGCAGTTACAAGGGTAGGAGCCAGAAAGTAGGGAAGGTGGTTTAGGGATTTCATAGGGATGGACTAGGAGGTCACGGAGGTTAGGTGGGTGGTGGAAAGACACTCTCGGTGGAATGGGGAGGATGTCATGAAGGATGGATCTCATTTCGGGGCAGGATTTATGGAAGTCGTTTCCCTGCTGGAGACCCACATTCAGAGTAAAAAAAAAAATGTTCAAATGTTTGTATAGTCTATGGGACTTAACTACGGGGTCATCAGTCCCTAAACTGACAAACTACTTATGAACTAGCTACAACTAAGGACGGCACAAATATACATGCCCAAGGGGGGATTCGAACCCCCGACAGTAGTGGCCGTGCAGACCATGACTGAAGCGCCTCAGTCCCCTCGGCCACCGCGGCCGGCCATTCAGAGTCCGCTCCAATCCCGGAAAATATCTGGTGACAAAAGGAGCACTTCTGGGGTTCTGTTGAAGGTTCTGAATTTGGGGGGGATGAGGAAGTGGCTCTGGCAATTTGCTGTGGGATGTGAAAGCTGTTATTAGGTTATTGGTGTTCTGGTTCAGGGATTCAGGACTGGAAGCTGTAGGGAAGGGAATGTTTGATGTGGAATGGATGGCAGCTGTCATAATGCAAATACTGTTGTTTATTGGTAGGTTTTATGTGGACAGATGTGTGAAGTTGGCCGTTGGATAGATGGAGGTTGACATCGAGGAAAGTGGCATGGGATTTGGAATAGGAGCAGGTGAATTTGATGGGACCAAAGGAGTTGAGGTTGGG
The DNA here is from genome assembly GCA_026315105.1 of Locusta migratoria. Taxonomy (NCBI): domain Eukaryota; kingdom Metazoa; phylum Arthropoda; class Insecta; order Orthoptera; family Acrididae; genus Locusta; species Locusta migratoria. Next base: position 137,022,894 of record CM048745.1, read on the forward strand.
GAGGAAATTCTGGAGTGCTTCTTCACTGTGAGTCCAGATCATGAAGATGTCATCAATTAATCTATACCAAACTTTGGGTTGACAGGCTTGGGTGTCCAGGAAGGCTTCCTCTAAGCATCTAATAAATAAGTTTGCATATGAGGGGGCCATCCTGGTCCCCATGGCCGTTCCCTTTAGTTGTTGGTATGTCTGGCCCTCAAAAGTGAAGAAGTTGTGGGTTAGGATAAAGCTGGCTAGGGTATTAAGGAAAGAGGTTTTAGGTAGGGAAGTGGGTGGTCAGCGTGAAAGCAAATACTCCATTGCTGTAAGGCCCTGGGCATGCTGGATATTTGTGGCATCAATGGTTACAAGGATGGTTTCCGGAGGTAACAGGCTGGGTAAGGATTTCAGGAGGTGGAGAAAGTAGTTGGTGTCTTTGATGAAGGATGGGAGACTGCACATGATGGGTTCAAGGTGTTGGTCTATGTAGGCAGAGATTCGTTCTGTTGGGGCTTGGTAACCGACCACAATTTGTGAATCTTCGGAAGTAGATAGAAGGTGGGGTTGCGGGGTGTCGGTGGGGTCATGAGGTTAATGGAGTCAGGTGAAAGGTTTTGTAGGAGGCCTAAGGTTTTGAGGATTCCTTGAAGCTCTGCCTCGACATCAGGAATGGGATTGCCTTGAAAAACTTTATATGTGGTATTATCTGAAAGCTGACGCAGTCCCTCTGCCACATACTCCCACCGATCAAGTGCCATGGTCATGGAGCCCTTGTCGGCAGGGAGAACGACGATTGAATGGTCAGCCTTCAGATCATGGATGGCTCGGGATTCAGCTGCGGTAATGTTGGGAGTAGGATTAAGATTTCTCAGGAAAGACTGGTAGGCAAGGTTCGAAGTAAGGTATTCGTGGGAGGTTTGAAGAGTGTGATTTTGAGGAAGAGGAGATGGGTCTCGCTGTGACGGAGGATGAAACTGTTCCAGGCACGGTTCAATGTGGGTGTGTCTTTGGGAGCTGGATTATCAGGAGTAGGTTTAGGATTATTTTTCTTCGTGGCAAAGTGATATCTCCAGCAGAATATTGACCAGAGGTGAGACAATTCCAATGACAGCTTGAGCATTTGTAACATTACTAATATGTTACACACTCCTTACAAACCATTACCAACATCACAAACACAACCTTTTAGTAACCTTAAGTAAAGTTTACATCCGGACGTGTAAAATGTTATACCTTCACACTCTGTTTAAAATACTAATGGTAAAACTCATTTAAGAGATAGTATGTTTATTTAAACTCAACTTTTGCTGTCTTGTTACATAAGATTGAGTTTTGATACTTTCATAAATAACAAACTAAAAATACATTATGCATAGTTACAGAATATGCTATCCCGATAAATTCATGTACCAATATAAATGTAACAACAGTACATGTTGTAAATATTGCACAACATTATTACATATTAACATTGTTTTTAAATAAATTAGGGCAAATCATGTTTCATATATCACTGGATCCTAAATCAAATATACATTTCGATTTTGTCACTCATTTCAACTATCTGTCTCATTCTAAGAAATTATTGTCAAAATTAACTACAATACTATGCCACTAAACAAATCCTTATTTATAAAAAATTAAACCACAAATTGAAATACATTAAAATTATGAGTATAAATAACAATACACTGAAACAAAAATTATAAATTATTGACTTACCTATGTAAAAATCATAAATAGAACCAATAATTTGAGTATGTCTGATATTTAAATTTATAAAGTCAAATGCAGACGTGTATGTGTGCGACTAATTTAAATGAAATTACTGTAACTGCATTCATCCATGTTGTCACAATGAATAATTGTTCCAAATAAGAACTAAAACAATATTTATAACCTATTGCAAATTTTAACTTACTATGTGTATAAAAACGAATAATGCAATTAATTTATGACTATCATGGCATAGCTGATGTTTGGAGAGAAGCCAGACTATGGCAAACAAGTTTGGGCTATTCACACAAGCACATTGTCTTGTGCCATACTCCATTAAGTGATTGTGCAACAAGTACAGAATGTTTTAAATGGAGATAAATATATAACAAGAAAAGAAAAATAACTTGTTAACATCATTTAACATCAACTTCCATTTCCACGTATAAGGTAAACTGTACTGCTGCTAGATCCTGGACCAATGGTTTTCAACGCAATGGCCAATGAATAAGTGAAGTATATTTTTCAATACAAGTGAACCCCACCATGCCCGTACATCCTGCTAATAAAACTGTGTCTTGTAGTTCGGACACAGTTTGTCCGGACCTATTATAGGGAGTGGCAAAGGGGAGAATTCTTACACACTGGCTGCAGAATTTGAAATATAAGTTGCAATTCTAGCTCTAGCTACATCAACATCAACAACAACTATTGTGAGAATGGCTACTGCACCAGCTAATTCACTTCATTCTTCAAGTTTGTTGATCATATTCTTTAGTCATTATTTTTGTATAGAGATCTCTTTGCAGTTTTTTTATCACCAAAATTCCCAGGACACAGTGCTGCTATTGCTACCATTCTGATAAAACAACTTTATGAGCAGTAAACAGTCTCTCTTTTTAATACCTCTCTTGTGTTTCAAACAGAAAACCTCCTTCTTAACCCCTTACATTTACATCTACATCTACATGGAATACTCTACAAATCACATTTAAGTGCCTGCTAAATCTCTCCGTTCGAGCTCTATTTCTCGTATTTTATTCTGATCATGCGAATGAAGAAATCATTACAATTTGCCATCTGAAAAAGAGTACACTTATATCAAAACAGGAAACCTATTAGGTTTACAAGTTATTTTCATTATGTGGCAGAAAATGGATCTTTCGTAACAAGGGAAAATCCAGGTTAAAATGTCTATAATAGTGAATGTGTAGTTAACAACTTGCTATGAAGACAACAGCAAAGAAGAAATCATTACAATTTGCCATCTGAAAAAGAGTACACTGATATCAAAACATGAAACCTATTAGGTTTACAACAAGTTATTTTCATTATGTGGCAGAAAATTGATCTTTCCTAACAAGGGAAAATCCAGGTTAAAATGTCAATAATAGGGAATGTGTAGTTAACAACTTGCTATGAAGACAACTGCAATGCAGCAGACAGGCACATAAAATAGACATTCACATTCATGCAACTTAAGTTTTCTCTCATTGCCTTCATCAGAAGAAGAAACATAAATTCACACACTCATGAAGATGTAAATCAGTCTCGCAAGACCACCATCTATGGCCACTCGAGCACTGGAGCCGACAAATATACAACAAAAGAATGGGAGAAAAGGGGTGATAAATGAATAATAAATAAGTTGATTGAGGATGGCAGAGGGGGAGAGGTTAATGTACGATTAGGCCAGAAGGATGGCAGGAGGAGAGGATATCTTAGAGGGCAAGTTCCATATCTGTAGCTTTGAGGAACTGCTGTTCATCAGAAGAATACAGATGGTACACATGGTGTAACATCTGCCAAAGGTACCTGGAGTCATGTTAAAAAGAATGGTCTGCCACAGGATATTGATTGCCCCTCAGGCAAACAGTTCATCTCTGACCATTCATGCTTTCAGTCAATTTGTTGATGAACATAGCAATATTAATAGCTATGCAGGGGACACATGGCAATTAGTAGATGACTTGTGTTGATTCACATGTGACACAACTTTCCTGTTTTATGTTAAAATGACTGGGAGAAGGAAAATTAAACTGAACATTTTTACAGCGCAGCTCACCATGTTTTTCTTGCAGCAAGCAAACCAGAAATACTTTTTATAAGATGTTTATACCTTCTTGGGAGTTTCTGAATTGAAAACATAATAACTGTAGCATCATCATACCTTAGTGATAGAAATTCCATACAAAACATTAATGAAATACAATAAGTGGCATGGAAATACAATGTTTCAAAAGTCTTTGTGTTGCATTCGCTGTACCCTTTATTTCAGAGTCATAATGTATCGTGCTTGAGAATTTCTTTCTTGATTTACTTCCAAGCACTGTGTGCAATATTCATCAGTCTCATTGACTCTACAATCACGTAGTAGGATTGCATTGTGCATACGCTGGCTGATATTACAATGCTGCAATGGAGGCATTAAAAAAATAAACCATGACCTGCACTCAGTTTGTTTGTAATACTCAAAAATACCATGAACCAATATCAATTCTATCTTTGCAAAATTCCAAAGATATGATCACCACCGATAACACCACAGAGGTAAGAATCTATAATGGTGAAGGGTCATTGTTATGACTTAATTACACTTGTCTGGAAACATACTTTTTTTTCTCTAATTCTGATATTTTCCAGTAGATTTTCCAGTTGCTCCCTGGTTTCTAGCAATGCCTGTTCTCAGCATTGATAATATAATATCCATTTTTTCTATCCTCCTTTGTTCATCCATCTGGTAGCTTTAAAACCATTTAAATAATTTTTTGACATATTGGCACATATGTGACATGATTCATAATGTCATGATTTATAACACAGCACATAGCATAATGTCACCCAACACAGATTTTCTCAAGGCCATGTATTATTATACATGCATCCCTACTCAGATACTTCCCATAAGAGATGAAACTCCTTCAGAACTCATTGTTCTGAGAATTTAGGCTTAAATAATACAAAAGAGTAAATATGTCAAACTTTCTTTTATCTGAATGTTTTTGAAGCTGGCTGGTAAGTTAAGAATCTAGTTATTATCTTTCACATCTTTGACTCTGCCATTATGTGTCTTTTTATGTGCTTTTACTTCTTGTTCCCAAATTTTATTCTGCCATAGTTGATTAGCTGTCATAGTCAACAGGGGTTAATTTTTTTGCTGTAATTACTTAAAAGCTTACTGCAGTTAACTTATGCATAATTAAATTATAAATAACTAACAAAATTTGCTGAATACAGCTACCATTGTCTGGATATCCAATAAATGTCAATCTAAGCGAACTGAAAGTATGCAATGGAACAAGACTCCCTGTGAAGAAGTTGATGAATAATGTGACTGAAGCAATGAGAATCACTGAGAAGTTGAAACGAGAGGATGTTCTGATTCTAAGAATACCAGTGATTCCAACCAACTTGCCGGTTCAATTTAAGTGTCTCCAGTTTCCCATTCACCTTGCATTTGCAATGATGATTAATAAAATGCAAGGCCAGCTGTTGAAAGTTTGTGAAATAAATCTTGAATCACCATGTTTTACTCATGTGCAGTTGTACATGGCATGTTCGAGAGAAGGTGAACCATCTGCACTTTTCATTTTTGCTCCAGACGGAAAGACAAAAATATTGTTCATCAACAAGCATTACAATGGATGCAACACAAATACTTTTGAAACATGGTATTTCTATTCAACTTATTGTATTTCAGTTAACTATTTTGTTTCATAATCATTTAAGTATGATCATGCTACAATTATTTTATTTTCAATTCAAAAAACCTCAAGAGGATATACAAATGTTATAAAAAACATTTCTATTCTGCTCTCTGTGAGAAAAACATGCTAAGTTGTGCTTTAAAAATGTGTGGTTTTGTTTTCTTTTCCCCAGGCATTTTCAACATAAACAGGAAAGTTGTTTTTTGCCTAAATTTATAATCATGCCTGTTCATAGAATACAACCATTGAAAGTACAGTCATTGAAGCTACTAACCTCACAGATAGAGTAACTCAAAAGGTCTCTCAAATAACCTGTTTCCTATTGATTTACCCATACATTTTGACTTCTATTCCCAATTAAGATCCCAACTGCAATAACAAAAATAGATCATTTAGAGGGCAGGAGGAGGTAGGGAATGGGGTAATGAAATGGATTTAAAAAAGAGGAAAGATATAGATGCAGAGAGGAGGGGTATGAGATGGATATGGTGTGGGATAAGAGTGAGTGGAATGAAGGTCATGGAAAGAGATAGAGGGAGCAGGACACAGGGAAATAGAGGAGTGAGGGGGGGATAGACATAGGGAGAAGAATATATTAGGGTATATATCCCATGCACATTAGCTACTGTGAAGCGTTGCTAGGTTTGCCAGTTATATCATAAAAATATTATTTTGTCTTTATCCATTTACAGGGTGACAATTATCAAACTGTATGATATAAAATCATTGTAACTACTGAACGGTTTGCATTGGGATATTCAAACAGCATGGTTGGCCTTGGGGCATGTTGGCAATTTGTATGTGTATATGCGCACCCCTAGTTCTTGTCAGCCATTTCTCCTTAAAAATCTTACAGTATAATCTGCCTGAGCATATAACATCAGTAATTGTGTCCCAGACCCATAGAACAGTGGTTGTGTTTCACCAACACTATTGACCACAGAATTGACAAAGAGGAATTTCATGTGAATATGGTTTGGTTTACTGTCAAAGCCCACTTTCCTTTTGATGGGTTTGTCAATAAGCAAAATTGGAACACTTGGGAATGGAAATCCACTATTAGCAATTGCGAATTCTCTTCACCCTCACAGGTGTTAATATTCATTTCTTCATTCACCTTTACATATTATTAGAGGACAACAAATTGAATATAAAACTAAAACTAGAGGCACATAAAATTTCATGTTATTGTATCAATAATACAGTTTTACATAAAATCTTAGAATTATATTGAAAATATAGAATTATATATGGGAACCTTCTGGTGTAAGAGAATTACACTGCAAAGGCTAACACACAAGTGCTGCCAACGAGAAGATATCATTACAACAATGTTAGGTTGAAGGGAAGCAAACCTTTCTGCTGCAAGTTATTTTGTTATGTCCAGATGAGTGGTTGGATAAGCAGTGGATAGTTGGCGTTGAGCTACCTGTTCAAGGAGGTGCGACAGTGGAGGTTTAAATAGCGGCCAGCTCTCAAGGTCAAAGAAAAGTGAATGTATTAAACATAACTAAACATACCATGGACTGTGTATTCTTAAATTAATGGAAACAAAAGAAAGACTCTATTTAGTGAATTGTTACTAGTGAATTTATTCATTCTATGGGTAGATTCAGAAAGGTCACATTCTATGTAATACTTTACAAAATTCTTAATAACATGTGGTGATACCATGTAACGGAAGTGTCAATGAACTGCAATGCTACATGTTGCCTACATTATTTGTGGTGGACTAGTTTTGCCCCATGGAATTTTCATCTGTTGTTACCAAAAGCGCCAATCAACGAAAACATCAGTAGGCAATGAGCTACGCTCCAGTAACGTCACAGACCCTTTGCCAGGCTACTGTATGGTAGATCAATTATCTGTCCAGTTCTTGTGCTGTGTTGGTGTATTGACATACTAAGGTCAAATTTATTTATTTAGATTCTCTTTAACATTTAGGAGGCAGCTATAATATAGAGGCTGGGGACTGTCATTATATTATGCTCTTTGAAGTTATCTTTACATGATTCTCTTAAGTGCAGATATACATCTAATGACCGTGTTTTGTCATTTGAAAACAGTTTTTGAGCCAGAGATGTTTCCCCATAGTGATTTACATAGGTAAGGTTAGAGTGGAAAAATGCAAAATATACTCGTACATATACTAACAGAGTTATTATTATTCCTCAATTGTACAACATGTAAACTACCATAGGTAGTTTGGAACATAATTTTTCATTGAGGCCAACCAAGCTGTGTTTCTGATCTAAACCTAGTAGTTTAATTATTTTTAGATCTTCATTGCATATATTAAACTGTAAACAATGTCTTCAATTTTACTATTAACTTGTAAACAATATGCTTGGAGCCATTCGATTCATCTGTCCATTGCTTTGTTTCTGTTTGTCACATTTCCTCTAGATTATCAACATCTGTAACAAGAGTTGTGTCATCTGCTTCACAAAATGTTTTATTTATTTATTATTATTATTATTAATAAATTTTTACAAAAAAAAAAAAAAAAAAAAAAAAAAAAAAAAAAAAAAAAAAAGCATTGAGTCCTGCATTCTGAAACTGATGCAGTTACTTTCATCTGTCCAATTTCTTATTCCAAAATAAATAATATACTTTTCATATAATGATCTCGACTGCTTTAACAGTGAAAAGATGTGGTACAAAATCATATTGTGAGAAGGTAGGTATGTTATTTTTCTCAAAATACTTGATCATCTGTTTATGCATACAATATTCTATTATTTTTGATATTATTGGAATGAGTGAAATAGGATGGTAATTAGCAGGGTATGCTTTGTCACCTGTCTTATGGAAAGATGATAACTATAGAGATTTAGGCAACCTGGAACGATCCCTTCATAAAGTATTTGATTGATGATTTTAGTGAGTGGCAGTAAAATTTCTGTCTTTATACTCTCTGTAAAGAGACTTGCTGAGCTGCTGACACACATGAGAAATAATATTCACACAACTTAAATTTTCTGCCGTAGCCTTCATCAAAAAAAGAAATGCATACATTCACACAATCACTCAGACAACTATATTCACAGATATCATGTCTGGCCCTTCCAGCACCACAAACATCTTGACTGCAAGTGAGGTGAGGAGTGCAGGGGGGAGGATGCTGGGTAAGGGTGGGGATGAAACATTTGGCCTTGCATAATGGACTGTAAAGGCTCTAATAGGTGGGAATGTGAGATGCAGCATTAAATACAGTGAAGGGAAGAGCCAGAAAAGGATAAACGTGAATTTTAGAGCAGTGTGGGGATTGAAATGATAGAAATAATAAGGAAAAAAATAAAAATATAAAAGTAATTAATGGGATATTGTGAAGGGTGACACATAGTTGCAAAGCAGATATGAATTGGAGGGATACAGGACACTGAGTGGGAAGGAGGGGGGAGGGGGGGGGGGGGAGCAATGCCAGGTACAGGGTGTGGGGACAGCAAGTTATCTTAGGTTGAGGCCAGGATGGTTGAGGGACCATAGAATGTGTTAAAAGAATAACTGTCCTGTGCTCTGTTCAGCCACATGCTGTGCCACAGGGTGTTCCATCTTGCTTTCTGCCACAGTTTGACAATGATCAGCTGGTTTGTCATCATACCCTGTGCAATGATTGCAGCAGAGTTTGTAAATCACATAACTACTTTCACAGGTGGCACTCTGATGGGGTAGGACAAGCCTTTGACAGGACTGGAATAGGAAGTTCTGGATGTCTGTCCTCATTTGGAGTGTTGCTGCCCAGTGTGGGATCCTTATCAAGTGGGTTTGACAGAATCCATCGAAAGAGTCCAAAGAAGATCAGCTCGTTTTGTATTATAATGATACAGGGGAGACAATGTCATGGAAATGATACACGATCTGGGATGGGAATCATAGAACAACGGCAGTTATTGGTGTGGCGTGGTCTACTTATGAAACTCCAGTTACCAACATTCTCCTCTGAATGTGAAAATATGTTGACTCCCACTTACATAGGTAGAAATGATCATCAGAATAAAATACGAGAAATCAGAACTTCATTGGAGAGATTCTGATGTTCGTTCTTCCCGTGCACTATTCGAAAAGGGAATGGTAGGTGAATAGTATAAAGGTGGTTCAATGACCCTCTTCAAGGCACTTAAATGTGATTTGCAGAGTACCCCATATAGATGTAGATGGATTGGGCACGTTTTACATTAGGTTCTTCCACAGGGATTATGATCTCTCTGGTAAGGGGTTGGGATTGGGAGTAGCATAGGGATTGAATAGAGTATTCTGGAGGTTGGGTGGGTGATGAAACACCACTATAAGAGGGGCCAGAAGGATCTTGGGTAGAATGTATCTAATTTCAGTACCTGATGACAGATAACAAAACCCCTGACAATGGATGTTATTTAATTGTTCCAATCTGGAGTGATACTGGGAGACAAAAAGGACACCTCTTTGTGATTGGTTATTGATGTTAGAGGGAGGATTGGTGGCATGTTGGAATATGGCACAGGTAATCTGTTTTCAGAGAAGTTCAGGAGGGAAATACCTGTCTGTGAAGGCCTTTGAGAGGCCTTTGGCATAATGGGTAAGGCACTTCTCATCACTGTAAATCTGCCCTCCACTGGTGACAAGGCTATATGAGAGGAATTTTTTGATTTAGAATGGGTGGCAGCTGTCAAAGTGTTGGTACTGTTGGCAGTTAGTAGGTTCAATGGGAGTAGAGGTGTGGAGGGAGCCATCAGTGAAGTGGATGTTACAACCTGAAAGGTGACTTGGCAGGTTGATAAGGACCAAGCAAGACTGATGAGGGAGAAGGAGTTCCGAAACCCCTGGTCAGGTTCAGGTTCAGTGATGATATTTTCATGATTTGGCCTCAGGTCCAACACATTCTATCCTCTAAACTCCTCCTCCTTCTCCAACCATTCCCAATCAGTTCCACTTGTTCCTTCTCATCCTGGGAAGTCACCTTCCTGGTTGTTAACCTCCTTCTGACTGACAGTTCCAGCCACACCTCCATCCACATTAAACCTACTAATTACCAACAGAACCTGCACTTTGAAAGCTGCCATCCATTCCACATAAAAAATCCCTCCTGTACAGCCTTGTCACCCATGAATGGCAAATTTGCAGTGATGTGAAGTGCCTTACTGAATATGCTGAAGGCCTCACACACCACCAATCTTCCCTCCAACCCCACAAACCATTCACAAAGTAGTGTCCTTGTCACCTAATACCACTCTAGACTGGAACTATTGGACTGGAAAGTTATTAACATATTTTCAGAGCCTATTTATGTTTTAATAACTTTCCATGTTGCTTTAAACTGGTTTGATGATTTGAGCATATAGTGGCTCTAATTTTGGGTGCTGTAATTTCTGAACTGTATACCCTTCTCATTGCTGAGTAGGTTTCCTCTGCAGTTTGACTAAGGTGTATTTGGTCATAGTGCACCATCATTTCCTCCCTAATATCTCTTAGGTGTGGGATGTACAAGTTACATACTTTTCAAGATTTATTACACTGGCCTATTTTCTCTATTTGGAACAACACAAGTCAAGATTTTCTACTAATAATTCTAAAACTTTGTATGTTGACTCATTGGCAGGCATATTATTACTGTGTACTGCATCCCCAATTAGTGGTTTAAATTGGTTTCTATCCAATTCAGTGTTTGTTCATTGAATGGTCTGATAGTTCTACCTAGGTCTAGATCAGTTGATAAACCGTCTAATTTGTTTTTAAGAGGATGCCTAAGCCACAGCCCTGAGTGGTCTGATACTCCAAAGTATACAATATTAAATTCTGTTTTATTTGTGTGAAAGTTGCAAATTATATTAGCTAAACATGCAATGAGCCTTGCTTTTATTTTTTAAGTGTGTCCATGTCTTGTGTGTTCAGCACAGTTTTGATCCAACAATTTTAAATGGTTAAAATTGTTACACAGTTTTTTTTAAGCAGGAAAACTACATATAAAAATAGATGTGGTTTACTTACCAGATGAAAGAGCACCGGTACTTAGAGAGAAACATAAATAAAAACACACACATACACAAACAAACACTGAGCTTTCGCAACCCTAGCTTGCATCTTAAGAAAGAGTAGGGAAGGAGAGGGAAAAGGAAAGGCTGAGGGTTTTGAGGGAGTGGGTAAAGAGTCATTCCAATCCCGGAAGAGGGATTAGCGTGTGTGTATATATGCGTGTGCATGTATATGTGTGTCGGTGTGTGTGTTTGTTTACCTATCCTTTTTCCCCCAAGGTTAGTCTTTCCCATGATTGGAATGACTCCTTACCCACTCCCTTAAAACTCGCATCCTTTCCTTTTCCCTCTCTTTACCTACTCTTTCTGAGGAAGCAACCCAGGGTTGCGAAAGCTCAGCGTTTGTGTGTTTGTGTTTGTGTGTGTGTGTGTGTGTGTGTTTTTTTTTATTTATGTTTCTCTCTATGTACTGGTGCTCTTTTGCCTGGCAAGTAAACCACACTATTTTTTATATTTTTTTTAATGCTGGGAATTTTTTCCTCTATAATATACATGTCATCAATTTGAAATTAACAATCACATACATTTGTCATTGCTCAGTTGCTTTTCGAAACCTTTTCTGTCGTCTTACTTTCTACTTTTGTTTTTATATTTATTAATTTTTTACATAGCAGATTCATTCTACATTCACATCCCTTCTTAGTTTACTGTTCATATTTCGCTTGCCCTAGTACTTTATAATGTTTTAATAGATTTTAAGTAATTACAGTCCATTCGACCGATACTCAGCTTTTCAACATTACGTTGTATGGGGGTTCTGCTCACTGCAACATTATTCTCCTGGGGTGTCGTGGTAGAAATAAATACTCGTTATGTACAATTTTTCACTTCTTCTTTAATTTGAAACCTAACTGCTTCTCCACCAAAACATTACAAATTCAAACTTGCATACAACAACAGCAACACAGACTGACATAGATTCCAAAGCACTTTGCGAAAGCCAGAACTCGAACTCCCCCACGCAAGGCGGTGAGGCAAATATATAACATCGGCAATAATGACCTTACATCACACATTGTTCATAACAATTGAATATACTAATTTACAATTAACAAACACATAAAGAAAACATTTCATGTACACAAAAATAATCACAATATAAAATGAAACCTATACATACAATAGTTTTAGATCGCACCTATCTTTTTAAGTTTTAATCACGCTACTTTTTGTTTGACAACAAACCAAAATGTTAAATGTCAATTAATTAGTTAACAAGTACATCATACATGTTCCTAACATATATTGAACTATCAATTATCTTGGCAATTCTCAAAATAAGTTCAAAATCTCACATCAGTCAATATATACAGAGAATTATAATATTCAAATCTCGACTATTACTTTAATTACACAATTAGCTGGTCTACACAACTTGTTTATGAGCCTAACATATAAACAATGCTATTTATTTGAATGTCTTTATATAGATACAAAAGTTTTTACCATTCGTCTGTCTATTTATTGAAATAACATACAATTACAGAACTATTGTTTATAGAACTGTCTGGAAACATCTTATACAAATCTCTTAGATTTCATTAATTATCACTTGTTTTAATCACAGTATCACCAAGACACTGTCCTACACTGATTCCTAGGCTGACTATATCGTTTTTATCAAACTTCACATGCAACTTTTATCACTATTGAACCACGCGATTCCGGATCCGACGCAGACAGTATCGTACGATAACATTGAGATGAGAGGGCCAGCAGTATCGTCACAACTTACAACAATATGTATTTACTTCTGAACCTTAACCAAAAAATACATTTTTATTTTTTATAATGATATTTACTGCTTTCAATGCTGCTTCTTCTGTATGAAATCCACCGTTCATCCACATTTCTCGTAAACACTATTTCACAACTAGAGTTTCCAATTTTACATTGTTTATAACAATTTTTGGCATTTCTTAGTTTCCATTCACGTTTTTCCACATTTCCGTTCATGTGTCCTACATTTCTGATCATTTTTCAGCAACTTTCCATAGGTTTTGATTCTACTATTTCTTCGTCAGACTATTGTCAGCTTCAAAATCGTAATCTCCTTTCACATAACCAATCCTAAATAGATGCTTTCCTTGCATTCTCAAGCAGTTTTCTGTAACTTTTTCTAATTTTCTCCATCTTTAAACCCATTTTGAATGTGAATACTACTACCAAACCCTTGGTTGTCGACTAACTGAAAGGTGACCACAGTATCAACAACAAACTTTCTTTGACAACTTTTCCTATTTATTTTCTTTTTTCATATCTGAATTACTTTTACTGTCTGTTCACTTTTATCCCTCTCCCCATTTGAAATATATTTTTTACATAATATTTTTATACACATTTTTTTATCATTGCAGTCTGTTACATATCCCATATTTCTCACTTTTCCATCATCCACATACTATGTCTCCCTCACAACATTCCTACAACAACCCCATCAAGTTTTATTTACATTCCCTTCATAAACATGCTTTCTCCCTAGTCAGATTACATTCCCACATTTTATTTACTCAGGCTTGTCTGATATTTGGCATTCCCCCAAAGGGCCTCACACTAAAAGTTCCATCTCTGGCTGTAACCCATCCTTTCATCCTGTCTTATTCCAATTCCAAACTGAACAATCCATAGCCCTCACCTGCCTACTTCCTAACCTATACATCAACTCAGCCAATGAGCACACCTGTCAACTCCTATCCCAAATCAAAATCCTCAATCTTTCCTCTCCCACATCATCCACACTTACGGTTCAGAACACGCTCCTACAGGCCAACCATAAATTAGAACAGCATTCCACCCTCCACCTCAAAAAACTATCCAATCTCCTAGTTACCCACCTCCAGAAACTCTCCCTCAACAACCTCTCTTATGGGTCTCAACCTCCTCTCATTGCACAAAGATCCAGTCCCTCCCATCTGCTCAATCTCCCACTTCCAGGTCCACTCCCCCCCCCCCTTCCGGCCCCCAAACCTCAATATTCTAATCCACACAATCCAGAACCACAACATCCCAATTCAGTAGTCAACCTCTCTTTTATACCTCTCTCCCAGTCTGAAACCTTTGTCCTTTCCAAATGCCTTACCTATAGTCCTACTCCCAAATTCAATCAAACAGCCCTAGTCAAAGTTCTACTGTCCTATACTCATAGTCTTTGCTGAAGATATCACTTTGCCATTAAGAAAAATAATCCTAATCCTACTCGTGATGATCCAGCTCCCCAAGACACCTCCACATTGAACCATGCCTGGAACAGTTCCATCCTCCATCACAGTGAGACCCACCTCCTCTTCCTCAAAATCACCCTCTTCAAACCTTTCAGGAATTTCTCACTTCCAGCCTTGCCTCTCAATCTTTCCTGAAAAACCTGAATCCAACTCCCAACATCACCAGAGCTGAAGCCCAGGCTATCCGTGATCTGAAGGCTGAGTGGTCCATTGTCATTCTCCCATCTGACAAGGGATCCATGACCGTGGTACTTGATTGGTGGGAGTATGTGGCTGAGGGACTGCGTCAGCTTTCAGACAGTACCACATACAAAGTTTGTCAAGGCAATCCCATCCCTGATGTCCAGGCTGAGCTTCAAAGAATCCTCAGAGCCTTAGCCCCCCTACAAAACCTTTCACCTGACTCCATTAACCTCATGACCTCACCAATACCCTGCACCCCCACCTTCTACCTACTTCCCAAGATTCACAAACTCAAACATCCCAGCCGTCCCATTGTGACCGGTTACCAAGCCCCTACAGATCGAATCTCAGCCTACAAAGATCAACAACATCAACCCATCATGTGCAGTCTCCCATCCTTCATCAAAGACACCAACCACTTTCTCCACCTCCTGAAATCCTTACCCAGCCTGTTACCTCCGGAAACCATCCTTGTAACCATTGATGCCACAAATATCCAGCATGCCCAGTGCCTCACTGCAATGGAGTATTTGCTTTCACGCCGATCACCTGCAAACCTACCTAAAACCTCTTTCCTTATTAACCTAGCCAGCTTCATCCTAACCCACAACTTCTTCACTTTTGAGGGCTAGACATACCAACAACTAAAGGGAACAGGCATGGAACCAGGATGGCCCCCTTGTATGCCAACTATTTTATGGGATGCTTAGAGAAGCCTTCTTGGATACCCAAGCCTGTCAACCCAAAGTTTAGTATAGATTTATTGATATCTTCATGATCTGGACTCACAGTGATGAAGAACTCCAGAATTTCCTCCCCAACCTCAACTCCTTTGGTCCCATCAAATTCACCTGGTCCCATTCCAAATCCCATGCCACTTTCCTCGATGTTGACCTCCATCTATCCAATGGCCAGCTCCACACATCTGTCCACATCAAACCCACCAACAAACAAGAGTACCTCCACTATGACAGCTGCCATCCATTCCATATTAAACAATCCCTTCCCTACAGTTTAGTTCTTCATGGCAAATGAGTCTGCTCCAGTCCTGAATGCCTGAAACAGTACACCAATAACCTGATGACAGCTTTCCACATCCCAAAACTACCCTCCAGATCTGGTACAGAAGAAAATAGCCAGGGCCACTTGCTCTTCCCCCCAAACCCAGAACCTCTAACAGAGGGACCCTAGAAGTGGCCCTCTTGTCACTGGATACGTCCCAGGACTGGAGCGTACTACGAATGTGGCTCTCCAGCAAGGATACAACTTCATTAACTCCTGCCCCAAAATAAGATCCATCTTTGATGACATACTTCCTGCTCCACCAAGAATGTCTTTCTGCTGCCCACCTCCTAGTCCATCCCTATGAAATCCCAAAAACACCTTCCCTACCCTCCGACTGCTACCCATGTAACTGTCCCCAGTGTAAAACCTGCCCTATGCATCCTCCCACCACCACTTATTCCAGTCCCGTAACCCAGAAATTGTACACGATTAAGGGCAGAGCCACTTGCAACAGCAGCCATGTGATTTACCAGCTGACATGCCTGCACTGTGAAGCTTTCTATGTGGGAATGACCAGCAACAAACTGCCCATTCACATGAACAAACACAGACAGACAGTGTTTGTTGGTAATGAGGATTACCCTGTGGCTAAGCATGCCTTGGTGCACAGTCAGCACATCTTGGCACAGTGTTACACCGTCCAGGTTATACGGATACTTCCCACTGACACCAACCTTTCAGAACTCTGGAGATAGGAACTTGCCCTTCAACATATTCTCTCTTCACTTTGCCCACCATGTCTCAACCTTTGTTACTTTTATATTTCTGCTCACCATTCTACAACATCTTTGCCTCCAATCTCTGGACAGTGCCTCTACCTTGACTGGCATCTCTGTCCAACCTCTTTGAATTTTGCATAATTCTGCCTTGGTGTGTGTGCATGAATATGTGTGTGGGTGTGTGTTTTTGTTTACCTATCCTTTTTCCCCTAAGGTAAGTCCTTCCACTCCTGGGATTGGAATGACTCCTCATCCACTCCCTTAAAAACCCGCATCCTTCCCTTTTTTCCCTCCTTCCTTCCTCTTTTCCTGATGGAGCAACAAACGGTTGCAAAATCTTGAATCTTTGTGTTTGTGTGTGTTTTTATTTATGTATCTGTCTATGAGCCTGTGCTTTCATTAAGTTAAACGATCTCTCTTTTTTTCATAAACTAGGAATTGTATTTCTTTAATAACACATTCAGGCAGATCACATCATGCTGACATGATGCTGATTACGCTGCTGATTACGCACCGACCACTACAATGTTCCCAGCTCTTAGCAATACTCATCAACCGATTTTGAGAACACTATTCAATGAAAAAATTTAACTTTTTCACGTGTTATAGTGTGATATATTAGCTCCATAATTTTTTCTATTTATTATTATGTATAGTTCGTGCTACATCAAATTAAATAAACTACTGCGCAAAGTTTTGAAGAGTTTGCAGAGGAAAAATCACATTGTGTAGACTTTGCGTATGGTTGATTTTAGCACATACAATGCTGCGGACAAAATGTAGGTATGATAATCGAAATTTTATTTAAGGTAGAGGGCAGAACGATAGGTCTTTTTATTCTTGAGATACAGGGTGTTATATCCGACGGACAGATGCGGGAACTTCGCGTAGTTCTGTCCGTGCGGACCTGGTGGCTCTACGAAATACTTATTGTCTGATTTTAAGAAAACTGCTTGGTATGTGGCTTCAGATCTGAAGAGTTCACCAATAAACTCCAACTGACCTGTACTGTAGCCAACTATTCGAATTTAAATTAAAGGTGCCTTTAGAATGCCAATTACATTTGAATGTCTAATATTTGTCTTGTTTCAATTCAATGTTTCTCGTAATGATATACATAAAAAGAATGAGAAAACCTTGCTTCAGGAACTATATAGTAATTTCATATCGAAACGAGATTCTAGTTCATTCACTAATATGTTCAAAATTTGTATATTTTCGGCAACTACACGCAGATAAAACCAACGACGCGTGAATAATTTAACCTCACAACATTATGCAGGAATTTTCTTCACAAATTTATTCAAGTTAAATTTGTATAGATATCTGCTGCATAATCCATTTGTCAGTGAATCTTTAGTCTATTAATTTATATTATGAATTAGTAGAAGAATCGAAGGTCACTTCTGGACTCCTAGTTTTCTCTGACGATTTTCATCAGTCAGACTGTTCATTTTCCTGCATTATCTGATATATAATGGAAGTACCTCCCTTCTTTGCTTCTTAAGAATACCCAAAAGTACAACACTGTGGCATTATTCAAACCCAAACATACAAAATTCACAAGACTTCTCATGGCAGCCTAGCAATGTATAGGACCAAGATGGCAGAAAGAACCACATGACTCGGTTTCAGCCAATCATGAGCCGGCAAGCAACGGCAAGCGGCGTGGAAAAGGATGGCTATACTTTCCTTATGCAGAGCTTTACTTAAGGTTAATTCACACTGTTCGTCACATCACGTCACCGTCCGTCAGAACATTTTGCAATGTATTTCTGATGGCGGCATTCACATTTTTCATCACTGAACCGTCACATCACGTCAAGCTTTCTTGAGAAGAATGTTTTGACGGAACGGCCATCTGCTAACATCGGAAGTTAACCTATTTTTGTCACACGAATTACATGTTGTAGTCAACAATTGCACTGTTTATATGCAAATGTGTCTTATTCATCTTTATTTTGTTGTTATACTTCGTTTTAGGGGTAAATCTCAAATGTTTCATGACGAATCTAATATTTTTGTCAATTGAGTGTCCCCCCAAAACTGAGGTCGGATATCTGAAACAAAAAAATGGTATATGTTATGTAACACTGTAACAGGAAAGACTGAAGCAAACTGTTTATTTGAATAAGATTGTAATTTGATTATGCATTTTTTCATTAATAAAAGACAAAAATTCAGTTGTTTACAAGGGTGTTAACAATGTCAGTAAGCAAATCTTAATGGATAAAGTAAAAAGGAGCTATTTAAGCTCTTTTAAGTATTCTTTTATGTTTTCATATGTTAATTTTTTCACTTGAAAATAGATGTTAATGTTTTGAATGCTGTTTCAGTTAGCAGTAAGTTGGCCAAAAACAGACACTGTAAAGTTTTCTTCGGCTGTCAATAACATTTAGCATTGTTGTTCCCTCAATTCAAGTATTAAACTATAACTTTATACATAACAGATTGCCACTCATAACCTCACTTTCAACATCGCATATTGAGATGGGCGAATTGACGTGACGGAGACTGACGGACAGTGTGAATACAACTTGATGTGATGGTGCAGTGACGTGACATTGACATTATAGACAGTGTGAATTTGCCTATCTTCATCAAAATCAGATCATGGAAAAAAGATACATTGTAATCTTAAGTGTTTTCAGTAACTGTCTTTTCATATATTAGAAACACCTAACCTCCTAAACTACTTCATGGATTTACATGGAGCAACTTTGTTTCATAAAAGTGAGATCATGGAAAAATATTTAGATGTAAGCTAGGCTTGAAGTATAGATGACATAGTACAGTAAACAAGCAATAGAGGCACTGTAGTGCACCATAGAACTAATAGATGCCGCAGCTGTGAAATAAGTATGGGGTTCTACAGCAAGGAAGTGAACGTCTGTGATAGAATTAAGTAGGGATGGGTCGAACTCCAGTTTTACCAAATCGAATCCGAATACCAAATCTTAAATAAAACATGTGCTGAATTCCGAACCCGAATCGAATCTTCTGAATCTCAAAGCCAAATAATTTGTCAACTCAAGTACAAATATTAAAAAGCCAATGATGAAGATAAAGACTTCTGGGATGGATTCCATATGACAATATTACAGTAAAATTTAAGAAATTAAAATTTCATTTAGATTTTTGTTTTGAATTTTAAGGATTTTTTAATACCCCCTCCCCTTTAAAAGAAATTTGTATGAAACATTTTGAGATATATATTGTTTAGATGCTCTAAAGATATTAAGAAACTTTCTTCACTCTATTACATACTGATTCATTTTGATGAAATAAAAAATAATTGCATAATGAAGTCCTAGAAAGGAAAGGATTACGTATTTTTTTCTTTTTTCAAAGGGGAAGAGTGAAAAGTAAAACTGAAAAGATGAGTGGATTTTTAGAAGTTGGAAAAATAGATTCATAAAAACTAGGATGTGTAAATGTTAAATAATCATGTAGTGACATATCAGGCACTCCATGAGTGATGGACAGAACATTCAGACACGCGCAGATGGCACATTCCGGAGGGTTAAGAAAGGGTATTGTGTAGATTTATTTATTCTTTCAAACATTTAAGATCACGTAACTTGTCTGCACAGCATTTACATTCGCAGCAGATTTAAAAATCAGTACTTGAAGACAGTTGCCATGCTTCATTTCTAACTATTCCTATTCAGCATAAGAATAATAAAAATGCAAACATTAACATGACACATATATTCTCTCACATTCGCTGTTGTCTTTTGGGTTTGTTAGGCAGATGGAATTTAAATGTAACAGCTAACAAAAAGATTACATAGCGTAATATTTAGTTTTGTATTATTCTTATGGAAAAGAGAGTGTGAAATTTACATGGCATAATGTTTACATTTGTATTATTCTTATTTCTATTACTCTGGTTTGGAACCCACTTCCATGTATCATCACTTACACTTGCGCATTTCACGCTACCCATTGGTGTCAGTTGTCTGTCACTTTTTGAAAGGCAGTTGGTGGACATGTGTTTAAGCTTGACAAATTACTTATTGAAACAGATATCAGTGGTTGCTGAATTGACATCATCCAACCTGGATGGCACACAATTTGAACTTTTCTTTCCACTTAATAAATAACTTTCTTCTGGAAATCCTAGTGCTTCATTACAGTCCACACTCCCCAGCACTTCACAAAATTCGACAAAATAATATGTGAAATCAGAATGAGGCAACTCCTGTAAGAATCCTAAAGCCTTATGTATTGTTGGTATTTATGTAAAGAAATTTATTTTATTTGCTAATAATATTTGAAAGGCTGCTACATTTGAAGTTGAGCAATACCAAAGTTCTATTTCTTTTGTTGGACAGTGTATTAAAATTCAATAGTCAAAAATAAAAAGGAAATTAGTTTCCTCTTTGATTTCTTAATTAATTTTTTATTTTTATTTTTACGAGTGCATATGTTTTAGCACCAGTATTTATATTTGCACCTACAAAAACAAGCCTATGTAGCATTGCTTATATTAGACGGGAAAAGTTAGTTGTGGCGGCTCCTAGCGCCATTTTTCAGAACTTCGTTTGCTTTGTACTCAATTTAAACTGCAGGCAGTTTTTTGAACACCAAAAACTGGAAAAAAAAGATTGGTTTAGATTTACGTAAATACACTAGATAGTTTTCACATTAGTCATGCAACTGCTTAAGTTTCAGAGTGGTTCCACTTGAATAAATTCAAAGTAGATGGTTTTGTTTTATGACGTCACGTCTTTCAGCTGATCTATGGAAAATTAAGTAAATAATGCAAATGAAAGCCCACTGATAGGCAAAGTAAACTGCAACTTTTGTAACTGAAGGTTTCCATTTAAACTTTGCATTCGGGATTCAGTAGTATTTAGTCATTATACATCGAATCTCGAATCTGAAGCCAGTGTGCTAGGTTAGTCAAAACTTGGCTTTAATACATTTATTACAGCACTAGCAGGCACTTACACAAATTTTTAAATGTTCCCAATATTTTATCTTTGACTATCCAAGACTGTGTTTGACATTACTGGACAATTTTCTGATATGCATAATAAGATTACCAGTATCATATGTGTTTTTACGTTGTTCATTTGCAAAATTTTGTGAATAGTTGATAAAAGAAAGAAGCATTATTGAAAAAAGATTGTAATCAAGAGCACTCCTTTCTGGTATAGTGGTATACCTTGAAAATGACAGGTGTTCACCTGCCAAAATACTAGCTGTTGTTGAAGACATTGCCCAACTATATTCCTATAAATTATTTTAACATTACATACAGAATAGGCCCAATTTTCACAGCAAAAGTAACCACTATAGGTATTAGTAAATTAGAAATACCTTCTGCAGTACCACATCTGGCTGAAGTCAGCAGTTGCCAGCAATAGTAAGAATCGAAAGCCTTAAGACAAGTAACATATAGGGGAGACCAGGGGAATGGCGCCACCTTAAGGAAAACCAGCATTTTTTTAACTCATTAACCCTTTGACTGGTGCTGTGGACATCCCCAGGTGCACGGCTGGAACTTTCTGTCTGTGCTGTTAAGGTGTTCAGATGTGCTGAGCCTGCGCTTCCTGTGTGCTGTGGATGTCTCCAGACACAGAGTTGTATTTCCGCATCATTCAGTAGCTGTTCAGAGTTTTGGCCGCACATTTCAAACATACATTTGCGCTTACTGCTGCTGTCCTTCATTGTTCCACATTTTTTGTTTTTGTAAGTGTTAGTTTCGCGTTCTTTACGTCTTTGTAGTTGCGCAGATAAAGAAATTTTGAAGATACTTACTAGGAGCAACAGTGAATGTACAGATTCTGGAGTATTTGCTATGGCACACCTGTAAAACCGATTTGTTTCACATGCTACAAACTGTAACAAGTCTTCTGGCATAAAAATAATAAAAAATGACAGTATACTTGAATCATTAGTGAGTTGACATTTGTGTCCCGAAGCAGAGTCATCAAACTGAAAATTGGCTTTACTTTTTCTGGCTGAATATGGCTCATGAAATTGTTTTCTTTATTATTCTTAAGACAATGAGTGTAAATGTAGTGGATGGCCAAATTGCATTTATTTTAACAAAATATTGCCCAAGATAGAACAATTCAAAGTTGCTAGAAATTCGCGCTCACTCAGCGCAACTTTGCACATGACGTCAAACAAATGACTATATCTGATCCATCATTAGTTCAATGATTACCAAACTTTACTAATATTCATAGAAAACATGTGTAAATTGTCATTTAAAAAAAATCTTCTTAAGCCATGATGATTGAGTGGCAAAATGTTTTGAAATCAGGGCATTGGGCATGGAATGGCCAATAAGCAGTTTCAATGTGCATAATGTCTGTGTAGTAATACATCTGCAAATTCAAAGGAAGAAAAAAAATGTCCAGTACATTGTGTATCTAGGGGTTACACTCAGAAGGCGGTACAGCTTCGTCCGCCCTAGGCTGCAGGAATATTCAGCTCAGGGTGAAGTCGGCCGATTGGCTGTCTCAGCTGTCTGCAGCAGGCCTTGGGGACACCCGCTAGCGCAGGTAGCAGGATTAGGCAGTTGCGACCCGACATACCGGATGCTTGGCGACAGCAGCTAAAGGGTTAAAGGTGTGTCTTTTTCGTAAAGAATAATACTACAGCTTCGCCAGCTAATACTAAATTATTATAATTTTTTTCAGACATGTATTTTGGTAAGTTTTATTGTTAAAAAATATATTGTGAAAGTATACGCTGTGGCACCATTACTCTGGGTTCTGTGGTAATGACACCATACATTTCAAAATCAAGGATAAACCTATGTGATGAGTGAGTAATAATTAAATAAGTGATACAACTGTTGTAATTTATATATATCACTCTTTTGTATTAGAAATTTAGAAGGCTTCAAGTACTTGTTGATGTAAAATTGGAGTAAAAATCATTTTCTAATTTACGCTTGATTAAGACATACCAAAAGTCAGCAATACCAGTATGGTTTTTGGCACTTCAAACCTACTACATTCTCTACATTCTGCTAGTGCCCATATCACAAAATGTATGCATCTGTATTACACTTCATTTTACCTAAATTCTCCACCATGGTATCATTGATCCAGTTGATCAGTTGTCATTCTGTGGACAATGTTGCATCGTGATATTACCTCTGATACTAGTTTTGACTGGAATACTTTTCCACGATCAGATATCATGACATGTGGTGCTCCATGCTTCAAAATAATGTCTTCTACAAGGAATTTTGCGATCTCTGGAGCTTCTGCAGTCGGCACAGGTTTGGTGACAGCGTAGCGTGTGAGGTAGTCAGTGCAGACTATTATCCAATGGTTACCGGTTGTCGACTTCGGGAACCTCCCTAAAAGATCAATCCCAACTCGGTGGAATGGAGCTGCTGCCGGCGGAATCGGTACGAGATGTCCTGGAGGTAATTGCGGCACATGCTTCTGTCGCTGGCACTCTTTACAGTGACTCACATAGTGCTTGACAGATCGGTAGAGACCTTTTCAGTAACACCTGCGTCTGATTCTGCCTAGGGTCTTCACGAATCCCAGATGACCGGATATTGGAGCATCATGGAAATATTTGAGAATAGCTGGCTGGAGATGAGCTGGAACAACCAGTAGCCATTTGGGGCCCAGTGGATCGTAGTTGCTCTTGTACAATGTTCCGCTTATAAGTTGGAACTCTCCATTGGTCGGTTCTCCTTTCTCCAAGGCCTCTATCATTTTTAATAGTGTTGGATCTTCCCTCTGTTCAGCTGTAACGTCATCTAATTCAGTGAGAGCTGAAATTTCATTAATGCTGTTGTGTTCCACTAATGGATTCCTTGAAAGGCAATCGGCATCCTTGTGTTTGTGCCCGTTCTTGAATACCACTGTGACATCGTACTCTTGGAGTCTTAGTGCCCATCTTGCTAGTCAACCTGATGGATCCTTCAAGCGTCAGCCAACAAAAAGAATGGTGGTCTGTCACGACGGTGAATGGTTTGCCGAATAAATACGGCCGGAACTTGTTGATAGCCCAGATAATCGCGAGACATTCTTTTTCAGTTGTAGAGTAGTTTATCTCGGACTTTGAGAGTACTCTTGATGCATAGGCTCTCACTTTTTCAGCACCTTCCTGAACTTGTGCAAGCACTGCACCAATCCCATAACCACTGGCGTCTGTGTGAAGTTCCGTTTCTGCGTTCTCGTTGTACAAGGCTAGCACTGGTGCAGAAGTAAGAGCCTCCTTAAGTGCCTGGAAAGCTCTTTCTTCTGTCTCATTCCAGTAAAATTTGGTGTCTCCCTGCAGAAGTTCTTGTAATGGACGTGCCTTGATACAAAATCCTTTTATGAAATGTCGGTAGTATGAGCACAGCCCGAGAAAACTTCTCACATCACGAATGTGCTGAGGAGTTGGAAATTCTGTGACTGCCCTTACTTTATCTGGATCAGGACTGACGCCATCTCCGTTGACTAGGTGCCCCAGGATTTTTATCTCTTTGGCAATGAAGAGGCACTTCTTTGGATTGAGGCGGAGACCTGCAGCCTGAACACACTTCAACACAGTTGACAGCGGACTCAGATGTTCTTCAAATGTTTTTGAGAAAATGACAATGTCATCTAAATAGCAGAGACAAGTCGTCCACTTAAGATGTCGAAGCAAGTTGTCCATCATGCGTTCGAATGTGGCTGGAGCATTATATAATCCAAATGGCATTACTTTAAATTCATAGAGGCCGTCAGGTGTAATAAAAGACGTCTTCTCCCTGTCAGCTTCGTCAACCTCGATTTGCCAGTGACCTGTCTGCATGTCCATCGTTGAGAAGTATGTAGCTCCTTTCAAGCAGTCTAAGGTGTCGTCAATACGTGGCAATGGGTAGTTGTGATTCTGTTCAGCCACCGACACAGAATCGCCAAGTGCCATCCTTCTTCTTTACGAGGACTACCGGAGACGACCGAGGACTCTCCGAAGGTTGAATAATGTCATCTCGCAACATCTTCTCCAATTCCTCTCGAATTATCTGTCTTTCAGCTGGCGACACTCTATACGAACGCTGGCTAATTGGCAGATGATCCCCTGTATTGATCCAGGCCCTATTGGAAGTTCCACATTTGTTTCTTCCGACGTGTTGTCTGTACTAATAGCAGGGTGTGGGTCTTCATTGATGACATTGAGCTCACCGTCCTGGATTGGTTCAGCTGTCCCAATACACATTCCCTTGGGGATAAGTTGTGACTGCTTGTGACACTTTGTGATCCAAATCTCTCCTTGACCACCGGTAATGCTTATGATAGCCGCTGGTATGTAAATTCCTTTTGTGAGCCTGATAAACTTTTTACTATCAACAAGAACTTCACAGTTTAACCAGTCATCTGTGTTTGTGACTGCAACTCTTCTCATTGTCAACGGCGGTATCGTCACATTGTCAACGACGAATAACTTCCCAGAAAATTCTGTATTACGTGTATCTGGCAGAACAACTTCTTCAATTTGCAGCTCAGATCTTCACCCGAGGATGACATTGTGACTACATTCTGTTAACACGACAAATTCAAACGGCTGCATCCTGTTGTTGATGGTTATTCTTGCGACACAGGTTCCTGCTGGATGGACGTACTTTCCATTCGCGACCTTCAGCACAGTTGCCCCCATATCACAGAACATTGTCTTCTTTAGTGTGCAGCGGTAATTATTCAATAATACAGAAAAAGAAGCTCCTGAATCAACAAGAGCCCGGACAGGTTGGCCATCGATTATGACGTCGATGAGATTTCCCAACATCTTGGCGACTGTTGTCCATGGAGGATTTTCATCTGCGGCGGCCTCACCTCCGTAGATGGTTGCATCGCTTAGTTTTCCTGGGCGTGGCGGCTAGGGGAGTGACTGGTACCTCTGTACGGCGACGGTGAACGGCTGCGGCGCGTCGGGGAGCGACCTCGTCTAGGGTACGGCGATGGGCTTCTTCCCATAGGTCGACTGAACTCATCAGCAGGTGTCTGCCTTGGATAGAACTGTTTCGATGGCTGACGTCTTGCAGCAAAATAATCATCGAATACTCGCCTCCTCTCTCTGCAGTAGCGTACGACATGTCCAGGGCGTCCAAAGTGGAAACACAGTGGGGTGTTGTCTTCTGTCCTTGAGATGTCTGTTCCTCTGTGGGGCGTCATAGTTACCGGGGGAGTTGGCTGTGGTCGTGTCGGTCGGTTCATGGGCTGCCGTTTGGCGTCTGCAGCGTAAGTCATAGCTGGGCGACGCCATTCTTCACGTCGGGTGCGATTGACGGGGCAGACAGGAGCTAATGTTTGAAATACCTCGTCCTCAGTGGCGTCGGCTACCTCGTGACTTACAGGGCTAACATCCATGGCCATAATCTGATGCTCGCTCGGTCTAATAGTCCCGGCTGCCATGCACTGTTGTAATTCTTCTCTCACGATTTGTCGTATGAGACAAGCCAAGTCCTGCTGGCCTTCCACAACGGCCATAGGGACTACATTTTGGAGTCTGTCATACTTCTTGTGTCCAACCCTCCTTTGTTGCATCTCTTCAATACGCTGGCACCACTTGATGAACTCTTCTGTCGTAGCAACGTCTTTTATCAGAAGAGCTTGGTACATATCTTCTGCAATTCCCTTCATCAGGTGCGTGATTTTGTCCGCTTCAGTCATGTTCGGATTGACTACGTTACACAGGGCCAAAACACTCTGTATGTACAATTGTGTCGGCTCACC
The DNA here is from genome assembly GCA_026315105.1 of Locusta migratoria. NCBI lineage: Eukaryota > Metazoa > Arthropoda > Insecta > Orthoptera > Acrididae > Locusta > Locusta migratoria. The sequence goes on from CM048745.1 coordinate 137,050,183, forward strand.
ATGTCGTTGGGCCCGGTTCTTCAGTTGTTCCTCCGCCGAGCGGATTTGTCGCTGGCAGTCTCCAAATGTCTTCTTAAGTTCCTCCTGGAACGTCTCCCAGTCATTCAACTTGTCTTCGTTGTTTCTGAACCATTGCTGGGCTGTTCCATCCAGGTAGAAATAAACGTTGGCCAAGCACATTGTATGATCCCACCTGTTGTACTTGGTGACTCGGTCGAACCCTTTTAGCCATTTGTTGGGGTCCTGTCCAGCATCTCCAGAGAACACTGACGGGTGTCTGATGTGCAGCTGGCTTATTGCTGGTTTCGTCTCCATCGTTCTTCTGATAATACGGACTTTTTGAAGGATGTACTCGGTGTATCCCTTGTATTCTGGTTCCAGTCCGTGTAAGCGACGGCTTTTACGTTGCCTAATCGGAGCCACGGTGATGCAGCTGTTGCACAGTGTACCCGGCACCTCCACCAAACAATGTCACGTTGCAATGGAAGTAGGCTTGACTTTGAAGGCAACAAAACACAGCACTTATACTGAAAGCACGTTTATTACGAACTCAACATACACGCAGCACTGACTGCCTCTCAGGCAGAGTGCTCTGCTATTTATACACAGACAGATTTTACCAGAAATTAGAAGAACAGTTAACATAAGAAACAAGTAGAATTTACAAGTGAACATAGGAAAGATGTAGAACCTTCTGGAATTGTAAATTACAAAGAAATAAATTTTTGCCGGTGGGCGGGATTGAACCGGCGACCTTCTGCTCCGCAGTCCGTGACGCTATCCCCTGCGCCACACTGGCAGTTGGTGTTCGTGATCTCTCGTGGCAATATGGCAAAGAACTTCAATTTAAAGTCAAAGATTTTACAAAACAATTAGGCTAGAGACACAAAATTGAAGTTAAATACCTACAGATTACGTTAAAATGAGTATTAAAAAACACTGACAGCCTATAGAGGTACTTATTTAATAAAATACAGGTTCAAAAATTAAATCCAAAATGTCAAAACTAACAATTTCTTTTACACACTTAATACATGTCAACAACCACCAATGACAACCACAGGAATTAGTTCTAAAGTAGGTAATGGAGATAGAACAGTACCCAGCATACTCACACTGCAAACCATTCGTCATAAAACAGGGTGGCGCGATTACTCAGGATTGCGCCGTTACGCTGGTCTCCCTTATGTTTCAGCACCTGCACATCGGCCTTTGGAAATCCAAATTACTGTACCGATGTTGCAGTGCTGATGAATATCAGCAAGCTGACAGGTGACAGTTATTAACAAAGTCCACTGTCGCCTCCTATGATAGATAACCATCACTTCTTTGTAATACTACTTTGGTGAAATGACACTCTGGAGATTACAACGTGATTTTAGTGTGCATTTATAGTAGTGGGACCAAGGTAAGCTTGCTTCTTGTAAGCAGAAGATGGGAACGTGACTCATTAAAAAATATATTTGTCTGTGTTATGTACAAGTTCACCACCCTACTGTAGAAATAAAGTTAGTAGATCACTGAAGTTGGTAGCAATAGTAAACATACGACACGGTGGCCCTCGTTACATGCTAGGCAATCCTCGTGCGGTACTTTAAACAATCTGTGGAGCATGTTTCTGGCTAGAATTCAACAATACTTTTTCATTGTTACTGATGGTTAGGTGGTGGTTACCTGAGCAATTATTATTTTTTTAATTGGACAGATTTACTGTGGTGAAAGTTGTGCGTGACGCTTGCCTAGGCTTCATGGAGGCCACCCATAAGGCATTCAAGTCAAAGTGTCCCGACAACAAGTAAGAAGTCAAAGCTGAACTAAGCATTGATTACAATGTACAGACACTCTGGTACATCTGTTTGTTGGCAAATTTTTCAGTCTAACTCTCATATTCATTTCACAAATTATTTTAATTCTTAATTTTTAGCACGAGGGGGAGGGGGAGAAAGGTTCTGGGGGGGAGGGTACGAACTCCCTTGTCCCCCCCCCCTCCTTATCTACAGTGAACTCAGGACTTGGCATTTTGTGAAACTTAGCCACAGATAACGTGTGTGTGTGTGTGTGTGTGTGTGTGTGTGTGTGTGTGTGTGTGCGAGTTGTTACTGTGTGAATGTGTTAAAGTTATATTTTTTATTTTATAGCAAGGACTTTGCCTGAAAACTTCAATATTTCTAATATTCTTCTGTGTTGTATATGTCTGTGACTTAACCCATTCTCTAAGTGATAAGTGACAATTCATCCTTTTCATAATGTCACTAACAATGTATATACACAAAAGCAGTTTACAGTACTTTACCACACACTTCCTAACTTATTTGAATGGATGAACACCTATAAATAATGCAAATGGTGTAGGAAGATCTTCTGCAGAATCTAAAAGCAATATATCAACACCCTGTACAATCACACAGGAACTTTATGCTTACCAGCATTCCAACAGTAAGGACGATCATGGCATTTTGAACAGTATCTTTACAAATCATGTCAAAGTTGAACTCTGCCCCAATTAGCCCAAATAGAACTGGTTGCAAAAATTTCCAAAGATGTCTCATTACATCATTTGTAGGGTTATGATCCTAAAAATGAAATAAAAATGCCTACGTCAGATATGTGAACTCATCGTTATACTACTTTATCAGTGAGCATTAAAAATGTTTTTCATTTCACTTACTGAATAACAATATGTGTATGAGATCATAATAGCAAATTGTCTCTTTATCAACTTTTCCATATTACATTTTGTTCACAACTGTTTGCAGTTGAATTCTAATCTACCTCATTTGAATTAATACATTTTGTTACATTAATTTTATTACTCATACATGCCACTGAACAACATTTTTAATGTAAGACAAACAGTCCTTCAACTCTAAACAATTTAAATTTTAGAAATTAAATTGCACATTGTACATGTACTTTCTATGTTTTGGAGGCACATTTAATTTTTGTTTTGTTTTTAGATATAAACTACCAGTTCTTGTTTCTTCATGTTTTCAAATAATTTTTTCTATTACTCATTTTTATTGCAGCACATGTGAGCTAATAACACCCCACAATTATACAGGGTGATTTAGCTACCCTTATCAACATCATTCTATGCAACCACACTATGTATTATACTACGGTGCTTGGTACAATCTCGTGTTACAAGAGTATATAATATGTCAGTTTGTTGTTCAATACATTAGTCACTTCCATGTGATCCGCACAAATTGTGCTGTAGTGATTTGTAGAATAGTATGCAAGGGCAGACGAAGTGTTACAGAAAGGTCTAGTGTGTGAGGTGAAGTTCAAATCTAGGGCAAGGATTACATTAGTTTTCCATGTTTGCTAAGTTTTTAAGGCACTTATATGTACATAAAATATCCTCCTTTTGTACAAATTGTGTGTGAAAGAAAATATCTGTAGCCCTAAAACAGTGCATTTGTTAGTATGACAGGCAGATATTGAACAGGCATAAGGGGAACAAAACTTCACTGACCATTACAGTTAACTGCCTGACTTTTGGTAAAGCTCATTTGCAAAAAATAAATTATGTAAATAATGGGAAGTCCAGGTTGAAATGTCAAATTGCTATAAAGATGTTTACTCAGCCACTGACAGGGAACCAAAAAAGATGACACTGTAATATTATTATGTAGCTACAGATGTTTTTTCTTGCTAATTTCATAGCTGTCAAATCTGAACATAAATTTAAACTATTGGAAAACAAAAGACTACTAATCACCAGAAAAGTAAGCACTTTTAAACTTTCTCAGATCAATAATGATTGTTGACAATGTGTGCATAAGACCATATTAATTAATATAGTATTAAAACATTCAAAAATGACATTAATGAAATATGATGTAATATTTTGTTAATCTCAAGCTCTCATTAAAAAACTTACTCCATGATGTCTATAGTACATAGTGGAACACACAATCATATGAACTGAAAGTTGTTCAGTTCAGTGTTGGAATTCAGTTGCTTTTGGTTAGAAGGATTGGTGGCAAAATAATGTTTCCATTGTAGGGATCTGAAGAATGATAACAGGTCTTTGACCATTCAAACATGGTTAATTTGGCTATGACCAAAACTTGAACTGGGTTGGGGTTTTGGATGGACTGGTTAGAAACAGTTTTCTGGAGTTGCTTCCACCCTGGGTGTTGTGGAATGTTAGGAGGGAGTTTTTTTGACTGCAGCAATATGAAAAGATCAACTATCTGGGTACTAGGAGGGGTTCATAATGAGGAACACTATAATGCAGCAAGGTGGAAGTAGGATGTCAGTTGATTGAATAACTTGTGGAGGGGATATCTGAAATCTTTCTCCTAGTACTGTAATGCATGTCATTCAATCTGAAAGATGGACTGCATATAGTGCAAATTGCAAATTACAATATTTTGCAGAGAAGCAGGGGTAGTTCACACATATCTGTGTCATGATGTGTCTTTTGTAGTACCAGGTTTGTCAGGGACAAAAACTGATAAATCTGAGAAGGTAAGGTCACTGTGAAAAGAGAGGTAGGATCCAGAGAAGGAAATTTTCATAGTTAGGCCATTCAAAGGGATTCTATGTTTAGACATCACTTAGGAAACAGAATATGGGAGTGGTTTTTAGCCAGAGAGAGTGGTACTTTTCTTAAATGGTGCAGAAAGATGGATCAGGGATCCATTGTACCAGGGATGGTACTGTAAAATGAGATTAATCTGATAAGGTGGTGTCAATCTGACCATTTACTTGTTTTTCCACATTTGGATAACTGAGCACAGCATTTTAACAATTAAATCACAGATGACCATTGTCGTCAGTTTTTGACTAATCTATAAACAACAATTGCATGTTGGAGTATGCACAACCAGCAAATCACATTATCAGTAGGTGTGTGATTCTTCTTGTGTTATACTCATGTAATCAACACAACAGTGCAAAAACTTTTGCTGATGCCTGTTAATTCAGAGGTGTAATTGGTAAGTTGCGCTATTATCAATATTATGACTTGCATTTGAATGTCTTAAGTGATACATTTCGTGTTTTTTATTTTATTATTTTATTATTGATTGTTTTGTCCTTTTTTCTTTCCTGCAATGTATTCTGCATGCCTGTCCCTATGAAGTTGAAGCACTACACAGGGAGGTATTAAATAGCAGCATTTTAGCAACCTAGCTCCCCTTCCAAACCCCTGTCCCAACAGTAGAAGAGGGACCACGACTCCAAAAGTGCCTCCTATTCATTGTGACAGTCCAGTCGACCATGAGCAGTTGAATATAGCTGTGAGTCCAGTTTGGTGCATTGAGCAGGCTTCTCATTGACCATGTCCAATACATTCACTTTTCTGTAAGTCACCAATTAGGTTTGGCCCCCTTTTAACCAACTATTCACTGTTAGTCATGGATGCATTTTGCAAACCAGGAACCTTTTTACCCTGTTGTGGATATGGCTTTCCACTGACATAGTTCCAGTAACCTAGAAAAATTATTTGCTTCCTGTACTACTCTTAATTGTTCTCCTTCCATCACTCCAATGGTATTACACACTATGCTGCAGACAGGGATTAGAGGCATGTCCCTTTTAATCACTGCATTGTGAATTTGAATTGTAGTAGGTAGTTTTATTTGAGTAAATGTTTTAAATACATTTGACGACTGATTCTTGCCCCACTGGTGACCCTGAGCACACAGATACACAGTCTTCCTACTTTACTTTGCATGAAAACTTCACTTCAACCAATCCCACATGCTCACCCTAATGCGCGCGCAGTCTGACCAACCAGAATTCCCACCCCTTTCTTCACTTTGTCATGCCAACTGTAAGAGGTGCTGGTTGTAATGGGACTGCCCAGCCACCCACAGCCTGAGTGCTCTAACTCACTAGCAGTGTTTCCTGTCACATCCTACACAATGTTTCAAGACAAGGAAAAAACTGAAATGGCGCAATGCAAAATTTCCACATTAACACTGATACCATTTAATTGCAACAACCTGGAACAGTTGTTCATTGTGACAGACATTTTGTTTTCCCATTCACGTATATTCTCAGAGAAGACTAGTTTACTGAACTTACTGCACGTGTAGAGCCACCAGCTCTAAACACGGTATCAAAATTTCTTAGAAAGAACAGTGCTAAATGATACCAGTCAGCCCATGCGGCTGCCACAATATATCTGCTCTGCAATTTCCATTTCCAAGACAACAAATGTAAATTATGTGGCTGAGTTGGCCGAGTTACAGATCACCCGCAAGTGCCCGAAGCTGCTGCCACACACCCCCCTTCCCCCTGCACCCACTGAGCAGCTCGCACCCACCTCGCCTCCCGTGGTCACCCTCCCACCCTCCGCCAGCCTGGAGCAGTGGCTCCACGGAGTGGAGCACATCATGAAGTTCCACCATCTCATCACCCCAACCCCTGGTGCACCTGGAACCCTCCTCAAGATGCAGCCGCAGGCTGTTTGCTGGTACCATAGAACATTCAGGTGCTCACCACAGAAATGCTCATAGACATGTTCCTGGTGCTCCCCAAACTAGTGAGGCAGCTGACATTGGCGTGTCCAGCTGTGGTGCTATTTCACAGTGCCTTTTCATACGTGACATCTATCACCCTAGTTTTCCTCTGTTCCTCATGGATACTGCCTTGGACCTCTCTATCCTTCCCCACAAGCTCCTCTCATTTCTTGGTCCAACAGCACCTTTCCACCTCACAGCTGCCAATGGCTCACATATCACTTAACCTCCGCACACTCTCACCTTTGACTTCAGTTTGTGGAGGCCATGTGGTGATTAAAGGATGCTCAATGCCTGCACTATTCCAGTCATTACCCCATCCCTCTCATATGCTCATACAGCAGTGTTCTGTCTGGCTGTACAATATTTACAAAGCTTGACTGCACCGAGTACTTTATGCAGACTCTGGTGATGCCCGAAGACATTCCAAATACAGCCATCATCCTGCCCTTTGGACTGTTTGAGAGTCATTTCATGACCTTTGTATTAAGGAATGCTGCTCATATGTGTCAGAGGTTTCTGGAAAACTTCTTATGTGGTGCCACCTAATGCTTTGTATACCTTGATGACATCTTGATTTTCTCAGAATCACCAGAGGAGAATTGTGAGCAATTGTTAGAGATATTCATATGCCTTGAGAAAGCCAGAGTAATTCTCAGTCTGGATAAGTGCCTTTTCGGTGTTTGTGAGCTAGAATTCCAGAGACAATGGGTATCAGCAGAATGTTATTGCTCCCTCTCTGACGAAGTTCAGCCTATTCTCAACGTTCCCCATCCCTCCACTTTCAATCAGCAATGACGTATTCTGAGAATGCTAAATTTCTACTGGCTTTTCATTAAGTCTGCTGCCAAAATTCTGGTCCCCCTCACAGCTGCATTATGGGGCGACAAAAAAATTGGTAAAAAGGCTAGTTCAGCGGACACAGGAAATGGGGGTAAGTTTCTCTAATGAAAAAGCTGCACTCATCTATGCAGCACTACTCTCTCATCTGCAACATGACATATCACTTTCATTGGTAACAGATGCCAGCCAATTAGCTATTGATGCCATATTAGAACAATGCTTCAGCAACACTTGGCATCCCCTTGCTTTTTTACCCAAAAGTTAACTGAGCCCCATCAGCTGTGGGCCATGTACAAACATGAGCTTTACACAATATTTGAGACCATGTATTAATTTTGCACTTGAGTAGAAGGTCATGTTTTTACAATCTACACAGATAATTGCCCCTTCATCATAGGTTTCTGCAGGAAGCCCATCAACAATATTTCACCAGGGCAGTTCAGACAGCAGTCGTTTATCACCATATTCTCCATGGATATACGACACCTCTCCAGATTGCACAACATTGTGGCTGACTGCCACAGTTGGGCATATTTCTTTACTACACTATTTATTTATGACATCCTATCTGCTGCACAGTTTGCTGATCCTGCTTAATGTAATATGTTACCTGACCTGAAATAAAGCCCACACTTTTCTTTGCATCCTGTGCACAGATCTGCCAGACACATATGGTGCAACATGCTATTTGACCTGCTCAATGTACAGCAGTGGTGCCCAGATCACATCCTTCCATACCTGCTCTCTGCATTCTGGTGTGCAGCTACTGACTCACTGCTTGGCCTTGCCCACCCCAGCACACGTGCCTTGGTTCGCATGGTGCAGCAGTAATTTTTTTGGCTGAGCATGCAATGAGATTGTCCACTGAGGGTCCACACATGCATAAAGTGTCAGTGCACCACGGTTGGCTGACACGCTCACACACCAATCGCCTCTTTTCCGCCCACAGAGCACTGTTTCTCTCACATACGTATTAATATTGTGAACCCATTAGCACTGTCAAACAGAATGTGATATCTATTAAATGCTGGCCAGAGACCATTCCCCTTAGCAACATTTTAGCAGAGAGGTCTCACACGCTTTCATAACCACGTCGGTTGCGCACTTTGATTGTCTCCAGCACATTATGGGCAACTGTGTACAACAATTTACATCAAGACTATTTCAATCCCGCACCGCCATAGGCAACTCCCTTATTTACTGCTCAACTTCCTACCACCCCACATCAAATGGCCTTGTTGAGCGGCTTCACCATTCCACAAAAGCAGCACTATTTTGTCATGATACTTCATGGATATCTGATTTGGCCACAGTCTTACTAGGCTTACATGCTGCACATAAGCAGAATTTGAATGCTTCAGTGGTTGACCTAGTCTACTGATCGTTGCTTTCACTGCCAAGCAATTTTATGGTTCCTTAGCCCTGCAATTTACCCAGTGCTGTCAGAAAACATCACTCAATTCCAGCAGCAAATGGCCTACATCTGGCTGGTACTGCCTTGGCTCCAGATAATGGATCACAGCATTTCCACAAGGACCTTGCCATGGGATCACAAGCCAGGGAGCTAACGAACACCCATCAGCCTCCTATGAGCCTACAGTACCCCGGGCTTAACAAGTTCCTTCAAAGCAGTGACAAGACCTTTAGAATTAAGTTTGCTGGCAAGTCCAGCACAGTTTCTATTGACAGACTGAAAATGGTGTATATCTTGCCCAGTGCCGAATCACCACCAGGCACCACTGTACCACACTCACTAACAACCAGCAGCACACCAGTCACCAACCCAAAACGATGCCTCCAAGAGATGTGTCAGTGCCACGCAGTCACCTGCAGTTCGCCGACTCACCAGCAGAACAGCAGAACCGCCAGAGGCTGGCTGTAAAACTTCAGTGCTGCCGTCACCACAGCTGATGCCTGCCAAGGTATCCAACCCTGCACTGCCAGATTCTCCAGCTTCGCTGCCTGGACTGCTGTCACCTGTCACACCGACCATGCCAATGGGCTACACACTGAAGCACTAGGCCACAATTCTTTGCCACCTCCACTGCTGCTGTCACGAGCTGTGACTGTTCCTGACATGCTGAGCATGCCAACAAGTCGTGGCACTGATGTACCGGGCCGTGATTCTTTGCTGCTCCCACCACTGCTGTCACCATCCGTGCCTGTCCTCAATGTGCCTTTCACACCCATGTGTCATGTGTCAGGTCCCACAGTCAACTCCGTAATCAGCAGAGCAGGATCCCATTCCACAACTGCCATATGCTGTACGGTATGGCCACTCATCTATCCATGGTCCCACCAGGACTAGGTGTGTATTAATGTTCGTCCATTAGTCATGGGACATTGGCGGTGCTACTTTTCTGCTGCTTATTATGTGTGTTCCCCTGTAATAAGTTGGATCCCTGAGAAGGAAGGTTTAATCGTCACTTTATTGTATCTTTATTGTGGGACCATTTATTTGTTTCACATTAGAACACTAAAACACATAATTTCTGTCTGTGACATCACAGAAATTCAAGTGTGTGAGATTTTTTTCTTGTCAATATATTTTAAATTCTTAATTCTACACTAATGCTACATGAGAGAAGTAATGAAATGTTGCTTTACTTTCTTATTACTTCATTGGTTTCCAGACGGCGCCACGTGTGTGATGCAATAAAAGTTGATACTAGACAAGCAAAATATCCTGCAGGATCATATTTCAGCTGTCGGCTTCCGACAATGAAAGAAATTGCACCACTGCAGAGAAACAATATTCTATAAAAATACACCCCTGGCTGCAAAAGAAAAATCAACTTTCTTCAGTGTAAGCCACTAAGGTATCTATAATAAAATAATTACAATTACCATCACATATTAATCCTTCGATTATTTGTAATTAATTTAACACAAATATAGCAATATAGGTTAGCCTTCATATTGATCATGACCAGGAATACACTCATAGCCTGTTATCTTAAGCTGGCATGGGTTTCTGTTAACAGGATATGATGTGGAGCCACCTCAAAATAAAACATTGCAATACATATCTCAAGGATGGATTATAAAATTTAAATTATCAGGACTCGAATACAACAAGTTACACACAAATTTACATGTTGCTGTTGTGGTCTTCAGCTCAAAGATGGTTTGATGCAGCTATCCTCCCTACTACTCTATCCTGTGCAAGTCTCTTCATCTCCTCATAACAAAGGCAACCACATCTATTTGAACCTCCTTGCTTGTATTTGTCTCTTACCCTCCCTCTATGATTTTTACACCACACACTTCCCTCCTATGCTAAATTTACGATTCTTTGATGTCTAAGAATGTGTCCTACCAATATAGCCCTTCTTTCAGTCAAGGTACACCAAAAGTTCCTTTTCTCCCCAATTCTGTTCAGTACCTCTTCATTATTTGCATGATACACCCACCTAATCTTCAGCATTCTTTTGTACCACCACATTTCGAAAGCCTATATCTTCTTCTTGTCTGAACTATTTATCGTCCATGTTTCACTCCCATACAAGGCAAGAGTGAAGTTGCACTTCCATAAGTTTTAACCCAAAATTACTCTACATGTGCTTCCTGGGTGGTGCTAAACAAGCAACAATGATCAGGCTGCCAGACTATCTAGTGATCTGGCTATTTTACATTAAAATGAAAAATCATTCAAATGTTGTTTATTTATTTATTTATTTTTCAGTACCAACATTCATAGACTTTTGGGTCTATACATACAATTCTCTATCTAAATATCGAAGTCATAAGCAAATCCAAATCCTAATACTTGTCCAGAATCCTGCAAGATGGAAAAACTGATGTGGTCACCATTCAGGAAACACATGCCGCGAATGAACACCAATTACAAATGAGAGGACTAATACTGGGATATGATATCATGGTGCAACATATGGTACAGCTACATATGTCCTTAGTACTATTGAAAATGCCTCACTGCTTGCAGCTAGCTCAAAAGATGACACACATACCATTGTCATCAAAGTTGGAGATGTCACCATCATAAACATCTACAAGCCTCCACTTTCACCATGACCCTCCCAGATGATTCAGGTACAAATCCATCCAAGCCATCTATGTGGGTGACTTCAACAGTCACCATGAAGAATGGAAATATAACACCACTGATACTAATGAAAAAATTCTCTTGAACTGGGCTGAGGAACATAATATTTAAGGCAAAAGATAGATGAACATTTAGATTTGCTGCAAGGAAACAGGAATACTAACCCAGACCTGTTTGCATCACAGAAAGTATTTCAAGATTTTCCACTCAGTCAACATCGACCTATATGTCTTGAGGTTGGAGTGCAAATACCCATGGTTACTTCTTATCCTCATGCATGATGGAACTTCGGGAAAGCAGACTGAAAAGAATTCTTGTGTGATCTCGATAAATATGTTAGTTGGATACCACCAACAAGTAACAATTATGAGAGATTTGTGGGTTCTGTAATTGCCACAGCAAAAAAATTCATTCCTAGAGGCTTTAGGAAGGAATATATTCCTGGCTGGAATGATGCAACTGAAAAACTATACCAAGAATTCCTTGCTAGCAGTGAACAAGAAATCGGGGATGAACTGCTTAATAATCTAGATAATGCTTGAAGGGAAAGATGGACTGAAGCTCTAACATCTATGAATTTCAGAGAATCGAGCAGAAAGGCATGGTCATTGTTACAGAAGCTTAATGGGGCCACTACCATCTGTTGAAAAAGTTCTGCAGTCACTCCAAACAAAATTGTAGCTCATATAGTTGATATTTCTAGGTTAAAAAAGAAATCATACAAGGAACATCAAAAGACAGTTAACCAGTCTCAAATCCACAAGCCCTCCTGATTTGCTGTATATTAAACCATTTAGTTTGCAAGATATTGAGGCAGCCTTAAAAGAAATAAAACTGGTAAAGCACCAGGATTTGATGGGATTCATCCTGTGTTCTAATTAATTATGGAGCGAATATGAAATTATAGTTACCTGGGTTTCTAAACTACATTCTGAGGACAGGTAATCTACTTCATTTATTTAAAATGAGTATGATAATTGCAATCCTAAAGCCAGGAAAGCTTAATGATGCTCCAGAGAGCTATAGACCAATATCATTGCTTAGTGTATGCTAAAAATTACTTGAAATGCTACTCTTGAACAGAATTTCTACCAAAGTGTTTGAAATGATCCCTATTGAACAACCAGGATTCAGGCCACAAAGAAACTGTGTTGGCCAAGTATTGTCACTAACTACCTTCACTGAAGCTGGATTCCAGAAAAGACTAATGACTTCAGCAGCATTTATTTATTTATTTACTGCTCCTGTCAATCTAGGACTGTACTGAGTACAAATATAAAAAATAGAAATCGGATGACTTACCAAAAGGACCGGCTCGTCGATAGGCACAAATAATCACACGCAAACACACATACAAGCTTTCGCCACCACTGGCAGCTTCTTCAGGAAAAAGAGGAAAAAAGGGGAGGAGAAAGGGAAGGATATGGGTTTTAAGGAAGTGGAAAAACAGTCAGAGGTGATGGTTGTATGACTGTATAGTGTGCCTATGTTCTATTTTCTGAAGAAGGCCATGGCCGATAGCTGAATGTGTTGTATGTGTGTGTCTTTTGTATATGCCTGTCGCAGCTCGTCGCCACATCTTTGCGGTGATTTGTAAACTGTTCTCACTATATTATTAATTCCAAACTGGACTTTCCATTATTATAATTTACCATAATGAAACATTGAAGAAATTTCTGAAGAGAAAGATAAATATTACTGAAGTCAACATTTGTCATGAACATTTTCTTACTAAACATGACTAACCATTCTCCAATGCCAATTATGGAGAAACAAACAGTATAGAAGTGATATTACCAATTAGTAATAGAACTAATCTTATATCAACAACTCTAAGGGAAGAATTTTGGGCAAGAAGAGGTAGAGAAATGAGTGTAGGGAACAACCCGACTACTAAATGACCCAAAGTGATGCCTAGTTACCGCATCTCTGAACGAGATGACACCTGGCTGCCGCATCAACTACCTACAGCAACGGCATGAGCTGCAGACTGCTGTCTCCTGTGGTGAGCATATTTATTTCTTTTTTTTTTCATTTGAAAGTGTAAACTGTGCTTAGTCAAAAGTGTGAACCGTGGTTAGTTAAATAGTGTGGAAGTGAGAACAGATTAATAGAGTGGTGAATGCCCATTCAAACATATCAGTAGCTCACATTTTGAATGGAGCAGCAACAGATTGAGCCAATAACAACTGTGTTATTACAAAAACAGAATGAAAGTTTAGATGTAAGATTTGATGCTCAAAATGATAATTTAAGTAAGCAAATTTTTGATTTAAAGAAAGAATAACATAATAATTTGAGTAAGCAAATTTCTGAGTTAAAGAAAGACCAAAATGATGGGTTAAATACTCATGAAAAGAAGTTTCATGAATACCTAGTAGAGTTAAAAGATAAGATTCTGTATGAAGTTGAAGGAACAAAGCACTAAGCTACATGAAAGTGTATCAGGAAGTAGGCATGATTTGATTGAAAATTTTAATTATCTTCAGAATAGCCTTGAAACTCATATAATCAATTGTTAGGAAATGAATAAAAATCTTAGTGATGAGCTTTCTGCATTAAAGTAGGTTGTAATTACAAGGGAAGAAATAGTTGATATTCCCATGAGAACTGTTAAAGAAAAAATGGCGTTGGAAAAGAATCTTATCAAAGGTGGGATTCTGGACCAACTTCAACAAAATAAAGATTCTATGTCAGGATTAAAAGATGAAATGAACAACAATTTTAAAAAATTAGGTTCTGATTTGAAGTCTACTCAGCAGGAGCTAAATAGTTTGGAAATTACTATTACTACCAAATTTTTGCAATTGTTACTCAGAGACAATGAACAGAAATTAGTCATTAGAAATATTACCGATTTTTAATGAGGTGAATTTGAATACACATGAGTTGCCGAAGTGGAAGCAGGGAGTTGAGGATATAATCACCAAAAAATTAAAGGAAAAATAAAAGGATTCTCAAGGATTAGAGGATAAGAGTGAAGAGTTTGAAGTAAATACAGGGCAGTTTGATAGATTAATGGCAGAACTACAGAAAACTAGAGCTGTAATAAATTATAGATTCCAAATAGAAATTCATAATATACCCTTCAGTTCTAATGTAGATGAATTTAATTTTACTATTTGTATTAATTTGCCTAAACAATTTCCTAAGTATAAACCTGTGGTGATGTACACCCTAATCATTTTCTTAGGGAATTTTTGAGAACATTTCTAAGGAATTTGGAGGACTCTAAGAAGATTGATTTTATTTTAGACTACTTAGTTGGCAAGGCAGCAGCATGAGGAACAGCGCATGCTGAAGAATTTACTTCTTAGGAGGATTTTAAACTTTAAGGAAAAGTATTGGTTCGATAGTACCCAAGAAAAGTTAAGAGTGGAACTTTCAAACCCTCCACCGCATAATAAGCAGCAACGTATACCAATTCATTCTCTAATTTTCTTTGGATAGCTGTCTTTGCCTAACAAAATCCTGATATAAGACATTTTTAATTAAATGTTTAATTGTAAGATTATATATCGTGTTCTCTTATTCTGATGGGTTTCTGCTAGAAAGGCAGAATGAACTCATTTGTCTCTACAAAGAAGAGAGAAACTTCTATGAAAGTAGTAAAATGTTATTTAATAACTTTTATACAGGGTAATTTGATACCTTTGTGATAATTTCATAAATAATAACATGGTTGATGGTTTATTACTTTTATTTATGGGTGGATTTATTAAAAAAGTTGGAAGAGATAGTGTGGGAGAATTACCCTCCCCCCCCCCCCCCCCCCCCCGCCACCACATGACGTTAGCAAGTGTCTGACCAAGTCTAAAGATTACGCGCTGCCATAGAGAACCTTACTTCAGGAAAGCTTGTTAAATAGAGTATTCCATGAAAAACTGTGTTCCTTTGTTTTAACTTCAACAAGTATCTGGCCAAGTGTAAAAGGACATGCTGCCATGGAGAACCTTAAATCAGGAAATCTTGTTAACCCTCAAGTGGTACGGTGGTTGGAGACGAATAGATGGTACAGTCAGGTTGGAACTGACCCACTCCCTCTTTGATGAGGTTTGCGTGGACATAGGTACATGGTGAGTATTATTGTTGAATAATATAGTTTATCATAATATTTTAGATAACAAAAATCCTTTTTGTAGACATAACATATAATCATTAGCACTTACTGGCTGTCAAATACAAATCAAAGAACCTACACAAAATGAAGCACAGTTACTGTCTTTTTTGATGAAACACAATCTATATTAGACCAACAACTTCTAACTTTTTTGCTTTCTACAGTATGTCTGCCTAAGTGTACTTGTGTCTGTGTAAATGTGTGAGTGTGTGTGTATTTGTTTACCCTCCTTTTTTCTCCCCAAGGTAAGTCTTTCCTGTCCCGGGATTGGAATGACTCCTTATCCACTCCCTTAAAACCCTCATCATTTCCTTTTCCCTCTCCTTCCCTTCTGCCTGACGAAGCAGCTAGGCTGCGAAAGCTTGTATGTGTGTTTATTTATTTTATTTGTTTCTATCGACGAGCCAGTCCTTCAGGTAAGTCATCTCTTTTCTATTTTTATTATTTTTGTTTATCCCACCAGGAAAGTTTCCCTCTATAATTTTCGTTTCAACAATCTATAATATTATAGAAGGAGACCTTCCAGGTAGGAAAATGGTATAAAATAAAGATTTTTGACTTACCTAAAGTACAGGCTGGTCGATAGGAACACTAAACACACACAAAAACACACAACCATTCGAGCTTTCGCCACCAGTGGTGGCTTCTTCGGGAAAAAGAGGGAGGGAGGAGAGGAGAAAGGGAAGGATACGGGTTTTAAGGAAGTGGAAAAGGGGCCATTCCAATCCCAGGAGTGGAAGGACTTACCTTAGGGGACAAAAAGGAAGGTAAACAAATACACACACACACACACACACACACACACATATCCACATCCAAACACACTTAGGCAGACATTTGTAGAAACCAAAAAATGTCTGCCTAAGTGTGTTTGGATGTGGATATGTGTGTGTGTGTGTGTGTGTGTATTTGTTTACCTACCTTTTTGTCCCCTAACGTAAGTCCTTCCACTCCTGGGATTGGAATGGCTCCTTTTCCACTTCCTTAAAACCCGTATCCTTCCCTTTCTCCTCTCCTTCCTCCCTCTTTTTCCCGAAGAAGCCACCACTGGTGGCGAAAGCTCGAATGGTTGTGTGTTTTTGTGTGTGTTTAGTGTTCCTATCGACCAGCCTGTACTTTAGGTAAGTCAAAAATCTTTATTTTATACCAATCTATATATATATATATATATATGAAACGATTATTAAGACGAAAAATTCCTAGCAGGAAAAATAAAATATAAAAAATAGACGAAGATTACTCACCAGGCGAAGGAGCACAGGTGTGACAGCATCACAAATAAATAAATGAGCACACACACACACACACAATCGCAAGCTTTCGCAACCCAGTTGCGTCTTCAGGCAGTAGGGAAGGAGAGGGAAAAGGAAATGATGAGGGTTTTAAGGAAGGGGGTAAGGAGCCATTCCAATCCCGGGAGAGGAAAGACTTACCTTGGGGGAAAAATGGAGGGTAAACAAATGCACACATGCCCACACATTCACACAGACACAAGTACACCTAGGCAGACATACTGTAGAAAGCAAAGAAGTTAAGTTATAGAAGTTAAGAAGTTAGACAGAGATACCACTTGAGGCAGAGGCTCTGTCCAGAGAACTGATGCAAAGATGTTAAGAAGGTGGGTGGGAATTCAAATTTAGCGGAGGTTGAGACCAGGTGGGCAACGGGAAGAGAGAATATGCTGAAGGGCTAGTTCCCATCTCCGGAGTTCTGAAGGATTGGTGTCAGTGGGAAGTATCCAGATAACCCGGACGGTGTAGCACTGTGCCAAGATGTGCTGGCCGTGCACCAATGCGTGTTTAGCCACAGGGTGATCCTCGTTACCAACAAACACTGTCTGCCTGTGTCCATTCATGCGAATGGACAGTTTGTTGCTTACTCCAGTCCCGTAACCCGGAAGGTGTACACGATCAAAGGCAGAGCCACTTGCGATAGTACCCACGTGATCTACCAACTGACATGCCTGCACTGTGAAGCGTTCTATGTGGGAATGACCAGCAACAAACTGTCCATTCGCATGAATGGACACAGGCAGACAGTGTTTGTTGGTAACGAGGATCACCCTGTGGCTAAACACGCATTGGTGCACGGCCAGCACATCTTGGCACAGTGCTACACCGTCCGGGTTATCTGGATACTTCCCACTGACACCAATCCTTCAGAACTCCGGAGATGGGAACTAGCCCTTCAGCATATTCTCTCTTCCCGTTGCCCACCTGGTCTCAACCTCCGCTAAATTTGAATTCCCACCCACCTTCTTAACATCTTTGCATCAGTTCTCTGGACAGAGCCTCTGCCTCAAGTGGTATCTCTGTCTAACTTCTTAACTTCTATAACTTAACTTCTTTGCTTTCTACAGTATGTCTGCCTAGGTGTACTTGTGTCTGTGTGAATGTGTGGGCATGTGTGCATTTGTTTACCCTCCATTTTTTCCCCCAAGGTAAGTCTTTCCTCTCCCGGGATTGGAATGGCTCCTTATCCCCTTCCTTAAAACCCTCATCATTTCCTTTTCCCTCTCCTTCCCTACTGCCTGAAGACGCAACTGGGTTGCGAAAGCTTGCGATTGTGTGTGTGTGTGTGTGCTCATTTATTTATTTGTGATGCTGTCACACCTGTGCTCCTTCGCCTGGTGAGTAATCTTCGTCTATTTTTTATATTTTATATATATATATATATATATATATATATATATATATATATATATAAAACGATTATTAAGACGAAAAATTCCTAGCAGGAAAAATAAAATATAAAAAATAGACGAAGATTACTCACCAGGCGAAGGAGCACAGGTGTGACAGCATCACAAATAAATAAATGAATACACACACACACACACAATCGCAAGCTTTCGCAACCCAGTTGCGTCTTCAGGCAGTAGGGAAGGAGAGGGAAAAGGAAATGATGAGGGTTTTAAGGAAGGGGGTAAGGAGCCATTCCAATCCCGGGAGAGGAAAGACTTACCTTGGGGGAAAAATGGAGGGTAAACAAATGCACACATGCCCACACATTCACACAGACACAAGTACACCTAGGCAGACATACTGTAGAAAGCAAAGAAGTTAAGTTATAGAAGTTAAGAAGTTAGACAGAGATACCACTTGAGGCAGAGGCTCTGTCCAGAGAACTGATGCAAAGATGTTAAGAAGGTGGGTGGGAATTCAAATTTAGCGGAGGTTGAGACCAGGTGGGCAACGGGAAGAGAGAATATGCTGAAGGGCTAGTTCCCATCTCCGGAGTTCTGAAGGATTGGTGTCAGTGGGAAGTATCCAGATAACCCGGACGGTGTAGCACTGTGCCAAGATGTGCTGGCCGTGCACCAATGCGTGTTTAGCCACAGGGTGATCCTCGTTACCAACAAACACTGTCTGCCTGTGTCCATTCATGCGAATGGACAGTTTGTTGCTGTTATTTATTTGTGATGCTGTCACACCTGTGCTCCTTCGCCTGGTGAGTAATCTTCGTCTATTTTTTATATATATATATATATATATATATATATATATATATATATATATATATATATATATATATAAATGAATGCTTGTCTATATGTCCTCTACGTGTACATAAAACATTCATTTGATTGCAATGAAACTTTGGTAAACTGATCACTGTATGCCCACGGAGGTTCCTGACCCAAAAGCAAAAGAGCACAGCACATAGCTCAGGAGATATGACGTCATAAATAAAGAGAAGTTGCTGCATGAGAATACGCAGATTTATGCATCAGTTATTGGAAAATGGGAGTAGTTTAGGGACCTACCCTGAAACAAAGTTAGTTATGAAGTGTTTTGTAACTGACCGTCCCTCCCTCATCTCCCCCCCCCACTCCACAAAATAAAGAAATGAAAAGAAGTCCACTGCTCACAACAACTTTGCTTTAGATGCTGTAAAACTGTGCCATCAGGCATGACCTTGTGATGTTTCACTTGATTACTGCTGACTGTCTTCGCAACATATTTTGAATATAGTATTGATATCATCACTAAGGTAAGGTAAAGCAATCAACAATCCGAAGATCGGTTTGAACACCACAGTGATTTACTTGGCATGGCGCTATTTGGAGGTGGTATTCCGTTGCCTTCCTCTGACCTTCGAACTAAATTACCCAGCCAGTTATGGGGGACCTCCAGTTTAATGTGGATTCCGAACTATGGTGCTAATCAGTATTTTTCACATTAACAATACTGCCAGAGGTGAAAGAAGTGGAAAGTGACAGATAAAAATCTTAGGACCTGGCTGTAATCGAACCCGCTACCTTTAGATTCATAGTCTGGCAACCGAGGCGCACATGTATCACTAAATGTGCCATCAAATTTATATCGCTGTATGACACATACTAGCTATACATTTTATAAAATAGTCTGCATCTGAGGATGTGGGTAAGTAATATTTAAAAAAAAAAATTAAAAAGGGAATCATGGTAGCAAATTTATGATACAAGTACTGAAAACATATCTGAGAAATTTGATATATTTATTGAAAAAATTAAATATTACTTTGATGTAGCATTTCCAGTTAAAACTAGGAGATTAAAAGATACCCTCCCAAATAAGTGGATCACTACGGGTATTAGAATATCATGTGCAAATAAAAGATTCCTGTACAGGCTTACCAAAACATGACACATCACCTGCATTTGATAGGTATTTCAAGAACTATAAAACCGTTCTCAGAAAGGTAATAAAGAGTGCCAAAAAGCTAGAAAATGGCAGATATATAAGCAATTCCTCAAATATAATGAAATCAGTTTGGAATATTATAAAGATAGAAACAGGAAATAACAAAACTAAAAATAAGAACATACAGCTCAAGGAAAACCAGCAAACCACAAACAAACCACAGGAAGTAGCCGATATGTTTAACACTTATTTTATAAATATAGCAGAAAAACTTATTGCGAAAAATGTCATCAAAAATCCATCATAATTAGCAACAAAAATTAAACATATAGATAAAACTATATTCATCACCCCAACCAATACAAAGGAAGTGCAGCAGGAAATCAAGCTATTAAAATCAAAACACTCATCAGGAATAGACAACATACCAGATTTTATTGTAAAAAAATGTGCAGGCTTTCTCTCTGAACCACTGACCTATCTAATTAATTTGTCCTTCTCAACTGGTAGTTTTCCAAAATGCCTAAAAATTGCTAAAGTGAAACCACTTCACAAAAAAGGAAGTCAGGAGGAGATGTCCAATTATAGACCAGTATCCCAATTATCGAAATTCTCAAAATTACTAGAAAAACTCTTTTATAAAAGACTGTCCAATTTCTTAAATAAATATAATATATTGACAGAATCCCAACATGGTTTTAGAAAAAACTCACTCAACTGAAATGGCGGTTTTTTTCTTTTCTCTATGAAATGATACAGGCTCTAGATAGGCGGGAACATACCACAAGTATATTCCTAGACCTGTCAAAAGCATTTGATACCATTAATCAAAATAAATTACTTAGTAAGATACAGAATTAGGGTATCAGGGGAACAGCACATAACTGGATTAAATCATACCTTCATGATAGAAAGCAGTTCATAGAGATCACACATGAATCAAATGGCACAGTTAGTACCTATCATTCTGATTCATTAGTAGTAAAACATGGAGTTCCACAAGGCTCAATATTGGGTCCAATTCTTTTTTTTATTATATGTGAATGATCTTTACATAAACAATACAAATGGGAAACTTTACCTATTTGCAGATGACACTAGCATCTTAATAACCGGAAGTACAAAAGAAATCTTTGAAAGCAACATAGCAGCCATTACTAAAAATATTAGAGATTATTTTGATGCAAATGGCCTGATAATAAATGTTGGAAAAACCGTTGCAATGGATATATTTACGACACAGAATAGATCACCAGCTAACCCAAATATTGATATAAATGGAAAAACAATTGAAAAAATGGAGTGTACAAAATTTCTAGGAATATGGATCCAGCAAAATATAAGATGGGATTCACATGTAGATTATATTAATTGAAAGTTAATCAAAACGTGTTATATCATGTGGACATTAAAGAACAGCATATCATACAATGACCTAAAGTCCATATATTTTGCCTATGCCCACACACAAATGAAATACGACATAGTATTTTTGGGAAATAGTGGAGCAAGTATGAAAACATTTAGGATACAAAAAAAGATTATTAGAATTATGGAAGGAGTGGACCAAAGAACATCATGCAAGCCACTGTTAAAAAAAAAAAAAAAAAAAAAAAAAAATACTCCCACTTCCAAGCATGTATATAATGGAAAACCTAATTATTATAAAAGAAAAATAAATAGTAAAAGTCCATGCATCGCCCATAATGAAACAGTACACTGCCACAACACAAGACAAAAAAAAAATAATATTCATGTTAAACAGACAAACACTGCACTATTTCCAAAAGGAGTACACCTTGGGATTAGATGATATAATGCTTTACCCAATGCCATAAAATAAAAAACGGACACAACCAAATGCAAGACAGCAGTCAAGGATTACTTGGTGATGCACTGCTTCTATTCAGTAGATGAATATTTAGAGTTCCAAAATTATAGCATCAGCTAGAAATGTAGGTCTATGATAAAGTGTTATTACGATGTATTTATTTATATAAAAAATGTAATCATGCTGTGTAAAAGTGGCAAATATCCATTTTATTCAATATGTAGAGTAACAAAAATTCTAGCAGTGAAAAACATTATGTGTTAAATCATACAAAGTAAAATGTTAATCTACTTTTTATATTCAGTAGATGAATATTTAGAGTTCCAAAATTATAGCATCAGCTAGAAATGTAGGTCTATGATAAAGTGTTATTACGATGTATTTATTTATATAAAAAATGTAATCATGCTGTGTAAAAGTGGCAAATATCCATTTTATTCAATATGTAGAGTAACAAAAATTCTAGCACCAAAAAACATTATGTGGTAAATCATACAAAGTTAAATGTTAATCTACTTTTTATATTATAACACAAGAAAAGAAATATGTTAGGCCAGAAATGGTCCAATATCTATTGTACCCTGTACAGTTCTGGATTCACAGGACCAATAAATAAATAAATAAATAAAAATAAATAAATATGTTCTACATTTCTTCCTAAACTACTGGACCGATTTCAATCAAACTCGATACAGAAGTTCATTTCTATCAGGCAACAATCGCTGTGGGGTTAACACTACCTATGACACATAGTTCAGATCATAAGCAATAAGTCACAAAAACTTTCTCATCACAAGTGTCAAAAACTATTGTTTATAGTCATGTTTTGAATTAAATTACTGATAAACATCATTTGTATTTTATTACGATTTTTCTTTCTTGGGATACTGAACTTAAAATTTTGTACATTATGCATATTTTGTGTTACTGTTTCATAATTTCTAAGCTTTATTTCATGGATACTTTAAGATAAAATCTTTTTCAAGTTTTTATTTATGTTTCTAATATAAGACTGGAATAATGCATATATACCCTGGCAATGCTGGGTTTTGCTGCTAGTATACCATAAAGTACTCTCAGTTTACTAGCCACATCATATCAGACTATATCCGACAAGATGCGGCTAGTAAACCGAGAATATTTTATGGAAGAATACTGCCACATAAGACTCCTGAGGACACAAAACACAATACAAATAAAGTAAAAATGAAAACTTTCCAGCATTAGAAAGGTATTTTATATGTTTCGTCAACAGAACCATTAGTCATAAACCTGACACACAATATTTTATATTCATGTAAGACAATATAATATAAAGTAAAAATGAAATGTTTCCAGAACTAGAAAGGAATCTCATATATCTGTTTCCTCAATAGAATCATCAGTCACACACCTAACACACAATACTGTTTTATGCTAACCTCATATGCATGAATTGCATTTGACACAAAATTCATTTCCCTTTCTGTCTTTTGAAGGATCACACAAGTAATATATTCTTCATTTTCTCTGCAAATTCTGACTGAGTGGCAGTGGATTGATCTTCCTCTTTTCCTAAAACCTTGGCAATTGTCAAATGAAGAGCTTTCGAAATATGTGGGTTGGGCATTTTCTTTTCCATCGGGGGTTTGGTCAAACCCAACGCAAGATTTTTTTAGGAATGTGGCCCATGCACGTGCTTGGTTGGTTGGTATTACATTTGAATATCATGAAGCTGTACTCAGCTGCGATGTCTAACATTCTGAAGAAGTATGTCAGTTACCACCTCTGGGTTTTCCATTTCGTACTCTTGTCTTTGCAGAGTTTGACCAACACGTCCACTCCACCTTTGGTCAAATTTTAGAATTCGATAATCTCTGGCTTGCTTCACTCATCTCATATGGTTCCACTGTGGTGCATTGTTGACATTAGGATAACTTTTTTATTCCTTTCAGGGGTGAAAGAAACCAACATTTTGTTGTCTTGATAGACGAACTTTACGGTTCCAGTTGGGGGCAGTGACAATATGGATGTGGTATCTCATGATTATTTTCATGTAGTGTGCCAATTGTCGTGGGAATAGCCATGTGGTCTAAGGTGCCTTGTCATGGACTGTGTGGCTGCTTCCACCAGAGAGTCGAGTCCTTTCTCGGCGTGGGTGTTTGTGTTGTCTTTAGAGTAACTTAGTTTAAATAGTGTGTAAGCCTAGGGACCGATGACCATAGCAGTTTGCTTCCATAAGATTTCATGCACATTTGAAAATAAAATTGAATAGCTGATACAGAACTTTTATATTTACTCGAGGTCATTATGGGAGGGTGGGGAAAATACACACACCTAAGGAAAAATCGATGTACACGGTTCATTATGGCACTAAAATGTATGAATACAAATACATAAAATACAATGTAGATTTCTCCATGTATCCCAAAAAATGGAAGATAGTTATAAACAGTACCTTAATTTTAAACATGAAATTAAAAAATGGTGCAAATGCATGACATTACCCACCCTTTAGAGTAATGACACGCATGGTACTGGGTAAAAATACGCAAACCAAACAAACTGTACAACTGGATAGTAAATGTATTTTAATTTGTTTATTAGTTACAAATAATAGACACCATATTTAAGAATGAAATAATGTCATTCTGTACACACATCTGATATTTTTTTTTAATTTTTAAATTATGCATTAACCTCTTCTTCATTAAATGCCTGTATTCTATTAATGCTAGTTGCTCCAAGTTTTCTCAGGCTAATAATAAGGTTTCTTTTTTTTTTTTTTTTAAATAGAGATAGCCAATCCTTACACATAACCTAGATGACTTATCAAAATTGTTCGCAATCTTGTTAGGCTCTACATACTCAAATGCAATCTTTCATAGATGGATGCATGTAATGCCACGGAACAGCTTGACTATTATAAACATAATCTCTAATCTCGTTCCTTTTCAGTCAAAAATGTTGATTTTCTTCCAAGTTTTGAACCCTTGGTATTTTTTGCTGTCATTCTTGTAAGCAGAGTACATTCATGAATCCCAAAAGCTGTTGATACTTCTCTTTTTTTCCTTCCTGAATTTGTGCTATTTAGACCATTATGAAGATCCTCTTGGGTCGATTTTGCTTTCTGAGTTTTTCTTTTATAATTTATAGTCCTCTGAAATTAAATAAATAAATAAAAATAAAATAAACTTGTTAGGACTCAAAAGATAACCTGCTGCTTTTATTATCAGAAATACTATGCACTTGAACAGCTGCGTGCTGTTACCACACAGTGGTTTTGATGACTAACCTAAGCATTAATTGGCCCCTAGTTTAAATACCTGGACAAATCTATAATTAAATGAAAGGTTACATCTAGGGCTAGCAGTTGATATGCAAAACATTACATTAAAGCAACTTATAGTAGCACTTAACATGCAAAATACAACTGACAAACATTACATCAGACACGTTGATAATAAACAACACTTGACTTCTCCAACAATGCCACTAGCATATGGCTGGCCTGTGTGGTGCTGTAGTTGTTACTCCTGCCAGCAGGGTACAGCACCGACTGGGCAAGGTCTGCACCATTCAAACTGCGAAATTCAGCCTGTGTGTGATTACCCACATGCGTGTAATTCCCCAACACTCCCCTACATGAAACATTGTGCATACTATTATTGTTCTAAAATAAATTTACAGGTCATTGATAGTTGGGGACCATCTTATACGATGGGCATCACTCAAAACTATATGTCTTTGATGAAAATTACATAATTCCTCATCTTATCTTAAGATTGTCTTATCAGCCGATATATATGGTAAATTCAATGCTCACTCTTCTGTTCTATAATATTTTATTTTGTAATTTCAATTATTTTATTTTGTGTTACTGTAGGCATTTTCAAGCATGTAAATATTTCCTTCCACTTCTGGCGCACTTGTCATTTTCCCAGCGTTCAAGTGACTGTCGCATTCAGAACATGGTCAATAATGCTATGTAATGTCTCTTAATTTTATGAAGAGTTTATTAATTTAGGGTACAATTGGCAACAGAGCCAGTAAGATGGAGCAAATTAACCTAAATACAATATCAGTTTTATGTACATTAATGTAATAAGCATTGTACTTACTGTACTGTTTTAACATTGGTAGATAGCAGTGGCATAGCCACAGGAAGGAGGGAGCCTACTAGGGATGAAGACCCCCCCCCCCCCACTCCCCAGGACCTCACAAAGATTTTTTAAATGTTATTATTTTTTATTTATTTATTTTTTAAACAGGCTGGCACCGGACATTTGAAATAGTACACAAGTAATAAATCACAATGTAACTATAATTTTCCAAGCACAAGCTAACATGACAATGAGTCACCAATGTGATGCTGCCACTGAGAACAAGTGCTGCTGTTACTGTGAGCGGTTTTAATGCCACCGCGACCAGTTTTGATGCTGCTGCTATTGCTACTGCTATGCTGAAGTTACGAGCTGATTCTTCATATGCAGTGACCTGCTGCTTAGTAGGT
This sequence comes from Locusta migratoria, assembly GCA_026315105.1. Lineage (NCBI taxonomy): Eukaryota > Metazoa > Arthropoda > Insecta > Orthoptera > Acrididae > Locusta > Locusta migratoria. Next base: position 137,076,639 of record CM048745.1, read on the forward strand.
CAGCAATGCCACCGGAATGGAATCTTATGAAGGCTGCCAAAAACTATAAACAGTAATAGTTTTACTTTAGTTCCAAGTTTTAAACTTAGAGCCTCATGTTAATTAAACAGTTATAACATAGGTGAGCTTCTTATATTTTTTTTAAATTTGCCTCCCGACCCAAATCCTGGTTGCTGCACAGGTGGATAGTGTAGCCAATTTATGAGGAAATGGGGATTCGCTTTGTCTGATCTTGCACCCATATATGTTGGCATTTAACAAAGAGAATATCTGTGAAGTTCTGCAGATGATAGGGAACTATTCAAAAGCAAGGCACAATGTTTCTCTGTTGTTAATCGTTTTTTACATAAGTCACCTCTCCTTTGAATGTGCTGATGCATCATAGGCTCTTTTATTTTTGTTATTACTTTCCATGGGGTGACGTGTGTGTACTATGTGTGTAAAACTTGCTTTATTGGAAACATTTTCCTGACACAAATGCATTTTAAGACCTACTAGCCTGCAAAATAAAATAAAATGTACAATTTTGAATGTTAGGTTAGAGAAACACTGTAGAATAGATACTACAGTATACAGCAACAATGTCTCAATCTCTGCTGTACATGAATGCATTCAATCTAGTTAAAAAATAAAAATTGATGGTTTTAACCCACAAAACCACTTCCGTGGCTATGCCCCAAGTAAGATAATGGTTTCTGCCTCAATCAAAACAAAAAGCTTAGTTGATTTGTGCACCTGAAAAATTTCCATGTAGTACGTAAAATCTTAGAACAAATACTGTGATAAACCTCATTGTCCAAAATGTCTGTTTTCATGATAACAGTTTTATGCAGAAGACACAAAAGTGTTTAAATAAATAAATAAATAAATAAATAAAAATAAAAAGTATAACAGTGGTTCCATGCAGCAATGCTTATGTTGAGCTATCAGCCATATAACTCAGGTGTATAGGGCAGGAGCATTGAATTTTTCTACATGGGGGTAAAATTCATCAAGGCAACTGAAGTTTTATATGAAACTATTTATGATAGATAAAAAATCAGAAAGCTTAAAATCATGATTATATAACTGACATAATTTCATAAAGTCAGTTTACCACAAGTCTCAAAAGCATATTGGCACAAAATTTCATTCTCCTTCCTTAAATGGATATAAATATGGCTACATTATTTTGAATATTACCTGTGCTATTAGAGTTTAAATGTGGGTGTAAATGACGTTTTCCAAATGACGTTATTAATAAAAGCATAACAACTCAGAAAAGGCAACAGGAAAGCAAATTAGAATACCATTAGCCTAACTGATTGCTGTACAAATGTTACACAAACTTCAGCAAAAATTTAATTTATAATGTCAAAGCTGAACTGTGGGTTGTGGCCACTTTGGGAGAAGTTACATCGAATTGCCATCATCAATTAACCTTTTAAAACAGCTATAAAATGGAGTTTGGTCAGTCAAGCAGTCAGCAGCATCGAGAAGCCATCGCGATTGCCTGTATGGGACCCGCCATCTGGAGGCCGCCTCAGGCCAGCTTGTACTTAGTAATACGGGAAATCCCCATTGGGGATGTTCCTTCACAAGTAGGAATACCTGCCATTGTTAATGTTTACAACATACAGACATTTTATATTTTAGTTTGAACAGTCAGATATACATTGCATTCTTAAGAGAGGATTAAAACTGCATTAATTGTGTCATGCTGATATGGAGGCATTGCAACAATTTCGATCAAAGTGATTTGGATGAATTTGCCGCCCTCCGTATGCAGGACGCCCGGGTGTGCTGCATGCCTGCATGCCCGCACCCAGTGGCCCTGCTTCTAACTTTTTTTCGTAGACAAAAAGTTTGAAAAGAGACAAAATCCACTGAAACTAGTGACAACTTCCAAATGAATGTGGAATTGGGATGGTGAATAATATAAATAAAACATTATTAAATAACAGTGGCTGATCCTAATCCATCTTTGCGATGAATTTTGAGAAAAAAATGTATATCTTCAAGTATACCTTTTATTACATGATATGTTTCACATCATTACAAAATGTCTTTTTCATTACCTATGGAGGAAGGACTAATCTAATCTAAATGTGGGTTAAAAAAAGACAGCCACCAGTTGCAGGATTGTAGATTTGTTTAGGTTAGTATCAGTTACAGGCAACTATTCCCCTTTTTCATGCACCTGTACTGGAAATAGTTACAGAATATTATACAAGTATAAAAAGTATAAATATTACAGAAAAGATTTAAGTACATCCACAGAATTAAAGGAACAAGAGATGCAGAGTGTGTAAAGAGTTCTTGAAAAGCGTGAAAATTTGAAATAATAATACACTATTCTGCTATATTCTGATAAAAGTAATGAAATGTATAAAGAAATAAGTTCATATAAAAGAAAGTAGGAGGCAAGGTACTGGCAGAAGTAAAGTTGTGAGGACGAACTGTGAAGCTTGCCAGGATACCTCAGACAGTAGAGCACTTCGCGGCGAAAGGCAAAGGTGCCAAGTTCGAATCCTGGTTATGGACACAATTTTAATCTACCATGAAGTTTCATATCAGTGCACACTCCATTGCAGAGTGAATTTGTATTGCTTGCACTAATTGTTCCCTTTATGTTCAATCAAAGTATGGTGTAATATCACTGAATATCAAGTGCAGAGATTATGCCAGAACTTACAAAACCTATGAATTGCAGTTTCTGTAATGGATAAAATAATTAATCTAAATGTTTTGTCTTGTTTGTTTCTTTTGTATTCAGAATGGTGCAAGAGTCCCAAGTTTCTATTTGGAACATTTTGATGTGTGTACTGTTACAACCTGGTATTTATACAGCAAATGAACTGGTAAAATAGATCACCTTTTACCTTATAATGTTTATGTGGCTGTGTGCAATACATGACACATTTTTGTATCCAATTACCAATAAAACTATCTACAGAGAGAATCAGTGTTGTTTCAATGTGACTGCGTCAACAGATAAAATATTGTGCCTTCGGAAAAGGCTTAGGCAGTTCAGTTACTTCTTGTGGACATTTCTTTTTAGCAGTTGGCATTTTCCATTAAAATATTAGAAAATTTTAGCAACACGAATAAAACATTATTCCAACAAATCATGTCAATATGATATGGCAATTACTACTGTAATTTTAATATTTTGCTTAAAATCTACTTACATAATTCTTATGTGGGTAAAAGCTTATGAATAAACCATAAGCTGTACCAATAAAAAAGCCTGCAACAATCTCAAGAGAACCCTTCATTATTAAGCCTTCAACTGCATCTGAAATAAAATATGCAATTACTCATTTTTACTTGTTTCATAAATATCTCGTGATAAAATAAAATGAAGAGTAAATAATAACAATCAATTTAGTTTCATTTTATCTTCTCATGTAGTGTACATTGAGAGAATTAACCACAGGTTTTATACGTCTGCTATGACAAGAAACAAAGTCAGTTAATAAAAGGATGAAGCTGAATGTTGTAGATGAGATTAGATGTATATTTCACTTCAATTTGTCCATAGTGATGAGGGCCTCTTTAATGTAGAATGTGTACACATTTCAGTGTAACAAACAATATCAAATTATCATCTGAACCCTATTTTAGTTACAATGCACAAATCATATCAACAACAAATGATAAAAAAGGATATTAGAAACTAATTAATGTTTGATGACAAATAAATGTTAGTAAGAACCCACTTATTTCAACACATAAAAGCTATAGGATGTGATAGTTCCTTTGATGAGTTTTTCCTAAGTAGTGATCCAACTTAGCAGTGTACGACTCAATCTTTCAACCAACTTTGTTGTACAGGAGTGAAAGCTGCCTGGATACAGGTTACCTTATTAATAAGGATGAGGCTACAGATATGAAAGTGGCAAGAATAATTGTAGGTACAATAGGGGAACAATGCAAGAGAGTGTCCATAATAAGGACATCAGAGGAAAACTGGGAATGGATACCAAAGATAAAGCAGTTAGAGCAAACAGACTGAGATAGTAGGCTAATGTTACACATATGGGAGAAGCAATATTACATCATATACTCATGGGTTCAGCAGCAGGTGCACAACCTGCAGACACTGCTGCCCTGGTAGCTGTGAAACCATGACAGAGATCCATTTTGGCTGCCAACAAAAGGCATGCACCCATACCATCACCCTGAAAGGGACTGTGAGGTGGGGCCCCTCCAGTGGATGTGAGGGAGAAGGCTAGATGAGATTGGAAAGGATGTTAGGCTGCTGGCCATGAGGAACTATGCAGAACACTTGTCTCCGAATAGTGAAAATATGTAAGCACTCAAAAACACATATTGACTCAACATATTTCTTCATTTACACTTTAAACATGAGGACTGCACCTCTTTTCCTTTTGATTGGGAGTTCAAGTGAGGAACAGGAATATAGAAAATACCTTGATGGGTGCATCAATTCTGAAAAGATGAGAAACAAATTGAGGACCATTATCAACCACAATTACGGACAGAAGCCCTCTGATATGAAGATTGTGTAACAAAGCCTGAGTCATAGCTACAGTTGACACTACTGAAAAATGAACAACATATGGAATTTTATGAAAGTTGTCAACAACAATCAACTGGTATAAGTTCAGGAAAGGACCTGCAAAGCCAACATGAATGCAATCCCAAGGACACTGCAAAGCAGGCCATAGAGAGAGCACTGTGCAAGGTGCAGCCTGCCGATGAGTATACTGCAGGCAAACCACATGCAGGTGCATAATGTCACAGTCAGTGCCAGGCCAAACCACATACTGATTGAGCAGAGACTTGGTGCATGAAACTCCACAATGTCATTAATGAAGAGGCTGCAAGACACCCCACCTTAACACAGCCAACCCATCCACAGCCAGACACAAATCATGTCAATTACTGTATACAAAGAGTATTCTGTGGCATTGGCGAATCTGTAATTCAGCGCAAAGTTTCTAGTGATTGGAAAAAAGTGACGTGACTCCCATTTATAAGAAAGGAAAGAGAATTGACCCACACAATTACAGGCCAATATTGTTGAAATCAGTTTCATGTAGAATTTTGGAGCATATTCTCAGTTCAAATATAGTAAATTTGTTTGAAATGGAAAAGCTTCTTTCTGTGAATCAGCATGGGTTTTGGAAACATCGTTCATGTGAAACTCAGCTTGCCTTTTTCTCACATGACATCTTGTGAGCCATGGATAAAGGGCAAAAAAGGCGGATTGTGTTTTTCTTGACTTCAAAAAGTTGTTCGATGCAGTGTCACACCGCAGACTGCTAACGAAGATACGAGCTTATGGAATATGTTCACAGGTTTGTGACTGGCTGGAAGACTTCCTAAGTAATAGAACGCAGTACGTTGTTCTCGACAGCGAGTGTTCATCAGAGACGAGTATATCGTCAGGCGTGCCCCAGGGGAGTGTGATAGAGCCGCTAAATAGTACTGAAAATATTTTGTCAACTACACAAAAAGTTTTATGCATAATAATTTTTGGTGGCAAGATGGCTGCCAACAATTTACATATTACATTCATTCAAAAATTTATCATTCTTGCAACTGTGGGTCTTCTGTTATACCAAATAATTATATATTAAAACAAAACATTACTTTTATGCTGTAAGATCATGTATTCTTAAGTTTAGCAACATATACATTACACACCATACATTAGTAATTACGGCCACAGGACAAGAGGAAATGTTGTCTGTAAAAAAACATATGCCGACAACCACAAACAACACATTCAGATAGTAAAAAGACCATCATAACAAGGGGCGTGCTCTTTTATAATTGAGCAGAGAATTTATTTATGAACAATACATTCATTGATAATTATTAATGCAACAGAGTATATGTATACTTAAGACACAGACTTAGACGTGGATACTTTTATCTAAGACAAATACACATTTATATATTAATTTCTGTGATTCATATTAAAGATTTTCTTTTGTGCCTCTCCAGGGGACTTCACACAGTACAATGACCTACCAATAATTTTGTCTTGGCTGTTTTTGCAATAGAAAGACTTTGTAGGGCTGTTGCCACATGCCGCACAACCAAGATATGTGCCACCATTCCATGATTTCAACAAGGAGGAAGAATGAAGAAAACATCTACCGTAAATAGAAGCACACTTCATGGTTCTTTGTGTATCAAGCAAAGACAAGCATTCCTGTTTATAAGCAGTGAGGGGAGTCAATACCTACTGTCTCTGTGCCAAATTGTTCTTCAAATCCTGCCTCAAAAGTATAGGCTATGGACAATTACTTGAGGCACTTAATACACAGTATGAAGAGAAAGTGCATGCAACAGTAACCCAGACACAATTGTTTCAAGATGGAAGTATTCACAATGATTACCTCATCAAACATTGTGCTGACTTCTATTTAACAGTGATAAACTTTTACTATTGTTTAATGGACCTGACATCTACAATTACTTGTATACTCCACAAGCCATCTCACAATGTGCGGCAGAGGGTACTTTGCATTCCATTGTCACTTCCTCCTATTCCAGTCACGCATGGTTCACAGGAAAAATGCTTTCGTGCGTGTCTAAATGTCTCTCATTTTATGGTAGCAGTCACTTTGTGAGGTACACATAGAAGGAAGCAATATATTGGTTGACACTTCATTAAACATACACTCTCGGAATTTTGACATCAGCCTGTACCACAATAGAGAAGGTCTCCCTTGCAGCATCTGCCATTGGCATTTCTAATCATCTGCATGATGCTTTTGCTCTTACTAAATGAGCCTGTAATGTAGCATGCTGCTCTCCATTGCATCTTCTCTCTGTCCTTTATTACCCCTACCTGGTATGTATCACACACTTATGAACAAACTCAAGCATTGTCCGAATGAGAGTTTTGTAACTTACTACATTTGTTGATGGTCTACACTTCATGATGATTCTTCCAATGAATCTCAGTCTGACCAAATGAGAGTTTTGTAACTTACTACATTTGTTGATGGACTACACCTCATGAGGATTCTTCCAATGAATCTCAGTCTGACATTTACCTTACCCATGACTGCTTTTATACAGTTGTTCTATTTCAAATTGCCTATTATTTCTGTTTCCAGATATTTTATGGAAGTACTGGTTCCAGTATTTGCCCTGCTATTGCATAGTTAAATAATAAAGGATCTTTCTTTCTATGTAAATGCAGCATGTAAAACTTGTTTATGTTAATGCTCAATTTCCATTTCCTGCAACATACATCAATGTGCTGCCGATCCTCTGCATTTAAGTTCCCGCTTACAGTGTTATGACTTCTCAATAAACTGCAGCATAATCTGCAAAAAGCTTGATTTTTATCTGTGTGGTCATTTATATATATTGTGAAAAGCAACAGTCCTAAAAACATTCCTCTGATATGCCTGAGATCATATTGTAGCCCATGCCATGTACGAAGGCAGCCCAGTTTTTAGCTGTCCTGCACATCCCTCACCATTACCAGACTGGTGGCCAATAATATTCATTCTCTAGGTGTGTGGCAGGCCACTAATTACACAATAATTTCTCCTGAAAACTCAACTGTTTGCACTCGGCCATAGCTCCTCCCCTTCATACTTCCTCTATCCCTCCGTCCCTATACCGGGAAGTGCCTGCCTACATGACACCAACTATAATGTCTGAAGATTTCACTCTGTTGAGGATGACATGTTAGCTGGGAATGTCTCAATCCAGTCACACAATTCATTTGATATTCCATACGCTCATACTTTGTTCATCAGCCGAAGGTGCAGAAAGGTACCAAACACCACATGGCATCTACGTCAGGATCCTATATCTACTGTCTTCTGGATCTCATGGATGAAAAGAGCTTTTGAAACCAAGTTTAATGCTTCAAAGGAGATGTTTGGTTTCCAGAAGTGCCATAATACTTGAACATAAAAATATGTTACAAAATTCTTCAACTAACCTATGTCAGAGATATAGGCCTACAGTTTTGTACATCTGATCAATGTCCCATTTTGTAAACAGGAATGGCCTGTGATTTTTCCAATCCTTAGGAATGCTTCACTGTTCTACAGACCGTGCAATGGATTGAGCATTAGGGAACCTATTTGTTTGGTCAAGTGTACATTTAGATACCAGTTATGTGTAACAGAGGCTCTGCATATGTACAACAATGATTTTATTTATAGGTTACTGCTACTAATTACAAAAATACTTTGTCATTCTATTAACTTTGCTGTCTAGAACATTCCGAAAAATTAAACCTGTTTGTGAAAGTTTTGTAATAGCAATCAACTGTAGTATTGTGAAATTGTCCTTATTACTGTATAAATTTGCTTACTAACATTTCCTAAAGTTGTTTGAATTATACCCAACAGTTTAACATAATCTGTTTATGGTAGAACTTTGCTGTTATATTTATATTAACAAATTTCAATTATGTAAACAAACAAACTCTGCTCTAATCATAATTTGCATATACATCAAATCTCTGTTTTTGTTAGTTATTTAAACATTTGTAAAAATTATTTTAATTTATGATGAATTATCAGTTATGCCTATTTTTTCTGAAAAATGTGCCCATATTTTTATGAAAGTTGAATCAATATCATTATTATGTAAATGATGTCCTAAACATTCTGGAAACCAGCGTTGTTTACATGCATGTTACGGTACATCAGGGTCAATAGTCATCAGTCAAGTCATGTAGACAGTCAGACTTTGTCTTGCTCGGAAAATGTAAAACTCATATGTCTTTGTGAACAGTCACCAATAAAAATTAATATGTCAAACAGCACTTTGTAGTTCTTTTGACATCCAAAAGTTATGGAGCCATTTATAAATAATGATTACAAGGTGATTGCAGCGAACTGCTAGTGTGGCAAAAGAATATCAGGTGATGTGATTTATTATTTTCTGTCTTATGACATTACTAAATCACATTACATATGGGGCATCAGTAGCTGGGAAACTCTTGTTGATTTGTGGAAACAACAACATAGTTGCATATTTCAGAGAAGCTTTGGAGCAGACATCATTGAAATGTATCAGAACTTATGAAGTTGATAAATCTTTCATGGTAGACTACCTATTGATGAACAAAAATGGAAAGGAATGGATACCAAGATAAAGGAAAATAAGTGGACTACTTTGGTATTGGAAGGCCTGGAGCCAAAGTTTGTAAGTGTTGTCACATTTTTATTTTCAGAGAACTTTTTGCAAATGTCTGTCTAGGACCTTCCTTTTTTTCCCCTAAGGTTATTCCTTCCATTCCTGGGATTGGAATGACTCCTTTTCCACTTCCTTAAAACCCATATCCTTCCTTTTCTCCTCTCCTTTCTTCCTCTTTTCCTGAAGAAGCGACCAACGGTTGCGAAAGCTTGTATGTGTGTTTGTGTGTGATTTTATTTGTGTCTGTTGAGAGTCTGTCCTTTGGGTCCTTTATATATGATTACATTCTTTTTAACTATAGATAAGGGTGATCAAAATCTATTTGATGGCAGTGGGCTGGGGAAAGAGAAACTTAATAAATTGGACATACAAGCAGAACTTACAACAATGCAGGATGAACCATCTGATAAAAATACCTTAGAATTTTTTTAAAACAATCCTACATCTTGCTGTATAAACTTCTTACAGCTTTCACAGTAAACATACCGTTTATTGCATTCCTCTATCGATCTTTGTTTTCGAGATATTTAATTTTGAAATCAGGGAGTCCTTTTCTGGACACTCTGTAAGTGAACAACAGTAAATGGTGAAACAGGAATTTAATAATCAAATGCTTTATTTTAACAACAATGTAGTTGAAGTGAAACAGGAGTAAGGACAGCAAATACAGGAACAATTAAAAGAAGTTCAGGTAAAAATGTTAATAACCTGTGAAATTACTGACAGTAAAATGCAGGACTTGAAAGATGGTGTACAGAGTAATATTAATTTAAGACATGAAATATTTGATTAATGATAGAAATTATTCACAGAGATGATAAATTATTTTTCAAAAGCGATAGGTTGTACTTACCATTGTGCTATACCGCTGATAGTGACACAAATGAAGAAAAAACGAAAACGGACAAAAAGTCCCGTAACCCGGAAGGTGTACACGATCAAGGGCAGAGCCACTTGCGATAGCACCCACGTGATTTACCAACTGACATGCCTGCACTGTGAAGCGTTCTATGTGGGAATGACCAGCAACAAACTGTCCATTCGCATGAACGGTCACAGGCAGACAGTGTTTGTTGGTAATGAGGATCACCCTGTGGCTAAACATGCCTTGGTGCACGGCCAGCACATCTTGGCACAGTGTTACACCGTCCGGGTTATCTGGATACTTCCCACCAACACCAATCTTTCAGAACTCCGGAGATGGGAACTTGCCCTTCAACACATTCTCTCTTCCCGTTGCCCACCTGGTCTCAACCTCCGCTAAATTCTAATTCCCGCCCGCCATCTTTAACATCTTTGCCTCGGTTCTGTGGACAGAGCCTCTGCCTGAAATGGCATCTCTGTCTAACTTCTTTGGTTTCTACAAATTTCTGCCTAGGTGTGTTTGGATGTGGATATGTGTGAGTGTGTGTGTATTTGTTTACCTTCCTTTTTGTCCCCTAAGGTAAGTCCTTCCACTCCTGGGATTGGAATGGCTCCTTTTCCACTTCCTTAAAACCCGTATCCTTCCCTTTCTCCTCTCCTTCCTCCCTCTTTTTCCCGAAGAAGCCACCACTGGTGGCGAAAGCTCGAATGGTTGTGTGTTTTTGTGTGTGTTTCGTGTTTCTATCGACGAGCCTGTACTTTAGGTAAGTCAAAAATCTTCATCTGCTTTTTTGTTTTCAATCAGTACTGATGTGTCGTCAGCAAATAGAACTGAATGATAATTTATATTTATGGGTAAGTCATTAATATAGAAAAGAAAAAGGATTGGGCCTAGAATTGAGCCTTGTGGTACCCCCTGTGGGATAGTTCTCCACTTAGAGGAGTATTTTCCTTTTCTCGATGTTATGACAACCCTTTGTTTCCTCTCTCTTAGATATGACGTACACCACTGTAGGGCAGTACCATAATTCCATATTTTTCCATTTTATATAATAATAGGGAGTGGTTCACACTGTCAAACGATTTGGACAGATCACAGAATATTCCTGCTGCTTTTTGTGATTTGTCTAAGGTGGAAGTAACTTTGTTGACAAATTCATTGATAGCATAGATTGTACTTTTCCCTTTTTGAAAGCCAAATTGCTGTTTTGATATTTTATTAAATTTGTGACAGAAATTTTGAATTTGAACTGCAACAATCATTTCAAATATTTTGGAAAGCATGGGAAGGAGTGAAATTGGACGGTAATTTCCCATATCTTCTTTAGAGCCTTTTTTTAAACAATGGTTTCACTTCCGCGTATTTTAGGGAGTCTGGAAAGTAGCCTTCTTTAAGTGACTGATTGATTGTTTTACACAGAGGATATGCTATTATATTTGAAGCTGCTTTAATGACCTTTGAAGGTATTTCATCCAATCCCATTGAACTTTATTTTTTTAGTTTTAATATAATTTTTTCTACATCTTCTACTGTTACTGTGTCAAATTTAATTAGACACTCATTTTTGCTCAGACTAGAGCCAAATCGATGTACATTATCTTGATATGAGGGAACATTAACATCAGATTTTGCTACTGTTATGAAAAATTCATTAAACATTTCTGATATCTGAGCAGGATTTATAATTATTTTGTCTTGTATTTTTAGTTTAGAAATTTCTTGGTTGCTCGGTTTGATTCCAAGTTCAGATTTGACAACTGTCCACACTGCCTTAGAATTATTTTTGTGCTTTCTGATGAATTTAGTATTTGCCATTTCCTTTGCTGCTTTTACCACCTTCCTAAACAATTTTTTATAAGATTTGACATATTCAATAAATTCGGGACTCTTATTGGATTTCAGCTCGGCATGTAGTTCCCTCTTTCTTTTACTCATTATTTTTATGCCAGTAGTTATCCACTTTAACTTACTTCTTGTCTTTCTTTGGCAGACCGCGGGGGGAAATGTTTCATTGATAACATGCAAAAAACTATTCAAGAACCTATCAAAATATTCTGAACATGAACCTTCATGCTGCAATGACCAATCTATATCATTTAATCTACAACAGAATAAGTTTATGTTGTCTGGATTAAATTGTCTTTTCAGGAAACATTTCCTCCGATTTTCTTTGTTTGTTTTTAATAATTCCATAAGCAGAGCATAGTGATCTGAGATGCCTAGGTTTAAAGTGAATTTGGCATTCTCATTTAATGTATAATTTGTTAATATGTTGTCTATGCAAGTTGCTGATTTATCACTTACCCTGGTGAATTCAGTGAAATTTAATCTAAAGCCATATTGTTGAATTAAGTCATTAAACTTCGTTGAAATGCTTGTTACACTTGCTGTATCTATATTGAAATCAGCAGCAATTATAATTTTTTTCCTCATTTCTTTGGTGAGTTTTTGTAGGAGACATTTGAATTCGTCAAAAAATAATTTGGTTACTTCATTACCTGGAATCCTATGTATAGAGATAATAAACAATATTTTGTTGTTCAAGCTCTACACAACAACTTTCAAATATAAGTTCTTCGCTAAGAAAATGAAAATCATCTCTTTCCTTATATTCTTAATCAGAATACAGGAGCCTCCATGAATTTTGTTTTTTCTAGAAAAACTACTAGCTACATTGAAGTTTTCTAGTTTATTTAGAACTGTGATAGAGTCTTCTGTGATCCAATGTTTGTTTAAGCAAACAACTTTGATGTTTCTACCTTCAGAAAGAATAATTTGCAGCTCATCCATTTTTGCAATTTTATTCTGTAGATAGGTGGCATGCAGACCATGAATGTTCCAGTGCATTAAGAATTACGAATTATACCTATTTACTGTTTTCAACACATCTTCTTTTGTTGTATCTTTTTCTACTACATGTTTTAGTTTACCCCCCTCACTGACAGCCAGTTTCCCCTGTTTCGTATAATTTTGCACAGGTCAAGAAACATCTTGCTGAAAGTTGCGGAGCCCAGCCTATTTAGATGTAAGCCATCCTGCCCTATACAATCATCTCTAATAAACTTGTTTGAGTCTACAAATATTGCACCTAGTCTGTTACACTGATCACGGATGTTGCAGTATATTTTGTCTTATATATTTGTCACTCACCGATCTTCTGTACAGTATGCTGCTTATTATAATTCTTGAATACAGGTAGATATTTTTCGCCGATCGAATAACATTCCGCGTTTCGTTGACCAAGTCCTCTTCGCTGCAACTTTGGAGTGAGTTTGTGCCGACGTGTATGAAATATGAAAACACCTTTGTAGTTTTCACTGTTGGTTACGTTTTTTGAGTTGTGATTAGCCTGTTAAATGTTCTTTAAGTGATTATTTAGCTGATTCGTTCTTATTCCTGGACACACATCGATTTCAAAGTCTGGAACCACGACGTTTTTTATCATGGAATCACCAATTATTAAGAAGTCAGTTTAAACACAGGAACTCTAAAATTCAACCATGCTTGGAAATATGAAAGAGACAGTTACTTGTAAGCCAAAACACCCACTTGTTAAGACTGACACAAATTGCAGCTAACACCACTGTTGAAAACTAAATTCACCTGCCTCTGTGAGGTGTGAAGCTTTACTGCTGAGGCAATGTCCGGCTATCACCGTTCAAGTTAATGAGATGTTTCATGTTGTCTTAGTGACATAGGTGTGGCGGGTGAATTTTATAGACCTAGAAAAGGCTTACGACCCTGTTCTTAGGAGGAAACAGCTGACGGTTCTACAAGATTATGGAATAGAAGGCAAACTTCTGCAAGCAATTAATGGTCTTTACGTAGACTCTCAGGCAGCAGTTAGAGTAGATGGCAAATGAAGTTCATGGTTTAGGGTAGTTTCAGGGGTAAGACAAGGCTGTAACCTGTCACCACTGTTATATTATTCATGGATCATATGTTGAAAATGTTAGACTGGCAGGATAGGATTAAATTAGGTGAAACCAAAATAAGCAGTCTTGCATATGCAGATGACTTAGTTGTGATGGCATATTCCAATGAAAGGTTGCAATATAATATTTCAGAGCTATGTCAGAGGTGAAAGAGCTATGACATAAAGATCAGCATCTCCAAAAGGAGAGAGATTTAAACAGATTCAGTGCCAAATAGAAGGAACAAAGTTAGAACAGGTAGACAGTTTCAAGTACCTAGGGTGTATTTTCACACAGGATGGCTACATAGTGAAAGAACTTGAATCAAGGTTTAGCAAAGCTAATACAGTGAGGGTTTAGCTAAGATCTACTCTCTTCTGCAAGAATGAAGTCAGTACCAAGACTAAGTTAGCGGTGCACCACTCTATCTTTCGACCAACTTTGTTGTATGGGAGTGAAAATTGGGTTGATAGAGGTGACCTTATTCCTAAGGTTGAGGTTACAGATATGAAAGTAGTAAGAATGACTGCAGGTACTAATATATGGGAACAATGGCAGGAGGGTGTCCATAATGAGGATATCAAAGAAAAACTTGGAATGAATACCATAGATAACATGACAGTATACCTGAATATGATAATATTATTAAACCAGGATATGACAGTATTCTTATACCTGAATGTGATAATATTCTTAATCTTGAAATGAATTGTTCTGTTGTCAAAGAGGAGGATTCAGAGAATCTAGATAAGGATAACAGGATAAAATCATTCTCCGTGAATAATAATAAGTCATATAATTGTGTAAATGTTGTGAATGAAAAGTTTCTGTAGACACTGATATGATGATTTGTAGTCCGTGTCACATGTGAAGGTGGCCAAGTGTTCAGCCAATCTCTGCATCCCCCTTTATTAGCGCACTGCCAATTGATAATATTCATTACCTAGGTGCATAGCTGGCCATGAATTACGCAATGTGTCTCTCGCATGTAAGTTAGCAGATAGGGCTTGTGATCATAGTTTTGCTACTTTTGTGAATGTTCATAATTGAAAAAGGGGCTAATTAAAAGACATCAGTCTAAAGTAGTTTTCAAATCAATTGCGTGTTTTCAAATATGTGAATAAAAAAACGGAATATTTTCAAATTTCGTACGGTACTTAGATTAAGGAAGGGGACATCCGGGGTTTTGACATTACGCATAAAATAGTTCCTACCTATTTAACATCATTTTTTTATATTGAAAATAGTAGAAAATAAGTCCAATGTCAATTTAAATTAGCTTAAGAAAAATGTATCAAATTAGTATAAGTAAATTATAAAGTGTGAGTTATTTTCCTGTTATGTAAAAGTACTGTACGAAAACCGGTGGGAAAGGCCGGCGGAAGGATACAAGTAAAGAAAACAGTTACCTACGAAGCGAGGCGGGAAGACGAGAGGATGGAACGGTGTTGAGAAAGGCGTTAGAGACTATAGAAAATAACCTTGTGTAATGATTGATTATAGCTAAATAGACACTTAGGAAAGTATTAAACGTAATCGAAACCAAAAGTCCAAGTGTTATTTATTACTGTGCTAGTAGCCTGTTGATTACAGTGTTCCCGGTTACCGTGTGTTTCCGGAAAAGTGAGACCGAGAACGAGAAAGTAATAGAGGTAAGAACCTGCTTAGTTACAATTGGTGCCCCGGGTGAGGATCATTTTGTGCAATTCCGATATTCACACTTTGATTGAGCTCACGAGACTTTAGAACAATTGCAAGAAATCGTATCACAGTGCATTTGTGAGACTTAACGAAGTACAGGCACGTGGCAAGAGCAGGTGCAACGTTAAAACAGTGAACGCACAGAGTACGAGTGACTTTTGAAATTTTGTAAACTTTTGTTTTAAGCATTAGTTGAACTTTGAAAAAGGCGTCATAGTGGGAATAAGTGTTAACGAGGACCAATGGTGAAGGGAGACAACGGACGACCGTCGTGAATCAGCATCCAATCAGCGGGTTGCGGAGCAAAACTACGAAGAGGCGGCCTAACAGATTGTTTTTGAAGAACTGGATCAACAGCTGGTCGGCACCACGCAAGAGGGAACAGCAGTATGTCAGCAACAACGCACGAAAACAACTAAGAACAGGTATATAAACACTGTCATATCACTTAAGTATTTGTCGTATGTTCAAAGTGTACAACATGGAAGGAAATAAGTTTGAACACGAAGTGTTGTTTGACAAAAGCGAGGGGGAGCGTGTTGATAATGTTAATACGTGTAAATTAAATATTGTTAATGTTAATGGGGAGAGGGAAGACAGCGGTTTCAAATCTAGTGGAGAAGCATCATCTATCGGTGTAATGAGAGTAAACCTAGTTAGTGACGAAGTGTCTCCGATTTCGCCGGCAGTATTTGAACCGGGCAGGAATGGGAGAAATACTGATTTGTTATGTAGCACCAGAATTAAATTTAACGATTCTGAAATTAATGTTGAAAATGCGCGGGGTTATGGACCAGAGCATGCAGGTTGTAATAGGGCAAATTCTGTACGTGAGGGTCCACCTAATGAGACAAATAAAAGTAGTGCTATAGGAGGGGATGATGCTATAATGGCATTTTTGAGGAAAATGAACGATAATATGAACAATAACATGAATAATATCAGAGGCACAGTAGAACAAACAAACTGAAGAGTGGAAACAATGTTCAAAGAGATTGGTGTCATTAATGACAATTTGATAAAACTAGATCAAAAAATAAAGACTGTGGAGGAATCTTGTAATAAGAAAATTCGCACTGTAGATTTAGAAGCGAAAGATATGTTAAGGAAATTCCATGGGACTTGTGTCTCAGGACAAAACCATGTGATTGCATTTTGTGAGGATAAAATGAAAGATGTTTCTCAAAAATGTGAGGATAATAAATTACAGATAGCTAAGTTTTGTTCAGATAACTATGAGGAGCTGGAGGGTAAAATCAACCAGATCAGCAGTAGTTTTGAATCGAACGTTGAAACAGAGGTAAACAATGTGTTGCTGCTGTGGGGGAGGAAATGAAGAAAGTGCAAAATTCTGTTGATAACAAGTTGAGTGAAATAAAACAAGAGGTGAAAGAGACTGTGAAAATTGAAGTGAGTAAAGTAGGTTTAGGGACAAGTCAGTTGGGCCCAACACTTAATAAAGTGTTCAATGTTTTTGAGCCTAATGGACCAATACACCCTGTAGAATTCCTGGGGGAATTCAAGAGTTTACCCAATTACATGAGTGATGTGGAGAAGATTGAGTATATGAAGGGTTACATGAGGGGAGACGCGTATAGTTGGGCAGCTGATGTGGCAGAGACATGTACGTCGTGGGAAGATTTCAAGAAGCAATATATAGAGAAGTTCTGGTCACAGAGGGAGAGGAACTTGTTATTGCAAGCTTTTACCAGTGGTAGCACATATGATTCATATCAGGGCACCATGAGGCAGTTTTGTCAAGAATGGGTGAGGAAAGCGAAATATCTGAGTGCGGAAATGAAGGCTCCACCAGTACTGATAGGTAACTTGGTAAATAAGTTGCCTGAAAGAATTAGGGGTATGTTGTTACCAGCTCCCAAGAATGATGTAGATGACTTCCTAAATTATTTGGAAGAAGTAGAAAGGATAGACTCAAAGGGGAGAAATTACTCAGGGAATGGGGAACAAAACCAGAATCATTTCCAAACAAATGGAACATACTATGAGAATAATAATAGGAATCGTGGAACAAGTGGGTACCAGAACAACAGTCAAGGAAACCGTGGAAGTGGTTTTGAGGCTAATCAGAGGAATAATTGGGGGCCAAGACACAATAATGGGGGTAATTTTGGTAATCATCAAAGAAACCATCAGGAACAACGGAACAATAATGGGCATTTTTGGAATCGGGGGATTCAGTACAGGAATCAAAGTAATAATTGGGGAGTAAATGGACACGATGGGGGTAGTAATGAATGGGGAAGTGGCAGAGGTCAACAATATGGTGAAAATGGAAATGTTGGTCAAAACCGTTTAAACTAAGAAAGGCGAAGGTTGGGGTTCGAACCTGGGCAGGGCACAGAAAAGAACCATGGGTAAACAACAGGGCACACAGTCACGGGACAACCATGAATTATAATACTAGACATTGTAATGTAGTAAATAGACATAAACCAAATGAACGGAATAAAGTTAAATTAGTAGAAATAACTGGTCCTCTGGAAGATAAGGTAGTCGGTAGAAATAATGAAAGGATGGCCATAGAAAACAAAAAAGGGGTACCTAGATCAGAAGAGAGAAACAAGGTGGAGGAAAATGAGTCTGTAATGGATAGTGATGTAATAGGTAAGTTGCAGTTAGATATAAAAGTAAGTGGTGCTGTACTGCCAGAAGATACTAGTGGGGAGATGATTGTAGAAGTGGGAGTGGAAGACGAAAAAGAAATTAATGGTGTTGTGGACATGGGGGACGGGGAGAATTTTGTAAGTAAATATTTCGATACCAATGAAAATAGAGAACTTTTGGGAGTTGTTAAAAAGGTGAGATGTTTATCTTTGTGGGTTAAAGAAGAATTAAGGGATCAAGTAATTGGCAAAATGTTTAGTGGAGAGGGTGAGAGCAGTGATTCCAAATCCAAAGAGGGGTTAATAGGGGAGAATGAGAAGGAAGACGAAAATCAGGAAATGATCGAATGTACTTTTGATGACAATGATGAGTTGATTAGAATAAAAAAGGTGGTTGGAGCAGTAGCGGGGCAGGACATTATGCAATGGGGGAAAACAGAGAAACAAAAAGAAGAAATTAATGTATGCCACATTACCAGAGTGGGAGAAAAATTTGAGGATCTATTAGAGGACTTGTCTAGAAAAAGGGTTAGTGAGGATTTATTGTTTGAAGAGGGAGAAGTAACAGAACAAGAGATGGTCTGGCATCCTGTAGTCACTGTCAAAGTGGGAGATCTGTCTGTAAAATGTTTATTGGATAGTGGGAGTGAAATAAATGGGGTATCCCAAAAGTTTTATGAATATGTCCAGGAAAAGGGAGGAGTGGTTGTGTTACCTGTGTCTGGAATGAGAATTGTAGGGGCTACAGGGAAAGCTTCAAAAGTTATTAAACAAGAAATATTAATAAATATTGAGTTGGCTGGTCAAATGTTAGAATGTAAATTTTATGTGATACCAGACCTTAGTATTGAAATGATCCTGGGAACTGAATTCTTGTGAAAGTATCAAGTTAGTATGAATTTTGCTTGTGGGGAATTTAATTTTAAGCAGAATGGTGAAGTGTTCAATGTGTCATTTGTGGAAAAAATGGGTGATCAGCAGCAGCTAGATATAGATTTACCTTTGCGGTGTATTTTTGGTGAAAACCGTGTTTTTGTAACTGAGGAAGAAGAAACCATAACTGATATAAGAAGTAAGGTGGAAGGAGTAGAGGACCTAAACGGGTGTCAGAGGAAGGACTTGGAAGAGGTGTTGATGAGAAATAGGAGAGTATTTTCAGAAAGGCCTGGGTTAGTTCACGGTTTTGAATGTAAACTAAAAATTAAAGAACATGCACCATTCTTCAGAACGCCATATGATATACCTGTATCCAGAAAAGAAGCTGTCAGCAGGGAAATAAAAAGAATGTTAGATTGGGGTATAATAGAAAGGTCAAACAGTCGTTACAACAATCCAATTGTAACAGTGAAGAAAAAGAATGGAAGTGTGAGAGTAGTGTTGGATGCCTGGTGGTTAAATGAAATTGTGATTGGAGGGGGTGATAGACCTGCAAAAATTGATGAATTATTACAGAAATTTCATGGAGCAAAATATCTGTCTTCTTTTGATGTAACCTGTGGATACTGGAACATAAAGTTAGCAGAAGAATCTAGACAATACACTGCTTTTCTGCATGAAGGCAGATCATACCATTACTGTGTGGTACCTTTCGGCTTAAATTTATCAGTGTGTGTATTTATAAGAGCGTTAGATAAAGTTTTGGGGGATGAATTGTTGAAGAAAGTGACAGTGTATGTGGATGACATTTTGGTAGCAAATTCAAATTGGTTCGGACATTGCCAACATATCAATGAAATGTTAAATTCTGTTTATCGAGGGGGTATGAAGTTGAATCTGAAGAAGTCAGAGTTCGTAAAAAAGGAGGTTATATTTTTGGGACATAAGATTAACAATCAGGGTATCCACCCTAATCCTGAGAAACTAAAGGCCATTGCTGATTTTGCGACACCAAGAAATAAAAGAGACTTGAAATCAATGTTCGGTTTATTTGGATACTATAGAAAGTTTGTAGGGGATCAATCTTTTAATCAACCTTGTTTAAGTAACTTGCTAAAAAAGAATGCCATTTGGAAATGGACTGAAGAGTGTGAGGTAGCTTTTCAGAAACTAAAGAAGGAATTGACAGAAAGCAAAATACTACATCATCCTGATTTTTCCTTGCCGTTTGGTATGAGTACGGATGTAAGCATGTGCGGTCTGGGAGTAGAAATTTTTCAGTTGGTTAAGACGGAGGGTGAATTGGAACATAGGACCATTGCCTTTGCTAGCAGAACCCTGCACTCCCATGAGAAGAATTATTATGTAACAGAATTAGAGGCTTTGGCAGTAGTTTTTGGGTTTCAAAAGTTTGAAAACTACCTCCTGGGACATGAGACAGTGGTATATACTGACCATAAGGCTTTGAGTTTTCTGAAACAGAGTAGGCTGAAGCACCCAAGATTAACTAGATGGGCTCTCTACCTGCAACAATTTAAAATAGAGATCAGATACATTAAGGGAAAAGACAATATAATAGCCGATGCCTTATCTAGAATGCCTATAGGACTGAAAGAAGATGAAGTTGGGGAAATAGCAGATGAGGGTATACGTTTGTTTTATATTCAGGGGGTCAAAGAAGAAAAAATTATTAGGAGAATTTGCAAGGATTTGAGGAGGGAGCAGAATGGGGATCCAAGTTTGAAACTGGTTAAGGAATATTACAATTCAGGGGAAGCATCAAAAGTAAAGCAATATTATAAAATCCACAAGGGTGTTTTGTTCAGGAGGAAAACATTGGACAAGGAAGAGTGGAAACTATGTTTCCCTGAACAACATGTAGACAATCTAATTGATTTGATTCATGAAAGCTATGGGCACTATGGAACAAGGAAGGTAATAGCTAAGTTGCAGGAAACTGTCAGTTTCAATAACATGTGGAGGAAGGTGAAGAAAAGGATAGAATGTTGTGACAAGTGTCAAAGAGTAAAATCTACAACTGTGCCATCCCATGGTTTAATGCATCCTGTTCTACTACCAACTAAACCAAAAGAATTAGTGGCAGTCGATTTACTAGGCCCGCTTCCAACATCTTCGGGGGGTTGCAAGCACATATTTGTAGTATTGGATACTTTTTCGAAATATGTCAAACTGTATCCTATTAAGAGAGCTAATACTAAGACCATTGTAGAGAAATTAGATACCGACTATTTCACAAATATAGGGGTTCCAGAAGCTTTGTTGTCTGATAATGGACCGCAATTCATTTCAGAACGATTCATGCAGTGCATGGGGTTGAAGAAAATCAAACACATAAGGATTTCAACCTACTTCCCCCAAGGTAATATGAGCGAACGGATCATGAAAGAAATTAACAGACTTTGTAGAACCTATTGCAATAAAAAAACACACGGCATGGGCAAACCATATACAACAATTTGAAAGCATCATCAATAACTTATGGAATGAATCAACCGGTTTTGCACCTTGCGAGCTTATGTTTGGGATTAAACCGACCAATATTATCAGTGAAGAAGTTGAATTTCCGACGTCGAGTGTACTTACTCAGGATGAGAAATTGGAATTAGCTAAAGAGATGATGAGTAAAAAGGCAGGGGCAAGGAAACAGAGACATGACAGTAAGGTAAAACCTACCAAGTTTAAATTGGGCCAAATGGTGTTGGTGAAGAAGAAAGAGAAATCCAGTAAATTAAATGATGAGATAAAGAAGTTCTTACACATCTACCATGGACCTTTCAAGGTGGTAAGGATCGCACATGAAAATGCTTACGAGTTGGCCTATACAAAGTCAAATAGAGTTTACGGACTGAAGAATATTACTGATCTGAAACCTTATAGGTTTCCAGTCCGATGTTTACTGAAGGAGGATCCATTGAAAGAGGTTTTTCTGAGGTTGGGACAACTAAA
The DNA here is from genome assembly GCA_026315105.1 of Locusta migratoria. Lineage (NCBI taxonomy): Eukaryota > Metazoa > Arthropoda > Insecta > Orthoptera > Acrididae > Locusta > Locusta migratoria. Next base: position 137,098,718 of record CM048745.1, read on the forward strand.
TTATGATGATAGAATGAGGAAAGTTTATTTGAAGGAATGATTAAAATATTTGAAGTTTGGTGTATGAATATGATATGCAAGGGCAGTGGTCTAGTTACTAAGCAAAGAAAAAGTCTCTCTATAAATTGAGAAGTGAATATTGAACTGGTATTGTGCTGTGTTGTCAATAAAATATATGTTGAGGATGAAGTTGTTGCCAGAAAGTGTATTTTTGGAAAACAATGATAATTAGAGCAGAGAGGTATGATTGAAGTTTAAGAATCATTGGAGCATCATTGACTTCTGGAGAGATGTGAGTTGGGGGTTAGGTAACTTTGTGCATTGGAAGAATTTTGTGAGGTACCCTTTGTGGGTGGGGATTTTGTAACGAATAAGAGGATACACACTGGGACGTAAAGACACAACTAACTAGGTATGGGGGTAACATCTGGCAAGTATGGATATCTGTTTGTTGACGTTGGAATGAAATAAGGGTATGATGGGAATTGTAGCTGCACACACGACAAATGTAAATGTAGAGTGATGGGACCTGGTAATGGTTGGATTTTGCACAACTTTGAAGTTTCTTTCTCCTGTCAAGCATAGCACACACAAGAACTACTAATACTGGTAATAATGATTTTTGTATTTTGGCAATGTGAAGTTAAAGGTTGATCTGGTTGATGAGCTGATTAATAGACTGAGTCATAAAAAGGTTGGACAACTTAAAGTATCACACTATGAGGAACAGCTTTCATTTTTTCTTTTTCTAAATAAATATATTGTAATTTAGTTAGTTAAGTACAGTTTTGTAAGTGTCATTTTGTTTTGGATTCATGACATATATGTGTAATTTTGTCCATTTTTTTCCTTGTGTTAGGTAACAGTGTTTAGTTATTTTTACTAAAGTAAAGTTTTTTTTTTCTTCTTGTAAATTTTGCATGGCACACCATGGGAGCTTCATTGTATCTGCAAAAAGGATGAACTGGTTTGAAACCCAAAGTGCAGTGAAGTTTTGGACACACCTACTGTGTGATAGTGAGAAAAGGACAAGATGCCATGGACTGGAAGTTGTTTTCTTTCTTTTGATGCTCGCTGTTTTGGTGAAGTACCTGACACAGGCATATTAATAATTTTGTCAAAACTGTTAATATAATTTTGTCAGATGTTTTCTATAGAACTTCTTGAGTAGTGATGAGTGTAATTTTATAATATTTCATGTTATCAAGGAAATTAATAGTGATCAGTTCCCATAAGTTTGGATTTCTGTATGAAGTATGATAATAATTAGGGATTTCGAGGGGTTATCTCCAGGTAATTTGACCTTCAGTGTGATGTTTATTTTTCAAAAAGGTTTATAACTAAGACTAATTTTTCTTTGACATTGTTTTAACCATTTAGTTATGTACCATACCTAATTGATGAAAACAATGGGGGGTAGTGTAAGTTAGCAGATAGGGCTTGTGATCATAGTTTTGCTACTTTTGTGAATGTTCATAATTGAAAAAGGGGCTAATTAAAAGACATCAGTCTAAAGTAGTTTTCAAATCAATTGCGTGTTTTCAAATATGTGAATAAAAAAACGGAATATTTTCAAATTTCGTACAGTACTTAGATTAAGGAAGGGGACATCCGGGGTTTTGACATTACGCATAAAATAGTTCCTACCTATTTAACATCATTTTTTTATATTGAAAATAGTAGAAAATAAGTCCAATGTCAATTTAAATTAGCTTAAGAAAAATGTATCAAATTAGTATAAGTAAATTATAAAGTGTGAGTTATTTTCCTGTTATGTAAAAGTACTGTACGAAAACCGGTGGGAAAGGCCGGCGGAAGGATACAAGTAAAGAAAACAGTTACCTACGAAGCGAGGCGGGAAGACGAGAGGATGGAACGGTGTTGAGAAAGGCGTTAGAGACTATAGAAAATAACCTTGTGTAATGATTGATTATAGCTAAATAGACACTTAGGAAAGTATTAAACGTAATCGAAACCAAAAGTCCAAGTGTTATTTATTACTGTGCTAGTAGCCTGTTGATTACAGTGTTCCCGGTTACCGTGTGTTTCCGGAAAAGTGAGACCGAGAACGAGAAAGTAATAGAGGTAAGAACCTGCTTAGTTACACGCAGGCTCAACTATTGGTGCTCGTACGTCGTCCCTCATGTTACATGACACCAACAGGCTGTGTAAAGAGCCATGTATTGAAAATAAGAATGTTGTAAGTAGAGAACATTTACATACTATAATGCTTTTATTACCTGAAAGCAATATGTTGAAGTTTATGATACCAATCGCAACTAAGCCTCTCTTTATGCATAATCACAAATTTATTCATAAAACATTATAATACAATACAAGACTGTTTAATTGCATCAATGACAATGTTTTTATATTATTTTGTTAAATGTTTGTTTGTAAAAACCATAGCATTAATATTGTACAATAATGTGTTTTTGCTAAACATATTTCCAACTAACAGTATCTGATGTCTTTTGTAATGTACTGACCTGACTGCAATGCTTTGCTGACCTTAAAACTGTGTAATTACTTTAATTTAGTTATTATAAAAACACAAACAAAGCTGTCTACTGCTCTAGTTGTAAATTACTTATGATCTTAATTTCTGTTTTGTTTTGATACAAATTTATTATCCTTAATATTGTCATGATGTTTAGTATATCTTCTTTATGAAAGATTCATTTATGTTCTTCAAACAAAATATTTAATGCCTTATGTTGCAACTTCCTTGTTCTAAAAAGGTCTCGAAAATCACATAATGTATTAATACATGCAAATTGGTGTGAACAGTTTCAGTCTAAGTCCATAGTTAGTCAAATCTGTACCATGTAATGGAAAAGTGTACAACATGTCATAGAAAGTGTCTTACATGTCTTGGTACAATCACTTATTGCTTTATTAAGAATGTTTGTGTGTTTCTTCACAAGTGCAAATAAATGAAGATATTAAATGAAATGTGACATGTTTGTAATTCTGTAGATGTACAAGTACCTACCGTTTTGATAATAATGTACAGGCAGGCAACCTATTCAGACTACTAGAGCTACCACTGAACGACTGACAAAAGGTGATGTAGGACATTTATTTATGAAACACCTTTAAAATACCAATGATGAAGCATTCAGTTAGTTGTGTAGAGAGCATTGTATTGAAAATGAAAATGTTGTAAGTATGGTTCATGTAGATATTAATAATGAAGAATTTAGTAACTGGTTGTAATGTATATACCCCATGAAATTTAGCTTGTTTGGATAAATGAAGTGTACAATACCAAACGTAACTGAGCCTTTCCTTATGCAAAACCACAAATCTATTCATAAAATATTATATTGTAATATAAAACTATTTAATTACAACAAAAACAATGTTCTTTAAATCATTTTGTTAAATTGTTTCTGTATGTTAAAACATAGCATTAATATTGTGCAATAATATGTTTTTTTTTCTAATTATATTTCTAACAGACATTAGATGTTGTCTTCTGTAATGTGCTGTCTTATTTGTGATGCCCTGCTTACCTTAAAAGTGTGTAATTACTTAAATATAATCAATATAAAAATGTATGTACTGCTCTAGTCTTACTTTCTGTATACACCAAATCTCTGTTTTGGTTGTTATGAAAACGTTTACAAATTGATTCTTATAATTTTATATTATTCTTGGTTGTGATGGATTCATTTATGTTCTACAAACAACCTTTTTAATATGTTATGTTGCAATTTCCTTGTTCTAGAATGTTCTAGAAACAGACTTAATGTATATATACGAACGAATTGGCGCGCACACGGGGGAGTCTTGTCATAGTCATTAAGTCATTCCTTTTACTGTCAATGAGAGAGTATTTCAGCCATAAGTTTGTCTACATAATGTCTTAGGAGGCTTGGTACAGTCATTTAATTTGTGAAGTCTAAGCATGTCAGATTTTGTTTCTGTGTTTTTCAAAACAGCAAATAAATCAGTAATTTCAATGAAATGTGACATATTTGTGATTCAAACAACCTGGAAGAACCCATTGTTTCTTAATAATGTATAGGCAGGCGAGCTACTGGATCTACCACTGAAGGAGGTGATGTATTAACATATAAATTTCATGAAACAATGTTAAATATAGTGCATCAGATCCAAGAAACTGTTTTTGATTTTTCAAATCTACAAATGTGACATGTTTCAGAAACAAAGGAGAAGCAAAAGGAAGAAGAAGTGATACATGTACATACATTTTCCAAAAGAAATCATAGTAAAATTGACCAGACTGAAGTTCAAGATGAAGTGATGATTTATTTTGGGAAAAAGAGGATGCTAAAGAAAGACAAATATATGATATAATTGAACTAGGATAGAACTGGACACCAAAACCTGTAAGGTTACAAGATTTTGATTTTAAGTGACTTGAATGCATTTTTTTTATTCAACATGGAAAGTGTTAGGACATCAGATGTAAAAGGGAATTTTTCAATGGAACAAAAACAGACTTTAGATATGCTACAGACAATGTTAGATAAAATGGGGAATGCTTTAATGAACAAAATTACTGAACAAAAAAAATCCATGAAACAAGAGTTAAATGAACAGATAATGGCAACACAATCAGATATATTAAATATTTTGAGTGAAGTGACTAATTATAAAATGAATAACCTTAATGAACAATACATGAAATGAATAGGTACGTAAAGAGTAGTCATCTTGAGGTTTAAAAGCTCTTCAATCTCCGTGTTTGCTTACAAAATAAATTTGCTTTATAGTTTGGTCCACCTTGAGCAAACAAAAATGTGACATTTGTGTTTGCTCAAGGCGGACCAAACCTATAAAGCAAATGTATTATGTAAAGAGTAGTTTTCATGAAGTAGACTCAGCAGTGCAAACAGTGGAGTTTGTTAAAAGAGACGTTAATAGGGAAAAGGAAAAAAGTTAAAAATTCATTTAAAGTTGTAGAATCAGAAGTAGGAGTCTTAAAAAAAAAAGTGTTCCTAAGGTAGAAAAAAGTGTAAATGAGGGTTTTAATAGTGCATATTCATCATGTGATCTTGTAAATAATGACCTTCTAATGTAACATACAGTTTTGAAATATGACCTAAAATTCCTGTCAAAATTTCCAGAAAGTGATTTTCACCCTGTAGATTTTATTATGTATTGTAAGAATAATTTTGCAGAAGGGATGTCTGAGGAATGTAAAATAAAATATATTAAAATTTTGTTGAATGGGGAAGCTTTTTCTTAGGCTAATAAAATCTCTGTGAATTGGATAACATTTAGTGATTTTAAAAATAATTCTTTAAACAAATATTGGGGTGAAAGTATACAAAACAGTGTCAAAAGTGAATTTTTTAGTGGATCAGTGTACAGAGGCAGGCCAGGAGAATTTTATCAATTTTGTAAACAGCATTTAAAAACTTTGATACATTTAGATAAAACTTTTGATCCTGTAACAAAAATTCATGTGTTAAAAAGGAGTGTTCCCCAGTTTGATAACTGGGGTAGGCTAAGGACATGCAAGATGCTGACGTGGCATCCAATTGAAAGTCTTCCACCAGGCCAATGAGCCACTCGAAATTATTATTATTATAATGATGTAGAATATTTTTTAAAATTTTATTTACAGTCTTGACAGACATATTCAAAGACAATACTCTTAACAATAGTAATGAATGGGGTGGCAGATGGAACATACATAGATATTATGGTAATCAATTTGAAATTTTAAAAATGTAATGTACGGATAGAATGTCATGATGAATTTCATATAACACCAAGTGTTAATTTTTGTAAACTGGAAAATGAATGTAGGCCTGTATCTAAATGTGACAATATTTTTGTATCCAAATCTGACAATTGTAATTTTCATAATGTTTGTATTGCTAAATGCCAAGATAGTATATCTGATCGTAATGACACTTTTGATCATTTAATGAGTAGTTCTGTTGTTGATACGATTTATGTTGACAGAACTTATGTATCTATCGAGTTGTGTAGAAAACTATGCATTGACAATGAAAATGTTGCAAGTAGTGAAAATATTGATGCTAATGATGATGAATATAATATACTTTGTAAAGAAAATGGTAGTGAATATGAGAATGTTGCAAATAGGGAATATGCTGTTGTTAATGATGATGGCTTGGCTACTTTATATAAAGTTAATGGTATTGAATATGAAAATGTATCAAGTAAGAAACATGTTGTTGCTAATGATGATGGATTGGTTACTTTATGTAAAGGTAATGGTACTGAACATGAAAAAGTTTCAAGTAGGGAATATGTGAAAAATAGTAATGAAACAGATAGTAGATTGTGATTGTGTCCTAAGCAGTATATTGAAGATGTAAATGTTGAAAATATGATATGATGAAGGGTTTAAAATATTTGTGTTGAAAGTGAAAATGTTGTAAGCAGGGAACACGTTGATCAAACTATATTTTGTCTTGAAAATGTAAAACTGAATGGTATTCACTTAAGTACAACTGAGTGTAATTACCTGATTTGACTAATGAAAATAAAGAATTTAAACAAGTATGTGCAATAGTATTGACTTTAATTCATAAATTCAAAAATAAATAAATAAATAAATAAAACCTCTTCGATCTTTATGTTAATCCTTTTGAAATTTGGTAAATTTATGTCCGCATGTGTCACATATGAGTTTAAAATATTCACTGACAGTATGTACTTTGTAAAACAATTTTTGTGTTGTTGCTATGAATACTTTTCAAAATTTCATAACACAAGAATCATAATGAGATACATATTCATTAAACTGGCTGTAATATTATTCTGTAAACTAAGGTCTTTTTAAAATATCTCAATGCATTCTGTTTCCTGGTAAATGTGTCATACTATATAGGGGAAAGGTGGGTAAGATGGTGAAGTGGGTAAGACAACAAATTTGTTATTTCCCACCACATTCATAGATGGCAGCACATATTCAAGCACTTCCTGAGACACAAACAAGTATCGAGATTGTTGTCTGAGCAGTAGCAACAAAGAAGTGTATTGTCAACATATGTTTGCAATATTTGGACTTTGTAACATAAGAAATTGTTTGAGTATGGTAACCCTTTTTTAATTATCCGTTAGATATTCTGAAAATGCAACTTCTAAAGCAAAGAACAGTATGCATTGTAAGTAGTTAGATATGAACTGGTGTAATTAAACTAATTTTAAAATTATAACTGTGATGTGGGGCAAGATGATGAAAGGCAGAGAGGGTATGATAATGAGCTTGTCATCTTGCCCGGCATATTTTCCTTCACATATACTTTACAAAATAATTTACAAAATCTGGTTCCGAAACTGAGTGTTCACTGCACTTTTTTTTTTCTTTTACCTCAATCCTGATATATGGTTGTTAGTGTATGAATGTTCTGTGTTTTACAGACACAATGGTACAGAAATATTTGAGGAAAAGTGTTAGGGGAAAGTGGGACAAGGAAGCAATGAATGTAGCTATGGCAGAAGTAAACAAATAATTCTTCAAGTGTAAACACTGCAGCAAAATGAAGCATGAGGTGCCGTGCCAACATTACGGTCATATTTGAAACACAGATGTGGCCCCAGCGGAGAAGTCGTAAGCATTTTCTGCAACAATTATAAATGCTGCATAAAATAATATATTTTTTAAATTTATAAAGCAAGAATTCAGATTGCTGTGAACGGGTTCAGAGCTACTGGTATTGAGCCTCTAAACAGAAACATTTTCTCTGATGAAGATTTGAAATCTTCATACATCACCAAGCGGGAGTAGCCAAGTGGTCTGGAGCTCCACATTGCGGATTGCATGGCCTCCTGCTTCTGAGGTTCGAATCCTTCATGCATGGATGTTTGTGTTGTCTTTAGTATAAGTTAGCTCATAAGTAGTTTGTAAGTTCAGGGATTGATGACCCCGCAATTAAGTCCCATAAGCTTTACAATTTTTTTTGCTTCATACACTACCAATGTTGTTGAAAACAACCAACAGGATGTGCCTACTTCATCCATTAGTCAACAGCTCATTTCCTCAGCTTCTCTATCAGAGTCCACCATGCCACTAATGCTACATCAGCAGCTTGCCATTTCCTCAACTGTTCCTCAGCCCCCTTGACTCTTCGTTTGCAGCTCCCCACTTGCCGAGATTTTCCTTCACTTCCAATGGTTAGCAAGAAAACAAGCAGGAAACCGAGGAAGAAATTGCCTTCTTACGATATTTCTGGAAGTCCTGTAAAACAAGTTCTTGAAGGAAAGAAGAAAGTAAAAGATTTGATAGAATAAAACAGCAGGAAAGATTGAAAAACAAAGGTGAAAAATTAGCATAAAAAAATCTTCAAAATTATTGAAAACAACTAAAAAAGTAAGGAAAACTAAAGAATATCATCTGGATTATTCGTCATCTGAGGAGTCATTACAAGAGTTGCCTTATATGGAGGACAGCGACTCTGAAATATTATTGGAAAAAGATGATGAAGATTACATTATCTGTGGGGAGCATGGAAAGGAAGAACTGTGGTTCAGTGCTTCAGGTGCAAATCTTTGGCACTTGCTGCATGTTCTGGCTAGAATGGTATGGAAGCAAAAGACATGCCCTGGAAATGTGATTTTTGTGTTGGCATAGAAAGTGTAGTGTCTTATTAATGATGACATTAACGGACGGAGGCAATCGGCAACGACGAATTGCGCGCGCATGTCAAAAACATCTGACGTCACACCACTATGCGCGAGCCCTTGTAAACGGAATTTGGCTTCAGTCAGTAGTGAGCCAGGGTGTGAATCGGACATCCAAAAGTGCCACGATCCCCCTTGAGAATGTCCTCCACAGTCGGGGATGAAACGTTGGGTTTCAATAATAAATCCACTAGACCACGGCATAACAGCCGGGAAATTTTTAGTAATTTTGACCATCCCAGCCATGAAAGTTTATATTTTACAATAAGATGCCTCTACGGGGAGGAAATGTCAAGAAATGTGCAATGCATGGAATTTCTCCAGAAGAAGAGAGTGCAATTTTTGTGTTCCCTCACTTTTCTGTCTCGTTGCAGATCTACAAGTGTTATTCCGAAATTTTTGAGGACGAAACGATTATGTAGCACAGCCAAGGCACAGCGTATTTACAAATAGACGGAAGAGGCTCTACTAAGGGAGCGGATACAACAGACCAGGCGGGACCTGGCAAGCACAAACTGTAAGTTATTGTCTGTCCATATTACTATCAGTAATGGTGTGTGTAGTAGTGACTGGGATAGAATTGACAGCTTGTTGCACGATACCACTAACAAGCATGTGTTGACAACGTCTAGTAGACAGCAAAAGAAATTTGACAGTTTGCAACCGCAACCAACCATCAGTCAGTTAGATTCATCCCGCACTGTTATCAATTTATCGGGACATTTGCTATCTGATGATGAGAGATCGGTGCTTGCCAGAGGTGGAAATTTTGCCGTTAGTCCATGGGTTGTGCCTACTGAGGAAATTATAGCCAACATAGAAGTGGGTATTCACAATTTAGACAAAGTTACAGCTGAGGAAATACGTATAGAAGCCGTCAGAGTATTGGCTCGCGCAAAGCCTCCTAAAAGTAATCTAACAACGGGTGGAAAAAATGCTATAAAAAGCCTGAATGAGGATGATAGTATTATCATTCTCCCTGCAGATAAGGGAAATTGTACAGTGGTTTTAAATGTGACTGGCTACCAGTGCAAGATTAAGGAATTGTTAGATCCGCAGACCTACAAGAAACTTAGTAAAGATCCCACTGACAAAGTTCTTAGAACTGTTACACAGTTAATAAAAGAGTCTTCCATTGAGCAATGTGTTCAAAAAAGTCTGTTCTATTCAGTTGCACTACCGCCAAGACTTTATGGCTTGCCAAAAGTCCACAAAGAAAAGGAAAATGTTCCTCCACTGTGACCAATTGTTAGTGCAATTGCTTCACCCACCTATTTCATTGCCAAGTTCTTGACTACACTATTACAACCGCATGTGGGGGCGCTCAGATTCATATATCAAGAATTCGAAACATTTTATAAGTAAATTGGACAATATATTGGTCAATCCAGAGGACATTTTAGTTATTTTTGACGTGGTATCCCTGTTTACTATGGTTCCAGTCAATGAGGTGCTGCAACAGCTAAATCTCCTCTTTCCACCAGACATTGCAGAGATCTGCAAATATTGCCTCACAACCACTTATTTCAAATGGAATGATGATTTTTATGAACAGACAAATGGTGTAGCTATGGGGTGCCCTTTAAGCCCAGTTATAGCAAATTTCTACATGGAAAAATTAGAGGAACAGGCATTGAAAACAGCAAACAAAAAACCTACTATTTGGTTTTGCTATGTAGACGATATGTTTGTTGTGTGGAGGCATAGTAGAGAGGAACTAGACCGTTTTCTCCAACACCTCAACGGGATTAATTCCAGAATCCAGTTTACCATGGAGAAGGAGGTAAACGGAATCTGAATTTTCTGGACGTGTCAGTTTTCAAAAAGGGGAATGGCAGATTGGGCCATACAGTTTACCAGAAGCCCACACACACAGACCATTATCTGCACCAGGATTCAAACCACCACCCACAGCAAAAGCGGGGCATTATAAAGACGTTGGCGGACAGAGCAAGGAACATCTGCAAACCGGAATTACTCGACGCGGAATTGAAACACCTGAGTAATGCTTTACTAAAGAATGGCTATTTGTCTACAGAGATAAGGAGAGCTTTGAGACCGACACGTAGAGTTGAAAATGATGAAAGGGTTCCTGTGAAATCTAAAGTCTTCCTACCTTTTATTAAGTACGTCACCGACCGCATCGGTAAAATTTTGACAAAACGGAATGTTACCATCATTTACAAACCTGCTCGGAAGATACAGGATCACCTGAAATCGGCAAAGGATGCTCGTAAACCGCTGGAAAAAGCAGGAATTTATAGGATTCCGTGTAGCTGTGGGGATGTATACGTGGGTACTACAAAAAGAACAGTCAAAAAACAACTAGATGAGCACAAGGGAAACTGTAGAAGGGGAGAGATTGACAGATCAGCTGTTGCTGAACATGTTTTTCAACCAGGAGACCACCTTATTCAATTTGATAAGACTCAAGTTTTAGCAGCCACAAATGGATACCACAAAAGACTGTATAGAGAGGCTATTGAAATTGTAAAACACCCAAATAATTTCAATAGGATGGAGGAGTGCGTGAAACTAAATGATATCTGAATTCTGGTTTTGAAGAAGAAATGTAACAGTCTTCCACCATGGGACGACATTAATGGACGGAGGCAATCGGCAACGACAAATTGCGCGCACATGTCAAAAACATCTGACGTCACACCAATACCCGCGAGCCCTTGTAAACGGAATTTGGCTTCAGTCAGTAGTGAGCCAGGGTGTGAATCAGACATCCAAAAGTGCCACGATCCCCCTTGAGAATGTCCTCCGCAGTCGGGGACAAAACGTTGGTTTTTAATAATAAATCCACTAGACCACGGCATAACAGCCCGAAAATTTTTAGTAATTTTGACCACTATACTTTACTATATCTTTTGCATAGTCCACATGATCTACTGATACCTTAGAACATAGTCATAAAATGTTTTTCAGCTCCACTGATCTTTGAAACCTTTGATAATGTTATCTGGCAAGAGATGTTCAGAGTGCTGAGGAAAAGTGGACTGAAATACAAAGACATTCGTGTGATACTCAGTCTCTCCAAAGATTAGGTGGCAGTGATTAGGAATTGTCACCAAAATCAAGAAGCAAATATTAGAAATGGGGTAAGACAAGGATGTGCTCTTTCTCCTCTTATATTCAATGGCTACATTCAGGAAGCTATAGACCAAGTTTGTGAAACTACAGAGGTGGGCATCAAGATTAATGGGCAGAGGATAGACATTTCTACACTATGCAGATTATATTGCTATAGTCACGGACACAAAAGGAGACCTAGAAGAAGTCCTCAGAACAATGGAAAGGATCCTCTACAATCAGTATGGCAAGAGAACAAACAAGAAAAAGACTAAAGTGATGGTATGCCATACAGAAGCAGAATATGAACCTCCAAAAATAAGAATTGGAAGTGAGGAGCTGGAAGTGATAAGAGGAATTTACTTACTTGGGAAGCAAGATCACAAGGGATGGTAGAAGCCAGAAAGAAATTATGAGCAGAATATAATAGGCCAAAATTGCATTCAATCTGAGGAAGAACTTACTCACCAGCAAGAACATCAGAATGGCGATAAGAAAATGTATAATGAAAGCTTTTGTTTGGATTGTGGCTCTGTATGGTTGCAAAACTTGGACAAAAGAGAGGAGAGAAAACTGCTAGAGGGCCTGGAGATGTGGTGTTATAGAAGGATGATGATCAGTGGAAAGAGAGAGTGACAAATAAAGAGATGCTTAGAAGAGTACAGGAAAACAGATCCCTGTGCAGGCACATCCAAACAAGATGAGACAAACTTATAGGAAACATCCTAAGACACTATAACGTCATTGGAACAATAGCAGAAGGAGCTATTGAGGGAAGAAACTGACGGGGGCAACCAAGAATATTATACATGCAACAGATCATGAATTATAATAATGGAAAGTCCAGGTTGGAATAAATAATATAGTGAGGACAGTTTACTACTCACCGCAAAGATGTGGCGATGAGCTGCGACAGGCACATACAAAAGACACACACATACAACACATTCAGCTATCGGCCATGGCCTTCTTCAGAAATAGAGCACTCACGCAATCACACAGGCACACAACACAGTCATACAACCATCACCTCCGACTGCCACACTTTGAATCACGCTCTGCAGCGAATCGGGGACGGGAGGGGAGGGGAGGGGGAGGGGATAGAAAGGTTACGTCACGGTGGTGGGGATGGGTTAGATGGGAATAACGAGATGCAGCTTAGGAATGGAGTGGGGAGGCGGGTGAGGGGAGAAAATAAAATAAAATAAAGTAAAATAATTCATGTACACTGCAAGTGCACAAGACCACATACACACACACACACACACACACACATACATATACACACACACGATCACACATTCACACACCACTCAAATCAGGCGAGGTTTGGGATACAGAGGTAGGAACTGTAAGGTATAGAAGTTGCCATCCCTTCCACGTCAAAAAATCCCTCCCTTACAGCCTGGCCACCCGTGGACGGCATATCTGCAGTGACAAGAATTCCCTTTTTGAATATGCTGAAGGTCTCACAAAGGCCTTCACAAACAGAAACTACCCCACAGACCTAGTCCGCAAACAAATCTCCCGTGCCATATCCTCACACACCCCAAATCCTCTTCCTAACACTAGTAACCATCCACAAAAGAGCGCTCCCCTTGTCACCCAGTACTACCCTGGTCTCGAACAACTAAATTCCATCCTTCACCAAGGTTTTGATTTTCTATCCTCATGCCCTGAAATGAGAGACATCCTGCCCAAGATCCTTCCCACCCCTCCTAAAGTGGTGTTCCGTCGCCCTCCCAACCTTCACAACATCCTAGTTCATCCTTATGCCACCCCGAAACCCAGCTCACTGCCACAGGGATCATATCCTTGTGGAAGACCCCGCTGCAAGACCTGTCCAATCCACCCACCCAGCACTTCCTACTCCAGTCCTGTCACAGGCTTATCCTACCCTATCAGAGGCCGGGCCACTTGTGAAAGCAGCCACTTAATTTACCAACTGTGCTGCAAGCACTGTACAGCTTTCTATATTGGCATGACCACCAACCAGCTGTCCATTAGGATGAATGGCCACCGCCAAACTGTGGCCAAAAACAAGGTGGACCACCCTGTGGCACAGCATGCAGCGGAGCACATGCTTGATTTCAATGGCTGCTTCACAACCCGGGCCATCTGGATCCTCCCATCCACTACCAGCTTTTCTGAACTGCACAGATGGGAGATATCCCTACAATACATTCTCCGATCCCGAAATCAACCAGGCCTCAACCTACGATAACTTCATTATTATTATTTTTTTTTTTTTTTTTCCCTTCCATACCTTACAGTTCCTACCTCTGTATCCCAAACCTCGCCTGATTTGAGTGGTGTGTGAATGTGTGATCGTGTGTGTGTGTGTGTGTGTGTGTGTGTGTGTGTGTGTGTGTGTGTGTGTGGTCTTGTGCACTTGCAGTGTACATGAATTATTTTACTTTTTTTATTTTATTTTATTTTCTCCCCTCACCCGCCTCCCTACTCCATTCCTAAGCTGCATCTCGTTATTCCCATCTAACCCATCCCCACCACCGTGACGTAACCTTTCTATCCCCTCCCCCTCCCCTCCCCTCCCGTCCCCGATTCGCTGCAGAGCGTGATTCGAAGTGTGGCAGTCGGAGGTGATGGTTGTATGACTGTGTTGTGTGCCTGTGTGATTGCGTGAGTGCTCTATTTCTGAAGAAGGCCATGGCCGATAGCTGAATGTGTTGTATGTGTGTGTCTTTTGTATGTGCCTGTCGCAGCTCGTCGCCACGTCTTTGCGGTGAGTAGTAAACTGTCCTCACTATATTATTAGATCATGAATTATGTTGGATGTAATACATATTTGGAAATGAAGAAGAAGGCAGACAGAAGAGGGGAATGGCGCTCTGCCAAACCAACCTCAGTGTTGAACACTGAAGAAGAAGAAACCTTGAAAACTTATCTGAATGAGTAATACATATTTATCATTCGATGCTTTCAACACATATTTCAAATAATTTGCTGATTGTTATAAAATGGTTGTAATTTTCATTTTGGTCTTATGAAAAATACTATACATATTATAGATGTGAAAGTTTGTATGTTTGTTACCGCATCACGCAAAAACAGCAGCACTGATGTAGTTGAAAACTTATATAGAGATTACTTTTGTCCTGGATTAGGTAATAGGCTACTTTTTAAAATGTTTATTACAAGTTATTTGTGTGAAATATATGAAAAGAAATACGTAACAGCTGTAAGAAGCTTCTGCCAACTCCAACACAAGTAGTAGCAAATGCACTCAACAGATGGCAGGTGATGTAACACCCGATGCCGTTAACATGTGAAACATTCTGTGTTCCAAACTATTCTCCTCATTGTTATGCTGATGTAGTTCCATCTATTACCTTATGCTACAATCAATACTATATTATGCAGCAAAAATTATTTATTTGAAATATAGGAATACGAGTACGTAACAGTAGTAAGAAGCTTCTAATACATCAGCAGAGGTGTTACGTAGTATATGTCATTTTTAGCCTTGTGGTTATAGTTTAAAGTGTGTAATAAACTCCCGTCATGTTGAGCACAGGTTTGTGTCCTGTTACATGTAATTTTTTTCTTTGTTACTGCTATCGTTTTTACTTTTCAATTTGCAAAAAGTTTCTGGGATACAGCCAATACAGCTTAACTGACATTTACAATAATGGAAAGTCCTGGTTGGAATTAATAATATAGTAAGGACAATTTACAACTCACTGCAAAGATGTGGCGACAAGCTGCGACAGGCACATACAAAAGACACACACATACAACACTTTCAGCTATCGGCCATGGTCTTCTTCAGAAAAAAGAACACTCACACAATCACACAGGCACACAACACAATCATACAACCATCACCTCCGGCTGCCGCACTTTGAATCATGCTCTGTGACAAATCGGGAAAGGGAGGGGAGGGGATGGGAGAGGAGATAGGGAGGTTATATCACGGTGGTGGGGATGGGTTAGATGGGAATAACGAGATGCAGTTTAGATATGGAATGGGGGATACGGTTGAGGGGAGAAAATAAAATAAAATGAACAAAATAAAATAAAGTAAAATAAATATATATACAAAATGCGTGCACACTGCAAGTACACAAGACTGCATGCACACACACACGCAACACACACACACACACACACACACACACACACACACACACACACACACACACACGATCACAGATTCACACACCACTCAAAATAGGCGAGGTTTGGGATAGACAGGTAGGAACCTTACAGTTCCTACCTCTCTATCCCAAACCTAGCCTATTTTGAGTGGTGTGTGAATGTGCGATCGTGTGTGTGTGTGTGTGTGTGTGTGTGTGTGTGTGTGTGTGTGTGTGTGTGTGCACGCATTTTGTTTATATAATTATTTTATTTTATTTTCTCCCCTCACCCGCCTCCCCCAATCCATTCCTAAGCTGCATCTCATTATTCCCATCTAACCCATCCCCACCACCATGATGTAACCTTCTTATTCCTTAGATTTGTTTTGTTGGTTTGCTCTGCATTTGTAGGATCTCAATAGTTCATTTCTTCATTAGATTTGTTGTTTATTTCATTACTTTATTTGGCATTAATGTTTCTTTGGTTTGTTTACTTTGTATTTGTGAGACCTTGATAGTTTAGTAGTTAGGTTCATTGTTTCTTTTGTTGGTTGGCTTAGCTTTTGTAGATCTCAGCAGTTCTTTTCTCCCTTAGGTTTGCTTTTTATTTCATTACTTTACTAGGCATTTGTTTTCAATTACTGTATTGTAGTTACTTATTACATTTTGTTGTTTAGGTCAGATATTTTACGACACCAGTTCCTCAGTTTAAGTTTCTAATGCCTGGCAAATGCAAGTCAAATCTATCTTTGAGCTCTAAATGTGTTCAAGATATGAAGGTAGGTAGACAGCAACAATGGCCTGCAGTTGCTAAAAAGCAGAGAATTGAACAGGCGGAGCAGCAGGCAATTGTTCAAGTGGCTTAAACTGCTGTGCAAGCTGATGCTCGGCGTCAGCAGAATGCTGAACACACTGTATCTCTTCATGTTTCTGAGACAGCCAAAAAAGCAGATACACACTGACAAGCTGTTACAGAATGACAAGTTCAACATCGGCACATATTTTCAATTAATACCTGGGGTTTTGTAAAAAATTGTGCTTTCAAATATGATCCAACTTTGCATTACAGCAACCATAGGCTCATCAGATTGTATGAACAAGGCAGGCAGATTTTTTGGGGCACTTAAATGAAAGGAGGAAATGATGGGAACATGTTGCTCTGGGGGCATGGTATCCCTACCTACATTAGAAGAGCCGGTGGATCCTTTAAAGCAATTATTTTCTGGAGACACCAATGAGTCATAGCAGTTTCTAAATTGTATAAAGAAATATAATGCATGCTTTCAAATGACCTCCTTTGGGGGAGATAAAATTCTAGCCATGCCTGGGTTTTCACTGACCTTCACAATGCAGGTACAAGGGCACCATAAATTTGGGTCCCTTTTACCTCCGTCCAATTGTGAAGCTAAATTTTTGCAAATTTACTGTATAGGGGATGACAAGAGAGAGAGAGAGAGAGAGAGAGAGAGAGAGAGAGAGAGAGAGAGAGAGACTGACAGATGGTGTCAAATTATTCATGGAGTTGAACGTGCAACTGTACAGAAAATTCAGAAATTTCTGCATGATCCCAATGTATTGTTTTTTGTCTGCCTTCAACCCTTAGTACATCTTAAATATGATTACTGCAGCAGCATTCACCTTTTCAATTATTTTAATGAGGATGTGAACATTAGGTAGTGTTTCATATTTTAACCATCTGACATAAATGCTGGGTAGTGGCTATAAGGCACAGACAGTTTTTATTATTATTATTATTTTATTTTATGAGCTCCTGATGCTGCATTTACATGGTTAAGCTTTTTTAATTAAAGATTATTGCAGCCAGAGTTGACTTAATATCCACAATAATTAGGATAGCTACCTATGTTTTGTTAGCTATGCTGCACAAACAACTATGCAGAGGCATGCTGAATACTGTATAACATGGTTGCGTGCATCTGTCAACCATAAAATTATTTTAGCTGAGTTATAATTCCATTTCAAAAATGGTCAGAGGATAAATGCATGGATGTAAAAACATGCACAACTAGGGAAAATTAAAGTGAGCTTTGGAGAAAAGAGAAATAACTAGATAAATATCAAGAGCTCTGACTGGAGGTAGAGGAAGCTTTAAGTTGTAAGTAACAAAAAGGAAACAAACTTGAGAATAACAGGAGATGAAATTATTGGAGATATGAGTCTGTGGGAAGTATTTTATATAGCACTAAGACACCAAAAAGCAATTAAAGACCCTCAGACCTCTAGTGACATCATATTAAAATTATATGAACTACATGATCCAATTAATTGCAGTAGTTTACCATAACCAACAATGTCTAGTGGAATCACTTTCAGTAACTTACTCAAATTCATGGCAGTCAGCTCTATTGTAGTATTGGCTATGCATGTGTATGATGTGTTCCTCTAATATGGCATTTCTTTCTCAATGTAATGGACAACTGTCACACTATTTGCATAGTACTTTGTATTAAAGGTGAAGTATTCTACCATGAATAATACAGATTACATCTTGGATGTTACCTGTAACATATGAAGATAATCATTCTGGCAGATAATTTGATTTTTGTAATGTACTTTTAACTTCCTGCTCTTCATTTTAATGATTAGATTAGAGTAGATTGGTACTTGTTCCATGATCATGAATAGGACACTTCATAATGATGTGGAACATGTCAGGTTAATGAAAGGTGTCTTTACAAATAAGTGTCTGCAGGATGATCTTTGATAGGCTCCAGCAATTATCCTGATTACATGCTTTTGTGCAATGAATCCTTTTTTTACTCATTGATGAATTACCCCAGAAAATGATGCCATACGAAAGCAGAGAATGAAAATAGTCATAGTAAGCTGAGATGTATTTCACCATAATTTGCAATTACCCTAATAGCATAAGTAGCTGAACTCAAACGTTTCAGCATATCTTCAATGTGTTTTTCCAGTGAAACTCCTCATCAATGCAAACACCTAAAAATTTTGAATATTCTACTTTTATTCCAGATTTCTGATCAAAGTCTATATTTATTAATGGTGCCATTCCATTTACTGCACGGAACTGTATGTACTGTGTTTTATCAAAATTTAATGATAGTCCATTTTCTGAGAATCACCTTAATGATGTTTTGGAAGACATCGTTTACAATTTCTTCAGTTAGTTTCATGACAACCTTTATCACAGAAAGAAAACACAACAATCTCACAATCACTCAGGCACAACGCATGCACACATGACCAGTATCTCTGACTGCTACAGCCAAACTGGCATTCTAAGAGTGAGTGGTGTGAGAAAGCGAGGGGAGTGGAGGGGGAAGCATATAGGGCAAGGGTGAGGATAGAACATTCATGCTGAATGGAAAAGCATACAAGCAGTGAAGATAGGAATGTGAGATTCAGTATAGAAATCAGTAAAGGCAGGGAGCAGAGGAAGAAAGATAGGAGGTGCAGATTATGAAAAACATCAAAAAATAATACAAAAATTGGTGGCACAACATTCGAAAAGAGAAAAGAATTGAGAGGATTGGGGGATTTTTAGGTATGGGATATAGGAAAGATAGGTTACCATCACTTAAGGCCAGGATGGTTTAGGACCTGTAGTATGTGTTTTAGGGATAACTCCCATCTGCACAGTTCAGAAGATCTGGTGGTGGAGGGGAGGGTCTAGATGGCCTGTATTGTAAAACAGTCATTGAAATCGTGTGTTGTCTTCAGCTGCATGTTGCGTCACAGGGTGGTCCATCCTGCTTCTAGCCAGAGTTTGATGGACAGCTGGTTGATAGTCACACCGATGTAAAAGGCTGTGCAATGATTGCAGCAGAGCAGATAGATTAGATTAGATTAGATTGGTAGTTGTTCCATAGATCATGAATACGACAGTTCGTAATGATGTGGAACATGTCTGGTTAATGAAAGGTGTCTTTACAAATTATTACTGTGTACTAAAATTACATGACACAATTTTTTTAAATTATTTTTATTTATTTTTTTTTTTTTTTTTTTTTCAGATTTACTAAGTTATATCTAAAAATTCATCTATAGTGTAGAAGGAGTTGCCATTCAGATATTCTTTTAATTTATTTTTAAATGCTAGTTGGCTATCTGTCAGGATTTTGATGCTGTTTGGTAGATGACCAAAGACTTTTGTAGCAGTATAATTCACCTCTTTCTGTGACAAAGCTAGATTTAACCTTGAATAGTGAAGATCATTCTTTCTCCTAGTGTTGTAGTTATATAAACTACTATTGCTTTTGAATTTGGTGGGATTGGTAATAACAAATTTTAATAAGTTAATATATATATATAAAAATAAAAATAGAAAAGAGATGACTTACCAAAAGGACCGGCTCGTCGAGAGAAACAAATAAAATAACACACAAACACACATACAAGCTTTCGCCACCACTGACAGCTTCTTCAGGAAAAAGAGGAAAAAAGGGGAGGAAAAGGGAAGGATATGGGTTTTAAGGAAGTGGAAAAGGAGTCATTCCAATCCCAGGAGTGGAAGGACTTACCTTAGGGGGAAAAAAGGAAGGTAAACAAGTACACACACACTCAGACATATCGAAACGCAAGCACACCTAGACAGACATTTGTGAAAAGCAAAGAAGTTGGACAGAGATACCAATTGAGGCAGAGGCTCTGTCCACAGAACCCAGGCAAAGATGCTAAAGATAGTGGACGGGAATTTGAGTTAGCGGAGATTGAGACCAGGTGGGCAACGGGAGGAAAGAATAAGCTGAAGGGCAAGTTCCCATCTCCGGAGTTCTGAAAGGTTGGTGTCGGTGGGAAGTATCCAGATAACCCGGACGGTCTAACACTGCGCCAAGATGTACTGGCCATGCACCAATCCAGGAATTCCTTACTTCCAACCTTGCCTCTCAGTCCTTCCTGAAAAACCTTAATCCTACTCCCAACATTACCGCAGCTGAATCCCGAGCTATCCGTGATCTGAAGGCTGACCATTCCATCGTCATTCTCCCTGCCGACAAGGGATCCACGACCTTGGTACTTGATCGGCGGGAGTATGTGGCAGAGGGACTGCGCCAGCTTTCAGACAATACTACCTACAAAGTCTGTCAAGAAGACCCCATTCCTGATGTCCAGGCAGAGATTCAGGGAATTCTCAGATCCTTAGGCAGCAAGCGATTTGAATACCCTCAGCCTGCGGAGCGACTCCTCCGTGATCCGCACCCCACGCCGTGGTCGTGCAGTGGAACCGATTGCGATGGTGTCTGAGATGACATCGATGTGAGGGCTCTGTCCGCCATGGTCTACACTTCATTATGTTTGCTAGATTTACTCTTAATTAACCCAATCACTGGTTCCCAAGCTTTGCTAAGATTATAGCCACAGTCACGGATTATGAGGTCGTCACTTGTGCGAATTTCAATGGCCTCTCTAACGACGCAGTCCCAGTATCTCAGAATCCTAGTGTGTTCATACTCCATCGCATGATTCTCCTACAAACAATGTTCAGCGACCACTGACTTGCTCGGATACATCAATCGTGTGTGCCTCTGGTGTTCAACGCATCGATCCTCGACGGTACGCATCATCTGTCCAATATATGACTTGCCACACTGACACGAAATCTGGTACACACCGGCCTTCCTCAAACCAAGATCATCTTTGGCACTTCCCACCAGTGCAGGAATTTTATTCGGTGGACAAAAAAAAAGTTTCAACCTGGTGTTTTTTCAAAATGCGGGCAACCTACCCCGAGAGTGTATGGAATGAACACAGTGCCTACATCCTCCCTCGTGTTTTCATCCATTTCCACAGGTTGTGCTATAGTGGTTGGGCAGAGAACCCACTGAATCTTCCACTCTGAGTACCCATTTTTTCAGAATACAGTTCTCAAGTGTTCGAATTCCTGGGGTAGACTCTCTGCGCTAGAGATAGTGTGTGCCCTATGTACTAGAGTTTTAAGTACCCCATTCCTCTGTGAAGGGTAGTGACAGCTGTCTGTGTGTAAATACAGATCACTGTACATTGCCTTCCGATATACACCATGACCCAGGGTGCCATCAGCTCTTCTCTTGACCAAGACATCAAGGAATGGCAATTTACCGTCCGTTTCAGTCTCCATAGTGACTTTGATGTTGGGGTGTAAGGAAGTCAAGGAGTTTATCCACACCATGTGGCCAGATGACAAAAGTGTCGTCCAAATAACGAAGAAAGCAAGTAGGTTTCCATTCAGATGATGCCAGGGACTTCTTCCTTAAAATTCTCCATGTACAAATTTGCGTCCACAGGGGAGAGTGGGCTACCCACGGCGACTCCCTCCGTTTGAGGCACATACGATTGATGTATCCGAGCAAGTCGACGGTCGCTGAACATTGTTTGTTGGAGAATCATGCGATGGAGTGTGAATGCACTATAATTCTGGTACAGACTCGAGATACTGGGACTGCGTTGTTAGAGGGGCCATTGAAATTTGCACAAGTGACGACCTCATAAACTGTGACTGTGCCTACAATCTTAGCAAAGCTTGGGAACCAGCGATTGGGTTAATTAAGAGTATATCTAGCAAACATAACAAAGTGAAGACCATGGCGGACAGAGCCCTCACATCGACATCATCTCAGACGCCGTTGCAATCGGTTCCACTGCGCGACCGCGGCGCGGGGTGTGGACCACGGAGGAGTCGCTCCGTGGGCTGAGGGTATTGAAATCGCCTGCTACCAGGCTAGAACCCAGTTCCCTTCGAGCCGCTGTAGCGTGCGGATCTCTGTGCCGGAGCGTTTTCAGTCCATCAGTTCACCTGATGATGGCGACATGTATGATCACCAAAATATTCTGCCCGTTGGACACTATAGACCGGCAGTACACCCGTGGATATTTCGATTATAAAATATGCTGGGAGAAACTCAAGAATTATGTAAAAGTTATCTATTAGTGTGCTGCTGTCCTTTAGTACATGAGTAGGAAAATCAATTACAGATGACAAATTGAAAGAACCGAGTAAGACTTCCAGGTCATTCTTCCTATTAAATTCCTTTAGTGAGTCAACATTGAAATCCCCACCAATAATAATTTGTTTTCCCTTATCTGACAGATAGCACAACAAGGCAACCAAATTTTTCATAAATAACTGAAAGTTTCCTGAAGGGGACCTATATACTGTTACAATTATAAAATAACGACCTTTTTCAGTTTAAGCTCACAGGCACATACTCCTATATGTTGCTCTACACAAAACTTTTGTGTTTCTAAACTTTTTATGCTGTAATAACTTTTGACATAGATGGCAACTCCCCCTCTCACCTTATTCTCTCATTTCACATCTGCTGCTAGTTTGTAACTTCTTATCTTTACTTTTTCCATACTCATCACAATGTAATGCTCAGATAGGCATAGTATATCTATTACATTATCTGATTCTATATCATCTAAACAAACCAGTAGCTCATCTACTTTGTTCTTTAATCTCCCAATATTTTGGTGAAAGATAGTAACATCATTTTTTACTTTATTTTTGTGGGACTTAACTTTATTGTTTAATCCCCCAATATTTTGGTGAAATATGGTACCATTATTATTTACTTTACTTTTGTCAGATTCATGTGAGTTTTGAGCATCTGCCTCAGCTTCCCATTGGACCCTGGTCTTAGCCTAAAAAAGAGGTACAGTCATGAATTGTAGTGTCTCCCCTTAAGGTTTTTGCTATTAACCCAGCCAGTTCACCCTTCCCTTTCCTATTGAGGTGTAGGCCATGCCTTGTGAAGTCCCACCTATCTATAGCCTCAACAGGAACCAAACCAATGTCTGACAGAGTGGCGACCCAACGCAACTGATCTAACTCCATATTGACCCTCCTAACAGAGTGGTTCAACTGTGGCTGATCATCTTGCATGAAAGCAGGCACCAGACCAACATTTATGTGAGTCATTGCAGAGGCTATTTTCACCAGGTCACGCTCAATACTGTAGCCCTGATCCCTATTGATTCTGTTTCCCACTTCACCCACTACCACAACATGATCTTGTTTAGTGAAATCTTTGCACAGGGAACCTAAATCGGCTATCACCTGGCTAAGACAGGCACTGGGCTTGTAAACATTTGTGACCTGGTACCTGTCACCTAATTTTTCCTGCAAAATGTGGCCCACACCTCTTCCATGTGGCTACCTAGCAACAGAACCTTCTTCCTACTTTCTACTTGTTTTGAAACTGATGGTTTCTTGATGAAGTTCTGTTGCATCTTAACTACTCCTACTTCTACTGGAGCCTCTTCCTTACTCAACTGTGATAGTGGGGAAAATCTATTGGTTGTGCCAATTGCAAAACTGTCAGACACTGTTCTCTTTCTCTGGCCCCTGTTCCCAGCTATCACTTCCCACCTCTAGTTACCCTCCTCCCCCTTTAACCTCATCAGTTCTTCCCTCGCTCTATCCAAATCAGCCTGAGTGCTCTAATTCCCCCCCCCCCTGTTCTGCTATTTTCCTATCTCTTGAGCAAATCCTGCAAAAGAATGGAAGAGTCTCATTTGTTTCCCCAACTCCCACACCACTACATCCACAATGGAACCACCTGTCACAACAGCTGCATGAAACCCCTAAACTAACTTTCCTATGGCAGCTCACACACTTGTAATTCATGATTGTTTACAAATTAATTACGAGATTTACTTAATTGATAATGCTAATATATATATTAATCACAAATACAATCACGTTTTAGACACTGATTTGTATGGAAACTATTAGAAAATGCACTTAAAACTGAGGTGTCATGCTAAATATGCACCCTCGGAAATTAGGCCTAAAAGCAGTAAGTAAACAAAAACGACTTTTTGCTGTTACTAAAACAATAGGCAAATAAAAAGAAAACTGTTATTGGTGGGCTTTAAGAGCATGCCAATGAATGTATTTAATTAGTTAAAAATGTTAAATTACAGTTTATTACTAGCTAAACTCCTTATCCTTTATGAGCGCTCTTCAACAGCACATCTGACCTTGCGCAGGGCTGCCAACTTACATGGCTGCTTTCACAGGCAACCTGGCCTCTGAAGAGGAAGTCTGCAACAGGACTACAATAGGAAGTGCAGGGAGGGTAGATGGATTCGGCAGGTACTGCTTTGGCGCCTTACACAGAGACTGGGATTGGCATAGGGATGGAGAAGGATGTTGTGTAGTTTGGGTGGGTAATGGAACACCATTTTAGGACGGGTCTCGAGGATCTTCTCTCATTTCAGAGCATTGTGACAGATAATCAAAGCCTTGATGGAGGATGTGGTTCAGTTGTACTACTCTATTAGGTGAGAATGGAAATGCTCCTTTGTGGCTGGTTGCTGGAGAGAGGGTTGGTGGTGTGTGAGGATATGGCATGGTAAATTTGCTTGCAGTTTAGGTCTTCAGAAAGGTGGGGGGGGGGGGATATTTGTATGTGAAGGCTTTCTTAAGAAGCTTTGTGAGATATTCATCCACCTTGTGGCCCAGTATGGTGCTGAACAAAACACACTTGATTTCAATGGCTTTACAACTCCAGCTATCTGCAGCCTCCACTCAACCACCAGCTATTCTGAAAAGCACAGATTCTACAGCCCTGCAACAATCCTGACCTCAACCTAATATAACCTATTTGCCCTATACCACATCGGTAAAAATCCCCATCCCCCAATTTCCTCTCAATTCATGTCTCTTTTAAAACTGTGTGCCATCTACTGTAGTATTTGTATAATTTTTTAATATTTTTTAACTATCTGGACCTCCCCTCTTCCCTCTCCTGGTGCCACCATATACCGCTTTTCAGGCCGCATCTCACATTCTGATCTATCAGTGCCTTTACGCTTCTCTAGTTCTCCTAGAAACTTCTATCCCCATTTTAGCCCTACATTCTTTCCCCACCACCTCCTTCTCCACTCCACATACAATTCACTGTCAAGATGCTAGTTGTGTCAAAGCAGAGATGGCAGTTATGTGCATGGATTCTGCTTGAGTGGTTGTGTGAATGCTGTGTTTTCTTGTAGAATTTGTAACTGTATTCTGTTAAGCTGTAGGATATTTCTGTATTCTGATGTGAAAAATTTAGTTTACCTTGGAAATGAAGATGGCTTGATGGAGCCAAAACTAGTTAGGGGCCTATCACATAAAAACAATTTATATTGTGCTCTTAACTAGAGGTTTTTAATACTTAATATATAAAAAATGTATGACAGACTGCTGCCTTCAGAGTTATCAATATTGACAGTCAGGGCAGTCATCTTGCCCCATGATCTTAGCTATAATACGAATCAAATACCAAGACAATCCAAAACCACAATTATGTGCACACAATTTTTAATCAATTTGTTGTAGGCTTTCTTTTTCTTTTTGTTCTTCCTGTCCAGAAGAACAGATGTCACAAATCTTAATTTGTTACTGTGCTGTTGCACTGTAATGAAAACACAGAAATTAAGATTTTGTGTAACTTAGTATCACACCACAGAACCTACAGTTTATTTATCAATCATAAGTTGGTCATAAAGGGGTTTCTGTCATTTTTCTTCCTTCACCTTTAGCAATACTTTGTACACATGAATAATGTTTAACCCTACAACAGTTTGAAGTCACATGTTAAAACTATAAATCTCTAAATAAATGAATGGTAAATCAGTTCACAGATCGAAAGAAGGCAAGGACATATCACTCTTGATACAGCCATGCTTAGAAAAACTGAATCCTTCTTGCTTGATTGTAATGTTGTAATAGAACAACAATTTGAATGTTAACATTGTAGGAGTAGTTGGTCAATGACTACTTTAAGTATAGTATGTTCTCTTTGGTTGACTGCTATCAGCACCAAGCAGAGCTGGTCTTTGGTATTACCTGTGAACTCATCCTCGTACATATATCAATCCTATGTAATTATTTGCAAATTTTAGATAAACTATGTACTTATTCAGCAAATTAATGTCTATATAATTACTGTAGTTAACATACAGTGGCATTAAACATGTGATTGAAATGTACTTCTACTTTTTACTTGTGCTAACTAACTTCATCTATGTTAGTTTATTTCTCCACCAACTTACCATGTGAATACTGGAAAGTAAGCAACAAATCTATAACCACAATTGCAGTAAGTGAATCTAGACTGATTGCAGCAACAGCAATAGTTTTAATGTCCTTATCTACACCATAGCCACTGTCTGTGAGTTGTAATATGATATGAACTGCAACAGCTGGAGAAGCTGCACATATAATTGACCTATAAAAAAGATTTTGTTAGACTTTTCATATTGGGTTTCATATTTTTGTAGCAAAAATCAATTTTAATAATTCTGACTTCTATCCATAAATTATATTTAAATATAAATATTTTGTCACCTACGGGATGGATTTCTGGAAAACATTTTCCAAATTCATATATTTTTGTTCTGCCCTTGTAATCATTAGCCATAATAATAATGAAGTATGAGGAGGTGTCATTACACCTTTATTTGGATCAAGTAGGCATTTTCAACATTTGGAAATGATAATTTTGAACTTTAGAGTTGTTCCTTCTCAATGTAAGGAATGTGGATGCATTGCTTTAAAGCATACCTCTGACTTTTGCTCAAATTTTAATTATTTGCTTAGTTTATTAGGGTTATTCCATTTGAAACCAACAAATAAAAAATAAATGTGAATCTCGATGGTTCAGACTTTTGTAATTTTTTGTCATTTTATCTACCTATCAAAACACCAAAAAAATTTAAAAAAAAATAATTAATTTTGGGGCATCTCATTTTTGAGTTATTCATTTTTAAAGTTTCCTAAATTGTGTCTTTTACCATTAAAATGAATGTATCACAAAAATTGTTTGATAAAGAGGCTTGAAACATTACCACTTTATTCAGTTAAAAATGTATGCTACTTGTGCTTAATTTATTTAAATGCTACATTATCACAAAACATTAATTTTTAATTCTGAAAATTAAAAAGTTTCATTGTTTTTTGTTTTCAGAAAAAATGTATTATATTCATACAGCATTTATTGATGTGTGTGCGAATTTCATGATGGTATTTGATAGGAAAATGATGAAATAAATTATTATTGTAGGAATTCCCATTGCCAAGTATACTTCAAATAAACCTGGTTCATAAAACAGTACTAATTAAACACACACAGGGTTTTCATTTAAAAATGTATTAAACCATGCCATGTAACAATTATCATAAATAGTATAACGAATTTTTGTCTTTTTTTATTTTATATGACTCAAAAGAGATAGGTTGGCTGGCCAGTACTTACCTTTGTGCTGTACTGTCGATAGTGACACTATCGTCAATGCAGCACAAAGGTAAGTACTGGCCAGTGAACCTACCTCTTTGAAAAACAATTTATCATCTCTGAGGAGAATTCCATCATTTATGATTTTATATGACATTTAATAATGGAGGATAGAAAGCAACTCACCATAAAGAGGCTTGGTGAGCTGCTGACAGGTATGCAAATAGATAATCACATTCACACAACTTAAATTTTCAGTCATGGCCTTCATCAGAAAAAGAAACACATACATTCATGCAATTGCTCAGACAACGATAAACACACAACCACCATGTCTGGTCACTCCAGCGCCACAGGCATCTAGACTTTGAGTGAGGTGGAGAGTGGAATGTGAAGGATGCTGGGTAAACATGGGGATGGAAAGGTTCGTATAGCATGATAGATTGTAAAATCTATAGGTGAGAATTTGAATTGGGCAATGAATACAATGAAGGGAAGTGGCAGGAAAGGATAAAAGGGATGTGTAGAGGAGTGTGGAGAGGGAGTGGAGGGATTTGAAAAAAAAAAAAAAAAAAAAGAAAAAAAAAAAAAAAAGAAAAAAAAAAAAAAAAGATAGGAAAAAATCAATAAATAAAATAAAAAGAACCAATTAAGGGGCTATTGTAAGTGGCAACACACAGCATCAAGAAAGACATGAGATACAGGATTATGAGTTTGGAAAAAAGGGGGGGGGGATGTTAGGCATAGGGTATAGGGATGGGAAGTTATCTTAGGCTGAGGCCAGAATGGATGCGGAAGAGCTGGTGATGGAGGGGGGGATCCAGATTTGCCCAGGTAGTGAAGCAGCCACTGAAATGAAGAATGTTGAGTTCAGCTGCATGCTGTGTCACAGGGTGGTCCATCTTGCTTTTTGCCACAGGTTGATGGTAATCATTCATCTGGATGGGCAGCTAGTTCGGTGTCATACCAATATTAAACACTGTGTAATGATTGCAGCAGAGTTGGTATATCACATGGCTGCTTACACAGGTGGGCCAAACATCAGAGGTGTTTTGTAGTGGACTGACATACTTCCTATTCTACTCTTCATTGTTCTTTCTAGGACTCTGTGTAATTAATTTTTTAAATATTAAACATTTACTTCCATAAAGTATATAGATTTTACTACTGTGCTGAAGTTTTCAAATTTTTAGACAGAGACATTTTGTTGTATATCTACCTGGTTATTTCATATGCTCTTTCAATTTTACATACTCTTTCTTCTAGAGCTTATCTTGCAGTGTAACCGAGTCTGGTTCTTGTTATATGAGAGTGGCATTGTGAGTAAGTCCCCCAGAGCTCAAACTTCAATCTTGATTACTTTCAGGAGAGAAGTAGCTGCAATTCAAAATTATTCTTCATCTACTAAATAAATATGCTGCTCTTCATTTAACAGGTATATTTTAGGGATACTTGACCTATAATTCATATAAAAACTCCATTTCCAAGTACACCACATTGTGAACATCAGAACTTTTATAAAGTCTGTATCTGAACAAACACCACTAAGACTCCCTCAGAGCAACAATTCCTTAAAAAGCTCTTTCTCTTTTTTACAAATTAAAGAATACGAAAAACAAGGTATTTCAATATAATAGTTTTCTTTGATGTCCGGAGCTGGACTCTATATGGACATCTACTGCTGCATCTCCCTGAACAGGTAGCACAATGCCAACTTTCCACTCATGCATTCAACCAGTCACCTAAACATATTGAAATAACTTGCAGCAGAATAATTTACTCCCCTTCAACTTTACACAGTTGTATGGCATCTTGCAATCGGCACCACTTGCGCCTTTGCTTTTGTAGTGCAAAACCCATTATACTACAATTTTTAAGCCATTTATGTGAATCATTTCTCCCAAATAGTTAAATTTATGCATCCTCTTTATTTGCTCAGTGTCTGTTTCTATGTTTTCTGGAGTATTTTTCATCTTTGTGATAAAAAAATTTCTACAGAAATTTTTAAACCTGCTTTGTTAGCTGTTTCTTCTTAGATTCTGATTTACATTTCTCCATCAGTTGATTTTCACAAAAAACTTCAGGAAAATGTTTATATCTATTTACTTAATTAATTTATTTTCATGTTGCATTGATCCTCGTCATGAGTGTGCCTCTATGATACATATAAGGTAATTACAGAAATAGCCACATATAAATGGTTATGAGGCTTACAATCTAAATAATATATAAACACATACATGTAAAGCATGACTAAATGATCAAATAATAACATGGATTTGATAGAAATTAGGAAGTTATTGAATATTTTCAAGACTTCTGGTTATTCTCCTTCCCTATGAATGACACACAAGCTGGACACAGACACATCATCTGGAGAATTGGCCTATGGAAAAAATATTGTGGCAGCCGCACCAAAAAATGGCAGACAGAAGCTGAGCCAACAAGGAGCATTTCCAAGAATTCTCTGGTGTGCCTCCAAATTCCTGTTATGAAGGATTTTGGAAATGGCACAGGAATGCATGCTCTCACAACACAGTGTGCACTGATGGACTGAGTTGGATGGATGTCTCTTGGCCTCCTCTGTTGTAACTATTTGTCCAGGCCATGTGGGTTGAGATAAATGCAAACTCCACACACACACACACACACACACACACACACACGAATATTAATGCCAAGCCTTCTGATAGCTATCTCATTCTCTCATTTTCTGTGCCACTCCCAGATATGCGTTACCAGAAGGCACATGTCCATCATTCATCACCCGTGCTCATGTGACTGAGCAGTAACCTCAATTATTTGGGAGTGTGCTCCCTCTGGGACCAGTAATTAAACACTAAAACATTTGCTGGAAAATTATTTTTTGTAGCTCTCAACATTACTAATAAATTCCTCCTAACTTGATACATATTGTTGTTTATCACTCATGTCACCACTGCCTACAAGGAACAATAGTTGGAAGTGGTGACAATAAGCACTTACTTCACTGGTGACCCCGACATGATACTAGGAAAGGACATGTAGTGACGAACTATAGTCACATGTGTTACACAACCTCAAGTGGTGAAAACGATTTCCATCCTCACAAACAAATGTGAACAATTTTTGAACTCTGAACCACTTTATTATTATTATTGTGTACTTTTTTGTGTCATGATATTTTTGTCTTAAATGTTTTTCTGTGTGTGTGTGTCTATTTCCCATTGCACATAAACTTCATTCACAGATGGCAACTTTGGAGGAATTGCAAAAAATGTTGGAGTTGCTAACAGCACACAACCAGATGCTGGAAAGCTATATGTGTGCTCTGCATGTGAAGACTCTGCTCAAGAAAATTTCAGCACACAAAGTGTCACCCCACCAATTCATACGCCTATTTCTTCAGTGGCAACATGACATATATTGGTTAAGCTGCCCCTCCCATCGTTTGCCCCATGACACAGTGACATGGTTCAGTTCAAGTGGTGGCAGTGTTTCTCAGCAACAACATCAAGTGTGACCTCACCAAATTTGACCACATCGAGAGCCAGCTTGACCAGAATTATGCAGCCAAGGTACTTGATTTTAATAACTGCCCTGGCTACCCAAAGTATTAATGATGAACTGATTTGGTGAGTTTCATCATCTCAGGAGCAATGGATGCAACAGTTGTTGCATCAAGGCGAATGCAGCGACTGGAGACCGTCTCAATTCCTGCTTCATCTGTAGAGTCTTGCACAGCTCAAGATGGTGCCAGACACACTGCTCTGTACAATCTGGGTGTGCAGCCTCCCTGCACAAGTGCAGGCATTAATCGCTGCACAGATGGAAATGCAACTGGACTTGATTGCAGTTGCATGATACACTGGCAATGGCATCGAGAACTGCCATCACTGCAGCCTATAAGGCCCCCCCCCCCCCTCCGCTCCACCAGCCTTCGCTCCATGGCCACTCATGCAGCAAGAGTCTCAACAGAAAATGACAACCTGCACCACCTAGTGCAGTGTCTGAGTGCCCGAGTGGCAGCACTTTCCACACAAGAGGATTGGTTGGCTGGTGCACTCATAGTGAGAGGGCTGCAGGTGCCGCAGCAGTTCACACTACCACCAGCCCAGCTCCACCAACTGGCAACACAGCAACAGCCATTCCAATGGCACTTCACTTTCATCAAATGAGGCACCAATCAGTTTCTGCTACAAACATGACTGTTTTGGCTGTAATGCAAAAAAGTACCACACACCCTGCTCACACCCAAACACCAACTGCAACTGGGCCTAGGCGCACCTGGTTGCAGTATGATATCTAGGCATCTACTCATGGCAGAGAAACTCTGTGCCTCATGGTAGCTAATAATTTGTCCATAAAAATGCACGGCACACACCATCTGGATGTGTACCTCGGACTCCACCACTCACTTGTGTGGAGGTTCTTTGTTGGCAATGTTAACAAGCCAATCTTAGGCATAGATTTCTTAATACACTATAATATGCTCACCAACATTGCCCATGAACAATTAATACACTCCACAACTAATTTAAAAATTGATTGTCAACAACAGCCCGCCTTTTGTAGTGTCAAACTCATCGAGTGCTCTGGGTCATACTAGACACACTGTAAAAATTTCCTGAGTTAACGAGCCCCTGTGGAGCACCAAAGGAGGTCAAACTTTTGACCATGCATCAAATTATCACTAACCCCAGCACTCCTGTCTCCTGCTGCCCTTGCCCCATCAATATGCGGCCATGAAGGGTGAGTTCAAGGCAATGTAGCTCCAAGGCATTAACCACCAATCATGCAGTCCTTGGTCATTTGCCTTGCATTTAGTGCCAAAAAAGGACAATTTGAGGCACATGAGGTGACTAACACACACTCAATGCAAGGACATTGGTCGTGCCGCATCTACATGACTTCCATTACTCCTTCATAGGCGTGACTGTCTTCAGGTAGGTGGACTGCGTGAAGGTATACATGTAGATTCCCATGGCACCTGGGGTCATTGAGAAAAAGCCATTAACACCCCATTTGGGCTCTTCAAGAGCATGTTCATGATGTTCTGCAGAGTTTCCTAGATGACGTCTTGTAAGGTTTGCCAAGCTGTTTTGCCTACCTATATGACATCCTCATTTTCTTGAAGATGCCGGAATTCCACTGCAGTCGCCAGCAATCATCTTCTGGTGCCTCAGTGATGCAGGCATTGTAATCAACCCATAGAACTGTATATTTGGGGTCAGTGACATTAATTGCAGGGGCACTTTATCGTGACTACGAGATCCATACCTCTGCCAGATAAAGTCAATGCAGTCATGACAATACCAAACCCTGAGGGCTTGCGACATTACCTCAGCATGATTAACTTCTAACAGTGTCATTTGCATAAAAAACCATTGTGCTTGAGCCCCTAATAGCTGCCCAACATGGTCCCAAAGCAAAAGGGAAGGCTCCTGTTACGTGGACTGACGACATGGAGCGCAGCATTGTGGAATCAAAACAGTGCCTCACCGAAGTGGTGCTGCTTGCCCACCCTGTATACTACACTGAGATCGCCATTGTGGTGGACAACAGCAAGACCACTATCTACATCTACATCTACATCCATACTCCGCAAGCCACCCAATGTTGTGTGGCGGAAGGTACCTTGAGTACCATTATTGGTTCTCCCTCCTATTCCAGTCATGTATTGTCCGTGGAAAGAAAGATAGTCAGTATGCCTCTGTGTGGGCTCTAATCTCTCTGATTTTATCTTCATGATCTCTTTGTGAGATATACGTAGGAGGGAGCAATATACTGCTTGACTCCTCTGTAAAGGTATGTTCTCGAAACTTCAACAAAAGCCCCTAACAAGCAATGAGCAACTCTCCTGCAGAGTCTTCCAATGGAGTTTATCAATCGTCTCCGTAATGCTTCCACAATTATCAAATGATCCTATAATGAAGGGCGCTGCTCTCCGTTTTATTTTCTCTACTTCCTCTATCAACCCCACTTGGTACGGATCCCACACTGGTTAGTAGTATTCAAGCAGTGGGCGAACATGTGTACTGTAACCTACTTCCTTTGTTTTTGGACTGAATTTTCTTAGGATTCTTCCAATGAATCTAAGTCTGGCATCTGCTTTACCAAAGATTGATTTTATATGGTCGTTCCATTTTAAATCACTCATAATGCCTACTCCCAGATAATTTATGGAATTAACTGCATCCAGTTGCTGAGCTGCTGTAGTGTAGCTAAATGATAAAGAATCTTTTCAATGTATTCACAGCACACTACACTCATCTACATTGAAATTCAATTGCCATTCCCTGCACCATGTGTCAATTTGATGTAGATCCTCCTGCATTTCAATACAATTTTCCATTGTTACAACCTCTCTATATACTACAGCATCACTTGCAAAAGCCTCAGTGAACTTCTGATGTTAAGCACAAGGTCATTTATATATATTTTGAACAGCAACGAACCCATGACACTCCCCTGTGGCACACCTAACATCACTCTTACTCCATTGAGAATGAAATGCTGCATTCTGTTATCTAGTAACTTCTCAATCCAACCACAAAATTGGTCTGATTGACATAGGCCCTTACTTTGTTCATAAACATTTGTGGGGAACTGCATCAAACGCCTTGTGAGAGTCAAGAAACACAGCATATACCTGAGAACCCGTGTCTAAGGCTCTCTGAGCCTCGTGGACGAATAGTGCGAGCTAGGTTTCACAGGATCGTCTTTTTTGAAACCCATGCTGATTCCTACAGAGTAGATTTCTAGTCTCCAGAAATGTCATTATACTCAAACATAATACATGTTCCAAAATTGTACAACTGACTGACGTTAGAGATATAGGCCTATAGTTCTGCACATCTGTTCAATGTCCCTTCTTGAAAATGGGGATGACCTGCACCATTTTCCAATCATTTGGAATTCTACGCTCTTCTAGAGACCTATGTTTTACCACTGCAGAAAGGAGGGCAAGTTCCTTCACGTATGCTGTGTATAATCAAACTGGTATCCCATCACATTCTGTGGCCTTTCCCTTTGAGCAATTGTAATTGTTTTTCTATCTCTCTGTCAATTATTTCAATATCTGCCATTTTTTAATCTGTGCAGCAATGTGGAGTAGCAACTACAGTGCAGTCTTCCTCTGTGAAACAGTTTTGGAAAAAGACCTTTAGTAATTCAGTCTTTAGAGTGTCATACTCTGTTTCAATGCCATTTTTGTCTCTGAGTGTCTGGACATTTTGTTTTGATCCACCTACTGCTTTGACAGAAGACCAAAATTTCTTAGGATTTTCAGCCAAGTCAGTACATAATACTTTAATTTCGAATTCATTGAACGCGTCTCGCATAGCCCTCCTCATGCTACATTTCACTGTGTGTAATTTTCGTTTGTCTACAAGCCTCTGGCTATGTTTATGTTTGCATTGGAGTTCCGTTTTCTTCTGTAGCACTTTTCTAATTTGGTTGTAGTACCACAGTGGCTCCTTTCCATCTCTTACGATACTGCTTCGTACATACGCATCTAATGCATATTGTATGATGGCTTTGAACTTTGATCACAGTTCCTCAACACTATCTGTACTTGAGATAAAACTTCTGCGTTGAGCCATCAAGTACTCTGAAATACGCTTTTTGTCACTTTTTCCAAACAGATAAATCTTCCTATATTTTTTAATATTTCTATATATGCCTGAAATTATTGATGCTGTAACCATTTCCTTGTTCTGTGTTAACTGTTTCAAATAGTTCGGATCTGTTTGCCACCAGAAGATCTAATATGTTGTTGCCATGAGTCAGTTCTCTGTTTAACTGCTCAAGGTAGTTTTCAGACAATGCACTCAAAACGATTTCATTGGATTCTTTGTCCCTGCCACCCATCATAAACGTGTGAGTGTCCCAGTCTATATCCAGTAAATCAAAATCTCCTCCCAAAACTATAAAATGATCAGGAAATCTACTCAAAATATTTTCCAAACTTTCCTTCAGGTGTTCTGCCACAACAAGTGCTGAGCCATAGAAAAATCTAATTACCATGTTTGAGCCTGTTTTAACCTGGCTTTTACCAAAATTATTGCACATTTCTGATCTCCGTCAATTTCCTTTGACACTAGTGCACTTTTTATCTCTATAAACACTTCACTGTCCACTCTCTGTGGTATACATTCCAGTCTGAGTTTAGAATCTCATTACTGCTTTCATCTGGTTTCAGCCAACTTTCTGTCCCTAGTAATAAGTAGGCATTGTGACCGTTTATTAATGAGAGCAGTTCTGGGACCTTTCTATAGACGCTCCGGCTGTTAACTGCTACTAAATTCATCTTTTCATTCCCTGTTGTGTTCTGCCTACTGCTACCTTGTCCCAGATCAGGTGTCCTGTCAGGCCTAGGAAGGGAATTCTCTAACTGAAAAAACCACCATATGCACTCCACACATACTCCTCTACCCTTGTAGCCACTTCCTGCATGTAGTGCACACCTAATCTATTAAGGGGAACCCTACATTTCTCCACACGATAGTGGAGGTTGAGAAATTTGCACCGCAGATCTCCACAGAATTCTCTGAGCCTCTGGTTTAAGCCTTCCACTCTGCTCGACACCAGAGAACTGCAATCGGTTCTGGGAACAACACTGCAAATAGTTAGCTCAGAAACCACCCCACGAGCAAGGCTTTCAGCCTTCACCAACAGCCTATATGAACTGAGGATGACCTCTGAACCCAGCCGGCAGGAGTCATTGGTGCCGACATGAGCAACAATTTGCAGTCGGGTGCACCTGGTGCTCTCCATCACTGCCAGAAGGGCCTCCTCCACATCTCACATGAGACCCCCGGCAAACAAACATAGTGCATACTGGCCTTCTTCACCAACTTTTCTGCTATTTCCCTAAGGGGCTCCATCACCCACCTAACATTGGAGCTCTCACTCACTAATAAACCCCTCCTCCCTCGTGTGCCTGCTCGGACCCTGCTGAAGGAGCAGCCACATGTCCACTCACAAGCAGAGCGGGCGATGTCACATGGCCAGCCTCTACAATGACCATTCACCCTGAGCGACACAAACGCCATTGAATCCACCACACCCCTTGAGGAGAGGGTGGCTCAACTGCATCTGGTACGTGTAAAGATGTCCCGACAGCAGGGACTGTGGGTGAAGCATGTAATACCTATGGTGTCCCATGTGATGCACCACAGCTCCACTGCCGCAACACTCCGTCGCCAACAGCACACTCAGATGCTCGCGAACAGTGGCCAGCTACTCCTGCGCCTATACGCAGCAGTCACACATCCTATCCATCCTAACAAATTAACAACTGCCTATAGAGAGTTATGTACAAACTTGTTACTAGCATGAGTTTATAAAAATTTACAATGCTCAGCCCACAACTAAGTGACAATAGTTCACTTCTACTTAGCTGCAACTCTGCTGGTGCTGCTAACTGTACAGCCGGCATGCCCAACACTATCTATCAAAAATGCGAGAATAAACAATTAAAACAGTAGCACAAACGAAATATGGGCTGACTGATAACTAGCTGTAGTAACAGTCTCTGACTTGTTTTGAAGCACATCAGTCAGATGAAAACTATACACAACAGTATTTATCAAATACACGAGAATAAACTATTAAAACAGTAGCACATACGAAATCTGCCAAATACGTGAGTTTAAACCTCTCAAAACAGAAGTACTAACGAAAATGCAGAACTTGACTAGCAAATTAAATTTGACACAAATTAAATTATGATACTTAGCACTGTTTACAGTGTGAGCTGGCAGCAGCTGGCACTGAACCGGCGCACCGTTGCAATAACATGTTGACAGCATCTGGGAGCTGCTCAGTTTCTTCTCGAAGCAGCTCTTGCTATCACGACAGTCCTGGAGCACTTTCGAACGCAAGCTGCTTGCTCTATACTAGGCAGTCAAATACTACCAGGTGTCGATAGAAGGCCACCCCTTTATGTTTATCACAGGCCACAAGTACATATGTTTGCCTTCCAGTCAAACACCAGCATCTGCCACATTTCTGTCTTTTCAACATTGGATTTTGATTACGTCACACAAGTGTAAGGGAGGGACAAGGAACTGGGAAAGTTTCATGACAACACCAGTGGCCTAAATCTAGAACTTGTGCCAATCCCTGGCTCCCCCCAAAAATTTTAGTGCAACGTCAGGATGCCAACACATCAACTGTTCCTCCCACAGAAGTTCAGATGTAATGCATTCAACTGCATGAACAGTTTGTCACTTCATGGTGTAAACACCACTGTGTTGCTTGTGGTGGTACGTTTTGTATGGCCGGACCTCCACAAAGGCTGTTGGCAGTGGGCACGTGCCTACACGGCATGCCAGAGCACCAAAGTCTGCGGATATTCACAAGGCTGTTGACTCCTTTTCTGAATGAACATGGCATTCCACCCATGTCCATATGGACATTGTTGAGCCATTGCCTCTGTCTCAAGGGATAGGTTACCACCTCACAATAATGGACTGCTTCACCTGCTGGCCAGAGGCCGTGCCCATCACTGACATCACTGCCAAGACGGTCACCACTGTGTTTGTTGACACCTGGATGGCACATTTCAGGTTCCCAGTCATGTCACCACAGTCTGTGGCTGCCAGTTCGACTATGCGCTGTTCAAGCCTGTGACCAGGCTGTGTTGGATGCAACTACACTGCACGATCAGCTACCAGCCAGTGTCCATCAGTATGTTCAAGCACCTGCATCATACACTGAAGATGTTCCTGACATGCCACGATGATGGCTGGATGAAGGCACTTCCACTCATCCTCCTCGGCCTGTGAGTGACACATGGATGAAATCAGTGTTTTGCCTCCATACCTTATGTATGGCCAACCACTCACCATCTTTTGCGAATTTGTGGAAAACACATTCCCACATCAGTACGCCATGGCCCTGCCACTTTCAAAATGCCTGTGCAGTCACATGGCTAGCCTTGGACTGCACCCAATGCCATGGCATGGCAGCCATGCTAACTTCATACATGCAGATCTATAGCACTGCATGCACATCATGCTGCGCATTGATGTGGTATAGCCACTACTTCATCCACCATACTCGGACCTACACAGTGTGATAAACCATGGAGAGAAGATGCTGATAATGGGAATGGAAAGCCAACAACAGTATCTGTGAATAGGGTTAAATCCGCATACATGTTGACGGAAGCACCTGCTTTGCAGAGGACCCTTCAACAGACAATACTCCACATACATTCAGACAGGCAGAAACAGCAGCTGTCACTGGTCCGCCACAGGCTGCCCCCACCCTGCAGCCACCTGTTGTCCCCATGCCTTAGCCTATTTCCGTTCTGCCTTGCAGCTGACTGAGCTGTGCTCACTCAGGCACCCTGGCCAGTTGTCACTGCAATGCCACATACATCACTGCCTACACCCCGTCCGCCAGCTCAGCTGTCTGCACCGCTGCCACCCCCACAGGTGCTGGATGACTACATCATATGCACTGGCCATCACATCTGATTCATATGTCTGTGCTGCACTATAGTGATGCCATGACACAACATGCAGCCTGTACTCAACTGGCAAGCCACCCACTGTTGAAACGCTATCTC
Source organism: Locusta migratoria (assembly GCA_026315105.1). Taxonomy (NCBI): domain Eukaryota; kingdom Metazoa; phylum Arthropoda; class Insecta; order Orthoptera; family Acrididae; genus Locusta; species Locusta migratoria. Next base: position 137,138,275 of record CM048745.1, read on the forward strand.
TGGCAAGCTGCTGTACCAGCAGCTCATTCCTTGCAGTTTCAAGAGCTGAATTTGAGCCCACACAACACTGTGTTCATGCAATTTACACTCTCCAGACCTCTGCTATGAGTGACGATCCCAGATCGAGTACCGCGTCATACTTCTGTGTCGGGATTCTGCTGCCCACATGCCCAAGCCCTGATGACACTGCACCTAAGTGTCTTATACACTCTTCGGAGCTCTACTACCACAAGAATTGAACCTGGATCAACACACACACATCACGCTTTCACTTTAAACCGTGCCAGGTACCACCTACCCATCACACATTCACGAACAATGTCCAAAGACTCAGCTAATGCTAGCATCAATTCTGGATCAAGTCATGCTTCAGCATCTGGCATCTGTGAAGCCCATAAAAAAACTATACTTTTTTGTGTTTTGTTTCTGTGTCACAAAACTGTACATCATTAAGATTGCCTAAATAAATGTTTTGTTATGTGTTGTGCTTCTTTTCACACTTCTTCAGAAAACAGAACACTCATGCAATCACACAGGCACACAACACAGTCATACAACCATCACCTCTGGCTGCCACACTTCGAATCGAAGTGAAAGTGTTGTATGTGCCTGTCGCAGCTCATTGCTATGTCTTTGCAGTGAGTTGTAAACTGTCCTTATTACTATACTAGCTTACATGCCCGTGCTTCGCAATGGTTGTTAAAAAGGGACCTGTGTATATCATGGTTTTTTTAGGGTTCCATACCTAGGTCAGCAAAATCAGAATCCTTGTTTAATCGCTCTGTCAGTAAACTAAGATGTCAAATTTAAGTAGAAGTCATTGTCGAAAAGTTTAATAAGTTTAATAAGTTTTTCATACAAAAAGTGAAATTAATTTATGTCCGTACTCTGGAACAATGTAAATTCGATGTTAAGTTGTGTTCATAAAGTTAAGACTGCGGTGTGTTTGGTGTAAACTTCTTACAACACTTCTATCGTTGAGATGAGAAATAATAATAACAATAACAGCACCATGTTTGGTTCTATGGTGTAGTACTAAACTGTTTATCTCTGACAGTAATTGTATTCTGAAGTATTAGTATGTTGCAGTGTTGCACTGGGGACACTGAAGTTATTCTGTATGCAGTGATCCTTACTATCGAAAACTCGAAGAATGCTGAAAATCTGGTAATTCAATCAACAGAGGAGCTCGTGTCTGTCTAAATAAGACACCATGGTGGTGTCAATGTGCAATAAAGTACATCTGGGTAATCGTTGAAGAAATGGCATCAGCTGATCGTCTCTATAGAACTTTCCAATAAATATAGTATTTCCAGTGAATTGTCTTGACTGTTTAGCAGCATTGGCCACTCTTTCAACTAATATGTGTTTCCACATCCTGCAGTGATTACTTCTTAAAGCACGAAGTTGAAATTGACCTTCTGTAATAGAACTACACATTCAGAACTCTAAGTACAATTGTCTCTGCAAAAGAGGACATTTTTCTCTATCTTAATGTAGTCCGCACCAATAGTAAGTAATTACAAATTTTAATCACAATATTGTACTGAAAAATTATGAAAGCAGAGACATTTCTTATGAGTTTGTCGCTCGAGTGGGTTTATTGTCTCTATTGGCAGGCACAGAGCAGAAATATCTCTGGAGTGAGCATTCAGATCCACAGAACAGATTTTGTGTCTTCAACATAAGGTGGAAATGTCACGCGATATTGGGGAAAATCTACTAATTTATGACTTCATCTTTGTTCCATTAAGACGGATGACTATGTGTCAGTGGCCATTTTAGCAATGCTTCCTCAAATTTCTTGTTTCTTCTGCGACACATTTATTTAGATATTCTTTCATGTGGTTGCTCTGCGAAAAGTAGGTGGGGCTTCTTTCCAGCCAATGTGGTACAAACCAATTGTAAGAGCAAATAAATGTGTGGAAAGAGTGGATTTGTCTCAATATCACTTAGTAATTAGAGCTTATCGTTGAGGAGATGCACAGATGCAGAGATATTTCTACTCTATGCACAATTAAGTGGTTATACTATTCTAACCTCATTGAGTTGTGCCCATCGAAAGACACACTTCTTTTCTGTCCATGACATTGCAAAGCATATGGGATACAGCTAGGGGAACAAAATATTGTGTCCTACCTAGGTTAAATTTCACTTGCAGTGGCAGCATTGCTGAGGTGGGGTGGCTTGTGTGCTTCAATGATACAGACAGCCGTACCGTAAGTGCAACCACAGCGGAGGTGTATCTGTGGAGAGGCCAGACAAATGTGTGGTTCCTGAAGAGGGGCAGCAGCCTTTTCAGTAGTTACAGGGGCAACAGTCTGGATGATTGACTGAGCTGGCCGTGTAACATCAGCTAATGTGGCTTTGCCACACAGTTATTGCGAACGGCTGAAAGCAGGGGGAAACTACAGCCGTTACTTTTCCTGAGGACATGTAGCTCTACTGTATGAATATATGATGATGGCATCCTCTTGGGTAAAATATTCTGGAGGTAAAATAGTCCCCCATTCGGATCTCCGGGCGGGAAATACTCAGGAGGATGTGATCATCAGAAAAGACAACACTTGCATTCTACAGATCAGAGCGTGGAATGTTAGATCCCTTAATCGGGTAGGGAAGCTAAAAAATTTAAAAAGAGTAATGGATAGGTTGAAGTTAGACATAGTGGGGACTAGTGAAGTTCGGTGGAAAGACGAACAGGATTTCTGGTCAGGCGAGTACAGGATTATAAATACAAAATCAATTGGGGGTATTACAGGAGTAGGTCTGATAATCAATAAGAAAATGGGAACGCGGGTAAACTACTATCAACAGCACAGTGATCGCAATATTTTAGTGAACATAGATACAAAGCCAACACCGACCACAGTAGTACAAGTTTATATGCCCACTAGTTCTGCCGATGAGGAGGAGATCGAATAATTGTATGAGGAGATAAAGGAAATTATTCAGACAATTAAGGGAGAGGAAAACTTAATTGTGATGGGAGACTGGAATTCGGTAGTAGGAAAAGGAAGGGAAGGTAAAATAGTAAGAGAATGTGGACTGGGCAAAAGGCATGAAAGAGGAGATTGCCTGGTAGAATTTTGCACGGAACATAACTTAATCATAACAAACACCTGGTTTAAGAATTACGAATGAAGGTTATATACTTGGAAGAGACCGGGAACACAGGGAGGTACCAGATAGATTTTATAATGGACATAGATTCCGGAACCAGGTTTTAAACTGTAAAACATACCCAGGGGCAGATATAGACTCTGACCATAGCTTGTTGGTCATGAACTGTAGGATGAAACAGAAAAAAACTGCAACAAGGTAGGAAAATAAGGAGATGGGGCCTGGATAAGTTGAAGGAACCTGAAGTTCTAAAGAATTTCAGAGGGAGCTTCAGGCAACAATTGACAGAAACAGGGGAAAATAAAACAGTAGAGGAGGAATGGGTAAAATTGAGAGACGAAATAGTGAAGGCAGCAGAGAACAAAATAGGTAAGAAGGCAAGACCTACAAAAAAATCCTTGGATATCACAGGAGATACTAAGTTTAATTGATGAAAGGAGAAAATATAAAAATGCAGTAAATGAAACAGGCAAAATGGAGTACAGACGACTAAGAAGTGAGATTGACAGGAAATGCAAAATGGCTAAGCAGGAGTGGCTAGAAGGCAAATGCAAGGCTGTAGAAGAATGTATAAATAGGGGAAAAATAGATACAGCCTACAGGAAAATAAAAGAAACATTTGGAGATAAGAAAAACAGCTCTATGAATATCAAGGACACTGATGGAAAACCAGTTCTCAGCAAAGAACGGAAAGCTGAAAGGTGGAAAGAGTATGTAGAGAGGTTCTATGAAGGAAATGAACTTAGCGGCAATATTGTAGAAAGGGGAGAAGGAGTAGATGAGGATGAAATAGGAGATACTATACTCAGAGATGAATTTGACAGAGCTCTGAAAGATCTAAGTCGAAACAAGGCCCCTGGAGTAGATGATATTCCCTCAGAGCTACTGAAGTCTCTGGGAAAACCAGCCATGACAAAATTGTTTCACTTGGTGTGTAAGATGTACGAGACAGGTGAAGTACCCTCAGTCTTTAAGAAAAATGTTATAATCCCCATTCCAAAGAAAGCAGGCACAGACAGGTGTGAAAACTACAGAACCATCAGTTTAATAAGTCATGGTTGCAAAATATTAACACAAATTATTTACAGAAGGATGGAAAAGCTGGTAGAAGCCAACCTCGGGGAAGATCAGTTTGGGTTCAGGAGAAATGTAGGAATGCGGGAGGCAATACTCACTTTACGGCTTATACTAGAAGATAGATTAAGAAAAGGCAAACCTACATTTCTAGATTTTGTAGATTTGGAGAAGGCTTTTGACAATGTTGATTGGAATAAACTCTTTAAAGTTCTGAAAAAAGCAGGAGTAAAATATAAGGAGCGTAAGGTTATTTACAACTTGTACAACAACCAGACAGCGGTTGTCAGAGTTGAAGGGCATGAAAGGGATGCAGTGGTTGGAAAGGGAGTAAGACAGGGTTGTAGCCTTTCTCCAATGTTATTCAATTTGTACATTGAGCAAGCTATAAAGGAAAGCAAGGAGGAATTTGGAGAAGGAATTAAAGTTCAGGGGGAAGAATTAAAAACATTGCGTTTTGCCAATGACATAGTAATTCTGTCAGATACAGCAAAGGACCTGGAAGTGCAATTGAACGGAATGGACAGTGTGCTGAAAGGCGCATATAAGATGAACATTAACCAGAGCAAAACTAGGGTAATGGAGTGCAGTCTAAGAAAATCAGGTGATGCTGAAAGAATTAGATTAGGTGACGAAGCAATAAAGGAGGTAGATGAGTTTTGTCACTTGGGCAGTAAAATAACAAATGATTGGTGCAGTACAGAGGATATAAAATGCAGAATGGCAATGGATAGAAAAGCGTTCTTGAAAAAGAGAAATTTGTTAACCTCGAATATTGATTTAAGCCTAAGGAAGTCCTTTCTGAAGGCGTTTGTATGGAGTGTTGCCTTGTATGGGTGTGAAACATGGACGATAAACATTGCGGGAAGGAAGAGGATTGAGGCTTTTGAAATGTGGTGCTACAGAAGAATGCTGAAGATAAGGTGGGTGGATCACGTAACTAATGAGGAGGTACTGAACAGAATTGGGGAGAAAAGAAATTTCTGGGATACCTTGACTAAAAGAAGGGATAGATTGGTAGGACAAATTCTTAGACATCAAGGAATTGTGAATTTAGCATTGGAGGGAAGTGTGTGGGGTAAAAACCGCAGAGGAAGACCAAGAGATGGATACAGTAAGCAGATTCAGACAGATGTAGGTTGCCGTTCTTATGTGGAGATGAAGAGGCTTGCTCAGGATAGGGCACTGTGGAGAGCTGCATCAAACCAGTCTCCAGACTGAAGACCACAACAACAACAACAAATAATTATAGTTTTGAAAAAGCAGTCAACGGCCATTGCCAACATCAGCACACAACGCCGCTACCGTAAGTAAAATGTACCCCTTCTTGTAGTGTATTACACCGTAGTTATGAGAATGGAAAAACAAAAAAGCCCCTCAGCAACTCTCTAATTAGTTATTTGGTGTACTATGTAACTAACATCACCTCACTTTGTACTTTCCTGTACTATGGCCTTTGCGAGGCATTCGTAAACAGAATGGACTCAAGATGTAATAAGTAAGCACCGAAATCAGAAATGAAACAACATAAATTCGGATGTCCTTGCAAAGAATTCTTACTGAATAAAAACATCGATAGATGCGAAGGAACGTCGTAATTTTTTCAATTCAAATGATACCCGTGGAAAGAATCACTTTTTCCCTTTCCATGGCATTCCAAGGAATTGTCGTAGCTGGGTTAAATTTAGTATTTAAACACTGGCAACAAAATATTCGCTGTAGGGGGATCATTAATTTACTGATAGGAATAACATTCATTATTTCATTATCAACACAAAGAATTATTCCCCTCATTGTACGTGACTGATTTTTCAAAAAGGACTCAATGGTCGTTGCCAGCATCATTACACTACACTGCTGCCGTAATGAAAATCGTAGCCCTTGTTTCATTGTATTATACTATTTATGTGAATAAAATACACAGCATCACCATCTATTAGGTATTTGCAAGGAGGTTAGAATAATTCCTTGGTTATTTAGTATACTATGTAAGTAACAGTGCCTCTGTCGGATCTTTGCTATACTACACTGCAATTCAAGTATAGCATACATAAGACACTAAAAATTACTATATCTTTTCTTCTCCTGATCCGATTTTGATAAAATGAAGCTTATATGTTGCCCAAAGGAACTCTCAGTTGACCTATGAAACCCCATGAAAGTACATACAGTACTCTTGGAGTTTTGCTGTACTACACCATTTTTATAAGCATTGTGTATACAAAAACTTCAAATTACGATATCTTTCCTTCCTCTGATCCTATTTTGATGAAACTAAGCCTATGTTACTCTCCAAACTATTCTCAATTTACCTGTGGAGACCCATGACAGTTCGTGTAGTACTTTTGGACATTACCCTCAACAAACAGGCAGACACAATAGCTTTTAAAGAAATGATTAAATTATGATATCTTTATTTTCGATTTCAATTATTGAAGCCTTTATGTAACCACACGATATGCTCAAGTTATGTGTAAAAATCCCATGAAAATTTGTCAAGTAGTTTTGTAGATAATTTTTTTTTTTTTTTTTTTTTTTTTTTTTTTTTTTTTTTTTTTTTTTTCGAAGAGACAGACAGACATGACGGTCAAAGATAAAAAATTTCAAATTACGGTATTATTTTCTTCCGTGATCCGATTTTTATGAAACAAAGTCTATATGTTGTCCAGAGTTATGCTCAAGTTACCTGTGAAAACCGCATTCAAATTTGTGAAGTAGTGTTGGAGGTAAGAAATTTTTAATACTTGAACAAACAGACACGATGGTTACTGAAAACACTTAAAATTATGGTATCTTTTTGTTTCATGATCCGATTTAGATAAAATTATGCCTATATGTTGACCCAAACTTTTCTCGTGTTTTGTGTGAAAACCACATGAAGATTCGTCCAGTAGTTTTGAAGATTTAAGAGAATAGTGACAGGCCTACATTTACAGATTTATTATTAGTATAGATTATTAATTAAAACCTGGACTTTCCATTATTATATGTTTTTATTATTATTATTTAACAAGAGTCAATGTTCCTTATGCCAATACCTGTGCACCAGATCTGCAGCCACTCCTCACTGCAGCCACACTCCTGCACAGTGTGGCCTGGTACAGCTCTCATTGCGTGTCATGTGAAGGCAACACCTCCCACACACTGCTGGACTCCCACGTTCACATTTATATGCCTCCACGGTGTCAGTCATTAAAACCAGAACAAATACCATGCCAGTTTCTGTGTGTGTGTCTCCATTGAACTTCATACATTGACCCACGTGCCACCAGGCTTGTCCATCACAATTCCAGGCTCCATGTGTCAAGTGGCTGAGACCACACTGTGCTAGCATGTGTCTGATACAGTAAACAATGAACAGTGCCCCTCATCAATGCTTTAGGACAACAGTTTATAAACAGAGTATACAGTGCTTCGCTTCTTTTACTCTGTACCAATGACTACAGTGCTGCATAGAGTGCATATATAGCTCAGTCTGTCGCTGCTGTCACTAGTGGCATGTGTGGACACTCCCACCCTGCACCCTGCCAGCCACACACACTGTAACATTGGCGTTCACTGACTGCACTGCCCTCTGCCCAATCACTGCACCCCAGACTCCAGCCATCGTGCCTGCACTGACATCACCTCAGTAGCATATGAGCCATAAACAAGCAGGCTGCAAAGTTCATTGCCAGCACTTTTTTGCGACTCTAGAGCTCCACTCTCCAAGAGAGGATCTTTGTGGCATTGTGCCAAGAAATGGCAGGTAGAAGCAGAGCCACCAAGGAGCATTTCCAAGAATTCTTCAGTGCACCCACAAATTCCTGTTATGTGGGACTTTGGCAACAGTGAGGAAATGTGCACTCTCGCAACACACAAAGCAGGAAACCGATGTGCACTGTAGGGTTGAGCTGGACAGATGTCTTGTGACCTCCTCTGTTGTAACTATTTGCTGTGGACCATGTGGGTCAAGCTAAACGTGAGCTCCCCACATGCATGCGAATATTAATGCCATTATGTCTGATTGCCGTTTCGTCATCTCGCAGACATGTGTTACCAGTCCATCGTTCTTCGCCCACGCTCATGTGAGTGGACAGCAACTTCAGTTAATGGGGAGTGTGTACCCTCCAGGACCAGTGATTAAACACTAAAACATTTGCCAGAACATTATTTGTTGTACCTCTCAATATTACTAATAAACTCCTCCTAACACAGTACAAGTTGTTGTTTATTGCTCCCTAACCACTGCCTGCAAGGAAGACTAGTTGGAAGCAGCAATGATATGTACCTACTTCAATATCATACCTTCCCATAGAAATAATCGATTTTAGTTCCCTGTGACTCAATAGTAGCCTGACTTCCTTCATCAGTCACAAGACCACACCACTCAGTTAAGAACTTCTCCAGCAGATATGAACTGCCAACCAGTTACATGCAGCATGACTTGGACAGTTCCTCACACAAATGAGCAGACAATGTCAAACCACAATTGTAGCCCCCTTCACAGGTCTGTACATTTTCTTATGAAGAGGCATGCATTTTACATAATATGTCATCTTACACATAGTCTAGCCAAAGAAGGAAATAAGAAGGAAAAATTCATTTAATCACAAATTAGCTGGTGATTTTATAAAAAGAACTAGGGCACATGGTTTGATCGTAATTTTGATAAATGTAGTGTTCCACACTTCAGATACTCTCTCTTTTTTATTTTGTAATAAATTTTGAAAATTGGTGCTGTTTAATGTAGTTGAATCATTGTAATATTTATGTAATCATAGATACTTGAGAATGATACCATAGTGTGTATTGATTCTGTAGTTATATGGAAGTATATTAAAAAGAATTTTTTTCAAAAGTGACTGTGGCTTTGGAACAAAATGAGTGTTCCATAAATCAGTGGCATTCTTAACCGACAGTATGTTGGATTATGATATCAAAAATTTTTAATAGTGGTAGGACATACTAAAAATCTGCACCTGCAGGGTGTGACTAATTGGGTGTAGGGCATTTAAAAGTAACTTTTATATGTTTCCCTCAAATAACCAGTAAATTCTGGCTTCTAGAAAAAATGTTTCTCAGTATGTTAAATTTCCAATGAAAAGGGTTTTGTTCATTTCCTTCTCAAGGATTCTTTCTGCATTTCATGGGTGGGAAAATCTCAGTTTTTAAAAACGGTATTTTAATGGTATAAAATTAATGATTAATGCCCATTCAAATACAAGAAAATATATATTGGTTATTATAAAATAAACATCTTGAATTAAAAAATGAACAATTCTACCATCATCATCACCTTGCAGATTGAGTAACAGTGCACCATTTGAACACATACCATAGAATGTGCTGCAAACCACTGATCATTCAATTCCTGCTTTCTGGCATCCACATCATTCCCCAGACTCGACAGACAACACAAAAAGATATTTTTCACTATAGCCTCAGGTGATACTTGGTCTGTTGTTGACACTGGGTAGAGTGATCCATCCTCCCCTCAGTTTCATCCCCATTCAGTTAGAGGTAGAGGGTTATTGAGCCACTGTTGTATCTGTAAGTAAGTAACCAAATGCCTTTAAGTTACAAGAATCTGTACTTTAAATAAAATCATTCTAAAAAAATAATTTACCTATAAATAAACTCTAAAGAATGGTTGGTGTGCAGTTTCTGTAGTTAGTACTAATTGGGTGAGGTTTGCCTTTAAGAATGCATCACATTGGGGTTTATTTATATCTTGCTGATATTCATTCACATGGCACATTTCTAGGAACATAACCTCACCAGCTTGTGCAAATGTCTCTGCTGGTTTGAGAGTTAGTAAAGGCGTTCAATATTGTTTTCATTTGATTTGGAACTGTTCAACTGCTCCTCCTTTGCTTTTGTTCTAATGCTGGAGGTTGTGTCACACTGCTAACTAAAGGCATGGAAGAAGTGAATGGTTTCAGCAAAAGGAAGTTTCTTGCATTTGTTTGTTGGTAACAGTTTTGATTCACCTTTGACCATACCAGGCTTCGTGAAATATATGTGACTGCCTGACTATGAAGGACCTGTTAGTGAAACAACCAAATTAACAGCGTCCATATTAACATGACAGGGAAACTTTTTCTAACAATAAAATAATTATTAAACTTCTGATTCATGAACCTATCTAAAGCATTAAATGGCAGAACAAGCTAATAGTTAGGGTACAAATATATCTTAAAAAACAGCAATATTTCGAAACAAGCACAGTAAACTTGTTTTGACTGTTCACAGTAGAGAAGTGGACAGTTCTCATGGTTTCTTTCCAATGAAAAAAGGTACAACAAATATACGGTATGCCAAACAAACAATTTCTTACCTAAATATGCAAGTCAGTGTGCTAAGATGTACACTGATTTTGGTTGTATGTGTAGTTAACTAATATCAGTATTCCTTTTACTGCTAATGCATTTGTGGAAAACAAACAGTTCTGACACGTCTTCACACACAAATTTTGAGGAAGTCAAAACTCTCAGGTATGTCTGCAAACTATGTCACCAGTGTTTAATTAGGTGCACTGTTAAAGGTTTGATATAGGTTGAAGAACATTCAGTAATTACTTACGGCAATGTAATGGAGTACACAGAGTGAGGACTAAATAGTTCACACCTTGATTTACAGATGCATCATTCCAATGACTTCCCTCATCTTCTTGACCCCTTCCCCATCAGAACATAATTATCCCTAAATTCTGTTAAAATGTACTTAAATGCAGGGTAGGCATTTAATATTCAATGTTAAACCGATATTAACAATAAACATTAATTTTATACCATTATATAATTTTCTTTTAAATGAGTTACTTCTACCCCTTGTAACACATAAGCTATTAGTAGTAGAGAAGGAATTAATAGCTCCTTCTTTGTAGAAAATGTAGCATACTTTAATTTTGCACTGAGAAACATTTTCACTGGAAGCGATGGTTGTTGAGTTATTACAAAAATAAATAGCCACATACAAATGACACCACCACTCCAATGCTAACATCAAACAGGTGGGGATTTTCAGCATGTTGTTCATGACACTTCCCCTACTTCTATACAAAAATGTGACTACATTTTTTCCTTTTTATCATTTTTGGTCATCATTGACTAAACTAATGGCAGCTTCAAAACCGCACAATCTTCGTCACCAGTGCCACAAACTCCACTGCAGGTGCAACAACTGCCCAATGCAGTTCAACTAGTTCATGCTGTTGTTGGCACCATATCTATTTTCCTGACTGTTTCTGATGTAACATTCTGCATCTACTAAGGGTGGTAATGTAGTGCTTAATCTGAGAGTTGAGTGTCATTGTAACTTTCACTTCACTCATTGATAGTAGATCACATTACTTGACGCTAGTTTACTTGTGACAGGATGCTGTAGTGCAGCATGTTTTTTGTAATTGTCTCAGTACTGTGATGCCACTGTAATCACTGACATGGCTACTGTGTGAAGTTTGGAAAGAAGAAGGCAAGGTACTGGAGGAAGTAAAGCTTTGAGGATGGACTTTGCTTACTTTCATTCCATAATGTCATATGGTAGAATTTCTGGGGTAACTCTTCCAGTCAAGAAAAAGTTTTCAGAGTCAAGATGTGTTAGACATGGCCCTCATCAAGGGCATCACAGTTACTTTCAACTTTGATGTTGTAAGCGATGTGCCCTTAAACCACACATCTGTAATACTGCAAATGGAAGAAGCAGTGCAGTGCAATGAACCATGGAAGATACTGAATTACAAGTGCACAAATTGGGCTTTGCTCAAGGAAATGCTTGATAATCATACTTCTAATACTCACAAGATTATGCAAACAGAACAAATTGATGAAGCCGTCGGCATGCTCACCTCTGCTGTCCAAGATGTAATAACCAAAGCCATCCCATTATGTGCCCCACAACAGCATTCAGCGCCCTGCCCCAGGAAATCCTTGGCCTTATCTCAGTTGGAAACCATCTCAGGAGGTAATGGCAGTGTACAGGCGTGCGGTGTTTAAACACCACATCAACATGTTACAGGGTATCATACAGGCAAAGATACAAACTTTTAAAGCAATACAATGGGACCAGAAACTCACTAGACTCACTAGAATAGACACCACATGTCCTAGAGTACAGGATCTGGCCAGATACTTCACCAAGAAGAAACTTTATGCACTTACCAAATGGCCCAGCATACTCTGTAGAAGAGAAAGCTGAGCTAATGGCTCAAACACTAGCAGGTAGCAGGGTCATTCACACCAACCCTGGCTCCATCAGATCTAGCATCCACACTTGAAACAGACCAGGTGATCACTAGCTTTATGGATCAGCCCATGCGCGATGAAATCAGATGTACTAATATATATGAAATCACATGGGCCATCAAGCATACCACAGCTAGGAAAGCGCATGGCCCAGATAGAATTCAGAACTGTGTCCTCAAGGAGCTAACAGATAGAGCTATAGAATACTTTACACACTTACCAAATGCCATCCTAAGACAGCAAAATTACCTATATTTTGGAAGGCAACCAAGGTCCTAATGTTCAGGAAGCCAGGGAAAGACCACTCCTTCCCACAAAATTACCAACACATTAGTCTTCTGACTTCGCTCAGTAAGATGTTGAGAAGGTAATTCTTAAATGACTCGCTAGGCACTGCATCACCAATAATACTCTAAGACCGGAGCGATTTGGCTTTAGGAATCACCACTCAAATGTGTTCAAATGTTTGTAGAACTTATGGGACTTAACTACGGGGTCATCAGTCCATAATCACCACTCTACAACACAACAACTCCTCCACATAGTTGAACACATAACGTATGGCTACAACAAAAACACAGCCACAGGGGCAGTGTTCCTAGACATTGAGAAGGCTTTCAATAATTTTTGGCACAACAGACTTAAATGCAATCTCAATCATGCCACATTTCCCGATGGACTTGTGCTCCTCATTTACTTATATATCACCAAGAGAAGCTTGAACAATGACATTCAAGGCAAACAATCTACAAAACATGGTATACAAGCCAGAGCACCCCAAGGCAGCATCTTGGGGCCCTCTTGTTTAACCTCTACATTAATGATCTTCCAGCAACACATAATACAATGACTGCAATCTACACTGATGACACCGCCATCATGGTGCAAGACTGCGAGCCATCAAACATGAATTCATGCCTACAAACTGCACTCAGAACTGCCAAGCCTTGGTTGGAGAAATAGAAATGGTGTATTAAAGTAAATGTCGACAAGTGCAAAGCAGTACCGTTTGTATGCAGACCAAAGCTACTGCGCAAACACCAACACTGTAGACCAATTACTTTACACACATGCCCAATACATTTCTGTGAGAAAGGCAAATACCTCGGTGTCTGGCTAGACCAGAAACTTACATTGGGGGGACAACATACAACGCATGAGCAACTAGGCAAATGTGAGGCTCAAACAACTTTACCCAATGTTGTGATGCAGCAACCAGTTCTCTTGACACCAAAGTTTGGGCTGTCTTTGCCACACATTTTCATGGAACCATCACAAAACATCACAGTAGTATGCGGAATTCACTGTTCATTTGGGTGGGACACACTCCTTGTGCAGAATTCACTTGGTATCAAAGAAAATGAGGATCATGCTCTTTGCTTTTCATCTGCCTTGCTTTTTTGATTGGATCACAGTTGGTAAATTACATGGCTGATTTCACAGGTGGCCTGGCCACTGATAAGGTAGGATAAGCCTGTGACAGGACTGGAATAGGAAGTGCTGTGTGGGTGAATTGGACAGATCTTGCAGTAGGGGCTTTCACAAGGATATGATCCCTGTGGCAATGGGCTGGATTTCAGAATGGCATAGGGATGGACTAGGATGTTATGGAGGTTGGGAGAGCAACGGAACACCACTTTAGGAGCGGTGGGAGAGATTTTGGGCAGGACATGTCATTTCTGGGCAAGAGTACAGAAAATCAAAATCTGGGCACAGGATGCAATTTAGTTGTTCAAGTCCAGAGTAGTAATGGGTGACAAGGGGAGTGCTCTTTTGTGAATGATTACTCGTGATAGATGGAGAAGTGGGGATATGTGTGGATATGGCACAGATGATCTGTTTGTGGACTAGGTCTGCAGGGTAGTTTCTGTCTATTAAGGCCTTTGAGGGACCCTCAGTATATTAAAAAAAGGAGTTCTTGTCACTGCATATATGCCATCCATGGGTGGCCAGGCTGTAATGGAGGGATTTTTTGATGTGGAATGGTTGGCAACTGTCAAAGTGTAGGTACTGTTGGTGGTTGGCAGGTTTAATATGGACAGAAGCGTGGATGGAGCCATCAGTGATGTGGAGATTGACATCCAGGAATGTGGTATGGTCGGTTGAGAAAGACCAGGTGAAGTGGATAGGGGAGAAGGAGTTGAGGTTTTGAAGGTAGGAGGTTAGGGTGTCCTGGCCCTGAGTCCAGATTATGAAAATATCATCAATAAACATGAACTGGGCCAGAGGTTTGGGGTTTTGAGATGCTCGGAAGGATTCCTCCAGACGGTCCATAAACAGGTTGGCATAGGATGCCTTGTGAGTGTTCATGGCTGTGCCATGGATTTGATGGCAATCTTACCCCTAAAAAAAGTAGTTGTTAGTTAGGATAAAGTTGGAGAGGGTTATGAAGAATGAGGTATTGGGCTTGAATTAAGAGACACATTGGAAGAGTAGTTTTCGAGAGCAGCAAGGCCATAGGCATGTGGGATATCGGTGTATATAGAGGTGGCATCCACTGTGACAAGTAGGGATCCAGGAGGCAAAGGGGTGGGAATAACGGAGTCAGAAAAGGATGTGGTTGATATGGGAAGATAGATTTTGGACAATTGGTTCAAGGTGTTTGTCAATGAGGGCTGAATTCATTTGGTATGAGCACAGTAACCCACAGCAACCTGCCACAATTGGACATACAGGATTATTAGGTTTGTGGATTTTGGGGAGCATGTAGAAGATGGGTGTGCAGGTTGCTGTTCAAGCCACTAGGCAATTCACAGGTTTTTGTTTAGACATCTTTAGAAAACCATCTGTGACTGATGTCATTATTGCAGCAGACTCATGCCATCCACACACTTATAAGACTGCTTTCATTTGGTCAATGTTCAACAGGTTGGCTAAATTTAACCTGAACGCAATGAGTGTTAAAAAAAAAAGAGATTGATATAATTACTCAAATAGGTGTAAATAACGGTTATCACAAATGTATGATATGGATTATTTATAAGTCAGTATTCAATTAGATAAAGAGGCCCAAGCCTATCTTCCTCCCCTCTCCCAAGAATAAACTTAGATTTGCATCTAAGACCTACACATGGCATTTCTGTGAGGAAATTGCTAATGCCTTTAGGAAAACCAATATGAAAATGAGATTTCGGACATGTAATAAACTTAAAACAATATTGTGTGCCTCTGTTGACGGCAAGCAGAGTACATACAAAAAATCTGGAGTTTACAAGATAGCCTGTAATAAAAATAATACTGCAATGGGATATCATCTCAATGATGAAAAACATAAGTTAGGTACATTTGAATAATCCCTAAAAATTTTTCATGCATAACAAATGGCTTGAACCTTGACATTCTGGAAGGTATTGAAATTCACAAATGTTCTAATGAAAAACCAGATGCAGTTTTAAATGAGAAAATCCATTCTCACAGAAAATGGTTCTTTGATATTTTCCAGGATTTGTTTTGAATGCAGTCACACCCGAAGAAACTGTAATGGATACTACCACTGTGTATCTGCAAGTTAGCTAATCCATCACCAGACTTGATGTAAATGCCTTACGTAAAACTTTGTGACTAATATTTAAGTATTTATCTGTGATAACAGCCACTATAATCAAGTTATTGATAACACCACTGACAATGCTCTGGATTTGTTGAGCTGTCCATCCTATTTTTTAACTGAAATATTATCTTTTAGCTGTTTGTTACATGTGTGGGTGTGATTGAGCCAAACTGAGTCTCTACTTGATGAAACGTGTTTTGCCACTATTCTATAGCCATATTTAATCTTAAGATGTATGAGGATTTCTCAAATTACTTCTTACATTATACCAGTGTCAGGACCACATGTATTTAACATGTATTAGGACTCCCTCTAACCCTCTCCCTCCACCCATTCCCTTTCCACCCTCCCTACTTCTGATTCCCCCTTCCCTGCCACTAGATGATTAGAGAGGAAAAATTCCTAGCAGGAAAAATATATATATTTACTTATTTATTGGTCCAGTAAATCCAGAACTGTACAGGGTATATATAATAGATATTGGACCATTTCTGGCCTAACATATTTCTTTTCTTGTGTTATAATATTAAAAATAGATTAACATTTTACTTGGTATGATTTACCACATAATGTTTTTCATTGCTAGAATTTATGTTACTCTACATATTGAATAAAATGGATCTTTGCCATTTTTACACAACATGATTACATTTTTTATATAAATAAACACATCATAATAACTAATAGTAAATTTACATTTTCTCTAAACACTTTATCATAGACCTACATTTCTAGCTGATGCTATAATTTTGAAACACTAAATATAAAAAAAGATGAAGTTTACTTACCAGACGAAGGAGCACAGGTAGGTGACAGCAATCATAAATAAAACAAACATACACACAAAAGCAAGCTGTTGCAACCTTGTTGCTTCTTCAGGCAGAGTAGGGAAGGAGAAGGAAAAGGAAAGGATTTGGGTTTAAAGGAGCAGGTGAGAGTCATTCCAATCCTGGGAGTGGAAAGACTTACATTTGGGGAAAAAAGGATTACTTACAATTTCTCCATCTTGTATTGATGTCTTTTTCATGGTAACTGTTTGGTCGTTGTATATCATCTCTATAATTAACCAGCAAGTGTTCGACATCTGTCAAATTACTGATATCTTTCAGTTATTTTTATACTTTTCTATAGAATATTCTTACATCATATATGAAAAGTTCAAGAGGTCCTGTATATCATGAGCACCAAGATACCACTATTTCCTGTACAATACCACCTGCTGGAAAACTGTTTTCTTCATCTGTGCCTACTGTAATCTCATTTATAGTATGTAAATATGTGTGTATGTAACAACTTTCTCAAATCCATGTATTTCGGTGGGTGTGGCTACGTCACAGAGGAGGTATAACATAATTTAAATCATCAAATTTTAATATTATGATAAGTCACCTACTACAGTTATTTGCCATATGTAAAATGTTTTTATTTTTGTAGGTAGTAATCTGATGTTGGTAATACAGAAACATGTCATTGAAGTCGCACTGTACAAGAAGTGTGGCCTTCAACAAAAATTTTGTGACCTAAATTTTGCTTTTCAGAACACTACCAACCATGGCAGTGTTAGCAGCTGTGGCCACGAGTCCAATCTGAGGTATCAGGCATCTCACCAAAGCTAGGACATTCCTTGGAGTGGTATCCACTGTACAGGGCATAAATGGCATCCATACAAAATGTAACTCCAGCAGCATCTGCAAAGGATGTAGTTCTGTGAGTGTAGGTCACCAGAACACGTCACAGACTTTGACATTGTGTACAAGATGCTCATTACCAATGAGGTGAATTTTTACGTCAATAGGCAAGTCAATAAGCACAACACGCACTACTAGTCACCGGACAATCCAAGGTGGATGTCTTGCAGTAGCTCTCAAGAAGGTGGTGAAGTGATGGTATGGTGCAGCAATTGGAGGATGTGTTTAATTAACCCTATCTTTCTGCAGGAGACCTCAATGCTGTGACTTATCTGCAAATGCTGAATGAGGTGGCTATACCTATGGTTCGCAAGGAAGCTGGGACATTCCCTTCATACTTCCAGCAAGATGGAGTGCCACCACATTATGGTGCCAGTGTATAGAAATGGATCGACACACACTTTCTTGGCTGCTGTATTGGATATTGTAGTCCCACGGAGTGGCCACCATGTTCACCTAATCTGACCCTGCTAGATTTCTAGCAATGAGGATACCTTAAGGCTGTGGTGTATTTCCTGAAGATTTGTGATGTGCAAAACCTGAAACAGGTGACTAACGAGGCCTGTGATACTGTCACGTCTGCTGTGTTGCATCATGTAAATGCAAACTTTCTCCAACAGATCCAAAAATGTCTTCAGGTACATGGGCAGCATGTGGAACACAATCTGTGAAGTGAACTTTGGTTTAAAATGTGTTTCAAGCCATTACTGTTGTGATTCAGATGAATTACACCTGTTGTAACACATGATCTATAACTTGTTAGCTAATGAAGATACTGGGAAACATAGTTCACCAGTCTTTCTAGTCAAATTCTACTCTTTAAACATTTATCACATGACCCCCTACCATTGAAGAAATGTGAGGTGAATCGAATATGGAGGATACCAAAATGAATTAAGGCTGTCGCAGGTCATCCAAAAAGTTTCCCCCCTCTCCCTTTGTCCCATTTCTACCTCTCACCATTTTGATGATATTTAGTCTGGTCCTAACTTTGGTGACAAACTGTAGATTTGTCAAAGCTATTGAGTCTCACAACTCAGACTACTGTTGAGTGCCTAGTGACAGTATTGAGTGTTGAAGGGAAGACACAGCCAAGGCAACCTGTCTGCACAACTTCACAGCAACACAAGGGTTGTAGAAACAGCGGAGGACACCGAAACAGGTTGGTGGTCTAAGTCAGTAGAGTATTGTCAGGAATAGTAAACCAGTTTGAGGTGATGTGGTGAACACAGGCAAGCTTCTGAGCCATTAGACAAACTGCAGGTAGGTGGTTGTCTACAAGGCTGCAATTAGCCTACACTACAAATTGCAGCCCCATCCAACACCACAAGTGCGAGTCAGCACCAGACACGTAACAACTCTGCACATACTCAGCTCTGCACAATGCAACATGCAACATTAAACAATGTAAATAATGACTTCTAATAACAATGCTGTGAACTGGATGTCATTAATATTAACATCAGTGATGCTCTAAGACTTATCCATTAAGCTTTTGATGGCACCAAATGTATTAATAAACAATGTAGTTCTTCAGAACAATATTTTTACTCTGAAGCAAGTGTGCACTAATTTGAAACTTCCTGGAAGATTAAAACTGTATGTCAGAACTGGAATTCGAACCTGGGGCCTTTGCCTTTCACGGGAGTGATCTATTGACTGAGCAATTCCAACATGCTTCATGGTAGATTAGATTACTTTTTGCCAAGCTGATAATACAACAGTACTAATAGTATGAATATAGAAATTCGTCAGTTGAGTAGAAGTAGTTGGCACTATAAAGTCTTTTAGTCTCCTCTTGAACTGATCTTTATTTGTAGTTAATTTTTTATAATTGCTGGTAAACTATTGAAAATGTGAGTTTCTTTTTGAACTAAAGTAAGTGCTCTTAAGTCCTTGTGTAGATCGGTATTGTTCTTACTATTGTATGGATGATTTAAGCTGTTTGTTGGGAAAAGGGATATATTATTTATGACAAATTTCATTACAGAATAAATATACTGAGAGGCAGTAGTTAGTATACACAATTCTTTGAAAATGTTTCTATAGGATATCTGTGAATGTACTCCACAAAAAAATGCATATTACACGCTTTTGATCTTTGCAAAAGATGGGGCCCCTCCAGGCCACAAACACCTATGTGGTGACCAACTCTATTGTTAGTTTTGTTATGGTGGATCAAGGGATGTGGAAGGCGGGATGTTACCCGTACTTGTGAGCACGATTACCAATTAATATGATGCATCTGGAGATAGAATTAGTTGAAAGGTATATGAAGGGTAGGTATGTAAGGGCAGAGGAGGAAAGGGCTAAAGCAAGAACCAAGGGGGAAAAAAGGCTATGTGGAAACATACTCCCTCCCCCCCCCCACCACGTCCTCATATATATAAAGATCATTTGACTTACCCAAAGCACAGGCTCGTCAATAAAACAAAAAAAAAAAAAAAAAAAAAAAAAAAATCAAACAAAAAAATCCCAGACTCAAATAAAAACACACACAAACATTCTAGCTTTTGCAACCATTGGTTGCTTTGTCAGGAAAAGAGGAAGGAAGGAGGGGAAAAAGGAAAGTATGCGGGTTTTAAGGAAGTGGATGAGGGGTCATACCAATCCCGGAAGTGGAAGGACTTACCTTAGGGGAAAGAAAAGGAAGGTAAACAAATACACCCACACATATACACACCAAGGTAGACAAGTAGAAAGCAAAGAAGTTGGACAGAGATAGCAGCTGAGGCAGAGGCACTGTCCAGAGAACTGAGGCAAAGATGTTAAAGAGTGGTGGGTGGGAATTTGAATTTAGCGGAGGTGTCGGTGGCAAGTATCCAGATAACTCGGGTGGTGTAACACTGTGCCAAGATGTGCTGGTCATGCACCAAGGGATGGGCTAGGAGGTTACAAAGGTTAGGTGAGCGATGGAAAAACACTCTTGGTGGACAGGAAAGGATGAGTGCGAAGGATGAGATCTCTCTGGAGAATTTCCATCATTAATCAAATCTATCTACATATTGTCATGTTGTAATGGAAGCAGACTTGACTCTGAAGGCAGGGTTGGCAACTGAACACAGTACTTATACTGAAAGCAGGTTTATTTCGAACTGAAACATACACGCAGCACTGACTGCCTCTCGGGTGTAGTGCTCTGCTAGTTATACACAGACACAATGTACCAGATGGTAGAAGTATAGTTAACATAAGAAACATGTAGAAATTACAAGTGAACATAAGAAACATGTAGAACATTCTGGAAATCATAAATACAAAGAAATAATTTTTTGCAAGTGGACGGGATTGAACCAAACCTTCACTACCGCAATTGGTGTCGCGATCCATTGAGACATTGCACCACGCCAGCAGTCAGATAACTTGGGGACTTGCGGCAATATGTATATATGAAAGTTCCCATCTCTAGCTGTAACCCATCCTTTCATCCTGCCTTATACCAATTCCAAACAGAACAATCCACAGCCCTCTCCCGCCTGATCCTTAAACTATACCTCAACTCCGCCAATGAACACACCTGTCAACTCCTATCCCTGATCAAAATCCTCAACCTTTCCACTCCCACATCCACACCTAGAGTTCAAAACATCCTTTTACAGGCCAACCGCAAATTGGAACAGCATGCCACCTCCACCTCAAAAACTATCCAAACTCCTGGTCACCCACCTCCAGAAAGGCAATACACTCTCCCTCAACAACCTCTCCAATAAATCACAAGCTCCTCTTATTGCACAGAAACCCAGTCTCTCCCATCTACTCAATCTCCCACTTCCAGCTCCACTCCCCCCCCCCCCCAAACCTCACAATCCTAATCCACACAATCCTCAACCACAACATCCCAATTCAGTAGTGAACCGCTCCTCTAAACCTCTCTCCCAATCTGAAACCTCCGTTCTATCCAAAGGCCCTCCTTTAGTCCCAGTCCCAAATTCAACCAAACAGCCCTTGTCAAAGACCTACTATCCTATACTCGTAGCCTTGGCTGGAGATATCACTTTGCCACGAAGAAAAATAATCCTACTCCTGATAATCCAGTTCCCCAAGACATCATTCAAATTGAACCCCGCCTGGAACAGTTCCATCCTCCATCACAGCGAGACCCACCCACTCTCCCTCAAAATCACCCGCTTCAAACCTTCCAGGAATTCCTTTCTTCCAACCTTGCCTCTCAGTCCTTTCTGAAAAACCTTAATCCTACTCCCAACATTTCCGCTGCTGAATCCCAAGCTATCTGTGATCTGAAGGCTGACCATTCCATCATCATTCTCCCTGCCGACAAGGGATCCACGACCATGGTACTTGATCGGTGGGAGTATGTGACTGAGGGACTGCGCCAGCTTCCAGACAACACTACCTACAAAGTCTGTCAAGACGACCCCATTCCTGATGTCCAGGCAGAGATTCAGGGAATTCTCAGATCCTTAGGCCCCCTACAAAACCTTTCACCCGAGTCCATAAAACTCATGACCCCACCGACACCACGCACCCCTACTTTCTACCTACTTCCTAAGATTCACAAACCTAATCATCCAGGCCGGCCGATTGTGGCCGGTTACCCCACAGAACGAATTTCTGCCTACATAGACCAACACCTTCAACCCATTATGTGCAGTCTCCCATCCTTCATCAAAGACACCAACCACTTCCTCGATCGCCTGAAATCCTTACCCAGCCTGTCACCTCCTGAAACCATCCTTGTAACCATTGATGCCACTTCCTTATACACAAATATCCCACATGCCCAGGGCCTCGCTGCGATGGAGTATTTCCTTTCACGCCGACCACCCACTTCGCTACCTAAAACCCCTTTCCTTAATACCCTTGCCAGCTTCATCCTAACCCACAACTTCTTCACCTTTGAGGGCCAGACATACCAACAACTAAAGGGAACAGCCATGGAAACCAGGATGGCCCCCTCATACGCAAACTTATTTATGGGACGCTTAGAGGAAGCCTTCCTGGATACCCAAGCCTGTCAACCCAAAGTTTGGTACAGATTCATTGATGATATCTTCATGATCTGGACCAACAGTGAAGAAGAACTCCAGAATTTCCTCTCCAACCTCAACTCCTTTGGTCCCATCAAATTCATCTGGTCCTATTCCAAATCCCATGCCATGTTCCTCGATGTTGACCTCCACCTGTCCAATAGCCAACTTCACACATCCGTCCACATCAAACCTACCAACAAACAACAGTACCTCCATTATGACAGCTGCCATCCATTCCATATCAAACGTTCCCTTCCCTACAGCTTAGGTCTTTGTGGCAAAAGAGTCTGCTCCAGTCCCGAATCCCTGAACCAGTACACCAATAACCTAATAACAGCATTCACATCCCGCAGCTATCCTCCTGATCTGGTTCAGAAGCAAATTACCAGAGCCACCTCCTCATCCCCCCAAATCGAGAACCTTCCACCGAAGAACCCCAGAAGTGCCCCTTTTGTCACTGGATACTTTCCGGGACTGGAGCGGACTCTGAATGTGGCTCTCCAGCAGGGATACGACTTCCTTAAATCCTGCCCCGAAATGAGATCCATCCTTAATGACATCCTTCCCACTCCACCAAGAGTGTCTTTCCGCCGCCCACCTAACCTTAACCACCTTCCCTACCCTCTGGCTCCTACCCATGCAACCGCTCCCGTTGTAAAACCTACCCTCTGCACCCTTCCACCACCACTTACTCCAGTCCAGTAACCCGGAAGGTGTACACGATCAAGGGCAGAGCCACTTGCGATAGCACCCATGTGATTTACCAACTGACATGCCTGCACTGTGATGCGTTCTATGTGGAAATGACCAGCAACAAACTGTCCATTCGCATGAATGGTCACAGGCAGACAGTGTTTGTTGGTAATGAGGATCACCATGTGGCTAAACATGCCTTGGTGCATGGCCAGCACATCTTGGTGCAGTGTTACACCGTCCGGGTTATATGGATACTTCCCACCGACACCAACCTTTCAGAACTCCGGAGATGGGAACTAGCCCTTCAGCATATTCTCTCTTCCCGTTGCCCACCTGATCTCAACCTCCACTAAATTCAAATTCCCACCCACCATCTTAACATCTTTGCCTTGGTTCTCTGGACAGAGCCTCTGCCTCAAGTGGCATCTCTGTCTAACTTCTAACTTCTTTGCTTTCTACAGTTCTACAGTATGTCTGCCTAAGGGTACTTGCATCTGTGTAAATGTGTGGGTGTGTGTGTATTTGTTTACCCTCCTTTCCCCCCCCCCCCCCCAAGGTAAGTCTTTCCTGTCCCGGGATTGGAATGACTCCTTATCCACTCCCTTAAAACCCTCATCATTTCCTTTTCACTCTCCTTCCCTTCTGCCTGACGAAGCAGCTAGGCTGCGAAAGCTTGTATGTGTGTTTGTGTGTGATTTTATTTATTTTATTTGTTTCTATCGACGAGCCGGTCCTTTTGGTAAGTCATCTGTTTTATATATATATATATATATATATATATATATATATATATATATATATAAATAGATGGAGTACACTTACCAGGCGAAGGGGCACAGGCAGTAATAGCAACAAATAAACACACAGACACACACACACCCAAAAATGCTAGCTTTCGCAGCCTAGCTGCTTCATCAGGCAGAAGGGAGGAGAGGGAAAAGGAAATGATGAGGGTTTTAAGGAAGGGGGTAAGGAGCCATTCCAATCCCGGGACAGGAAAGACTTACCTTGGGGGAAAAATGGAGGGTAAATAAATGCACACACACCCACACATTTACACAGACACAAGTACACTTAGGCAGACATACTGTAGAACTGTAGAAAGCAAAGAAGTTAGACAGACAAGACAGACAAGCTAGCATTTTTGGGTGTGTGTGTGTCTGTGTGTTTATTTGTTGCTATTACTGCCTGTGCCCCTTCGCCTGGTAAGTGTACTCCATCTATTTTTTACGTATATTTTTCCTGTTAGGAATTTTTCCTCTATAATATATATATATATATATATATATATATATATATATATATATATATATATATATATATATATAGCTTAGGTCTTCGTGGCAAACGAGTCTGCTCCAGTCCTGAATCTCTGAACCAATACACCAATAACCTGATAACAGCCTTCACATCCCGCAGCTATCCTCCTGGTCTGGTACAGAAGCAAATTGCCAGAGCCACTTCCTCATCCCCCCAATTTAAGAACCTTCAACAAAACCCCAGAAGTGCCCCTCTTGTCACCGGATACTTTCCGGGACTGGAGCGGACTCTGAATGTGGCTCTCCAGCAAGGATACGACTTCCTAAAATCCTGCCCCAAAATGAGATCCATCCTTCATGACATCCTTCCTACTCCACCGAGAGTGTCTTTCCGCTGACCACCTAACCTCCGTAACCTCCTAGTCCACCCCTACGAAATCCCCAAACCACCTTCCCTACCTTCTGGCTCCTACCCTTGTAACCGCCCCCGTTGTAAAACCTGCCCTATGCACCCTTCCACCACCACTTACTCCAGTCCCGTAACCCGGAAGGTGTACACGATCAAAGGCAGAGCCACTTGCGATAGTACCCATGTGATCTACCAACTGACATGCCTGCACTGTGAAGCGTTCTATGTGGGAATGACCAGCAACAAACTGTCCATTCGCATGAATGGACACAGGCAGACAGTGTTTGTTGGTAACGAGGATCACCCTGTGGCTAAACATGCCTTGGTGCATGGCCAGCACATCTTGGCACAGTGCTACACCGTCCGGGTTATCTGGATACTTCCCACTGACACCAGTCCTTCAGAACTCCGGAGATGGGAACTAGCCCTTCAGCATATTCTCTCTTCCCGTTGCCCACCTGGTCTCAACCTCCGCTAAATTCGAATTCCCACCCACCATCTTAACATCTTTGCCTTGGTTCTCTGGACAGAGCCTCTGCCTCAAGTGGCATCTCTGTCTAACTTTTAACTTCTTTGCTTTCTACAGTTCTACAGTATGTCTGCCTAAGTGTACTTGTCTCTGTGTAAATGTGTGGGTGTATGTGCATTTATTTACCCTCCATTTTTTCCCCCAAGGTAAGTCTTTCCTGTCCCGGGATTGGAATGGCTCCTTACCCCCTTCCTTAAAACCCTCATCATTTCCTTTTCCCTCTCCTTCCCTTCTGCCTGATGAAGCAGCTAGGCTGCGAAAGCTAGCATTTTTGTGTGTGTGTGTGTGTGTGTCTGTGTATTTGTTGCTATTACTGCCTGTGCCCCTTCGCCTGGTAAGTGTACTTCATCTATTTTTTTCGTATATATATATATATATATATATATATATATATATATATCCAGATGTTTGTGGTACAAACTATTACTTTCAATAACTCTGTTTTGTAATGATGGAAAAGCAAGTTGTCCATCATGCATTTGTTTGTGGACGGAGCATTAAATAATCCAAATAGTATTACTCTCAATTCATAGAGGCCATTAGGTGTGATAAAAGCCTTCTTTTCCCTGCCAACTTTGTCAACCTCAATTTGCCAGTAACCTCTCTGCATGTCCATAGTTGAGAAGTATGTATCTCCTTTCAAGCAGTCTAAGGTGTCGTCAATGCACGGCAATGGGTAGACATCTTTCTTTGTGATTTTGTTCATCCACCGATTGGCGACACAGAATCGCCATGTGCCATCCTTCTTCTTAACAAGGACCACCAGAGTTGACCAAGAACTCTCTGAAGGTTGAATAATGTCATTGTGTAACATCTTCTTTTTCACTTGAATTATCCATCTTTCTGCTGGCAACACTCTATAAAAACAGTGGCTAATTGCTGGATGATCCCCGGTATTGATATGTTGCCTTATCATGGGCCATTTAATCTTAATTTTCTCCTGCTGGGGTGAGAATGCACCCAAAAATTGGTGTAGTATAGCTAATAATAGCTGGCGTTGTTCCTTGGTCAGTCTGGGCCCTTTTGGCAGTTCCACAGTTATTTCCCCTCCAGTGTGTTGTTTGTAATAACACTAGAGCATGGGTCTTTGTTGATGACGTTGAGCTCAACATCCTGGATTAGTTCAGCTATCCCAATACACATTCCTTCTGGAATAAGTTGTGACTGCTTGTGACAATTAGTGATCCAAACCTCTCCTTGACCACGAGTAATGCTTATGATAGCTGCTGTTATGTAAATTTCTTTTGTGAGTCTAATAAACCTTTTACATTGTCAATGGCAAATAACTTTCCAGATAATTCAGTATTACTTGTACCCTTTGGAATGACTTCCTCAATTTGCAGCTCAGATCTTCCACAGTCAATGATAGCTTGGGATGCCTGAAGGAAGTCCCATCCAAGAATGACATTATGACTACATTCTGTTCAAACGACAAATTCAAATGGCTGGGTCATGTTGTTGATGGTTATTCTTGTGACACAAGTTCCTGCTGGCTGGACGTACTTCCCATTTGTGACTTCAGCACAGTTTCTCCCATAACACACAATATGGTCTTCTATAGTGTGTGGCAGTAATTATCTGACAATACAGAGAAAGAAGCTCTTGAATCAACCAGTGCCCAGACAGGTTGACATCGATTATGACATTGATGAGATTTCCTGACATCTTAGGGACTGTCGTCCATGGAGGATTTTCATCTGCAGGGTCCTCACCTCCGTAGATGGTCGCCTTGCTTAATTTTCCTGGGTGCGGCGGCTAGTGGAGTGGCTGGTACCTATGTATGGCAATGGTGAATGGCAGCGGCACATCAGGGAGTGACCTTGTCCAGGGTATGGTGATGGGCTTCTTCCCATAGGTCGACTGAACTCATCAGCAGATGACTGGCTGGGGTAGAACTGCTCTGATAGCTGACATCTTGCGGCAAAATAATCATCAAATACTCGCCTCTGCAGCAGTGTATGACATGTCCAGGATTCACAAAGGAAACATACTGGTGTTTTGGCTTCTGTCCTCCAGACGTCTGTTCTTATGCAGGGCATCATAGTTGCTGGGGGAGTTGGTTGCGGCCACGTCAGCTGGTTCCTAGGCTGCCGTCTGGCAGCTGCAGTGTTAGTCATTGTAGGGCAACACCATTCTTCATGTCGAGTGCAACTGGTGGAGCTGACAGATGCTAATGTCTGAACTACCTCTTCCTCAGTGGTGTCAGCTTTCTCACGATTTACAGGGCTTACATCCATGGCCATAATATGATGCTAACTTGGTCCAACAGTCCCAGCTGCCATAAACTGTTGTAATTCTTCTCTCACAATTTGTCATACTAGAGAAGCAAAGTCATGATGGTCTTCCACAATGACCATAAGGACTACAGTGGGGAGTCTGTCATACTTCTTTTGTTGCATCTCTTCAATTTGCTGGCACCACTTGATAAACTCTTCCGTTGTAGAGATGTCTTTTATAAGAAGAGCTTGGGACATTTCTTCTGCAATGCCCTTCATCAGGTCTGTGATTTTGTCAGCCTCAATCATATCTGGGTTAACTATGTTACATAGGGCCAAAACATTCTGTATGTACGACTGTGTCAGTTCACCATGTCGTTGCGCCCGGTTCTTCAGTTGTTCTTCCGCTGAGCAGATTTGTCACTGATGGTCTCCAAATGTCATTGTAAGTTCTGTCTGGAATGTTTCCCAGTCATTCAGCTTCTCTTCATTTTTTTTAAACCGTTGCTGGGCTGTTCCGTCTAGGTAGAAATAAACATTGGCCAAGCACATTGTATGATCCCACTTGTTATACTTGGTGACTCGGTCAAAACCTTTTAGCCACCACTTGGTATATCGCTTGTATTCCGGTTAGTCCATGTATTCAACGGTTTTTACATTGTCTAAATGGAGCCACTGTGATACAGCTGTTGCACAGGATACCCAGCGCCTCCACCAAACAGTGTCACATTGAAATGGAAGCATGCTTGACTTCAAAGGAAGGGCTGTCAACTTAACACAGTACTTATACTGATAGGAGGTTTATTGCGAACTGAAAAAACATGCATGACTGACTGCCTCTTGGGCAGAGTGCTCTGCTATTTACACACAGACAGAATGTACCACAAGTTAGAGGAATAGTTAACATAAGACACATGTAGAAATTACAAGTGAACATTACGAAACAAATAGAACATTCTGAAAATGATAAATACAAAGAAATAAATTTTTGCCGGGGGATGGGATTGAACTTACAACCTTCAGCACCGCAACCAGTGGCGCCTTTGCACCACATTGGCAGTTGGATAACTTGGGGCTTGCAGCAATATAAGTAAAAAAAACCATCCAGATGTTTGTGGCAGAAACTATTACTTACAATTTCCCTATTTTGTAATGATGTCATTTTTATTATGACTGGTTCTTGTGTATCGTGTCTATAATTACCCACCAAATGTTCAACATCTGTCAAATTACTGATATCTCTCCATTATTTTTATACATTTGTATATTCTTATATCATATACAAAAAGTTCAAGCCATCCTGTATACTTAATGTACATAAGCCTGAGTGCCATGCGCTACTATTTGCTGTACAATGCACTTGGTGGCAAAAAAATGTTTTCTTCATCTATACCCACTGTAATCACATTTGTAGTCAGTTCAAAAATGTTGAAATATTTGTGAAGCTTATGGGGTCATCAATCCCTAAACTTACAAACTACTTATGAACTACCTTATACTAAAGACAGCACAAACATCCACACCTGAGGGGGGATTCAAACTTCTGATGGGGAACGACCTCGAACATTGCAGCATAGTGCCTCAATGCGCTCGGCTGCTCCGCCATGTCCTTGTAGTCTGTAAATGTATGTAATAACTTTTTTAAATCCATGTATTCCTAAGTGTGGCTAAGTCACAAAGGAGGTATAACATGATGTAAATAATCAATTTTTAATGATAAGTCACCTACTACAGTTATTTGCCATATGTAAAATGTTTATATTTTTGTAGGTACTAATCTGATGTTGGTAATACAGAAACATGTCACTGAAGTTGCACTGTACAAGAAGTGTGGCCTTCAATGAAAATTTTGCACCCTAACAGCTTATCGCAGCATTACCAATTCATTGACCATGGCAGAATTAGCAGCTGTAGCCACAAGTCCAATCTGAGGTATCAGGTGTCTTGCCCAATGTCATGGTAATCCTTCGAAGCAGTGTCCACTGAATCCTACAAGGTATAAATAGCATTCATAGAAAATGCAACTCCAGCAGCATCTGGTAGAAGATGCAATTTTGTGAGTTGGTTCAGCACATTACACCACCAACCATGACATTGCTTACATGATGCTCTTTAGCAGTGAGGTCAATTTTTACATCAGTGGGCCATTCAGTAAATACAACATGTACTAATGGTCACTGAACATTCTAAGGTGGAAATCTCACAGAAGATCTAAAGAAGGTGGTAAAGTAATGGTAAGGTGCAGCAATTGGAGAATGTGTTTCATTAGCCCTATCTTTCTGACGGAAACGCTCAATTCTGTGACCTATTTGGAAATGCTGAATGAGGTGGCCACACCTATGATTGCAACAAAGCTGGAACATTCCCTTCATACTTTCAGCGGAATGGAATGCCACCCCATTATGATGTGTGTGTGTATGGAAATGGCTTGACACTCACTTTCCTGGGTGCTGTATTGGACGTTGTGGTCCCATGGAGTGGCCGCCATGTTCACCTAATCTGACCCCGCAATATTTCTAGCTATGGGGATACCTTAAGGCCATGGTGTATTTCCTGCAGATTCATGATGTGCAAAACCTGAAACAGAGGACTACCCAAGCCTATGATACTGTCACGGTTGCTGTGTTGCATTGTGTATATGTAACCTTTCTCCAATTGATACATGGTTACATGGGCAGCATGTGGAACACATTCTATGAAGTGCACTTTGGTTTGAAATGTGTTTTAAGCCATTAGTGTTGTGAGTCATGACAAATTACACCTGTTATAACAAATGATCTATAACTTGTTATCTAATAAAGATACTGGGAAACAGTTCACCACTGTCTTTCTTGTCTAATTCTACCCTTTAAACATTTATCACATGATCCCCCTACCATTGAAGAAATGTGAGGTGAATCCAATATGGAGGATACCAAAATGGTGGAAGGCTGTCACAAGTCACCCAAAAAGTTTCCTCCCTCCCCCTTTGTCCAAATCTATGTCACACCCATCCCTAACTCTCACCATTTTAATGATATTTAGTCTGGTACTGACTTCTGGGACACACTGCATTTATTGTAATGCACACCAACGACTACAATCAAAAATTAGTTTAAAAAGTATCAATGCAAGGGATCAGAGAAGATCTGTAGTGAGGGGTTTGATATAGGTGAACTGTTCAGTGGTTCTACAGCCACAGTTACAACTTCCAAGCATTGTTCCTGGTTGTCAAGCATTGTGTACAGTTGTAAAATGTGCCACGTTACAAATGATTGGTACCATCAGCCTCCTTCTGTCCTATGGAATGTGTGAAAGACATGGCAAACCATATTGAGAGTTGGAATATACATATGAAATAAAAATAAATTTTTCCTATCCCCAACTCATATTTACTCCTCCCCCTGTTCCCCTTTTCTTCCCTCCTTCTCTACTTCCTGATGAAGTAACACAGTTCTGAAAGCTAGTGTCCCATTTCCTTTATTTATTTTTTTTTTTTTTTTTTTTTTTTTTTTTTTTTTTTTTGAGTATCGGCAGTACAGGACCAAGGTAAGTACTTGTCAGCCAATCTAAAATTCTCTTTTTATATATGATATCCCATATAAGTGTCAATATATTCATAGCAACCGTTGAAAAATGCTCCTGTTGGATTACAAAAAAAGAAAAGAAGTCAAATATATTTATGTTTAAGAGAGACTGCAGAAGAGTTGGGATGTCATGGTAAGAGGGAAACACTGGCAGTAAATAAATAAATAAAAGAGATGAAGATAATAGTGGGAGCAATATAGAGAGGAGGACATACGTAAGCTTTTGATGATGATTATTATTATAATTGGTGTTTGAGAGTGCTAAGCAGCTAGGTAAAATCAGCGCCCTTACTCAAAACAATCAATTGAATGTCAAGTGAACTATGATATGAGTATACAGAAATGTACAACCTAATGTCATGATGATGAAAATTATTTTAAAATTAGATTAAACAAGTTGGAGTAAAATATGATTACAGACTACAGATGGTTGTGGCCTGGTGACTACTGAAAAATAAAGGGTGTCCAAGCAACTCTGCTACATATTAAAATCTCATACCCAGTATTTTGGAAAGAATTCCAGACATAGTACAAAATCTTAAAACACAGTCCACAATTGCCTCTTCATCAGTTAAAATACAGTGCAGGTCCTGTGAGGGACCCAAATTTGTCCTTCTTTAAAAAAATGCCTAATCATCAGTTGTCTTCCACATCTGTCACATATTGGTGCTTCCTCACGGTGTAAAAGGTGGCAGTGGGCAATGTCCTATTTGAAGATGAGTAAGGGCTACTGCATCAGCTCATTGCGGACTAAAGGAGGTACACCATGTATGCATGAAAGATTTTACAGACCACATCTAGCCACTGAGCCTCCAACCAAAACATTATTTTCCATGTCACAAATGTTGTAATGGCTTTCAGGGGGATAGAGCAATGTACAGAATATGGGAGGGAGCAAGCCTCCTTGGCAGCCCTATCAGTCAGCTTGTTCCCCAGAGCCCTATGTACCTTGGAACCCAACAGAAAAGAATTTCTTTTTCTTGCCTTTTCAGTGCCAGAAGAACATCCTGAATTTCTTGTACCATTCAATGTGAATAGTACATTTGAACAACAGCAAGAAAAACACTTTGGGAACCTGAGCAGATGAGGAATTTGGCATCACACTGTCATTTCATCTGCTCCAGTGTCCTCAGGATAGCGAACAGTTCTGCATAACAAACTGTTCTGGGAGCCCTATGCAAAGGACAACCTCAGGGAACATAACTGAGCAGCTGATGTAATTGTATAAATGGTAATAAAATCTGCAAGTCTGCATGGTGATTTAAAATCTCAACAAGTTTACTTTTTTAAAAATTGTCTGAGGTACAAGTCTTCCTAAAAGCAGTCAGATCTAAAAACAATTTGGACCTATTAAGTAGCCAGGGAGATATCTTACTCCACCCCTGGTGTTGGAACTTAATGCTCTGCACTTGCAGTAACTCAAGGCTTTCTGTTGCTCTGACCCCAAATGGCCTAGCTGCATGTGGATGGTTGCAGAAAAAATGTTCCAAAGCATGCTGTGCAAAAGTTAGGGACGCAATTGAATTAGGAACATCCATAAACCAATATACTTGATGTACCATGCAGAGATGATGGCGAATAAAAAGTGGAAGCTCACCAGCCTTGTACACAGGCTAACAACTGGACTCATGTGGTACATATCTGTTGTCAGAATGATACTTTCATGGTAAACTATGTCCAGCATTTTCAGGTAGGATGGTCTTGCTGAACCATAAACCTAGGAACCATATTCAAGGCTGGGTTCACAAATGCCTTATAAAACTAGAGCATCCATGCACGTCAGCTTCCCAGGACCTATGGATAACAGATTTAAGAGGTTTTAAATTGGGATGTGTTCGAGTCATTTGTCTGAATCCATTATTTGCTGAATCTAGCACACTCGCTTCGGATTCAATATTCGGCGCATAATGGCCGAATACTACCAAATCTCTAATCCAAAGTGTTATCTGCAAACCACACAAATGAAGAACTTTTATTTTCCATAGATCCTCTGAAATACAATGTCATAAAATGAAGGACCTCACTTTGAAAAGTTCTGATAAATGGTGCTAGGAGCCGCCACAAGTAACTTTTCCTGTCTGGCGCTAAAACTTTTGCGCTCGTAAAAATAAAAAGATAAATAAAATTTAAAAAGGAAGACGAGTCTAATTTCCTTTTTATTTTTGACTAATGAATTTTAATACACCATCCAATGAAGGAAATAGAACTTTAGTATTGCTAAACTTCAAATGTAGCAGCCTTTCAAATATAATAAAGCAACAAAAATAAATTTCTTCATGTAAATACCAACAATGCATAAGGCTTTAGGATTGTTACATGAGTTGCCTCATTCTGATTTCATGTTTTGTTTCGTCAAATTTTGTGAAGAACTGGGGTATGTGAACTGTCATGAAACACTAGGATTTCAAGAAGAAATTTATTTATTATGTGGAAAAACAAGTTCTAATTGTGTGCCATCCAGGCGAGATGACATCAATTCAGCAACCACTTGATGTCTGTTTCAATAAATCGTGTAAGGTAAAGATTAAACACATGTGCATCTACTGCCTTTAGAAAAGTGATAGACAACTGACACCAATGGGTCGTGTAAAACACGCAAGTGTGCCAATGGAATGATGATACATGGACATGGGCTCTGTGGTCACACAGGTACAAAGTGCGCGCCACCTACTTTCGCCGCGCGCCGCCATGCATGCACAGCACGGCGTTCCTACGACGTCAGCCACGAGCGCCCTCTGCTACAACTCCGCTCGTGGCCACCACTGAACGACATTGTTCACTTGGGACTGAGATAGGAACCAGTTAAGACCTTCGGAATCAGATAGGCACCAGTGAAGACTTGGCTATCGGACAGGCACTAGGCAGGCCTCTAGCTCAACTATGTATCAGTCTTCTGCAGTACTGATCTATGTAAAAGTTAAGTATTGTATAAATTCTGTTCAATATATATCTCGTTCTAATTTACTCTAGTGTTTCTAGTTTCTGCTGTCCCACTGGCTGGTCACCTCCTACCTGCACAAGCGTGCATCATTTATTCCTGTGTCGGTTAAATACTACTCGGCCACCGACACCTACGACGTAAACGAGACACAAAAGCGGCGACGAGGCTGGGACACAAAAGGCTCCAAATCAGATTGCGTAACAGGCATTTAAAAGTGTACAATGTCAAATGCATTAGATTGTAGGAGGGATGATGCTCTACAATACAAAGGAACTGTGACTCAGAATTACCGTACCGTTATCTAATTGCTATTATAAACATTTTGTAAAATTTGTATTATAAGTCTAATAAAATTGTTTTATATTTCTGCATTTAGTTTCATTTGAAGTTTTATCTAAAAGCTACCACGTAAAGCTGCCTGGCAAGCATGTGTTGCATCAATATGCTGACGCTACAGCCACTGCCTTCATGCTACAACTTATGTGTTTTTCTATTAGGGGTAAGGGATTGTTCTTGTGAATCGCAATTCATAAATTCCACTCTCTCTTCACCATAAGAATAATACAAATGTAAACACTACACCATGTAATCTTCCATGTTAGCTGTTACCACATTTAAATTCCGTGCGCCTAACAAACCCAAAAGACAATGGTGAATGCGGGAGAATATACGTATCACGTTAAAGTTTACATTTGTATTATTCCTATGCTGAATGGGAATAGTTAGAAATGAAGCACAGGAACTGACTTCTAGTACTGATTTTTTAAATCTTCTATGAATAAAAATTCTGTGCAGACAAGTTACGTGATCTTAAATGTTTGAAAGAATAAATAAATTTACAAAATATCCTTGCTCAAACCTCCAAAATGTACAATCTGCGCATTAACCAGTTTTCACAGTTCTGAAATGTCTTTGTGACAGTAACAAGCACATACATGTTGAATAAACGCAGATTTCTCTGTGTCTGAATGTCCTGTCTGTCACTCATGGAATTCCTGATATGTCAATATAACATTATTTAAAATTTACACATCCTATTTTTTTAAGAATTTATTTTTTTAACTTCCAAAATAGCTACTCATCTTTTTCAGGTTTTAATTTTCACTCTTCCCCTTTGAGGAAAATAAATAAATAAATAAAATAAAATAAAAAATCCATCCGTTTTTGGACTTCATTCTGCAATTATTTTTTATTTCATCAAAATGAAACAGTTTGTAATAGAGTGAACAAAGTTTCTAATTATCTTTTAGAGCATCTAAACAACATATATATCAAAATGTTTCATGCAAATTTCTTTTAAGGTTAGGGGTATTATTAATTATTAAAATTTAAAATAAAAATCTAAATGAAATTTCTTAAACTTTACTGTTAATATTGTCATTTGGGATCCACTCCAGAAGGCTTTACCGTCATCACTGGTTGTGATAGAATAGTAATTCTTTTTAAATACATTTACTTGAGTTGACAGGTTATTTGGGTTCGAGATTTGGAAGATTTGATTCGGGTTCAGAATTCGGTACATGTTTATTTAAGATTCGGTAAAACTGGGGTTCAACCCATCCTTTGTTTTAAAGCCTTGAGGCGTCTTACTTTTAATTCTTTAAGCTGTTGTAAGTCAGTTAGCCTTTCGTCAAAAGTGAGGCTGAGATATTTCACTTTGTTCTTAAAGGTGAGGAAAGTGTCCATTAATTTTAAGACAGAGAATGGGAGCAATTAAAATCAACATAAACAGTGTTCTCCAAAGAGAACTTAAAACCTGTGGTGCTAGACCATTCCTCCAACTGCCTGATCATGAAATGCAATTGATGAATAGTTGTTGCAGTGGAGGAGAACATACAGAAGATGGAGAAATTGTTCACAAACAATCAACATTGTACAGGTCATCTTGGATTGTTTGGTATTCTGCTGGATAACAGTGGTGAACTTGCAAAATATTTCGGCTGTGTAGCTCTTAACCTTCTTCAGGTGCTTCCTGAGACTGTTCCTCAAGTGGATCTGGTCCAGTATTTATGTCTGCGACTTTTCCCTTGCTACCTCTACAGTTGGCACCCATTCGCTGTGATCTGAATTGGCTTGAATAGTTACATTGTACAGGTTGTCATACTATGGACACAATACTGTTGATGGCAATGGCAAATGCCATCATGCTTAGAACATTCCATTGCGGGAGACCATTCTCTTGTTTAAAACATCAGACAAGACACTCCCAACCTTGTATCTAAACTACCTTTCTGAGAGGAAAGACTGAATATAAGTGGGCAAACATCCAGAAAACCCCCCTCATAGAGCTCCTGTAAAATATTACACCTCCAGGTAGTATAATTTGCCTTTTCATAAGAAAGCTTGTTTAATTACACTTTCGAGCAGGATGAGGTTATCCAGTTTTGAGTGTTACTCCCTGAACCTGCCCTGAGAGCAGCTAAGTGGTGTCCTTTCAAGGACACATACTGAGTACAAGTGCCGCAAAGTCTTTCCTGTGCAGCTTGTTAGACTAATGCTTCAGTAATTACCTGGGTCAGTTTGACATTTTCCTGGTTATAAAATTGAAAAGAATTCTTTCCACATTGAAAAGTTTCTCACAATCCATATTTCATTAAGAAGCTGAAGGAGGAACTCCTTTGCCTGCAGTTCCAGCTGTTTCAACAGTACAGTATCTCATTATAGCCAGATGAAAACCTGTGAGCTGGCAACAGTGCAGACTCCAACTCTCTCACTGAGAAAGTTTACTTGTATTCCTCAACATTGGATGAATGAAAATCAAAACTACCCTTCCTGCATTGCCAGATACTGATGGAAGGCTGGATCCTGGCTAGAATCAGATGTAATAGTTTTATAGGACTCTGCCATAATGTGGGCAATGTTAAGATACACCGCTGCCCCTGTACTGCTGCTATTGGCAGTCAGGAGTGCCACCTTGAGATCCTCCTAATGGCTCTCCATACTTTACTTACAGGTATCGACCTATTGCTGGAGTTCAGGAATTCTTGCCAAGAACTCTGCTTACTCTTTTCCAAATTAAAATTTAGCCCATCTACTTGTAATATACTGAACAATAGTGAACAATTGTGAAAAGTCCAAAAAGGTTCTGCGGATGCTCATCTATGTCATCAAGGTAAATGACACATCCAGGAACAATCATAAGCAGTTTTTTCTTTTCTTTTTTCTTTCTAGAAATAATTGAAAAATTTCTAAGGTGCTAGACACTCCAAAGAGTAGCTTTTACATTGATATAACCCAAATGGTGTTTTCAAAACTAGTAGAAACTTTGACTCTTCACCTAGAAGAAGCTGGAGATATGCATCAAACAAATGAAGTTTATAAAAAAACTGGATCCTTAAGCATTTAGCCAACAAATCATCTAGAAGAGGCAGTGGGCATATGTTAGTAATAGATTCACCATTAATGGAAATATGGCCTTTACTGTGGAGGTGACTAAGTGGATAATTTTTTTTAACTCAACTGGTTTGATAATGCCTCGTGTAGAAAGTAAGTCTGTCCTATTTTCACTTTGTCATATAAAACCATGGGAATGGGATGCACACAAAATGATGAAGAAATAAATAAATAAAGAATGCAATTCATACTGCTGCCTTTAAAGTGATATGAGCCTCAAGATTAGTACCACAACCTAAACCTGGATATGTACTAAATATGAAATAGAAAATTGTAATGCCATGATAGCTTCTAACTAACTATGTTTTCAGTGTTTACATTATTTACTTTATAAAAATGGAAGGTGAAACTTCCTGGCAGATTAAAATCGTGTGCCAAAACTGGGAATCGAACCTGGGACCTTTGACTTTTCACGGGCAAGCATTCTACTGACTGAGCTATCCCAACATGACTCACGATCCCACCTCACAAATTTACTTCCACCAGTACCTCGCCTCCTACTTTCCAAATTTCACAGAAGCTCTCATGGGAACCTTTCAAGACTTGCACTTCTGAAGAAAGGATATGGTGGGGACATAGCTTAGCCACAGCCTAAGGAGGGATATTTCCAGAATGAAACTTTCACTCTGCAGCAGAGTGTGCACTGATATGAAACTTCCTGGCAGATTAAAATTGTGTGCCGGGACTGAGACTCAAACCTGGGACATTGTCCGTGAAAGGCAGAGGTCCCAGGTTTGAGTTCCAGTTCCGGCACACAATTTTAATCTGTCAGGAACTTTCATATCACCACACACTCTGCTGCAGAGTGAAAGTTTCATTCTGAAAATGGAAAGTGGTTGCAAGCAACACAAGGATGAAATTAGCTCCTTCTTGGGACATTTGTTACAGGTTGCCCAACATTTAGGGTAAGTGGCCCAGTCATATTGCGCAAAACAGTACAAAGAGGGTTTCAGTGCACTGTGCTGCTATGGTTGTGGGCTTGATGGTTGTTGTTGTTATGGAGAGTGCCTTTGTCTTGTGCAGCATGGTAACAATGTTTGTACAATTACACTTCCATCTTGCCTTAGTGAATGTTTGTGCAATTACATTTTCACATTTCCTTAGCGACTTAAAAGAGCCCTGTAATGGTCAACCAACTACTGTGTAACTGTCACATCAAACTTCAATCTGATCACTTACAATGAAGCCCCTATTTTACTTTGCCACACTTCCTTGCCTTGAACCACTCTAATACCATTACTTTGCCACACTCCCTTGTCTTGAACCACTCTAATAAAAAGAGTTACAAACCAAATCTGCACATGAATCATGATGCGCACATGCATGTTTGTTTGTTTTTGGGTGAGTAAAGAACTTACAGCTGTGGTTAGAGCTGTATAATTAAGCTGCCCAAGCTCTCTGACATGCTTGTGGAAGTGGTGATAATTTAAAAACTAACTACATATTTCAGTGAAAGAAAGATAACATGGTTCAGACTAGCTGGTACAACAGTTGAGGTATTCTGGTAGAAATGAAAGAAGGAAACAGAGCCTTCCATGTGTCTCATTCTGTAGCGTTACCATAGGGGTAGGAGAAAAAAAAGTATACATTAAGAGTGGTAGAAGAATTAATGTCTTCTTACAATATTTATTTGTATTTCTTTACCCTCCTTTTTTCCCCCAAGGTAAGTCTTTCCTGTCCCAGGATTGGAATGGCTCCTTACCCACTCCCTTAAAACCCTCATCATTTCCTTTTCACTCTCCTACCCTTCTGCCTGAAGAAGCAGCTAGGCTGCGAAAGCTAGCGTTTGTGTGTGTGTGTGTGTGTGTGTGTGTGTGTGTGTGTGTGTGTGTGTGTGTCTGTGTTTTATTTATTTATTTGTGCTATCACTACCTGTGCTCCTTTGCCTGGTAAGTAACTTTCATCTATTTTTTATATATATTTTTCCTGCTAGGAATTTTTCCTCTATAATATTCATATTGTAAATTTGAATTCAAAAATTACTTCCGTCATTGCTCTGTTACTTTTTGAAATTTTTTCTGTCATCTTACTTTACCTTTTGTTTTTGTTTTTATTTATTCATTTATATACATTTTACATAGCAGTTCAATTCTGCATACCCTTCTTTGTTTACTGTTCATATTTCGCTAATTCTTACAACAATACGTTTACTTCCAAACCTTACCCTATTATTATGATATTTACCACTTTCATTACTCCTTCTTCCGTCTGAAATGCGCCGCTCATCTAATTTTCTCGTTTAAAATCGTAAACACTGTTTCACAACAGTAGTTTCGTATATTGTTTATAACCATTTTTGGCATTTCTTAGTTACCTCGCGATTGTTTCCATTCCCGTTTTTCCACATTTATCCACATTTCTGTTCGTGTTTCCTACATTTCTGATCATATTTCAGCAACTTTCCGTTGGTTTTGATTCCACTATTCCTTCGTCAGACAATTGTCAGCCTCAAAATTGTTATCTGCTACCACATAATCAAGCCTGTTTAGACGTTTTCCTTGCATTCTCACGCGGTTTTCTCGTACTTTTTCTGATTTTCACCATCCTTAAACCCTTCTTGCATGCCATACCACTACCTAACCCTTTGATACTACGTTGTTGACAACTAAAGGTGACCACAGTATCAACAATAAACTTTAAAAACTTTTTCTATTTCCTTTCTTTTTTCATACCTAATTACTGTCCACATTCTTCTCCCTCCGAATATGTAAATATTTTTATAAAATTTTATATATATAAATAAAAATAGAAAAGAGATGACTTACCAAAAGGGCCGGCTCGTCGATAGAAACAAATAAAATCACACACAAACACACATACAAGCTTTCGCCGCCACTGGCAGCTTCTTCAGGAAAAAGAGGAAAAAAGGGGAGGAAAAAGGGAAGGATATGGGTTTTAAGGAAGTGGAAAAGGAGTCATTCCAATCCCAGGAGTGGAAGGACTTACCTTAGGGGGAAAAAAGGAAGGTAAACAAATACACACACACTCAGACATATCGAAACGCAAACACAGCTAGACAGACATTTGTAGGCTTTTTACAAATGTCTGTCTAGGTGTGTTTGCGTTTCGATATGTCTGAGTGTGTGTGTATTTGTTTACCTTCCTTTTTTTCCCCTAAGGTAAGTCCTTCCACTCCTGGGATTGGAATGACTCCTTTTCCACTTCCTTAAAACCCATATCCTTCCCTTTTTCCTCCCCTTTTTTCCTCTTTTTCCTGAAGAAGCTGCCAGTGGTGGTGAAAGCTTGTATGTGTGTTTGTGTGTGATTTTATTTATTTTATTTGTTTCTATCGACGAGCCGGCCCTTTTGGTAAGTCATCTCTTTTCTATTTTTATTTCTGTTTATCCCACCGGGAAAGTTTCCCTCTATAATTTTCGTAATAGCCTATTACATAGCCCTCCCACTTTTCCTTCATCCATATATTATGCCTCCCTCACAACATCCTTCCAACAACCCCACCCAGTTTTATGTACATTCCCTCCGTAAACATGCTTTCTCCCTACCCAGATTACGCTCCCACATTCTTTTCACTCAGGCCTGTCTGACATTTGGAATCACTCCCAAGGGCCTCACATTAAAAGTTCCCATCTCTGGCTGTAACCCATGCTTTCATCCCACCCTATACCAATTCCAAACTGTAGAATCCATAGCCCTCACCCGCCTAATCCTTAACCTACACATCAACTCTGCCAATG
Organism: Locusta migratoria; assembly: GCA_026315105.1. Lineage (NCBI taxonomy): Eukaryota > Metazoa > Arthropoda > Insecta > Orthoptera > Acrididae > Locusta > Locusta migratoria. Next base: position 137,179,630 of record CM048745.1, read on the forward strand.
AACACACCTGTCAACTCCCATCCCTAATCAAAATCCTCAACCTTTCCTCTCCCACATCCACACCTGCAGTTCAGAACATCCTTCTTCAGGCCAACTGCAGATTAGAACAACATGCCACCCACCACCTCAAAAAACTATCCAATCTCCTGGTCACCCACCTCCGGAAAGGCAATACTCTCTCCCTCAATAACCTTTTTAATAAACCTCAACCTCCTTTTATTGCATACAAACCCAGTCTCTCCCATCTACTCAATGTTCCACTCCCAACTCCCCTCCCCCCCCAAACCTCAAAACTCCAATCCACACAATCAGGAACCGCAACATCTCAATTCAGTAATCAACCTCTCCTCCAAACCTCTCTCCCAATATGAAACCTCTGTCCTATCCAAAGGCCTCACCTTTAGCCCTACTCCCAAATTCATCCAAACAGCCCTTGTCAAAGATTTAGTTTCCTATACTCGTCTTTTCTGGAGATACCACTTTGCCATGAAGAAAAATTATCCTACTCCTAATGATCCAGCTCCCCAAGACAACATTAAAATTGAACCCTGCCTGGAGCAGTTCCATCCTCCATCACAGCAAGACCCACCTGCTGTTCCTCAAAATCACCCTCTTCAAACCTCTCACTCTTTCCTTAGAAATGTTAATCGTATTCCCATCATTATCGCAGCTGAATCCCAAGCTATCCATGATCTGAAGGCTGACCATTCCATCATCATTCTCCCTGCCGACAAGGGATCCACGACCATGGTACTTGATCAGCGAGAGTATGTGGCTGAGGGACTGCGTCAACTTTCTGATAGTACCACATATAGCATTTGTCAAGGCAATCCCATTCCTGATGTCCAGGCAGAACTTCAAGGAATCCTCAAAATCTTAGGCCCCCTACAAAACCTTTCACCTGAATCCATTAACCTCATGACCCCACCAACACCCCACACCCCCACCTTCTACCTACTTCCCAAGATTCACAAAAGCAATCATCCCGGCCGCCCCATTGTGGCCGGTTACCAAGCCGCTACAAAACGAATTTCTGCCAACATAGACCAACACCTTCAACCCATCATGTGCAGTCTCCCATCCTTCATCAAAGACACCAACCACTTCCTCAATCACCTGAAATAGTTACCCAGCCTGTTACCTCCAGAAACCTTCCTTGTAACCATTGATGCCACTTCCTTATACACAAATATCCCACATGCCCAGGGCCTCGCTGCGATGGAATATTTCCTTTCACACCGACCACCCACTTCCCTACCTAAAACCTCTTTCCTTAATACCCTAGCCACCTTCATCATAACCCACAACTTCTTCACTTTTGAGGGCCAGACATACCAACAACTAAAGGCAACAGCCATGGAAACCAGGATGGCTCCCTCATACACAAACTTATTCATAGGACACATAGAGAAAGCCTTCCTGGATACCCAAGCCTGTCAACCCAAAGTTTGGTAGAGATTCATTGATGACATCTACATAATCGGGACTCACAGTGCAGAATAACTCCAGAATTCCCTTTCCTACAGCTTAGGTCTTTGTGGCAAATGAGTCTGCTCCAGTCCCGAATCTCTGAACCAGTACACCAATAAGCTAATAACAGCTTTCATATCCCACAGCTATCCTCCTGATCTGGAACAGAAACAAATTGCCAGAGCCACTTCCTCATCCCCCCAAATTCAGATCCTTTAACAGAAGAACACCAGAAGTGCCCCTCTTGTCACCGGATACTTTCCGGGACTGGAGCAGACTCTGAATGTGGCTCTCCAGCAAGGATACGACTTCCTTAAATCCTGCCCCGAAATGAGATCCATCCTTCATGACATCCTCCACACTCCACTGAGACTGTCTTTCCGCTGCCCACCTAACCTCCGTAACCTCCTAGTCCATCCCTATGAAATCCCCAAACCACCTACCCTACCTTCTGGCTTCTACCCTTGTAACCACAAATGTGTGAGTGTGTGTGTATTTGTTTACCTTCTTTTTTTGCCCCTAAGGTAAGTCCTTGCACTCCTGGGATTGGAACGACTCCTTTCCCACTTCCTTAAAACCCATATCCTTCCCTTTCTCCTCTCCTTTCTTCCTCTTTTCCTGACGAAGCAACAAACAGTTGCAAAAGCTTGAATGTTTGTGTGTTTTTATGTGGTTTAATGTTTCTATCGGCAAGCCTGCACTTTCGGTAAGTCAAACAATCTTTTATATACAAATATTAAGACGAAAAATTCCTAGCAGGAAAAATAAAATATAAAAAATAGACGAAGATTACTCACCAGGCGAAGGAGCACAGGTGTGACAGCATCACAAATAAATAAATGAATACACACACACACACAATCGCAAGCTTTCGCAACCCAGTTGCTACTTCAGGCAGAAGGGAAGGAGAGGGAAAAGGAAATGAGGGTTTTAAGGAAGGGGGTAAGGAGCCTTTCCAATCCTGGGAGAGGAAAGACTTACCTTGGGGAAAAAATGTAGGGTAAACAAATGCACACATTCACACAGACACAAGTACACCTAGGCAGGCTTTCTACAGTATGTCTGCCTAGGTGTACTTGTGTCTGTGTGAATGTGTGGGTATGTGTGCATTTGTTTACCCTCCATTTTTCCCCCAAGGTAAGTCTTTCCTCTCCCGGGATTGGAATGGCTCCTTACCCCCTTCCTGAAAACCCTCATCATTTCCTTTTCCCTCTCCTTCCCTTCTGTCTGAAGAAGCAACTGGGTTGCGAAAGCTTGCGATTGTGTGTGTGTGTATTCATTTATTTATTTGTGATGCTGTCACACCTGTGCTCCTTCGCCTGGTGAGTAATCTTCGTGGGTGTGTGTGTTTTTGTTTACCCTCTTTTTTTCCACCCAAGGTAAGTCTTTCCTGTCCCGGGATTGAAATGACTCCTTATCCACTCCCTTGAAACCCTCATCATTTCCTTTTCCCTCTCCTTCCCTTCTGCCTGACGAAGCAGCTAGGCTGCGAAAGCTTGTATGTGTGTTTGTGTGTGATTTTATTTATTTTATTTGTTTCTATCGACGAGCCGGTCCTTTTGGTAAGTCATCTGTTTTCTATTTTTATATATATAAAAGTATAGAATGAAATTATCCTGGTGGGATAAACAAATATAAAATATAGAAAACGGATGACTTACCCAAAAGGACCGGCTCGTCGATAGACACGAATAAAAATAAAAATTACACCCAAAACACACTTACTAGCTTTCGCCACCACTGGCAGCTTCTTCAGCAAAAAGAGGAAAAAAGGGGAGGAGAAAGGGAAGGATATGGGTTTTAAGGAAGTGGAAAAGGAGTCATTCCAATCCCAGGAGTGGAAGGACTTACCTTAGGGGACAAAAAGGAAGGTAGACAAATACACACACACTCACACATATCCAAACACCCCCCCCCCCCCCCCCCCAAGGTAAGTCTTTCCTCTCCCAGGATTGGAATGGCTCCTTACCCACTCCCTTAAACCCTCATCATTTCCTTTTCCCTCTCCTTCCCTTCTGCCTGAAGAAGCAACTATGTTACGAAAGCTTGCATTTATGTGTGTGTGTATTTATTTTACTATCACTACCTGTGCTACTTGTTTGACTTACCCAAAACACAGACTTACCAATAGACAAAAAAAAAAAAAAACCATTCAAGCTTTCGCAACCATTGGTCGCTTGTTCAGAAAGACAAGAAGGAAGGAGGGGAGAAAGGAAAGGATACGTGTTTTAAGGAAGTGGAAAAGGAGTCATTCCAATAACAAGAGTGGAAGCACTTACCTTAAGGGAAGAAAAGGAAAGGTAAACAAGCACACACACACCCACAGACATGCACACACAAACACAACAAGGTAGACATTTGTATAAAGCAAAGAAGTTGGACAGAGAATAGTTGAGGGAGAGGATCTGTCCAGAGAACCGAGGCAAAGATGTTAATGATGGTGGGTGAGAATTTGAATTTAGTGGAGGTTGAGACCACACACACACACCCACAGACATGCACACACAAACACAACAAGGTAGACATTTGTAGAAAGCAAAGAGGTTGGACAGAGAATAGTTGAGGGAGAGGATCTGTCCAGAGAACCGAGGCAAAGATGTTAATGATGGTGGGTGGAAATTTGAATTTAGTGGAGGTTGAGACCACGTGGACTACGGGAAGAGAGAATATGCTGAAGGGCAAGTTCCCATCTCCGGAGTTCTGAAGGATTGGTGTCGGTGGGAAGTATGCAGACAGTGTAACACTGTGCCAAGATGTGCCGACCGTGCCCCAAGGCATGTTTAGCCACAGGCTGACCCTCATTACCAACAAACACTGTCTGCCTGTGATCGTTCATGCAAATGGACTGTTTGTTGCTGGTCATTCCCACATAGAACGCTTTACAGTGCAGACATGTTAGTTAGTAAATCATGTGGATACTATGACAAGTGGCTCTGCCCTTGATTGTGTACACCTTCCGGGCTACGGGACTGGAGTAAGTGGTGGTGGAAGGGTGCGTAGGTCAGGTATTACAATGGGGGCAGATACATGGGTAGGTGCCAGAGGGTAGGGTAGGTGGTTTCGGGATTTCATAGGGTTGGACTAGGAGGTTACGAAGGTAGCTGGGTGGCGGAAAGACACTCTCGATGGAGTGGGTGGAGTGGGAAGGGTGTCATGAAGGATGGTTCTCATGTGGGTGTGCTTGTTTGCCTTTCCTTTTATCCCCTTAAGGTAAGTCCTTTCCCTCCTGGGATTGGAATGAATCCTTTTACACTTCCTTAAAACTCATATCCTTTCCTTTCTCCCCTCCTTCCTTCCTCTTTTCCTGAAGAAGGTACCAGCAGTGGCGGAAGCTTCTATGTGTGTTTGTGTGTGATTTTATTTGTGTCTGTCGACGGGCCTGTGCTTTGGGTAAGTCATCTGATTTCTATTTTTTATATAAATTTATCTCACCAGGAAAGTTTCCTTCTATAATTTATAAATTTAGATGATGGAAAGTCCAACAGGAATGGCAATAATCGAGAATTGATAACATCTCACCATAAATGGGCTCACATTCACAGAACGTAAATTTTTGGTCATAGCCTTCATCAGAAAAATTAACATACATTCACACAATCACTCAGACAACAATACACACTCAACCACCATCCCCAGTCGCTCCAGCACCACAAACATCTGACAGTGAGTGAGGAAGGGACTGGAGAGGGAAGGATGTTGGGTAAAGGTGGGGATTTAAAGTTCTACATTGGATAATGGATTATAAAAGCTTTTATAGGCAAGAATGTGAGATGCGGCACAATGCCGCATCTCACATTTCCACCTATCATAGCCTTCACAATCAATCATGCAACATGCAACTTTCCATTCCCACCCTTATCTGGCATTCTTTCCCTTCCACTTTCCCTACTCTTGCTGTCAAGATGCTCGTAGTGTTGCAGTGACCAGAGATTGTGGTTGTGTGTGTATAGTTGTCTGATTTGTGGTGAAGGCCATGGCTGAAATTTTAAATTATGGGAATGTGATTATCTATTTTTCAAGCCTGTTGGCTGTTCATGTGAGCCTCTTTACAGTGAGTTGTTATTTTTTAAACCACAAATTTAAATATTACATTCTGTTTTCAGTCACCCATTCAAATGAATTTAGCAGCTCAAAAGGGAAATAAAAATATTTATGACAATCATTATATTTTATATTAAAATGTGAATGATTTTGCAAAGAGAAATGATACCCAAGTATGGCACTCCAAAGCCAGGAAAAATCCAGAATGTAGTAAGAGGCCAATGTAACAGCAAACATTTCAGAAAACATAGGAAGAAAACCCATTCTCATGATCATCCGATGATAATGTTTCAGGACTCCAGCATTGAGTACAAGTCCAGCTCTTATCAACACACATGTTATAGCAGCCAATCTGAAAAATATGGACAAACTTGGTTAACAATAATGGAAATTTGTAGGCGGGACATGAGTAAAAATAAGGAAATGCTGCCACAACTTTTATCTGAATGGTGCATTGAGTCAAATAACATATAAATGAAATTCCCACAAGTCAGTATTTTTCCAGCAGAAACACACAAATGCAAGCACACAGACACCCAAACACAGTTCTATGACCACAGAAAGACTGATTATTAATACTCAATTATTGATGCAAGTGAGGAGGGAATACGAACAGGGGTAACAGATAAAAGACATCTCTTTGACAGATTGATCTTTTGCTAGAAGACAAGCTGAAGAGAGTACAAACAGTACAGCTAAAAGAAATGTAAGAAGAGAGAGAAGGGGAAAGGGAGGGGGAAAGTGGTGGAAGGGAAAATGTTTGAGATCAAGATCAAGAGAGGGGAGTAAGGAAAAGCAGAGGGGGTGTAAAAGGGATGGGGGCAGGGAAGAGGCACACAGCCCACTGACAACAGCCAGCTAAAACTCTATATAGAATCCAGCCGTATTTACAATTTTCAAGGAACTTTAGTGAAATAGTGTAAAATGTGGGAAAACGTAAAATATGAGTTGACCACTCTTGCATTTTTGTAGTTTATTTGTGATGTATGTACATAATAACCATTAGAATACTCACCATAAAGTTTATTATATAATAAAGGTTATCCAAATTTTTACCATTTTAAGTGGCAGGGAACTGGTAATTTTATGGAAAGTAGAAATTTTTTACTTTAATTTCATTCATCATAATCGATTAGTCAGCAAGTCTTTAACTGGAAGTAATTACTTACATAGTAAAACTGCACAAGTTCCTTTCATTTGTGTTTTTCGATGTTTTGCATGATGATATTTGAGAATTTAGTAGGCTTTGTAGTACCACTGATTATTCTCACTGCTTCATGCAGTTTGACATGAACTTTACGTACATGTGCACTATTTTTTCATACTGGAACACAGTATTCTGCCATGGAGTAAACTAATGCCAATGTAGCATTACAAAGAGTATCTGCATTTGCACCCCATCCTGACCCAGCCAGTGCCCTGTCAAATTCATCTCTCAATGGAAAATCTTATTCAAATGTCAATAATGGAGGATAGGTAACAACTCACCATAAATAGGCTCACTGAACTGCTGACAGGCATGATAATAGATAATCACATACAGACAACTTAAATTTAGAGCCATGGCCTTCATCAGAAAAAGATATACATACATTCATGCAATCACTGAGACAACTATACACACACAACCACTATCTTCAGGCACTCCAGCGCCACAAGCATCTAGACTGTGAAAGAGGTGGGGAGTGGATGCTGGGTAAAGGTGGGGATGGAAAGTTCCGCATTGCATGATGGAATTTAAAGTCTCTGATAGGCAGGAATTTAAATTGTGGCAGGGAAGGGATGGGAAAGCATAATTGGGAGGTGTAGAGGAGTGTGTGTGTGTGGGGGGGGGGGGGGGATTTGAAATTATATATATGAGGTTTACTTACCAGGCAAAGGAGCACAGGTATGTGACAGTAAAATAAATAAAACACACACACAAACACACACACACACAAACACGCGCACACACACACACACACACACACACACACATGCAAGATATCACAACCATTTGTTGCTTCTTCAGGCAAAGAGCAGAGAAGCAACAAATGGTTGTGAAAGCTTGCATTTGTGTGTGTGTGTGTGTGTGTGTGTGTGTGTGTGTGTGTGTTTTATTTAAGTTACTGTCACATACTTGTGCTCCTTCACTTGGTAAGTAAATCTCATCTATCTACTTTTTATATATAATTCTCTTGTTAGGAATTTTCCTCTATAATCTCGCTCACCAACCACTTTCTTGACTGCCTGAATTCCTTACCCAGCCTGTTACCTCTGAAAACCATCCTTGTAACCACTGATGCCACTTCCCTATACACAAATATCCCGCATGCCCACGGTCTCACTGCGATGTAGTATTTCCTTTCACGCTGCTGACCACCTGTAACCCTACCGAAAACCTCATTCCTTATTACCCTAGCCAGCTTCATCTTAATCCACAACTTCTTGACTTTTGACGGCCAGACATACCAACAACTAAAGGAAACAGCCATGGGAACCAGGATGGCCCCCCTCATATGCCAACTTATTTATGGGACACTTAGAGAAAGCCTTCATGGATACCCAAGCCTGTCAACCCAAAGTTTGCTATAGATTCAGTGAGGGCATCTTTATGATCTGACTCACAGAGAAGAAGAATTCCAACCTCAACTCCTTTGGTTCCATCAGATTCACTTGGCCATATTCCAGATTCCATGCCACTTTTCTCAATGTCGACCTCCATCTATCCAATGGCCAACTCCACCCATCCGTCCACATTAAACCCACCAACAAACAACAGTACCTCCATTATGACAGCTGCCATCTATTCCATATCAAACGGTCCCTTTCCTACAGCTTAGGTCTTCATGACAGCCTTCACATCCCACAAGTACCCTCCTGATCAGGTACAGAAGCAAATAGCCAAGGCCACTTCCTCTTCCCCTCACACCTATTACTTCCCACAGAGGGACACTAAAAGTGCCCCTCTTGTCACTGGATACTTTCCAGTACTGGAGCGAACTGTAAATGTGGCTCTCCAGCAAGGATAAGACTTCCTTAAATTGTATCCTGAAATGAGATTCATCCTTCATGACATCCTTTCTACGCCACCGATTGTGTCCTTCCGCCACCCACCTAACCTCCGTAACCTCCTAGTCCATCCCTATGAAATCCCAAAACCTACTTCCCACCCTCTGGCTCATACCCATGTAACTGGCCCTAGTGTATAAGCTGCCCTATGCATCCTCCTGGGCAGAGACACTTGCGACAGCAGCCACATGATTTACCAGCTGACACGCCTGCATTGTGAAGCGTTCTATAGAAATGACCAGCAACAAACTGTCCATTCACGTGAATGGACACAGACAGACAGTGTTTGTTGGTAATGAGGATCACCCTGTGGCTAAGCATGCCTTGGTGCATGGCCAGAACATTTTGGCGAAGTGTTACATGGATACTTCCCACTGAAACCAACCTATCAGAACTCCGGAGATGTGAACTTGCCCTTCAACATACTCTCTCTTCTCGTTGCCCACCAGGTCTCAACCATCATTATTTTTAAATTCCCACCCAACTTTCTACAACATCTTTGCCTCCAATCTCTGGGCAGAGCCTCTGCCTCTACTGGCATCTCTGTCAAACCTCTTGCATTTTGCATATGTCTGCCCTGGTGTTTTCTTCTTTTTTTGTATGTGTGTGTGGTTTTAGGGTGCACAACTCCTCAGGTCATTAGCGCCCAGTTCGGAACACACATTTCCTAGATCTCGAAAAAGTTATAACAGCCAGAATGGAGAGTAATTAGAGAAAGGTAAAACAGAAGGGGGAAAAAATGAAAAGAATGGTTAAATATCCTTTGATAAATCAGCCAAGTTGATAAAACACAAAACTCGAGCACCTGCTCGTGTGTCATCAGCTAAAAGTTCCTCCAGAGTAGACGCCAAATTAAGGGCTACACAAAGATGATTAAAATTAAGACAAGACAGTAAAACATGTCGCGACATCACCAATTCACCACAGCAGCACAGCGGTGCAGGGTCAGCGGTTAGCAAATGACGGTGGCTGAATCAGCAGTGACCGATCCACAACCGGGACAGGATGACCTCCTCTCACCGAGAGGGGCATGAGGAGGTCCTCCAAGCGGTCGGGATCAGTTTTGCGGTTCTCAGTTTATTGTTGTGGAGTGAGAACTATGAACTGACACCATTAGTGATATTGGAACCATCACTTTAGATAAATATGACATTATCGAACCACAAACGGAGTTTGACAATCCTCGAGCGATATACCAAATCCGGAGTGCTCTCCTTGGAAAGCGAACTAAGTTCAAGGTGTGTGTGAAGCTGGGCCTGATGCCATGGTGGCAATGGGCTCTCGCTCAACCGAAAGGTGGAAGGAAGGGTAAAATCGAGCCGCTGAAGCAGGCGGCGAATCCAAACTCCAGGTGGAAGCAAGGCTATCGCAGATAACTGATATTGGCGATTGAGGGATTCATCAAAGAATAATGGGTAAGACGGATGGTTAGGCATCGACAGCAGTCGGCATGCACACTGACACAAGAGTATGTCACACCGAGACGTCAAGGGTAATACAGCAGCTTGGCATAAAGACTTTCAACAGGGCTGGTATAAAATGCAGCGGTCACCAGGCGTAATCCCTGATGGTGAATGGAGTTGAGACAGCGGAGAAGGGACGGCCATGCAGAAGAGTATACAAAGTTTCCATAGTCCAGCTTCGACTGAACAATGGCCTGGTAAAGGTGAAGCAGGACGGTACGATCCGCTTTCCAAGATGTGCCACTAAGGACACGAAGAACATTAAGGAATCGGGCACAATGGGCAGCCAGGTAGGTCATGCGTTGGGACCAGCAAAGTTTCCAATCCAACATTAGTCCCAAAAATTTTGTTGTCTCCACAAATGGGAGAGCAATGGGGCTGAGACGTACAGATGGTTGAAGAAATTCCTTGTATCTCCATAAGTTTATACACACCGTTTTCGCAGTGGAGAAGTGGAAGCCATTCGCAATGCTCCAGGAATATAGGCGGTCAAGACAGCGTTAAAGACAATGCTCCATGAGACATGTCCTTTGGGCACTGCAATAAATTGCAAAATCTTCTACGAAAAGGGATCCAGAAACGTCGGCGGCAATCCACGATCGGATTGATTGCAATGGCAAAGAGAGCCATGCTCAAGATAGAGCCAGGTGGCACCCCAATCTCCTGGCGAAAGGTTTCTGACAAAACAGATCCCACCCATACCCAGAACTTGCAATCCGCCAAAAACACTTGAATAAAGAGAGGGAGGCAGCCACAAAGGCCCCATGTGTGCAAAGTGTGGACAATGCCCGCCCTCCAACAGGTATCGTAAGCCTTCTCCAAGTCGAAGAACACTGCTACTGTTTGACGCTTCCTTAGAAAGTTATTCATAATCAAGATTGACAAGGTAATGAGGTGATCAGCAACAGATCAGTGTCTACAAAATCCACATTGAACATTAGTCAGGAGGTGTCAAGATTCGAGGAGCCAGACCAACCAAGCATTAACCATGCGTTCCATCACCTTACAGGTGCAGCTCGTCAGAGAAATGGGGTGATAACTGGAAGGAAGATGTTTGTCCTTCCCTGGTTTGGGGATGGGGGACGACAATGGCTTCATGCCAATTTGTGGGAACCTGTCCTTCAGTCCATATGCGATTATAGGTGCTAAGAAGGAAACACTTGCCTACAGGAGAAAGGTTCTTCAGCATCTCAATATGGATGGAATCGGGTCCAGGAGCAGAAGAGCATGGTCTAGCTCCTGCATGGTGAAAGAGACATTATAACTTTCACGATTAAAAGAGTAGAAAGAAGGTGGCCGTGCCTCCTCTGCCTGTTTGCGAGGGAGGAAGGCAGGGTGGTAATGGACAGAGCTCGAAACCTCCGCAAAAGAGCAGCCCAAAGCGTTGGAAACATCAGCGGGGTCCACCAGGACTGCGTTCTCGATGATCAGGCCAGAGATTGGCGTGTGGACCTTGATGCTGGATAAACAGCGTAGGCCACCCCAAACAGCCAAGGAGAGAGTAAATCGTTTAAAAGAACTGGTAAAAGCAGTCCAGCAAGCTTTTTTCTGTCTTTTATAACACAACGACATTGCACTCGCAGTCCTTTATAATTGATACAATTTTCCAACGTTGGGTGGCAGTGGAAGGTGCGTAAAGCACATTGCCGGACTCTAAGAGTGTCACGGCAGGCTACAGTCCACCAAGGGACCAGGATGCAACATGGAGAAGAGGATGTACGAGGTATGGAATGTTCGGCAGCAGTGAGAATAACCTCTGTGAGGTATTCGACCTGACTGTCACAGCTGGGAAAATTCTGATAGTGAAAAACAGCCATGGAAGAATAAAGCCCCCAGTCGGCTTTAGAGATGTTCCAACACGTGGAACGAGAAGATAGGGTATGATGCAGAAGGTGGATTACACAAGGGAAATGGTCACTCGAGTACATGTCAGAAAGTGCATACCACTTGAACCGACACACAAGGTGAGGTGTGCATATCGCGAGGTCTAAGTGGGAATAAGTATGTGTTGTGTCGGAAAGGAACGTCGGTGCACCGGTGTTGAGGCAGACAAGATTGAGGTGGTGGAAAAGGTCCATTAAAAGAGAGCCTCTCGGACAAGGTGCTGGAGAGCCCCATAGGGGGTGGTGGGCATTGAAGTCACTTACCAACACGAAAGGTGAAGGGAGCTGGTCAACGAGGTGTAGCACATCTGCCCTAGTAAGGGCAGATGACGATGGCGAATAGATATTACAGAGGATAAAGGAAAAGGTGGATAGAGTAATGCAGACGGCAACTGCCTGTAGGTGAGTATGCAATGAAATGAGATGGTAATAGACATTGTCCCAAATGAGCATCAGAACCCCTCCATGGGCTGGAGTACCTTCCACAGGGGGCAGGTCAAAACACACAGAGGTGTAGTGGGGGAAGTCTGCATGATCACATGGACATAACTTAGTTTCTTGGAGACAAACTAGAAGTGGGCAGTGCAATCGAAGGAGTAGTTTTAATTCCTCTTGATCGAACGAATTCCATGAATATTCCATTGAAGAAGCGCCATGATAAAAAATGAGAGAAGAAAAGAAGGAACAAGCAAGCGGGGTACCTTGATGGCCGCTGAGGACCAGACTTCGAGGGAGCAATGCTATCGCTATCTAGAGGCAGAGAATCGTGTTCCATGGGTTCAACTGATGCATCTGCCACATCTCTGAGTTGATCAGAGAGGGGCAGCTTCCACCACCGGTAAAGGGCCGCCGGTAAGACCGCTGAGGCCAGCAATTGTTGGATGGCGTGAGCAAAGAGTCGCACCGTGGCGGGGAAGGGGGTGGGACTGTTCTTTTTGTGAGCATTCTTAGAGGCATTACGAGTAGAAGAAGCGGTTGACGGTTGAGAAGATGAAGTTTTTAGGAAATCGTCACAAACGGGTTCCTTTTTAGAACTCCGAGCAGCGGATTTAGGTGCCCGGGATGTGTGGGAACTGGTCGATGAATGCACTGTAGAACAGGCAGAAGGGAGCAGAGAGATGGAACGAGCAATTTTCGGGATAGCCAATCTGACAACAGTGTCACAGAAGGTGAAATCGCAGGTCTGAATGCCTACCTTCTTAGTTGGTTGAGGGGAGGTGAGGACCTGGCTGTAAGTACTGCTGGGAGTACAGCGGGCGTCCTACTCGCTAATAACTTCAAAGCGGCATAGGTTGAAATCTTTTCCTTGATACGAATCTCCTGGATAGATGGGGCAGTCCTGTGAAGAAGCTGCATGGTCACCCATACAATTAATGAAGCGAAGGGATGGAGGTGGACATTCACCCTCATCGGCATCCCTGCCACAGGTGGCTCACTTGGCTGCATTAGGACAAGATTTACTAGTATGATTAAATCTCTGGCAATGGTAGCAGTGTGTAGGATTGGGTATATATGGGCGAATGGAAATGACTTTGTAGCTGCTTTGAACCTTAGATGGTAGCTCAACCCTGTCGAAAATCAAGAAGACAGTACGAGTCCGCACGAGATCATTGTTAACTTTTTGCATTAAGCATTATGCATTACTCCCTGATCAAACATATAGTTGAGTATATCCTCATCTGATAACCCATCCAGGGATCTTGTGAAGACTACCCCCCGCGAAGAGTTGAGGGTGCGGTGAGCCTCCACTTTCACAGGAAAAGTATGTACAAGCATAGCCCGAAGTAATTTCTGAGCCTGAAAGGCATTCTCAATTTCAAGCAACAAGGTCCCATTGCGCTGTCTGGAGCAGGTCTTCAAGGGACCTGCGATCGCATTGACACCCTTCTGAATAAGAAAAGGATTTACAGAAGAAAAATCCTGATCATAAGCATGAGATACTATGAGGAACTTGGGAATGTTAGGCAAGAATTTCTGTGGCTGAGAATCGTCATGTTTCTGATTTTGGGTCAAAGTTATAGAAGATTTGGAAGGTTTCATAGTGGAGGTGTCCTCCACAATTACCAGCGTCTCTGATGGCGTGCTCATTCCTTGTGGGGACCCTCTTTGAGGACGCACCCGCCTAAGGTGACTGTTCGCACCTCAGCTCACACCTCCCATTAGTGGATGGAGGGACCAATCAGCGTGTTCGGAATGTACCAGCTCAGGTAATCACCCCTACATCTACATCTACAACCATACTCCGCAAGCCACCTGACGGTGTGTGGCAGAGGGTACCTTGAGTGCCACTATCGATTTTCCCTCCTATTCCAGTCACATATTGTTTGCGGAAAGAAGGATTGTTGGTATACCTCTGTGTGCGCTCTAATCTCTCTGGTTTTATCCTCACGGTCTCTTCATGAGATATATGTAGGAGGGAGTAATATACTGCTAGACTCCTCGGTAAAGGTATGTTCTCGAAACTTCGACAAAAGCCCGTACCGAGCGACAGAGTGTCTGTCCTGCAGAGTCTTCCACTGGAGTTTGTCTATCATCACTGTAACACTTTCAATTTAACAAATGATCCTGTAACGAAGCCCACTGCTCTCCGTTGGATCCTCTCTACCTCCTCTATCAATCCCACCTGGTACGGATCCCACACCGGTGAGCAGTATTCAAGCTGTGGGCGAACAAGTGTACTGTAAACTACTTCCTTTGTTTTTGGACTGCATTTCCTTAGTATTCTTCCAATGAATCTAAGTCTGGCATCTGCTTTACCGACGACTGATTTATATGGTCATTCCATTTTAAATCCCTCCTAATGACTACTCCCAGATAATTTATGGAATTAACTGCTACCAGTTGCTGCCCTGCTATAGTGTTGCTAAATGATAAAGGATCTTTCTTTCTGTGTATTCGCAGCACAATACACTTGTCTACATTGAGATTTAATTGTTATTCCCTGCACCATGTGTCAATTCTATGCAGATCCTTCTGCATCTCAATACAATTTTCCATTGTTACAACCTCTCTATATACTACAGCATCATCCACAAAAAGCCTCAGTGAACTTCTGATGTTATCCCAACGTCATTTATATATATCGTGAACAGCAACGGACCCACGACACTCCCCTGTGGCACACCTGATGTAACTCCCACTTCAGAAGACTTCTCTCCATTGAGAATGACCTGCTGCTTTCTGTTATCTAGGAATTCCTCAATCCAATCACACAATTGGTCTGATAGACCATATGCTCTTACTTTGTTCATTAAACATTTGTGGTGAACTGTATCAAATGCCTTGCGGAAGTCGAGAAACACGGCATCTATCTGAGAACCCGTGTATACGGCCCTCTGAGTCTCGTGGATGAATAGCGTGAGCTGGGTTTCACACGAACGCCTTTTTTGAAACCCATGCTAATTCCTACAGAGCAGATTCCTAGTCTCGAGAAATGTCATTATATTCGAACATAATACATGTTCCAAAATTCTACAACTGACTGACGTTAGAGATATAGGCCTATAGTTCTGCACATCTGTTCGAGGACCCTTCTTGAAAACGGGGATGACCTGAGCCATTTTCCAATCTTTCGGAACGATATGCTGTTCTAGAGACCTACGATACACCACTGCAAGAAGGGGAGCCAGTTCCTTCGCATATTCTGTGTAAAAACGAACTGGTATACCATCAGTCCCTGCGGCCTTTTCTCTTTTTGCGATTTTAATAGTTTTTCTATCCCTCTGTCAGTTATTTCAATATCTGCCATTTTGTAATCTGTGCGGAAATCTAGGGAAGGAACTACAGTGCAATCTTCCTCTGTGAAAGAGCTTTAGAAAAATAAATTTACTAATTCTGCCTTTAGAGTGTCATGCTCTGTTTCAATGCCATTTACATCACAGAGTGTCTGGACACTTTGTTTTGATCCACCTACCGCTTTGACATAAGACCAAAATTTCTTAGGATTTTCAGCAAAGGCAGTACAAAGAACTCTACTTTTGAATTCGTTGAACGCCTCTCGCATAGCCCTCCTCATGCTACATTTCGCTTCGTGTAATTTTTGTTTGTCTACAAGGCTTTGGCTACGTTTTATGTTTGCAGTGAAGTTCCCTTTGCTTCCATAGCAGCTTTCTAATTCGGTTGTTGTACCACAGTGGCTCCTTTCCATCTCTTACGACCTTGCTAGGTACATACTCATCTAATGCATATTGTATGATGGCTTTGAACTTTGACCACAGTTCCTCAACACTATCTGTACTTAAGATAAAACTTCTGAGCTGAGCCATCAAGTACTCTGAAATCCCTTTCTTGTCACTTTTTCTGAACAGAAAAATCTTCCTACATTTTTTAATTTTTTTATTTACGGCTTAAATTACCGATGATGTAACCACTTTATGATCGCTGATTCCTTGTTCCGCATTAACTGTTCCAAATAGTTCGGGTCTGTTTGTCACCAGAAGGTCTAATATGATGTAACCACGATTTGGTTCTCTGTTTAACTGCTCAAGGTAGTTTTCAGATAATGCACTCAAAACAATTTCACTGGATTCTTTGTCCCTGCCACCTGTAATAAACGTTTCTGTCTCCCAATATATATCAGGTAAATTAAAATCTCCTCCCAAAGCTATAGCATGATCGGGAAATCTACTCAAAATACTTCCAAATTATCCTTAAGGTGTTCTGCCACAACAGCTGCTGAGCCAGGAGGCCTATAGAAGCATCCAATTACCATGTTCGAGCCTGCTTTAACTGGACCTTCACCCAAATTATTTCACACTTCGGATCTCCGTCTATTTCCTTTGATACTAGTGCACTTTTTATCACTATAAACATGCCTCCCCCTTCACTGTCCAGCATATCTCTGCGGTAAACATTCCAGTATGAGTTTAGAATCTCATTACTGTTTATATCTGGTTTCAGCCAACTTTCCGTCCCTAGTATTATGTGGGCGTTGTGATCGTTTATTATTGAGAGCAATTCTGGGACCTTTCTATAGACACTCCTGCATTTAACTACTACTATATTGATCAATTCCTTCCCTGTTGTGTTCTGCATACTGCTACCTTGTCGCAGCTCAGGAGGCAACTTGTCAGGCCTAGGGAGGAAATTCTCTAACCTAAAAAACCCCCATGTGCACTCCACACGTACTCCGCTACCCTTGTAGCCACTTCCTGCAGGTAGTGCACGCCTGACCTATTCAGGGGAACCCTGCATTTCTCCACCCGATAGTGGAGGTCGAGAAATTTGCAGCCCAGATCTTAGCAGAATCGCCTGAGCCTCTGGTTTAAGCCTTCCACTCGGCTCCAAACCAGAGGACCGTGATCGGTTCTGGGAATGACACTACAAATAGTTAGCTCAGATTCCACCCCGCGAGTGAGGCTTTCTGCCTTCACCAACTCCGCCAACCACCTGTATGAACTGAGGATGACCTCTGAACCCAGCCGGCAGGAGTCATTGGTGCCGACATGAGCGACAATTTGCAGTCGGGTGCACCCAGTGCTCTCTATCGCTACCAGAAGGGCCTCCTCCACATCTCGGATGAGACCCCCCCAGCAAGCAAACAGAGTGCACACTGGCCTTCTTCCCCACCCTTTCCGCTATCTCCCTAAGGGCCGCCTAACATTGGAGCTCCCGATCACTAATAAACCCCTCCCCCCGTGTGCCTGCTCGGACATTGCTGAAGGAGCGGCCACATGCTCACTCACAGGCAGAGCAGGCGATGCCACACGGCCAGCCTCCCCTTTGAGCCTCCGCCAAGAGCGACGCGAATGCCGTTGAACCCGCCATTCCCATGGGGGAGAGGGTGGCCCAACCAGGTCCGGTACACGCAAAGATGTCTCGACAGCAGGGACCATGGGTGAAGCATGTGACACCTGAGGTGCCCCATGCGATGCACCAAACTCCCCACTGACGCTACAGTCCGAGGCAGCAGCCTGAAGGCGGCTGATCGCGGCCATCAGCACGCTCAGCTATTCGCGAACGGCAGCCTGCCCCTCCTGCGTCCGTACGCAGCAGTCACTCATCCTATCCATCCTAATAAATCAACAATTTATTGTAGATATTAAGTAATCGACTTGTAACAAGACCGCTAATTCACTACAGGTGACTAATAGCTGACTAAACAGTGGTTACTAGAAACTTCTTGTTGGAAACAATAGAACTCACTGGGCCCGGCCTTTACCAGGGGGTACGTACATGCCCTACATGTCTACCCGGGGCGGGGAGTTATGCCTTACCCATTCACCAGCTACGCAGAGCATGGGTTGACCTTCAGACACACACAGGGAACAAAGAAGAGATGAAGGAGAAGATGGGATGAAGGAGGGAGAATCTCAAATGCCGAGCCAGAGATTAAAGGGGTGGTTCGAGGACAAGGAGAAAGGAGCAAGAGGGGAAGGCGAAAGAACAGGAAAGGAAAAGGACCAAGAAAAGGAGAAGTCTCGGAGGAAGAGAAAAAGAAACCTTGGACTGAATGAAAACGCCCGTCTCTGGGCAAAGGCACAAACCGGTGGGGAAAGTGGGAAGAAAGGCCGCTTCAGCTCGGGGCCCCATTCGCGTTACACATGTACCCACAAAAGAGCTGTGGGCCCCCTGGGGGGGAATGGTTTGTTAAATCATTGCACAAAGTGGAATGGATATGATTTAGTGCTATAGCAGATGACTGGTTATGCCTACGTAATATTGTAAAACATGACTGCTGTTGACTCATAATGTGAGCCTATTATTTGAGGCTGTTTCTGTGAAGACTATTGTCCTTGGACATTTACTTCTGAATGTTGGGTTGCTTAATGTAACAGTCCTAGCATGTGTTTGTGTTCCTGTGTTTTATGAGTTGGTGTTATTATTTTCCTGTCTGCATGTGGGTGATAGAAGGTTTTAGTCAATTAATATTGACTTGGGTGTTCTGATCCTGTAGTTCTTTGGGTATTAGTTACCCAGGGTGTGTTGTAAAACATGGCGGCTGAGCTTTCAATTTGCTTCAAGTATGGCAGCACCTTAGCCAGTCTATGTTGTTCATATAGGTAGTTGCCCATGACATGAATGAATAAGATAATATAGTCATTAACACTTTCGCTGTGGCTGATGCTTATAAGCATCCATGCTCAATGTAGGATAGCGTCAGCCACAGCGAAAGTGTTAATAGTGTCAAGTATCAAGTTTGAAAACTGTTTCCCTCTAAAAGTAACTCAAAGTAAACAGAAGTCTATATTAAAACCTTGGATTATACAAAGAATAAAGATTTCCTGTAAGACACAGTGGAAAATGTATCTATTAGCCAAGAATAGCCCCAGAGCTGATGATTTAGCTAAAAATAATGAATACTGTAAAATATTAAGAAGAATAATTCAGACATATAAACATTCAGAATCCGCTCCAGTCGTGGAAAGTAACCGGTGACAAGGGGGGCACATTTAGGGTCCCCCTGTGGGAGTTTCTTGGTTTGGGGAGAAGAGCAAGTGGCCCTGGCTATTTCATTTTCTACCAGATCTGGAGAGTAGTTGCAGGATCTGAAAGGTGTCATCAGGTTATTGATGTAGTGATTCAGCGATTGAGGACTGGAGCAGACTCGTTTGCCACGAAGACCTAAGCTGTAGGGAAGGGATCGTTTGATATGGAATGGATGGCAGCTGACATAATGGAGGTACTGTTGCTTGTTGGTTGGTTTGATATGGACAGATGTGTGAAGCTGGCCACTGGATAAATGGAGGTCAACATCAAGGAAAGTGGCATGGGATTTGGAATAGGACCACGTGAATCTGATGGAACCAAAGGAGTTGAGGTTGGAGAGGAAATTCTGGAGATCTTCTTCACTGTGCACTGTGAGTCCAGATCATAAAGATGTCATCAATGAACCTGTACCAAACTTTGGGTTTACAGGCTTGGGTACCCAGGAAGTCTTCTTCTAAGCATCCCATAAATAAGTTTGCATACGAGCGGGCCATCCTGGTTCCCATGGCTGTTCCCTTTAGTTGTTGTGTTGGTATGTCTGGCCCTCAAAAGTGAAGAAGTTGTGGCGAGGGTAATAAGGAAAGGGGTTTAGGTAGGGAAGTGAGTCGGCGGCGTAAAAGGAAATACTCTATCGCAGCAAGGCCCTGTGCATGTGGGATATTAGTGTATAGGAAAGTGACATCAATAGTTGCGTTGATGGTTTCTGGAGGTAAGAGGCTGGGTAAGGATTTTAGGCAATCAAGAAAGTGATTGGTGTGTTTGATGAAGAATGGGAGACTGCACATGAGGGGTTGAAGGTCATAGGCAGAGATTCGTTCTGTAGGGGCTTGGTAACCAGCCACAATGAGGAGGCCAGGATGATTGGGTTTGTGAATCTTGGGAAGTAGGTAGAAGGTGGGGGTGCAGGCTGTTGGTGAGGTCATGCACTTAATGGAGTCAGGTGAAAAGTTTTGTAGGGGACCTAAGGCTTTGTGGATTCCTTGAAGCTGTGCCTGGACATCAGGTATGGGATTTCCTTGACAAACTTAATATGTGGCACTATCTGAAAGCTGACGCAGTCCCTCAACCATATACTCCCACTGATGAAGTACCAGGGTCTTGGATCCCTTGTCAGCCGGGAGAATGACAATGGACCGATCAGCCCTCAGATCACGGATAGTCTGGTCTTCAGTTGTGGTGCTGTTGGGAGTTGTAGTCACGTTTTTCAGGAAAGGTTGAGAGGTAAGGCTGGAAGTGAGAAATTCCTGGTAGGTTTGAAGATGGTGATTTTGAGGAAGAGCAGGTGGGACTCACTGTGACTGAGGACATAACTGTTCCAGACAGGGTACAATTTGAATGGTGCCTTGGGGAGCTGGATCATTAGGATTAGGATTATTTTTCTTAGTGGCAAAGTGACATCTCCCACAAAGACTATGAGTACAGGACAGTAAATCTTTAACAAGGGCTGTTTGATTGAATTTGGGAGTGGGGCTAAAGATGAGGCCTTTGGAAAGGACAGAGGTTTCAGCCTGGGTGAGAGGTTTTGACGAGAGGTTAACTACTGAATTGGGATGTTGTGGTTCTGAATTGAGGTTTGGGGGAGAGAGGAGTTTGAAGTGGGATATTGAATAGATGGGAGAGACTGGGTTTGTGTGCAATAAGAGGAGGTTGAGGTTTGTTGGAGAGGTTGTTGAGGGAGAGAGTATTGCCTTTCCAGAGGTCGGTAACTAGGAGTTGGCTAGTGGCTCTCATGTCTTGAAATGAGATCCAACCTTCATGACATCCTTCCCACTCCACTAAAAGGGTCTTTCCACCACCCACCTAACCTCCGTAACCTCCTAGTCCATTCCTATGAAATCCCCAAAGCACCTTCCCTACCTCTGGCTCCTACCCATGAAACTGCCCCCATTGTAAAACCTGCCCTATACACCCTTCCACCACCACTTACTCCAGTCCTGTAACCCGAAAGGTGTACACAATTAAGGGCATAGCCATTTGTTGGTAAATTGGTTGGTGAATCACGTGATTCATTCTATATGGGAATGACCAGCAACAAACTGTCCATTCACATGAACGGTCACAGGCAGACAGTGTTTGTTGGTAATGAGGAGCACCGTGTGGCTAAGCATGCCTTGGTGCACGGCCAGCACATCTAGGCACAGTGTTACACCGTTCGGGTTATATGGATACTTTCCACTGACACCAACCTACCAGAACTCCGGAGATGGGAACTTGCCCTTCAACATATTCTCTCTTCCCATTGCCCACCTGGTCTCAAACTTCATTAGTTTTAAATTCCCGCCCACCATTCTACAACATCTTTGCCTCCAGTCTCTGGACAGAGTGCTCCTGCCTTGACTGGCATCTCTGTCCAACTTCTTTGCATTTTGAATATGCCTGCCTTTGTGTGTGTGCATGTGTATATGTGTGTGGGTGTGTGTGTTTGTTTACCTATCCTTTTTCCCGAAAGGTATGTCTTTCGTCTCCCAGGATTGGAATAACTCCTCACCTGCTCCTTTAAACCCAAATCCTTTCCTTTTCCCTCTCCTTCCCTACTCTGCCTGAAGAAACAACAAATGGTTGCAAAAGGTTCCTTTTGTGTGTGTTTATGTTTGTTTTATTTATGTTTGCTGTCACATACCTGTGCTCCTTCGCCTGGTAAGAAAATCAAATTTATATATGTATAAAAAGAATAGACAGCTAATAACTTACATAAAGCACAGGCTTGTAGATAGACACAAAAAACATAAAAACACAAATAAAACACATACAAACACAAGATACAAGCTTTCGCAACTGATGGCCACTTCTTCAGGAAAAGAGGAAGGAAGGAGGGGGAAAAGGGAAGGATGCATGTTTTAAGGGAGTGGAAGAGGAGTCATTCCAATCCCGAGAGTGGAAGGACTTACCTTTCCCCCTAAGGTAAGTCCTTCCACTCCCAGGTTTGGAATGACTCCTCTTCCACTCCCTTAAAACCCGCATCCTTCCCTTTTTTTCCCCTCCTTCCTTCCTCTTTTTCTGAAGAAGTGGCCATCGGTTGCGAAAGCTTGTTCCTTGTGTTTATCTGTGATTTTATGTTTTTTGTGTCTATCTACAAGACTGTCCTTTGGGTAAGTTATTCGATTTCTATATTTTATACATATTTATCCCACGATGAAAATTTCCTTTTATAATATTTATATATATAAAATCCTCAAACACCATCCTCATGACCTAGGTCATGAATTACCTTCCACCTCCTTTCCCATTCCTTTTTTGTTCCCTTCTGTATTACGTGAAGTAGTACCTCTGTTCTGAAAGTTCATCCCCCCTTCCCTCTTGCTTCTTTCTGTGTGTGACTATTGGTGGTACAGCAAGAAAAGTAAGTACTGGCCAGCCAACCTATCTTTTTTGAAAAATAATTTAACAATAATAAGGAAAATAGGAAATAAAGGAAAAAATAAAAATAAGAAAACAGGAAACAATTAGGAAATAGAAAAAAGTAATTAATTATGGGATATTGTAAGTGTAGACACACAGTTTCAAGGAAGACAAGAAATGCAGGATAATGAGTAGGGAAGGAAGAGAGGGGGAGAAGATGTTAGGCATAGGGTGCAGGGATGGGAAATTATCTTAGGTTGAGGCCAGAATGGTTACAGGACCATAGAATGTGTTGAAGGGACAAGTTCAGAAGAGCTGGTGGTGGAGGGGAGGATCCAGATGGCTTGGGCAATGAAGCAGCCACTGCAATCCAGAATGCTGTGTTTAGCTGCATGCCATGCCACAGGGTGGTCCATCTTGGTTTTTGCCACAGTTTGGCAGTGGTCATTTATCCTGTTAGACAGCTGGTTCATTGTCATACCAATATAAAACGCTGCGCAATGGTTGCAGCAGAGTTGGTATATCACATGGCTGCTTACACAGGTGGCCTGACCTATGATGCGATAGGATAAGCCTGTGACAGGACTGGAATAGGAAGTGCTGGGTGGTGGGTTGGCAGGTTTTGCATCAACATCTTCCACAGAGATATGATCTCTGTGATAAGGGGTTAGGGTTGGAAATGGCATAAGGTTGGACTAAGATGTTGTGGAGGTTGGGTGATCATGGAACACCACTTTAAGAGGGATCAGAAGGATCTTGGGTAGGATGTATCTCATTTTAGGGCATGATGACAGATAATCAAAGCCATGACGAAGGATGTGATTTAGTTGTTAACAGTCCGGGCTGATATAGGGTGACAAGAAGGACACACCATTGTGACTGGTTACTGGGGTTGGAGGGAGGATGGGTGGTATGTGGGGATATGGCATGGGAAATCTGTTTGAGGACTAGGTCAGGTGGGTAATGTCTCTCTGTGAAGACCTTTGTGAGGCCTTATTTTTATTTTTACCTATTTTTACTTTCTTCCTTTCTTTTTCCTGTTTTTCCCAATTTTTTCCTTTTATTTCCTATTTTCCGTATTTTTTTCCTTATTATTCTTATCATTTCAATTCCCC
The DNA here is from genome assembly GCA_026315105.1 of Locusta migratoria. Taxonomy (NCBI): domain Eukaryota; kingdom Metazoa; phylum Arthropoda; class Insecta; order Orthoptera; family Acrididae; genus Locusta; species Locusta migratoria. The sequence continues at coordinate 137,203,420 of CM048745.1, forward strand.
CCCCCCCCCAACACCCTCCCCCCACTCCTCTACATCTCCCTTTTATCCTTCATGCCCCTCCCATTCACTGTACTCACTGCCACAATTCAAATTCCCACCTATCAGAGCCATTATCCATCATGCCATGTGGAACTTTCCATCCCACCTTTCCCTGGCATCCTTCTGCCTCCACTCCCCACCTCACTCAGTCTAGATGCTTGTGGCACTGAAGTGCCTGGACATAGTGTTTGTGTGTGTATACTAGACTCAGTGATTGTGTGAATCAGGGGCAGCTCATTCTAAAGGGCCACTTTTGCAGTATTATATCGGACAGTTCGAGTGTGACATGATCCCCTTGACATCCTAACTCAATTTACAATGACATGATCAAATGGTTTTGCTTGCCTCTTGCTGCATCATAGCTGAGGATCTGCCCAGTGGATCCCCGTTCTTCGTTATGCAGCCATGCCAACAGCCAAGGGCCAGAGGCAGCTGGCCTTTAACTGCAACTGCAGTTGCAGTGTCGTCACATAGCTGTTTTCTTTTCCTCTCCTCCCCCCTTGCCTTAGTGCTGCTTGGGGCCTGGCAAAGCGGGCCCTGGTGAAGCTGGCTATGTCATGCTCCCACTCCCCACCCCTCGCCCACCTGTCCACAGGTTCACAGTTTGGGGCCGGCGACCCTGGGCCCTTAGCACCTACATCAAAACGTATTCTGGAGCTGTGTCATAGCAACTTGAGTGTTCATAAAATGAGTATAAAATGAATTCATTTATCTAGAGATGCTAGAGATCAAGCAGTTAGGTGCACATCAACCAAAAGATTTCTTAGTGTCTCAACTTGACAGAAAGAAGAAGAAACTTACTGCTATACATGGCTCTGCAAAAAGTCTTGGCTAACTGTGATTGAAGAGAAACAAAAATTGTTTCATTTCTACTGTGTGTTGTTTGGTAATGAAGGATTGTGGACAGCAGTTGGCTGCAAGAATCAAAAGCTTTTAAGTGAACTAATTAAGAAACACAAGTATAATTTATTTAGAAAATGCTGGTAAATATAAAATGTTTGGCACCATTAACATTACTGCTCAGATTGATTCGGCATATAAAATGGCAATTCAGAAACATAATGAATTAGTTACAAAGAACAGACACCTGTTAAACAGAACAGTAGAGTGTTGATTGGTGGAACTCATGAGTTAGAACTACGAGCTCACAATTAAAAGCAAGAGTCAGCAAACTGTGGCAATTTCTTAGACTTGTTACCTCTTTTGGGAAATCACTTAAGCAGTTCTAGTAATTCTGTGTGTAAATGTATGTCACACATAATGCAAAATGCACTTCTAGACTGTATGTATCAAGTTTACATCAAAGAACAGTTTAAAGAGATTAATGATGCCACTTTCGTTTCTGTGCAGGCTGGCGAATCCAACAGATATGTGCAAAAGTCAATTTGTCATTATACTGTGGTATTCAGTGTTCAAGAACATATTGCTCAGGCATACAATGGTGCCCCATTAATGAGTGGCAGTCACAGTGGTGTGCAGACACTGATGAAAAGCACTTTCCCACATGCCAAGTATGTTCACTGCTATGTGCACCAAATGAATTTGGTTCTTCAAAATGCTTGCAGTAAAAGCATAAAGTTGATAAGGTTGTTCTTCACAAATATTGTTGGTTCTACAATGTTCATCTCCCAAGCAAAGTGATTTATTACAGACAGTCTGCAACAAGAGAATTCCTTCAGTTTCTTCAACTACATGGAACTTCCAATCCTGAATTGTAAATACTGTCAAAGAAAAGAAATTGGAAGGTTTTAAAAAGATTGAAGAAAAGAATTCCAGAGATGATGTTACTATAAGAGAAGCATTTGCCTTAAGAAATTTACTTCACCATCCACACTTTTTGCTCCTCCAATTTTTTTTTTTTTTTTTTTTTTTTTTTTTTTTTTTTTTTTTTTTTTTTTTTTTTTTTGTTAGAGTGCAAATGCCATAACCATATGCAATGCATTACATCATTTTGAGTGTGTTGTATCTGAAATACAAGAGAACATTCAATGGTTTGGAGTTTCTGATGATGAGTGTATTGCTCCTCCAAGAAAACATTCCAAATGTAGCAGTGAACTTAATCTGGCAGTAGATGCCAAAGACGTGTGTGACATTATGACCAACAAACTGAAAGGCAGATTTCAAAACTCTCATGTATTTAGCAACTTTGAAATCATTGGTCCAAAAATGTTTCCTTCTTTTAGAGTACATTTTCCAGGCATTTTAGTCAATACTTTTTTATTAAACTATTGTCTGTTTATTTGCCACGATAAACTGAAAAATGAACAGTCAGTGATTTATTGCAATGATACATTTAGAGACATTACATCAGTTTGTGAGCTTTTTACTATCTTTGTGGAACATTTCTTTGAAGAATCATACACTAAAGTGCATAAAACATTAAAAATTGTGGTAACTACACTAATTTCAACAGCAGAAGCAGAGCGCCATTTCAGCACCTTAAAAAGAATCAAAACCTTCCTCAGGAACAGTATGAGTCAAGAAAGGTTGAATTCACTGGCTGTTTGTTCCATTCACAAGGAAGAAATCAGTGGCATTCCAAACTTCAACAACGGAGTAATTGAGAAGTTTTCCAGTCAGAACAGACTTGCACATTTACTGTATAAATAACCTGTCAGAACACATACCTCATTAGTTAATGTGCTACTTATGTAAAATACGCATGAAACTGCTCCTAGACAAGGTTTTTCCCAGAGTTTTTTACCTTAGCCATAAGGCAATATAGCCAGGAGGGTCCCTATTGTCTCTCTGGCGCATTCCCAAAGGGAAAGAAGTCACATACATCTTCCCACAGTTCATTTTTATCTTGACATCACAATCAGTACACAGAAGCACAACTACAATAAGTATGAACTTCAGCATGACAAGAGCTGGTGAACTTTGGTTCAAATCCAAACACCTCCAAGCCCCCAAGTTCGTAAATAAATTGTGTCACCACAGCATAAACTCAGACACCCACACAAGTACTCGGAAAAAACCAGCTGAGCTGGTGGACCACACCCCCCAGAAATAATAATAGCAGGGCCAGATCTAGGAGAGGGGGGCGGGGGAGGGGGGCACAAAGGGGGCAGTTGCCCCGGGCGGCATGAATTAGAGAGTGGCAAATTTTGACCGACTTTTTCTCTTTTTTTTACACAATGTATCTTTCTGGTATAATTTAATAAAATTAACTGACACAGAATTATTAAAAGTAAAATGACTGCAAGAAATACTGAAATCATTTAATGAAGCTAAAATTCCTTGTTGCTGACTTCAGTGTTCCCTGTCACAGGTACTTCATCTAATCAAACTTTAAAAATCTACTAGATATTAGCCATAATGAGGGAGATGTTTGCGTTATTGCATAAGTACATGCACAATGTTTATTAATTTGCATACATTTCCTTTTTTCAGATAAATGAATATTCATATTTCATATCAAGGTAATATTTGTAGAACAGGTGAATTTGAATAACGTTCCAGCCCTTATTTAAAAAAAAAAAAACGCACGCACACATTTCAGGTGCGCACACTTCTTATTGAAAGTCAAGAGCATTAAGGATCTAGAGTCCTCTCTCAGTAGTTGTGGAATTGATAGACATCTACACAGGATACTCTGTAAATCACATTTAACTACCTGAGAGAGGGTTCATCGGACCACTTTTATACTATTTATCTCCCATTCCATTCTCGAATAGTGCGCCTGGAAGAAAGAACATCTGGATCTCTCTGTTCGAGCTCTGATTTCTGTATTTATTCATATGATCTTTTCTACTTATGTAAGTGGGAGGCAATAATATATTTTTGCATTCGGAGGAGAATGTTGACAATTGTAGTTTCATTAGTAGCCCACATCGCAGCGATAAATGCCTTTGTTCTAATGATTCCCATCCCAGATCCTGTATCATTTCCATGACAATGTCTTCCCTGTGTCACGACAATACAAAACAAGCTGCCCTTCTTTGACTCTTTGATATCCTCTGACAAACCCACCTGATAAGTATCGCACACTGGGCAACAAGACCAGATAAAACAGGAGAATCTCATTGTATTATTGATGCTGTCCTTTTTCTAGCTAAACAAGGAAGTCCTTTTAGAGGAACAAAAGAAGATGGTGATTTTGGTGATCCACATAGCGGCAAATTTCAAAATGGAATTGATCTCATATCATACTATAGTGTCACCCTTCGTCTGTGTGTTGAACACCACAAGACAGGCCAGATTAGCTATTTTACAGGAGAAGGCCTTAGTCAAGAGATACTGCAAAAATTGGAACAAGATGGTTGAACATTAAGTACTGCAGGGGGCAGTCTCATGACAATGGGGCAAACAGGGTTAGAAAGTACAAAGAAGTCCAGTCAAGAATACTTCAGAAGAATGAACTGGGCTATTTCATACCATGTGCTGCTCACTCTTTAAATTTAGTAGGAGCAAATTCTGCAGACATTCAGCAAGACTAGGTGATCTGCAAGAGTAGATGCGGTTGAAGCTGTTTACAAGCATTTTCATAAAGTTTTGAAGGCCCTGAAAGAAACTGAAACTTATAAATTGTCAACACCAGAAACAAAATCAGAGAAAACTCAGATTCATTACTTTAACTTGTTTTTGGTATGCAATATTAAAATAAATTGCTCATGTTAAACAGTTTCTGCGAAGTTAATACTTTACAATTGATAAAGCTGTTTGAAACATTCAAGGACTTTTGGGCTTTCTCAAAACTTCCCGAGATTCTTGTACCTCTAAAGCTATTTCTGAGGCCAAAGTGCTAGTAGAAGATAATGAGGTATCAACAGTATTCTCCGAAAAAAGGATTCGAAGAAAGAAGAAAATGGCCGATGAGCTTTGTGAGGATGAAGTATCCAACATTCACAGAAAAAATGAGGAATAATTGACAGAGCTTAGTACCAGGTTTACCGCACTTGAGAAAATTGGTGCAAAAATTATTTTTCTGTGTGGTGTGCAAATTCGAGAAATGGAAGTGGAGGACTTGAAGGCCAAAGCAGTGGAACTGGCAGAAGATCTTAGCGAGGAAGAACTTGAAGTTGAAAGTTTCAGACAACATGCGCTGGCAGTAGACAGAGCCTTGCAAGATTCCACTGCATCATCAACATTAAGTTTAATTTATAAAAATAAATTGGCAGAGGGGTATCCCAACCTTACCAAAGTGTTAAAATATATCTTGCCATTGTAGTTTCTGTTTCGTATGGGGAAAGAAGTTTCAGAGCAAAAACAGCTCAAAAAGCGAATTTTGAATTGATTTTTGTACGATGAGTAATCTTGTGATATTTTTGTATGTATTAAAATTGTTCTGTTTTCCTTTGATCTTAATTCAGTCAATAAAATAAGTTCATGTTGTGAGATTGTGACATTTATTTAGAAATATGTAACCCAATTAGCATCAAAAAGTCGATTCTACGGGAGGGGGGGGGGGGGTGAAAAAAAGGGCAGCAAATTTAAGCTTGCCCAAATGTCCTGGATCCGGCCCTGATAATAGTAATAAAATACAAATGTTTATTGCACATTTATTTGAATTTTTTTTTTGAAACATTTTTGTTTCACTTTTTTGGGCTACAGCACTCTTATTTAAATTTATATATAGAGAACAGTGTAGAGTGCAATAATTTATTTTATTCAACTAATTTTGGTTGTCTTTCATGAATTTTAACTCCATTGAGGTTGTGGAGATGGCATGTAACTGGGAGCCTTCCAGTGCATCACTGGCAGCAGTGACGCACTGGAAGGCTCCCAGTTACCTGCCAGCTTCACAAGATGGTCTAAAAGAAGACCGAAACAAATTGAACGAAATAAATTATTGCACTCTACACTGTTCTCTATATATGAATTTTTATTAGCTACAGTGGTTTTTGGATTATATTAATTTTTGCATAATTAGCATATTTAATATCTTTCAAATGTGTTTGAATGATGTTATATAAGGAACACTTCAGGCTGATTCAATTATACTGGGTACTAACTTTTTGTCTGGGACCCACCAACAAAACTGAGCCTGAGCTGCCACTGACGTGAATATATGTTTTTCTTTTTCTAATGAAGCCCATGGCAAAAAATTTAAGTTGTGTTAATGCGATTATCTATTTTCATGTCCGTCAGCAGGTCAGCGAGCCTCTTTATGGTGAGTTGTTACTGCGAAAAAAATGTGATTCATTTATTCAATGTTTTATATATATACTACTATGTGTATGTGTGTGTGTGTGTTTTCTTACTCTTTGAAGTTGACAATTGAAGATTCCAAGAACTAGTTTTTTTAATTAGATGCAGTTGTTTTAATTAGATCAGTTGTTTTGATGATTTCTAGACATGTCCAAGTTGTTATTCTTTAACAGAATTTGTAATAAATGTTTTTTTCTTCAAGAGAATTGAATTTGATGTTTAATCAACATGGTAGCAGGCATGCACAGTTGTAGATAGTTATTTTCTTATGATGAGTGATAATTTTGGCCGAGTTTAAGATACTAATTAAAAGTGAAGAAAGAAAAAAACATTGCAGAAGAAAGACAACAAACTGAGAAACTCATGGGCAAAGAAAGTTGAGTGACTCGGAGAATCGTAATGAGAACTATTTTGGAATGTGACTAAATCTTTGACATTGTAAATGGCACACTGCTTAAACCAAAAGTAGGCAGACAAAATTATGAATCCGATTTTATGAAATGGACAAAGGCAAATTCAAATGCAAAGAAATGGCTAATTCTGTCACTTGATACTAAGCCTTTACTTCGTGTTGATGAATGTAAGACTGATAAAGAGATTTGGGATAAGCTACACAAAATTTATGATGTACACTCAGCCAAAAACATTGATCTGCTTCAACATAAATTTCACAACTTCATGTGGGTAGCATCTGGCACTTGGGAACCTCTCTAAAAGATAGATCCCAAGTTGGTGGAATGGAGCTGCTGCAGGTGAAATTGGTACAAGATGCCCTGGAGGTAATTGTGGCACTTGCTTCCGTCGCTGGCACTCTTTACAGTGACTCACATAGTGCTTGACAGATCAGTAGAGACCTTTCCAGTAATACCTGCATCTGATTCTGTCTAGGGTCTTCATGAATTCCAGATGACTGGATATTGGAGCATCATGGAAATACTTGAGAATAGCTGGCTGGAGATGAGCTGGAATGACCAGTAGCCATTTGGGGCCCAGTGGATCGTAATTGCTTTTATACCATGTCCCGTTTATAAGTTGGAACTCTCCATTGGTAGGTTATCCATTCTCTGAGGCCTCAATGGTTTTTAATAGCACTGGATCTTCCCTCTGTTCAGCTTTAATGTCACCTAATTCAGTGAGGACTGAAATTTCACTTATGTTGTTGTGCTCCACTAATGTATTCTTTGAAAGACAGTCGGCATTCTTGAATACCACTGTGACGTCGTACTCTTGAAGTCTTAGTGCCCATCTTGCTAGTCGACCTGATGGATCCATCAAGCTAGTCAGCAAACACAAAGAATGGTGGTCTGTCATGACGGTGAATGGGTTACTGAATAAACATGGCTGAAACTTATTGATAGACTAGATAACTGTGAGACATTCATTGTCAGTTGTAGAGTAGTTTAGCTTGGACTTTGAGAGTACTCTTGATGCATAGGCTATCACCATTTCGGCACCTTCCTGAACTTGTACAAGCACTGCACCAATTCAATAACCCCTGGCATCTGTGTGAAGTTCAGTTTCTGCATTCTCGTCATGCAAGGCTAGAACTGGTGCAGACTTTAGAGCATCCTTAAGAGCCCGGAAAGCTCTTTCTTTCATCTCATCCCAGTGGAACTATGTGTCTCCCTGCAGAAGTTCTTGCAATGGATGTGCCTTGTTAAAAAATCCTTTTCTGAAATGTCGGTAGTATGAGCTCAGGCCAAGAAAACTTCTCACATCACAAATGAGCTGACGAGCTGGAAACTCTGTGATTGCCCTTAGTTCATCTGGATCAGGACAGACACCCTCTCTGTCAACTAGGAGCCACAAGATTTTTATCTCTCTGGCAATGAAGAGCCACTTCTTTATATTGGGGCAGAGTCCTTCCATCTGAACACACTTCAACACAGTTGACAGACAACTCAGATGTTCTCCAAATGTTTTCAAAAAATTGACAATGTCATCTAAATAGCACAGACACATTGTCCATTTAAGGTGTTGAAGCAAGTTGTCCATCATGTGTTCGAATGTGACCAGAGCATTACATAATCCAAATGGCATTACTTTGAATTCATAGAGGTCGTCAGGTGTAATAAAAGCCGTCTCCTTCCTATCTGCTTCGTTAACCTCAATTTGCCAGTCTGTCTGCATGTCCATAGTTGGGAAGTATGTAGCTCCTTTCAAGCAGTCTAAGATGTTGTCAATGTGCGGCAATGGGTAGACGTCTTTCTTTGCGATTTTATTTAGCCGCCGATAGTCGACACAGAATAGCCACTTGCCGTCCTTCTTATTTACAAGGACCACCGGAGATGACAAAGGACTCTCTGAATGTTGAATAATGTCATCATGCAACATCTTCTCCACTTCCTCCCAAATTATCCATCTTTCAGCTGGCGACACTATACAAACGCTAGTGAATTGGGGGATGATCCCCAGTATTGATACGGTGCTTTATCATGGGCTATTTCGTCTGACTTTTCTCCTGCTGTGGTGTGAATGCACCCAAAAATTGCCTTAGTATAGCTAACACCAGCTGGTGTTTTTCCTTGGTCAGTCAGGGCCCTATTGGCAGTTCCATGGTTGTTCCCTACAGCGTGTTGTTTGTACTAACAGCAGACCATAGGTTTTCGTTGATGACTTTGAGCTCACCATCTTGGATTGGTTCAGCTGTCCCGATACACATTCCCTTGGGGATAAATTGTGACAGCTCATGACAGTGATCCAAATCTCTCCTTGACCACCGGTAATGCTTACGATAGCTGCTGGTATGTAAATTTCTTTTATGAGCCTAATAAACTTTTTACTGTCAACAAGCACTTCACAGTTTAACCAGTCATCTATGTTTCTGACTGGAACTCTTCTCATTGTTGGAATTTCTGAATGGCAACTCCTTCTACAATGTAGATGAATTTTTAGATAAAACATAAAAAAATATATAAAAAATAAAAAAAAAAATAAAAATAAAATTAAAAAAATTTACAAAAAAAATTCTTAAAATATAGATTGTCAAGTATAGACAAAATTTACTAAACTGACACGTTCCACATCATTACGAAATGTCGTATACATGATCTAAGGAACAAGTATTAATCTAATCTAATCTAATCTAATCTAATGGTGGAATCATCACATTGTCATCAGAAAATAGCTTCCCAAAAAATTCTGTATTATGGTACCCATTGGAACAACTTCCTCAATTTGCGGCTCAGATCTTCCACAGTCAATGATAGCTTGGGATTCCTGAATGAAGTCCCATCCGAGAATGACATTATGACTACAGTCTGTTAAAACGACAAATTCAAACAGTTGGGTCCTGTTGTTGATGGTTATTCTGGCGACACAAGTTCCTGATGGCTGGACATACTTTCCATTTGCAACCTTCAGCACAGTTGCCCCCATATCACAGAACATTGTGTGGTGGTAATTATCTGAGAATACAGAGAAAGAAGCTCCTCAATCAACCAGTGTCTGGACAGGTTGGCCATCGATTATGATGTCGATGAGATTTATTGACATCTTAGTGACTACCGTCCATGGAGGATTTTCATCTGTGGCGGCTGCCCTTCTGTAGATGGTCACCTCTATTAGTTTTCCTGGGCGCAGCAGCGAGGGAAGTGACTGGTACATCTGTATGGTAACAGTGAACAGCAGCAGCACATTGGGGTGCGAACTCGTCCAGGGTATGACGATGGACTTCTTCCCATAGGTCGACTGAACTCATCAGCAGGTGATAGAACTGCTCTGATGGTTGATGTCTTGTGGCAAAATTATTGTCAAATACTCGCCTTCTCTCTCTGTAGTAGTGTATGACATGTCCAGGGTACCCACAGTTGGCTGTGGCCGCGTCTGTCGGTTCATAGACTGCTGTTTGGTGGCTGTAGCATAAGTCATAGCAGGGTGCCATCCTTCACATTGGGTGTGATTGGCAGGACAGACAGGAGCTAATGTCTGAAATACCTCTTCTTCAATGGCGTTGGCACCCTCATCACTTACAGGGCTTACATCCATGGCCATAATCTGATGCTCTTTCTGTCAAATAGTCCCAGCTGCCATAAACTGTTGTAATTCTTCTCTCACAATTTGTCATATGAGAGAAGCAAAGTCATGTTGGGCTGCCACAACAGTCATAGGGACTACATTGGGGAGTCTGTTATACTTCTTTTGTCCAATCCTCCTATGTTGCATCTCTTCAATACGCTGGCACCACTTGATGAACTCTTCCATCGTAGTGATGTCTTTTATCAGAAGAGCTTGGTACATGTCTTCTGCAATACCCTTCATCAGGTGCATGATTTTGTCGGTCTCAGTCATATTCAGGTTAACTATGTTACAGAGGGCCATAACATTCGGTATATACGACTGTGTCAGCTCACCATGTTGTTGGGCCCGGTTCTTCAGTTGTTCTTTGGCCGAGTGGAATTGTCACTAGCGGTCTCCAAATGCCTTCCTAAGTTCCCCCTGGAACGTTTCCCAGTCATTCAGCTTCTCTTCATTGTTTTCAAACCATTGCTGGGATGTTCCGTCTAGATTGAAATAAATGTTGGCCAAGGACATTGTATGATGCCACGTGTTGTACTTGGTGAGTCAGTCGAACCCTTTTAGCTATTTGTTGGGGTCCTGTTCAGCAGCTGTTGCACAGGATACACAGTGCCTCCACCAAACAATGTCGCATAGAAATGGAAGCAGGCTTGACTTCAAAGGCCTGCTGAACACAGCACTTATACTGAAAGCAGGTTAATTTGGAACTGAAACATACACGCAGCACTGACTACCTTTCGGGCAGAGTGCTCTGCTATTTATAAACAGACAGAATGTACCAGAAATTAGAAGAATAATTAACATAAGAAACATGTAGAAATTACAAGTGAACATAAGAAACATGTAGAACATTCTGGAAATGTTAATTATGAAGAAATAAATTTTTGACGGTGGACAGGATGGAACCTTCAGCACCACAATTGGTGACACTATCCCTTGCACCACGCCAGCAGTTGATTAACTTGGGGTCTTGCGGAAATATTTTGAAGATGTTTGGTTTTGTCCTGATGCATCCTGCAACTTATTTTCTGTTAAGAAGGCAGCGCAAAAGGGAATAAATCAAGTAATCGAAAATGATGGAAAATCATGGGTATTTTTCAAAAATGATATTCTGATTGCTGTTGCTACCTCCATTGCTCAAAATGAGCTTTATTGTTTCACTGCGAAAGTTGTTTGTCAACTAAAGACCTGTGTTGTTGTTTACAGAGGTGGCACGAAAGAATGGGTCATCAAAATAAACGCTATGTGCACCAGTTCTTGAAGGATCATGGTATAGAGACAATGTTTGATAATAGCCTTTGTGAAGGGTGTGTCTATGGTAAACATAATCGCCTGGCATTTGGTGAAAGAGTAGAGAAACCAACTAATACTGAAGAATTATTTTATGCAGATATTTGTGGACCTATGGAGGGAACCGACTGGCAGGGTCATCGATACTTTGTTGTTTTTAAGGATGGTTTTTCCAGTTTTAGAGTAACATACTTTCTGCGTCACAAAGGTGAAATTAAAGAAAAATTATCAGTGCTCATTAAGATGATGAAGACTCAGGCAGATGTCACTGTAAGAGAATTATGTACAGATGGTGGCAAGGAATTCCACAACAAAAGTGTACAGAAGTTTGCTGACTCAATTGGGCTGAAATATTCAATAACTGCACCATATACTCCTCAACAGATTTGAGTTGCCGAGCAGGAAAACAAAATTCTTTGTGAGATGGCATGTTCTCGGCTTTGTTCTGCTGAATATTTGCCTAAGGCATTGTGAAATGAGTCTATTCTGGCTGCTACATACACTCTGAACCAAACTGGTCCCACCAAAATGAAAGGTAAAACTCCAATTGAAGTATTTATGAAGTAGAAAGGTCGTTTTGATAATTTAGGGATGTTTGAACAGTATGTTATGCATGGATTCCTACAAAAAAAAAAAAAAAAAATGAAAGAAGTTTGATGCTAAATCTTCTAAAGGATATGTAGTGGGTTATGATGATTCTTCTTTCTCTTCTTCTTTCTCTTTCGCCATTCTCCCACACACACAGGGTTGGTGTTGTTATTCGGATCTGGTGTGTTAATATTTTTGAGGTGGCCGGATGCCCTTCCTGCCACCACTCCATGCCTCCAGGGAGGAAATGTGTACTCCAAATGTCTGCATATAGTGTTATACGTGTAAAAGTGTAAAGCATTACGAATTGTTTTAGAGTCATGTAACTGTGGCGGGACCTGGGTACAGCCTGGTATTCCCCTAGGGGGATGTGGAAAACTGCCTAAATACCACATCCAGGTTGGGCGGCACTCCGACCTCCTTCGTTAATCCGCCAGGCGGATTAGAACCAGGGCCGGTACACCTCCCTGTCTCAGAAAGCGGTGTGTTAGACCACACGGCTAACTGAGTGGATGGTTGATTATGATGATTGTGGGTACCATATTTATTTTCCTGAAAAAAGATGTGAGTGTGTTTATAGAGATGTAAAGTTTGCAGTCAAACAGTAACAGAAATCACTTACTCATAGGACTAAAAATGTTGTTGATGTATCAGATATAGATGAAGATACCGCAGATTATGCATGTGAAAATTTCGATTTTGAAGAGGGCAGTCTAACTGATTCTGTTAACTGAGATGTAACTATGAGTGATGAAAGGGTTAGAAACAATTTGAATGACACTGGAGAACAAGTAGAAAGTAACTTGGAGGCAAGACATGAAAAAAAAGGAACCACAATTTACATGACTGACAGAATTTAAAGAAACCTTCTTCCTACTGTGAAGATTCAGACCATAAACCAAGAATGATGTTGCTTTGTGAAACACCAAGGAACTATAAAGAAGCAATGCAGTCAGAAAATTCTGAAGCATGGAAGAAAGCAATGGAGGAAGAAATAAATGCACTGCATACAAATGAAACATGGGAACTAGTGTACAAAGAGAAACCAAACAAGCTAATTGAAAATAAGTAGGTCTTTGCTACAAAATTAAATACAAATAATGAAGAGGTTTGGTATACGGCTTGCCTGGTGGCAAAAGGATACACTCAGCACTTTGGAATAGGTTATGTTGACACATTTAGCCCTGTTGCAAGATTTGACACAATGAGATGCCTGCTGAGGGTTGCACTTCAAAGTGATTGGTGTATAAGGCAATTTGATGTGAGGACAGCATTTCTTAATGGTATTTTGAAGGAAATATACTTGTATCAACCAAAGGGTTTTAATGATGGTACAGGACATGTATGCAAATTATAGAAGATTCTATATGGTTTAAAGCAAGCCTCAAAATGTTGGTATGATTATCTTGTAAAGTTTTTTACTGAATGTAATTTACGGGAGAGTCATTCAGATCCATGTATGTTCTATGGTGAAAACATAGTACTATTGTTTTATGTTGATGATGGACTGGCTATGGGTTCCACTGATGCAACATCCAAGTTTATAGAACAGTTGAGTTAATGTTTTCACATTACTGTGGAAAAGGTTTATTACTTCTTAGGTTTACAAATCAAGATGTTTGACAACTGCATGCAAATAAACCAGTCTGCATATGTGAAAAGAATTTTACAAAAAATGGTATGGTGGACGCAAAAACCAGATTAGATTAGATTAATATTTGTTCCATAGATCATATATATGATATTTCATAATGATGTGGAACATGTCAGTCTAGTAAATTTTGTCTACACTTGACAATCAATATTTTAAGGATTTTTTATTACATTTATTTATTTTTATTTTTTATTTTTAAGTTGGAGTTGTCATTAAGAAATTCCTTTAATTTCTTTTTAAATACTAGTTGGCTATCTGTTATTCAAAGCATTTAATATTTCCAGAATGAAACTTTCACTCTGCAGCGGAGTGTGCGCTGATATGAAACTTCTTGGCAGATTAAAATTGTGTGCCGGAACTGGGACTCGAACCTGGGACCTTTGCCTTTCGCGGGCAAGCGCACTACCGACTGTGCTATCCCGACATGACTCACGATACCGCCTCACAACCTTACTTCCGCCAGTACCTCGCCTCCTACTTTCCAAACTTGACAGAAGTTCTCTTGCAAACACGCAAGACTAGCACTCCTGGAGGAAAGGATATGGTGGAGACATGGCTTAGCCACAGCCTAAGGGATGTTTCCAGAATGAAACTTTCACTCTGCAGCGAAGTGTGCGCTGATATGAAACTTCCTGGCAGATTAAAATTGTGTGCTGGAACCAGGACTCGAACCTGGGACCTTTGCCTTTCGCGGGCAAGCTCACTACCGACTGCGCTATCCCAACATGACTCACGATGCCGCCTCACAACCTTACTTCCACCAGTACCTTGCCTCCTACTTTCCAAACTTCACAGAAGTTCTCTTGCAAACACGCAAGACTAGCACTCCTGGAAGAAAGGATATGGTGGAGACATGGCTTAGCCACAGCCTAAGGGATGTTTCCAGAATGAAACTTTCACTCTGCAGGAGTGCTAGTCTTGCGTGTTTGCAAGAGAACTTCTGTGAAGTTTGGAAAGTAGGAGGCGAGGTACTGGCGGAAGTAAGATTGTGAGGTGGCATTGTGAGTTGTGTCGGGATAGCACAGTCGGTAGTGCACTTGCCCGCGAAAGGCAAAGGTCCCAGGTTCGAGTCCCGGTTCCGGCACACAATTTTAATCTGCCAGGAAGTTTCATGTCAGCGCACACTCCTCTGCAGAGTGAAAGTTTCATTCTGGAAACAGCCCTTAGGCTGTGGCTAGGCCATGTCTCCACCATATCCTTTCTTCCAGGAGTGCTAGTCTTGCGTGTTTGCAAGAGAACTTCTGTGAAGTTTGGAAAGTAGGAGGCGAGGTACTGGCGGAAGTAAGGTTGTGAGGCGGCTTCGTGAGTCGTGTCGGGATAGCACAGTTGGTAGTGAGCTTGCCCGCGAAAGGCAAAGGTCCCAGGTTCGAGTCCCGGTTCCGACACACAATTTTAATCTGCCAGGAAGTTTCATTTAATATTTCATCAGTGAAGGTATATATAGCATTTTCAGTTGAAAATATTTTTTGAAAACCAAACTGACATTTTGTTAGAACTTTATTTTTACTAGTATGTTGAAGCAACTCGAGAATACATAATTTTTTTCAAAAATTTTTGATAAGGCTGTCAAAAGTGAGATGGGGTGGTAGTTGTTGACATTGGACGTATTCCCTTTTTTATGCAAAGGTTTAACGATAGCATTTTCAGTCTATCTGGGAAGATACCCTGCTTTAGAGAGCTATTACAAATATGACTGAGAATCCTACTTATCTCCTGGGAACAAGTTTTTAATACCCTGCTGGAAATGCCATCAATTCCATATGACTGTTTACTCTTGTGAGAGTTTATTATTTTCCTAATTTCTGAAGGAGAGGTGGGTGGAATTTTGATTGTATCAAATTGTGTGGGTATGGCCTCTTCCATTAATTGCCTTGCTCCCCTAATGAACATTAGATCCTCTTTTCTCTACAACATTTAGAAAGTAATCATTAAAAATGTTTTTAACTTCTGTTAACTTTTTTTAAATAAAGTTTTCATTTGTTTTGATGGTAATACCCTCTTCCTCTGCTCTTGGTTGTCCTGTCACCCTTTTAATAATATTCCAAAGTGTTTTAATTTTATTATCAGAGGAGCTAATCTCAGACATGATGCACATGCTTCTTGATTTTTTTTGATAACTTTTCTTAATGTAGCACAGTAGTTTTCATAATATTTTATTGTTTCTGGGTTATTACTCTTTCTTGTGGACAGATATAGTTCCCTTTTTTGGTTACAAGATATTTTTATTCCTTTAGTAAGCCATGGTTTTTTGCATGGTTTCTTACAATTAAATTTTACTAATTTCTTTGGGAAACAGTTATCAAAAACCCTTACAAATGTATCGTGAAATAAGTTATATTTTAAATTAACATCATGTTCCTTATAAACCTTATACCAGTCTAACTGCTGTAGACTTTCTTTGAAATTTCTAGTTGTTAAGTCATTAATCGAGCACACAATTCTGGAGGACTGTTTCGAATTACTGAGCGGAGCTATGTCATATAGCGTTACTAGCTGTGCACCATGATCAGAAAGACCATTCTCAACAAGACAAGCATTTATGTTGTTAAACTTATCTTGGTCTATAAAAAAGTTATCTATCAATGTACTGCTGTCCTTTACTACCCGAGTAGGAAAATCAATAACAGATGTCAGATTGAGTGAGCCAAGTAAGACTTCCAGGTCTTTCTTCCTATTACACTCTTTCAGTGAATCTACATTGAAATCACTAAAAACAATAATTCCCCCCCCCCCCCTATCTGACAGATAACACAACAAGGCATCCAAGTTTTCCAAAAATAACTGAAAGTTTTCTGAAGGGGACCTATATACTGTTGCAATTATAAGATAATCATCATTGAGTTTACGCAGGCAGGCAGAAGTTTGCTAATCTACACAAAACATTTTTGTTTCTAAATTTTTACACTGTGATAGCTTTTGACATATATGGCAACTCCTCTTCTTCTCTTATTATCTCTACTAACATTTGAAGCTGATTTATATCCACTGACATTCATATTTTTCATACCAGTGATAATGTGATGCTCAGACTGGCATAGTATATCATTCCATTATCAGTTTCTATATCATCTAAACAAACCAAAAGCTCATCTTTTTTAATTCTTTAGTCACCCAATATTCTGGTGAAAGATAGTAGCATTATTTTTTACTTTATTTTTCTGAGGAAGATTTGATTTTTCATAATTTTAGCATCTGCCTGCCTGAGCTTCTCACTGGACACTGATCTTAGCCTAAAAAAGAAATACCTCCAAGAATTTCAGTGTCCCCTCTTAAGGATTTTGGTATCAACCCAGCTAGTTTCCCCTTCTCTTTCCTATTCAGGTTGTAGTGCTTTTTAATGGACAACAACTCTAAAGTTACATTTATAATACATCACCTTTGGTTGTTCAGTGGTCTCGTAGATCTCTTAGCTCGCCTGCCATTAATACATCACAAAATTATATTAGGATGTCAGATTCTTGGGTGTCCACAAAACTACACATGTGACGCGTTTCATTTTTAACATATATTTATTTATATTCTTGATGCAAACAAAACAAGTAATACATCTTTAAGACTGCTTCACAACTCATTTCCATATTGACATAGGACTTTACAACTCTGCTTCTAACCTTAGACTGAATTATGACTGACTGCATTCGCGCCAATTCACGCGTACTAATATCTATTATAGTTTTTCTAGAACACGGAAGTTACAAAGTTTTACATTTCATAATTTGTTTATGAAACATAAATTAATCTTGCTTTATGTAAAGATACACAAAATTATGACAAATGTAATAATAATATTTCCAATTAAAAACAAAACAATATAAAAGATCGTAAGTAAATAACAATTAGCACACTGTTAATATATGTTTACATTATTGTTCAACATTCAGATTACAACTTTAAATAATTAATTAATTTAGTTTGTTATAAAACCCTAGTAATGCAAATGATAATCAATGTGACTTGTCAGAAACGCCATAAGATGCTTATATAACATAAATATGGAATATTAGGGCACAATACTATGATCAATTATGGTATCGTATACCCTCCTGGCTAAATACATTACAAGGCGTAGGCCAAGGGCGTACCCAGGATCTGAGCTAGAGGGGGGCAGGTCATATTATCTTGGACGAACAGGGAGCAGGATTGACATGCAGATCATATAAAATTAGATGTATGTATACATATATGTTTGTATGTTCCAAATCTCCTCCTAAAGTACTGGACAGATTTCAGCTAAATTTGATACACATATTCCTTATTATCCGTCAACGATCGCTGTCGAGGAAAGAACAACATGCGACACATTTCAGGATATATGACGTCATAAACAATGAGAGTTGCAGAAAACTGGCGGCGTGAATGACGGGACTTACCCGTCCACTATTAGAGAATAACAGCAGTTAGCAACTTCCAACAAACTTGACATATAATTTTAAACCTTTGCCAAAAATTTTCCTGTTGACAACCCCAGAAAAATTATTAGTTTTTCGCCGTTCGTGCTATAAAACTACGGCATTTGGCATAACGTTACAATTTATTATTTCTACGCTACTAATTATATTCGCAAGTCATTTTACTGACAGTTTGCACATATTTCAACTGAATATATCTCACCACGACACATAGTTCATGAGATATGACGTCATAAACAATAAGGTTCATGAAAAACCACCTCATCATACAAGAGGTTTCAATTTGTTATGCCTTTACTACTGACCCTATTCACAACATGTTTGCAGACAAATGCGCATATATCACTCAACGTATCTAGGAAATTATATGATAGTATGACTCATAGTTCAGGAGATACTACTCCAAAAAAACAAATAACTGCATGAAAATCTGCCCCATCACACAGGAGGTTGTAATTCATTACATCTTTAATATCAGCTTCATTCGCAACACATTTTGCAGGCAGTTTACAATATCACAATGAACCTGGAAAATTATATTACTGAAAATTATATTACATAGTTCACGAGACATGATAGCATAAGGATTGTCCTGTAGGGAACCGAAACTGAAATGAACAGGGAGTAGGGTACAAGGTGATGGACAGAGGGGAAAGAAGGAGATGGAGTAACATAAGAAAGGAATAGATACACGCCCGAGCAACGCCGGGAACTAACGCTAGTTTCTTAATAAAGAAAACAGGCATAAGTGCAAACTCCTTTTAATAAACATCTTAAATACAAGAAGTCACTTAAATAAAAATACAACTTTTTAACTGAGTAATAACCTCCTGGGATTCGCTGCAAATTTGTCAATTACTTTCTTTACGAAGATCTCGCAGTTTTCATTTGCGTAATTTCTGTGTACGCTCATCAGGCACAACCCAGTAAGCCTTTCTTCTCCCATAGTGCTCCATAGTACTCTTCGAAGTGCACTGAAGGAACGTTCCACAGTCGCCGTTGTACATGGAATAGTGCTCAACATTGTTAGTGCCTTCCTCATGCCAGGGGAAAAAAATTGGTCTCGCTAAATAGGTCAACAACTTCTATGTCCCTTAATTTTGCTTCAGGTAGATTCTTTTTGCTCCATAAATTGTATCATAGGTCCAGTTCTCCGTCAATTCCATCCAGAATAGAGATTTTTTTAAAAAAATCTACGTTTGTTTTTGTCATGTTCAATGGATGTAGCTTATTTAAAGCAAAAGCAGGAGTATTTGCTTGTGAAAATCGAACATTTAACGATGACATGAGGGATTCAATGTATGGAATTACTAATGAACGTTGCCAGTATTCGCTGTCATTTTCTGATGGCGGATTGCATCTGAATTTTTGCTTACAAGCAAAACGTGGAACAGTAATTTTCGATTTCCAGTTCTTCTGCAGTAGCTTTTGCCTTTCCAAGTAGTTTGCTAGTTATTCTGTCTGCTTCGTTTCTGTCATTATTGAGAACATCATGTATTGCCTAACTGCGATCATATCTATAGACTTTGATTGCGGGCCATTAGCTACTGGCTCCAAACGTGCTGAGTATTTGGCTATTGTTAGTGTACCTAAAATGAACACTGATTTTGTAATGGCTGAATGCAGTTGATATGCAGATTTTCTTGTTGCATAATTTCCCTCTGTGGACAACTTCTCTAGAGCTCTCACAATGTCTGTGAAATGCTGAGAAAATAGTCTGATGGATTTATATTTTTCAGACCATCTCATCTCACACATTCTCGTTAAATTTGCTGCGTATTTTCAACGTGTAGTCGATTACCTGAAAAAGTTTATTGTGTCTTTTACAGTGGCAACAGTATTCCTAATTTCTGGTACTGCATTTGCATCATTCACCACAAGGTTGAGTTTGTGGCTTGAGCAATGAACGTATGATGCACGGTAATATTTCTTTCTTAAAATGGCTTGTTCTCCATTCTCTCTGCCTGCCATTATAGAACAGCCATCAAAGCCAAACCCCACACAGTTTTCTGTTGGAAGATTATAACTGATTAACAAATTGTCAATTGCTTCGGCGATTGAAGAGGCATCTTGTGAATTCATTTCAACAAAACCTATAAATTCTTCACAGATTTTCCTTTTGCTTTTGTTGTAGAACCACAAGCCTATTGATAGCTGTTCCTTCCCAGCTATGTCTGCTGTTTGATCAGCCAAGACTGCGTAAAACATTGCCTTTTTAATGTCAGCGGCTATATTCTCCCTAATGGTGTTGTTGTTGTGGTCTTCAGTCCGGAGACTGGTTTGATGCAGCTCTCCACCCTACTCTATCCTGAGCAAGCCTTTTCATCTCCTCATAAGAACGCCAACCCACATCCACTTGAATCTGCTTACTATACGTGTCTCTTGGTCTCCCTCTGCGATTTTTACCCCACACACTTCCCTCCAATGCTAAATTTACGATTCCCCGATGTCTAAGAATGTGTCCTACCAAGCGATCCCTTCTTTTAGTCAAGGTATGCCAAAAATTCCTTTTCTCTCCAATTCTGTTCAGTACCTCTTCATTAGTTATGCAATCTACCCACCTAATCTTCAGCATTCTTCTGTAGCACCACATTTCAAAAGCCTCTATTCTCTTCCTGTCCGCACTGCTTATCGTCCATGTTTCACTCCCGTACAAGGCAACACTCCACACAAATGCCTTCAGAAAAGACTTCCTTACACTTAAATCAATATTCGATGTTAGCAAATTTCTCTTTTTCAAAAATGCTTTTCTTCCCATTGCCATTCTGCATTTTATATCCGTTGTACTGCGACCATCGCATGTTATTTTACTACCCAAGTAACAAAACTCATCTACTACCTTCATTGTTTCGTTACCTAATCTAATTCCTTCAGCATCGCCTGATTTTCTAAAACTGCATTCCATTATTTTTGTTTTGCTCTTGTTAATGTTCATTTTATATGCTCTCTTCAACACACTGTCCATTCCATTCAACTGCTCTTCCAGGTCCTTTGCTGTCTCTGACAGAATTACAATGTCATCAGCAAAATGCAATGTTTTTATTTCTTCCCCCTGAACTTTAATCCCTATTCCAAATTTTTCCTTGCTTTCCTTCACCGCCTGCTCGATGTACAAATTGAATAACATCGGAGAAAGGCTACAACCCTGTCTTACTCCCTTCCCAACTGATGCTTCCCTTTCATGCCCTTTGAGTCTAATAACTGCAGTCTGGCTTTTGTACAAGTTGTAAATAACTCTCCTTTCCCTATATTTTACCCCTGCTGACTTCAGAATTTGAAAGAATGTATTCCAGTCAACATTGTCAAATGCTTTCTCCAAATCTACAAAAGCTAAAAATGTAGGTTTGCCTTTCCTTAATCTATCTTCTAAGATAAGACGTAAAGTGAGTATTGCCTCCCGGGTTCCAACATTCCTTCTGAATCCAAACTGATCTTCCCCGAGGTCAGCTTCTACCATCTTTTCCATTCTCCTGTAGATAATTCGTGTTAAAAATTTGCAACCATGACTTATCAAACTGATTGTTCTGTAATTTTCACACCTGTCTGCGCCTGATTTCTTTGGAATGGGGATTATTACATTTTTCTTAAAGTCTGAGGGCATTTCGCCTGTCTCATACATCCTACATACCAGTTCAAATAGTCTTGTCATGGCTGGCTCTCCCAGAGACTTTAGTAGCTCTGAGGGTATGTCATCTACTCCTGGGGCCTTGTTCCGACCTAGGTCTTTCAAGGCTCCGTCAAATTCATCTCTCAGTATAGTATCTCCTATTTCATCTTGATCTACTTCCTCTTCCCTTCCTACAACATCGTCTCTAAGTTCATTTCCTTTGTAGAGCTGCTCTATGTACTCTTTCCACCTTTCAGCTTTCCCATCTTTGCTGAGAACTGGTTTCCCATCTGAGTTCTTAATATTCATAGAGCTGCTTTTCCTGTCCCCAAATGTCTCTTTTATTTTCCTGTAGGCGGTATCTACTTTTCCTCTTCTTATACATTCTTCTACAGATTTGCATTTGGCTTCTAGCCACTCCTGCTTAGCCATTTTGCACTTCTTGTCAATCTCATTTTTTAGTCGTCTGTACTCCATTTTGTCTGTTTCATTTACTGCATTTTTATATTTTCTCCTTTCATCAATTAAATTTAGTATTTCCTGTGATATCCAAGGATTTTTTGTAGGTCTTGCCTTTCTACCTATTTTTTCCTCTGCTGCCTTCACTATTTCATCTCTCAATGCTTCCCATTCCTCTTCTACTGTTTTATTTCCCCCTGTTTCTGTCAATTGTTGCCTAAATCTCCCTCTGAAATTCTCCAGAACTTCACTTTCCTTCAATTTATCTAAGTCCCATCTCCTTATTTTCCTACCTTTCTGCAGTTTTTTCAGCTTCAGCCTACAGTTCATAACTAACAAGTTATGGTCAGAGTCTATATCTGCCCCTGGGTATGTCTTGCAGTTTATAACCTGGTTCCGGAATCTGTGTCTTACCATTATAAAATCTATCTGATACCTTCCGGTGTCTCCTGGTCTCTTCCACGTATACAACCTTCTTTTGTGATTCTTAAACCACGTGTTTGTTATAACTAAATTATGTTCTGTGCAAAATTCTACCAGGCGGCTTCCTCTTTCATTCCTTTTGCCCAGACCATATTCACCTACTATCTTCCCTTCACTTCCTTGTCCTACTACCGAATTCCAGTCTCCCATAACAATTAAGTTTTCCTCTCCCTTAATTGTCTGAATAATTTCCTTTAGCTCCTCATATATTTCTTCGATTTCCTCATCATCAGCAGAGCTAGTTGGCATATAAACCTGTACTACTGTTGTCGGTGTTGGCTTCGTATCTACCTTGACAATGATAATGCGATCACTGTGCTGCTCATAGTAGTTTACCCGCATTCCTATTTTCTTATTCATTATCAGTCCTACTCCTGTGATACCCCCAACTGATTTTGTACTTATAATCCTGTACTCTCCTGACCAGAAATCCTGTTCATCCTGCCACCGAACTTCACTAATCCCCACTATATCTAACTTCAACCTATCCATTTCCCTTTTTAAATTTTCTAATTTACCTACCCTATTAAGCGATCTTACATTCCACGCTCCAACCCGTAGAATGCCAGTATTGTCTTTCCTGATGACAACATCCTCCTGAGTAGTCCCCGCCCGGAGATCCGAATGGGGGACTATTTTACCTCCGGAATAATGGTATCGCCACACAAATTTATCAATTCATTTTGTATTTTCGGCGATGTGTAAACGGCGTTGTGGCAACATTTTTCCAAATGACTCCTTAACTTGTCGTTGCCAGAATCGATTCTTAATTTCAGTAAATGTAATAAAACACCTCCATCTGCTTGTTTCCCTCTGAGGCATATCATCTGTGCCGCAAAAAACTATACAAGAAAGAATCGATGACAATATTTCCCTGTTTTCATCGATCACTTTTTGATGCACATTACGCAGTTGGATGTCCGCTGGTACATTTTCGAGAAAAGTTTTTGCTGCAACTGACGCTGTTAAGTGCAGTGAAGTCTTAGCATGTTTCCGACTGTCTTCATGCATATTCCTGAATTTTGTGAATGGCCTGATGATAAAGGATCCCTCTAACAGTGCCAGTGACAGGAGGGAACAAAACACAGTGCTTGCATAGGGCACCATTTAGTAGTCTGGAGTATACTAGCCATGGTGCATACTGGTCTAGCCAAGCATGATTAAATTTTCTTTGTAAATGCCTTGCATCACTTTCAAAATTGTAATCCCTTGTCGGGACCCAAGGATTTAGTAAGAGCTCCTTCTTCTTTTCCACTGATAGCTGTGTAGTTAGTCCCAGATCATTGTCATTGCAGTCACTTTTAATTACATAATCCGAATCATCTTTGGACCCACAAGCTAGCTGGGGTGCTGTGTGAGAATAAGGAACAGTGACTGCTGCAGTTACAGGTGCTGCTGTTGAAGTTGACTGTTGTGATTGTGACACTTCATTTTTCTTTTCATCTTCATCACTTCCACTACTACTGTTTCGACTACTTTTCCTTCCTTGATATGTAGACCCTACATATTTTCCTCTTACTTAGCCACAGAAAGAAAATAAAGATAAACAGACGACAGTAGATAAACACTGAATTCTATACGGATCTACATTTACATATGTACTCCGCAATCCACCGTAAGGTACGTGGCGGAGGGTACGCTGTACCACTACTAGGCATTTCCTTTCCTATTCCACTCCCAAATAGAATGAGGGAAAATGAATGTCTATATGCCTCAGTACGAGCCCCAAATTTCTCTTATCTTGTCTTTGTGATCCTTACGTGAAATGTAAATAGGCGGCAGCAAGATCGTTCTGCAGTCAGCTTCAAATTCCGGCCCTCTAAATTTCCTCAACAGAATTTCTCGAAAACAACGTCATCTTTCCTCCAGCGATTCCCATTTGAGTTCCCGGAGCAATTCTGTGATACTTGCGCATTGGTCAAACCTACCAGTAATGAAGACCAGCAGTCTTCACCAATTCCGCCAGCCGCCTTTAGGAACTGAGGATGTCCTCAGAACCCAAGCGACAAGCGTCATTGGTGCCGACGTGAGCCACAACGTGCTGCCGGCCGAACCCTGTACACTCGGAGAAGTCGCAACTTGCTGGCCACAAATCCGAACTCGTGTTTCAATACCATTTTAGTCCCCACTAATGTCTTGGTAAATAATTTTCGTCGTCAAGCGGCAGTCTTGGAAACGGATGCGTTTACCTCCAAGAGTGGAGCAGATTAATCACCAGTTTCGCAACTAATGAAAAGGCAGTTTGTCTGTGCCAAAAGCGTTTCTCTTCTTTTATTACTGAAACATCATTAGTGACGATTTATAGTGTTGCTAACTCACACTTAAGAGCGCCCGTACCTATGGGCAAGGGGGGGGGGGGTGCCCCCCTAGCTCTCAGGGAACAGAAAATATACAGTTTAGAGAGGAGATTTTTTAAATTAATGATGTGAATATTTTTTCTTTTTTAGAAACAGGATAAAGTTTTTAGCAGGGTTGGAACTGGCTCTATTTTATGGCTACTTCAAATTCGGCATTTCTCGTCCAAAATATTAAATAGCGCAACGCTTTCCCCAAGGTTTTGCCCCCCGCCCCTCCCACAGAAAATGTCATCTGGGCGCCCATGCTCATACTTGTCATCCTGGGGTTGAATTTCAATGTTTTCATCCTACAGGTGGTAGATTTTATCAGTATTTAAACTGCGTTTGCCACCAATTCACTACAATTTTCCAATTTTCACTTGTTCACTTTTAACTGCGTGTTGTCTGTTTTTGCAGTGTCCAAGAGCCAGTTGACTCGTAATCAAGCTATATATATATATATATATATATATATATATATATATATATATATATATATATATATATATATATAAATCACACACAAACACACATACAAGCTTTCGCCACCACTGGCAGCTTCTTCAGGAAAAAGAGGAAAAAAGGGGAGGAAAATGGAAGGATATGGGTTTTTATATATATATATATATATATATATATATATATATATATATATATATATATAAATAGACGAAGATTACTCACCAGGTGAAGGAGCACAGGTGTGACAGCATCACAAATAATAAATGAATACACACACACCCACAATCGCAAGCTTTCGCAACCCAGTTGCGTCTTCAGGCAGTAGGGAAGGAGAGGGAAAAGGAAATGATGAGGGTTTTAAGGAAGGGGGTAAGGAACCATTCCAATCCCGGGAGAGGAAAGACTTACCTTGGGGGAAAAATGGAGGGTCGTATCATATATATGTCTGCCTAGGTGTGTTTGGATGTGGATATGTGTGAGTGTGTGTGTATTTGTTTACCTTCCTTTTTGTCCCCTAAGGTAAGTCCTTCCACTCCTGGGATTGGAATGGCTCCTTTTCCACTTCCTTAAAACCCGTATCCTTCCCTTTCTCCTCTCCTTCCTCCCTCTTTTTCCCGAAGAAGCCACCACTGGTGGCGAAAGCTCGAATGGTTGTGTGTTTTTGTGTGTGTTTAGTGTTCCTATCGACCAGCCTGTACTTTAGGTAAGTCAAAAATCTTTATTTTATACCATTTTCCTACCTGGAAGGTCTCCTATATATATATATATATATGATACGAATATTAAGACGAAAAATCCCTAGCAGGAAAAATAAAATATAAAAAATAGACGAAGATTACTCACCAGGCGAAGGAGCACAGGTGTGACAGCATCACAAATAAATAAATGAATACACAAATGAATACACACACACACACAATCGCAAGCTTTCGCAACCCAGTTGCGTCTTCAGGCAGTAGGGAAGGAGAGGGAAAAGGAAATGATGAGGGTTTTAAGGAAGGGGGTAAGGAGCCATTCCAATCCCGGGAGAGGAAAGACTTACCTTGGGGGAAAAAATGGAGGGTAAACAAATGCACACATGCCCACACATTCACACAGACACAAGTACACCTAGGCAGACATACTTGCTTTCTACAGTATGTCTGCCTAGGTGTACTTGTGTCTGTGTGAATGTGTGGGCATGTGTGCATTTGTTTACCCTCCATTTTTTCCCCCAAGGTAAGTCTTTCCTCTCCCGGGATTGGAAAGGCTCCTTACCCCCTTCCTTAAAACCCTCATCATTTCCTTTTCCCTCTCCTTCCCTACTGCCTGAAGACGCAACTGGGTTGCGAAAGCTTGCGATTGTGTGTGTGTGTGTATTCATTTGTGTATTCATTTATTTATTTGTGATACTGTCACACCTGTGCTCCTTCGCCTGGTGAGTAATCTTCGTCTATTTTATATATATATATCTTGATTACAAGTCAATTGAATTTGGTTGGTGATGTAATAGTGCCCGCCAGCAGTTCAGTTCCCTAGAGACAGTAACATGGCAATGGAAAAAAAAAAAAAAAACACGTCGGGCTACATGAACGTGTTCGAATATTTTCTAGGGGGGGGGGGGGCAGCTGCCCCCCCTCGCTGGGTACACCCATGGCGTAGGCCATGACTAGTGAAATCCCACCTATCAACAGGAACCAAACCTATGTCCGACAGTGTAGCTGCCCTAAGCAGTTGATCAATGTCCATATTGACCCTCCTGACAAGAGCGGTTCAATTGGGGTCGATCATACCACATGAAAGCAGGCAACAGTCCAACATTTGTCTGGGTCGTTGAAGAAGCTATTTTAACCAGGTCACACTCAATACTGTAGCCCTATCAATGCTGTTTCCCACCCCATCCATTATCACAACATGATCCTCTTTTGTGAAACTCTTACATGAGGAACCTATATCCTCTACCGCCTGGGTAAGACCTGCACTGGGCTTGAAAAAGTTTGTGACCTGGTACCTGTCACCTAGTTTTTCCTGCAAAATCTGGTCCATACCTCTTCCATGGCTACTTCCTAACAACAGAACTTGCCTCCTACTATCTACTTTTTTTGAAACCATTGGTTTCCTAGTGAAAGTCTGTTGTTTCCTAACTGCACCTACTTCTAAACGTGCCTCTTCCTCACTTAACTGTGGTAGCAAGACAAATCTGTTGGTTGTGCCAATTGTGAAGCTGTGCCTGTGCCTGTTCCCTGCTACCAGTTCCCACCCCTGTTCACCCTTCTGCCCCCTTAACCTCGTAAGTTCCTCCCTAGCACTATCCAGTTCAGCCTGAAGGGCTCTAATGTTCCCTTCCCGTTCAACTATTTTTCTGTCCCTTGAACACACTTTGCAAAACAAAGGAAGTGACTCATTTGCTTCCCTCTTTCCCACACCACTACAACCCCCCCCCCTCCAATGAAACCACTTGTCACAACAGCTGCATTGAAACCCAAAACGAACAAACAGCTCAAACACATTGCATTCATGATTGTTACTTATGTTATTTTGACAATATGTATTAACTACAGATACAAAGGATTACTAGATTTGTTTAGGACACTAAAATACATGTAAGCTGTTAGTAAATACACTTGAAGTTGCGGTATAATGCTAAATCTGCCAACTCACGAATTTGGCCTATGAATATACACAAAACAATTTATTGCGATTACTAGACACTGTGTGCGTAAAAAGAAAAGAACCATTAATGGTGAGCTTGAAGAGCATACTAATAAATGTATTCAATTAGTTAACTGTGTTAAATGCACTTAAAATTACGAAGAAATGCTAAATATGCACACTCTGAATTTACACCTAAGGACGTATGAAAACAAATTGAACTTTTAGTGATTACTGGATCAATATATTGCCGCGAGAGACCACGAACATCGACTGTCGGCGTGGCACAGGGGATAGCGTCACAGACTGCGGAGCAGAAGGTCGCCGGTTCAATCCCGCCCACCGGCAGGACATCCCACGATACATGCCAGTTAAACACCGACGGGCGGTGAACCAACAACGTGGGACACAAATCCAACTACGAGCTTTTTAACCACAACAACTTTAATATTCGCTATTGGAGCTGGAATTACCGCGGCTGCTGGCACCAGACTTGCCCTCCAATAGATACTCCTTAAAGGATTTAAAGTGTACTCATTCCGAATGAGTCCCGTATTGTTATTTTTCGTCACTACCTCCCCGTGCCGGGGGTGGGAAATTTGCGCGCCTGCTGCCTTCCTTGGATGTGGTTGCCGTTTCTCAGATCCTGAAGAGACATTGTTCATGTCCTGTGTATGAAGCCACGACAGGAACGTCTGTCATCGATAATCGCGGAGAAGGGAAGGATTCTCTTGAACTGTCATACAGAGGACCCATGACACGGTCAAGATCCAGGACATTGCAGCTGGCTCCACAGGAATCATAACAGCAGGTCGCTGTTTCTCCAGGAGAGGGAGCAATGCCGCGAGAGACCACGAACATCGACTGCCGGCGTGGCGCAGGGGATAGGTGACGGACTGCGGAGCAGAAGGTCGCCGGTTCAATCCCGCCCACTGGCAAAAATTTATTTCTTTGTAATTTTCAATTTCAGAAGGTTCTACATCTTTCTTATGATCACTTGTAAATTCTACTTGTTTCTTATGTTAACTGTTCTTCTAATTTCTGGTAAATTCTGTCTGTGTATAAATAGCAGAGCACTCTGCCTGAGGCAGTCAGTGCTGCGTGTATGTTGAGTTCGTAATAAACATGCTTTCAGTATAAGTGCTGTGTTTAGTTGCCTTCGAAGTCAAGCCTACTTCCATTGCAACGTGACATGAATAAAAGAAATACCTTTAATAGTAAGCTTTACGAGCACACTAATAAATGTTTTTAGCTACTTATAGTGTTAAACTACGTTTTATTTCTACCTAAATTACTTATCTTTTACGATAGCATTGACACCACATGTATGGCTTTGTGCCGTTCTTTAATATTCATATGATGAAACATGTTCTTTTAAGTTTTTGTTGA
Organism: Locusta migratoria; assembly: GCA_026315105.1. Classification (NCBI taxonomy): domain Eukaryota; kingdom Metazoa; phylum Arthropoda; class Insecta; order Orthoptera; family Acrididae; genus Locusta; species Locusta migratoria. The sequence continues at coordinate 137,232,934 of CM048745.1, forward strand.
TATATTGTATATGTGTATCCCATTTTATATTCTGCTGGATCCATACTCCAAGAAATTTTGTACTTGCTATTTTTTATTGTTTTCTCATTTATTTCAATATGGGGATTAGCTGGTGACCTGTTCTGGGTGGTAAATATATCCATTGCAACAGTTTTTTCTAAATTTATAATCAGACCATTTGCATCAGAGTAATCTCTAATGTTTTTCGTGACAGTTGCTATGTTACTTTCTATGCTTTCTTTTGCACTTCCTGTAATTAAGATGCTAGTATCATCTGCAAACTGGGAAACTTATCCATTTGTACTGTTTATTTATATATCACTTACATACAGTTAGAAAGAGAACTGGAACTAATATTGAACCTGCAGTGTTTCATAAAGAAAAGAAAAAGACTGCTGTTTCAGTTGAGTGAGTTTTTCTAAAACTATGTTGGGATTCAGCTAGTATATTATACTTATATAAGAAATTGGACAATCTTTTATAAAATAGTTTTTCTAGTATTTTTGAAAATACAGATAACAGGGAAACAGGCCTATACTTTCAAACCTCCTGATTTCCTCTCTGTTTTTTTTTTTTTTTTTTTCCCCCCCTTAAATTGATAGCTGAGCTGCAAACAAGCATGCAAAAAATACAATCACATTCACACAACTTAAATTTTCAACCACACCCATCATCAGAAAAAGAGGACATGTACAGTTACACAATTATGCAGGGACATCTCATGCACATGACTGCCATCTCTGTCTACTGCAACATGACTAAGGACAGGTCAGGATGGTTGGCAGACTGTCAAGTATGTTGTAAGGATCTTACCATCTGCACAGTTCAGAAGGGCTGATAGTTGAAGGGAGAATTGAGATGGCCCAAATTGCATTTTATGCTCATTTGCATGTTGTGCCATAGAATGATCCACTGTGTTCTTGGCCACAGTCTGGCAGTGGCCAATAATTCTCATGGGCAGCTTTTGGTGGTCATATCAATTTAAAAAGTGTGCGATGACTGCAGCCGAGTTAATAAATCACTTGGCTTGCAGTCACTGGTGGCCTGACATCTGATGACATAGGATAAGCCTCAGACAGGAGGTGAATTGGCCAGGTTTTGCATCAGGGTCTTTCAGAGGAATATGAACACTTGGGTAATGAGTTGTGATAGGGGGCAGCATAGAGATGGACCAGAATGTTGTGGAGGTTATGAGGGTGACACATGGGTTGGAAGGACCTCAGACAGGATTCTCTAATTTCACACCATGATGATAGATAACTGAAGCCCTTTCTGCTCTCCACTTGCCCCTTTCACCCCCTCCCCCATTTTCCCTCCCTCCTCTACATTCAATGCTGCATCTCAACATCTTTTATCAGTATATGCATGCTCTGCCTGGCAATGCATAATGTTCTATCTGCAATCTTGCCCTGCATTCTTTTCCATCCCTTACCCTTCTCACTCACTGTTGCAGTACCAGTCATACACAGTAGCTAACGATGACAGCCATGTGCATTATACTCCGTTCACTCTGAAGAGGCAGCACACTCCACAGGCAGCCCGCTTAGATATCGTGCCAACAATAATAGCACTGCCCGTTTTTAAAATTAATTAATTAATTTAAAATTAATTTATCACATTTTAGTGACCCTCATTTCGTTCGTTGCGATATGTATATAATGTACATCACTCCAGAGGTTATTACCTGAAAATAATTACATTAATAAAGTGAAATAGTGAAAATGTTATATGTAACTCACCAAACAGAAACTACGGTGGGCGGACATCAGCTTCACTATCTTCATCATCACTGGAAGCCTCGTCACTATTGTCACATAGATTTATTAAAATCCTCTGAATTTGTTCACCTCTAAGTCCTTCCTTCGCAAAGTCTTCTTCCTGCAATCGCTCCACATGGGCAACGCATTTCTGCTAATCTTCTATTGTCATGTTTCTAGTGGCATCCTCCAGTAATTTTCTCACATCTCTCATTTTAAATGTAGAATTCTTTCCTGCTACCTCTTGCTTTATTTGAGCCCATGTCAAGTCAATGGGATTGTACTGACAGTGATAAGGAGGAAGCCGTATTACTTCATGTCCCATTTCTGTAGCTAGATCATCAAGCTCATATCGTCTGCTGTGTTGCCTGACAGTGCAAAGTAATTTGGCTACTGTGTGTGTGGGATCATGAGGTATGCTTTTGCTTTGCAGCCATTCCAAAATATCAGCTTTCTTGAAACTTGAGTTGGGAATTTTTTCTTTAAGCATGGAATGATAGCTTGCATTGTCCATGACTATCACACATCCTTCTTCCAGGCTTCGAAGGAGATCAGTAAACCATTCCCTAAAGACTATATTATTCATTTCTTGGTGGTAATCAACACCAATTCTGCCCCCTCTATGAAACCGTATTTGACCAATTCGGCATGGCAGATTATCAGAAGTGATCCTTTACCTAACGGGACCTTTAGACCACTGTTTCTTTTAGAATCCTGCCAGATAAAACTTTTAGAATGGTTTTGATTTACCCATGTTTTGTCAGTGTAAATGATAGGTCGAGGATGATCTTCATTCCTTATTTCAAGCATTCTTCTTAAAAATGAGGCTCTTGCAGCTACAACATCTTTTGTCTCCATCAAAAATCTTCAACCATCATTAGCTCTTCTGTATCTGAAGCCAAGTTTTCTCACAATTTTATGCAAAGATGTAATACCTCCTGCTTAGTCTATCTTATCTTTTAAAACATCTTTAAGTTTTTTAAGTGTTGGGTATTCACCATTATCATAAAATTCTTGGATTGAGAGGCGGATTACGTCTTTTTGGAAATCGTCTAATTCTGTGACAGGCTTTTAGTGAGTAATTTTTTTTCATGGAGATGAAAAGCTTGGCCCTAGGATATCTTCATTTTTGATAGGCTTCTGACAGGCTTCTGAGGTTGTTTTTTGAGTATCTCTGAAAAAGTCACAAACCTTTTCTTGGCAGTTTTACAACGCTTTGAAAAAAATTATACACTCTATACACAATATCCTTCGACTGATGCCTAATATCACTCAGGTTTGACATTGTAACAAATTTAAATGTAAACGCAGAGAAACGCTACCACACTGTTGTAGAACTGCAGAAGGGATGGACGGCGTACTGAGGAGAGGGGAAAAGGCACTGTGGAGGGGGTGATCACATGACGTGCGGAGTGCCGGCTGAATGACCTTGAGCCACCTCTTTAGAGTGAACAGAGTATAGTTGTGCTTGAGTGATTGTGTGAATTCACATATGGTTTTTCCCTGAAGAAGCTCTGGCTGAAAATTTAAGTTATCTGAATGTGATTGTCTCTGTCTGTGGCTCAGCAATTGTCTTTACAGTGTTTTGGTGCCTATCATCATTATATTTCTCACACCTCAAACTGGACTTTCCATTGCCACATTTTATATTTTACAGATATTGTAGCCTAAACAAATTTTGAGTTTATGATGTCTTTAAAGAATCTCAATCATAACTCCTGAAATATTTGTTTTACGGTGGTTGCAGGTTCCTTCACTAATATATGTAGATATTGTAAAATTACATCATGTAACATTCCTGAAGATGGGCAGCAGCCTTTTCAGTAGTTATAGGGGCAACAGTCTGGATGATTGACTGAGCTGATTGTAACATCAGCTAACATGGGTTAGCTATGCTGTTACTGTGAATGACTGAAAGCAAGAGGAAACTATTGTGGTTAATTTTCCTGAGGACATGCAGCTCTACTGTATGACTATATGATGATGGCATTCTCTTGGTAAAATAGTCTGCCATTCGGATCTCTGGGTGGGGATTACTCAGGAGGATGTCATCAGGAGGATTCTATGGATCGGAGCATGGAATGTTCTGACCCTTAATTGGGTAGGTAAGTTAGAAAATTTGAAAAGAGAAATGGATAGGTTAAATTTAGATATGGTGCGGATTAGTGAATTTCAATGGCAGGATGAACAGGATTTTTGGTCAGGTGAGTACAGGGTTAGAAATACAATATCAACTGGTAGTAATGCAGGAGTAGGTCTGATAATGAACAAGAAAACAGGAATGTGGATAAGTTACCATAAACAGCGTAGTGAAGACATTATCATAGTGAAGATAGACACGAAGTCAACACCGACCACAATAGTACAAGTTTATATGCCAACTAGCTCTGCCAACAATGAGGAGATCGAAGAAATGCATGAGGAGATAGAAGAAATTATTCAGACCGTTAAAGAAGAAGAAAACTTAATTGTGATGGGGGCATGGAACTCAGTAGTAGGAAAGGGAGGAGAAGGAAATGTAGTAGGTGAATGGAATGAAAGAGGAGATTGCCTGGTAGAATTTTGTGCAGAGCACAATTCAATCATCACTTGGTTTAATCATCATGAAAGAAGGTTATACACATGGAAGAGAGCAGGAGACACTGGGAGGTAACAGATTGACTTTATAATGGTATGGAAAAGGTTTAGAAACCAGGTATGGAACTGTGAGATATATCCAGGAGTAGATATAGACTCTGACCATAACTTATTGGTTATGAACTGTAAAAGGTAGAAAATTAAGGAGATGGAATATGGACATATTGAAGGAACCAGTAGTGGTTGAGAATTTTAGAGGGAGCACTAGGCAAGGCTTGTCTGAAGTGGGGGAAAGTATTACAGTAGAAGAAGAATGGGTAGCTCTGTGAGATAGAGTAGTGAAGGCTGCAAAAGATCATATAGGTAGAAGGACAATGCCTAATAGAAATCCTTGGATAACAAAGGACATATTGATCGATGAAAGGAGAAAATATAAAAATGCATCAAGTGAAGCAGGTAAACGGGAGACAGTCATCTAAAAATGAGGTTAACAGGAAGTGCAGAATGGGTAAGCAGGTGTGGCTTGAGGAGAAATGCAAGACCGTAGAAGAATGTATAACTAGGAGAAAGACAGATAAAGCTTAAAGGAAAATAAATGAGATATTTGGAGACAAGAGACGCAGTGGTATAAATACCAAGAACTCTGATGGAAAACCAGTACTAAGCAAAGAAGGGAAAGCTGTAAAATGGAAGGAATATATAGAAGGCCTGTACAAAGGAAATAAACTTGAAGACAGTATTCTAGAAGTGGAAGAGAAAGTAGTGGCAGATGAGATAGGAGATACTAGACTGTGAGAAGAATTTTACAGAGCATTAAAAGATTTGGTAGAAACAAGGCTGCTGGAGTGGATGATGTCCTGTCTGAACTGCTATTATCATTAGGAAAGCCAGTCATGAACAAAATGTTCCACCTGGTATGCAAGATGTATGAGACAGGGGTAATACCCTCAGATGTCAAGAAGAATATATTAATTCCAATTACTATGAAAGCAAGTAGAGACAAATGTGAAAATTACAGAACTATCAGTTTAATAAGTCATGGCTGCAAAATACTAACACAAATTATTTACAGATGAATGGAAAAACTGGTGGAATCCGACCTTGGGGAAGATCAATTTGGATTTAGGAGAAATGTAGGAGCACACCAGGAAATACTCACATTACAACTTATCTTAGAAGATAGAGTAAGGAAAGGTAAACCTACATTTTTAGCATTTGTTGACAATGTTGACTTTTTCACATTCTGAAGGTAGCAGGTGTGAAATACAGGAGCAAAGAGTTATATTCAACTTGTACAAAAACCAGACATCAATTATTACAGTTGAAGATCATGAAAGGGTCGCTGTGATTGAGAAGGGAGTAAGACAAGGTTGTAGCCTTTCCCCAATGTTGTTCAATCTGTACATTGAGCAAGCTGTGAAGAAATGCAAGGGGAAATTTTGAGAGGGAATTAAGTCCAGGAAGAGCGAATAAAACCTTGCAGTTTGCTGACAACATAGTAATTCTGTCAGAGACAGCAAAAGACCTGGAAGAGCAATTAAATGGAATGGAAAGTGTCTTGAAAGGAAGATATAAGATGAACATTAACAAGAGTAAAATGAGGGTAATGGAATGTAGTGTCAGAAAATTTGGAGATGCTGAAGGAATTAGATTAAGTAATGAGGCAATAAAAGTAGTAGATGAGTTTTGTTATTTGGGTATCAAAATAACTTCTGATGGCCGAAGTAAAGAACATATAAAGCGCAGAATGCCTATGGGAAGAAAAGCGTTTCTGAAGAAGCGAAATGTGTTGACATCCAATTTTAGTTTAAATGTTAGGAAGTCCTTTCTGAAATCATTTGTCTAGAGTGTAGCATGGTATGGGAGTAAAACGGGACAATAAGGAGTTCAAACAAAAAGATGATAGATGCTTTCAAAATGTGGTGCTACTGACGAATGATGAAGATTAGATGGGTATATCATATAACTAATGAGGAGGTGCTCAACAGAATTAAGGCTGAAAGAAGTATCTGGCATATCCTGAGTAAGAAAAGGGATAAGTTGGTGGGACACACTCTGAGACATCAAGGAATCATCAACTTAGCATTAGAAGGAGTTGTGTAGGTAAAACTCATAGAATGAGACCTAGGGACAAATACAATAAGCAGATTCAAAAGTATGTAGGTTGCTATACTTATTCCCAGATGAAGAGGCTAGCACTGGACAGGGTAGTGTGGAGAGCTGCATCAAACCTGTTCAAATGTATGTAGAGCTTATGGGACTTAACTTACAAACTACTTATGAACTAGCTAACACTAAAGACGGCACAAATATCCATGCCTGAGGGGGGATTCGAACCCCAGAATGTGACTGACACATTACAGACCGCTCGGCCACTGCAGCCGGAGCATCAAACCAGTCCGTGGACTGAAGACCACCACAACAACATTATGTTACTTGATAATAGTGTAAATATGTGTCAGTATCTCTGGTACAGAATGTAATGTAATGTCTTTAATGCAACATCTTTGCTGACTATAATAATGTTGCTGGTGCTCAGAAGCTATAATCGAAGTAATACAGGGGCATCTTACATTTGGCGACCATGGCAGCACATGAAGCAATCGCAAACTTCAGATCTGGCTAAACTGTAGAGTACTGAGATTTCATGTTTGCTTATTTTCAAACATACCAGGTTTAATGAAAGGTTGTGTTTGCAGAATAAAAGTCAAGGAACATGAACCATTTCACAGTGAATTGTGTGCATTATCATTAGCAAAATGAGCAGCTGTTGTAAGGAAATTAAAATAGTGCTAGACAATCAGATAATTGAGCATTCAGACAGTGAATATTCAAATCCTATACATACCATGACAAAATGAAATTGGTCAGTACAACTTATTTTCGATACTCAGCCAATAATCCATATTATTTTATCATACTGAGACCAGTCAAAAAGTTTAGAATGTATTTTACGAAAGTTTAAAGGAGTAAAATATCTGAGTAGCCTGCTCTCATGAGTAGTTATTGCTTCAGGATGACAGCCAAAGTACACGACTTTTATGCATAATGGAAGATCATACCAGTTAAAGAGAATGCTTTTTGGTCTGTCAATTTCATTTGTGAATTATGAACAAACTTCAAGAAACACTGACTGTGATGTAAATGCAGTGTGTGTTGTATTTTTGATAGTATGGGAGCATTGCATCACTGATCTAGTGTTAATGTTCAGTATGCTGCATAAGAATGTGTTTGTATCTTTCATGCTAGTGAGCTGTGTTAAGAGTAACATGGTTGTGGAGGCAGAGCATGTTGGACCTCCTGAAATCATGTAGCAAATGAATGATGAGGAGCAGTGTGAGTGTCACATTGTCACCACCAAGAGGCATCCTGGTTCCCTGATGCCATGGGACATCTGAGTAGCAGTACCTTCTGCTTGTAAACGCCATATAGTGAGGTTTATGTAATTCTTGCAGCTAAGGTGATGAAGTTTATTGAAGATACAGCAGTGACTATGAGTTCTTTGAGTCTGCAGTGGCTTTGATGTCACTCCCATTCATCTCATAGCCAAGACATGTTACAGTCATATCACCATACAGGACTATGTTATGTTTACAAAATAGTAGAGCATCAGCGCAGTAGATACTGTTTGCTATTGCTTTCCAAGATGATGATATGTTATTTTGCGTTTTCATAAACTGTGCTATTACATGTGTACGTGTGACATACAACATCAACTTGTAAGTAGGGCAATAAAGCAGAGTACATGAAATAGTGCTACAAATGATTTTGGAAGCAATTTTTTCAACATAATGAATCTTTTCTACAACCTCTGAAAATAAAGTTTGGTGAATGAAGTCAAAATGGCTGATCAGGCAACACAGAAAAATCACAATGCTACACCTGTGTAGATTCCAGTGTTCACAACCTGCCCCCACTGTATTTCAGTTGAGCATTGTATGTGTTCCATTTTAGATTTGTTAGATGAAGTGCTTGTTTCTTGCATTGGCTCTGAAGTGAGACTAGGTCAATGAATGAGCAAAGGTACAATTTAAAGTTTTGTTTTAAACTTGACAAGACACCTAAAGAAATGTATGCAATACTGGTATTTGTTTATGAGGATCAAACACTGTTTATGAAGTGTGTGCACGAGTGGTTCATCCCTTTTTGAGGCAGCCAAGAAATTTTTTCTTACAATTCCCGGTGACCGCTGTCAGTGATGAAAACATTGAGAAAATGAAGATATTAATCATAAATTACTGTCACTTTCAAAGGAAAAAAATTTGATGATACTCCTGATAGTGTTCATTTAAAAGGCAATATAATATTACTAATTTGTTGTTTCATTTAATTAACAAAAATATTATGTTTCAGGCATTTCCAGTCAGAATTTATTTGCTCAAAGTTGTGATAGCTGCATAAGATAGTTTACCTCATTAAGGTACTATATAGACTGATGACCTGTCTGCCTTTTCAGTTTCTTTTTCTGGAATTTTATATATGTATATATTACTTTCAATATAATTTTGTGTCCCCAATAAATAGTATATCTCAAGTTCTGTGCTTATGGGGCTATGTAAGCTTACATTATGTTATTCTATAATAGTGAAAATATGTGTCAGGATCTTTGGTATAGAATGTAGTGTAATGTCTTGAATACAACATCCCCAAGGCCTCTCTAGGGACAGCTGAATGTGCCAGATTTTTTTCATGTGTAGTGCGGTGGATTTTTTTAAAACTAAAATTAGAAAGTCATAATACATTACTTCGTTGATCTTAAGTTCGATATATTGTGCTGGTATAAGTTTCTCCTGTGATTGTAAGGAGCTCCTTGTCTGATTGTAAAAATAGTTTACAAGTTGATATGTGTAGGGAAAATGTTTGGCTGTCTGAAGACAAAGAATAGCAGCCAGAGAGTGTCATATACTTGATGGTTATGAAGTGTCAGTTGTTAACACAGTTGTTCGAACACAGTTTGTTATTTTGAGTTGAGTGCTTGTAGCAGTGACTGTAGTGAATAATATTTTAGTTTTAACTGCACTGACAATGGGAAAGTGCAAGTGCAAACTCACTAGTAAAACAAAGCAAGAATTCCCATTTATTACAGGAAAAGAAGAGAATGTTGAGTGTGAAATTTGTGGCATGAAATTTAGCATTGGTCATGGAGGGTGCACTTATGTTAAGTCCATCAAGCATAAAACTGCACTTCAGAATAGCTCTTCAATTGCAAAAATTGATACTTATCAGTGAAAATAGATTCAGACTCTTGAGAAACAGTTTTCAGCACAAGAAGCTACATTTGTGTACCATATGCTTATGCACAACCAGAGCTTCAAATCCGTGGACTGTATGATAAAAAACTAAAACTTGTTTAGCAAAAAATTCTCTTGTTCACAGACAAGAACAAAATCAGTTGTCACAAAAATCATTGCCCCATTTACTATGGAAGTTACAATGAAAGAACTGGAAGAAGCGTAATTTATTTCAGTCATCGTGATTTATTTCAGTCTTTGTGAGAGTGTTGGACCTGGTGAATTTTGGTGTGAAAACTGCAGAGCTTTTGACTTCATATGCCTTAGATGTATTTGAGAAGTTTGACCTGGAAAAAAAAGGTTTTAGCAATTTTGGCTGAAGGAAAGCAAAGAGAAGATAAAAAAAATCTTCACTGTAAATTGCAAGAAAAAAGTACCAATAATTAAACAGGTGCCCACTTCCGTAGTCCAGTGGGCAGCATGGTAGATTGCCATGCAGCGGGCCTGGTTTCGATTCCTGGTTGGGTCAGAGATTTTCCCCACTCGGAGGCTGGGTTTTGTGTTGTCATCATCATTGCATCATCATAGATGTGCAAGTTGCCGAAGTGGCATTACCTGTAGACTTACACTAGGCAGGTCAAACACGACCCCAGCTGGGGTCTAACAGCCAAAAATGCCATACGGCATCATAATCATCATCATTTAACAGGTGTTCGATGTCCTGCACACATTGTTCACAATGCTGTCCAAACAGGTGCAGACTGTTTACCTATTGATATACAGCTCATTATTTGTAAAATCTGCCATCATTTTCAAATATATTATGCACAAGTTGAAAAGTTAAAATTCTTACATGCATTTGCTGAAATATAATATAAGAAACTTCTAGGACACGGTAAAAAAAGATGGTTATTCCTCGTACCAGCTGTTGAAAGAGTAATTGATGTTTTCAAAGCTTTGATTGATTGATTGTTTGGGACCGGGTAGCAAATTTCTAAGGTCGTCTGTATCCTGGTGGGGATGGGGACTGAGGATAGGACAGGAGGAGAATGGGAAGGAAATGCTGTCTAAGGAGGAGAGAAGGAAGGACTGGGGCCCTGTGGTCGCCACACACATACTCACAAAAGAACTGCGAGCCCCCGGGAGGGGGGAGGATGTTTCAAGCTTTCAGGTCTTAGTCCCTCTCCCTTGACAACTGCCCTCTTACCCTGAACAATTTTTTTGAAACCCCCCTCTCTTTATAATCCTTCAGTTCCTTGCAGGTCAGTTAAAATTTTTCTGACTGTATTCTGTACATTGAAAAGGAGAATATTATTGAAGTTGTGGACAAAATAAATATGTTACTAAATAAATTAGAAGTGAGAAAATCTGAGATTTTTGACCTCTGATTTGACACAGCAGCTAAAGGAGTTGGAAAATGAGGGACTAATGACATTAAGAGAGTTCAGTTGTGTCACCACGTATTTATATGATACATGCATTCAGTATATCAGTGAATCATGTGATTATTTTTGGAACCTTGTAGATCAATAGACTGGATTACACTAAGTTAAACCATGAGATGGATTACAGTTCAAAAATTTTATTGTTTTGTAAAACCTAGTGTTGAGAACTTTACCATGGATGAAGGGGAACTGTTTGATGGATACTGTTGTGTGAGCAATTATTGTGAAGGAAAACTACTGGAATGTAATCATCATGGCATCTCCATCATCTTCCATCACATCACCTATTCTGACTTGTCCTATATCAGGATGTGCATGTCTGTACAATGTATGATTCAGAGGACCAAAAGTAAATAAATAAATAAATATTAATGTCAGTGAAAGTTCAAATGTTCAAATGTTTGTAAATCTATTGGACCAAACTGCATGGTCATCAGTCCATAGCTCACAAACTACTTAAACTAAGGTAAACTAATCTAAGGACAAAAACACACACACACACACACACACACACAACCATGCCCTAGGGAGGACTCAAACCTCCGACGGTGAGCAACCGCGCACTCTGCAGCGAGGCGCCTTAGACCGCTCGGCTACTCCACCGCAGCGAAAAGTGACAGGATATTTTTTTTCATTTTCACAATGAGAAAGTCAGTCTGAAAGATATAAGAAGCTTGGTTGAATTTTCTTTAGGTTTTCCATGTTCCAATGCATATGTTGAAGAGGGTTTTCAACAATAAATGCTATGTGGACAAATGAAAGAAATAGATTAAAGTTAGAAACAGTGAAATTGCTAACAATGATAAAAACAACTTTTGATAACTTCCCTTGTATGGGTTTCTATAGTTTGATACCTAAGAAAGATAAACTCCTAAAACACAGCACTAAAAGGTACCACTCAAATACTTGTGAGCCTGTTCCATCGACTTCAACAGAAAATGTGTAACACTTGTATTTATTTACATTTAATTTGTAATTTCTATAATTCTACTGACCTGCCATCAATAGTATGGCACAATTTGTGAAACTACGGTATATCATTATTATGCCTATGTGAATGTTATGTCCTCCTGCAATCTGAGAAATTAAAGTCCTAAAGCTCTTATAAACTAATTAAAAGTACTACTCATTTACCTCTGAATGTCTACCATCAACTTTAATGAAATGTGTGAAATTCATGTTAATTTATTTCTTCTTCCGTTCTCGCGACTGCTCGCCTAGTCCATTCTTCTCCGATGTCGGTTGCGTGTTCGGCCGGAATGGTGCCGAACTTCACTCGTGCTGAAGCAACGAAAGAATCCCCCTCTGCTCCAATTATCCAGGTATTTATTGGTTCAAGCAGGTCTCTGTCACGTGGAGAAATTTCCAGAATGTTCGGTCACGTGGAGAGTCGCTAGTCAGTCACTAGCTTTTAGTCACGTTCTTCCAAAACTGCCAAAACGCGTAACCTTGTACTGTGTGGGAGCCTTAAACTCGTGCGGCGATGGATTGCTGACATGTTAGTCACGTTTCCCTGGAGAGGTAACTGTACTGGCCTTGTGACGGTTTCAAACTGTTGACGTTATGCATTCTTCTTGGTCACGTTTTGCTATTCTTACTGCTCGTGAGATGGCTGGCTGATGACCGCTTGAGCTGATTCGTCAACTTCGCGATTTCTCGAACACGTGAGCCGTGGCCACGCGACGCCGTCGGAATGTGCTGTATGGTGATCTGCTGTTCCAGCGATTCGAGACTCCACATGCCTGCTGCTGGCCGCTTCCCTGCTTTACACTTTGCGTTAGACCTTACATTTCCACTTTAACAGGTTATTTCGTTTTCATTACAAAAACACTTATAATCACTAATTACCCTTACACTTCCTACAATAGTGTCTTTAAGTTCATTTCCTTTGTACAGCCCCTCTACATATTCTTTACATCATCAGTTCTCCAACCTTTGCTCAGAACTGGTTTTCCATCTGAGTTCTTGATATTCATATAACTTCTTTTCTTGTCTCCAAATGTCTCTTTTATTTTCCTGTATGCTGTATCTATTTTCCTCCTATTTATACATTCGTCTACAGACTTTCATTTGCCTTCTGCTTAGCTATTTTGCACTTCCTGTCAATCTTATTTCAGTTTTGCCTGTTTCATTTACTGCATTTTTATATTTTCTCCTCTCATCAATTAAATTCAGTATTTCCTGTGACTTCCAAGAATTTTTGTAGGTTTTGTCTTTCTACCTATTAGGTCTCCTGCTGCCTTCACTATTTTGTTTCTTAAAGCTACCCATTCACCTTCTGCCATTTTCCACATATCACCCATCCTCCTTCTTGGCCTAGGTTGTGAGTAACCTTTACCTTTTGTTTTGTTTTTGTTCTCTCCACTCCTACCTGGTGAAGCAAAATATTTTCATAAGCTAGTGTCTTTATTTTCATTTCCATTTGCATCTTTTTTGTGTGGCTATTGGCACTAATGAGCTAAGGTAAGCACTGGCTAGCCACTTCTCTTTTCAATAATTTTTCACATCTCAGCAGAGAATTTCAGTCAGATTAACTGAATTTCACAAAAGTTATTGACAGTTAAATGTTGCCTATCATAGTATCAGAAGGATGGAAGGAGAAGGCAGATGGGAAATTAATGGAGGGGAGGAAGCAAGAAGAGGAGAGAGGAGGGGTGAGGAGGAGGAGGAGAGAGGAGGAGGAAGAGGAAGAGGAGGAGGAGGCTGCAGAGAGGGGGGAGGGGGGCTGAAGTAGGAGATGGACAGCGAGAAGAGCAGAAGGAGCAGTTGAACAGAAAGAGGAGGTACAGAAAAAGGAGTAACAGAAAATTGGAATAAATAAGAACTTGGGTAATGCTGGATTTATGGCTAGTAAATAAATAAAAACAATATCTGTGTTTCAAACATCAAATAGAAAAGAACTGATCTGGAATGCTATCTGCTGTACCAGTCCTCTGGTTAAATTTTCCCTGCACTAAAAGGCTCTTAGAGCATAACAGCAACTATGATAATTATTTTCTCAAAATAGTCAGATTATTTGTGGATATGCTGAGACGTGCTTTCTTATTTGGACTTCTTCCAACGAGTTTCTGGGGTATCAAGTAATGGCACTTTCCATGTGATCTGCATTATTCTACTTCATTCATAGTCGTAAATATATGAAAGTTACTGAGTCAGTTTCAGTAATTTATTTTACACTTCCTATGAATTTGGCAAAGCCAGCCCTATTGCAAAAGTATCTACAATCATGCCATGTTCTCAATATATCTCAAAGTTAGTTATAAGTAGGATGAATTATATGAAGTGGTGACTATGAGCCAAGGTTCTGTATGTTAAGAATCACTGTGGCTCTCTTTATACTTGGAAGATGGAGTTAGCATTTATGACATTGTTGGAAGCAAAGTACTAAATAATCAGAATCATTTCAATCTCCTCATTTTACTGGTCAGTTCAAGAAGTAACTATAGCTTTGCAAAACTTGACATAAGGTACACAAACCTTGAATTGACAATGAGTTCTCTGCTGACAGTTACGCCTGGAGTAAAGTAATCAGAGTTGCCAAAGGCCATGCCAACACTCATCATGGCAAGAGCAGCGGGCAGATATATCTTTGAGAATAACCAGCCTGCCGCCAATGCCGACACCAGCAGTGAATACAACACAAAAACCTGCAAACAGATTACATTAATAGTTTTACTACTCACAACTTCTATTGACTGTAAGAGGGCTTATCATGACACAAATTGTGTTATTATTTAGCACGCGCGCGCGCACACACACACTCACACACACACACACACACACACACACACACACACACACACACACACACACACACACAACAGACACAAGACAATAGTGAAGCAAATGATGCCAAACATAATGTAACAGGTTAAATATTTTGTAATATAATTGTACATATGCCCCCAACGGACAATTGACAATTTCATTGCAGATGCATTAATTATGGTATGCTTGATCCCTTGTGGTAATCCAGTATAGGCTGCAAGCAAGTGGAACTAATGGAAAGCAGGCACTGCCATTGTAGTGTTCTATAAGTTGAGAATTTGGGTTGGAAGGAAAGTGTGCTTGTGTACACTAATTGGTTAAGGTGACCACTGGCCCAAAGCAGGAATTCCAGGTTTGATTCCTGGTCCAGCATAAATTTTCAACAATATTTTGAATTCCTAAAATTATGGCCTTTAATGTCTACAAATGGTGTCTGTTCCTTTGGACACGTAAAAAAAAAAAAAAAAAAAAAAAGACACCATATCAATAACACAAGATTTCTTTTACTTGACAATTCATGTGAAAAAAAATGTTATTTCTAATTTTCATAGTTGGGCAGAAAGTGATGATAGTGATTGCAACACTGACACCATATTTGGTGGTCGCAACAGATTAGCCATGCACACTGGGGTGCCGCACTGCGGTGCGCACAGCCCTTCACCATCTTGGGTTTGACTTCCCCCCTCGGGACAGGTGTTTGCATTCTCCTTAGGTTAGTTTACCTTAGTTTAAGTAGTTTGTAAGCTCTGGACTAATAACCACACAGCTGAGTCCTATAGATTTTACATACTTTGACCTTTTATTATTATTATTATTATTATTATTATTATTATTATTATTATTTGTATAATGTAGAAGTAATGGTGTTGTGTTATGAAACCAATAAGTCATGTGTGGAAGGTCAAATACAAACAGTTGATTTTTAAAAGGTTGATGTAGCCAACGTGGGCAATTTTGCAGTCAACATTGAAGCTGTTTTAGTCAATGTGTAGATGATGTCAGTGAAGAGGTTGTTATAGCTAATAGGGAACAAGTGTTTGACCAACTGCAGGATATTGAATACTGAAGCACACAATTTGTGAAGACCTTCACAGAGTTAGAAGGAAAAGTTTTTAATGTCCTGTAATCTTAAATCTTAAAGTATAATGGAGGAAAAAGACTTAAAGTATTTTGTGAGACCTATGGAAATGATGAGAATATAAAGGAAAAACTAAATCACATGAGTAATGTTATATTTTCTGCATAGGTGTGTGTGGGGGGGGAGGGGGTAAAAAACATATGTAGAATACGTGAGGGATGCAGTATATATGGAGGAAAACCTGATATGATGAAGATGTAATCGATACTAATGCTTTTTTGCAAAGAAGTGATTATACTAGTCATGGCCTACATCTAAACAAAACAGGGAAGTCAAATCTGTGCAGAAACCTAGTACAATCAATAACAAACCCATGGAATCATCGTGAAGTGGTAAAAACTCTTACTGCCTGCTCTATGAAAAAAGTTACTTTCTGTGCTACAGAAGCTATTCCATGCCAAACTACACAGGCAACTATTGTGAAAACAATAAAAAGATGTACATCTGTGTCTCAGCTTAACACCACCAAATCGAAACTTAATAGTGCTGCAGAACCCACTACATGCAAAGATATCCAGGCAACTAATGTGAATGTGAGGAATTCATTTTTGTCTCAGCCAAACACCTTCAGATCCAAATCAAATAATGTATCTTCAGGGTGTGTGATGGGTCTTTCCTCTGTAGCCATCAGCAGTGACATAATTTCATCCCAGTCACATTCCCCAGAAATATCACCACAGGAAGAAGCTCCATCCAAAGGACCTCATCATGCTGAAAGTAGTTCTGATACAGCAGTCCCAAGAGAAAAAACTGTTCTTCGTTCTTCCTCAAGAGCAAGAAAAGTGCCAAGGAGATATGGTGATTTTTTATGGCAGCAGGAAGAAGATATGACGGTCCAGACAGCACCACCGGAGCAGCCATCACCCAAGAATCGTCCACCACCCCTAAGGGATGTACCACTTGCAGGAAGGAGGAGCCAGAGGTCCAAAAAAACTCCACTACGAGTGAGGATTTTTTATGGTTTCCTCCCAAGGAAGGAAAAACAGTGTCATAGCTACATCTCCAAGTAAGCCTAATGTTATTACCAAAAGAGAAAACCCAATTAACCACCCCAAAACTCTAGACAGTGTTAATAAATTAACTGTGTTTCATCAGAACATTCAAGGTTTAAGAAGTAAACTAGATGAGATATCAATTAACATTATAGATAAGGATTGTACCTATAGTGCTGATGTAATCTGTTTTAGTGAACACTTTATGAAACTAGACACTTACTCACTTCAACTGGATAGCTATAACCTAGCAGTTCTTTACTGTAGGCAGTCTTTAGAGAAAGGTGGAGTTGTGATTTATGTAAAGAATAAAATAGTTCATAGATCTTTAGATCTGAGTGACTTCTGCATTGATCAACATTGCGAGGTCTGCGGAGTCGTAATCAGTACTAACCTTTCTGAAATTACTGTCCTGTGTTGTTATAAGGCCCCTGCAGGCAAAATTTGTATATTTTTAAAACAGATAGAGTCTCTGTTAACTCATATTTTTGCAAAAACAAAGAATATTATAGTCTTAGGTGATTTCAATGTTGACTATCTTATTGATAACATGGGGAAAAATGACTTGTCACATGTTATGAGCTCTTTTAATCTAACACCACAGGTAGATTTTCCCACTAGAATCACAGCAAATTCCATTAGCCGAATCGACAATATCTTCTTAGATAAAAGCAGAAATCCAAACACAATTGTAAAACGTGTTTTAAACGGGCTCTCGGACCATGATGGTCAGCTACTTTCAATTGAAGGTGTTGGCCCCCTTAGTAAGAACAAATCATACAGTAAAACCTTCAGAGCAATTAACCCACAGTCTATCAACACCTTCTGTGATCTATTACAAGAAACTGATTGGGACCAGATTGAGCATCTAGACAATGTCAATGACAAGTACAATGCATTCTTAAATGAATTTATCTGCCTATTTGAAGCAGCCTTTCCTAAAAGGACTGCCAGACCCAAACACGAGACCTATTGTCATAAAAACTGGTTAACTCAGGGCATCAAAACTTCCTGCAAAAGGAAAAGTAATCTGTATGCTTCACTTAAATCTGGTTTTAGTCTAGAAAAGGAAAAACACTACAAACTGTACTGCTCTATCCTTAAAAAAGTCATAAGAAGGGCAAAGAGTAATTCTATAAAATCAGAGATTGATGTCTCTAGTAATAAAATAAAAACCATATGGGGCATAATAAAAAGGGAAACAGGTAAACTCCCTATCACAGAAAATTCTTTAGAAATTAAAAAAAATGATGTGATTCATGATAATGTTGAAAGAATTACTGACATTTTTAACAGCCACTTCTTGTCATCAGCAGCCCAAATTGGAAAAACATGCTCTATTAATGAAGCCATGAGCCATGTTGTTTCTTCAAAAATCTATTTAAAAAACAAAGCAAATTAACATGTCTCCTGTCACAGTGCATGAAATTCAGGTTATAATCAAAGAGATGAAAAGCAAGAATTCAGTTGGCATTGATGGTATTTCTTCAAGAATACTGAAGCACTGCTATAAGCCAGTAAGCAAAATATTGTGTCATATATTTAATAAATCTGTCCAACAAGGAATTGTTCCAGAGAGACTAAAGTATGCAATTGTCAAACCTCTCTTCAAAAAAGGAGATAAAACCGATGTTACCAACTATCGGCCTATCTCCCTTCTAACAATCTTCTCCAAAATACTTGAGAAGCTGGTGCACAAAAGATTTATTGACCACCTCACACAGTATAAGTTGCTAAGTAGTAGCCAATTTGGATTCCAAAAGGGCATATCAACAGATCAAGCTATCTTTTCCTTTACCAACCAAATCTTAGAATCCTTTAACAGTAAATTATCCCCTGTAGGCATCTTCTGTGACCTTTCTAAAGCGTTTGATAGTGTTAACCATGAAATCCTCTTAGAAAAGGCCAAACATTATGGTTTCATAGGATCAGCCGGCAAATGGATCGAATCATACCTTACCGGAAGAAAGCAGAAGGTCATGTTGAACAACTCTGAAGGACACTCAGTGTCATCTAGCTGGGGCTCGATTGGCTGTGGTGTCCCTCAGGGCTCTGTACTCGGCCCTCTTCTCTTCCTCATCTTCATCAATGACCTTCCCCTATGTACAAGCTTAAAAACTCATTTCACACTTTTCGCTGATGACACCTCCATTCTCATCAATGAATCTTCCAATTACAATCTTGAGGAATCGGCCAATATCGTCTTAAGAGAAGCACTCAATTGGTTTGTAATTAATGGGCTTGCACTAAATGCTAACAAGACCCAGATTATTCATTTTCAACCTAGTAAAAAAATGGAGGATCCAATTACTATCAAATGTAATGGTACCGATTTACTACAAGCTGAGTCAACAAAGTTCCTAGGAATACACATTGACAGTAATCTAAAATGGTCCGAACATATATTACAACTCCACAAGAAGCTCAGCTCAGCAACATTTGCTATTTGCGTAATTTTCACTATCTGTGACCGAGACGCCACTAAAACTGCCTATTATAGTTACTTTCATGCAGTAATGTTGTATGGCATAGTCTTCTGGGGGAATCAGCCACATTCTAAAAAAATATTCATTGCACAAAAAAGAGTGATCAGGATAATGTGTGGAGTCAAACCTAGGCATTCATGTAGAAACCTTTTTAGAAAATTAGGGATACTGACAACTGAATGTCAATATATCTACTCCCTACTATGCTTCATTGTCAAAAATGTACACTTGTACAAAACTAATGAATGTTACCATACTCACAATACCAGGAGGAAGCTAGATCTCCATTATGAATTAAAAAACCTAAGTACTGTACAAAAAGGAGCCCACTATATGAGCTGCAAAGCGTTCAACGCTCTTCCACTATCTCTGAAATCACTTATCCATGAGCCTCCCAAATTTAGACATCAACTCAAACAATATCTATTAGATAAGTCCTTTTATTCAGTAGAAGAATATTTCAATTTGTGCTAACTAATTATATTTTTTAATTTACAAGATGTTATTTTATGGTAGCATGTTATGTGTAATTTTTATCAATATAACTATCTCTTGCTGCTGAGATCTACCTGTGTTTGTGTAATGTGTAATTTTTAACCTTTTAATGTGTAATTTTTGTGTAACGTGTAATTTTTGTGTAACGTGTAATTTTTGTGTAACGTGTAATTTTTGTGTAAAGTGTAATTTTAGCCTATACCTTTTTATGTGTAATTTTTTCTTATATATACTGTTGCAAGAGGGATTCTGTATGTTCCGTTTTGTACCATTTGACACGTCCTACATCCAAGCGAATTTCTCGCTATATTGGATCTATGGGATTTAAAAAATAAATAAATAAAAATAAATAATAATGTTGGAACTACAGTTGTCGAATTAGAGACTAATGAAGATGTTTTGCTGTCTGTGGACTTGGTAGAGAGAGGGATGAGAGTATTAAAGTAAACACTAAACATGTGTAGTTGAATGGGGGGGGGGGGGGGTTCTAAATTACATTATTTTGAAAGTGACCCTGAAAGAGAGTACACAGAAGTCAGGGGTGAGAAAAAATCTTAAGAAAAGAGCAGAAAATACTTTTTTGTAAATTGTGTATTAGGCAAAAGTAAACCTATTTTTAAAAGAGAGCTTATAGAAAAAAAATGATGTGTGTAAAAACAAGAGATGGTATTAAAATATAATTAAAGTCTTGAATACTTCAGTACAGATTAAGTTTTCAACCAGAATAACTGAAAAATTCACCAAAACAATTTTATGTCACTACATGCTCAAATCAAAATGATTCTTACCTAACTTTGGTAAATACACCTCACCGGCAAAAAGTACTGCCCTAGCTCATTGGTGACATTTATTTTCTGGAACCAATGCCTTTCTAACTCTTTACCATCTCTGATGGTATTTCTTTGATTCATATAACCAATTTTTATTTATGCTCTTGATAATTATTTTTACATTGTATGTGGATACAAATTACTATGTACGAATAACCTATATGTGTACTTTCTTCTTCATGCCAGATGAAGTTACTTATTATTATGTTTTGAATTTGGATGGAATTGTATGTTTTAAATAGTTACTCAATTGTTATTTTTTGGAACTAGACTTATGTTGCCAATCAGTTACTTGATTTTTTCACTTTTCTATTATAAAACATTACACTGATCATATTAGAACAAAAAAGACGGAAAAATGAGTAAGTTCCATTTAAAATCATCTTGAACTAAGTTTCAAATATTTTTATATGATTTCTTATTTTTGTACAAATGATGCTTATGAGTTTGTTTAAATTTAATCATACTCTTGACTAAACAGAAACCTACATTATTTCAGTATAATATGTATCAAGTAATAACACAAACCTTTGTTTGACTTAAAAAAAAAAAAACTACTTCAGAATGTAGCAAACAGGTATTGAATGCAAATTCTCATGTATATTATGATGTATCTAGCTTTAAACATATTAAAAATAAAAGTTGTTTGACTTACACAAAGCACAGGCTCGCCAGTAGACACAAAAACACAAATGAAAACACACACAAACACACATTCAAGCTTTCGTAACCTAGTTGCTCCTTCAGGCAGAGTAGGGGAGGAGAGGGAAAAGGAAATTATGAGGGTTTTAAGGGAGTGGGTAAGGAGTCATCCCAATCCAGGGAGAGGAAAGACTTACCTTGGGAAAAAAAAAGGAGGTAAACAAATACACACACACACACTATATATATATATATATATATATATATATATATATATATATATATATATATACACAAAAAAAATAGATGAAGTACACTTACCAGGCGAAAGGGCACAGGCAGTAATAGCAACAAATAAACACACAGACACACACACACACACACACACACACACACACACACACACACACAAAAATGCTGGCTTTCGCAGCCTAGCTGCTTCATCTGTGTGTGTGTGTGTCTGTGTGTTTATTTGTTGCTATTACTGCCTGTGCCCTTTCGCCTGGTAAGTGTACTTCATCTATTTTTTATGTATATTTTTCCTTTTAGGAATTTTTCCTCTCTCTCTCTCTCTCTCTCTCTATATATATATATATATATATATATATAAAACGGATGACTTACGCAAAAGGTATATATATATACACATCTTCCTTATTTGCCCCCAAGGTAAGTCTTTCCTCTCCCGGGATTGGAATGACTCCTTACCCACTCCCTTAAAACCCTCATCCTTTCCTTTTCCCTCTCCTTCCCTACTCTGCCTGAAGAAGCAATTAGGTTGGGAAAGCTTGAATGTTGTGTGTGTTTTCATTTGTGATTTTTGTGTCTATTGGCAAGCCTGTGCTTGGGTAAATCAAACAATCTTTATTTTTATACATATTTTTCCCACCAGAAAAGCCTCCTTTCATAATATTTGTTTAAACATATTAAAACAGAATAATACACACCTTTTGGATATTCAATGTTACACAATGAAAAATGAAACCTATTTTTTCACTAACTTCAAAGCACTATGTTATTTCCAAAATCACTTAATACTTACTCTAATTCACATGTATATTTATTAATTCATATATTTTTCTAAATTTAAAGAAACACCACAGGACTCAGTGCAAATACTTTTACATATTTTGATTTAAGGCAGATCATTTAAACATGTCACTTGCAATATTAATGAGAAGTCTCAAACTCATATGTGAAAAACTTTGCTTAAACCACATATTCACATCTCATAATTTAACATGTTAATTAAGTAATTATTTATAATATGATATTCAGTCTCAAATTTCAAAGATGTTACTCCTTTTGGGGATTCTATAAAACTGTGTTGACTTTTCACTGACAGTCAGTCATGATCAGTCCTGGTTTTAGCAAGGTGCTGTAAGACATGTCTTGTTTATAGTAACAGCTGATGTTGCTTGTGTTTTGTTTCTGAGGAAAGGTGACCACCATGTAATAATGTGTACTATGTGTCAAAGTGATTAAGGGAAGTGTTTAAACATGAATAAACAACAGTTATTAAAAAACCTGAAGTGAAATCACTATAAACAGACTGATGTAACCTATGATTTATTAAAGTATTTAAAATCATCATTGCAGACAACAAGACCAACGAACTAAAATTTAAAGAAATATGAATGTACCCTCTGATTCTTCCTTCACTCAAATGCTATGTATTCCACACACGAGGCAACTGTTTTGCAATGAAACTCTGCAACCAATCGAGCCTGCAACCAATTTGCGACCGTGCATGTGTTGAAGAATAGAAGTCTGTACACGGGTCAACTAAAAGAACTGATTTGAAATCAGTCTGCAACCAGTTGCGTGCAACCATCCTTGTTGGTCCTCATTGGTCACAAAACAGTTGCTGTTGCATAATCAATATTTCCATTGGAAGTTATTTTCTCTTTGAAGGGGAAATGAGCGACCAAGAAATGAATATAAAATTTGTTGGAGAGGTGAGAAGCATGAAGTTCTCTACAATCATAGACATGCTTGATACTCCAGGACAAAAATAACAGAGAAGGCATGGCAAGAGGTGGCACAGAAAGTACACATGTCAATATGTAGAGTTATATACTTATTTATTTTCATTATTTATTTATTTGTGCAAGATGGTTACATTACAAAAACATTGACACTATTTTTCTAGGTAGTATTGTGTGATGACACTACTTCCTATTCTTGAATTGCATATTTCCAATGTCATGATAGAGATGCATGAGGAGAAAGAAAATAATTTGCTAAGTAATTACTCATACAAGTTGCTGACGAACTGGCATGTATTTCAAATTGTTTTCTTTCCATATTCATAGGTATTCCTGTATCAGTCTCCATACCCATGTCTGGGAGTATATAACCAATTCCCTCTTGTTTGTGTATGCAGTTCTGAAGAATGGGTGGATAAGTGGAGGAAAATAAAATAAAAGTAAACAAATGCACCACGAGTGCTCCGCACACACACACACACACACACACACACACACACAGAGAGAGAGAGAGAGAGAGAGAGAGAGAGAGAGAGAGAGAGAGAGAGAGAGAGAGAGAACTCAAATAGGAAAGGTTTAGGATAGAGAGGTGGGAACTGTAGGGTGCAGAAAATTAGGAAGTTCTTGTAAACTGAGGTCTGGATAATTTTGGGATCGGAGACTGTGCTGTAGGGATAACTCCCATCTTCGCAGTTCAGAAAAGCTGGTGGCGGGTGGGAGGATCGAGATGACCTGGGTTGTGAAGTGGCCATTGAAATCAAACATATGCTTCACAGCATGTTGTGCCAAAGGGTTGTCCACCTTGGTTTTGGCCACAGTTTGGTGGTGTCCATTCATTCTAATGGACAGCTGGTTAGTCGTCATGCCAATATAGAAAGTTGCGCAGCGATTGCAGCACAGCTGGTAAATTAAAAGGCTACTCTCATAGGTGGCCTGGCCTCAGATAGGATAGGATAAGCCTGTGACAGGATTTGAATAGGAATTGCTGGGTGGCTGCACAGGTCTTCCACTGGGATATGATCCCTGTGGCAGTGGGCTGGGTTTCAGGCAGCATAGTTATGGACTAGGATATTATGGATGTTGGTAGGGTGATGGAACACCACTTTAAGAGGTATGGAAAGGATCTTGGGCAGGATGTCTCATTCCTGGGCATGAGGACAGAAAATCAAAACCTTGGCAAAGAATGGAGTTTAGTTGTTCAAGTCCAGGGAAGTACTGAGTGACAAGGGGAGCAGTTTTTTGTGGTGGAGGGAAGATTTGGGATGTGTGGGGATTTGGCATGGGAGACCTGTTTGCAGACTAGGTCAGTGGGGTAGTTTCTGTCTGCGAAGGCCTTTGTGAGAACCTCATCGTATTGAGAAAGGGAGTTCTTGTCACTGCCTCCACGGGTGGCCAGGCTGTAAAGGAGGGATTTTTTTATGTGAAGGGATGGCAACTGTGGAAGTGGAAGTACTGTTTGCAGTTGGTCGGTTTAATCTGGACGGAAGTGTAGATGGAGCCATCATTGAGGTGGAGGTTGAGGTATGTGTGAGTCTTTTTGCGTGCCTGTTGTTACTCTTCGTCACGTCTTTGTGGTGAATTGTAAACTGTCCTATTATTATATTGTTAGTGTCACATCAAACCTACACACCAGCAGTACCACACAGTTCACAGCCACTGCTGCAGCCCTCAGGCTCTCAAGAGAGAGAAAACATGCTGCGAATAAACAGATCAGCATCAACTGCAGACCAATGAGTAGCCGGGTACTTCACAGCAAAGAAGGCAAGACTGAGAAGTGAGAAAGAAACAGCTGACAGCATTGACAGAAAGAGGCTTTGAAATTGTATTTATTGGGCTTGTTAACAGAACATGAGGAACTGAGTGACTCTCAAATTAAAATATTCAAATGCAAAATTTTTAGCTTTATTGGTGAAATAACGACTCCAACATAAGTGATTGTGCTGTGACCAGATTCGGTTGGGTCAAACACTTCAGGTATTTCACATTCACATGTATCTGAACATTCTAACACTAGACTTTCCCGTGCATTAGAAGCAGTAGAGAACACATCATTGCCTCAGTTATCAGTACCACCAGAGGCACAGCAATTTTACACCACTTTCACCCACATGCTTAAACCCACTGATATGTTGTATTTGATCTCTATTATAAATAAATAATAATGAAAGCTTACCTAAGAGTTATTAATATTATTTCTTCTGTGGTCACACATTCTCTCATGTTAGTGTCCATTTTCTTTACGGAAGGAACAACCATCCTCACGAGTTCCAGATAAGTACCTTTTGGCATTCTGTAGAATGCTATAACTTTCTGTCTGTTTCATTAAATTGATCAGTTGCTATAAACAGCCTGGACTTCATATTTCTCTGTATAAAAGGATAACACCACTACTGGATTCTTCTGTTTCTCGTAATCGGCAATATTGATAAGCAATCATATCTTCATCAGAACTACTACTGCTTGCCATATCTTCAAATACTGTCTTATTTACAACCTGTGAGGGTAGAGATCACTGACTGATCACAATCAGTTGTGCTCATGTGCGGATGATGGTTTTAGATTGGTTGCAAAATCGTTGCACTAGTGGCAGTTGTGCAACCAATTTCACACTCGCATTGGAAAACAGTCAACCCGTGTGCGTATGGCCTTTAAAGGCAGCCAAGGAAAAAGCATTGGTTCATTAACTGTTAAAAACTGTAATAAAAAATAAAAAGTAGATCAGAGGTAACATTACAACCTTCACTTGAAGCATGGTCTCAACAGTACCTCTTTCCACATCTATTCTACCAACCATCAACAATACCTCCATTTTCACAGCTGACATCCATTCCATACTGAGAAGTCCCTTCCATACAGCATAGCCACCTGTGGTTGTCACATCTACAGTGATAATCAGTCTCTCTCCAAATATACAAAAGGCCTCACTGAGGCCTTCATTGTCTGTAATTATCATCCCAACCATGTCTGGAAACAGAGCTCATGTGTCCTGTCTTTCCAATTACTAGCCACCTCCCTCACACCCACCATCCAGCCATGAAGGAGCACCCCTCTTGTAACCCAGTACCACCTAGGACTGGAGTAATTAAACCACATTCTCAGCCAGGGTTTTTACTAGGTTTAACCCTGTCATGAGACCAGAAATACCCTACCGACTATCATCCCAACCATTCCTACAGTGGTATTTCAACACCTACTAAAACTAAATAATATCCTGTTCCGTTCCTGCTCTCAACCCATTGCCCCATGTCTCATGTAACTGCAATAGATCAAGATGCAAAGCCTTTACCATCCACCAGCCCACCACCATCTAATTCAGTACCATCGCAGGCATTTCCAATTCCATAAAAGGCAGAGCAACCTGTGAAAGCAGTCAAATAAGTCATGTCATGTACAAACTGAGCTGCAACCACCATGCAGCCTTCTATATGGGCATGACCAGTAACAAGCTGTCTGCTGGCATGAATGGCCATCATCAAACTGTGGCCAGGAGCCAACTGGACCATCCTGTTGCAGAGCATACAACCTCACATGGTGTGGCTTACTTCAATGACTGCTACCCAGCCCGTACCATATGGTTCCTCCACAAAAACACCAGCTTTTCTGAACTGGACAGGTGGGAATGCTCACTACAATTCACCAGACATAAACCAACACCAGACATAAACCAACACTGGTTCCTGTGCCCACCTCCTCCCACCCCTTTCCTGCCCACACTCTAGCCTCACGTACATCTTCCACTCCACCACACATTCCAAACTCTTCCCTTCCTCCCTGGCTGGGAGACAGTGCTGGCTTAATCCCCCATCCTTACCTTGCATCTCTCCTCTCCCCTCACTATGCTGCCTCCTCAACCACACCACTAGTTGCTGATTTCTCATCAGACAGTTCTGCAGCATTGCCACAGCAGCTGGAGACAGCATTCATGTTTTGTGTGTGTGTGTGTGTGTGTGGTGTGTGTGTGTGTGTGTGTGTGTGTGTGTGCGCGCGCGTGTATGCTTATTATTATGCACACTGACTGTTCTCTGACTCAACTGCAAGTGTCCATGACTCATCATCACTACTGCTTGTGCATGCATTAAATGTCCTGCACAAACATGCCCAACACACTGCATCTGTCCCTTTTCACAACTAAAACATTAAATTAAGATAATATGATCATCTTTCACTGATCTTGAGACTGTAGTATAACCTTGTTATACTACGTATCTCCCTCCTTGGACATAAGATATAATATCAGTTTCATTTTAACATAAAATTAGATTCTTTATGTTTCTTTCCCCATATACTGTATATAATATTTTAATTTCTTCTGTCTCTCTAACATTTTATACAAGTGTTTAAAAAGGAGTTATTTTGTTAACTCAGAATCATGAAACAATAGCTTGTTATTATTCCCAACTTGCAACAACTTTCCTATGGCTGATCAATTGACCATGACATGCTAAAGATAGGAACAGTAAGTGATTACTATCACCATCATGCCATCCTCACCATTAACAATTTGAAGACCGGCAGCTGAGGTACATTCTGTATCCAGTGGACCGGACATTTTTACCTTTTTTTGAAATGTGACTGGGGCATTCCTATTTAACATATCTTGAAAAAGAAAACATATTATGAAAGAACAGTCTTTAATGTTTATTTTAGACATTTATTTTAATTATATTGGTTGATGATAACATTAATAACAACAATCATATAATTTCTGATTTCGGTTTCACAAAAAAATGTGTATCTTAGTTTTGTGTAAACAGTAACAAGAACATTGAATCTCATGGCTACATCAATGCACAATGGTGCAGCATGTCTTGGAAGCTGTTTGCTTGTCTTGCAGTTTATTTCGACGTAGTTCAAAAACTGGAACACAGAGAGCAGCAGCAGTTAAGGGACATATAGACAGTTGTTCCATGCAGCACTATCACAGTGGTCAGCCTGCTTCTGGATGGAAAATAGGCTGGGAGTGACACACAACAACTGCCCGAACTATACTCAGATGCGATCGTCAAAGGAGTTCCATGGCCTGACCAATGCTTGGGCTTGTTTGCCAAAGTGTTAAAATAAATAATTGGTTTTGACAAGTTCCTTCTCATCTAATCACCACAGTGGCTCAGAACCTGGGTCCTTGACAAATAATAGTCCAGCCTCTTCCATGAGTCTGGCTATCCTACTTTGGATGCAGGATGTGAAATGTCAACTTCAGCCTCCTTGCCCTCAATCTATGAATTAGAATCCAAAAGAAACATTATTTCTGGGCAAAACTGAAACCATAACAAAATTTTTTGCTCCTTTTCTAGTTTTGGCCAAAACTAAAACTTACGTAATATAGATAAAATTTCAGTAAAGTTATGCTATACCACAAATCACTACTTTCTCATATTTTGTGAGATATCCTCCCTGTAAGAAGTCACCTCCAGTGCATGTAAGTCTAACCAGGAGTCCATAGAAGATGACATAGCAGATGTAAAGATGTACTGACCTAAACATTCACAAGTATTAAGGTCTCCTCAAGTTGTACTTCTCAGTCAGCACATAAGAATACTGAATAAGGTAAGTGTACCAATTATTGGCATATTAACGGAACTCAGATTAAATATTATCTGTAATTTGTAAATCCTGTTTAATTCTACAATACTGGTCGCAACTTATCATGACAAGCTAGATAAATCCATCTGGTTTTGGATGGATATGTGCAAGTCCTTGTAATAACAATCAGTTCAATTTAAAATACAGGGTGCCCCACAAAAAAGCAGGAAATTCCTTTAGATTATTTAATATGAGTTGGACACACACACACACACACACACACACACACACACACACAAATGGATATAATTATATATAATTTTAATATTTTATTAATTTATATTTTACTGACACTGTCCCTTGAATGTTCACAATAAATGCAAGTGCTCAAAATGATTCTCTTCAGCTTCCACACAGTGGCATAGAGGTTGTAACCAATGTCCAGTGGCATTCTGGACAGTTTTGAAGTTAATGTTGTACCAGGCATCTGTCAGTATAGCTTTCAGGCCATCTATGTTTGTGATGTCTCTCCTATGTGCTTGAACCTTCTTTAGCAGTATACCCCAAATACAATAAGCTATCATACTGAGATATGAACTATTAGACGGCCAGCCATTAGGTTCGATGAAGTGAGGAGTATTAATTCTTATCCACATCACAATATCCATTGCTGTATGGGCCTTTGCACTATCTTGTTGCCATGGCCATTCATGATCATTCATAATGTGTTAATGTCGTCAAACATCTGAGAGCACGTCTCTATATCAGGGCTGGGTGGGGGGGGGGGGGGGGGGGGGCAAAGAGGGCAGTTGCCCCGGGCAGCAGAATTTAGAGGGCTTTCCGGTATAATGACTGCAAGAAATACCGAAATCATTTAATAAAACTAAAATTTCTGGTTTATGACTTCAGTTTTGCCCTGTCACAGGTACTTCAGCTAATCAAACTTTAAAAATCTACTAGATATTAGTCAGAATGAGGGAGATGTTTGCGTTATTGCTTAAGTAATTCGCACAGATTTCCTTTTTTAGATAAATGAATATTTATATTTCATATGATTCTTGTATCTCTGAAGCTATTTCTGAGGCCAACGTGCTAACTGAAGACAATGAGGTATCAACGGTATTCTCCGAAAAAAGGATTCGAAGAAAGAAGAAAATGGGCGATGAGATTTGTGAGGATGAAGTATCAAACATTCACAGAAACAATAAGGAATAATTGACAGAGCTTAGTACCAGGTTTCAAATGTCTGTAAATCTATTGGACTAAACTGCGTGGTCATCAGTCCGTAGCTTACAACTACTTAAACCTAGGTAAACTAACCTACGGACAAACGCACACACCTATGCCCCAGGGAGGACTCGAACCTCCACGGCGAGCAACCGCGCGCTCCGCAGACCGCACTTGAGAAAATTGGTGCAAAAATTAGTTTTCTGTGTGGTGTGCAAATTCGAGAAATGGAAGTGGAGGACTAGAAGGCCAAAGCAGCGGAACTGGCAGAAGATCTTAGCGAGGAAGAAGTTGAAAGTTTCAGGCAACATGCGCTGGCAGTAGACAGTAGATTCCACTGCATCACCAACATTGTTTAATTTAAAAAAATAAATTGGTAGAGGGGTATCCCAACCTTACTACAGCGTTAAAATATATCTTACCATTCTAGTTTCTGTTTCGTCTGGAGAAAGAAGTTTCAGCAATTTGAAACTAATTAAATACACTTGAAAAGCACGACTGCTTAACAAATCTGAGTATAATATCCATAGAGCACAAACGAGCTGCTTCTCTAAACTATCATGATATCAAAAACAATTTTGCAGAAAAAAAAAAAAAATTTTAACTGATTTTTGTACAATGAGTAATCTTGTGACATTTTTGTGTGTATTAAAATTCTTCTGTTTTCCTTTTATCTTAATTCAGCCAATAAAATAATTTCATGTTGTGAGATTGTGACATTTACTTAGAAATATGTCATTCAATTAGCGTCAAAACGTCGATTCTTACGGGGGGAGGGGGGGTGCAAGAAGGGGCGGCAAATTTAAGGCCCTGCTCTATATACCACCTGGTTCACTGTTTTCTTCTTTCTTCTGTATCTTGGTATGTGTCTTTGATCTAGTGCGTCTCCTTCAATGAACCATAATCCAGTTTTTCGATGCCAAGAGACCGCACTGTAGCACATGACTGATGGCTGTTGCTTATCTTTTAACACTATTAGATCGTTCATTTTGCTGTTTTAGCGGAGCATGGAGAGAGAAAGATTCTCCATCACAAAACCACACTTGTTTCCACTTATTGTGTTTGTGGGAACATTGTACCAGAGATTCACATTTCACTTCTCGAGCTGCCTGGTGTGCTTCAGTGAAAACTCTGCACTTTATTCTTCTGTAGAGCATCAACAATAATGCCTGAACCCTTAGATATGTGTACTTTACAAGCAATTTCACACTGGATGCTGTGTCGTCTGTTTTGTCTGTCTGATGTCACAGTATGCTCCAACAATTTCTGTGATGATTTTACACATAATGCTAGATCCTAGCCAAGGCCGGATCTAGGGAGGGGCAAAGGGGGCAGTTGCCCCAGGCGACAGAATTTAGAGGGCAGCAAATTTTGACGGACTTCCTTTTTTTTTTTTTTTTTTTTTTTTTTTTTTACAGAATGTATCTTTCTGGTATAGGCTAATTTAATAAAATTAACTGACACAGAATTATTAAAAGTAAAATGACTGCAAGAAATACTGAAATCATTTAATGAAGCTAAAATTCCTGGTTGCCGACTTCAATGTTGCCCTGCCACAGGTACTTCAGCTAATCAAACTTTAAAAATCCACTAGATATTAGCCAGAATGAGGGAGATGTTTGCGTTATTGCGTAAGTAAATGCACAATGTTTATTAATTTGCATAGATTTCCTTTTTCAGATAAATGAATATTCATATTTCATATCAAGGTAATATTTGTAGAACAGGTGAATTTGAATAACGTTCCAGTCCTTACAAAAAAAGTATTTCAGGGGCGCACATTTCTTATTGAAAGTCAAAAGCATTCAGGATCTAGAGTCCTCTCTCGGTAGCGGTGGAATTGATAGACATCTACACAGGATACTCTGTAAATCATATTTAACTGCCTGACAGAGGGTTCATTGGACCATTTTTATACTATTTATCTCCCATTCCATTCTCGAATAGCGCGCGGGAAGAAAGAACATCTGAATCTTTCTGTTCGAGCTCTGATTTCACGTATTTATTCAGATGATCTTTTCTACTTTTGTAAGTGGGAGGCAACAATATATTTTCGCATTCGGAGGAGAATGTTGACGATTGTAGTTTCGTAAGTAGCCCACGTCGCAGCGATAAACGCCTTTGTTCTAACGATTCCCATCCCAGGTCCTGTATCATTTCCGTGACGCTGTCTCCACTGTACTATCACGACAGTACAAAACAAGCTGCCCTTCTTTCGACTCTTTCGATGTCCTCCGACAAGTCCATCTGATAAGTATCGCACAATGGGCAGCAAGACCAGATAAAACAGGAGGAATCTCACTGTATTGTTGATGCTGTCCTAGTGTCCCCCTTCGTCTGCGTATGGAACGCCACAAGAAAGGCCAGATTAGCTATTTTTACAAAAATATGCAAGATGAGTTTCGTGACTTGATTGCTGACAAAATAAAACGAGATATAATTAAAGATATTTTAGCTACTAAATACTGATCTACATCTACATACATACTCCGCAATTCACCGTAAGGTGCGTGGCGGAGGGTACACTGTACCACTACTAGGCATTTCCTTTCCTATTCCACTCCCAAATTGAACGAGGAAAAAAAGAATGCCTATATGCCTCCGTACGAGCCCTACTTTCTCTTATCTTGTCTTTGTGATCTTTACGCGAAATGTAAGTAGGCGGCAGCAAGATCGTACTACACTCAGCTTCAAATTCCGGCCCTCTAAATTTACTTAACAGAAATTCACGAAAAGAACGTCGTCTTTCTTCCAGCGATCCCCAATTGAGTTGCCGGAGCATTTCCGTGACACTCGCGCATTGGTCGAACCTACCGGTAACAAATCTAGCTGCTCGCCTCTGAACCGCCTCTATGTCTTCCTTCAAACCGATCTGCTGCGGGTCCCAAATACTTGAGCAATACTCAAGACGTGGTCGTACAAGCGTTTTATACGCGGTCTCCTTTACAGTTGAAGTACATCTTCCCAAAATTCTCCCAATAAACCGAAGTCGGCTGTCTGCCCTACTCACAACTGTCCTTACATGCTCGTTCCATTTCATATCGCTCTGCAATGTTACGCCTAGATATTTGAACGACGCGACCGCATCAAGAAGCTCACTACTGATGCTGTATTCGAACATTATAGGATTGCTTTTTCTACTCATGCGCATCACCTTACATTTTTCTACATTGAGAGCTAGCTGCCATTCTTGGCACCAACTAGAAATTTTGTCTAAGTCAACCTGTATGCTATTACAGTCAGTTACAGACGACACCCTCCCATACACCACAGCATCATCAGCAAACAGCCGCAAATTACAACTTACTCTGTCCATCAGATCATTTATATAGATAGAAAATAATAGCGGTCCTATCACACTCCCCTGGGGCACGCCTGACGATACACTCGTCTCTGATGAACACTCGCCGTCGAGAACAATGTACTGCGTTCTATTACTTAGGAAGTCTTCCAGCCAGTCACAAATCTGTGAACCTATTCCATAAGCTCGTATCTTCGTTAGCAGTCTGCAGTGTGGCACCGTGTCGAACGCCTTTTTGAAGTCGAGAAAAACACAATCCGCCTGTTGCCCTTCGTCCATGGCTCGCAAGATGTCATGAGAGAAAAGGGCAAGCTGAGTTTCACATGAACGATGTTTCCTAAACCCGTGCTGATTCATGGAAAGAAGCTTTTCCGTTTCAAGGAAATTTACTATATTCGAACTGAGAATATGCTCCAAAATTCTACACGAAACCGATGTCAACGATATTGGCCTGTAATTGTATGGGTCAGTTCTCTTTCCTTTCTTACACACGGGAGTCACCTGCGCTTTTTTCCAATCACTAGGAACTTTGCGCTGAATTAAAGATTCGCTATAAATGCAAGCTAAGTAGGGGGCCAATGCCGCAGAATAGTCTTTGTAAAACCGAACTGGTATTCCATCCGGACCAGCAGACTTTTTCGTATTTAGCTCTCTCAGCTGCTTCTCTACACCGGAAATACCTATTGCTATGTCCCCCATTTCGGAATTAGTACGTTGATCAAATGATGGTATATTTGTGCGGTCCTCCTGCGTGAAAGATTTCTTAAAGGTTAAATTTAGAACTTCAGCTTTCCGTTTGCTTTCTTCTATTACTGCCCCGGAATGATCAACTAGTGACTGGACAGTGGGCTTTGACTCGCTTATCGATTTTACATAGGACCAGAATTTTTTCGGGTTCTCGGAAAGATCTTTTGCTAAGGTATGGCTGTGATAATTATTGTATGCTTCACACATCGATCTTTTTATAGACGCACGAATCTCTACTAACTTTTGCCTGTCATCATTTGCGTGTTCTTTCTTGAATCGAGAGTGCAACAGCCTTTGCTTTCTCAGCAGCTTTCTCACATTATTATTATACCACTGTGGATCTTTTCCATCCTTAATCGTCTTTACTGGCACATATTTCTCTAACCCTTTATTTACAATGCACTTAAATTTAGTCCACAAGTCCTCTACATCCATAGTCCCGGAATTAAACGATGCCCATTCATTTTCTAAGTGCGATCGTAACATTTGCTTGTCGGCTTTTCCCAACAAAAACACGCTCCTAGCCTTCTTGACTGGTTTATGAACTTTGGTCACCATCGACGCTATGACGATGTCATGATCACTAATTCCTGTCTCTACACAGACATCGTTAATAAGGTCAGGCCTGTTTGTGGCTATAAGGTCTAGAATATTTCCATTGCGCGTGGGTTGCCGGTTTTCGGAGAATGTGTCCAAAAGTAGCTCGCAAGACTGCTTGTCTGTACCGCCTGAAATGTAACTAGCGAGGTCCCAATCTATACTCTTAAGGTTGAAGTCACCTCCGACTAATATTGCATGGCCCGGATACCTATGCAGTACCTGGTGTAGACTTTCCTTGAATGATTCTAAAACTGCTACAGCAGCACTGGGGGGCCGGTAAAAACACCCAACTATTAACTTTACTTCTTTTAGACCTGTTATGCGTGCCCAGATAACTTCACAGTTACTTTCAACCTCGATCTCAGTAGAGATGTTTGACTGCACTCCAAATATCAGCAACAATGCGCAAATGACACAAGTAATTCGATATGTCAAGTCGAATGACTCAGAGGTTGTGGAAAGTTTTACTGACTTTTTTACAGTTACAGACAACACAGGAGAAGGCCTTAGTCATGAGATACTGCAAAAACTGGAAGAAGATGGGTTGAACGTTAAATACTGCAGGGGGCAGTCTTATGACAATGGGGCAAACATGGCTGGAAAGTACAAAGAGGTCCAGTCAAGAATACTTCAGAAGAATGAACTGGCCTATTTCGTACCATGTGCTGCTCACTCTAAATTTAGTCGGAGCAAATTCAGCAAGACTAGGTGATCTGCAAGAGTAGATGCGGTTGAAGCTGTTTACTAGCATTTTATAAAGTTTTAAAGGCCCTGGAAGAAACTGAAACTTATAAATTGTCAACACCAGAAACAAAATCAGGACAAGATCTATTTAAAAAAAAAAAAAAAAAAAAAAAAAAAAAAAAAAAAAATGAGAATATTCAAATTCATTTCTTTAACTTGTTTCTGGTATGCAATATTAAAATAAATTGCTCATGTTAATCAGTTTCTGCGAAGTTAATACTTTACAATTGATAAAGCTGTTCGAAACATTCAATGACTTTTGCGCTTTCTCAAAACTTCCCGGGATTCTTGTACCTCTGAAGCTATTTCTGAGGCCAAAGTGGTAGTAGAAGATAAATGAGCTATCAACGGTATTCTCCGAAAAAAGGATTCGAAGAAAGAAAAAAAATGGTTGATGAGCTTTGTGAGGATGAATTATCCAACATTCACAGAAAAAAATAAGGAATAGTTCGCAGAGCTTAGTACCAGGTTTACCGCACTTGAGAAAATTAGTGCAAAAATTAGTTTTCTGTGTTGTGTGCAAATTCGAGAAATGGAAGTGTGGTGTGCAAATTCGAGAAATGGAAGTGGAGTACTTGAAGGCCAAAGCAGCGGAACTGGCAAAAGATCATAGCGAGGAAGAACTTGAAGTTGAAAGTTTCAGACAACATGCGCTGGCAGTACACAGAGCCTTGCAAGATTCCACTGCATCATCAACATTAAATTTAATTTATAAAAATAAATCGGTAGAGGAGTATCCCAACCTTCAGCAAACTGAAACTAATTAAATACACTTGACGAGCACGACTGCTTAACAAATCTGAGTATAATATCCATAGAGCACAATCGAGCTGTTTCTCTAAACTATGATGATATCAAAATCAGTTTTGCAGCAAAATAATCTCGAAAAGCGAAATTTTGAATTGATTTTTGTACTATGAGTAATCTTGTAATATTTTTGTATGTATTAAAATTGTTCTGTTTTTCTTTGATCTTAATTCAGTTAATAAAATAAGTTCATGTTGTGAGATTGTGACATTTATTTAGAAATATGTAACCCAATTAGCGTCAAAAAGTCGATTCATACAAGGGGGGTGAAAGAAGGGGCGGCAAATTTAATCTTGCCCCCCCCCCTTGGCAAATGTCCTAGATCTGGCCTTGTCTTAGCTTGTGCACTTTTGCAGCAGGTGACCCTTCCCTCTCCAGTACTGATACAACATCGGAAAACTGATTTTTACTTATTGCACTGAAGAACTGTGGCAAATTTTTTCTATATTTCTTCAGTCCCCACGTCAGATGTTCTTTCATGAGAAGGACTAGCACTTCACATTGGAAATTCATTACTTGAGCCATCCTGAAAAGAAATAATAAACAATGTGTGGTTTACATACACACTATGCACAACGGAACAGTACAAAATTACGCAACTGCAGGAACGCACATTATTGCACATACAATTGCTCTTATTGTAGAAAATTCAAATTTCCTGCATTTTTGTGGGGCACCCTGTAATTACATTTATAAGCTGCACCTTTCATACCAGTGATGGGCAGTGCAAAATGTACTGAGACCATGTTATCAGCACTCAATCATACTATTAATCACCAATAGGACGTTAATTTTTATTTATGTATAACACAACTATTTAGTGAGTAAATGCATATTTTAAATGTATAATTAAAGTTCAATTTACTTGGATAGTGCAGATTACCCATACACATACACTACCTGTTATTAGTGAAGCTATATCATTTTCTCACACAGTTATTGTATCGATTTGCATTTGTGAAGAAAGTGCAAAGCAGAATAGCTGAAAATATAATAAGATGCTGCAAGTAGGTATTCTACTCGGAATGAGGTCTGGGATCCTAATTACAATACATTTACACTATACCTTAACATTCATATTTAAGTAAAATACAGGAGTATGGTCACTGCATGGCAGACTCAGATGTCTGTGTAGAGACAGGAATTAGTGATCATGATATCGTCATAGCGTCGATGGTGACCAAAGTTCATAAACCAATCAAGAAGGCTAGGAGCATGTTTTTGTTGGGAAGAGCCGAAAAGCAAATGTTAGGATCGCACTTAGAAAATGAATGGGCATCATTAATTCCGGGACTATGGATGTAGAGGAATTGTGAACTAAATTTAAGTACATTGTAAATAAAGGGTTAGATAAATATGAGCCAGTAAAGACGATTAAGGATGGAAAATATCCATCGTGGTATAATAATAATGTTAGAAAGCTGCTGAGAAAGCAAAGACTGTTGCACTCTCGATTCAAAAAAAGGAACACGCAAATGATGACAGGCAAAAGTTAGTAGAGATTCGTACGTCTATAAAAAGATCGATACACGAAGCATACAATAATTACCACAGCCATACCTTACCGAACGATCTTTCCGAAAACCCGGAAAAATTGAGATCCTATGTAAAATCGATACGCGGGCCAAAGCCCACTGTCCAGTCACTCGTTGATAATTCCGGGGCAGTAATAGAAGAAAGTAAATGGAAAGCTGGAGTTCTAAATTTAACCTTAAAGAAATCTTTCACGCAGGAGGACCGCACAAATGTACCATCCTTTGATCAACGTACTAATTCCGAAATGGAGGACATAGTAATAGGTATTTCCGGTGTAGAGAAGCAGCTGAGAGAGCTAAATACGAAAAAGTCTGCTGGTCCGGATGGAATACCAGTTCAGATTTACAAAGAGTATTCTGCGGCATTGGCCCCCTACTTAGCTTGCATTTATCGCGAATCTTTAATTCAGCGCAAAGTTCCTAGTGATTGGAAAAAAGCGCAGGTGACTTCCGTTTATAAGAAAGAAAAGAGAACTGACCCACACAATTACAGGCGAATATCGTTGACATCAGTTTCATGTAGAATTTTGGATGATGATGATGATTGGCGTTTTAGGGCGCTCAACAGCGAGGTTATCAGCGCCCGTATGCTAACGTAAGGAGATGCGAAGAAAAATGGGTCCAGTCGTATAGACATTTAATTTCAGTTGTACATTAAAAAATTTAAAAGATGGTTCAAAGGAAAGGACTGCATAAAAGGGATAAAAGTTTGATAGATGTATGGGGCTCGGTGACTACTTAAATAGTGACCGAGCCACACTGTCACACATTAAAATCGTACACCCAATATTTTGGGAAGAAGTCCAGATGCTGTACAAAATCTTAGGACACAATCCACGGACGCCTCATCGTCACCTAAAATAGATTTCAGGTCCTGTGAGAGACCTAAAGTTGTCCTCACACCAGCGTATAAATGGCATTCTGTGAAAATATGTCGTATCGACAATTGTGTCCGACATCTGTTACACTCTGGCGGTTCCTCACGACGCAAAAGAAAGCCATGCGTTAGCGGGCAGTGTCCAATTCTAAGGCGAGTAAGGGCGACTTCCTCAGCTCGTCGAGGGCGGAAGGAAGTACGCCATGGACGTACTGAAGATTTTAGGGCGCGTAACTTGTTATCCGCCACATCCAACCACTGATCCTCCCACAAAATCATGGCTTTCCTTGTCACATACGAGGTAACAGCCTGCAGTGGGACAGAACAGCGTACAGCAGGGGGGAGGGAGCAAGCCTCCTTAGCCGCCACATCGGCAAGCTTGTTTCCCCGGATCCCAGTATGCCCAGGAACCCAACAGAAGATGATCTCCTTGTTTCGTTGTTGCAGTGCAAGGAGAGCGTCCTGTATATTCTGCACCATCCGATCTGATGGGTACATTTGGTCAATAGCCAGGAGGGCACTGTGGGAGTCTGAACAGATCATGAACTTCACTCCATGATGTCTTCTCATCTGTTCTAGTGCCCTCAGGATAGCAAACAGTTCCGCGTAATAAACGGTGAACTGTTCTGGGAGCCCTATCCGAAGGACAACATCGGGGAACACGACAGAGCAACCAGTATGATCATCCTGCTTGGACCCATCCGTGTAGACCGTGACAAAATCAGAATGGTGACATAAAATTTCGAGAAATTTACGTTTATAAAAGGTGTCTGAAGTAAAAGCCTTCCTGTAGAGAGTCAACTCTAAAAGCACCCTGGGCCTCTGAAGTAGCCAGGGACATTCCCTACTCCACCACTGGCGTTGGACCTGAATGCCTTGCGCCTGTAGCAAATTTAGGCTGTCCCTTGCGCGGAACCAAAATGGCCTTGTCGCCTGCGGACGGTTATGGAACAAGCGTAGCAATGATTGTTGATTAGCATTGGAAGTCGCTAGGGAATTTGGAGTTGACATAGATCGGTACGCTTGACGTGCAGTGAGTAGAAGGCGGCGAATAGAAAGCGGAGGCTCACCAGCTTCTGCACAGAGGCTAACAAGCGGACTTGTGCGGTATGCACCTGTGGACAACCTGATACCTTCATGGTGTATGGAGTCCAGCATTTTCAAATAAGAGGGTCTTGCGGATCCATAAACTTGACATCCATAGTCAAGGCGGGGTCGCACAAATGACCTGTAAAATTGGAGGAGACGTGCCCTGTCAGCTCCCCAGGCCCGATGGCTAACACACTTAAGGAGATTTAAAGCCATGATGCATCGTAATTGTAATTCCTTAAGGTGTGGCAACCAAGTGAGCTTTTCATAAAAAGTAAGACCTAGGTATTTCACCTTCTCCTTAAAAGTGAGAGCAGTCCCCCATATTTGAGAACTGGGTAATTAAAAAGAGAACGGGAGCGATTAAAATCTACACAAACGGTCTTCTCCAAAGAAAATTTAAAACCTGTTCTGTTGGACCATTCCTCCAACCGCCTGATCGTCAGATGTAATTGACGAGCAGCAGTTGCGACGGAGGAGGACGCACAGAAAATGGAGAAATCGTCCACAAAGAGGGAACACTGTACTGGACTTCGTATAGTGGACGTAATACTATTGATAGCAATGGTGAAGGCCGTCACACTTAAAACACTCCCTTGGGGGATACCGTTCTCTTGATGAAAACGGTTAGACAATACGCTCCCGACCTTGTATCTAAAATACCGATCCGAAAGGAAAGACCGAATAAAAATGGGTAGACGACCACTCATGGGGCTGCTGTAAAACATTACGCCTCCAGGTAGTATCGTAGGCTTTTTCGAGATCAAAGAACACACCGATCAGGTGTTGCTTACGTAGGAAAGCTTGTTGGATTTCCCGGTCAAGCAAGATCAAGTTGTCAAGCGTTGAACGGTACCTTCTGAAGCCACATTGGGAGCGTCTGAGTAAGGACCTGCTTTCTAGGACCCAGACTAGGCGTCAGTTAACCATACGCTCCAATGTCTTTCCTA
Source organism: Locusta migratoria (assembly GCA_026315105.1). NCBI lineage: Eukaryota > Metazoa > Arthropoda > Insecta > Orthoptera > Acrididae > Locusta > Locusta migratoria. Next base: position 137,273,683 of record CM048745.1, read on the forward strand.
CACAGCTGGTGAGGTTTATGCTACGATAACTACCAGCGTCAGTCCGATCTTTCCCTGGTTTTAAAATAGGTATTTAAACAGACTCTTTCCACGAGCGTGGAAAGTTTCCCGTGAACCAGATTTGGTTAAAAAGCGGAAGGAGGACCTGCTTCGATTGCGGTTCCATGTGTTGGAGCATGCTGTACGTTATGTCATCGACGCCAGGGCCAGTATCACAAGGTACTGCTAATGCAGTCTCCAGCTCCCACAGTGAGAACGGTTGGTTATATTCCTCAGCATTTGAGGACCGGAAATCAAAACCAACTCTCTCCTGTATAGCCCGACGCACCCGAAAGGCTGCATTCTGGCTAGAATCCGATGTAATGGTGTAAAACGATTCTGCCATTACCTGAGCAATGTCTCATGGTGAAGTCAGGAGACGTCCTTCCCCTTGTACAGCTGCTATTGGTGGTCGGGAGTTCTGCCTCGAGATCCTCATAATGGCTTCCCATACTCTGATTGCTGATGTGAACCTATTGATGGAATTCAGGAACTCTTGCCAAGACCTCTCCTTGCTCTCTCGAATAATGCGTCTTGCCCGTGCCCTCGCCACGCGAAAAGTTGCAAGATTGTGATCAGTAGGGCACCTGTGGAATCGTCGGAGAGCTGCCCTCCTGTTTCGGATTGCAGACCGACACTCCTCGTTCCACCAAGGAACAGGCTGCCTCTTTTAAAGTTGCCCTTCGATTTGGGGATCGACTCATCGGCAGCGGCGCGAATCACGGCTGTAGTGTGATCCACCCAGTTCTGAACGCCTTCATGTCGTTCCAAAACATCCAACTGTTTAAAAAGCTGCCAATCAGCTTTCTTAATAAGCCACCTCGGCGGCTGTTGAGCATGATCCATTCCATCTGGCCGAGTTACCCAGATAGGGTAGTGATCACTGCCATGGATGTCGTCGTCTGCATCCCACTGGGCAATGTCTGCAAGAGCTGGCGAACAGAAGGAGAGGTCAATAGTGGAAGACGTACCTGTAGCAACGCTGAAGTGTGTGGCCTTACCCGTGTTCAGCAAAATTACCGATGTCGACTGTAACACACGCTCAACCATTCGACCCCTGGGGCAAGTGGTGTTAGATCCCCATAAAGCATTATGAGCATTGAAATCTCCTAAAATGAGAAAAGGGCGAGGAAGGTCATCGAGAAGCTGTGTCAAGAGTACAACATCGAGAGGCTCTCCAGGTGGTAAATACAGAGAACACACTGTAAGCTCAGTGTGTGCCAACACACGGACTGCAACTGCCTGAAGCGTCGTAGTTAGGTGCACAGGCGTAGAATGGAATGTGTCATTGATGAACACCGCCAGACCGCCTTGCGCCCTATCGCCAGTCAGGTCGTCTTTTCTGTAGAGGTGATAACCTCTAAGTACAGGTGCATCACACTGCTTGAAATGTGTCTCTTGAAGGGAGACACAGAATGATCTATTCTGCAGAATAAGGTTTAATTCGTCCAAACGAGCCCTGAATCCGTTCACGTTCCATTGGAGTATGGTTCCCATTTCAGCGGTGTGGTTGTAGTTTCCCCCTATCCTTGTACCGAGACGGTGAGGAACTGTTTGATCGGGCAGCGGCAGAAGGGCTGACTGATTCCGGTGATGAGGTATCCAGGTCCATTATGATATTCTCGTCATCGGTTAAGGCTGCCAGAACGACATTCGATGGTGCCTGGGGGAGGCTTTCGATCGAATGCAGAGACACCTTCTTTGGTTTCTTCTTCTCCGAAGAAGATGAAGGAAGGGCGTCTTGCTGAGTACTCTGCTTTCGGGGAGCACTCTCCTTCTGGGGGGCCACCTGCTTCTGGGCAGCTCCCTGTTGCTGAGGAGCGCGCTCTGTTGGAACGGCACGTTCCTGTGGGATGGTACTCTCCTTTTGACGTGTCTTCTCAATTATTACTGCAGTTATCTCGTCTTTCTCGTCCATTGGGTCAGCCTGTATTCCAATATCTCGACTAATCGAAGTTTGGCATGTACAGATGCAGGTGCAAGTTTCGCTGGTGGAAATGGGGATGGTCTGTGTTGATGCATCAACAGTGGGCGTGGGTTTCTGGAGTAGTGAGGCATAGGAGGTCGAAAACACAGGAGGCTGTGTCGCTTTATATTCTTTTTTGGCCTCCACATATGGAATACGTTTGCACACTTTGATCTCCCGTATTTTTTGTTCTTCAACAAAGACAGGGCAATCACGACTCCATACTGGGTGGCTTCCCGAGCAGATGAGACAAGTTGCTGGGGAAGGACAGTCAACCCCAGAGTCGTGAGCTGCCTGTCCACACCTCCCACAGGTTGGTTTGCCTCCACAATTCAGTATTGTATGACCGAAACGATGGCATGTGAAACACCTCATAGGGTTCGGTATAAAAGGCCTAACTTTCAGACGGAGAAACCCTGCCATAAGATGTTCTGGCAACGATGGGGAATTGAAGGTAACAATGAAGGGGTTTTCTCTATTACTCCATTGTTCCTGCGGGTCCTTTGCTCAACGTCAATGATACCCTGTGACGCCCACTCCTGTTTTAATTCTGTCGTTTCGATGTCCATAATGTCACGGCATGTGACCACTCCTTTACTGGAATTTAGCGTGTTGTTTAATTCTACAACAATGTCATATTCCCCTAGCTTTGCTGAATTCAGAAGGAGGTCCACCTGCTTTGCTCTGGTCGTCTCAACTAACAAAGCACCATTCCGCAGCATCTGAATTGATTTCAAAGAACCTGCAAGTCCTTCCAGTCCCTTATTAATGTAGAAAGGGGAGACCTTTTCAAAGGTACCCTCTTTCCTCTTAAGAACTACGAAAACATTATTATTAATGACTCCTTGAGCCCTGTTACTATGAGTAGATTGTGTCTCAGGAGGACTGGCCTCCCTCAAACGCTTAGATGACTGGGTGCGAGTACCCCCTGACGGTACACCCATACCGCCGGGGTTAGAAACATGTGAGGACTCCATCTCGGTCCCACGAGCAGCTAGGGAAGGGACGGTCCACCCAGGCAGAGCCCCGCTTGCCTGGGTAAGCCTTTTACAACTGAGGTGCGGCAGTATCCTCAGAGGTCGCTCGCTAGCGACTGTTCAACCTCAACAGCCATGCATCCCATCAGCACGCAGCACACCTTGGGATTGAGGTTTTTTTATAGAGGTTTTTTCCATCCTCACGATCCGGGCAATAAAGCCGAGATCCCCGCTCCCTGTAACACACAACATTCCACCGCTGCGCCATACGGTGGTCGCTAAAGCGTGTCCAGGGCTTACGGTCTGGAGGACTGGCGGCGCTTACCAGTCCTCAGCTCAGGACCCCGGGTTCGCCAAGCTCGTACTCAGCAAATTAATGCTGAGCCGCTGAGGGGAGAATTTTGGAGCAATTCTCAGTTCGAATATAGTAAATTTCCTTGAAACGGAAAAGCTTCTTTCTATGAATCAGCACGGGTTTAGGAAACATCGCTCATGTGAAACTCAGCTTGCCCTTTTCTCACATGACATTTTGCGAGCCATGGATGAAGGGCAACAGGCAGATTGTGTTTTTCTCAACTTCAAAAAGGCATTTGACGTGGTGTCACACTGTAGACTGCTGACGAAGATACGAGCTTATGGAATAGGTTCACAGATTTGTGACTGGCTGGAAGACTTCCAAAGTAATAGAACGCAGTTCGTTGTTTTCGACGTCGAGTGTTCATCAGAGACGAGTGTATCGTCAGGCGTGCCCCAGGGGAGTGTGATAGGACCGCTATTATTTTCTTTCTATCTATATAAATGATCTGATGAACAGAGTAACTTGTAATTTGTGGCTGTTTGCTGATGATGCCATGGTGTATGGGAGGGTGTCGTCTTTAAGTGACTGTAATAGCATACTGGATTACTTAGACAAAATGTCTAGTTGGTGCGAAGAATGCCGGCCGCGGTGGCCGAGGGGACTGAGTCGCTCCAGTCACGGTCTGCACGGCCACTACGGTCGGGGGTTCGAATTCCCCCTCGGGCATGGATATTTTTGCCGTCCTTAGTCTTAGTTAGTTCATAAGTAGTTCGTAAGTTTAGGGACTGATGACCCCGTAGTTAAGTCCCATAAGCTATACAAACATTTGAACATTTTTTTTGGTGCGAAGAATGGCAGATAGCTCTCAATGTAGAAAAATGTAAGGTGACGCGCATGAGTAGGAAAAGTAATCCCATAATGGTCAAATACAGCATTAGTAGTGAGCTTCTTGATGCTGTCGTGTCATTTAAATATCTAGGCGTAACATTGCAGAGCGATATGAAATGGAACGAACATGTAAGGACAGTTGTGAGTAAAGCGGACAGCCGACTTTGGTTTATTGGGAGAATTTTGGGAAGATGTACTTCATCTGTAAAGGAGACCACGTATAAAACGCTTGTACGACCACGTCTTGAGTATTGCTCAAGTGTTTGAGACCCGCAGCAGATCAGTTAAAGGAAGACCTAGAAGCAGTTCAGAGGCGAGCAGCTAGGTTTGTTACTGGTAGTTCCGACCAATGCGCGAGTGTCACGGAAATGCTCCGGCAACTCAATTGGGGATTGCTGGGGGAAAGACGACGTTCTTTTTGTGTATTTCTGTCGAGGAAATTAAGAGAGCCGGAATTTGAAGCTGAGTGTAGTACGATCTTGCTGCCGCCTACTTACATTTCATACTGATCACAAAGACAAGATAAGAGAAAACCTAGCTGCTCGCCTCTGAACTGCTTCTATGTCTTGCTTTAACTGATCTGCTGCGGGTCTCAAACACTTGAGCAATACTCAAGACGTGGTCGTACAAGTGTTTTATACGTGGTCTCCTTTACAGATGAAGTACATCTTCCCAAAATTCTCCCAATAAACCAAAGTCGGCTGTCCGCTTTACTCACAACTGTCCTTACATGTTCGTTCCATTTCATATCGCTCTGCAATGTTACGCCTAGATATTTAAATGACACGACAGCATCAAGAAGCTCAGTACTAATGCTGTATTTGACCATTATGGGATTATTTTTCCTACTCATGCGCGTCACCTTACATTTTTCTACATTGAGAGCTAGCTGCCATTCTTCGCACCAAAAAAAAGGTTCAAATGCTTGTATAGCTCATGGGACTTAACTACGGGGTCATCTGTCCCTAAACTTACAAACTACTTATGAACTAACTAAGACTAAGGACGGCATGTAGGCATTCTTTTTTTCCTCGTTCTATTGGGAAGTGGAATAGGAAAGTGGCACAGTGTACCCTCTGCCACGCACCTTACGGTGGATTGCGGAGTATGTATGTAGATGTAGATGTAGACGTCCTGTTGCCGACAGACTTGACTCGCGTGCAGGAAAGACCTTGAAAATACTTCGTCAACTTTTGTTGGGTATTCTTATCTCTTCACTAACATTATTATTTTTCATTTGTTTGTTACAGTAATCAGATTTAAGCAAAGCACAGTAGTTGTTACATAGTGCTGATAACAAACAGGCTTTATTCCTGTCAATAAATCAACTTCAATCAGTGCTGCATAAAGTAATTCGAAAAAATATGTCAAAGTTCCAACTAACCGTATAATTGTTTGCAGTGTAAATTTACGCAAACTCAACAAGAAACACTATGTACAGTCGGTGACAGAATTCGCGAGACCCCTCGCCTAATCGCAAAGTTTGGCTACTTGGTGAGGAATATAAACAGCTAAGAGACTCGATCGTACATACTGTCGATTACACGGGTACCTGAGATGAAATCTGAGAGGATAACAGTTATCTTTCAGTATCGCAGACGGTGGTAACACACGTGCTTTCTCTGCGACATGAAGGCGAATTCGCAAACAGATCTTACAAGCTACTTTGCATTTTAGCCGTTGTGTTTTCGGCTATTCGCGACCGACATATTCCTTTCCACATTGGTTTCCTTATAGTTTCAGTGAACTATGACAGCAATTATAATTGAGATGCTGCAGTCCGTGTATACTGTCTGATGTTATTGACACATTCAAATGGAAAATGTGCATGCGTAACATAGAAGTAATGGAATTACAAGACAGGAAGCAAATTATCGACATTAGCCACTACTTAAAGTAACCATCACACAAGTGCAAGTAGACAAATATCTAATGGTGTTTCAGCGGCATACTTGCTGGAATCACCCTACAACACTTATTCGTTGAGCGAGGAGACAAAACAGATCCTGTTCTAAACACTTTGTTACGAATCTAAGAGTTACAGTGCACCATGATGCACCGAGAGTGAAGATATCGTTCTATATGTCAATTTCACTGGTTCTCTTTCGGTTGACGTTACAACTAAGATATCAGCAATGACCATGCTGTCAACGGGACGTTAAGCCCTAAGCTTTCTTCCTTCCTTTTAAGATATCAGCATAAGTTTAACAATCATAAGCCACCTGTGTTACCACAAATTACAGTTCCCCTCAGTTTTTGGTACTGCTGTAATAAGTCAACTGACACGGTAGATCGACCTTGGAACAAGAGTTCTAACGGTACCCAAAGAAAAAGAAACACTAGAGTTGCAGGATATAGTGGTCATGAATTTTATAAATTGCATATGTAATACAGAAACGAATATTAGAATTGCTCCAGTAAGAACAGCAAACGTCATCAAAGCTACCAATGTGGACAAGTGATTGTGAACATCCGTAGCTGCATCTAACTGATCCATAGTCCATGTCTTATTAAAATACCTAATGGTAAGCATTAGACCACATATTGGGCTGTTATAATACCAGATACGATTAAGTCAAATGAATGTGCAGAGAACCAAACTATGCTAAAGATAGCCGCGGCGGAGTGGCCAAGCGCATTGACGCGCTATGCTTCGATGCAAGAGGCCGTGTCCCCTCGGGGGGTTCGAATCCCCCTTCAGGGATAGATGTTTGTGTATAACGTAGTTCATAAGTACCGGTGTTTGAAAGTTTAGGGACTGGTGACCCCGCAGTTAAGTCCCTTAAGCTTAACAAACATTTGAACATTTTTAAGCTAAAGATAAGCTTACCTCACCTGATGGTCAACTATTAATCAGTGAATGACAGTTCGATTACTGCGTTTTTCACAATTTACTTCTATTTTGAAATATGGCTCATTATGTTTCTCAATTAACAAAAAACTTTCAAATATGTGTGAGCTTTTATGCGACCAAACTAATTACAAAAGCCTATGCCCGATGGAGGATTCGAACCCCCGACCGTAGCGGCCGTGCAGATCGTGACTGGCGCGCCGCAGAGCCCTAGGTCACTGCGGCCGGCTCTCACGTAACAAAAACAAACGCACATAATAATTGAGTAATAATCTGTATCACAAACTTTATGAGGTAATTACTGTGGTTAGTCACAGTCTTATTCCGGAACCATGAAAATGTATTGATAATTAGAAATGAAGCACGTGCAATAGAGAATAGTGTTGCATCAAATGAATTTCTTTAAACTATCATATCCAACTGCTGATTTTACTTTTATTCAATAACAACGCAAAGCTACGTTTTTTGTGTAAGCAACAATAGGAAATTTAAATCGCTGTGACATTCAAATCCGTAGTGGTTTAATCTAATCGATTTTCACTCCAGACCGTAGTACGAATTCCCAATAACGGCGAGCTCGGTGTTCGCCACTTGGTATCTCCAGAGGTTTAGAAGATCTTTTAGTGTGAGTTTGTCATTGGCTAATATCGAACACGAGACGTTTCGCACACTAATTACAAATATCAACCCGCCATACCACCCGAACCTTTGAATACATCATGCGGGAAGTAGACATATGAACAATCACCATAGAATGAAGTCGGTGATCTTTTCCAAAAAAAAGGCATTAATTTGATAATGCCAGCAGCGAAACTAAGGAGGTACAGTAATCTGAAAAATCTCGGGTCTAAGAATCGACTTCTGGTGTTTCTTCATTGCAGCAATATTAGAGGAGTAAAAGATACGACCGCGGATTTCTTGGATTTAGAAAAGCGTGCATAGTTTCCAGATAAGGTCTACCACCTCTCAATAGGTAGTAGGAATATGTTCCTGCAGAGGTTCGAAAGACGGCTTTACTAAAGTATGTGTTGGTGGCGCCGGCGTAAATGCGCAGATGCGTAAGACGAGGTCCTATGATGGAGCTGATATCCGCAGCTTTTTTGTCTTTTAATATGCAGTCATTTGCACGAGTTTCAATCCGTAGATTTCACATACTTAACTTTTCTGCCACTTCATTGCCACCGGAAAAATGCAACAGAGATGCTATGAGTCAAAGCGTAAATTTGTTCTACAGGCCTAACTTTTTATCTTGTTGCTACATAATTTTTTTAAACGTAGGTTCCAGGGCACATATCGTATGCATTTATAAATATCAAACATTATTGTAGCCCCAATTTATTAGCTGAAATAAGTGCGTACTGGAAAACGTTGCCTTTAAGTGGTTTCAAAACTTGACAAGCACATACCGAATGTGTAATAGCTACAACAACAATCTTCAAATACGAAGGCTGATAATTGCCCCTTGTGTGTTTGTGTGTTGAAAGTATCAACAGTAGGCATCGCTGGATGGGTCTCACCTACTTGGCCCAAACTGTAAGAGAAGAAACAAGAATGTGGACCTTTTAAATTCCAACAATATCTCCCCTATCTAGGCCTTAGGAACAGAGAAAACGCTCGCCAAAATTTTCAACTACAGATAGGTGCAATATCAGCTAATACTGAGGCTTACCATTGCTGATGACGGTGTTGTTTAGTGGCTAAGCGATTAACTTTTGAATGAAACAGCACGGGTTCGGATCCCGTCCCTTCCAAAATATTTTTCTTATATTATATTAGTATTTGAAATTTTAATTATAAGTTATTAAATTTCAGTGTACAATTAATATATTTGGTTTCGTTATAACTAATTTTTTAATTAATATTCCTTACTTAATCATTTAGTTTTCATAATTCTATGAAGTATTAAATGAAAATAATATTTCCAAAAATTATAGAACGTATTTATATGCCGATGTTATGTTATATTCCTAAGGGTGATCATCGTCAAAGAAACAAACTCCACACTGCTACTGCTATGTTCAAATGTTTGTATAGCTTACGGGACTTAACTACGGGGTCATCAGTCCCTAAACTTACAAACTACTTATCAACTAGCTTATCCTACGGACAGCACAAATATCCATGTCCGAGGGGGGAAACAAACTCCACACTATGCATACTTTATGAAAGTATTTTAAGCCAGATATTTTATCCGAAATATGCATACTTCATTCTACTTTTTATTGTTGATTTTGGTGCGTACCTAATGTATCGAATCATTGGGGTGGAAATTGGTGCACTGAACTGATTTAATGTGTTTTGAGTCCCCCCTTGATATCAACTTTCGTGAAACATTGAAATGATTATGTAAATTTAAATTTCATAATTAAAAGGTTAACATTGCGAGGGGTAATGTAAAATGAACAACAATCGAAGGAGTACCGGGAATCATACCTGGGCCCCTAAATTGGCAACCCAAGCGCTTGTCCACTACGCTACTCACACTCGTCGAAGGCCGCGACACAGTAAGCAGCATATATAGCACCTATTTCTATGTGAGAAACTTTCGGGGCCGTATTCCCTTTCGCTTTGGCCAACTCGGAGAAATATTTTGGGAATTTGAAAGGTTCAAATGTTCAAATGTTTGTATAGCTTATGAGACTTAACTACGGGGTCATCAGTCCCTAAACTTACAAACTACTTATGAACTAGCTAAGACTAAGGACGGCACAAATATACATGCACGAGGAGGGATTTGAACCCCTGACCCTCCTTCTTGTCGCAGGGTTTGATAATAAAAAATCGGTGAAACCCATCTATCTCGCGATCTACTCTGGTCAGTCAAACATTATACAGTGCAACTGAATGAGATCGAACCGTTGAAGAAAAGTTCGCATCCATCCTTGAGAGTAAAAATTCCAAGCGTGGGAACATCCTCACCCATGGTCTACGGACTGAGACGCGTTATATATGCTGAAATTCGGGGTCCTCTTATAGCGACAGTCGTAAAAATTAGGGGAATAATGTTGATGGAGGACAAAAAGTGAGGGAGAAGTATGTAGACCACTCGGGATTCTAAACACCCACATGCAAAGACTTGGTATATTGAAGGTGTTCATTCTACTATCAATCGCTGTTTTATTTCCTCTGACTATTGAAACCAGAACAGTTTTTTTTTTCTTTAAAAAAATAAAAATAAAATAAAAATAAATGAAGCGTATCAAGTTACCACAAAAAGGAAATCATGTTTTTGTCACTCTGTTTTATTAATTAGCAGTTTCATATTACTAGCACACCTAACGCAAAAATCATTTATGAAACGTCTGAGGCCAACTGAATAACAGTTGGTAAGATTTAGCTGTAGTAAATTGTCGTGTAAGGAAGTTTGTTTACACGCGCTCGCCGTGCTGTGAAATGTCCCGTTCACTTCCGTGTAAACATATCGCTGGGCCCAAGCACTGACTGGAGGACGAGACATTCGCTGCGATTGAGCAGAGTAGAGGAATGCCTCGTCTTTCATCGACTGCTCACGGATGTGTTTGGACCTGTTTTATTATATGGACACTTAGCCTTATGAGGCCTGGTTTTTCCTGACACCGACCTAGTAATGGATTCTCGTCCCGGGTTATGTAATTGTGCATAGAACTAAAAATTGTATTTTTGGGTGGTTTCGGATAGCCCGTCGGTTAGTTGCCATATTTAGCGGTAATTCTTACATTATTAAACAAGAAATGTATAATGGCCGCGGTGCAGTAGCCGAGCGGTCTAAGGCGCCTCGCTGCGGAGCGCGCGGTTACTCGCCGTCGGATGTTCGAGTCCTCCCTAGGACATGTGTGTGTGTGTGTGTGTGTGTGTGTGTGTGTGTGTGTGTGTGTGTGTGTGTGTGTTGTACTTAAGTTAGTTTAACTTAGTTTAAGTATTTTGTAAGCCACGGACTGATGACCACGCAGTTTGGTCCGATAGGATTACAAACATTTGAACAAATGTATAATATCTTCTTTACCTTCGAGCATTAACATGCCGTGATGCTTTAAAAAAAGTGTGTATGGTCTATAAAAATTGTATTCTGTTAAATGTGTAACACATTAAACTCGAAGCAGGTTTCAAATTCTATCTTGATGAGGACATGACAGTTACATAGCCGGCCGCGGTGGCCGAGGTGACTGAGGCGCTCCAGTCACGGTCAGCACGGCCACTACGGTCGGGGGTTCGAATCCCCCCTCGGGCATGGATATTTGTGCCGTCCTAGTTCGTAAGTAGTTCATAAGTAGTTTGTAGGTTTAGGGACTGATGACCCCGTAGTTAAGTCCCATAAGCTTGACAAACATTTGAACATTTTTTTGAACAGTTACATACTGATTTGAACAACGAGATAGTCTGTTTATGGAGGCGTCTGCTCGAAGGAGGAGGAGACACGCATTCGATTCCCGACCCGGCACACATTGTTTAGTTTGAACGTCCTAATGTATCCACTGCCAATTCTTTCCTTCCTAATCCTTCTTCCTTCACCTCCTTCACATATATTTACAAATACTTGTTGCTTTTTCTGTGGGCCTGTTTATATCCCCTTCTACCCCGAACTTTGCTCTTAAATTACGCCTTCATCGGCGAGCTTCTACTGTGCTTTAAAATTTTTTGCAGATGTTTTAAAAACTATTCTGCACAACCCTTTTTGTTAGAGATTGATGAATTTATAAAATGAGTACAACTTCTCACAGAAAAATAAATCATACGACTCCTGATGAAAATTAGTTTCTGCGTCTTGATAAACTTACACCTTTTCCTTCAAATAAAAGTAAATAACACCTTCTTACAGGAAATAAATTATTTGACTGGTTAAAAAACGAAAGCCACAGCGGAGTGACCGAGCATATTGAGGTGCTATGCTCCGATGTGGGAAGCCGTTCCCTGTCGGCGGTTCGAATCCCACTTGGGCATGGATTTTTGTGCTGTCGTTAGTATAAATTAGTTTATAAGTAGGGGTTTTTTTTTTTTTTTTTTTTTTTTTTTTTTTTAAGATGACGTCAACAACAAACCGCCACTAATACTGCTCAATATCGTGCATAGCCGCCTTCTGACTCAAAGACGGCTCGAATTCTATCAGGAGGTGAACCCACAACTCTACCCAAGAAACATGGATATTCACGAAGCACGTTACAAGAATCTTGACTGGTGTCAGGCCACGGCCGAGTGCAATTCCGCCAGCGGCGGCCGTGAGCTGCTGACGTCGGAGCGGCCGTGTGGTGTTTACGTCGTCGCTGCGGGCAGCCGAGCGCGGTGTGGTGAGTGTACGCTTTCAGCGTTTCTTGTTGTATAGGAAGGAAAATTTGTAGAATGACATAATGGAACAGACAACGACAGTATAGAAATTAAGATAAGAAACTTTGATTATAGTTTTTGACCTGAAATATGCTAGACCAAAATCTTTCCAAGTTGAGGCATTTATAGAAAATAACTTTAAGATCAAGGTTGACGAATTGATTGGAATTAACTTGTCGATCGTTAGCCCGACAGTTTACTTGAAGTTATCAACTGCTGACAAGTGCGATGAAATTGTGAGATCTTGTGGTGGAGTAGCGAGATTTAAACACTCAGATGGACATATAGGGGATGTCACGGTTTCGCGTGCAGGTATGGGGACACGGACGGTCCGTATTTTTGAGCTCCCCTTTGAAGTAACAGAAGAGGAGATTAATGAGAAACTGCGGGAATATGGCACGATTATCAGCAATGTTGCAGAGAAGTGGTCTACTTTGCACAAATATCCCGTTCTAAATGGTGTTAGACAGATTAAAATTGACATGTTGAAACACATTCCCTCTTATCTCACGGTATGTGAATACAGAGCGATAATTATTTACGATGGGCAACCGAGAACTTGCTCAGGTTGTGGCTCGACTACCCACGTCCGTGCTCAGTGTGTGCAGAGGCGTGTGACGCAACTACCGACTGGTGAGCGAGAGCAGCCTAGTCACATGTCCACGTTAACCGTGACGTCCGCCGCAGCCCGCGGAGACGTTGCCCCAGACACATGCATAGAAAGGGCGGCAACTAAGTTTACAGAACGTCCAGCTGAAAACGTCGCTATGGAAACTAGTAGCACAGAAGCTATGGGTCCAGCTACTTCTAAAGAAGCAGGAACCAATGCCCATGCAGAAGATGACAAAATTAAGACGGCAGAAGAAGGCACGTGTCAGTCACACGAAGAAGAGGGCCAGTGCAAAGATGGCACTGTTGAGACGTCTGAGGATGGCGACCTGCAGTCCCCTATGACTTCACCCAAGTCCCGGAGGAAGCGTCGCAAAGCTCGCCAGGGAGCAGAACAACTTGCGCCGCTACTGCGTGATAAAGCGAAGCGGATAGGCCAAGAAATGGCGAACACAGCACAAGGAGCACTTCCGGACAACCGAACTACATCAACAAAGAAGTCACGAACTGAGGACACTGAACCAGATCGAGGAAAACACACCCCTGAAAGCGGCGCCAAGATAAATGACAAAGGCACAGCAAGTTAGAAGGACCCTCCCTGTATATCACAGAAGGACGTGGGGGAAGTTAAGTGCACTCGCGATTGGGCGGATGATGTTGAGGAGCAGAAATGACTGAGATAACAGGACAGACAGCACCCGAACACCGACGTGAAGTGACCACCGATCGACAAAATGCCGTAGAAGACGCTAATATGGCAGGTGACGATGCAGATTTCTTTTAAATGGAGACATATCCACCTTGTCTGGTAGGCAGTATAACTACTTCAGTGGTACAGTCAACATGACGTCCTTGCAGGCGTACAGAATTGCGACCTTGGATATTAATAAAATTAGCAGCACTTTCAAACTGAAGAATCTCCAAGATTTTCTGTACGCCGCCGATGTTGATATCCTTTTGCTGCAAGAAGTAACGTACATCTGTTTGGACAACATCGCTGGCTACAACGCCATTATTAATCCTGATAATGGCAATGACCTCGGTACGGCGATTATGGCTAAGGAAGGTATCATACTTACAAAAGTGGAGAAACTGCCGAACAGTAGAGGCATAGCTGCCACAATAAATAATACTAGGCTAATTAACGTATATGCCCCCTCAGGAACTGGGAACAAGCACCGCAGAGCCGAATTTTTACTTTTTACTGACCGATCTGAACAAATAATATTCGCTGGCGACTTCAATTGCGTACTGAGTCCCAAAGATCAGACGCCCAATTTTAATAAATCCCTGGAGCTGGAGACCATCGTGAGAGAGTTAAATCTGCTTGATACTAGGGAACTGAAACACGGAGATAAGCCGGGTTACACATATATCACCAGTCACTCTGCCAGTCGTATAGACAGGATATATGCAACGTCCAATTTAAAGGAACACATTTTACAGTCTGAACTATGGCCAACAATGTTCTCTGATCATATCGCGTACATATGCACTGTAAACTTAGAGAGGCAGGGAACCTACAGAGCGAGAGGCCAGTGGATGTTTAATGTAGCACACCTATCGGACCCTGGATGTCGTGCAGCATTCTATACAACTTGGGCAGAATGTGAACGGAAGTTCCCCCGTTACAGTACGGCACTGCACTGGTGGCTACAATGCGCAAAACCCTCAATAAGAAGGACACTGAAAAACTACTCTCGCGAAAAAGCCGCCTGGCGGAAGCAGACGACAGAATTTTACTTTCAGTGCCTGCGAGACTTGTACGTTCAGGGCGCCACAGTCATCAATAATTGCGGGCAGATCCAAAGAATAAAGGCGAAACTGTTAATTCTGAAGAGACAACATCTCGAAGGCTGTCAAATACGATCGCGCTTACAAAACACAACAAATGGAGATACTACATCGATGTACCGTGTTCTCCAAGAAAATAAAAGACAGAGAAGGAAAATTGTGACAGAATTTAAAACTTCAGACGGGAGACTCTTGACAGACCAAGCTGCAATACGAGAAGAGATCCACAAACATTTTAGAGAATTACTTGCCATTACACAAACAGACGAAACAGCACAGCAAGCCATTACTGATAGGACGCAAAGAAGAATAACTCCAGAAGAAGCAGGCGAGCTTGCAGCAGAGATAACAGACGACGAAGTCGAAGATGCTATTTCAAGGAGCGCGAAGAATAAATCACCTGGTCCAGATGGGCTTCCCGCGGAGTTGTATCAAGTCTTTCGAGAACGAGTAACGCCTAAATTGACACTCGTATGTAACGAAATAATGCACAGAAAAATGATTTTCCGAAAGAATTCTGTGAATGCACTGTGGTCTTGGTCCCCAAAACACCAGGAGGCAAAACCATAGCGAATCTTCGACCTATAACACTTCTCAATAGTGATTATAAGATCTTCGCCCGTATCATGATGCAAAGGTTCAAGTCCGTTATTCGTACCGTGACAGGAGCTTATCAAACAAGTGTGTGGAAAGATAGGACAATCTATCAGACCTTAACCGACTACAGAGACATCATAGCAATCAGATGTGATTTGACGTCGCTTGGTTTTGAAAAGGCTTTCGATAAAGTAACTCATTCGTACCTTTTCCGGACTATGAAAGCCATGCACTTTCCACAGACAGTGATAGATACTTGAAAACCATACTAACGAATAGCACGTCACGAATAAGTATAAACGACCAACTCAGCATCCCGATAACTGTTCAGAGTTCGGTACGACAGGGGTGCCCAATGTCTATGACGCTTTTCGCACTGGCTCTTGAACCTCCAGAAGAACTTCGTGGACTAGACATCCATGGGCAGAAGATAACATGCCAAGCTTACGCGGATGATGTTGGACTCCTTGTGACTGATGCAAGTGAGATGGACAAAGTACTTGAAATTGTGGCGACTTACGAACTGGCGTCAGGAGCTAAATTAAACCGCAATAAGTCTGGTGTTATGAATCTTGGTCGAGTTATAGAGATCAGACCCGCTGGAGCAATAAAAATGGTGGAACGAATAAAATGCCTCGGAATTGAATATACTCGTAGTATTCACCGCACGGCCGCTCTCAATTACAGGACATTACTTGCAAAATTACGAGCAGGCATACAACAACACAGCTTGCGCAATTTAAACGCCATTCAAAAAGTGCAGCTAGTCAACACGTATATTACATCCAAAATCAACTATGTTGCTGAAGTGCTGCCCTTGCCCAGAACCACAGCACGCAAAATGCAAGGAACGCTTGGTTATTTTGTTAGTAGGGGTCAGATATTTAAGGTTGCATATGACACCTTGACGCTACCGACACACAAAGGCGGTTTAAAACTGACAGATATATACCTGAAAGCGCAAGCACTACATGCCAGTAAAACATATAAACAGTGGAAACGATCACCAATGACCTTAGTATCTCATCTTTTGAACGAAATCACACCGGTTAGCAGGGCTCCACCAATAGACGTGCACCACATCTCACACGAGATGTACCACCTCAAACACTTCCTAGTGGAGTACAGCTAAATACGTCATAGAACCCCGGAGAAAGGCATGTACGCAGTAAAGGAGATCTACAACACTTTGATGGAAGGCAAACAGAGTAATCAAATAGAAAAAAGTTTAAACACAACAACTGGAACAATATATGGGCAAACATATCTCACACCCACTTATCATCTATGTGAGGTCGACGTGGTACTTGGCCGTCAATAGAAAAATCCCCACCAACTCAAAATTGCACAAAATACATCTGGCAGCCGAACCAAACTGTGCCCACTGCAATCTAATTGACACCGAAGAACATCGTTTTGTGTGTGAAGATGCGAAAGATGTGTGGCTTCTATTCAGGAAAACACTGGCAATTATTCTCCGCACATCACCAAACACAATAACACCGGCACAAGTACTTAATCCTGATGACGTACCGTTCCCTAATACTAGACGAAGAGCAGTCAACGGGGTCAAAGGCCAGACTGTTCATTACATTTTAACAAACAAGACAAAGAATAAAGAAGATTATTGGATGTACCTGCTGATAGAACATCAGAAGCTTGATCGTCACAGAAAATATAAAGAGAAGTACGCAAATGATCTAAAACGAACAATAATATAGACCAACGGGAGAGAAAAAATTAAACGATACAGTTTCATTTAGGTACATTATTTATTATCTTTTTATTTCATTTTACGCCAAGAAGATGGCTATTTATTTTATACTTATTTAATTTTTGTTTTCATATCGATGCAAAAACACGTCGTAGAAAAAGAAAAATTTGCAGCTTGAGATGCACCGCAAACCATATCCGACCATCTCTGCCGCACAAGACGAAAAAAAGAGTGCATCATAACTACATACTTAATCGAAATGGGAACAGAAGCAAGCGATTAAGTACATTACTATACTTGAGAGAAATAAATTTCTCTTTTTTTCTGTTGTAAATAAAAGGCCAGTGAAGCAGACGCCGAAGAAAACGACTTTTGGCGAGGGCAAGGCCGGGCTAAAGGGGTGGATGGAGGCCCGTCAAAAAAAAAAAAAAAAAAAAAAAAAAAAAAAAAAAAAAAAAAAAAAAAAAAAAGGGCATTGAGGCGCTCTGCTGCGATGCGCGAAGCCATTCCCCGTCGGGGGATCGAATCCCTCCTCGGGCATGGATGTCTTTAGTATCAGCAAGTTCATAAGTAGTTTGTAAGTTTAGGAACTGCTGACCCCATAATTAAGTCCCATACACTACATACATTTGAACAATTTGTGAATGGTATCAGAAAACTGGTGGCGACGGTACGGTGAATGTCCCTTTTCTCTTATTATTCTGGCCATTTGTACCCACATATAATAACGAGACGAACCACTATCTCGTAAGCGAAATTACAGATTGTATTTTCATGTTACTTGCTTCACTAATAAGTGTTACGTCTGCAGCTGTGGAGTGGGCAAAACGAGTGCCCGAACGCTGCCAAAGTCTGTTCCCTGCCAGCAGCGTTTTTGCAGCAGGTATTATACGCAACGTGTTTCTGTACACACCAAATGTCTCGTTTGACTGAGGCAGAGAAGGGTGCTACATATAGTAGCACTACATGAAGAAGGATTTCCGAATGGTTATATAGCAAGGACTATGGGAGTTCATAGGTTAACGGTTTCCAGGTGGATCAAAGGGATGGAGGACGGAAAATTGAACGAACGGCCTCATTCTTTTGTTCATCGCAAAACAGCAGTAGCTCAGGATTGGCAGATATGTCCTTTCAGTGAAAACCATCCATTTTTCAATGCGCGACAGTTTCAGCAGTCTTTGATTCCTGCTATTAGGAAGGTGGACTGAGAGCGAAAAACATTCTGTGAAAGAGACAATGTCTGATTTTCACAGAGAAGCCCTACTTGCTTTTACCGCAGCAGAAATTGTGAGAATAATAAAAGGAAAAAGGACATTCACCGTCCAGTCGCCGCCAGCTTTCTGATGCGATTCAAGACGCTTGGGAAGAGTTACTTGAATGTCCATGTTACATGGGTTCACTGCCCTACAGATTTCGAGCCGTTGTTGAAGCGGAAGGAGGCTATACGTGATATTGAGCAGAAGTAGTAGAGATTGGTTGCTGTTGTTTTCTTTATGTTTTGCCAGTCAGAGAATATTTTTCTTGTAAAGAAGAGTTATTTACTTTTATTTTAAGGAAAAGGTGTAAGTTTATCAGGACGCACAAACTAATTTTTATCAGGATTCGTAATATTTATTTTACTGAGAGATGCAGTACTCATTTTCTAAATTCAATCAATATCTAAAAACACAGAGTTGTGCAGAATTGGTTTTTAAAACATCTGCAAAAAGTTTCAATACAAAGTAGAAGCGCGCCGATAAAGGCGTAATTTGAAAGCGAAGTTCAGGCTAGAAGGAGAGATAGCAGGCCCACAGAAAAAAGAAACACAATGCACAAACATTGCCGGCCGCGGTGGCCGAGGTGACTGAGGCGCTCCAGTCACGGTCAGCACGGCCACTACGGTCGGGGGTTCGAATCCCCCTCGGGCATGGATATTTGTGCCCTCCTAGTTCTTAAGTAGTTCATAAGTAGTTTGTAAGTTTAGGGACTGATGACCCCGTAGTTAAGTCCCATAAGCTTAACAAACATTTGAACACTTTTGCACAAACATTTATGTAGGAGTTGAAGGTAGGAGTATTACGAAGGAAAGGATTGACAGTGACTGCATTAGGGCATTGAAATTAAACAATGGCGACAAGTGAAATTGTGCGCCAGGCCGGGAATCGAACCCGTGTACCGGCGTCATGACAGAATTCGCCTTAACCACTTGCCTACCCTTGCTAGCGCAGCGTCTGTATTAAACTTTCATAAATCGCACGCTATGGCTGTAGCTCCCCTATCTTCCATGCCCTCTTACTCTCACCGGTACGGATTCCCGTGCGAGGTCTATAGTATGACCGCATCTGTAGTGAAGTGATGGAAGCAAACGCCCTCTTCGCGTGTAAATGATTATTAAAATGGTGTGGTGTCTGATATTTCTGACATGTCCGAAATAACAGACACAACACCGATATAATTAGAAACAAAATCGTTGAGGAAGCATAATGCGGCTATACGTGATTCTGAGCAACATTAACAGAAGACGTTAATTTATTTATACTGGTTTAGTATGTGACGGCATAAGAATACTACCCATAGCACCCACCGTTTGGCTACCATAGGCAAAAAAGGAAATGAGTCACAGTTTGAGAAACACCGAAGTTCAGTAGAATAGATACAAGATTTCACCAACTAGATAAGAAAATTTTTAGTATATTTATTTTAAAGCGTACGCAGTATGTTTTAACGTTCTAATCTACGATTTCATTTACTATTGTGAATTTTTTCAATGAGAGAGAACAGTATTACTTTTCAAGATTAATTTGATACTGCAAACAGCGAGGAGATATAGTAACTTGTAAAATCTCGAGCCTAAGAGTCGACTTTTGGTGTTTCTTGATCGTAGCAAGAGCCTTACTCTGTAAAAATAAGGAGGCAAATTAAAAGTACAGATTCGAACGCTTATCTCTCGGATTTAGAAGCCGACGCCATTTATTCTGACTAATACTGCCTGTGCTCGAAATTAGATCAGTTGTGTTTGCAAAGTCATGAAAATGGAAAAAAATGTACTTGGAATTTACTGAGCACTGCAAATTTATAGGTTTTATGGGAATGCTATGATAATAGGTGAAAGAAAGGGCAAAGAGAAACATGAGAGAATTAAAGAAACAAATGAGGCAATTAATTGCTTTATTTCACAATTTAGCATTGTGAAACATTTTCCGTTGTCGTTGTCCTCTATGTTCACAAATATAAAGTTTCAAACCATGGAAGGATCGAACTCTACTTGCTGCAACATAAAGCTGACCATATGTGAAAACTGGGTATCTTAATAGAATCCCGACGTATTCAAATGTTTGTCCTTGTGACTTATTAAAATACTACATACTTATTCGGAGTTGTTTAATTATATTTAAAAACTATATTTAAATGTTAAGAATTGAATACTAAGAAGAATTAAAATAAATAGAGGCTATGTGAATCGAACCAGGGACCCTAAAAAGTAGACTTCCAAGCGCAAACTGACTGAGCTAACTTCACTTGTATGAATAAGCTACCAACAATGGGTTACAATAGAGTGGCAAAACTAATGGAGAATCATCCTAAAATTTCTTTTTACCACTCTTAACGGCTACGTGTACACAACATTTTTATATTCGCAACATGTATGAGAAACCACCTTTCGAATTTTGAATGTTTCGTTGGCCTTTTTGTATGATTAATATTAAAAATCTGTACCCTCAGTTTCGTGTTAGCGTATTAATACATTGATATGAACGCTGATGTAGTAGGACAGCATTACACACCGGTGGGTTTCAGTTACTAAGGAGAATACAAAACCACGGTTTTTCGTCAAAAGGGTGCGTGGTTTCCAGATAAGGTCTGCCGCTTCTGAATAGGTAGTAGGCCTGTTTTTCCGCAAAAGTTCGAAAAACGGCTATGCTACAGTATGTGTTGGTGGCGCCGTCGTAAATGCGCAAATGTAAGACGAGGTCCTAGGATCGAGCCGATACTCGCAGCAGGTTTGCATTTTTAATATCCACTCATTTGCACGAGTGCACGAGAAGACAAGCTGCAAGCCGTATATTTCACATACGTAACATTTCTGCCCAGTAACAATTTTGGAAGCGAATATAGTATCAAAGAGTTTTAACTCTACACTCAGCCAGTTCATATGATAACTTATAATAACAAAGAGAACTTTTGGATGACTGAACGAAATAGACAGTCTATTTGCGTGCAGATGTTCTGAGTAGATTATTACTCCCACAGAAAATGCAACAGAAATCCTATGAGGCACAGCATAAATTTGTTCCACAGACAGATAATGTTTTGATCATATTTCTAAATAATAATTTCCTTAAACATAGGTATCGGGCGCATATCGTATGCATTTATAAATATCTAACATTATAGTAGCCACAATTTATTAGCTGAAATAAGTGGATACTGAAAAACGCTGCCTTTATGTGGGTTCAAAACTTGACAAGCACATACCAAGACTGTAATAGCTACAACGACAATCTCCCAATGCGATTGTCTCGACAGAGGCTTATAATTGCGCCTCATTGCGTTTGCGTGTTAAAAGTCTCAACACTAGAGATCGCTGGATGGGTCTCACCTAGCCGGCCGCGGTGGCCGAGGGGACTGAGTCGCTCCAGTCACGGTCTGCACGGCCACTACGGTCGGGGGTTCGAATTCTCCCTCGGGCATGGATATTTGTGCCGTCCTTAGTATTAGTTAGTTCATAAGTAGTTTGTAAGTTTAGGGACTGATGACCCCGTAGTTTAGTTCCATAGACTCTACAAACATTTGAACATTTGGTCTCACCTACTTGGCCCAAACTGTGCAAGAAGAAACACGAATACGAACCTTTTATATTCCTACAATATCTACCCTGTACAGGCTATAGGAAAAGAGAAAACGCTTGTCAAATTTTTCCAACTACAGATAGATGCATTATCAGATAATCTTGATGATTAGCATTTGTGCGTAGTGGCTAAGCGTTTAGCGTTTGAATGAAACAGCACGGGTTCGAAACCCGCCCCTTCCAAAATATTTTTCATATATTAGTCTTTGCAGTTTTAACTATTAATTATGAATTTTCAGTGCATTATTAATATATATGGTTTCGTTACAACTAATTAACTCCATACACCCCAACATCAAATTCTCTATGGAGACTGAAACAGAGGGTAAATTGCCTTTCTTTGACGCCTTGGTCAAGAGAAGAGCTGATGGCACCCTGCGTCATAGTGTATATTGAAAGACAACGCACACTGATCTGTATTTACACGCAGACAGTTGTCACCACCCTTTACAGAGGAATGGGGTACTTAAAACTCTAGTACATAGGGCGCGCACTATCTCCGACGCAGAGAGTCTACCCCAGGAATTGGAACACCTGAGAACTGAATTCCGAAAAAATGGGTGCTCAGAGTGGCAGATTCAGCGGGCTCTCCGCCCAGCCACTACAGCACGACCTGTGGCAACAGATGAAAACACGAGGGAGGAGGTAGGCACTGCATTCATTCCATACACAGGCGCACTCTCGGGGAAGGTGGCCCGCATTTTGAAAAAACACCAGGTTGGAACTGTTTTTTGTCCGCCGAATAAAATTCGTGCACTGGTGGGGAGCTCCAAAGATGATCTCGGTTTGAGGAAGGTCGGCGTGTACCAGATTCCATGTCAGTGTGGAAAGTCATATATTGGACAGACGATGCGTACCGTCGAGGATCGATGCGTTGAACACCAGAGGCACATACGATTGATGTATCCGAGCAAGTTGGCGGTCGCTGAACATTGTCGGAGAATCATGCGATGGAGTATGAACGCACTAGGATTCTGGTACAGACGTCGAGATACTGGGACTGCGTTGTTAGAGAGGCCATTGAAATTCGCACAAGTGACAACCTCATAAACCGTGACTGTGGCTATAATCTTAGCAAAGCTTGGGAACCATCGATCGGGTTAATTAAGAGTAAATCTAGCAAACGTAACGAAGTGACGACCACGGCGGACAGAGCCCTCACACCGACGTCATCTCAGACGCCGGCGCAATCGGTTCCACTGCGCGGCCGCGGCGCGGGGCGCGGACCGCGGAGGGGTCGCTCCGTGGGCCGAGGGTATTTAAATGGCCCGCTACCGGGCTAGAACCCAGTTCCCTTCGAGCAGCCGTAGCGTGCGGGTCTCCGTGCCGGTGCGTTTCCAGGAGCTCAGTCCGTCAGTTCACCTGATGATGGCGACATGTATGATCGCCGAAATATTGTGCCCGTTGGACACTATAGACCGGCAGTACACCCGTGGATATTTTGATTATCAAATATGCCGGGAGAAACTGAAGAATCACATTGGATTTGTAGTCTGACACTGTACCACTGTGCAACCGAGGCGCTCATATACAAGATAGAATACCTAAAAGACCATGGTTTGATATAGTCAATGGACCCCGACAAGCAACGAGTACATTAAGTAGAATAAGATTTAACCATGGCTCATTTCCTGAACACTTATACCGATTGAATACAAATAAAACACCGGCTTGTGATTGTGATGGCATCTCGCGAGCAGATACAAACCATTTATTTTTTCAGTGCCCAAAATATCAAGAAGCGAGGAAAGGTTTTTTTTTATCATATGTCATCAAAAATAAAGTGCCACAACCAATGACAATCAAATCCTTACTATACGAATCCAACACAAAAGTCTACGAAGCCATAATTTAGTTTATATGTAACGGAAACGTTAAAATATAATGGTCATTACTGAACCAATTTGGGCATTAAAGGACTATATAAAATAAAGGAAGGAAATAATAGTATTAGATGGCATTCATTTTAACAAAGGAATGACTGAATGTTTTGAAACCGAAGTCAAAGAAACAAACAAACAAAACAAAACAAAAATTAAATCTACTTTGATCCATATTGTAAACATTATGTGTACCGACTACTTCAATAATAGCTCTGGTGTCAGCAATGAAATTATTACAGGCGTTAATTATGGTTGTTTCGTTACATAACTTTTTTGTTGTTGTAAAATGAGTTATCTTTCATGCCACAATACCATATTTCTTCTTGATACTGTAAATGAAACTGTAAACCCACCCCACATATGCCTTGAAATTTTTTAGGCCACCTCCACTGCAGCTTGCTGTATGTTAACGCTGTGGATTGGCAATTTATCATAAATTTATCGAAACAGATTAAATTTACTTTTGCAAGCTTTTGATGATGTGTACCACAGTTCTCAACGTATTGGTTCCAAATGTACAGATCCCTTTTCTGTTTTAATAATTTAAAGTTCCTCTTGACGTTCTTGAAAGATAGATTCCCCTTTTTCCACTTTTCCAATACGCAACAGCTTGTTGCATATATTCCATTACACAGACAGGAAAATAGGTATTCGACAATTTAAAATCATCAAAGCAGCTTCCACCATCAGTGACCACCTCAATTTCACGCCCAAGCCCTGTTGAAGCAATGAAAGTGTTCAACGAATCTGATGGTGGTGAAAAGGTAGCAACGTTATCGTCGACGTCATCCTCTTGTAACTCTGCACCGAACATCAACTCGCTATTTTCTTCTATATCCAGCATCTCTTCATCAGTGCAGTTGAAAGATATAAGCAAAAGCATAAAGAAAGCACCATGGTTTTTTTTTTTTTTTTTTTTTTTTTTTGTATAATACATCTAATAACTGCACATGATTGTGCTTACTGGTGACGACTTAAGAGCTCTAATTCTTTGACATTTAATCATTGCAGATTAGTCATCATAGTCATCATTCCATACTGCTCCTGGAGGTGTCACACAACAGCCTGTTGGTCAATTGACATCGCGAACACAAACCTCTTACTAGACTCTGCTCACAGTACTAGACGTTCGGGCATTAAGCGGCCGCAGTGAAGCGGGCTTAGTGAGGAACAACCTGAGCGCGTGAATGTTTAAAAGCTTTACTTAGAGGAGGGCTAACTACGTAGTATCTGAGTAATGGTCCAAATTTCCGTGTGATATCGATTTCTGGGGTTGATATCTTCTCAAGAAAATATGAGATCGAGTCTCGTTATTTATTTATTTATCCAAAAATCTTTCCAGGTTGTGGGATACAAACATACACACACATATATATAATATAAACAGACATATATGGCATAAAGAATGTGCACTACTGGCAGTATTTACACTGACTTGGCTCAAGCCTTTTATATCTGAGGTGATCTAAAAACTCAGTTACTGAAAGCAATGGTCTAATAAAAATGCCCTTAGGGTTCTGCAGTAGAGAGGGTATGATGATATTATTTTTATCTTATGTGGTAGGCTATTGTAGATTTGAACAACAGTATTTATTTTGGAACATTTATAAGCTGCTGTTCTTGTTTGCTGGACATTTTCCTTTTGCCTTGTTTCGTGCTCATGAATATTGAAATTTTTGTTTGAGTCCTTTAAATTTTTCCTAACATATTTACAAATTTCAAGTACATACATACAGGGGAGTGGGAGGATTGACGACTTCTGAAAGAGGGGTTTGCAGGAAACTGTTTGCTGGGCATGGTGGATTGCTCTTACAGCTCTTTTCTGGGTTAAGAAAACCACTGAGCTAGGTGGCGTATTGCCCCAGAATATAATCCCGTACAGTAGTATGCTGTGTAACTGTGACAAGTAGGCAATTCTGGCAGTTTCAAAACTAACTTTGACAGACACTAAACGTAGACTATAGCATAGTTTACTCAGTGTTCCATTTATTTTGTTTACATGTAAATGCCATTTGAAGTCGTTTTGTAGTCAGATGCCTGGGAATTTTGTATGCAAAGAGGGTGAAATTTTGTTGGAGCTGATTGTTACAGTGGGATTGCACGGATCACGTTTTAGACAGAAATTTTGGTAAGTTGTTTTCTTTGTGTTTATACTTATGATTAAAATCAATCAACGGGAATTCCAGGAAGGATTATACAATATTTTTGAGAAGGATAGGCTGCTACTCACCACAGAGATGTCTCGCTGAGCTGCAGAAAGGCTCAAATAACAGATAACAGCTTTAAAGAGCTTTCACTCATTACAGCCTCTCTCTCTCTCTCTCTCTCTTTCTCTCTCTCTCTCTCTCTCTCTCTCACACACACACACACACACATTACAGCCTCCGTCAGACATAGATACACAAACACACACTCAAAGTTGACCACAGTGTGTATAATTGTCTTCAGTGTAATGGTAAATGTGTGTCTTTTTCTGGTGAAGGCCATGGCCGAAAATGTAAGTGTGAATGTAAGTGTCTGTTTTACTGTGCCTGTCAGAAACTCATTGAAAGAATTTACAGTGAGTTGTTATCTATTCTCCATCTTTGACTTTCCAATCGGATTTTCCATTGTCAAGTTAAGCAAATATGCTAGAATAAAAACTGGGAACCAAAATGAAAAATGCGCTTCTGCACACAATAAAAGGTAAATTTGTCCTGCCCAGAATAAAAGATGTAAAACAGAATAACTAGCTTCCCAACTTACATAGAATCTCAAAAACATTTACATCTGAAAATCTTGATACATTTGCACTTTCTCAGGAATTAACAATAATTATTCACTGCAGTGACCTTTCAAAGAAGGCTCATCTGTAACAAAGTATTGCTGAGTGGTGTTTCATGCATCTTAACTCGAGTAGCATGTAGTGTCATATTGCACAACGTAAGTTGGATGACATTATGCCACCTGCTATGTCATAGAACTTGAGATCATTAATTTTGTTACTTATTAGTGAATATGACAAGTTTTTATTTTTATTTATTTATTTTTTTAATGTTTTTGAAGCTGTCATATAAGATGAGAAACTACTTCTCCTCCTTCAAATTTTTGACTCTTGGCCAGGATATATTCATCTTTTGTTGCACTGTGCATTTTTAATTCTGGTTACTGTAACGCAGCGATACTTGATTGATACTGTTAAGGTACTAATACAGAATGTATTTATGATTAGAAAACAAATTAAATTAAAAAAAATAGTTCCAATTATGGCCATCAATTGCAATTTGATGCTATAAGAAAAAGGTATACAAATGTTATGGTGCATAATGGAATGGAAATGAGACATGCTCAGAAATGGTCAAACAAGCGAGAAAGGCAAAATTTTGATTTTATTTTTAGCAACTGCTTACATAATTCATTTAAAATGAGTACTAGAGAAGTCAATGTGATAGTGCCCCATAAAACAAAATGATCAACAGTTGCTTTCAGCTGTTTAGGGGAAATCGGAGCTGCTGTATGCTAGCCTTAAGATTGAGTGGATGTGTTCTAGTAAACACATTCTTTTATATACCCAAAACACAAAATCACATGAACTCAAAAAGGTTATCTTGCATCTGGAAAATAACTGGACATAATGTGTGCATAAAACGTTGATTATGCATATCTCTCACTGAGTGAGTGACACGAAGTGTTCTACATCTACATACATACTCCACAATCCACCCAAAGGAGCATGGCAAAGGGTACAAAGTATCACTACTAGTTACTTATTATCCTGTTGCATTCCCATAAAGAATGAGGAAAAATGAATATTTGTATGCATCTGTATGTGCCCTAATCTCTCTGCTCTTATCTTTGTGGTCTTTATGTGAAATGTACGTTGGTAGCAGTATAATCTTTCCGAAACTGTTTCAAATTCCGGCCCTCTAAATTTCTTCAACAATATTTCAAATGTTCAAATGATTGTAAAGCTTATGGGACTTAACTACGGGGTCATCAGTCCCTAAACCTACAAACTACTTATGAACTAGCCAATCCTAAAGACGGCACAAATATCCATGCCCGAGGGGGGATTCGAACCCCCGACCGTAGTGGCCGTGCAGACCGTGACTGGCGCGCCTCAGTCCCCTCGGCCACCGCGGCCGGCCAACAATATTTCTCAGAAGTATGTCGCCTTCCCTCTAGTGACTCCCATTTGAGTCCTCAAAGGATCTCAGTAACACCATGCACTGATTGAACCTACCAGTAACAAACCTAGTTGCCCGTCTCTGAATTGCTTCCATATCTTCTTTAAACTAATCTGGTGGGGATTGCAAACACTTGAGTCATACTTGAGACTGTACAAGCGTTTCATATGTGGTTTCCTTTACAGACAAATAACCTCTTCACAAAAGTCTCCCATAAATTGATGTCAACCATCCATCTTCCCCATAACTGTCCTTACATGGTTGTTCCATTTCATATTGCTGTGCAGTGTTATGCCTATATATTTAATTGATGTGACTGTCAAGCAGCGCCGGCCGCGGCGCTTCAGTCACGGTCTGCACGGCCACTACGGTCGGGCGTTCGAATCCCCCCTCGGGCATGGATATTTGTGCCGTCCTTAGTCTTAGTTAGTTCATAAGTAGTTTGTAAGCTTAGGGACTGATGACCCCATAGTTAAGTCCCATAAGTTCTACAAACATTTGAACATTTGTCAAGCAGCTTACTACTGATGCTGTATTCGATAATTATGGAATTGTTTCTCCTTCTCATCTGGAAAACCTTACATTTTTCTACATTTTGTGCTAGCTGCCATGCCTCACACCAGCTAGAAATTTGGTCCAAGTTCTCCTGCATCCTACTACAGTCATTCAATGAAATCGTCTTCCTGTACACTACAGCATCATCAGAAAACAGCCCCAGATTACAAATACTCTGTCTGTCAGATCATTTGTATAGTTAGAAAATAATAATGGTCCTATCACACTTCCCTGGGGCACTCCTGATGATAACCAAGTTTTGATGGATACTTGCGCTTGAGGATAAAGTGCTGAGTTCTATTACTTAAGTAATCTTTGATCCACTGATATATTTGGGTACCTATTCCATATACTTGTAGCTCTGTTAGCGGTCTGCGGTGGGGAACCATATCGAACACCTTCCAAAAATTGAGAATAGGTGTGTGCCTGTTGCCCTTCATCCATAGCATGCAACATGTTGTGAGAGAAAAGTGCAAGCTGGGTTTCACATGATCGATGCTTCTAAAGCTGCGCTCATGCATGGAAAGAAGCATTTCTATCTCAACCAAATTTACTATATTATAATTGAGTATATATTTAAGAATTCTACAGAAAACTGATGCTAATGACACCAGTCTCTATTATGTGAGTTTGTTCCTGTGCCTTTCTTAAATATGGGAGTCACTTGCACCTTTTTTCAGTTGCTTGGATCAAAGATTTGCAATAAATGCAAGCTAAGTAAGGGGCTAATGCCACAGAGTAGTCTTTGCAAAACCAGATTGGTACTCAATCTGGACCTGGCTACTAGTTTGTTTTCAATTCTCTCAGCTGTATCTCTACACAAGCAATGCCCATTACTATGTCCTCCACTTGGTAGTTAGTGTTATCATCAACTGAAGTTACATTTGCATTGTCCTCCTGTATGAATGATTTGTCAATTGTTAAATTTAAAGCTTTGGCCTTCATTTTGCTGTCTTCTATCACCACCCTAGAATGATCGAGTGACTGGATAGAGGTCTTTGATCCGCTTACCAATTTTACATAGGACCAGAATTTTTTCCAGTTCTCAACAAGATCCTTAACTAAAGTATGATTGTGGTAGTTACTGTATGCTTTGCACATCAATCTTTTCATAAACACATAAAACTCCAGTAATTTTCACCTGATTTGCTTGACCGTTTCTGAACCAAGAGTGCAACTTCCTTTGACTTCTCAATCTTTTTCAAATATTATTATTGAACCGGGGTGGGTCTTTCCCATCCTTAAACCACTTTGTCGGCACATATTTCTCTAGTGCTTTATTTGCAAAGGCCCATATTCCTCTAAATCCACCATACTGGAAGTAAACAATGTCCACTCATTCTTTAAGTGGGACACTAACAATTGCTTATCTGCTCTTTCTAGCACAAACACTGCAGTGCAGTAAATTTATGAACTTTGTTTCTAATACTCAGATAATCTCCAGTTATAGTTCAAGAGCATAGAGTCATGAGTGTGGCCCGATTTCACTGTCTTCTTATAGACTGACAAGTGCTCACCAGAACTATTGAATAGACTACAAAATAAAAAAAAATATGTGCAATCCACAAGTACCCTTCTATCTGAGTAGCTGCTTCCTTCGTGTAGTGCACTTCTGATCTATCAAGGAGATACCTATAACTCCCCACCCAATAACACAGATCCAGAAATCAGCTGCCTGTGCCATCAAAGGTTGGATGAAGCTTTTGGCTGAGACCCTCCACTCAGCTCCAAACCAAAGGACCCTGATACTCTCTGGGAAAATACTGGAAATTGAAAGCTCTGATTGTACTTCACACATGAGGGCTGCAGTCTTCACCAATTCTGCCAACCACCCATATGATTTGAGGATGCCATCAGAACTTAAGTGACTGGAGTCATTAGTGCCGACATGGCAACAGCTTACAGATGACTGCACCCTATATGTTCAATATCTGCTGGCAAGGCTGCCTCAGCATCTCAGTTGAGGGCCCCTGGCAGACACACCAGTCCACATCAGAATTATTTCCAGCCTTGGATGCCATCTGCCTAACAGGCTGCATAATGTGCCTAATGTTGGAGCTCCCAATCACTAACAGACCCCTGCCCTGTGTCCCTGCTGATCCATCCACTCACAGGATGAATGGGTCATGCCACATGGCTAGTCTACACATTGGCCCTCCAACTTGAGTGACGCAAATGCGCTACCTGCCACTCACCCTGTGGTGAGAACAGATCAACTGTGTCTGGTACACATGAAGGTGACACTGCAGCCGAGAATGTGGCCTACCCACATGACACCTGAGGTGCCCTATGAACCATCCACACCCTCTGCCACACCCCAGGGCAACAACCTGCAGAGTCTGATATTCACAAATTCTAAACATGAAAAATGAATGATTAGTTCTTTACCCATATTTACATATTTAATTATCAAAACGTTGATGTTACTGGGGCTAATGCTGTTCAAATCAGTCTATATAATTTGGTAGTCATATTCATAAGTAGATATTTACTTACACAGTTTATATTTCTCTCCACTTAAGGAATTTCTATGTTAATGGCTCCAGTCCTATCTGGAAATTTCTTTTTTTTAACTTTCATTAGGACATCACAAGTTATAAGAACTCGCATTACTTACAATGAATTTAACACAATAACACTGACTGCACATCTGATTTAGTCTTTTCTGTTCGAATTATCTGTAATTTGACACTACTTAACCACCCAATACAGCTGTCGGTGATCGTATGCTCCAGTATCACGAACTTCATTTATAACTGCTGAGGGGCTCCATAAAGGTGGCCCCATTATAAACTACACAAAGAGATCATTCATCTGCATTGTGTAGTTGTTGCAGCATAGGAAAATATTGACACAAATACATCTAGAATTTTATATAAGTCATTAACTTTCAACAATCATATCTTTCACCCTCTTGCATTATAACCCTTAAGTACCATAGTGCACAGTGAGAGACATAACTACTATCACATACAAACACTATTCGTTTTAGATGTGTAGTTTTGGCTGTTGAGTGAAATATAGCCACAAACACCTAAATATTTATATGTGTAAGAGAGTTACATACTGCTGAAAATTGCCTGAAAAAAGATAATTTTACTAATAGTACAAGGTCTCTTTTGTCAACAGCCACACTGTTTACTCACATTGTGGCTTGTCAAATAACAGTGTGTATGTCATACCATCAAACATGTAGTGAACAGCGTCAATTTACATCTAGCATCCAAAATTGGAAATTTTTGTTTTCCATCCTGCTTTAACATGTGTTCCATGTATCATAAACATACTGTAATTACAGTCCACACTAGACTTCTGTGAATTGCTGAACTGTTATTATTAACCCCTGGTAAATGTCTGTAGCTCTCAAACTATTGAAAACCATGCAGCAGAGTACCATAGCTTGCTGCTAGTGTGGGAGACGTTAGTAACATTTTCAGCTTGTGTGACTGACACCAAGATTATGTACAACTCGACAGCAGTCTGCAGACAAACAAGTTTCAATGCACCATATTATATTTTACTGTATTTATATGATAATTTGGGTGTTATTGAAGCACCCCAATCAAGACCAAAAGTCATTAAAGTTTATTAAAAAGAAAACAATACTCTTTGGTGATAGAAAAAACCTTCAGGAGACCTTAATGCACATAATAATGTTATTATATAAAAATGGAAAGTCTGGGTTGGAATTAATAATATAGTAATAAGGAAAGTTTACAACTCACTGCAAAGACACATACAAAAGACACACACATACAACACTTTCAGCTATCGGCCATGGCCTTCTTCAGAAAATAGAACACTCACGCAATAACACAGGCACACAACACAATCATACAACCATCACCTCCACTGCTGCTCTTCGAATCACGCTCTGCGGCATGTAAATTGGAAACGGGACGTGAGGGGACGGGAGAGTGGATAGGAAGGTTACGTCACAGTGGTGGGGATGGGTCCAGCATGTCCTGGATGGGAATAACGATATGCAGCTTAAGGATGGAGTGGGGAGGTGGGTGAGGGGAGAAAAATAAAATAAACAAAATAAATATAAAAATATATAAAAATAATAATTAAAATGTGCGCACACTGCACACATACACACACACACACACACACACACACACACACACACACACACATACACACATTGATAATATTATTAACACTAGCAGGTGCTATCGTGGTCTTGTGGAAGAGATATGGAGTTATATAGTGGAAGCAATATTCCATGTTATTTACATAAAAGTGTGTGCCCTCTCGTGTACGTGTTTCTTCAATTTTTAAACTTCTGAACGCTTTAAAATTGAAAGTTGAAATTATATCTTAGGTGAAACAAACATTTCTTTTGTGGTAGCTAGCACATCAGGATTTGATCCCAGGACTTTTGCCTTTGCACATCACAAATATTTGGGCGTCCCCCCTCCCAACCACTCCAAATCTGTAGTATTTTCCAATAACACAACTTAAATAACTGTAATCATAGCTGCTCTTACTGTGAAGATGTTGCAATTTCAAAGGTCCACTACATACATCAGAAAACGATGTCACAGGTTGGCAGTCATTGGGTGTTGTAATGGCAGTAAGTGAAACGTCATTTTCACATAACTTTCTAGTAAACCAGTAATGTCACTAACTTTTTCCCTTTACAGTAAACAAAACAAAATTGTGTGATCCTTAGTTTCTGATCTTCTAATGGTGTGATACCATACTCTGGTGTAAGGATTTCAATACCTATGAGACACATTCCTGCAAACGAACAAACAATTACTAAACTCTTTTCTTCAAATCAATAATTATAACTTTATGATTACTCCTCACACAAACTGCAAAATTGAGGTTGGTCTACAGGTGTGGAATCGTGCTTCTAAAACAAAAATAGGTGGACATATTTCAATTTTAAAGTCAAGTAGTAGGAGATGGTAGTGGGAGAGGGGAAATAATTGACTGAAAAAATACTGACCACCATTGACTGGTCATCAAACAAGTCTCAGCACACCCTAAATTTAGCTGAAATTCAAACCACAATATTGCAACAATTGATGGTGATTATTTGATGTGAACATTTATTTAGACTTTAACCAATTATCTACTTTCTTGTAAAGTTTGAACTGATTCATTAATATTTAAAGTGTATCAGTAATGTCCATATATAAATGGGTTTTATTTTTTCACAACACTAGCAGTTTCTTATATTTCACTGACACCTCCCTTCCCCAGGCTAAGCTCCTCACACACTAGTAAAATGCACTACACAGTTGTACCCTTTTGCTAATTTTTGCCTCAACACGAGCATTATCCATTACCACATTTCCAAGATATTTGTAATTGTCTGGTTCTATAATATTAATTTTTCTCTTGCCTTCTCTGTCCCCTATGGTTAGCACCGTGGTATTGTTTTTCTCCATATTATATTTCATTCTACAAATAATTTTATCTCCGTCCTCTACAAGACTCTTTTGCTTTATTGACTGTCTTGTCCCTTATTGTAAATCTGAGGCATATATATAAGGGGAGTGGCCAACCCCCCTCCCCACCCAAATAATGAATATAAAGAAAAATAGCTATATCAACAATTAAAAAGAAAAGGAAAAAAAGCCTGATCTCAGTGAAGTAAAAGAGGCTTCAGTGCAAATTATCCTCAGAATATGAGCAGTAAAACTAATACAAAATATCGTGGGGTTTCTACTTAAATTTACTCAACTTATCTATACATTGATCTTGTCCCTCCTCGCAAAAAAATATGGTATATTCACTACTGTTGTAAATAATAGTAGTGAAATCACACTTCCTTGTCTCAACCCCATGACATTCCTAAACCTGTCAGTTCTTCCAACTTGTATCTGGACACAAGTGAAGCTTTTTTCATACATTACCTTGATTTATACTCAAACAAAATTTGCAACTCATGAAGTATTGGCAGTGGTGAAGCCTGATTCTACATCCACAGAAACCACACCTGTACTGAATAAGCTAACTTTTGCTTTAAATTAATGCTTCTAGAAATTACAGTGCTAATACACATCCCTGGATTAACCATGAGGGACAAGAGAACAAGTAGATCAATAAAGAATGTCTGTGGAATCTTCTTCTTCTTCTGTCATGCATTAAGCTTTCCCTCAGCCTGTTATAACTACATCTGGTCCTTCCACCATTTTGCAGGTCTTCCAGTATATCACCAAAAATGTAGTGGTAATTCCATTTTTCCGTTTGTAAGAGATGGGATATCCATTTTTCACGGTATACGTCAACCTTACTGTTTACATCGAAAATATTTACTTCCGTTCTAATATCTGTATTTCTTTTGTAGTGTAGCTTGATGTATCCTGCTATGTACCTGAGGAAATTCATTTCGTTGGCTTGTAATCTAGTTGTATCTTTCTTTACCATTACCAAAGATTCACTTCCATATAGTAATGTTGGTAATGACATAACTAAATAAAATTGTAGATATGTTTCTGTTCTTACTTTATGCTGGACGGCTCTTCTGATAGTGCCATTTAAGCACCAGTAGTTAAATTTCTCAATTTTTCTTTTTTGCTTTAGATATCACCTGTATGATAACTAGGTTCCTAGAAATTTTAATCTATCTACTTGCTCTATAATCTTGTTGTATATAACTATTTTTGTTCTTACTGGATTTTTCCCACAGAAAGTCGTGGCTTTTGTTTTTGTATTGATATTGACATATTATATATGTTTGGTATCTTTGCAGTCCATCTTCATTATTAGAAATTAACACTTGCTCATATGCAAATAACAAAGTCAGTATGTATTCTTTTTGTTTAAAGTTATATGTATAGATCTTCAGTTTCATTTTCCATTGTTGTACAATCTCCTGAATGTATACATTAAAAAGTAGTGGAAACAGACTGAAACCTTGTCAAACCCCTAAATTAATAACCTTTGTTGTTTCCTCAGTATCCCCAGTTATTTGGATACTTGTATTAGCATAGATGCTGTACAATGTGAATTGGTAAAACTCTTCTTATTAAAATTTCCCACAATAGTTGTCTATTTACTTTATCAAAAGTTTTTACATAATCAATGAAAGGGATTTGTGTTTCATTATTTAATTCCTTATTCCTTATGATTTTCTGTAATTTGCTGTAGGATAAATATGTTGTTCTTTGTATATCTGAGAGCGTGTTCTAATTCTTGGAATTCAAGATGATCTGGATTTGTTTCAATATCTTCATCATTTTCTGTGTTCATTTCATCAGTCCACATTTCCTTGTAATAATGCAGTCAGTCTTTGTTCTTTATTACAATGATATCTGCCGCATCTTTTTCACTGTTATTCAAGTGTCTTACCAGTTTATATGCAAGTGTTTGTCTCAAATGGACATCATTTTTAATCCTGGCAAAAAAGTTATCCCAACCGTCTTGATAGAGCTTCCAGGTTAGTTTTTTCACTTCCACTGTCTGTTTCTTATATGCTCCATTATTTTCCTGAGTTGGGAGATGTAGATATTTTTATATAATTTTCTCTTTATTTCAACAGCTTCTTCTGCAGAATATAAAATATAATTAAATGAATGAAGCAAAGAAAAGTAAGTTGTAGATTGCAGCACTTGGTTCGTTTCACAGAAAACTTGTCAGCCTCACATTAATAATAAGACTTTCAGTATGTGTGACTAAATTTCAAAAGGAATGGGTAATACAGACAACATCACAGCATGCTGGGCAACATGCTTCAGGACATCATCTACACTTTGTGTGTTATCACCAGCATTTTCATGATTAATTACAAAATGAAATTATAGATCTAGGAGTAATAAAGCTAAACTTACATAAAATCACTATAGCTTTTCTTGTGTAACTTTATTATAGAATTGATATTTTATGTGTTTCCCATTCCATTTGAAAATTATGAGTTGCATCGAAGATGGCAGCTTCTAAAATTATTATAATGTTTGTAACATTGCCTCACAGGTTTTCCCCTTTGATTATATATGGCTTTAAATTACTGTTTGTCCACCTGTTCTTATTTTAGATGGGTGGCTCAACACCTGTGAACAACACTGTGTTAATAAATGACAATTCATGTTTGATCACAGACTATGTTTCTTTTTTCCTTTAGGATATTCCAAGTCTAAATTGCTCAACTTGGCTCGGGATTTAAATGAAGATTTAAATGCAGAATAGGAGATAGCTGACCTCTCCCTTGGGTGGTAAAGCACTTCTAGGGCCGCTGAAGGACAAGAGTACAGCCCACCCCATGAAGAAGAGCGCGACAGCCATTAGGCCTTCATACAGGTGCTTACAGCGAAATTTGCGGAAAATCACCGTATCCTCTGTCAGGTTGGGGAAGCATGGTAGCAGGCTCTCCCTGCAACAAAAAAGAATCACACATAATACCAATACACTTCAATATGGATGTAAGTCTCAGTCGATATTTCATCTACATCTACAATATGCAAGGCATTTATGCTGTTTGGAAGAGGGTACATATGATATGGTTTTAGTGTTTTGGTAGCATTTTCCTCATATCATCTCCCACATATCTTTTTCACACACATCCCCCTCCCATCCTTTCTGTCCATCTCCTAATATCCTCTCTAACAATCTTCCTTCTCCACTCCTGTCCATTCTCTCTGCTTCTTATATCCCACCTCTTTTTCCCTCCCCCTCTGCGTGTTTACTCATCTCACCTTCTCTGATCATTCTCTCCTCCACCCTTCACTATATCTCCTCCTCCTTTTCTCTTTTTCCATCTCCTCCTCACCTCTCAACATTTGTCCATTTCTCCTCCTCACTTTCTACCCCTTTCCCCTTCACCCTATGAGTTTTTCTCCCCTCACCCTATCAGTTTTTCCTTCCTATCTCTCTTTCACCCCTCCTGCCCCTCATTCTGTTCATCATCTCCTGCCCTTCTGTCTTCCAATCCATTGTAACCTCCCCCCCCCAACCCCTCTCCATCCATCCTCTCTTCTATCCACGTCAGCCTTCATGCAGCCAAGCCCATCCACACATCCTTGCACAACAGATCAATGAAGCAGACAAATACAACATTACAACACGTCTGTCATGTAGGGAAATCCTTCTGGTAGGGTTAAAAAAGTGAATGCTTTGGTGAGGCGAGTGTCAACAGCCGTAATATATTTCATAAAATGCATTTTTTTTAACCATCAGCTGTTTATTAAAAACCTTATTCATCTACCAGTTTTAACGCCTTTTTATCCATGAAGATGGTCTATGACCGAAACTGGTAGATGAATAAGGTTTTTAATAAACAGCTGATGGTTTTTAAAAAAAAATGCATTTTATGAAATCTAAAACGGTGTTTGCACGATCTGTGTTCCTATTACGTAGTTATAAACACTGTGGTGCTGATTCTCCTGGGGCCAGCTGTATGCATACTAACTTCAGTTGAAATCAGTCCACCTATTGAGGAGGGGATCTCTGACATATGTACATACATACATTATACTTTATTCATACTAGCCTTTCCATCACAGCTTCAACCACAAATGCTGAGCTGTAGCATGAAATTTTTCAATCATACTTGTGGTGAACTGGGCCATCTTTAGTGATAGTGAAAAGGGGTGGGCAAAAAATGCATGTGCATGTGAGTATAGATCTCACTGGTGACAGTGCTGTTATAACATTAACAATTGGTAATGCTTTATCTACAAGCAGAGTGAATGTGCTCTTTTAAGTATCTTGGTTTGTCCTAGTGCGCGAAATGGAAGCACAGCATGGACTGGCAGACAGCAATAGGGCTTATAGGAATTATGTACACATTAGCTTGCACTTCATACTTCCTATTTATTTACAACAGAATTAAATGCACAACAGAGAGAGAGAGAGAGAGAGAGAGAGAGAGAGAGAGAGAGAGAGAGAGAGAGAGAGAGAGAGAGAGAGAGAGAGAAAAAAGATTACAAACATCAATGTTATAATTATCAACTTCTGCTCGGTTATTGCATTCAACTCATTAGCCCCCTACATTTGGTAAAAAATATTACACACAACCACAATGGAAATGCGGAGCACACTATACTTCTGGGTAGACACAGATGTTATACCTACTGGAATGAGTCTGAGGATCAGGTGGGAAACAATTACATAAGTACGATAATTTTTTAAAGTTCACAAACTTATGGAACTTGTTTATGATGTTTATCGCATCTTACTGAACTGTCACTACTGTTATTAGTTAAAAACAACTAATAATTCAAAGTGTAAAATACATCCATACTCGCATGTCACCAAAATTCATATATGATAAAAGCAGATTAAACCTTATAATTCACACCATCAGTTTCAAGACACTAATTCATAAATATTAAAATGTAAACTTTCACGGCCGGAAATGTCAACAATGCAAAAATTTTCCAGGCTATTATGCTGTGGTCTTGAGGATTTGTTATTAAAAGCCAACCATTTTGTCCACTCCCCATTTGTGGAGGACATTCTCAAGGGAGATCATGGCTCTTTTGAACGTCTGATACGTGCCCTGGCTCTCTACTGACTGCAGCCGAATTTCGTTTTTGCGTGCTCATGAGTAGAGATGTGTGATCAGATCGTTTGGATAGAGGCGTGCAATTTGCCATTGCCAATTATGGTTGTCCGTTGTTAATATCATCTCATGGCCAGTGGCAAACTAAGGGTATCGGAGGCCCGGGGTGGCGGCAAAACGAGCTGCCCCCCGCTCCCAACCACTTGGAAATACATGTACTACTATAAAAGAAGTAACTTTTGAGATTTGGAGCCCCCCTCCTTCCAGATCAAGAGGACAGGACAATTTAGGAAAAATAGATTCCAAAATTTGGTGAAAAAAAAAGAGCTTTCGAGGTATTTGGGGCCCCCCAAGACTAGCCCACCACTGCCCATGGTTTCACATTTCTTCTTAGACATCAGAAACAAGATTTTGTTCAGTTTCATGCACTCATCCATCCTAATGAAATTATTGGGGTGTGTTACAATTTCAATAGCCTCTTTGTACAATTTTTCGTGATAACAGTTTGTGGCTGCCAAAACATGAATGTTATCAAATTGAATAAGGTGGTCTCCTGGTTAAAAAACATGTTCAGCAACAGCTTATCTGTCAATCTCTCCCATTCTATAGTCACCCTTGTGGTGTTCTACTCAAATTTTGACCTTTTTGGGGTACATATACGTCCCCACAGATACAAAAAATCATGTAAATTTCTGCTTTTTCCAGTGGTTTGCGAACGTCCTTTGCTGATTTCAGGTGATTCTATATATTTTGAATAGGTTTGTATACTACGGTGACATTCCATTTCATCACATTTTACTGATGTAGATGGTGATACCCTTAATAAAAGCCAGAAAGACTTTAGATTTCACAGGAACCTTTCCTTCATTCTGAATTCTATGTGGCAGCCTCAATGCTGTCCTTATCTCTGTGGACGAATAACTATTCTTGAGTATACCATTAGTCAGGCATTTCAATTTCGTGTCGAGTAGTTCTGGTTCACAGATGTTCCTTTCGCTATCCGCCAACATCTGTATTATGTCCCGCTTTTGTTGTGGGTGGTTGTTTGAATCCTGTGAGTGTGGGCTTCTGATATACTGTATGATGCAATCTTCCATTCCCCTTTTTTGAAAATTGACATGTCAAGAAAATTCAGTTTCCCCTTCTATTTTCTTCTTCATGGTAAACTAAATTCTGGTGTTAATCCCATTGAGGTGTTCAAGGAAAAAATTTTCAATACGTACTCATTGAATTTTTCCATGTACAACTGAGCTTAAGGAGCTCTCCATATCTACACCATCTGTCTGTCCATAGACATCATCGTTCCATTTGAAATAAGTAGTTGTGAGGCAATATTTGAAGAGATCTGTAATGTTGGGAGAAAAAATGAGATTCAGTCGTTCCAGCACCTCATTGACTGGAAACATAGTAAACAGGGATACCACATCAAAACTAATATTTTCCTCTGGCTTGACCAATATGTCATTTAATTTACTTATAAAATGTCCCGCATTCTTGATGTAGAAATCTGAGTAGCCCACATGTGGTCATAATAGTTTTGTCAAGAACTTGGAAATCAAATAGGTGGCCAAAGCAAGAGCACTAACAATAGGTCTTTTTCTTAGTGGACCTTTGGCAACCCATAAAGTCTTGGAGGTAGTGCAACGAAATTGAACAGACTTTTTTGAACATTCTGTTTGATGGAATACTTTTTTTTATAAATTGTGTAATAGTTAAAAAACTTTGTCACTGGTATCTTTACTAAGTTTCCTGTATGTCTGCAAATCTAACAATTCATTAATCTTGCAATGGTAGTCAGTCACATTTAGAATCACTGTACAATTTTCCATATCAGCTGGGAGAATGATAATACTATCATCCTCAAACCAACATTTTGTCCCCATTTCGTGCACATGAGCATGTGAAAATGAAATTCGTCTGCAGTCAGTAACCAGCCAGTGTGTGTATCTGACTTTCATTAGAGCCACTATCCCCCTCGAGAAAGTCATCCACAGATGGGGAGGGGACAAAATCTTGGGTTTTAATAACAAATCAACTAGACAGTGGCATAATAGCCTGGAAAATTTTTGCAATATTGACTAATTCACAATACTCCTGCATTTCAATGTAAATAATGTAATTTTTGTTAATTCTATTATATGAATTATGTAAATGAACACTACTAAATTCAACATTACACCTATACAAAATGTCTGTTTTACCAGATTATTAATGTTTTTGTGTCTAATATTCACACTGGTATTCAAAAATCCACCACATACTTTGTTTTTCTGATATCAAAACCTATTCAAAAAATATTGTTTTGAATACAGTTATTTTGACCTAACATCAGAGATTGTACTAGTAATTCTGTGTGTTCTATAAAAGTAAATCTAAGATACTAAAAGAGGGCAATTTTGACGTTTAGCTGGTCTAAATAAAACATAGTTCATATGTGTCTGCAATATGTAGATCACTGTTGATATAATGTCTCAGATACTGTCATTTTTTGGAGTTGTGTTAAAATGCAAAGCGAGATGGATGTCATGATTTTGTATATTTGAGCTACAAACAATTAATCTCTTTATGCCAATCTAAGTTTTAAAAAAATCATTTTGAGCTGACTTCCACATCCAAAAAATCTTGGACTTTTTTGTCATAGATCATATGACCTATGACAGTGAGGCCATCAACTCTGCAGGATAAGTAAAAATTGTCGATGATTCTACCTTTGAAACATTAATACCGTGGGACTTGGCTACAACAACATT
Source organism: Locusta migratoria (assembly GCA_026315105.1). Classification (NCBI taxonomy): domain Eukaryota; kingdom Metazoa; phylum Arthropoda; class Insecta; order Orthoptera; family Acrididae; genus Locusta; species Locusta migratoria. Next base: position 137,315,355 of record CM048745.1, read on the forward strand.
GATAGGAAACTGATAATTATGTTGTTATAAACAAGTTCAATGTAACTCAGATTTGTATTTGTAATTTATTTTGATAAGAAGGAAAAAGAACAAATTATTTAGCCTTGTTTTATCGTACATCCAGCGTTCAATCTTAAGCTTAGATGAAAACAATATACAGTACAGTATGTCAAGAACTCACCACACTTCTTTACTTAGCAGTGAAGTAATCAGTGATTTTACTCTGCTATCTATTTGCCTAATATATACGTTATAAATTATGGTCTATGTACACTATTTCATTTGAAATTTATTGCTACATCCCCTCACATAGCGGCCAGGCTGTCAAGAGTTACATATCTGCTGAAGAGGCTGATGGGCTGTGTGACATTTGAATATGTAAGGACTGCATACTTTGCTTTTTTCCAATCTGTTTTAAGATATGGGTTAATACTCTGGGGAAACAGCAAAAAAATAAGTGAAATACTGGTGATCCAGAAGAAAGCTATTAGAGTAATAGCAAAGGCGGACAATAGAACACACTGCAAACCACTGTTCATTAAATATAAAATACTAACAGTTATTAACCTATATATTCTTGACAGTGTAAACTTCGTACTTGCAGACCTACCTAATTTAAAGTTCATGAATCAGAGGCATGACCACAATACAAGAATCTGTAAGTCTCTAACCCTGCCACAAAATAGATTGGCAAAAACTAACAGTAGTCATAAGTACATGTCAATCAAAATATATAACAAATTGTCCAAACACGCCTCAAGTATGACAACCGAACTATTTATGAAAAAGCTACACAACTTCTTGTTAAAAAATCCATTATATACATTAGAAGAATTTCTTGAAATGCCCGACATCAACTTAAATATGTAAAAATATTATGTAAAACTTAAGTATGTGAATATATTATGTAAAACTTTTAGGTTAAGTGAACAGACGAAGTCTATTGCAAGTAATATTGCTGAATGACGAATAAAGAATCTGAATCTGAATCTAGCTCCATAGAACATGTTCACAATTATAATGGATTCTAAAGTCTCACTAACAGTGGGGTTAGACACTTTACTTCCTCCTCCTCTTCTTTTTCTTCTTCTTCTTCTTCCTCACCCCCTCACTCTCTTCATGGTCATTGTGGCCCTGATTCTGGTCTTCATTTGATTTCAAATTCAGTTGGTGCTTTGATTGTAATGAGGTCATCATCTATTGTTGCATACATTTCATAGTCACACTGATTTTCACAGTTGATTTGTAGCAGCAATGCAGATAGTGGCAGATCATCAGTGTAATCAGAGATGTATTCAGTTTCAGAAGCATTAATTCCTTCATATGCGATTCCCACATAACAGAAGCAGCTCTTCATGGTTTGAGTGGTGACCCAGTTCCAATCACTGGTAATGCATTGGATTTCATCCATCGGTGTAATAGAAAAATCCTGCTCTTAGTCTTTGAAATCTTTTTATTTTGTCTAGAGACAACATTGCTGTTGCATGAGACATCGTCAAATACAAGTTTTTTCTTTAGAGTAGAATATATATACCATAATACATTTAAAATTTCCAATACCTTTCCATTTACATACTTTATATGGTACAGCATTTAAATAACATTATTCATGATTTCTTACGTAATTTCTATTATTATTCTTCCTCCTCAACATTATTTCACAAATCAATCACACTATTATATAGGAAATCATCAATTTTCATAGAAGGCCTTTTTCTTTAGCCAGGTTTCTATTGCAATTTTAAATATATTGTTGGGTAGATCCTTAACATTTTGTGGTATTTTATTAAGAAAAGACTTGTCAATGTGGACAAAATTGTTTTTAGTCTTGGACAGTCTAGTCCAGGGAACATTTATCAAGTTTCTGTTCCTGGTTGAGTGAGTATGAACATCTGCCCTAGTTTCATATGTATGGGCATTCTCTTTAGCATACAAGAGAACCTGGAGAATGTACAGGATGGGTACGGTGAGTATTTTATGTTTAATGGAATGTTCTTTGCAGGAAGTTCTTTTTTTTCAGCCCAAAAAGTCATCTTATTGCTTTCTTTAGCCAGATAAATACATTCTTAGCTCCATCAGAGTTTCCCCAGAGTATTATCCCATATTAAAAATGCATAGTAGGCCATAATGAGGAGGTCTTTACTGATACAGCTTTTTAATTTTCTGAGCAGGTACACTACTATAGATAATTTATTGCAGATTTTCTCAGATTGTACATTCCAAGTTAGCTTACTGTCTAGATGGATGCCTAACAGTTTCACTGACTTATCTTTGAGGTTGTTCGGTTCATTATTAAGATTCCCGAGGGAGAAAAGAATGTTTTCTGTTTTATTAACATTTAGTTTTAATCTATTTTCCCTAAGCCATTGAACAGCCTTTTCCATTAACTGGTAATTCATTTCTACAATGGTCATTTCATCTGTATGAGATGTGATAGAAGTGATGTCATCTGCATACATTACTTCTTTTCCTGGGACCAGATCTGGCAGCTGATTAACGTATAATACAAACATGTAAGGTCCCAAATCTGAGCCCTGTGAAGAAAATCAGATTTTTGTTTGGATTAATAATCACCTGATGTTTCCTGTTAGTTAGATATGACCTCAGAAGAGCCAGTTCATTGCCTGTTATTCCATAGTGTTCTATTTTTCTTATCAGGATATCATGTGAGACTGTATCAAAGGCCTTGCTGAGATCCACCAGGATGCCATGAATGTGCAGCTTCTTTTCAAAGCCATGTAAAATGGATAACACAAAATCCGGAACTGCCTTAATTGTAGACAGTCCATTTCGAAAACCGTACTGGGCCTTGTTTAAGAGGTGATTACTTTCAAAGAAATCATTTAGTTTGTTTTTTACAATGGCTTCGATAATTTTAGATATTATTGGCGCTATTGCGATAGGCCTAAACTTTTCAGGTGAGACTGTGTCCCGTTTTTTATGTAAAGGCAAGATGATAGTTATCTTCGCACTGTCTGGAAATATACCTTCTTTGAACATTCGATTTATAAGGTAACTCAGAGGGAGACTGATTTTATTTACAATTTTTTAAGAATAACATTAGACAGACCATATATATCCTCTGTTCTAGAATTCTTTAGCTTGGAGACCACATCTTTTATGTCCTTTGGGCAAACAGTTTTCCACTGAAAAGTTCCTAAACCCTCATAAGATCCCTCTTTCCAGGAGACATGCTGTATGTTTTTTTGTGTCCCAGCCTCGTCGCCGCTTTTGTGTCTCGTTTCCGTCGTAGGTGTCGGTGGCCGAGTGGAAAGAGACCGACACAGGAATAAAGATAGCACGCTGGTGCAGGTACGGAGGGGAGCAGCCAGAAACTAGAAACACTAGAGTAAATTAGAACGAGATATATATTGCACAGAATTTATACAATACTTAACTGTTAGAAAGTACTGCAGAATGTTGATACATAGTTGAGCTAGAGTCCTACCTAGTGCCTAACTGATAGCCAAGTCTTCACTGGTGCCTATCTGATTACGAAGTGTTCGCTGGTTCCTATCTCAGTCCCAAGTGAACGACGTCGTTCAGTGGTGGCCACGAGCGGAGTTGCAGCAGAGAGCGCTCGTGGCTGTCGTAAGAACGCCGCGCCGTGCGTGCATGGCGGCGCGCGGCGAAAGTAGGTGGCGCGCACTTTGGACTTGTGCGACACCACACCTCTCCCCCCCAAACCGCCGCGCCGTCGTGGCGTAGGGCTGAGGGCCACGGCGACGGCACTGGGAGGAGGGCCTGGGCGGGGGCGTTACTGGTGGGACGGGCGTCGTAGCTGAGGCTGGGATCGAGACGCCGTCCGCGCCCCGGCATCCGCCTTGCGATCCTCCAGGAAACCCGCCGAAACCTGGGGAAGGGCGCACGACCCCGCCCAGAGGGAGCAGGTCATCTTCTTCTGAGGTGCGTAGCCCAAGCTGGGGGGGGGGGGTGTCCGCACTGTCCCGGAGTCCCTCTCGGTGACGCTGTCAGCTGAGGCGGCGACGGAGGCGGAGGGGCCGACTGCGTAGGAGGTGCGTCGACATCCATCGGGATCTCGTAGCCCGGGGAAGCTGGGCCCGGCGGCGATCGATGTGGCTGTGCTGCCTGGCGGTGAACTGGGTCTGGAATCAAGAAACCGGAGACAGGATCGCGCGGCCTGTGCAAGCGCAATTGGTTTGCGTGGCGCCGCAGCTCCGACCCTGTGGAAGAACGTACAACATACATATTGCGACCGAGCACGTGCTGAATGGTGCCCGGCGTCCATCTTGTCTTGTTGCCAGCAAACACCTTGTACAGCACCGGCGTCGAAACCTGAAAACGCGTAGCGCCATACGAACCGACTCGGTGCGTGGGAGGCTGCAGCAGGTGAAGGAGAGTGCGGTGACGGCGGCCGTGTAGCAGTTCCGCAGGAGACGGGCCGTCACGTGGCATGAACCGACACGTAGACAGGAAAATTTGAAGAGCTTGCTGCCTGGAGTGCTGACCTTTCATCTTCTCCATGTGAGACTTGAATGTTCGAACGAAACGTTCCACTTCACCATTGGACTGAGGGTGAAAAGGTGCGGTGGTGATATACTGAATGCCATTCACACGACAAAACTGTTGAAATTCCGCACGAACAAACTGAGGTCCATTGTCACTGACGATAGTTTCAGGCAAGCCTTCGATGCAAAACACTGATGTTAAGGCACTGATTGTACTAGAAGCCGTCGTTGAGTTCATGGCAATCACAAAAGGAAACTTACTGAAAGCGTCTACAACAATTAACCAGCGCGTATTCCAGAAAGGTCCGGCAAAGTCAATGTGTAAACGTTGCCATGGTCCCTTGGGGCGTGGCCAGTCTGAGAAACGTTGCGGAGGAGCCGCCTGATGCTCCGCGCAAACCGTACACTGTGACGTCATGTTCTCTATCTGGGCGTCCATACCAACCCAGGTACAATGACGTCTGGCCAGTTGCTTTGTCCTAACAATACCCCAATGTCCTTGATGCAGGAGGCGTAACACTTCTCGTTGCAGGGAACGAGGAACAATCACTCTTGTTTGGTCGTTGTCCGTATGTAACAACAGAACACCCTGACTTAAAGACAATGCATGACGTTGTGCAAAATAACGTCGAACCAGAGGCCGATCAATGTCTTTGGCTCTGGCAGGCCAACCAAAGCGAACAAAACGTGCTACCACGCTTAGGTTTGCATCCGCAGCTGTTTCCTGTGCAACCCGACGAGAGTTCAAAGGGAAATCTGCGACAGCGGTAGCATCTCTGGAGTCTATCTGACAACATGCCATTTCCGAAGAATCAAACGACACATCCAAGCCAACCGGAAGTCGGGAATGTGTGTCCGCGTTGGCGTGTTTAGTGGTAGGTCGGTACAAAATCTCATACTGATAATTAGACAATATCAAGGACCATCTCTGAAGCTTTTGTGCCGTTCGTGGCAGAATTGGCTTTGTGGGTGAGAACAACGACGTGAGAGGCTTGTGGTCTGTCAACAAATAGAATTTTCTGCCATAGAGATAATGACGAAACGTTGTGACGCCGTAAATTATTGCTAAGGCCTCCTTTTCTATCTGACTGTAATTCTGTTACGTTGGCGTCAGTAGCTTGGATGCAAAGGCAATAGGACGATACGTGAGAACCAATACGATGCGACAAAACTGCACCCACACCGTACCACGAGGCATCAACTGCTAACACTACAGGCTTCTGTGGGTCAAAGGGAATCAAACATGCATCACTGAGTAGTGCAGACTTTAATTTGTCAAACGCAACCTGACAATCTTTGGACCATACAAAAGGAACATTCTTCCTACGTAAGTGATGCAGTGGAGCTGCAATCTGAGAGGAATTGGTAATAAATCGGAAATAATAGTTAAGCTTTCCCATTACTGCTAGCAATTCATGCACATTCTTAGGAGGAGGCAACTCTTTGATTGCTCGAAGATGTGACTGTAAGGGATGGATTCCTTGGGCATTAATCACATGGCCTAGGTACTCTATTTCAGTTTGAAAAAACGAACACTTTGCTTTATTACAACGTAGACCTGCTGCAGTCAAAACTTTGAAAAGGCACTCCAGGTTTGCTATATGTTCTTCAACTGTACGTCCGGATACCACAATATAATCTAAATAGTTCGAGCAACACGGTACAGAAACTGTCAGCTGTTCCAAAAAGCGCTGAAAAATAGCGGGGGCGGAAGAACTACCAAAGGGTAGGCGTTGAAATTGAAAAAGGCCAATGTGAGTATTAATGACGAAAAACTTCTTTGACTCGTCATCAAGCGGAATCTGTAAGTATGCCTCTGCTAAATCAATCTTAGAAAAGAAGCGAGACTGTCCTAATTTGTCCATAAGTTCCTCAGGTCTGGGCAGGGGGTAAGTCTCTACAATTGTTTGACTGTTCACAGTAGATTTGAAGTCCGCACAGAGACGAAGTTTTCCCGGCGGCTTGGGTATAATTACTATAGGCGAGGCCCACTGACTTGCAGAAACAGGAGAAATCACCCCACAATCTTGCCAACGTTTAAATTCATCGGCAACTGTATCACGCATTGCGATAGGCACTGGTCTAGCTTTACGAAATTTTGGAACTGCAGATTCTTTCAAAGTTACATGTGCCACGAAGTCTTTTGCACAACCTAGTTCCGGCGAAAACAAGTCACTATATTTTTCACACAATGCATTTATTTTGTCCTGAGGCACTACAGACGAATGAACCACATCTCTTTGAATTGATAAACGAAATAAGTCAAATGCATCTAGTCCAAAAATGTTTTGCGTAGATTTGGCCTGAAGAACTACAAAAGCAACTGTTTTTGTTACACCTTGAAAAGAGGCGGGCAGGCTACACGTTCCTAAAACGGGAATAGTTTGACCTGTGTAAGCTGTTAACACTTGCTGTGACGGCGACAATTTTGGCGAACCCAGAAGTTCATAAGTATCTTTATTTATTAATGTGACAGCGGAACCAGTATCGAGCTGAAATTGCACAGCCTTATTTTCTATGAAGAGAGTCACAAACAGTTTGTGCTTCTGGCGCACGACAGGTGCGCGAATATGGCCAACGTCTGATAGAACTTGTTTACGACACTTGCACATGCGCGGGCCGGGAAGTGAAGGAAGCGGCGCAGAATCGGCACACATGAGATTAATATCACAGTCACTAGATGGCACTGTCGCCGGATCGGCGTCCGCGCAATGCGAGGCTACTGCACTAAAATTACTTTGAGTAGCTATATCAATTCTACTATCACTATCTACACAGTACTGGGCACTATTACAATAATAAGTTGCAGAAGGCACTAGATTCACTACAGGATTGCACTGTACATTGTCACTTTGCTTGTCCCGAACCCTTTTCCGTTGCACAGATTTACGCGCTCGTCGGCGCTTGCGGCGTGGCTCAATACATAGTTTTGCAATAGGTGCAGAAGAATTTCCTTGCAATTGAGAACCAAGTAAAGCACTGTTCAATTCCACAGCGTCTATGACATTTTCTGAATGCACTGCTGTCGCACTTCGCGAAGCACTGTTTCTAACGTTACGGTTCTTTGAGTTTTTAATTTGCATACACACAGACTGCACATGTCCCGATTTGCCACATTGATAACAGGTTGCGTTGCGACTAGGGCAATGAGCACGTTTGTGGCGAGATACACACTGGGGGGCAAGACATACGAACATTTTTCTGAAAGGAGCTTTGGCGCCCGTTATTCAAATTACTGTTTCTAACACGACGGGGCGACCTTTGCGTCGCACTTTTACACTGGCTACTGTTCACTGTCTGTTCAGCACGGCCGGTAGAATTTAAAGAATTGCTAGTGCTATACTGAGAACTACGGCTAGGAAAGCGTCCGTTGCGGCGCACTGAATTAACACTGTGGCTTTGCATTTCTACATCTGCTAAGTCAAAAGTATGAGCTTCTATAAGCTGCAGTACACTGTCTAATGAAGGGTCTGACTGTTTTAGAATTGCTGCCCTAATTCTGGGGTACTGAATATTCTGCGTAATTGCGTCTCGCAACATCACGTCACTATAAGAAAGTCCACAAGAGCAAGTAAAGTCACATTTGAGGGTTAAGCCCTTCAATTCCGTAATCCACTCTTGGTGTGACTGCTGCGGTAATTTTTTAAGTCTGAAAAATCGGTACCGTGCCGCAGCTACGAGAACTTTTCTCTCATAATGAGCATTCAGTGCATCTACAATTTGTTCAAAGTCTACATCACGAGGAGATGCGTTGGGGAATAGTTTCTGCAGGAATACGAAGGTTTTGGGGCCCACCACAGACAATAAAAGATGCTTAACCGTCTGACCTGTAAGTTGATGAGCCGCGACGAGTTCTTGAAACTGCGCGAAATAGTCGCTCCATTCTTCCTCACGTTCGTTGTACTGGCGAAACGTAGGAAGCGTTGCGGCGGCAAGTGTGGGCTGCTGATGCGACGGCTGGTTTTGTTGTTGGTTAGCGGCTTGCGCCCTCAGCTGGGCCACAGCTTGTAGGAGTTGCGTTATTTGCGCCGTCTGTAACTGAATAATTTCCATTAAGTTAGGGTTCGGGGTAGTGGCCATGCTGACCGATTAAGCGCCGCGCATACAAGTAAATTATAACAAAACACAAATGCAATAGGAAAGAGGACGCTCTGCAACAAAAAAGTCCACAAAACACGTAACAGAATATGTTCCCCCAAAATCTTATAATAAGGGCGGGTGGGCGGGAGCAATTTCTGCGTGCTCCGACTGCTGCTGTCTGGCTGCTGGTCCAAGGTTCGTCTATCACTCCTCGTCGCCACTTTTGTGTCCCAGCCTCGTCGCCGCTTTTGTGTCTCGTTTCCGTCGTAGGTGTCGGTGGCCGAGTGGAATGAGACCGACGCAGGAATAAAGATAGCACGCTGGTGCAGGTACGGAGGGGAGCAGCCAGAAACTAGAAACACTAGAGTAAATTAGAACGAGATATATATTGCACAGAATTTATACAATACTTAACTGTTACATAGTACTGCAGAATGTTGATACATAGTTGAGCTAGAGTCCTGCCTAGTGCCTAACTGATAGCCAAGTCTTCACTGGTGCCTATCTGATTACGAAGTGTTCGCTGGTTCCTATCTCAGTCCCAAGTGAACGACGTCGTTCAGTGGTGGCCACGAGCGGAGTTGCAGCAGAGGGCGCTCGTGGCTGTCGTAAGAACGCCGCGCCGTGCGTGCATGGCGGCGCGCGGCGAAAGTAGGTGGCGCGCACTTTGGACTTGTGCGACACCACATGTTTCCATTACTGTGATTGACAGCCTTGTCTTCTTCTGTAATAGAAAATTTACCTACATTTATAAAGTAATCATTAAGATCATCTGCACTTAGGGGGACGGGTACTTTTTCTCTAGCAGATCTAGTTTCTGTTTTAATTACATTCCATGCTGCCTTGCATTTGTTGCTGGACTTGAGAATGTAGTCACCATTGACCTTTTTCTTGGCAGTCATGTCTGTATACATGTTTTAGTTTTTTGTAAGGTGGTTTATAGTGTACATATTCACAGGACTTTTCATAATATAGACATAGCACAATCCTTAAGTTATGGAGGTATGGTGTATACTAGTTATTCTTTTTCTTGGTATGTGTTCTGTGTGATTTTTGTTTTCGGTGGGCAACACTCATTAAATATATTTACAACAGTATGTATAAAAACAGTCAAATGCTTCAGTAAATTAGTCTATCTGCATCACCCTGTAATTCCAATCTACATTCTTAATTCTGTGTGACATATTTGCTATGTTTGTATCATTCAGCAATGAGGCAGCTGAAGAAAAAAGAAAACTCCAGATGGAGAGTGTTGGGTGAGGCACCAACACAACACATTGTCACGGAAGACTGACAACACAGTTGTAGGTAGGAAACAAGAAGTCACTGGAGGGGTGGTGGCCTGAGAATTCAGGCAAAGACATCCACCAACACGTAGAGAGATAAAACCCAGCTGTGCAGATAAAACGTAAAACACAGTTAGCCATGAAGGTATCGCCACCTAAAACTAAAGAGGACATACCTGGAACATTAAAAGACTGCTGCAAGGGGGCTAAAATTGGACTTTGCATTAGAAGATGGACCACTGTTAGCACACTGCCACAGTGACACTTGGGTGGGGTCGCACGGCAAAGAAGATAGCAGAGCGCCAACTACAGATGCTCAGCAGAGAACAACTGAGTCCTGACATGTGGACTTAAAAGAAGATTTCCGAAGGATGTTTAGAGAAACTCTGGTCGAGTGCTTGCATCCCACTCAGGGAGTCACTACATATGACAAATGACTCCTCACAGCTAGAACATAGGAGCTCAAGAGCACAATAAATGGCAATCACCTCTACAGTAAAAATACTGCTCCCACAAAGTGGGGAATGCTGTTCAACATGACTGACACGGATGTAAGCAAACACAGTTTGGCCTCCACCACAGAACCATCAGTGTAAACAAACTTTTTATCACATAACGAGTTAATAAATGCCACCAACTGGTGACAGAGACTCGCTGGTGGTACTGAGGCTTAGAGGTCATGTGTCAAATCCACACAGAACCAAAAGTGAGGGAGGAACCAAGGATGTAACTGGAAAGGACAGTGGAAAGATGGAGGGTGGGGAAGGGTCTCGAGCAAAGAACGAAGGGAGCAAACCCGAGACACATTCGGAAGATCTGACCTGGATTGGCATCGTTGGGAGTGCAGAAGATGGAAGAAAGAGCCTGCAGGGTGAGGCACAAACATTTACAATATATGAGGCTAGCAGCTGTTGCCGATGGAATCGCAGGTGAGGGACCCTCGCTTCAACAAGAGGCTAGTTACCAAACTAGTGCGAAAAGTGCCCACTGCTACTTTGACGAGCAATAGAGGATCGGGTCAAGCATTTGCAAAGCTTAAGTCACTGCTGAATCGTGTATCAAGCTCCCATAGTTGAGACAGGATTAACCTAATGCCTTGTAGAGCTGAAGGAGAGTTGTTTGCGCAGTTCCCCAAACAATGTGGCTGAGGCAACGAATGATACTGAGGTGTCGCCAGTGTTGTTGTTGTTGTGGTCTTCAGTCCGCAGACTGGTTTGATGCAGCTCTCCACACTACCCTGTCCTGTGCAAGTCTCTATCTGAGAATACGTTCGGCAACCTACATCCTTTTGAATCTGCTAACTATATTCGTCCCTCGGTCTGCGTCTTCGATTTTTACCCCATGCACTTCCTTCTAATGTTAAGTTGACAATTCTTTGATGTCTCAGAATATGTCCAACCAATCGATCCCTTCTCTTAGTCAGGATATGCCAGAAACTCCTTTTCTCCCCGATTCGGTTAAGCACCTCATTAGTTACGTGAGCTACCCATCTAATTTTCATCATTCGTCTGTAGCACTACATTTCAAAAGCTTCTACCATGTTTTTATCTGAACTCCTTATCGTTCACGTTTCACTCCCATACAATGCTAAACTCCAGACAAATGGTTTCAGAAAGGACTTCCTAACATTTAAATTAATATTGGATGTTAACAAGTTTCGCTTCTTTAGAAACGCTTTTCTTCCCATAGCCATTCTGCATTTTATATCTTCTTTACTTCGGACATCAGAAGTTATCTTGCTACCCAAATAACAAAATTCATTTACTACTTTTATTGTCCACCTAATCTAATTCCTTCAGCATCATCTGCTTTTCTGACATTGCATTCCATTACCTTCGTTTTACTCTTGTTGACGTTCATCTTATATCTTCCTTTCAAGACACTGTCCATCCCATTCAATTGCTCTTCCAGATCTTTTACAGTCTCTGACAGAATTACTATGTCATCGGCAAACCGCAATGTTTTTATTTCTTCTTCCTGCACTTTAATGCCCTCTCCAAATTTCTCCTTCCATTCCTTCACTGCCTGCTCAATGTACAGACTGAACAACATTGGGGAAAGGCTACAACCCTGACTTACTCCCTTCCCAACCTGGGCGTCCCTTTCTTGCCCTTCGACTCTAGTAACCGCTGTCTGGTTTTTCTATAGGTTGAATATAACTATTCGCTCCCTATATTTTATCCCTGATACCTTCAGAATTTGGATGAGTGTATTCCAGTCGACATTGTCAAAAGCTTTCTCCAAATCGACAAACGCTAAAAACGTAGGTTTCCCTTTCCTTGGCCTAACTTGCAAGAAAAGTCGTGATGTGAGTATTGCGTCCCGTGTTCCTACATTTCTCCTGAATCCAAACTGATCTTCCCCAAGGTCGGATTCCACAAGTTTTTCCATTCGTCTGTAAATAATTCGTGTTAGGTTTTGGAACCATGACTTATTAAACTGGTAGTTCTGTAATTTTCAGAATTGTCTGCACTTGCTTTCTTTCTTTCTTTGGAATGGGAATTACAATATTCTTCTGTCTCATAGATCTTGCATACCAGGTGATACAATTTTTTCACGACTGGCTCTCCTAACGACATCAGCAGTTCAGACGGAATATCATCTACTCCAGGGGCCTTGTTTCGACTCAAGTCCTTCAGCGCTCTGTCAAATTCTTCTCACAGTATCATATCTCCTATCTCATCTTCCTCCACTTCATCTTCCATTTCTAGAATACTGCCTTCAAGTTTATTTCCTTGGTATAGGCCCTCTATTCCTTCCACAGTTCAGTTTTCCCCTCTTTGCTTAGTACTGGTTTCCGTCTGAGTTCTTGATATTCATACCGCTGCTTTTCTTGTCTCCAAATATCTCTTTTATTTTCCTGTAGGCGGTATCTACCTTTCCCCTAGTTATGCCTTTTTCTACGGTTCTGCATTTGTCCTCTAGCCACTCCTGCTTAGCCAGTCTGCACTTCCTGTCAATCTCATTTTTCAGACGTTTGTATTTCCTTTTCCTTGTTTCACTTACTGATTTTTTATATTTTCTCCTCCCATCAATTAAGTTCAGTATATCCTGTGTTATCTTGGGATTTCTATTAGGCCTTGTCCTTCTGCCTATATGGTCCTCTGGTTCAAGGCTTCACTACCCTATCTCTCAGAGCTACCCATTCTTCTTCTAGTGTATTACTCTCTATCGTCTTGAAATTGTTTCTTTCTTCCTTCGTTCTTTGTTGCAGTTTATTTTAAAGTTTCAAAAACTCTTTGTAAATATTATAACTGTATCAGAAAGAGATTCATTTGTGAAAGCAACCACAAAAAATCGAAATGTCAAGGCAAAAATTATGCGCGATCAGTGAAATTAAAAACTACTCAGATTTTTTACACAATTACTGAATGCAATTTTTAAAATTAAAATTAACATTACCTAACATTTTCTGTCAAATTTCACATATTGAATTGCAAACTTCAAGCACTACCAGTGATATCAATTATATGGTTATTTTATAATGGAAGTGTAGGCTTCTACAACTGTCTCCTGTAGCAAGAAATCGAAGCGTCAATACGAAAAGAACTTTTGCAGGTTAGCATACCTCTCAAATGTATCTTTCTTTTTAATTTTAAGTTCAGTCGTTTAAAGTAAGGGTTGAGTTTTAATAATGTGAATCGATTACTAGTATCATAGTTTAAAACTTACTGATTGGCAATTAATGGTCGGTAGAAAGTGATACACCCCATTTTACACATGATGTGATTCTTCAGTTTCTCCCGGCGTATTTGATAATCAAAATATCCACGGGTGTACTGCCGGTCTATAGTGTCCAACGGGCCCGTTGGACACTATAGACCGGCAGTACACTCGTGGATATTTTGATTAATTTTACACATGTTTTCTTTTTTTGGTTTGCAATGACAAAATGTAATTATTCAGCCTCAAAAACTGTTAATGCATCGGCCGCGATTTGTGCGTCAGAAATGGTTATGTTGGCACTCGACGAATTCAACAGAATTTTGGCTCCAATAGATACAAAAAAAAAAAAAAATAAATAAATAAATAAATAAATAAATAAAAATAAAAAAAATAGGGGTCAGCGCAACTACCTAGAAAGCAGGAGACCCGGGTTCGAATCCCGGCTGGGTACACATTTTCAGCTTTGCCCAACCGCAGTTGATGTCATATATTCTGTGAATATTTGAACATTTGAGATACTCATTTTATTCGGATGGTCTTTGGCGATTTGTCGACGTAAGAAGAATTGCTAACTATGATTTCTTTGAAAGGAAAACTCTCGGGGCCTTGACATCTTCACAGAATTCAAAGTATATGAAGACCTGGGGGAAATAACGATGAATGTCAAATTTTAATAAAACGAGATATTTGAATTTTTAAGTTTGATACGCTTTATTACCTATGAGTGGCATAAAAGGAAGAAAACATTTGCTGTAATTAAACCTGAGGGTCTTAACAATATAGTGAATGAGTTTCAAGAATGTCTGTCCCATAACAATCGAGAAAAATACAAAAATGAGATCACAATGACAAAAAATCTGGAAGAATTACGAACGTATTGCACATTATTCATACATAACTTTCATTTTACACCACTGAACTCATAAGTCTTAAAAACACAAGAATCGTAATTTAACACTGATGCATAAAACCACAGTTAAATAGTGCATTCACACACAGCGCTGAATTTCCTTATAAAGTCTTTTGATTCCTCTGTTGTTAGTAGTGCGGACAGTTCCTGAAAACTAATACCCGAAAGTTTGTAGAATTTTTGTTGCATTATTAATATTAGTAGTACAAGGACTTATAATAGTAGCTACTAAAAAAAAGGTAAAGCAGTTAACAATCCGAAGATTGGTTTGAACACCACAGTGCTTTTCTAGGCATGGTCCTGTTGGAGGTGGTATGCCGTTGCCTTCCTCCGACCTTCAAACTGACTTACCCAGCCAGTTATAGGGGGACCTACAGTTTAACGTGGGTTCCGAACCACGGTGCTACTCAGTGTTTTTCATATTAGCAACACTGCCAGAGGTGAAAAAAGTGGAAAGTGACAGATAAAAATCCTAGGACCTGGCGGGGATCGAACCCGCGACCTTTGAATTTGTAGTCTGACATTCTGCCACTCTGATAGTTACTACAAGTCTATAAAATATATAGCCGAAGTAGCTGCAAATCGTTCCATTTTAGGAGCAGAATGGGGAAGTTCATCCAGTAGACTGGACCCAGTAGTGACAACTCCTGTTCTGGAAGACTTGAAATCTACTTTTGCACCTCTGTGATTACCACTGTGTCCCACAAACTGTTGTAGCTTCCAGACCTCAGTGACATAATGCGTGGCTGATTATTCTCTACTTTTACTTCCTTGAGCGATCTCGAAGGTGAAGTGCCAGAAAAGCTTTATAACAAACAAGAACACCCCTCATAGTATTATCATTCTTCATTCTTACTTTGTATGTGCAAGTATGATTGTGAAGAAGAGCTTCACTATGACTTTTTCGAGGACGCCTTCTCTGTTCAAGTTTCACGTCAATCAAACCACTTAAATAAATCCTCTGTGCATCACGATCAAGTAAAGCATTGAACTTTTTAATGATAGAACATCTATCAGTTTCATTCTCACTTTCAAAACATTTTATTCTGGCACATGCACAGTCCTCACCTGTTTCGTGCATTTGTACCATCATTCTTTTTTTTACATCAGATAATCTACCATACTTTCGCCTCTTCTTTGCATTCTCTGTTGGATGTGGTCTTCTGTCTTCATCCATTTTTACAGCGGTCTTCACACAGGCAGTAGTAACACAGCCTCACTAACAATGATAAAATCAACAGGGCTTTCCTTTCGTTCAATAATGAAACAAGGAAGTAACACCAGCCAGTAATACCAACCCAATGGCAAAAATATTATATTCTAGAGAAACAAAGCGGAATGGACCTTCATTTTTTCATCAAACCCGTGGACTCTCCATCGTTCTTCCGTACTTTCAGGTATTTTTATTTACGACTAGATGACCCGGTGAACGTCGTATCACTTACCTCTTAATATAAACGATATTAATTTAAATCGTATTTATTTTAGACCCAATAGCTTTATAAAGGCATCATCAGATAGTCTAAGTATCGGCTCGGTAGTGGGCGTGAAGAGTGGGCAAATCACGCTCACATGTCCAGGATAATGTTCATTTCACATTCGTGGAAGTTCAGGGAAGGTTTAAACGGTTATAAAATATGTAAAAATTGCGAGGAAAATTTAGATTTAAAACATATAAAATAAGGACTTGATTGTTGTATTGGGTGCGTTCATAAATATATTTTGGAAGAGTAGAGTTCTCTTTACACGATCTGAACCCGTATATGAACTGTCAACGATAAAAATGACCAGCTGCTCGTTGGTCTCGCTAAAAATCGGGAACGGCTGAACCGATTTGGCTGTATATCATTACATAAATCACTGAATCTATTGTGATGAAATCTGGTGTGGAGATAGTACCGTATAATACACTTTAGAAAGTGTGTAATTCAAGATATTTTTTGATTTGAAGTATATAAAACGAAATATCTAAGAATAATTACTCTCTGGAAAGCTATTTACTCTTTGACATCTTAACTATTTTTCAAAAGATATAATTAACTTTTAAAAATGCTTTGACCCTTTTGTAGAAAATGGATAGAACGGCAGAACAGAAGTATTTATGTACTCTTTCTTTGAACGTCAAATGATCTAAATTTTATCGCAATCGGATGAACGGTTCTCAACTTTTTTCTTTTTCTTTCTTCTTTTTCTTTTTTACTGAAAACTTTTTCAAGACCATAATGAACTAAACAAAAACAGAATTACCTCTCTCCGTCGTGCGAATAGTCAGTTACAGCGCTGAATTCGATCAAAAACACGTTGAAGAAAAGCACTTTCAGTTTTTCTCAAATTTTTCAGTTTTCCAGTAGATTTTCCACAAAATTTATTTCATACAAACCTTGTCCTGTCAAACCGTATTCAAGTGATACTCTTACAACTATGTGGCAATTGAGTTTTATTCGTAGAAAAAATCGCTTTCGGTTTTTCATAAATTTTCCTACTTTCCGTTCGATTTTCCAAATTTTTATTTGATGCGAACCTTCCTTTTGCTTTCAACATAAAATGTACGAAATTTTATCGCAAGTGGACGTACGGTATTGATAGCTCACTGGAAAAAGCTGTTTCAGTTTTTCCCGATTTTACTCTTTTTCCGGACAACTTCTCCATATTTTATCACCGTTTAAACCTTCCCTGGACTTACACGAATATTTCAAGACCAAAATTAGCCAAATCGTTTCAGCCGTTTTCGAGTTTTAGCGAGACTAACGAAAAGCAATATATATATATATATATATATATATATAAGAGAGAGAGAGAGAGAGAGAGAGAGAGAGAGAGAGAGAGAGAGAGAGAGAGAGATTTATACAGGACCCATAGCATATTTAGCGCCAGTGAATACATCAACAGAAACTACAGAGAGAACTCTACAACATGGCAACATAAATCAAAAATTTCAAAATCACACCGTTATTCCCCTGAGGTCTTCATATATTCAGTGGTGAACTAAGGGAGCGGGGGCGAAGGGGGCGGACCGCCCCGTGTCTCTCGTCTTCAGGGGCCTCCAAATTAAATGCCTAGGAAGCACTTTTAAGTGCCCTTAGCCTGTATTGTAGTTCTGTCTGGGGTCTCCAAAATCTCTAAAGCTATTTTTTGTTAGACTCCTGTGCCTCTCGTCCTGGGGGGCCTCCAAAAGTTACTTTTTTATAGTAAGACTTGCATTTCCAAGTGGACGGGGGGGGGGGGGGTCTCATTTTGTTTTGCCGCCGCCCCGGGCGAAATGATGAGTTCTGTTGCAGCAATTCAAAGTCAAACAGTGTTAATGATGATTGACATCCAGAAGAAAAAATTTCAACAATTTGTAAATATCAAGGTTCGCATGGAAAAACATCCTACCTACAATTTCATTTCTGACAAGTACATGGCAGACATTAAAGCAGCGATATCTGACTTTGAAATTCGTTTCAGTGATTTGAAAAATAAATAAATAAAATGAGAATTTGGTGGAATTCACCAGTTACCCATTTAACAATTGCATTGATCACAGTGACATCTATGAAATCGCTAATAAATTTGGAGACACATTTCAAATGGACCCCATGATACTGCAATATGAAATTACTACTCTGCGGTGCGGTATATTCCTAAAATCAAGGTCATTCTTTGGTCTGGGTTTCTGGTCATTGGCTTCCAACGGGAAATATCCTTGTTTGAAGAAATGTGTTGAAGAGCTGCATTCGTGTTTTGGTTCAACATATTTGTGTTAATCAGCACTTTCCTACTTGAAACAAAAAAGTAGACACCGTTCTCGTTTCACAGACACACACACATTGGATTCTTTAAGGTTTGTCAATTTCTACCTACAAACCTGACTTTGTTAACCTGGCAGATGCTCAGGCACAGTGTTCATACTAATATGAAAAAGTAGTTTCTAAGAATAATTTCAATTTTATTTTTCTCTCTAAACAAAATAAGAATACAACATAAATGTAAACGGAACTATACTGTTTTCTTTAAATTTTCAAGAATTGTGAAATGGTAGAGAGAATAGTTTTCTATTTAATGTTTCATTCCATTCCATGATGGTGGTGGTGGCGGCTGGTGCAGCAAAAGTGGTGATAATTAAATAATTCTCCGTCTCTGTTGCAACAGAGACTGAGAATTATTTAATTATTTAATGTTTTTCCTCTTAAGAAAATAAAAGTACTGCATAACTATATATTGAACTATATTGTTTCATTTAAAATTTCAAGAAGTATATTAGTGACAAAAAGAATAATTTTAAATTTAATATCTTTCCTCTTAATAAAATTAATATGCTACATAACTGTGTACTATAATATACTATTTCATTAAAAAGTTTCAAGATGTATGTAAGTGGTAGAAAGAATAACTTCCTCTTAATGAAATCAAAGTACTACATAACTGTACATTGGAATATACTCTTTCATTAAAAATTTTAAGAATTATTTCAGTGGTAGATCGCATAGGGTTTTATCAGTGTACGGTAGATTTTGGTTATAATGAAGTTGGCCACCCCTGCTGTAAGCGGTTTTAATGCCGCAAAAAAAGTTTCCATTGAAATAGCCGCGAACCTATCGATAAATCGAAATTGCGCGATGGTCGATGATGGTGTCGCGCGAATTTTGAGATGTTTACTTGTCATACACGGGACGCATTCTCTCAGCCTGAGTTACTGATACGACTTGAAGGTATTGACGTGTTTACTAGTGTCATTGATATGAGTTCGAATTATACAATTTCG
Organism: Locusta migratoria; assembly: GCA_026315105.1. Classification (NCBI taxonomy): domain Eukaryota; kingdom Metazoa; phylum Arthropoda; class Insecta; order Orthoptera; family Acrididae; genus Locusta; species Locusta migratoria. Next base: position 137,334,510 of record CM048745.1, read on the forward strand.
GCGGGTGGACGCTTAACGTGTAAGAGTTTAATTCCTTCCTTGTCGACGGTGGACAAATGTGTGGAATTTTCTGGAAAGAACGGCTTTATTACCTGATGTCAGACTTCGAAAACCGGGTTATTGCCGATGGATTACACATCGAAACCGCCGCTCAGGAATAATGTAAGTACACTATATACTTGTATTTGTATTGCGACTGTAGTCAATGACGTAACACATGCCGTAACTCTCGCCGGAACTGTAATCACACGTACGATATATTGATAGGTGCGCAGCTATTTCGATGCAAAGCTTTCTTGCAAATTATCCTGCCGATATTGTTATTGCTATGCTGAAGTTACGAGCCGATTGTTCATATGCGACGACCCGCTGCTTAGCAGGTCAGCGGCGTCACCGTGTGGAATCTTATGATGGCCGCCAAAAACTACGGACAACAGTAGTTTTGTTTTAGTTCAATTTTTACACAGAGTGTCATGTTAGTTAAATAATTATAACATCGGCGACCTTCTTATATTTCTGATAGCGAATGATATGAACCCTTTACCATTAATAAATTCAGTAGGTCACAGGTACCCACAAGAGGCAAGGAGGGGCTTTATAAAATAATTTACAAAACTTGAAACGTGAAATGAAAGATATTTCAGTTTAATATTAGATGGCAAAACCATTTTTTTAGGTAATAAGCTAGGAATTCAGGACATAATATCTCGGGTGTCGGAGGGGGGTTGGTCACAGTGTGTGTGTGTGTGTGGGGGGGGGGGGGGGGGGGAGAACCTCTGCAGTAGGCTTTATTTTTAAAAATTGAGCGAATCCCCCCCCCTCCCCCGAACCAAATCCTGACTGCGCCACTTACTTCCACCACCATATTTCACAGTTTTTGTAGTATACTTGAGGTTAAATTCCTGGTTTGGTGCGCGGTGCCCATAGACTTTTCCGTCTGATGCAAACCTATTATACTTGATGATAAAAATAACAGTCTAGTTCGCAAAATTTTTTACAATTTATTATTATAGGTGACCGGTTTCCGTCTGAGTTTAGATCATCTATAGCGAGACGTCTGAAGATCTAAACTCAGATCGAAACCGGTCACCTATAATAATAAATTGTAAAAAATTTTGCGAACTAGACTGTTATTTTTATCATTAAATAATTATAAGTTCGCTTTTTTTTTTTATTTATTTATTTATTTTATTTTTTTTTTTTTCAAACTATGTTTTCCAAATTGATATACTTGAATTCATCGGACCAAAGGATATTCCTTCGCCAAATATTAGGTACTTTCCAAGAAAGCTTACACTGGAAGTTGTACGGCCGGAATCGATATATATCTTTCCTTGTTCAATGGCAACAATTTAAGCTGTACGCTTAGGGTTCATGCCTAACCACATCCTTTAAAATTGTGTACCTATTACCATATTTTAGCTACACAATTTTAAAGGATGTGGTTAGGCATGAACCTAAGAGTATAGCTTATTGTTGCGAGTGAAGAAGCAACGAGATGTATAGATTCCAGCTGTACAGATTCGAGTATAAGCTTTCTTGGAAATTACCAAATATTAAGTTGTGGTTCATTTCTCCGCGCAAAAGTCAACCTTTTCCGGAGATCAGCTTTTGACACATGTGGCTTCTGTATCGCCATGCGCCCATTAAATTTTGCAGATCTCAGTCGTCTTTGAATCGCTGAGGTTGATGGTTGAACATCACGTTTGTCGCTAAACAAAATAACTTTCAGTTAAGGTGTTGACAAAAATGGGTCTTTCTTTACTTCCCTAGTGACGAGTTTGTCTACGCGAGGAGTAGTTACACGAGGTCGTCCCCTGTCTTCCACCTGCGACTATGTTTGTTCTGGACTCGTTTTCGCGAAACGTGTAAATCTTTGGCTCTTTGATTCACGGACATCCTACTTTTGAACATCCGGGACATTACTATACACTCATCATCACTTGTATGCGTTGCTCTATCCATCTAGAATCAAACGTCAGTTTACAAACAATACTGCAAAAAAATCAATTTGAACGGGACAGCTGTAAAACGGTGTCCTGACAAAAGCACCCAGTGACATTAGCACCCAGTTCTGGTCGAGGGACGGCCCGCTAATCTCCCCGTCCGGTCTCTGCTCGGCAGGTAGAAGAGCCGAGGGCTGTGAGGTCGCATTGACAAGGCCGTACTTGACGGCAATAGCATTGCTGCAATTTATAATGGAAGCGCGCCTAAAGAACAACCAAGACATATTAATAAGATTTGTGACCTGGAAAAAGTCTTCGATAATGTAAGGTGCTGGATGATGTTCGCAATTCTGAGAAAAATAGGAGTAAGCTTGTAGGGAAAGCGGAAAATACATAGTTTGTATAAGAACGAAGTCGATACAATAAGCGTCGAAAGTCAAGAACGAAATGCTCAGATTAAAAAGGGGGTAAAAATAGGTTGTGGACTGTCGCCATCACTGTTCAACATGCACAATGAAGAGACTTAATGTAGAAAATAAAGATGTTCAAGGCTCTGATAAAAGTTCTGGGAAAAGGATATCAGTGATAAGATTTGCTAATGACATTTCTATCATCTGTGAAAGTGAAGGAAAATTACAGGGTCTGTTGAATAGAATGAAAAGACTAATGAGCACAGACCATGTACTGAAGGTAAACCAAGGAAAGATGAAAGTCATAAGAAGTAACAGAAATAAAAGTAGCGAGAAAATAACATCCGAATTGGTGATCACAATGCAGTGCTGTAGCCGGCCGCAGTGGCCGAGTGGTCTGCGGCGTGCCAGTCACGGTCGTCACGGCCGCAGCGGTCGGGGGTTCGAATGCCCCCTCGGGCATGGATGTTTGTGTCGTCTTTAGTATAAGCTAGTTCATAAGTAGTTTGTAAGTTTAGGGTCTGATGACCCCTTAGTTAAGTCCCATAAGCTCTACAAACATTTGAATTTGATCACAATGTACACCAAGACAAGGAATACCGCTACCTTTGCAGTAAACTAACTCACGACGGAAGAAGCAAGAGGGACATAAAAAGTAGATTAGCACAAGCAATGAGGGCATTCACGGGAAAGAGAAATCTAATGCTGTCAAACATCGCCCTGGACTTTAGGCAGAAATTTCGCAGAACATAAGTTTGCAGTATAACATTGTATGTAACTTGGACTGCTGGGAAATGAGAACAGAAGAGAATTGAAGCATTTGATATGTAGTTTAGGGAGTTGTACAAAATATCACGTAATTTTTTTGTAGGTACTGCTTTTAAGTTTGTTTTAAAGCCATAAATGCCTGGGTATTTATGAATTTTGGGCATTTGCCCAAGCATTCATTCTAGGCATTTGCCCCAACTTGCAAATGTCGAGGCATTTTACATCACTCGGGGAAAAACAGAATGGAAACATCAAGCAAATAATTGATGATGTAGGTAGCAATGGTACTCTGAAATGAAACGGTTGGCTAAGGATTTGGTGGCAGGTCGCATCAAAGCAGTCAGAAGACTGATGACTAGGGATGCAAACGATAAATATACGTTTTGAAAACATCGACATTTTGCCCCAAAACATCGATGTTAACAGCAATGGTTTGAACGTCGATATATCGCCTATGTATCGGTGATAGAAGTCGAAAACTATCAACACCGTTAAATTCTGGTTCTAAGCCTTTTTACTGTATATGAAAAGGATGTTCTACAGTATTGTATGTTACGTTTAGAAAACAAAGGAAGAAACAAATATCTGGGTTTTATTTCCGAAAAAGTGATAATTTGCGAATGTGTGGTTACGTTACAAAAAAATTAACATAACATATTCACAGAATATATGACAACTGTGAATGGGCAAAGCTGAAAATGTGTACCCAGCTGGCACAAATACACAAATTGCACGAACCGAATACTACGATCTTCATAATCGTACTGACAGTTAGCAGTCATCGGCTGAGGTGGACAAGGACCTCGGGACTGCAGGCAGACTGTGTCGAGAGAGCGTTTCCGGTGAGCGAGGACTGGGCGGCGTGACATTACCGCGAAAACAGGGACGGGTTAGGGAGGGTACGGGCTGCAGGTAGGTCGTGACGTAGTAAACAGGTCAGACTGGGTGCAAATGTCGCAGATTTGGGGTTGGGTGCAAATGTCACTGGGTGCTTTTGTCACATATGCCTGTAAAACGGCTCTATTATTTTGACCCATAAGGTTCTTATCTTGTTTCTTTTCCCATGTCTAGCTCAAACGCTTCATATCGCATGACTACAGATGGCAGCGACGTCTTCCCTGACAATACGGCACTCGCGGATATTTCGCGAACTAGAAGATATCTTAGTTCTCAATCTCGTTAATAGAGGTAGCTCTAATTTCCAAGAATGCTTGCAATCGAAATATCTCGGCCTGAAAGATACATATCGACCGTGCGACTCTAAATCGATTACGCGGCTATTCATGCGTACTTAATAAGTATGTTTTAGTCGTAGTCATGGTCATGTGAACGCATTTTATTGGTGTATATAGTCTTGAGTGACGGTGAAGTTTTTTGTTATTTATTATGATTTAAAAGACTTCATAGTCAAAGCTATGCAAAGGAAACGTAAAACTGTCACACTAATTTAATGACTTGTTCTCGAAGTACTTTTCTGAAGATATTCTGCAGCGGTTTATTATCCAATGAAAGTGGTATCTATAATTGTCATTAATTTATACAAATAAAATTGTTGATCTTTTGTCCTTGCTCATCTCAGAAATATATACTGCATGGTTACCTAACGTGTATGCCACACTACATTATTAAATACAGTATATCAGATACATTCAACAAATTACTAAGAAAATTTCTATGAATGTGTCACGATTCTGCTGTAAAAACATTCACGTCAACCGCAGCATTACATTAGCACTCGTCAAAATAATAAGTATGTAAACATTCATATTTTGTCATCTCGCTTATCAATGCCTGCTTAATCGATTTATAGTTGCACGCTCGATATATATCGTTTCAGGCAGAGAGATTTCGATTGCAAGCATTCTTGGAAATTACCATTTTCACCGCCACTGTATATCACTCGAGCTGTGAGAGCGATATATCTCATTCCGTTTTCGATTCCCAACGGCTCTAGGAAATTACCAAAATTTAATAAGAAAACAAAAAAAAAATATATCACTTCTCTGATAAACCAGCTGTTCAAGAGAAAGAGAGAGAGAGAGAGAGAGAGAGAGAGAGAGAGAGAGAGAGAGAGAGAGAGATAGTGAATGCGACTGATCTGACTCTTCTCGCAGAATAACTAGAACTAATAGTTAAATTTCAGCCTGCCTCTGGTGTTCAGCTGTTTTTATTTTTTAAGGTTTTTAATTTGTTGTATTTGTTAAATCAAAAAGACAAATATTGTTTTTGTGTTGTATTTATTATAGGCTATTCTATTTTCATGTCCACATTTAGCTGTAGTATAACATATGGCAGAGTAGGCCAAATATTTACTAAATGCATACCAAATTTCAAAGACATATCAGGAGGTCAGGTTGAAAGTAATAATTTCATTGTTTGATTTATGATATTTAAATTGTTAGCCTGTTGATGTTTATAACATTGACCAAGCACTGAAAGCGCATCATTGTCACTAATCTATACTAATAATAACATCTCTGTAAATGTAGGCCTGTCGCTGTTCCCTTAAATCTTCAAAACTATTGGATGAATCTTCATGCGGTTTTCACAGGAAAAGTGGGAAAAGTTTGGGTCAACATATGCACAATTTTATCAAAATCAGAGTACTGGAAAAAAAGGTATCGTAAATTTAATTGTTTTCAGTAACTGCCATGTCTGCTTGTTCAAATATTAAAAACCTCTATCTCGAAAACTTCACCAATTTGCATGGGGTTTTCACAGGTAACATGAGCGTAACTCGGGGTAACATATAAACTTCGTTTCATAAAAATCGGATCACGGAAAGAAATAATATCGTAATTTGAAATTATTTATCTACAACCGTCATGTCTGTCTCTTTGAACACGTTTATCTCCAAAACTACTTTACGAATCTTCATGGGGTTTTCACACGTAACTTGTGCATATCGTGTGGTTAGATAAAGGCTTGAATAATTAAAATCGGATCAGAGAAAATGAAGATATCAATTTAACCATTTGTTTAAAAGCCTTCGTGTATGTCTATTTGTTTAAGGTAATCTCCAAAAGTACTACACGAACTTTCATGGGTTTCCACAGGTAAATTTGGAATTGTTTGGAGAGCAACACAGGCTACATTTCATCAAAATCGGACCAGAGGAAGGAAAGATATCGTAATTTGAAGTTTTATGTGTATACTATGCTTTTAAGTATGTTGTTCAGCAAATCACCAAGAATACTATACGAACTTTCGTGGTGTTTCACAGGTCAACTGAGAGTACCTTGGGGCAACATATCAGCTTCATTTCATTAAAATCATATCAGGGGAAGAAGAGATACCGTAATTTGTAGTTTCTGGTGTACGCTGTGCTTGAATTGCAGCGTAGTATAACAAAGATCCGCTAGAGGCGCTGTTCGTAACGTAGTATACCAAATAACTAATAGATGGCGATGTTGCGTTTTTTATTCACGTAACTTAGATGTAATACACTCACACAAGGGATACGATTCGATTTTCCTTACGGCAGCGGCGTTGTGTACTGATTTGGCAACGGCCGTTGAATCCTTTTTGAAAAATCAGTCACGTACAACGAGGGGAATAATTCTTTGTGTTGATGATGAAATAAATAAATAATGTTGTTCCGATCAGTACATTAATGATCTCCCTAAAGCGAATATTTAGTTACCAACGTTAACATATTAAACCGCTGTCACTGTAAGTAAAATTTAACCCAGGTACGACACAAAAAAATCATTTTTTTACTAGCTGTATCTCGCATGCCTTGCAATGCCATGGAAAGAAAAAAGTGCTTCTTTAGGCGGGTATCATTTCCTTTCTGATTACGATGAGTACTTATTACACCTTGAGTCCATTCTGTTTAGTAATGCCTAGAAAACTGGATAGTACAGTACAGAACAAACGGAGGCCCTGTTAGTTACGTAGTGCACCAAAGAACTAATAGTTGACGCTGCTGAATTTTTCAGTTTATCTTTTTATTCTTTTCGATGATTGTGCCATAGAACAGCAACGAATCACTAAAGGTGCTGTTGGTTTCGTAGTACTGCAAAGAAACAATACATGATCGTGTATCGCGTATTCCCTCGGAAGTATTTTGAATTAAGAGCCGCAATCTCATCTTTGCAAATACAAACTAACATTGAACAGCGAGTTGCTGATTACACTTTGTATATTCACAGCTTAACGATGTATCTTCGCTTCTTTTCACAGGGGACATTTGAATTAAAAACAGAACGACATTTCTTCACATCTATCGATACTGTAATTTACATAACAATTCCTTGCAAGAAAAATGGAATTTATATAGTCCCCCTTTTGATTTCGGTGTATCCTCATTAAATTTTGAGTGCGTTCTCTTTAGGAATGCCTCGAAAACGCCATAGTACAGGAAAGGTCAACGTGAAGCGAGGTTAATTACATAGTACACCAAATAACTAATTATGTCGTTGCTGCGTTTTTCTTTTTCATTCTCATAACTATAGTGTAATACATTACAAGAAGGGGTAAAATTTTACTTATGGCGGCGGCGTTGTGTGCTGATGTTGGCAAGAGCCGTTGAATGCTTTTTAAAAAGTCAGTCACTTAGAATGAGCGGAATAATTCTTTATGTTCATGATGAAATAAATAATTTATGCTGTCCTGGCCAGTAAATTTATCATCCTCCTAAAGCGGATAGTTACATGTCAACGATAGCAAACTAAATCGCTGCCACTGCAAGTAAAATTTAACCAGGGTAGGTTACAATTTTTTTTATTCCTAACTGTATCCCATATGCTTTGCAATGTCATGGAGAGAAAAGATGTGCATCTTTCGACGGGTATAACCACTAAATTGTGTATGGAAGAAATATCTATGGAATGATCATTGCGTTCTGTTCATCTTCTCAACATTAAGTTGGAATTACCACGTGATATTAAGACAAATGCACTCTTTCCACAAATTTATTTGCCCTTACGATTGGTTTGTACTGCATTGCACACCATTTCGCAGAGCAACCACGTAACAATCTTAATAAATGCGTCACAGAAGCAACAAGGAAGTCATCTGTCTTAACCGAACAAAGAAGGACCAAGATAAAGTCAGCGATTCATATATATTTCCCATTATTACGTGACATTTCCACCCTAATATTCAGGACATGAAAACTGTTCTGCGCATTTGCATATTTCTGCTCTGTGCCTGCCACTAGAGATAATATACACACGCGAGCATAAAACTCATCAGAATCCTCTGTTTTCGTAATTGTTCCGTACAATATTGAGATTAAAAACTGAAATTACTTACTTTTGGTGCGGACTACATTAAGATAGAAACAGACGCCTTCTTTTGCGGAGGAAATTGTACTTTGTGTTCTGAATGTATAGTTCTATTACAGACGGTCGTTATCAATTTCGGGCTTTACGAAGTAATCACTGCAGGACGTGAGGACATGTATTATGTGAAAGAGTGGCCGATGCTGCTAACAGGTCAAGACAATTCACTGGAAATACTAAATTTAATGGAAAATTCTATACAAACGATCAGTTGATGGCATTCCTTCAAGGATTACCCAGACTTATTTTATCGCACAATGACACCACCATGACGTCTTATTTATACATGAACTGCTCTGTTGATTTAATTACCAAACTTTCAGCATTCGTCAAGTTTTCGATAACAGGGAGCACTGCATACAGAATAACTACAGTGCAACACTGCAACATACTAATACTTCAGCATACACTTACAGTTTAGTACTACACCATAGAACCAATACATGGCGCTGTTATTATTACTATTTTTCATCTCAACGATAGACGTGTTTTCAGAAGTTTACGCCAAACAGACAATTTCACACCGCAGTCTTAACTTTATGAACACAAACTAACATTAGATTTACATCGCTCCGGAGTACGGACTTAAATTAATTTCACTTTTTGCATGACAATGGCTTCTATTTAAATTTGACATCTTGGCTAGGAAAACTGAGTTTATTGACAGAGCGATCCAACAAGGATTCTGATTTTGCTGACCTAGGTCCGGAACCCTAGAAACCATTATATACACAGGTTCCTCTTTAACAACCGTTGCGAAGCACGGGCAAATAAGCTAGTAGAAGAATACGATGAGTAGACAACAATGTCCTCCGAATTTCTACATTTTGCTCCTACTACCGTGAATAGCAGCAGGCACTATTGAAGTATTTTATCGCCTTTTAGCAACTACGATTCATTTCTTAAAAACGTAGCGGCTGAGTCGATGTATGGTGTGCATTCTTTCGGCCGAAAGAACAGTTACCATACATATAATAATAATTTAGTTCAACACGAATAAAGAAGAATCTAAAAAAAAAAAAAACGTAACGTATCCAAGTCGCGGGAAACTACCTCAAATTAGTTTTATGAGCAATGTTTAACACCCACAAGCATTAATTCTCCCTAACTTCCACATTTTTAGAAATGTTAGCGTAAACTGCTACTTTCCTGGATTAAGCGTAAACAAATTATTCTCAGTTATATAAAGTTACATAACAATATGAAACCCTGAATACTAATTTCCTTCAAGATATCGAAAAATGCTACAGATAACAGAAATAAACTAATGATAAATAATAAATCGTACTCACTCATCTTGAGGCTCATTCTCTGCCATCATTGAGGAGGTATAAGTAAGCTGTCCAGATGATTCTCGCAGCACAACCGACGAGAGACATGAGCTATTTAAAATAGGGTCACTAAACGATTCCAGAAAATATACATTGTAAAAATATAGGATGATCCGTTTCTTTACTTAGTTTCATTATACAGTAACTCAGAATTTTAGCTCTACATTAGAGGACTCAAAATTCGGCATGGAATTGGACCAGGAATGGAAGTTAAATTACATCGTGTCATAAGCAATAGCAAAAATCTTTGCTAACAGAACACCAGAAAGTAGACATATCTCTGGAGTGAGCACTGCGTTTTTCTCATGTTGTCAATATTTAGACAAGTGGCCCTCACACGTTTATTGCTTAATGACAATAATATTGTCAATAATATATTGTCAAATATTAAATACGTTTCAGTGGTCCTCACACAATCAATAATATTGTCATTATTTACAGTTGGCGATATGATTTCATGTAGGCAATAGTTATGTTCGAAGAGTTGCCAGAAAGCTACTTGGAGAGCCAGCAAACAAGCGCTACTGCGCATGCGCAGCAACGGTGATGTCATGTGTCCGTGCTTGGTGTTTGGGTTCTTCGAACACTCATCTCGCTTTATTTAGTCTGTTTGCCACGTACGCTTGTGTAGCGTGAAAAGAAAGCAGAATGAACAGCAACACATAATATGTAGAAAAATATATACAATATAGCATAGTATAGGTCTACCACTTACAAAATATACAATTTCGCATTTACTAAGGAAATTTGTTGGTACTTTTTTCGGATTATAATTCATTTAAATACTCTTTCGCCATATAATGACTTTTTGTAAGGAGAAACATTTTGATAGCTTTTTTTTAAATCTGTGCATGTTAATTATTTGTTTAACGTCATGAGTCATCTTCTTGTACAATACTGTCGTGAATTCTCACTTTGTGTTTTCTTGTCAGGTGCAGGTGCTTCCTAATTCGTGTATTATAATTATGTATAGAGCTATTTCTCCCACACAGGAACCACTCGAGTACCGCACACAGGAAAGGTAGTGGGGGAGAAACTCTACATTACCTGTTATAGAGTTCTGCAATAGCCCCAGCTAGAGATTTAAACAAAAGCAGCAACTGTGGGGTGGTACGGCGGCTTATTTGAAAGAAAATTGTGGAAAAGGATTCACCGCAGTGTAGTGCGAGAACAAATGGAGATGACTTAAGGGCATACAAAAACATTGTCGGTAATAATATTAAGTCCTATTTTTAAGAGAACAACATTAATTTACTGTCTCGCCGTAATAAACGCCCAATACTTCGGCACGGTGTAAACAAAAGTCTCAGACCGCGACAAGCACTGTCACCGAAAATATAAAAACCTTGGCATTTTTCTCAGTGGTTGCCGACAGCGTACTCGTTCTGAATATTCTGATATCGTGGTCCGGTCTATAAAAGGTCTCTGATGCGTCCCTTGTGGAAACCACCTGCAAGTGGACGGGAAAAAATTCTGGTCCTTCATTGGGCCTGTCTATTCTGACATGGGTCCCATCTATTGCACATGTAATTCCTTCATTGCGCAAATGTCATCTCTTTCCTCTGCGGTGACCACTTTATAACGTTCACACTTAGGCCAATAATACATTTTGCAGCTCTTTTAATTTCAAACGGAACAAGCTGCAAAAGTTGAACCTTTCTGCTACATTACGAAAACTTACAGTTCATGGCCTGCAAACCATAAGAAGATTATCTTGTAATAGGAGTGTGGCGGACCCGAGTGTTAAGCTATGTAAATAATATCTCTGAACTTCATTCAATTTTTATTACTTCAAGTGTTCTTAATTCGTTTTCTGTTTTTGTTTCTTGTCTGCAATGTTTTGAGTGACAATTAAAAGTTATAAACACATCCTTTCTCTCATTTTATGAACCTTGTACACAAACAATAACTATATTGGTGACGCCGACGTGATTAATACGGAGCGGAACGCATTTTTAATTTGTGAAGTGCAAAAATGACCGACAACGGCAACGACGCAAATTCACGGCCTACATCAGCATGGGACGAAGCGGGTATTGCTCGTGTTTCAGTGAAGATTCCGCCCATCTCGAAGAAAAACATGAAGGTATGGTTTCTTCAAATTGAAGCTCAGTTTACCACGTTGGGTATCACTAACGAAACCACGAAATTTAATCATGTTGTGGCATCATTAGACGCGGATGTTGTGGAATTAATTTCCGACTTTTTAACTCGACCAGTATCTACCACTCCATTCACAGAGCTTAAAACAAGATTAATTCAGGAATTTGAAGAGTCAGAAAATAGAAAAGTAACAAAATTATTAACAGAACTGGAATTAGGTGATAAGAAGCCAACTCAGCTGTTACGTGAGATGCGAACTTTAGCTGGTATACAGGTCAAGGACGATTTTTTGAAAACCATATTTATGCAGCGGCTTCCAGTTACTGCACGTTCTATACTAGCTACAAGTAGAGATGATCTTGATACCATAGCCACAATGGCTGACAAGATTGTTGAATTTTCATACCCAGGATCAAATATTTGTGCTCAAACATTGCAGGCATCATCCAGTATTTCAGCCAGCAAAATAAATGATGCAAATAAAGACAGTATCTCAAGATTAGAGAAACAAATCGCCGAATTAACACTGACTGTCAATGAATTGAAAACACAGTCACGTTCAAGAAGCAGCTCACGTTCATCTCGTTCCTCACGAAGTAGATCACGAGACAGGTCACGCTCGTTCCAGCGTTTTAATCCTAATGGCGCACTATGTTGGTATCACTTTAAATATCGCCACAGGGCAAAGAAATGTCAGAGCCCATGCTCGTATCAACCACTTCCCGCTCAAAATTCCAACAAGCAGTCAAACTCAAACGCTCCACATTAGCGGCGGCAAGTGATCGGAGCAATTTTTCACGCCGCCTATTTCTCACAGACAGAAGTAGCGAAAGACGTTACCTAGTCGACACCGGAGCTGACATTTCTGTGATTCCGCCTTCGGATAGTGATCGCCAAAGAAAAACAGATCGTAAATCGTAAACTTTATGCGGCAAACGGCACTTGTGTTAATATTTACGGAGAGCGTCTATTAGTACTCAATTTGGGTTTACGGCGCAATTTCACGTGGAATTTCATAATTGGAGATGTGCAATCGCCGATTATCGGAACCGACTTCATTCATCATTACAATCTTTTAGTAGATCTCAAGAACAGGCGTCTAATCGACCCATTAACGTCAGCAGCAACAACTGGCACACTGATTAAAGTCTCGGGCATAGAAACAGTTCATGTAATACCTCCAGATCAAAAATATGCTGACATTCTCAAGAAATTTCCCAGCTTGCTTCAAGAAAACATCCATTTTGACATTCCAGATACCACTGTTTTTCATACGATTGTCACAGAAGGACATCCTGTAGCAGCAAAGGTACGACGACTATCACCACATAAACTCAAGGCAGCTAAAACAGAGTTCCAACAAATGATTAATATGAAAATCTGCCAGCCGTCAGAGAGCGCCTGGTCAAGTCCCCTCCATTTAGTTTCCAGAAAAGACGGATCCTGGAGGCCTTGCGGAGATTACCGTGCTCTCAACAACATCACCAAACCTGACAGATATCCTATTCCTAACCTTCAAGATTTTAACAGTCAACTACACGGAAAACAAATATTTTCAAAGATAGATCTGGTCAGAGCTTACCATCACATCCCTGTACATCCAGACGACGTACCTAAGACAGCAGTGATAACTCCATTTGGTTTGTTTGAATTTTTACGAGTTCCATTTGGACTCCGAACGCGGCTCTAACTTTTCAAAGATATATCGACAATATACTGAGAGACCTCGATTTTGTGTGCTGTTATATAGATGACATTCTAGAGGCATCACAAGATGAAGAAGAGCACAAGAAGCATCTTCAATTGCTTTTCGAACGCCTCAGTAAGTTCAAAATCAGAATCAATCTGAATAAATGCATTTTCAGTTCAACAGAAGTACCTTTTCTGGGATATATGGTAGCTGCAGAAGGAATCAGACCACTACCAGAGCGAGTACAAACAATTATTAACTATCCGCTACCTACAACAATAAAAGAACTACGCCGATTTCTTGGCCTCATTAATTTTTACCGAAGAGCACTACCAAATTCAGCCGGTAAACAAGCAGATCTTTTGAACCTACTCCATGGGACGAAGAAAAATGATAAGAGGAAAATTAATTGGACAGAAAATCTTCGACAAGCCTTTAATGACCTGAAAAATAGCTTGGTTGATTCAGCACTTCTGGCTCATCCATCTTCAAGTTTACCTTTAATTTTAATGGTTGACGCCTCAGATTAAGCTATTGGTGCATCTTTACAACAAATTAGTGACAATAATCTGCAACCATTAGCATTCTTCTCCAAGAAACTATCAAAAGCAGAAAGGAATTACTCGACCTATGACAGAGAACTCCTCGCTGCCTACTCAGCCGTGAAGCACTTTCAGTACATGCTTGAAGGACGAGATTTTCCGATTTACACCGACCACAAGCCACTCACCTTCATGTTCAAGCAACGTCCAGACAAAGCTTCTCCACGTCAGATCCGACACATTAGTTTCATTGGACAGTTCACCACAGACATACGTTACACTACGGGGAAGGAGAACATCGCAGCTGACGCATGTTCACGAATTGCTTCAATCACTATACCTCCAATTGTTACCTTGGAACAAATTGCGGAAAGCCAACAATGTGACGAAGAGCTTCCACACATTAAGAATACGACATCCCTTGTACTTCAAACAATAATGTTGCCAAATGGTAGAGAACTTGTTTGTGACATGTCTGAAGATATGATTCGTCCATATGTACCCGAACAACTACGACAGGCCATTTTCAACTCACTGCACAGTCTAGCTCATCCTGGTGTCCAAGCAAGCATTAATTTAGTGAGAAAACACTTCATTTGGCCATCACTAAAAAAGGACGTGAAGACCTGGACTTCAACATGTATTCCTTGCCAAAGAAGTAAAGTCTGGCGACACACCAATAGTGCAGTGGGACATTATCCACCAACGACAGCAAGATTCAGTCACATTAACATAGATATTGTTGGACCCCTACCTCCATCACAGGGATATCGCTATTTACTAACAATCATTGATCGTTTCTCTCGATGGCCAGAAGCAGTTCCATTAGCTGACATCACAGCAGAAACAGTTTCATTTGCCATCATCTCAACATGGATATCTCGTTTTGGTGTGCCTCAAATCATAACTACTGATCGCGGAAGGCAGTTTGAGAGTCAACTATTTAAATGTCTCACAAGCACACTGGGCATTGTCCACATTAAAACTACAGCATATCATCCTGCAGCAAATGGAAAAATTGAACGCTGGCACCGTCAGTTAAAATCTGCTTTAAAAGCACAAATGTCTGATGATTGGGTTTCGAAGCTTCCTCTGGTCTTATTAGGACTTCGATCCTACATAATTCCGCAAGTCAATACCTCACCAGTGGAAATGACTTATGGCTCAGCAATTAGGTTACCAGGAGCATTTCTCAATGAACAGAAATTAGTAACTGACATCCCAACTTTTGTCTTCAAATTGAAGGAACAGATGAGAAGCCTAAGACCAGTTCCAGGAAAACATCACATCCACAAAAAGATCTTTATTCACCCTCAACTGATGACAAGCAAGTTTGTTTTTGTGCGACATGATGCTATCCGAACACCGCTTCAGCCAACATATGACGGGCCATATCCAGTCTTGTCTCGCAGCACTTTGAGGTGGAGATGCCAACAGGAAAACAAACTATTAGCATTGACAGATTGAAACCTGCCTTTCTTCTGACAGACTATTCATCGAATAACATGGACGACACATCAAGAGAAACCACTCCGGACATTCCGTCACCTTCCATCCCAAAGACTATCAACCTTCAGAAGACAACAGACAGCAATCAACCCAGTGCACCTTCACCCACGGGTCACCAGATCAGGTCGACAGGTCAGCTTCCCTCGAAAATACATGGACGCTGTCACTGCGGAGGGAGTGTGTGGCGGACCCGAGTGTTAAGCTATGTAAATTATATATCTGAACTTCATTCAATTTTTATTACTTCAAATGTTCTTAATTCGTTTTCTGTTCTTGTTTCTTGTCTGCAATGTTTTGAGTGACAATTAAAAGTTATAAACACATCCTTTCTCTCATTTTATGAACCTTGTACACAAACAATAACCATAGGAGTATCACCCCCACTCCCGCGTCCACGTACTTATAAGAAATCGAATTTCTAAATTGTTCTGCCAGAAGCCGCCGCACCCAAAAATGTTGGACTAATTCCATATCTGAGAAACGTAGCACAAAGTATAAAAAAACACCAAAAACATTCTGATGTCTGCCTTTTATTTCGGCGCAACAACAGTGCGTAGAAATAGATGTCACTAGAGACGAAATCTGAAACGCTCGACATCTGGAACAAATGTCATTTTGAATTATGTTACCTTCTCTACGTGGTTTTATAAGAATAAATAAGCCCGTAGCATTACAGAAGTAACACAGAACAGACTAATGTGTCCACTTATGAGGTAACTTCAATAGACCATAGATAATATAGACTACGCGTGACGTCATTACACTGAAACCAACATCTAAGTCACGTGACTTGGGGCAACAAGCCGTTTTCGTCATATCGAGAAATTGGAAGTGGAGCTGACAGACGTAGTTTTTCCCATTTATAACTGAAATTTGGCTTTGAAATTTGGCTTTAACAACAAAGTGTCTAATCATATCCTTATAACGCTTTCAGCACTAGAGTTAACGTTACTTCTCCGTAATTCTTAATGTGAATGCGATAGTTGTAGTTTTTACATGTGCGTAGGTGAAACGTATAAATGACTTGTTCTTATAAGTGAATAGTTGTTTTTGTTGCTCTGCGAGTCTCTTACTTTACAACTGCCATGGGAGTAGAAGGCGAAAAATCAGTTTTACTCACAGCATTACTTTTCTTACGTTTTCTCAACAATACGTGTTATGCTTTTGTAGAAGCTAAAAACGGTCTATATCCATAATATCAGATTTTGATGAACAAACACCTACTGTAATTCTATTTCTTGTAAAAAGAACTGAATAAGTGTCAACTCGTCACATATAAAAACAATCATAGCATTAATAGTATTATTATTGTGCAAGAACGATATTACCCTTAGTCCTCCAGGTATAATAAGCGTACAAAAGTCGTTTTATTGTTCAAATCAATACTTTTCTTCAGCTGAAAACTAGAAAAACTGTTGTTCATAAGAGGTTCGTTTAAGCAGCTACCAGTTACCAGATTCCCGTAAACTGAGCATGCGCCGAGCTGTTGCAATATGTCGATAACACCTCAGTTTACGGGAATATGGTAACTGGTAGCTGCTTAAACGAACCTAATGGCGAAAACTCAGTCACGTGACTAGGGGCAATGTTAGATGTTGGTTTCAAACCACAACACGGCAGAGATAGGGACACGCACTGTATGCTATATCTAGTCTATAGGTAACTTCCATTTTGAACAAGCGAGCGTCGTATATCCCCACTACAAATAGAGCTACGCGCATGCGCGAATCTGGCAGCCAGAAAAAATTCCTCGGGCAGGACCTTGCTGCTTGGCTCAGTTTGCTAGCAGCTCTTCGAACAGCTGGCGCCCCTCTTCAAGTAGCCAGATTCAGGGCCAGGCGTTCTTCAAACGCGAACTTACGTAGCCTACTGCGCATGCGCGGTAGCCAGAAAGCAACTCTTCGAACGAAGCTCTCTTTGTTGACAACATAAAATTTATTCTGCGCATTAAATGCTCCACAGATATTTCTACTCTAAGATAAAACGAAAAAAAAAAAAAAGGTTTGAAATGCACAAAAGTATGAACACGTAACGTTATACATTTTAATATAAAGTTCGATGTTTATTACAAAATTGTTAAGGCTTTCGACGCACTTTCTTGAAACATTGCCTGTTGAGTTCTGAATCGGGTTCTTCGGACGACATTTGTTACATTATTCTTCTGACGTTTCGCCATGACGATTGGCTGACATTGTCAAATATTGGTTCTGTGACGATTGGTTGGCATTGTCAAATATTTGTTCTGTAGTGGAAGTTAGTTTGATGATTTTTTGACGTTTCATTTGCACGAGAGGTTGGCGAAAAGTCGGAAAAATCATCAAATAAACGTCGACCGACGAACCCGAAACAGAAGGAACAGCAAAGTTGGGTGAAAATCAAGGAGCATACTATTTTTATAAAATCTGTCTGTAAACTGTAGGCTATGGCTAAAGCCCATTATTAGATTGTACTCATATTTTTGGATTTTTCATTACACAGACAAGCACAAACTAACCTCGTAGCAATAAAAATATAAGATGTATCTGCTTTTCTCCTGTTCAAATTTAATATGCTGCTACACTGTGAAATCATATTCTCAGTGTTTTCTTTTCCTGTTAGTCAGATCACACCTTCAATTTCAGTGAAAAACACGATGCACTGTATACACGATAGGCTACATGTATTCAATATCCACTAAGATAATTATGTGGTACCATTCTTTTAATGTAATTAATATTTCATCATTTTTTTATTATTTTACTACGGAATGTGTGACATATTGCCATGTGCCTAGGCGTCTGCAGATGAAATCTCTGCAAAGTGTTGATACAGAGATTTATAATGGAGAATATTAGTTGGAAAAATTTAATAGAGAGAAATTGCTCGGAAGGAATTATAGGTCTAGAATAAGCAATAAGATAGCAACGTTTTAGAACTGAACACTACAACTAATCATAAAGTCATCTACATCAATATAAGTGACAAATTCCCTGACAAAACAGGCAAAGTTAGAGACCCAACTTGCGTTAAAGTTCCGACAAAGTGGCGGTTCATCGCACAGATCCTAACTCTCAAACTAATCACTTCAGCTAACCAGGCAGGTCCTTCTTTCAAGACTAGACATGAAGTCTCCTTCTAATCCCCAAGGAGCTATCCATCCGCACGTTCCTTCAAAAGTAGCAGAGTACTTAATAGAAAAGATTTGGTAAAATGAAATGAACTCGCCTTTAGCCGCAAAATTGTGTTTCATTGTACACAATGCATTTCGAGCCCTGAGGGCTCATCATCAGGTGCCTCTCTGATTTTTAACACAAGGCCTGGGCAAGTTAAGATCAAAACCAGGGGTGGCCAACCCGTGGCCCGCGGGCCGCATATGTAACAAAAATTTTACTTTCATTTCATCTAAAATCTGGAAATAGCATTCCATCAAGCATCTTTCGTATCATATCGAATTACAACAGGTATATATATCATTACATTGATTCAACTATCATTAAATTTTCGTGTATATTCCTGTTTAAAAAAATACAGTACAGTATCTTGAGCGGCATGTGGCTGAGGCGGTGGACGGTATGAGAAGTAAGAGGACGGGGGAGAGAGCGTGTGGAGCGTTGGACGCAGCGCGACTGTCCGCCAGTTGTGAATTCCGTGGCATCCGGCTTCAAGCTTGCAGAAATGAGTTGAGGGAGATGCGGACGTCGCAGGCCGTGAGTGCTGCGAGAGGACCGCCGGAAAGAAGGGCAGCTTTGGTACCTGCCTAGCCTCCTGGCGATCGCGCGGGTGAGGAGGAGAGGGAACAAGAAGGCACTCGGCACGGATACTGGCCCTCTAGTTTAGGAATCCATAGCGCTGAGTTGGGGTGACTGTAGGTTGGAGTCACCTAGCGTGCACATTCATTGCTGCCACATCAGCCCCAGCTTGCAGCACGCCGAATGCACTACGGCGTCTACAGCCCTCTTCGATTATACAGAAGGTAAGAATTTGCTGAACCGTGCGACAGACCCCTTCAGACTGAAGTTGCATTCTTCGCAATCGCTTCAGCCACTGCTTAGCATTAAAAGTTCTAAAATAAATTTGTTGAATCGTCTCCATTTACCGAAGGGTAGAGTCTGCTACACCGACGAGTTTACATATTCAACACTTTTTACTTCCCTTACTTTGTTTGATATAATAAGTAAATAAATAAAATAAATCAAACTGAGTGAATGGTAATAAGGGCACGATTAGTAGCAGTTGTAACTTTAAACAGAGTAGTATTTCAATTAAAACCAGCTTTTATCTTTTTACAAGTGATCTATGATGCTTGCCATTATTTTTAGTAGCTTGCATGTATTTTATGTATCCAGTTATGGCGGGTAGGAACACCAGTCGACTCTAACAACGGTTTCTGTCTCAGTACCAGCTTTCAATTTCAGTAGTATAAAATATATAAAACTTTAATGTAATATTGTGGTTTTACTGATGACGTTTGATTCCGTATTACAAATGTTCAGATGTGACGCTCCTAATGCAGGTTTATCCACGTGTCTTTCTGTGTTATTTACAGCAACTAATAACGTTATACAGTAGAAACGTAGAATACTTTTCAGTAAGAATCATAAAAAGGATGAAATTTTAAAGTAAGGCTGTCAGGTTAACTGAAGAACCAGCAATTTTTATGATACATGACGTTCAGAACTAAAATACCGATTTGCTAAAGCAGTTAAATACTATTATCAAACATTCAAAATTCATGTGTTGCTTCTGGCTTTCCCGACGGATTTCTTCTAAATATGGTTCTTGGGCGAGACGTCGGATATTATTGTCAAAATTGCACAATATTTCGTCAGCACACCTGGCTGAAATCTTCGGGTGCGATGGACACACTGCTTGGCCGTGACCGACGAATTCCTACTCAAAAATCAAATGTTTGTGAAGCTTAAGGGACTTAACTGCGGGGTCATCAGTCCCTAAACTTACAAATTACTTATGAACTACCTTATACTAAAGGCGACACAAACATCCATGCCCGAGGGGGGATTCGAACCCCCGACCGCAGCGGCAGTGCAGACCGTGACTAGCGCGCCGCAGATCGCTTGGCCACTGCGGCCGGTTATATCAAACATTCCCGAGAGAACAGACTATGATTCCCAAGTACGTATAATGCCGTACCTAAATGAAACACTGATAATCGGTGAGCAGTGTACCTCTGTGGTACCGCCATTTAGGCTAAAAACATGTATTTAAAAATTCCTGTTATAAAAAATATTGAGTATTGAATTCCCTGTCATGGAAACTAAAGCACAGTAAATAACTAAATGCTCTGTGCTGTTAGCCGCCTGTAAGAAAATCGGTCCGTTACCTTACACAAGGCGGTGGCCGAGGGGACTGAGGCGCTCCAGTCACGGTCTGCACGGCCACTACGGTCGGGGGTTCGAATCCCCCTCGGGCATGGATATTTGTGCCGTCCTTAGAATTAGTTAGTTCATAAGTAGTTTGTAAGTTTAGGGACTGATGACCCCTTAGTTAAGTCCCATAAGCTATACAAACATTTGAACATTTTTTGAACCTTACGCATGCAGAAAGGCTGCTGAAATTTTACAAAATGTCTTTTTTATATAAATCTTCAATGCGACAAAAACAATAGTGAAGCGCGTATGTTGCGTTCAGGGAAGTTTTGCGCATGCGCATTGCAGATAAAAGGATCTGCTACAACAATGAAATGAAGAATCATAATTTAAAGATACAATTTCTTTTTTACATGATCACCTTTTCCGGGCCGTCAATGAACCACGGGACACGTAGGACGCACCTCTAAGTTTTGCGGTGTTAAACAATTTCGCGAAACTTTAAAGTAAATTTTGTAGGGAGTTTTTGAGAGTTGCATGGAACTACTTTATGTAAGTGATATTTCATTCTGAACTTCACATACAACATATATATTTTAATAGAGATTAGAATACTTCGATTACCGTGTGGTCTCTTTGTCAGTCTGAAGACGTATACTTGGAATGTTGTCAACTATCAAAGAAGTAGGACATAAGAAAAGGAAAATTATATGAGGAGTTGAGAACTTTTCAATATAGGTGCACAATAAACTATTTTTTGTGGAATATACAACAAAACCGATATGTTTACTATGCAAGCAGTCTATCCCGGTTCCAAAAGACTATAACGTCAAACGGAATTACGAGACTAAACATGCAGTTATGTTTGACAAGTACAAGTACATTGGCAAGATAAAGTAAACGACTTAAAAAGGAAACTTTGTACTCAACAGCAGTTATTTACAAGGGATAATTCTGAGACAAAATGCGATGTGAAAGAGTTATGCAGTACCTCTGATACTGGGAAAAAAATCAAAGCCATATTCAGATGGCGAAATGTTAAAGGAATGATTTGGGACCGTCGTCGATATGGTGCATCCACAAAACAAACAGGATTTCTCAAAAATCAGCCCTTCTCGTCAGACTTGGAAGACAAATTGAAGAACATTTAGAAAATCGTGCTTCTGAGTTTGTTTCATTCACTAGATTTGGACAGCAGTGCACAGTTTCCGGTACCGCCCAAATGGTAATTTATATCAGTGGTGTTAATAAAACTGAAGAATTAGCGGCATTGTATCCACCTAGGGATACCATGGCCACGAGATTTACATCCTCGTTAAGTCGGTTTTTCATTAAAGCTTGACAACTTATCGGGGCTAGCAACGGATGGGCCTCCAACAATGGCTGGGAAACACGTTGGTTTAGTTCAGTTAACTGAAAACGAGTCCCGCAAACTTGGCTATACATCGGTGTTTATCATTCCTTTATCCCTGAAGAGAATTCCCTGCCAAGTCCCTCTAAATGGGCATGTCATGAAGGTAGTTGTTAAAACAGTGAACTTTATTAACTTGAGAAGTTTGAATCACCGTCAGTTCCAAGAAAGTTTGAAATCTGTGGATTTAGCGCACGACAACATTTCGTAACATACTGAAATAAGGTGGTTAACCCGTGAAAACATTTCCAAAAGAATGACTTAAAGCAAGAAATATTACCATTCTTTGAAAGCAAAAGAGATTTCTAGAGTTCGAAGATACGGAATGTCTTTCCAACTTTGCGTTCTTGGCTGATATAACTAGCGACCTAAATGATCTTAATGCTCGACTTCAAGGAAAAGATCAGCTGATTAATGTCATGCATGATCTTATTTCCGCATTACAAACGAAACGTTTTGGAGGCAACAGTTACAAGCAAAAATCTTCACACATTTTCCTACACTGTCAAAACAATCCGACATCACTCAACGGCAACGATTAAATACGCTTCTTTAATGTCTGAGTTGAAAAAGGAATTCGTAACCTGACTTCAACATTCAGGAAACATCGTCTGTTTTTCCTGTATTTGCTATGCCACTGTCTGTAGACATCTGTTCACTACCGGCACGTTTACAAACGTAATGCTGAGAAATGCAATGCCGTGCACAATTAAAAGAGAAATCTTATCAGTTTTTTTGGAAATGTTCTATAAAACATATTTAGACGAGAAACATCCAGCGTTTTACAAGCGCGCTATAAAATGATTTCATTATTTGGAAACACGTGCGTGTGAGTGAACAGCTTTTTAGTCGGCTGAATTACATAAAATCGTATATTAGAACACGAATTACTGATGTTTATCTGGAAAAATCTTTCGTGTAGCAACCTAACTTGATGTCAACAATGATTCACTTACTTCCATTAAAACAAAGCCAGATACCCCAGTAAACTGTATTTAATAAAATTGTATAATAATTTGTACAATAAATGTTCTCTAATCACATTTGTTGTACATTCATTAAAAATCAAGTAATATTTCTTGCTTTTTTGGTTCACAAAGCAAAAATCGGTAATGCGGCCCGCGGGGTAATCCGCTCTGAAAGATTTGGCCCGCCTGCTGTAAAGGTTGGCCACCCCTGATCAAAACAGAGGTTGTAACAATATGGAAAACTTTTAAAAATAGCTTCATATAATTAGAGTGATTTAACAGTTGACTTACTTATTAAGGAGTAGTGCACAAATAAACCATAAATTTCTTAGACATGACAATTACAAGTGAACAACAAGAACATAATTTTTTTCAGTTACAGGAAACCAACTTACACCGATAATCACAATACACCAATCGTCACACCATGCAAATATACACAAATATCCTGCATTCAGATCCATGTTACACAGAACACACGCAGTATCTTGGAAACCTAAAGTACAAAAAGAAGAAATTGACATAATCAAAACAATTGCATCTAATAATCGGTACTCAGAAAAAACAATCGACAAACTATTAAGAAAAATACAAGCTAACTTCACGAACTAAAATACAATGAGTAAAACACCACTTACCACATACAATCAACAAAAACACTCAAATTACAGAACACAGTGGTATATATAAAATAAAACAGCTGTCCTGCATTTTACATAGGCAAAACTGGAATAACTTTCCTCACGCGTTACAAAGAACACACTGATGCTTTTAGACTTAATTATTTTGACAAAGAAACAATAGTTAACCAATTATACCTTAATAAACAAAAAGTAATTGGCATCCACAGTAGCCTAACAGTATTTCACGCACAAATAAATGGCAAAAGCATGATTTACTTGGTAAAAAAAAGCAGTCAACAATCCGAAGAGTGGTTTGAACACCAAAGTGCTTTACTAGGCATGGTCCTGTTTGGAGGTGGTATGCCGCCTGATTTACTTGAACAGTTAGAAATATTATTACATAAAGAAAAATATACTGAAAACATGTTAAATGAAGAAACAGAATTTTTTAGTAATTTCGAAAGTTGATTTTTACCTGACAACACAAATACTTAGCATTACAAACCACTTGCCAACCTGCAACCATAATTAATGTTTCTACAAACCTCTCATAAAATAATACCAATTTAGACATTTATAATGTGAAGAATATGTATCTTTTATATATATAAAAACATCTTTATGTATATAAAATGTAAAACTTTGATTTGTATAGAGTATCTTAGTATTATAGAAGTGGAACATCTTCATAACTTTGTCGTTGAGTTGTTATTCCACAATGTTCTTAAAGATGGGTTGTGTTTGTGTTGATAATTATTTATACCTACAAATGTACTCCAGGACAGACAATTATCATACTGCACCAGACTTATTTGTGGGCCACTTTTTAATTAGTCAATTGTTGAATCGCTTTAATAATTTCATACTCAAAAAAGTTTTCCATATTGTTGATCTTAACAGGCCTAGGCCTTTAAACATGAGTTAAAAATCATGATGAACTCTCATGGCTTGAAATGCATTGTGTACAATAAAACACAATTTTGTGACTGAAGGCGAATTCATTTTATTTTACTGAAGTAAAACAGTCACGGAAGTATCACTGACAATAATGTACAAAATTATGAAAAGATTTGTTTTGAATTAACTTTGATCTCTTCACACTAACTTAACATTTTACAATATCAAATAAAAACCTATACACATTCAGCCACCTTGTGACTATTTGTCAGCAGTACAATTAATGTATGAAATAAATAAGCCAGCTTTCATGAACTTGACCGTTCACACTACACAATATTTATGTAAATTCACTGGCAAAATAGACAATTATTCATTAAATAGCTATATGAACATTAGGATAAGAGGTGCATATCATGCTGTTCGCAGTTGCTGATTTACTGTGGAGGATACTATGATTTGACTGTATTTCATAATAAATTATTGTAACAATTTTCTTTCGGCAGCGGAATGTGCGCTGATATGAAACTTCCTGGCAGATTAAAGTTGTGTACAGGAACCGGGTCTCCAACCTGGGACCTTTGTCTGTTTGGAAAGTAGGAGGCGAGGTACTGGTAGAAGTAAAGTTGTGAGAACGGACCGTTAGCGTGCCGGGATAGCTCAGTCGGTAGAGCGCTTCCCCGCTAAAGGCAAAGGTCTCAGGTTCGACTCCCGGTTCCGGCACACAATTTTAATCTTCCATAACAGCGCATACTCCGCTGCAGAGTGAAAGTTTCATACTGGAAACATCCCTTATGCTGTGGCTAAGCCATGTCTCCACCATATCCTTTCTTCCAGGAGTGCTAGTCCTGCGTGGTTCGCAGGAGAACTGCGAAGTTTGGAAAGTAGGAGGCAGAAGTAAAGTTATGAGGACGGAGCGTGAAGTGTGCCAGGATAGCTTGGTCGGAAAAATATTGCAACAGGGATACACGCAAGAATAGAGGTTAATGGCCAAACTACTAAACAATTCGAGCCGCGGCATAGTGGCCAAGCGCATAGAGGCGCTATGCTGCGATGCGCGAGGCAGTTCCGCGTCGGGGGTTCGAATCCACCCTCGGGCATGGATGTTGGTGTCGTTTTTAGTATAAGGTAGTTCATAAGTAGTTTGTAAGTTTAGGGACTGATGACCCCGCAGTTAAGTCCCTTATGCTTAACAGACATTTGAACATTTTGAAACAATTCCAAATAAAAAGAGGTGTTACACAGACCTATTTCCTGTGGATACTATCAAAAGCTTACTATACGCCACAAGTATTTAACGCTCCCGAAAATGACAGTCAAAAAAAGGATGTCAAAAGTTACAAACTTTCTGTGCAGAGGAGAAGTATTTAGAGTCACTGCTAAAATAGTCACTCTAGATCCCAGTCATGGTGGATTAGGTCTTGTAGACATATAACTAACAAAGCATTAGCATTCTTAGTTAAACGTACGATGAACATTATACGGCAACAACACGGGAGCATTACAAGAAACTTTTCAACGTTCTTAAACCGTCAAGTTTTCAACCTCCAATCGACGTAAGAAACATCAATGTTTGCTTACAACACTAGAGGACCTTTTATGTCGAAATGAGTTATGTCAGCAGTGCACTTTTGTGGTCAAGACACCTGACAGCAAGGTCTATTATGAATGAATGAAAGAAAGAAATGTGGGAGAAGGAAAAAAAAAATAGAACGCAAGTCCAGAAATGTGGTCTGAGTTGGTGTATGGCGAAATATTGACCTGAAAGGTCACTCCTCGGACGTAATAACAGCTTGGTACAAAGTCATCAATAATATAATTTCCGCCAACGAACGACTCTGTGGAATCGGTATAAAGCAAACAGAGAGGGGATTTCTTGTCAGAGAGGACACAGTTCGTAGTAATCGATGGTAAGGCATCTACTAAGAGGTGATATCGGACGTTCCACAGGGTAGTGTTATTGGTCCTCTGCTGTTCTTATTTACATAAACGATTTAGGGGAAAATCTAAGTAGCTCCCTTGGAGTGTTTGCAGATGACGCCGTCATTTACCGTCTAGTGAAATCATCTGAAGATCAAAACAAACTGTAGAACGATCTGAGTAAGATATCAGTATGGTGTAGAAATTGGCAATTGACTCTAAATAATGAGAAGTGTGAAGTCGTCCGCATGAGTACGAAAAGAAATCCGTTAAACTTTGTTTACAAGATAAATCAATCAAAAGTGAAGGCCGTAAACTCCACAAAATACCTACGAATTACTATTACTTCAGACTTAAATTGGAAAGAATACGTAGATAATGTCGTGGGAAAGGCGAACCAGAGACTGCGTTTTATTGGCAGAACCTTTAAAAGATGCAACTACAAAAGAAACTGCATACACTATGCTTGTCCGTCCATTTTTGGAGTATTGCTCCCCAGTGTGGAATTCTTATCAGGTGGGTTTGACGGAGGACGTCGAAAGAGTCCAAAGAAGGGCAGCTCGTTTCGTATTGTCACGATACAGGGGAGACAGCGTTACGGAAATGATACAGGATCTGGGATGGGAATCATTACAACAACGGCGCTTATCGCGTGGGGTACTTACGAAACTCCAATCGCCAACATTCTCCTCCGAATGCAAAAATATATCGTTGACTCCCACCTACATAGGTAGAAATGACCAACAGAATAAAATACGAGAAATCAGAGCTCGAACGAAGATTCAGGTGTTCTTTCTTCCCGCGCGCTATTCAAGAATGGAATGGGAGATAAATAGTATAATGGTGGTTCGATGAACCCTTTGCCAGGACTTAAATGTGATTTGCAAAGTATCTCATGTAGATGTAGATGTATGCCAACGATATAATCTTGTTGATACTGTTATACACAAATTTTCCTGCGGGGGAAACTTAAATAATTGGAAATGGGTAAGAGCGCAAATAGCACTCCTCACAAGAACTTAACCTGAATGCATATTGCATAGTTATGCAAATAAATAAAAAAATAAAAATAAAAGGAATGCACTAGAAGGCAGCACCGGCAAGAGAAATATTCGTGTCTTTATATTCTTAAACATCTATGCGTACGCAGTGCCGACTAGATGTCACAGTACAGACGATCACTTACAGATCAAGAAATTTTGGATGTTCCATTCAACGATTCGGGGTCTGAAAGAGAATTTAGTGACGATTATGAAGATAACAGACATTTTGCAGGTACGCCTAATTATATCATATTTACTGTAATTTCGACTTGTTGTACACGTTTGTTATGTATATGTCGTGTTATAGATTGTAGATATCTAACGATAATACAGTTTATAGCGTTGCACATATATCTTATTTATTTACAGAAAAAAGGTAGATGACGATATTGACATGACGTCTCAACAGGAAACGCGTCAAATACATCGCGAATTTCGGAATGCTAATAAGTTATTATAACAAATAGTTGTCCTAATGTAATTTAGTTGTTGTGATTTTTGTAAATAAATACCTTTCAGTTTGTTTTTATAAAACATAACCAAGTTCAATTTTCTTTCTACCTACAATTAATCCTAGTATAAAACTTTTTTATGTTCCTTGTTTCAGCTATAAGCTTGTGATATCAGTGTAAGTATAAGTCAAGTTGTTAACTATAATGTATTACTTCATTTTAAAGTATAAAGTACAGTGGCAAATCACAAAAAACTGTAACGATTTTGGAAAACGACGTAAAACCCCAGTCTGGCCTGCTATAATGTGTTAAGACAACACACAAAAATTACATCACAAAGAAAATTGCTGGATAAGGATATGAGTTGTTGTTGAAAAATTAGTGCGGATAATGAATCATAATTTTCCGCCGTAAGGGGACGCTTGATTATTATTACGCCTCACGGAATGAATTTCCCCGACCGTGTTTAGAAACTGTCGCAATAGGTGAACAAATCGAAACAATATCGGACTTAGTTGCAAATAAACATTGATTGCAGACTCTGAAATATAGAATCGATATGAATGGAATGTGGAAATGAGACGAAATTGAGTTTAACTTGAATGCAGTTGCGAAGCGATCCGTAATGGTAGGCAAGTATGTTTTTACGTTCGATCGCGGTTTGCTGAAAAAATGAGAAATTATTAGTTAGAAAATGATGGGTCATTTTGAAATGAGAAATACGAAATCTAACTCGATATAAAAAAAGGGTAGTTTATTACAATAATTGCAGGGAAGAAGAAGAGACCACCGTTCAGTATCACAGTTTAGATGTAAAAGACGAAGAGCGCTTCCGTTCTCTCTCCATTTCGGAGAAAGAAATTGAATACATCGAAAACAAAAAGTGGGCAGAGGTACACTTTGAAGTGAGAATGGATACGCTGGCGACAAGCGTCGCAGATAATTTACGCGAAAACATTTAATGTAATACTACAGTCATCAATCCCCTGTTTCCTCCTGACAAGGAGACGGGTATCGGATTTTACAATTTCTCTATATTTATCGTACGTGAAGTTCAGAACTTAAATAACAATCAGCGAAAGCCACTCGACGCAACTCTAAAAAGTTCTCGAGAAAAATCGACTTTGAAGTTTTGCTAGTAGGCCTACACCTAAGTACCAATAATTAAATCAGACACATCATATATCTTTGTAGGTCAGGTATTACCGTTCTGGGCCTCGCATGTATAGGGTCGATGGTTCGAATCCTGCCACGACTTTAAAAAAAGTTTTTCATTGTGTTTATTTAATATCTAATGGTAATTTTTACGAAAAATAAACTTTTTTATTTATTCGTAATTTTCTACATTTTATAAAATGCCGTTAATAATGATGCTTTCAATCAAAGAACATAAGTTAATTTATTTTTACAATATTCACTTTACTATTAGTTGGCGACGGTGGTCTTTGTTTGACCAGTTTGTGAAGAGCTACGACGCTGTTTTTGGAAAGTCATCTCCATAGCTACTAATGGCTTCGCAAGCAGATGACCTACTGAACCATCGTTTTAGGTGACGACAAGGTTTTCAGCTCGTCTACATACACATGAACAAAAACTGACACAACACGCGGAATTAGAGATCCCAAAATGTTTTATATAACCGAAATTGAAAAGGGGAAAAAAGTATCACAGGGGAATTCGAACGACCGCCTCTATAGTTGTGAGGCCAGAACGCTACCTCCTCAGATACACCGACAGATGCTGCAACTGATTTAATAATTGGTACTTGCAAAACGTCAAAGTCGATTTTTCCGAGAATTTTTGAGAGTTGCGTTGAATGTCTTTAGCCGATTGGTATTTGAGTTGTGAAATTCACGCACCATACATATAAAAGAATTCTAAAATCCGTTAACCCTGTGGTCTCCTTGTGAGACCTAACAGCGAAGGCTGAACAAAGTAAAATCTAACGCTCAGCACCCAGAGAGGGAAACGAGAAGGTGTACAGAGTGGCGTCATAATCTAAAACAACATTGGAAACACAAAAGATGGATTACACAAGAGAGAAGGCAAGGGAAACCGTCAGCTAAAAGCTCGACAGAACGAAATCAGATTTTAAAATGTTCAAATGTTTGGAAATCTATCGGACCAAACTGCGTGGTCATCAGTCCGTAGCTTACAAACTAATTAAGCTAAGGTAAGGACAACACACACACACACACACACACACACACGCCCCAGGGAGGACTCGAACTTCAGATGGCGAGCAATCGCGCGCTTCGCAGCGAGGTGCCTTAGACCGCTCGGCTACTCCACTGCGGCTAAAATCAGATTACATTCAGACTGGCTGTAAGCCTGAAAATTCAGGCTAGAGGACCTAAAACTAGATGGTATGATATAAAGTGACTGCGCTGATAAAACTTACGGTACTATCAGCCGTAGATGTACATATACATATATGTGTATGTGTGTGTTGGGGGTGTTGTTCTACAGCTATATTGAGAATTTTTTCGGGCAATATCAGACATTATCTCACAAATTTAGTATAGTGGAGAAAAAACATTACTATTTGTAACTTATATTATCAATATTACAGAATTTTGAAATAGTAAACATCTTTCAAAAATATAGTGTCGTGGCAGACACACAATCGAACCCCTTTTACTTTACCCCACAGAAAGGTTAGTTTTACTTTTAAGGGGGTAATTAATTACCCTCAGGCGGTAAACCAGTGGTGTCGATCATAAAATAAATTTGCAAAGAACATGAACTTACTGATTTATACGACCACAAATTGATAATAACTTTCAAAAAATATACAAGGGTCTATGTTCATGAATCTCTGCCTGATTGGATGACAATGCTCGAATCATCAGTCAAAATAATTAATGTTGGCAGATTATTCCAGTAGTAGCAAATTGGCAGAATAGTGCCATAACAGTAATAGACGAATGAGGGAATTTCGTCGAACGTCATTTGTCATTTCTTCACATACATATAATACAGAGGTAATCTGTGAATTTCCGGAACAACTTATTTTAAACTTCTCTCTCGTAAATAAGCCAGTAATGTGCCAATTCATAAAAAAAAACCATTACTTCCTTTGCATAAAAGAAATGAAACGCCCTGTGTTTGTCACGAAAGATCGTGAATGACGATGTGATATCCAAATTATTATTATGCCAAGATTGCAAAAAATGTTTTGTTTATCTCTACACTGAGTACACTGCGGCACCATATTCTGATTTCTGATATCTTAACGCATTGACGTCTTTATACCGACAACTAAAATGTTGTGCACTTCCGTAAAGACGTAAAAGTTAATTACACAGGTCAAAGCAATCAGGTGACCGTTGAGGTATCTAGGCTCTCAACTATTGTCATCGGCTGAATGAACTAAAATGGTTCGACGTCTTTCTGTTGGTTCTACGGGGTAGAGACAACAACATTACATCAATCAAGATAGTAATATTAACAGAATGTTGCTGGAGAAGAGATCGGTGTTGACTTGTGTTTAACAGACGAGTTGGACTAGCAATTGGGTAAAGATAGTGTACTGAACAGCTAGTATAATGCAAGAACAACGTGACGTACCCGAAGCTATGGCATGAAGAGCCATAGGAAGACTGCAAGCGGAACAGATACAGAGGGAGGTTGCTGCAGCTATTAAAGCGTCCCAAAGTGTAATTTTCAGGACCTGGACGCGATTTCAGACAAAAGGAACCGTTAAAAGTAAGTAAGGTGAAGGTCGTCCACGGGTAACAACAGCAAGAGATGACATTTATCTCCGGTTAACAGCCCGTTGAGACAGGAGACTTAATCTCTGGGCAGCAACAGAACGTGCAATATCATCACAGTGTGAAATCCCCTTTGGAAACATGGTTTCTACGCACAGAGGCCTCTAGTGCGTGTTCTATTAAAGTCACACCTTTCAGCCCACAGAAAATGGGTGGAAGAACATGAGGATTGGAGTTATAACGAATGGCACCGGGTTCTGTTCACAGATAGGAGTTTGTGTTCAGCTGGACAATCGTCGTTCCCTCATTTGGAGAGATCGTGGAACTCTGAACATTCCTGCTGATGTGCAAGAAACATATCACGTGGTGAACGAATGACATGGACATGAGTCAGTATTGGCGGGCGTACGGACCTCTATGCTCAGAGGTATAGAGATCCTTCGACATTTTGTAGTGCCCTTCGCTGGTGCCATAGGAGACGGGTTCCTTCAGGTTAACGATATCGGTCCTTCCTACAGAGCTGTACTGGTGGACAACATGGTTCAAGCTTAGGGAACTGAACGAGTGGAGCGGCCAGCTTGTTCACCGGACTTACAGTCGATGGAGCAGGTCTGGGATGCACTTGGCAGACGCACTGCAGCCAGGCCAGAACTCACAGGACTGGATATTGCACTCATGGAAGAATGTCCAAATATCCCTTAAGAGCTGATTGATACCTCATACTGTTCGTGCCACGCAGGTATGCAACTGTACTGGCCGTCCGAGGTGATTACATACCATATTAGAGTGCAACTAGAAAGTCTTTCTCACTGTTACGGTAGCCCCATGGCTGCACACACAAATTAAGATTGTAACCAATCTTATATATTAAAAGAATCTACGAATCTGAAGTCAGTCGGCCAGACCAAACTATCCGGCCGATTCCCTTCATTTTTGTTTTAAACGAAAGGTATTCATCCACAGATATGTCATCAAGTGTCAGAATTTACATAACTCTTCTCATCCTTTTTCTATACTCAAACGCGATTTCTTTCTGTATATTTCTTATGGGGATGTCCTTGATTTAAACTAAAATCAGTCGGTCAGGCCGTTCTATCCGACCGATTTCCTTCAATTTTGCTTTAAACGAAAGGTATTAATTCGAAGATTTGTCATCAAGTATCAGAATTAAATTGAGTCTCTCCATACTTTATATTTATTCAAACGTGGTATCCTTCTGTCCTTGCATTGAATATTTTAATCGGTTTGTTTTACGATATATTCAGTTCTAATTAAGGTACCCAGCTCTTTTTGATCTAACAACACTCAGCGGATCAAGCTCCTTCATATGCGCTTTTAAACATTTGAATTGATTGATTCTGAAGATATCTATTTGTGAACATTCAACTATACTTCCATTTTTTCCAACTTTTTTGTCATTTCACGTGCGAATTATTCGCACGGGTCCTCTAGTATCTCAATAAAAAACGTTACCATACGTATGATATCTCACCTGATCTTCTAGTACTTTCGAAGATGGTACCTCAGTGTACCGAAACTGGTAATCAAAATAAATAAACGAAATTTTTTGCGATATCGGCATAATATTAAATGAAATTAAAAGAAGATCGCTGTTCCTACCATCAGCAAATTAAAATTTGTGAAATTTGAAATTTTCCCAGCGAATCAAATGTTCAAAAAGATTTCGGGTTTGCAGCCGGTATACTTTATTCCACCATATTTCATCTGGACACCTGCCAGTCATCTTCAGGTGGGCCAACAAGGACCGACGAAGACCATTTTTTATTTATTTATTATTTTTTTCTGACCTTACATTCTCCAGCCTGAAGGGATGGAGCGGGCTGCTTTAGGGCTTGCAAATACCCT
Source organism: Locusta migratoria (assembly GCA_026315105.1). Lineage (NCBI taxonomy): Eukaryota > Metazoa > Arthropoda > Insecta > Orthoptera > Acrididae > Locusta > Locusta migratoria. The sequence goes on from CM048745.1 coordinate 137,368,296, forward strand.
TTTCGGCCATCTGGGAAAGGTTAAATTTTACAATATTTATTAGTATCTCTTGCTTGGTGCTATAATTGTATTTTACAAAAATTTTTGACAATTATAATTCTACAATACCTAAATTACAATGATTAAAACTACAACTACATTAAATGTGTGTTTGTTTGGTTTTCAGCCATCGCTGGTTTTTGGTGTTCCAGAATTGTGATTCTTCTTTTTCCTCTTTCTTCTTCTCAGGCAGTCTGTATATGAACGCCGAGTTGCTGCTGTCGTCTTGTGGTTGGCCTGGTGTTGGCTACCTTGTGCCTTCTATGCTTGTCCAGCGTCTCCACTAAGGTACGTTGTGGTAGTGGCTGCTGTTGTCAGGTCGTGGATACCGTCGTTGTCTATCATATTCTTTCTTCTTCTTAGTATAGACCATTCTGTTTACTTGGTGTTCTGCACGGTCTTTAAGATTTGGGATGCAACTATCCATTATCTCCCTGTTAACCAGGGAGTCGCTGCTGTTGACGAACTCGACGGACTGACTGGCCTTTTCGGCTGTTGATGTCTTCATGTCGTCTGTTGCCGTTTGGCTGGCGCAGCTGACGGTCATCTTCTTATTCGACTTCGCGGTTATCCGGCCATCTCGTTTGAGATCGGTGTCTCGAGGCGTCTGTGTCCATCATTCCTAGAGGCTGAGCTTTTCAATGCTGCTCGCTGTCGTTCCTTCCGTTTGGGTAGACGTCTCGACAGTCGTGGCTGCGATGGTTTGCAGGTTTATTTGCCTTCACGGTTGGACGGGGTCGACAGGTCTCTCAGTATGAGGCATGCAGTGTCATTCGGAAGCGGGCTTCCGCCTCCGTGAGGGTTGCATCGATGATCACCTGTGACTCCTCTCTTCCTTTGCTGCCTTCTGCCACTGCAGCTTTTGGCGGCTTCGCGGCGGTCGAACGACGGATGTCGCTGCCCTTGGGCGGCCACTCGTTCTCTTGGTGCAGTCTGCTTCCATCTCTCCATTGCAGGTGGCTGGTGCCCCCCCCCCCCCCTCCTGCCACCAGAGGGGGTTTTTCCGGACGCTCGCAGCTGGTTGTGTCTTCTGGAGCTGCATTCTTCTGCGTCTCTTCACTCGGCTGCATTGTATTCGGAGGCGGTGCCGTACGGCGCCTTCTCCTTCGGGGGCGCTTCTTCTTGGTGTTGCGTTCGTAGAAGGCGGAGCAGCCGCGCCAGTTTGCCACATGCGGTCCCTTGCAGCGGGCACATTTTGGCGTATCCTCCCTGCGTCTGCCACAGGCATGTCTGTCATGCGCCCCCGAACAGTTCACACATCTAGGGGCATTGTGGCAGTATTTTGCGACATGTGCCACTCCCTGACACCTGTAGCATTGGAACTTCAGGTCCAGGCCGAACGGGAGAGCTTCTGCTGTAGCCGGGAAGTCGAGCAGCTTCCTCAGTTCGAGGATGTTACCGCGTCCATGCCCCGTCTCCGCAGCGGCGGTGAATAGCAGTGGTCTTCTTCTGTTAGTTCTGTTTTGCACTTTGACGGCTGTTACGCCGTAGCCTGCACGACGCAGTCCTTCACGGACTGTTTCTTCATTTACAATCCAAGGAAGCCCCCTGAGGAGCAACTTAGATATCTTCTCCTGTCATCTTCTCGGCGGCGCCGGCGTGTTCTTCTAAGGCGCTTCGACGATAAGTGTAGAGATTACATCTCTTAGTGCCTTGAAGTCCACTGTGTTTGCTGCCGTCAGCTTCATGGTGGCCTCAGTGTCAACAGACTCGATGCCAACCTCTGACTTGCAGCATTTCAGGATTTGGTCGTACAGAACTGCCCACTCCACGCTTTCCAATTGAATCCTCTTCTTCTTGCTATATCTTCTTCTTCCTGGTTTCGTCTGCCAGTTCAGTTAGCTGAACCACTGAGGGTCTCTTCGTTGTTTCCGCTGCGCTTCCACTTGCGAATTGCTGCTTCTTACTCATGTTGTGCACCAACGTATACACGACAATTTTGCTTGTGCTGTGAAAACAGCATACGACAACTTTGCGTATTGGCGCGCAACACGGATCTTCCGCTAACTCTCCTTAGTCCCTACAGCGGAGCGCTTTATTATTCTCGAGTCAGAAAGATACAAATTTACAGCATCCATACATATCATAAATTGATAAATAGGTACAGTTGTAATTATATTACATGTGCCCAATACTTCACAACCTCAAAGGTGTTTGCAGTGGCTTGCAGGAGATCAGTCTTTGTGCAGGATGTAGGGAACATAGGGCACTGGAGCATATGGCTTGTGGTTTGTTGTTCTCCACAGTCACAGGAAGTGTCTTCTGTCTTGAAACCCCATCTCTTCAAGTTGTCTCGGAATCGTCCAACTCCTGATCGTAATCTGTTCAAAGCTTTCCACACGAGCCAGTTTTCATTGTGTCCATGTGGCAGTTCTTCGGCTTCAGGCATCCATCCATGGAGTTGATGCGTCATCTTCCATAACTCCAGCCTTGCCTTCTCTGGTGAAACGGTGAGTTTCTCAGATGTCCTTATAAAGTTCTTTCGCGAGCTCAGCCGTTGCTGTGGTGGATTGTATCTGTGCAGTGTGTGGGCACTGTTCACTTCCACTTTCAGTCTCTCCTTGTTGGCAGCCACTTCTCTGCCTACACTTGGTGGTGCTATTCCAGCCAGATAGTAAAGTTTTTCGGTTGGAGTAGGTTTTAAACAACAGTGATCAACCTGCAGGTTTCATTGAGAGCAGTGTCTACTTGTCTGGCATGAGATGACCTGTACCAGACTGGGGAAGCATATTCGGCAGTAGAAAAGCACAATGCCATTGCAGAAGAGCGGATAGTCTGTGGATGTGAACCCCACTGTGTCCCCACTAGTTTGCGAATTAGGTTATTTCGCGTGGATATTCTCATTTTGGTATTCTTGCAGTGAGTTTTGAATGTCAGAGACCTATCGAGAGTGCCACCCAAGTATTTAGGGGTGTGATAATGCTGCAATTGGATACCTGACCATTCTATATGTAGCTCACGATTAGCCTCCCTGTTCCTTAAGTCTACATCTACATACATACTCCGCAATTCACCGTAAGGTGCGTGGCTGAGGGTACACTGTGCCACTACTAGGTGAAAGGCACTACTAAGTGAAAGGCACACGCTTGTGTCTTCGGAGGGTTCCGTCTGAGTTGGTTCTGACTGTAGTAACTTGACAGTGTTCTAAGTGCACTTGTCAGATTTCTTTCCACAGTTTCAAAGCAAATATTCTGCGTAGCAAGAGGAGCGCTTAGCAGCACCGATGCGCTCGCCACGGCTGCTCCAGCGGGACTGCAGCTGCTACTTATAGCACGCTGGTGGTATTACCGCGCATGCGTCGAAGACACAAGGTTCGGTCAAAGAGTTGCTGCTACCGAGCATGCGCAGTACGGAAATTCGTGTTCAAAGAGCAATCCTGCAGCATGCTGCAGGCTACCGGCTGTTCAACGAAGCTCCCGGCTGCAGCGTCCTGCAAATTCCTGGCTGCATGAGCTGCAGGGGAAATTTCCTCCTGCAGCCTGACTGACGTCATCGGTACCGCGCATGCGCGGTAGTGCCTGCTTTGCTGCTGCAGGAAGCTGCAGCCCAGCAGCTCCTTGAACGAACCCACGGTGACGGTGACAGAAGGACCACACCGCCCGGCGGAAGCGCCCTCCCTGGTGGAACTGCAAGGATCAGCTGTCTTCGATAGTGCCGCTGGCCGCAGTTACCGGAGTCTTCTGGCGTCTTCGTCTAGAACAAATCTCGGAGATGACGGGATTCCACGCGTTATTGAGCTGGTAGCCGCTGTCACCGTTCATCAGATTTTCGCCGGCCGCGGTGGCCGAGGGGACTAAGGCGCTCCAGTCACGGTCTGCACGGCCACTACGGTCGGCGGTTCGAATCCTTCCTAGGGCATGGATATTTGTGCCGTCCTAGTTCGTAAGTAGTTCATAAGTAGTCTGTAAGTGTAGGGACTGATGACCCCGTAGTTAAGTCCCAAAGACTATACAAACGAACGAACGAACATCAGAAACTCCTCAATGCGTATTTCAACGGATTCTTTTATAATGAGTTCCAGAAGATAGTTTTTGTGCTCGAAATTGAGGTTTTACCATTGCATGCCCGTTAGAATTACAATGCTCTGCAACTGCAGACTTGCTGGGTTGCAGAAGGCGAGTGAAACGTTGATGTTCTGTACAACGTTCTTCCACGTTGCGTGTTGTCTGATCTACATAGGCCATACCACACTCGCAAGGGATTTTATAAATTCCCACCTACCGCAGTAACAAATCATTCTTTACTGATCCCAGCAAGTTAGAAATCTTATATAGTGGACGGAAAAACTCTTTCACCTGGTAATTATTAAGGAAGGAGGAAGGAAGCTTAGGGTTTAACGTCCCGTCGACAGCTTGGTCATTAGAACGGAACTAGCGCTCGGAGTTTTTGGGTAAGGATTGAAAGGAAATCGGCCGTGCGCTTGGAAAGGAACCATCCTGGCATTTGTTTGGAGTGATTTAGGGAAATCACGGAAAACCTCTATCAGGATGGCCGGAGGTGGATTTGAACCACCATTCTCCCGAATCTGAGTCCAGTGCGTTACCACAGCGCCACCTCGCTAGGTAATTATTAAGTATTCTTCCTATTTTGAAGGAGACGTTTTCAACGAATGGAAGGAAAGCTAGCGATTTAGCTGGCGCGATTTCCTCTTTTTGAACAAATTAAGATTTGTTATCTCTTGAGCAGGTACGAAATCTGTTCCAGAACTCTTCATTACTTATTATTGTAAGCAGATTGCTTTTCTGCGCCATGTGTTCTGCCATCATGGAATCCATGACGCTGAGTCTCCGTCACGGTTGCCCTCAGTCAGCTGCCGTATCAGCCCACAGGTAGATGCTACCGGTTCAGGATCCACTCTCAAATTTCTCGCCTCTCTGACAGGCGCGCGTATTATTTATGGCTGGGCACTCACGAACTAAAGAGTTACCTTAATGAGGTTGCCTAATCGCGGCGGCTCCATTAATGTGTTATATTTTGCACTGCAATTTTATAGTCCCTTTCGACGGCCCAATGAATCGTGAAAGCGCAGCAGGAGAAAAAAAAGAGAGTAATATGGGAGGCGGATGATGTCGGGAGAACGCCGTTAAATGGATGGCCGGGTAAGGGCCGCCTCATGCATTTTCAGGAGCCGGCGTAAATTATGTTGTCCGGGCCTGACGGCCGCCTTCAACGGGCTACCGAAAAAGTCTGCTGCTCGATGGATCCTTGTTTATTGGCAGCGGGTCACCGGGCGCTAAGCGCTGCCCGTGCCTTTTTTATAGCCAGAAATCTCTTGAATGGTTTCACGCCAGGCGCGAACTGTTCGTCTCGGTTGCGATTATTTTAGTCTCTGCGCACCTGCCCCCACAGTTCACAGGTTACACCAAAATGAAAAATGTTCCAATCACAGCACAACAAAAAATGAATAGGTCATAGACAGAGCGAAAGATGCAAAAAGAAAACCACTAAAGCGCCCTCTAGACTATCAGTAATATGTGGTTCAAAAAGAATATACGTTTCTAATGAATATATTTATTAAACTTTACGAATGCGAAATTTAACACACACATTTACGTACCTCTCAAGATCAGATTACAGATGTTCAGTATCTCTTCCATCAACGACGCGAGCAATTTCACACCGATACTCAAATTTCTCTCATACTCGGAAAGGATGTTCTTCAACACTGATGTTATGGGAGTACAGATCTCGTCCTTAAACTCTTACAGGTTCACTGGGACTGCAGTGGCGCAGACAGGATTTTGTTCTGTGAAAGGGGAGGGGGGGGGGGGGGGCTAAATTTTAAAAAATAAACCCTATTGAATTTATTAATCTATGACCTATTTTTACACTTTTTATAATTTAACCAATTATACTACGAAAACTATTGCACAAGAAATAAAATGAGTAGGCTTGTATTAATTTGAAAGTGCAAGAGGAGCAACGTGGTGGAAATGGAGTGTACATAATCAGCTCGTAACCGAAGATGCGCGCCCTCTACAAGCGCCTATATCTAGGCCGACATACGTCTGGACGCCCGTCAGTTAGTCAGTTACTAGTGAAAACTCGTCAGTTACTAGTGAGAACTCTGACAGTTACTATTTAGAGCTCAGCTAGTTACTAGGCAGCTACGACGACAGAATTAGGACAGTACTAAGTGAGAACGCGGCTACGAATTTAGCAGTCAATAGGTCTCAGCGCTGCTAGCGTCATACGGACGACGCCGCGAGAAGCAAGAAGAGTGAAGAAACAGACTTATGTTCTGAAGATGAGTACTGTAACTTTCAGTCAATAAATATCTTGTAATGCTAACTTATATCAATGTTTTAGATGTCAGAGGATCCAGCACCAATACCTTCATTGACAACCAGAGCGCGACGAGTACTAAACAAAAGGCGACGAGGTCACAACACTAGCCAAAGAGAAAGGACTTTACTATTTAATTAACATGAGTCGCGGTGGAGTAGCCGAGCGGTGTAAAGCGCCTCGCTGCGGAGCGCGCTGTTGCTCGCCGTCGGAGGTTCGAGCCCTCCCTGGGGCATGTCTGTGTCTGTGTGTGTGTGTGTGTGTGTGTGTGTGTGTGTGTGTGTGTGTGTGTGTGTGTGTGTATGTTGTCCTTAGGCTAGTTTAGCTTGGTTTAAGTTGTTTGTAAGGTACGGATTGATGACCACGCAGTTTGGTCCGGTAGATTTACAAACATTTGAACATTTTTTTGAATTAACATGAGACTCTAAGAGTAAAAGTTGAACTAAAGTCAGCTGGCCGCGGTGGCCGAGCCTCCTGCGCCGCGCCAGTCACGTAATGCACGGCCACTACGGTCGGGGGTTCGAATCCCGCCTCGGGCATGGATATTTGTGCCGTCCTTAGTATTAGCTACTTCATAAGTAGTTTGTAAGTTTAGGGACTGATGACCCCGTAGTTAAGTCCCATAAGCTATACAAACATTTGAACATTTGAACTAAAGTAACACTACTGTTATTCATAAGATACCACTCGGTGGCGACGCTGACCTGCTAAGCAGCGCCGCATATGAACACTCAGCTCGTAACTTCAGCTTAGCAGTAACAATAGCGGCAGCTTCAAAGCTTATCGCGGCGGCATTAAAACCGCTCACAGTGACAGCAGCACACGTTCTCACTGGAAGCATCACGTTGGCGACCATTTTTACGTTCACTTGTGCTTAGCAAATTATAGTTACGTAGTGATTTATTACATGTGTACTATTTCCAATTTCCGGTGATGACCTGTTTAAAAAATGAAAACAATAAAAAATTAAAAAATCTTTGGGTGGTGCTGAGTGGTGGTGGTGGGGGGGTCATAAACGCTTTCTTTCAGAAAAAAGTTTCGGTGTGTCAAATCCGGTGACCATGAAGGCCAGATGAGATATGCTAAGCCGCCAGCTCCTTGACGACCCATCCAACGGTTAGACAGACACTCATTCAGATATACACTTTGTGACTCGAGTGAGGGGTGCCTCATCTTGTTGAAAAGTGAAGTTGTCTTCGGGCAGCTTCGGAAAGAGCCAGTTTTGTAACATAGCGAGATACTGCTGACCGTTAACCGTGTTTCCATCAAAGAAGAACGGGCCGTTAACAGATGATCGGGATATCTGATGAAACACATTCACTGTGGCTGAATCTCGTACATGTTCAACATTGTTTTTATTTATTTAACCACTGGCATGGAAAGTGGCTTCATCACTGAACACTATACGTTGTGCGAAATTACTATCATTGTCAGTAGCATCAATAATCTCGTTACAAAATGTCACACGTATGTGTTTGTCATCAGGACGCGGAGCTTGTAACAGCTGTAATTTGTACGAATCCATAAGCAACCGACGTCTCAAAACACGCCAAATTGTTGTTGTAGGCAGTTGTAACTCCAGACTGGCACGACGAGTTGATTGTACAAACTGTCGATACCGAGATCTACAGGGTGTTAGAGCTCATTTTATTACGTCTCTTCAAATCACATTAATAATGGAATGAAACACACAGCAACAGAATGTACCAGCATGACTTCAAACACTTTGTTACAGGAAATGTTCAAAATGTCCTCAGTTAGGGAGGATACATGCATCCACCCTCCATCGCATGGAATCCCTGATACGCTGATGCAGCCCTGGAGAATGGTGTATTGTATCACAGCCGTCCACAATACGAGCACGAAGAGTATCTACATTTGGGACCGAGGTTGCGTAGACAAGAGCTTCCAAATGCCCCCATAAACGAAAGTCGAGAGGGTTGAGGTCAGGAGAGCGTGGAGGCCATGGAATTGATCCGCCTCTACCAATCCATCGGTCACGAACACGTCGACTGAAATGTGCAGAAGCTCCATCGTGCATGAACCACATGTTGTGTCGTACTTGTAAAGGCACATGTTCTAGCAGGTAGAAAATGTTAAAATGTACGTTAAGCTTAAGGGACTTAACTACGGTGTCATCAGTCCCTAAACTTACAAACTACTTATGAACTACCTACAACTAAGGACGGCACAAATATCCATGCCCGAGGGGGGATTCGAACCCCCGACCGTAGTGGCCGTGCAGACCGTGACTGAAGCGCCTCAGTCCCCTCGGCCACCGCGGCCGGCTGCATAGGTAGAGTATCCCGTATGAAATCATGATAACGTGCTCCAGTGAGCGTAGGTGGAGGAACATGAGGCCCAATCAAGACATCACCAACAATTCCTGCCCAAACGTTCACAGAAAATCTGTGGCGATAACGTGAATGGAGGAAGTACCGTACATATAACGAAACAATTGAGTTTTTTGGAATTGTCTGCACGAATTATTTCAATTTACACTTAAAGAGAAATACTAAAATGAGCTCTAACATGGAAATAAGCGTTTCCGGACACATGTCCACATAACATATTTTCTTTCTTTGTGTGTGAGGAATGTTTCCTGAAAGTTTGGCCGTACCTTTTTGTAACACCCTGTATATAGGATCCTTATATAGACCTTGGTCGACATGATATGCGAATTTCCACCCATTCGGAGATTCAGTTTGGTACCTCAACCTGAAAAGTCTTTGCACTGTAATCACGGAATGGCACTTCGCAAACTCGAGAACACGAAATGATTTCTGCTATGGAGTAGCCATTTTAAACATATGTCGGTTACCAAGCAAAACAAGACAACTCACTTCTAGCGGCTATTAATATAAACTAGACTATGTATTAGTTACTATAAAATAGCCGAACCGAGGCACAGCGATCGATATTTCGACAAAATAATATTTTGTAATACGTATATTCATTTTGAAATACTCGGGGGTATATTGATGGTTTCTCCAGACAACGAACCGATATTGCAAAATATGAATGTCAAAAATCTCAGACTTACAAATATGGCGGCTGCTGATGCCGGTTTATATTTTGCTCTTGGTGTAGCTTTGTGATCACGTAAGGAAATATAGCTATAGATAGGTGGCGCGGTGTGAGAAGAGAAGAAGATGAAAATTTACTGTAGTTTGAGAATAAGCAAACGTAATGACTATCAAGACATCTGATGATGAACGCTTGCTTATTAGATGTACAAGATTACACCTATAATTGTGATTATACGAAGGTATTTCTGAAAGTAAGTTCCGTTTGGTAATAAAAAAAGGAATCGAGTACAGATAAAGAAAGCAATTTATTTCACAAAATCCTTTAATTTCACTACTTTTCAACATAGCCCTCGCGATTTTGAAGGTAGTTATCATAGCGTGATATAAGCAACGAGCTTAATTTTCATAGAGTGGCGATAGGTCCGCCATGTTTGAGGCAAATTGAACTGGCGTCCGCCATGTTATTTGTGGTATCGGCTGACAGCTCGAATGTCACACCCATTCGAGAATTCTACCTATTTACAGTTCCACGTTTTAAATAAAGATTGGCAATTGAATACGGATGTGCATAAAGTTCCGTCAGACTTTTTCGAAGCTGCGAATTGACTGCCTGGTAGTATATTTCCTAAAAATGCAGTAATGAAATATCGAGAACCTGTCAGTATAACAGTTCCAGTTCTAAGTATAACAGTTAGATGCGGTTTGCAATAACAACGAAAGTGCCACTGTGAAAATACTTGTGTGGATTGTAATGCAAGTACATGGTCTAAACGAGTTGCGAATCATACAGTATTTCTTGTTATGACGAATAATCATGACCGTGGATTTGCATCTGTTGTTAATGTGTTGTAACAACTGCTTTCATAAAATCTAGTATACATTTACCTTTTGTTTACTAAACCTATTGAGACTACAAACTTGTAAAATTGCTGTTAAAGCGTTTAGTTGTGAACTTTGGTGGACGAAATTTGCGTACAAAGACGAAAGTGACAACAAAATACTGCAGTTAAAGATGCGCCTTGGTCATCTGCCACAAAAGCATTCCACTACGAAATAAGATGTCGTTAATAAGTTTCCTTGTTGGCATGCTGAAACAAGTAACGTTTGGTAAGTGAAATTTGAGTACACAGACGAAAGTGACAATAGGATATTGCAATAAAAATGCGAGTAGGTCAGCTGCCACAAAAGCATTCCACACCGAAATAACGTATCATTAATGAATTTTGTTGTTGCCACGCTGAATTAAGTGCATGTTTGAAACTTCCTGGCAGATTAAAATTGTGTGCCGGAACCGGGACTCGAACCTGGGACCATTGCCTTTCGCGGGCAAGCGCTCTACCGACTGAACTATCCCGACACGACTCACGATGTCGCCTCACAACTTTACTTCCGCCAGTACCTCGCCTCCTACTAATTACATGTTTGTTGTTGCAAAGAACACAGACACATATAAGTGAAAAAATTCTGGCTGTCACTAGTGCTTCCACACTTTGCACTGGTTGCATGTCAACCATGCTCGATCAAGTATTGTCAACAACAAATGAAAATACTTTTAAAGAAGGTGTAGACAATCAAAAGTGTGGTTTCGTCAACCACAGGAGCGACAGAAGAAGAAATATCTCAGACCACACTAGTTGGAAAACTGAGCATTTTTTATGAAGCTTCACTCTTGGGGCAGCTAAGTGCCATCAGTCAGGAATTTTGTATGAATACAGACAGACTGAGATCAACCAAGGCAAAACATTTGGTGTTCTTGGACGAAGTACTTGTCGTCTTATCACTTCGATTTGTGCATTTAAATGCTGAACGCACTTTAGGCATATTTCATCAGCAAAAATTGTACAGGCAATGCACACTAAATACAATATAAACTAAATACAACGGTTCAAGCTCAAGAACAACATACGAGAGACATACTTCTCTCAAGTGTACTGACCACCAATAACATGGCGGCGAGTTTACAGAAGCTGCCGCAAAGAGTGTGTAACTCTATGAAATTTAAGCTCGTTGGGTAAAAGCCATTGATCTCTATGCTACCTGGATGTTGAACTTCAGTTGTCTGAGCGTGCCAGCCATAGATGTTCATATTTCGTTTCTTGCCAAATTTAGATATGGCGGCTATGAGTAAATTAAAAGAAAATACGTTTCAATTTCGCTCCCATAACAATCTATTACATCGCATTTTGACTAAAAAATCAAATCAGGAGGTAAGTAAGACATTCCTTGTTACGTAATAACTGATCGAAATTCGTTAGCCAAATTTAAACATGGCGGACAACACGAAATTGTGTACAAAACATATGAATGTGCAAGAATGCTGCAATTCTATGCTCAGACACCAAAGTTATACATCCAGTTTGTATACAGATCACTGGTATAAGCTTATTCCTTCATCTTTGAATGTTTACGTCAGTGTTGTCAAGCATTGTAATTTTTTTTTACCTCTTCGTCGTTTTTAAGTGCTTACCATCAAAGAACCTGTGGTGTCGCACAAGTCCAAAGTGCGCGCCACCTACTTTCGCCGCGCGCCGCCATGCACGCACGGCGCGGCGTTCTTACGACGACAGCCACGAGCGCTCTCTGCGACAACTCCGCTCGTGGCCACCACTGAACGACATCGTCACTTGGGACTGAGTTAGGAACCAGTAAATACACCGGAATCAGATAGGCACCAGTGAAGACTTGGCTATCGTACAGGCACTAGGCAGGACTCTAGCTCAACTATGTATCAACATTCTGCAGTACTATGTAAAAGTTAAGTATTGTATAAATTCTGAGCAATATATATCTCATTCTAATTTACTCTAGTGTTTCTAGTTTCTGGTTGCTCCCCTCCGTACCTGCACCAGCGTGCTCCTGTGTCGGTCTCATTCCACTCGGCCACCGACACCTACGACGGAACGAGATACAAAAGCGGCGACGAGGCTGGGACACAAAAGTGGCGACGAGGATGGGATACAAAAGTGGCGACAGGAGTGATAGACGATCCGTGGACCAGCCCGCTTGCAGCAGCCAGACAGCAGTAGTAGTCGGAGCACACAGAAATTGCTCCCGCCCACCCACCCTTATTATAAGAATTTTGGGGGAAGATATTTTGTTACGTGTTTTGTGGACTTTTTTTGTTGCAGCGCGTCCTCTTTCATATTGCATTTGTGTTTTGTTATAATTTACTTGTATGCGCAGCGCCTAATCGGTCAGCATGGCCACTACCCCGAACCCAAACTTAATGGAAATTATTCAGTTACAGACGGCGCAAATAACACAACTCCTGCAGGCTGTGGCCCAGCTCACAGCGCAAGCAGCTAACCAACAACAACAGCCGCCGCTTCAGCAGCCCACACCTGCCGCCGCAACGCTTCCTACGTTTCGCCAGTACAACGAACGTGAGGAAGAATGGAGCGACTACTTCGCACAGTTTCAAGAACTCGTCGCGGCTCATCAAATTACAGGTCAGAAAGTGAAGCATCTGCTATTATCTGTGGTGGGCACCAACACCTTCGTGTTACTGAAAAAACTTTTCCCCGACGTATCTCCTCGTGATGTAGACTTTGAAGAAATAGTAGAGGCACTAAATGCTCATTATGAGAGAAAAGTTCTCGTAGCTGCGGCACGGTACCGATTTTTCAGACTTAAAAATTACCGCAGCAGTCACACCAAGAGTGGATTACGGAATTGAAGGGCTTAACCCGCAAATGTAAATTTACTTGCTCTTGTGGACTTTCGTATAGTGACGTGATGTTGAGGGATGCGATTACGCAAAATATTCAGAACCCCAGAATTAGAGCAGCAATTCTGAAACAGTCTGACCCCTCATTAGACAGTGTACTGCAGCTTATAGATGCGCATGATACTTTTGACTTAGCAGATGTAGAAATGCAAAGCCACAGTGTTAATTCAGTGCGCCGCAACGGTCGCTTTCCTAGCCGTAGTTCTCAGTGTAGCACTAGCAATTCTTTAAATTCTACAGGCCGTGCTGAACAGACAGTGAACAGTAGCCAGTGTAAAAGTGCGACACAAAGGTCGCCCCGTCGTGTTAGAAACAGTGATTTGAATAACGGGCGCCAACGCTCATTTCAGAAAAATGTAGGTAAATCTTGCCCCCAGTGCGTGTCTCGCCACAAGCGTGCTCATTGCCCTAGTCGCAACGCAACCTGTTATCAATGTGGCAAATCAGGACATGTACAGTCTGTGTGTATGCAAATTAAAAACTCAAAGAACACTAACGTTAGAAACAGTGCTCCGCAAAGTGCGAGAGCAGTGCATACAGTCAATGTCATAGACGCTGTGGAATTGAACAGTGCTTTACTTGGTTCTCAACTGCAAACCAGTTCTTCTGCACCTACTGCAAAACTATGTAGTGAGCCACGTAGCAAGCGCCGACGAGCGCGTAAAACTGTGCAACGGAAAAGGGTTCGGGACAAGCAAAATAACTATGTACAGTGCAATCCTGTAGTGAACCTAGTGCCTTCTACAACTTCTCCTTGTAAAAGTGCCCAGTACTGTGTAGCTAGTGACAGTAGAATTGGTGTAGCTACTCGAAGTAATTTTAGTGCAGTAGCCTCGCATTGCGCGGACGCCGATCCGGCGGTAGTGCCATCTAGTGACAGTGATATTACTCTAAGTGCCGATTCTGCGCCGCTTCCTACCGCACGAAGCCCGCGGATGCGCAAGCGCAGTAACACTGTATTAGACGTTGCCCACGTTCGCGCACCTGTCGAGCGCCGCAAGCAAAAACTGTTTGTGACTCTCTTCATAGAAAATAAGACTGTGCAATTTCAGCTTGATACTGGTTCCGCTGTCACATTAATAAATAAAGATACTTATGAACTTCTGGGTTCGCCAAAATTGTCGCCGTCACAGCAAGTGTTAACAGCTTATGCAGGTCAAAATATTCCCGTGCTAGGAACGTGTAGCCTGCCCGCCTCTTTTCAAGGTGTAACAAAAACAGTTGCTTTTGTAGTTCTTCAGGCCAAATCGACACAGAACATTTTTGGACTAGATGCTTTTGACTTGTTTGGTTTATCAATTCAAAGAGATGTGCTTCAAATTTCGTCAATAGTGCCTCAGGATAAAATCAATGCATTGTGTGACAAATATAGTGACTTGTTTTCGCCGGAACTAGGTTGTGCAAAAGACTTCGTGGCACATGTAACTTTAAAAGAATCCGCAGTTCCAAAATTTCGTAAAGCTAGACCAGTGCCTATCGCCTTGCGTGATACAGTTGCCGAAGAACTTAAACGTTGGCAAGATAGTGGGGTGATTTCTCCTGTTTCTGCGAGTCAGTGGGCCTCGCCTATAGTAATTATACCCAAGCCGTCAGGAAAACTTCGTCTCTGTGCGCACTTCTAATCAACAGTGAACAGTCAAACAATTGTAGACACTTATCCCCTGCCCAGACCTGAGGAACTGATGGACAAATTAGGACAGTCTCGCTTCTTTTCCAAGATTGATTTAGCAGAGGCATACTTACAGATTCCACTTGATGACGAGTCAAAAAAGTTTTTCGTCATTAATACTCACATGGGCCTTTTTCAATTTCAGCGCCTACCCTTTGGCAGTTCTTCCGCCCCCGCTATTTTTCAGCGCTTTTTGGAACACCTGACAGTTTCTGTACCGTGTTGCTCGAACTACTTAGATGATATTGTGGTATCCGGACGTACAGTTGAAAAACGTTTATCAAACCTGGAGTGCCTTTTCAAAGTGTTGACTGCAGCAGGTCTACGCTGTAATAAAGCAAAGTGTACGTTTTTTCAAACTCAAATAGAGTACCTAGGTCATGTGATGAATACCCAAGGAATCCACCCCTTACAGTCACATCTTAGAGCAATCAAAGACTTGCCTCCTCCTAAGAATGTGCACGAATTGCAAGCACTAATGGGAAAGCTTAACTATTATTTCAGGTTTATTCCCAATGCGTCTCAGATTGCAGCGCCACTGCATCGCTTACGTAGGAAGAATGTTCCTTTTGTTTGGTCCAAAGATTGCCAGGTTGCCTTTGACAAATTAAAGTCTGCACTACTCAGTGATGCATGTTTGATTCCCTTTGACCCACAGAAGCCTGTAGTGTTAGCAGTTGATGCCTCGTCGTACGGTGTGGGTTCAGTTTTGTCGCATCGTATTGGTTCTCACGTATCGTCCTATTGCCTTTGCATCCAAGCTACTGACGCCAACGTAACAGAATTACAGTCAGATAGAAAAGGAGGCCTTAGCAATAATTTACGGCGTCACAAAGTTTCGTCATTATCTCTATGGCAGAAAATTCTATTTGTTGACAGACCACAAGCCTCTCACGTCGTTGTTCTCACCCACAAAGCCAATTCCGCCACGAACGGCACAAAAGCTTCAGAGATGGTCCTTGATATTGTCAAATTATCAGTATGAGATTTTGTACCGACCTACTACTAAACATGCCAACGCGGACAAACTTTCCCGATTTCCGGTTGGCCAGGATGTATCATTTGATTCTTCAGAAATGGCATGTTGTCAGATAGACTCCAGAGATGCTTCCGCTGTCGCAGACTTTCCTTTGAACTCTCGTCGGGTTGCACAGGAAACAGCTGCGGATGCAGACCTAAGTGTGGTAGCACGTTTTGTTCGCTCAGGGTGGCCTGCCAGAGCCAAAGACATTGATCGGCCTCTGGTTCGACGTTATTTTGCACAACGTCATGCATTATCTTTAAGTCAGGGTGTACTGTTGTTGCATACCGACAACGACCAAGCAAGAGTGATTGTTCCTCGTTCTCTGCAACGAGAAGTGTTACGCCTCCTGCATCAAGGACATTGGGGCATTGTTAGGACAAAGCAACTAGCCAGACGTCATTGTACCTGGGTTGGTATGGACGCTCAGATAGAGAGCATGACGTCACAGTGTACTGTTTGTGCGGAGCATCAAGCGGCTCCTCCACAGCGTTTCTCAGACTGGCCACGCCCCAAGGGACCATGGCAACGTTTACGTATTGACTTTGTCGGACGTTTCTGGAATACGCGCTGGTTAATTGTTGTAGACGCTTTCAGCAAGTTTCCTTTTGTGATTGCCATGAACTCAACGACAGCTTCTAGTACAATCAGTGCCTTAACATCAGTGTTTTGCATCGAAGGCTTGCCTGAAACTATCGTCAGTGACAATGGACCTCAGTTTGTCAGTGCGGAATTTCAACAGTTTTGTCGTGTGAATGGCATTCAGCATATCACTACCGCACCTTTTCACCCTCAGTCCAATGGTGAAGCAGAACGTTTCGTTCGAACATTCAAGTCTCACATGGAGAAGATGAAAGGTCAGCACTCCAGGCAGCAAGCTTTTCAAATTTTCCTGTCTACGTATCGATGCATGCCACGTGACGGCCCGTCTCCTGCCGAGCTGCTACACGGCCGCCGTCACCGCACTCTCCTTCACCTGCTGCAGCCTCCCACGCACCGAGTCGGTTCGTATGGCGCTTCGCGTTTTCAGGTTTCCACGCCGGTGCTGTACAGGGTGTTTGCTGGCAACAAGAAGACGTGGTTACCGGGCATCATTCGGCGTGTGCTCGGTCGCAATATGTATGTTGTACGTTCTCCCACAGGGTCGGAGCTGCGGCGCCACGCAAACCAATTGCGCCTGCACAGGCCGCGCGATCCTGTCTCGGGTTTCTTGATTCCAGACCCGGTTCACCGCCAGGGAGCACAGCCACATCGTTCGTCCCCGGACTACGAGATCCCTATGGACGTCGACGTACCTCCGACGCAGTCGTCGCCGCCGCTGTCGCCGCCGCAGATGACAGCGTCACCGAGAGGGACTCCGGGACCGTGCGGGCCCCCCCCCCCCCCCCCAGCTTGGGCCACGCACCTCAGAAGAAGATGACCTGCTCTCTCTGGGCGGGGGCGGGCGCCCTTCCGCTGGTTTTCGCGGGTTTTCCAGCGGATCGCAAGGTGTATACCGGGGCGCGGACGGCGTCTCGATCCCAGCCTCAGCTACGACGCCCGTCCCACCAGTAACGCCCCCGCCCAGGCCCTCCTCCCAGTGCCGTCGCCGTGGCCCTCAGCCCTACGCCACGACGGCGCGGCGGTTTGGGGGGAGGGGTGTGGTGTCGCACAAGTCCAAAGTGCGCGCCACCTACTTTCGCCGCGCGCCGCCATGCACGCACGGCGCGGCGTTCTTACGACGACAGCCACGAGCGCTCTCTGCAACTCCGCTCGTGGCCACCACTGAACGACATCGTCACTTGGGACTGAGTTAGGAACCAGTAAAGACATCGGAATCAGATAGGCACCAGTGAAGACTTGGCTATCGTACAGGCACTAGGCAGGACTCTAGCTCAACTATGTATCAACATTCTGCAGTACTATGTAAAAGTTAAGAATTGTATAAATTCTGAGCAATATATATCTCATTCTAATTTACTCTAGTGTTTCTAGTTTCTGGTTGCTCCCCTCCGTACCTGCACCAGCGTGCTATCTTTATTCCTGTGTCGGTCTCATTCCACTCGGCCACCGACACCTACGACGGAACGAGATACAAAAGCGGCGACGAGGCTGGGACACAAAAGAACCAATCTCGTAAATTACTGTTCATGAAATTTGTTGGAGTTGAAGAGTTACAGCATCAGAAACCACAGATGGACGTCCACTTTATTCTTTGCATGATCGCCTTTCCTTAAATCATCGGACCCATTTGCATTTTATCCTAAACCTCTCAGATTTGTTAATGAATATCACTTGATTTAACGTTCCTAGCATTCAGGAAACGAATCACGGATCTCAATTCATACCCGGCGGGATTTTCGATCAACGATGCCATTATAAATAATTTGCGAACGGCATGCAACACATAACGAGCTATAAATAGCGTTATTTCGTTCTGCTTGAACCAAAGATACTAGTGCACATGAACGGCACTAAGTGATCTCCATACCAACTGGATGTATACCTCTGGTGTCTGACCATAGAACTGCAATGTGCTTACACATTCAAATGTTTTACACAACTTTTCGCATTGTCCGCCATGTTTAAATTTGGCAAACGAATTTTCTTCACTTATAATGTGACAAATAATTGCTTGTTTTCCTCTTGATTAGAAATTTATGTCAATATACTATGTGATAGGTTAATATGGGAGCCGATTGGAAATGTATTTTCTTTTCGTTTTCCTGTAATACATCATTGCAGCCAAATTTGAATTTATCAAGAAACGAAATCAACATCTACGTCTCAGATAGCCTATGTTCAACATCCAGGTTGTACAGAGATCACTGGCGGCACTGCGATCATAGGAGAGCCGTAGACAAATTGATACGGAACTTACTTTCCGAACACCTTCGTATCATGTATACCGTACATCTCATTTTAAAAGCAATACGTACACACATTTTTATTTTTATTGTCATAATTTTTTCCGTTTTACAAAATGTTCACGTAACCAAGTGTTGACCCCAGTATCTAGTTAACATCAGCTCCACTGTTTGATGCACTCGTAATTATCTTCAGTGTTTCACACAATTTCTTCACAATAAATTTTTCTACTATTATAACTTACCCTTATTGGATTTCTGGTAAATATCCCTATATTTCGATAACAACTGATATTATTGCTGTTTTTGTTTTGAAGATTAGTGTGATCGTTTCGTTTGACACATCATGAAGCTGACAAACACCTAATAACTGCCAGTAACGCTCAAATTAAAGTCCTTTCCGCTGACTTAGAAACCATTTCATTCACAACATCACAAATTGTACAAAACAAACAATTTACCAGACTTGACTGATCCGACAAAGATATTCAATTTTAGCCGGAGACAATGCTATCCACGCAGTTTGCGTAATAAAATGTAATTTAAATACATCAGTCAATATAATGGGCAGTACATTGCACAACCTTCAGTCTTACCTAAAGACTGCCAATAATTTTGCACAATATGAAATATGGCGCGGGGATATCCGTGAGGTCTGAGGCGCAACGTTACGGGTTGCGAGGCAGCTTCTGTCGAAGGTTCGAGTCATCCCTTTGGCATGGGTTTGTATGTTATCCGTAACATACGTTAGTTTAAGTAGTTTGTAAGTCTAGGGACCGATGACCTCTGCAGTTTGGTCCCTTAGGTTTACAAACAATTGAAGATTTGAAATATTTAGTCTAGGGACCGTTTCATCTGGAAGCTTGAAAATATTTAATACATAATGTTCATATGTTTGGAAAGTTGTGGGATCAAATTGCAGCGGACGTCAGTCCTTAGACTTACAAATTACTTAAACTAAATTACGCCAAGGACGACACACACACATGTTCGAGTGAGGAGTCGAACCTCCGGTAGTAGCGGCTGCACAAGCACAGCAAGGCGACTTAGACAACGCGGTCATTCCCACAAGGCTATTCATAATGTTATGTATGATATAAGGCATGATGTCATCCAATATGTCGTTTCCCATGTCGTGCAAAATTATGCTAGATGCTATTGAAGTAAAGGGCACATGCGTTCGCAGTCAGGGATATATTTTATTACAGATGCACCCCCTTCGAGAGCTTACTACGCTGTGGAATTAGGTTTAACTTTGAAGAATATGTCAAGATTTTTAAAAATTTAAATCAGAGACAAGACAGACATAGTGAGTAGCGATCTGTGGCTGCGTCCTGAAGGTGCTATGCTGTACGAAAAGGCGTCGTTATTGAATGACTAAGAGGATGCAAGATTATGTGAGAAATAGCAGCTAATTATGAATGTAGAAAAATGTAAGGTGATGCAGATGAGAAGGAAAAACAATTTCATAATGTTGGAATTCTGATTAGAAGTGAGCGGCTTGACACAGTCGCGTCCATTAAATATCTTGACGTAACGTTGCAAACTGATGTGAAATAGAATGAGCATGTAAGTTCAGTCCTGGAGAAGGCGGATGGTCGACGTCTGTTTATTGGGAGAATTTTGGGAAGATGTGATTCTTCTATTAAGGAGACTGCGTGTAGAACACTTATGCGATCCCTTTTTTGAGGATTGCTCAAGTGTTTGGGATTTCCACCAGTTTAGTTTAAAGGAAGACAGGAGGAATTCAGAGTAGAGCGTTATCGATCAATGCGTGAGCGTTACAGAGATGGTTGGGAACTCAGATGGGAATCGTTGGAGTGACGGCGACCTTCTTTTCGAGAAACATTGTTGTGGAAATTTAGAGGGGCGGAATTTGAAGTTAGCTGCAGACTGATTCCTCTGATGCCAACTTGCATTTCATGTAAAGACCTAACAATTAAGAGAAATTAGGATTCGTACAGAAGCATAAGAACATTCTTTTTCCTTCATTCTGAGAGCACAACAGAAAGAGAAATGAACAACAATGGTACGACGTACCCTCCACCACGAACCGTACGGCAAATTATGGAGAATGTAAGTAGATAAATGTTTTTCATGCTCTCGTGTAAGTGAAGAGGTCAGTTCCCCTCACCTTCATATTTGCCTCTTCACCTATTTTTGTGCGGTTATAGTGCATTTTTAATTGTGGTTCTATCGTAGTCGACTGCATGTCGTAGTCTGCAAAATTTTTGAATCAGAAGCCTTCAAAATGTGTGCACGAAAAATTAAGTAAAGGCTGTCTTTAAAACCTTTATGCATATAACGTACAACCAACGATACGATAATTACTGACGAAATATATTCATCTTGGTCTGGACGTCGAACGAGTCTCGCAACTTGCTAAATATAGCTTCCTCGATATTTCGATAACGAATAGAGATTATTCGATTAAAATTTCGTTTTGACTTTTTCCATTTATCAACCTTCAAGCAAAGTCTGACTCGATTCATACAAGTTTAAGGTCTTTAAGAGACGCGTCTAAAAATCTCCCAGAACAGTCGGTTTTCTTGGGCTTAAAATCAGAACGACGCACTTATATTGATGCCATTACCAGAACGTTAATTTCAGTCCAATTGGAATATTTTGAGAATGGAATTACTCCATTTACACAATTCGTGTGGGTGTCAGATCCATTCCGTCCTTTCCACAACGACGTTTACATTTAGCTTGACTTAAAATATTAATATGTCGACAACGGATGATGATAATTGAATAAAATAAAAAAAAAAAAACCTCGTTTCGACTTCATCTAGTTATCTTACTTCGTGCAAAGTTTGAACTCATTCGAGCAAGTCTCTTAAAAATTCTGCGAAGAAAACAGTGTTTTTCACGTAAAATATGAATAGAATTCGAATGGTGCCCGTCAAAATGGTACCGCTAGTTGACCATTAAATTCAGGTCAATTGACATCTTTTGCAAACGAAATTAATCAATTCACACAATTTCTGGTGCGTCTTACAAACTTTGCTTATCTACAGTAAGACAAATGTTGTAATTGCTATACAAATGGGCGCTTGTCTCAGCTAAGCCAAAAACTTCACACCCCGTGATTCTAGCTCAAATACGAACCGAGTTCGAAGACCCCAAACTACTTGATTCTACCCAAGAAATTTGCAAATGTTAATTGTACAGCGATATTGCGCATGTCCCTACCTCTATTATGCTGTGGTTTGAAACCTACATCTACGTTGCCTGACTCGTGACAGAAAGCTACGTTTTCCTCATTACAAGCCATAACTTTTCTCAATTATAACTGATTTTAACAGTAAAACGCATACTCGTATTATACACACACACACACCTTGTATATATATATACAGGGTGAGTCATAAATGAGGAAAAACATTTCGTGCAAATTGTCACACACTCAGCCACAAACATAAATTCGTTTTCCGCATGTTTCTATGTCAATAAGTGACAATGCAATTGAATTGTAAAAATCTGAAACTATTAAGTGGACTTTTGCGTGTTACTGTGCGCTGACATTGGCCAAGGGGACAGATCGGAAACAGGGCGCAAGTTCCTTTCTCTATGCCAACTAGCCGTGATACATAATACCGGCCAGAAAAAAACAGTACAAGATACATGTCAGTACTGTCTTTGCAGTGTCACGCAGACCGTCACTTGACACCACATGCCTCGCCTTCTCGTGAGTGGCTAGACTACCAACAACACTCGCATGTTATTGTGTACATTTCTATTGGGAATGTCCTTGCTGTGAATATTTTAATCGGTATGTTTTGCAATGTCTTCGGTTCTAATTAAGATCTGCACTTCATTTTGGCCTAAGAACACTTAGCTAATCGAGCTCTTTTATTGAATTAAGCGTTTAAACACATTGGCTGATTATGAAAAATGTTATGAGTGCACATTCAGCTTGAATATCCCTTTTTTCAACATTTATGGGCATTTCCGCAAGCATATCTACGGCTATTAAGAAGGGCACGGTCGAACTCTGGACCTAATTGGAATCTATTTGCCTGATGTTGTTTTTAATTCCGGATAGTTCTATGTTGCCTTATCCAGGGGTAAGACATTCAAAAATGTAAATGTAGAAGTTAAACCTAAGGGTCTGGAATGATCTAATGTGAAATTATTATTAGAAAAAGTACAACATTTTTCCAATTACAAATTACGGCTGGTAGAAATTTTATTAGACAACGGGTTCTGTCATCTCATATAGATCTATTAATATTTAAATCGTTCATAAATATTGAGTTACAAATTGATGCTAAAGTTCGACGCAGAGTAAATATTGTTTTCGAAAGAAATACATTGTTAAACTATCGCCATGTTTTTGTTCATAATAGATGGCACTGTAATTGACAAAAATGAAAATGAATTGAAAATTGTTAAAAAGGTAATATCTCATATACAGGGTGAATCACCTAACACTTGCACCGCAAATATATTGAATTAATACATAAAGTACTTCTAAGATTTCGAGAATATGGATTAACAGTCAACTTGAACAAATCCAAATTTGGCAGGGATAAATTAAAGTTTCCATTGGCATATTATCTCTCCAGAAGGCATAGTTCCAAATCCGAAGAAGTTAGATGCAATTAGAAATTTTCTCTACCCTAAGAATAAACAGGAGGTGAATGCATTTTTAGGATTAGTAACTTATCTTAACAAGTTAGTTCCTATTCATTTGTCTAAAATTGACACTTTGTTAAATTTACTTAGAAAAAATACGCCTTGGAAATGGTCAGAGGAATTTTGTGATGTTTTTAATAACCTTAAAGAAGCTTTAGTTAATTCTACGATTTTGTCACACCCTGACATGGAAAAGGATTTTTGTATTGCTACTGATGACTCTGAAAATGGTGTTGGTGCTGTTTTCTTTCAAATAGATGAGACTGATAAGTTATATAATATTAAAATTATAGCGTTTGCCAGTCGAACCCTGTAGAACTGTGAAAGTGCTTATACAACCATGGAATGGGAAATTTTAGCTGTGGCGTGGTCACAGATATTTTGTATTTGGAAAGGAAATTACCATTTATTGTGACCACAAGGCAATGACTTTCTTATGACTTGTAAGTTGTTACACATACGGTTCATTCGATGGACACTGATTTTGCAAGAATATACAATTAATATTAAGTATATTAAAGGTAACGATAATGTTATTGCTGATGTTTTGTCGAGGATGCCTCATGGTATGTCCAACGATAGTGAATTCAGTAACGACAATAAGTTTAAGATCATGCATTTAGAAAATGCTACCATTAAGAATTATTTTACGTATATTTGTAAGAATTTAGCTATGTTACAGCAACAAGATACTAACTGGAAGAACATAATGCATGTTTTGGTAAAAGGAAACATCACTAATTTATCATCTAAGTTTATGTTGGATAATGGTATTTTATATTATAGAAAAAATCTTCATCCAGACAATTGCAAAGTTTGTATACCTGAAAGCTGTATTTCTGTTAGTTTGATATACACATGTTTGTTGGGGACATTTCAGTGGTACTAAATGTACCGAGAAGCTGAAGAAAATTTGCCTTTTTTTAATATGAAGCGTAAGGTTCAAATGTTGGAGAGAAGGTGCGTCATATATGAGAAAGCTAAAGCTATTAATTATAGTACTAAGATTGGATTACAATCCATCATTCCAGCTAATTCTCTAGAATTAAACTTATGTGACATAATTGGATCCCTACCACTATCTAAGGGACGATACCGATACATACTGGCATTTTATGATGTATTTTCGAAGCACATAAAAATGTATCCATTAAGATAAAGTACTTCAAAGCCTATACTGAGATGTCTAGCTTTTAAATATATTAACGAGACTGGTAAACCGAAATCGATTCTCACCGACAAAGCTTCGTATTTTACGAGCTTTGTTTGGGAAAACGATTAACGGAATTACGAATAAAAGATGTGTTGATTCCTCGTTATCACGCAGAGGAATCACGCGTTGAACGCGTGTTTCGCGAGTTTAATAGGTTTATTCGATCTTATATTCCTAGACAGCAATATCTCTAGATTGAGTTTTCGAGTATTCGAAAATATATTTAACAACTTGCCGCACTCTTCTACCAAATATGCGCCTAATGACGTAATGTTCAATAGCACTGAATCCAAAGAATGGCTCATTCCATTACCTGTCAATGACAAAATACATTTAGACAGCGTCATTTTATTAAATGAAGTAAGACGTAATTTAAATCACGCTGCACATCGGAGACAGCAAAAATATGACAAGACATTAAGAAGAACCCTTAATTACAGTGACGGTGAACGAGTGTTATTAAGACAGCATAACAAATCTTCCCTAGTTAAGAAATCCATAGGAAAATTCAGTTGTATGAATAAAGGACCTTATTATATCAGAAATATACCACGCAATGGAAGCTATCTTTTATCCAAAGAGAGAAGTGGGGGACAGGTTAAAGGACTGTTGCCGCATAAGGACTTAAAACGATTTCATGACTGATTATTTTAGATTTTATATGTATATGTTATTAGTTTTAGTTTGACGTTATGGTGTTCTTGTAAGAATAATCATTTCATTTTTGTAAATATTGATACAATGAGTTGAAATAGCTCTGTTGATTTCAAGTAATTTTTATGATTAATGGTATCAATTAATTTATACTAAAGATCAGTGTAAAATAAGCGATAGCGAAGCGGTACTGATATGGACGGAAACCGTGACGCCTGTCATTTTAGTAGAGGTAGTGAATATTGGTGCCGCAGCGACAGAAACCGTATGAGTTATTAATTGTTTTCATTGTTGAAATTTAGGCGAATAATTATACATTTCACAGAAAAATTTGTTTCTTATGGTGATACTTATTCTTGAATGAACACTGAACTTTCTTAGGTTTAGTTTTTTTACCATGATTTGTCTATGTCTTATTTTTATGTTTCATATGACAGAGACCTAACACAACATAGATGAGGCGAGGCATTCTCCTACGCCTTAGCAGCTGAAGGGGCGAGTTCTACAAAATTACCGCTGCTGAGGTCGCCAGTCCATCGTCATCGCAAGCTGATTCATCAATGTTCCTGTCGAAACAAGAACTTTCTTTCAAGAAAAAGCAATATCATGCGACTGTTGCTGCCAATTCAAATTCAAATGCTCGTATAGCTTATGGGACTTAACTACGGGGTCATCAGTCCCTAAACTTACAAACTACTTATCATCTAGCTTATCCTAAAGACGGCACAAATATCCATGCCCGAGGGGGGATTCGAACCCCCGACCGTAGTGGCCGTGCAGACCGTGACTGGAGCGCCTCAGTCCCCTCGGCCACCGCGGCCGGCTGCTGCCAACTGTTCGATCCGTGGACAGCGATCCTGCAAATTAAGGTTCGGGCTACTTTAACCTTTACGAAGATGTCTGATGAAAGAGATAATTGAGGCACAATAATCAAGAAACAGCGTCATATCTCAGCTGATTTCTATTCTGAAGAACAGGAGTGAGTGATGTTACCAGTCGTAAGAAGAGGTGACGCCATGGAGGCGTGTTGTCACATCAAAAAAAGAGACAACACTATTTGAATGTCAACCTGAAAATCTTGATTATTTACGTTGCCAGATATAAGAAGACGTGAAGTCATAATAAACCATCTGTGTTGTCACGTTATAAGGAGAGAACAACATCCACACCTAAAATAATTTCTATTAGTTACCTGACGTTACAAGTTATATGACGAGGGACGTCATAATAAACCAACATCTGAGTTGTCACGTTATAAGAAGAGACAACAACGTCTGTATCGCAGTCTAAATGATTTCCATCTTAACTTCAGATTAAGAAATGAATTTTGGAGTTTCATGTCACATGAAGATGCAACGTTTGGACTTTATAATGAAAGGACTGATTTACATTGCAAGTCACAAGAAGGGGCAATGTTACAGACCTACATATTTATCGAAAAAGGTTCGAGGTTACAACAATCAATGTATTGTTGAAACAGACCATTTCTACACGTCTTGCCAAGTCTATGAAGAGGCAACACAAACGTAGAAGAGACAAGAAATTTTATTTATGTCACCTGTCGCCTCACAGAGGGGCTGCAATTTTAATGGTACTTCATGCAACGGTGCGGAGCTGATGAAGACAATATTTCAAGACATCAATCATGTCCGCCTCAGAAATGAAATATTTAAGTTTTGTATGTTGTATTTTAAATTGTATAATTGTTAGCTTGTATGTCAATACCTTTCCTTTATTTCCCTACAAAATTACCATGCCAAAAGTAGAGTTATCCCCATATAATCAGTAACTCGGTTTTACAGGAATGGTAACCACAGTAATGAATTATGTGGGCGGGGGACTGATGGCCATAGCAGTCTAGTCCCCCTAAAAACCCCCATCACAACAACAACAACAATTATGTGGGTATCATTGGCGGGCGGTGTAACCCCTCGGTAAAATCCTGATGATCAATTTTAATGTATTGGTTTCATTAAATGAGGTTTTGATGGGAAATTTTAGAATTTTATTAGTTCTGGGAATGATATTTAGTATTCCTAAAAGCAAAGTAGAAATGGGGATACCAGCACAGAGTGCAGACATCAGTCATATTTTATTCCCTGTGGGCATATGAAAGGAAATTACGGGGATTGTTTGCATATTTCTTCTGTTACCAGTCAGTTCGGGTAGAAGTACGTTCAAATATTAATCAAGTTAATCATTTCGAAGTTTAAGTCCGCTCCAGAGCTCAAAGAAACAGTGCGCTATAAAGTTTGCATCAAATCGAACTTTAAATCAAATAATCGATAGTTGCGACTGAAGAAAACATTTACGGGTAGTGAACATTAATATAAAATTAGCATTGGATACGCGAAATAATAATAATTGTGGAACAGGAAGTATATTTTATACCGATTCAGAACCCCTTTCATTCACTAACATTGTCATTTTAAATCAGATTTGAATATACGAGTTATAAACTGAATTTACGAGCCTTGAAAGTTCATTTAAATAATATCTATGGCGTAAAGTCTCGTCTGCTGATATGCGATATGTTAACTAGAACGTTCAGGTTTCACTAACTGATTTAGTATTTGAAAGGAAGAATCTGAAAGTTCAATGGGATTTATAAACATCAAAGCATTTTACCCACGTATAAAAATAACGCTGTCGTAAGTAAATTTTTAGAATCCACAGAACTGTTGAAAAGCGTTAGGCAACGTGTGCATAATCTCTGGAGTCAACAACTCATGCGTCGAGTGAATTAAATAAAATAAATTATCTTTTAGTGAGTTTCACCTACTAAGGCCTTGGGAAAAATCTTCGTGGCGTCCCCATCAATGCAGGCACCAAAAATACGAACTTTAAATGCTAGAAGTCGGGCATAAACGCGTATCAAAAGCATTGATGTGTTCCGTTACACCATCGGGGGCGTTACAATTTCATTGTCCTGTAATCTTGTTTTGTCTTTCTTTTTAAATACTCAAGATTCGCTTACATACAATAATGTTGGTATCAACAAATATTATAAAATTTAAGATATGTTTCTGTTCTTAATTTACTTTGTAGAGATCTTCCGATAGTGTCATTTAAGTGGTTAATCTACAAAATTTTCTCTTTTTGATATACCTCTCCCCTATGCGATAGCATGGTTCCTAGAAATTTTTACTTACTTGTTCTATAATCTTGTTGTCTATAATTATTTTTCATCTTGCTGGATATTTCCCACAGAAAGCCATGTCTTTTGTTTTATATCGGCATATTTATTATTTGGCATTTTTTGAAAATAGAATGTATAAGATTTTCTGATGACATGGTATGAGCGGACAACGAACAACATGATGAAAGATCTGAATGAGCTTGTGTGGAATATGGGATGAAAATAAACACAGAAAAATACGAAGAGTATTGTCATCAGTACAAGACGCAGTCTGGCTAATATTAAAATAGGACAAACTACCATTAGCCAAGTGAGTGCATTTAAATATTTTGGAAGCTCAATAAATGAAGACTTGAGATGCAACCAGGAGGTGAAAACTCGAATTGCCATAGCGATTGAGGCATTCAACATAAGGAGGAGACTGCTATATGGCAAATTAGATAAGGGTCTAAGGAAAAGGCTTGATAAATATTTTGTCGAGTGTGGGGCAGAAACATGGACGTCGAGACTAGAGGATGAAAAAAGATTAGCAGCATTTGAGCTGTGCGTATGGAGGAGAATGGAGAGGATAAGCTGAATGGAAGGAGTGAGTAATGAAAGAGTGTTGGTTGGGGAGAGAAGTTGTCTGTTGAAAGTTATAAGAGAGAGGAAAAAGAACTGGTTGGGACATTAGATGCTTTGGAAGAAGTGGTTTGTGGGAGAAGACTGAGAGGAAGAAAGCGACACAAGATGGCAGATGACAAAGGGAAGAGGAAATTATGCAGACCTGAAGAGGATGGCAGAAGACCAGACACCATGGAGAACTGCCATGTGAAAACCTGCCTTTTGGCAGAACACTGATGATGATGATATTGGACTATCTTCATTATTAGAAATTAGGACTTCATAATCTTTGAACAGCAATGTAATTATAAAATATTGTTGGCTAAAGTCATGTGTAAAACTCATAAGTTCCATTTTTCCATGCTGTACAATGTCGTCAATGTATATTTTAAAAATCAGTGGTAGAAGCTGTAACTTTGTCGAACTCCAAAATTAATATTCTCCTCTCTTTTATCATTAGCCCCAATTATTTGGATTCTTGTATCATCCGTACAATGTGTACTGGTACGCATTACTGCAAAAGATTTTGTTTCAGAAACCAGTCACTGAAACCCATTGATATCCTGAACTAAATATACCTTCTGTAGTTTAGTAATGAAACTTTTCGATTCAGTAATCCGCCCCCCCCCCTCCCTTACAAGAAAATGTTGGCTGGATGATCCATATATAGAAGTGGTATACGTGGTATACGTTACCAATTATGATAGGTGATTGAGTATTGAACTTTCATGAATAATGAGGAAAATTTTTTTTTTTTCATGTGCTATGACGTTTGCTACCTTGTTTCCCATTTCTGTTTCGATATGACACTTCAAGGATTGCATGTGACTCTTCGAATTACATTGGCAGTTATTTCATTTTATTTGCGAAAGTTACCGAAGTTTTTATTTGGTTTGATGTTTTAACTGCAGCTTGATGAGCTAAACTGTCATTATTTTCAAGTGTTTTCTCGTGGAGAGAAAGTGTTTCAAAAAACGTTGAAATGATTGTGAAGCTAATGGACCCAACTGCTGAGGTCTTAGGTCTCATTACTTACAAACTGTTAGAACTAACCTTAACCCTCGCTAAGAAAACATACAAATTCTTGCCCAGGGGACGACTCGAACCTCCGGCGGGGAACGGCCGCGCAATCCGTTGCAAGGCGCCTTAGACCCCACGGTCATTCCCGCGCGGCAGAATGCGTTTACTGATATTCTGTCAGCTCCAACATTTTAGCAATTAGAAACCCATTACTGTGGAAATATGCTAATTTCTTGTGATGTTTTTTTTTCAGCTTCCTGCATCCAACTTTTGTTTATTTATTTATTATCGGACACTGTTAGCAGTTACTGCGAAATTCCCGGTGTATCTCCATTTACGAACATTCGGGAATGTCTTCGTCTCGTCACTACACGCGGTTTAAGTTCGTTGTTGGGTGCAATCTCTTTTGCATCAACACGCAACACTATGGGCGTTTCCCCGCTGTTGTTTACATTCCGAATAGTTCAATTTTAATTTTCTCGGCACTTACGTGTTTCCTCCTTCTGGCTCATCACTTTTTGGTCAGGCAGTTTATTTTTACTATTAGGGACTGATGACCCAGTTGTCAAGTCCCATAAGCTATACAAACATTAACATTACTATTGTTATTGTTCTCGACTAATCCCCTTTTAGGAAAGTGTGTGGAGTCATTCTCAGGTTAACTTCCTTTTCTGCCTTTCTTTTCCTCCCAAAAGCTTTTCATAAATTAATTATGTGTTTTCTTCCGTTCGTCTATCCACTTGTTCTTACATGTTGCTTCTTTCATCAAGGCTTGTCGAATTTATTGTTTCTGATTTTACTCCTGAATTTTTTCCTGTCCATAATTTCTTGTTCTGAAATTCTCAGCCGCTTCAGATCTTCTTGTGTTTCTATCATTCAGCTGGTCTTTAATTTGCTTGCATTAAAGATATTAAAAATTCTCTTACCGAGTCTGTTTCCACCCATCCTGCGTAAGTGTCCATACAACTCCGGGTGACTTTTCCTAAATTCATCTGTGATATTGTTTTCGATTTCGCAGAGTTCCTCTGTAGATCGTCCGAACCGCGTTTCGTTTCGGAAAACAGCGCTGTAGACATGTGTAAGAAATTTCCGCTCATGTTTCTCAAGCTGGTGAATTTCCGTCATCTTGAAAAATCTCTCTAAAATATTAATAATAAAGACTTTGGTAAATGAATGCTTGATTGAGCTATTCGCTCTCTCTCTCTCTTTTACACGTGTGTGTGTGTGTGTGTGTGTGTGTGTGTGTTTGTGTGTGTGTGTGTGATTGTAGAACGTAGCCTACAATACGAAACTGTGAGCGAACCTACCAGATCTTTTCATTAACCTTTGTAATGTAATCTGAACAAGTAAAAAAAAAAAAAAAAAAAAAAAAAAAAAAATAATAATAACGTGAGATATGCTTGACACTGAGAAAGTAAAAATTTTGTATCATGAAATATAGCATAACTTACACACAGTTGGGTCGTCAGATTTTTTTTTTTTTTTCAATTGTGAGAAACGTATATCATTGTAATGCATATTTATTACTGCCCTTAATTCAGATTACTTCCATATTAACAAAATGTTTATGGCATACCTGTATGCACTGGACTACGCATTTGCGACACTGTTCACCAAACTACCGCCAAGCTGCAACCACAGAAGTCACGTAAGTAGAAAGCCAAAACCAGTAATTACACATTATTTGTCCGTTTTGGTTGAAAAATTGGTAATTCAGAAAGAAGGAAATTACGCTACGCACATTTCGTGTTTTCTGATTTTTCGCCATACTTTGATTAAAAAGACAAAATTGAAATTTGAATGATTTACAGTTCATAAATTCGATTAAGCTCTTCATAATTTTAATTTACCAGTATTTCAGAACAAACTCAGTAATTAAATATTTAAAGCTCAATAATCAAACTTTAAACTGAATGATTTACAAATGTGACAATAAATTAACCCTCTCTATTGACAGCCAGATTAAGATGGACAAAAAATGAAGCACTACGCGAAGCGTGGAACAAAGAAAATCACATTCATGCGCTGCTTGCGGTTCACTGCTACTATAATGCACTGACGCCAGCACGAAAGAAAAGACTATCGCAGGTAGAGTGTTATCTCCGCCAGAGAGTGCAACTAAAGCAAATGAAACTGTTCTCTTCGTGAAACTTCCTGGCAGATGAAATCTGTTTACTGGACCGGGATTCGAACCAGATAGGCATAAGTCCAGGGTTCAAATTCCAGATAGGATGTTACTTGAAATGAGTCACGTGCGTGATTTTCCCATACTGTGTTTTCCTGTTTATTTGGTGTCCGTACACAGAGTTTTTTCGGGAGATTTCCAATAGTTTATGTAGTGCTACCATGGCTTCAGTTTTGTTGTTCGTTAATATAGCTAGGTCATATGCAAAGGCCTGGATACTTTTGATGTGATTTTTCCACTCTCTATTTTTTTCAATACGATGTTTAGCAAGAGAGGTGATAAACCATCTCCTTCTGAGACTTTGTATTTCAATCGAGTCTGAAATTTGTCCCAAAAATTTCACTTTTGAAGTCGTACTTGATAAAGTTTCCCGGATGATGTCGGCATCGTCTGATCTGTAGTATGGTTTTGAGATTCCAGGTTTGTTCAATACAGAATATCCCTTCCCTAAATCCCATCTGATACTTTCCAGTCTGCGAGTCCGTTTGCTATTCAAGACGTTTTCAGCAAAGCTTCAAATAAGTTACAGGAAGAAGTGAGATACCTGTGTAATTGTTCGCGTCTGTTGCGAAAGTATCAAGACATCATTCCATTCTTTGAGTATTTTCTCTGTTTTCCAATTTCTAATACTATTCTCTGAATTTTTGATCAAATTTCCATAATTCTGCAATAATTCTATAATTTCCAGGTACTCTGTTTTCAATGCTTTGGTTATTTCACTGTTTATTCGTGTAAAGGTGGGAGCGATTCGGGATTTTTTGTTTTGTTTTTGAATTGGAGTGTTTAAGATGGTGCTTCGCAGTGAGGAGTGTTCTGAAATATTTGGCTAGAATCTCACAATTATTTTTGTGTTAGTTTCCAGGGATCCATCAGATCAATGGAAGCACAGGCTAAATTTTCTCTGTAGGCCTGTAAAAATAGCGTTCATCCTCTTATTATACTAGTTGCGTTTTGCTAGATGAATAATTTTTTAGGGACATTTCTCTTTACGGGTACGATTTCTTGTCATTTTTCTGTTTGTTTTGTGGCTATTGAAATTATTACATACTTTTACCCTATCTTCGACAGCTTGTAGAATGCTATTTTCCACAAGCTATGTTTCCCATTATGGAGGTTTATTATTGCTTTCCTCACTTTCTCTGCGAGCTCAGACCTTACGAATTCCTTCAATAACTTCCTCCTTGTTTAGTTCTAGGTATACAGAGTCCGTCAGAAAAACTCTGGGTTACTCCTATCCGTTTTCTGTTGGGATGGAATTTGATTTGGAGTAATTGTTGGTTTAATTTGAAGACACTATTGTTTTACCAGAGGCATTGTATACGGCAGGAACCACAGTAAATAGAGGTATGACGAAAATTCTTGACATTGAGAAACAATAACGAAAATGTTTTAGAAAGATCTACGGCATTGTTCTCCGAAACGGATCGTGGGTCAGACTACCTACAAAGGAACTCAGGGAAAACACAGAGAACATCGCAGATAAATAGATACATTTAGGAAATGTAGCCTACAGTGGTATGAACAGCTATGTGATGGAAGGCAACAGAGTTACTAAGAGAAAAAAAAACTGAACAATACCCACCGAAAGAAATAACGGGAAAAGGGCAGACAAATGGAAGACAAAACATAGTGAATTAATGAAGAGATTTTGGGAGGAAGAGAGAGGCAGAAAAAGAAGCGAGACTGTGATTTGCATAAATCCACACGCTCCTCTAAAGGCAAATAATCGAGAATAATAATAACATACATACGTGACGGAATGGACCATTTGTGTCTAGTATAGTATAGCGATATATCTTTCTTCATTTCTCTGCCGTGCACTTCAATGTGACTTGCAGAGTATTTATGTAGATGTAGATGTAAACGCTGACACTGATGCGTGGTTAGTGGTGCCCCTGATGCCCCGGACAATTTGTATCTCGCTTTCGACTCTGACATTTCCAAAATAAATAAACAGATACCACCGCAATCTATACATGTATTTCTACGCGACAACTGCGTATGGTTCATTATGGCCCTATGATATTAAAAAAAGCTAAGATTTAATAGATCAAGAACGAACATACAAGTTCGCAAATAACAGATCTACTCGGAAAAAAAGATCCTATAGCGACCAAGGACCTAGGTTCTAATCCCAGCCTGGTTAAAATTAGCACTGTATCCAAGTACAGTTAAAGGCATTCCTTTCTTCCCTTTCATTACAACTGCGCAAGTGGCTGCGAATAAGTCGTGTCTGCTCTTTCGCAGGTGACCGAAGAAGTAAATATCTTTTAGTAAATACATGTTTGTTTGCAAGAGATCAAACTGTTGTGGTCACCACTCTCTAGACTTACGAAATAATTAAACTAACTTACACGAGCACAACGCACACCCCATGCCCGGGGGAGGACTTGCATTTCCGATGGGACCTGCGGCGCGATCGTGGCGATGCAGACCACACGGACGTTCCCCCGCCGCTTAGTAAAGACAGCGCATTATTATTTAGGCATTTGTGGAGAGTAAATAGCGTTTTTCAAACAGCCTCATAATTTGTAAACCTAAAGGACTATACCGCTGAGGTATCGATTCCTAGACTTACAAACTTATCCTGAGGATAACACATTACCCATGCCCGAGAGAGGACTCGAACCTCCGACAGGGAGCGGCCGCGCAATCCGTACCATGGCCCCTTAGACCGTGCGGCCATTCCCGCGCTGCTTAATTTTAACAGAATAAGAGGAAATGAAATCTGTTGAAACGAGTATTTCGAAAATGAAAGACAAAGTTAGTAGTTTCGAATCTCTGTCTGGTTGTTGTTGTTGTCTTCAGTCCGGAGACTGGTTTGATGCAGCTCTCCACAGTACCCTATCCTGAGCAAGCCTCTTCATCTCCACATAAGAACGGCAACCTACATCTGTCTGAATCTGCTTACTGTATCCATCTCTTGGTCTTCCTCTGCGATTTTTACCCCACACACTTCCCTCCAATGCTAAATTCACAATTCCTTGATGTCTAAGAATGTGTCCTACCAATCTATCCCTTCTTTTAGTCAAGGTATGCCAGAAATTTCTTTTCTCTCCAATTCTGTTCAATACCTCCTCATTAGTTACGCGATCCACTCACCTAATTTTCAGCATTCTTCTGTAGCACCATATTTCAAAAGCCTCAATCCTCTTCCTGTCCGCACTGTTTATCGTCCATGTCTCACTCCCATACAAGGCAACACTCCATACAAATGCCTTCAGAAAAGACTTCCTTAGGCTTAAATCAATATTCGATGTTAACAAATTTCTCTTTTTCAAGAACGCTTTTCTACCCATTGCCATTCTGCATTTTATATCCTCTGTACTGCGACAATCATTTGTTATTTTACTGCCCAAATAACAAAATTCATCTACCTCCTTCATTCCTTCGTTTCCCAATCTAATTCCTCCAGCATCACCTGATTTCCTTAAACTGCACTCCATTACCCTAGTTTTGCTCTTGTTAATGTTCATCTTATATGCACCTTTCAGCACACTGTCCATTCTCTTCAACTGCTCTTCCAGGTCTTTTGCTGTCTCTGAGATTATTACAATGTCGTCGGCAAAACGCAATGTTTTTAATTCTTCACCCTGAACTTTAATTCCTTCTTAGAAATTTCACCTTGCTTTCCTTTATAGCTTGCTCAATGTACAAATTGAATAACAATGGAGAAAGACTACAACCCTGTCTTACTCCCTTTCCAACCACTGCATCCCTTTCATGCCCTTCAACTAGGATAACCGCTGTCTGGTTTTTGTACAAGTTATAAATAACCTTACGTTCCCTATATTTTACTCCTGCTTGCTTCAGAACTTGATAGAGTTTATTCCAATCAACATTGTCAAAATCCTTCTCCAAATCTACAAAAGCGAGAAATGTAGGTTTGCCTTTTCTTAATCTATCTTCTAGAATAAGCCGTAACGTGAGTATTGCCTCCCGCATTCCTACATTTCTCCTGAACCCAAACTGATCTTCCCCGAGGTCGGCTTCTACCACCTTTTCCATCCTTCTGTATATAATTCGTGTTAATATTTTGCAACCATGACTTATTAAACTGATGGTTCTGTAGTTTTCACACCTGTCTGCACCTGCTTTCTTTGGAATGGGGATTATAACATTTTTCTTAAAGTCTGAGGGTACTTCTCCTGTCTCATACATCTTACGCACCAGGTGAAACAGGTTTGTCATGGCTGGTTCTCCCAGAGACTTCAGTAGCTCTGAGGGAATATCATCTACTCCAGGGGCCTTGTTTCGACTTAGGTCTTTCAGGGCTCTGTCAAATTCTTCTCTCAATACAGTATCTCTTATTTCATCTTCATCTACATCCTCTTCCCTTCCTACAATATTGTCTCTAAGTTCATTTCCTTTGTAGAGCCCCTCTATATACTCTTTCCACCTTTCAGCTTTCCCTTCTTTGCTGAGATCTGGTTTTCCATCAGTGTCCTTGATATTCATAGATCTGTTTTTCTTATCTCCAAATGTTTCTTTTATTTTCCTGTAGGCTGTATCTATTTTTCCCCTATTTATACATTCTTCTACATCCTTGCATTTGCCTTTTAGCCACTCCTGCTTAGCCATTTTGCACTTCCTGTCAATCTCATTTCTTAGTCGTCTGTACTCCATTTTGCCTGTTTCATTTACTGCATTTTTATATTTTCTCCTTTCATCGATTAAATTTAGTATCTCCTGTGATATCCAAGGATTTTTTGTAGGTCTTGCCTTCCTACCTATTTTGTCCTCTGCTACCTTCACTATTTCATCTCTCAATTTTACCCATTCCTCCTCTACTGTTTTATTTCCCCCTGTTTCTGTCAATTGTTGCCTAAAGCTCCCTCTGAAATTCTTAAGAACCTCAGGTTCCTTCAATTTATCCAGGTCCCATTTCCTTATTTTCCTACCTTTTTGTAGTTTCTTTAGTTTCAGCCTACAGTTCATAACCAACAAGTTATGGTCAGAGTTTATATCTGCCCCTGGGTATGTTTTACAGTTAAAAATCTGGTTCCGGAATCTATGTCTTACCATTATAAAATCTATCTGATATCTTCCGGTGTCTCCTGGTCTCTTCCACGTATACAACCTTCTTTTGTGATTCTTGAACCAGGTGTTTGTTATAACTAAATTATGTTCTGTGCAAAATTCTACCAGGCGGCTTCCTCTTTCATTTCTTTTGCCCAGACCATATTCACCTACCATCTTCCCTTCCCTTCCTTGTCCTACTACCGAATTCCAGTCTCCCATAACAATTAAGTTTTCCTCTCCCTTAATTGTCTGAATAATTTCCTTTAGCTCCTCATATATTTCTTCGATTTCCTCATCATCAGCAGAGCTAGTTGGCATATAAACCTGTACTACTGTTGTCGGTGTTGGCTTCGTATCTATCTTGACAATGATAATACGATCACTGTGCTGCTCATAGTAGTTTACCCGCATTCCTATTTTCTTATTCATTATCAATTCTACTCCTGTGATACCCCCAATTGATTTTGTATTTATAATCCTGTACTCACCTGACCAGAAATCCTGTTCATCGTGCCATCGAACTTCACTTATCCCCACTATATCTAACTTCAACCTATCCATTTCCATTTTAAATTTTCTAATTTTCCTACTCGATTAAGGGATCTAACATTCCACGCTTCGAGTCGTAGAATGCCAGTATTGTCTTTCCTGATGATCACATCCTCCTGAGTAGTCCCCGCCCGGAGATCCGAATGGGGGACTATTTTACCTCCGGAATATTTTACCCGAGAGGATGCCATCATCATATGTTCATACAGTAGAGCTGCATGTCCTCGGGAAAAGTAACGGCTGTAGTTTCCCCTTGCTTTCAGCCGTTCGCAGTAGCTGTGTGGCAAAGCCACATTAGCTGATGTTACAAGGCCAGCTCAGTCAATCATCCAGACTGTTGCCCCTGTAACTACTGAAAAGGCTGCTGCCCCTCTTCAGGAACCACACGTTTGTCTGGCCTCTCCACAGATACCCCTCCGCTGTGGTTGCACCTACGGTACGGCTATTTGTATCGTTGCGGCACGCAAGCCACCCCACCTCGGCAATGTCTGTGGTTCATGGGAGTGGCTCTGTATGGTACACAGTTTTAATCCACCGCGAAGTTTCTATATCTGTATTTCGACTTCGCACAAATAGAATGTTGGTCTACTTCTTTTAATCGTTACTGATGGCGCCTTCTAGACATGATTATGCATGTTGTGGCCGCTCCAGCCTTTGTTTCAGTTGCTGTTTTCTCGTCTAAGGCAGTGTTTCCCAACCTGTTTGAAGACGCGACCCTCTTCAAAGTACAAATCTTTTGGCGACCCCCACACACTACCGGGACCATAACACAACTATGTGTGAAATTTCAGAGGCAACGAATTTAATTTTCTTCTGTTGGTACAACGTTCTTGTAAAAAACAATTTAAAAGTACAGTATTGTACAATATACGATAAATTTTAGTCCAATTTTCTGAATGGAACACATTTTGTTTTATATTAATTCCGACAGAAAAATATATCTTATATAACGTGGTTTCGCAGTGCAGGTAAAACTCAGAGCGAGTTTTTTCTCGTTGAGCAAGATCCGACTCTATAGCCAATTTGTATACAATTAAATTTTCAAAGTTACGTATTGTATCTTAAAAATTCAGCTGGAATCTGGTACTTGGAAACAGTTTACAGGCCTTTCGTTTATTCATTGCTAACACGATGTATTTATTATAAAATAATCTTCATTCTGTTCAACTGAGAATTGATGATCAACAATTTTAATGTAAAATACATTTCCATTTTGACGCACATTTTTTTTTGCATTAGGTAAACCCTGGTATTCAGACATGCAGTTGTCTGGTTGTTCTATGGGGCAACTATTTCCTACTGTACGGCGAACCACAGCTTAAAAAACGCTGGTCTTATGTATCTCTCGCAGACGAAACGTCACAAACTGTTTTATATCATAGCCGTGACCTATCATTATGTATATTTCAACTGTAGATTTATAACACTCTTAAGATGGCCCGTAGTATATCATAATAGTAGTAAATATGGGTGTGACGTGACTGTAAATTATTAATACGCGGCCAGTGTCGTAGTTATAGTAATAGTACTCAGCTCTCACAATAGTAAATTAAAACGGATGTGCTTTTGTTTCTCGCTCTGAAATAAGACATCTCTCTTTCGCTGAGAAATCGCGACCCGTGTGTGTTCCATGTTAGGTGAATCATGAAAAGTCGCGTGGGGCGGCGTTTTTGGACTCGCTAAATATAACTTTTCAATTTTGTTCGCTAGGCGGTTACCCGATTAAACGGAAATAGCAACGTATTGAGAAGCAGACAGCTATCAGCCGGAAGCTCGGCGCGACTCGCTTGACAGCAGATATTAATCTGGAGTCATTTAGCGGGTAGCTTTACAGGAATACATTAATAATACGAGAAAGCTAGTGTTGTCTGTCCAGTTAAAGCAGCAAGACTGTGACAGAGCAGAGGCGGTGCTTCTGATGAAAGAATCTGACAACCGAAAAACCAACAGTCGATGCAAATATGTTTTAACTGCATTCCTGGAAGACCATCACAAGTAAAGATTAATACTGTAGAATGTTTCGAAGACAACTTATGAACCATTTCTTGGGTGACAATAAAAGCGTTAAATTTCGTCAGTTTTGTCAAAGCGTTTAAACCTTTACAAAAGAATTTGCTGTAAGTAATGATGCTCAGCCTAAATATATTTAAAGACCAACGCTACAAAACCACTAAAACTAACTGTGATTTGTGTTTTTGAACGTCCAGCACTTCCGTTGAGGCGACTGTAACGCCAGGTTAACACAGGGTACTTTGGCGTCAAGTACATCTACATCTACATTCATACTCCGCAAGCCACCCGACGGTGTGTGGCGGAGGGTACCTGGAGTACCACTATCGGTTCACCCTCCTATTCCAGTCACGTATTGTTCGCGGAAAGAGAGATTGTCGGTATGCCTCTACGTGGGCTCTAATCTTTCTGATATTATCGTCATGATCTCTTCGCAAGATATACGTAGGAGGGAGCAATATACTGCTAGACTCCTCGGTAGAGGTATGTTCTCGAAACTTCGACAAAAGCCCTTACAGAGCGACAGAGTCTTCCACTGGAGTTATCGATCATCTCCGTGACGCTTTCACCATTACAAATGATCCTGTAACAAAGAGCGCTGCTTTCCGTTGGATCCTCTCTACTTACTCTAGCAACCCAACCTGGTAAGCATCCCACACCCGTGAGCAGTATTCAAGCAGTGGGCGAAGTGTACTGTAACCTACTTCCTTTGTTTTCGGACTGCATTTCCTTAAAATTCTTCCAATGAATCTTATGGCATCTGCTTTACCGACGATTGATTTTATTTGGTCATTCCATTTTAAATCACTCCTGATACCTACTCCCTGATAATTTATGAAATTAATTGCGTCCAGTTGCTGACCTGCTATAGTGTAGCTAAATGATAAAGGATCTTTCTTTCTATGTATTCGCAGCACATTACACTTGCCTACATTGAGATTCAATTGTCAATCCCTGCACCATGCGTCAATTCGATGCAGATCCTTCTGCATTTCAATACAATTTTCCACAGTTACAACCTCTCTAATTGCTACAGAATCATCCGCAAAAAGCCTCAGTGAGCTTCCGATGATATCCGCAAGATCATTTATATATATTGTGAACAGCAACGGACCCACGACACTCCCCTGTGGCACACCTGACATAACTCTTACTTCGGAAGACTTCTCTCCTTTGAGAATGACAAGCTGCATTCTGTTATCTAGGAACTCCTCAATCCAATCAAATAATTGGTCTGATAGACCATATGCTCTTGGTTTGCTCGTTAAACGACTGCGGGGACCTGTATCAAACGCCTTCCGGAAGTAAAGAAACACAGCATCTACCTGAGAACGCGGGTCTATGGGCCTCTGAGTCTCGTGGGCGAATAGCGCGAGCTGGGTTTCACACGATCGCCTTTTTTAAACCCTTGTTGATTTCTTCAGAGCAGATTATACTCGAACATAATACATGTTCCAAAATTCTACAACTGACCAACGTTAGAGAATCCCTTGGTCCATATATTTTTCTGTCACTGTTTCTTCTTCTTCTTCTTCTTCAGTGTTCAAGCATGAGGTTGGTTTGCAGCAGAGCACTTCTAAGCACTTCTTCATCTGTCACTCTCTCTTTCCAGCTGATCTTCATCATCTTTCTATAACACATCTCCAGGGCCGTCTTCTCTTCTCTCTTCCTTTTGTCCAAGTTTCGCAACCGTATAGAGCCACACTGCAGACAAAAGCTTTCATTATACGTTTCCTTATAGCCATACTGATGTTCCTGTTGGTCAGTAAGTTCTTCCTCAGATTGAATGCAATTTTGGCCTGCAGTATTCTGCTCACTATTTCTTTCCGGCTTCTGCCATCTCTTGTGATCTTGCTTCCCAAGTAAATAGATTCCTCGATCACTTCCAGCTCCTCCCTTCCAATTCTTAATTTTGGAGGTTCATATTCTGCTTCTGTGCTGCATACCATCACTTTAGTCTTTTTTGTGTGTTTATTCTCATAT
Organism: Locusta migratoria; assembly: GCA_026315105.1. Taxonomy (NCBI): domain Eukaryota; kingdom Metazoa; phylum Arthropoda; class Insecta; order Orthoptera; family Acrididae; genus Locusta; species Locusta migratoria. Next base: position 137,409,931 of record CM048745.1, read on the forward strand.
CATACTGATTGTAGAAAATCCTTTCCATTGTTCTGAGGACTTCTAGGTCTTTTTTTGTCTGCGTGACTATAGCAATATCGTCTGCCCGTTAATCTTGATACCCACCTCTGTAGTTTCACGAACTTGGTCTATAGCTTCCTGGATGTAGGCGTTGAATATAAGAAGAGAGAGAGAGAGCACATCTTTGCCTTACCCCTTTTCTGATATTTGCTTCTTGATCCTGGTGACATTTTCTAATCACTGCCATCTCATCCTTATAGAGAGCGAGTATCACACGGATGTCTTTGTATTTCATTCCACTTTTCCTCAGCACTCTGAACATCTCTTGCCAGATAACATAATCAAATGCCTTTTCCAGGTCTACAAAGGCAATATAACTTGGTTTATTTTTCTGTAATTGCTTTTTTGATAAGGAGTCTCATTGTCAGAATCGCTTCTCTTGTTCCCAATCCTCTTCGGAATTCAAATTTATCGTTACTTAGCATATCCTCCACCTTCTTCTCAATTCTTCTCAGAATTATTTTTATGAGAATTTTTGATGCATGTGATATTAGGCTTAAAAGTCGGTACTGTTTACATTTTGTGGCTCCTGCCTTCTTTGGTATAAGACAATGATGCATTTCTGGAAGTCTTTCGGTAATTCTTCTGTGTTATAGATGGTCTTAATAAGTTCAAGCAGCATTTTTTTCACGTGGTCACCAGCCTTCTTTATTAGTTCTGCAGGGATGTCATCAATGCCCGTCGTTTTGTTGTCTCGTAGGTCTTTTACAGAGTTGTCAAATTCTACTTGCAGAATATCATCTCCCTTGTCATCTTCATCTACTTGCTCTTCTGTTCCTATTACTTCCTCTGAAATAGGTGTTTCCATCTATTCACAATATCTTCACCGAACAGAATTTTTGCCTCTTTATTTTCTATTGTACCTGAGAGTGTCATTTTACGTTTGCTAAAAATTTTATTTGCTGTTCTGTAGGCTAGATCATATCTTCCGTTTTGCATATTTTCTTCCAATTCCTTGCACATTTCTTCGAGAAAGTTTTCTTTTGCTTTTCTAGCTTATCTGTTGACTAGATTCCTCAGTCTTCTATATTCAGCTTTTCCTTGTTCATCAGTTGCGTTTTTGTACAATATCCTGTTTTCTATTAGCTCGATAACGTCTGTTGTAATCCATTTCCTCTTGTTTTTGGGTTTAGTTTTTCCAATTGTCTTTTCTGCTGCTTTGTATATATCAGATTTAATTTGATCCCAAACTTCATTTACTCCACCAATTTGAAAATTTATAGCTAAGTTATCTGTTTCATGAGCGTAGTGTTTTGCCAGTCCCTCGGTTTTTAGTTTTCCTAATTCCCATTTTAATTTTACTGTCTTCTTCTTTAGACATTTGAATCTGAGTGAACTTTTCATCATGACCAGATTATGGTCACTGCCAATGCCTGCAGATGCATAGCTCTTGCTGCCTTTTACCTGGTTCCTAAACCGTGATTTCACTAGGATGTAGTCAATCTGGTGTCTTGCTATGTATCTAGGGGCCTTCCATGTGTATCTTCTTCGTTTGTGATGTTGGAAAAGTGTGTTTGCAATAACTAACTGGTATCGCGAGCAGAATTCAATTAGTCGATCACCTCTTTCATTTCTCTTCCATGTCCATATTTGCCAACAATTTCTCCCTCCGGTTGTTCATCCATAATCGCATTCCAGTCCCCCATGACAATCACGTTTTCATCTCCCTTAACATTTTCCATTGCATTACTTATTTCTTCATATATGTCGTCAAGAATTGCATCTTCTTCTTTGGATGTTGGCATGTACTTCAAGCTTGACTAGTATTATTCGGGAGCTGTACTACACATATCCCTTGACACTTGAGGCATAGTTTTTTCTCAAAATTATTCCAACTCCTCCCATTCCTAGTCTATCTTGGATGACTCTATATTCTTCAGACCAAAAATCACGTGGTCGGGGCCAGCTCATCTCTGATATACCTAGAATATCTATTTCCAGTCGTTCCATTTCAAGTTTTAGATTTTTTAGTTTGCTACACTGCAGCAGTGTTCTTACATTCCAAGTTGCAACGTTGAAATTGGGATTCTTTTCCTGTATCTTTTTCTGTATCTTTTGCAGTCCCCACCCGGAGATCCGATTGGGCGACTATTTTATCGCCGGAAAATTTCGCAGAAAATGCTGGCATGGTTTACTGCTGATGCTTGGGATATCTGTAGATCATTTATGTGGTGGTTTCCCGCTACTTTCCACATCCTATGCCGTTGACCATCAGCTGGTTCTTCCGCCTTCGGAAATGGTTTCCCATTTCCAAAACAAATTGCTGTCCTGTTTCACTAAAGTCGTGTTATTCGTCAGTTGGAGACAGTTGACCGAAACTGGTTCTAGATAAATAAATACAAATTCATCAGCTTTTGGTGGTTTGGTGATTCCGTTCTTTTGCTCTACATTAAAATGAATCCAAACAATAAAAATTAATGATAAAGGCTGTAATATGTTGTCATCTGTAACTGATCTTTCTTGGGTGGTGGCAGGATCGAAGGTTCTACAGAGGAAAAAAAAAGGGAACGTTGAATGTCTGTATTCTGTACATGCCGAAACCAGATCGTGCTACGAAGGTAGAAATGACACGTCAGTAGCAAGAAACATATTGATATGTGAATGGATTAAAAGATAGATACAAGGGAAGCGACAAAATTCCTCTCAGCGGGGAATTGGATTGATTCCGCAAAATAGGCATCTAGTACCCTGTAGGGCCTTCTCTGGTTACGAGGACTAGAGGGGGTCTACAAGTCCCTGTTAATTCTAAAGCGTAATTAAAGTTTTCAGTCCACCGACTCAGTGGTTATGGAGATTACGTCTTAACAGATATCGTGGATGTAGAAACTTCTTATAAAACTGCATCTGCATTATCAGCTTACAGGAGTCCCTACAATTCATTCAAAATACGTGCATCTGGAGTAATGTTCTGAGCAAGCCTCTTCATCTCCTCATATGACCTGCAACCTACATCCATTTGAATCTGCTTACTGCATTCATCTCTTGGTTTGATCTCCCTCTGCGATTTTTACCCCACACATTTCCCTCCAACGCTAAATTCACGATTCCTCGATGTCTAAGAATGTGTCCTACCAGTCGATCCCTTCTTTTAGTCAAAGAAGGCCAGAAATTCTGTTCAGTACCTCTTCATTAGTTACGCAATGGATCCACCTAATCTTCAGCATTTTTCTGTAGGTTCACATTACAGAAGCCTCTAATCTCTTCCTTATCGTCCTATACAAAGCAACACTCCACACAAATGCCTTCAGAAAGGACTTCCTTACAATTAAGTTAACATTCGATGTTCACAAATTTCTCTTTTTAAAAAACGCTTTTCTTCCCATTGCCCTACTGCTTTTATATACTCTGTACTGCGACCATCGCATTTTACTTTACTGCCCAAGTAACAGAGCTCACCTATCATTTCTATTGCTTCGTTACCTAATCTAATTCCTTGAGCATCGCCAGATTTTTTTAGACTGCACTCCATTACCCTTGTTTTGTTCTTGTTAATGTTCATTTTATACGCACCTTTCAACACACCGTCAATTCAGTACAACTGAAATTCCAGGTATTTTGCTGTCTCTGATAGAATTACATTGTCATCGGCAAAACGCAATGTTTTTATCTCTTCATCCTGAAATTTAATTCCTTCTCGAAAATTCTCCCTGCTTTCCTTTATAGCTTGCTCAATGTATAAATTGAATAACATTGAAGAAAGGCTACAACCCTGACTTACTCCCTTCCCAACGTCTGCATCCCATTCATGCCCTTCAACTCTGATAACTGCTGTCTTGTTTTTGTACAAATTGTAAATAACAATCTGTTCCCTATGTTTTACTCCTGCTGATTTCAGAATTTGAAAGAGTATATTTCAATTAACACCGGGTATGGGAATAAAACTGTTTAAGTCAACATAACTACTCTACAATGCATCACAACAATAAAAACATCGGTGGCCAAACTGTCATAGTGACGCCTTAAGAAACAAGTCTGGTGATCTGGAGCTTTTGTGGGGCCTCCTTACATATTTTTGTGAACAATGCCATGCATTGTTAGAACTATTAAAGAAAAGAAAAACAATGAATTTTGCAATGTTAGGACAACACAATTACAGTTCTATAGCCCAAAATTAAGGTACTAACTAATTTACATCAATTCATGATAATATCGATTTCGTAAATATGATTTCAGATCTATAAAATACAACAATACATTGGTCATTTATACTATTATAGTGAAGGGAAAATATTCCTACCACTTACAGAATGATGAAATAAGGTATTAGTCGTTTTACTGGATACAAGAACATCGAAATAGTTTTTATATGTTTAGTTTATCTACTATGGTGCCCATGCTGGCAAGTTTATATTTGCATTATTGATCAGGTTTGTGTTTTCATGGCCAGTTCCTACTCAAACATACATTATAATATACATCTAAATAGTCTACTTTTGTTAATGTTTTCGTAAAATGTATATTAGTAGGTTTTAGTTGACTCAGAAGTTTGAAACTGGCATTTAACAGTTGAAGTTCCATTGAAATAATTTGTTTAGCTTGCTATTTGGGCGATAAAACGGTAAATATCTCAATTCCCTGGTCGCAGATGACATCAAATCACAAAGCAACAGCCAATTATAGTTTGTTTCTAGCTGCAGAACCCATGGACATCCCAAGATAAGCTCCATGGGGTTCCAATGTGGTATCCAGGGTGGCCATCTTGGTCTTTGAATCCTGCATGTTCCTGCAACCGATTCCGCGTGGCATGGATGCGATGTGGCGCCGCGTATCACCTTGAAATACGAGACGCGTCCAGAAAGTAAGTTCCGTTTGGTAAGAAAATGAAATTGTTCACAGATACAGAAGAAATTTTTATTGCACAAAATTCTACAACTCTTAAACTACTTTTACACATAACTGCCGAAATTTTGTAGGCACTTGTCGTAGTGTGCCACAAGTTTTTGAATGCATCCTTCACAGAAGGTTGCCGCCTGTGTATTCAACCATGTGGTAACAGCTCTTTATCATCGTTGAAGTGTTGACTAGCAAGGACAGATTTTAGGAGTAAGAAGAGATGAAAGTCGCTAGAAGAAAGGTCCGAGCTGTATGGAGGATGATCAAACAGGTCCCATCGAAATTTCCGTAAGAATTGTTTGGTCACATTCGGTGTGTGAGGTCAGGCATTATCGTGAAAAAAATCTTTTGTCAGTAATCCTCTTCTTACACCTAAAATCTGTCCTTGGTGAACAACACTTCAACGATGATGAGGAGGTGAAAGAACATGTTACCACATGGTTGAATACACAGGCGGCAACACTCTATGAAAAAGGCACACAAAACCTTGTGCCATGCTATGACAATTGCCTACAAAATTTCGGAAGCTATGTAGAAAAGTAGTTTAACAGTTGTAGATTTTTGTACAATCAATATTTTTTCTGTATCTGTACCCGTTCATTTTATATAATCAAACGGAACTTACTTTCTGGACGCGCTTCGTACTACAGAACTTTCAGGGTGGTGGAGGGCCGAAAATGGGCGGATATGGTCACCAAACATCGTTGCAATGTACGGACTTAACTTCATTTTGTATCAAAAACTGTATGAAGATCCATCGTTTCGGACAATGACTATTACTTACATTTGATATCTTGGCTAGGACAAGTGAGTTTATTGACAGAGCAATCCAACAAGGATTCTATTTTAATGACTGACATTTCATTCCATTCCATGGTGGTGGTGGTGGTGGCGGCTGGTGCAGTAACAATGTTGAATAATTTAATGACTGAGTCCCGAAACCCTAAAAAGCCATGATACGCACAGGCCCTTCTTTAACAAACGTTGCAAAGCACGGGCATATAAGCTAGTAAAACATATGTCTGCAGTAATGCAAGATACACCGGCTTCTAAGAATTTCACGTTAGAACGATTGTTAGCGTCTGCTTTACTCTCAGTTGCTTGATGGTTGCTGTGAAAAGAAGTAGTGGTCACGTTTTATCGAAATCATGCCAAAATGCAATCTGTGTTTAGTGACGAACTAAAAGAATGATTTCTTGACTTCAGGCCGGAAAGAAAAAGTACCGAGGCAGATTGTCTTATCTGCCCACCTGGTACATTCGTTTCAATTGCCAACAAAGGTAAGATTTATTATCTTGCAACTGTGTTTACGTAAACACCTGCATAATTATTTTGCAGGGGGGTTTGACTTAGATCACCAAACCACGGGTAAACAAAAAACGCTAGTTCGTAATGCCGCATCTTCGTCCAAAGTTGAAAACTTTTTTCTAAAACGGATTTTAAACGTAGTGATCTGGTACGTGCAGCTACAGGCGCCACATATTTACACACGGTGAAACATCATCAAAGTTTTAAATCAATCGACTGTGCAGGAAGATTACAGAAAGTGTTATTCAAAGACTCAAATATAGCTAAAGAAATGTCACATGCTCACACTATAACAGAAGCTGTTATTAATTCTGTATCGTCACCTCACTCTGTTAAAGTATCCATTGGCGTTTTAGAGGGTATTTCAAAAAAGAAAAAAAAAAACCAAAAAAATGGTGTTGCAACAGACGGCTGTAACCATGGTTCTATGAAACAGTTTCCCATTCTCATTCAGTACTATGACGTTAAATATGGAGAAATTCAAACAAAGGTGATAAAACTTAAAACCATTCCAAATGAAGAAGCTGAAAATATTGCATCTTACATATGCGTTACTCTTAGAAGTAGAGGTGTTGATAAAATGTCTTGTTTTCTCTGGAAACAGTACCAACAAAAATTTCGGTGAGATCGGTGGCATTGGTAAGAGGTCGGGAAATAACGTTTTCACCCACCTGAAAAACAATTTAATTGGTAGTGTAGTAGGAGTAGGCTTGCCTGCTCACTTTTTACACAAATGTATTCAGTATGGCATTGATGCAGGACTCACTTTAGATGTCGATTCTACAATATTGAAAATATTTAATTATTTTTTTTTCACACTGTACGCATTGAAAGTTTTAAGGAATTTTGTGAATTTGTAGACCTACAATACAGGCAAGTACTGAGTCATTCTAAGTGGCTGCCTCTTTTCCCTTGCCTTACAAGAGCAATTGAAATGTATCCTGTACTGAAATCATATTTCATTTCTCACGATTAAATTTCAATTTTGATTAAAGTGTTTTTTCAAGATGAGCTTAGTGAAGCACGATTGTGGTTTGATCATTCTCTTATATCATTGTTTTAACATAATACTTTAGCTCTAGAAAAAGAGAGCGATTCACTTGTAGAAATTATGAATATTCTTGAGAGTATGTTGAATGTCCTTCAAGAAAGACAATTACAGAGTTTCATATCTGTAAAAGAAATTTTAAGAAAAAAGAGGAATTAAGGTTATGATTCTAAATACGATGTGCTAGAAGGAGGAATAGCGTATGTGTATTATACAACAATTCACGTATCTCGAGAAATGGCTGGATCTGAGTCAAGAGTTTTTTTGTGTTTAGATGGATGGGTTTGAAGAATGTTCCAAATTGGGAAGATGTGGAACAAACTATTCTGTACCAAAATTATAAGCATAATACAAAAATTGATTACATACAGTGCTTTGATCAGTTTTTCAATTTTCAGAAATTTTTGACCAGCTAGGAGATCAGTTGTCAAATGACACCTGGTGAAAATATTTCCAAGAGACAAAGGAAATTGCTTGTTTCTCAGAGCTGCTTAAAATGGGAAATTTTTTCTTTGCAATACCCAGTCACAATGTCAGTGTAGAAAGGTTTTTCACTAGTAAACAGTCAGTCGACCAAAGATAGGAACAGACTCAGTGTTGAGTCTGTTGAGGAAATTATAAGTGTGCAGTATAATTTAAATATTTCTCTTGAGTACACTTTTATGTTTATTTGTCGCAAAACAAGAAATTACATTCAGAAATTGGGTCATCAAATAAATATCTGAGTACTTCAGGAAATAATGATACAGATGAAGATGATTAGTTTATTCATGATGATTTTCATGTTCCTGATATTATTGTATAGTTGTATGATAAAATAAAGTGATACGTTTCAGCTGAAAATCATACAGTGCCGTACACATAGTATAATTTGGAACTCTCCCTTTTATCTTTATTATAAGCAGGCTTTTCTGGTCGGAGTGTTGCGTGACATGCAAAAATAACACGTTCGTTCTATGTCGTACTGGAGCTCGGCAGTTCCGTGTGTTGCCCGCCTACCATACTTACGACTTGAAGACAAAAGCTAGTGCAATGGTCGTTATACATAAATTAAAAAATCAAATGGTTGTAAAGCTTATGGGACTTAACTGCGGGGTCACCAGTCCCTAAACTTACAAACTACTTATGAACTGCTTTATACTAAAGACAGCACAAACATCCATGCCCGAGGTGGGATTCGAACGCGCGACGGGGAACAGCCTCGCGCATCGTAGCATATCACCTCAATACATAAATTAAAACCTTGTTCAAAAACTTCATAAAAATGAGGTCAGATGCCACCATTGCTGTTTCACCATTCGTCTGTTTAGGACCAAAGAGACGCAGCTACTAAAACAGTGTTTTGATATAAATCTATTTTAAAACTTTTGTCCTAAAAACTGAGTAGTTACTAATAATTATTTGCAAGCCTTTCTACGGTAAATAAAAAGTATATTTCATTCATTGCATTTTCTCGTAGGTGTTACATATTCCACTCACTCACTCACTAGAATCTAGATGCTAATGATGTATATAGTCACATCAGTCTGATCCTAAATGGACGAATAGCTATATCAAGGTTCGGTTAGATAATTTTACAGTTATTTCATTCGGGACGATGGTATAGTAAACAGTACTAGGTTTTTCAGAAATGATGCATCATAAAAGATTTGAGGTGAAAGCTGGGGTGGTAAGTAAGGTATCAAATAAATATAGAAAAATGCTCAGCGCTGAAGACGAAAATTACAAGTGGTGAACTGATGAAATATTACGGATTCACTGCTATGTAGTCACGTAATTGGTTCCATCTCATGGGTCTCATTATTTAATGCTTCTTCATTTGTAAGAAGGTGAACAAATTCCGTAAGATGTATTAGATGTAGCACAAACAAGATTCTTATAACACAGTTCAGCCACCAGTACTTGAGTTGTCTACAAGAAAGAGAGAAAGAAATGAATCTAGAAATGTCCACTTTCCTGAAGACAGACATCTGGTAACCCAATAAAATATGCTCAAGAATTCTTCATCACGCCCACGTGTGATATGGGATTTTTAAAAATACAGTTTTGAGAAATCATTGCAAAAACAATGAAATTGTACCCGTTCGCAACGCAGGTTTTCACTGGGATATTACGAAAGAAAATATGCGTCCAGTGATACAAAGTGTCGATCGCTGATTGCACAGACTACATAGAATTTTGTTGTACAATACTCGTTACGCTTAATTTTTCATACAGCCATATTTTGTTCATAGCTTTGAAGTCAGTTTTTAATGTTATTGAAGAGGACAATAATGATATTGATGTGCTGTCCACAGGACACTGTGCAAGAAAGCAATGGTAGCGTTCCTATAACCGGCAGAAAAAGCACAGGAACAAATTCACTATAGTCGTTTTTGGACTGTGACTCCATGTCCATTTAAATTCGGATTAAGGAGATAATTACGGTAACAGATTGGTGTCACATATGTAATTACTCGTCTCCGGAGAAATAATGAGTCAGTTAGGCTAATAGCACTTTCTCTCCGAGGTGTGGCGTTACATAACGGTACGAGAGACGGGTTAAAAAGTTTAATAAGCGTCTGTGGACGCTGGGAAAATGTGCGGGCACATAATTTGATGTTCATCACATTAAGAATTAATTCTGACGAATTTCTTGTGCTGGACAATAAATAGCTGTTAATCTTTCATCTGTCACGATGTCTATCAAGCCTGGGCGCAGTATATTAACTGCCTCAAAGGTAATTAGCTACTTTAAACGAAATTATGTTTTTATGTTGATTTCTAGTCTAAATACAGCGGCGTCCCAGATGAATGAAAGAACTGCTGTTGCTGTCCTCTTTGTGGCTTGACATTTCATCAGAAATTTTTGCAGGTCATCATTGCAGTGGGATAGTAATAAAGAGAAAAGTTGCGATTGTTATTAAGTTATGTTGGATTCTATAATAGTTAGGGAAAAAAGTAATGTTAAATTCACTTACGCATCCTCACTTAAATGTGATGTTACGTGTTCATCTCTGTAGGTTTTTCATTTATAATTCGAATTTTTTCTCGTTACGCGCCTGTCGGCACTAAGAGCCGGCATTGGGCAACACTGACGCCACTTTAATTTCCTAAAGGTTCAACGTGAGGGCCAGTCTCAGCCAAAATATTGGTTTCGGCTTCGGCCAGAAAACAATCGAATATTCCGCTTGACCGGACTAGCTTTCGTGAATTACGGATGAAATCGGGTCGCGTTCGGGATGGATTCGGTGCGCGTAAAAATTGAATGTTGTTAATCACAATCGTATCTTATAGTGATATTCTTAAAATGTGTTTGTAACATTTTAACTTATTCAGTATCGTACTTAATGGAACTGGTTATCATATTGTTATACTGAAAAGTGTTTTTAACATTGAAAGCTTTGGTGAGGAGAGTGTCAACAGCCGTAATATATTTCATAAAATGCATTTTTAAAAACCATCGGTTGTTTATTCAAAACCTTATATATCTACCAGTTTCGGACAATAGACCATCTTCATTTGTATGTTGTGATACTATTTTTTACTGCACCACGCTTTATTTGTTATTCTTACGTTTTGTATACACGAATTTCGTTGTAACTTGTTGACGACTACACCTTGTAACTTTGTTTACACTTGTGTTCAAATTCAAATGTCTGTAAATCTATCGGACCAAACTGCGTGGTCATCAGTCCGTAGCTTACAAACTACTTAAACCTAGGTAAACTAACCTACGGACAAACACACACCCATGCCCCAGGGAGGACTCGAACCTCCACGGCGAGCAACCGCGCGCTCCGCAGCGAGACCCTTTAGACCGCTCGGCTACTCCACCGCGGCTTACACTTGTGTCCAAAGATGTTCATCCAAAGATATTGTTAATCCATTAATGGTATTACCAATATCGATAACATAGGTTTCATCGTCTATGACTCATGCAATTAGCACAAGGCACTCCCTCCATTTTTATTCATAGTCTGTTGTTAACTTTTATGTTGTGTTGACTGATAGGTTTTATCTAAGATGACCACTGTATTTTTAACGCTTTTAGTTATACTGACTCCTGTTTCTCTCAGCTAGATGTATTTTATTTGATGCATTTTACCACTCAGTTTTAACACCTTGTAAGTATTTTAACTATATGTTAAATTGACATGATTCTCCATTTTCAGTCTCATTATATGTAATTTTGCTGATTATTTCCTCTCTTTGTTTGTCCACATTAATTACGTTTATTTCGTATTTTTTGTATAGTTTATCCATGAAGATAGTCTATTGACCGAAACTGGTAGATACATAAGTTTTTGAATAAACAGCCGATGATTTTTAAAAATGCATTTTATGTTTTTAATATGTCTCCTTGAAAATGAAGGACATTGTAATAACTAATGTGGGTTTAGGAAACATTGATCATGTGGTACACGGCTTTTCCTGTAAGTCGGAACTGTGACGCTTTTCGTTTTAAATCCTTTCTGCAGCACTGTTTCAAATCGACTAACATACAGGAACGAAGCCTCATCTGCACTAGGCGTATATAACAACAACGTTACTTCGCTCAAATCTAACTACTGTAATAAACAATTTTACATGATATAAGAGGTCTTGGCTGTGCGCGAGGCAAGTCGTCGAAGACAGGCTGCAGTGGAGTGGCCGAGCGCTCTAAGGCATCTCGCTGCGAAGCGCCCCGCTGCTGATCGTCGGAGGTTCGAGTCCTCCCTCAGGCATATATATATATATATATATATATATATATATATATATATATATATATATATATATATATATGTGTGTGTGTGTGTGTGTGTGTGTGTGTGTGTGTTTATGTCACTTAGTGCGTCAATTAGTAGTCACTAAAAATTATGTACTACGTACGCAACTATGTTGTTACATTTCGGATTCAAATTAACTCTTGTGTATAAGTAACGTTGCGCACTGGTCACTTTCCACACACCAGTATACATTTTTCTTGTGTCGACTGGTTGCAAAGAAAACTGTCAGGTTAAATCGGAACCTGGGAGGCTAAAGAAGAGTGAAATTAAAAGGACAAATATTTTGCGTAGTTGTCAACATTAAATATTGATAAACCGTTCTCGGTTCTCAACCGCGTCATTTGGAATAAAATATTTATTCGAAATAACGCGGCTTGAGAACCGAGAACATTTTATCAATGAATGCTGTCGCAAAAGACTCCGAAGAAACATTAAACATAGGTGACAAAAATAAAGGTCGAAGGCTTGCACTGCCATCTAAGTGAGGAATTTGCTCAGTCATCATTACTCGTGGTTGTTTGGTAGCGTAACGCTTTGCGTCTTGGGTTACCAACTTTGCGTTCCGTGTTCAAATCCATTTCTTTTCCATTTTTCTTTCTCCTTTATTTGTCGCGGAAGAATATGAAATTTTGAAACAGAATCGAATTACAGAAGAAATTAATAATAATTTCGAACTTTATTAAAAGGACATGCATTCATCAGATGCGCTCAAAAGATGTTTTGAAACACTAATTGTTGATAAAATAACACATGGCTGTTGTAAATATTAAAACTGAGAGTCAGCATTGAAATTTGTATGTTCATCAACTACATTACAAAAATACTTTAAATAGAAAGTGTAGGCATATCATATCGTTAACAGCTGTTTCGCACATGTAAACATTAGCTCAGCAATTTTTACATAATTAATACTTCACCTCTGCAGCTGTAGAGGACGATATTTAATAGGGAGCTAATATAATAATAATTCGTACCGGTATGGAGTTTTTACTTACATCGAAATGATTCACACAGAAGTAAACGGACGAAGTGACGGCTATCTAATTTCGATTTCTGAAAGCGAGTTTCAACCACATTTTTTGCACTTATCATTGCTTGGAACATGCAAAAATAATTGTATTTGTACCGTGTGGTACTACGCAATATTTGTAGAGCATTTTAATAAACGTGAGTGTGCAAACAATATGTCACCGTTAGTGACTTACACGACAGCAGGTGTAGCATCATGTCACTTGACGTCACAGGCATCACATGACGACTCAGATGAGGCGTTTCAGCGGGCTTTAAAATGATTAGAATTTCATTTCCCCTTTTTTTCACATATTACGGTAATTCAAAACGAGAAAAAGCATGCTATGAGCATAATATGGCATAATTAACTATTTAATACGACTTACAAAAAAAGTTCAAATGTTTGTAAATCTATCGGACCAAACTGCGTGGTCATCAGTCCGTAGCTTACAAACTACTTAAACCTAGGTAAACTAACCTAGGACAACACACACACCCATGCCCCAGGGAGGACTCGAATCTTCACGGCGAGCAACCGCGCGCTCCGCAGCGAGACGCTTTAGACCGCTCGGCTACTCCACCGCGGCTACTACTTACATAAATTTGTCAAATACCCTATTATAGCGTAAAAAGTACCAAACGCGGCTATCGATCTACACTTCCATCTTTACAAGTCTTCTGATTAAAGGCGTTTCCACAAAAGCTGTTCACTTAACCGTGAGTTCGTGCACACCTATTTTTCTAGGTAGTATCTGAAACGCTGGAAGATTACAAAAATCAGAAATGACTTGTGTATAACCCTATACAGGAGTGTGAGGGATACTGTGTTTTATTTTAATATCATATCCTATGTTTTTACTTGATGTAACGACGGAGTATGACTTGAGTAACCCACGTAACGATGTTTGCATCGTATAAACCTATTCCCGCTACCTTCTCAAGATTTTCATGAAAAATTTCTATGTCGCCATTAGCAAGCGCTGAATCATTACACTCAATTTAATAATAATAAAACTAGCCTCTATACTTCGATTGATAAAACAACTCTACTGAGTAAAAAAAAAAAAAAAAAAAAAAAAAAAAAAAAAAAAAAAAAAAAAAAAAAAAAAAAACCTGTAAAAATAAGTCGAATTTTGTAATGGAATTATTTGTCTAAAAGGAAGGACATACATTAGAGAATCATTTGAAGCTCTCTATTTGCTGTATAGGGTTTCAAAGCTTCCTCTGAATTAGGAAACGCGGGATAACGGAAGAGGCAACAAAAATCCGATACTGATTGTGAGTAACGTCTATTCCACAACGCTTTAGCGACGAAGATTCTTATCAGCATCGTAGCCAATAGTCGCTGATGGTCGTCCTGTACAGAACTGAGACTCGAAGCGCTTTATAACTACTTAAATGAAGATTGTCGTAGTAGATAATAACCGTTAACTTCAGCGGAACAAGAAATAACCCAAGCAGAGCCGTTCTCCGCGGTCTCCTTATGCCCAGAGTTTTGGGATGTACCTCTGGAATAATGTGGAACACCGGAGGACCATGATAGTGATAACATGAATGGACGATGGCAATTTCGGACGATGCGCTGTATGATCTTTCCGCGTCCGTAGTCGAGCGGTGAACGCGACAGACCCTCATGCAGGGGACCGGGGTTCTGCTCTCAGTACTTCCAGGGAAGGCCTGGACCGCGGTTCACTCAGGAGCTGCCTGATTGAGAGATCGCGGCTTCAAGGTTTAGACGTCGACAACTGTCGGGAGACACTTGCTCGATCTTCGACTGCGGGGTTTAGTTGGTTAATTAGTTACTGATGTATGTCCTAACTAGTGATTCGAAAGGTACTGTGGAAGAAAATTTAAGGAATAAATCCTAAACGAATTTGCATAATGTAACAATTTGAAGAAGCATAGAATTGCGATGCTATATCTATTAGTGAATCCAATAACTTCACCTCCAACTAGCATTTGTCTCACATAATATCTAGAATTCCTTGGATCAAGGCAATCGTAGGCGTAAGCAGCATTTTTGGTTTCCGAAATAAATGACTCGACAGACGTTTTGGAGATGTTGCAGTTAACTGCAGGGTGAGTCAAAAAGTTTACGAACTTACAAGGCACATCGGGTATACAACAAGGATAAGTAATCACACGGGTAATTACGAACAACTTTGACTGGAGAGAACACATAGAAAATATTGTGGGGAAGGCGGACCAAAGGTTACGTTTCATTGGCAGAACGCTTCGAAGATGCACCAGCTCCACCAAAGAGACTGCCTACATCACACTTTTGCGTCCTCTCCTGGAGTACTGTTGCCCTTTGTGGGACCCTCACCAGGTGGGACTGACGGAAGACATCGAGAAGGTTCAGAGAAGGGCAGCTCGTTTTGTCCTATCACGTTACGGGGGGGGGAAAGCATCACGGAAATGTTGCAAGAATTGGGGTGGAAATCATTAAAAGAAAGACGTTATTCATTGCGGCGTGATCTGTTTGCGAAGTTTCAATCACCGACTTTTAGTTCTGAATGTGAAAATATTTTTCTAGGACCCACCTACGTAGGGAGACATGACCATCCCAATAAAATAAGAGAAATCAGATCGAAAGCGGAACGATTAGGTGTTCTTTCTTCCCGCGCGCTATTAGAGAATGGAACGGTAGAGAAAAGTTATGAAAGTGGTTAATGAATCCTCTGCCAGGTTCTTGAATGTGATTTGCAGAGTATATATGTAGATGTAGATGTAACGGGAATCACAATTCACAGACGCCGCAAGACGCTACGGCCCCTGGCATCGTCGAGACTGGTTTGACGTGGCCTTACTTTCTTCCGAACGGACTTGATGGTTACACGTATCTACCGAACATGGTGATTGAAGTTGCCATGCCTATTCGTCGCTGCATTCCATTTCAGCACGATGGAGGCTCCGTAAATTTCAGCGGACAAGTGAGTACACATCTGTATGCAACATTTCCCAGCCGCTGGACTAGTCGAAGTGGGTCTTGTGTATGAAACACTTTTTACTTCGGCGGGGGACCTCGTGCTCTGAATTGGTGTGGTAGATGTCTTCGATATACACCAAGCAGCTTTTGAGAGGGTTCCTCATTCAATGCAGTGTCGATCTCAGGCGAATGTCGAAGCATCTGAACAACAGTTAGCGTCCATTTGTAGCTTGTGACTTTAATAACTGCAACGCCATTTAGTAGCACCGGATGGCATTTGCAACCCCGGATTCCCGTGTAATTACTGATATTTGTTGTATGAACGATGTGCAACTTCATTATGTAAACCTTTTTTAAAAAACTTCCTGGATAATTAAGTGGTGTCTGCAATAACTGCACGAATATTCAGGTGGATCTAAGTACAATTATAAATTGGCAGCTCGTCTCACACGTTCAGAAACATTAATTGTCCTCTTTTAAACTCTTGAAAAAAGCGAGGAAATATCATATGAATCGAATATCAACGAGTCGCGATTCCTGCAGTCGGTCAGTTAATAAAATTTGAAACAATTTGCAGGGATATTGAACACGTAGGCTAATTCGTGAGTAAAGCAAGTTCATTGCTTAAATACTAAGAGAAGAAGGAAAATGCAATCATTCTACAAAGGAGATCGCTTACCCACATTGAAACATTGCTCAAGTGTTTTGAGAGCCGCAGTAAGTTCACTAATAGGGGATACAACACATTTAAAGATAAATGCAACACAAACAATCAAACTATCACAGGTTTTGAAGAAAGTGAATTGCCCGATACTACAACTTATACGCGAACTGCTGCGAGTAGTCTACTAACGAAGTGTTGAGGACGTGAAGTGATGACTCTCGGAATATACCATAGCACCCTACCTGTCGCTTCCGCAAGGATCACAGATCACATGGCGGTGTTGAATGTTCTTTTAGCGCTCCTTATTTGAATTTATCAGGCTACATATCAGAACAATTTTATGCAAGGCCATTAGAATTATGGCTATTAGGAAGAGAATGCGTTTCGAATGAATTTTCAACATCAAGAAGCATATAGGCTGCTGCCAGTAGGCATTAGCATCCTCTACGATTTTTGCCCCCTGCCCCCCCCCCCCACTCTTAAATAGCAACTAAACAGACGATTACTAGATACTTCAGAAGGTAGCCTGTAAATCAACCTTCCTTTTCTCAAGTTATGCCACTAAGTTTTTATCTCCCAAATTCTGTACATCTTCATTAGTTATAAGTTTGAATACTTGCAGGTTTAGCTGTCGGATGATATGCAAATGGGCCACATGCACATCTTCACCGGATAAGCAAAAGTCCCCATTCAGCATAACTGATTAGGAAATTGTATCCGTTCGTAAGACGCAACCCGAAGAGACGCACCCTTATGAGACACTTAAGCTGGTAGCCTCATTAAATAAGAAATCTTATAGTTACGGCTGTTGTAATTTATCTTATTGAAAACGACATTTATAGGTTCCTAGCAGAGTTAAACTCGTCTTCAAGGCGAAATCTGGACACACCCCTTATTAAATTCTACGAATAGATGTCCTGATACTGTTCATAAGATACTGTGCTTACGTGTATGTCTGCAGCATTTCGTGGCCGCTATCGTGGAAGGCAAAATCCTTTAGGTTGTTAGGCTGCGTCAGATTCCTCCTGAATTTCTTCTAGTCGGCCCGATGTCTCGATCCGTCTGCTGGGATCTCCTTCACGATCTTCTAGCGTACTCAGTTAGATGTCAAAGACCACTGTCACGAGCACTTTTTAAACGGAGTTTTCAGCTGCTCATTTTGAAGAGACTAGCGGACCGGCGTAGCCCAGGTATTCATTTATTTATTCCTGCCATTCTTCAGGTATATAACCATTTGTATAAGTGCTGTATGTTTCAAAAATCTCTTGGGAATACAATTCACGAGCACTTTTTAAACGGAGTTTTCAGCTGCTCATTTTGAAGAGACTAGCGGACCGGCGTAGCCCGGGTATTCATTTATTTATTCCTGCCATTCTTCAGGTATATAACCATTTGTATAAGTGCTGTATGTTTCAAAAATCTCTTGGGAATACAATTAATAGTAAAGAAGTAATAGATTAAAACTTGGTGCATGATGGAGCTGTTTTCCATGAACGTTACTGTATGTGCTGATATCTCATCAACTACGTGTCGTACTGTGATACAATTTAGAAGGTACATTCAACTATATGTGGGTATAATGTCTGTAAATTTTCCTGCGGCCAAAATTTGTATATATATATATATATATATATATATATATATATATATATATATATATATATCGTATGGTATAATGTCAGCTACATATAATACTTTAGTAAGATATACTAGTGTCTAATTAATAAGATAAAACATATCTCTGTCACAGAGCCAAGTCCAACTCCTTTAACCACTGGACAGCTTCTTGACTGACTATATGGAGTTCGGTCATCCCTCCTGAGAATGATCATAATGGGCAATTAGTAATTATGTGGGTCATCGTTTGTATGTCTGCTCCACAGTCACATGACTGGTCGTCTGTCTGTCCCCATTTGAATTTCCAATAGTTACAGCGACCAACACCAGTTCGGAAACGGTTAATCAAAGACCATTCTCTCCTGGGAAGGTCCATTCCTTGCAGCTGCTTAGAGGGATCGTCTATCCAGATGCTGTTTTTTCCATTAAACGAATCCCAAATTCTTGCCCAGTTTGATTTAGGCGAGAAGCCACTCTCATGTAGTTGCACAGCTGTTTTAAGAGGTGGTTTACGTGATTTAAGCCGGCTTACCGGTGGTGGAAGGTCTTGCAGGATAGGAAGCTCAGGAGTGGACAAGATCTTGTAATACTCTCTCATTAAGGCTTCCTTCCGTCTTAGATCTGGGGGAACAATGTTGCATAATATTGGGAGCCATTGAAGTGGTGTAGCCGAGTGCCACTGATCAATCTCATTGCTCTATTTAATTGTACATCAATGTCTCTCACATGCGCACTGTTGAGCCAGACAGGAGAACAGTATTCAGCTGCAGAGTAAACTAGGGACAAAGCTGTTGTACGCAAAACATTAGCACTGGCTCCCCAAGATGATCCTGCTAAGTGCTGTAATATGTTATTCCTAGTTTTAACTTTGTCTGCTGTTTTATGAAGGTGGTACTTAAAAGTAAGAGATGTATCCAAAATGACTCCCAGGTATTTTGGATGTTCATTATGTTCAAGTTGAACACCATCAAATGAGATATTAAGTTTATAGTCGGCCATCCTATTATTGAGATGGAAACAAGCTACTTCCGTTTTATTTGGGTTTGGCTTTAGTTTCCACATTGCGAAGTAATTTCTGAGGAGAGTTAGGTCAGATGTTGAAGTAGTTTCCGTCACATGGATGTCTCTGTGTTGTGACGCTATGGCAATATCATCGGCATAAATGAATTTTCTAGATTGCGTATCTGGAATATCAGCGGTGTAAACATTAAAAAGAATGGGAGCAAGAACCGAACCCTGGGGGAGGCCATCGTGAAGCTGTCTAAACCCACTTTCTGTGTTGCCGAGATAGATCTTGATCAGACGGCCACTTAGCATTGAGTTCACAAGTCGCAATAAAATAGGGCAAGGAATGAGATTGTAAAGCTTCACTAGGAGGCCCTTCTTCCACACGGTATCATAAGCTGCCGAGAGATCCAGAAAAGCAACGGAAGTGGTACACTTCTTTTCGAAACCAGTTTCAATGAAAGATGTCAGTGCCAGGACCTGGTCACAGCAATTACGGCCTTGTTTGAAACCAGCTTGTTCAACAGGGATACTAGCAGTGAGAATGGGAACAATACGATTGTAGATGAGTCTCTCGAGCAGCTTGTAACATACACTGAGAAGTGCAATTGGGCGGTAGCTATCTGCACGTTCGGCTGGTTTACCAGGCTTCAAAACAGCTATTACTTTAGATCTCTCAAAAGCTTTTGGTAGAGAGCTGTCATTAAGAATGTTATTGAATAACTTTAGAAGCCACAATCGGGTCTTGGGTCCAGCATGTTTAATAAATTCTGGGAAAATATCATTTATACCGGCAGCTTTCCCAGTCTTCACATCAGAGATAGCCACATGCAGTTCGTCTAAGCAAAAAGGTTTTGATACTTCCAGAGGAGCCTGCTGGCATTTCTTAATTTCATTTAGTTTACAGGATATTAATCTGTCAGACTGTTGCCGTTTTGACTTGGATAGTGCTACGATTCGTTTGGCTATGTCGGAAGGATCAGGGTGTGTGGGAGGCAGCTTTTTCTCGGATACACTGGTAGACAATTTCCTCAGAAGTGACCAAGCCTTTCTGCTGCTGTGAGTGAAATCTAAACTCTGAACTTTTTTCACCCATTTCTCTCTTCTGGCATTATCAAGGGAGCTCAGTAGGATGTCGGCAGTGTTTGAATCTTCAGTGCTGATAAATTCATTATACAGATCTTCACACTCTTGGCTCCATCCCGGAATATATGTCTTTCTGTAGCCTCGAGGTATACAGGCTTTAGCTATAGCTTTAAGGAGTTCAGCGAATCTATCATAATTTTCTATTGTAGGAGGAATGAATCTAATGTTGTCCTCTAATTTGGAAGTAAATGCCTCCCAGTCTGCTGTATTAAAATTCCACCTGGGTCTCGGAAAAGATCTTATTAAAGGAATCTTAATCCCAACTGATATCAGCACTGGCCTGTGTTGCGACCGTGGGAATGTGCCAAGTACCTTTCTCGTAACTGATAGAGATCTTAATGTCTGATCACAGGAACAAAAACACAGATCAGGTGAATATCCACGCTTCCAGCGGGCTGAGAAAAATGTGCTGGAGTCTTTTGCGTCAAAAACCAAGGAAAGGTTATTATTTTCAGCCCATTCAGCTAAGGCTATTCCATTTTCATTATCAGACGAGTACCCCCAATGGCTACTGTGGCTGTTGAAATCGCCGACATATAGGGAAGGGTGTTTGAAAACTGGGAGAACCGTATCTTGCCACTGGATGTTGGGAGGCTTGTAGACATTAACTATGGTAGTTCCAGACACTTTCACTGCCGAAACAAATATGTCATCGTCACAGCTTTCATGAATTATAGATACATCATCCAAGTCCTGTCTAGCATATGTAGCCACGCCATATGTTGTATGGCCTATCTCTCCCACAAGTCTGTAGCCATGGATATTGCCTCTTGAACAACTTTTAAGATCTTCTGCATGGGTTTCTTGTAGAGCAAGGACGTCAATATTGTTACTCAGAAGATTTTTACTGAGGAAGTCACATTTTGACCTACTTATCCCCTCAATATTCAAATGGCACACGGTTAGGACTGGACCTATTGCTTTGTTCAGATCGTTTTGTTGACAATTTTGTTGGCCCTGACAAGAGCCATTCTGGATTGTCTTGGTAGCTGACATAGCTGGGAGATCACCGTGGTGACAGGACCAGCTACCAAAGATTGTTGTCCGTTTAGAACCACCCAGGGGGCACGTGGAGCTTTGAGGATTGCTTCCGGACGCGAACAACTTCGCCCCCCGCCAAAATTTGTAGTGTACAAATTATAAATTGTAACGTAATACCGAATGCCGTAGTTGTGCTCCATAAACAGCGGAAAAATAGTAAGCGAGAAACTTTGTCCCTAGTAAGCGAGAAACTTTGTCCCTTTCATCATTTTACTATGGTTGTTCGGGAGAAAAAGTGTAATAAAGGTTTGAAATTATGTTTAAAGTTTGTTGCAAGTCGCTAAGAACTCTCATTCTCATATAACGTATTTATAAAGTGTCGCCGCATTATGTGGCAATTTTTTGCGATTCCTATTGTTTATGACGTCATATCTTCTGAACCATGTTTCGTATGCGATTCTTAGACCTGCAGAAATTGTAACGCACAGTAAGGAATGTGTGTACCAAATTTGGTTGAAATTGGTCCAGTGGTTTAGGAGAAAATGAGCAGCATTGTCGCTAAATGCAACAGTTTTTCGTGCATCTCATTGTTTATGACGTCATATCTCGTGATTCTTACATTTACGGCGACCGTCCTCATGGATTGTAGCTGACATGTACAAAATTTGAATAAAGATTGGATCAAAACTGTAGATTTGTATGCAACACATACACACTAACATACGGACACTCTGCTTTTCATATTAGACAACACGTACACACAAACACACAAACATTCGGACACTCTGCTTTACACATTAGATACAAAATCTTTCGATCCTGTTAGACCAGTTTCGCTTTAGTCCGCATTCTCGAAAATTCTATAAAAGGTAATATACAGTCAAGTACAAATAATATATTGTCTAGAGCACAGTTTAGATTCCTGAAGGGTTCCAATATCAGGAAGGCTGCACTTACAGTGAGAATGTACTTATTTAAGTAGATAATAAATTACAAACAGTAGGTATTTTCTCTAATTTGTCAAAGGTATTTGATTATGTGTACCACAATATCCTTTAAGTAAATTAGAATTCTATGGTCTCATGGGCAATGCGGCAAAATGATTAAGTCATACTTCGCTAACAGGAAACAAAGAGTGTCAGTGAAGGGACTAGTGAATTAAGCCAACAGTCATCATCAGAGAGAGAAGAAATTACATGTGGTGCACCACAAGGATCCGTCGTAGGACCTTTGCTTTTTCTTGTGTGCATTAATGACCTCTCGTCAGTTACACTACTAGATACACAATTCGTTTTATTTGCAGATGATACAAGTATTGCAATAAATAGCACGTCGATCACAGTTCTAGAAAGGTCTGATTATGATATTTTCGTGAACGTTAAGAAATGGTTTAACGCCAACTCGTTAACATTAATCTTTGAAAAGTCTCACTAAATGCAGTTCAGAACATGGCAGAGGTTTCCATTCGGCATACGCATACAGTATGAAGAAGAGTAGACAGAAGAGGTCTACAGTCTTGAATTCCTAGGATTACAACATAAATTCAGTTGGGGGAAACACACCAAGACATGTATTTACAATGCGATTGTTTGCAGATGTAGTCGACGTAAAAATTAAAAAGCTTGACTACTTTGCTTACTTTCATTCCATAATGTTGTAAGGTATAAAATATTTTGGGGTAACTCTTCAAGTCAAACAAAAGTTTTCAGAGACCAAAAGCGTGTAATACGTATTATTTGTAGAGTAAATGCACTTGCATCCTGTAGAATCCTTTTCAAAGAACAGGGTATATTAACTACTGCCTCTCAGTATATTTATTCCTTAATGAAATTTATCGTAAATAATATATCCCTTCTTGCAGCAACCAGCTCCGTTCATATATACAATACTAGGAACAAAAACGATCTACACGAGGACTTAAAAGCATTCAAAAAAAGGGCCCACTACTCAGGAATACATATTTTCATTAATCTGTCAGCAACCGTAAGTAATATAGCTACAAATAAAGACCAGTTTAAGAGGAGCCTGGAAGAACTACTAGTTTATTTTTCGAAGATTCATCGTTCCTTCAAGCTGTCTTGAGCACCCTGCCTTATCATTTCGAATTTGGCGAAGGGCTTACGAATGATTTTCGTACCAGGTCCTTTCTTGAGGATTGAATGGGGTTTAAAAAGGTATTGTTGCCATAGTATTGCGTTATAATCTGCAATATTCCAGAACCAGAAATACACTGGAATACATAACTGCCACTTCGTCCCTCGGTACGCTAACGTATTTCCACGTTTCAACGCTGGAACGGATTGCTTTTGACTCCGGAGCGTACTTGATAGCCAATACGTATGGAGATTACAGCGACATATCTTAGAATTTTTGTAGCTTCTACTTCGAAATTTATGTGTAAATGTTTTACAATTATTACAATAATCTAACAGTTTGATGTATCCTTCTGTCCATATTTGTTTTCGTGTTATTTCATTTCAAGGTGCCCATTATTGGGGACCCTTTACGTATGGTGTGTCCTTTCGAATATGTCGAGTATGATATGCCTCGACGGACGAGGACAATTTCATTATGAATGGACAAAAATCGTTCTCCTGTTAAAGAAATACAGGTAGGCTGTAATAGCGGGCAATGAGTATAATGAAAGGCACTTTTTAGCAGTCATGTGCAGCTAATGGCGTGTTCAAATAGCCGAAATGGAGTAGGAGACCACGTGCTCACAGCTGTAAATTCGTGTTCTAGACCCGCTCCTGCACAAATTTTCAACTGTTCGCAGTTGAATGTGTTTCCGGGGTCTGGAACAGCCAGAAAAAAATTTATATTTAATAAATACATGGTGGTTCATGGTGTGGGTTCATGAGCCATGGGCAACGTGTGTGTGACCAAGTATGTGGTCCTGACTCTCGGGATACCAGTTATTTCGGAATGAAGTTGAGCATCTTGGACATCCCGAGTCGTGGACACCTTTCTGCTCACACGGGAAAGACTACCAGAGACACTGGTTAGACACTCAACAGCTAGGGATAAAACCCAATGGGACTCTGGGCAAGTAAGTAAGCAACCTGTTTCCCAGGTACATTGATCTCATGCTGGTAACAGAGGAAAATACCTCGGATCTTTGGAGGTGGTGGGGTCCCACCTCAAAATTGACAGATCAGGGACTGCTCAGATACGACAAACAGACGATCTGGAATGAAATGCGGAGCTTCTGGAATGAAATGCGGAGCTATTAACACCAATCAGGGATACATTGGGAAGAAATTGGGAAGAAATTAGAGCTGGAAGAGGCTGCAATTAAGATGGAGTTAGATGTACACTACGGTGGTTGAGGGTTGATAATGACAAAGAGGTGAACAATATGGTTGTTGAAAGTTATCGACTTATATAAAATTCTACGTGTGTATGTCAGTATTTAGCTGGAGATATCCTAATAATGAAAAAGTGAAGTTAGAAAAATGCGCACTTCGGCATTTCTTTGTGCCCAAAACATTTGTAGTAGTGCATATGTATAGTAGTTCTAGTCGTTGAAAGGTACGTCATATCTAAGTAAATATTCCGATGTGACTGTCATTTTAGTGAGTTTACTTAAAGAGGGCAATATTCACACAGGATTTTAAGCGAGAAACTTTGTTTTGGGCACAAAAGCATTACCCCTCTGGCTTCAACCAATGCCTGTTCTCAGCATAGGTAATGCCATCTCTAGCTTTTCGCTCTGCAGAAACAAAGTACACAGCACAGACGAATGATCTCTTTGTGTAGTTGTAGTGCGAAATGTCCCGTTCTACAAAACAGTTTCATGTCAATATCTATAAGAGAGTGGAAAATATATTGGTAGTTGGAAGTCGTAAAATTATTAAAAATTCGGATTGAAAGCCAGAGATGACGTTTATGACTATATAGCAAGGATTTTACTTACAGCCACAGACATTAACTACGTCACAGATTTCTGGCCATAGATACTAACAGACCGGACAGACAGAAAAGCGACCATACACATGGCGTAGTTCAAACATAGGATCACGTGACTGTTGGCAAACATTAGCGGGATATAATAAATAACTCCACAGTTTTTCAGAAATGCCATAATTTTTAACTAATAATACTTTCACTTGAAATTTAATGCTACTAGCCTTCAAAAAAAGTTCTGCATTGTACTAAGCAAAACTGTACCACAGCTGTACCCTATCACGTGTCTGTCGGCAAAGCGATGATTTAGCTGCAGAGATGTTGGCGCCATGAAACCGATGCCATGTCCAGTCTACCAGTGTCCGGTTCCGGCACACAATTTTAATCTGCCAGGAGATTTCATATCAGCGCACACTCCTCTGCAGAGTGAAAGTTTCGTTCTGGAAACATTCCTTAGGCTGTGGCTAAGCCATGTCTCCACCATATTATTTCTTCCAGGAGTGCTAGTCTTGCATGTTTCGCAGGAGAGCTTCTGTGAAGTTTGGAAAGTAGGAGGCGAAGTACTGGCGGAAGTAAAGTTGTGGGGCGGCATCGTGAGTCGTGTCCGGTATAACGCTTGTCCGCGAAAGGCAAAGGTCCCAGGTTCAAGTCCCGGTTCCGGCACACAATTTTAATCTGCCAGGAGGTTTCGTATCAGCGCACACTCCGCTGTAGAGTGAAAAGTTTCATTCTCAATTACGTAGTTTACCAGAATGCCTTAAAATGAAATGGAACTCAATTTTGATATTAGGCCTACTCTCAGCATACTTGGTGACATAATGCAACACAGGCTGTAAGGGATAATGCATGTATTATTTATTGTGAAGCAGTCAGCAATTTACTTACTATTATTTTTTCATTCGAATGTTTATTCAAATGTTTATTCCTAAGAAGGTGTTGTATTTTATTTATTTCTTCAAAATCAATCTCATAGCACACTACCGAAAGACAGCTTGTGTATCATACTCTACAAATACTCGAGCGGAGCGCGTTTTTATTTTTTATTTTTTAGATAGTATTAGATAGAAGCAACTAAACACCAAAATGTAAAATTGGTCAGTTCTTACATATAATCAAAATCCATATTCGGTAAAACTAGATTAAACCTTACTATTCGCAAGGTCAATTTCGAGACAATTGTTGACAAAACATCTGTCGTTTCGATATAAATGTTGTAATAATTTCCCCTAAAAGTAGTGCATAAACAAACACTACTAGATTCAGGATCATGACCCATACAAAATGTCAATTTTACCAGGTTAATAATTTATTTTCTTTCCAATATGCACACAGGCTGGTATAAAAACTTCCGCCACATCTTCTGTTTCTCTGATATCGATGTCTTTTCATAAAAGTATTGTTTTGAATTTAATTATTTCGACTTATGATCAGATGTTGTACTCGTAATTTTGTTTATTCTGTAAAAGCAAATGTAAGGTGCTAAAAGGAGGGAGTTGTCATTGACAGAAGAACACTTAATTCGTGTGTCGGTTGTATAAGTAACAGTATTGTTTTACATCTACTATGAAACTTCTTTATACATGAGAGGCGCTGGGGAGGCAAGATGGATGCCATACTTATTGAACGATATATACTATGGCTACGCAAAATGTTGTGTAATAACATAAACTACAAGTTGGAATTCAAAAATATAATAAGGACAGTTTACAAATCACAGCAAGACATAACGACGATCTGCAACAGGCATATATAAAAACACACACATACAACATAATGTGTGTGTCTTTTTATGTGCCTCTCGCAGCTCGTCATTATGTCCTTATCATAGTGTTAAAACATATGTGTTTACGACAATCTAAAGTAAGAGATCTGACCTCATATTAACAACCTTCGATAGATTCGTCATACAGCCGAAGACAGCAACAAGTTCTCCCAAAATTCAAGATAAGTGTATTTTGACTTTGAAGCAGACTCCATCTTTGAAACGTTTATATGTAGGGAAAACATTGGTCCATAATGCGTATTATAAAATCCTTTGTACATTGAATTAGAAGGGGGCTGTTTCCACTGATAAGAAAGGAAAAATTATAAGCCTCAGACACATCCCAGATACTTGTTTACTTTTTTCGTTTTCCGTCATCCTTAGTAGCTTAGAAAATTTGTAGAGGTGTATTTCGATCTATTACAACTAAATGAAAAGTATTTTTGTGCTGTACGCGTTTGGCTTCTGTATTTGTGTTGCATAGTCAGTGGCCGGTAATACTTTTTTTTTCTTTCTTTTGTGATGTTCCTATACACTGTTTGAAATCTTAAAGTCAGCAGGGGGGAAATGTAAGGAACAAAGGGTTATTTACAACTTGTATGAAAACCCAATTCCAATTATAAGAGTCGAAGAACAAGAAGGGCGGCAATGGTTTGGAAGGGAGTAACGCAGGGCTGTAGCCTGCCCCCAATGTTATTCAATCTGTACATTGAGCAAGCTGTGAAGGAAACGTAGGAGGAACGTTGGAGAAGGCATGAAAGTTCAAGGCGAAGAAATAAAAACGTTGCGTTTTTTTTTTTTGTGATGATATTGTAATTCTGTCAGAGACAGCAAAGGACCTGGAAAAGCAATGGTACGGAATGGACAGTATGTTTAAATGAGCGTATAAAATGAACGTTAACAAGAACAAAGCAAAGGTAGTCGAAGAAAATCAGGCGATGTTGAAGGACTACCATTAGGTAAAGAAACAATAAATGTGGGTGATGAGGTTTTTTACAGTAAAATAACATACAAGTTGTAGTGGAGAGGATATAAAATTGAGAATGGCAATGGGAAAAAAAGCGTTTTTGAACCAGAGAAATTTGTTAACATCGTATATGAATTTAAATGTTGGTAAATCTTTTGTGAAGGCATTTGTGCGAAGTGTTGCTTTGTACAGGACAGAAACATGGGCGATAAATAGTTTAGTCAGAAAGAGAATAAAGGCTTTTAAAGTGTGTGCTTCAGAAGAATGCTGAAGATTAGGTGAGTAGATGGCGTAACTAACGAAGAGGTACTGAACAGAATTGGAGAGAAAAGGAATTTATGGCATACCTCGGCTAAAAGAAAGAACCGATTGGTAGGATACATTCTTAGATATCACGGAATCGTGAATTTAGCATTAGAGCGAATTGCGTAGGGCAAAATTCGGAGACGGGCACCAAGGGACGAATAAAGTATTCGATTCAAATAGATGTGGGTTGCCGTTCTTATGTGATGAAGAGGCTTGCTCAGGGTAGAATAGGGTGAAGTGCATGGAACTAGTCTCCAGATTGAAGAGCACGGCAACAGCAATATTTATTACAGGCCATGCGATGTTTCACACATAAAGAAGCGAAACGCGTGTGGCTCAAGAAATGCCATTCATTTAGTTGCAATAGACCGAAATACACAACCATAATTTTTATACACATTAAGAGAACTTTAATGCCTCTGCTTGAAATGAAACCGTGAGCATCAATCTTGAGAATGAGAGGCAGTGTCCGGCGAGAGACGGCGATCTGGTGTAAACTTTATAGCTGCCTGAGCAAATTGAATGCTGCGAGGTTTGACGGTCCGCCTGTGGCCGGCCGGAACAAGAGAGAAGTGCGGAAGTGTTGTTAGCAAAGCACGGCGGTATATCATGAGGCGCAGACTGGCGGACCGCTCGTTATTCGGGGCGCACGGCAGCCGAGCGGTGCGCTAATGAAAGGCCCGGGCCCGCCGCACCGTGGCCCGCGGGCAACAGCAGCGCCGGCCGATTTATGGGAGGTGCCGGCCGCGGCTACACTGTGCGCCAGGCGGCGGCAGCGGCCGCGCCGGCCGCGGTGGCGCTGCTTCTGCCGTACAGCTACATCTACATCTACATCTACATAGATACTCTGCAAATCACATCCAAGTGCCTGGCAGAGGATTCATTAACCACTTTCATAACTTTTCTCTACCGTTCCATTCTCTAATAGCGCGCGGGAAGAAAGAACACCTAAATCGTTCCGTTTTCGATCTGATTTCTCTTATTTTATTGGGATGGTCATGTCTCCCTAAGTAGATGGGTGCTACTAAAATATTTTCACATTCAGAACTAAAAGTCGGTGATTGAAACTTCGCAAACAGATCACGCCGCAATGAATAACGTCTTTCTTTTAATGATTTCCACCCCAATTCGTGCAACATTTCCGTTACGCTTTCCCCCCGTAACGTGATAAAACAAAACGAGCTACCCTTCTCTGAACCTTCTCAATGTCTTCCGTCAATCCCACCTGGTGAGGGTCCCACAAGGGGCAGCAGTACTCCAGGAGAGGACGCACAAGTGTGATGTAGGCAGTCTCTTTGGTGGAGCTGGTGCATCTTCGAAGCATTCTGCCAATGAAACGTAACCTTTGGTTCGCCTTCCCCACAATATTTTCTGTGTGTTCTCTCCAGTCAAAGTTGTTCGTAATTGTAACTCCTAGGTATTTGGTAGAATCTACGACCTTAAGATTTGACTGATTTATCGCGTAATTGAAGTTCAGCGGATTTCTTTTAGTGGCCATGTGTAATACTTCACACTTTTCTTTATTTAGTGTCAATTGCCAATTTTCGCACCATGCAGAAATTTTGACTAAATCGCTTTGCAGTTGCTTTTGATCCTCAGTTGACGTCACTAACCGATAAACGACAGCATCATCCGCGAACAATCTAAGGGAGCTATTCAGATTGTCTCCTAAATCGTTTATAAACACGAGGGAGAGTAATGGACCTATAACGCTTCCCTGTGGTACGCCACATATCACTTCTGTACTCGATGACTTACCGTCAATTACAACGAACTGTGTTCTTTCTGATAGGAAATCGTGAATCCAATCGCACAATTGGGGAGATATTCCATAAGCACGCAATTTCATAAGAAGCCGCTTGTGGGGTACAGTGTCAAAAGCCTTCCTGAAATCCAGAAATATGGAATCGATTTGAGATCCCTTGTCGATGGCACGTAACACTTCATGTGAGTAAAGGGCAAGCTGTATTTCGCAAGAGTGATACTTTCTGAATCCGTGTTGACTATTTGTTAATAGGTCGTTCTCTTCGAGGTAGTTCATAATATTCGAACAAAGTATATGTTCCCAAATCCTACTGCAAATCGACGTCAATGAGATAGGCCTGTAATTTTGGGGATCACTCCTATTGCCTTTCTTGAATATTGGAGTAACTTGGGCAACTTTCCAGTCTTTGGGTACGAATCTTTCGCTGAGTAATCGGTTGTAAATTATAGCTAAGTACGGAGCTATTGCATCAGCATACACTGAGAGAAATCTAGTTGGTATACAATCTGGCCCGGAAGATTTATTTTTGTTTAGTGACTTAAGTTGTTTTACTACTCCAGGAACATCTACTTCTAAGTTTCGCATGGTGGCAGCTGTTCTTGGACTGAATACTGGCGCAGAGGTGGCGACGTGGCCCGAATGCAGTACTTCGCAATACACTGTCGACACAAATGTTATGGGCAAGCTATATTGAAGAACCATCCCTATGAACCACAGACATTGCCGAGGTGGGGTGGCTTGCGTGCCTCAACGATGCGGAGGGGTATCTGTGGAGAGGCCAGACAAACGTGTGGTTCCTGAAGAGGGGCAGCAGCCTTTTCAATAGTTACAGGGGCAACAGTCTGGATGATTGACTGAGCTGGCCTTGTAACATCAGCTAACATGGCTTTGCCGTGAAGTCATTGCGAACGACTGAAAGCAAGGGGAAACTACATTAGTTACTTCTTCCGAGGACATGCAGCTCTACTGATGACTATATGATGATGGCGTCTTCTCGGGTAAACTATTCCAGAGGTAAAATAGTCCCCCATTCGGATCTCCGGGCGGGGACTACCCAGCAAGATGTCAACATCAAGAAAAACAAAACAGGCATTCTACGGGTCGGAGCGTGGAATCTTGTAACCTTTAATCGCGTAGGTAAGCTAGAAAATTTGAAAAGAGATATGAATAGGTTAAAGTTAGATATAGTAGGGATTAGTGAAGTTCGGTGGCAGGATGAACAGGATTTCTGGTCAGGTGAGTACAGGGTTATCAATACAAAATCAGTTGGTGGTAACGTAGGAATAGGTCTGATAATGAATAAGAAAATAGGAATGAGGGTAAGTTATTATGAACAGCATAGTGAACGCATTGTTGTAGTAACGATAGACACAAAGCCAACACCGACCACAGTAGTGCAAGTTTATATGCCAACTAGCACGGCCGATGACGAGGATTTCGAAAACATGTATGAGGAGATAAAAGAAATCATTCAGAAAGTTAAGGGAGACGAAAACTTGATTGTGATGGGGAACTGGAACTCGGTAGTAGGAAAGGGAAGAGAAGGAAATGTAGTAGGTGAATATGGACTGGGAAAAAGGAATGAAAGATGAGATCGCTTGGTAGAATTTAGTGCAGAGCACAATTGAATGATCACAAACACTTGGTTTAATCATCATAAAAGTAGGCTGTATACGTGGAAGACACCAGGAGACACTGGAAGGTACCAGATTGACTTTATAATGGTAAGGAATAGATTTAGAAACTAAGTTCTAAACTGTAAGACATATCCAGGGGCAGATATAGACTCTGACCATAACTTATTGGTTATGAACGGCAGATTAAAACTTAAGAGACTGCAGAAAGGTAGAAATGTTAGGAGATGGAACCTGGATAAATTGAAACAACCATAGGTGGTTGAGAGTTTCAGAGGGAGCATTAGCCAAGGATTGGCTGAAACGGGAAAAATTAATACAGTAGAAGAAGAATGGATAGCTCTGAGAGATATGGTAGTGAAGGTTGCAGAGGACCATGTAGGCAGACGTAGAAGGCCTAATAGAAATCTCTGGATAACACAGGATATACTGAACTTAATTGATGAGAGGAGAAAATATAAAAATTCAGCAAGTGAAACAGGAAAAAGGGAGTACAAACGTCTGGAAAATGAGATTGCCAGGAAGTGCAGACTGGCTAAGCAGGAGTGGCTAGACGACAAATGCAGAACCATAGAAGACTGCATAACTAGGGGAAAGATAGATACCGCCTACAGGAAAATAAAAGAGATATTTGGAGACAAGAAAAGCAGCTGTATGAATATCAAGAACTCAGACTGAAAACCAGTACTAAGCAAATAGGGAAAGCTGAACTGTGGAAGGAATATATAGAGGGTCTATACAAAGGAAATAAACTTGAAGGTAGTATTCTAGAAATGGAATACGAAGTGTAGGAAGGTTTTAAAGATCGTCGAACATTGCTTCCTCACTGCAGTTTCGCCTTGAAAATGGCAGGGTGGTCTCCTGCCGAAATATCGGCCGTCGTCGATTTTGATACCTGCCTGCATACCCGTACGTTTTTCTAACAAAATGCATTTTAATACTGTATTTCCTTCCCACTGTCTATAATTACTAGGCGTATCCAAACTTATGGAGGTTAGTGTATATCTGTGTGTTTGCTTACGCATGCCTATACCAGTATCTTTGGCTCTTCAGTGTAGCTCACCCGTAACATTTGTGACGTCAGTGCATCGCGAAGTAAGTTCTCCTACGAAACTTGCATTACTGGAAGAAAGGATATGGTGGACATGGCTTAGCCACAGCCTAAGGGATGTTTCCAGAATGAAACTTCCACTCTGCAGCGGAAGGTTAAACTTGTGTGCCAGAATCGGGACTCGAACCTGCGATCTTTGCTTATAGCGGGCAAGCGATCTACTACTGAGCTATACCGACAAGACTCACGGTGTCGCCCCATAAGTTCAATTCTGCCAGTACCTTGCCTCCTACTTTCCAAACTTCAAAGAAGTTCTCCTGTGAAACTTGTAAGACCTGGAAGAAAGGATATGGTGGAGACATGGCTTAGCTATATCAGCGAATTTGGAAAGTAGGAGGTGAGGTACTGCCACAATTACACTTGTGGGACGGCACCGTGAGTCATGTCAGGGATAGCTCAGTGGTAAAGTACTTGCCCTCGAAAGGCAAAGGTCCCAGCTTCTAGTTCCGGTTCCGGCACACAATTTTAACCTGCCAGGAAGTTTCATAGCAGCGTACACACCGCTGCAGAGTAAAAGTTTCATTTCAATTAGTTTTGCGACGGGCTACACCTTTATGCAAAGGCAACTATAAGTGAACAGTAAACAAAGTACCTCTACATAGCCATGCAGTATACTCGCGGCACCTGGCGTGTTTAGTAGACCTGCATGGACAGGTAAAGTCGGTTTACAGAAAACGAACCAATACTAATATGTCCCAATATGTATGTACACTACTGGCCATTAAAACTGCTACACCAATAAGAAATGCAGATGCTAAACGGATATTCATTGGACAAATATATTATACTAGAACTGACATGTGATTACATTTTCACGCAATTTGGGTGCATAGATCCTGAGAAATCAGTACCTCTGGCAGTAATAACGGTCTTGATACGCCTGGGCATTGAGTCAAAAAGAGCTTGGATGGCGTGCACAGGTACAGATGCCCATGCAGCTTCAACACGATACCACAGTTAAGAGTAGTGACTGACGTATTGTGACGAGCCAGTTGCTCGGCCACCATTGACCAGACTTTTTCAATTGGGGAGAGTTCTGGAGAATGTGGTGGCCAGGGCAGCAGTCGAACATTTTCCTTATCCAGAAAGGCCCGTACAGGACCTGAAACATGAGGTCGTGCATTATCCTGCTGAAATGTAGGGTTTCGCAGGGTCTGAATAAACGGTAGAGCCACGGGACGTAACACATCTGAAATATAACGGCCATTGTTCAAAGCGCCGTCGAAGCGAACAAGAGGTGACCGAGACTTGAAACCAATGGCACCCCATACCATCACGCCGGGTGATGCGCCAGTATGGCGATGACGATTACACGCTTCCAATGTGCGCTCACCGCGATGTCGCCAAACACGGATGTGACTATCTCGATTTTGTAAACAGTAGCTGGGTTCATTCGAAAAAAAAAAGACGTTTTACCATTCGTGCACAATCGCAGGCGCACCTATCTGTGATGCAGCGTCAAGGGTAACCGCAGCCATGGTCTCCGAGCTGATAGTCCATGCTGCTGCAAACGTCGTCGAACTGTTCGAACTGTCTTGCAAACGCCCCATCTGTTGACTCAGGGATCGAGACGTGGCTGCACGATCCGTTACAGCTATGCGGATAAGATGCCTGTCATTTCGACTGCTAGTGATACTAGGTCGTTGGGATCCAGCACGGCGTTCGGTATTGCCCTCCAGAACCCACCGATTCCATATTCTACTAACATTCATTGGATCGCGACTAACGAGAGCAGCAATGTTGCGACACGATAAGCCGCAATCGCGATAGGCTACAATCCGACCTATATCATAGTCGGAAACGTCATGGTACGCATTTCTCCTCCTTACACGAGGCATCACAACAACGTTTCAGCAGGCAACGCCGGTCAACTGCTGTTTGTGTATGAGAAATCGGTTGGAAACTTTCTTCATGTCAGCACGTTGTAGGTGTCGCCACCGGCACCAACCTTGTATGAATGCTCTGAAAAGCTAATCATTTGCATATCACAGCATCTTTTTCCTGGCAGTTAAATTTCGCGTCAACAGATGGGGACGTTTGCAAGAAACAACCATCTGCACGAACTGTTCGAAGACGTTTGCAGAAGCGTGAAATATCAGCTCGGAGACCATGGCTGCGGTTACCATTTACGCTGCATTACAGACAAGAGCGCCCTCGATGATGTACGCAACGATGAAAATGGGTGCACGAATGACAAAACGTCATTTTTTTTTTCAAATTAATCCAGGTTCTGTTTACAGTATCATGTTGGTCGCATCCGTGTTTGGCGACATCGCGGTGAACGCACATTGGAAGCGTGTATTCGTCGTTGCCATACTGGCGTATTACCTAGCGTGATGGTATGGGGCTGCCATTGGTTTCACGTCTCGGTCACCTCTTGTTCGCATCGACGGCACTTTGAATAGTGGCCGTTACATTTCAGATGTGTTACGACCCATGGCTCTACCCTTTATTCGATCCCTGCGAAACCCTACGTTTCAGCAGGATAATGCACGACTTCATGTTGCAGGTCCTGTACGGGCCTTTCTGGATACGGAAAATGTTCGACTGCTGCCCTGGCCAGCACATTCTCCAGATCTCTCACCAAATGAAAACGTCTGGTCAATGGTGGTCGAGTAACTGGCTCGTCACAATACGCCAGTCACTACTCTGCATGGGCATCTGTACTTGTAGACGCCATCCAAGCACTGTTTGACTCAATGCCCAGGCGTATCAAGGCCGTTATTACGGCCACAGGTGGTACTGATTTCTCAGGATCTATGCACCCAAATTGCGTGAAAATGTAACCACATGTCAGTTCTAGTATGAAATATTTGTCCAGTGAATACCCGTTCATCATCTGCATTTCTTCCTTGGTGTAGCAATTTTAATGGCCAGTAGTGTAGTTTGTGATACAATTTACGTTCATTAATAAAATTCTTACTTTAAAAATTACCAGGATTTTTGCTCACAGTAAAGAATTGTAAGTCATCTATAAATATATTATTTTGATAAAATTACCTGTTGTGTTAATTAGACAGCACGATGTTGAGATTAGTCCGAAGAATGGTTTGCTACACCTCTC
Source organism: Locusta migratoria (assembly GCA_026315105.1). Lineage (NCBI taxonomy): Eukaryota > Metazoa > Arthropoda > Insecta > Orthoptera > Acrididae > Locusta > Locusta migratoria. Next base: position 137,445,799 of record CM048745.1, read on the forward strand.
GATGGCAGTATATCCTATGAAAATCTACACATATCTGCACAACTGCTGGGGTATGCTTCCACTTCAACTTGGTTAAAGTACAGTACAGACTTGTCGTGACTCTACTATTTGTCTCCATCTCCTCCTTTCAACAAACTCCCTTCATTAAGAAACTCACGATTCCTCGGTATCTCAAGAGCGAACTCTTTCAACTACGTCTTCATTTAGATTCTATCTCATTCTCTCTTATCGTTAGTTATTCCAACTCCCAATCTAAGGCTCAAAATTCTTCTATAACATGACAAACTAAAAGCATTTTCTTTTGCGATGCTTCACTCTCACGTTTGTGTTCCGTACACACTCCACAAAAATACTTCCTAGCATCTGAATTTATAATGTTGAAAACCTTTCCTCTATAGATATTTTTCCTGATACTGAAAGTGTACATTGTATCTCCTCTCAACTTCGGTCATAGATTTCTCCTCCTCAGACAACAAAACTCATTGACTGCTACTAGTTTTCTCAAGTGATACTATTTACATTAACTGGTTTAATTTGACGACGTTCAATTACCCTTGTCTTACCTCTGTTCATCGTTTTGCTACTTCAAAGATTAGATTAGATTAGTTGTTCGTACCATAGATCCATGTTGAGGAGATCCTCGTGGATATGGAACATGTAATTTTATTTACAAGTTTGTAATATAATAATACTAATAGTTCTGTTTAATAATTCGTCAGTGGAGTAGAAGGAGTTGGCCACTAGGAAGTCTTTTAGGCTCCCCTGAAACTGATCTTTATTTGTAACTAAATTGTTTATGGTTGCTGGTAAATTATTGAATATGTATGTTCCTGAGTAGTGGACCCCTTTTTGAACTAAAGTAAGTGTTTTTACGTCCTTGTGTAGGTCGATTTTTCTTTCTAGTATTGTACGTATGAACTGAGCTGGTTGTTGCAAAAAGTGATACATTTTATGATAAATTTTATTAAGGAATAAATTTATTGAGAGTTAGCATACTCAGTTCTTTGAAGAGGCTTCTACAGGATGTCTGATAATTTACCCTACAAATAATACGTATTACACTGAAAACTTTTGCTTGACTTGAAGAGTTACCCCTAAATATTATACCATTATGACATTATCGAATGAAAGTAAGAAGAATGCAAGCTTTTTTATTTTTTATGTCGCCTATGTCTGATAACACTCGTACTGCAAATACAGATTTGTTAAGTCTTTTCTTTAGTTCTGTGATATGCTCCTTCCAACTGACTTGAGTATCAAGCTGTAATCACAAGAATTTAGTAAAGTCAACCTCTTTTATCTGCTTTTCTTCATGCATATGCTGGATGGAATCCTTTTACATGTTCTGAACTGCAAGTAGTGAGTCTCTTTAAAGTTTAATGTCAATGAGTTGACTTTAAATAATTTATTAATGTTCATGAAAATATCATTAGCAGACCTTTTTAGAACTACGCTCGACATGATATTTATTACAATACTTGTATCATCTGCAAACAAAACGAACTCTGCTTCTGGTAGTGTAACTGACGAGAGGTCATTAATATACACAAGAAAAAGTAATGGCCATTCCGTTCAAGTGCTCGTCCCACTCTTTAGCCGACTTTGACAGAATTGCAATGTCATCGGCACATCGGAAATTTTTATTTGTTCTTTGAATCTCTTTCTAGAAATCTTCTTGGCTATCTATACTACTTCATAAATGTGCAGATTGAAAAACATCAAGGAGAACAACAACCCTGTCTCCTCCATTCTCAATTAATGCTTCCTATTAATGCCCTTCCACTGTTCATGGTGCAATCTGATTTCTGTAAAAGTTAATTTTTTGCTTGTACTGAAACCTTATAAATTTGAAATAGTGTATTCCAAATAACTTTCTCAAAAGGGATTAAAAATCTATTTCATTTCAAGCTCCTTTTTCAAGAAGTTTCGTTAATCTTTAGTGCATGTTATAGTCAAAAGACGAATCGCAATACACCAATATATTCGACATCATCGAAGATCATTGGTGTAATAAGAATATATTTTTATATCCATTACCTATCTCGGCTTAGGCTAATGCGCAAATGAAATGTTTCACATCTTATGTACTTTGTTCCCAATTTTTATGTTAATATATCTGTGTAAACCATATATCCTTGGTGAACATTGACGTTCAAATAGTGCATTCGATTGGACTTTAAACTATAAACGTGCTGATGTGCTCTATAAGTAACTGAAAATGATTTTTGCTGAAATATACTGTGGAATCTATTCTACTACATAAAGATAAGTCGCAGTGTCACCCAAAATCTCTAAAAGTAAAGGAGGGTTACATCGCTTATCGAATTAGGATTAAGATATTAGAAATGAAACCTGAATCTTCGAAATCTTGAAAATACTCACAGATTCTGTGAACTAATGTTATTGACGCTACTGTTCTTAGGGAGGTGGGGGTGAAAGACAACATAGAGATGAGGGGAAGAGGAGGTGGACCGAGAGAAGGGGAAGGCGACGATGCGCAGAGACAGGAGGGGGTTTAGAATATATGTCCGATTTCCATAATTATTAAGCAATTACAAAGCGTTTCCGGGTTTGTTAGTAAATATGTAAAGTCCGTCATGAAAATATTATAATTACATTTTCAAAATTAGTTTTAGGAGGAATTAATATTCGTGAATGTATATAAAAATCTGCTTTCGTTTTGACCTCTGCGCAACGAACTACACTGTTCTCTTCCTATCGTTCGAGTAAAAGCACGCGTCCCTGGTAAATTGCTTCGATATGTTCTGCATTAGTGAAACATTAGGTATGACCACATTACGTAGAGCTTTACATTCTCATGTCAATACCTTTTCCATTTTTAAGCTGATGTTGATACCATTATGTTAATGTTACAAACATACGACTTATCATTCATTTCTTTATGAACCCCTTTTAGTAATTCGACTCGGGGGGGGGGGAGATTATTAATTATACTTTCCAAGTCTTCGTCTATCTCTCTCTCTCCTGTCTCCAACTATTACTCTCCTTACCGCAGGCACTCAAAACCAGTTCCAGTCGACTCTAAATAGAAAAAAATCCCCACTTAATGAAATTCAGTTCCACTTTCCTGTGTAGACGTTTATGACACTATTAACTTTGATCGGCAGCCTCGCTGAATCGAAGTTTCCACTTGCTGTTGAAACGTACAGTAGCTACTTCGATGGATGCCGTGTCTTCCCAGCCTTCCGAAAGTCGTTTTCACGGCCGACACTACATCACTGAAGTGGAACTGCCAACTTAATTTCACCACATTCATGGCTAAACCTCAACCACGTGCTCCTACACCTCCCCGTAAATGGCAACCTGTATGTTTAAAACTTATATATTTTTCATCTTTAAAAATTAGGATGCAATTGACTTTGTCTATCCGCTCTGCTCCATCGACGTTTAATTCTACGTTATTGTAATGAAAATTCTAATATTATTATCGGTGACTGATTGGCTGGCAATGATGTAATACTGTAGGCGATGGCCTGAACTCATTTAAAGTCAAACCGTGAAACCTAATTAAGCAGTAGACTCCACGATCACTGAGATCGCTAGTCACCTACAGCTATAGGCATAATTCAAAAAACAATAGTCACTTTCCTTTTTATATTAGTTCATTCTTCGTAACTTGTGTTATGCTGATTCCCTCTAAAATCACTATTGTCCTATATTTAAGTGGCCAGCAGACAAACACAGACCGAAACCTGCCACATCTAAAATAACCTTAATTATGTGATTCAGACTGTGTTATAAAATAATATTCTTTGGAACATTTCTTGCTGATCGCTGACCGGTTGCACAGTGGTAGAGTGCCAGACTACAAATCCAAAGGTCGCTGGTTCGATCCCCGCCAAGTCCTAGGATTTTTATCTGTCACTTTCCACTTCTTTCAACTCTGGCAGTACTGCTCTTGTTAAAAATACCGAGTAGCACCGTGGTTCGGAACCCACGTTAAACTGTAGGTCCCCCCATAACTGGCTGGGTAAGTCAGTTCGAAGGTCGAAGGAAGGCAATGACATACCACCTCCAAACAGGACCATGCCTAGTAAAGCACTGTGGTGTTCAAACCAATCTTCGGATTGTTGACTGCTTTACCTTGTGTGTGTGTGTGTGTGTGTGTGTGTGGTGTCTGTTATTTAGGAAATGTCCGAAAGAACAGACTCCACTTTTGATCCTGCAGTTATTATATATTCATATCACGGAATGAATGACATTAACTGCGGATGGATAAAGCTGAAAATGTGTACCCAGCCGGGATTCTAACCCAGGTCTCCTGGTTTCTAGGCAGTTGCGCTGACCCCTACACCACTGGGGAGACAGCGATCATCACACATGCACGGAATTACTCAAGGACGCCTCCCGTCAGATACGAATTTGCAACTTTACCCTGCCCACTAAAACTCGTACTCACTTAGTACTAATTCCCGTAAGAGTAAAGGCCTAGGTGTGCCTCCTCACTGAAGAAAGGATCATTGCCAGTCATCGTCTAATTGTATAGGTTATATAGATGGAGTGTTTGAAAATCTATCCCCAGTGGTGTAGGGGTCAGCGCAGCTGCCTAGAAAGCAGGAGACCTGGGTTCGAATCCCGGCTGGGTACACATTTTTCAGTTTTACCCATCTGCAGTTTATGTCATACATTCCGTGAATATGAATAAATATAATTTATAAACTTCACATCGGATAATCTCATTATAGTGCTCTTTGAACGTGGTTATAATTATCAACTCTTCTTTTCCAGAAAAAATGTAGTAAACGGAATTTAGGCTTTAGGTGTTTTTAGCAGTATATAATGTAAAAAGATAAACATATCAAGTATACGTAACGTGAAAGAGGATGAGAACTGGTCCACCACATCTCACCAGGAGGAGAAATGGGAGGCGGTCCATTTTTTTGGCGTATTCCTTAGATATTTAATAATTTATCAAAATGGCACGATACCTCGAAGTCACTCTCATCATCATTACTAAAATCAGGTTAACTTTCCGAACAAGACAACAGGATCGAATGCAGTAAACTATTACTGCTGGTAACAGCAGCACTATTTTACTATTTTTAAATGAAGTTTCGTCGTACCCCGGAAGAAAAGAAAGTGAAAACAAGAGTTGCCACGATAAGCTCTGATTGGGAAGCGTGGGGGAGAAACTCGCTTGAAACTGGACAAAGAAATTATCCCAGCTTCCACCTGGCGTATTTCCTGTAATTTGCATTTATTTCAATCCTTGCGGTATATTTTGAATTTGCTTTCCATCTAAAATGTTGGATCTTCTTCAACCACACATAGTTCCCTTCGTTATCGTTGAACTATTATTAGACGAAAAATAGAATCTTTGAGCGATTTTCAATCCACGACAAGAAAATTCACCTTCTAATCAAACTGGCTCACGGAAAAGAGGAAAATGTTATTTATATGGTCCTAAAACTGACAGTAAGCAAACACAAAAATGAGAAAGATGCTCTAAGTAGATCTGTAAACGATATGCAGAATAAAAGCGTTGTGTAACAAGTGCCATTTTTAGTTCAGGTACTGACATACAGATAACATTTGGACACTTTCATGTATCGTTGTCATTGTTTTTGTTTCTAGTTGGTGACATAAAGAGTCCATATTTATGTTAAGGGGAAATTAAGAGAAACCTCATAGTATATGTAGTTTTTTTAATACAAGCTATTTTTTGATCATATAGCATTCCAGAGTAAGATATGACAAATTTTCCTTGAATGCGAGAGCTACGACTTAAAAGCTAAAAAAAAGAAAAAGAAAAAAACAGCACAATGTAAATATGTAAATTTTTTGCTCTATAAAAGTTGATTTGTATTTCAAATAAAACTTGTTTCAATACACTCATTGTGAATTCACATGTTAATTATTATACCTTTTATAGGAATTATGTGGGTTTCTTTTTATTCAAGGGTCCATATGGACCCGCGATTCTAGTTATGCTCGTCAAAATGATTCAAATGTTTGTAAAGCTTATGGGACTTAACTGCGGGGTCATCAGTCCCCAAACTTACAATCTAATTATGAACTACCTTATAATATAGACGGCAGAAACATCTATGCCCGATGGGAGATTCGAAGCCCCGACGGGGAACGGCCTCACGCATCGTAGCATAGCACCTCAATGAGCTCGGACGCTCCACCGCGGCGAAAATAACGATTTCTGTTAAGGGTTGAACTAAGTTAAAGTAACCTAAGGAGGACACATGCACCCATGCCCAGGGAGGACTCGAACCTCCGACGGTGGAACGGCCACGCGCGTACGGCGCACGGTGCCTCAGTGTGCACGGCTATTCCGCCGTGGTGAAATAGTGTGGATAGCTGCACTAAACAGCAAATCAGCTTCTACTGATGTTCATCTTACAACCTGTTTTCAAGACAGCACTAATTCCGTACAACTGATGTTCAAATTATTTAACAGGGAATGAAATTGGTAAAACTTAATTTAGCAATTTCATCTCTTTCAACTTCATTTCCGAAAGACAAATTAGGTATTAATTTATTGAGTATATGAGATTAAAATATCTATCTGAGCAACATGTAAGTTTGCTAATGTAACGTAGCAGTCAATGCTAAGTGTTATACAATGAAAACGCAGGAAATGTTTTTATAGTATTCGGATGTTATTTACTGTAGAAAATAAGTGTTGCCAAGCTGTTGCAGAATTTCATAACTATTTGCATTTTACTATACTGTTCAGAACAAGAAAATAAAGAGTGCCTTGGTAAGGTTAACATGACTCGTGAGTGCGAAATAAAGCACGAAGTTATAGAGGTGAAAGTGGATGTGAGAAAATGGGTTCTTCCGTCACTTCTTGCTAGAACACTTCCACATTTAAAACAATAATAATAAAAATAATAAAGATTTTATTGTCGTTAGACCATTATAGCAGTAGAAAACGTCAAAGAAAAATATATTTCATAATACAGTGCGATACAGTATTGACTAATTAGCATATTTTAGTTTATACTACAACAATACACAGAAGGTCAGCTATTGAGTTACTAATTTTTTACAGTTGAAGAATTCATAAATGTAGTCTTTCTTTGAATGTTAGTTCGGCAAGATCCCGTCTAGCATGTGGCAGCTTATTAAATAGTTCGTGCTCTATGACCTTGTAGCTATTTATTGATTTTGACAGCCTGTGGTAAGTCGTATATATGTGTTTGATGCTTCTTATATTGTAACAGTGTACATTTTCTCAGCGTTTCACATGTCGTAAGTTCTTCTTCGTATAGATTAAGACATAGTATATATACAGGTTTATTACTGTCATAATTTTATGTTCAGTGAATAAGGGTTTGCAGTGAGCCTTGTATGATCAATTTGTAATTATCCTAATAGCTTTCTTCTGCAATATTAGTATGTCATGTATATGGCTACAATTACCCCACAAGATTATGCAACAGGTTAATATGCTTTGGAAAGTAAGATAATCTGACATATGTTTGAGGTACACAATTTCTAAGTTGTCTTAATAAATAAATTACTCTAGATAGCTTAGCACTAATATAATTTATATGTTGGCCCCAGGATAACTTGCCATAAAAAAAACAACCTAGGAACTTAACAGAACTAGTGCAATCAGATAGTGGCTTATCTCTTAAAGTGAAGAGAATCTGTTGAGTTTTGTTTTTGTTAAGTAAGAATCCATTTGCTCTGAGCCAGTGTGCTGCGTGAGAGAGTGTATTTTCAGTACAGGTTTTAAGATCACAGAGATTGTTACTGCTATGTATCATTGGCATATAATACAGTGGTGAATCTAATAAATGAGGGCAGATCATTGATCATTATCAGGAACAGGAAGGGGTCCATTAGATGCCAAAGAATTCCATTTTTTCTAGTAATGTTGTGTGCTCCACACAGTCGAAGGCCTTGCTTAGGTCACAAAATGAGACCTGAGCAAAGTCTCTGTCCTTAAAAACTTGGAGGATGTATCTGACTACAGTGTCAATTGCATCAACAGTCGACAGTTTCTTCCTAAATCCATATTGTGCACCATTGATTATTCCTAGATTTTCAAAATGAGTTGATAATTGTTGGTATATGATACGTTCTATTACCTTGGAGAGTGCAGGTACTATAGAAATTGGTAACTAAACGGAAAATTTTTATTACCATTTTTGTATACTGGCACTATCCTAGATACAATCAGGAAAGAATCCCTGGGTTAAAGGGTATACTATGCATTCACTCACTTTTTTTTAAATAGGTTACATGATATGTCATATATATCTAAACTGTTTATTGATTTCAGTTGTTTTATAAGCCTTCGTACATATCCAGGTGATACTTTGGAGAAGGTTAGCATACATGTGTTTGGTGGTTGGCTACAAAAATTTTGAGAGAGTAGCTCTGATGGACTAATGTCTGTTTTGATAATAGTATGACCTATTTCTTTCACTGAGTTAATAAAAAATTCAATAAGTTTTTGTGGTGGGATATTAATGTTTTCTTTTTTAGTATTTTTGGCAGCACTGTTAATTATTTTCCAAGCAGTTTTGAATTTATTCGTGGAATTCTGAATATTTTTGGCATTGTAGGTCTTCTCAGCTAGCAGGATGGCTTTTTTGTACTCATTCCTGCATTCATTATAAGCTGATTTAGCACAGTCAGACTTCAGACAGCTATATATATTGGACAGTAACATAACTTTTTTTAAAGATCTGTCAGTTGTGTAGTGTACCACATATTTTGTCTCTTTTGAGACCCAGTTTTGAGACCCAGTTTTGTGGCCACTGACCGTTATTTTGATTTTATTTACGGAAATACTACTATTAAATAGGTCAAGAATGCTTTGAAAAATCTATCAAATACTATTTTGGCTGGCAGGTCATTATTTGATGTGTAATGTCCATCATCACTACAATGGCCAAACCAGTCTCTGTCAGCAAGTGAATTACAAAATGTAATGATTTTATCCTCAGCTATGGGTCTGGTAATCACAACTGTTGGGACAGTTCTGCTTGAATTGCTCCCATTGAAGATAATTTTACTTACATAATTTAGAGATACGGAGTCATGGTCAGAGAATGGGAACACTATAACTTCACATGAGTCTTCTGTGGTCTTGAAGTTGCCAAAAATGTTGTCTAAAGATGCTTCATTTCTTGTGGGTCTGTTATTAACATGATGGAAATTGTAGAGTCTGAGTAAGTTTTCCAGTTCTGCAACACTACACTTACATTTAGTAACATCAAAAGCAGCATTCAAATCACCTCCGATTGCAGTATCATAGTGAAGCCATCTAATATTACTTAATACACCCTGCAGCATGACCATTTTTTCTAAAAAATATGTTAATACATCCATATAGTGATCTGTACATTGACACAACTATTAATTTGTGACTAGTGATGATTACATCTGTAACTTCAAAATGTTGTTCACCACTCAGTGAACCTAGGTCCAATTTGGTTATTGTGCAATTGAGTGAATGGTTAGCATAAATTGTCACACCCCCTCTAATGTGTTCTTTCCTGCAATAACTATTTTCTATAGTAAAGTTGTCAAATTTGTTAACAGCAAGTTCATTCTCATTTGCCCCTGTGTTCACTTAGACATAAAATGTCAAAATGATTTTATAGACCTAATACATTTATGATAAGTTCTTTATCTTTAAGCCCTTGAACATTAAGATAGCATATTTTAAGATCTAAGTTTACACTCTTACTGCTTACACACTGATCACTATGGTGATTGATTTCAAACTTTTTACAAGACTTATCTTTTGGATTTCTGCTTCTTGTTGACTTTTGATAAAAATGATTCACTTGTGGTGGCAGCACATCTCCTGTAGTACACGCACCTTCTTTTGATGATATTGTTGTTGAGGCTGGTATCACAAGTTTTGATGGAACTGCTGTTGCCGTAATCGTAGGCACTGTTGTGACATCTGTTGGTTGTGGTTATATGGATCATACTTCATCTTCTGCTGTTGTAAAATCTTGCCGATGAAGTGTAGTAGGTACTGCTGCTGCATCATATTGTGCGTGAGCAGGTACACTTGCTGCTTCTACTTCTGCTGCTCCATTAGAAGCAACAATTTCTTCAGTCTCTGCTTGCATCAAGGAAGGAACTGGAAGAACAGAAATTACGTCTCCTCGGTTGGAAGATGCTTCCAGCAACATGCTAATGTTTTGACACAGAAACTTCTTGCCTCTGTTATTTAGGTGCATGCCATGTTTCGTGTAACAGTCTCTTTGCATGGATTCCATACTTATAAAATGTGCAAATCTTTGAGTATTGCCTGTTTGATTTTTTGATTTCCATGTTTAGACACGACCTTTCCAAAAGGTCATGCCTATGTGGAATTCCGGCTACAAAGATTGATTTGTCTTCTGTAGAATTTAATATTATCTTAAGGTTTCGTGTGGCACTGCAGAGATCGTTTTTATAGACATAACTGGCTCCAGCTATGACAACAATATTACAATAATTTTGACTTCTTGAAAAGGTGCACCTGGTGTGAGAATACAACTTGCTTCTATACTATGTAATGTAATATTTTTGCGATTTCACGTCCATGGCTATCAGAAAATATTTTTACTTTGATATTGTCTTCATGTTCATTGATGAATTTTATGGTCGTATGCTTCTTACTATATACATTAGTCATGTTGTTGTTGTTGTTGTCGTCGTCGCAGTTTTCCGTGGATTCCGCATGTATATCTGAATCGAGTGCACGAAAACGATTATTTATTACCACGGTGTTCTTATAGTCACGGGGTTTCACATGAACAGTCCCTTTTGGCCTAGTAAACTCTTGTTGTCGTATTGCTTCTGCCGGTAAATCCGCTTCAGAGCACTCGTTTATTGTTGGTAGGACACTGCGATGCGATTATTTGCATTTTTTGTGGAGTAGCCGAGCGGTCTAAAGCAGCTCGCTGCGGAGCGCGCGGTTGTTCGCCGTGGAGGTTCGAGTCCTCCCTGGGGCATGGGGTGTGTGTTTGTCCGTAGGTTAGTTTACCTAGCTTTAAGTAGTTTGTAAGCTACGGACTGATGACCACGCAGTTTGGTCCGATATATTTACAGACATTTGCGTTTGTTGTTATTATTACTTTGTCACCACTTTCTGCCGAGATTGTACTAGTCCTGCGCTCCAATATGGCGTTTTGCTTGTTTTGTTGGTCGGGATATTAGGCCTACTACGCGCCTTTCTTAGTTCGGCATTTTCATTACCTAAACGCACAATGTCACGTCATAGGATATCTACAATTAATTGCATACTTGATACACGTTCATTTAGCTCCAGTATTTCACTGTTATATTTCTTCCATTTTTCAGTGCACAACTAAAACTTTTATTCACTTTATCACTACAAGCAACTGCTCCGGACACCATCTAGCTTTCGGCTTATTAGGCCATCCAAGCCCCCAGAATCACGTAAGCGGCCGACTGCGAACAGCGGACAAATTGAAGAGCGCCTCGGCGGCCATTGTGGTGGCAAACTTCCGCGCTAACTTTAAATGTGCGTAAGATTATTTTGATTAGAGAGAGTATTCATTTGAGTTAAGTCGCGAAAACTATGTCTAAATGAAATATATAACTACAAAACAGCTTCAGACTCCTTGAATATACAGCAATTATCGGTTGTGAGTAAATTTATTACACACACGGTGTAGAAATTGGCCAACACGTTTCCTCTTCCCAGCGAAACCGAATATAACATGTTTTTTAGCGTTCTAAGTGCAGCATATGAACGGAATTTATCGTCAGACACGATTTTTTGGAACTTTCTCACTATATTCTACGTTTGTGAAACTTTTGTACAAACATTAATTTCGAAAGAATTTCACACTTTACGTCTTTGCTTTAGTGCTGCATTCGCCAATATTTAGATATTTAATTGCATCAAGAATTCAAACAGGGCTGCCTGAAGCAGCTAATGTTAAAAATTGACTGTGAAAGTGAAATATGCCATCAGATACATAATTGAAAAATAGCTTCTTTTCTTGTGAATACAGAAACCAGCCACTACCAAATTCTTTTAAAAACACGAAGCATGTCATAACTTTTTCTTAACTAATACATCTAACAGTAGTATTAGGGTATTTAGCACGAATATTAGCATTTTAATACTGTAAGCCAAATACGTTACAGTAGAGTGAACTGTTCAAAAGTCAACAACTATTGTCATAGGGTTCAACTTCACAAACTGCATCCAGTGTGGCTATGTGTCATTCATATATGGAACTATACACAGTTCTGCAAACCCCTTTCAGTTGTTATACCTATATGTAGAGCAGATGACCTTTAAATTCTGTGTTACAAGTTGCTAATATTAATTTCATAAACAAAAATTCGAACTGCAGTGAAGGAACTAATTTAGTGACCGCAATAGTTATTTTACACAATTATAAAATGAAACTTTTTGAACTTCCTGTCCACCAGTAGCTAATTTTTAAGAGCTACCAGTATTGTAAAAGCCTGTTATTTATTTCATTCAATCCTATATTGTCTTGACTAACAGTCTGTTAAGCAAGAGTATCTCTGACCACAAGTAGTAGGGTTACTTGTATTCCTGAGAGATATAAATGGAAAGACAGTATTCGATCTTTTTATTTGTTTCTTAAATTGATTTATACATTTAAACATGAGCAGCTCTTCACTATCGTGCTTCATGTATACTGCAATAGTCAAACAATACAGACGTGACTATCAGTTGTGTATATATCACGTAGTAGCTATTTAATATACGATTTACCTGCTAACAACACTGGTATTTATCTGACGTAGACTTGTAGACTTATGTTTGCATAATTAGTAACCTCCTTAACATTTTTACAGTGTAATTTGCAAGTGTACAAGGCGAAACACATTGCATACCAAGTATTATCTCAACATGTGCTACTATCTCAATAACGTTAATTCGGTAATATGAACGTTAATTCAGTAATATTTGGTATGTAATGTGTTTCACGTTGTGCACTTGCAAATTACACTGTAAAAATGTTAAGGAGGTTACTAATTATGCAAACATGAGTCTACATGGCCACAGATGATTTTTTGCAATTCCAACAAATGTCATATGTAAAGACCGAGTGTGCTGTGTGTTGTATCATTGTTTACCATCTTTGAGAACCTAAGAATAGCGTTTTTGTCGACGCCTGGCAGCAGTTTACTTAATGATGGCCAAATAAGCCGAAGCGGCGTAGAGCGCACGGCTACTCCCGCTCGGCTGTTGTTGCTACTAAACTAATTCAAAACGGTCAAACAATTTTACATGTTACTTTGATAAATCTTTACATATACAACGGAACCCAATAAAATTAAAAAGTAGCTTAACTGCACGTTGACTAAAAACAGGTTTTAGAAATAGACGTGCAAAGCCTGTAGCGATTTGACAGATGAAATATCTTACTCCTTGAAGTATGTTTTTATATTTAACTGATCGATTTCAGCTCGAAGGCCGCACCTGATAATGATCTGATGATCGAAACTCATCATGTGAATAGGTACATTTTTAATCAGCCAGAACTGCAATTTCATAAAAATGGTTAACGGTAGCTGCGGATGCCATTGGTGGCAAGTAAGTAGGAAAAAAGGAGGATATAGCGAAATTTATTTTGCGTCAACTTACGGTAAAGGTGTAGGAATTATGTTTGTAAAGCATTTAGGTTTAACAGAAACTGAGACAATTTATGATCCACAATGGAATAAAGAGGAACTCCTTCATGATTCACGACGCCACTTAAAGAAACAGTTCTATTTGTTTATTTAATAATCTTCATTTAAAGCATATCAGGACCTTCGGGTCGTATTACAAAACGTCCTCCATCAGTACTGTAACTTGTGGTCCAGTTATATATATATATATATATATATATATATATATATATATATATATATATATATATAAAATGCTTGTAAATCTATCGGACCAAACTCCGTGGTCATCAGTTCGTAGCTTACAAACTGCTTAAACCTACGTAAACTAACCTAAGGACAACACACACACCCATGCCCCAGGGAGGACTCGAACCACCACGGCGAGCAACCGCGCGCTCCGCAGCGAGGTGCTTTAGACCGCTCGACTACTCCACTGCGGCTGTTATTTATATTTGGTATGTTACTGTAGAAGTAATTGTTTGTACTAAATGCATTTAACAACATGAATATTAATAATGATAAATAATAATAATAGGAAATTTACTAATAACAGTAATGTTATTTAAAACAGCACGTTATAATCAATTTTCAGTTTGGTCAGAAACGGCTGAGATAGTAACAAAGAAGAAGAAATTATTTAGAAAATTTTATGTGATTGCAACTCCACAGCTTGCATTTGCAACCATGCATACAGCTTTACACCAGGAAATGACTATAAAATATTTCATTGCCAGGTCAGTATTTGGACATTGTCAGCGGCATTGGACATTGTCAGCGACATTTGATTGCACTACAGTAGAACATAACATTGACTACGAATAATGAACGCACATATCAATGGCATGTGTGCCAACTATAAAATTTCTAAGATGTCAAGCGGATGTTGATCTAGAACTTACAGAACATCGTGGAATTTCGAAACTACACGGCACAACAGAAATAATAACTTTTTTTAAATCTCTTGATCATCTTACTTACTTACTGGCCATTGCGGACTTGAAAGTCCATTACCGCAGCAACATGTTTTCGCCATCTGTCCCTGTCGAGCTATTTTCTTCCAGTCGCCTTCAGTACCTAGGATGCTCAAACCGGCCCTCACATTGTCCTCCCCTCTACGCCTCGGTCTCCCCACAGGACGTTTTCCCTCTAAGTGCCGTTCCAATACTCTGCGCCCTGCCCTACCTTCATCGTTTCTAGCTACGCGACCCGCCCATCGCAGCCTACGTTACTTATAAACATTGATTATGTTAGGGCTTGAATACAGTTCGTGAACCTCTTCCTTATGCAGTTTTTGCCATTCCCCGTTAATGTCATCCCTTTTTGCTCCGAAAATTTTCCTCAAAATTTTGATTTTAAATGCTCGAAACGTTTTTTTTTTTTTTTTTTTTTTTTTTTTTTTTTTTTTTTTTTTTTTTTTTTTTTTTTTTTTTTTTGTTTCCATTTTGCAAAGTCAGAGACCAAGTTTCACATCCATACAGCACAACTGGAAGAATAATGGTTTTGTATATTCTGATCTTTAAATTTCTAGACAATAACCAAGTATTTTATCGTCACTTATCCTCAGACTTACGTCTTCACTAGCCTTGATTAATGCATTCGCATTTGCTGTTACAGATTATTTCCTATCGCTAATGATGTTTAGATCATCTGCTTACCCTAATATCATAATATTTTCTTTTAACTCCACACCCTCTGAATTATCTGGTGCTATTCGCACAATATATTCTAGGTGCCGCGCCGCGCCGCGAATCCTGGAGGGGATAACCGAAGATGCGCGCCCCATACAATCAGCTATATCTAGGCCGACATAGTCTGGACGCCCGGCAGTTACTAGTGAGAACTCGTCAGTTACTAGTGAGAACTCAGGCAGTTACTAGGCAGCTACGAAGTTGGATATAGAACAGTACTATGTTAGAACGCGGCTACGAACTTAGCAGTAACTAGGTCACAGCGCAGCTAGCATCATACGGACGACATCTTGAGAAGTGAGAAAAGAGAAAAAAAAGACTTATCTTCCAAAGTTGAGTATTATATATACTTTTCAATCAATAAAACTTTATCTTAATAGTTGTTTTAGCTGACATCAGATCCTGCACCAGTACCTATTTTGACAACCAGACCGGGACGAGAAACAACAAAAGGCGACGAGGCTACAACAATAGGACTAAATTAAAAAGTAGCGGGAACAGGGCCTCTCCCTGCTTAAGTCCGTTCTTTATTTCGAATTCTTCTGACTACAGTTTCCCCACGCGTAATCTACCTTTTGTGTTTTTCAAACTCGCTTCTATAAGCCTAACATACTTCTTTGGTAGTTCAAGTTCCAAAAGAATTCTGTACAATGTTGTTCGCAATACTGAATCTTATGATTATGTTAAATATATGAAAAGAATGTGAACCGGTTTATTATATTCCCATTTCTTCCTCCGAAAGCCAGCTTGGTAACCCCCCAAAATTTCATCTGCGTATGGTATAAGCCTGCTTAGCAGAATATTCGAGAAAATTTTGAAACATACTGGTAATAGCGATATCCCTCTATAATCAGCACATATAAGTTTGTCGCCCTTCGTAAAAACTGGGATCAGAATTGATTCCTGCCACTCTTTAGGTATCATCTCTGAGTTCCATAGTTTAGTTATTGATTTGTGAATTACTTCTTCCAATTTCTGTCCCCCATTTTTTAACTAATTCTGCAGTTATGCATTCTACTCCGGTGCTTTTTCAATTTAGCCTTGGCTTAAGTAACTGCGGTTCTGCTGTATGTACTTCGAACGCCTGCTCATTTCCTGCTTCCTGGTGAACATTTAATGGTTCCTCAACGTAACCTCCCATTTACTTAGTATACCACTTGGGTCTTTCAGTTTGTCCAAGCATGGAACCTCTTCCTGTACCCATTTGTGTCTAGGTAGAGTTCCCTAATATATTTTTTTATCCGTTAGTTTCAATTTCTTTAATTTGATTGTTCAAATACTTCCTCCTCTTTGCCCGTAACCTACGACCAATTTCCCTTCTCATGTTCAAGAACTCCTGTTTTTTACTGTCTCCCATTCTATCCCAAACTAATCGCGCTTTTCTCCCTTCTTCCACCAATTTCTTGCATGACTCATCAAACCATAGTTTCTTCCTATTCTCCTTAATTGTACTTATAGTAGCCTTTGCAGCCTCTTTGATATTTTTCCTGCCGGCCGCGGTGGCCGAGGTGACTGAGGCGCTCCAGTCACGGTCAGCCCGGCTACTACGGTCGGGGGTTCGAATCCCCCCTCGGGCATGGATATTTGTGCCGTCCTAGTTCGTAAACAGTTCATAAGTAGTTTGTAAGTTTAAGGACTGATGAAACCGTAGTTAAGTCCCATAAGCTTAACAAACATTTGAACATTTTGATATTTTTCCTAACAGTGATCTACTGTTTGTTTACTTCTTCGTCCTGATTTTCGTGTGTGCCGAGAGCTTCAAACTTATTTTAAATTTCTGTCATTTACTTACTTCTGAAGTTTTCATCATTTAGCTTGTCAGTGTCGAATATAATGAGTCCTGTATTGTGAGATCTAGATGTCACTGTTGATAGCCGTTGGTGAACTTTCATAACAACGAGAAAATGATCAGAATCGCAATCTGCTCCCCTGAACGTCCTAACATTTTCTGTCCTAGTGTTTCATCTCCGATCCACAAGAACATGATCAGTTTGATTTCGGATGTGTCCATCCGGGGAGACTTAAGTTGCTTTATGAATGTCTTTTCTTTTGAAATGTGCTCTCAACAAACATATCTTTGGAAACAGCAAAATTAACCATCCTTGTGCCATTATCATTCGAAATGTTATCTGCATTTCGAATTAGAATTTTGAAACTTCAGTTAAAGACTTCTACAGGCCTCCTCTCTATGGTGCAAAACCGTCAGATGGGTGAGTTGTCAAAGACCTTCAAGGAACTTTCTTTCCGGATGAAATTGTCTCGACTAGTTCTTCGCCGTAAAACCACGTGATTTTTAAACTGTATGAAAAGAAAACTTAACTCAGCGTGGGTACGCTGTCGAAAATAGTGAAGGAGAAATTATAATTGACGACTTAATTTTCTTTTACAAATGTTACTTTCATTAAACTTATGGGAAAACTTTACGATGCACCAGTTAAACAATTTTAATATGTAGACATTGTTTGCTTGTCCTCTGTCCACTGACGATAGGCTTTCTGTTGATCTGCCAACTAAATATTTTGCATACAGCTGTACAACAAGCTGCCTTTTAAGAAGAATTTATTAAAGGAGAACAGACCATATCTAATACAGAATTCTATGGGCGAAGGGGAGAAATAATTGGAGGAGGGCTTGTTGACCAAACTGAACTGCAAAACAAGCATGTTTTTTTTTTTTTTTTTTTTTTAAATTTTAAAGGAACTTAATTTCTCAGATGTTTTGTAGAAAATCTTTCTATGATACATAAAATAACTTCAGATGATGATTGTTTTATGTAATGTATACAAAAGGTATTGCTTTGTTGAAAAGGTTATTTCTGTTATGCAACTGCCGGCCGCGGTGGCCGAGCGATCTGCGGCGCGCCAGTCACAGTCTGCACGGTCGCTACAATCGGGGGTTCGAATCCCCCTTCGGGCATGGATGTTTGTGTCGTCTTTAGTGTAAGGTAGTTCGTAATTTTAAGGACTGATGACCCCGCAGTTAAGTCCCTTAAGCTTAACAAACATTTGAACATTTTTTGTTATGCAACATAGGTTGTAGTTTCAGAATTACTGATCGCTCCAAGGAAGTACATCAAGTGAGCAGACGGGAGATTAACCACGGGGTGTTATATTCTACATCTACATCTACATGGGATACTCCGCAAATCACATTTAAGTGCCGGGCAGAGGATTCATCGAACCGCCTTTATACTATTTATCTCCCATACCATTCTCGAATAGCGCGAGGGAAGAAAGAACATCTGGATCTCTCCGTTCGAGCTCTGATTTCTCGAATTTTATTCTGATGATCTTTTCTACCTATGTAAGTGGGAGTGAACAGTATATTTTCGCATTCGGAGGAGAATGTTGGCGATTGGAGTTTCGTAAGTAGCCCACGCCGCAGCGATAAGCGCCGTTGTTGTAATGATTCCTATCCTAGATCCTGTATCATTTCCGTGACGCTGTCTCCCCTGTAAAGTGAAAATACAAAACGAGCTGCCCTTCTTTGGACTCTTTCGATGTCCTCCGTCAAACCCACCTGATAAGGATACCACACTGGGCAGCAGTACTCCAAAAAAGGACGGACAAGCGAAGTGTATGCAGTCTCTTTAGTAGTTCTGTTGCATCTTAACTACACGTACCTACACTAACCATGATCATTGCTCGTAGGCAGGAGCGTTAAGATAGAAGAAGGGACGTCACAATGTATCGCATTAAAGCGTTCATTTGTATGTGCATCCGGCGTCAACTCTCATAATGAAATCTTTGAATTATCACCATTATAAAGCATTAAATGTACAATTGCCTCACGAGCTATTTTTAAGCTCGACAGTAATTTCTGGCGAAAAAAAAATAAATGCTCCCAAACCATTTGAGTAATCAGTGCAATCTGACTCGTATTTCCCCTTTAGTCTGACAAATCGAAATAAGTCGAAAAAGACGTATCGTACCCAAAAATTTCCCAAATACAAAATTAATATCTGCAAGGCGAGCATGTACCCTGAGGGGGAGGGTGGACAACTTTAAAAAGGAACTCCCCCTTTTATTACAGATCGAATTCCTCACCAAAAAACATCTAGGCATTGCTCGTCACAAGATTACGATTTATCATATGTTTCGAAACATTACGCAGTAAAGTTTACAATAATATGTAAAAACACGCAACGGTACTCAATTTGAAGTCTTTCTACTTGAGGGGCAATTATAGGAATGGTAAATTAATAATAAGAGGTGATGAACTGTCTTACAATCGGTAAAAAATATACACCAAAGAAACATATTACGCCGGCCGCGGTGGCCGAGCGTTCTGCGACGCGTCAGTCACAGTCTGCACGGCCACTACGGTCGGGGATTCGAATCCCCCCCTCGGGCATGGATATTTGTGCTGTACTTAGTACTAGCTAGTTTATAAGTAGTTTGTAAGTTTAGGGACTGATGACCCCGTAGTTAAGTCCCATAAGTTCTACAAACATTTGATTTGAAACATATTACAGACCTGTTGAAAGGAAAGTACAGGTTGCACCATCATTGGAATATTTATTGTATTGGTGTGGTGTCTGTTCTTTCTGACGTCCGAAAGAACAGACTCCACACCTGCTTCGCAGCCAAATAGCATTTGCAAATGATAGATAAAGGAAGGGAAGGAAGAAGGATAGGAAAGAAAGGATTGACAGTAGCCGCATTTGGGCATGGATATTAAGCAATGGCGATAAATGAAAATGTGAGTCGGACCGGGAATCGAACCCGGGTCTCCCGCTTCGGGCCAGCGGCCGCCTTAACCACTTGGCCACCCGTGCTCGCCTTCCGTCCGTCTCAAAATCCCACAAGTCGCAAGCTATGTTTATAGCGCCCCTATCGTCCATGCCCTCTTACACTCGCCATTACGGATTCCCGTGAGAGGTCGGACGTATCACCGCAACTGTGGTGAAATATTTGAAGCTGACGCCGTCGTCGCGTTTAAATACTTCTTGTATTGGTGTGGTGATTGTTTTTTCGGACGTCCGGAGGGGGGGGGGGGGTGATTTCAGCTCAAGTAGATGTACGCCTTGGAAATATTCATTTTTTCAAAAATTCAAATGTTTGTAAAGCTTATGGGACTTAACTACGGGGTCATCAGTCCCTAAACTTACAAACTACTTACGAACTAGGACGGCACAAATATCCATGCCCGAGGGGGGATTCGAACCCCCGACCGTAGTGGCCGTGCAGACCGTGGCTGAAGCGCCTCAGTCTCCTCGGCCACCGCGGCCGGCTATATAATATATATATATATATATATATATATATATATATATATATATATATATATATATATATATATTTTTTTTTTTTTTTTTTTTTTTTTTTTTTTTTGCTGCTTTTCTTGCGTACTTTGCATATCTTTAATTTTGATTTGTCAGGTTAAATGAAACACCCGGTAGTTCAACAAGTTTATTTTAACTGAGGAATTGTAAGACTTTCGCCAGCGGCTAATATTACTTGTGTTTTAGAATGGTTAGATTCAGACATATATTTTGTGTCCACTGTGATGTAACATAAAACAGAGATTTAAGTGTTGAAAGGCTATGCACAGGTTTTTATACCAGTACATAACTGAAGTTCCTCATGTGATAGACAATACAAATATGTATCTGCAATGTGAAAGAACTGTTGACATCATTAATATATAATAAGAACAGTAATGGACACGGATCTGATCCTTTTAGGACCCTTTATAGCATATCCTTCCATGGGTACTCTTTGTTATTGTTATTTACTCTTTGCGAGACGTGAGGTATGAACAGAACCACTGTATAGCGCTTTCAGAAAAATTTTGTTTTCTGTATTGCAGAAATACATTAGACGTCCAAAGTGTAGAACGCTTTGCTGAAGTCCACAGCTAGTTTCAATTCATCCACCACTTTTATGCGAACGGGATATTGTGCTACAATTTTGTGTAAATCTGGTAGGTATTCATCTGTAAGTTGTGTTAGTTCAGATGTTCAAATGTTTGTAAAGCTTATGGGACTTAGCTGCGGGGTCATCAGTTTCTAAACTTACAAACTACTCTATGAACTAACTTATAATAAAGACAGCACCCCGACGGGGAACGACCTCGAGCATCGTAGCATAGCGCCTCAATGCGCTCGGCCGCTCCGCCGCGGCAGTTGTGTTAGTAAATGAATTGTGAATTACGTATTCTGAAATCAGATAATATTGGCAGAATGCATATGACCTTTTGTAGGAGGGTTCCTTAGTAGATTCCTTTTTGGACAATAGTTTCAGAAGTCGCTACTATCAGGTTGTTAGAAATATGCCGAGAGCCAGGAAGTAGTTATAGATGTCCTTATTTTAACGGTAGTGGATGTTCAGTAAATTTCACCACTTGCATTCTAGTATCACCATTACTGCAGTTGTCGTACCAATCCTTGCGAATGATATTCAGAGGTTGCTAATGATTACATACTGAAGAAAAAAACATTTCTACTTTTTCCCCCCTAGAATTGGACACATTTTACGTCGGAATGGATCAGTGCTGACTTGATTTTTTCAATAGTAACTATAAATTCATTAGTAGATTTGAGTTTGATTACTCGTAAACCTCAAACATTTTTCAGAAGGCGATGGGTCTCAGATATGAGGTGAGTAAGTTTTTTTATTCTCGCAGGCTGACAGACTCGATTGCATAATTCTTACTACGTCTGTAATACTCATAAGGTTTTTAAGGTGATTATTAATTTTTCCTTATTCTACACCCAGTTACAGGAGTATGTAGCATGTTTTTAATTTAAAGACTTTATAAAGATACTATTTCATGCCACTGCCTTCCAAGTCGTTTCATAATCTTCAAAGATCTTGCGCGTATGCAGCCAGGTACAGAAATCGACATCCGCCGGTATTTCGGCCCTACTCAAGGCAATGCTGCAGTGAGGATACAGTGTACAAAAACTGACAAAAACAGGAAACACACACACCGAGCAACAAGCAAACAGCGCCATTACACAGCCAAAGATGAAAACCGTCAGAAATATACACAATAAACATGTTAACTGATTTTTCCGTCGGTTCTAGGTAGAACAAATTCATTATGAAAATTAGAAAAAACACATTTTTATGTTTGTTTTACAGGTTTGTTTATTATGTGAATTGATTTTCGGCTTCTTAGGCCATTAACAGACATGTACTATAGTTTAGTAAGAGAACTTGCGTGTTAACAAACATTCAGAGAAATAAATTATCATCGTTGATGGAGCAGTTGCCCGCCATGCTGTATTTTGACAAACGAATTTCGTTCAGTTTGTACGTGACAAAGGATTGAAGACCTCGGGGATAAATAATGATAACCCTCAACTTTTGTATTTATAATGTATTTGGTGCAAACAATCATATCCGACAGAACGTTCATTTTCTTCAAGTAGTACATGAATCTGCAGAGAGATGGTAAATATAAATATTAAAACAAATATTAAAACATGTAATAGAAACTATTTTTCAAACATACAAGTCGTCATATCTCAGAACTTAATAAATGAGGGTTATCATTATTTTCCCCCGAGGTCTTCGATTGATCCCTTACGTCTTCTTTTGAATTACATCAATAAGCAACGTAATAACTGGTATGGGAACGGAATCGAAACGAATGTTCTTTTCGTGATCTAGTAACATTTCTTAGCTGCCATATTGTAATTTGGGAAGAAACGAAATATGAACAGCTATGGTTGCCATGTTCAAAGAGCTGAAGTTAAGCAACCAGGTAGTATACAGATCAGTGCTATTTTGTAACGAGCAGACATTAAAACGTTAATTACGATGTGCAGTGCCCGTATTTTACGATGTAACCAACGCAATATCCTTCATTATGCATGCGGAAACGGACGTTGCTGCGATTACAGTTGTGAAGAATACAAGGAGTCGCAACAGCGAATATGATGAAAATTGTTGGAGACATGCGTAAATTTTGGGGTATTAGGACTGAAACTCAGGGATCCCACACCGCAAGCGGTTGCCTTACCCATTATCTATCTGTATGAATAGTTACATAACTGTCTGAAGGATGTCTGAAGGACACTGAATTGCTTATAAATACAACTTAAAACACGGGCGCTGCATGTCTTCTTTCAAGCCAAAGTACAGGCCTGCGACAGGCCCGCTGATCGAATCACAACATAGGGAAACATAAGATATTGCTCCAGCATTGTAGGATGAAAGTAGACTTGTCTGTCGTAGGTATTTTGGGCTACGCGGTTAGCCAATTGATTAAGACGCCAGCCGCGGTGGTCAAACGGTCTGCGGCGTGCCAGTCACGGTCTGCACGGCCGCTGCGGTCGGGGGTTCGAATTCCCCCTCGGGCATGGATGTTTGTGCCGTCTTTAGTATAAGCTAGTTCATTAGTAATTTGTAAGTTTAGGGACTGATGACCCCGTAGATAAGTCCCATAGACTCTAAAAACATTTGAACATTTGATTAAGACGGTCGCCTTCGACAAGAAGATAATCCGGGGTCGAGTTTCGATCCTCCACCACATATTTTCACGTGTCACCAACAAATTGGGCGAAATAGCGAGTACATTTCTGGTAAAACATTAAGTCGTGCGCCATCGCAGTCCCCGTTGTGTGGTCGAAGACACACAATCTGGGTGGTCGCGTGCGATGCGGTGGGTGTCGTACATGTTATGAGACAAACTGCCTCATTGTTTTAATGAGAAACTTTTATTGGCTGATTCGGATTGATTATCTGCAAGGCCATACCATACTGTAAGTCTAAACAGTGGTCACCTGATTCGTTTTGACCTTCTAGAACGAATGAAACTCCCGACTACTATCAAGTCAATAATTCATTGCCATGTAGTTATCCAACTACCGTCAGGAAAATTCTGAGGACTGGAGTCTCAACACCGCTAACAATTCATCAACTGTCCTCAACCAACTCCAAGAAATTTACAATAATTTGCACATAAATATAATAAGAGTTAATACACTAAGGTTCACACAGGTACACCGCAGCTAGATGTCCAAGTACACGTATGTAAGTTACTCACCAATGAAAATTTGGCCAAAGCCACGTCGCTCTCTCACCACCCACCTTGCTACTTTCCTTCACAACTTAATTTGAGGTTTTTCTCTATTGAGCGCCGCACATTTGGTAAACAGGAACGTTCGCCTAGAAGATGGAGTAGCTCAGTCCAAAATTCACATCTGATTAAGTTAAGAGAATTTCTTGCCGTAGTCATATATGCTTTGATTCCATCCCGATGGCAATATGGTGACAAGGAGTATGTCTCACGACCGAGCTTGCAAGTTGCATTTTGTGCACAAAATTCGCTGAATTTGAATTGACATACATGTTAGCGTCGTTCTTTTCGTAGTTTTATTTTTATCTTAGATTCAAACTGCATTGGTGCTCTGCATAGTGAAGTAGTACAAGTTTTAGTTTAAATTCTGGTTTTGCTCATGAACTACAGCTTAATTTTTTAGTTGTTTTGTTGTACGCCTTTCCTTTGGTAACTCTGGCACAAGAGGCATTTTTTAAGGCTACGCTTGCATTTTACACGGGCATCATAATTGTCCAGTTATTGGAATGTTTATGATGGCCCACCTACGGGAGATGTTTATCTAATTTTTCGTGTGTGGCATGGACAGTTTATTCAACTTTGAAACAAGCTATTTTTAACTTCTTAATTAGTATAAAACATCGCTCAAAAATTTTAATTTTTTTAATCTTCTTACTTCAAACCATTTTCGGTGTTTAACGGCGTAGTCTACAATTCTCTTACTATAAATTTCACATACACCTGATGAAATGGCTGAGTACTGTACCTGAAATCCTGGTTGTTTTAGCGACTTCTGTCGTATAAGACTTCAGTTATACAGTTCTTTTACAAATGTAGAGATTTTTCAACCATTATGTGCTTATCAACGACGGCATACATAGATCGAATTTTTAATAAACTTTAAAGGGGGAGGGGGGGAGGGGCAGACGCCAATAATAATTGAACAACTCATCAGTAGCAAAGTCAGTTTCTTATTTTTGGGTAATAACAAAACGTTCAAGTAATCTTATATTCAATTGTCACCAAAGATAATGAATAACGTGTAAAAAATAATTTACAGGTTGATTCTTGAGAAGACAAAACAGTGAACAGCTTCGCTGATTAGGCTATTTATTTGCACAAATTACGCTGTAAGCGGTTTAAAACCAACAGTTTCATCTTCAGATGACTATTCACCTCCAGATACACATATGTTGGATTTCAGTGCTCTTTATTCCATTTTGTGGAGAAATATTTTGGGATTATGGTGTTCAAAACTCCTGCATCATTTTGTTGCAATATTATTTGTTTCTATTCGCGAAATGTTGTAGAATTTATGAAGTACGTCACTGATTTATATACAACCGTATAAGTATCAGGAATAGAAACCAAAAAAAGTATTTGTTACACTACTTGTCTAAATAACCAGCATTCTCCGTAGTGACTGGTTGCTCTTTTTTCTTTGCAAGAATCAACCGTTTTTTGTACACAGTCACTGTTCAGACTGCCTGTTTCCGACAAGATAGCTTAATGATGGATGTTTTAATATGGAGGCAAAACTTAACAAGAAATTGTAAACAATAAAACTGAGTATATATATATATATATATATATATATATATATATATATATATATATATATATATACTTTCACTGTGGGTTGGGACAACGACGAACAGCAAAAGTAGAATTCGAAAACAAAGAGGCGTAATACGCTATATATAAAATTAATTACCAACATCGCAAACAGTTTTTATTCAGAAAAATAGATGCGCTAAATAAAATTAAGAGGATTAATATTTTTGGAGCAAGCCATAGAATATTACAGAGTGAATAATATTAGAATTAGGGTAAATGAGAAAACTGAATACGAGGACGTTGTAGGAAATTAGAAGAGGAAATTTACAATAGAACCAAATTTACCAGAAAGCCGGAGGGAGAGAAGTAGACCATACGGTAATATACGACTGAAAATATGACTCTCATAACAGGCCATGGACTCCTTAAAGTAGGAACTCAGGAACAAGGGGGGGGGGGGGGGACGTGGTTTATGTTGGAAACCTCTATTAGAAACAACTTTTTGCATTTTTCATTAACAAACAATAGATAAGTTAAAATGTAATCCAGATTCTTCTCCTCAGTGTGTGGTTAAATATAAATGTTACTTTATAAATATAGAAACCGGCAACTATCTTTTTAATATTGTTACAGAGTTTAAAAGAATAGGCTATTGGCAAAATTCCTTCGCGCAGTTTGTCAGCTACTACTGTCAGAGCTCTTTGTATCCACTTCTGTGTTTAATGTTGAGTTTCGGAATGAGAACCGTTATGTAAATAAATATCACGTTGAAACGATAGATTCACATAGACTATAAAATAATTTCCTAATGAGCAATTTTGAATAGTAAATGCAGTCTTTTCTTATAAGCCACATTTGGTAGACAATTATTTATATTATCGTTCCACGTTTTCTATTTGCCTTTCCAAACATGATTTGATAGTTCATATCTACAAAATAAAGAACTATTCGCTAGAAATGCCAGTGACTCGTTTATATTTTGGATCTTGTTAGTAAATGGTGTAATATGCTACACCCTCAGTAAAGTGGTTATTATTTCTGCATACTGAGACGGAGGTAAGTTTCTGAATTCGAGCTACAGTTTGGAAAGTTATCGGCTTAAACAGAGTTCCAAATTAAGGCCTAAAATGCATAACTGCTCATTGTAACAGCTGATACTCCGTGTGCATCTAAAAACCTATTCTGTGCAATAAATAAATAAAAAAACTCTACAATTATAAAATATTACTCTTTAGTTCTCTATGAATTTCATAATTCGTGTAACTGTAGTTTTATATGTGAAGCACACATAAATAATTATATGTTTCTTCCTAGTAACCGTCCTTCAAATACCGTTTCCTTTGGAGAGAGAAAAAATGCAATTACGATCACAGCAGATAAATTTGTACAGTATTACACACCATGCTTGTTCTTAGCAATTATACTAATCCATGACGATTTCTTTCGGCGAATAATATATTTCGTTTCCATACCACATATCTTTAAATGCTTGAGTTGTAGATCATTTCGCATTTAATAGCTTTCAACTTCTATTAGATGATGCAAGGCAAAAGCAGGAACAATCGTGAAGAAAAAACAACGTCCATAAGTTACAAGAGACACTTAAACAGTAATTACCTATAGAGCACATATAAATAAAAATATAAATATTTTGTGTATATGTTTCTTTAACTGTGACTACTGCTTTTTTAATTGTAAATATTATTCATCGATTCTTAAAAATAGTTCGGTTTTCGAAGAACATCGTTACGTTTTTCTGGTGTTCAAAGCCCAAAGAGATAAATTTTAAGCTCCAACAACCCGCAACAGAGCGGAAGAAAAACATATAAAGTAAAAAACACGGAGGTCAACAACAGTTCCACAAACACGCAGTTGTCAGCTTGTAGAAAGAACAGCAAAGTAGCCTAAGACGTTAAAAAGGGGAATTATAATGTAAGATAGAATTCAAGTAATTAAGCATATATCTAGGCCTAAAAATAAATTTGCCAAACCTGAAGGTACCGTGTTTTTGAGGGAAAAGACAGCCATAGATCTTTTGCTCACAGCATAAAACTGTCGGAACATATCCAAGTGTGATATATATATATATATATATATATATATATATATATATATATATATTCTTCCGTTAACTTCAGTTACGGATACGCATAACCAGACCGCAATTATTCTATCTTGAATTCAGTTACTGCCCGAATTCTTACAGAAGCCTTAAAATCGTTAGGCATCTCATGCAACTTTTGCAAGATTAAATTGATAACGAAAGCGAAAGAAGTGGGTTTGGTGCCAAGACCAACATTCATCTCGGTTTATCAGTTTTAGGCTGGCATTTGTTACATTCGTTGTGAGGGCTTTATTTGGACCAAGCGAATTTCATTAGTGATTAATGGTACAATGAAGAGACCGTAAATAATGTTGTATTTTACTAGGGTTTCGCCCCGGCTTAATAATGTTACTAATGATGAAAATGAAGAATGCGCTTACAAAATAATTGTGTGACCCTTCTTAGTGAGATTCCATTATCAAACAGATGTTCAAGTATTTGGTAGCGATGGGTGCATGGAAAACCGTGCATAAAATAGCCCAGCAGTAAAATGCCCCTTTTGAAGACTGCGTGGTGTCCTATAAAACATAAAAACCGAAAGATATTTCTAAAAGACTGTTTATGGTGTGTACTTGGCCTGCGACTTAATCATGATGTAGACTTTACTGCAGGTCTGCTTGATCACGTTTGGTATGCATTGTACTACATGCCATAGTAATCTCTTGCTTCCTTCTTATTCCAGAGTGGTTTCTCAATTTAGGGACAAAGCAGGTTAGACGGTTTTTGAAATAATTTATAAAACGTTATGCATATCCATCGTTTGAATCCTGAATATATAGTTTTGAGTTCATACAGAAATCCCATATAAAAAGCACTTCCACTTTTTCCGAATTTTCTAATTAGCCGGGAAAGTTTTCTAATTTATCCTTCATACAATTCTTCTCCTACCAGTTCGAACACAATGCCTTTATATATTTAAAAAAGTCTCGCGTCAATATATTTGTCCGCAATAAACTCCGAAGCTACTCAACTGAACGCAATGAAATTTTTAACACAATGATTTAGTCCAACTAAAGAAACACGTAATTTTTTTTATCTCGATCCCTGACTTCAATATTTTTACTGCAGATTAAACGTTGTTATCTAGCATCCAATAGATGGCGCCGTGTTAAGGTTTCTTACGTTTCCTGTATTCTACAATTTATTTCATGTTTTCCAATTTTATTTTATTTCATGTTTTCCAATTTTACATACGATGTAACCCTGTTTTTAAAATTTTTCTTATATTTCCTTTTTTATGTGATAATTGTGTAATGTACTATATTCAGGAAATTACCGCGAAAAAACATATGTCCTCAGCAATGCGTGTAGCATGGAGGCATGACGCAAACGTCACTGAAATCTACCTAAATCGCTGGACCGATATTGATAAAAAATAAAATAAATAAATAAATAAAAATTTCGTGTTAGAGTGGGTACTCGTATTTTAAAATAAAATCGCAATTTGATCCGGTAGGTGGCGCTGAAAAATCTAAATTGGTCATTCTGGTAACTTCAGATTACATTCGTGTTTTATGCACTGTCATACGATTCATCCGATTGAAATAAAATTTTGCATACTTAACTTCCAAAACAAATTGAATGCCGCGGCGGAGTAGCCGAGCGCATTGAGGCGCTATGCTCCGATTCGCGAGGCCATTCCCTGTCGGGGATTCAAATTCCCCTTCGCATGGATGTTTGTGCTGTCTTCAGTATAAGTTTAGGGACTGATGATCCCGCAGTTAAGTCCCAGAAGCTTAATCATAAAATTTGGTAGATGCATGTTTTTTCATGTACATGGAAGGGAAGAGACAGGGGACAGAAGGATATTAGCAGAGAGCTGGGGAGATAATTACAGCGGGATGGTAGTGTAGATGGAGGGGAGCAGTAGAAATAGGAGTAAGAGGAGCAGGAGAGGTCAGAGGTAGGTAGAGAGGAGGAGGAAATGAACAGAGAGTGACGTTGAGAGGGAAAACGAAGCGGCATGAGAGACGTAAAATTGTATAAAAATTTTCATTATAATTACTAATATATTTGACTTCAATGTTGTAGTCAGGTCATATCACAACACATTACAAAAGTTTGAATGACAAGTATCAACGAAGCTAAGTCAGCGTTATCAAATGAGGCCGTTGGAAGCAAAGGGGTGTAAGGGAAATTTCCCAGAAAAATGTAATAAGTGCAACTTCAGCGTGGTAAAGCATGTAAAACTGTTGAGGCAAAGGGGTACAAGTAGACTGTCACTCTGTGCTGCTGCCTGGTGTGTTATGAAACACAAATTCTCAGATCTTGTGAACTTTAACTATAGTTTTTCACAACTACAAGAAAGGCACTTACACCCCTTTGATTTTGACCCCTCAAATGTACTAAGTATGAAGTAATTTATCAAAATGTCTACGCATATGTAAAGCTGTTTCGTCAGTAGATTACGCAATTAGAGTCCCGTGGTTGTTTCATAAGCTACGTTTATAGCAACTGGAGAGGAATTCGCTTTATACAAGACACTATTTTGTTGTTACTCAAACATGTTTTCAGTGGGATATTGTTTACGTTCTTCCAGATATTACTAATGTATGCTAGCAGCTTTATACCTATCATCACTCTAGATTTTGTGATTGCTGTTTTGGTATCGTGGTCTTCTTTCTTTTCTCATATTTGTGACGTTTTGAAGCACATAATTCTTTTTCATTTACTGATGTCATTAATGTTACACAGTTTTGATACAATTAATAACCAAAGTCCAAGGTTGCTGTGTTTTGCTGCAAAAATGGCATCAAATGGGTGTGTAACAGCAAGAAATGGAATAGAAAAGCAAATTATTGCTTAATACGCCTCAAATAGCGGAAGTAATTCTACGGGATTAAAAAAATATGACAGGTCGTGGAATGCATGGTAGACATAAAGTTACGTGAGTACACAACTAAGAGTGTCATCTGAGAAAGAAAATAAAACTCTCGCTCAAGATACCACAAAAATTGCTTGAAACTTGTGTAGGTAATGAAAGAGTTATAACGCGGTGTCTTGCACAAGAAGTCATTTCCATTCAGTTTTTAATAGAAAGCTCGGGAAATTAGGAAGAGCTATAAAAGCCAAAATATGATTATGTTTATAGCATTTACCAACCATTGACTTTATGTCACAGTTTCAAAACTTTTTATTGGTGTCTGCCATAATCAATTTACATCATTTTGTTTATCATCAAATTGTTGCAGTTTATTAACATTATGTGTATCAAACTGGACATAAAATGTTTATAGTGCCATGATGTCCTGTAATGAAAAAAAAAAAAAAAAAAAAAAAAAGGTTTGAAGTGAGATATATTCTAATTGGAAATGAGAAGCTAGAAAAATTCAACTTAAAAAAAAAAAAATCAACTATATATATACTGAAATTTTGCGTGTAGCTCAAAATTACGGCGTTGATTATCTGTTTAGAAAATCAAAAATTACGTGATAACGGCATCAGCGCTGTGTAGCAAGGAATAGGCCGTTGACATTATCATCGCCGTAATGTTTGTTTTTCTGCCAGTTTAATGAACGCCATAATTTAGAGCTATACGAAAAACGGAAATAATTAGACCATTTTATTACCCTTATGTAAAAGTTACTTTTTAACATGGAGTTATCGTCGATTTTGAGTTTAATTTCGAAAATATGTCGTTTCAAAAGTGTTTTAGTTGTAAGGCATCATCGTATTGTAAATATTCAATAGACATTCACAGTACGTCATGAAAATAAAATAAATAAATAATAATAATAATGATTTATTTTTAGCGTTGCGAATTAAGCGATTGGCTGTTCGTATGAACATATATTATGGTTCTTCTTCTGGAATCTATCGGTAATATATCATGAAAACAGAAATAAAACTGGCATGCGTGGCGTAAGATTGGATTAGCTACATGTTACGCGCCGTTCTTACTGGTCAGATGAAGAGGCTGGCACAGGACACGGTAGCATGTAATTAAATCTCCAGTGCTGATAGCAGAAAGATTTTCTCTGAAATCAAACGAGAATTAACTAGAAAGTCAAAGGAATAATATGTTTATTGTGCATTTACTCACACCTCTGCTTCATGAGTGCGTTTCGTGTCTGTTTTCATTGTTGTGGCTTCGACACACTTTTCATTTTAAGTGTTCAATTTTGGTTTTTGCTGCTATTTTGAGAACCATTTTTGTTTTGTTCTTTATCAAATAGAGCAAAATTATAAATTTGTTCATTATGTTTACCTGTTTTTGATTGTTGGTCATGGTAGTGCTGGTGATGTGTGTGTTTGATATATATATATATATATATATATATATATATATATATATATATATATATATATATATATATATATATATATATATATATGTGTGTGTGTGTGTGTGTGTGTGTGTGTGTGTGTGTGTGTGTCTGTGGTATGTGTGTTTGTTGTAGAGAGTTATAGTCCGTTGTTTGGTAGTTCGTTTAGTGCGTTGGATAATGTTTTGTTGCCCTGTGTAATTAGCTTTCTCTTTGCTTAGTTTCGTCTATTGTCAAGAACGGTAAAAACCAGGTACAGCGAAACTTAGTACATATACTTGCCAGTTTTCCCTAATGATGTATACAGGGTGGTCCATTGATAGTGACCGGGCTAAATATCTCACGAAATAAGCGTCAAACGAAAAAAACTACAAAGAACAAAACTTTTCTAGCTTGAAAGGGGGAAACAGATGGCGCTATGGTTGGCCCGCTAGATGGCGCTGCCATAGGTCAAATGGATATCAACTGCACTTCTTTAAAATAGGTACCCCCATTTTTATTACATATTCGTCTAGTACGTAAGTAAATATGAATGTTTTACTTGGAACACTTTGTTGCTTTGTGATAGATGGCGCTTTAATAATCACAAGCGTACAAGTACGTGGTATCGCGTAACATTTCGCCAGAGCGGACGGTATTTGCTTCGTTATTACATTACTCGTATTAATAAGGACCGTTTACCAATTTCAGAAAAGGTCGATATGGTATTTGTGTATGGCTATTGTAATCAAAATGCCCAACGTGCCTGTGCTATGAATGTTGATCGTTATCCAGGACGACATCATCCAAGTGTCCGACCTTTCGTCGGATAGTTACGTTATTTAAAGAGACAGGAAGTGTTCGGCCACAAGTGAAACGTCAACCACGACCTGTAACAAATGTTGATGCCGAAGTAAGTGTCTTAGTTTCAGTTGCGGCTAATTCGCACATCAGTGGCAGACAAATTAAGCGAGAATTGGGAATCTCAAAAACGTCGGTGTTTAGAATTCTACATAAACATAAATTTCATCCGTACCATATTTCTATGCACCAGTATTTGCATGGCGAAGACTTTGAACATTGTGTACAGTTTTACCACTGAGCACAAAATAAATTACGGGACGATAACAGATTGTTTTCACAAGTTTTGTTTAGATGCGAAACATCATTCACAAAAAGAGGTAACATAAAGCGGCATAATATGAACTATTGGGCAATAGAAAATCCACAATGGATGTGACAAGTGGAACATCAGCGACCTTGGCGGGTTAATGTATGGTGCGGCATTATGGGAGGAAGGATAATTCGACTCTATTTCATCGATGGAAATCTAAATGATCCTGATTTCTTACGTAATGTTCTACCGTTTTACTACAAGATGTTTCACTGCATGACAGAATGGCGATGTACTGTCAACATGATTGATGTCCGGCACATGGCTCGCGTGCAGTTGAAGAGGTGTTAAATGGAATATTTAAAGATAGATGGATTGGTCGTAAAAGCACCATACCATTGCCCGCACGTTCACCGGATCTTACATCCCCAGATTTCTTTCTGTGGGGAAAATTAAAGGATATTTGTTATCCTGATACACCGACAACGCCTGAAAACATGCGTCAGTGCATTGTCAATGCATGTGAGAACATTACTGAAGGCGAACTACTCGCTGTTGAGAGGAATTTGTTACGCGTATTGCCAAATGCATTGAAGTTGAAAGACATCGTTTTGAGCATTTATTGATATCATGAGATAATTACAGGTAATCACGCAGTAACTGCATGCGTTCTCATAATGTATGATAATTTCACAAAAGTACTTGTATCACAATGGAACAACCGAAATTAAGTTCTAACGTACCTACGTTCTGCGTTTTAATTTAAAAAACCTACCTGTTACCCACAGTTCGTCTAAAATTGTGAGCAATATGTTTGTGAATATTACAGCGCCATCTGTCACAAAGCGACTAAAGTGTTCCAAATAAAAATTCATATTTATTTACGTACTAGACGAATATGTAATAATATAGGGGTACCTATTTAAAGAAAAATGCAGTTGCTATCTGTTTGACCTATGCCAGCGCCCTGTAGCGGGCCAACCATAGCGCCATCTGTTTTCCCCCTTTAAGCTAGAAAAGATTTGTTCTTTTAGATTTTTCGTTTGATGCTTATTTCTTGAGATATTTGGCCCGATCACTATCAATGGACCACCCTGTATAACGTGCCCAAGACGTACGCTGGCATACTGTTTCTCTAAATATTATGTTTACACATTTATTAGTGATATTAATGATTTTAGATAACGATGAACTTTGGTACCATGTCTTCAGATGTAGATGAACAAATCTGCATTTCAATTAAATTCTTAAAATTGATGCGATGCCCAAATTATCTTGTCGCGCGCCCATAATAGCACGTGTTCCACTGGTTCTCCGTCCCTGGTATAAATGATTACCTCGTATGTTTTAGGATCTGGAGGTCTCTGCAGTTGGGATTGTGATTGACTTTTATGAGGTGGTCTACGTGTGTGGAGTGTGTGCTGTCACTTTTTAGTGTTCTTAAAAGTTCTAAGTGTCTTGTCCTAAAATTTCTACATATTTGTCAAATACACACTGAACTGCAGTCTTTGCAGTTTAGCTTGTGTACACCAGCTTTGTTGCGAACAGAATAAAACCACCCACATCCATAAACACAGAAACACACACACACACACACACACACACACACACACACACACACAAAGACACATACCTCGTAGAAACAATGAAAACAAATGGAACGAATGGAATACTTCGCGGTCTTCGATGAAAAACGGAACAAGCAAAGAGTGCCGAAGTACGAAATGTTCTGCAGATGACATGATGTCGTAAAAGTAAACCTGTGACTAATTATGGTGAAAGCTATAGTACACACATAAGTAAACCAGGTTAAAATACATAAGGGAAAGCAATGAGATAAGACGCACATTTAGAAAACAGTGCCTAAATCCTGTGAAAATGCACATATCAATGCTTGCAAACTATTTCGTATATATGTCTTTACTTTTATAAAGAGCTCACCTGTGAAAGTAATTGAATAAAAATGGAATTTTAAAAAATATCTAAAAAGACCGTGTTTTGTCATTTCTCCTTCTAGGGTAGGTAAGTTGACGCACCATGAGTAGGAGCATGCACCACGATTGTGCTTGTAAATGGTTCGTTTAAGTATAAACACGTCTAGCCAACTGGTTAAATAAGCTTTTATATCAATAGAAGTCAATTGAAAACATTAAGCAGACAGAGTTTTATTCACGACTGCGTTGACTGCATTCTTCAAATCACCTTCATTCCAAGAATCTTGTTCGTTATCCTTTTGTAGGTACCTGACATGTTAATCTGCAAGCACACAAAAGGCGATTTAGAAAAAGTGTATTATACTGTAAGTGTGAAATTGCCGTACAATAACTTACACTGTTGCTTAGTTAAAGTTGGCGTCTTCTCTCCTACTATCTTTTTTGGTGAACTGTCCTAAAGCGCTAGTGCTTGTCTGGTGATAAAAAAAGTGACTAGTTAAGCACTTCACACTCTATTAACATTAACCTACAAATCGCCGGCAACACTCAGTTTTTCTAAATGTTTTTGCGCGTCCATTAAGTTATTCAACAATATTGCCAAATGTTTGTGAAATACCCTAGCCAGTCGGTTAGAAATTTCTCTCCTACGAGTTGCAATATGACCATAATGTCAACAGAATTTGCAGCGCGCCACTCTTTTCTAGTATCTAACTCGCTATAACATACTGTTGCCGCCCAGCCGACATGTATGAGAACTGAATGTTCGACTTTTCTCCTACCCGTGTCAACCCAACAAATCTCACTCTACGAAGGAGTGCTGCAAAATTCTGTGTAACATATTTCTTAACTTCAATATGTTGTGTGTACATGTGTTTTCTGGAGAACAGAGGAGAACCCACTGACAAGGAAAGTACTTGGGCTCGAACAAACACATATACATCAAAGTCGTACGAGAGATAATGTAAAGTTTCCTTATTGCAGTAGTGACACTCCCGCACCTGCAAAACTGTGCAGTCGTCCGTTAGAGGCCTCTGCGTGTGCCTTGCGACATTGCACTTTGACCTGTCGGTTCGCTAGTAGGGAAGGTACAGTGTGCCTCCGAAGTTGCGTTTTGTGAAATTTGTGTGGTGAAGCGTCATATGGAGCGGCGATTGATAATCAATCCTGATGAAGTATTGCGATTGGATGAGATGAAGTTACGAAGAACCATTCTTCGTGAAGATGGTATTAGCGTAGAAGATGAATCATTCGCATGCTTTCTCGTATCTTTTATGGTACAGAAATATAAGTTAGATACTGTTGTAACACTAACACATAATGATGATAATAGGGATGATAATGACGAACAACTCATTGCAAGCGGTAGTGCTACGGTAAGTGCGGGAAGAGGCGATGGAAGCAGTGGCAGTGAATACCAACAGTCTTCCGAGAAGAAGGTTAAAGTTGCAACTATCATCACGGCTTTTGATGACAATACGCTAGAGAACATGTACGACGATTATTACATAAGTTATAGTTCAGATATCTGCATTACGTATGGCATCTGCAATTACATCTTCAGTGCGATCTAGATCACGATTGCAAAGTTATGCATAAAAACAACACCCACCAGCACATTGAGGTGTACGTAGAGATACTGTAACCAAACGTTCATATAGATATGTTTGTTCTACCCCAAGTACTTTCCTTGTGAGTATTCCACAACTGCGGCGCAACATTTCTGGGGATGTATTCATCTTGAGGTTTAAAAGCTCTTCAATCTCCGTGTTTGCTTACAAAGTAAGTTTGCTTTATAGGTTTGGTCCGCCTTGAGCAAACACAAATGTTTTTTCATTTCTCCCATACATGTTTCGCTGGCGTTGCAGCATCATCAGTGGGATGTTTATTGTCTGTCAAATTAACAATGGAATGATTGTTACTTTTGTACATTAACAGTAAAAACTACAGATAATTGTGAGACTACTAAACATCGTTTCTTATTTTTATAGGTCTGCTAGGCCTACCTTAATACCACATGTAGTTATGTTTTTGGTTCTTCCACTCACAAAACGTCACTGATACTTTTTGACAGTTTGTCATCTGCAAACCGTTTTGTGAGTGGAAGAACCAAAAACATAACTACGTGTGGTATTAAGGTAGGCCTAGCAGAGCTATAAAAATAAGAAACGACGTATAGTAGTCTCACAATTATCTGTAGTTTTACTGTTAATGTACAAAAGTAACAATCATTCCATTGTTAATTTGACAGACAATAAACATCCCACTGATGATGCTGCAACGCCAGCGAAACATGTATGGGAGAAATGAAAAAAAAAAAAAAAAAAAAAACAAACAAAAAAACAAAAAAACAAAAAAATGTGTTTGCTCAAGGCGGACCAAACCTATAAAGCAAATTTATTTCTGGGGATGTTAAGAAAAATACTGAATACTTGTAAACGTCGGATCTCAATTTAACTAATATCCTACTGCAGGCATGAACAAGTCCAGTATAGTAATACCTTTATCGTGTCTAATTCCGGGCCAGTCTGCTGTAGCCTCAAGAGGAAAATTTGCGCCCATATAGAGCTATTCCCCATCAGCGAGCGGACACCAGATTCGCGGACATTGTACGGCGGAGCATGGCTGGTTAGCAAGGCGAGTGTCCCTGGGGCCCGTGCGTCTGTTACTGGCGACTGGGACACGCCCGCCGCCGGTGATCGGGGACAGCACGTTTTCCATTAACGCGCCTCCCGCCCTCCTAATAATAATGATATAATTTCATTTGATGCGTCGCCGTGTCCCATTTTACAGTCATTAGTTTTCCTCGCCATAAGCAGCGGCAGTAAAGATGGGTATCTGAATAATTCGTGCCCGAAATGCGTCGGTGGTAGGTGTGACGCGCAGGAAGTATCGGGGCGTTAAATAACGCCCACCGGAAATAGGTGGCGCCTAATTTAGTGCCGGTGTAGGGGGCGGGAGCGGCAAGGGGAAGGGGCTGGGCGACATACCTGCTGCCGGGGAACCCCCGAGCTGCCTCGCCACAGGCCGCCTTCGGCCTTATTTAAAAGCTTTAGTCCTACAGTAGCTGTATGCAACCTCTGACAATAAACTTCGGTGAATAGGTCTGCAACATTGACGCATATAAACTATGAACACAGTTACCTGACTTCGAAATAGTCACCTCCCATAACTATGAACCTCTCAGCTCTACGATACATGTCCTGGAAGCTTTCCACGAAGTCTGGGATGGTGTTCGAAAGCCTCGTCACGTTTCATTGTATGTCAGGAATATCGAAAATCTCCTCTCAAAGCGAGTTTGAGACGAGGGAATAGGAAGAAGTCAAGGGGGAATGAAATTCGGTGAGTATATTAGATTTTCAAATGACACCACCCAGTTTTTTTGCAGTTGGACGATATTAGCTATACAATTATATATATTTTGACGACATTACAGAGTTCAAATTACTGAAATAAATCACAATTTGCGATCAGTTATGGCTTCACTGTACTAGTTTTAGATGAAATACCCAAGTGCGGCGAATGAAAATTTGTGCCGAAATTCGAACCCGGGATCTCGTGCTTACTAGGCAGACGCGTTAACCAAAATGTTCAAATGTTTGTTAAGTTTAAGGGACTTAACTGCGGGGTTATCAGTCCCTAACCTTACAAACTACTTATCAACTACCTTATACTAAGGACGGCACAAATATCCATACCCCCGACTGCCGGCCGCGGTGGCCGAGGGGACTGAGGCGCTTCAGTCACGGTCTGCACGGCCACTACGGTCGGGGGTTCGAATCCCCCCTCAGGCATGGATATTTGTGCCGTCCTAGTTCATAAGTAGTTCATAAGTAGTTTTGTAAGTTTAGGGACTGATGACCCCGTAGTTAAGTCCCATAGACTATACAAACATTTGAACATTCGAACCCACGACCGTAGTGGCCGTGCAGACCGTGCAGACCGTCTTTAGTTAATACTAAAGACGGCACAAATATCCATGCCCGAGGGGGGATTCGAACCCCCGACCGTAGTGGCCGTTCAGACCGTGACTGGAGCGCCCCAGTCCCCGCGGCCACCGCTGCTGGCACACGTAAACCACTCCGCCACCGAGGACACAGTGACCAACCCGACTGCAGAGGACTCTTCCCTGCACGTCTTCCGCCACACCCAAATCTGTGGTTATAGGAAGGAGAATGCGTGGCGAATGGAGATTTGGGTGTGGCGGGTGACGTGCAGGGAAGAGTCCTCTGCAGTCGGGTTGGTCACTCTGTCCTCGGTGGCGGAGTGGTTAACGCGTCTGTCTAGTAAGCAGGAGATCCCGGGTTCGAATCCCGGCCGGACACAAATTTTCATTCGCCGCACTTGGGTATTTCATATAAACGTAGCACAGTGAAGCCATAACTGATCGCAAATTGCGATTTATTTTATTGATATTAGCTATGTCTGTGGGCAAGCGCGGCTGGCCGCGGTGGCCGAAGTGACTGAGGCGCTCCAGTCACGGTCAGCACGGCCACTACGGTCGGGGGCTAGCGTAACAAGCTGCATAAAACCTGGCAGTTAAAAAACGTATCCAAATGCGAAATACGTGATTATTTCACTGCAGTTTTTACAACAGTCACGCCAGATGTTAGTAGCTAACGTCAAAATATCGTAGACGTAAGTTACAAGGAAAATTTATAACAAATTTTTATGTATATTTTCGTATTATTTGATTTGTAATCGGATGGAAATTGATTAATGTAATTCTTATATACGAAGGCACTTGATAATGACAAAACGTTGAAACAACTGTAGCGCTATTTAATAAAGTGTAAGCAGTGATCTGGAACTTTCATTACAATGTCATTCAACGTAACGTAACATTTGTTAAAGCGTTTACAAGACCATTAAAATTCTAGCATTTCACGAACTTGTTTTCTAAAAATGTTAACAAACACGTGTTAACGCTGAGAGAATTGTAAATATTGCAGATCTAGAAGGTTATGAATGAATCGTATGATTTTCTGAACGTACTACGATGCGCTTTTGTTTTTAGTTTCCTTTGCCACCAATATTTGATTAAAGTAAGCACACAACTGAAACAATGGCGGATGAACAAAATCTGAAGAGAAGTCGTGGGACAAATTTTTAATCTTTGGAAAAATAATTATTAGTTAAACTAATAACTAAATATAAAGATATTATAGAAAATAAGAAGACAGATGTGGCAAACGTAAAAGTTAAAGATGCAACGTGGGAAAAATTACAAGAGAATTTAATTGTAATGCTAATGTGAAGACAAGAAGTACAAAGCAACTTCGCCAGTATTATACTAATTTGAAGCGAAGTGCAAAGAAGGACAGGAGTGAAGAGAGACTTGAACGGTTCCAGACGGGCGGTGGAAAGTGCACTAAAAAGTTGATGACAGCATCCTGAGCTTAATAGAAGATCAGATGGATCCTGACAGCAATCCCACTGATTGTGATGCACAATATTATGGTAAGAAGAAAAAAGGCTAGTATTACATAAGCCATTCAATTAAATCTCGTTACAATGTAAATGATATTACTTACGTTTTATTTTTGTTTCAGGAGAAACTTGAGGTAAGCCAGACTGGTGAACAGCACATTGAAGTTTTAGGCATACTGCTGCAGGAGGTAACCTTGATAACTTTTATTGACATCCAGAGACGCCGGAACCATCCGGGCTGTAGGGCTTTTACCCGACCAGTATTTGGAGGTTCAAATTTAATTTTGTTTTTAATAATATAAAATTAAACACTAATTTCGGTAGGATAAATATTGGAATTTTAAATTCGGTCAGTATTCTTTTAAGTTCCGGCGTCTGTCGCTGCATGTCTAAATTTAAGTGCAATGAAAATAATATATGACCTATATAACCTTTATTAATTTGAAACAATGAAATGTAGTCCTAATTTTCAATGTGTTTCTAGGCCTAACATCCTAAAACCGAAGTTGAATAGTTTATCGGCTTTTCCTTTTACATTGTTTGTTCATTAAATCATTAAAGATGAAATTCAAGTAAGTTTAAAAAAACAAAAAATAAATAAAATTAGGAGAATCCTTGCCAGAACGGCACTGAACTCCGGTCATCCACTTCAGATATAATGTTGGCGACTGTCCTAGTTTCAATGGCATTGCGTGCACAATAACATAATTAAAAATCATCTGTAAGTAAAACAGTAACATGTTACAAACTTTGTTATTGCTCTTTCAAGATGTTGCTGAGAACACTACATTAATAAACACTTCTGTGT
The DNA here is from genome assembly GCA_026315105.1 of Locusta migratoria. Classification (NCBI taxonomy): domain Eukaryota; kingdom Metazoa; phylum Arthropoda; class Insecta; order Orthoptera; family Acrididae; genus Locusta; species Locusta migratoria. The sequence continues at coordinate 137,487,304 of CM048745.1, forward strand.
TGTCCTCACACGCTCCCGAGATGAATGAATCCCAAGCGACGACACAAGTCACTGGAGGGGGCAGTGCACAAGAAGAAATGACAACACCAACATTGACTTCTCATATTACTTATGAAATCATTGTATGCATCCTAATAACTCAGAAAATATTAAAAATAATTCCATCTAATAATTTGGTAATAATAATAACTTATGCACTTTCAGGTTAGTTATTCTACGAAGAGAATTGAACAGAAGCAGCCATCTCAATCAAGGAAGGTCAGTAATTTACAATCAGCTGATATTCATTGAAGGTCACCAGCATCAGTACCAACGTTGTAATGAAGTTTTTTTTTCTTCCAGGCCAGTCGAAGTCTCGACATAATTTCAACTCTTGCCGAGTCAAAAACAAACCTCTGTGAACAAGAGATGGCATTAATTGAAAGAAAATATAATAAAGAATGTAATCTGCTGGTTATCAAGACACAAAATGCATTAATGAAGCAAGAAAACTAGCGAATAAAACAAGAAGCTATTCGTGAGAAATTAATATATTACAAAGAAAAGAGAGCCCGCCCTCAAAATTTAAATGATTACTCAGCAAAGTGAAAAATACTTTGAATTTAATAAGTTTATGTTTTAATAATTATTTTTTGTTGTAATAGGTCTAATTTTTAGTAATATTAATACCTTTCAAAATATGAAAACTCTTATGCAAATTAATTCTTAATATGATTATTTTCTTTTTCGTAATTCTTTATAATATGATTCCATCTCATCTTTCAGGTTGATGTAGCACTGTAATGGGAATATTAAACGTATAAGCAGGATTTTTAATGAGATGGAACTGTTTTTTATTAATTGGGAATTAATGCAAATAAAAGCTATACTATTTAAATAGGACAGTAGTTTAAACTTTACGTACAGATGAAATGTTGTGCTGCAAATGCATTTCTATGAGCTGCTGCAGTTCCTTCATTGTCCATGTGAACTGGAATGTGCATATTCCTGATCCCAGCATTCCTATTTCGTCTCTCTCTCTCTCTCTCTCTCACATGCTCATACAGTGGGACGTCTTCCGGGGGAAGTTCGTCCCTGGTCTCCACTGCTATGTTGTGTAACACAGCAGTTGCAACAATAATGGTAAGTGTGGTGGAGTGTTTCGCGCGTAAACCAAAGTGCAGAACTGGAAAACGTCTCTTCCAAACACCTATCATTTTTTCGACAGTGTTTCTTGTGCTGATGTGTGCAGCATTATAATTTTGTTGCGCTCTTGTTCCTGGACGAGGGTAAGGAGTCAATAGGTATTTTCTTAGTGGGTATCCACTATCGCCCAGTAGAACTCCTTCATTGATAGCTTCGATCTCATACTGAGCTCTAATGTGTGAAGCGTTGAAAATTGTACTATCATGTACCGAACCGGCCCAACGTGCGACAATGTTTCTGATTAGGAGGTTACTGTCAGAAATAACCTAAACATTCACAGAAAAATAGCCTTTGCGGTTACGGTACATTTCCGCTCTGCTACCTCTAGGGGATTGTATTTCACGTGCGTGCAATCTATGCAACCTAAAACTCCAGGAAATGGAAGTTTTCGTAGAAATCTAACACTACACGAGCTCGTTCATCACCGAAGGAAATGTCACATACCTAGGTCTCAACATTGCAATGGCTAATAACACTCTCGTCACAATTCTGCTTACTGAAGCAACTGATACTCGAATATTGTCTCCAACCATAGACTGAAACGTACCTGTCGCATAAAAACGCAACGTAATTAACACTTGAAGCAAAGGAGAGATCGGATTATTTCTATTAGATCCATATTCCAACCTCTCCTGGAAATCCTCGGTAATCTTCAAAACAACTTGTTTCGACAGTCTATACCTCTGAAGAAAATCTTTATCCTATAGTTCGTCGAAATCATTTCTCCTCATAGGCCGTTATCTATTGCGAATGCCATTTAGACGATCTAAATACAGCAAATCTACATCGAAAGCTGCATTTGCGCCCCCCATCTTGACAATACTACTATTGTTAACGCCTTAACAACAGAAATATGGACTGTTAGTTTAACACGAGATTTAACACGAGTGTTAAGCTAGCAGAAGTTGATGTACTGCAATGTTTGTTTTAACAAATGCTACATAGACTAACAACCGTGTTAGGTTTCAACATCTGTAGGTGAAAACGGCCCGCTGTCTTTGGTTTACAGCAGAGATAGACAAATGACTTCAGCATGTTATATCGATTAATACAATGATGCAAATTTACATAAATTTGTTTTCTACAGAATTACAGCTTAAGTTCCTACAACAAAATACGCTCAAGGCTTAACGACAGGTACAATTACGTGAAAATTGTTACGTGCTCCTCTCATAACCCTTCTCCCACGGGAAAAGAATTTTGCAGGGTGAGTGATGCTGACAAGATAGCATTAGCTAGCCAAGAAATTCTTAACCAGGACAAAACACATTATAGGAACTATTCTTATCATAACAAGTACCCTTTATTCATGAGAAAAAATGTTACTCGCTCAACAACTGAAACATAACTCAAACAAAAGCTAAACCTCAGAAAAAACATGTATAAAGACAAAGAATAAATGTAATGTCTTTCACTTGCTCATGGAATAAGCACTATACACTGTACAGTTTATTCAGTAATGTGTGATTCTCACATAGCCCCCCCCCTCCCCGCGGTAAATCGGAGCACCAGGAATGTATGGAAATTTCTATTTAATGCGCCGTCCTTCTCTTGAGGTACCAATAAGGATATTTGGCTTCTCTTCAGTAGGCGTTTGCTCTGTCGATGGTGGCGTGTAATCATCCTGAGCGACTTGTGTCTCATGTTGATTCAGCTGTATATACCGTCTCTTTTCTTTTCGTTCTTTCCCTGTATCCTCTTCGGACTAAAGCATGTGTGCTGGCTTAACTCTGTCTAGGGAAACTGTTTGCGGCTTATCATTACATAAAATATTCATTGTATGTTTGCTTCTTGATAGCACCTAAAGTGGCCCGGAGTATGGAGGGTGTAACGGCGGTCTTACAGCATCTGTTCGTAACCACAGATGAGAACAAGACCTAAGTCCTTTGTGCACAAATGTCTTTTCTACGCCGTGACGAGTGCATTGCACAGGACGGAGTTTGTTTATATGTTCTGGTATCAGCCGTAGGACGTAAGGGACGTCCTTTTTTGTTGCCGCTGGTGGTGCAACGCAAAATTCTGCTGGCAGACGTTTCCCCGTAAACTAGCTCTGCAGTAGAAGCTTCCAACTCTCGTTTGTAAGCAGTCCTAAGACCTAGTAAAACTAGTGGCAATGCTGAAATCCAGTTCTCAGTATGGCACATCAAGGCAGCTTTGAGTGTCCTATGCCATCTCTCGACCATGCCATTACTAGCTGGATGGTATGCAGTCGTCTGATGATGGCGAAAAACACATAGATTGGCTGGTTCTAAAAATAATGTCGACTCATACTGACGTCCTTGATCTGTAGTCACATACACAGGACAGCCGAAACGTGCAACCCATATAGATAAAAACTTCCGTGCCACGGTCTCTGCCGAAATGTCAGCCAGCGGTTCTGCCTCTGCCCATCTTGTAAAACGATCTACCGCCGTCAGCAAAAAACGATATCAATGTGATTGTCAAAGTGAACATGTGCGAAACGTGCGGTAGTTGGCGGAAATTCTCCCACTGGTTTGTGGACATGTAGCCCAATTTTGCTTCTTTGACATGCGATACTTGCTCTTGCCCAGGTACGACAGTCCTTTGTAACGTTTGGCAACACAAAACGGTCTGTTATCAGTTTCACAGTAGTGTTAGCGCTTGGGTGAGCTATTCCATGGAGGCTATCAAAGACTTATTTTCGAAATTCTTCGGGAATAAAAGGTCTAGGCTTTTTTTGTGATACATCACACCAGATGTTGACTTTTTCTCCCGCTGGTTGGACTTGACGCAGGCGCAATCCTGTTGTGGTATTTAGCATATGAGCTCTTAATAGGTTATCTGTGGTTTGAGCTGCTGCTAATTTTTCATAATCTATTGTTTGAGAAATGGCTCCAATTCTTGACCAGAAATCAGCAACGATGTTGTCTGCCCCTTTTATGTAACGCAAATCTGTAGTGAATTGACCGATGAACTCTAACTGTCGGAACTGTCGTGGAGAGCAATTATCCTTGAGCTTGTTGAATGCAAACGTAATAGGTTTGTGATTGGTGTAAATCGTACGTGGTCTTGTTTCTACATATGGGCGAAAATATCTCACTGCTTCATAGATCGCAAGGAATTCCCTATCATATTCACTCCATTTCATTTGTGTTGGCGTGAAAAAAAAAAAATCTTAAAGGTTGCCAGCAACCTTGTACACTCTGATGAAGAGCTGCTCCTATTGATTGCTGACTGGTATCAACTACTATAGCTAACATTGCTTTCGGTTGTTTTGATTGCTGACTGGTATCAACTACTATAGCTAACATTGCTTTCGGTTGTTTTGAGTTCTTTTTAATCAAATCAAATGATTTCTGCATTTATGGCGTCCACGCTAACGGTCGTCGCCCACTTATTTCATCCCTGCTAATGCTTCAGTCATGGGTGCCTGTATTTGAGCTGCTCCTGGTAAGCGCTGACGATGGAAATTAAGCGCTCCTAAAAATCTTCTAAGTTATTGGTAATCTGTGGGACGAGGCATTTTATCTATGGTTGCTATCTTCTCTTCCGGAGGTTGTATTCCGTTGGCCGATACTGTGTAGCCTAAGAATGTGACCCTCACTTGGCGAAACGTGCACTTTGCCTCATTGATTATTATGCCATATTTATTTAGCCGTTCGAAAATGTCCTTAAGGTGCACTTCATGTAATGCCTTAGACGCAGAAAACACCGCCGGCCGCGGTGGCCGAGGGGACTGAGGCGCTTCAGTCACGGTTTGCACGGCCACTACGGTCGGGGGTTCGAATCCCCCCTCGGGCATGGATATTTGTGCCGTCCTAGTTCGTAAGTAGTTCATAAGTAGTTTGTAAGTTTAGGGACTGATGACCCCGTAGTTAAGTCCCATAGACTCTACAAACATTTGAACATTTGATTTGCAGTAAACACCAAAATATCATCTAAATATGCAAAACAACATTGCAGTCCCCTGAGTACTTCATCCACAAATCGTTGCCAGGTTTGTGCTGCATTTTTCAATCCAAAAGGCATTCTGACATACTCAAAAAGCCCAAAAGGTGTGATGACTGCCGTTTTGGGTATATCTTCTTCTGCTACTGGAATTTGATGATATGCCTTTTTACAATCGATCACGCTAAATTTTGTTGCACCTGCTAAAACATTAGTAAAATCCTTTAAATTGGGTATTGGATAACGATCGGGGATTGTACGGGCATTAAGTAACCGGTAATCGCCACAGGGCCTCTAAGAGCCGTCTTTTTTTCGTACGAGATGTATAGGTGACGACCAAGGGCTGTCCGATCTGCGTAATACACCTGATTGTAACAAACTTTCAAATTCCGTCTTAGCTGGTACGAAACGGTCTGCTGACTGTCTTCGTGGCCGTTGTGAAACTGGTTGGCCAAGAGTCGTCTTAATGCGATGTACCGTGTTATGCAGTAACTTCGACATTGGCGTCCTTGCGTTATCAATCTCGTTTTTTACTACCACAGGATGAAAACAATTAGTAGCATGACGTGCATCGTCCACGTATACCCGTGACCACTTCACCATCTTTCTTAATCTGTGCTACACTGATATGCACTTCAATATTATTTGTGCTTAGGAAATCCGCACCTAATATAGCTACTGATACTTCAGCTAGTACAAAGTTTCACCTAAAACTACGTTGAAAGCCTAAATCTACTTCTAACTCACACATTCCAAAAGTCGCTATTGGAGATTTATTCGCTGCTGCAAGAAGCAATGATTTTGTAGCAGCTGACGCTTTGTCATTTATATACGATGATTCTCCTTGGAAACGACCACTTGGTAGTGCACTTATATCAGAACCTGAGTCAATTAGATAACATCGTCCTGTTTTCACGTCTGCAACGTACAATCTTTGTAATCTAATAAGAGAAGTTGACAAGTTACTCACCATGCTGAGTTCCCCGTTGTTCTCACCTTCAAATGCACAAGGTTTCGTTCACCTCATGACCCTGCTGCCAAACCGTCGATGAAACCAACATACATCCTGTCCGCTATCTTGTTTGTTTCCCTGAACATTAGCTGACCTACAGTCTTTATAAATGTTTTTTACCTGTAATAACTGTGACACTTGGTTTTGCAGGGCGTTTAGATTTTCCGTGAGTTCGTATAACTGCTTAGCGGTGTCTACTTTCCTCCTAGTCTCGATCGATGCCATTTATTGTTGTTCTACGTTCGTTTGTTGTTTTGAGTTATCTGTGACCATTGCCAACATTGACGCACTGTTATTGTCCAATGTTGCATGAACTTTGTCGGCTACTTTTATTAGGGAACGAGTATCTTCTTTTTCACATGCTGCTACCGCCGCTTTAATCGTTCCGGGCAATTGCGTAATCCATATGTGCTGTAACATTGCGTCCGATACGTCTGCTTCAGACACGATGCCGCGTAGATGACGCCAATATTCGGAAGGTGTCATATCGCCCATATTTTCACTCTTGAGTACTCGTTGTATTCGTTGAATTTGTGGCTTGGACATCGTATCGATCAACAGTGATTTTAATTTTGTATATGGGCGTTCCAACGGTGGTGCAAGGATGACGACTCCGCCTATAACAGCTGCCCTGGAATCCAATGCATTCACTGCTATTGCAAATTTCGTACTATCTTCTGAGATTCCATTCTGTTCGAAAGCCAGCTCCAGCATAGCAAACGAAAGTTCCGGTTTGTCTGACATAAACTGTGATGTGCGTACTTTCGTGTGCGGTCCGTTTACCGTAGCACATCTATTGATTATCGGACTCATTTCTGCGTTCTCTTGTTGCACTACTTTTGCTTGTAAGTCTTCAATATGTTTTTGCAGCTCGTCGCGAATCTCTTCTAATTGTTTTCTTGCGTGCGTCTTCGTCGCGCTTTGTGACGACGGTCTCATTTTGTATCTCCCTATTGTCTGTCTTTTGCGGTACTCCACTTTATAGGAACTATTCTTATTATAACAAGTACCTGTAAGGGTATTTATAAATTCTGTATTCATCATTAAAGATCTTTATTCATGAGAAAAAAATGTTACTCGCTCAACAACTGAAACATAATTCAAACAAAAGCTAAACCTCAGAAAAAAACATATATAAAGACAAAGAATAAATGTACTGTCTTTCACTTGCTCTTGGAATAAGCACTATACACTGTACAGTTTATTCAGTAATATGTGATTCCCACAACATCATCAAAACAATTATATGAACACCAAATATCAATAGGTTTGTACAATGTTTTTTGAAAAAAAGTAATTACAGTGTTCAGTTAACATTCAATATGAAATGAAAGTGATCTGTATAGGTACATGAACATATTAGTGGACATAGCAAAAATAATCTCAGTTCTCAGTTTTCGATACACGTGGATACCAGGGTGACGTAAAGGTAAGAAAGTTTATACATTACGGCATGATGTACACCAAAGATCAGTATATCAGTGCTCAATATACATCAGTGGTAGAATAATTTAGCTAAATAAACCAACTGAGGGTGTAGTCAATTTTTTAAAGATTGCAAGGCATTTGATACAGTACATTATTGAGTATCAAGTAAAATTTAGTTGTAATGGGTTACATACAATTACATTGAGATTACATTGTCTACAACATCTATTTCATTACTCAAAGTCTGTTCACCTGTAAAGAAAATTACAAAAAATGTCCTAATAGTTACATAGTGGTTACAAAAATTGCAAAACTTTGTCTGCATGTGTGGCAGATTCTTTCATATGTGGTTACATAGTTTGTTCATGAATGGTTAGAGGATCAATGACAATTTACATGGCTGTCCTTCCAGCATATCATATAGTCCAGTGAACAATGAAATTTATATGGCTGTCCTGCCAGCATATGAAGATTAAATGAACAATGAAAATCTATATTGCTGTTCTACCAGCATAAAACATAAATATTTTTGGTTTTGAAGGGAAAAAAACCTATCAGAACACTTTACTATGGACAACGTTTTGCAATCGAGAAATTATGTGAATTCGGCACCTAAATGACTCACGCATCACATTTTTTTTCATATGCACACTAATTACATTTGTGGCGACATGATGGATAGAACACACATCTGTGTTCAAAGGCTAGGGAATAGGATGTCTTCCAGATTATCCCATGATGACCCACAGATTCCCAAGATCATGGCTTAGCAGGTACAGGGAAGGTGGAATGTTTTTGCCACAGTAACCCCACATAGACACAGGTCTCCAAATGCCATCAGTGTGAACAGTGTAACAACTGGTCAACTTCTTTTCTTTCAGATTATTTGTATGTGTGTCCAGAAACGTGAAACAAATATATCAAAGTTATAAATTTTCTTGTGGTATCTCCTTGTCAACTGGATGAGACACGTCCATTAAGATATTTTACATATAAGCTCAAAATATAAAATATATTTTTGTATTAATTGGGCTCCTCTAAGCAAACTTTGTTACTATAACATTCAGAGTTGACCAACTTGCTACATTTGCTCTTGTATTTGTTATATTCTTTCTTTACAGTCAGGTATTCAACAAACGTCTATGTAAGGTACATGTTACTTTACCGAAAATACAGTACGTAATCATCATCAGACAACATAGATCTTATATACTGAGTTTCTGGGAATTCTATTTTAAAGTTACATATGAAAAGATTACCTGACAAGTAAGTATATGTACAATGTTGTGGAACTAATGGTAATCACATAGGTGAATCTACCAAGCTGTACCAAACATTATCAAGAGTCAATGGGGCAATTCCTGAAAGAGGGTAAGGCTAATTCAAGCACATTATAAAGACAGATGCCTGTGGCATACAATTTCCTAAACGAAATAGATTTTCCCTTTATCGTTGCTATAACTGCTGCTATTCTGTACACTAAAGGCAATCTTGATTAAATGCTATTAGTAGCTCACTTTGTTGATGCATAAAATACCTGCAAAGTTGCCAACATTTACACAAAATGTTAAATATCACTGTTGTGGAGATATACCTGCAAAGATTCTTCATTAATTAGCATTATTGTTGAATTACGTAAGGTCATCACTAAAACTTTCGGGAAACATTCCTCACACACAAAGAAAGAAAATATATTATGTGGACATGTGTCCGGAAACGCTTAATTTCCATGTTAGAGCCCATTTTATTACTTCTCTTCACCAACAATTCCTGCCAAACCTTCACAGAAAATCTATATTGATGACGTGATTGCACAATTGCGTGCGGATTCTCGTCAGCCCACACATGTTGATTGTAAAAATTTACAATTTGATAACGTTGGAATGAAGCCTCATCCGTAAATAGAACATATGCACTGAAATGAGGAGTGACACATTGTTGGATGAACCATTCGTAGAAGTGTACCCGTGGAGGCCAATCAGCTGCTGATAGTGCCTGCACACGCTGTACATGGTACGGAAACAACTGGTTCTCCAGTAGCACTCTCCATACAGTGATGTGGTCAACGTTACCTTGCACAGCAGCAACTTCTCTGACGCTGACATTAGGGTTATCGTCAACTGCACGAAGAATTGCCTCGTCCATTGCAGGTGTCCTCGTCATTCTAGGTCTTCCCCAGTCGCAAGTCAGAGGCTGTAATGTTCCGTGCTCCCTAATACGCCGATCAGTTGCTTCGAACTTCCTGTCGGGACACCTTCGTTCTGGAAATCTGTCTCGATACAAACGTACCGCGCCACGGCTATTGCACCGTGATAATCCATACATGAAATGAGCATCTGCCAACTCCGCATTTGTAAACATTGCAATGACTGCAGAACCACGTTCGTGATGAACACTAACCAGTTGATGCTACCGACTGATGTGCTTGATGCTAGTACTGTAGAGCAATGAGTCGCATGTCAACACAAGCACTGAAGTCAACGTTACCTTCATTCAATTGGGCCAACTGGCGGTGAATCGAGGAAGTACAGTACATACTAACGAAACAATTGGGTATTTTGACAATTGTCTGCACGAATTATTTCAATTTAAATTTAAAGTGAAATACTAAAATGAGCTCTAACATGGAAATTAATCGTTTCCGGACACATGTCCACATAACATATTTTCTTTCTTTGTGTGTGAGGAATGTTTCCTGAAAGTTTGGCCGTACCTTTTTGTAACACCCTGTATATTTGCTTCCTTATACTAATTAACTTCTTCTATGTGTCCGGAAACGCTTAATTTCCATGTTAGAGCTCATTTTAGTATGTCTCTTTAAATGTAAATTGAAATAATTCGTGCAGACAATTGTCAAAATAGAGGACCTACACGCAGCAAATGATGCGGCCATCAAGACAGCAGAATTTTGAAGCTTGCGATCAATCTAGCAGAAACTAGCAGCGTCCTACAAAATTAGTACCTATTTCCATAGTTTATGTTTCTAGTTTGTAATTTGTTTATTTTAATTGTATATTTATTGAATTTTACATTTCTAGATTGTAATTTGTTCAATATAATTATACACTGTAATCATATATATAGTTAATCTGGTGCCCCTATATTGCAGTTTATTTATTATAATTGTGTTGTAATTGTATATTTATTGATCAAAAGGCATGTCTTAGTCCTGGACACGTAAAGTAATAATAATAATTCCATATTTCGTGTTAAAACAAATAAACTATTTGTTCTACTGACTTTTTATTCTCTCCAAACAAGTTTTCGGCTTAGTAGGCCATTATCAGGAAACAACGGACTAGAGTCGACAAGAAACGCTAGCATAAGAAGAATAAAAAATCAGAACAAAAACGGTTTATTTTTTTTTTAACCCGAAATGTTTTAAGAACCACAATGACACATACTGGGTATCACTGCCTTAAAGTAAGGTTTTATAATTTCAAATAATTTATTCTCAATAGCATAAATAATATAAAAACACACTTTCTTCAGGTGATGTAAATGTCTGTATTAATTATGACCTCATTTTCGGTGGCATTAAACGGTGTCACTGTTTCTGCAGCAGCTAATGTTGCTTTTTTCTGCTTACTTAGCTAGCAATTCTTTGGCATCATAAATTATATCTGAAACTTTACGCTTTAATTCGCATCTTTCATCATTAATATCTCAAAGTTCTGTCGCCACCAACTCTGCAAATGCAGAACATTTGTCTGTTGCATTGACCTTTTTTAATTGTTGACGTAATTGACTGCCTACAGTTTAATGCTTAGTCAGCCATTGTGATCTTCTTCCTCTTTTCACTTTGAAATGACCTCAGATTTCGAATGAAGGCCTACTGTTGATACTGAGGATGGAGATGGCTCTGATGATAGTGAAATCTCTTCTGTCATTTGGCCGTCAATAGCCTGACAAATGATCATCCAAACATCACCACCGTACTCGTCATTATCTTCTACAGTGGGGCCAGATGATGGATATTAAATGTTTCTGATGAATTCTGGAATACACAAAATATAACCTTTAGAACACTGCCCCTAAAGCTACTTTTTAATATAGTAATTGGTTTTTAACACTATTTTTTCTCCAAACAAACACAGGAAGAATGGAAAGAAGTTTAAAGTGGATTTGAGACAATACGGAACTTTCCACATTGCACTGGTGCGATAGATGGCCGTCGCATTGAAATATTCCAGCCTACAGGAGCTGACTCATTGTATTATAACTACACTGAAACATTTAGTGTTGTGCCTTTCACATTGGGGTATTCACATTATATTGTAATAAGTTATGAAATCTTTTAGAGGGTTTTTTAACCTCTGCTCGATAGGTGAGCAATTTGTTGAAGAAATATATATATATATATATATATATATATATATATATATATATATATATATATATATATATATATATATTAGTGAATTCTGCAACTGTATCTTTGCACAATATTCTCCGAAGAAATAAAGAAAATGCTACCTTGACAATGTAGTAAGAAGTTTTGATTTAGGAGATTCAGAAACAGGGAAGATTTCAGCTGGGAATCGGAGGATGACTCTATAAAATAAAAGTCTTCAGAGAAAGGGAGGCAATGCAGGAAGAACTGCAAAAATAATATCAGGGATCTACTTTTTATCAAATGTTTGGTAAAGTGAAATGGCAAAGCAAATATGCATAAATCTAGTGAAAAGCCAAAAATATTTAAAACTTATGTACGAAGGTAGTTATTTAATAACAATGCAATGCATTAATTGAGAAACCACTATGTATCAGATGTGGGAAAACTGAAATGACAACAGAAATAAATATCCAGGGAAAATACATGTGCAATTACTTTCCTTTCAGGCACGTTTACTTCTTCCAATAAGTTCATACTTTAATATAATATCTATTTAGAAACTATATTTCTGTTATTCCTCATCCGTGTTTGTTTTATGCTATTTAGAGTATTCTCGACTGTATTTCCTCTTCATATTTTTCCACTTGCTTTCACACACTCCATGCTGCACCCACATTTATCAGCAATTTCCTCCAGCAAATCCTTCTCCCTATACCTACCTTTATATGACGAATTAGTCGGGCCCATACAGGTTTTCTCATTTCTATTTCCGTTAAAACATAAACAGACAACTGAGATAACCACTCGTGATTTCCCATTGGAGCGCAGAAAGAAATACGGCACAGAACAACCTTAAATCGACACAGCAGACGACACGGTAACACGGAAAGTTGCCCAACTCCGCCATATTTTTACTCATTGACCATAAACTACAAACTCGACGCAGAACTTTCATCAACCAGTTGTTCAAACTTGCGATTTCAAACAACTGTTGATAACATTGGAAACAAAGTCAATCTTGGAGTTGAAAGCAGTTGACAACTGAGTTTGTTGGAGTTGGTTGTCAGTGTGAAGGCACCTTTATGTGCTTGAGAAAAACCTCTGTACCTTACGATGAGGCGAAAAGTTACTTTTATTATCTTCCAGTAACTGTAGAATTTTGTAATACTGTATGAATAAGTATTTAATATGAATGAAAAGCCGGCCGCGGTGGCCGAGGGGACTGAGGCGCTCCAGTCACGGTCTGCACGGCCACTACGGTCGGGGGTTCGAATCCCCCCTCGGGCATGGTTATTTGTGCCGTCCTTAGTTGTAAGTAGTTCATAAGTAGTTTGTCAGTTAGGGACTGATGACCCCGTAGTTAAGTCCCATAGACTACAAACATTTGAACATTTTTTATGAATGAAAAGTTCTCGGGTTTGCGCCTGCGTCAAGTGCTTAAAATCACACGAACTTTCGGCCAAGCAGTCCTTGGCCATTGTCAAGTCTTATGACTATCTGGTGGCTGCTGGTGCGGCCTTATATACGCTAACTGCCGGCCGTGCCGTCACTGATGTCCGTGCCATCTCCATATATGGCAATGTTTTGTCTCGGTGGCCGGCGTGCCCGCTTCAACTTCGCGATGGCCGGGTTCCACCACCACCACCTAGAGAAAAGACCGCGGAGCTCTGGTGTGGCGTCAGGCAGAGTAGGTTGCGAGCGCATAACTGACTGGTTCGCTGCTTCGGCATAGTGGGCCGTGCCCCAGCGGCTACCCAGTCAGCTATGCGCGCGCAACCCACTTGTCTGACGTCACACCAAAGTGCCGCGGCCTTCTCTTTAGGTAGTGTTGGTTCCACGCCGGGTTCCACGCCGCGTTGAGCTGCTGGCCACCGTCTCTACTGAGAGTATCATCACTGATTTTAATTTCCATTGCTTTCTTAATTACGCAATCCCAGAAAACTGGTTTTCAGACCTCCGGCAAAAATTCGTCATCTACTGAGGCCCGTGAAAGATGCAGCAGGTCTCTGAACACCTCGATTCTGTAGGATACCGTGTGAGTGTGGTCAGTCGTACGTCAGTCAAACTGTGCGAACCATAGAACAACGCAGGAAGAAACATGAGAGGTGTTATCGTCTACGCTACGCAGAGGTCAGCTTTAGCGGAATATGTGTTCGAGACGGCCACCGAATCAAGTTTGATGATACCTCGGTCGTGGCTCGAACGTGGTTTCTGAGATTGCGTAATTAAGGAAGCAGCATACTGACCCTTCTCGCTGATCAGCAACACCAAAATAACAGCATAACACGAGAGGATACATACACACGAACACCCTCAAAGGAAGACACTAAAACTAATCTTGTTGGCTGGAGGGGAACACTCGGTTATTGAACTGTAACAACTTCACAAACTGAGACCAAACAGTGAGGGGAATGACGACCACAAAGGAATAGTAAAGCAACTTCATGCCACCCAAGAGTACGCGGATTTTCGAGCCATCTTAACGGCGATCAACAACCGCTTAAAGGTCGACGGAGCACCCATACAACGGCATGAAAGCCAGCTTAACTTACGGATAGTCTGGCGTGGTCATCCCCGCCAGACTCGCCGTCTTCCCCAGCCACAGCCCCACTGCTTCATCCCCGGGCTGACATACAGCTGACGTGAGATAGAGAAGGCGCCGGGAAGACACAAGAAGCGGCGACGGGTTTTGTCGTCAAGCACCTCCCACTTGTACTGCCGCTACTACCTCCGCCAGCCAAACTCCGACTGCTTGCTGCCACTCTCTGGACGTACTTCGTCATAATCGCCAAAGTTAATCATATTGAAATCGAGAAGGTAACAGTGCAACACGTGGCAGAAGCGCAAGATTTTGACTAAGGACGCATAATGTCAACTTTTTGAGCAAAACGCAATAGTACTGCGAAGAAAGATAAGAGGAATGGAAGAACGAGCCACCACGGCTCATCCATGATCTGTATAGTAATAACGATTGCATTCGCTAACTGTTGGAATAGAAAATAATTTTGAAAATGGAGACGAGCAGCTTCTAGAAACTTCCATTCAGTTACAAAAATGTTAGAAACATTTATTATTCGTAATAAGGATCGATTGCAATACTACCAAATAAAACAGTAAACAAATTATGATTTTGGGTATGCAAATGTCCATACGCTCACAATGCCACCCTACATATTTAGCAAAACCTGAGGTACCATAGCCGCACACTTTCAGCGTTCGAGAAATAGTCGATGTGAGAGGAAGCAATGGATTATTGTCTCATGTTTCGAGCAGTGTCTGTGAAAGATCTTGAAACTCTTCTCCTGCAATTGTATGACGTACATACTTCTCCCTTCCAGTTTCAAAGAAACTTCTTCTCTTCCTCATATTTATAATAGTTGGATTACCTTTACTATTCGCTGTGTATTTCTAATCTTTATATAGAATAATGAATCCCTATTTCCATTGGTCACGCCGTAACTTGAGAACGGCTCGCCGTATACTCGAAAACCGGTAGAAGGTTCTGTGTCAAGCTTCTTTTGATGCAAAAGCAGCAATTATCAACGATAGCAGGAAAATAAAAACTGCAGCCAAAGAATTAGTTATTTGTCATACAACTTTATACAGATTTGTCAAAAATCTACGATCTGAGTAGAAAATATCCCGATCGCTTTAAAAAAAAGTAAGATTGGTCTTTACTGAAGAGAGGGAAGATATTTTAGCAGAGTATTTATTGAAATAGCTTCAGTTTTCTTTTATCTTCTGACAGAAGAAATTAAAACGCTAGTGTACCAATGTGCACTGAAATTCAATGTTTGCAATATTCGACCACCTTGGCACGAAAATAAAAAAAAGGTGGTCCAGTTTGGCTGACATTTTTTTTAAAAAGGCCAACAGAAGGTAGGAGCTACCGAGTTCGTGCGCGCCTGTCAGTCTAATTGGGGCAGGTAAAAGTAGCCCAGTTCGTGCGTGCCACTCAGGGGGCATTTTGGAGACAGTTGCCCAGTTCGACTCTTACATTTATCACCAACAGGTAGAAGTTGCCCAGTTCGGACGAGCCCGTAAAACAAACCTTAGCAGAAGAGCAATACAAGAAAAACAAAGAGAACATCAACAATGAAAATAAAGGAAAAGGGAGAGGTAAAACAACACAAGGAAATGGAAGAGGAAAAGAGAAAGGGAAGGGGAAGTCTGTTATCGACAGGCTGTACAAACGGGTAGTGAAAGGTCTGAGAGTGAAGAGAACAGTTTACAGTCTGCTGTGACAGCTACTCTAATTCACATACTGGGGAAGAATAGTTCAAGTGTGAAGAATGTGAGAACTGGACTAATTCCAAATATACTCCGTATATTAACGTACAAATGCCGGAACCGTGTAAGTATAGTCGGCCGCGGTGGTCGAGCGGTCTGCGGCGTGCCAGTCACGGTGTGCACGGCCGCTGCGGTAGGGGGTTCGAATCCCCCATCGGGCATGGATGTTTGTGCCGTCTTTAGTATAAGCTAGTTCATAAGTAGTTTGTAAGTTTAGGGACTGATGATCCCATAGTTAAGTCCCTTTAGCTCTACAAACATTTTTTTGTTTATGAGTATATAAAAAAAATTCAAATGTTTGTTAAGCTTATGGGACTTAACTACGGGGTCATCAGTCCCTAAACCTACAAACTACTTATGAACTACTTACGAACTAGGACGGCACAAATATCCATGCCCGAGGGGGGATTCGAACCCCCGACCGTAGTGGCCGTGCTGACCGTGACTGGAGCGCCTCAGTCACCTCGGCCACCGCGGCCGGCTATGAGTATATATTTTCGGCTTATGACTACAATATGAATGATAGTTTTAGCCTTTTCCTTTTCTTTTTTCCAGCGCTTATTGAATTGAAACAAAGAATATCCACTCCCGCACTCCTGCCGAACTCTGTTGGTTGGCATCAGTTCATTCCTACCATCAGTGGCGACATTGTCCCGCTCCCATGCCACACCCGCCCCTGTAGCACCACCACCCCTGATGTCGTCATTGTCTCTCCCAATCTCCTTGGGCGCATCACTGCGACGTCCTTGACCCCATAGGCAGTGATCACGACACTGTTCTCCTTACCCTCACCCCCAATGTCCATCGCCCACGGAATCCTCGCCCACCTCCACCTCCTAAACTCGTCCATAACTACTGCTGAGCAGACTGGGATGCCTTTCGCCTCTCCATCACCCATCAGGTCGAAAGCCACCCTCTCCCCCGCCACTCTCTCGACGATATCAACCAAGCTACCTCCTTCCTTCAGCAGACCTTGTCTGATGCTATCCATTCCCACATCCTACCAAAGCTGGCCAGCCGCACCATCCCACACTCCCTCCACAGACTTTCCTCTGCCACTGGCAACTCCAGCGACACGTGCGCAGCCTCCTAACTGCCACAAATTGCCGGGACTGGCACCAGACAGTGACACGACTTAATGCCCACTTATCAACTCCTTTGCCTCTAGCTAAGTTCCCATTGTGCCACCATCTTTCCGCCCTTAGAGCTCAAAAGGGCCTACAATCGGGTCTGCCACTCGGGCCTGCTCTTCAAACCTATGCTCTTTCCATGAACCTCTTCTGCGTCATGGCCTCCTTCCTCTCCAACTGCCGCATCTATGTTACCATCCACAACACTGACTCCCGTCTTTTCTACCTCTCTGCAGGTGTACCCTCCTATATCTCCTGTATACCTCTGATATGCCTAAGCCTGCCCCTCCCATACACCTCTTCCAATATGCTGATGACACCGCTTTCCTTGTCTTAGCTCCCACTCTCGCCCGTGCCAACCGCCTGATCCAAGAACACCTTGACCTCTTCGCTGCTTGTTGCAACTAGTGGCTCTTGTCTGTAAATACTATCAAAACCCAGGTGATCATTATAGGTCATACTACCCCTTCCTTCCATCCCTGAGATTTCGATCTCACCCACCTCATCCCTACCCTAAAGTACCTGGGCCTCACTATTGATCGCACTCTCTCCCTGACTCCCCATCTACGCACTATCCAAGAAAAAGCCCGCTCCTGCCTCCACCTCCTCAAACGTTGGCTGAACGTGGGGCTGAACGTGGGGCCTCAACCCTTCTACCATTCCCTCATCCGTCCTATTCTATGTGTAGCCCATCCAGCCTAAATCTCCGCTCCCACATCCTTCTACAAGTCTCTGGGGATACTGGAGCACCATGCCCTTCGCCTTGCCTTCCATATCCCCCTTTATCCCCCCTCCCCCACACGGATCATCAATGATCTAATTCCTTTCCCCGACTCGTTCTCTTTATTGAACATCTCTGCCTCCATTACATATCCCACAAATCAGATCCACTTAATCCTCTAGTCCATCCGCTCGTCTCTGCACCTGATCTGTTGCTGTGCCTCCACCACTGTATTCCCCTGCTCTCCACTTGTCCACACTCCAGATCCTTTCTTGTGGCAACTTCTGCACCCTCCCTCTCCCGGATGATGCCCTCCGACCTGTCATCTACCCTTCATACCAGCTGTAATACCTCCCCTTGCTCCCTCTCCCCATTCCCTCACTGAGGGCCCCAACTATCTCTCCCTACCTGCCCCTTCACCCCTCCTCATTCTCGTTCCACCCAGCTGTTTCTCCAGATTTTCCTCTTACCGCCCTCCCCTCCCTTCTACCCTGTGGCTTCCTGGGATGGGACATCATCCTCCCCCCAATCCCTTCCCCACTGGTCCTGTGGCTCTGCCCCACCCTCTCCCTCTCCTCTCATCCCCTTCCCCCCACATCTTCAATACTGCGAGTGCTCTGCCATCTGTGGTACATTTGTGCTTCTGTGTGAGTGCTTCAATAAGTGTGGTGCCTTTTAGTTACATTGTTTTATTTTTAAATGAGTGAACGGCCAACCCGGAGCTGACATCATCAGTTTTACATTGTGTGTTTCTCCATGTGTGTGATGTGTTTTTCGTTTTAATTCCATAATAGCGGATGGTCAAACCATAGCTGCCACCCTGTGCTCATTTTAATTGTGTGTGTGCCACTGACCCTAGAGCAGGTGTTTTTATTCTTCACCATCACCTTATCAAATCGTTTATGAGGCCACTGTTTCGCTCCATTTTATATACTTTGTCTTATCTCCATTTAACATCTGCGTTTTATGTATGTTTTATCTCCAAAACTTTATCTCCTTTATGTTCACATGTTTCTACTGTGTCAAATTTTGTTTTATTTCTGTAGGCTGAAGAGCGCCTGTGAGTGCTACCAGCCCGCCCGTTTTTAGGGAAATTGAAATTACAATAAAGAAAAAAAAGTGTTTTAATCTGCCCAACCTCTCATAGGGCGGGCAGTTAGGAAACGTTAGGCTGGAGGTGAAAGCTCTCAGCGCCCCTACACTGTGTCCTGGGGGTGAATGCCCTTAGCATTTTTGAAAAAAATTATTCTAAATGTTTGCAAAATTATTGATGTAAAAGTCGTAACGAAATAGGATGCAGCTTTATTTGTGAAGCCAAATCATAAAAGGAGTCTCATATTTAAGGAAACGTAAGTAGCCATTGAGTTTGGTCAATACAATGTAGTATTTGAATAACCAATATCTGTGGATATGGCCATTTTAGACATATACTGCAATAATGTTTATGTCCGCCATCTTGTTTATGTGCGCCTTATTGTTTATGTGCCCCATATTGTTGTGTGACCCCAGTGAGGTAGGCAGACAGACGGTCAAGAGGTCAACAGGTCAAGATCAAGGTCAAGAAGTCAACAGGTCAAAGTCAAGGAGTCAAGGTCAGGAGATCAAGATGTTCACGTTCTTTTCTGAACCCCCTTGGCTGTTCCAAAAGCCCCATTGCCTACCTACTAGTCTATATACAGGGTGAATCTAAAGCAGTGCAATTCCTCACACGCTAGCAATAAAAAAATGCCACTCAAAAAATTTTGTCCTGCACATATTTCCGACAGTGAATGGACGTCGAAGATTCAGATGGATGGGTGTCCCATACGTCTGTGTGTTTCAGAATTACACTACTACATTATCAAACTTCTAGGGGATGTCGGAGGTGTTTTGAGGAACAAAGTGAGCATCGAAACCCATGCCTGGAAACGTCATCCATTTACGCTACAAAGCGTCGAAGTTGCTAGAGGGGATGTCTAGCGGCAGGAGCTAGTGCCTGTATCTTGGACTCTCCATAGCGTCGTTGAATGGCGTTTCCAGGCATGGGTTTCCATGCTCATTTTGTTCCTCAAGACACTTCCCACATTCCCTAGACGTTTGTTGGTGTAGTAGTGTAATTCTGAAACACACTGACGTATGGGACATACACCCATCTCAATCTTCGATGTCCATTTACTGCCGGAAATATAGGGGGACGAAATTTTGTGAGAGACATTTTGTTGTTGCTAGCATGTGAGGAATCGCGCTGCGAAGCCCGAGTGCACGAATTTAGATTCACCCTGTATACTCGTATATATTTGTGTAGATCCTTTGATTTAGTAGTACTAAGACAGAAATCATTTTTAAAAAACATTGTTATTGTTCTGAGAGAACTGAGACAGAAAAGCGGTAAGAACGTTTAAATTTGCCATTAATTATGGAAAACCCAAACGCTAGAAACACTGTACATTTTTAACAGCGTGCAGGAAGATGCAGTGGAGAGCAGATTACTTCTGGAATGCTCGTCGACGCGCTCGGATGAACTGCACTTAAACCGTGCTTTAATGAGAGCACCTACAAAAGAATGCAGCCTAATTCACGAATAATATACAACCTCGTTACAAGAGGAACTGGTAATGAAGGAAGAAGATACGGGATGTAAAAGGCTACAAAATCCTTAAGAGACTGCATACAAGAAAGCTTGTGAGGTTTCATTTTTATTTGGTTAATGTTCTGTGCAATGATTAACGACACCGGTTATGGCGTATTGTAAATTCACCGCTAAGTTCTTTTATATGTTGTCACGGTGAATTCTTTCCCATTTATTAGTTTTTATTGCAATATGTTTTCGAGTAGCCACGGTGGAGCAGCCGGGCGGTCTAAGGCACCTCGCTGTGAAGTGCGCGGTTGCTCGCTGTCGGAGGTTCGAGTCCTCCATGGGGCATGGGTATGGGTGTGTGTGTGTGTGTGTGTGTGTGTGTGTGTGTTGTCCTTAGATTAGTTTACCTTAGTTTAAGTTGTTTGTAAGCTACGGACTGATGACAAACATTTGAACATTTTGTTTTTGAGTATTTCTGTGTGAATTTGCGTATGCTCATTTAAAGCCTGACTGTCGTTTTCCGCGATAGGTTCAGTTTGACTGCAATAAATTTGTGTATATCGCAGCTAACCGTCTTAAATAATGGATTTTCTGTTGAAAGCAGTAGGCTTTTTAGAAACTAAATAATGTGCCGTTGCATACACTGGTACGACGATACTTCTCTACCTGCAACTACAAGAATCCGCAAGATAGGAGAGATGGAGGGCGGACGATGCGGCAAGAAATGGAACTTGCAGCCTCCGGAACCTGAAGCTTTTCAAGGACGAAACTGATGTATATGATTCACGCATTCATGTTGAAACACGGCCGTCTGTCGTCCTCCATATATTTTTTTTGATAAATTTGTAATTTATTTGATGTCACTAGATTAGCATTTTGTTAAAACTAGAACCCCACTTTTTTCAAGGCATTTTTATTTAATGTTTTAAAATATTAGTTTCTGAAATGTTAGTGCTACGATTTTGTTATTTTAATAATTTGTTATTGTGGTTATGAATGTGGCAATAAGTACGGCTTCTCCGCTACGCCACTGTCCCTGTGAGAATGTGTACTTGTTTTACTCTTATGTGGATGTGCGAGGATCTAATGGCTGTCTGAATATGGGTGGTAATGGCTCGCTTTGCATGGTTCTCTCTGGATCAGAGTCGATAGTTAGTTGTTACCAACCCCTGCTGCTGCTGCGACCAAAGAGGTTTCTACACCCTTTTGTTACAAGTTAGTCGACGAGCCTTCTCCAGGGCTTGTCATGCTAACTTCTCTCCCCATCACCGCTGATTTCCTTGGATTTCCCAGTTTCCGGTAGCTTTCCCGCGGCTCCTGGCCGCTCGATCGTCACTTTGTGCTGGGATCGTGGTGAGATAAGGTTGGTTCTTCTCTTGTGCCTGCGGAGATGGTAGGGAATCGTTGTCTACATGTTTAACTTAGACTCTTGAACTTAGATACATTTTTTTTTATATTCCTTCCGAACTAGTGATTTCCAACAGACAAACGCGGTGTGTGTGTTATTAGTTATTCCCCGCCTATTTTTAATGTACCTGTTGCTTCTCTAAACTTGTAGTATACACTCAGTCTTTGTCAGTAATTCTCTCCGAGCCACGGTGGAGTATCCGAGAGGTCTAAAGAGTCTCGCTGCGGAGCGCGCGGTTGCTGGCTATGGAGGTTCGAGTCGTCCCTGGGACATGGGTGGGTGTGTTGTCCTTAGGTTAGTTTACCTAGGTTTAGGTAGTTTGTAAGCTACGGACTGTTGACCACGCAGTTTCGTCCGATAGATAAAATAATAATAATAATAATAATAATAATAATAATAATAATGAATTCTCTCCGAGCCTTGTACAACCTCCTTCAATTGCTTGCTTATGAAGTTCTAAAAATTTATATGGATTGCATGCCGTAGTTTTTATTTTATTTTTCCGACTTTTGTAATCAATTCACTTTTCCCGGTTTTGAGACCGGACGTTTTCCGTCTCTGTGAATGCTCCCAATCACACGTTGCTGCATTTCAGTAGCTTCCTTATTAAATTCTACGCAGTTCTAAGGGCTGCATGCCGTAGTTAATTTTCTTTATTTTTCGGAAATTGAATTTATACATTTTTATCGGTTTTCGGAACCACGTGGGTCCGAACACCGACTTCAAGGGCTTGCAGCTAGTCATCTGAAGTCACTTCACATAAAAACAGTGCCTAGATAGTTTACTCGCAGATTGCAACTTAAGACTCCACCGTGATTTTGTCTAAGGAATCCGATTTTTAACCACTTCACTTCAGTGGAGTGCGATCATGTAACGTAGCCGCGTGTCCCCGTTAGCGTGTTTGCTCGCGGTCTAATCTAAACGCAACTTAACTTTGCTACACTCACGCACCGTATCAAATAAGGCATGACAGACCGGAGCCATCTTCGCAGTTTCATTGTATATTGTGTTGTGTGGTACCTCCGGCTTTGCTGAATTTGGCCTACGATAAGCGGCGCCTGCTTCTGCCTCGTTTCAGCACGCTGATTTTGGTGAGTTTCGCTGTTGCATTGCGTGTGTGTGAGCGAGAGAGTGTAGTTTGTAAATCCTCCCCCCAGTAGCGTTAAGTTCTGTGTCATTTATGTTAAATTCAATGCTGGGCATCATCAGTATTACACTAGGTAATGAAATGCATTTTTATTGTATTAACAAAATTGGTACGCCATTTTGCTTGCGTTCGACCTGAATAAACAAGTTAAGTTCAGTATAGTTTCGACTTGTCTATAAATTGTAGTTTTCGAGTACCTTCCCCCTTTTATTTAATATTATCTTTCACCAGTGCTGAGAACAAGCTAAGAAGCAATTTCTTATGTTTAAGTTCCGTTGCGCCATAAATGTTTTT
This sequence comes from Locusta migratoria, assembly GCA_026315105.1. Lineage (NCBI taxonomy): Eukaryota > Metazoa > Arthropoda > Insecta > Orthoptera > Acrididae > Locusta > Locusta migratoria. The sequence continues at coordinate 137,510,721 of CM048745.1, forward strand.
CTTTAGCCACCTTTATAAAATAGCTTTAAATGTGGTGGCTTGTTTATTAATGCCTGTGTGTAAGTCCGTGTGAGCTTCTACGTATATTGGCCACTATATCGTTAACTTCCTGTTATTAGAGTAAAGTGAACCAAGTCAGTTCTCAATTAGGACCAGGGAACAAGGTTTTACAGCAGGGAGTAGCCGGTAGTTCACACGGATCTTTTGGCAATTTTTTTGTGTCCCATCGTCGTCGCCGCTTTTGTGTCTCGTTTCCGTCGTAGGTGTCGGTGGCCGAGTGGAATGAGACCGACACAGGAATAAAGATAGCACGCTGGTGCAGGTACGGAGGGGAGCAGCCAGAAACTAGAAACACTAGAGTAAATTAGAACGAGATATATATTGAACAGAATTTATACAATACTTAACTTTTACAGAGATCAGTACTGCAGAATGCTGATACATAGTTGTTAGAGGCCTGCCTAGTGCCTGTACGATAGCAAAGTCTTCACTGGTGCCTATCAGATTCCGAAGGTCTTAACTGGTTCCTATCTCAGTCCCAAGTGAACGATGTCGTTCAGTGGTGGCCACGAGCGGAGTTGTCACAGAGGGCGCTCGTGGCTGACGTCGTAAGAAAACTGCGCCGTGCGTGCATGGCGGCGCGCGGCGAAAGTAGGTGGCGCGCACTTTGGACTTGTGCGACACCACACCCCTCCCCCCCCCCAAACCGCCGCGCCGTCGTGGCGTAGGGCTGAGGGCCACGGCGACGGCACTGGGAGGAGGGCCTCGGCGGGGGCGTTACTGGTGGGACGGGCGTCGTAGCTGAGGCTGGGATCGAGACGCCGTCCGCGCCCCGGCATCCGCCTTGCGATCCCCCGGAAAACCCGCCAAAACGAGGGGAAGGGCGCACCCCTCCACCCAGCGGGAGCAGGTCATCTTCTTCTGAGGTGCATGGCCCAGACGGCGGGGGCACGCACGGTCCCGGAGTCCTTCTTGGTGACGCTGTCATCTGCGGCGGCGACGGAGGCGGAGGGGCCGACTGCGTAGGAGGCGCGTCGACATCCATCGGGATCTCGTAGCCCGGGGAAGCTGGGCCCGGCGGCGAGCGATGCGGCTGTGCTCCCTGGCGGTGAACTGCGTCTGGAATCAAGAAACCGGAGACAGGATCGCGCGGCCTGTGCAAGCGCAATTGGTTTGCGTGGCGCCGCAGCTTCGACCCTGTGGAAGAACGTACAACATACATATTGCAACCGAGCACGCGCTGAATGATGCCTGGCAACCATGTCTTCTTGTTGCCAGCAAACACCCTGTACAGCACCGGCGTGGAAACCTGAAAACGCGTAGCGCCATACGAACCGACTCGGTGCGTGGGAGGCTGCAGCAGGTGAAGGAGAGTGCGGTGACGGCGGCCGTGTAGCAGCTCTGCAGGAGACGGGCCGTCACATGGCATGCACCGATACGTAGACAGGAAAATTTGAAGAGCTTGCTGCCTGGTGTGCTGACCTTTCATCTTTTCCATGTGAGACTTGAATGTTCGAACGAAACGTTCTGCTTCACCATTGGACTGAGGGTGAAAAGGTGCGGTAGTGATATGCTGAATGCCATTCACACGACAATACTGTTGAAATTCTGCACTAACAAACTGAGGTCCATTGTCACTGACGATAGTTTCAGGCAAACCTTCGATGCAAAACACTGATGTTAAGGCACTGATTGTACTCGACTCTGTCGTTGAGTTCATTGCAATCACGAAAGGAAACTTGCTGAAAGCGTCTACAACAATTAAAAAGCGCGTATTCCAGAAAGGTCCGGCAAAGTCAATATGTAAACGTTGCCATGGTCCCTTGGGGCGTGGCCAGTCTGAGAAACGTTGCGGAGGAGCTGCCTGATGCTCCGCACAAACTGTACACTGTGACGTCATACTCTCTATCTGTGAGTCCATACCAACCCAGGTACAACTGGCTAGTTGCTTTGTCCTAACAATACCCCAATGTCCTTGATGCAGGAGGCGTAATACTTCACGTTGCAGGGAACGAGGAACAATCACTCTTGTTTGGTCGTTGTCGGTATGCAACAACAGAACACCCTGACTTAACGATAATGCATGACGTTGTGCAAAATTACGTCGAACCAGAGGCCGCTCAATGTCTTTGGCTCTGGCAGGCCACCCTGAGCGAACAAAACGTGGTACCACAGGTCTGCATCCGCAGCTGTTTCCTGTGCAACCCGACGAGAGTTCAAAGGGAAGTCTGCGACAGCGGAAGCATCTCTGGAGTCTATCTGACAACATGCCATTTCTGAAGAATCAAACCATACATCCTGGCCAACCGGAAGTCGGGAATGTGTGTCCGCGTTGGCGTGTTTCGTGGTAGGTCGGTACAAAATCTCATACTGATAATTAGACAATATCAAGGACCATCTCTGAAGCTTTTGTGCCGTTCGTGGCGGAATTGACTTTGTGGGTGAGAACAACGACGTGAGAGGCTTGTGGTCTGTCAACAAATAGAATTTTCTGCCATAGAGATAATGATGAAACTTTGTGACGCCGTAAATGATTGCTAAGGCCTCCTTTTCTATCTGACTGTAATTCTGTTGCGTTGGCGTCAGTAGCTTGGACGCAAGGGCAATAGGTCGAGCGTGAGATCCAATGCGATGTGACAAAACTGCTCCCAGACCGTACGACGAGGCATCAACTGCTAGCACTACAGGCTTCTGTGGGTCAAAGGGAATCAAACATGCATCACTGACTAGTGCAGACTTTAATGTGTCAAAAGCAACTTGGCAATCTTTGGACCATACAAAAGGAACATTTTTCCTACGTAAGCGATGCAGTGGAGCTGCAATCTGAGACGCATTGGGAATAAACCTGAAATAATAGTTAAGTTTTCCCATTACTGCTTGCAATTCCTGCACATTCTTAGGAGGAGGCAAGTCTTTGATTGCTCGAGGATGAGACTGTAAGGGATGGATTCCTTGGGCATTAATCACATGGCCTAGGTACTCTATTTCAGTCTGAAAAAACGAACACTTTGCTTTATTACAACGTAGACCTGCTGCAGTCAACACTTTGAAAAGGCACTCCAGGTTTGCTAAATGTTCTTCAACTGTACGTCCGGATACCACAATATCATCTAAATAGTTCGAGCAACACGGTACAGAAACTGTCAGCTGTTCCAAAAAGCGCTGAAAAATAGCGGGGGCGGAAGAACTGCCAAAGGGTGGGCGTTGAAACTGAAAAAGGCCCATGTGAGTATTAATGACGAAAAACATTTTTGACTCGTCATCAAGCGGAATCTGCAAGTATGCCTCTGCTAAATCAATCTTAGAAAAGAAGCGAGACTGTCCTAATTTGTCCATCAGTTCCTCAGGTCTGGGCAGGGGATAAGTGTCCACCATTGTTTGATTGTTCACTGTTGATTTAAAGTCCGTACAGAGACGAAGTGTTACTGACGGCTTGGGTATAATTACTATAGGCGAGGCCCACTGACTCGCAGAAACAGGAGAAATCACACCACTATCTTGCCAACGTTTAAGTCCATCTGCAACTGTATCACGCATTGCGATAGGAACTGGTCTAGCTTTACGAAATTTTGGAACTGCAGATTCTTTTAAAGTTACATGTGCCACGAAGTCTTTTGCACAACCTGGTTCCGGCGAAAACAAGTCACTATATTTTTCACACAATGCATTGATTTTGTCCTGAGGCACTACTGACGAAATTTGAAGCACATCTCTCTGAATTGATAAACCAAACAAATCGAATGCATCTAGTCCAAAAATGTTCTGTGTAGATTTGGCCTGAAGAACAACAAAAGCAACTGTTTTCGTTACACCTTGAAAAGAGGCAGGCAGGCTACACGTTCCAAGCACGGGAATATTTTGACCTGTGTACGCTGTTGGCACTTGTTGACACGGCGACAATTTTGGCGAACCCAGAAGTTCATAAGTATCTTTATTAATTAATGTAACAGCGGGACCAGTATCAAGCTGAAATTGCACAGTCTTATTTTCTATACAAAGATTCACAAAAAGCTTTTGCTTGTGGCGCTTGACAAGTGCGCGAATGTGGGCAACGTCTGATTGAACATGTTTACTACGCTTGCGCATGCGCGGGCTGCGTAGTGAAGTAAGCGGCGCAGACTCGGCACACAGATTAATATCACGTCACTAGATGGCACTACTGCCGGATCGGCGTCCGCGCAATGCGAGGCTACTACAGAGTCACTAAATACTGCAGTACACTCTTGAGCAGCTACTTGATGTCTACTGTCACTAGCTACACAGTACTGGGCACTTTTACAATAAGAAGTTGCAGAAGGCACTAGGTTCACTACAGGATTGCACTGTACATTGTCACTTTGCTTGTCCCGAACCCTTTTCCGTTGCACAGATGTACGCGCTCTTCGGCGCTTGCGGCATGGCTAATACATAGTTTTGCAATAGGTGCAGAAGAATTTCCTTGCAATTGAGAACCAAGTAAAGCACTGTTCAATTCCACAGCGTCTATGACATTGACTGTATGCACTGCTCTCACAGTTTGCGAAGCACTGTTTCTAATGTTACTGTTCTTTGAGTTTTTAATTTGCATACACACAGACTGCACATGTCCCGATTTGCCACATTGATAACAGGTTGCGTTGCGAATAGGGCAATGAGCACGCTTGTGGCGAGACACACACTGGGGGCAAGATTTACGTACATTTTTCTGAAATAAGCGTTGGCGCCCGTTATTCAAATCACTGTTTCTAACACGACGGGGCGACCTTTGTGTCGCACTTGTACACTGGCTACTGTTCACTGTCTGTTCAGCACGGCCAGTACTATTGTAAGAATCACTAGTGCTACACTGAGAACTACGGCTAGGAAAGCGTCCGTTACGGCGCACTGAATTTACACTGTGGCTTTGCATTTCTACATCTGCTAAGTCAAAGGTATCATGCGCTTCTATAAGCTGCAGTACACTGTCTAATGAGGGGTCAGACTGTTTCAGAATTGCTGCCCTAATTCTGGGGTCCTGAATGTTCTGTGTGATCGCGTCTCTCAACAGCACGTCACTATAAGAAAGTCCACAAGAGCAAGTAAATTTACATTTGCGGGTTAAGCCCTTCAACTCAGTGATCCAGTCTTGGTGTGATTGCTCAGGTAATTTTTTAAGTCTGAAAAATGGGTACCGTGCCGCAGCTACGACAACTTTTCTCTCATAATGAGCATTCAATGCATCTACTATTTGTTCAAAGTCCACATCACGAGGCGATGCGTGGGGAAATAGGTTCTGCAGTAATACGAAAGTCTTGGGGCCCACCACAGACAATAAAAGATGCTTAACCGTCTGACCTGTAAGTTGACGAGCCGCGACGAGTTCTTGAAACTGTGCGAAATAGTCGCTCCATTCTTCCTCACGTTTGTTGTACTGGCGAAACGTAGGAAGGGTTGCGGCGGCAGGTGTGGGCTGCTGAAGCAGCGGCTGGTGTTGTTGGTTAGCTGCCTGCGCTGTGAGCTGGGCCACACCTTGTAGGAGTTGCGTTATTTGCGCCGTCTGTAACTGAATAATTTCCATTAAGTTTGGGTTCGGGGTAGTGGCCATGCTGACCGATTAGGCGCCGCGTATACAAGTAACTTATAACAAAACACAAATGCAATATGAAAGAGGACGCTCTGCAACAAAAAAGTCCACAAAACACGTAACCAAATATGTTCCCGCAAAAATCTTATAGTAAGGGTGGGTGGGCGGGAGCAATTTCTGCGTGCTCCGACTGCTGCTGTCTGGCTGCTGCTAGCGGGCTGGTCCAGGGTTCTTCTATCACTCCTCGTCGCCACTTTTGTGTCCCAGCCTCGTCGCCGCTTTTGTGTCTCGTTTCCGTCGTAGGTGTCGGTGGCCGAGTGGAATGAGACCGGCACAGGAATAAAGATAGCACGCTGGTGCAGGTACGGAGGGGAGCAGCCAGAAACTAGAAACACTAGAGTAAATTAGAACGAGATATATATTGAACAGGATTTATACAATACTTAACTTTTACAGAGATCAGTACTGCAGAATGCTGATACATAGTTGTTAGAGGCCTGCCTAGTGCCTGTCCGATAGCAAAGTCTTCACTGGTGCCTATCAGATTCCGAGGTCTTAACTGGTTCCTATCTCAGTCCCAAGTGAACGATGTCGTTCAGTGGTGGCCACGAGCGGAGTTGTCACAGAGGGCGCTCGTGGCTGACGTCGTAAGAAAGCCGCGCCGTGCGTGCATGGCGGCGCGCGGCGAAAGTAGGTGGCGCGCACTTTGGACTTGTGCGACACCACAAATTTTACTGCTAAATTTAAGCTTTTTTATAACAGTAAATTCTTATCCGGATGCCACCTTCCAGAATTAAACTTTTATTTCGGACAGTGGCCTACCTTTAATGTATCTACGGAATGTTAATCGATGTTACAAGTTGAAAACTATTATCACGTTGTGATCAGCAGCAAACAGCACGAATGAAACGTACACAATTTTTCAACTTATTTACTGAACGAGATAACTTCATTTCTTAGGTCATTATGACTGTGTATGTCGTATTACGAAGGGACCTATCATCGTGGAACACATCCTGTACACTGTCAACCTTAAATGTCTCTCAATATTTAGCGTTATAAATAAAGCGTGCAATTCTTATGCCGAAAACCGGTATTTACATCTCGACGTACTACTAATGTTTATCTGAGATTGGTTTTCAGAATTGACGAGACTGTCACTTCGACTCAGTGTACCAGAATTTACGGTGTCGAAACATCTCATCGAGCTACGAGACAATTACAGCTAACTTCATCACGTTTTCTTTCAACTTACCTAATAATAATAAGATAGTCAATCCCCTCAGATAAACACTTAACAATACCTGATAGTTTACCTAATTTTTACTCTGAAGTTTATTAACTATCAGATTGAATTTTAGCACTTTGATTAATCAAACTATAAGATACAGACATCAAAGACTTTTATCTTCTTTTCTATTATTCTTTCACAATGTCAACATTTAGAACTAGAGAAAATGTAATGCTTCTTAAGGAGAAGATTGCTGAACTGTACCAAGTAATGGCCTTCTCTGTCTTCTCATTGAACACGTTGTTGGAATCCTCCATTAAAACATAAAAGATATCAATATCCTCCAAATGAGGTAAGAACTATCCCTTTTTCCTCAAAGTGATTGATCTCGATGCTAAGATGACCAATTCTTCCGCACACAAATGTTTGCAGTTAGCAACAGGAGTATGATTATTACATCTTCGTCAGAAACGTAAAGATGGTCATGAATGTCTTTATTCAGGGCTCAAAATAATAAGAGAAACGAATGGGGAAAAATCGGGACCATGGAGCATGTGTAACGGTTTCCTAGCCTAAATCCTGGTACAGAATGATGCAATTTTTGTTAGTTTTGTTAACATTTTGGAAGGTGTTTGAACCCCAAAATTCACCTCCCCCTATGGCTACATTTATTGTACCTACGTTGTCTTACCAAAACTCTCAAAAATTAGGAGGTATCCCATGCCTTTGTCACTCAGTGTATAACGAGCATTGGCTTCACAATACGAAATCTGGGACAGTACCTAGGGCATTTGTTGAAACCATTATGCATTGGGGTGACGAACACTTTCCGGGTGGATTTAGACCATAACTAGCTGTAAACGCGACGTTTCCCGGGTATTTATTTATTCTGCACTCTCGTTGTCCAACTCCCCTTCCCTCCTCTCTTTGCATCCATCTCCTCCTCTCTCATTTCTCTGTTCGTTTCCACCTTTCCCTCTCTCGGCAAAGTTTTTTGTAAGTACCCTCTGTCATGTACCATTCATTAAGATCAGAGCAAAACTATGCATTCTGTACCGTATGTAGGGATCTATTTTTATGTTGCAAAGTACCCTCCTCCATGTGCCGTATGAAACTTTAGGTAGATGGTGACCTTCATCTTGTTTTGAAGGTCAATCGTGAAAAATTTCGTGAAGAAATGAAGTTATCTCGTTCAGTAAATAAGTTGAAAAATTGTGTACGTTTCATTCGTGCCGTTTGCTGCTGATCACAACGTGATAATAGTTTTCAACTTGTAACATCGATTAACATTCCGTAGATACATTAAAGGTAGGCCACTGTCCGAAATAAAAGTTTAATTCTGGAAGGTGGCATCCGGATAAGAATTTACTGTTATAAAAAAGCTTAATTTTAGCAGTAAAATTTGTGGTGTCGCACAAGTCCAAAGTGCGCGCCACCTACTTTCGCCGCGCGCCGCCATGCACGCACGGCGCGGCGTTCTTACGACGTCAGCCACGAGCGCCCTCTGTGACAACTCCGCTCGTGGCCACCACTGAACGACATCGTTCACTTGGGACTGACATAGGAACCAGTTAAGACCTTCGGAATCTGATAGGCACCAGTGAAGACTTGGCTATCGTACAGGCACTAGGCAGGCCTCTAACAACTATGTATCAGCATTCTGCAGTACTGATCTCTGTAAAAGTTAAGTATTGTATAAATTCTGTTCAATATATATCTCGTTCTAATTTACTCTAGTGTTTCTAGTTTCGGAAAGAAACTATACACTTCGTCAGTCTGTAGGAAACGTATCCTCCGCCATGCACCTTAATTCTGTCCTATCGCAAAATACTTTCTTAGCCGACGCCTTCTACCTATAATTACATACCGGCAAAGTTTCATCTTTATAGATTTCGTGTTTAGTCAGTGAGTGAGTGAGTGACATTTCGCTTTTATATATGTATGGAGATATCTCCTGAATTATGTGTCCTACAGAAACATCATTTACCAGGTTCGTTGATTGGAATATTAGACAACTGCCTGCGAAATGTGTTGTAAATTACAACCTGGTGCTTATTAGGGCGAATTTTCAGGCTTTTAATTGTCTTTGACGTCATAGCAGCTGAACTGTAATACAGTATTATTTCGAAGGTTCATCCATTGGTGTATATGTAAAATGTCTGCAAAATACGTCGCGAATAGAGTTAACAGGAAAGACATAATAAATCTTTATTTGTGACTAAAAAAAAAAAAAAAAAAAAAAAAGTTTGTAAAACTTATGGGACTTAACTGCGGGGTAATCAGATCCTAAACTTACAAACTACTTATGATCTCACTGATACTAAAGACGACACATACATCAATGCCCGAGGGAGGATTCGAACCTCCGACACGGGAGGCCGCGCTATCCGCAACGTGGCGCTCCATACCGCTCGGCTACACTCGTGCGGCTTATGACTCCATATCTCATGAACTGTGTATGGTACTATTATAAAATTTCCAACGTACGTTCATGGTATGTGTGTATAATGTCTGTAACATTTCTCGCGAATACAATTAATAGTGTTCGAGTAATAAATTGTAGCGTCATGCCAAATGCCGTAGCCGGCCGCGGTGGCTGAGGAGACTAAGGCGCTCGCCAGCCGCGGTGGCCGAGGGGACTAAGGCGCTCCAGTCACGGTCTGCACGGCCACTACGGTCGGGGGTTCGAATCCCCCCTCGGGCATGGATATTTGTGCCGTCCTAGTTCGTAAGTAGTTCATAAGTAGTTTGTAAGTTTAGGGACTGATGACCCCGTAGTTAAGTCCCATAGACTATACAAACATTTGAACTAAGGCGCTCCAGTCACGGTCTGCACGGCCACTACGGTCGGGGGTTCGAATCCCCCCTCGGGTATGGATATTTGTGCCATCTTTAGTATAAGGTAGTTGATAAGTAGTTTGTAAGTTTAGGGTTGATGACCCCATAGTTAAGTCCCATAAGCTTAACACACATTTTGAACAATTGCCGTAATTTTACGGCATGAACGCTTAAAAAGTAGTAAGCGACCAACTTTTTTCCTTTCATCATTTTACTTGGGTTGTCAGCGAGAAATGTTTCCTAAAGGGTTGAAATTATGTTTAAAGTATGTTGGAAATCGCTAAGTGCTCTCCTTCCCAAATAGTGGACTGATAAAGTCATACTATGTTTGTTTGTAAATCTATCGGACCAAACTGCGTGGTCATCAGTCCGTAGCTTACAAACTACTTGAACCTAGGTAAAATAACCTAAGGACAAACACACACACACACCCATGCCTCAGGGAGGACTCTACCCTCCACGGCGAGTAACCGCGCGCTCCGCAGCGAGACGTTTTAGACCGCTCGGCTACTCCATCGCGGCAAAGTCACACTATCACGTGCCGCAAAACGGGGAGTTTTTCTTTGTTTATGACGTTATATCTCCTGAACTATCGACCCTATCCCAAAATCCTTTCTTAGCTGACGTCTTATACATATAAACTACACTCCTGACACATTTCCGCTTCATAGGTGAAGCAGTTTTAGAGATGTGTTTAGTCAGTGAGTGAGTGAGTGCGTGAATGTCCTTTCGCTTTTATAGGGATATAGATCGATAAGAACTTCCGGAGGACGAGGTTTTATGGCTTTCAGGTAAATCGTACGTGTTTTCCACGTACACGAGGAGGAAATTTCGCAGAATTTTGTATGGACACATATTGCAGTGAGCGTCGCAAACAATTCGGAGCAGTCCCTGCCGAGTAGAGATGGGCAAACTAGTTTATTTCGGAAACTAGTTAACTGATGATTGTTCCTTTTGGGAACCGTTCCTTTCTACACATTCAGAGTTCCTTCATTATCAAATTATTATGCAATAACAGATAATCAACACAGTTAGAATCTCAGTAGTTAGTTTATAAAAAAAGAACAATAATTTCTTAGATAAAAAGTAAATACGATATTATTGAAGTCTACATCTTTAGAAATCGAAATCCCTTTTCATACTCAGCCGATATCACGCACATTTTTTTCATTTTTTTACGCATAAATGCTAAGAAATAGATAGCACAAATTAACTTAAAATTTGCAGCTGCTGAGGAAATGGAAAAATTTGTTTATTCGAACACTCTTACACTTTGAGGTAAATGATTAAAACTTACGCGAAGAACTAAATATTAAAGAAAATCTAAAAATGTACAAATAATAATAAAAAAACGCACGAGAGTTTTGTCCTGCAGTTGGTAAAAATTACGAAGAAATAGGCAGATTTGTCTTAATAATTATTGTCTTAAGTATTACCACTAGTTCCTGAAAGTGGGAGCGGGAGTGAAAGATGGAATTGACACTATGAGTTCCTGGAATTGGAAATAGCTGCTGCCATTCTGGACGTGGACTGACAGGACCTAGAATTGAAAGTGGTGGCTACTGTTTTGGACTGGGCAGTGGCGGAGCGACCTATGTGTTCACTGGTTCAGTGAACCCCCAGGAAAATGCTCATGGTGAGTAAAAAGTAAAGAGTACACGTTGGAGGCCCGTGGATGTATCACCTGTTTTAACTGCTATTTTAAATTTTAATGTAACTAGTGACATGTATTAACAGTGGATAATGTACAAGATTTTATCAGTCATTTATAACATTCATTGCATTATCGCGGTTTGAAAAAGGCTAACGGTTTGATAATGGACGGTAGAGTCCGAAACTAGTCGCTGACATCAAAATTGTGCAACTGCGACGGACAAAATAAATTCTTTTATAAAATATTCCCAGTTGCTGATCATAAACCATCTCTACGATGAATTTTCATAAAAAAGTGTTTTTAAAATATCATTCTTCGTTACATTCTTGTATCAGATCATTTTATATGCACATTCATAGTATTTTTATCGCATGAGAAACGTATTACGTCGTAGGGCGGCCACTTAATATACGCGGCAGTGGCCGCAGCCCTCTGGAAGCAGAATATGGGCGCTCCCGCGGCAGGGAAGAGCAGGGGAAAGGCCGTGTTTAACACTGGCGCTGGAGCTGGTGGAGACGTCAGCTCCTGCCTACTCGCGCTATGGCAGTTATGCACGAATGGCCCCGAAGCAAAGACAATGGAGCTACTGCGCACCTCGCCTTGCGCATGCTCAAATTCTCCAAGAAGACAGCAACCACCCTTCATATTTGTTTTTGGCGCATTTAACGTCCATGAGGAACACGTCATATTTGGTAAAAGAGATCCGATCATGAATAACCGTGTGGTTACCGGGATAGCTATGCGCTCTTGAAGGTAGTGGGTTCGAGACTGACTGCAAGCAATTTTTTTAAAGCCAATTTCTTTTCAATAGATGCGGGAACAACAATGACTTTTGTATTGTTACTTGCCACATAGCTTCGGAAGTTTTAGCAAGTGAGTCGCGATTTTTAAATGACATTTATATAGTTGTAACAAATATTTAACTGACATAAAGGTTTTCTTGGTGTTGTACCGTGTCATGATGTAAGAAGGCTAATACTTTATTAAAGTAATAACCTTTTTAAATCATGATGCGGTACAACACCCAGAAAACTTTTATGTCATCGGACTATGGCCGCGAAAGCCTACGCAATTAAATATTTAACTGTTTGAAAATATTTGGGGAAGAGCAGACTTTGCACATGTGTAAAGTTAGGAAGGGATGCTGCTGACATGACCCGAAGGTAGCTTGTCTCTTCATCGTAACAAATTCATTTCGTTAGCCATTTATCACAGTGTAATCAGTTACTTACTCTGATTTAGTGTTCATGTGGATATTCATATGTTCTTGGTGTTTATTATCAAAGAAAAATGAAGTACGTTCAGTATCTTTTAGATACAAATTACTCAGCTTTAAGCTTGGAATAAAAGTGTGAAATAAAGAGGCTTGATAGGCCGAAGTTTGAACTCGAGTTGAACCAAACGCAAACAAGCCGAGTTAAGACATTCCACAAATCTTTTAACCAAAATATATCTAGATGGGAGGGGGGGGGGCAAACCTGGGCGCCACTCGCAGAGGTGCGCCAAATTCTCTCTTTGAAACACCGAGTCGGGGAAAGGGGGGGGGGCGGTACCACTGTCAAGATCAAGAATGAAGATGGGGCAGTCAAAGAAGTGAACCCCCAGTCATCTGAAGCACCAACCGCCAAGAAGAATGGGACCGACAGTAGAGACTTGGAGCAAGAGTTAATAGAACTGCAAGCAGCCACTGCAGTTTTGGACCAGGATCGACAGTCCCAGGAAGTAGAAGCAGCAGCTACTTTTCTGGATTGAGACCAACAGTCGAGAATGGGACCGACAGTTCCTGGAACTGGAAGTAGCAGCTATCGTTTCTTACCAGGACAGTCGAATGGCAACGTCTAGGACCACTGAACGGCGACTTCACGTTCATCGTATCCATCTTCCCGCACTTACAGTCCCAGGAAGTGGAAGTAGCAGCTACTTTTCTGGATCGGGACCAACAATCGAGCATGGGATCGACAGTTTATGCAACTGGAAGTAGCAACTATCGTTTTTGACCAGGGCAGTCGAATGGGAACGTCTAGGACCACTGAACGGCGACTTGCCGTTCCTCGTATCTATCTTCCCGCACTTACAGTCCCAGGAAGTGGAAGTAGCAACTACTTTTCTGGATCGCGACCAACAGTCTAGAGCCGTCCGCGGTGGCCGAGGGGACTGAGGCGCTTCAGTCACTGTCTGCACGGCCACTACGGTCGGGGGTTCGAGTCCCCCCTCGGGCATGGATATTTGTGCCGTCCTAGTTCGTAAGAAGTTCATAAGTAGTTTGTAAGTTTAGGGACTGATGACCCCGTAGTTAAGTCCCATAAGATTTACAAACATTTTCAACAGTCGAGAATGGGATCGATAGTTCCTGCAACTGGAAGTAGCAGCTATCGTTTGTGACCAGGACAGTCGAATGAGAACGTCTACGACCACTGGACAGCGACCTGCCGTTCCTCTTACATATCTTCCCCCACTTACAGTCCCAGGAAGTGGACGTAGCTGCTACTTGTCTGGATCGGGACCAACAGTCGAGAATGGGATCGACAGTTCCTGCAACTGGAAGTAGCAACTATCGTTTTTGACCAGGACAGTCGAATGGGAACACCTAGAACCACTGAACGGCGACCTACAGTTCCTCGTATGTATCTCTCCGCAGATACAGTTCCTTGTGATTCGTTCCTTTTGAACCGATCGTTCGAGAACGACCCATCTGTACTACCGAGGGTGGTGGGGAAGCGTCGGGCTTGGGCGCCGAGCACGCCGGTGGTCTCGGAGCGGTGCACCTGCTGGCGGTGCGCGGCGAATCCATTGTGCTCGGCTGCGCTGGGCGACAAGAAGCCGCCGACGAGGCCGCGCTGCGCCCTGCCGCCGCGCCGGAAGCGTCAAAAACTGACGCCGCTGATCAAGTGTAAACGCAATTACGGCGGCCGCGCTGTGTGCGCTCGGCCGCGGCGTGCGTGGACGTGAGCGTCGGCGCGCTCCACACTGCGTCGCCCCATCGTCGGCGACACAATCGACTATTTTATTTTTTTTTTTTTTTTTTCCTCGTTGCTGCCGCCCCCCGGGTGGGTTCTTTGAGGCGGCAGGTGTCGCCGGCAAGTCTAATTAATTCCCTGGTATCTCCATCCCGCCACAATGGCCTGCCCACTTTGTCAGTCAGCGTTTCTTGCGGCGCAACTCCGGCGGCGACGAAGAAAAATGATTTCTCGCCTGCGCCGACGCCTCCGCTGCGCGCGTCGCTTATCTCGTGCCCCGGCCGCGGCCGGCGACTCGTCAGGTGCGCTGCACTGGCCGCCTCCTGTAATGAGTGCTTTCTTGCCGCTCGCCGCTTCTCATTAATGCTTCGCGATGCGTGATAATGCGCCGCGCGACCGTTTTCTTGTTACGCGGGGCGCCGTAATGGAAACGAGTCGTCCGGCCTGAACCGGCAATGTGTGACCGGCAAAGAAAAATTACTCTCCGAGCTTCTGTGTTTGCACAGTGGTGGACCTTTCTAATAACGAGATAGCGCCATAATTGCTACTACAGGTCGAAAAGCTGGTTACGCAAAATACCTTATCTGATGAGAGTCTTCTTTATTACTCGTTAGAGAATCAGCCTCTGCGAGCTGTTGGAAACATCCTTCAATGTATGTCGTGAATTCGTTTTTTCGGCGAACGTACTAAATATTGTTGCACATGGTCTACCAGCCGGCTTCCAGGTGCAACAAAACCTTCGTTTTGAATTCTTTTATTGAATGAATTAAAAAGAAATTAAAGCACTATGATAGTCTTCCCATTGTCCGACTCCGTAACTTAGTCGACAGAGTCGCTGACTACCACACAGATGACCTGGGTTCGATTCCCGACAGGTTATTACATATCTAAAATCACTTCACTCCTTACTTCCGTCGCACAACCAACCGTAATCAATATTTTAGCAAAAAGCATTTGCTGTACATGTCGCCTCTCTGATGGGACAGATCTAGACATGCTTTCCAAATATATCAAGAAAGGGTACTGTACATTTACATCCTCTTCAAACTCTTGGCAATGGACTACAAACATCCATTGATACAATAATAATAATAATTTCCTGTGGCTCTTTGGCCTCGTGCAAGTCTTTCAATTGGACGCCACTTCGGTGACTTGCGTGTCCCTAGCCTACCCTAGTTATCCAACTGGGGAAAGGGGACTTACAGCTTAACTTGGAATCCGAACCACGTGTCGTTCCTGGCGACTCCTCACATCGTTGAGAGGTGAAGGATGGGTTAAAGTGCAGACTGAAAAAATCCGAGGTCCGAGCGGGTATCGAAAACGCGACCCTTCGGTTTACAGTCTAGCACTTTACCCCAAGAACACCGGTCCCGACCACTGATACACAGGCTAAGGACTTAACTGTAGTAATAGCATTTAAATATCCTTTGCTGCTTTTATTACCTGGTTTTACTTTCTGGCAATTGGTAAATATCTTCAGAATTTGCTGCACTTTCCTGCTTTAAATCGGGAAGTAACAGCAGGTTCTGAGCTTATTTGAGCACTTGTTTACTGTGAAATGGCATAATACATGTACCAGTGAATTTCTCCTTATACACTGAAGATATACATATTGACAATTTTTGATCATTTAAATTCTGTATGTGGACTAGTACATTGTTGACTAACTTGTAAAATTGTTATAGGTGATAATTATCATTTTTCTTGCTGTAGTTGTTGTATTACTCAGTCACATCGGATAAAATTGCTTCAACCAGTCCCTGTGAATACTGTAAAGTTTTTCTCTTGAAGACTTGGTGTCCATTGTGCCAGCCTAGCACTAGAGAACTGCTAAAACTTCAATCTCTGTTGTAGCATCCAGTCGTTCACTAGCTGTAATAATTCTACTTGCTGCAAATGCCATGATGCAGAAGTTTAGAGGTGCATTCATTGTGTTAATGTGAAACAAACAAGAATCTAATCCCATTGCTGATGCATCAGTCATAAGAAACAATTCTTTGTATTACTTCAGCTTTTAAACGCTCAGTTGCAATCATTAGTCCATTGCCATAAAAAGTGTAAAAAGCTATCAGCATTCATTGATTGATCACTCATGAAGTGATGTAAATTCTGTGAAATAGTTCAGTTTCTTCTTTTTTCTTATGACTGAAAAGCCTTTAATCACACTTATCTTTCTAAATCAGGCAGAATCGCTTTTGAATTTATAAGATGTCCTAAAAAATTTATTTTCTCTAACGTAAGTCAAGATGTAATTTTATGATATTTTGAGTGATGCCTGCTTGTATGTTTCTGAAATATGCTGTCCAGGAGTGAGCGCTTCTCTTCCCATGTTGTTGCAACCAATAAGTCATATACAAACAACACTATTTCAGAGTTCCAGTCCTAGTATTAAATCTAGTGGAGATATGAATACTCCGGAATTACAATCAACTCTAATGGAAGGACCTTAGAGTAATAGCTTTATCTAGCGTAAATAAGACCAGTGTATTTCCACCTGGGCTTGTTACTACTAATAGTCAATTGGTTCAATCAAATCCTGTTCCAACATCCTCTCAATTTCTTCTTTGACTGCTTAGTGATGGGACTTAGCAACTGGATAGAAACTGACAAAATGTCTTATAAGGATGAATGTTTAGAGGGCAGGCACACCCTTTCATAAATCCTGATTTTTCTTCGAATACTCCCCAATGTTGCAAAATCAGATCATAAAGTTGTTGCTTTTCTTGCTGCGTGAAATTTTCCGGCTCATAAACTTTGGTTTTATCCTGGGTGTCTATTGTTAGTAGTTGCACAAGATTATATGGGTATATATTCTGAGATTTTTACTCCCCTGTTGTAAGAATGTTAATCCGATTTCCACTACATCATTTCCTATGACTTCCCCCCTGTTCGATAAGATCTGATTGTACCATGGTTCCATCAATCCTAGAAGAGAACTGGCTCTCGGAGAAATCGATAATGGCGTTCTTCATTCTGATCTTTTGTTCCAGAATACAAAGCACTTACATTTCCTCTTTCAATAGGCACTTGCCTTTAGTCTCTACATTACTCATTATAATCTTTCCACATGTCTGTATCCGTACATTTTTTGATTGCGTGCTAAATGCAGCAATAACCTTACAATTCTGAATTGGGAAGACTGTTAATTTATCATGCTCAGAAAACTTCTCAAAGAAACACATTTCCTTACCATCCTTGCATCTGAAACGTTATATTTTATTATCACAATCCTTGTTCCCTCGCTCGACCGCTACTCCGGATCTGGTGTAAATCACAGAGTTCATAAACACAGTAGATACGTCTTCTGGATCCGTAATCAGACATGATTGCGATCTTCAACTCGTATCTCGTTGTGTCACTGTCTGGTAAGCATTCCATTGTAGTAGTTGTTGTGGGTTGGGTTAGCGTTATGTTGTTGTGGAGTCTGATTATCAGGATTTGTCATAAAACCAGGATTCAATCTCTGTTAGCGATTCCGGCTCACATATAAGTCACCATTACTCTTGCTGTTACTTTTATTCAGTTCATACGATTCTTATCTGCCGATTGTTCTTTCGCCTAGCGTCTGATTATATCCATTCCCTTTATCGTTGCTTGAATTAGTGCTTTACGTTTAATGTTCACTCGTTCCTTATTGAATTCTCACATTTTTTGCAGTAAGTTAATTGAATCAAAAGATGAAAAAAATTCTTTAAGATTTCTCTCACAAACGTGCTATGGTGTTTCACGAATTTTTGTTGACAATTCAGCTTTCAAAATTCGCAGACTGCCCCTGTTTGGTATGAGCTCATCCCAGTATTTTGCCTTGTTCAGATATTTCTCGATGTATCTCGTGAGGTACCCGTTCCTAAATGAAAATCATTCCGAGTTAAATACTTCTTTTCGTAGGCGTTTTAGTGTTCCTTGTGACCAATATTTGTTAAGAAATGCAGTTTCAAATCCTTCATACTTTTCACAGGATTCCATTACTTCTGTCACCTCAAGAGAGTCTTCAATACACGTAGTACCAAGATTTTTGTCCCTGAATGTTCTCTTCATTTTTTAATTGCAAAAGTTCTTAATATATATTAATGACTTGCCATTCTACATACATGAAGATGCTAAGCTAGTACTTTTTGCTGATGATACAAGTATAGCTATCACACCTGACAAACAGGAATTAACTGATGAAATTGTAAATGATATCTTCCAGAAAGTCATTAAGTGGTTCTCTACAAATGGACTCTCATTAAACTTTGATAAAACCCAGTATATACAGTTTCATACAGTAAATGGCATGACACCATTAATAAATTTAGACTTTGAACATAAATCTGTAGCTAAGGTAGAATATTCAAAATTTTTAGGTGTTTGCATTGACGAGGGACTGAATTGGAAGAAACATATTGAAGATCTCCTGAAACGTCTGAGTTCAGCTACTTATGCTATCAGAGTCATTGCAAAATTTGGTGATATAAATCTCAGTAAATTAGCTTACTACGCCTACTTTCATTCACTGCTTTCATATGGGATCATATTCTGGGGCAATTCAACATTGAGTAAAAAAGTATTCATTGCACAAAAGCGTGTAATCAGAATAATTGCTGGAGCCCACCCAAGAGCATCCTGCAGACATTTATTTAGGGATCTAGGGATACTCACTGTAGCTTCACAATATATATATTCACTCATGAAATTTGTTATTAACAATCCGACTCAATTCAAAAGTAATAGCAGTGTGCATAGCTACGACACTAGGAGAAAGGATGATATTCACTATTCAAGGTTAAATCTAACTTTGGCTCAAAAAGGGGTGACTTATGCTGCCACAAAAGTCTTTGGTCACTTACCAAGTAGCATCAAAAGTCTGACAGATAGCCAACTAGTATTTAAAAAGAAATTAAAGGAATTTCTGAATGGCAACTCCTTCTACAATGTAGATGAATTTTTAGATAAAACATAAAAAAATATATATAAAAAAAATTAAAAAAAAAATTTACAAAAATTAAAAAAAATTTACAAAAAAAAATTCTTAAAATATAGATTGTCAAGTATAGACATAATTTACTAAACTGACACGTTCCACATCATTACGAAATGTCGTATACATGATCTAAGGAACAAGTATTAATCTAATCTAATCTAATCTAGTGGCAAAGCATTTCTGAATGTTGGTATATACATGAGCATATTAATCATCTTCTTTCTGGGATAAATGTTTGACATTGACCATACTCCAATAATTTCTCTTTCATCAACATGCTTGCATTCATATTTGTTGATGGTAAAGCTGCACGAACTGAACTTCCATAAATAGTTTTAGGTTAATGCACCGTTTTACCATTTTCTGTATAGTGTACCTCGAGATCTGTGGTAGATCTGCCTTTCTTATCTCTGCCTGAATATCTTTAACAGTACACAGTAGTCTCTTTTCATTTGTTACATGTTTCCCAAGAACCGAAGTCAGAAAACGTTTCATGTGTTCTTTAAACATTTTTCCACTTTTGTTTGCCTCCAAATGAATGTTTAGTGGACAGTTTGTTTCAAGTTCCTTTAAAACTTTTGGACCGAAACCGCCTTGTGTTTTTAAAAACAGATATACAACTTGTTTGCTGGTCTGCCTGCCATTGATAAAGCCACATCAATTGTGTATCTGTGGGTAGGACTATGTGCAGACTGCAACGTACTATGTGAATTTTTCTCTCCTCTGTAGGACAGTGTTGATGCTCAAAACATTTAATACTGGAATTGACTCTGGTCATTGTTCCAAACATTACCTTTCTCCACACCCTCCTCTGTTATAAACATGTTCACGTCCTCCACAAACTGTTGTCCCTGCTGACGTATAATGTTATCTTCTTCAATGACTTTACGTGTGACAAATGTAGTAACTTGCCTGGATTAAATGTCACATGCCTTGAAATGGTCTGTAAAGAAAATGGCTGCTTTTAAACTGACGAAGCTGACCAGTTTAGCCCCTTCTAGTACCCTCACCAGGAGATGCGAACAGTGAACTGTGCAACCTCACGATATGTAATGTGAACTAAGATCACGATCACTTTGTTCACAGCAATGAAAGCTATCCTCTACGATAGACATGAAACCTTCAGGTTCCACGCTAAAACTCTAATTTCTTGCAATAATTGTGTACCTGATGATATTCCCACACTGGCTAGTGGCTACAGGAACTGCTGCGTCACGAACTGACGAGCACTGCTGCTTGGTATTCATTTACGCACTTGCTGATGAATCCTTCATGTTCGTCTTGGACGACACACGCAAACTCCAATCCATAAAAGAACGATAAGATGAAAATGGAAAAATGGAAAGTGAATATGATTATCAAATCGACGTGGGAAGGTATTAAATGTAAAACAATTGAAAAATTCATTGTACAAGTGATTATGATCCATAACCTTCTGATGAGGAAACCACTACTTGACCGTCACTTTACACTACACCATTGAGATAAATGTTCTTCATAAGTAGCTACCGACAACAATGACTTCTATCTTTCTATAAGTTATGCTTCACGTAATCCATATGAAACTCATGTAACGTAAGTCGATCCCTGGGATCATAATAACAGAATACGGTACATTATAGTGCAGCTAGTGCCAAAGGATCGAGACGTAGTAGTGCTTGGTTAGTGTTGTATATAAACGTGTGTATTTTATTATCATTTACGGGTCGTTTGTGGTGTGGTTGACATGTGATGAAATGTGAAATAAAAGAGACTGAGTATGAACTGGAATCAACTGTGGTGTGGTGTGGTGTGGTTGACATGTGATGAAATGTGAATTAAAAGAGACTGAGTATGAACTGGAATCAAAACAGAAGGCAAGGAATTCGAACTGAAGTGACGACTTGAGGCGGTTTGGCAACGCAAATGGTCCTGATGTGACTTTGAGCTCTCTGATTGGAAGAAATCAGCTACAGTGCGTGAACTGCCAACTAGCGAGTAATTTTAATCACACTATGATTAGTCTTCCCTGGTATGTTTATCGCCCCACAGACGAGATACAGAACATTACATCGCGGACAAGTATACTCTGCACCTTGTAGCCTGGGGATGTTGGTGGGAGTAACAATAGCTGCAATCTCTCGTTCTACGAGAGATGGAATTAATAAAAGACGGAAGAATTAATTTTCAAAGAAGCACCAACTTTGTTCCATAAAATATCACTCACCTGCAGATCTTCCGTCCCAGGCGATTGGAGATCGTTTCTTCAGCAGGTGTTGCTCACTGAATACAGCCATTGCACGAGAAATATACTTGTTGTAGGTCAAGTCGATAATACATTGATTTACAAATTATGAGAATGAAGATAAGTCCTCGGAGAGAGCTCACAGACGAAAGAGAACTAGCCATGGGTTACGCGAAGGTAACTGGCACGGTACATACGGTTTTAGAACACCCGAATGTAGCGATAGCACTATTACAACCGGCGAAATAGCGGAGTACATCGAAGCCCGATACACCACGAGCCGGGGCGGGCTGTCTAACACTCACTGCTCTCAAGGTAATGAGAGGCACGTGCTACTCGATGACGAAAAACTGAAGCACGCCGTCCTCGCGATGTTAACACCACTGAATGGGGCTCGACAGCTGCTCTCCAGGCTTCTTAAGGACAGAGCTAACGTACTCCTGTGCAGCCAACCTAACAGAAAGAGGGAGGGGCAGGCGGTACTGCTGTTGCTGGCCGCCGGCAGCGGCTAACTTCCGCCGTTCGGATTGGGTGTCCTGGACTGACGCGAATTCCCAAACCGTACGCAACTTGTCTCACCCCGCCAGCGCATGTTTCCAACGACGAGCCGTGGCGGATTAGCCGTGCGCACTGGGGTGCCGTGCTGCGGTGCGCACAGCCGTTCGCCATCGGGGTTTCGAATCCCCCCCCCCTCTGGCATAGGTGTTGGTGTTGTCCTTAATTTACCATAGTGTAATTAGTTTGTAAGCTAAGGACTAATAACCCAGCAGTTGATTCCGATAGTTTTACCATTTTTTCCAAAGACGGTTTGAAATAATTGACAAGTAACAAAACTAGATTCTGCCATGTTGGGCGTTTTCTACATCCGTTAGATGGGGAATGTAAAAATTAGCTTGCCCCCTCCAACTGATGATCCTCTATGTAGACAATAAATTGGCCGGATTTATCACCAGTTGTTCGGAAATAATTTTGGAATTAGAAACTGTAATCATAAAAAAGGTTTTATTTGAATAGCTATCTCATTCTTTGTCTGAAATCTGGTGTAAACAGACGCTGCGGTCTCGCTACGCGTCTTTCATGCCTCTTTAAGTAACAGCGTTACATCCTTCACCACACGTAGAATTGTGTGCTTAGCAGGGTACTGTGAAACAGTAACTCTCACGCACCTGGGTAAATGAGCTGATCCTCGGACCCTGCCCATTATAAGTACCACTACCACTACCGTGGTAGTAAAGCGGTGTGATGCCGGTGGCAGTTTAGGAGGTGAGGAGCGCGCGGTTGTTGGGTGTAGGCTTCAGCGTGAGCCGCCGCCGGTGAATGGGTGGGCGGGGGCCAGGCTTGAGGAGGGCGGCCAGTGGCCTGTCCATCAGTCACCATGGCGCGGCGGCAGATAGCCATCGCGCCGTAATGACTCGGTAAACAGCCGCCGCTACCTGCCCACCCCAGCATCAGCCGCAGACGCCGCCGCACCACAATCAATAACTCACTGCCTGCCGGCGCACACACAGGCGCGGCAGTGCACCCGTCTCCGGAAACTATAAGGGCGTTCAAAAAGAAACCAGCTGGAAGCATTATTACTGGAACCAGTACCTGTGTGTTAGAAGTATTGACCCCGACTGTTGACACTTGTCCCACTGTGACACAAAACGGAGAATGGCTGTCTCATAAAATTTCAGGACTGCAATGTGAACAAGTTCCGCACGTACAGCTAGACGTCATATTCCGAGGTGAATCGTTTGCCGCTCAGGGCCTTTCTAAGGGGACCAAAATGTCCTGATCACAGGGTGAGAGTTCTGGACTGTACCGACGGTGGTCGAGACCTCCCATTTAAATTTATGCAGGAGTGCTGCGACTGTGTTGGCCGTATGAGGCTTTGCATTGTTGTGGAGCAGAAAGATCCCACAGGTGACATTGCCTGGTCATTATGAGTTGATGACTCAGGGTGGTCAAGGTAAGCGAATAAAGCTGGGCGTTCACTTGTCCAGTGCTGCAGGAAGTGAATCAGAAGGGGACCATCTGGAGGCAAGAAAGGACGTCAGGATAACCTTTCCTGCACTATTGAGTGGTAATTTTTTTGTGGTGATTATGCGGATGCTTTTACTGGAGACTTTTTTCCTTTTGATTCTCCAGCCACCACTAGTGTCAGAAACGCTATGCTTCCCAAGCATAGCGCTCCAGATAAGCAAGACAGTTGGCCATTCGATAAGCTTCCTCGTGTGGTTGTAGACTCGAGGGAACCCATTGGTCACACACTTTGCGCAAGTGCAATCGTTTCTTCATGCTAATGTGAACACTTCTGACACTTAGTCCGACTATGTCAGGTATGGCTTTCACTGTCACTCGGCGGTCCTGCATAATGAGTGCATCAACCGGCTGGATGCGGTGTGGTGCTCCAGACCGCGCATCATCGCCTAACGACACCTATCCGTCCCTGAAGCGCTTGTGCCACGTCTTGACCCCTCCAAGGGACATGAAGTGTTCGCCGTACACTTGTGACATTCATCGATGAATGTCCGTTACCCCTACTTCTTCCGCTGAGAAAACGAATACCACCTCTTTGCCCGTCTTTTGACGCCTCCAATGCCTGTCTGCAATGCGACTGGCAGCGTTGGACGATTGATGCATGCTGCTGCTAGCTTTGTATAGTCACCTGACGCGCACGAGTGCCCTGTAGGGACGAGTTGTGAACTTCTATGCTCTGGACGGAAGCACACCACGCTACACACACACCACCTGTCACCGGTTTGAGCATTTCTTTTTGAACAGCCATTATACATCTATATAGTGTTCAAGAAATAGTCGTATACAGGGTGTCCATCGAAGTAGTATCTGAAAGTTTTCTATAACTAATGGTGTTGTTAAATATTAATTTCATGTGGCTCATTGGCCTGGTGCAAGTCTTTCAATTGGACGCCACTTTGGCCTAGCATACCCAGTTATTCAGCCAGGGAAAGGGGACCTACAGCTAAACGTGGAATCCGAACCACGTGTCGTTTCTGGCGATTGCTCACATCGTTGAGAGGTGAAGGTTGGCTTAAAGTGCAGACTGAAAAAATCCAACGTCCGACCGGATTTCGAACCTGCGAACCTTCGGTTTCCAGTCGAGCGCTTTACCCCAAGACCACCAGGCCCGACGTTGTTAAATGAAAATCCCTTTTAGTGGATTGTTGATCTGACAGCGTGTGTGAAAGAACAACTATTGACAGACATGCTGATGCAATAAAAATAAATTACTGGTACACCTATGCAATAAAATTGCACATGTGTGTGTTTCGTGTATCTGTAACTACTTCTGTCTGAATGATTAAAAACTAAGCACTTGAAAGTTAAACAAGTAAAATTTACATTAATTTCGTGGAATTGAGTTGGCCCTGACAATTACTGACTGTTATACAACAAAGATAAAGTAACTGTGTATGAGCTGATGACCAGATAAATTTTAGTATTTAAATTTCATCTGAATGCTAGATACTGAAACTGTATGCATTTCAGTTGGCCCTGACATCTAGTGACACAAAACTGAGATTTTTTTTGTTAATGAACTAATCATTTGATTAATTTCATAAATAAATTTAATTTGATTACTAGGATAAACCCGATGAAAATGCTGGAGGTGAGACCTGCTGAGATAATATTAAGCATACGGATGATACTTTTTCTGAAAAACAGTGCAAGCTGCCAACATGGACTTTATCAGATTTGGATTTACGTGAGCAAGTATACATAACGACAATGAGAGGTTGCGGTTGCGTTCACTATTTTAATGAACATCGATTAACTGTCATGAACGTTACAGTACTTTCTACACTTTATACCATATTTTGGTTTTAAAGGATTAATTGTCATTACTGGAAGAACATGAACAAAACAGTTCACTTGATTTTTATCACACAACCATCTTGCCTTAAGAAAGGTAAATTTCACCGTTACAATATAAAAAACTCATCAGGTGAAAATAATATTGTTTTGTGAAAACAATGACTATCTGAGAGAAACCAATATGCGCTGCAAAATTAATTTAAAAATATTCTTACCTCTCTTCCGGAAACATTATCATCTCATGAACGTTAGCACGCAATCGTTATCAATTTCCTCAAATGGTGTCAAAATGTTTCATCAGCGTATCTTTTCCCAGTCGCATCTCGTTTGGTAATCAAACACACTGATCATTGTCATTACTCGATTGTCTCTGCCTCAAATAGCTGAGCGGCGCCAGCGATGCGTGATAAAACCAAAGACTCTCTCAGAAAGACATTTCAACGTAACGTTGCGCACCGAACAGCTACCTATCAATTACAAAATCACTTATATCGAAAACGAAGAACGATAGACATCAAAACGAATTTTTATTGTGAAACCTGTAAGAATGTTATACAGAATTCACAAAAGTTCGAAATAGTTCGAACAGCTTATAACAATGGCGCTGTGCGCAGCGAAGTTGGTACACTATCAGCGTGCATAATGGAACTCATCCAATGCGCGCTGTCTTGGCATTCACGTCATAAAATTTTCTAAATGACCACCGCCCGCAGTACGGAGGTGGTGCAAGCAAACAATAAAATTTGCCATCACATCCTTTAGTGTCTCAAAGGAAATGGATGCCTCTCAGATTGCCGATTGAAGCTCGTCCAGCTTCATGGGATGGTTGTGTCTTTCACTGAGTCCCACAAAAAGTAGTCACACGGAGTCAGATTCGGCGAATATCGAGACCAATTCATCTCTGCGCCAGTAAATTTGCAGTTAATTAATTGGTAGTACTGTTGATAAGCTAGCTACGTCACATTTTTAATTGTTTTTATTACAGGTCACACTTCAAATTTAGTATGGCTTCAATTACGCATTTGCCGGCCGCGGTGGCCGAGGGGACTGTGGCGCTCCAGTCATGGTCTGCGCGGCCACTACGGTCGGGGGTTCGAATCCCCCCCTTCGGGCACGGATATTTGTGCTGTCCTTAGATGTAGTTAGTTCATAAGTAGTTTGTAAGTTTAGGGACTGATAACCAGGTAGTTGGGTCCCATAAGCTTTACTAACATTTGAACATTTGAATTACGCATTTCGGACATGTTCGTAACCAGATTTGTATTTGTATTGCGATGACAGCCACACGTAGGTAGATACATGGGTTTCTAAAATGTTGTTTCTTATACACACATATATTACATACTGTATTAGAAGTGTGACCTGTAATAAAAGAAAAGGTTTTGCCACCTAGCCAGCTTATCGACAGCACTACCAATTGATTTCATCATGGTTGCCTGCCTCTTTCACGACTTCGCGTTAGATTTACAAGAAATTTGAAGTAATCTAAGACCCTGACACTCTTGCTGAAGTGTTCTTAAAAAAAGTGAAAAACCTGTTTGGTGCGATGTGCTATGAACCACTCAGTTCATGATGGATCCACCAAAGCTACCTGTGTGACGAAAAATTATTTCAAAAATGTAATGAAACGTTCACTTTATTGCATGACAACAACCCACAAGCCACGCACTTACTTTTGGAGAATACAAATGGGGATGTTCAGAACCTCAAAATCGCCAATTTTGTTTAGTCACGACTCCATTCGGGTGGAAGTGTCCTTCTTGTATGAACCTGGTGCAAACAACAGGAAATCCTTATTAACCACTATGAGAGTCTGGTTCGGAAAGTAAACTCTGTGCTGCACGGCTGGTACAGGTGACACTGGATTTGGAGTGGTATAGGCTCTCTTTCTGTATTTTCTGCGTGCTGAAACGTTTCAAACCATACTGTGTCGCATTTCTTCGGACGAGTATCCTTGGTTTTTTTCTGAATACTTTCAGAAACTGTGGCGACATTTAAAGAAGTGCAGTTTAGCTGGGATCAACGTTCCCTGCCGGATCATCAGTAATGCTACCTGTCCGTTGGAATTTTGCAAAAGACTGGCGAATTGTTTTCGTATCGGATCCTTCTGACACGTTAAACCGTGTTTGAAAAATATGCATTGTCGCCATAGGAGTGTGTTGTAACCTGTGATATTCCAGTACCAGAGAAACACGTTGTTGCATAGAATACACGACTGCAAGTTCCTTCTTCGGTACGCTGACCACCTTTCACGCTGCAGCAATGGAACCAAGAAGTTGTTGGGTGGAACTGATAGCTCGGAGCTGCGGTGCACTTTTTGTAGGAACGTCATAATGCTGTTACAGCGCCATCTGTCGGCAGCTTTTGGAAGTATTTTTTCCCTTTCTGTATTTTTAAAGAAAACTTCTGTGGACAATTCTTGCAGCTTTCGCAATAGAAATGCTGTTTCATGCACTCGTCTATCGATCTTCGTCTTTGAGATGTTTAATTTAGAAATCAGGGGCTCCTTTGCGGGCTCTCAGTGTATTGTGAATGAGGTCCGCTTCATACGCAAAATGCTGTTCCTTTCTTAACATGTTTCAGCACCTCTGTGATATCATTAGTGTGTTTATATTTATTTAGGGCAGTGAAAATGAACATATTTTAGTACCGACCTATGTGTGAAAACCTAAGCCATTACTAAAATATGTTCAATTTCTCAGTTGTAAATAAATAAAAACTCACTGATGATATCACGGAGGTGCTGATACATGTTTGGATAACAATAAAAAAAACAGAGTTTTCATATCAAGCAGACGTCATATCCGAACATACTGCAAACACTAAAAAACATAAGAAATGGAAATCCAAAGTGATGAATAATGTGTCGAAAACTAATAAATAAATAAATAAGATAAAAAATAAAAATAAATAAAAAAGGCCAATAACTATGGCTCCATACGTATACTTTCTGAGATAAACGCGTGTTTATACGAGGTGTTCCTCGTGGCGTCCATTCTTGGCAATGCAATCCTGTGCCCTTCTGCGTAAGGAATAACACACGCTTTGACGTACACCGCTTGTTTTTGCCGGCACGCTTTGAAGACACGACCGTGTAGTGTCTGCATAGCGTTGGTTCGAGTTGCGTGCACCATTTCCTTCAAGTCTACCTACAAACATACGTCTAGGTCAGTGCTGGTCTACTTCCTCGAATACGAGAACCCCTTCCAAGAAGATATGTTCTGACCCCACCCCTCACTTCGCTCCGGAACCGCAATACAACTACAAAACAAGTTTGTTTGGACGGCCATCTTCCGCAGAAAGTGACGAAAAATAATGGCTTTTGTTTCCTGCAGTTGATTTTATTTCTCCCAGACGCGTTTCGTCTTTTAAAAAGGCATCTTCAGTGGGATCTACAAGTACAATTTTTTGTGTGACGTATTGCTTCGAGCTTTCACGTATTTGTTTACATAAGGGAAAAAGTTCTTGTTGTCTTTTCAACTATCTTCTGCTGTTTCTTCCATCTCATCAAGGCCACATGTTGCACATTGTATAACTAATACACTTTTTGCACAGTTGTACACATTTTGGAGGTGTTTAGCAGCTATTATTTACTTTCTGCATTTTCGTGTTTCATTTGTTTTGTTCCCAACATAACGAATTTGTATGTTGGTTGCTAACCTTTGTGTGTGAGCAAACTGAAAGAGTAAGAATGTTATTTGAAACAGAAGAATAAGAAGGAGAGAGGAGAGGGACAGAGACAGAGAGAGAGAGGAAGACAGACAGACAGACAGAGAGAGAGAGAGAGAGAGAGAGAGAGAGAGAGAGAGAGAGAGAGAGAGAGGAGAGAGAGTCAGAGAGAGAGAGAGAGAGAGAATAGTCTTATTTGGTGTGTATGACTGCAATATGTATGAGGGTGGTAGAAATTTTGGTATTTAGTTGCTTTTTGCTTTTATTTAAACGGTCTGTTAAGAGGGGGCTTTAATGAGAGTCTGAGGGATTAGTTAACCTTACAGGCACCCATTTAAACATTAAAGAAAAACAACTGTTGGAGAAACTATTAAAATACAACATATTAGGAAATCGATGAAATATATATATAAAACTTAATTATTGGAACAGGAAGGTTGTTATCAAGAGAAGAGAAAATTCCCGTGTTAACATTGTATTACTAGAGAAGTAGTAAAGGAAGGAGTCCTAAATATTATAACCAATATGAAATCAAAATAACACAAAGCGAACACACACAGAGAATCTATAACACTAAAAAAAATTGAAATAAAATAAAATAAATAAAAATCATAAAAAACTTAAATGTGAAAATGTGATCATTTCCAAAGCAGACAAGGGCAGCACAATATGTTGAAAAAACACTACAATTCATTTCAGAAAACATAACAAAACTAAAATCGGATCCAACAAACACGTCCCAGACATAATTAAAGAACACATTAAGAAATATGGACATTATATCAGACAACAAAAAAAGAAAAAAGGTAACACAAAGTAATTAGTAATCCCACTGCCCCTGTCATCCGAAGGCAAACAAAACTCCATAAACAGAATATCGCGGTCAGACCTCTAATAGATTTCAGAAAAGCCTCCACCCACAAACTAGCAAAACACATGTTAAAATTACTGACAGAAAACTTTAAAATACAAGAAGACAGAACCATTAAAAACACTACACAACTAATACAACAAATAAAAGATATAAAAATTCCAGACACAGCAACACACTTTCATTTGATATAGAAAACAAGTATTATAACATTCCCGTACCAGAAACAATAGACGTCATAGAAGAAAATCTGAAATCACACAGTATGCTCCCAAATGAAGAAATTAAAAAAAATTGTCCCATTATTAAAGCTCATAACAGAACACCACCACTTCCAATTCAATAATGAATTTTACATACAAGAAGATTGATTACCAATGGGGTCTCCCATTTCAGGTGCCACAGCAAATATTTTTGTAAACCATATTGAACAGAGCATTTTCACAAAATTAGTAGAAGAATACAACATAATATACTTGTTCAGGTATAGGGATGATATCCTATGCTTAATAGATGAACCACAAACAAAAATTGAAAAACTTCATATGGGGATCAACAAGGTACTCAAAAATATTAAATTCACAGTTGAAAAAGAACAGGATAACCAAATCAATTTTCTGGACTTAACAATCATGAAACACAACAAAAATGACATGAAAATAAGCAGAATAAATAATAATAAAAAATACTTTCTCACTCTTCAAGAAGATTATCACATACAGAAAACAAAAGCTGAAAAGAAAATTCTGCTGAATGATCAAGTAAATGTATCAAACAATTCACTGTTTACGCTGCTAGATAAAATAGTTGCATATCCAATCCCAGGCTCTCATTAACCCCCTTCCCTTAACAGATTATTTAAATCAAAACAAAACTGAACTGAACACCAAAATTTCTACCACCCTCATACAGATATTGCAATCATACACACACAAAATAAGACTATTCTCTCTCTCTCTCTCTCTCTCTCTCTCTCTCTCTCTCTCTCTCTCTCTCTCTCTCTCTCTCTCTCTCTCTCTCCTTCTTATTCTTTTGTTTCAAGTAACATTCTTACTCTTTCAGTTTGTTCACACACAAAGGTTATCAACCAACATACATTTCGTTATGTTGGGAACAAAACAAATGAAACACGAAAATACAGAAAGTAAATCATGGCTGGTAAACACCTCCAACATTTGTACAACTGTGTGAAAAGTGTATTAGTTATACAATGTGCAACATGTGGCCTTGACCAGATGGAAGAAACAACTGAAGATAGTTGAAAAGGCAACGAAAATGTATGTAAAAACTACTTCCCTTATGTAAACAAATACGTGAACTGTTTATAATCTCAAAACAATACATGCCACAAAAATGTACTTGTAGATCCCACTGAAGAAACCTTTAAAATAAAAGGCGAAACGCGTTTGGGAGAAATAAAATCAATTGCAGCAAACAAAAGGCGTTTTTGCACCTTCAAAACGAAGAAATACTACTACATGTTTAATTTCAAAGGCAAAGGATGTAATTCAATTTCAGACGAAAGTCTCTTATATAAAAAAGAATTTAGAATAGTTTACATTACGTGATGAATTTTCAGTGTATTTTTTGGAATAGAACACAATGGCCGCAGTGGAGTGGCCGAGTGTTCCAAGGCGCTAAGACGCCTAGCTGCAGAGGGCGCAGCTGCTCGCCGTCGGAGGTTCGAGTCCTTTCTCGGGCATGGGTGTATTTGTTGTCCTTAACATAAGCTAATTTCAGTAGTTTGTAAGCGTAGGGACCGATAACCAGAGTAATTAAGTCCCATAGATGTACAAACATTTGACAGTACCAGTGTTTCGCATTTCATGTTTCTTGTTTTCCAATTTGCGAGGGAGTAGAAAGCTTATTATTATTATTATTATTATTATGAGGCGCGTCCAGAAAGTAAGTTCCGTTTGGTAATAAAATGAAATTGTACACAGATACAGGAGAAATTTTTATTGCACAAAATTCTACAACTCCTAAACTACTTTTCCACTTAATTGCCGAAATTTTGCAGGCATTTGTCATAGCGTGGCACTAGGTTTTGTATATCTTCTTCATACAAATCTGCCGCCGGTGGCTTCAACCAGTTGGAAACAGTTTCTTTCAGCTCGTCGTCCATAGCGAGAGCACTAATTGTAAATCTACGGTTTTCCTTGATCTTGTCATCAATCGCATGAACAAGTTCTTCTGTAACCAAAGGTGGACGCCCACTTCATTCTTCATCGTGCACATCACTACACCCGAAATTGAACTGTCTGACCCATCTTCTCACCATCGAATCACTCATCGCATTTGATCCGTAAACATCGCAAATTTGCCGATACATTTCACTTGGTTTCACTTTCCTCGCATTCAGAAACCGAATCACCGACCTGATTTCACAGGCGGCGGGATTTTCGATCAGCGCCGACATTTCAAACAAGCACAACAAAGCGTACGTAACTGACAGCGATCTCCAAATGGCGCACGTTCTTCTCCTTGATACACATCGTCTACAGTACACGTGCGGAACTGCAATCGCAGCGCTGCAGCGGAGATAAATTGAAACGGAACTTACTTTCTGGACGCGCCTGGTATTATTTTTAGGAATGTCACAGAATTAAATATTGCATCATGTTCATTCATCTGAAAACATTTTCCAGTTTTATCGTTTATCATCGTTAAAACTGTTTTTCTTATAAAACAAATGCCGCGCGGGATGCCTGCGTGGTCTAAGGCGTCTTGCTGTGGGCTGAGAGGCCGTTCTCGCTAGAGCTTCGAGTCCTCCTTCGGGCATAGCTGTGTATGTTGTCCTTAATGTAAGTTAGTTTAAGTAGTGTGTAAGTGTAGCGACTGATGACAATAGCGTTTTGGTCCAATAGGTTTACAAACATGTGAACATAAAACAAATCTGCGTCCTATTCAATTCAGATTTAATATAAAAGGAACTTCAGTTTCATTATACGGAGCCCCCCTAGTATACAGCCCCCTCCCTCCCCTCCCGTCCCCTTCCCCCCCCCTCCCATCCCCTCCCCCCAAGAACAAGACTGCGACTCTCCTGGGGATCGTGACTCCTGCCAGAAGAATGCTGGTGTACGGTATTGAGGTGTAGGGAGCGAGCAGGCCAATCTGAGGGGCTTTCCCGAGCAACCCAGCTGTCCTGAAACGTCTGCGTCACATGTCCGCGCACAGTGTGACGACTTAGGTGCGCCGTATTATTCGTAATCAATCACTGCTGACATGGAATGTATTCAAGTCGAAATAATGCGCCCCATTTAACCTCTACGGTAGCACGTATGGCCTATTATTCTATCTAACAAAGATACCACATGGGTATCAGATTTCTTTATATTTATGGTACATGAAGTTCACAACTTCGGTAACAATCGGCCAAAACCAGTCATTGCAACTCTCAAAAATTTTCGAGAAAATCGACCTTGAATTTTTGCAAATTACACGTAAGTACCAATAATGAAAAGTGTTGCAGCATCTGTCGGTGTAGCTCAGGTGGTAGCGTTGTGGCCTCTCAAACATGGGGTGGTTAGTTCGAATCCCACTGTAAGAGATACTATTTTCGTTTTCGAATTCAGTTATATTAAATATTTTGAGATCTCTAATTCAAATGTTTGTGTAGCTTATGGGACTTAACTACGGGTCATCAGTCCCTAAACTTACAAACTACTTATGAACTAACTAATACTAAGGACGGCACAAATATCCATGCCCGAGGGGGGGGGGTTCGAACCCCCGACCGTAGTGGCCGAGCAGATCGTGACTGGAGCGCCTCAGTTCCCTCGCCCACCGCGGCCGGCGATCTCTAATTCCACGTGTTGTATCAGTTTATGTTTATGTGTATGCAGACGAGCTGAAAACCTTGCCGTCACGTACAACGATGATTGAGTAGCTTAGCTACTTGGAAAGCCATTGGTAGCTATGGGGATGACTTTCCAAAAACAGTGTCGTAGCTCTTCACAAACTGAACAATAAATACTACCGTAGTCAACTGATAATGAAGCTAATGCTGTAAAAATGTAACTTATGTTGATTGAAACCACCATTATTAACAACCTTCTACAAAATATCGAAAATTACGAATAAACAAAAATACCTGCATATTTCGTCTGACTGGGAGCGCTGAGCCATGGCGCCCGGCATCCTGAGCTACACCGATATACAGTACAATTCATTGTATGATTGGTACCTGAGCTTACTTGCAAAACTTCAAAGTAGATATTCTCGAAAATTTTTGAGAGTTGCTTCGAATGCGTTTGGCTGATTGTTATTTAAGCTTAAGTTGTGAACATCACGTACCATAAATATCAAAAAATTCTAAAATCCGATACCCATGTGGTCTCCTTGTAAGTTTGCTAATACCTACTAACTAATAACAACATTAAATGAAAAGGGAATGTATTCGTTAACTAACATTCTCAATTAGGATAAAGTTTCACTGATAATATATTATTTATTCACTTCAAACATGAGCTACTGGGGGAACCAAGAGATTGCCTATCAAAAAATTCTAAAATCCGATACCCATGTGGTCTCCTTGTAAGTGTGCTAATATCCGTACCAAGTATTGTGCAGCTTTTCCTATAAACATGTGCTTATCTCAGAAATGTGCTTATCCTGAAACCATGTTTATTTGATTTATTTTGGTTTTCTCGATGATTTCTACTACCTCTCAAAGTATTCGTAACTTTTCTTCTCCTTTTTTTTATTTTTTATTTTATTTTTATTTTTTTTATTTTTATTTTTTTTATTTTTTTTTTACACCTTGTAAGTTCTGCAAACGACATCGCTGTGTGTGGCGGAAGGTTACATTCTGTAATAGTAAAATAAAGTCTACTAAAGAGATTTCCTATGAAACACTTGTACATCTTATCTTAGAAGATTTCTTATGTGTGTTGAAAGACCACCGTTAATTGTAAAATTAATTCTAGCTGAAAGGAGCCAGTTACTTTAAACATATAAGTCTGATCGTAAGACGTGCTAAAGGATTCGCGTGAACTACTGACTACTTCCTGCAACAGAATCTTGTGCCCTGGACAAGGATTTAGAACTGACCTAACTTTACATTAACAGCAGGAAGACGAAGAGACGGTGGCCAGCATATGTCGTAGATCACGAGAATTACACACAGTTATTAATATACAACCCACCCAGAGCTAAACAATTTCATAAAGGTGGTTGAGAGAATATTTATGGCGCAACGGAATTAAAATATGATAATCTGCATCTGAATTTGTTCTCAGCACTGGTGAAAAACAACATTAGATAAAAAAAGGGAAGGTATTCCTTAACTAATATTCACAATTAGGATAAAGTTTCACTGATAATAAACTATTTATTCACTTCAAACATGAGCTAATGGGGGAACCAGTTTTGTTAAACAATAAAAATGCAGCCGCGGTGGAGTAGCCGAGCGGTCTAAAGCGTCTCGCTGCGGAGCGCACGGTTGCTCGCCGTGGAGGTTTGAATCCTCCCTGGGGCATGGGTGTGTGTGTGTGTTGTTCTTAGGTTAGTTTACCTAGGTTTAAGTAGTTTGTAAGCTATGGACTGATGACCACGCAGTTTGGTCCGATAGATTTACAAACATTTTTTGAATAAAAATGCGTCCCATTTAAAATGTTAATTTAAAGTAATCTAAACTGAACATCGTTTGGGGAAGGATTTACAATCGGCAAGCATTCAGCCACTCACACGCGCGAAGCAAAGCGAAACTCACCCAACTCAGCGTGCTGATAGACGCAGAAGCAGGCGCCGCTATCGTAGGCGAAATTCAGCGAACCAGGATGTACCACACAACAGAAGAAAAAATGAACTTCGTAGGTGCTCTGGTCTGTCTTTCTTTCCATGAGATCGTACGCTATAATAGTGAGATTAATTTCCATTCAAATCAAACCGTAAGCATGCGGAATTATTGAGACAGACGGCACGTGTCTGCTGCATTACATATTCGCACTCCACTGAAGGCGAAGTGCTTAAATATCGTATTCATTTCAACAAAAACCAACGGAATAACAGATTACGAAGCAATAATGCACAATAGGAAGGCACTGGTGTGTCAGCAGTGGCGAGAACTCAAGTGACTAGTTATAAACCCTTGAAGTCGAAGTTCGGAGTCACGTGGTTCCGAAAACCAGTAAAAATACAAAAATTCAATTTCTGAAAAATAAAGAAAAAAGCTACGGCATGAAACCCTTAGAAATGCGTAGAATATTATAAGGAAACTAAGGAAATAGAGTCAGACGCGATTGGAAAGGTTTTACACGGACGGATGAAGTCCAGTCTTCAAAAATCAGAAAAATGGAATAAATTCAAAGTCGGAGTAAATCAAATAGGAAATACGGCATGCAGCCTCTAGAAATATGCAGTATTTCACAAGCAAGCTAATAAAGGGGGTCTTACAAGGCAAGAAGAGAATTTACTGATGGAGTCTGAATGCAAAGTACAAGTTTGGAAACGAAACAGCAATTTAAAACAGACGGAGAGGAGATCGTGAGGTACTAATGGAAATACATAATTTCTTGCCTGAAGGGAATAGGAACAGACACAGCGGTAGCTGAAGGCTTTGTTCTAAGAACACACCACGTGGAGTACATATCACTCGCGAAAGGAGAAAATGGAAAAGAATATTTCACATGCACTACACAGAATAAAAATATTCCCGCATATTAGTCATGTTCCACATAGCTAGAAGTAAATTAAGTTCATACACCTCCAGCTAGTCTCACAAAGGTTACTGATTCCCAGCCATTATCAAACCGAATTAGTTGCACAAACACCATGTTTACCTATGCAAAATCACCGAAATGAAATTGAATACATTTCTGTACATGATCGGAGAAACGTATCCCAAAAAATGAACCTAAGTTCTGAAGTCTAACAAACCAGACAACGAATCACTACTATCTCAAGGGAGGAAAGAAAATCAGAATGTCTTACCAGCTCGAAGCACAACCATAGAATATCTGTAGGCTCGCCAACCTCGCCCGGCCTCGCCACCCCTGGAAATCCACTGGAAATCGCTAAAAACTCCTGGAAAAACCGCGGTTATGTGGGAGAGCTTAAACTCGCGCGTCTTACCGAGGCTCGCTATCGGGCAATGCCAACCCAACTTGTAAGCAAAGGGTGGAGAAACCTCTTTGGTAGCATCAAATGCAGTGGTTGGTAACGACTATCTATCGACACAAAGCCAGAGATGCAAAGTACACACCCAGCAGCCGAAGGCGAAAATTCCCATACAAACACTCAGACTCCCATGTTAGAAGATTCTCATACATGCACATACAGAATAAAGAAAGTACACAGTCTAACAGAGACAGTGGCGTCACGGAGAAACCGTTCATATTGCCACATTCATAGACACAATGATAAATTATTAGCACAATAAAATCCCAACAATATTACAGAAACTTACATTTAAAAACATGAAATGAAATGCGATTCCTCATGCCTCCGAACGAAAGGAGCAAAAAAGACCGTGTAATGAAGTAAGATAATTTACAAAGTTAAAACCTAGGGAAGACGGCAGACAGCCATCAGTGTGCTAACAACGATTTCTTATGTCCTTGCTTTGCTTGTTATACAGTAGTTGACTAAAGATGTATTAATAAAAGCAATTTAATTTCCCATTTCAACTTAAATACAAATTATTTTTCCTTGGATGTAGCAACCTACAGATATATGTGCTAAAACCGTCACAAGATATTCTCCGTTCATCCAACAGAAGTTACCTGGCCTTAGTAAATAGTGCGCCAATGCAAAGCCTGGGAGGGTCACTGTAGTTGGCATCATGTAGGAAGGCACTTCCGCGCATAGAGGCGGAGCGATAGGGGAAGCTTTGAGGGGAGGAGCTACGGCCGAGCGCCAACTGTTGTGACTGGAGGAGAAACATTGCATAACTCATAGTCAGTGACGTGCCTAAAGAAAGAATATTATTGGCAGTCAGTGCGGTAATGGAGGGAGATGCGCAGAAAGGCTGAAAACTGTGGCGCCTACATACGTGACGCCAACTATAGTCCATTATAAGATACAAGCGAAAAACCGTTATTTTTGGGTACCAAGAATGCGAATTGCCGTGAGAGATGTCATTTGGCTGTTTATGAATCTGACCATCCGATTTCAAGAAATCTACCAAGCAAAAAATGTGATTATTGTGTAATTAGTGTTTGTTATCTTCGCTTCATGAAGGTTTGATTTTATTTTCGTTTTCCATTACAGTTACCATGTAGCTCAAAGTTAAATAAAGGGTTAGCAGTTGTTTAGACTTTTCGTATTGTTGATTTTACGTCATACATAGCAGCGTATGAATCTAGAAATTTCGGCATTTTATTTGAAAGTGAAAACTTAGCAATATCTCATGTGTCCTCCAGATATTGTTTTCACATCCTGCACAGTTTGCTCAAAATGTTCAAATGATTGTAATCGTAAAGGAGCAAATTTCTGTGGTCATCCGTACCTACACTTGCAAACTGCTCAAACTACCTTATACTAAGGACAACACACACACACACACACACACACACACACACACACATGCCAAGGGAGGCCGCGAACCTCAGAAACGAGCGGCCGCGCGATCCGTAACATGGCGCTTCAGACCACACGGCCATTCTTGCAGAGCGATTTTCTTACTTCTGTCCATGGGGAGTTAGCGACCGTTATGAAATACTTATCATTCCATTTTAAGAAGACTGTTGTGTCAGTCTTCGCGACCGGAGCCACTACTTCTCGATCAAGTAATTCCTCAGTTGGCCTCACAAGGGCTGAGTGCACCCAGCTTGGTAACCCATCCAAGTGCAAGTCAAGCCCGATAGTGCTTAACTTCGGTGATCTAACGAAACCGGTGTGTCCACTGTGGCACGGCCGTTGGCGATTTCCTTCCTCATCCATATAACAAAATTAGAGCTTGTGTTATTTCGATTTCCACGCCAAAAATTTAGTGCTGAAAGAGAATACCATAAAGTGATGGTGGATTAGAAGTGAAACAGTGCCTCTGGGAGAGAAAGGGTGAGCACACAGAGAAGGTGGGAGAGAGATAGTGGTAAGAAAAGAGACAAAATAATGGAGCTTACATCAGTGAGAGCAAACGAGAGAGGAGACATTGGAATGGAGATGGTTGGAGACGATGCATAAGCGTTACGGGAACTTAAATCAGAAAAATGTTGTCCACTTTCTCCATTCCCTTTATCCACGTGTTAAAGTTTCTCAGTCTATGGTTTACAAACCTGACCACTCCTTCCGCAAAGCCAATAGAGAGGATAAATTAGTGACTGAATAAACATACATTAGTCTGTGAGAATGAAAGCGTAAGTGCCGATTTGAGTGAAGAACAATGGGAAATAGACAGTGGCAGAGAGACATTGAAAGTGGAAAAACCAGTGCTAAGGAAGAGCAAAAGAAAGGGATGAAGAGAGTAGTACTGGCAGAGATAGCAGGAGAAAGTGTCAAGTGTAGAAACAGGAGGCAGGGGGTGGGAGAGGGGATGCTGTTGAAAGAGGTCTTTAAATCATGTGAGGATTTCATATGAATGACGAACTTGGTGGGTAGAGGGCGTAACTAATGTAGAGGAACTGAACAGAATTAGGGAGAAATGGAATTTTTTGTTACCTTGAGTAAAGGAAGGGATCTTTTGGTAGGACACATTCTTAGACATCAAGGGATCAAAAATTTAGCATTGGAGGGAAGTGTGTGGGGAAAAATCGCAGAGGGAGAGCAAGAGATGAATACAGGAAGCAGATTCAAATGGATGTGGGTTGCCATTCTTACACGGAGATGAAGGAGCTTGCTCAGAATAGAGTAGGGTGGAGAGCTGCATCAAAGTAGTCTCCGGACTGAAGACCAGAAGAACAACATCACAAACCAAATGAAGGTGTTACTACAAAATTCAAACATGTTGTTGTTATGGTCTTCAGTCCGGAGACTGGTTTGATGCAGCTCTCCACCCTACTCTATCCTGAGCAAGCCTTTTCATCTCCTCATAAGAATGGCAACCCACATCCACTTGTATCTGCTTACTATACGCGTCTCTTGCTCTCCCTTTGAGATTTCTACCCCACACACTTCCCTCCAATGCTAAATTTACGATTCCTTGATGTCTAAGAATGTGTCCTACCAAGCGATCCCTTCTTTTAGTCAGGGTATGCCTAAAATTCCTTTTCTCACCAGTTCTGTTCAGTACCTCTTCATTAGTTATGCGATCTACCCACCTAATCTTCAGCATTCTTCTGTAGCACCACATTTCAAAGGCCTCTATTCTCTTCCTGTCCGCACTGCTTATCGTCCATGTTTCACTCCCGTACAAGGCAACACTCCACACAAATACCTTCAGAAAAGACTTCCTTACACTTAAATTACTATTTGATGTTAGCAAATTTCTCTTTTTCAAAAATGCTTTTCTTCCCATTGTCATTCTGCATTTTATATCCTCTGTACTGCGACCATCGCATGTTATTTTACTACCCAAGTAACAAAACTCATCTACCACCTTTATGGTTTCGTTACCTAATCTAATTCCTTCAGCATCACCTGATTTTCTTACACTGCACTCCATTACCCTAGTTTTGCTCTTGTTAATGTTCATCTTATAAGCACCTTTCAGCACACTGTCCATTCCGTTCAATTGCTCTTCCAGGTCCTTTGCTGTATCTGACAGAATTACTATGTCGTCGGCAAAACGCAATGTTTTTAATTCTTTCCCCTGAACTTTAATTCCTTCACCAAATTTCTCCTTGCGTTCCTTTATAGCTTGCTCAATGTACAAATTGAATAACATTGGAGAAAGGCTACAACCCTGCCTTACTCCCTTCCCAACTAATGCTTCCCTTTCATGCCCTTCCAGTCTAATAACTGCGGTCTGGCTTTTGTACAAGTTGTAAATAACTCTCCTTTCCCTGTATTTTACCCCTGCTGACTTCAGAATTTGAAAGAGTGTATTCCAGTCAACAATGTCAAATGCTTTCTCCAAATCTACAAAAGCAAAAAATGTAGGTTTGCCTTTCCTTAATCTATCTTCTAAGATAAGACGTAAAGTAAGTATTGCCTCCCGGGTTCCTACTTTCCTCCTGAATCCAAACTGATCTTCTCTGAGGTCAGCTTCTACCAGCTTTTCCATTCTCCTGTAGATAATCGGTGTTAAAATTTTGCAACCATGACTTATCAAACTGATGGTTCTGTAATTTTCACACCTATCTGCGACTGATTTCTTTGGAATGGGGATTATTACATTTTTCTTAAAGTCTGGGGGTATTTCGCCTGTCTCATGCATCCTACACACCAGTTCAAATAGTCTTGTCATGGCTGGTTCTCCCAGAGACTTTAGTAGCTCTGAGGGTATGTCATCTACTCCTGGGGCCTTGTTCCGACCTAGGTCTTTCAAGGCTCTGTCAAATTCATCTCTCAGTATAGTATCTCCTATTTCATCTTGATCTACTTCCTCTTCCCTTTCTACAACATTGTCTCTAAGTTCATTTCCTTTGTAGAGCTGCTCTATATACTGTTTCCACCTTTCAGCTTTCCCTTCTTTGCTGAGAACTGGTTTCCCATCTAAGTTCTTGATATTCGTGGAGTTGCTTTTCTTGTCCCCAAATGTCTCTTTTATTTTCTTTTAGGCGGTATCTACTTTTCCCCTTCTTATACATTCTTCTACAGATTTGCACTTGGCTTCTAGCCACTCCTGCTTAGCCATTTTGCACTTCCTGTCAATCTCATTTTTTCAGTCGTCTGTACTCCATTTTGCGTTTCATTTAATGCATTTTTATATTTTCTCCTTTCATCAATTAAATTTAGTATTTTCTGTGATATCCAAGGATTTTTTGTAGGTCTTGCCTTTCCACCTATTTTGTCCTCTTCTGTCTTCACTATTTCATCTCTCAATGCAACCCATTCCTCTTCTACTGTTTTATTTCCCCCTGTTTCTGTCAATTGGTGCCTAAATCTCCCTCTGAAATTCTCCAGAACTTCATTTTCCTTCAATTTATCTAAGTCCCATCTCCTTATTTTCCTGCCTTTCTGCAGTTTTTTCAGTTTCAGCCTACAGTTCGTGACTAAGAAGTTATGGTCAGTTCAAACATAAGATTCGCTTATCAGACATGACCACTTTTCTCTAACCCAGGAATAAACAAAATTAGATGCAACAACTTTAGTAAGTTTTATATAGGCCGGACAGGCAGAAATTTCAACATTAAGTACCAGCAGCACACCAGACAAAGTGAAAAGAATCCATCTACTTCTTATCTACACTTAAAAACAGAGGAGGACACAGAAGATAATTTAGAAGAGACACTGGAAACTTCACATATAACACCTAAACGACAACTCATGAACATTCTCGGGGAAATCGAGATATATTTACACTCAATTCACCCCAACTCTGGGGTCAATTGAAGTCTGCGATACAACCTGTTGGCCTTAACCAATGACGTCATACCTGAGCTAAAGACGATTGTTTGTTTACAAGCAGAACAAACTTTATAGATTACCATTTTGGATTTAGAAATGTATAAATAAAAGAAATATACTAATTACATCATAAGATATCTAAAATCATTATAAAATCGAATTGAAAGAAATGAACTAAACATAATAAAAACAGCTGGTCAAGCCTGTTATTTTATTTAAGAAATTAATACATTAAAGCTTTTAAAATTTTAATCTTATCCTCTAAAGAATAAATAAATTAATATAAAAAATAAAATTTGTAAAAATTGGACTACTTCTTAAGAAACTAAATATCTTAGTAAACTAATAACATATCATTTCCCCAAATAAAGAAATAATTTATATGAAACAATAACTTTTGTTTGTTTGTAACTCAAAATAAATTGAGATTAATTAATCAAAATAAAAATTTTGAAACCCCTGATACAAAAGACTCAAAGAATTTACTTACTTAAATTTTAAATTACAATTAATACTGCAATTACATTACTGATAAAATATAATAATCAATCATTTCTACAACAAATACTAAGACAAAAATTACTTTTATTACAATAAATAAACAAAACAAAGAAATGAAACTGTATAATCAATTATTCAAGGCATCCTGAAATGCACTCAAGAAACAGGGCTAAATGATATACTTCACTAAAAGTCCTGTCTTGATAAAAACTACTAGATACACTTTCCAGAACATTTACTATGTTCCAACAATCTCATATAATTGAAGAAATTAAAGAGAAGTAATCAATAATGATAGCAATGGGCAATGTGTATACATTTCAGAGTCATTATCAATAAAATAAAGTAAATTAAAATACCATCAAATCCACCTTCATTAACATACATCAAAATTAGATCCATAATTGACAGGGTTCAAGCTGAAGTCACGTTTTTAAAGTTATTGACTTAAGTGCTGCAATACAATTTCGAAATATAGATCTGTTAAATGGAAGAATGGTGTAACTCACAGTTTTGTTCTTACCCTCATAGATAGCGTTAGCAGTTTCACTTGTGAATGAAACAGATGTTTACAGGCATTGTGGTCCAAGTCTGACTTATGCCATTATTTATCTAAGTGCTTCTAAGGTGTGCTTTCGTACTGTGTAGTTTACATGTTTTGGTGAAGATGGATCCTCAGTTTGATGAAGACACAAGTAGTGAACCCAGTTCATTGCAAAATGCAGGATCTAGTGATGATTATGATTCTTCAGAGAATGAAATGTAAGGTATGTTTAACTCACATAGACTATCATTTGGCCAATTACGTTAGTAACACATTATCATATCTTTGAAGTTTAATAATGACTGGCCTATAAACCTAATTTCACTGAAAATAATAGCAAACGTGGTGTGCGAGCTAAACGATGTAGCATAATTCCTGCAAAACAATTCGTAAAAATAATAACAGTCTTGATACATAACCTCAAACGTCATAGCATAACATTCGGAAGA
Organism: Locusta migratoria; assembly: GCA_026315105.1. Lineage (NCBI taxonomy): Eukaryota > Metazoa > Arthropoda > Insecta > Orthoptera > Acrididae > Locusta > Locusta migratoria. Next base: position 137,554,373 of record CM048745.1, read on the forward strand.
TAATTATCTGTTTGTTAGGTTGCAGTGGAAGAAATGGAAATAACACAACATGAATTACCAAATCGAATTAGAAAGAGGCAAAAAAAGCGGGAGTACAAAGCAGGAAAGAAAGAAAAAAAGAAATTTGGAGCAGGCATCTGAAACTAAGGAAGGGAGAAAGGTTTCTGGAAAGAAGTTCTCAAACAAAAATTGTAACTGAAGATTAAAATGTATAGATAAGATATCACAAGTGGCACACAGAAGTTCATTCGAAACATTTTGGAATTTATATTCTTTTTCCTGTCAGAATGCTTTCCTATGTGGGTTTATTAAGCAAATAAGTTCTTAACATAGGCGTCCTAGAGATGGGTCAAGATTGCTGAAGTCAACCAGCAATCAATTTTACATTCAAGTTGATGGAACTAGTGTTAAAGTATGCCAAAAATATTTCCTTCAAACATTCCAAATATCAGATGGGCAGATGACCAGAGCTGTAAAAAAGTTGAAAATGGGAGAGCAACCAGGACTGAACAAGCAAGGAAGTGGGATACCCGTGAACAAAATGAAAGAATGGATATTATCCATAAGTGTATTTCATCATTCCTCCCACACCAGTCTCATTATACAAGAGCTCAAAATCCAAACAGAAAATATTGATCCCCTGACCTTAATGTACGTCTTATGTATAACTTACACAGAAAATACTGCAAAGAGAAAAAAATCTTACTTGTTAAAGAGCCCATTTATCGCAGATGTTTCAGTCATGACTTGCACTTTCATTCACCACGTAAAGATACCTGTGTGAAGTGTGACAAGTACAAAATACAGATGTCAACTTTAGAAGATGGAATAGAAAGAAAGAACTTGAAGTACAACATGAACTTCGTCTTCGAAAGGTGTAGGCTGCTAGAACATCCATGAAATTAGATAAAGAAAAGTCACAGAAAAATAAATTGTATTATGCCCTCACTTTTGACTTGCAGAAAGCTGTACCATTTCCCAAACTGACCACTTCTGTGACCTATTATAAAAGAAACATGTACTTATACAATCTTGGCTGTCATCTGATATGGGCTTTATGTACACATGGGATGAGACAATGGTCTCACGTAGGTAATAAGAAATGGGTTCTTGTGTTACAAAATATATTACTACAAGAGCTTCAGCTTCAAAACATGTTGACATGTATAGTGACACTTGTACGGGACAAAATAGGAATTTGAAATTTGCATTGTGTCTCATGAAATTGCTTCATACCAGTGTCAACATCGACATTATGGACCATACATTTATGGTTAGTGGCCACTCCTAACTCCCTAATGATTCAGATTTTGGATCTATAGAATCCTATGCAAAAACGTAAAACAGTGTATGTTCCTGCTGATTGGTGCTCCATATTCGCAAAATCAAGAAGGAAGAAAGCTATTATTGTTACACAAATGTCACGTGAAAACTTCAAGTCTACGAAGAATCTTGAACAAGCTATTACAAGGAGAAAACAAAAGTCACTAAAAACCAGTGTCATGACTTAATATGCAGTGGATTCGTTTAATGAAGAACGAACCTTTTATGCTCTATTACAAGGAGACTCTTAATGAAGATTTTCCATTCTCCGCTCTAAGTCTAAACCCAGCCAAACCAGGAAGGCCAGGTTCACTTGGACGTATTGCTATGGAAAACCAGTACCATGGACCAATACCATGTAACCAAGGAAAAGAAAAGGGACATGCTAGATCTTCTACCATACATTCCACCCATCAAGCATGCTTACTTCCAGGGACTTACAACAGCTGAAGCAACAGTAGATGATGCAGACCCACTGGAGATTGTTGATACTGAACGTGACTTAACATTTTCATAGCTAAGAAAGGATATTACGTTGTGCTGCTCTTAGTTATTTCTGAAATATATCATTTGTCATTAAAAAACCTTTTGTTTTTATTTAAATTTACTGCAAACACAAGATTGGTTAAAGGCAAAATGGTGTAAGTCATTTGGGCTCTTCAAAAGACACATAATTTTTTATTAAACCGTTTTCAATTATGAACATGTTGAAACAATGGCACCTTCCTGTGATGTAAAACACAAAAAAGTGTTCTTGATATCTTGTGGAATTTATTATAATGCTTCTCACAAAACCTTCTGTTTCTCAAAATACATGAAACATGACTTACACCACTTTGGTTTAACCCCCTCAATTAATAAAAATTTATTGTAACCCATCAGTTGTAAGCTTCACCTTGACCTGAAATAATCTTTATTGAAAAAAGAAAGAAGAAGAAGAAGAAAAAAAGAAAAGGAAATGATATCTCCAAAAAGTTTTTCCAATAACAAAACAACACAAATAAATCAAGCAAAGTAAATCATGTACTACCTGTGACAATATAGGTTACTCTGAATGGAATGAAATACTGCCATATTCTTTGAGTTTAATGATCTTAAACTAGTAACACCCACGTAATTTAAAACTAAAACTTAAAATTATAGGGTATCTAATCCTAGTTTATCTCTCAAGTTTCATAGATTCATAAGAAAGAGCAATAAAAGAATTGCCTAATAAACTTAAAATACAACTCAAATGTATTAACCAAAAATATTCACTTCCATTAATTATACAGACACTACTGCTGGCACAAAGTATGTCAGTGTTTTATCAATTATCAATGCCAGATTAGCTTGATAAATAAATCTAATCACAAAATTAGAATATTTAGTTAAACAAAACTTATAATATGAAGATAAAGTGAATTTACAAGGTAAGAATGAAACTTTTAAAATATATAACAGTAAAAAATTACAGAAAATACGGAATAATGAAAATATCAACAAATAAAAGCAATCAACTGTAGAAAGATTACAAAAAATATTAGAATAATATTTGTCAAAATGTGCAGTAACATCTTGTACATTATATATTGTAAAGATATTTAGGGACTTATATGATTAACAATGTTTTATATTATCTTTCCTTATTATTTAATGTTTCTATACACTAGTTATACAGATATATTAAATCACATATTATTTAACCCACCATAATATACAAGTTAACATTCAGGTAAATGTAAAACAGTCAACAATCTAAAGATTGCAGAATGAAACTTTCACTCTGCACTGGAGTGTGCACCGATATGAAACTTGGCAGATTAAAATTGTATGATGAAACCAGAATTCGAAGCTAGGACCTTTGCCTTCCATGGTAAAGCACTCTGCTAATTGAGCTCTCGTGGCACACTTCACAGTCTGTAGAGTGCTTATCCATGTAAGGAAATGTCCCAGTTTCGAATCCTGGTTAATGTACACGATTTTAATCTGCCAGGAACTTTCATCTGAAGATAGATTTGAATAGAAAAATGCTTTACCAGTTAAGGTTGAAACATTTCTCCCTTTTTTTATTTTAATTTAAATTTTTAAGTCAGTATAAATTTTTGCAAGTAAATGTGAGCACGAAATAGAATAACTGTAAAGAGTGGTTGGAAGAAATATTTCAATACTGGTTACGTAGCAAAACCATCTATCTATTGAAAAGAATCTACTATGCTATACTTTTAGAGAAATTAATGAGCTACGCACCCATAAAGTAGTTAAAATCCTTTTCTAACCTGGCTGATACTGATAAGCAACGTGAACCTAACTGTTGGAGACATTATCACTATTGCTGATTCTGTAACTAAGTTTGCAGCTAGTTGATCTGTTACTAATCGAAAATGGTAAGTCGCTCGTAATCTCAGGATCGCAGTTAGAATAATTATTTAATAAAATAACGTGATAAAAATGGGTCCTATTATAGGCCTACACATCTCCAACAATTAGATTCGTAAATCAGTGTAATTCATTAGTCTTTTGTCCTGAAAAATAAGTTGCATCACAGTTAAATGAAAAATGTGAAAGGAAAAAATAAGGTTCCAATCTCACTACAAATAAGTACGCGGACAAATTTCGGTAAACTCACGAAACAATTATTATTGAAATAAATTAAGCAAGTCTACATATACATCAAATTCAAAGTTCAGTTACCTTTGTGAAATCTGATTAAATTCATACAGTCGAGGTCAGGTCATAAATTCAGTACATCATTTCAATTACAACTTTCTCATTGAGATATATCGTACAGACATTTTCACAATTCATCAGGTCATACAAGCGTAATATGGAAGAGAAGTTTACTAGACGAGAGCATAATGCAGAAGAGAAAAATGGCGTCACTACTCCTTTCTTTTTTTAAAAAAAGAATAGTTAAATCCATGTATTATTCTACTTGCTCTTTGTTCAGAGTTAGTCTTTGACTTAAGTTTTTCAAAGAATATATTGCGTCTTTAAGAATTTAGTGACACTTTGAAAATGATACGAAATTACAGGAAAAATATACAAATATAAGCATAATTAATTTAAATATGGGCAAATAAATATTGTTTTGTATGTGGAGGTGCATGTAACACTACAAGGTGCTAATTAATTATATACAATGAGATTAATTATATTAATAAATATGTAATTACCTTATATTAAAAATATTATTTTATATTTCATAACAATCTAATGTAATGCATATACTTTGTTACCTTAGTATTGTTATAATATTGAAAATATTAGTTGTATCGATTATACCAAATATTAATAATGTAAAACATTAATTGCATTATGTTAAAAATGGTCTCTTGGAAAATTGCAGTAACATAGAGATTAGTTAAGTGAGTTTAAGGAGTTTTGTTATGAAAGGTATCTTTTGATAAAATACGGAGATCGTCCTAGGTATGTTGGAGAGAGGAATGAAAATTAGGGGACTAACTACCCAGAAAGAGGCCAATTTTTTGCTATATAAATTAGTATTCATTTATGTGAAGTCAAATCTATCAAAACCTTTAAAAGGAATGGTAAGTAAGATTATATATATATATATATATATATATATATATATATATATATATATATATACTAGATTTTAAAGTATTTTGAAAGCTGTATGTTGAGTTACTGTCTATTAATAAATTTTTCGAGTTTTAGTCCACTATGTTGGATTAGGCATACTGAATTTTGAGAATCTGTTTTCAGATTTGGATTCAGTGACTTTCAATAAGTTGAAATAGTTCAAAAATATAGATTCAGAAGGTGTTTCATTTGCACTATGAAATTATTGTGGCAATATAAGGGTAGTTTATCTTTCAAATACTTATATACAAAAAAGTGTTTCTTAATTATCCTTCCTTTTGAAGTTTTAATAGATTCCATTTCAGTTGAACTAATATTTTTGCAGCAAAATAATGACATATTTCTAGTAATTGGCCACTTACTTTTACTCCCTTTTTTCACTTAGATCGACTTTTGACTTTCATCAAAAGATATTTTCATAACAAAAATTATTAAAATCACTTCACCAACCTCTAAGTTTTCTATTTTAGCCCAAATTTTGGTGGGACTGTTTCATCCCTTAAATATAATTTACCGCTGCAAAAATAAGAATTATATGTCCCTTAGGTTTTCATGCATTAAAACACAACCAAACTTCAGAAAAATCAGACAGTGACACATCTGTAGGGTCAGTGGTGATGGATCAGACATTAGTAGGTACACAGGAGTGACATCTTCCATTATAACCAGCGTCTATTGGGGTACTTAAGTGTAGTATCCATAACTAATAACTTAGTAGTTGAGTTTGTATTGAAGCCAAAGAGCTTAAATTTAATAGAGGCGTGATAGGTCCATAATGTTTGAGGCAAACTGAACTGCCTTTCTCCATGTTATTTGCGGTATTGGCTGAGAGCTGGTGTGCTACAACAGCTAGAGAATTTTACCTATTTACACAGTTTCACAGCTAAATAGTAACTATGGATGTGCATTAGGATCCAATGGTGATGACACACTTTATCAAATCTGCTTTTTGCCAAGCCTGATAGTGTATTTTCCAAAATTGGGGTAATGAAATCTCATGAACCTGTTAATTATACAGTTTCAGTTCAAAATGTAACGGTTAGTTGAGGCTTGCAACAACATATAAAGTGCACATTTGGAATTTTTCGTGTTACTTATGATTCAAGTCGATGGTCTAAACTTATAAAGTGTGGAAATGATATGTCATTAGTTTCCTAAGATATTTAGTTCCTAAAGAAATAGTTTAACTAAATTTGTATTTTATCTATTTTTTTAATTTTATATTTTAATTTATTTATTGTTTTGGGGATAATCTCTATAGTTAAAATGCTGTAATTTATTAATTAATTAAATACAGCTATTATTGGATAATGTTTTAGTGCATTTCTTTTATTTTGTTTTTATAAAGATTTGATTTATCTTATTTAGATGGTTAAATTGATTTTCAAATTTTTGTAATAATGATTTAATTAGTAGATTTATTTTGTTTATACCTTTTTAGGTAATTTATTATAAAGCATTTTCACCTTTTTATCAAAAACATGTCTTGTTGACAAATAGCCAGACTTGCTCAACGAATAAATTTAAAGTGCCGAAGTAGTTGGGGCATTTAAAGATATGTAATCATTCTTATTAAGACTGGAATGAATGATTTGATGAGAAATTATTGTTTCTTGGTAAATTGTAGAAATTAACTTTTATGTCAAAGGTTTAAGTATTTCTTTAGGATGAAAAGTCCTGACAGAACTCAACATTTATAAATTTTATAGTTTTTAGTTTATCTTTTTATATTGCATATTAATGTTTATTTTTGGTGACATGATGAATAAATACTCTCTTTATTAAAAATTAATTTATGTTCATTAACCAATAATTTATGAATCAAAAGATTAAGTTACAACAGGGGTAACAACATCATTATTTTTAAGAATTCATATTGCAAAACTGGGATTGAGATCTCAATGTTGGACTGAGATTAATTATAGGTGTAGTATCTTAATAATCTTGTCTGTTTGACCTACATATTCTTACTTGATCTGTTTTCAAATGAGTATTGGCCCGTTTCGTTTCTATGCTAAGCATTATTTATATTCATATTAGTGTGAATGGTCCATAAGATCAAAATATTTTTATTTACTAACTGAAATTAATTTCTTATTATTTTGACAGATTAAAGTGTAGAATTTAAAAATCATTCATGTGGATTGTTCCTACAAATAGTATATATATTATTTATATAAATTTATTTTAAAATTATTGCTTCTAATGATTTGTGTTTAATTGCAGTAGACTTTTTAATTTATCAGAACAAAAGGTATTAGGTTATATTCAGATCTATAAAGGCCCAAATAGAGTGGGGTTTTTAGGTATTCCTTAACCTCCTAGTTATCCTATCTGGTAAATTTGTTGGGAGCAAGTGATTGCTTTTAAATCAAATGATTTTTGTCTTGTTTTTAATTTAATCATTTATTTGAGTTAGTTTTCCTTACATAATTTGCTGATGTTGAGTATGAGTTGGTTTCTGCATTTAATATTGGTAATGATACATGATGATTTACTTTAATATTTTTAGCTGAATATGATACAATTAGTTAGAGAGATAATTTTTCATTAAATTTTTGGTTGTCATTTTATGTTCATTTTAACTCTTTTTAGCTTGCTTTTTTGGGGGGCTTCATAGGACTTTACTGCATTTTAGCTGTGATAAACTTACATATTTTTCTTGAAAGAGCCTTTGAACGATTTCAGCTTTATTAGCTTAAACATTTTTCATTATTTAGTTAAATTTTTTAAGTACTTTTATATTTAATAGAGGAATTAAACTTCATATTTTATGTTTTCTAAACATTATTATGAAGTGTCATATTTTTGTGATAAGAATGTTAATTAAGAAATATGAAAAGTAATGATAAAATAATTTATCCAGTTGTGATATATGACTCTTCTACTGGTATTTTCCAGTTCATGTAAGTAAGCAACTAGCAGTCACTATAATTCTGAATAGGTTTCAGTTGATTGTATAAAATCGAATTCTTCCAAATTTGGTTTTGTTGTAGAATGGTATGAGTATTGAAATTTTATCTGTTATGAATAACAGAATAACGACTAGTAATTGTCTGTTTTGGCCTGCTATGAGGTCGGAAGCCATCACCCACTGCATTCTATCTCACCACTCTTTGCTGTGCACAGCATGTGTTTGGTTTCGCCTAACGTCAAAATTAAAAAAAATTAAACAATCATTTTTATAGGTTTTCGTCCTAGAAGGTTTATTTTACAATGATGACAACATCAACATCAAACTTTTAAAATATCAAACAATCATTTTGATAGGTTTTCTTCCTAGATGGTTTATTTTACGATGATGACAAATAACTCAGCATATATTTACATAATATGATGATGCCTCAAAAGAGCGAAACACATCGGTGAAATAAAGAAAATTTTGCAACTGAGATTGACTTTTGAGGTAAATGCATAACCAGTTGCTGTACCAGCCACCAGTATGGAGTGGAGCAACTTCTAATCAGGATCATGTCAATTTATGTCTCCTCTGAACTGGCAAATCAAGATAAGATGAACAAATTTGACACAGCACTCAACTATGTAGTTGTTAGAGGACAAGGACAGTGTTTTACTTATGAGCGTTTTCAACACCAAGACAGCAAATGGAACAGATGGTGCGAAGGTTATGAGTATATTTGTTTAATGTTATGGAGGATAACAGGAATGGAAAACAGCTCTTGCATTTCTGTTTCAGTATGGGCTTAGTTATCACAGATTCCTTATTTAAGCATAAGAACACTAACCAGTATACTTAAGAAAGTAGGGGAACCAGATCTGTCTTTATATAATAACAGATCAGAAATTTAGAAAGGCGGTTAGGGACACGTGTCTTCAGAGGGTTCTCTGATGATACTGATCACCATTTGGTCTTTAATAAAATTGCTTTAGTGAGGCTAAAAATTCAGAAAATCAGGTCCATATGTAGAAGGATTAGAGTGGAGGAGCTTCAGGACAAGGAAATCAGGTACAAATATGTAAGAATGATCTCATAAAGGTACTACTTAGTTGAATGTAGTCATTACAGTCGTTGGAAGAGGAATGTACACGGTACAGGGACACAGTGGCTGGAGAATGTCTTGGAATAGTAGCGTGTAAAGGAAGGAAGAGACCACGCATGTTCGTAGAATAACACAGTCAAGGCAGTGTAATTAGCATTCTTGGAAAGGGAGAGAAGAAGGAATTGATAAGTGTCCTGTACAGGTCACGATGCCTTGGACATATGGAGGGAATATTCTAAAGAGTTGCTCACTGTAGGTAAAACGTTTAATGATGTGCAGATTTTGAGGTACAATGGGATAAGAATGATGATGGAAACACGATCTCATTTGAAGTAATGCAAAGAATAGTCAGAAGACTCCAGTGAAAGAAAGCGGCTGGGGAGATGAAATTAGGTTGGAACTTATCAAATCTAGCGGAAGATAAGGTGTCAGGTGGTTACACAGGATAATTAAAATGGCATGGGAGTCAGACGGGACGAAAGCGGTAGTCTCGCCAATCTTCAAGCATAGAAACATGAAAATTGTAACAACTGCAGAGGTATATCTTTAATTAGCATCATGAGCAAATTATTCTCAGGGGTTATTGAAATGAGAGCGCAAGTATAAGTTGAAGACAAGTGTTTATTGAGGCCTTTCAGAGGCTGTCCGGACCAGATCTTTAGCTTGCGGCATATTAATGGAGAAGTGATAGGAGTGGAACAGAAAATTGTATCTGTTTTATAGATTTGGAAAAGGCAATTGTCAGTTCCACGAGATTATGGAATAGGAGGCAAACTTATGCAGGCAATTAAAGCTCTGTACGAATATTGTCAGGCTGCTATTAGAGTTGATGGTTCACGGTAGTTTCAAGGGTAAGACAAGGCTGAAACCTGTCAGCTCTGTTGCTTGTATTATTTGTGGATCATATGTTGAAAACAAAACACTGGCAGGGTGAGATTGAAAAAGGTGAAAACCAAATTAGCAGTCTCTCACAAGCAGACGACCAACTTGTGATGGCAGATCCTAATGAAAGATTGCAATCTAATTTTTCGGAGCTAGATCAGAGATATAAAAGTTACGGTGTGAAGACCAGCATCTCCGAAACGAAAGTAAATGTCTGAGGGAAAGTGAGTTAAAAGGTTAAGTGCCAGATTGGAGGAACAAAGAAGAGCACTTAGAATATTCTGTCACAGGATCGTAACATGGAGAAAGAACTAGAATCAAGGTGTAGCAAAGCTAACGGAGTGAGGGCTGAGCTACGCTCTACTCTCTTCTGCAAGAAAGAAGTCAGCACCACGATTAAGTTATCAGTACGCCGTTCTATATTTTGACCAAGTTTGTTGTATGGGAGTGAAAGCGGGGTGGATACAGGTCACGTTATTAATAAGGTTAACATTACAGATATGAAAGTAGCAAAGATGATTGCAGGCAATAACAGACGGGAACAACGGCAGGAGGGTACGCACTATGAGCAAATCAAAGAAGAACTGGGAAAGAATATCACAGATGAAGCAAATAGAGTGAAGAGGCTGAGATGGTAGGGTCGTGTCACACGCATGGGAGAAGCAAGGTTACCTAAGATACTCATGGGTTCAGCAGTAGAGGGTAAGAGGAGTCGAAGTAGACCAAGGAGAAAGTAGTTGGATTCAGTCAAGAATGACTTTAAAGTAACAGCAAATAGCTTATAAAGATAATAGCGGAAAGTCCGTGGCATTCACATGCGTTTGCCAAGCGACATCGCTATACTGTACCTTGCTTCACACCTGCTATTCCGAATTTTATTTCCCTGCGTACCACAATGACAGTGTAAGGTTTATATTTGTTGCACCATTTAAGAATTTCTGTTAGGTGTAGGGTTGAAAAGATACTAAAGCAATCGTTTCCGTGCTTTTTATTTGGGTTGTATTCGAACTGAAAATAATGCAATACATAAGTTTTAATGCTATACCTGTACGCACATTTCGTGAGTATTTAGGCCTATTTGTGTTACTTTTCTTAACACTAGGCTTGTCTTTCTGATTTGTGATGCTGACGAATCAGTTTTCTTGCTAACAAATGTTTTGCTTAGAACTGCAATATGTGTTTTTGCCAACAACAAATAACTATTTCACATGCCTCCTAATTCGGCTCATTTATTCATGAGAAAGGAAACCCAACTTGCTTGTCACACCATAAGTGCTTTCAGTATCTCACTTATCAAAATTTTGTTTCAAAATTTGTGACACTTTTTATGACGTAGTCAGAGCACAACCATTGGGAAAAAAACATTTTGTTTGTCATATCTCTTCAGTTGTATGTGCAAGTTGGCAACTTCATGCTCATTATCAATATATGATGCCACAGCCATTTTACATTTTTCATGTTCCAACCTACTATATGCCCAGCTCATAATATAATTCTTCCCATTTGTTTCAGTACGTTTACACCTCCACTGATACTGATATCAGCATACATTTCACTCACAGGTGCATTGAATGGCAGTTTTTTCAATTAATTTAATTTTACTAGGAATGCTGTTGCATCTACTTCACAGTTACTGTCTTGAGAGAGAGACAGTAAACGATTGACCCCAACTGTCTTTATTGTACTGCGAAATTTATAAGCATACAAATTCAATAGACTGTGTTAATACGCAAAGCATTTATTTGTGATCAAGGTGCAAACAATGCGAAGATGAGGAAGCTTTTAGGTGTGACTTTGCATTAAACGTTTGTTGTTTTTTAAATACATGCAAAGAACAAATTACAACACTTACCCTTGACTTAACAAATTCTCATTTTTAAAATCTTTCCCCACAAGGTGGTCTGAGGATTCTACGTAGCTTTTATTCAAGTGCTCAGGACCCTTCTGTTTCAAGATTTCATCCAAGGCAGTTCTTCGATTAATAATAACCCATTGGCTGCATCTATAAATAAATTATAATAAACAAGCTATCATACTTACACATCTTTATTTTTTGTAAACATGAAGAATGATTTTGGAGTGCTTTGCTGTTTAAAGTTATTACAGCCGTAAATAGCACATATACTGCCTCATCCAACAATTTTCTCGTTGTATTAAGTAAAGCCCGCCTGAGACGATGCTTGATTTGCTACTGGGTTGCTTGCTGGGAGCCGCGATGGCAGCAGTGATGGCTGCTGAGATGGAAAATGACGTCATTGCTGGCTCCGCTGCAGGATTGCGTACTGGAATTCGTAGACAGGACATGTGCTATTTTCCGGCTTGTTGTCTGTGGTGGACTTTAACGTTAGCGAATGAGGAAGACGCATTTTGTCGCGTGAGCCTGTGTTTTCCAAGCTTGCCGCTGGAGTCTGCTGATGCTACTTTGCTTGTGTGATCCAAGCGCCTTGTTGACAACTTTTGTGTCGATAGGAGCCTATTATCAGACAAGATATGTTATAAAATAAAAAGCTTAATGGAGAACTTTTCATACAACATGCCAAAATTAAGACGGTTTCTTGATATACTGTATAAAGACGTTCCTATACGTAATTATAAAAAATATTCAAATGTTTGAAAATCTATCGGACTCAACTGCGTGGTCATTAGTCTGTAGCTTACAAACTACTTAAACTAAGGTAAACTAAGCTAAGGACAACACAAATATCCATGCCCGAAGGGGGGACTCGAACCGCCGACGGCGAAGGCTGCGCGCACCGCACCACGGCGCCCCAGTGGGCACGGCTAATCCGCCGCGGCTATAAAATGATAATTATTAACAAATCCTTTTCTACATCTACACACATATTCCGCAACACACCGTAAGGTGCGTGGCGGAGGGTGCACTGTACCACTACTAGGCTTTTCCTTTTCTATTCCACTCCCAAATAGAACGAGGAAAAAAAGAATGCCTATATGCCTCCGTAAGAGCCCTAATTTCTCTTATCTTGTCTTTGTGATCATTACGCGAAATTTAAATGCGCGGCAGCATGATCGTACTACACTCAGCTTCAAATTGCGGCCCTCTAAATTTCCTCAACAGAAATTCACGAAAAGAACGTCGTCTTTCCTCCAGCGATCCCCGATTGAGTTACCGGAGCATTTCCTTGACACTCGCGCATTGGTCGAACCTAACAGTAACAAACCTAGCTGCTCGTCTCTGAACTGCTTCTTAAAACTGATCTGCTGCGGGTCCCAAACAACTGAGCAATACTCAAGACGTGGTCGTACAAGCATTTTATACGCGGTCTCCTTAACAGATGAAGTACATCTTACCAAAATTCTCCCAATAAACCGAAGTCGGCTGTCCGCCTTACTCACAACTGTCCTTACATGCTCGTTCCATTTCATATCGCTCTGCAATGTTACGCCTAGATATATGAACGACGCGACAGCATCAAGAAGCTCACTACTAATGCTGTATTCGAACATTATGGGATTGTGTTTCCTGCTCATGCGCATCACCTTATCTAGGTGCCATTCTTCACACCAACTAGAAATTTTGTCTAAGTCATCCTGTATGCTATTACAGTCAGTTAATGACGACACCCTCCCATACACCACAGTATCATCAGCAAAAAGCCGTAAATTACAAGTTACTCTGTCCATTAGATCATTTATATAGATGGAAAATTATAGCGGTCCTATCACACTCCCCTGGGGCATGCCTGACGATACACTCGTCTCTGATGAACACTCGCCGAACCACGTATTGCGTTCTATTTCTTAGGAAGTCTTCCAGCCAGTCACAAATCTGTGAACCTATTCCATAAGCTCGTATCTTTCTTCAAGCGAATTTAATTATTGTGGTGACTTGCGCAAGTTCGTCAAATAATATCGTCAAAACACTTTGCATGTTACCATGGCGAGATAACCATAAACGACTCTACAATCCACGATTAGTGTTCTCGCGTCGTTTTCTCCGCCTTACTTCTTCGATAAATTAAAACACGTTGATATCTCGTCCACTACGCTTTGCTATTTCTACCATTACAGCGTCCATGTTGACCAGGTCTCGCTCGTCTTCTACCATTCTAGGGTGAATGAAGCACGTGTGCAAGCCAACCCCGCACAAAAGCCGTCGCAGTGCCCAGAGCAACACCAAGCTTGACAGCCCACTGGAAAACCAAGCACGGATTCCAGCAGCAAATCAAGTGTCGTCTGAGGCGGGCTTAAGACGACGGATGAAGTAAGTCTTCTGGGTGTAGCAAGGTAAAGCGGGTGTTCGTGCCCCATGTTAGTTTACAACTCGAGCCGGTTGGAGGTGTTCGGGGGCAATGTCGCCCATTTCACGGCTTATTTTCCGTTATTTTGGTAACAGACGTAACATCATTCGAAGGACCAGTGTTGGCTTTGATTACAGGATCAAGGAGGAATTTCATTAAGAAGGCTACGCTCCAGACTGAAAGCTGAAATTCATAAGTACTGTGAAGGGACTTATCGCCTCTTCTTCAAGTTGCGCGGCGATGCCGACTTGTATAGACCGCCGGCGTTGTGGCGTATAGCGACGCCACTACAACTACACTCCTGGCCATTAAAATTGCTACACTACGAAGATGACGTGCTACAGACGCGAAATTTAACCAACAGGAAGAAGAAGCTGTGATGTGAAAATGATTAGCTTTTTACAGCATTCACACAAGGTTGGCGCGGATGGCGACACCTACAACGTACTGACATGAGGAAAGTTTCCAACCGATTTCTCATACACAAGCATCAGTTGCCTGGCGAAACGTTGTTGTGATGCCTCGTGTAAGGAGGAGAAATGCGTACCATCACGTTTCCGACTTTGATAAAGGTCGGATTGTAGCCTATCGCGATTGCGGTTTATCGTATCGCGACATTGCTGCTCGCGTTGGTTGCGATCCGAAGACTGTTAGCAGAATATGGAATCGGTGAGTTCAGGAGGGCAATACGGAACGCTGTGCTGGATCCCAAAGGCCTCGTATCACTAGCAGTCGAGATGACAGGCATCTTATCCGCATGGCTGCAACGGATCGTGCAGCCACGTCTCGATCTCTGAGTCAACAGATGGGGACGTTTGCAAGAGAACAACCATCTGCACCAACAGTTCGACGACGTTTGCAGCAGCTTGGACTATCAGCTCGGAGATCGTGGCTGCGGTTACCTTTGACGCTGAATCACAGACAGGAGCGACTGCAACGGCGTACGCAACGACGAATCTGGATGCACGAATGGCAAAACGTAATTTTTTCGGGTGAATCCAGGTTCTGTTTACAACATCATGGTGGTCGTATCTGTGTTTGGCGACATCGTGGTGAACGCACAATAGTAGCGTGTATTTGTCATCGCCATACTGGTGTATCACCCAGCATGATGATATGGCGTGCCATTGGTTACACGTCTCGGTCACCTATTGTTCGCATCGAGGACACTGAACAGTAGCCGTTACATTTCAGATGTGTTACGACCTGTGGCTCTACCCTTCATTCGATCCCTGCGAAACCCTACATTTCAGCAGGATAATGCACGACTGCAAGTTGCAGATCCTGTACGAGCCTTTCTGGTTACGGAAAATGTTCAAAATATTCAAATGTTTGTATAGCGTATGGGACTTAACTACGGGGCCATCAGTTCCTAAACTTACAAAATACTTATGAACTAACTAATACTAAGGACGGCACAAATATCCATTCCCGAGGGGGGATTCGAACCCCCGACCGTAGTGGCCGTGCAGACCATGACTGGAGCGCCTCAAACCTCTCGGCCACCGCGGCCGGCGGAAAAAGTTGGACTGCTGCCCTGGCTAGCACATTCTCCAGATCTCTCACCAATTGAAAACGTCTGGTCAATGGTGGCCGAACAACTGGCCTGTCACAATACGGCAGTCACTACTGTCGATGAACTGTGGTATCGTGTTGAAGCTGCATGGGCATCCAATCTCTGTTTGACTCAATGCTCAGACGTATGAAGGCAGCACCACCTAGAGAGAAGACGGCGGAGTTCTCGTGTGACGTCAGTCATAGCTGACTCGGTAGCCACTGGGGCACGGGCCATTATGTCGAAGCAGCGAGCCAGTCAGCTATGCGCGCGGCAACCTACATTGCCTGACCTCACACGTGAGCGCCGCGGCCTTCCCTCTAGGTAGTGCTGATCAAGGCCGTTGTTACAGCCAGAGGTGGTTGTTTTGAGTACTGATTTGTCAGGATTTATGCACCGAAAATGCGTGAAAATTGTATCACATGTCAGTTCTAGTATAATATATTTGTCCAATGAATAGCCGTTAATCATCTTCTGCATTTCTTCTTGGTGTAGCAATTGTAATGGCCAGTAGCGTATGTTTTATCACCGTTAAAAAGAATACGTCGCGCTTACTTTTTCGGCTATTATAACATATCCGAATTTCAAAAAAATCGGAGATTGACACTTCGTTGGTTGGTTGGTGTTGGGTGTTTAAAGCAATGGTAATCCTACCGACGACAGTACTGCTAAGGCAGAATTACTAAACACAGCTTTCCGAAATTCTTTCACCAAAGAAGACGAAGTAAACACTCCAGTATTCAATCCAAGAACAGCTGCCAGCATGCGAAACTTAGAAGTAGATGTTCCTGGAGTAGTAAAACAACTTAAGTCACTAAACAAAAATAAATCTTCCGGGCCAGATTGTATACCAACTAGATTCCTCTCAGAGTATGCTGATGAAATAGCTCCGTACTTAGCTATAATTTACAACCGATCACTCAGCGAAAGATCCGTACCCAAAGACTGGAAAGTTGCCCAAATTACTCCAATATTCAAGAAAGGCAATAGGAGTGATCCCCAAAATTACAGGCCTATCTCATTGACGTCGATTTGCAGTAGGATTTTGGAACATATACTTTGTTCGAATATTATGTACTACCTCGAAGAGAACGACCTATTGACCAATAGTCAGCACGGATTCAGAAAGTATCGCTCTTGCGAAACACAGCTTGCCCTTTATTCACATGAAGTGTTAAGTGCCATCGACAAGGGATCTCAAATCGATTCCATATTTCTGGATTTCCGGAAGGCTTTTGATACTGTACCCCACAAGCGGCTTCTAATGAAATTGCGTGCTTATGGAGTATCTCCCCAATTGTGCGATTGGATTCACGATTTCCTATCAGAAAGGACACAGTTCGTTGTAATTGACGGTAAGTCATCGAGTAAAACAGAAGTGATATCTGGCGATCCACAGGGAAGCGTTATTGGTCCCCTACTCTTCCTCGTGTTTATAAACGATTTAGGAGATAATCTGAATAGCTCCCTTAGACTGTTCGCGGATGATGCTGTCGTTTATCGGTTAGTGAAGTCAACAGAGGATCAAAAGCAACTGCAAAGCGATTTAGACAAAATTTCTACTTGGTGCGAAAATTGGCAATTGACACTAAATAAAGAAAAGTGTGAAGTAATACACATGACCACTAAAAAAAATCCGCTGAACTTCAATTACGCGATAAATCAGTCAAACCTTAAGGTCGTAAATTCCACCAAATACCTAGGAGTTACAATTACGAACAACTTTGACTGGAGAGAACACATAGAAAATATTGTGGGGAAGGCGAACCAAAGGTTACGTTTCATTGGCAGAACGCTTAGACGATGCACCAGCTCCACCAAAGAGACTGCCTACATCACACTTGTGCGTCCTCTCTTGGAGTACTGTTGCCCCTTGTGGGACCCTCACCAGGTGAGACTGACGGAAGATATTGAGAAGGTTCAGATAAGGGCAGCTCGTTTTGTTTTATCACGTTACGGGGGGGGGGGGGGGGAAAGCGTCACGGTAATGTTGCACGAATCATTAAAAGAAAGACGTTATTCATTGCGGCGTGATCTGTTTGCGAAGTTTCAATCACCGACTTTTAGTTCTGAATGTGAAAATATTTTGCTAGCACCCACCTACTTAGGGAGACATGACCATCCCAATAAAATAAGAGAAATCAGATCGAAAACGGAACGATTTAGGTGTTCTTTCTTCCCGCGCGCTATTAGAGAATGGAACGGTAGAGAAAAGTTATGAAGGTGGTTAATGAACCCTCTGCCAGGCACTTAAATGTGATTTGCAGAGTATCGATGTAGATGTAGATGTAGATGTAGACTAAACTGCCGGGTCATCAGTCCCCTGTTCCCAGCTAAGAGATCACAGGATTTCATGTACGATTAAAATAAGCACCCTGCAACCAGTACAGAAGACGTACAGGAAGACAGTGTTGGTCATAATTACAACATAAAAAGGAAGGAGGAACCACAGTAGAGGTGGAACTAATAATCAACTAAAAATCACAGCAGATATTGTTGGCTGGCTGATCACTAGGATAATAATGGATGAGCCAGCCATTCTGCACATACTATACAACTGCCAGTCGGAAAAAGGACTGACAAGACAAAAGTGACAACAGATTAAAACTATAGGCGGTGTATGCCTGAAGATCAGGCATACGAACCCACCGTGTTTACGTGTGAGCTACATTATTGGGATGGCAGTTGGAGGAGCAGGAATAAAGAAGCCGTGTAGAGGGGCGCCCGCTGCCGCTCGGCTGCGGCGCCCACGGCAGGCAGGCAGGCAGTTGGGCCCCCTGGGGCGGCAATCTGCGGCGCAGCGGGCGACCGCCCTGCTCTAACCTGCCCTGGCCTCGCCTCGTCTGCTCTCGTTGGCCGCGTCTGGCCTGGCCGATTACGCTGCTGCCTCCATCCCGCTCATTAACCTCGCCTGCCCAGGCCCCCTGCCCGCTCCCACGCCAACAGCTGTTCCCCAGTGCCAGCCTCCCCTAGACGATTATCAGGTGGCCACCTCAGCCCCTGCTCGCACACCACACTGTCCGCCGCGGTTAGTGGCCAGAGCTGATCTGGAGGGCCACATCGGCACAGCCCCACCAGAAATACTGTAATATAACCGCAGTCTTACATACACAGCCACGACACTCCAGCAGACTTTTAATATCCACTGCGACACAGCGCTCCAAGAGGCAGACAACCTACGTTTGTGAATACGATATTGTATGAGTGCGAATAGTTTCGTTTATATCTATTTTAACATACTTTTTACATTAGGTAACGTATCTAGTACCATAAAATTACGCTATAACGTAAAAATAGCTCCAGATTTGTCTTCTTTAGGTTTCCTAAGATCCCTGACAAGGTACGAAACGGTACTTTGCAGTACCGTTTATTTACAACTAGCTGTAAACCCGGCGTTGCCCGAGTGTTTATCCTATACTCTCGTACTCCACATCCCCTCCCCCCTCTCTCTGCATCCACCTCTTTCTCTTCCATCTCTCTGTTCGTTTCCATCTTTCCCTCTCTCGCAACGTTTTCTGCAAGGTACCCTCTGTCATGTACGATACAAACATTTATGAGCTGTGTCGGCTCGCTTATTCGCGTGCGTACTGGCACCAGTTTAGTTGTTCCTCTGCTTCTCCGAGGGGGGCTTACCGAGCGGCACGTGTGTAGTTCTCTGGTCATGTGTTTCGCTTCTCTTCCGGCCGAGCGACGCGGGTTGTTGTGTTTGGGCCGTCGTCGGGGTCGCGCCGTTCTGCTGTGGCGTCTGTCTGAGGCAACCACGCCACGCTTGCAACGTGTCGTGCGGACATCATGAGAACGGATTCCTAGTCCAACTATTTCGC
Organism: Locusta migratoria; assembly: GCA_026315105.1. Classification (NCBI taxonomy): domain Eukaryota; kingdom Metazoa; phylum Arthropoda; class Insecta; order Orthoptera; family Acrididae; genus Locusta; species Locusta migratoria. The sequence goes on from CM048745.1 coordinate 137,573,805, forward strand.
ACCATTCATGGGACGTCTGCCAAGTTAAGTGACTCCACGGAAGTCATTTGTGTGGAAAGTTTTGTGCTTCTGTCAACATTGAGCGTCCGGTGCCTTGTTCGTGGAAGTGCGTTAGATTGGATGACACTTCATTATTTACCGGTGCATCCGTGGATTATCTTCAATAGTTTCAGACGATGTTTATGGTAACGACTGTATTTATGTCGTCAAACGTAAACACGAGCATTTTGATAGTTTGATGTCATATAGGATCTGGCTACCATCCGCCTTATTAATTAGTTCCATCTGGTTATTTATGGCTGTCTGTCTTACTTGTGTCATTCGCTCTTAAGTACACAAGGTCCCTTTACGAATTATCCGTTCCAGGGCTGCGCTCGAGAAGCAATGTAACTCTGTCATTTATTATTCATTATTTATAAGCACCGTTAGTGAAGAACGACCATTTTAGTGTCGCGTGGCCCTGCGGCCTGAACTTAATTGTAATTTCTTTTGAAGACTCATTGTTCAGTATAGTTTGCCCTCAGTCATTTTGGTCCCGACACGACCGTTGTTCAACTGTGGATATTTTAAAAGGGAAGCAACTTTACTTATTGTGATATGTTATCATGCCCCATTTGAAGTCTTTTAAAGTTTTGTTGAGTGTGGCTTATCTTCCCTGATGCTTCTACAGAAACTTTTACTAAATATGTGTTATGGTAACCTTGTAACTCGAAGACATGGGTGAAATCTATTTAAAGCCTTGTTGTAATTTAGTCTTTCTATAGGAAATCAATATTTTGCCAATCTTGCCGTAGAGGCAAGACGTAGTTATTTGTAAAGAGATTTTTAAGCAATGTCTGGGTGTTAAATCCCCTTTTATTAAGGGTATTTTATATGTATTCCTTTGTGGCAAAAATAATTCAAACATGTGTTGGGGTAACTAATTATTAGTAAGCTTACGACCCCTTTGATTACTTTTTTTAAAGCTCAAATCTATAAGCGATTACTTTGTGCTTCCCGAAGTTATATCAATTGTGGTTTAAATTATTTAATAAATTTCCTGCAAGCAGTAATTGGCTTATGCGAAATTCTTTTCTCCCTGTTATCCCGTCCTGGTATCAACTGAGGTCGTTTTGTGGTCTCAATTTATGTCCCCAGTGTCTTCCTCTCAGTTTAAAGGTCATGTGTGCAAAAATTCATAAAGATTGGAGCAAAACTATGCATTTCGTAAAATTTTGTAAGTTAAGTACTCTCCACCATGCACAGAATTATACATTCACATTCCTCTTGTTTTGAAGGTCCAGTGTGCAAAATTTCATCAATATCTGAACAAAACTATAGATTTCTATGCAATAGAAACGTAGGGTAACACTGAAAAACGCACTTTGTTGTTCTCAAATATTCCAGTTTTATTTCATACAATCCCTGGTCTGAGAATTAAAAAAAATAAAAAAAAATAAATAAAAAATAAAAGGATCTGTGAAATCGGTTGAGCCATTCTCAAGTTATGGCGCGACCAAGGTATTTAGGGATCCATTTTTATGTTGCAAAATACCCTCCCCCATGCACCGTATGAAACGTAAGGTAGACGGTGATCTTCCTCTTGTTTTGAATGTCAAGCTTGCAAAATTTCGTGAAGATCAGGATAAAACTATAGATTCTGTAGGAGAAGTATGCTCCGCTATGTACCTGTCACAAAATACTTTCTTAGCTGACGATTTCTGCCTACAAAGTACATTCCTGCCAAATTTCAGCATCATAGATAAAGTAGCTTTCGAGATTTCGTATTTAGTCAGTGAGTGTCCTTTCGCTTTTATATAGATATTAAGAAAGCAGATTGCTTAATGTTTGTTTCAAGAGATTTAAGGGAGACTTGCAGACAGAAATAAATAGTAACATGCAAATCTGTAATGCTACCTTTATTTGATACAAGGTCATGCCTGATGCGACAGTTTTACGGCGTCTACTGCGAAACTGTTGTGAGCAGTAGACCTCTTTTTGTTTCACCATTTTGTGTCTGTGTGTGTGTGTGTGTGTGTGGGAGGGGGAGGAGTCGGTTGCGAAACGCTTCATAAACGTCCGAAATTGTTGTTGCGAGTCCCTAACTACTCCCATTTTCCAATAATTGACGCATAAATCTGAGTATTCTCACGCGGTGGCCGTTCATTATTTAAGACGTCGTATCTCCTGAGCCGTGTCGTGCTCTTTTGTTTTTGCGACAGGAACCTTCGTGGGCGTACGGTGAACAGTTCATCAAAGTTTCATTGCAATCGAATGAATGGTTTATGAACACATACAGGACATAGAGACAAACATTCATTTTTATATGTTCCCTGCGCCAAGCGTGGAAACATTGCAGATCATCCTGAAGGAAGGAAGCTTAGGTTTCACGTCCCGTCGGCAGCTGGGTCATTAGGAACGGAGCTAACGCTCGGAATTTTGGGTAAGGATGGGGAAGGAAAGCGGCCGTACCCTTTGAAAGGAACCATCCCGGCATTCTTCTGGAGTGATTCAGGGAAATCGCGGAAAACCCAAATCTGGATGGCCGGAGGTGAATTTGAACCACCATCGTCCCGAATCAGAGTCCAGTGCGTTCAGATAATCTTGCATTTCGCTACCCTTTCCCAGTGTTGTGATTTTCGCGATAAATTACTGCATCATCCGCGAAAAGTCTCATTCAACTTCCGATGTTATACACGAGGTCATTTACATATACTGTGGAAAGATACGATCATATAACACTTCCCTTGGGCACGCTTGACATCACATTAACGTCTGAAGACTTCTCTCCGCAGAGAATGACATGCTGCGTTCTGTTAGCTACAAAAACCTCAATCCAGTCATACAGTTGGTCTGATATTCCATATGCTCACACTTTGCTCATCGGGGGACGGTTTAGAACGGCATCGAATGGCTTGCGAAAGTCAAGAAACGCGGAGTCTACCTGAGTGTTACTGCTCTCTGGATCTTCAGCGTTACATCAGTTAGGACAAGGGAGGCGTGTCCCAGGTCTGGAAGTATCTGAGTTCAGCCTGAGTGGTTGTTCGATTGATAACCCTTATTTTGTTTATTAATAGTTGCAGTTCAGTTTGTTATTTATAGTTGAGAGTATCTCTATAACTTCCGAAAACAAGGTAGAAAAATTTCAAACTTCACAGTATTTAAATTGTATTTAATGCAAAGAGATTGTCCTTCTCTAACTTTATTTAAAGAGTTGACACAATAATGATACAACAAAACATTTATCCACGCTGCAATGCTGGCCGTAGTTAGACTTAAAAGCAATTTGCCCTGTAAGAAAGGATTTAGAGTCTGAAATGGGTATAAATACTATAGCCGTGATAATCCCGAAAACAAATGTTTTTAAATACGTTTTACTACAGTATTCCATTATTAATCGGTTAAGCATAAACACATCTGTAGCCGGCATTCTTTGTGTTGGTGCTCGGTAAATCGCTTTAGCGTAACTCTCAAGAAATTTCTAAACAGAGAAATAAAACGCTGGAAAAGTTATTTTGTTGTGGTCTTCAGTCCGGAGACTGGTTTGTTGCAGCTTTCCGCCCTACACTATCCTGAGCAAGCCTCTTCATCTCCTTATAAGAACGGATACCTACAACTATTTGAATTTGCTTACTATATTCAACTCTTGGTCTCCCTCTTCGATTTTTACACCACACACTTCCCTCCAACGCTAAATCCACAAATACTTGATGTCTAAGAATGTATCCTACCAATCGATCCCTTCTTTTAGTCAAGATATGCTAGAATTTCGTTTTCTCCCCAATTCTGTTCAGTACCTCCTCATTAGTTACACGATCCACCCACCTAATCTTCAGCTTTCTTCTCAAACACCCCATTTCAAAAGCCTCTATCCTCTTCCTGTCCGCACTGTTTATCGTCCATGTTTCACTCCCATACCAGGCAATACTACACACAAATGACTACAGAAAGGACTTCCTTATGCTTAAATTAATATTCGATGTTAACAAATCTCTCTTTGTCAAAAACGCTTTTCTTCCCATTGCCATTCTGCATTTTATATCCTCTGTACTGCGACCATCATATGTTATTTTACTTCCCAAGTAACAAAACTCATTTACCACCTTTATTGATTCGTTACCTAATTTAATTCGTTCAGCATCGCCTGCTTATTTAAGACTGCATTCCATTACCCTTGTTTTGCCCTTGTTAACGTTCATCTTATATCTCCTTTCAACACATTGTTCATTCCGTTCAATTGCTCCTCCTTGCTGTCTCTGACAGAAGTAGAATGTCATCAGAAAAACGCAAGGTTTTTATTTCTTCACCCTGAACTCTAATTCCTTACTGCTGGAAAAGTACTGATTCGAAAATCAGACTTTTAAACAGCAAATGAAGAAAGCTGTTGAATCCTCGGCCAAAACAACGCACGTCACCCTTGTTTTGAGCATTTAGAGTAATAGCTACGCCGAACTGCTTCATGGTCGGCAACCGTGAATGCTGATTCATCTGCTGACCCGTCAACACGCACCAACCGCGCCCCAACCTCCCAGTGTTACGCACCTGGTGGTAGAAACACACTGGCGTCGTATTGGGACACTCCAAACGCCGAATGACGGCAGTCCAAACGCAGAAAGGGCTTGAGCGTAACCACAAACAGCTCTACCCTCGTCTCAGACCGCAGGACTAGCATCAACATCCATATCGATGTTACTGCGCAATTGCCGATACCAGTAGGATAGAACACGACCATCAAGAAGAGGTTAAGGCGAGCGAGTGCGAAAAGCGGGAGATCCGGGTTTGACTCCCGGTCCGGCACAATTTTTATTTGTCAGAAAATAGTAGACCACCTTCAGAACTGCAGTTAAAGTCAGCAGAATTCTCAAATTGCGAATGAATAATTTATTGTTTAAGTCGAGAAGAACCATAATTAAAGAATATGTATAGGGCAACCAGAGTAGAATGACTCCATATTTCAAAGGTTTTCCCAGACAAACTGAAAACGAATGCCTTAATTCCAACGAACCTGTCCCAAGTCTTCGTGGGGTAATAAGGATTCAAAAAAATAATTTTCCTATTCATCCGATAGTTTGATCAGGTTATTTGATGGAGTAAATGTTAGCAGATTACTTAAGTAAGAACTTTAGACGTTATGCGAGTTTTAACATTTCTAACAGAGAGGACCGTGTTTCCTCAACACATCTATAGTGTCTTTTGATGTAAAAACACATCTGTACAAGGATCCACGCAGATCAGATTCAAGACATAGTAAGTGATAATCGCAAGAGATACAGAGACAGGCTCCAGTACGAAATTGAGGACGGCCATCAAATTTTAAATATGATTTTACACTTGAATTATTTTAGGTGTGGTTTTAATTATTACGTACAAAAGGGGGCTTAGCTATGGGCTCACCCCCTTTCTTACTGTTTAGGAAACATCTACTTAGAGTTTAGTTTTACGAAAGACCTAAATCAATTTTCTGGTAACATCATGAGTGTTAACCTATTGTACCGGACTACTATAGTCATCAGTCCCTAGATTTACAAACTATTTAAACTAACTTAACCTAGCGTTACTAACATCTGGTTTTAACGCTCTCTATTAACACTCGTCTTTCAGGGGGTTTTGAACTTCTGTTAGTAACACCCGTCAATTCGGCGAGTGTAATTCCAAACCAACACTCTACCCGTGTACACTTGTTCATCAATTGTTCCTCAAAACTTCACAGCTCACTGACAATTTTAACGTAGCCGTAATTTTGACGGATGTTACTAAGCTAGGGTTAAAGTAACCTAAGGACACACACACTCACTCACACACACACACACACACACACACACGCACACGGGAGGATTCGAATCTCTGACGACGAGAAACCTCGTGCTCCGCAGCGAGGCGCCTTAGAGCGCTCGGTCACTCCACAGCGGCCGTCATATTATGATGTCGTTATGTAGACGATATCTTCCTACCTTATAATACTTCACACCAGGAGGGTAAGGATTTTTTCCAAGTGCTGAATAACGAAAATGTGAATATCCACTCTAGAACAGAGTGTTAACGGAACATTACCATTTCTTGAGGTGGCAATAACGCTTCAGGGGAAGTCTTGTAGCTATGACATTTGAGAAAACCCACTAATACCTGTAAAGTTATCCACAATCCTCCGAACCATCCGTGAGAACATAAGGTGGCGGCTTTTAGATCCATGCCACACAGGTTGTACAATGTCCCGCCATCTAGCGCAGCTTTTGAGCGCGAGTTAGCGTAGTCTAGTCCACAGCTGCTACAAATGGCTTTGAAGCGAACATTCATAATATCAATGGGATTCAAAAAAGAAAATGGGGCCTGCTGCAAATGCTCCACAGAGATCTCAGGAAAAGTATACAATCCTGGTCCCCATATGAAAGTTATGAATTACCACAGGTTCCATTCCGATAGTAATACTATTTTGCCACGATAACTTGACGATTTTGTTGGTGCTGCCACAAGCGGAGAAAATCGACACCAGTTAAAAGTTATTCTTTTATTTACATGAGCCGCGGTGGAGTAGCCGAGCGGTCTAAAGCGTCTCGCTGCGGAGCGCGCGGTTGCTCGCCGTGGAGGTTCGAGACCTCCCTGGGGCATGGGTGTGTGTGTTTGTCCTTAGGTTAGTTTACCTAGGTTTAAGTAGTTTGTAAGCTACGGACTGATGACCACGCAGTTTGGTCCGATAGATTTACAAACATTTCACATTTGGGTTTACATGAGCTACCAACCTTACAATGGTCCTTGACGCGAAAAATTAATGTACACATTGTTAGGGTAACGGTTCCAGCACTGCAGTAAGCAGCCGATGCTGCCTTCCGTTCGTGCAAGACAAGCTCCCAGCAGCCACCGCGCGAATCGTCAACTTATCGTGGCCAAATAGTACGTTCCAAGAAAATGGGTAAACAGCTGACGTAGGGTCAAAAGTGTAGACACAGGGAAGAATAAAAAAGTAAATTTTTCAGAGCTCTGGGAGTCTACAGTATTTCTTATTTCTTGTGATGGCGGCATTACTACTTATATTGGGCAAACAAGAAGAAGTATGGGAGTGAGATTTAAGGAGCTTGTTATTACTTCTAGTGCTAGGTCTGCTTTGACTGCGCACTAACAGGAACCGAGACATGCAGTCTCGAATGGTGCCAACAATCTAAAGGTACTTCACTAGGGAGCAAAAAGGAACTGTTTAGATATTCTAGAAGAGAAGAATTACTTAGAACACATGAAAATACCCTTAAACTCTCAGGAAACGCCTAGGCTAATTTTCATTCTTTAAATGACTGAAGTTTTTTATATTTTCATATGTGTTACATAATTTTAAAGGTTTTATTATGTAAATTACTTTTATGTAAAAGATGTTTTATAAATTTAAAATGTAAGTGTATGAAAATGAAAAGTGGAGCTGGTTAAGGCCATAATATAGTCCGAATATTCTGAGACATTGCATTAACAAAATCAAATGTTTGTATAGCTTATGGGACTTAACTACGGGGTCATCAGTCCCTAAACTTACAAACTACTTATCAACTAGCTTATCCTAAGGACGGCACAAATATCCATGCCCGAGGGGAGATTCGAACCCCCGACCGTAGTGGCCGTGCAGACCGTGACTGGAGCGCCTCGGTCCCCTCGGCCACCGCGGCCGGCTTGCATTAACACTTTTAGGAAAATGCCCCTTACAAATGTAATTGATTGATTATGCTTTTCTAATATGTATCGTAAAAATGTACAGCCATACTCCATCATTTAAATCGAAACGCTATTTCCTATGTTCAGTAATTACAACACTGTGCATGCGCTACTTTCCGCGTTAGCCTATGGTCAGTAGCCAGAAGGATACTGCCATCGACAGAGTGCATCCCCAGACCATCTTCCTTGGTGGTAAATATGACAACGTCCTTACAGCAGTTGTTACCCTTGAGACGCAGCTAGATTCGTAAGGTTTTATTTTCGTAAAAGCAGATTTACATTACTGAATTGCCACTACCTCCCCGACTAGATATTTTTTTACAGCTCTTAGATAACGTGGATGGCTTCGGATACCGCAAATAATTTTTAATCGAGGACACTCACACATTGAGAAGGCAGTTTTTTATATGATTTAAAAGAAGCCTGGACGCAAATAAGAGGGAATTAGTCCATTCAGTATTATATGTTTCGAATAATTTGACAAAAATAGAGACCTTTATGCCTTTAGTTTAAGAAATCGACAGTTGTTTATTCATTTGTCAGCAGATAATCCACGTGAGGATGCAATTTTAGGTTGCGAACCCGGACGTGTCCACAACTGGCGGCAGGTCTGGAAAAATATCTTCCATCCGCTCCTGCCAACCGAGGTCCGCGGACTTTGGTACAAGTTGGTTAATAATGTCCTACCCACCAACCAGCGGATATATGACATACACTTGGTCGCCACGGCTGATTGTCCCCTGTGTCAGATCCCTGACACCCGACGCCATAGGTTTGAATGCCAACGGGTTTCTGCTGTGTGGGCCCTTGCCCGGAGTATGTTGGCGCTCATCAACCGCACCACGCCCCCAAATGTGACAAATGAATGGTTTACCATTCCCCAATTTCGATTCTATCCCCGGACGAAACACAACTCCACTATTTGGATCCTGGACCATACGCTGTATGCCATTCTCGAGCTCCGGCTTTCCACTGCTGTTGAGTTCATGGTGTACCTCTGGACAGCCCACCAAAAGTTGACCTTGACTACAACGTATAGGGAGAGTTTTGCAAATTACTTATCGGCAGCGCTTGTCCACGGCTACCAGTCGGCTCTTGGCCGGTAATGGTGTCGTGTGGTACATTTGGCTGCGTTGCCCGATAGTCGCAGACAGCTTCTGACCACAGATTATCCCCTCGTGGGAGATGGTGATCGTGTAACGGTTTTTTTTCCTTTGCCACCGTGGCTTGGTGGCTGATTGCAATTACAATTGAACTTGAACTCTCAGTTGTCGAAGCGGGGAACTCATTTGCTTTCTTAAATTCTCTAATCTTTCTTCACATGGGAGTTGTGCTTGGTGGGGATAGCTTACCTCACTTCTTCCTTTTTACGTCTCATTTTCATGTTTTCTTTGTGGTAAGGTTTTATATTTTTCCCTTATATATGTGTTGACATTTCCTTTTTGTATTTTGAGCCACGGTGAATTCTGTGCCCGCTCTTTTTGTACCCAATCCTCTTTTCCTTGGGCACGAAGGCAATGCACGTCATCAGTTTGACTTCGGGAGGCTTCCTTTCATTTTCTGAAATTTTACCTGGAGGGAGTTTTTTCTTTTCATTCCGCCTTGAATGGGATTATATTGAGTTTTGCAGGAATGTTCAGTTTTGGTGACTGTATTGGTGTGTGACAGGTGGGTTGTAGGGGTGGACAGGGGACCCCCCCGCCCAAAAAAAAAAAAAAATAAATAAATAAATAAAGGATTTTAACAGCTGAAACAGACTTGCTCTTTGAAATTCAAAATTAAAGAAACCTTCCTCAAAGCGGACGTCCTCCCCTGCTTCAAGAACGCTTTGAGTGCAAGCTGAAGTAGCCCCAGAAGTCAATTCTTCGTGAATCACCCGAATTCAGAAAGCAAGATCACCCGTCTACAAAGTGTTGCATATGTGGTTCTGAGAAAGTAGCAGTTATAGGAGAAGAGCGTAAGAAGCAACCGGCAAGAATAACAATTTTCGGTTTTATTTATCAACCAGTTTCTCTTACAGCAAGCATCATCACTAAAGGAAACGGTGCATACAGAAGATCAGAGAGAATGTTGTAACTTTCCTATAACTATTTTCTGCTTCAAAATTATGTACATTTTATACACTTTTGCTTTGGTTTTGGAAATGAAACTGCCATTTTCTTGCTATTTCCTCCATACGCGTTTCGCCTTGTATTTTAGGATATCATCAGTAAATTCTATGTCTGGAAATTATATTTTTGCTTACTGACGTAGCCTTGACAGTTTATAAACAGTTCACTTTCTTTGAAATAAATATAGGCCACTCACGCTAGTGAGACGTGATTTTTATGGTTTTTTTCCCACCTGGTCACTGGTTGAATTCACAGAGAATCTCCACAATCTGTGTAATTCCTTCTTAATTTTATCGATTTCTCAATATTTACTATTTCACAGATTTGAAGGTGTATCTCGTTTAGGAATTCGTTTGCTTATACGGGTTGCCAACTTAACTGAGTATGTGTATATATCTCCCACATAGGACAAACAAGTAGAACGTTTGATATCAGCCGGCCGCGGTGGCCGCGGGGACTGAGGCGCTTCAGTCACGGTCTGCATGGCCACTACGGTCAGGGATTGGAATCCCCCCTCGGGCATGGATATTTGTGCTGTCCTTAGTATTAGCTAGTTCATAAGTAGTTTGTAAGTTTAGGGACTGATGACCCTGTAGTTAAGTCCCATAACTTCAACAAACATTTGTTTGATATCAGATCTAAAGAACACAATAGAGCATGGACGTATGGAACAAATCAATCCACATTTGCTGAACACCTAAGAACAAACAACCACAAACCAACATCCAGAGAAGAAGGCGCGATGGAATGACCGAGCTCTTTAAGGCGCCTTGTTGCAGAGCGCGCGGTTGCTCCCCGTCGGAAGATCGAGAGACTGATAACCTAAATGGTTTAGTCCCATAGATTTACAACCATTTCGTTACATTTTCGGAGAAGAAGACATGAAAATAATTATAATAAACAACTAAAAACATATTCTGATACTACAAGAAAATTACCACAGACAAAAAAAACCAATCAAAAAAGAAAATACTGTTCAACGACCAAGTACACATGTCAGAAAAATCACTGCTCACATTAATAGACGCAGCAGGAAAAGGCCCACTGCCTTCACTTTCCCATTTACCCCGCCCCCTCCACAAAACATCGAAATTAATGCTCAAATTATCAAAACAAAACAATTTATACTAGGATAAAATGGAGAAGGAAGTACACAAAGTGTGGCGAAGCTATGTGAATTCAACTAGTGACTATGTGGGAAGAAGACCATAAAAGTTTCGTGGCTATAAAAGGTGAGTAGTCCATATTTATGTAATTTTCAGACAATGAATCCACTGACAATGTTCTAAAATACACAGCGAATCGATTGCGGAGGAAATACAGGGATTGCACTAAGGAAACGGCAGTTGCATATCCAAAAACAAATAATTCGGTACTGACTTCATTGCAAACATCGTCCTTGTCAATACAAAGTAATTTGAAATTTAGACTTTACCATTAGGTTTTCCATCGCATTTAGATCACATTTCACGTATGGTTTAGCTGTTAAAGTAAGTGTGTCAAGTGTCTTCCTTGCATCTGGATAATTCGTGACAAGCGTGCACAACTCCCCACTCAAGTTTTTCAACCGTTTCTGTACACTTCGCCTTTGAGGTGACCCCAGACACAAAAATCCAAAGGATTTATATCAGCTGATCTTGGAGGCCAGGGTACATGTCCGCCTCGACCTATCCACCTTTCTAAATTTCAATTTAATGTGTACTAACTAGGACGATGTTTACAGTGATGCAAGTGGCGGCTTGGAACCATACATCTCGCAAACGGCTCTTTGTACATATGAATATGTGATGATTATCTAGGATATCCAGTGTATTTTTTTTCTTTTATTGATCAAGACTGATGCTGAATACACTCTGTTTAAGTAACCTATGCTGAAACAATGAGGGATTCTGCTGATGTACATTTTATTTCACCGCTAAATAACTGTTTTATGTCAAAGAAATTTTTGACGGGAGTATTGTTTGATAGAACAGCAGCGATAGTTTTGCCACAATCATTTTAAGTTGTATTGTTTGACATGAGACCTATTGAATTATGTACTAAGTTTCCTTCTTATAGATACTGATGATACAGCAAAATAATGTTGCACGGTCTCTAGTTGCTTGCACTTGACGACAAATACTTTCAATGTGTTGACCATGCTAAGCTTCGTATACCGTAACATTGGTTATGAGATGTGGAAATATGTTATGTCATTGATGTGAAGTAGTTGGACACAGTTGCTTCTCATGTCTTTCTTCTTGTAACAAGATCAATTGAAAAGAACCTGTCTCGTGTATTTTTTTCACACACCATTATTAAATGCTTTGATTAATTTTGCTTCTTATGCGTCAGCATATGAAGGGCATAAAATGAAAAACGTTCTGAATACGTTATCTTGAAATTCAGATATCTGTAGCGAAATGTTATCCTTATGAAAAATAAGAACTCTTTGGCTGCAATAAACTTTAATTAATAAAGTTTCAGAACCTTCAAGCGCTTATAAATTTAATAAAGAAATTATGTATGTTCCTTGAAACATATTATAAGCTCCTGAAGATCGTTAGCAGGACGCCAACCCGGTAGTGCTTTACTAATTAAAGTTTATTACAGCCAGATTGGACGTACCTTTTTAAATTACTGAATACTTCTGCCACTGACAAGAATAAATAAATAAAATGAAATATGTACTGCATTGTAAGTCAGCTCACTCAACTGAATAATGTTATTTACTTTTCAGTAAAATCTAACATTGAATTTTCGTATATGTGATGTATGCCAAAGTGTATACCGATATTTTGATAGACACATTAGTTTAGTGGTTTTGGTACGATTCTAATTTGTATAATCTTACTAACCAATAATTTTTACAGATGTTACACTAATTATGTTATTTTTATAAAGAAATATTCTACTCTTATATGATGTAATTATCAGGGAAATGACTATTATTACCCGTACTGGAACACAGACGGTGATAGACTGAAAGAATATTTGTCTGTCATATTTGTTGAATGACTCTGCCATCTGTGTATAAATTAGCAACTGAAGGACGTTATGAATTTCTTTTGTAGAGCCACAATATTCAATCAACTTTTTTTTTAAATTTATGCCTAGTGCCTACGTACTACTTTTATATTTCGCTTTGATGTATTTTTCACACTGTATGCTTATGTTATATACGTGGAAGAGACTAGGAGACACTGGGAGATACCAGACTGACGTTATAATGGTAAGCAAAGGTTTACAAACCAGGTTTTAAACTGTAAGACATATCCAGGGGCAGATATAGACTGTGACTATAACTTATTGGTTATGAACTGTAGATTAAAACTTAAGAGACCGCAAAAAGGTAGAAAATTAAGGAGATGAAATCTGGACAAATGGAAAGAATCAAAGGTGGTTGAGGATTTCAGAGGGAGCATTAGGCAAGGATTGCCTGAAAAGGGGGAAAGTAATACAGTAGAAGAAGAATGGGTAGCTCTGGGAGATAGCGTAGTGAAGGCCGCAGATGATCATATAAGCAGAAGGACAAGGACTAATAGAAATCGGTGGATAACACAGGAGATACTGAACTTAACTGATGAAATGAGAAAGTATAAAAATGTATCGAGTGAAGCAGGCAAAAGAGAGTACAGACGTCTGGAAAATGAGTTTGTCAGGAAGTGCAGACTGACTAAGCAGGAGTAGCTTGAGGAGAAATGCAAGACCGTAGAAGAATGGATAACGAGGGGAAAGACAGATACCACCTACAAGGGAAAAAAAGAGACATTTGGATACAAGAAAAGCTGTGGTATGAATATCAAGAACTCAGATGGAAAACCAGTACTAAGCAAATAAGGTGGAACGAATATATAGAAGGCTTGTACAAAGGAAATAAACTATCTAGAAAAGTAGAGATAGATGAGATAGCAGATACGATACAGCGAGAAGAATGTGGCATACCACTAAAGATCTGAGTAGAAACAAGGCCTTTGGAGTAGATGATATTCCGTCTAAACTGATTTTATCGTTAGGAGAAACAAAGAAATTGTTCCACTTGGTATGCAAGATGTATGAGAAAGGGGAAATACCCTCAGACTTCAAGAAAAATATAGTGATACCAATTCCAGAGAAAGTAATTGCAGACAAATCCTTCCTGAAAGCATTTGTTTGGAGTGTAACACTGTATGGGAATGAAATGTGGACGATAAGGAGTTCAGACAAAATGATAATGAAGCTTTCGAAATGTGGTGAGGTTTATATCACGTAACTAATGAGGAGGTGCTCAACAGAATTGGGGAGAAAAGGAGTTTCTTGCATATCCTGACAAAGAGAAGGGATAGGTTGGTGGGATACATTCTGAGACATTAAAGAATCGTCAACTTAACATTAGAAGGAAGCGAGGGGGGTAGGGGTAAAATAGTTTAGGGATACCGAGGGACGAATACAGATTCAAAAGGATGTAGGATGCTGTTCATATTCTCAGATGAAGAAGCTTGCACAGGACAGGTTAACATGGAAAGCTGCATCAAACAAGTCTGCGGACTGAAGACCACAACAACAACATGCTAATGTTAAAAGATTTTAATGGATGTTGTACATATACTTGGATCATATTTCTTCATATTGTGGTTTTGTTGGTATGCTGAATTGCATACACATGTTGAGGAGAATGTTGAAGCGAAGATGATTGTTACACTTAGGATACTATGCTTTCAATTGTTTGTGCATGCTGATTATCTGAATACACATGTTTATTTATGTGCTCTAATATGGCTTGTTTTGGTAATTGTGCATTTGTCCTAGATAATATTTAGTGCCATTGGATATTCTGATTCCAGTAGTTATTCAGTTGTCATTCATAGGCTAAGCTATAGTTTGTTTTACAGTTTGATTGGTTTAAACATTATAAGTTACCGCACTTACTTCTTTCTCATAAAGTTTTGAAATTTGCATTCACTGTTACACTCTATAACCACTTATGAACAGTTGTGATGCTGTGATACCACCAAATTATTCCTGTAAAGTATGCATGTTTTAAACGATAAAAAGTTACGATATTACTGTATTTGCCCAATTGCATTGTAGATGCTAAGGATAAGGATATATTGTCTTTTGCCTATATATGGAACCTCAGTTCTTGGTTATCATATCTTGAATGCATCTAATTTATATACCATCTTTTTTTATTCATATTTTTCACATTATATTTGTGAATTTTTGTGCAATTGCAAGTTATTGCACTGCATACATAATTATCACATTTCTGTTACATGAGTATATTGCTTTTCGTTATACATAGGTCTGGCAGAGTTTTATTACTTCATGCATGAGTAATGACCTGGTGCACTACGTTTCTACCAAAGGATGAGCGAGAATGGGACTGTATTATGAGGCCTTTACACTTTGTTCAAGTCATGTGCTTGAGTTGTTGTGTGACACTTAGCCTTATTCCTATGTATGGTACATGAGACATTAATATCTTAAAGTTTATTGATTGTTTAAAGTTAAATTTTACTTACTTCCTTTATTTTCTTTAACCGTCAAATATTTTTCTACAATGTTTATATTATCAGTACACTAATGCTTGACTTATTGTTCATTACCTTGCCATATATAATGGCTGAGAAGGATGAAATGATAGTAAGGTGGGTATGATTTTTTTGTGACCATTGTTATAAGAATTAAGTATCATGTGTGTGAGAATTCATCATGTGTGTGAGAATTCAGGAGATGAGACAGTGCACCAAAAGTAACAAGAGATTTTATCAAGAAAAACTGAAGAAATATTTTTATGTAACATATCCAGAATATTATCACTTGCAGTTCTTGGTATTCTGTAATTATTCATTTTGTCTGTTACTCAGTTGTTGTATTTGGTAACATTGTGAGTAATTTTGTGTATTTTTATGATTCTACCGACTGTATTTCGTAATAAATATGTTGTCAAGGACTTGTAAATTTCATATTATTATTACATTGATCATAATTTGCTTTTATGTAAAACTGTTTGGAAAGATTCCTACATGGTTTTGCTCGCTGTGTGAAACTGCAAGGTGTACCACCGTGAACCATGTATTCATTATGTTACTGAATCATACCAGTACTTAATTTATTAGCTTGGGTACTGAGGTTTCAATTTGATGTTGCGCTGTGCTAGGTTTACTGCGTCAGCCTTGCAGTTGATCTTCACGATTTAAAATAATGTATTCAGTCGGGCTTGCAGCTGCCTTCAAAAATAAAGATTAAAAAAAAAAAAATACCGTCAGCCTTGCAACCGACCTCGACTATTTAAATTCATGTACTCAATCAACTTTACTGTTGATTGATTTGATGTGCCATTGTGTTTGGTTCAGTGCCAACAGTGTTCATAAAGAAACTTAATGTAACAGTCAGCCCTGTTGTTATCTGTTGGAATCGTATCTCCAAAACCGAAACTGATCACAAATTTAGAATACCTGGCACGGTGTCTGTACCTGTCGAAATCTAAATTGCGATCTGAAGCGCCAACTTGGCCTAGCCGGCACGCGGTCATCACGGACTACAGCGTTGTCAACTTGCCGACTCCGGTCTCCAATACAGGCGGCCGTGGGTAAGGTTAATCGGACGCTGTTTGGATCAGGCATGACGTCATTTTGACGTATGCACGCTGTATCGAAAACGACAGAGACCCAGTATCGACTTTCGTGATCGTGCGAGATTTTTCACTGCGGCAGCCATTACAGGCGAATTAAGTAACCTGCTCATTACGTAATTCTTTGGTAAGCCCAATACAATTTTAGAAGCTATCAGAGTCTTTTATCTTTCTTCCCAAATATGTACCTGACAGATTTATGAAAAGAAAAGGAAGCACAGACTGAACTTATACCTAGGACATTTAGTTATTTTTGGTACGTGCTTGTTTTCGGTACGGAGTAAGTAAGGTTCCTTGTTCAAATCTCCTACGAATTCTCTACTTTTCCGGGATTGCCAATTCACGTTCAACCCTGATAATCAATTGACGCGGAAACCTGATTTTCGCCAAAACTAGATGTAAAATGAGCTGATCTGAAAGATGTTACAGTAACCTTGTAAACAACACGAAAAATATTTCGTAAAAAATATAAGTAAATAAATAAAACTCTGCTTGTTTACCGACAGAATTCCGTTACCATAAGAACGAAGTTCTTTTAATTTAAGCCATTTTAACATAGTTTTTTTATCATTTTGTTTTTATTACATTCAAAACAATGTATAACTTTGTCAATTTTAACAGTGCACTGCAATCAAACACTATTGACTGTTTTCGTAAAATTACTGCTTATTTCGTCATTATAATGGTAGTTCCGATATACATCACAAGCCTATAAATATGAATAATGAAAACATATAATCGAAGTAGTCTCCCCCCCCCCCCCCCGTGTACATGAATCACACTAGCTTACTGGTACCGTTATTTGTAGACACGCCTAGTACTGGTCGTCTAATATCTGAGTATAGTCACTTGAAACCTGTTTTTAGCAAAAAAAAAAAAAAAAAAAAAAACAGTAATTACACTGCAAAAATGATTAATGATGCAAGATAAAATGACAAAAGAGTCAAGGCAATGCACTGCTAAAATTAACATAAATTTCTTTCTGAATGTAATCCAAACAAAATGATAATAACATGTTACAAGTAATACAGTTTTAATTAAAAGAAGTTGGATTTTGCAGTAACTTACATGAGGGGCAACTACTGATGCTGTGTGCTGGATTGAAGACCTGAATATTAACTTGTTAAGGGCAAATATGTTTCTCATCTTTAAAAACATTTATAAAGGTCATACTATTAAAAGAGGGGCGGAAGTTGATGGAAACTGGTAACAGATGAATAAAAACAGGAAACGCAACAAATTAGTATGTGTCAAAGCAGACTGTCCATTTCGTAAGAACACTCAAAAGCATAAGGATACGTGTTATGCACAATAAACAACACTTTTATACGGGCCATACTACCGAAAGAAAATCCGATGTTGAATGAAATTGGTAACAGATTAATAATAACAACAAATCATTGCAACTCTGTATGTGAAAAAATTACAGCCTTGTACAATACACGAATTTCCCATATGTCAAAACTCTAAAGACAGCATAGTTACGTCAGTCCATCCGTATTTTTACAACTGTTTCTGTAATAACACAAAGTACTGCTCACAGGTTTTTTTATTTTCCTTTTCTTTTCAGTCTAGTTATATAATATCTGTGGTATTGTACGCCACGACTCGTAATTCAAGGTTTGTAATTACGTGTTTTACTTTCAAACCGAATGATTAAAATTACGTGTTTTACTTTCATCCTGTATTTGTTGAAACCCCATCCTATATTTTGAGTATGGTTTTATTTAATTTCATTTAGTCATTTTTTTAGGCCAAGTCAGCGAATTTCGCATTCCAGCAACGGCGGGCCGCCATATTAACATAAAATTTATTTTTTTATAATTAATTGGCTTCCTTTTTCAGAAGTTTTCAGTGAAAGTGTAGAAAAAGTGTTTACTTAGAGAATTAGTTTAATCTCTCTTCCTTTCATCCTTGGATTTTTAAACTTTACGGTAGAATTGAAATCTCGGAATCTGGCCAGTACTACACCGCGGGATTTCATGACAATAATCAGCGATAAAATTAATCCAATGAAATTGTGACGACCACTGTGTTCAATGATAAATATTCCCTTATTCTCATGTCCATTGTAGAAGTCCGACCACGTATTTTAAATTTCACTAATAAACGTCTACAGTGGAGGATCTTGTTGTGCCCTTCCTTCCATCTTCTTTACGCTTAAGACAGAGTATTGTACAAAAATTAAATGAAATCAAAATAAAATCCTTTCTCATATTTTATACATTTAATAATGGCATATAAGATTACAAAAACCTTAAAAACCTCATAAAGGGAAAAGATGCAATTAAATATTACTGAAGAAGAACAATGGGTAAATCATTACAATGAAATATGGTATGATCATACACCACAAGATACTGAAATTGAACCACTAAACAAGAAGGGATTAGATGAAATATAGTGTGACGAATTAACATTAGCGCTAATGTCACTCAAGAACAGAAAAGCAACCGCAAAACGCTGAATTATTAAAATATGAAATAATGATGCTGCACTTACTATTATTACATTTCTTTGACAAATGTTGGAAGAAAAGAAGTAATCCTAATGACTCGAAAACAGCCACAGTGATATCCATTTACAAAATAGGAGATAAAAGCCTATTCCGTAACTACAGAGGAAAATGTTTACTGGACTTAACGTACAAGGTATATGCTAAGATTTTAAATACGAGACTTAAAAAGATAACAGAAGCAATACTGCATGAAGAACAGATAGGATTTAGGAAAAAACGCTACGCAATAGATGCAGTTTTTATTTTACAGTAATTAACAGAAAAACGGAGAGGCTATAATTGCCGGCCGCGGTGGCCGAGGAGACTGAGGCGCGTCAGTCACGGTCTGCACGACCACTACGGTCGGGGGTTCGAATCCCCCCTCAGGCATGGATATTTGTGCCGTCCTTAGTCTTAGCTAGTTCTTAAGTAGTTTGTAAGCTTAGGGACTGATGACCCCGTAGTTAAGTCCCATAATTTCTACAAACATTTGAACATTTTTTCAGGCTATAATACAGAAATTAACACTGGTGTTATTGACTTTAAAAAAGCTTTTGCCCGTGTCAGTGCACAGAAACTCTGGGAAATAATGACGAACTCAAATATCACTGTAGATCTGAATGGAGAACCAACTAATGGTACACCAACTAACAGGAGTACCACAAGGGTGCTGCATCTCTCCAACTTTGTTCAGAAATTACATTGATCAAATACACATATACGGAAAACAGAATTCCGGATATGTGTCTACCTAGATAGTAACGAAAATGGCCTTCACAAACGAATCTATTTACTAAAACAAATAAGTGCAAAATTTGAAATTTTAATATCAAAAGAAAAAACTAAGTGTACGGGCTTCATGGGGAAAGAACTAATTAGAACCAAAATAGTGGCATATGAAAAGATTTTAGAGCAAGTAAACCATTTAAATTACCTCGAATGTGAAGTGACATATGGCTTCAGCTAAGATATTGAAATTAATCCTAGTCAATTCATCGGGGCATGAGGAACAACTAGCAGAAACCTAAAAAACAAAACTCAAGTTCTACAAATCAGTTGCAGTTCCCATACTGCTCTATGGAAATGGGGCCTGGGCGATTAACAAGAAGCAAGAAAGCCGTATTCAGGCACAAGAAATAAAATTCCTCAGAGAAATTAAAGATGGCACAAGAGAAGACAGGCTAAGAAATCAATATAATTAAAAAAACGGCAAATCTTTAGTCTAAATGATAAGATTCGGGATTACACAAGAAAATGGAAGGAACATCTAGAATGAATGGAAAGTGAGAGCAAGAAATTATAATTGCCATGGAAGAAGGGAGAGAGACAGACTCCATCAGAGATGGCTAGCGTAACAGGCAATTCCTGCATAATACTGAAGAAGAAGAACATGTTGCAGCTATACAGCAATAGTTACTGTCAATAATTTACTGGAGAGTGCCTTGCTTCCGCGGACGAAATCGCAGAACAGAAGCGATTCACTACATGAAATTTCACAAAAAAGACCGAATACAAATATCTTAAATACTGAAAGACATCCAGAATATAAATCTCCTTTAATCACACACTATGGTAAAATTACACATTATAAATACCTCGGAGAAACTATACAGTCCTCAGGATTAAACCGAATCGCCAATGAACAAAGAACCACCAAGTTCCATAAGGCCTGCAAACCAACATGGACGCATTACAACAAGTAGTGTCTTTCCACATACGCAAAATTAAGACACTATAGAATAGTGATTTTTCCAGAAGAAATCTAGGCAGCTGACACAATGGTGATTCAAAAATTAGGGAAATAGAAAAAGAGAAATGAAAAATTCTCAGGAAGATTTACGGTGCAATCAAGGAAAACCGCATTTGGATGAAAAGACCACAAATCGAATTCTATAGCAACATCAACACAGTAATAGATGAAATCAGAAAATGCCCAGCTAAATTTTATACACACATCTACAGGATTGAAGACTCCAGAAAAGCAAAGAAACTATTCAATATTGTAACAAAGAGTAAATGCGACACAAAATGGCTGAAAGACGTCCAGAGGGATCTATAGCAGAGTAACATAAAAAATTTCGACGATCGCACTGAGTGCCGGAATAACATCACAAGTGTGAAATTTGAGGAAAGAACGCCGCGCTAGCCTAGTAAAAAATGGACAAAGGAACGGAAGAAGGAGAACTCTGAGAGGATGTTTTTGAGAAGCAAATAAGAAAAACATTCTAAGGTGAGATTATGAATTCAAGTAAAATCGCTCCCCTAAAGGGAAACAATCGTTTGTATAATTAATTACTGGAGAGAAGAATATCAGCAATTCTCGATACACCCAGGACACGGCTGAATGTGTGAAGTAGGGTTGCCAACTCTCCCGTATTACACGGGAACTCCCGTATTTTTCTTAATTTTTAAGCCAACTCCCGTCTCCCGTTTTTATTTTATATTTGAGGAAAATGACACCGATTAAGATTTAAACCTGCAGCATATTTTTCAAATCTCGTTGCTGGATTATCGTTACAATATTGATTAATCGATACGGCATAGTATTATCGATACAGTTACAACAGCGTTTGTAGGGAACACAAAACAAAACACAAACGCGGTGCCGCGAGCCACGTTGCGATTATCTTGTTTCTTTGTCGTTTTGCCTCATCCGAGTTACGTGAACTGGAAGGAAAACTCCGCCTTAAAAGAGAGAAAGGTACTTCTGTGTATATCAAAAGAAATGGGGAGAAACTCATTCATGGGTTAATCCTGTAAAAAAAAAAAAAAAAAAAAAAAAAAAAAAAAAAAAAAAAAAAAAAAAAATTATAAAGCGTATTGCAGCCTTTGCAAGCGTGAATTCAGCGTAGCTCATGGTGGTAATACCGACTGTCAGCAGCACGCCAACACCGGAGGACAAAAAAGCAGAGTTTGGGGAAGTAACACATCTGAGATATCCAGTTATCTTCTCTGCCTGATAGTCCCACTAGTAGTGAATCCGACAAAGTTGCAGTGGGTGAGTTAGCGTTTGTGTATCATATAGTGAAACACTATCTAAGTTATAGTAACATGGACTGTGCAAATAAACTTGCAAATAACATATTTATTGATTCGAATGTGGCAAAAAAAAAAAAACGCTGTGGTAGGACGAAAGCAGAGTCCATTGCAAAATACGTATTAGCGCCTAGAAGTGTAAGTGATTTCTTAGATGTGGTTAATGATCCAGAGAAGTGTAGTGCTTTTTTTTCAGTGGCTTCAGATGCGTCGAATTTCAAGAACAGGAAAATGTTTCCTGTTGTAATCAGGTACTTTGAACCTTGTGTTGGTATCAGAAATAAACTATTAGATTTTGTGGAACGAACGAGCAGATGAGAGTGCTAGCGGTATTCATGCTTTGATAGAAAATAGTCTTGAATCTCATTCATTAAATGTAAATAACATTTTGTCCTATAGTGCCGATAATGCTAGTGTCAATTATGGCAAAAATAAATCCGTGATGAAATTTTTGAGTCAGAAAAATAACAAAATATTTAAAGCAAACTGCACAAATCACATAATCCATAATGACACTAAATATGCTTTTGATGTCTTAGATGTAGACATAGAAATGATAGTTGTTAAAATTTACGGACACTTTTCAGTGTCAGCAAAACGCAGGAAAGAATTAATTTGTTGTTGTTGTTGGTACTAATTGGTGTGAAATTTTAAGGCATGTCCCTACTAGGTGGCTGTCCCTCACCCCACTTGTTGATAAGCTAATAGAGAACTGGAAGCCAATAATAAGTTATTTTCGAAGCACAAATGAAACACCAAAAGCTTTAAGATTGTATTTTAGTAATGAGGATCCGAGAAAAATGTTAATTCTCGAAGCGTATCTTCAATTTTTCCTTTCATTTGAAATATTATTTTGGAAACCTCAAAATATCTAAAGATTTCAGATTTAACTATAATGGAATCCTGTAGTGCCATTGAAGCTTTTTCGGAGAAAATTTTGCAAAAAAAAGATGACTCATTTTTTGAAAGCAATACACACAAGTAAATTTGCTTTTTTGGTATGGTCTGCCTTGAGCAAACACAATTGTTTTAGTTTTTTCCCAAACATGTTTCGCTGGCGTTGCAGCATCATCAATGGGATATTTTTATATACTGTCTGTCAAATGAACAATGAAATGATTGTTACTTTTTGTACATTAAGTGTAGAAACTACAGATAATTGTGAAACTAATATAAAACGTTTCTTATTTAATATGTGTACTAGGCCTACCTTATATCACATGTAGTTGTGTTTGTGGTTCTTTAACTCACATAACTGTATTTTTGACAGTTTGTCATCTGCAAATGAAAACGTGTGTAGTTAATGGGGTGAATGGTTTGCTTGTAAATATCGGGTTTTCTTTTACGAAAATATAGGACGTCATTTTTGTGTTTTGGTTTATTTTATTGTTGCGACTGTTTCCATAACAAAATGTCTATGTGTTTATATTTGTCACTTATTTTGGTAGTAATTCTGGGAGTAATGTTAAGAACAGCTGACATTGGTGAGGGCGGGAGTTTTTGAATTATGTTACTTTCGTTTTAGTGTGTGTGTTTATGGGTTTTCTGTCAGTTCTTTGCGGGCAGAGAATATAGTTCCGATGCAGGGGGCTTTTTTTTCTATTGTGGCTTTCTTTATGTGGTAGTTCTCTTCGATTATTAATTTTTGTGGGAGGCTTTTGCTGTGTTTCACAATCTTTAGATCAGTATTTATATCAGTTGGTTTGTTGTTTCATGTTTATGAGGTGTTCTGCAAATGTAGAATGACTATTGCTTTTTAATGCTCTTCTGTGTTCTGTGTATCTAGTATTGAAATTTCTGCATGTCTGTCCAATGTAAACTGAGTTACAATCCTGGCATGTCAGTTGGTAGATGCCAGAAATGTTATGTTTCTCTGTGTTGGCGTTGGTTGTCTTTAGTTTTCTCTGTATTGAGTTATCCGTTCTGTATGCTATTTTCAAGCCTTGTTTTTTGAGAATGTTTTCTATTCTGTGGGTTGCTTTGTTGTCATATGTGAGAGTGTGCCATTTATTTGTTGTTTTGTTTGATTTTTGTTCCTGTGTGTGGGTGTTTTGTGTATGGGAGTTGAGTGGGTTTATGTTTTGTGTGCTTGTGGTGTGTTTCTGGTCTGTTTGTTTTTGTGTGTTAGTTGTTCCTTTTAACTTAGTTTTAATTTTGTGGTTTAATTTGTCTATGATGTTTCTGTCATACGCATTCTCTGTGGCTATTTGTTTCCTTGTTTGTCGTTCATTTTTGTATTGTTCACCACTAAGTGGGGTTTTGTTCAATCTGTGCAGAATGTATTGGAATCCGGCTTGTTTCTCTGTAATTGGATTGTTTGAGTGTTTGTGTAGGGCTGTGGTTGTGGTGGTGGGTTTTCTGTATATGTAGAATTTGTGTTAATTTTTGTCTCTGTGTATTGTGAGGTCCAGGAAGTTTAGCCTTCTGTCATTTTCTGTTTCTACAGAGAATTTTATTTTTGGGTGAACATTGTTGATGTCATTATGACGTTCATGTATGCGACTGAGTGTTTCATCCAGGAGTCATATGATGTCATCTACATAACGGTGCCAGTAAATTATTTTGTACTGTTTGGGTTTTACTATGGCGTCAAATATTTTGTTTTCAATGTGGTTGAGGAGAAATGTTTGCTAGGAGTCCACTGACTGGTGACCCCCATGGGAAGTCCATCTTCTTGCGAGTAGAATTGGTTGTCAAATGTGAAATAGTTTTGCTCTAATATTAGTTTTAGGATGTTGGTTATTTCATTTGTGCGTGATTTGGGGGTGCCTGTCTATTGTTGTAATTGTTGTTTGATGATGTTGATGGTTTCTGCCGTCAAAGAACTGACAGAAAACCCATAAAATCTCTCTCTCTCTCTCACACACACACACACAGACATTAAAACGATAGTAACATGATTCAAACCTCCCACCCCACCACAGTCAACTGTTCTTAACACTACTCCCAGAATTCAACAGCCCACCATCTTGTTTTCATAACATAAACATTGAGTGAATTGAAAGTGCCACAGTGCTGGTTCACAACGTCAAAACACCGCAAATTCACCAAAGTAAGTGACAAAAACTTGCTATAAACACATAGACATTTTGTTATAGCCTCTTCAGACCCGAGATCGCATCTAATGAAAAAATATAACTTGACTCAGTTTTAATAGTACCAATAAGTACCAAATAACGGAAACAGATACCAATTTTTTGCGAATTATAGAAACTTTAGGTAGTATATGTGCTACATTGGGTCACTACTCATACATACTGCATAGATTGAAAAGTTGGAAGATACTTGTTACAAGAGGAAATAAACAGTAAATAAAGATTTATTGAACTGTTTCTTAAATATCAAACTGATTTTAATACAAAATTGAAATGCGTTACTCACTTATTTTCTATAAAATTCATAATCACAGTTACGAGCCGAAGTGAAACAAAGTTTGACTTTACATGTAGCACACATTACAAAAGTAAATCCTTTGTAGCCCTGTAATCTACATCTGATAGACTTTTTTGATCAGTTTTCATCACTGGCATACGCATGGCATTTTTGGTCCTAGCTCTTGTGTGCGGTAAAGGTTGAAGTATAATTGCGCATTTCATATGTTTCAGTAATAAGTTGATCATCTCTTTGGAAATGAATCAAATTTTCTGCTATTCAAGTTTTTTTTAAGTATGACGAATGTCTTTTAGGCCATCCTAAAGTTTGAGCAGTCTCTCTGTACTGAATCCATGCACTGGCTATACAAAAATAAAAAAAAGTTATGAATGGTCCAGACTATCCATTTTTTTGGTTCTATTTAGCATTGGACATTTACCTATTACTCTATCCAATAGGTCTACTCCTCCCATGTTCCTGTTAGTATATAACTTCACAACACTTGGTCGTGGAACGTGATTTATATTAGTTTCACAATTATCTGCAGTTTCTACACTTAATGTACATAAAGTAACAATCAGTTCATTCTTCATTTGACAGACGGTATAAAAAATATCCCACTGATAATGCAGCAACGCCAGCGAAACATGTTTGGGAGAAAACAAAAACAATTGCGTTTGCTCAAGGCGGACCATACCTAAAAAGCAAATTTATTTGTAAGCAAACATGGACATTGAAGAGCTTTTCAAACCTCAAGATGAATACACACAAGCTTTTAAATAGATTAGATCCTGTCAATCAGAAGAGAATTCAAAATAATGTTGTTGAATTTTATGATACCTTTCATACTTACATTGTAAAAAATGTAAACATTTCTGACAATGCTACAATTCAGTCCTTGCTCCCATTGTCCCTAAAGAATTCGGTTGATTTTAATGATTTTCAGAACATGATTACTCATATTCAGGTAGACATAAATGAGGATAACATGTATGATGAATTTTGTTCTTTGAAAAATATAATAAATACGAAAATTGCCACCAATGGTACCACAGTTGAAAAGTGGGTATCCGTGATGATTGAGGCAGAGGCCAAGGGAATTAAATCCAAGGAGATAAATAAGGTTCTTGGCTATGTTCTCAGTATTCCGGCATCTAATGCTCACACTGAAAGAATTTTTTCTTTAATGAATAGCAAATGGTCTGTTGATAGGAACCGTTGCAAATTTAATGAAAACAGAATACAAATAACTGTCAATTTTTGTTACACATGTGATGAATTTGTCAAATTTGTAAAGAACGATCGAAAACTTCAAAAGTGTAAATAAATAAAGTTTTAAGTAAAAAATTCTGTAGACCTTCAGTTTATAATTTTTATGAAGAAGTTTTGTGATTGGTCCACGCAATAAACCTGTTTTAAGACGTCAATAAATTGTGATAAGCCTGAATTAAACTTTTCACTCTGCAGCGGAGTGTGCGCTGATATGAAACTTCCTGGAAGATTAAAATTATGTGCCACAACGGGACTCGAACCTGGGACCTTTGCCTTTCGCGGGCAAGTGCTCTACCGACTGAGTCGCTAAGACGCATGCGCCATTTTTGCCCCACAATACCATGACATTCGCTAAGGCTGTGCATATGCAAACTGCATGTTAAAAGAGAGGATCAAAGAAGGAAGAGGGAGGGAATGAATTACTCCGGATGCTATACGGAACTGCAATAAAAAGATGACGACAAGTGAAATTGTTGCCGGTATGGAAATCAAACCCAGGTCTCTTGCTTCGGCCGAGCGGTCTCCTTAACTGACTATCTGAGCAAGCATTCTGCTCGCTCCAAAGTCCCTCAAATCGCACACTACAAAAGAAGCGCCGCTGTCGTCCATGTCCTTTGATGTTCAACATTCTGATTTCCGCACGAGGTCGAACGATATTACCGTATCTGCTGTGGAGGAATTATCCATTTTCCGTCGTCTCGTACACACCTGGTGGTTGTAATAAAAATTTCCCTATTTAACACATTGTAATACAGAAACTAATTACCGTATCAATAGCAAACCTTGTATGATTAATGTCATGGACAAGGAGAAGAGATATAGTTGAGAATGAATTCAATTGATACACTTCTAATGTGAAACACTTCATTCAGCCAAGATCGAGAATAATTTATTTTTGTCCCTTAACCGGTTTCGGTGGGCTCAGTCACCGTCTTCAGAAAGCCCAGTACAATCACTTAGCGTCATATGTAAAAATAGAGACATATCCTTCTAACGCACGTAAACATCTTGTTAAAGTTTTTCATCACAGGGTAGTTCGTCATAATGAATAAGACCACATTTTATTAATTATGACGAACCACCCTGTGATGACCATATTTTATTCATTATGACGAACCACTCTGTCATGAAAAACTTTAACAAGATGTTTACGAGGGTTAGAAGGATATGTCTCTATTTTTACATATGACGCTAAGTGATTGTACTGGACTTTCTGAAGATGGTGACTGAGCTCACCGAAACCGGTTAAGGGACAAAAATAAATTTTTCGCGATCTTGGCTTTATATAAACTTTGCTTTATATAAACTGTTGATCGCTCTCCAGTGGCGTAAAATGCCTTTTAACTATAACTTTTAATGTGCTGCTACGCAGTGGCGGACTAAGGGGGGAGGGGTCCTCCAAATACATCGAAATCAAGTCTTTTTTTTTTTTAATTTTTATTTATTTATTTATTTAGCGCCTTTAGCTCTTCTTCTGGGACCTCCAAATCTCGAAAGCAATTGTTTTTAGACGCTCTCGTGTCTCTCACCCTGGGAGGGGCCTCCAAATCCTAAAAGTTACTTTTTTATAGTATTACATGTATTTCCAAGAGGACGGGCGGCCTCATTTTGTTTTGCTACCGCCCCGGGCCTCCGACAGTCTTAGTCCGCCACTGCAGTGCTACGGTACATCATACCATTACATACCAGAGCAAAGGACTGTAACAGGGGCTCAATATGGCGCCCATCGTGTCCAGAAGAATCGAATGCGCAGGATTGCATTCTGCACAGCAGAACGAAGCCTTTCTGTGGGTATGCTATCAGAAATCACGACGCCACAACATCTAATATGGTGAGTGATCACCTCGGATGGCCAGTGCAGTTGCACACCTGCGTAGCATGGACAGTGTGAGGTTCTCAGTCAGTTCTTGAGAGATAGTTGGCCTTTTCCCACGGCTGCAATATACAGCTCTGCAAACGTTTTGGGGAGAGGGTGCTGGTCTGGCTGCAGACATTTTTTAAACTACAGCTCTCAGTCGCAAGTTGAATGTAACCCAGATTTCAGTGTCACAAAACGCATCTTCTTCAGACAATAGGAGGTAAAAAGGTTAAAAATTACATGTCAACTCAAAGGAATTTAAATACAATAAAATATCTGCCGTAGTCGTACCACAAAATAGGAACAGCAGCAAACAGTCGCTTGGGGATGCAATCAGACGCGGTGATGGTTGAAAAGCAACTGCAGGTGCTAGTGTAATAAGCGGCTGTGTACGCTTGTCGCCATCTAGTGGCCAAATTAATAATCAATATAGCAGCTAACTTACATACAGTAAAGGTAGGCGTCTGAAGCCTCCATCTAATCTTTTACATAAAACTGGACATGTAGTGAAGGCATGACATATACAGTAAAATTGATAAATTACAAAATACAAATTGGATTACAAAAAGTTACAGTGAAAGTTGTTCACCTCGAAGAGGAACATCATTAACATAAAGTACGACCCGTGCACCACGCCCGGAGGCGGGAGGGGAGTGATTTTCAAATCTCAACTAGGAACCCCTATTTACAATACAGATTTCCGTCAAAATATATGTAAATTTTGTATAAAACTTTTTTTAGTTTCATGATGGATCAAGCACAGTGCATGAAGTGTGTGCACGAGTATTTCGTTCGTTTTCGAGGATATCGGGAAAATGTTTCTGAAAAGCCCCGTAGCTGACGACTGGCAACCGTCGCCAGTGAAAAAAGTATTTAGAAAGTGAGGACATTAATGACGACTTGACTTGTGCTTACACTACCAAACGAATTACACAAACAAGTTGGATTAAATAGTGTAGCGAGCAGGTACTGCAATCAGTAACTTGACTTAACCGTAGCTGTGGCGTAGAGAGTCATAGGAAATTTGGAAGAGGGACAGAGAGAGGGAGGTGGCTGCAGCCATTGGAGTGTCGCGAAGTATAATTACCAGGACCTGGACGCGATTTCAGACAACAGAAACCGTTAAAAGAAGGCAATGCCAAGGTCGTCTCCGGAAAATATCAGCAAGATTTGATCGTTATATGCGGTTAACAGCCCGTCAAGAGAGAAGGGCCGGCGGCGGTGGCCGAGGAGACTGAGGCGCTCCAGTCACGGTCTGCACGGCCACTACGGTCGGGGGTTCGAATCCCCCCTCGGGCATGGATATTTGCGCCGTCCTAGTTCGTAAGTAGTTCATAAGTAGTTTGTAAGTTTAGGGACTGATGACCCCGTAGTTAAGTCCCATAAGCTTTACAAACATTTGAACTTTTTTTTTTTTTTTTTTTTTTTTTTTTTTTTTTTTTTTTTTTTTTTTTTTTTTGAGAGAAGGCTGAATGCAACTCAGCTGCAACGCTGCAACCCTAGAATCAGCAAGAGGACCTGCAATATCAACACAAACAGTCCGAAATCGCCTTCGGAAATGTGTTCTCTATGCCCGGAGGCCACATGTGTGTGTCCTTTTAGAACCACATCATGGTTTATCTCGCAGAAACTTGGCGGAGGAACATCAGGATTGGAGTCATAACAAACGGCACTGGGCTCTGTTCACAGATAAATGAAGATTTTGGTTACAGCCGGACAATCATCGTTCCCTCATCTAGAGAGAAAGAGGAACTCGGAACTATCCTACTTATGTGCAGCAAACATCAGCGTATGTTGGTGGACGAATGGTGTAGGCAGGAGTCAGTATTGGTGGGGTACGGATCTCTATGTCGTTCATAATGGCTCTTTGACTGCTCAGAGTTATAGAGACGAGATCCTTCGGTCTTTTGTCGTGCCCTAGGTTGTTGCCATAGGAGATGGGTGGACGATAACGCTCGTCCTCACAGGGCTGCAGTGGTGGACAACTTGCTTCAGGTAGAGGGAATTAGCCAGCTTGTTCACCGGACTTGAATTCGAATGAGCATGTCTAGGATTCACTTGGCAGACACATTGCGGCCAGATCAGCATCTACCGCAACGGTTGCAGAGGTGGATATTGCACTCATGGAAGAACGGTCAAATATCCGTCAGGAGCTGATTGGTAACCTCATACTGTCCATTCCATGTATGTGTGGAACTGTACTGGCCGTCCGATGTTATCACACACTCAGGGCCGGCGGAAGGGGAAAATATCACCCGGGCAAATAATCCATATGGCGCCCCCCTACAACCCATTGGTATTACTGACTTTAAATTTGCTATGCTACCTTACAGATAGCTGCTTTTAAAGGATAACTCAATTAACTCTATAATTATAAGTATCAATTATCAAACTGAGTAAGATCTTAACTTTTGCCAGTTAAATACAAAGAGTAAGTTTTGGTTAACGATATACAAAACAATTATTTACACATGAGCGTGCAGAATATTCCACGTCACTGATTAGAAATTTAGAGAACGATTGAAGAAACAACGATTTATATAAAATTAAGATTGATGATGCGATACAGCATTTATTTACACATATATACATAAAGAAACTTGTTAACTACGAAAGAGAACACATATATAAACAAAAGAATATACAAATATATTTTGTAACAGCATTGTACAAAGATTTCGTAATACAAATAATACAACCAGTAATATAATTTTATATCTTTATACAGTTTTAATGCAAATTCTCCTTTGAGTTCTTTAATAAGCATCAGTGTTGGTATAGAGTATAATTATTGCTACTTATATCAATTGGAAAAGCACTTTCTTTTAGCCTGAAATTCGCCTCCTATCTGAGAGGCCGCCGCCCTACCCACCCCAGCCTGCTAAGACGGTACGTGTGTAAACACTTCTTCTCTATTAAACGCAATAAAATGAAAATACGTTACGTAATGTAGGCATACTTACATGTACTGTGTCGTTATCTTCTGGAATATTTGTTGATTTCTTGCTGATTACCTCATTCCCTGGTTCTACGTTTTCATTTCCATTATTGTCTGTTTCAGGAGTACGAAAGAATTTCTTTAATGCTGCTGTCTGTTTCTCATTTTTAGCCGCTAATATTGTGCTCTTCTTTTTCTGTATACATTTCCAGAAGGATTCTTTTTTTCCGACATGTTGTTAAAGAACACATTAACGCAATGATTCTTCTACTAAGAGTAGAAATTCAGGAGACAAAAGAAGAACACGCACAAATTTTCTTTCACGAGACATTTGACAGTACTAACTAGACTAATTTATTTTCGGTTGCCGAAGACTCAATATTTGTTTGTGTGTATTGTTAGAGCGGCCGACAAAGCTTTGTTGCAAGGAGTGCAATTGTCGGCACCGTGGCGGTTGTAATTGTCAGAGCATGTTGTTGTTGCACAAAACTCCCAAATCTCAACAATAGCCTTTAGCTTTGTCAGCGGAGATTTTTTGTAGACAAGTAAGGTGAAGTGATGAAGGGATTTCCTTTATAGGAGATTCAAGAAGAAACCGGGGTTGTTGTAAAGAGTGAGGCCTATGGCATGAGGTAGTAACCAATGCCGGCCGCGGTGGCCGAGGGGACTGAGGCGCTTCAGTCACGGTGTGCACGGCCACTACGGTCGGGGGTTCGAATCCCCCATCGGGCATGGATATTTGTGCCGTCCTTAGTCTTAGGTAGTTCATAAGTAGTTTGTAAGCTTAGGGACTGATGACCCCATAGTTAAGTCTCATAAGTTCTACAAACATTTGATCATTTTAGTAACCAATGTTACTACACCATTTATGAAAAAGTTAATTTTTAGATCACTGTTTACAATAATATAAATTTTGCAAGGATTTTGGCGCCCCCTAAACTCCCCTAAAATTTGGCTCCCCGGGCGGTCGCCTGGCACGCCTGGCCCTTCCGCGGGTACTGCACACACCAAGAGCAACGAGAATGTCATTTTCACTATTATGTTAGCCCCATTGTACCTCCCTCTAAGTAAAATCCAGGTAAACCGTAAGTATAGAGTTGGGACAGCAAGAATACCGTACTTTACCACTCACCAATTACAGTTGTAAAACAATATCAGAATAAGAGACGTCACTTGTATACTGTGTGTGATGGCTAATTGTTGTGAGTAGTGTAGTGTACGCCAGGTGACAGACGCTGCCTGCTAGCACCCTGGCCGCCGCTCGCTATTAAGATGCCGGCACGGCCGCTAACAGCTCATTGGAGAGTAATGGGGGTGGCCGCTTTGTGCGCTAACGCCGGCCACGACACGGCCCGGCTAACGAGCTGCCTCGTTTGTCCCCCCGCGGCGACGCCCGGCAAAAAGGCCGCCGTGTCCCCACACCGCAAGAAGCTGAGCGACCGCCGCGCCGCCTCCCACAAAAGGCGCCAAAATCATTTCTGGCGCGCTGCTCCTGACGGCGACCTCAAAGCGCTCAGCTGACCTCGCCGGGGAACAACTTCCGATACGTGGAAGTGATTTTTCTTCCATTAGCTCAGCAGATCGGAGCTTTTTATACTACCGACCGCACTTAGCTGCAGTAAACGTCACGCTAAATTCAGCGTGAAAGATCGCCGATACTCCTGTGCCAGTGACTCGCCGTTTTGTGTAACGGAAGGCAATTTAATTCAAATTTTTGATTTTAGGGCGTTGTTCACATTCTCTCCTCATAATGTTGCCCATCCATCCTGCCTAAAGCAGTAAAAGGAGAGCAGTGAGTAATGGAAGCAAAGCCACCCGGTTAGCTGGTGCCGAAAAAAAAAGAGTTCCAATGTTTGTAATACTAAGGGACCTAACTGCCAAGGATCATCTGCTCCTAGACATACAAGTCACTTAAACTAACTTATGCTAAGGACAACACATACACAACCATGCCTCAAGGAGGACTCTCACCTCCGTCGGGAGCGGCCGCGCAATCCACAACTTGATGCCTCAGATTCAATTGTTCAATTGTTTGTTAAGCTTAAGGGACTTAACTGCGGGATCATCAGTCCCTAAACTTACAAACTACTTATGATCTACCTTACACTAAACACGACACAAACATCCATGCCCGAGGGGGGATTCCAACCCCCGACCGTAGCGGCCGTGCATACTGTGACTGGCGCGCGCAGACCGCTCGGCCACTGTGGCCGGCTCTGAAGCCTCAGACCGTGTGGCCATTCCCGCGCGGCAGCTGGTGTCGAAACCTGGTAGATATTTCCGTTTTACCCCTTTCCACCCCAGTGATCCCATATGGCAAATGTCATTTTTATCTGTTCCTCTAGGCATAAGCATTTAAACAACACTTCAGAAATTTCCAAAATTAATTCTGGCTTTGATGTATACGATTACTTCGAGAAAACAGGAGAGCATTAAGCTACAATACGATGACAAAATATGATTTCTTTCTTCATGTCTAATTTGCAGTACATACAGCAAGGCAGCAAGACTTTCAAATTCTTATATCAAGGTAAAGGAAACAAAGTAATTTGAAAAGTTCATTAATAAATTAACGCCAAATGCCTATAGCATAGAAAAATAAAAAGAGTTTTTTTTTTCATAAAGTAATAAAATTTGACGTGGAATGGGTAAATCTATACAACCCCTAAGCTGAGATAAAAAAAATTTAAGAAATTTCACACTTTAAGGAAAAGAGATTACTTATTATCACAAGTATTTAGCTGTGGAAATCCTTACACGTTAGGAACACAAGAAAACATCAATCTTGTGCCAAAAAACATCGCAGTATTTTTAAATATTCAACAATACTGGTTTAGTCAGGAAGAAAGGTACATACGTAGAGGGGTGATTCTGAACATAAAAGTTGTAATATTCGTATACCCTTTTTCTTACCCGTTACCGGATGAACCAAAGAAAATAGGCCTGCAAGATATGGGCTATCACAGAGGTTTGGGTCAGCTTGAAGTTGGAACCTCCAACGTGAGGCAAAGTATGAAGCCTCTTAGGGATACGACTGTTAGGGAGGATAAGAAGATCAATGTGCAGTCAGTGTACATACCGGGTGGAGTCATTCCAGATGTAGAACGGGTCCTACCGGATGCCAAGAAGAGTACAAGGTGCAGTCAACAGCAGATAGTGACTCATGTGTCGCTTTGTATCAGAAGGAATTCTCTCCGGATATGATCGACTATTTGAAGTGGTAAAGATTGCCAGTCTAGTTTGCAAGATGAAGACAGAGCTCATCATCTGCAGCATAGTTGACAGGACCGACTGCGGACCTCTGGTACAGAGCCGAGTGGAGGGTCTGAATCAGAGTCTCAGCGACGTCGGGTGTTCGGTTTCCGGGTTCCACTGAATAGGTCAGGCGTGCTCTACACGCAGCAAGCGACTACGCGGATAGCAGAGGCTGCACGGCGTGAACTGGGCGGTCTTTTAGGTTAGAAGTTCTCGGAAAGGGTGCAGGTGACAGTAAATTAAGATACTGTTCTGTTATGGTTTGTTTAATTGCGTAAGTATCCTCATAGAAGATGTTCAAACAATCCACCGTCATATCATTATGTTGCCTTGTAGATGGTTGTTATGTTGCCTATCGGAGTTTAGTTCTACAATCCTTTGCTTGAGCACAAGCATGTAAAACACGAGCGACAACCTCCTCTCTTGTGTCCACTCTGCGCTTGTACACTTCAATCTACAATCCCCTCCTCCCCCCCCCCCCTACAAACAGTAATCCAATACGGTAAGATCGGGTGGCCTCAGTGGCCAAGCAATGACTCCACGGCGACCGTTGTGTTGAGATACGGAGTCACTGGCCGTACGGAATGCGTAGGAGCTCCGTCATGCTGAAAGTACATACGAGCTCGTGTTGCCAAAGATATGCTCCACGAATTCTGGCAACACACTTTGAGGAAATTCAAGATACCGTGTCCCATTAAGACGGTTATCTAAAACAGTTGAACCTATGAGTTGGTTATCAATAATATCGCACCACACGTTAACTGAGAAGGATCTTTGTAAATTTGTTTCCACAGTAGCGTGCACAGTTACATCTGCCCGTATGTCGATCATGGGCAATGGACAATGATCCAATGACAGAATTTTTGCCGGGGGGCAGCATCTCCTTCTGCCGATGAAATGGATGTAGACGTCGCTCACGTACTTCGCGTATCACTCGTGTTTGTGGAATACCAAGTGGAGCAGCAACTGTTCTGGAGTTAGTAGTAGTAGTAGTATCCTCACACAGCAGCTCTGGAACTCCCAGTGGAGAAACCAAAGACAAACATCACGTCAGCATCCTCTGTACGTGTGTAGATCCGTGGCATTTTCACTGCACTAAACTGTATTCTCTGTTCACGGGACAACGCTCTAGTACCGTGCACAAGCACTCTCGGACTGGGCCTTGAGGTAAATAATTGCACCATCCCAAGTAAACTGCGTAGTGACACGTTCCTAGTTGTATTCATTAGTTTACCACGAAACGGTTAAGAAAGGGGCTAATGATGTATTACATGTTTTTTGTTGAGCATAATCAGTGATATCATCCCTCAATGCATGTGCCTTTCCTCCTGACTCACCCTGTATAATGAGGATAGTTTGCAACTCACTGCAAAGACGTCCGTCTCGCGGAGACAAGCACATAAAAGACTCTCATACACACTCAACGTAGATTTCACCAACGGCGTCTGTCAAGAAACACGTACTCTTCAACGCCTCTTTGGTGAGTTGCAAACTATCCTCATTATATTGTGGAATACCAACATGGACTTTCCATTGTTAGATTTTTAAACATTGGTTTTAATTTCCAAAGATAAACCTAGTCAGCGCTAAATGCACGAAAAACCATGGGTAAGCCGTTACAATTTATAATTTCTACACTACGGACAGCATACATGAGACTTGAGCATATAAACA
The DNA here is from genome assembly GCA_026315105.1 of Locusta migratoria. NCBI lineage: Eukaryota > Metazoa > Arthropoda > Insecta > Orthoptera > Acrididae > Locusta > Locusta migratoria. The sequence continues at coordinate 137,610,084 of CM048745.1, forward strand.
TTAACATTCACAGAAAACCGCTCTATCGCGCACCAAGTTTTAATCTATTCTACATCTTCATAACTGCAAGTCATATTGAAGTGCATGGCAGAGGGTTCATCAAACCGCTTTTATGATGTTTCTCTACGGTTCCATTCTCTAACAGCTCGCGTGAAAAAGGAACACCTAATTGTTTCCGTCTTCGATCTGATTTCACTTATTTTATTTTCATGATCGTGTGTTCCTATATAGGTGGGTGCTAACAAAATATGTTCGCATTCGGAAGAGAAAGTTGGTGAAAGAAATTTGTGTATGCAACAGACTTTACAGACTACAGCAGTTACACAAACACAAATAATTATCTACCTGAAAATTATACAGTTGTACAACTTAAATGAATGTTTGTCTGTATGTCCTCTATGTGTTAATAAACCATTCATTCGATTGCAATGAAACTTTGGTGAACTGTTCACCGTAACCCAAGAAGGTTCCCGACCTTAGCCCCCCCCCCTCCGACCCAAAAAAAAAAAAAAAAAAGCACGACAATAGCTCAGGAAAAAAAATGGAAATGAGCGTATGGCTGTCTTGGCCGGGAGATATGACGTCATAAATAATGAGAGGCCACCGCGTGAGAATACCCAGATTTATGCGTCAATTACTGGAAAATGGGATAGAGACCTGCAACAAAGTACAAAGTTTGTATGTAATTTCGGACGTTTGTGAACGGTTTTGTAATTGAGCCCTCCCCGCCGGCCGCGGTGGCCGAGGGGACTGAGGCGCTCCAGTCACAGTCTGCACGGCCACTACGATCGGGGGTTCGAATCCCCCCTCGGGCATGGATTTTTGTGCCGTCCTTAGGATTAGCTAGTTCATAAGTAGTTTGTAAGTTTAGGGACTGATGACCCCGTAGTTAAGTCCCACAAGCTATGCAAATATTTGATTTGATTTGACCCCTCCCACAAAATGATTAAACGAAAAGAAGTCTACCGCTCACAACAGTTTCGCTGTAGATGCCGTAAAACTATCGCATCAGATGTGATCTTGTTTTACTTGATTACTGCTGACTGTCTTCGCAACATATTTTGCATATAGCATCGATATGTATCACTAAATATGCCATCCAGGTTATACCACTGTACGACACATATCTAATAGATAAAAAAATTAATGTTTGTTTGTCTTTTTGTTCGTATTTTATACATTCGATTGTGATAAAACTTTTTCAACCCATTTGTTGCACTCGCGTGAAGGTTATAAGCATACTAAAATTAACTTCGGATGGTGCATGGCAAAAAAAAGTTCAAATGTTTGTTAAGCTTAAGGGACTTAACTGTGGAATCATCAGTCCGTAAACTTACAAAGTACTTATGAACTAGCTTATACTAAAGACACCACAAACATCCATGCCCGAGGGGGCATTCGAACCACCGACGGGGAACGGCCTAGCGCATGTAGCATAGCGTCTCAATGCTCTCGGCCGCGGCATGGTGCATGGCGGTGGATGCTTTTCAGTTAGTTAATTCGTATCTTATGCTTTCACGCTGAAATCGCTGGACGGATATGAATGAAATTTGGAAGAAGGGTAGCTTATACCATGATTAATACATGAACTACCTTTCGTAAGCCACCGTACGGTGCGTGGCGGAGGGTACCTTACGGTTGGTTAATCTGTTTGCTTCTCCTTCATGCTGAAAGGGATAGAGTTGAATGAAATTTGGAATGTAGACAAATTATACCCTGAATTAACGCATGAACTACCTTTAGGAAGCCACCGTACGATACATGGTGGAAGATGTACTACAGTGAGTTAACATGTTTGTTTTGACGCTGAAACGGCCCGACGGAACTGAATGAAATGTACAATGAATATAGCTTATACCGCGCATTAATACCTGGTCTACCTTTCGTAAGCCTCCGTAGCTGCATGGTGGAGGTTAGTTACAACAAACATCCAAATTGTTTGACTGGTCACCATGAAAGTCAGCACATAAATGTGTTTTCATGAAGGAGATTTTTATAATATGCAAGCCAGTGAGTTTAGCATGGCGGAGCGTACCTTGCGACTTTGACACCATTTGATCAGTCACCATGAAAAATGTTCAAATGTTTGTAGAACTTATGGGACTTAACTACGGGGTCATCAGTCCCTAAGCTTACAAACTACTTACTAACTAGCTAAGACTAAGGAAGGCACAAATATCCATGCCCGAGGGGGGATTCGAACCCCCGACCGTAGAGTCACCATGAAGCTAGACGCATAAATTCATGTTTTAATAAATAGGAGGGAGAGGAGTAGGTGAAGGAGGAGACGGACAGAAAAGGGAGGGAGGAGAGAGGCAGAGAGAGGGGAGAGGAGCACTATGACAAAGATGGTGACATATAAGTGAAAGGAGTTGTACGGGGGAGGGGATGGATAGAGAGAGATGAAAAGAGAAGGTGCACAGAGAGAGAAAAAGGATTAAGTTAACTCTGGAATAAATGAGTACCCTGGCGACGCCGGGTTTTCAGCTAGTAACTCAATTAATATGAGAGCGTGCGAATTTGAATATGGCATTTGTTTTTGACTGCTATCATTCTTTCTTTGGATACTGCAGTTATAATTCTGTACATTATTCAAGACAGCCTTATTTCTTATATATTCTCCGAGAAATATAACATGTTTTTAGAAAAAAAGGAGATGGACAGAGAATGCAGGGATAGAAGAAGTACTAACTCAAGGCAGGAATAAATAAATATACACCCGAGCAACGCCGGGTTTTTAGCTAGAAAGCAGTAAATGTCAAGTGTAGCAGAAACCAGAAGACGATACCCTTGAGTGTCGAAACCAGTCGCCTTGCGTAAAAAATAAAATTTTGCTATCCTGTCTTTTTCTTCATTATAATACTAATTCTTAAGCAAATGTAGTCATTATCAAGGGTATGGGCAGCGTTACACGGTGATAATATGATCTCTGTTGAAGGTGACTGATGTTTTGACCTCGCTGCAGGACTTGATTAAAGTAATAGCGGTGGTGAGGTGTGGAGAGAATCGTCATTACGGGGACTTGGCCTTTTACGGGAGCTCATTTGCGGCTGGTCACTCTGGCTGTGTCCGGGTGATTTACGGGCTGGACGTCGCATTAGGCCCCTCCTGACAAATAGCCAGGAGGCGACGCGACGCCACGGCGCTATAACAGGGCAGGCGCCGGCCACGCTGCTGCCACCACAGCTGACAATGAGAGCTGCAGGCGTAACGTCTGCCGTACGCCGTCACTCTGGCGCATTACTCAGCCACCACTAACTACCGGCTGCACCCGAGCAGCAAACAACGCAGCCAGACTACGTCTCTCAGTACATATTAGATTAGATTACTACTTGTTCCATAGATCATGAATACGACACTTCGTAATGATGTGGAACGTGTCAGGTTAATGAAAGGTGCCTTTACAAAATATTACTTTGTACTAAATATTACATGAAAATATATTGTTTCACTAAGTGTGTTTGCCTCTGTAACTTATAAAATAATAGGTGACGGGAAATTTTAATGCGGTAGGTCAACACAAGAAATGTTACACTTTCTGCGGAGCTATGAACATAGTTTATTGTATCATTTTCCAAAGAGTTACAGCACAAAGATATAATTTTTTTAATGGAACAATAGTTTTTTTCTATCGTGTATTGGATTCGTTTACACCAGCTGCGTCCAAATCAATTTAAACTACATTTCTATCAGTGTTAGTTTGGGAGCTACAACCCTTCAAAGTTTAGGGGGCGGAGGGTACGACAGCGTAGCTAACTGGCTGGTGGTCATGAGACAGTGGGCCGTGCCCCAGGGGATAGCCACTCGGCCAGTTAGCTACGCTATCGCAGCCTCCGCCCACGGAAACTAATAGTGATAGGAATACACGATAGAAAAAACTATTGTTCCATTTAAAAAATTATATCTTTGTGCTGTAACTCTTTGGAAAATGATACAATAAACTATGTTCATAGCTCCGCAGAAAGTGCAACATTTCTTGTGTTGACCTAACCCATTAAAGTTTCCTGTCAATTATTATTTTATAAGTTACAGAGGCAAACAGACTAAGTGAAACACCCTATATAACTAAAAATTCGACTGATGACCACGCAGTTTGGTCCGATAGATTTACAGAACTAAAAATTCATCTATAGTGTAGAAGGAGTTGCCATTCAGAAATTATTTTTATTTTTGAATGCTAATTGGCTATCTGTCAGGCTTTTGCTGCTGTTTGGTAGGTGACCAAAGACTTTTGTGGCACCATAATTCACCTTTTTCTCTGCCAAAGCTAGATTTAACTTTGAATAGTGAAGATCATTCTTTCTCCTAGTGTTGTAGTTATGTACACTGCTATTGCTTTTGAATTCGGCGTGAATGGTAATAACAAATTTCATAAGTGAATGTATATACCGTGAAGCTACTGTGAAGATCCCTAGCTCTTTAAATAAGCGTCTGCAAGATGCTCTTGGATGAGCTCCAGCAATTATTCTGATCACACGCTTTTGTGCAATGAATACTTTTTTACTCAATGATGAATTACCCCAGAAAATGATGCCATATGAAAGCAGAGAATGAAAATAGGCATAGTGACTTAATTTGCTGAGATGTATATCACCAAAATTTATAATTACTGAAATAGCATAAGTAGCTGAACTCAAACGTTTCAGCAGATCTTCAATGTCTTTTTTCCTGTTCAACCCCTCATCACTGCATACACCTAAAAATTCTGAATATTCTACCTTTGCTACAGATTTATGATCGAAGTCTATATTTATTAATGGTGTCATACCATTCACTGTACGGAACTGTATATACGGTGTTTTATCAAAATTTAATTATAGTCCATTTGCTGAGAACCACTTAATGATTTTCTGAAAGACGTCTTTACAATTTCTTCAGTTAGTTCTTGTCTGTCAGGTGTGATAACTATACTTGTATCATCAGCAAGAAGAACCTCTGCATCTTCATGGATATAGAATGGCAAGTCATTAAGATATATTAAGAATAGCAAAGGGTCCAAGACCGAACCTTGTGGCACCCCATATTTGATTGTTCCCCAGTTTGAGGAATCAGCTGTTTTTTTGCATATTACGACAATTACTTATTTCAACTTTCTGTACTCTTCCTGTTAGGTACGATTTAAACCACTTGTACACTGTCCCATTCATACCACAATATTTTAGTTTATCTAGAAGAATTCCATATTTACAAATTCAAAAGCATTGGCGAGTTCACAAAAAATCCCAACGGGTGATGTCCGGTTATTCAGAGCACTTAATATGTCATAGGTGAAAATATATATAGCATTTTCTGTTGAAAAGCCATTCTGAAAACCAAACTGACGTTTTCTACATCTGCATATATATATATATATATATATATATATATATATATATATATATATATATATATATATATACTGCGCAAAAAAACAAATGTCTATATGCCTCTGTGCCAATGGCCGTGCCGTATCCGATACACCGGTTCCCGTTACATCACCGAAGTTAAGCAATCTGGGGCTTGGTTAGCATTTGGTTGGGTTACCGCCGGGTCTGCCGACTGCTGTTGGCAAGCGGAGTGCACTCTGCTCTTGTGAGGCCAATTGTGGAGTAGCTGCTCCGGTCACCAGACTGGCATAACGGCCTGGAGTGCGGGGCGCCGACCACGTACACCTCCGTACCGCACCCGTTGATGCCCTCGGGCAGAGGATGACACAGCGGCCGGTCAGTACCCAGTGGGCCTCTGGAGGCTTGTCCAATGGAGTTTTCTTTTTATGTCCCTCTGTACAAGCCCTAATTTCTCTTATCTTGTCCTTGTAATCTTTACGCGAAATGTAAATAGCAGGCAGTCAGCTTCTAATTCCGAACCTGTAACTTTCCTCAACAGAATTTCTCGAAGAGAACGTTGTCTTTCCTGAAGTGATTCCCATTTGAGTTCCCGAGCATTTCTGTGACAATCGCGCATCGGTCGAACCTACAAGTAACAAGCCTAGCTGCTCGCCTGTCAACTGCTTCTATGTCTTCCTTTAAACTGAGCAATACTCAAGACGTGGTAGTATAAGTGTTTTATACGCGGTCTCCTTTACAGGTGAAGTACATCTTCCCAAAATTCTCCCAATAAATCGAAGTCGGCTGTCCGCCCTACTCACAATTCTGCTTAATGTTCATTCCATTTCATATTGTATTGCAATGTTACGCCTACATATTTGAACCACGCGACTCTATCAAGAAGCTCACTACTAATGGTATATTCGAATATTATGGGATTATTTTTCCTAGTCATGTGCATTACCTTACATTGTTCTACATTTAGAGCAAGGTGCCATTCTTCAAACTAACTAGAAATCATCCTGTATAATATTACAGTCAATTAATGACGACGCTCTCCCACACACGACATCATCATCAGCAAACAGCCGTAAATTACTAGTTACTCTGTCCATCAGATCATTTATATAAAATAATAGCGTTCCTATCATACTTCTCTGGAGCACGCCTGACGATACACTCGTCTCTGATGAACACTCGCCGTCGATAACAACGTACTGCGTTCTATTTCTTAGGAAGTCTTCCAGCCAATCATAAATCAGTAAAGAAGAATCAAATGTCACTGAATTACAAACTGCAATGAAAGTTTTTTGCAGTGTCGTGAAGAGTAGTACCAAATATCAACACTGCTAGCAGCAAAGAATACGGGCAAACAACCCCTATTCTAATTGAACGTTGACAAATACGCTTTATGAACAAAAATGCGTACATAAATTCCTGAAAGAGAAGAACACTTTCAGTTCGTCGACCTAATGGAAGGAAATTTAATTGACACATTCTTGAGGATATAAACAGCACACGATCACTCACAGAGCTGGCGCAATGTCGATGCTAGCGCCGTCATATCCTCCTTTTTGCAGTAATGCAAGCTGCAATTCTTCCGTGCATACGATCGTAGAGTTGGGATGCCATCTCGTAAAAAGGGTGTAAAAATAGCCTTTAGAACTGACAATCGATTATAACAAAGGTTGCAGCATAAAATCGACACAGGAGATAATTGAGTGGGCAAAGCCGGAGTGTACGAAATTGCGACATGATGTGGGGCATTACGGGAGAAATTTCAAATTCAGATTCAATGAGCACAACAGTGGGAATGGCTCATCGGCCGTGGCTAAGGCACCTGAAGGAAGAACGACATTCCCTGGGTAACATCAATGGTAGTACAAGGGTGATACACTACGAAGGTAAAGGATGGTTGCACGCTAATTTAGAAGAGATAGAGAAATTCTGCACACTAATGAAAGAGTCGAACAACGTATTAAATGAAAAGACGGAACTGTCCAAAGGGCGTTTCTGGGCCCATTTTAATAATGTCCTCCTGGAGAAATAGCAAAATTTATATGGCAATTATATATCTTCAGCTATGCAGTCATGATTTACACCTTTCTAGCGCCTTCTCAAATAATTTTATTGGAACACTTTGGCGCCTTCCGTACGAGTCACTCCGTCAGTAATCTTTGACTTGTAGCTGCTCATAGATTATAGCTGAAACAACAGCACAGCTAGCCGGCAGTTCATATTGGTTCTTCTAACCGACAACATGTCAGATTATTGCATGATAATGCACCGCTACTGCATATATTTTAAATTGGACGTTGCCTAATGACTGATTCATTTTAATTGTTAGTTAAATTATCCCAGAAAGGATAATTGTTTCGTGTGTTCGAATTTTAATTTTTAAGTCGTATTTTCCGTTCTTTCCTTTTTCTTGTAGGACTTGACAATGGGATAATGTTGGTTCCGAAACATGTCGTTTTATATAACTGACAGCTGATGAGAGAATTGACTAGAATGCAGTCTTGCAGAATGGTCTGCCAATCAATTTCCACCGCCTCAGTTGGACCACATTTCGTGCCTCTCGTGTACACCGCGCAACATAACGTTTCATCCGTTCAGATCAGGGGATGGTGCTGACCTGGATAGTTGACGTGCCCCTGGGAAAGACCGTTGAGTGGTACGAGATACATATGAACGTTCATTGTCCTGTTGGAAAAGCATATCGCCTCGTTGGTGCATGAACAGTAGCAAGACGAGCTGAATTATGACTTCAGTGTACCGTGCAGTGTTCAGTCTTCCATCAACGATCACCAAATAAAAAGAAGTGGCTTAAGTTTATTGTAAAAAATATTTATTTCGTGTAGCTAGATAACGTCTGGCACAAACCATAGCATCCATCCTGCATTCACAGTGCCACTCGTGCTCAAAGAATTTTCGTATCAAACTCAGTATGCTGAGTTACACATGGCAGCGACACGTCGTTTACGTACGTTTCTGTCAATGTAAAAATGACAAGTCACGTCTTTCAGCATCTCACATTTGCTTTTATGGAACATATAAAATTACGAGTATCTCTGATGTTAAGTCGAAATAATTTCATGAGTAGACATCGATACGATAGAAACAAAGAGTGTGACAGACCTTTTGAACATGATGTGTTTATTGTAAACAAAAGTACATCATTTATATTGAAAGAATAGGTGTTTTATGAATCAATGTGACTAAATTGACATAGTAAGGAATAAGGTTTAATCTAGTTTTACCAAAAATGGTTTTTGATTATATGTAAGTGTTGACCTATTATCATTTTAAATTTTGCACTGGTTTTGTTTAACACCAGTCATGAAAGTTCTCAGATGAGTCATAAACATCATAACACTTACTTTCCATACGTTTGTGACCTTTCAAAGTTATTCTGACGTGAAATAAGATTTTGTTAATCGTTTTGTAAGTGGTGCAATCGTATTCACTTTTGTAAACATTTGTTTATTTTACGTATTCAACGAATTTAAAAAATGGTATCGAATAGCTCAAAACTGAAACTTCTTGTCAGATCAAAATTATGTGCCGGAACCGGGAACTGGGACCTCTGCCCGTCCTGACAACTTTACTTCTGCCAGTACCTCGCTCCAACATTCCGAAGGTCCCAGGATCAAATCCCTGTTCCAGCACACAATTGAGGCGAGGTACTGGCAGAATTAGTCAGGACGGACCGTGAAGCATGCCGGGATAGCTTAGAAGGTAAGATTGCTTGCATCGAAAGGCAAAGGTTCCGCTGCAGAATGAAAGTTTCATTCTGGATTTCACAAGTGGTTTCACCTTCTTATTTATTGTTACAACAATAATCCATATCCCGCACAGGCAGCCCGGTCAGGAGTTACGATCGCGGTTCGCGGTCGGCCTCTTCTCTCTCACCTCGAACATTTACCGTCTCTACTCCGGGACCACTGACGTACAGCTCCCTTGTAAAGGGACTGACCACAATTTCGTCTGCACTTGTTATAAGGCCCAAAAGACTTAGTTGAACATCAGATCTTACGACGATTAATTCTCTCCATTCTGGGCATGTCCGGGAGCTCATAAAACGTCGATACCAAAGGCTTGATGGTAGATGACGAAGCCAGCTTCGCTTATGATCACGCAGCATTGAACAGCATCGTTTCCGGTTGGCAGCAGTGTCCCTTGTAAGTACACTGTTGGCTAACTGAAGTGGGGGCCCCCGTCTGAGCTTGTCACTGCGCTATTGGTTATCTAAATCTGCATCGCGTATCTTGCGCTCTTGAGCGTTCCGTTTCTGCTCTAGGGAAATCTTCCGCATCGTTAGTGACCAGTTCACAAGCTATATACATGCTGCCTTCTCCATCCTTTGGTAATATCCAGGAGTCTGTTTATGCTGTCGATCGATTCGGACGTTCAGCGATCTTTGTCTGGAACTCGGAACACGTTGGAATCCCGGAAAATGAGCTCGCTTATAGGAAAGACAAGGGGTTACCTGTAAACCGATTCTGAAGATCTGTAACAGATCTTCGCTCGGTATTACACCTCAGTTCTTTTTATTTATTTATTTTTTAATTTAGAACTATGAATGGCAGACTCTGACTATAGCAACAAGTTGTGTGAGTTAAAGAAGACTATAAGTTCACGGATGTCCTCCCTGCAGGCCTGTCGCAGATCCTCTGTCGCTGTTTGCCCGACTCATGATCATCTTGTCCTCAGTGCCTCTGTGATTTGCTTTAAACAGTGGTTAAACTCTTGCTGGACATTCCCAAACTAACACCTGGAAGTGGAATTTTAATCTTCCCGATGCGCTGTCTTTGGTACTAGACGACAATGCCTCAACAGCTGACTCAGTTTTGAGTTTTATCCGCGAAGGTTTATATTTTAATTTTCCTTACTACTCAGTCGAGAACTGGGCACCTTAAAATTTCTCAGGTGCTCACTCGAGCTGTGTTGTCTTGCACTTTTTTTTTACTTCAACTTAAACTTTTAGTCTGCACATTTTGGTGTGCTGCTGAGTGGGTGGCTCGCCTTTCTTTTGTTGTTATCAGCCAACAATAGCTATCTGCTACATCATTTTAACTCCTTCTCCCGTTTATATATATATACCATGGGGTTTTCCAGTCTTCCTGGGTTCTGAGTGATAGGCTTCCTTTTCATATACAGTTTTATGGAGAAAAGTTACTTTGAAACAAGGGACGGATAACGTAGTAGTTTGGTTCATTCAAACCACAAACCAATCAATCAACTAACCCAAAGCAACCAAGTAGGATAGAAGACAACGAAGTAAGCGGCCAAGAGACAGTCATAGAAGGATTCACACATCGGTTAGAGGACAGTGTATTTACAAAGGTCACTGATGAACTTGATCGCTCGGAATCGCTCGGAAACATGCTTATAACACCACATGATCGTAAAGAAATAGTAGTCTATGTCATTTCCATGCCATACAATTCTGCCATGTCATTGAATTCTTCTGGAAGTGGAGAAAAACTGTAAACTTCCACAGCATTTTTATTTGCTGTATTTTTTTTTTTTTTTTTTTTTTTTTTTTTTTTTTTTTTTTTTTTTTTTAAATATGCTTACCTACAATCCTGCATCATACTGTTTTACATGCAGAATTTATATTAATAGATCAGTTTTTATTGTACTTTCAATTTTAAAATTTGCATAATTACGTATCTCAAAACAAGCAATATAAAAATCAGTAAAATGATGAAGTGGATGCTATAGATAAATAAATGAACATTATCACAGTCAGAACAGCAGAGTTACACTTGTGAGTAGACGTTTTAAGTGTCAGATGTCAGTAAGTTTTCTCATCGGCGAGTTTTCATCAGAGTCAACGGCAGCGTCAGGAGTGCCCTAGAGAAGTGTGATAGCATGACTAGTATTTTCTGTCTACATAAATGATATGACAGTCGGGATGAGTAGCCATCTGTGACTGTTTGCTGATGATGTTGCGATGTACAGAAAGCTGTCGTCGTTGAGCGATTGTAATAATATACATAATGACTCAGTCAAAAATTAGATGAATGGCAGTCAGCTCTAAAAGTAGAAAAATGTAAGTTGGTGCAAGTGAGTAGGAGAAACAAATGCATAATGTTCGAATAAGGTATTATTAGTGAGTTGTTTCATAAAGTCATGTCGATTCAGTCGTACCACAACGGAGCGGTATGAAATGGAACGAGGATAATAGAAGGACAGTTCTGGGAACAGCACATGGTCGACTGCAGTTTTTGAGTATTGCTCATAGACATAGAAGCATTTCAGAGGTGGGTGGCTAGATTTGTTACTGGTCGGTTCAATCAATGTCAAGTGTTACGGAGATGTCATGAGAACTCTAATGGGAATCGCTAGAGGGAAGAGGGAAGAAATATTTACAAGACAAATGTTTGAAGCGGTCTGCAGATCGATTTCATTAAGGAGAGTTGGAATGTCGCAACATGGTAGAAAATCATATTCTAAGTTTTTTTAAGCTCATAAAGTAATTTGATTTTTATGCTTCAAATAGTACAATATTTGTTAAGAAATTCTAATAGGAATTATTTTTATTTCATTTTTCAAATGTGCGTCCAGGAAAATTATTCAACTTGCGATGTTTGCGCATTTAAATATTCAAATTTCCGAAAATATTGATATAGAAGACTGTGAATTTCGCTCATCAATTGTGGAATCTTTGATATTACCGTTTTACCAATGTCTTTGCAACTAGCTTTGTTTATAGTTTAGTTTCCGGTCTGTGGGTTTGTGAACCTCATATGGACTCGTGTTCCTGAGAATGCATTTATCGGAAAAAAAGCAAGCGCAGCAAGGAGAAGAAAGCTTCTATTTAAAAAAGAAGAACTAGAAGATGATCCTGAATCTCTGTTGGACACTTTTGATGATAGAATAAGACCAATTAGTGAACTTTCATAGTAATTTACTTTAATCGTATTTTCTGACATTTGACTTTTTTACCTTTCTTTATCTCACAAACTATTAAACCAATAACATTCAAATATTCAGAAATGCTATATAACAGTTAAAAGAGGCCACAGAACTAGAATCAAGACAAAATCTAGCTTATTCTCTGAACCAGGGAAATTTATGTTAAAATTTTTCCAATAAAAATGGCTTAACGGCAAAAAATTCATAAATATTATAGCAATAAAAACTTTGATTTTAGTTCAGTGAACTAATAGCATGTGCTGAAAATAGCTGTCTAAATTTCTGAGTTCTATACATAACAGTTCCACAGAAAGAGGTACATAAAGTTAGCAAATTTAACATTGGCGAGATAGGGCATTCTGACTCCCCTTACCTTACATTTTGCGCCAGGACTAAAAACATGAGACAAATAACGGAGTCATACAGACATAAGTTTTTCCTTCGCTCTATTCGAGAGTCGATCAGAAAGTGAAATGACTTGCAGCAGTGCGAGGTATTCTCCGTAGCGGAGTATGTATGTTAGCGTTGATGTAGAAGTGACATGTTAGTAGAGAGAAATGAAATGACAAGGTTTCAGTGCCATAGGAGGGGAATTATACGAATGACATTATTCTTCATTACATTTTAAACCAACAATCCAACAAACCAAAAATCCTCTACTTAAAGTAATTATAACAGCGAAAAACAATCACAACCTACACAACTGGAAGTGCTTATATTTGTCCTCAAATTGTTAAACCGGGATTTCGAAGAAGAACATAAAAATGGAAAGAGAACAGTCGGAATGGATCACATGAGACTTTTTTAAATTCAAAATCACAACCAGCAGTCCAATATCAAAAGCCACAATAATTACGTTTTCAAATAATTACAATCGGACATCAATACCACAAACTGCATTTCTCCAGGCATATTGCAGCACAGGCTCGTAATTTGGCGCAGTTAATTCACTGTAAATCACAAAGTAAAGTTTGATGATAAAATAAGGATCCTGTATTTCCTCCGATTTCTTCAACACTTCATCGAAATCACGAATACGCACTCTGATGACTATCAGAAATCCCAGCAGGTACGTAAGATACGTGTGTTTTGCCATATATCAATTATTCTATGCAGATGTTTGTAGCACTTATGATATACTTTTAATTCATTGAATTAAGGATAATTTCCGTCCTATTGTATTGATATCTTGCAGCTTTGTTTCTCTCTATTTAAATGTCAGTTGTGGTAGAATGCAACGTTTCACGTGAAAACGAAACAGTCCACTGTTTTTCTTCCTTTTTCTTTTCCTTAATGGTCGAGTATTACTCTTCTACATCTATATCTACATGGGATAATCTGCAAATCACATTTAAGTGCCTGGAAGAGGGTTCATCGAACCACTTTTAGCATTGTCTCGACAGTTTGAGGTCAATGGTTTCTCTTGTTAGTGCTTAGGCATTTCTAAATGATTATTTCACTTTGCAAATTCTCATTAGTCAAACATCTCGAGTGATGAAGAGCACTGAAATACGTTCAATGCCGAATTTGTTCTGCACCGGGATTCGGATGCGGATTTTCCGCTTCGGGCCGGTTGTCGCCACGAGCAATTTTTTTTTTTACCTATTAGGCTGTTCAATCTTCCCTTAGTGCCACGCAGTCTAACACGACGACTATAGTGCCCTCTTCCCTTTGCTGCTGTTACTCGCACCTTTAACTGTATTTCCACAAGGTATGTGGCGTATTTGTTCATCCGTACAGAAAGTGACTTTTGCCTGTAGGAGGCATACATGTCCTAAAGAACAAACGCCATATCTATAATGGTGTTTCGGTTTAAATATCCATTGTGATACGAACTAGACTCATATTGGTATCATCTCTGTGGTAGCTGACGGACCAAACTTAACTTTGAAAAATTAACTTTGTCTTTCGATCTTCTTCGGTTCTAGAGTATCGCAATGCATTGTAAACCACTACGTTTTATTTATTACTAGCTGAAAACCCGGCGTTGTCCGGATATTTAGTTATTAATCTTCCTTTAGTTAGTACTTTTCCTATCCTTTCTCTCTCTGTCCATCTCCTTTTTTCTAAAATCATGTTATTTTTATCGGAGAACATTTAAGAAATAACGCTGTCTTGCATTATGTACAAAAACACAAGTACACTATCTAAACAAAGGAAGATAGTAGTCAAAATACAAAGAACATATAAAATCCCCACGATCTCATACTTATTGAATTATATGTTGTACAATAGTATAATTTTTCAGGTATATATTCATTTGTATAAGTGCTGTATGTCTGTAAAATCTCTTGGGAATACAATTGATAGTAAAGAAGTAATAGATTAAAACTTGGTGAGTGATGGGGCAGATTTCCATGAACGTTACTGTTTATGTGCTCATATCTCATGAACTACGTAGCGTACTGGATACAATTTCGAAGGTACATTCAGCTATATGTGGGTATACTGTCTGTAAAATTTCCGGCGGCTACAATTTGTAGTGTACAAATTATAAATAGTAATGTCATACCGAGGGCCGTAGTTTTACCCCATAAACAGCGGAAAAGTAGTAAGCGAGAAACTTTTTTTCCTTTCATCATTTTGCTGTCGTTATTTGGGAGAGAAAATTTAATAAAGGTTTGAAATTATGTTTAAAGTGTGTTGCAACTCGCTAAGTACCGTCATTCTCATATAGCGTATTTATAAAGTCTCGCCGCATTATTTGGCAGGTTTTTTTTGCTATTCCTATTGTTTATGACATCATATTTTCTGAACCAAGTATCGTATGTGATTATTAACACTGCAACAACTGTTACCTCACGGTAAGGAATGTGTGTACCAAATTTTGGTTGAAATCGGTGCAATTGTTTAGAAGAAAATGAACAGCATTGTCACTAAATGTAGCATATTTTCGCGCATCTCATTGTTCATGACGTCATATCTATGTCTCGTACGTGATTATTACACTTACGGCTACCGTCCTCATGGATTGGAGTTTACGTATACAAAATTTCATGAAGATTGGAATAAAACTGTAGACGTTTATGCAACATGTACACTCAAACAATCATACGGACACTCTGCTCTATATATTTGAAGAAGACTAGCTGAAAACTCGGCGTTACCCGGATATTTATTTATTCAAGCCTTGAGTTAGTATTCCTCCTAGCCCTTCTCTCTCTCTCTCCATTTCCTTTTTTCTAATGACATGGTATATTTGTCAGAGAATATATACGAAATAAGGCTGTCTTGCATAATATACAAAATTATAAGTGCAGTATCGAAACAACGTATCGAAAAAACGTGATCATTCTCAACTTTGCTGTAAACAATATTTCTTGTGACGTGTCCAGGATCTAATATGAATAACTTCTTTGTTTAGCCCACCCCTGAGAAAGTGACAAAGTTACCCGTTCGAGAAACACGGACACGTCAAATCCACTCCACAGTACTGAACAGATAGTCCTGTGATTTATTAATTGTAATAGGCAACGCAATTATCACTGAAAACTTGAATCTCTGGAAGTGAAAATATAGATCTGCAGGAAATGAAGGGTATCCGTTGGATGTACACTATTTCATTCTCTTCCTTTCCTTGTAGCTCTATAAAAGTCTATTGTTTTCATCTGGAGCTGTGTGCGCGTAACAGTTCTAAGTTGATTCAAAACTGGCAAGAGCAGTCAATTTTCAGAAAATTCCGGAAGCTGGATGCAATACAGGAGTGTTTTAATGGTAAATAGCTAGATGTATTAATACCTGGTGCACAATGTGTAAGGTTTTTACCCATCACAGTATCTGTCATCTCATATTTATTGAATTATATGTTATATAATTGTATAATTTTGCAGGCATAAATTCATTTGTGTAAGTGCTGTATGTCTGTAAAATCTCTTGGGAATACAATTAGTGCTAAAGAAGTAATAAATTAAAATTTGGTACGTAATGTGGCAGTTTCCCATGAACGTTACTGTTTATGTGACCATATTTTGAAAAAATAAAGTGTTCAAATGTTTGTAAAGCTTATGGAACTTAACTGCGGGGTCATCAGTCCCTAAACTTATCAACTACTTATGAACTAACTTATACTAAAGAAAACACAAATGTCTATGCCCCAGGGAGGATTCGAACCCCGACGCGGGAGGCCGCACGATCCGCAACGTGGCGTTCCAGACCGCTCGGCTACTCCCGCGCGGCATATCTAATGAACTACGTGTCGTACTGTGATAGACTTTAGAAAGTACACTCAAATATATTCATGTATACTGTCTGTAGAATTTCCTGCGGCTACAATTTGTAGTGTAGAAATTATAAGTTGTAATGTCATCCCGAAAGCCGTAGTTTTAGTCCATGAAGACCGGAACGTTACTGTTTATGTGCTCATATCTCATCAAGTACGTATCGTAGTATGATACATTTTAGAAGGTACATTCAACTATATATGTGTATACTGTCCGTAAAATTTCCGGCGTCTACAATTTGTAGTGTACAAATTATAAATTGTAACGTCATACCGAAAGCCGTAGTTTAGCTTCATATACAGCGAAAATGTAGTAAGCGAGAAACTTTTTTTCCTTTCATCGTTTTTCTATGGTTGTTAGCGAGAAAAAGTTTAATAAAGATTGAAAGACAACAATTATAAAATTAACTCTAGCTAAGGGGAGCCAGTTAAAAGTTTATTGTAAACGTAAAACCAGCTAAAGGATTCGCGTGAACTACTGAGTACTTCCTACAACAGAATCTTGTTCCTTGGCCCAGAATTTAGAACTGATTCAAACTTTACTTTAGCAGCAGGAAGACAAAGAGACGGTGGCCAACATACGTCATATTTCACGAGAATTACACACAATCATTAATATACAAGCCACCCTGAACTAAACCATTTCATAAGGTGGGTGTGAGAACATTTATGGCGCAACGGAATTTTAAAAAAAAATCTGATTATTTGCATCTGAATTTGTTATCAGCACTGGTGAAAACAACATTAAATAAAAAAGGGAGGTTATTCATAAACTAATATTTATAAGAAGGATAACATTTCACTGACAATAAATATTTATTCAGTTCAAACTTGAGCAAATGGGGGGAACCAATTTCGTTAAACAATAAAAATGCATCCCACATTGAAAATTAAGCTAAAGTAATCTCAACTGAACATCGTCGGAGGAGGGATTTACAATCAACAAGCATTCAGCCACTCACACGCTCGAAGCAAAGCGAAACTCACCCAACTCAGCGTGCTGATACGAAGCAGAAGCAGGCGGCGCTATCGTAAGCGAAATTCAGCGAACCAGGATGTACCACACAACAAAAGGAAAATAAACTTCGTAGGTGGCTCTGGTCAGTCTTTCTTTATTTGAGATGGTACGCGATAATAGCTATATTAATTTCCATTCAAATCAAACCGTGAGCATGCGGAATTATTGAGACACACGGAACTTGTCTGCTACATTACATATTTGCACCCCACAGATTACGAAATAACAATGCACAATAGTCAGGCACATGTATGTGAGTAGTGGCGAGAACTTAAGTCTCTAGCTATAAGCCCTTGAAGTCGGAGTTCGGAAATTCGTGGTTCGGAAAACCAGTTAAAAATACAAAATTCAATTTCCAAAAAATAAAGAAAAATAGCTACGGCATGCAACCCTTAGAAATGCGTAGGATATTATAAGGAAGCTAAAGAAATACAGTTAGATTGGGAAGGTTTTACATGGATGGACGAAATTCATTCTTCAAAAATCAGAAAAGTGGAATAAATTCAAAGTCGGAGTAAATCAACTAAGAAATACACCATGCAGCCCCTAGAAATACATAGTATTTCATAAGCAAGCTAATAAGGGGGTTGTACAAGGATAGAAGAGAATTTACTGGGAGAGTCTGAATGGAAAGTACAAGTTTGGAAACGAAACAACAATTTAAAATAGACGGAGAGGAGATTGCGATATAATAAAGCAAATCAGAAAGATACATGCACAATTTCTTGCCTGAAGGGCATAGAAACAGGCACAGGGGTAGCTGGAGGCTTTGTTCTAATAACACACCACGTGGAGTACATATCACTAGCGGAAGGAGAAAAAGGAAAAAAGAATGTTTCACATGCACTATACAGAATAAAAATATTCCCGCACATCAATCGCAACCCCACAAAGCTAGAAAGAAATTAAACCGAGTTCATACAACGCCAGCTAGTCTCACAAAGGTTACCGATTCTCAGCCGTTATCAAACTGAATTAGTTACATATTCACCGCGTTTACCTACGCAAAATCACCGAAATGAAATTGAATACACTTCCGTTCAGGATCGTTGAAAAGTATTCCGAAAATGAACCTAAGTTCTGAGAACTAATTGGAACACCAGACAAACAATCGCTACCATCTGAAGAGAGGAAAGAAAACCAGAACGTCTTACCAACTCGAAGTGCAGCCACAGAATGCCTGAGGTCGGTGAGCCAGTCCCCGCAACCACCGGAAATCCACTGGAAATCGGTAAAAACCCCAGGAAAAACCGCGGTGGTGGGGAGAGCTTAACTTCGCGCGTCCTGTCGAGGCTCGCTACTGGGCATTGCCAACCCAACTTGTAACCAAAGGGTGGAGCAACCCCTTAGGTAGCATCAAAAGCAGAAGTTGGTAACGACTAACTATCGACACGAAGCCAGAGATGCAAGGCGCGCAACCAGCAGCCGACGACTACAATTCTCACACATACACTCAGACCGCCATGCTAGAAGATTCTCATACATGCACATACATAATAAAGCAAGTACACATTCTCACAGGGACAGTGGCGTCACGGAGAAACCGTTCATATTGCCACATTCGTAGACACAATGATAAATATTAGCATAACCTAGGGAAGAAGGCAGACAGCCGTCTTTCAAGATTTGAAATTATGTTTAAAGTTTGTTGTAAGTCGCTAAGTACTCTCATTCTCATACAGCGCATTAATAAAGTTTCGCCGCATTATGTGCCAGTTTTTTGCGATTCCTCCTGTTTATGACGTCATATCTTCTGAACCATTAGTCGTATTTGATTTTTAACCCTGCAGCAACTGTTACCTCGTGGTAAGGAACGTGTGCACCAAATTTGGCTGAAATCGGTCCAGTTGTTTACGAGAAAATGAGCAGCATTGTCGCTAAATGCAGCAGTTTTTGCGCATCTCATTGTTTATGACGTGATTTCTCGTGAATCTTACACTTACGGCGACCATTCTCATGCATTGAAGCTTACGTGTACAAAATGTCATAAAGATTGGAACAAAACTGTAGATTTGTATGAAACATGTACACCAATACACAAACACACAAACATACGGACACTCTGATTTATATATTAGAAGATTTAGTAATAACTTTTGAGAAAATCTAGAGCTGACATTGCGATTAACGTCGATAACTAGACAGTTAAAGGCTTATAGACTTAGTTAATATACGAGCAGGCAGAGAACAGACTTAGGGTAAGAGATTTGCTATTGAAAAAATGACCAATTACAATAAAAGGGTTTGTTCATGTAGCACACGAAGTGATAAACAATGTCCACATGTAAGTAGCAATATTCTTTCGAATATGAGTACTTTGGTGCCACACCGTGGAAGCAGCAGTTTATGCATCAGTAACTAGTGTCTTATACAACCAAGGTGATGAAAAAATTGACAAGCTGTCAATGGTCTTTGAAGCAATGTAGGCAGAAAAATTTAATATATGCAATGTTCCATATTAGTCGTCTGTGTGTACGTGTGTGTGTTTGTGTGTGTGTGTGTGTGTGAGAGAGAGAGAGAGAGAGACTTATGGGGGCCAGGGAAACAATATCTACAGGAATTCTTGTGAACAACACAAGGAGAAGGAATAAACATAACAAGGATAATCAATGTGCACAAATTTCTGCAGATACCTGGTAACATAAAAATCCAGAATTATTTCAACAGTTACTCGTCTTTTAGATACCAGACATGAAATCAAAGTACTGTTAAAAATGAGCACTAAACAGACGAGAAAAGAAATAGAAATTTACTAGTAAAAATTCTTTAAACATATGCATAGTACAGCCAAAAACATCCACATTGTAATAAAGTTTCTGATCACTGTTTTCTTTGCTGGAAAGAAAGATGATCACTGAGCAACAAATGTCTACAGTTTGTATATCATAAATAATGATATATATATTTCAAAAAGTATTGTGCTGTTGTATAGAGCAAAGCTATTCTAGGCGAATAATACCTGTTTCAAAACAAGAATTCACACGTTAGAACTCTACACGAGAGAATCATGAATCACATCAAGTATCGAATCAAAGACCACATTTTACTACAACCCAGTGTATCAGAAGACTCTAACAAGTTCAAATTTATTAATGTAATAAAATTATCATAACTGAAGAACTTTCCATAATAATCAATAAACATCATCTCATTGTACCCATCATCGTTATCGTCATGATAGTTATCATCATCATACAATCCTCATATCTTCATCAATAATCATCACCTTATTATACTCAGTGTCATACTCTTCTCCTTTATACCTCATAACAAAAAATTCTCATATATAAAAAGTAATTCCAGTCAAGAAAAAGGATAGTTGATTTGTCCTCATTTGAACATAAAAAATATTTTTCTGAAAAGAAAAGTGATTGGTTAGTTAGTGTATAAGATCTTAAGTATTGTCTATTAAAGTTTGAATAAAATGTGTGGTCTTGCATTCTTTTCGTAAACTTTGACTTTTTTTGTGAAAGATGGAACAGAGACAATTTTTGGATACTTATAGGACACACATAAATTAGTTACTCAGAAAAATAATAATCTATGAAAAATAGGAGGGCAAACTGTTAATCAAGGAAGGTTTCATGTTAATACCGTAATGTGGGGCCAACCCTTTGATTTTTTAGCACGTAATGTTTGATTTCCGCAACGTTTGGGTGATCGATACATCGAATGCGAAATGACCCTTGATAAATGAGAAAAAAACTGCGAAATAGGTTTTTGTTTTTGTGTGAAAGTGTAATTATCTGACGTTTTTAGAAGATTTTCGCTAACTGCAGCATCTGTTTGCATAGGCCGAGGCTGCAATTGTTGTAGAGAATTTAGACTGTCATATATTTGTGGAACGACTTTAGAAATTTCGGGTGTGAATTTTTGAGCTAAATTTTGATGTAGACGATCATAGCTTTCATTCATTTTTATTTCGAAATGTTCTTGGAAATTATCAAAGCATCCATCCAGTTTTTATTGACGACATCACAGCTTTCATTCATTGAGGTTTCGAGTAATTTATAGGCAGCAAAAATTAGCAGTTGATATAAATTTCTAAATTAATTTTTCTGCAGAGCATTCGTCATGACTGTTGCGTGAGAAAATGTATGTGTGTCGGCATGTTACGTATGTGTGGTGTAGTATGACAAGTTTTGTGTCTAAATATGATTGCTGTCAGACCGAGTAGAATTTGTTACATCTGCATCGATATCTTCATCTACATACCAACTCCGTAACCCACCTAAAGGTACTTGGCGGAGAATACCAAGTACCACTAATAATTACTTACTATCCTGTTCCACTCCTATACAGAACGAGAGAAAAACGAATGATTGAACGCATCTTTATGAGCCCTAATCTTGACTCTTGAATATTTTGAAAACAGAATATTTATATTAGCAAACATGTTAGAGTCCTAACTTTGTAAGCAAATTGTGTTAGGACGAGTATTATCACTCATTGTTGCATCATGATCAGTTAGATTTACGAGCAAAGAATCAGGAATTATCGGACTGTCATCTGAAAAAAATTTCAAATTTTCTTTTTGACTAATTGTAATGTCCAGTGATATTATATATATAGAACGCTAATTCTACAGCGTGCGGTTCGAACATTACGCGTGAGAAATGTTTTTCGTCCTCATTGGCTAAAGGAGCGACAGTTTAGTTGTAACCACTTTTTAGATTAACGGATATTCAAAAATCTTCCTAAAATTGCCACTAAAGTCCCATATGCTTTACAAACGTCTGAACATTTATATTCGAGCAGACCAATCAATTTATGATTTATTTTGATACTTTTAATTAGTGAAATGTTTTGAGAGGATTTTTTCCTCTGTTTCTGTTTCTATCTTCTTTGGATACAAAGAAAACGTGGAATAATTTGTTCAACTTTGAATGCAACCTAATATTTTAACTTCACCTTATAATATTGCTTCCCATTCATCACTGGCAATTTTAGGAACATCTTTGAATATCAGTTAATCTAAATGGTGGTTACAATTAAATTGTCGCTTCTTTAGCCAATGAAGACAAAAAAATTTCCCACGAATAATGTCCGAACCGTACGCTGTAGGATTAGCGTTATTACTGGTGTTAGTCAAATAACTTACCGTTACTGGTATGGCAACAGAGAGTTAAAACACATGCATCAGTGTGCATTACAGATGTAGTCAACATAGATCTGTACAACGTGATCACATATTTATTAGTGAAGTTAAGCTGTTTCAATAAAACAACGGCAGTAGAACTTGCTCACAGTGGTTATTTTGACGGCAGCTGTGTAAAGATTGCAGTAGTTGGAAGAAAAATCACCTTTTGCATGCTACAATTTAATTTTGTCTTTAATATTTCATCAAGAGACGTTTCATACTGAAGTAAGTCAGTGTTCTGAAAAATTACACTTTTTTTGTAGTTTGTGTATATGAGCTAGTATTTGGACGTATGATAACAACAATGAATGTTTGTCCTCTATGGGTTTGTAAAGCATTCAGCCAATTTCCATGAAAATTTGTTGTATTTTTCTTTGAACAATAACAAGGGTTCCTGACATAAAAACGAAAGTGTTCGACTCACAAGTGAAGAGATATGACGATATAAAAATGATAAACCACCTCACGGAAATACCCAGAATGCTGCATCTACGGTTTGAGAATGAGAACACTTTGGAATCTACAGCAAAATTTACCTACAATTTTGAAAACTTTATTAAAATATTCCTCGCTGACACACCTCACGAAGTTAAGAATGGAAAATAATCTAACGCTAACTACATTTTCTCTGTATTTTTGATGTATTACCTCGTTACTGCTGACTCTTTTCGCGATATATCTTGCATGCTGCAGTATCGACAAATAACACTAAATGTGTGAAAAAATGTATGTCACTGTACGACATGTAGTTCAGTGTAAACATCGATATGCTTGAAAAACTGCTGCGTCAGCCAAGTTTTTTTTCTTTACTTTTATAGCTATTGGCAATACTTTTTGAAAACCTATTAAAATAACTGCATGTAAAACCAACAGCTTATTCCAACACAATACATTGTCAGAATTTCAAAACAATTGATCAAGAACTTGCCATTTAGACCGCTTAAATTTTATTTTCGATTGTTTTTAAACTCATATCTCGGAATCTTCTTGACCTACTATTTTGAATTTTGACACAACGTTGCAATCTAAAGCAGGAATTTAAACGCAGTCGGGTACATTTGGTAGGTTCTACATTGAATGTTCATTGATGTTTTTATAGGAAAATGGACACTTACTTACAGATAAGTGTCTACGTCAATATTTCTATCGGAGACAGCTATTTCTTAAGCAGCATACTGGTTTAAAGGTTGCAGTTTCTCCTGTAGTCTCTTGCTTCCGAACAACAGTACTGTAACAAATTTTTTGTATATAGCCTGCCATTCATTTTTATAAATGGTGTAAACTTTCTTGATTTACGCTTTTAATAGTTTTTTTTAATTGTACGGCTGTTGATATAATTTTCACGTGTACGTGTATGTGTGAATGTGTGTGTGTGTTTGAGTACTCTTTTAAGGTAATTTAAATTTGTGCCATATCGCTATTATTATTTTCATTCATTTTTAATTTATATTTGTTATTTTACGTGTGAGTGTATTTACGTGTGAGTTCTGATGTATTCTTTCTGTAATATATTTCCTGTCACTTTGTATACATATTTCTATGGTGTTTTGTTGTTCTGTTGTTTGTGACTGTATGTGTTTTATGTCTAATTTTGATTAAGATGTCACAGAGAAGGGAGAATTAATACAGAAAAATACCACTACATCCGCCGTTTCACATCAATCGACGATTCTTGAAATAAATATTCCTGTAAAACCCACTGTAAAGTTAAAGAAATATAGCTCTCAGAAATTGGAGGATGCGTGTTGAAATTACTGTCTGAGAAGGTAACATGACTAGAAAAACACAGTACAGTTAGTATAATATTTAAAAGATATAAATCCTAGATATAGCTACCCTTTCTTCATTTCACATACAAAATATGCACGCTAACATAGCAGAAGCTACAAACAGGGATAACAGAAAACTACCGGATGAACACATCAAAGATATACACAAGTTGCTGGAATTAATAACCACACAAAACTGAATTCGGTTTTATAATGAATGAGAAGGAAATGGGCTAGCTATTGTCACAGGCTACAGCACAGAACATAATAACAGTTTTATTTGAAGATGCAACTAAAAAATTGTAATGATCACTTTCAAAGCATTCATAAGGCAAGGTTGTGCACTGAAATTCTTTAGCTTGCCACTATGAAACATAACTCTTTTGTTTCAAAATTGTGTTGATATTCCAGTTCGTATGCAGAGCCATCTGCCTGTGGCTCGACCGGTGCTGCCACTAGCGCCGCAAAACTAAATCTGATCTCTCCCGATACATCACAATCTGACCTTTCCTTACTTCGTTTATAAAATCTTAACTCAACCAGTATAAATACCAACTTCACATAAACTACGTAATTTGCAATTTACAATGTGGTGCTCCAGAAATATTTCGTGTGGCTGGTATATATTCGTAAGATACTGTAAATTCAAAAGCATTTCTGACACGATTCCCGAAATCTATTACCTATTACCTTCTACACGCTTATGTCTGTTGTCAAAATAGACCACATTTTGTATGAATAAGTGCAAATAATCAAACTATAGACTCACTATTGAAATTTCTTTTATGAGTAATGTGTTGCCACACTGAGCGTAAACGTATATACAGTTAGGTAATGTATTGCTTCGGCCTGTAGTTAAATAATTTTATAGTTTACATCATTTGTAGTATGTCTGAACAAACAATGTTTAAGAGGCTTCCGAATTATTAAGGCGCACTAAGTTCGGGCATACACATAATGTAATTAGGCCCGGCGGTTCATATTTTTAAGAGTGGGTAGTTGTCCAAAAGTGCCTCCCCTCTCTAATCCCCCCCCCCTTCCTCCGCTGTTGGTAATCTCTATACATAAAAATAATACGTACACATACTTGGCAAAGAGTGTCCTTTTAAAACAACTATTACGAATTAAGAAACGGTTAATGTTTTATTATAAATCACTACCACGTGAGAAAAAATTCAGGTCTTTAAACCGTGTCTTGTTTTCAAACACCGTCAACAGTTTTTATAGCATGGGAATCAGAAAAGTGATTTCCCCCGTTTTCCCAGCCCAGCCTGACTGGGAGTGGCCACCCACGCGCGGCTCTAAATAAATATTCTTTCAAATTAAGAGTGGGTATTTTTTGAGAGGTTACAACTACCACGATTCCCATTTCAACCGCCGGGCCTGTATGTAATTGTTTGGGTAGTATATTACCAACATTTTTGCTATTCGTAGCGATCTTTTGCACAACTATGTGTAAGTACAGCTTTAAGTACAATACAATTTTCTGATTAGCCTTTCAATATCTGTATTGCACTACAGTAAGAAATGTCCAAATGTTTGTAATGCTACGGGACCAAACTATGTTTGTCATCAGTCCCTAGACCTACAAACTACTTAAGTAAAACTAATCTAAGTACAGCACACACATCCATGCCCTCGGGAGGATTCGTAACTCCGACGCGGAGATATGAAATGATTCAACACAACTGGTATCTTATTTTGTACTGGTTTTGAAATAGTTGTTTCTGCGTTATCCAGTTTTCTGTAAATCACCGCTATATGGAATAGAAGCATACTGCATGTAGATACCTAACGCTATCCATCAGGAGCGTCCGCAAGTTTTGATGTCAGTACGGCAAAACATTTTTCCTATCTTCGTTGTTGTTATGGTCTTTAGTCCAGAGACAGGTTGGATGCAGCGCTCCACTATAGCCTGAGCAAGCCGCTTCATCTTCTCATACGAATGGCAACCCACATCTATTTGAACCTGTTTCCTGTATTCGTCTCTTGGTCTCTCTCTGTGATTTTTACCCCACACACATCCCTCGAACGTTAATCGGAAGATTCCTTGATGTCTCAGAATGTCCCCTGTCCATTTAACCTATTTTTAGTGAAGGTATGCCAGAAATTACTCTTCTTCCTAATTCTGGTCAGTGCTTCCACATTCGTTACACAATCTGTCCAACTAATTTTCAGCATTCGTCTTTAGCACTACATTTCAGTAACTTGTATCCTCTTCCTGTATGAACTGTTTATCGTGACTGTTTCACTACCCTACAAGGCAACACTCCACACAGATGCCTTCAGAAAATACGTCCTAAAACTTAATTTACGATGTTAACAAATTTAGCTTTTCAGAAACGCTTTTCTTCCCATTGCCATTCTGCATTTTGTGTCATATGTACTGCGTCCATTATAAGTAACAAAGCTTATCTACTACCTTATTTGTTTCTTCACCTAATCTAAAACCTTCGGCATCGCCTCATTTTCTTTAGATAACATTCCGTTACCCTTGTTTGCTCTTGTTGATGTACATCTAATACACACCTTGCAAGACACTGTTCCTTCCGTTCATCTGCTCTTCACAATGTCAACGACAACCGCTCCCTGAATATTAATTGCTTCCCCAAATTTCTCGTTGCATTCTTTCGCAGCTTGCTCAACATACATAGTGAATAACACTGGGGAAACCGTTTCACTCCTTTCCAAACCAATGCTTCCCTTTCATGCTCTTCAACTGTCGTAACTGTTTTTGGTTCCTGTAAAAGCTGTAAATAACCTTCCGTTCCTTATATCACTCCCCTGCTGACTTCAGAATTTGAAAAAGTGTATTCCAGTCAATACTGTCAAAAGCTTCCTTCAAATCTACAAAAGCTAGAAATGTAGGTTCGCCTTTCCTTAAACTATCTTGAAAGGTAAATTGTAGGGTCAGTATTGCCTCACGTGTTCCTACATTTCTCCTGAATCCAAACTGGTCTCCCCCTAGGTTGGTTTATACCACCTTTCCATCTTCTGTAATTAATTCGTGTTAGAATTTTGCAACCGTGACTTATTAAACTGATGCTGTCCATCAGGAACGTCCACATGTTTTGATGTCAGTAAGGGCAAAACATTTTTCCTGTGTTGTTATTTTTGTCTTCAGTCCGGCTACTTATTTGATACAGCTCCCCACCCTACTCTCTCCTGAAGAAGCCTCTTACGTTTGCCTTTCCTTAATCTATCGTCTAAGATAAATTGTAGCGTCAGTATTGCCTCATATGTTCATAGATTTCTCCTGAATCGAAACTTCTGATACCGTGAATTTTTTGAAAGAGCAAGAAATTCTTTTTAATTTAAATTTCAGCATTGACTAAATACATACACATTTGCTAACCTATAAGAAGTTTATTGCAATTTGAATCGTTCATTAAGGCGCTCTTTCCATTATGAATGTTAGATCTTCAAATTGATTTCCTGTAGACAAATAATATAAAGTAATTGACATGCGCTGTCTTGCAGGAATGGAATCTTATAAATGAGTGTCATTTTTTATTTCTTACAAGAGTAGCCCTTGGCATAAGATCATCTTCAGACAGATCTGATAGTCATTTTATCCGCTTATTCTTGTCATTGAACATTCATGTGTTGAGTTTTCTTCTCTTACTACCAGTCTTTCGTCCATTACGTTTTCTTTTCTCTCTGCGAGCGAAAAGCTGGCCCAAGGGCCAACTGACAGGGTTGCGTTCACGCCCGCCACGTTTGTACCTCCAGGATCTAACTTGAAGTATGCGAAAGATCGCTTGTCTCTCTGGAGCCAAAAGTCTAACTATTTATTCACAACCGATACAAAATTTTACATTGTTACTATCGTTCAAAGTAGACACCACGGTTTTGTAGGACCCCTTGCAAGCGATGTGGAAGGCGTAGTATACCGTCTTCAGAGCCTGTTCTGTTGATGATGCGAATGGAACGGTCTGCTGCCTGTGGAATCTTCGGAAAAGTTCTGAAGCGAAAGACACGAAGTGGTTCCTTCATCTTCGGAATCAAATCACAAGGACTTAAGTCCGGAGGGTGTGGTGGATCGTACAGTACTTCCCGAAACCATATATCGAACAGAGCAGCCAAAGCTTGCTCATTATGGGTCCGCGCATTTTCTTGCAAAATGATGGGTGGGTTGCACAGAAAGTGGTCACCATAACTTTCACCGTACTGGCCCTGTGACGCATTTTGGACCGCGACGACCCATAATGACCCATTAGTTGGATTGGGGTTTCAGTTTTGGCTCGTACGATCTGGCCCACGTCTCATGCAGTGTTACGATAAGGCTATGAAAGCCTCGTCTTCACACTCAAAGCGCTCCAATTGTGTGTAAGCAACGTCGTAATGCATCCATTTCTGCATTTCCGTCAATTCAGCGGAACCCATCGTGATGCAATTTTTCGCATGCCCAGGCGTTCCTTCAGGGTGTGAAGTACAGTCGTGTGCGCTAATCCGGATTCGTGAGCGAACTCACAAATCGTTTTACGTCGATCACTGTCTACTACCACGGTTACAGTATGCACTTCTTCTTCAGAGTCGCTAGGACGACCTGCCCGATGCATGTATGTCACACTTTACCGACCTTTGTTAACGGCTTTTGCCCAATGTGCCACTGTTCTGTACGACAATGTCGATTTCCCGCATGCCTCTTGAAGACCTTGATGACACTATCGTACTGTACGACCTCTGTCACATTCAATCTTGCTCCAACTCCGTTTTTCCTGTTATGGAAACATACTGTCACCGTTACGTTAGGCTGCTCGCTCAAATGTGACTGTGTTTCCCTCGATTGTGTGCACACCGGTAACTTAGGACGTGAGAGTCCGTTTGCTCGGAGCTAAAGTAGGTGTGTCAACAACGTGTGCCATCAACGACAATAGTAGATTCCATTGCATAGTGTCTCCAGAGTAGTGTTGCCACTATTTACGTTCCAACCGTAGTATTTTTGTTTGTGTAAGGGCTGCTTCAGACTGCTACAATTTGATGTGTGATATATTACAGATCACTTGATATGTGATATGTTACAGATCACTGGTTCAAAGTAGCCTAAACTTAGTACGCTTTAAGGATTGTATTGGTAAGCAAGTAACAGTAAGCAGGATATTCGGGACGTTAGAAGGAAGTCACCTGACATTGTTTTGCGATACCTCGTCGTTTATCATCTGAAGGGAACTACGACAGAGCAGGAGTTCATCTTTAGGAAGGATAGGGACAGTTAACTAAGGTATTCTTCCATGCACGATCCTGTTATTGTTCTAAATTGACCAGAAAACCCGAGAAAAAATGAAACTGGTGTAAGCTAGCGCTGCGTCATGATAGCCGATTTTGCTTGGCCTCGGGCTTCCGTCAAAGCGATGCAAGCAAGCAGAACGCAAAAACAGTGACAGAAGATGTTTCTCATTGTTTGGCACAGATCACTCGATCAATATAGGCTATAATTTGTCAGCCGAGGTTGCGCAGAAGTATTTTGTTATAGCTGACAATTTTCATTCCATCCCGTAAGTAGCCTTTAACAACACACATACAACTAGCGACGTTATTTAGCTGTGTGGATAGCTGAGTATACATGAACGCTGTTTGTTAATCACGTTCTTGTATGTGAGTGATTACTTCCTGCTTGTAGTAATAGGCGTTGTACGGCGCTCAGAGGAATGCAATTTGCTGAATGTGACCACAAGAACAAGACTTGAATTCTGTTTCATGATGCCTTATAAATACTTATCAACGTTGCCAAGGCTTTCCAATATTCAATGCCTCTCCTTCAGTTTAATGTTTTTAATAGATATCGAGACAAAATATGTCCCTTGACATTGTTTGTTTGATTTTTTCACGTATTATGAGTTTATTTGTTGATGAGAAGACGAAGACGAAGTGAACACTACAGTATTCAGTCCAAGAACAGCTGCCAGCATGCGAAACTTAGAAGTAGATGTTCCTGGAGTAGTAAAACAACTTAAGTCACTAAACAAAAATAAATCTTTCGGGCCAGATTGTATACCAACTAGATTCATCTCAGAGTATGCTGATGCAATATCTCCGTACTTAGCTATAATTTACAACCGATCACTCAGCGAAAGATCCGCACCCAAAGACTGGAAAGTTGCCCAAGTTACTCCAATATTCAAGAAAGGTAATAGGAGTGATCCCCAAAATTACAGGCCTATCTCATTGACGTCGATTTGCAGTAGGATTTTGGAACATATACTTTCTTCCAATATTATGAAGTACCTTGAAGAGAACGATCTAATAACCAGTAGTCAACACAGATTCAGAAAGTATCACTCTTGCGAAACACAGCTTGCCCTTTATTCACATGAAGTGTTAAGTGCCATCGACAAGGGATCTCAAATCGATTAAATTATTTCTGGATTTCAGGAAGGCTTTTGACACTGTACCCCACAAGCGGCTTCTTATGAAATTGCGTGCTTATAGAATATCTCCCCAAGTGTGCGATTGGATTCACGATTTCCTATCGGAAAGAACACAGTTCGTTGTAATTGACGGTAAGTCATCGAGTAAAACAGAACTGATATCTGGCGTTCCACAGGGAAGCGTTATAGGTCCTTTAATCTTCGTCGTGTTTATAAACGATTTAGGAGACAATCTGAATAGCTCCCTTAGACTGTTCGCGGATGATGCTGTCGTTTATCGGTTAGTGAAGACAACAGAGGATCAAAAGCAACTGCAAAGCGATTTAGACAAAATTTCTGCATGGTGCGAAAATTGGCA
Organism: Locusta migratoria; assembly: GCA_026315105.1. NCBI lineage: Eukaryota > Metazoa > Arthropoda > Insecta > Orthoptera > Acrididae > Locusta > Locusta migratoria. The sequence goes on from CM048745.1 coordinate 137,641,189, forward strand.
ATTGACACTAAAAGAAATCCGCTGAACTTTAATTACGCGATAAATCAGTCAAACCTTACAATTACGAACAACTTTGACTGGAGAGAACACATAGAAAATATTGTGGGGAAGGCGAACCAAAGGTTAAGTTTCATCGGCAGAACGCTTCGAAGATGCACCAGCTCCATCAAAGAGACTGCCTACATCACACTTGTGCGTCCTCTCCTGGAGTACTGTTGCCCCTTGTGGGACCCTCACCAGGTGGGACTGACGGAAGACATTGAGAAGGTTCAGAGAAGGGCAGCTCGTTTTGTTTCATCACGTTACGGAGGGGAAAGCGTCACGGAAATGTTGCAAGAATTGGGGTGGAAATCATTAAAAGAAAGACGTTATTCATTGCGGCGTGATCTGTTTGCGAAGTTTCAATCACAGACTTTTACTTCTGAATGTGAAAATATTTTGCTACCACCCACCTACTTAGGGAGACATGACCATCCCAATAAAATAAGAGAAATCAGAGCGAAAACGGAACGATTTAGGTGTTCTTTCTTCCCGCGCGCCATTAGAGAATGGAACGGTAGAGAAAAGTTATGAAAGTGGTTAATTAACCCTCTGCCAGGCACTTGAATGTGATTTGCAGAGCATCTATGTAGATGTAGATGTAGACGTAGATGAGAAGCGATCGTCTCAATTCTAAATTTTATTTAGCACACTACTCGCCATCGAAAATGCAAGACCTTGAAGGCATGCGCATCTAACAGATTTATCATGGAGATAATATATTGTCAAAGGATCGCATTACTGAAAGTACACGCCCATGTGAAGTGAGGAAATAGTCAGAATTGAGTGCTGGTGACATTGCTCGATATAACCGTTGCAATACGCCTCGCCATTGAATCAGACTCTCCATGTCGGTGCATAGCTACTAGCGCAAATTGCTGAAGTTGACCAACCGTAGCCATAGGTGGTGTATTCCGCAGTCTTTCACCAGATGGTTTCGAGCCGCGCGGCAGTAGCCGCATTGTCTAAGGCGTGTGTCGTCCTAGCAAATAAAAAAATACTGACTATTGCTGTACTGTTACTTGAGTGAAATTTGCTGATTATTATATACCGCATTAATTTATGACATTCTTTTTATTGGAAACAGATTGCATTATCCAAAGAACTGATTTTAATAAAAAGAATCGTACTGACGTGTTTTACGGCCCACTTTAGATTTGTAGTTTTATAAGTTTGCGTCAAAGTCCAACGCCTTGCTACTACGCTACGGCTATCAGTTGAAATTCTGTCCTTTAATCTCATACTATTCATGGCCGTTGTTAACAGATGCTAATATGGCATTTGTAGACACTAGATTATCATTTATCGTACGAAGAAAGGTGTGTTTTTGTTAATTCTTCAGTGCGCCATTGCTTTGAAATGGCAACGTGTAAGTTACAATAAGAAAATCATCAAATACGCAACAAAAGATGGTGTATGCCAGAGAGAGTTCTGGGCGAGGAATGTCACGTGACATCTCCGAACGGCTTGTTTTCGTTAATTCAATGGAGGGTGTCAAATCTCCGTTATTTTTGCAAATACCTCTCAAACGATACGAGATATGAAAAAAAAACATAAAGGAACAAAGTTGTAGAGAATTTTCTCCTCTACAAATTCGGTTATTCAATTTTCGCGTCGGATGATCGGTTTATTTGCAATTAAAATTACATTACAAACGGATTTTTTTGGTATTAATAACGTATTTCTTGTCCGAAATATTTGAAAAAGCGAGGTCCTGGTCTCTGGCGGCCTACAATCATGTCTGTAAAATTTGGTGCTGATCGGTTGAATGGTTCGTCTTAAAAACAGGGAACACGTTACGGACAGACAGACAGACATCCCAAAATTTTTGCAAATATCCCTGAAACGATACAATATATGAAAAAAAAAAAAACACAAGAGAGCAAAGTTGTAGAGAATTTTCTCTTCTACAAATTCGGATATTCAATTTTTGTGTCATATGAATAGTTAAACCATTATTTTCATTTAAATTTCGAGCTCTCAAAAGACTATCGCAAAGGCCCACTTTTTGTATTACTACTGTAACCTAAAGTGGGCCAATATTTAAGGCTGTAATTTATCGTAACTATTACGTAAAAAGCTGCTGAAACTTTACACTATAAAAATTAAATAAAACGTTTCACTGATCACTGGCTAGTCTCATTCTCTTAAATGTTGCTTATCTGTTATATTACTGTTGACTCAAGATCTGTCCAACACTGCAATACAAAGACACATCTATGAGTACCTTCTGTTTGGTCCACAGATCTAATTATGTAAATTTCATTAAGATCTGTATCACTACAATTTATTCCGCCACCGGTCACGATCGTCGTCAAAGCTGATAAATAATTCTTGAAAGTCCTATTTTATCTCAACTCCCGTCCCGGAATCATTTGATAATTATTTATTTGAATTAACTACGAAATGCCGCCCGGCGACAGCAGTTCAGCGGTCGACGTTGAACATGCTGCAACTGGAGCTAAAATCCTGAAAATGCTTAAACTGTATATTTGGGTGATGTTACCAGGAAGAACACGATATACTGTTCAAAATTTCTATTTCAGTTCATATCTGACATTTTACACTAATTTAACAGACGTTGAATAGTATTCGTGAGAAAAAGAATGTTAACAACGCCTCTCGAAAAATTATGATAATATCGTTCTTTCAAGACCCACATAACACGAACAAGAGACAAGACAAAAAAAGATTACACATTGTACAATTGTTTAAATAGAACAAAGGGATGATATTAAAATTTTTTTGTTGTAAAATATAATTCATTCACGTCCTTGTGTAGGCCTAAAGGGCATATTATACGGAGCATCGCTGGCGTATTTGGACGCATCTGCTAAATTCGCTCCGTGTAAACAAGGACAGCGAACAAAGTCGCTGCTCCGAAACGCGAGCGTCTAAAGTTGAAGAGTGGGCTACTTTAGACGCTGGTCGCCGGCGTTTTTGGTCGCTTACAAGTGTTGGTCGCCCCGTGTCATATACAGGAGCTTCTAAAGTAGCCACCAGTCGAGTCAAAATGTCGAAGGAAGTAATAAATGCAGGCGTTGTGTTTATCGCAACAGTATTAAAAGAACCATTAATCTACCAAAAGCAAACAAAAAGTAGGAAAAAATAAAAGAAAACGAATAAGAAGGGGGAATGCAACACCGACTAAATATGGCGCTTCTGCAAATCTTTTGAGAGAATTATCGTGTGAAGATACTTCTGCCTATAGAAATATAATGAGGATGACATCAGAAAATTTTGATACATTATTCGAAATGATAGAGGATGAAATAAGGAAACAGAATACCGTCATGAGGATGGCGATCTCTCCAAGAACCAAATTGGAATTTACACTGCGTTATTTCGCAACAGGTGAGAGCTTCAAAACACTTAAATACCTGTTTTGAATACCCCAGTCTTTTGTCTCCTAGTTTATTCCACAAGTCCTGGACTTCAATTCGTCAAACAGTTGGTTAAATTGACTGTCTTTAAGTTTAGTATTTAAATAATCCTCATTTTTAATGTCCCATAATATTGGAAAATTTTGATAAATTTTCAGAAATTTGGAAATTTGATTACAATTTTACTTCATATTTTGTTTGGTGGGAAACAGAACTGTTTGGTATCAACTAACGTCGTGTTTCCATCGTATTTACGAAGATGATAGCGTCTGAAGTAGCTTCATGTCATTGTGTCAGCATATTCAGTATTCATTCGCTATTTGCTTGTACACCGAGGGACAACGGACGCCAGTGACTACACTTCACCTTTGACATCACAGGGCTCATGTTTTTGATTAGATATTAAATATGAGGAGAGACGTTGAATTGAAATTTGTACTGCGCCGGGATTCAAACCCGGGACCTCCTACTTCGTAGGTAAGCGTTTAGACCACTCAGGTAACACAGCGTTGCAGTCAAAGCGACTACACGGACTGTCTTAAAGCACATCTCCCTCCACACAGTCTGTGTAGTCGTTTTGGCTGCAACGCTGTGTTAGCTGAGTGGTGTATCATAGGGGGAGACTTCAACTGTGTACTAGACAGGAAGGACCAACAACCTAACTCCACGACATGTCAAGAACTCAGAGCGCTGGTCAACGGGATGCAATTAATTGATACGTGGGACTTCAAACATCCTGGACAACAAGGATACACGTACATCACCAGCCACTCGGCGAGCAGATTGGATAGGATTTATCTTTCAAGAAGACTGATGACGTCGACAGTGGATGTGGAAATTTGGCCTACAGCGTTCACCGACCACGAGGCATATATCTGTACAGTCACCCTCGCCCGGCAAAAGATGTGGAGGCGAAAGAGTAATTGGAAGCTGAATGTTTCCCATCTTCACGAAGCAGAATGTCGACGTATGGTGGAGAAAACATGGCAAAATTGCCTAATGCGCAGAAATGAATATGGTTCTGTTCTCCATTGGTGGGTCAAGTGCGTGAAGCCCGCCTTAAGAAGAACATTTATTTTTTATGGGAAGGAGGCTTTTCGTAGGCAGCACATGACCTCTGAATTTTATTATACGACCCTCCGGGAATTCTGTTTCCAACCTCCGTCACCAGACCGCCAGACAGCCGTACACCATGTCAAGGCAAAACTAATAAAACTCACAACATCCAGAATGGTAGGTACAATGATACGTGCGAGGGTGCAGGATGGACTCCACAATGAACAGCCCTCCATGCACTATGTCATACGGGGGAGACAATGTAGACGTCGGGGGTTAATTCACGTGGTTGAACTCGACGACGGCCGGAAATATACAGCACAGAAAGACATAGCCCAGGCGTTCCAGGACCATTTCACCAGATTTTATGGGGCCGACAACGTGGAACAGGAGGCAATGGAGACCGTCGTAAATGATATACCAGTCATGACATACGCGAACTCCAAAGCAGACATCCTACAAGCAATAACGGAAGAGGAGATGGTGGAAGCCATCCAACGAGGAGCTCCAAACAAATCCCCGGGACCAGACGGTTTCCCATTGGAATTCTATAGCACGTTTGTCACTATTATGGCACCGATGTGGTTAAGTATGTTTAACGAGATAATCGCGCAGGAGTTACCAGTTCCCACTGAATTCTCAGAAGGGTTGGTGATTCCAATTCGGAAACCACAGGGAGGCAAGCGACCATGCGATTATCGGCATTTGACCCTCCTAAATAGCGACTATAAGATCCTTTTGCGTATAATAGGAGGTCGCTTAAAAAATTGCTAAAGGACCGAATCAACAGGGATCAGACATGTCTCAGAGGTACAAGCAATATTCATACGGCCTTGGGAGACTATCGTGATGTTATCTGCCTTGCCAAGGCGTGTCGTCTACGTGGAGCATTGATAGGCATCGATTTTGACCATGCCTTCGATAGAGTGGATCACACCTACCTCAAGGCAGTGATGCTCAGGATGGGTGTTCCGCCTACTTTTACCACTATGGTGATGAAGTTGTTGCATGGTGCCCGGTCAGCGGTGTTGATTAATGGAGGGAGAACGGAACATTTCCAGATTTTACGATCAGTCTGACAGGGGTATACGTTGTCCATCATCTTGTATGCAATCGCACTAGAGCCATGTCTTGCAGGATTGCGCCAACGACTCGCAGGTATCACTCTAGGGAATCAGTCCTTTAAATGTAGAGCATATGCTGATGATGTGCTTCTAGTGAAGACAGCAGAGGAGACACGCACAGCAATGGACTGGCTACAGAAATACGGGGAGGCAGCTGCTAGCGTGGTTAACTTTCGAAAATCACAATTCATGAATGTAGGCCGAGAACTCGAACCAGGAACTGAAGGACCCTTAACTGTGGTGCAAACCCTGCGATGTTTGGGTATCACTTTCCATACGGAGACGGCACGAACAACAGCAGACAAGTACTGTAAGCTGTTGTGTCAACTACGCACATCAGTACGACTCAACGCCCTGCGCTCGATGGATATGCTGCAGAGAGTAACACTGGTCAACCTCCACCTCGCACCCAAGATGTGCCATGTGGCACACCTTCTCCCTTTGCCACGTACGATGGCCACGAGGATACAAGCAGCCTTTGGATAATACGTGAGCATGGGACAGCTCTTTAAGGTGCAATACGAGTCGCTCACGCTCCCGACGCGGGAATGTGGTGTTGGCCTAGTCAGTGTCTACGAAAAGGCTCGGGCAATGTATATTAACACCATGTGCAAACTGTGGCTTAACAGGAACTACTCCCTAACGGGTGCGATAATCGAAGAACTAGCACCGCCATCGCTTCTTCCACCGGTTAGTGTTGGCACATTACGCCTCCATTACCACACATCCGAAAGTTCTTCGTGGAACACAGTTATGTGCGAGCAAATTTACCAACTACCCGATCACCGACTTCCAAAGATGTGTATAGACTGCTTGTACGACGCATGGAACGGAATAAGATGGAACGGAGGTACCCTGCGATTAACTGGAATGTTGTGTGGCGCACAGTGCACCACCCCCACCTCCCTACATCGGCCAGGTCAACGTGGTACATGCTGGTTAACCGGAAGTACCCGACGAAGGAGAGACAGTATGCTGTCCAAGTGACAGACACGCCCATATGCCTACGATTCGACACGCTCGACACGGACGAACATCGGTTGATCTGCGGCACAGCGCTGGGAATGTGGAATCTGGCACGGAAGATCATAGCGATCATGATACGCACAGTACAGTCAGAAATCTCAACGGACATAGTATTTTTCCCAGATAAAACATATTTCCCACGTCAGAAGACGAATGCGGTGGCGTGGGTAACGGGCATGACGGTACATTACATATATCATTATGCAAACACGAACAAACTGGACTATTGGCACTATTTACAGGATGGACACACGAAGCTACGACGACTTGGTAAATACAAGGAAAGTTACGCAAAATTTTTAGAGGTAGTGTTTGCTGACCCGCCACCTGGCTGGGATGTACTGGGTACGAGAAGATGATAGTGATAGTTTAACGAAGATACCGACCAATTAAACGGATCAGACTTAATAAGTTCGAGAAGATCACCCAGGAACATCGACCGGATGGTGAATCCTAACAGAGGAGGCCCCAGTTTAATTTATGTTATATACCTTTAAGTTTGAACATGCCACGAATGATGTAGCATGCCGGAAGTGGCAGTTATTTTTCCATTATGGCGGGGCACATTATGTATTAGTTGACAAATTTCTTCCAGATAGGGCAGTGGACTTTATTTGATTTCATGATTATAATAAAGACTTCAGTTTGTAAATAAAAATGGATCCTTTATATAACCCTACTTTTCCTAAAAATAAAAAAATAAAAATAAAAATAAGTAAATAAAAAGAAAGGAAAAAAAAATAAAACGGTAAGACGTCTGCCTACTGCGAGCATGGAGGTCCGGGTTCGATTCCCGGCCGTATCACAAACTTTTTATTCATTGCTTCACCTTCATCTTCAAGATCATAGATTGTTTTACAATACAATGAGTTAGTTATGAGTAAGAGTAAAGTCTGAAAACTGTTTTCAGGAACCAGTTCATAGGTAAAAGAACATGATACAATACGTCGTTCTGAAAAATTTGAAGAAGACTCACTTCTTTACAAATTGTCTATGCAGTGGGACCTTTACTAATGAACCTAATTCGCATCCGCGTCTTGCATGAAATTTAAGCACTCGTTACACAAAATATATTTTTCTGTGGGAAATCGTGTAAAATTAGGATAATGTGTTCCATCCAGAAAAATACAAAAAATAAAAATAAAATAAAATGAAAAAAATCGTCTAACATTCTAAAAGACATATGAAGCGAAAAAAAGAATATTAATGTGGTGTCGCACAAGTCTAAAGTGCGCGCCACCTACTTTCGCCGCGCGACGCCATGCACGCACGGCGCGGCGTTCTTACGACGTCAGCCACGAGCGCCCTCTGCTACAACTCCGCTCGTGGCCACCACTGAACGACATCGTTCACTTGGGACTGAGATAGGAACCAGCTAACACTTCGGAATCGGATAGGCACCAGTGAAGACTTGGCTATCGGATAGGCACTAGGCAGGCCTCTAGCTCAACTATGTATCAGCATTCTGCAGTACTGAGCTATGTAAAAGTTAAGTATTACTAAGTCTCTGTGAAATATATATCTCGTTCTAATTTACTATAGTGTTTCTAGTTTCTGCTGTCCCACTGGCTGGTCACCTCCTACCTGCACAAGCGTGCATCCTTTATTCCTGTGTCGGTCTTTCTACTCGGCCACCGACACCTACGACGGAAACGAGACAAAAAAAGCGCCGACGAGGCTGGGACACAAAAATTAAGTTGGTTATCTTTGCGGTAACATCAGTTACGGTTCACGAGGAAGGGGTGGGGTCGCCGCAATATTTTTATTTAGAAGGGCGTCGCCAAAATATTTTTATTTGTTAGAGAGTCGCCAAACTATTTTTACTTGGAAGGGGGTCGTCACAATATTTTTACTTGGAAGGGGGGTCGCAGATTCGAAAAGGTTGGATAACACTGTTCTAGAGCTACAAACTACTTAAACACGTTACACCAAGGACAACAAACTCATCCATTCCCGAGGCAGGACTCGAACCTCCGGCGGGAACGGTCGCCCAGTCCGTAGCATGACGTCTTAGACCACGCAACCAATCGCGCACTATACTTTTTGAACCTGTATTGACTGTCATTCAATCAGTAGTGCAGCCAGTATTTGGTTCTGGGGAGGGGGGGGGGGCTATTTTTTTAAAAGTAAAGCCTATTGAATTTAATAGTAAATGTTTTAGTAAATGTTTGTATAGTCTATGGGACTTAACTACGGGGTCATCAGTCCCTAAACTTACAAACTACTTATGAACTACTGACGAACTACGACGCCACAAATATCCATGCCCGAGGGGGGATTCGAACCCCCGACCGTAGTGGCCGTGCAGACCGTGACTGGAGCGTCTTAGTCCCCTCGGCCACCGCGGCCGGCTTGAATTTATTAAGCTATGACTTATTTTTACAGTTTTTATAATTTAACCAACTATACTACGAAAACAATTGCACAAGAAATAAAATTAGTAGGTTTGCATTAATTTGGAAGTGGAAGTGGAAAACGTGGTGGAAGTAGAGTGTATATAATGAGTTCATAAAATAATTAAGCAGCTTCTATATTGCTAGCCAAAGAGAAAGGACTTTGCAGTTTAATTAACATGAGAGTATGTGTAAAATTGAACTAAAAAAAACACTATTGTTGCTCATACGATTCCACTCGGTGGTGCCGCTGACCTGCTAAGCAGCGGGTCACCGCATATGAACAATCGGCTCATAACTTCAGCATATGAGTAACAATAGCGGCAGCATCAAAGCTGGTCGCGGCGGCATTAAAACCGCCCACAGTTAACAGTAGCAAACGTTCTCAGTGGCGGCATCACTTTGGAGACCCATTGTCACGTTCACTTGTCCTTGGTATATTGTAGTTACGTTGTGGTTTATTACATGCAGCGCCGGCTTTAGGGTGGGTCAACGAAGGCGATTGCCCTGGGCGCCGAAATCCAGGGGCGCCGCGTACGCCAACACATGGCTAAGTAAATCAATAAATCTAATATATAAAGCAAAGTGTCCGTATATTTGTACGTGCTGCATACGAATCTACAGTTCTGTTTCAATCTTCATGAAATTTTGTACACGTAAGCTTCAATCCATGAGGACGGTCGCCGTAAGTGTAAGAATCACATACGATACATAGTTCACGAGATATGACGTGATAAACAATGAGAAAAACTGCATTTTGCGACAATACTGCTCATTTTCCCCTAAACCATTGGACGAATTTCAACCAAATTTGGTACACACATTCCTTACCGTGAGGTAACAATTGCCAAATGGTTAAGAATCGCATACGGCACATGGTTCAAAAGATATTATGTCATAACCAATAGAAATCGCAAAAAATGCCATATAATGCGGCGAGACTTTCGAAATACACTGTATGAGAATGACAGTACTTAGCGACTTGCAACAAACTTTAAACATAATTTCAAACCTTTATTAAACTTTTGCTCGCTGGCAACCATAGTAAAATGATGAAAGGAAAAAAATTTCTCACTTACTACTTTTCGGCTGTTTATGGAGTAAAACTACGGCTCTCGGTATGACGTTAGAATTTATAATTTGAAAACACTACTAATTGTAGCCGCAGGAAATTTTGCAGCCAGTATACAAGCATATATTTGAGTGTACCTTTTAAGTTGTATCACAGTACAACATGTAGTTCATGAGATATGAGCACATAAACAGTAACGTTCATAGAAAACCGCGCCATGACGCACCAAGTTTTAATCTATTACTTCTTTACTACTAATTGTATTCCCAACAGAATTTACACACATACAGCCCTTACACAAATGAATATACACCTTAAAATGGTATGAATAAATAAATAAATACTAGCCAAAGAGAAAGGACTTTACAGTTTAATTAACATGAGACACTATGTATAAAAACTGAACTGAAATAACACTGTTGTTGTTCATAAGATTGCACTCGGTGGCGCCGCTGACCTGTTAAGCAGCGGGTCGCCGCATATGAACCATCTACTCGTAGCTTCAGCATAGCAGTAACAATAGCGGCAGCATCAAAAGCTGGTCGCGGCGGCATTAAGACCGCTCACAGTGACAGCAGCACACGTTCTCAGTGGCGGCATCACGTTGGCAACCCATTGTCACGTTCACTTCAAATGTTACAAATCAAATGTTTGTATAGCTTATGGGACTTAACTACGCGGTCATCAGTCCCTAAACTTACAAACTACTAATGAACTAGCTAACTATGAGGACGGCACAAATATCCGTGCCCGAGGGGGGATTCGAACCCCCGACCGTAGTGGCCGTGCAGACCGTGACTGGCGCGCAGCAGTATCCTCGGCCACCGCGGCCGGCCACGTTAACTTGTCCTTGGTAAATTGCAGTTACGTTGTGATTTATTACATGCAGTGCTGGCTTCAGGGTGGGGCGACCGGGGCGGTCGCCCTGGGCGCCGAAATCCAGGGGCGCTGCGTAGGCCAACACGTGGCTAAATAAATCAATAAATATAAAATAAACACCGGTATTAAAAATCAGTATTACAGTATTCAATCACAAACTTTTCTAAACTACAATAGTGATCAGTCTGATTCAACATCCATTGCTTCACTGTTTGAACGACACTGATGGAAAAGGCGCGCACTGCGTTATTAGCAGGGAGACACGGCACCCATTCGTACGGCCTGCTCGGCTCCGGTGACGGAGAAACCAAGCCCGCGCGTGTTGGCACAACAAATGGAACACTCTGTATCTTTAAGTACTGCATCACTAGTGTAAATATTAAAACTGGAGTCCAACATGAACTTTGCACCTTCAGCAAAAACATAAAAAAAAAAGAAAAAAAATCCTGCTCACCCTTCAAGAAAACTATCATATCCAAGAAACAATAACACAAAAAAGAAACATCACATAAACGACCAAACCAGTCTAGCAAACAACACACTTTTCAAGCTTATCGACCAATTAACAAAAAAATAAACATTACGAGAGTCAACCGCTCTTTCATAAAAACACAAATCGCGATACCCTCACCTGCCCCCTCCCCCCACCATACAACCCAATTAAACCTGCATTTACTCATCTGAAAAAACATCTTAACACCCTGTTCGCGAAATTAAATATTTCTCTTCAAAAATGTTCAAATGTTTGTAAATCTATCGGACCAAACTGCGTGGTCATCAGTCCGTAGCTTACAAACTACTTAAACCTAGGTAAACTAACCTAAGGACAACACACACACCCATGTCCCAGAGAGGACTCGGAGCTCCACGGCGAGCAACCGCGCTCTCCGCAGCAAATATTCTCTCTCTCTCTCTCTCTCTCTCTCTCTCTCTCTCTCTCTCTCTCACACACACACACACACACTCATGTTGAATTAAGTTGTATTTATGTATTATAAATATATAACGTTAGCAACACTCACAGACCACACGAAAAACAAATTAACAGACGAAAACATAGCCACACTGTAGTGAAATGTTAAATAACCAGACGCATTCCACTTATAACAGGTGATATGTAATCTGTATTCATTTCAAAAAGTGAAGTGATGTGCTGAGATGAAAAGGAAAAAACGAAACAAAAACACACGCCAGGAAAAAACGAACTCCAGTCAACAAGACGGAGAAACAGTAGTAACAAGTAAAGAAGAGACATCAACATCGTGAGTAGACCGAATATGAAGTTAAAAACAATTAGGCCTAACGTGCAAAATGTGTTTTTTAACTGTTTTCAATCTATTTATCGAAAAGAAACTGTACAAACATTTCTATCATTTATAGACCACAGAAGATGCTTTTAAAATAAAAAAGCGAAACGCGTCTGGGGTAAAATAAATTTCTTAATTGCAGTCAGCATATGACAGTAATTCTTATAATCAATTAGAAAAAGAGTTTAGATACAAATCGTTTGCGTGTCATATCGTGAACATTTGTTTTGCAAAAGTAAACATCAGCTCACTAATCTATACATAATAAAACTTTAAACGTTTCCAATGGCAGAGCTGATTGTTAACAGTGAACTAAAACAACATCAAAATGACCTGCGCAGAAATAAAAGTATGAAGTAATCGCAAACTTTCGCAAATTGCGAAATTTTCGTACTTCTGTTGCTCTTCTAGAAATGGACAGTCGATCTGTGACACATGAAAATTTGTGCCGCACCGGGAATCGAACCTGGGTCATTTCCGTTCTTTGAGAAACGTTGTTAATTTCTTTTTCACTCTCGGAGTCAACTACCGTTTGAACATTTTTCTAAAACTTATTCTAGTAGTTCTTGTGGCCGACTTTCATGTTCTTCGTAAGACATCTTGAGAAATCTAAATTCTAAAAATAATTCAAGGTATACTATAAATAACTATGTATCTCGTAAAATTGTTGACAGCCCAAAAATGTGACACCAACTACGAGGTCGGGTATGAAGTACCCCAGCCACATTTCCACACGTGTATCTCCCTCTGACACTGGCGGAACAATAATCTCAACACTCCATCTTGCCCCCATCTCCCTTACCTCCAGTCAGTGGCGGCTCGTACAAAATTTTACCAGTTTGCTACAATATTACAAAAATAAACAGAAAACAAAACATACTAAAATAAAAAAGTCAACCTTAGTATGATTGCCTTTAATTAAATATCAATTAATACTCTATTGACAGTAAGACCTTCAGGGGAATCTATAACAGCTCTGCCAACTGCATGTATTCACTGCAGGTAATAAATATAACGTTTAAAAAATATTAATTTTATTTACAGAAATTAAAAATTTAGACTCAGAGGTATTTGAATACGAGCCTCACACAGGTAGGTTTGAGAGACAACGCGCAAGACGCCTGAGCCAGCGCGCTACTTGTCTCTGTATGCCGCAATATTCGTCATATACTATTCTTCCGCAGCCGTTACACTTGTGACATTCCTGGCCTGTGGCCACTTCATATTTCTGGCCGCTGGCCGTTTCTTTGCTAACATTGCTACGTGTCTTAAACGCGGAAGAAAGACAGCAGTGCAGCATATGTTGAAATGTGGGGTGGGGAGCAGTAGCATATGGCGCAGTAGGTGTTGGTTCCCGTGGGAAAGCCCGCCTATGTTACTGGTGCTCTCCTCGCATTGGCTGCTGCATTTCACGTCTCGTGATTTCTTTTGAAATTACTTTTGTTTATTATAAACTAAATATTAATTATTCAGAGCTGAGAATTTATTATAAATATCTCTCAAGGACAGGCTAGATTTGGACAGTTTAAAAAGTTTAAGTTGCCTTCTCTTATTGTAACAAGAGAAGAGTGATTTTGCTGAAGGCGCGCGACGGCCCTGTTTTGGCGCGAAATAGAGCGTCAGGTGCCCTCTAGTCTCGCAACGCGCCGCAGTTTCAGTCTCGAGCTGAGCACTATACGCGCCGGACCGCGTCGGTCATGAGTAAAGATTTTTATTAACAATCGTTGCTAATTTTATTATTATTTATTTAATAAATGGCATCCCTGACAATTAAAAATCTCGCGAGTCGCTTATTATGCTTCCATCATAAAGAACTTTAGCCTCACTTGTATGCTGTAGAAGAACCAACGACCTGTGTGCTGTCTTCTGCGCTGGGGACACAACTATAGAAGACAACAGGTTAGTCAGAATTCTATGCTTTCCGTAAAGTCCCGGAAAGCAACTACGACACCTCGTGCGTACAAACGCACACTGCTACGCAACAGCATCCGCAAGGATGTGGAGGTTTTAGGGGACTTGTGGGAGGAAGCAGTACTAACTTCTCCGTCCGCAAATAAACCCTAGGAAGCTTGTACACTCTGCGCGAAGAGAAATATTGATCTGGTGTTGCAATCGGTCTCAGCACACATGAGTCGCCAGGCTTGACGTCACGTCTGCGCCTGCGCACTAGCGAACAGACGACTGCGCCGCCTCTCTGCGCACGTACCAGCGCGGCTGAATCCCACTTCAGCACACGCAGCTGGTTTCCAGCTATCGCGGCGAGAGCTCTCAAAAATGCGTTTTCATCCATATTACTAGCATTCCAATACGTATTGGAAAGGAATTGGCATAATTTTATTGTGATATTTGGGTCGTATTCCAAGAGAAATATGTAATGTAACGTGTTCTCGGTTATTTCTGATCATACTGGTTACTAAATGTGGCTATCTGTATGATTAATGGTTCACTTTACAGTACTTACAAAGACCTTGTATCAGTGATATTTGTCAGGATGGGCAGTTACTCTTAGTTTAACACAAGAAATATTCATATTATTATTTATTTGTTATTAATCACATTTGTGGGACGTGAATTCTCTTCGTTACAGTCCGTAGCAGCGACACGACGTGGCGCGTGGCTTTATTCAATTGTTCGCGTTCCCCGTTGTGATTACTGCCAGTACATCATGTAGGCGTCCGTAACTCTTCAGGCTTCGTGGCCTGTGTGGGTGAGTGCGTCGTCCATCGAAGGGGCAGTGTGGGGCGCTGGCGGCGTCAACCGATGACCCCCCTGGGCTCCTCTCCTGCAGCTGTAAATTATTGACTAAATCTCACAGGTCAGCTATCGAGAGGCCGCAGTCCCATCGTCCTCTCAGCTGCATGGGTGCCCGGTAAGTCTTCTTTAATTCTTCTTCCGTTCTCGCGGCTGCTCGCCTAGTCCATTGTTCTCCAATGTCGGTTGCGTGATCGGCTGGAATGGTGCCGAACTTCACTCGTGCTGAGGCAACGAAAGAATGACCCTCTGCTCCAATTGTCCAGATATTTATTGGTTCAAGTAGGTCTCTGTCACGTGGAGAAATTTCCAGAATGTTCGGTCACGTGGAGAGTCGTTAGTCGGTCACTGGCTTCTAGTCACGTTCTTCCAAAACCGCCAAAACGTGTAACCTTGTCACGTGTGGGAGTCTTAAACTCGTGCGGCGATGGATTGCTGACATGTTAGTCACGTTTCCCTGGAAAGGTAACTGTACTGGCCTTGTGACGATTTCAAACTGTTGGCCGATGACCGCTTGAGCCGATTCGTCAACTTCGCGATTTCTCGAACACGTGAGCCGTGGCCGCGCGACGCCGTCGGAATGTGCTGCGCGGTGATCTGCTGTTCCAGCGATTCGAGACTCCACGTGCCTGCTGCTGGCCGCTTTGCGTTAGACTTTACATTTCCACTTTAATAGGTTATTCCGTTTTCATTACGAAAACACTTATAATCACTAATTACCCTTACACTAATTTTATAGCGATTTCTCGCTTGAATCCGAAGAGAAATGGCATAATTTTAGTAATATCTATTTACAGCGTGCTGCAGCACATTAGCACATTATCACCAGCTGCTGTGACAGCAAGATCTGTGTGGCAGCAATGACGTCTACTAATCAGCGCTTAGAAATACCTCGGGTATCACTACGGTTACCAACTGTTCGTATAAAAAAGAGGACAATTTATCTTTAACATAAGGTAATTAACAACTTTATTAATGAACCACGTAAAACTACTACAAACTGAAACAGTAACCCTGTGTGGTTGTTGGGAAACGAAATATTATGAACCTTGACAGTTTATTCCTCATCACTACTCTCAATTGTCTCAGTCTTGTCTTATTCACTTTTGAACCAACTATATTTGGTGGACGACGAAATCTCTCTCAAGAGTTTTTTGTTTTTTAACGAGGCATTTCAAATGTTTGAAATTATACTGTACACATACAGTATAATCACAGTAAGTTCTAAATCTATTCTTGTGTTTTGTCCACTGTGTGTTCACAAGGGAAAACACAGGTTCTGTGTCGGCATTATGACATAGAAAAAAATAAGTCTACAATTTTCAGCAGTTCAGAATAACCTACAACACTACATGACTGATTTAAATATGCACACCACACTTCAGCTGCTGGTATGTTCTGTTTCCTTTGATAATCTTTAAAATAATTATAAAATTACAAAGCTGATCGGAGCACAATGTATCATTAATTCTTACATTCGTTTGATCATTTTCATGAATGATTTTTATTTCTCTAGGAGCATATATTTAACACTCACTTCTTCTTCGGTATTATGTTATATTTAAGTTCGTAATTTATTCTGAAACAAAAGGCTACCTACGATCTCGAACACACAATACAGGCTTTAAGCTAAACCACGAAGTATATCAAAAGCAACGCCGTAGAACGCAGTGCAGAAGACAGATCCGAATCGTTTGCAACTGTCAGACTCATTGAAATTGACAATGGCAATTTAACTCTGTGTATGCGCGTAATAGTTGCGAACAGTTTGGAACTGCAGTGCGAATGAACATGTTGTCGCCAATGACACAAAACCAAACTTTCTTTCACGGAACCCCTCAAAAAAAAAAAAAAAAAAAAAAAAAAAAAAAAAAAAAAAAAAAAAAAAAAAAAAGAGGACATTTTGTAGAATTTTATAAGTTCCGGCCGGACATATTTTCTTGCCTCAAAAAGAGAACATGTCCGGGGAAAAGAGGACGTATGGTAACCCTAGGTATCACATACCCGAACTCACTCACGCAGGGTTAAATAGGTTTGTTGTTTGTTTGTTAAGCTTATGGGACTTAACTACGGGGTCATCAGTCCCTAAACTTACAAACTACTTATGAACTACTTACGAACTAGGACGGCACAAATATCCATGCCCGAGGGGGGATTCGAACCCCCGACCGTAGTGGCCGTGCAGACCGTGACTGGAGCGCCTCAGTCTCCTCGGCCACCGCGGCCACGTCGGGTTAAATAGGTCTTACTCTCCGAGATAGTGCATAATTTTCTAACAAAGTATACGCTGCAGATCGATGACACTGACGCGGACCTGTAATTTCGCGGATGACTCGTATTCTTTGGCGAAACCGCGGCCGGCAAAAACGGCGGCGCCGGTAACGAGCGGTTCGCAGTCGGCCCCGGCGCTGAAATCGACTGAAGAGCGCTGGCCGCGGCCCCATTAGCCGAGCGCCGCCAGCGCGTGTCGACTGTTTTACAGTGTTGTACCGAGAAGTCGCCGCCATCACGGCAACTGACGTGTATAATCAAATGCAATACGCGCCGCGGCTTTTACGGGCCATATCCGTTCATTAGCGAGCGGGGCGGAGCCGCGACTTCTGCCTCTAAAGACGCTTGTTACCCGCGAGCCCGGCGTAGCCGTAATAAAATTAGGGCCGAGTTTTTCCTTCTGCAGGCGCCATGAAATATTAACGGCCCGCCAGTATTTACAGTACCCGCTAGCGGCCTGAGCGAGCGGCCTGACACACCGCGGCCGCGTTTAACGGGCGGATGAGCTGCCCTTGCCGGGAAAAAGCGCCAACCGTGCAGAACAGTCCGCCGACCGGACTGTAAAGCGGAGAACGCCGGGCGGCGAGATTTTTGCGCAGTTGTCCGAGTGATTAACAGCTAGCGGGCGCGCAGCTTCTGCGGCATTACGTCAATTACTCGCGTACACCGTTTTATTGCTTCTACGGACGGCTCATTACTCCGTAATCGGAAAAGAGGTAGCTTTCAACAGATTACAAGACTGCGTAGCCCGCTGACAGTTTGACTACATAACGTTCGAGTACGCTACAATGTCATTATACGTAAGTGTAAGCTAATGTACGAGGTTACGTCCGAAAGAACAGACACCACATACACAGGGTGAGGCACTTAAGATTTTTAAGAAATATTTTCAAAAATAAAAAATCGTACTTAAAAAAAAATTGTGGTAAAAGTGGTTCACCTCGAAAAGGGACATCCATTACCATAATGGCCGGCCGCGGTGGCCGAGGGGTCTGAAGCGCTCCAGTCACGGTCTGCATGGCCACTACGGTCGGGGATTCGAATCCCCCTTCGGGCATGGATATTTGTGCCGTCCTTAGGATTAGCTAGTTCATAAGTAGTTTGTAAGTTTAGGGACTGATGACCCCGAAGTTAAGTCCCATCAACTATACAAACATTTGAACATTAACATAATGGAGCAGTGCACAAATGGTTTAATTCATGCTTAACTGGAAAAGTGCTGAAATAAGTGGTTCAGGTAAACTGCATAAATCAGCTGATTCGCCGGCCGCGGTGGCCGAGCGTTCTGCGGCGCGTCAAGGCACAGTCTGCACGGCCACTACGGTCGGGGGTTCGAATCCCCCCTCGGGCATGGATATTTGTGCCGTCCTTAGTGTTAGCTGGTTCATAACTAGTTTGTAACTTTAGGGACTGATGACCACGTAGTTAAGTCCCATAAGCTCAACAAACATTTTTTCAGCTGATTCCTAAAACTGGGGAGCTATCAAGTATTGTGTTCCACAGGGTCTCGATCTTGGGTCCTTTGTTGTCTACATGGGATACTCTGCAAATCACATTTAACTGCCTGGCAGAGGGTTCATCGAACCACCATTACACTATTTATCTCCCATTCCATTCTCGAACAGCGCGCGGGAAGAACGAACACCTGAATCTGTCCGTTCGAGCTCTGATTTCCCGTATTTTATTCTGATGGTCATTTCTACCTATGTAAGTGGGAGTCAACAATATATCTTCGCATTCAGTGGAGAATGTTGGCGATTGGAATTTCGTAAGTAGCCCACGCCGCAGCGATCAGCGCCGTTGTTGTAATGATTCCCATCCCAGATCCTGTATCATTTCCGTAACGCTGTCTCCTCTATATCGTGACAATACGAAACGAGCTGCCCTCCTCCGTCAAACCCACCTGATAAGGACCCAGATGTTCAACTGTTTGCAGAACTTATGGGACTTAACTACGGGGTCATCAGTCCCTAAGCTGACAAACTACTTATGAACTAGCTAAGACTAAGGACGGCACAAATCTCCATGTCCGAAGGGGGATTCGAACCCCCGACCGTAGTGGCCGTGCAGACCGTGACTGGAGCGCCTCAGTCCCCTCGGCAACCGCGGCCGGCAAAGACCCAGATGTTCAGATGTCTGTAAATCTATCGGACCAAACTGCGTGGTCATCAGTCCGTAGTTACAAACTACGTAAACCTAGGTAAACTAACTTAAGGACAAAGACACACACCCATGCCCCAGGGGTCCTCCACGGCAAGCAACCGCGCGCTCCGCAACGAGGCGCCTTAGACCGCTCGGCTACTCCACCGCGGCGATAAGGACCCCACACTGGGCAGCAATACTCAAAAAATGGACGGACAAGCCGGCCGCGGTGGCCGAGGAGACTAAGGTGCTCCAGTCACGGTCTGCACAGCCACTACGGTCGGGGGTTCGAATACCCCCTCGGGCATGGATATTTGTGCCGTCCTAGTTCGTAAGTAGTTCATAAGTAGTTTGTAAGTTTAGGGACTGATGACCCCGTAGTTAAGTCCCATAGACTATACAGACATTTGAACATTTAGACGGACAAGTTTAGTGTATGCAGTTTCTTTTTAGGGTTCTGCCAATAAAACGCACATACAGGGTATCCCATATATCTTGACCACCCAAAACATCTCTGGAACAACAACAACAATTGTGAAACGACTTTCACCGGTATCAATGTTAGGCAGGGGCTCATGAATGTAAATATTTTGAAACATTCTAAAACGAAAGAATATGTGTTTTTAACACAGACTTATATGTTTTTAAATGGACACCCTATATTATTTCATCAGCAATCGAT
Organism: Locusta migratoria; assembly: GCA_026315105.1. Taxonomy (NCBI): domain Eukaryota; kingdom Metazoa; phylum Arthropoda; class Insecta; order Orthoptera; family Acrididae; genus Locusta; species Locusta migratoria. The sequence goes on from CM048745.1 coordinate 137,661,314, forward strand.
GATAAATCCCCTGCCGCGCGGGAGTAGACGAGCGGTATGGAGCGCCAAGTTGCGGGGGTTCGAATCCTCCCTTGTGTTGTCTTTAGTATAAGTTAGTTGATAAGTAGTTTGTAAGTTTAGGGACTGATGACCCCGTAGTGAAACCCATAAGCTTTACAAACATTTAAACATTCTTGAACAAATCCCATAAACAATGCCGTTCATTCATCGCAGTACGGCAATTACATCCCGAGATATTGCGAAGCGAAGTTGACGCTTGAAATACGTGAAACGCTCGGGTAGCTCACGTCCTGATCAGCGAGCAGAGAATAACATAGAGAGGCTATACCTCCTCGATCAGCGATTAGACAGTCAAGCCACGGCAGCCAACTTGGTTGGGTGCAGAAACAAAGTTGGGCCGATAAATGCGTCGTTCTTCAAATGGCGCTCGTCTCAATTACATTGTCATTTGAGCCCCTTAGAATAGGAAAAAATGACCAGATTTTTTACGCAAACAGGTGAATATTGAAGGGATGCAACAGTGTTTTTAGCAAGTACAATACGTATTGTGTTTATATAAAAATAATAATTGAAACTATTACTCTTATATGAAATTAAAATTACGACATGAGAAAGTAAGTCGCCTGCCACTTTTTTTGTATTGGGGTCAGGAAATTTTCGTCAGCGAGAAAGATGTAGATAATGAAGTGAACTATTCTTTTATTTAGACAACGTTTTTATAGCTCGCCTAGTTTTCTCACAAAGTTGGATAGAATAGAGCGGTGGAAACTTGCAAATTCTACTCGTCACTTTCAGCGAGCTTGCCCACCAGTGAGCACAGATTCTGTTACTCATTCACCTTGTACTTTGTGACCAATTTCGATAAACATTTTTTAATCTTGGATACAATTTTCGGTATTAAATAATTATGAATTAATACATTTTACCTATTTTATTACTATCTGAACCCGCCCCTTCTTTGCACGGGTAATCTTTAAAGTTCTTTAACTGCAGAACGTATCGTAATGCGGTTTGTTTCAATTTCTTCGTTACAATTCTGGGATTAAGGTAGGTTATATTAAACGTTAATACGAAAATGTGAAATAATTTTGAAATAAAAACAATAACGTAGAATGGTTTACCACTTCCGCACTTTCGTGACCTCTATGGCGTAAGCTATGGTACCTGCGCCAAAGTACATAGTATAGAATTATAGAACGCAGGACAATTTAAGAAATAAAAAAGGCCGCAAGATCATATGTCTAACTTGTACAAATCTCCCACAATCACCCATCACTGTATCTGTACTGTGAAGCCGCCTGGCGCCACGCTTTAGAAGAGAAAAATGTTAAATGTGGTTTACTCGTAAAAGTTAGGCAGATGGTATCACGTATTTTATTTATCTATTTTTGTCAGATATTTGTGAGTTCTGCAATTCTATACTATGTACATTGGCCTAGCTCTTATTGTTTGGGCTCAGCAGCTGACTAAAGTGTAGAAGCGGTAAATGATCTCCGTTATTATTTTTATTTTAATTTTTCACAAGTTCCTTTTGACATTAAATATAGCCTAAGTTTATCACAGGACTCTAAAGAAGAAACTGAAAGAAACCTCATGACGATACGTTCAGTACTCCCCAAGTTATAAAAGGTTAAAGGGACAGACAGAGGGAAAATGTTGGCCTGTTTCATATAGTAGCATGATGGGCTATGCCTAGCTGAAATATGGCACAAGTTGTTTAGAATGTTTCAAAATATTTACATTTATGAGCCCTTACTTAACATTGATACCGGTGAAAGTCGTTACACAGTAGCTGTTGTTGTTACAGAGATATTTTGGGTGGTCAAAATAAATGGGACACCCTGTATATTGATGACTTACCATTCAAGATGGTACGAAGCTAGTACTTTTTACTCATGAAACAAGTACAGCAATAACACCCTCCAAACAAGAATTAAGTATGGCATTGTAAATAATGTCTTTCGAGAAATTATTAAATTATCTTCAAACAGACTCTTGTTAAATATTGATAAAACACAGTATATGTACGGTAAATGGCATGACACCGTTAAAATATAGTCTTTGAACAGAAGTCTGTAGCTAAGATAGAATATTAACAGTTTTTAGGTGTGTGTATTGATGAAAAATTGAATTGGAAGCAGCACATCAACAATCTACTGAAACGTTTGAGTTGAGCAACATATGCTATTAGAGTTATTACAATTTTTTGTGACACACATCTCAGTACGTTAGCTTACTATGCCTATTTTCATTCACTGATTTCATATGACATATGTTGGGGTAAATCATTATTGGGCAAAAAAGGTGTTAAATTGCCTAAAGCGTGAAATTAGAATAATCTCTAGAGCCCACCCAAGAACATCTTGGAGATTGGAGACACGTATTTAAGAATCTAGGGATTTTCACAGTAGCTTCTCTCTCTCTCATATATATATATATATATATATATATATATATATATATATATATATATATATATATATATATATGCTAGCCAAATATTATTTAGAAACAACATGAAAGAATTCCTGAATGAACATTCCTTCTACTCAGTAGATGAATTCTTACATAGAAATTAATAATTTACAGAAATAAATAAATGTCTGTAATGTAATGTTTTCTTTTACAAACCTGACCGTTCCACATCATCAGGAAATCTTGTATTCATGACAAATGGCGCTGTAATCGGCAAAAATAAAAATGAGTTGATAATTGTTGAAAACGGTAATATCTCGAACAAAGAGACATCAGACTTTTTATGCAGGTTTAACACTTTTAGTTTCAGCCATCAGTTGGAGAATACGGGGAAAAGTCGTTGCAAAAGGAATATTTCTATCGTGGAAGAGATTAGCATACCTTTAACGACCTACTTCAACATATCTGTACGCCTCTGCAACCGTTAACATCGTGGAAAATTGCGTAGAGAGATGTACAGTCTGAATCGCTGAAGTATAATGAACAGTCTGACCATAGATTGAGAGCATGATCACAGACTGTGCTTCATTTGATTGTGGGAGGTGTCACATGATAGCCTTATAAAAATATCAAAATCCGTACTTTTATTTTTCTAATCTGATGTGCATTTGTTTTAGATATTAACGTTTCTCAACATTTTAATTTTTGCCAATTACAGCGCCATCTATCATGAAACGAAAAAAAAAGTTTCATACAAATGTTGACATACTTTTTCACGAGGATTCCAATTCTGCAGTAAAAAATAGAGGTTCATATTTAAGATTTCAAAGGCATCTTCTTCCCACTACGGGGGGTAGTGCAGGAGGGTCGAGCTTTATATTAATGGATGTCTTTCTTGGAGGTGAACAACTTTTATTGCAACTTTTGTAATACGATTTGAATTTTTCCAAATATTCCTTAAAAATAATTTTAAGTGCCTCACCCTGTATAACTCAGAGGATGACGATTATTGAAGTATCTAATACATAAAAATTAATGTGTTTGTCTTTTTGTTCGTATTTTATGCACGGCCATCCCTACATCCGATTGCGATTAAACTTTGTCAACTATTTGCTTGCACTCGCGCGAAAGTTATAGGGATTCTAAAATTAACTTTGTATGATGAGTAGCGGAGGGTGCTTTACAGTTATTTAATCCGTTTCTTTCGCCTTCACGCTGAAGTGGCTGGACGGATATGAATGAAATTTCTAACAGACGTAGCTTATGCGCTGATTAATACATGGGCTACCTTTCGTAAGCCACCGTATGGCGTGTGGCCGAGGGTATCTTAGAATGGGGTTATGTGTTTGCTACTCCTTCACACTGAAAAGGATGCACAGATTTGAATGCAATTTGGAATGGAGATAGCTTATTACTCTGCCTTAATACACGGGCTATGTATCGTACGGTGCGTGGCGAAGGGACCTTACAGTGGGTTAACACGTTTCTTACTCTTTACTCTGAAACGGCTGGACGGAACTGAAGGAAGTGTGGAATAAAGATAAATTATACCCCGAATTAATACATGGGCTACCTTACGTAAGCCTCCGTAGATGCATGGTGGAGGGTACGTTGGAACAAAATTGTTTGACTGCTCATCGTGAAAGTCAGCACATAAAGGTATGTTTTTATGGAGGATATTTTTATAGTCTGCGAGCCAGTGAATTTAACATGGCAGAGGGTACCTTACAACTATGAGACCGTCACCATGAAACTTGGAGCATGTACAGATGTCTTCATATATAGGAGGGAGAGGAGTAGATGGAGGAGGAAACGGACAGAAAGGGGAGGAGGAGACGGACGGAGAGAGGGGAGAGGAGGAGAGAGGACAGAGGAGGAGGAAGAGGGGAGATGGTGGCAGACAAGTGAAAGGAGATGAACAGAAGGAGGGGGAAATGGAGAAATGGAGAGGAGGAGACGTGGAAAGGAACAGGTGAACAGAGGGAAGGGAAAGGAGGAGATGGACTAATGGAAGATTGGAAACACCATACATATTTGTTCGTTTGCTCATATTTTATGCGCTGTCATAACGTTCGTCTGATTGCGATAAAATTCGTCAGCTTGCTACTTGCTCTTGCGTGAAGGTTATGGGCATAGTACAGTTAACTTACAGCAGGTGGCGCGCGTGTCGTACCAGAGTTATTTCTTATGTGGAAGCAACGTGCAGGGTGTCAGGTAGTATGAAATAAAATCGGCATAATTTCTGGACGGCTTGTGTTGAGGACGTACAAGTCGCGGAGCATGATCGGAATTAGTATGCGTACGCGCATGTGAATATGGTTTGGATTAGAGAGGAAGTCGGTTTGGATGGGTTCATCAGTACGCAAAATTAGTGTATTTGGGTGATGGAGAATCCACATTTCGCGACAGGGAAGTTTCTTTACCTTCAACGGTTGAATGTGTGGTTTGCAATGTCCAGGTACTGGATGATCGATTTTCCTTGATGGCACAGACGACGGAACGGTAGTTTAGTTCATCACCATTATCTAAAGTGACCCTGATTTACCCAAAATATTGTTATGCAAGTCGAATCTTGACCCCATCTAAGCAGGAGAGTGATTTCTGGAGGAGTACTTTGGGGGCCGCATTCTGGTTCTGGTCACTGGCATCGGCACAGTTGGCTGCCATGCCTCCGGATCTCAACACACGCGACAACATTTTGTGGGGATATGTTACAGACAAGGAGCTCGCCAATAACTCCAGATCCATTTCTGAGCTGAAAACAGCCATTCAGGAGGTCATCGACAGCATCACTGTTCCGACACAGCAGACTTTCGCTATTCACCTTCGCCACATCATTGCCACTTACGGCAGGAAAATCTAACATAATCCAAACCATCTGTAGTGACGTTCATTGAATAAAGTATGTGCGCGCCGTAGTTTGTAACTAATTTACGATTGGTTTCATAGCTACAATTAAATAATTTATCCTGCATACAATCAGACGGTGACGGCCGATGATCCTTTCTTTGGTTTGGATGCACACCACGCCATGGTTTTTGTGCGATTCTGGGTAGTAATGGGCAGGCATAAGGCTAACGTGAGTGCAAACTGACATATCCGCCATTTTATTGCCCATATCTCTTGAGTGTAAACATGTCGCGGTGCTATACAATTTGTTCACGACACTTTAGCACAAAATTATGGGTGGTTGCGCTGCCATAAACTGTTTTGATCATTCTAGAAGTGGATTTCGAATGGTTCCTTTACCGAAAGATTCAGAGAGAAGAAAGTATGGACAGTAACTGTCGTCGCGAAAATAGGGAAACCGGACGGAGAACAAGTTATGTATTGTAAATAACATTTATTATACTCGACATAATATATAATGGTAAAAATTGTGTGTGATATCCGAACGAAAGTTTTTGTTTAGCTGATTTGAAAGTACTAGCTCTTGACAGAGATCTGCCTGTAGGAAGTTAGCAGCCCCAAAATATCATAACACAGCAAAACATTCCAAATAATACAGTATTTAGAGTACAATCAAATTATGTGTCTTATAGTACTGGGTGATCAAAAAGTCAGTATAAATTTGAAAACATAATAAAGCCCGGAATAATGTAGATAGAGAGGTAAAAATAGACACACATGCTTTTAATGACATGGGGTTTTAATCTATACTAATAATAAATCTGTAAATGTAGGCCTGTCGCTGTTCCCTTCAATCTTCAAAACTAATGGACGAATCTCCATGCGGTTTTCACAGGAAACATGAGAAAAGTTTGGGTCAACATATAGGCATAATTTTATCGAAATAGGATCATGAAAACAAAAGATATCGTAATTTTAAGTGTTTTCAGTAACCGTCGTGTCTGTTTTTTCAACTGTTAAAAACCTCTTATCTCCAAAACTACTTCACGAATTTGCATGCGGTTTTTACAGGTATCTTGAGCGTAACTGAACAATATATAGACTTCGTTTAGTTAAAGTCGGACCACGGAAAAAAAGAATATCGTCATTTCAATTTGTTTCTCTATCTCCGTTATGTCCGTCTGTCTCTTTGAACACGTATATCTCCAAACTACTTGAAGAATTTTCATGGGGTTTTCACACGTAACTTTAGAACATCGTTTGGTTACATAAAGGCTTCAATAATTAAAATCGGATCACAGAAAATAAAGATATCACAATGTAATCATTTGCTTAAAAGCCATCATGTATGTCTATTTGTTGAAGGTAAACTCCAAAAGTACTAAACCAAATTTCATGGGTTTCCATAGGTAAATTGAAAATAGTTTGGAGAGTAACATGGGCTTAGTTTCATCAAAATCGGTTCAGAGGAAGGAAAGATATGGTAATTTGAAGTTTATAAGTATGGTGTAGTACAGCAAATCTCCAAGAGTACTACACGAACTTTCATGGGGTTTCATAGGTCAATTAAGAGTAACTTGGGGCAACATATAAGCTTTATTTCATTAAAATCGGATCAGGGGAAGAAAAGATATTGTATTTTGTAGTTTCTGGTGTGTTATATGCTTGGATTGCAGAGTAGTATAGCAAAGATCCGATAGAGGCGATGTTACTGACATAGTATACCAAATAACTAACAGATGGCGCTGCTGCATTGTTTATTCTCATAACTGAAGTGTAATACACTGAAACAAGGGCTACGATTTTGATTATGGCAGAGATATAGTGTATTGATGTCGTTGAATTCTTTTTGAAAAATCACTTACAATGAGGGGAATAATTCTTAGTGTTGATAATGAAATAAATAATTAATGTTGTTCCGATTAGTAAATTAATGAATCCCCTAAAGCGAATATTTTGTTGCCAACGTTAACATACTAAACCGCTGTCACTGCAAGTAAATTTTAACCCGTGTACGCCAATAAAAAATATTTTTTTTTTTACTGGCTGTATACCGCATGCCTTACAATGCCATGGGAAGAAAAAATATGCTTATTTCCGCGGCTATGATTTGAATTTCAAACTTAACGACATTCAATCGCGTCTATCCGATGTTCTAATTTACATAAGAATTGTTTACAAGGTAAATGGAATTACTGCTTTCGGTGTATTCTCATTACATTTTCAGTGCGTTCTGTTTAGGAAAGCCTCGAAAACTCCAAAGTACAGGAAATGACAAAGTGCGGCGACGTTAGTTACATAGTACACCAAATAACTAATTATGGCGTTGCTGCGGTTTTTTTTTTTTTTTCATTCTCATACCTATGGTGTAATACACTACAAGAAGGGGTACAATTTTACTTACAGCGGCGACATACTGCACTGATGTTGGTAACGGTCGTTGACAGCTTTTTCAAAAATCAATCACGTAGAATAAGGGGAATAATTCTTTATGTTCACGATGAAATAAATAATTTATGCTGTTCTGGTAAGCAAACTCATCCTCCTTCTAAAGCCAATAGTTCGTTGCCAACGATAGCAAACTAAACCGCTGCCATTGCAAGTAAAGTTTAGCCCAGGTAGGACACAATTTTTTTTCTTCCTAGCTGTAACCCTTATGCTCTGCAATGTCATGGAAAGAAATAAGTCATCTTTCGGCGGGTGTAACCACTAAATTATACGTAGACATATGTATGGAGTGAGCATATGCTTCTGTGCATCTTCTCAACATTAAGCTTGAATTACCAAGTGATACTGAGATAAATCCACTATTTCCATACATTTAGTTGCTGTTAGGATTGGTTTGTACCGCACTGGCAGCAAATAAGCCCCACCTCCTTTTCGCGGAGCAACCACGTAACATGAAATAACATCTAAATAAATATGTCACAGAAGCAACAAGAAAGTTGAGGAAGCGTCGCTAAAAGGGCCATTTACACATAGTCATCCGTCGTAACCCAACAAAAAAGGTCCAAGGTGAAGTCATCAATTAGTAGATTTTTCCCAATATCATGTGATATTTCCACCTTAATGTTGAGGACAGAAAATCTCTTCTGCTCATTTGAATGCTCACTCCAGAGATACTTCTGCTCTGCGCCAGCTACTAGAGATAATATACACACGTGGGCGACAAACTCGTCAGAAACCTCCCTACTTTCGTAATTGTACAGTACAATATTGTGATTCAAATTTGTAGTTACGTTCTTTTGGTGCGGACTACATTAAGATAAAGACGTTTTCTTTTGCAGAGGCAATTGTACTTAGAGTTATAATCCGACTTCTGAATATATAGTTCTATTACACAAAATCGATTTCAACTTCGTACTTTACGAACTAATCACTGCAGGATGTAAGGACATGTATTAGCTGACAGAGTGGCCGATGCTGCTAACACAGTCAAGTAAATTCGATGGAAATACTACATTTAATGGAAAGCTCTATACAGACTATCAGCTGACTTCATTCCTTCAACGATAACCCAGACTTACTTTATCGCACATTGACACCACCATGACGTCTTATTTAAACAGACCTGAACTGCTCTGTTGATTAAATTACCAGGCTTTCAGTATAATATGGAGCACTGCATATAGAATAACGACATTCTTCTCTGTGCAACACTGCAACATTCTAACACTTCAGCGTACACTTACTGTGAGAGATAAAAAGTTAAGTATTGCGCCATAGAACCAATACATGGCGCTGTTATTATTATTACTATTTCTCATCTCAACGATAGAAGTGTTTTCAGAAGTTTATGTCAGACAGACAATTAGACACTTCAGTCTTAACTTTATGAACACAAACCAACAATGAATTTACATCGTTTCGGAGTACGGTCAAAAATTAATTTCACTTTTTTTAATGAAAAACTTTATCAATTTTCATCTTTTTCGACAGCGACTTCTTCTTAAATCTGACGTCTTGGCTAGGAGAACTGAGTTTATTGACAGAGTGATCCAACAAGGATTATGATTTTGATGACCTAGGTCTGGAAACCTAAAAAAACATGATATACACAGGTCCCTCTTTAAATAACCGTTGCGAAGCACGAGCATATAAGCTAGTAGAACAATAAAAGAGTAGTTCAAAAAACGTCCGACAGATGGCGCGTGATTCTTTTTTTGTAACTGCTACCGTGACGAGTGAGAGGTACGCCGATATGTTACAGAATCGCATCATCCCTAGACTGGCTGATAAGCACCTGCTGGAGCGTACGAATTTTATGCAGGATGGCGCTCCACCCCATATTGATAGACGCGTGAAAGATCTCTTGCGCGCGTTGTTTGGTGATGATCGTGTGCTCAGCCGCCACTTTCATCATGCTTGGCCTCCCAGTGTCTTATAGTACGGAATATTGACAAATACACTACATTACGCAGTTTTCTTACCCTCTTTGCACAAATTGCTCAACATCTATTACGTTATTGAGAAAGACCCAGAATGTATTTCAAACACTAAAACGAAAAAGAATATAAGTGTACTGGGTAAAATTTTACTTACGGCAATGACAGCGTATTGTCCTGATTTTGGCAACAATCGGTGAATACTATTTGTGGTATTTCTAAGTTTCGGCGTTATACCTGACTTTATCGCAAAACAATTCCTCAGTTCAATTTCTTGTCACTATTGAAGCATATCTATAAGAGAACACAACTAACACAGATAGAGTACTGGGTAAAGTTTACTTGCGGCTGCGGTGAAGTAGTTTGCTAATGTTGGCAACAAAGTATTAACTTTAAAAGAATGATTAATTTTGTAAAATAAAACTAACTGGCCTCCAGTTACAAAAAGTTGTGTTTTATTTGTACGCAATGCGTTTCAAAGGGCTCATCATCAGGTGCCTCAACAATTCTTTGCACATATTTAAAGACTTGGACCTGTAAATATGATGTTTGATCTTGACAGGCACATGTCCTTAAATATGTGTAAAGAATCATAGAAGCACCTACCTGATGATGAGCCCTCAAGGCTTGAAATGCACTCTCTACAAATAAAACACAATTTTTGTGACTGAAGGTGAGTTCGTTTTATTTTACAGAAGTAAAACAGTCACGGAAGAATCACTGGCAACAATGGACAAAATGAAGGTATTATTAATTTACTGACAAGACTAGGGTCCTGCTACATAAAATATCTGTCGGCCTTAGACAACCAACAGCATTATTTATTCATTTAATAGTCAATATAAAGAATTATTTCATTTTTTATAACTGCATTTTCAAAAGGCATTCAACGATTGTTGTCCACATCATCAATGTACGCCATCAAGGCCGTATATTATTTTACGCTTAGTGGTTGTTATACATTATGAAACTTTCTGAATAATGTAACAGAAATAATTCAGCCCTGTGAGTACGATCTGGTGTGGTGTATTTGTTACAGCAGACAACAATCACTTAATTGTAAGACAGCGAGCAAACCTCGCATATTGACAATCATTATTCAAATACAAGCCAAGATCAATCAAAACTTTTTAGATGACCGGTTTCGACAGAATTAAATATAGTATAGTAAGCGATTTGATCACAGAAATATATGTGTTTTGTTAGAAACTGAGATTGTGAAACCCGTGGCTGTTGTATTATAATGTTTATTATTATAAACATTGAGCAGCCACAAGTACGGGATAAAAGTCTTCATTTATTTAAACGATGACCGGTTTCGAATTTGTGTACAAATTTATCTTCAGATGCTTACAAATCCATATTCGGATGGTTGAGATGCTTTCTTACTCCTTTCCCAAACTCTGCATTCCAGGGAGTAAGACAGGGTTGTAGTCTTTCTCCAATGCTATCAAATTTGTACATTGAGTAGACTATAAAGGAAAGCAAGGAGAAATTTGGAGAAGGAATTAAAGTTCAGGATCAAGAAATAAAAACCTTGTGTTTTCCTGATGACATTGTAATTTTATCATAGACAGCAAAGGAGTAATTGAACGGAATGGACAGTGTGTTGAAATGAGCATATAAGAAGAACATTAACAAGAGAAAAACAAGGGTAATGGATTGCAGTCTTAGAAAATCAGGCGATGTCGAAGGAATTAAATTAGGTAACGAATCAATAAAGGTGGTAAATGAGTTTTGTTACTAGGGCAGTAAAATAACATATGATGGGCGCAGTACAGAAGATATAAAATGCAGAATGGCAATGGGAAGAAAAGCGTTTTTGAAAAAGAGAGATTTGTTAACATCGAATATTAATGTAAGTGTAAGGTAGTCCTTTCTGGAAGCACTTGTGTTGAGTGTTGGCTTGTATGGGAGTGAAATATGGACGATAAACAGTGTGGATAGGAACAGGATAGAGGGTTTTGAAATGTGGTGTTACAGAAAAAATGCTGAAGATTAGGTGGGTGGATCGCATAACTAATAAGGAGGTACTGAAAAGAATCGGAGAGAAAAGGAATTTCTGGCATACTTTGACTAAAAGAAGGGATCGATTGGTAGGACACATTCTTAGACATCAAGCAATTGTGAATTTAGCGTTGGAGGGAACTGTCTGGAGTAAAAATCACAGAGGGAGACCAAGAGATGAATATAGTAAGCAAATTCAAATGGATGTAGGTTGCCGTTCTTATGAGAATATGAAAAGGCTTGCGCAGGATAGGGTAGGGTAGAGAGCTGCATCAAACCAGTCTCCGGACTGAAGACAACAACAACAACAACAACAACGACATGCTTTCTAGCCGGAGCCTCGTTTTATGTTTGTAACAGTTTTATACCCGTTATGTGTCCTTGTCTACAACGAAATCTCCCTCTATTCCTCTTATGTAGTTTAAATATTTTATTTTTTCGAACTTGCAACATATGAGTGTAGATAACTTTCCTGGTAAGTAGTTCGCATGACACCATGCTAAATGTTAAGGTAATGCACACTATAAGCACTCACAAAGCGTGGCCCAACGTCACGTATGAAACATGAATGCTGAATGGTTATTTAAGATTGACCACACTTTGTAACTGCTTATATAGTGTGCATTACGTTAACATCAGAAGTAGTTATCAACAAAGTTAACAGCACTCCTACAGTGCGCTATTTTTAGTTATAAACATTACAATTGTAAATGTTTATTTGCTCGAAATCTCAAATCTTCAACTATTCTTCAGATATTTCATTGAAATTTTTACACGATGTTGCATTCGATTTAATATACGTTCTCTAGTACCCACTAGAACGCCGTATGGTATATGTGTTATACGTATGTAATAAATATGGTACGTGAAATGTGAATGTTCGTTTGTGCGAAACCGTTAATCACTAAAACGTCTTGGCTGATTGCTTTCAAATTTTAATATAACATTTCAGTCTTATCAAAGAGAATTTTGATATACCCATTTCTTTAATATATGGTAAATAACCTACACAAATCGAACAGCGTTGCAGAATTTGTATAAATATATGCCATACGTTTAACATTAGGTTCATACAGACATTCACCTATAACAGTGCAACTTTTTGTCAAAATTTTAAAGCTTTCGAAGGAAGGAAGATAAGGGTTTAACGACCCTTCAAAAAAAAATTCAAATGTTTGTAGAACTTATGGGACTTAACTACGGGGTCATCAGTCCCTAAGCTTACAAACTACTTATGAACTAGCTTATCCTAAGGACGGCACAAACATCCATGCCCGAGGGGGGATTCGAATCCCCGACCGTAGTGGCCGCGCAGACCGCGACTGGAGCGCCTCAGCCCCCTAACGACCGTTCGACATCGTAGTCATAAGAGACGGAGACAATGCTCAGACACTTTTTGTCAGCAATGGGGAAGAAAATCGGCCGTGCCAATCGAAAGTAACCGTACCGAAATTTGCCTGGATTGGTGTAGGTAAACAGGAAAGACCTAAATCAGGATGGCCGGTGGCAGGTTTGAACCATCGTCCTAACTAATGCGACTCCAGTGTTCGAAGAATTAGGATTCGGTCAAGAACTTTCAGGGATATTATATTTTGCACACTTAACAAAGCTCTAGGATAGACAAAGCTGTTGGAGGGATTGGAGGGAGGACGCAAATGACGTAGTGAAAGAGAGAAGGAGGTTAACAAGGAGAACGTAGTGATGTGACAGACGGAAGAGGTAGAGATGAACAGAAAATGAAGGAAAAAGGATCAGATGGACAAAAAGAGAGGGGAGAGGGAGATACGCAAGGGAGGAGGGCGGCAGAGGGAAAAGGTGTGGACAGAGGTAAGTAGTGCAGGACGTAGATACCAGTCCCAAAGCATAAGGAAATTACGTTTGTTACAAAGGTGTGCTTTCTCTTTTTTTGTAACAAGTGTTTGTGCGTATATTTCCCTCTGCAGCCAAAACTACACATCGCAAACAAATAGTGCTTGTATCAGTCTCCCATTGTTCAAAATGTTCAAATGTTTGTAAATCTATGGGACCAAACTGCGTAGTCATCAGTCCGTAGCTTACAAACTGCTTAAACCAAGGTAAACTAACCTAAGGAAAAACACACACACACTCACAGGGCCCAGGGAGGACTCGAACCTCCGACGGCGAGCAACCGCACGCTCCGCAGCGAGGCGCCTTAGACGGCTTTTTTTTTTTATCTCTATGGGAAGTTCTGTCCGTTGCGGACGCTGATCGTGTTTGTTCGTTCTTGTTCGATGGGTTTTTGGCTCAACTTTTTTATTACAGAGGGCGTGGAGCCCTCTGACCGGGCGTGCTGAGCCACGGCGCCCGGCTGACCGCTCGGCTACTCCACCGCGGCTTTCCCATTGTGTGCTATGGTGGTAGAAGGTTGATAACGATAAGGGGGTGGAAGATAAGGGAGTTGAAAGTTACTGACTTATATAAAATATACGTGTAGGTGTCAATATTTCGCTCTTCAGCAGAAACTACACGATGGAGGCGAACGATCTCTCTGTTTTGTTGTAGTACAAAGTCTCCTGTTGTACACCTTAGAAGCTCCGTGTCCATTGCTGTAAGAAGCTTGAAGATATACTGGTTGAAACTCGTCAGCTTATATAAAATTCGGACTGAATACCAGCGATGACTTTTGAGGTTATAACCAGCGAAACGTGATGCACGTTCTTCAGTTGTTTTTCTGCAATAAGCGTACGAATAAAGAAAAATAAGTACATATTTCAGTTTGAAAAGCAAAAGTACCAAGAAAGATGACAGAGCGTAAGAAAGAAATTTCGCGTTCTCAATCCGTTTGTAAGACAGAAACCGGCGCTGAAAAGTGAATCTACAGACGATAGAAACTTGAAATTTGTGGACTTTGTTTATCTTACATTGTAGGCATCAGCGATTTTTGATATTGCCATCCCAATTTTATTTTAATACGTCGTTATTGAGGCAATTTTGAAGCAAGAAATACAAAACTTCGGATTTTGATTGGAATTGTAAAAACACTTGTTTTGATATTTTTGAAAATTCAACCATTTATTAAGCGGGTGGAAACAGGGCAAGTCTATTAAGGTTGCAACTAAGACGATTTTGATGCTAGAAATTCGAAAATTTGGATTTTGAACCATGGTTAGAATTTTAAAAATATTTATCAAATTACTTGATTAGAAAAGCATTTTTAAAGGCAAATCTATGAAAATTTACTTTTAGAAATAGAAACAACTAATGCAGACCATCCAGTCTACGCGTCCGAAGCAGCGGAATTTAAGCTAGTCTATGTATATAAAAGCGAAGGGACACTAATTCACTCACTCACTGACTGACTAAATACGAAATCTCGAAAACTACTTCACCTATGAAGCTGAAATTTGGCGTGAATGCAGTTTATAGGTAGAAGACGTCAGCTAAGAAAGTATTTTGCGATAGGGCCCATATTTCAGGAGAAATGACGTCATGGAGATGGTGTGACTTTATCAGTCCACTATTTGAGAAGGAGAGCACTTAACGACTTGTAACAAACTTTAAACATAATTTAAAAAACCTTTAGGAAACTTTTTCTTGATGAAAATCCCAGCAAAAATGAAGAAAGGAAAAAAGCTTGACGCTTTCTACTTTTTCGGCGTTCATGCAGTAACTTTAGTGTCATTTGGCATGACGTTACACTTTATTACTCGTTCACTATTAATTGTATTGGCGAGAATTTTATCATAGGACGGCACACAGTTCGTGAAGTATGGAGTCATAAATAGTTAGGTCATTGAAAACCGCCTCATCACGCATGACGTTTAGATTTATTACGTCTTTCATACTAACTCTATTCGCGACGTATATTGCATACATTTTACATATACACCACTGGATGTAACTTCGAAATAATATCGTATTACGACATATAGTTGAGGTGCTATGGCGTGAAAGACAATGAGACGCATGAAAATTCACCGTAAAAAGCATGAAGTTGTAGTTTACTGCGTAATTGAAATTTAGATTGTGGTTGCACTGTCACATGGAGAACAAATAAGCATACTTTAGCAGTACAAACCTAACCACTAACACGCGTACATAACCAAATATTAAATGATTCTAGGAGACTAGCACATTTCATAATTGGGGAGTAGCAGAATAGTACGTATGATATGGTGTGTTTAAGTATATGGAAATGATCCTCACAGGAGAAGATACTCGAAGTCACAACCATATCTTTTTGATCTTTACGCGAGAGCTGTAGACATAATTCAATCATAATTTCAACTTTTGTAACATTCAGATAAAAATTTTAGGTGTTATTGCAAATTTATTTCTACAACATGTTAAAACACAATTGAAACTCATGTTTCGATACATTAATTTCGAAACAGTTTGCTACTTGAACGGTTTTGCAATTACAGTGCGGGGTTACATAGTCAAGATTTCACAGACAATACACCGCGTAAAATAGGTTTTTGTGGCCTTTAGAATTGCTTGAATTTAAGTTTTTCTTTTAAACACTTACATATGTTAGGAAGAAAAGCATATGATGAGCAAAAGTAATGTAATTTATAATTCAAGTTTAGCACTGGGATTTAGCAATATACTCCACAAGTCCATAACTCTTCAGGTACGGCACTGTTATCCCTATTCCACAGATACATTCGGCCAATGTCATGTTAAGAGAGCGGCAGAGTGTATTTATAAATGCAGGTAATAAGTTTTGGCTGCGAGAGAACTATGTTATCCTGCTGCGAGGTGATGACCGCGTGATTTGAGGCTCCATGTCACGAAATGGAAATTACCTGTGGTATGATGTAGTTAAACGGATGACAAATGAAGTGCTGTAGATTTTCGCTTCGCCTGCGTTTTTAGAGATAATGAAGCCTTAGGGTCATTGCTGCCAAATCAGTTTCTGGGGCATGCCTAGAAAACACTTGAAAAGTAATGGTTCGAGCGAGAGCAGACATATTCGTAATAAAGATGAATATCAGGATATGGTCGCCTGAAAGTATCAATGAGAAAAACTAAACAAATTGTACACAGGACATCAGATCCTCAGTGTCTTAAAAGCATAAATTGTTGTTACACTGTGTTCATGGCGTCCTTCCTCTATCGTTGCCATGTCCTTGAGTCTGCTATTAATACCATTTAGATTGCTATTTTTCTCGCCTAGGTCATATGTATTGATTATTTCTCCTTAAAATGTTATATTCTTAGAGGGAGACCGAGAGATGTACACAGTGAGCAGGTTCAAACGGCTTATTTGAAGATCAAGAGGCTTACAATGAAGACCACAACATTAATAATAACAATCTGTAAGTTACCTCAAATTTTCCCTCTTTCCTTTTCATTTCTCGGTGACGAAACTGCAACCAATAACATTAAAATTACACCAAAAAAAATTTTCTTTTGCCGCTGAAGCTACCGAACTGCACTGCACGAACTGCCCATCCAACTTCGTTGTAGATGTACACTATGCAAATAAGATGTCTCACTGAATACCTTAGTCGAATGGATGTCTTTGTTGCTGAATTGATTTCTTTGTTGCAGAATGGAAATCTTTGTTGCAGAATAGACCTCTTCGTTGGACGTTGTTCTGAAGTGATGCAGCACCTTTACAGCAGCCTGATCTGAATGAATTTTAAGTAAGAGTTTCCCACTGTTTCGTTGTTTCTTATCAGCCATGTTTCACGTTTTCGAAACCATCGTGTTTCATTCTGCTCTGTTTTGTATCTCATTTGCGATTGATACTGTTTCGTCCTCTTGGTGTTTCAATACAGCAGACGAACTGTATCGAAACAACGTTATTTCATTTTGCTGAAGCTCAGCACAGATAGAAATTTAACTTATAGTTTATGAACAGTTTAAAGAGTGTCAAAAACAAATTGACAGTCGTGAATCTGCAGCTTAAGATTACTGAAAGCAAGATTCGTTTCTAAAGTGACTGTTGTGTTTCGATTAATGACATGTCAGCTTTATAAACGCAAATGAACGATAAAACAACGCTCACTATTTACGTTGAAATATGGAATAATATTGTAGGTTTTAGGTGTCCATGTACGGTAATCATATTGAAACACGTCCACTGAATGTGTGGTCGTGTTCCATTTTGAGTTTTGAACTATAAAACGGTCAAATTTCTATACTTTAAAGTGCTTTTCTACCATTACTTATTTTTATCTGTTCATCAAATTACTTTATTCCTTTATTAATGATCAATGCCCTACGTTTGCCCCGTTTGATTGAACTTGTGTGTTCGTATGAATGTGAAAGGTTGCTTTTAATATTGACTGCCTCGCATTGGCTTACAGTCGCCGCTTCGCGAGTTATGCCTCGTTTGCTATAGTTAAAAACGCATGTTTTCCATGTCGTTTGCACTGCCGTCTGCTATGTATCCAGAGACATCTTTACTTGACATTATAGCGAGGTGGCTTGTTCTTAGTGTGGTACCAACATAATGATGGACCTAAGAGGTAACAAGAGAGACCTCTCTGGAACAGTAGTAGAGGGTATTGTCTCCGTCAGGTAGCGAGAGTTGGTAGACAGTAGGCTTTGAACGTACCCTAACATTCGGTACAGCCAGGGAACGCTCTTTGCGTGTCCTTTGGACTTACTCTTGCTGCGACTGCCGATGTATTTCGTCGAATGATGCTGAGCGGATGGCATGCTGTTATAACTTTATTTGAAATCAGTCATTTCTGGGTTAGTACTGAGAGTTTTTCTTATGTAATTCTTTTGCTATGTGAGGCGAAGTGTTTCTTATTTTTCAGAACATGTGTGAGGGCTTCAGCCTTTGTACAAACTTGTTATGTTTGAATTCCTTGCTGCTTTTAACAAACGTTTTCGTGTGGTGTCTGTTTCTGCGAGCATGCTAAATTCTCTCTCGAAATTTCTGGATTGATTCCTTCTTTTCTATCTTAGTATGACCGACTGCACAATGTGCTTTCGTAATGGTCATCACTTCGGCCTTCAGCCATGCTCTTCATAGATACCAGCTTTCTCCTGTTGAATTCTCGCAGGTCCTTTACTTGTATACTTTAATTTCTTTTTGTATATTCTATGTAATTCACTGTGTTCATACACCATGTAGTACTTAAGGATAGTACGCCACTGCCTCCCTGCACATGAGTTTGTTCGTACATAGTATACTTTTAAATTGTGCTTGAAGACATCTGCCATCTCATCAAAACGCTGCTGACGCTTCGTTCTGCAACTACAATGAATTGTTTCCGAATGAGTAAGTGTCGCAAGCATTATGCATGTGTCTGAGAGTGAATGAGTGTGCTTCCTTTTTCCCCTGTGTATTTGCAAATATCCTCCCACGTTCTCTCCATATTAAAAAAGGGCGAAACCATTTTATTGCAGGCAGTAACTTAATAATTTAATTCACTGTAGTGCAAGGTGTGTGCTTCATTATCCTTATTTGGTCTACCCACATTTTTGCTTGTTTATTTTTTTTAATAGATAATAATCTAAAGTATCAAACTCCTGCTTTATAATTTAATGCTCCCCATCCTATGCCTATTTATCTATCCCTTATTTTACATTACTTTTTGTGTTTGTTAAAACGTTAGCTGCTCCCTTAAAGAGTAAGCAGTTAGATAACTTTCCAATGCGCAAGAACTGTGGCCATTCACAAAGTAATTTTAGGAGCCGCAGTAAGTGTTTTAACTTGCTTTTCTACTGAGCTCTACCGCCAGAGACATTTCAGTACAAAATTTAACAAACTACTTTCAATATTAAAAACACACGACTAAATCTAAGACTTCATGTTTTTAAATAAGGAACAACATAAAGCCTGAAATGACTGTATACAAACAAGTGTAAATACTTGGAAGTTTTTCCCATGCCATTAGTTTCTTGAGACAGAAAACGAAGTTACCTAGCGTCGTCAAAATATTGTCCGGACATCGTGACTTACTACTCACTGCTATGCTCTCGTGGCAGAATTGTGAAGCACCGCTCCTACAAACTAGGACTTGTATGAGTGCTCAGTTTTCTGACAAAATGCAGCTTCAGTCATTTATAGTAAGCGTGCGCTACTTTATACTGACGATAGATATTTAGAGCTCTGAGGCAATCCTTGAACAGAAAACCAAATAAAAGATTTCCATATTAACTGTAGTCCTTTTTTTCTGCTTGAATAACTGTTGTAGATTAGGGACATGTTAGGCGCCTCTGTGGCATCCAATCCAACGACATGCACCAGGTTAGTGACAAAATGAAATTATTATTATTCAATGCGATTTAGGACGTTTATTTAGTGTTACAGTTTATTTCAAATTACACATTTTTCCAAATTCACTTAAGGTATGTTAGCGCTTTTTAAATTTTTCGTGTATTTAATTTCATTCTAATTTTCTTATACAGTATACACAACTCAGTTGCTGTGCGTTAGTCTCGCTAAAATTCAAATATGCCTACTGATCTGAATATTTTGTTTCGCTTTAACACACGGGTAGATTAGCAAAACCAGGCCAAAATCTAAAGGAACGGCGAAAAGTAAACATTCTAATTTTTAAAGGGTGACATCGCCATTTTGGATTAGATCGCATTTTTTGCGGTGTCATGCCATTCATCCAAGTTCGACAAAATTTTGCACATTTGAGCTTCAACGCAACAGGAACAGCACTGTCTACATAATTATTTCGCAAGGTGTGTTGGTGGAGGGTACTGCTATCCAGACTATGACATCGACGGATCACCATGTATTTGGCAGGTATTGTAATTTTTCTTATAGAGGGCAGGGAGGGGATGAAGAGAGAAAGGGGAAAGGTGGAGACTGGCAGAGAGCAGGGGTGGTAATGAAAAATGTGGGGGTGGATAAGTGGATAGATGGGAGTAGGAGGAGGAAGGGGCGGGTAGACAGAGAACAGGAATTTCACTTGTCGTACACACTTTGCTGACATTAATCTTTGGCGTGGCATATCGGGATGTGTTACTTCGGTTAAATAAGTCTAAAAAATTATACATATAAATTATACTCTAGCAAGTTATCCAAGTTTCTCACAGTGCAAACTAATATTTTCGCGATTTTACATAATATTATTGCATTAGATATTCACTAAGTGCTCTCGATAAAGTGGTTTTTTAGATTCTGCTTGCAGATAACAATTAAGTCTACTTTGCCAATGCAAACCTAACCACTTACACCCATCCATAACGGAAAAATAAATGGCTGTAGAAGATTAGCACATTTCAGTGTTGGGAAGTAAAAGAATAGTACATATGATATGCTGATATTATTTATATGGAAATGATCCTCACAGGAGAATTTCAATTTTTGTAACATTCAGACAAAATTTTAGGTGTTATTGCAAATTTAATTCTACAAAATGTTACAACACACGTCAGACACATGTTTCGATACATTAATTTGGAAACAGTGCGCTTCTTGAAGCGGCGTTGCAACTATGGCGACAGCTTACATAGTAAAGATGTCACAGTCAACACGCCACGTAAAAAGCGTTTTTGTGGCCTTCAGAATTACTTGAATTTACGTTTTTCATTTAAATATTGACATTTGTCAAGCTGAATAGTATATAGTTAGCATTAAGTAATGTAATCTATAATTCAATCAAGAATACCAGAAAACACAAATCGCGATTATTGTAGAATCGCAAAATGCCTCTTCATAAAATTCAGTATATAATTTCTTAAAGAATTTTAAATAATCGCATTGACAACGCTTAGGTGTAGCACCGTAATTTGGAACATACTCAATAACTCCACTCCCATGAACCACAGACATTGCCGAGGTGGGGTGGCTTGCGTGCCTCAACGATACAGATAGCCGTACCGTAGCTGCAACCACAGCGGAGGGGTATCTGTGGAGAGGCCAGACAAACGTGTGGTTCCTGAAGAGGGGCAGCAGCCTTTTCAGTAGTTACAGGGGCAACGGTCTGGATGATTGACTGAGCTGGCCTTGTAACATCAGCTAATGTGGCTTTGCCACACAGCTACTGCGAACGGCTGAAAGCAAGGGGAAACTACAGCCGTTATTTTTCCCGAGGACATGCAGCTCTACTGTATGAACATATGATGATGGCATCCTCTCGGGTAAAATATTCCGGAGGTAAAATAGTCCCCCATTCGGATCTCCGGGCGGGGACTACTCAGGAGGATGTGATCATCAGGAAAGACAATACTGGCATTCTACGGGTCGGAGCGTGGAATGTTAGATCCCTTAATCGAGTAGGAAAATTAGAAAATTTAAAAAGGGAAATGGATAGGTTGAAGTTAGATATAGTGGGGATTAGTGAAGTTCGGTGGCAGGATGAACAGGATTTCTGGTCAGGTGAGTACAGGATTATAAATACAAAATCAGTTGGGGGTATCACAGGAGTAGGATGGATAATGAATAAGAAAATAGGAATGCGGGTAAACTACTATAACCAGCACAGCGATCGCATTATCACTGTCAAGATAGATACGAAGCCAACACCGACAACAGTAGTACAGCTTTATATGCCAACTAGCTCTGCCGATGATGAGGAGATCGAAGAAATATATGAGGAGCTAAAGGAAATTATTCAGACAATTAAGGGAGAGGAAAACTTAATTGTTATGGGAGACTGGAATTCGGTAGTAGGACAAGGAAGGGAAGGGAAGATAGTGGGTGAATATGGTCTGGGCAAAAGGAATGAAAGAGGAAGCCGCCTGGTAGAATTTTGCACGGAACATAATTTAGTTATAACAAACACCTGGTTTAAGAATCACAAAAGAATTTTGTATACGTGGAAGAGACCAGGAGACACCGGGGGATACCAGATAGATTTTATAATTGTAAGACATAGATTTCGGAACCAGGTTTTGAAGTGTAGGACATACCCAGGGGCAGACATAGACTCTGACCATAACTTGTTGGTTATGAACTGTAGGCTGAAACTGAAGAAACTACAGAAAGGTAGGAAAATAAGGAGATGGGACCTAGATAAATTGAAGGAACCTGAAGTTCTTAAGAATTTCAGAGGGAGCTTCAGGCAACAATTGACAGAAACAGGGGAAAATAAAACAGTTGAGGAGGAATGGGTAAAATTGAGAGATGAAATAGTGAAGGCAGCAGAGGACAAAATAGGTAGGAAGGCAAGACCTACAAAGAATCCTTGGATATCACAGGAGATACTAAATTTAATCGATGAAAGGAGAAAGTATAAAAATGCAGTAAATGAAACAGGCAAAATGGAGTACAGACGACTAAGAAATGAGATTGACAGGAAGTGAAAAATGGCTAAGCAGGAATGGCTAAAAGGCAAATGCAAGGATGTAGAAGAATGTATAAATAGGAGAAAAATAGATACAGCCTACCGGAAAATAAAAGAAACATTTGGCGATAAGAAAAACAGCTCTATGAATATCAAGGACACTGATGGAAAACCAGTTCTCAGCAAAGAAGGGAAAGCTGAAAGGTGGAAAGAGTATATAGAGGGGCTCTACAAAGGAAATGAACTTCGAGACACTATTGTAGGAAGGAAAGAAGATGTAGATGATGATGAAATAGGAGATATTATACTGAGAGATGAATTTGACAGAGCACTGAAAGATCCAAGTCGAAACAAAGCCCCTGGAGTAGATGATATCCCGTCAGAGCTACTGAAGTCTCTGGGAGAGCCAGCCATGACAAAACTATTTGAACTGGTGTCTAGGATGTATGAGACAGGCGAAATACCCTCAGACTTTAAGAAAAACGTAATAATCCCCATTCCAAAGAAAGCGGGTGCAGGCAGGTGGGAAAACTACAGAACCATCAGTTTAATAAGTCATGGTTGCAAAATATTAACACGAATTATATACAGAAGGATGGAAAAGCTGGTAGAAGCCGACCTCGGGGAAGATCAGTTTGGGTTCAGGAGAAATGTAGGAACACGGGAGGCAATACTCACTTTACGGCTTATCCTAGAAGATAGATTAAGGAAAGACAAACCAACATTTCTAGCTTTTGTAGATTTGGAGAAGGCTTTTGACAATGTTGATTGGAATAAACTCTTTCAAGTTCTGAAGCAAGCAGGAGTAAAATATAGGGAGCGTAAGGTTATTTACAACTTGTACAAAAACCAGACGGCGGTTGTCAGAGTTGAAGGGCATGAAAGGGATGCAGTGGTTGTAAAGGGAGTAAGAGAGGGTTGTAGCCTTTCCCCAATGTTGTTCAATTTGTACATTGAGCAAGCTATAAAGGAAAGCAAGGAGAAATTTGGAGAAGGAATTACAGTTCAGGGTGAAGAATTAAAAACATTGCGTTTTGCCGACGACATAGTAATTCTGTCAGATACAGCAAAGGACCTGGAAGAGCAATTGAACGGAATGGACAGTGTGCTGAAAGGTGCATATAAGATGAACATTAACAAGAGTAAAACTTGGGTAATGGAGTGCAGTGTAAGAAAATCAGGTGATGCTGAAGGAATTAGATTAGGTAACGAAACAATAAAGGAGGTAGATGAGTTTTGTTACTTGGGCAGTAAAATAACAAATGATGGTCGCAGTACAGATGATATAAAATGCAGAATGGCAATGGGTAGAAAGGCGTTTTTGAAAAAGAGAAATTTGTTAACATCGAATATTTAAGCCTAAGGAAGTCCTTTCTGAAGGCATTTGTATGGAGTGTTGCCTTGTATGGGAGCGAATCATGGACGATAAGCAGTGTGGACAGAAAGAGGATAGAGGCTTTTGAAATGTGGTGCTACAGAAGAATGCTGAAGATTAGGTGGGTGGATCGCGTAACTAATGAGGAGGTACTGAACCGAATTGGGGAGAAGAGAAATTTCTGGCATACCTTGACTAAAAGAAGGGATAGGTTGGTAGGACACATTCTTAGACATCAAGGAATTGTGAATTTAGCGTTGGAGGGAAGTGTGCGGGGTAAAAATCGCAGAGGGAGACCAAGAGACGCGTATAGTAAGCAGATTCAAGTGGATGTGGGTTGTCGTTCTTATGAGGAGATGAAAAGGCTTGCTCAGGATAGGGTAAGGTGAAGAGCTGCATCAAACCAGTCTCTGGACTGAAGACCACAACAACAACTCAATAACTATCCAGGAATGGCACAGATACACTCGTATTGTACAGTTACAACGACCGTCATGTTACGAGACCGCCAGTGGGTATTTATAAATTCAGATAATAAGTTTCGGCTGCGAGAGAGCTATGTTATCCTGCTGCGAGGGGACGGCCGCGCGGACTGACGCTGCTTCTCACGAATGAAAATTACCTGTGGTATGACGTAGTTAAGCAGATGACAAATGAAGTGCTGGAGATTTTTGCCTTGGGTGCGATTTAATAAATAATGAAGCCTTAGTGTCATTGCTGCCAAATCAGTTTCTGGCGTATGCGTACAAAACACTTGAAAAGTAACGGTTCAAGAGAGAAAGCCCTACAGGAGCAAAAATATTCGTAATAAAGAAATAAAGATAAATGTCAGGATATGGTCGTCTGACAGTATCAAGGAGAAGATCTAAACAAATTGTACACAGCTCATCAGATCCTCAGTGTGTTAAATGCATAAATTGTTATTCCACTGTGTTCACACAAGTGGAAAGATACATTCCCTTATCGTTTCCATGCCCTTGGATTTACTATGAATACCATTTACATTGATCTATTTCTTGGCTAGGTCATATATATTAATCCTCTCTGATTAAAATGTAATATTCTCAGAGGGAGACGGGTTCAAAACGCTGTCTGTATGTGTGCACCAATTTTTGAAGATGAAGAGGCTTCCAATAAAGATTACAATATTAATAACAAAATCTCTAGCTTACCCTACCTTTTCGCTCGTTACTTTTAATTTCTCTGTATGATACTATTATCGATAACATTAAAGTTACCCAAAAAATGAAATTCTGTTTTGCGCTGAAGCAACCGAACTGAATTGCATGAATTTCCTATCAAACTTCGTTGTAGATGTAGACCGCATATGTCGTATGTAAATGACAATGTGGAAGAAGTTGACTTATGCGAAATTGCAAGAAAAGGCATACCATAGGGGAATGGATATCTTTGTTGCCGAATGGATGTCTTTGTTGCAGAATGGAAATCTTTGTTGCCGAATGGATTTCTTTGTTGCCGAATGGATATATCTGCTGAACTTCGTTCTGAACTGATGCAGCACCGTTACAGCAGCTGCTTTGAATAGATTTTAAGTAGAATTGGCCACTGTTTCCTTGCTTGTAAACCGCAATTGTTCACGTATTCGAAACCACCTAGTTTCATTCTGCTCTATTTGGGTTCACATATGCGTTCGATACTGATACTGTTTCGTCCTGTCGGTTTCAGTGTTGCAATTCAGCGGTGTTTCAGACTACTATTGTAGGAAGACGAAACAGACGAACTGTATCGAAACAGTGGTATTCAATTTTTCTGAAGCTCAGCACAGATACACATTTAACTTACTAGTATATAACTAATTGACAGACCTGAGGCTGCAGCTTAAGATTGCTAAAAGCAAGACTCGTTTCTAAAGTGACTGTTGTAATCCGAATAATGGCATATCTGCTTTAAAAATGTAAATGAACAATAAAACAACGCTCACTATTTGCATTGAAATATAGAGTAAAATTGTAGGTTCACCTGTCGATGTAAGGTAATCGTATGAAAAACACACGACTAAGTCTACGACTTCCATTTTTAAAATGAGGAACAACATAAAGCCTGAAATGATTTTATACGAACAAGGGGAGATCGTAAATTTAACCTCGTATTAAAGACTTAGAAATTTTTACCATGCCCTTAGTTTCCTGAGACAGAAAACGAAGGTACCTACTATCGTCGCAATATCATCGAGACATAGTGACTAACTACTCGCTGCTACTCTCACGTGGCAGAATTGTGAAGTACGGCTCCAACAAACTATAACTTCATTAGTGTTTCAGTTTCCTGACAATATACAGCTTTAGTTATTTATAACAAGCGTATACTACTTTATACACATTATAGATATTTAGAGCTCTGAGGCAACCCTTAAAATCAAAACCAAATTAAAAATTTCCATGTTATACTGTAAGTCCCTTTCTTGCGGTTGGATAACTGTTGTAAGTTAGGGATATGTTAGGCGCCAACATTGCGTCCAATCGAAAAACTTACCCTAGGTCACTGACAACACGAAATGATTACTATTGTTTTCGAGGAAATGCATACTGTAAACCATCAGCTGTTTATTATTTTACAAACTTCTACCGGTTTCGGTTATAAACCATCTTCACGGAAGAGAACTAGACGGACTGATTAAACAGGTGCATTATATGCCTCCTTATGCAAACTGGCATGCATGTCACACAATAAAAATAAATAAGACGTCACTAGGCATCAAGTCTTGATTAAAAACATAAAAGCAATGCCAGGCTGTGTGATGATGAACCAAAGTCCAGAAACAGCTGATGGTTTACAGTATGCATTTCCTCAAATATCTTACGGCTGTTGAACCACATCAAAAGAAAAATTTGACTATTGTCTTCCATTTCGGACGTGTCTTTGGTGCTACAGTTTATTTCAAATAACACATTGTTTCATATGAGTGCCTGTTACATTTTTTGTGTATTTCATGTAATTTTAATTTTGTTATGCAGCTGTATACACAAGTCAGTTGCTTTGCGTTAGTCTCGCCAAAATTCAGAAATGACTTCACCTATTTGAATAATATTTGTTTTGTTTTGTTCGCTTTAATACACGGGTGGTTTAGGACAAACAGGAAAAATCCAAAGGAACGTCAGAAAAACTGAAACTGCTAGTTTTGAAGGGGGACATCGCCACTTCGGATTAGATCGTGTTTTATGCGCTGTCATATCGTTCATCCGAGTGTGTCAAAATTTTACACACTTGCGTTCAACAGGCACTGTCTACGTAATGATTTCTCAAGGTGCGTCGCGGAGGGAACTTCTATTAAGACTTTGACATCGACGGATCACCATGAATTTGGCAGGTATTGTACTTTTTCGTATACAGGGGAGGAATGGGATGACTAGAGAGAGGGGACAGGTGGAGACTGACAGAGAGCAGGTGAGGGAATGAAAAAGATGGGAGTGGATAGGTGGATAGAGGGAGGAGGAAGAAGACAAGGGAGAGGCAGGTAGACCGAGAACAGGGATTTCAGTTGTCGCACACACTTTTCAGACATTAATCGTTGGCGTGGGATATTGGGATCTGTTAGTTCGCTGTAATAAGGATAAGAAATATAGCTCTAAGTTATATATCAAAGTTTCTCGCAGTGCAAACAAATATTTCCGAGATTTTGCATAATATTAAAATATTATTCACTAAATGCTCCCTACAGTCCGTTTTATATTTTGTGGTTGTACTATCAAATCGAGAACAATTAAGCCTACTTTTCCAATGCAAACCTAACCACTAACACCCGTAAATAACAAAATGTAATGACTGTAGCAGACTACAACATTTTAGTTTTGGGAAATATTGTTCAAATGTTCAAATGTTTGTACAGCTTATCGGACTTAACTACGGGGTCATCAGTCTCTAAACTTACAAACTACTTATGAACTACTTACGAACTAGGACGGCACAAATATCGATGCCCGAGGGGGGATTCGAACCTCCGACCGTAGTGGCCGTGCAGACCGTGACTGGAGCGCCTCAGTCCCCTCGGCCACCGCGGCCGGCGGGAAGTAATAGAATAGTGTATATGATGTGCTGTATTTACTTATATGGAAATGATCCTCATAAGAGAAGTCTTCACGCGAGAGCAGCGTACATATTTCAGTCATCATTTCAATTTTTGTAACATTCAGACAAAATTATTTTGTTATTGCAAGTCCGTTCCTACTCAATTGAAACTTATGTTTCGATACATTAATTGCGAAACAGTGTGCTAGATGAAGCGCCTTCGCAACTATAGAGAAAGTTTACATAGTCAAGATGTCACAGACAACACGCCAAGTAAAAAACGTTTATGTGGCCTTAAGAATTACCTGAATTTACGTTTATCCTTTAAACACTTAAATTTGTTAAGAAGAAAACTATATAATAACCATGAAGTAATTTCTATATACAGGGTGTTACAAAAAGGTACGGCCAAACTTTCAGGAAACATTCCTCACACACAAAGAAAGAAAATATGTTTTGTGGGCATGTGTCCGGAAACTCTTAATTTCCATGTTAGAGCTCATTTTATTACTTCTCTTTGTGGTGTCGCACAAGTACAAAGTGCGCGCCACCTACTTTCGCCGCGCGCCGCCATGCGCGCACGGCGCGGCGTTCTTACGACGACAGCCACGAGCGCCCTCTGCTACAACGCCGCTCGTGGCCACCACTGAACGACATCGTGACTTGGGACTGAGATAGCAACCAGTTAGGACCTTCGTAATCAGATGGGCACCAGTGAAGACTTGGCTATCGGATAGGCACTAGGCAGGCCTCAACTATGTATCAGCATTCTGCCGTACTGATGTAAAAGTTAAGTATTGTATAAATTCTGTGCAATATATATCTCGTTCTAACTTACTATAGTGTTTCTAGTTTCTGGCTGCTCCCCTCCGTACCTGCACCAGCGTGCTATCTTTATTCCTGTGTCGGTCTCATTCCACTCGGACACATACACCTACGACGGATCCGAGACACAAAAGCGGCGACGAGGCTGGGACACAAAACTCTTCAAATCACATTAATCATGGAACGGAAACACACAGCAACAGAATGTAGTAGCGTAACTTCAAACACTTTGTTACAGGAAATGTTCAAAATGTTCTCCGTTAGCGAGGATACATGCATCCACCCTCCGTCGCATGGAATCCCTGATCGCTGATGCAGCCCTGGAGAATGGCGTATTGTATTACAACCGTCCACAATACGAGCACGAAGAGTCTCTACATTTGGTACCGGGGTTGCGTAGACAAGACCTTTCAGATGCCCCCCTAAATGAAAGTCAAGAGGGTTGATATCAGGAGAGCGTGGAGGCCATGGAATTGGTCCGCCTCTACCAATCCATCGGCCACCGAATCTGTTGTTGGGAAGCTACGAACACGTCGACTGAAATGTGCAGGAGCTCCATTGTGCATGAACGACATGTTGTGTCGTACTTGTAAAGGCACATGTTCTTGCAGCACAGGTAGAGCATCCCGTATGAAATCATCATAACGTGCTCCAGTGAGTGTAGGTGGAAGAACAGACATCAAGACATCACCAACAATTCTTGCCCAAACGTTCACAGAAAATCTGTGTTGATGATGATGATGGTTGCCCAATTGCGTACGGATTCTCGTCAGCCCACACATGTTGATTGTGAATATTTACAATTTGATCACGTTTCGGTATTTTTGGAAATTCAACTATCAAGGGGGTTAAATTGGAGAGGGGATGTTTCTCGAAAATATTTTGCTATTAAGGCAATTTTGAAGCTACAACCACATAAATTGGTATATTTTCGGTATTTTCAGAAAATTAATCATTAGGGGGTGAAATAGGGGATGAAAGATTTTTTGAAAATAAGTTGCTACTAAGACAATTTTGAACCCATAATTACAAAAAAATGATATTTTCATACTTGGTTGGAATTTAAAAGACACATGTTGGTGTCTTTTTGAAATTCAACTATTAAGGGGTGCCATAGGGGTTTACAAATAGTAAAAGCAAATGTTCAAATGTTTGAAAATGTTAAGAGACTTAACTACGGGGTCATCAGTCCCTAAGGCTTACAAAATAATTAAACTAACTTAGTCTAACTTATGCTAAGGACAACACAAACACGCATGCCCGATGGGCGAATCGAACCCCTGACGGCGAACAGCAACACGCACCGCAGCATGACACCTCAATACGCACAATAGTATCACAACATTTCAATATGATAGTACTTAAGCTATATCTATGAAAATTTATATTAAAAGAGAGAAACAACTGATGCAGACCAACCAGCCTACGCATGCTAGCAGCGGGCGTTAAGCTATTGTAATATATAATTCAATCAAAAAGAATACCAAAAGTTCAAATACTCGATTATTGGAGAATCGCAAAATTTCTCCCTAAAAATTTAGCAGTTCAACCAAATAGTTTACAAAGATAATAGCGGAACCTCCGTGGCACTTACACGCGTTTATCAGGCGACAAGGCTAGCAGTGCCATCTGTTGTTTCGAGTTGTAGGCAATACTTGTCATAATATCTGTGATACTCTATTTCATTTTACTGCGTATGGAACTTACTTGTAACGTTTACATTTGTTACGCCATTTAATATATTGTGTTAGATGATAATTTCTTTTGAAATGTAGGACAGAAAAAACTAAAGGAATCGTCTCTAGTGTGAACTGTGCAACACCGTGGCGCTTCATGATGTCAAACGAAAATCTAACAACAAAATTTTTGTAAGTCAAAGAGTCAACATTTTACAAATTTTTAACGAATTGTTTTCGATCTATGGAAACAAACCATTTACGTAGCTCTCATTTCAGAGCCCTGAAGATGTTTTATATTCAGTGAAACGAAACACGTCTGGTGAAAAACGATCGCACTTACAGTAGTTGCGTAAACGGACAAATAATGCCGTTTATAATGTGTGTGGAGTTCATATGGATCGAAGAAAAGAATATTAATCGTTTTATTTTTATTGTTTTAATATTTATTTTTCAATATCCTTTTTAATCATTAGTCCAAATTTAATTGGAATTTTATTGGGTTGAAATGGATTAGGTTTAAGACATTATTTATAAAGCTGAAGCATTGAATTAAAATTTGTGGTGCGGCCGGGAATCGAACCCGGACCTCCATGCTTACTAGGCAGACGTCTTAACCGTTAGACTACCACACCACTATCGATTAAGGCGCCTCGGAATAGTCTATGTACGATTTCCCTCCACAACAGAAACTTTAATTCAGCTTCTTTGTTCCATAGATAATTGCCACTACTGCCAAGGCTCTCCATGCAGCGGAATAGCACCTCAGCAATGGACATGGTGGAACAATCCTGTTATGGTGATATAAATATCAATTAATATGAATAAATAATCCCTGAGACGGATTTTCGTCTCAAATATGTCAAAGACATTATTTATAGAGCTGAAGCATTGAATTAAAATTTGTGGTGCGGCCGGGAATCGAACCCGGACCTCCATGCTTACCAGGCAGACGTCTTAACCGTTTTTTTTTTTTTTTTTTTTTTTTTTTTTTCCTATGGGTAGTTCTCTTCGTTGCGGACGCTGATCGTTTGTGTTCGTTGTTGTTCGGTGTGTTGTTGGCTCAGCTTTTTTTATTACAGAGGGCGTTGAGCCCTCTGACCGGGCGCGCTGAGCCACGGCGCCCGGCAGCCGTTACACTACCACACCACTAACGATTAAGGCGCCTCGGAATAGTCTATGTACGATTTCCCTCCACAACAGAAACTTTAATTCAGCTTCTTTGTTCCATAGATAATTGCCACTACTGCCAAGGCTCTCCGAGGCGCCTTAATCGTTAGTGGTGTGGTAGTCTAACGGTTAAGACGTCTGCCTGGTAAGCATGGAGGTCCGGGTTCGATTCCCGGCCGCACCACAAATTTTAATTCAATGCTTCAGCTTTATAAATAATGTCTTTGACATATTTGAGACGAAAATCCGTCTCAGGGATTATTTATTCATATTAATGGATTAGGTTTAGTTTCTTATTGTTTAGTTATTTATTATAAGAATATAATCCTTTTGAATAAAATAACATAAATAAAAAATGGATTTGTTTAATTTTTCATGCTTTTGTATCATTTCGTATGCGTATAGGAAGTCTCAGCTTCGTCAGAAATGTTTCACAGTAAAACGTATTATTTTTACGGGTGGTGTGCGCGTATTAGCCAATTAACACATGTTCGGGACTTTTAAGAAAATAATGATCGTATCTCCACATAAACAGCAACCAACTAGATAGATGACCGTAGCATACGATTTTGTTCCAAACAACTGACGCATGTTAGACGTTGCTCAGAATACAGTAACAAAAATTGTTCATTAGAATTTGAATGATCATATAAATTCGCATCAGCTTCCTTCAACTAACACGCAAGATGCATAGACTTTTCATAACAACGTTTTAATAAGTTAACGCAGTATCACCTTGCGAATTGCAGATTCATTTGGAGATCTAACAATCAACAGCTTAATTTAATTCAGATTATTAGCTTGTTGTTGTTGTTATGGTCTTCAGTCTGAAGACTGGTTTGATGCAGCTCTCCACCCTACTCTATCCTGAGCAAGCCTTTTCATCTCCTCATAAGAACGGCAACCCACATCCACTTGAATCTGCTTACTATACGCGTCTCTTGGCCTCCCTCTGCGATTTTTATCCCACACACTTCCCTCCAATGCTAAATTTACGATTCCTCAATGTCTAACAATGTGTCCTACCAAGCGATCCCTTCTTTTAGTCAGGGTATGCCAGGAATTCCTTTTCTCGCCAATTCTGTTCAGTACCTCTTCATTAGTTATGTGATCTACTCACCTAATCTTCAGCATTCTTCTGTAGCACCACATTTCAAAAGCCTCTATTCTCTTCCTGTTCGCACTGCTTATCGTCCATGTTTCACTCCCGTAAAAGGCAACACTCGACACAAATGACTTCAGAAAAGACTTCCTTACCCTTAAATTAATATTCGATGTTAACAAATTTCTCTTTTTCAAAAAAAATGCTTTTCTTCCCATTGCCATTCTGCATTTTATATCCTCTGTACTGCGACCATCGCATGTTATTTTACCACCCAAGTAACAAAACTCATCTACAACCTTCATTGTTTCATCACCTAATCTAATTCCTTCAGAATCACCTGATTTTCTAAGACCGCATTCCATTATTTTTGTTTTGCTCTTGTTAATGTTCATTTTATACGCTCTCTTCAACACACTGTCCATTCCATTCAACTGCTCTTCCAGATCGTTCGCTGTCTCTGACAGAATTACAATGTCATCAGCAAAACGCAATGTTTTTATTTCTTCCCCCTGAACTATAATCCCTATTACAAAATTTTCCTTGCTCTCCTTCACCGCCTGCTCAATGTACAAATTGAATAACATCGGAGAAAGGCTACAACCCTGTCTTACTCCCTTCCCAACTGATGTTTCCCTTTCATGCTCTTCGAGTCTAATAACTGCGGTCTGGCTTTTGTACAAGTTGTAAATAACCTTACGCTCCCTATATTTTACTCCTGCTTGCTTCAGAACTTGAAAGAGTTTATTCCAATCAACATTGTCAAAAGCCTTCTCCAAATCTACAAAAGCTAGAAATGTTGGTTTGTCTTTCCTTAATCTATCTTCTAAGTATTGCCTGCCGGGTTCCTACGTTCCTCCTGAATCCAAACTGATCTTCCCCGAGGTCAGCTTCTACCAGCTTTTCCATTCTCCTGTAGATAATTCGTGTTAAAATTTTGCAACCATGACTTATCAAACTGATGGTTCTGTAATTTTCACACCTGTCTGCGCCTGATTTCTTTGGAATGGGAATTATTACA
The DNA here is from genome assembly GCA_026315105.1 of Locusta migratoria. Classification (NCBI taxonomy): domain Eukaryota; kingdom Metazoa; phylum Arthropoda; class Insecta; order Orthoptera; family Acrididae; genus Locusta; species Locusta migratoria. Next base: position 137,695,337 of record CM048745.1, read on the forward strand.
TTTTTCTTAAAGTCTGAGGGTATTTCGCCTGTCTCATACATCCTACACACCAGTTCAAATAGTTTTGTCATGGCTGGCTCTCCCAGAGACTTTAGTAGCTCTGAGGGTATGTCATCTACTCCTGGGGCCTTGTTCCGACCTAGGTCTTTCAGGGCTCTGTCAAATTCATCTCTCAGTATAGTATCTCCTATTTCATCTTGATCTACTTCCTCTTCCCTTCCTACAACATCGTCTCCAAGTTCATTTCCTTTGTAGAGCTGCTCTATGTACTCTTTCCACCTTTCAGCTTTCCCTTCTTTGCTGAGAACTGGTTTCCCATCTGAGTTCTTGATATTCGTAGAATTGCTTTTCTTGTCCCCAAATGTCTCTTTGATTTTCCTGTAGGCGGTATCTAGTTTACCCCTTCTTATACATTCTTCTACAGATTTGCATTTGGCTTCTAGCCACTCCTGCTTAGCCATTTTGCACTTCCTGTCAATCTCATTTCTTAGTCGTCTGTACTCCATTTTGCCTGTTTCATTTACTGCATTTTTATATTTTCTCCTTTCATCAGTTAAATTTAGTATTTCCTGTGTTATCCAAGGATTTTTTGTAGGTCTTGCCTTTCTATCTATTTTGTCCTTTGCTGCCTTCACTATTTCATCTCTCAATGCTACCCATTCCTCTTCTACTGTTTTATTTCCCCCTGTTTCTGTCAATTGTTGCCTAAATCTCCCTCTGAAATTCACCAGTACTTCACGTTCCTTCAATTTATCTAGGTCCCATCTCCTTACTTTCCTATTTTTCTGCAGTTTTTTCCAGTTTCAGCCTGCAGTTCACGACTAACAAATTATGGTCAGAGTCTATATCTGCCCCTGGATATGTCTTGCAGTTTATAACCTGGTTCCGGAATCTATGTCTTACCATTATAAAATCTATCTGATACCTTCCGGTGTCTCCTGGTCTCTTCCAAGTATACAACCTTCTTTTGTGATTCTTAAACCACGTGTTTGTTACAATTAAATCATGTTCCGTGCAAAATTCTACCAGGCGACTTCCTCTTTCATTCCTTCTGCCCAGTCCATATTCACCTACTATTTTTCCTTCCTTTTCCTACTACCGAAATCCAGTCTCCCATCACAATTAAGTTTTCCTCTCCCTTAACTGTCTGAATAATTTCCTTTAGCTCCTCATATATTTCTTCGAACTTCTCATCATCGGCAGAGCTCGTTGGCATACAAACCTGTACTACTGTTGTCGGTGTTGGCTTCGTATCTATCTGCGATCACTGTGCTGCTCATAGTAGTTTACCCACATTCCTATTTTCTTATTCATTATCAGTCCTACTCCTGTGATACCCCCAACTGATTTTGTATTTATAATCCTGTACTCACCTGACCAGAAATCCTGTTCATCCTGCCACCGAACTTCACTAATCCCCACTATATCTAACTTCAACCTATCATTTCCCTTTTTAAATTTTCTAATTTTCCTACCCGATTAAGGGATCTAAAATTCCACGCTCCGATCCGTAGAATGCCAGTATTGTCTTTCCTGATGATCACATCCTCCTGAGTAGTCCCCGCCCGGAGATCCGAATGGGGGACTATTTTACCTCCGGAATATTTTACCCGAGAGGATGCCATCATCATATTTTCATACAGTAGAGCTGCATGTCCTCGGGAAAAGTAACGGCTGTAGTTTCCCCTTGCTTTCAGCCGTTCGCAGTAACTGCATGGCAAAGCCACATTAGCTGATGTTACAAGGCCAGCTCAGTCTATCATCCAGACTGTTTTCCCTGTAACTACTAAAAAGGCTGCTGCCCCTCTTCAGGAACCACATGTTTGTCTGGCCTCTCCACAGATACCCCTCCGCTGTGGTTGCACCTACGGTACGGCTATCTGCATCGTTGAGGCACGCAAGCCACCCCACCTCGGCAATGTCTGTGGTTGTTAGCTATTAATAAAGAATTAAAGGGCTACTGCAAGCAATTTTGCAAAATAATTATCCTTGTAAATCAATATGAGAAAACCATGAAACGCCCAACAGAAATAAAAATCCCAAGAACAAAAGAAAGTGCATATTGTTCTACGGTATACAAGGTGCGTCTGAAAAGTTCGGTGAAAAGTCCAGTGTTTTACAAACCGCGCTGGCGGGGATGAGGTGCCCGCCCATGCACATTGAGGGACATGTCAACAAGCGCCCCCTATCGTGCAAAGCACTGCAGTGAAGCGGTGGTACACGCTGCGACCCAGCTAACAGGGTCAGTGAGGGAACTCGTGTCATTGCAACACGGAGCGCAAAATGGAGCAACGCGTTAACATCAATGCTAAAGTTTACGAATGAGTTTTGAAACGGTTGCTGCAACGCACCCGGCGTGTTCTGTCAGAAGTGTACTGAATTATTACGTGATTCATCGGGTAGGTCACAGTTATAATTTTATCGCGAGTCAGCGTCTTTCTTTTCGCCGCCAAAAAAAAAAAAAAAAAAAAAAAAAAAAAAACCTCGCTGTTTGACTTTCTTTTATTCCCTTGCTGCGAAAGAAAGACGTTCGTTCGTTATCTTTTCTGCTCTTTACATTGTACTGGATGGACGTGTGTATTCCCGCTCCTGAAAATTCTAAATTGTAACATATGTTTCCAAGCTTAATAAATTACAGTTAAAACGAACTTTGAAATAATTATTAATTTTTTTAGTCACCTTTTTCCAAGATTGGCGTTAATGTTTGAGTACTTAGTCTTATGGTGATTCGGACGCCATTATGGTGAGATGTATCATGTACAATCGGTTATACTATTTCATGAATACTACAACAATTCCTTATTTCTCATTTTACTGTACCGTTAGAACCTGCTGTCATTCTTTTCTGTTGCAAATTATTTATTTATTTAATCGAAGTCCGATACGTATTCATGGAAATTATTTTTTGCTCAATTCCATTTTTATGATTACATCCTGAACATTCTACTCAGTCTCGTTGTGCATGATACTATACTAATAACTGGTCCGGGTCACTAGGATTAAGTTACCAAGAAAAAGACTTTAAATTTACAGCATAATCGACGGCAGAATGATGCAGTAGCAGCATTTACAAGAACATGAGGTAACTTTATTCCTAGTTTTTATAGTGCTACTCGCCGACTTATTCACGACCTTTATGCTCAAATTATATAACCAAATTATAATCAGATAAGTTTTAGGCCTTATTTACAGTTCAGTATATTTTGTCTAAATTTTATTCGCGATCTTTTGCAAGGTCTTAGACTTTAAAAAAATTCCGTAATCCAAACAGGCAGTAGCATTATAGTACCGCAGTGGAGAGAGGAATTTCCTACACGACAATGCCCGTCCGCACACTGAGATCCGCATGCTCAACTTTCTCGCTAGACGCAAGGTCACTGTGCTTCCATACCCTCCATATTCTCCAGATATGGCGCCTGCAGACTTCTTTTTTTCCCCGCCTTAAATTAACTCTGAAAGGCTTACGCTTCGCAATGGTTGCGATCTAACAATGCATTGTGGTGTTGCACAAGTCTGAAGTGCGCGCCACGTACTTTCGCCGCGTGCCGCTATGGAAGCACGGCGCGGCGTTCTTACGACGTCGGCCACGAGCGCCCTCTGCTGCAATCCCTGTCGTGGCGACTACTGAACTGCATCGGTCAATTGGCAATAGGACAGGCACTGGGACTCATCAGTAGGCAGGCCTCTATCTAGTTAAACTATGTATCTGCATCCACTAGTCTTCAGTTAACAAAGGTAAGTATTGTAATATCTCTACGAAATATATATCTTGTTCTAATCTAGCTTAGTGTTTCTAGTTTCTGCTGTCCCACTGGCTGATCACGTCAGACTCTGTACCAGCACACGCATGCATCCTATTTCCCTGTGTCGGTCTCTTTCTACTCGGCCACCGACACCTAGGACAACCGGAGGAAACGGGACACAAAATGCACGACCTCAGTGCTTTGAACGATTCCACAAGAAGCGTTTGTTGACAGACTCCAAGATCTGTACAACCGATGTCAGAAGTGTATAGCCAATGGAGATTACTTCGAACGCCAGTAAAGGCGTCTGTTTGTAACTCTTGTTTCACATATTTCCTGAGATGCACCTTGTGTACGAGAATCAGCGAGATGTAGCGAATAGTGAGTGATAGAAGCCAGGGGCACTACGTTAGTAGCGTGTGGATAATTGGAGAGTTTGCCACTGGTCATCTTTTTTTTCGGATCAGGGCTTCGTGAATTAACGAAAAGCAAACAGAAACATCCAGTCGCACATGCCATCAGTGGCGTATCCTCGACGAGAAATAAACGTGGCACATTCCACGGTGTGGAAAGAAAAGCGCGCCACAACCATTCACCGACAAAACACATTTCAAATGGAAAACTAAGTTTTACAGACACAGAGAGAATATAAATCGTGTCCTCTAAGTGGACGTAACATGGTAAATCTGAAAACGGAAAAGCAAAATAAGGAGAACGTAAGACCACCACAGGCAGGTACCCGCTCTGTGAGAGTGTGGCGAAAGTCGAAATTTGTGACATGTCACCAAAACGAAACAAAACAAACCACCCCAAGGGGGCAACGAACTGAAAAGGAACGTTGCAAAGGGGACTGAGTGAGGGCAAACCCCCAAGCCCAACCAGATAATCACCAAACCTGCAATGGTGGTGGCCATCAGCAAAGGGAAAAACATAAAACACCATTCTAGGATGAAAACAGCAGTCAGCCACAAGGGGGAAAGAGAGGGGGCATGTGAATCCCCGAAATCACTGCAAAACAGTAAAAGAAAAAGGAAAAGTTTAAAGGATAAAACGCCAGAGAAATGAACTGAACGGTAAGGACCCAATCCTAATAAAAAAGGCTAATAAAATCTGATCATATCACGTGTCCAATGTCAGGTGGAATCCATAAACGAGCACTGCACCAAGAAAATGGCCAAACAATTCCTGGTAATGCGGATTGCTCCGCACCTGCCGGAGAAATACAACGGCAGTGGTGTGCTTTAGCTGGAGAACAGCATAAACCGTGTGCCCCAACAGCCAGACGGTGACGTTGTGTGCGGTCTTGGACACGATTTTGAAATGCGTGGTAATGAGCCACCCAACGGGAATCTCTGTGGGGGTATCCCATTCACGAACGCGACCATGCCATGGCAAAGGTCCCACACCTGTGAGACCTGCTGGCAACGAAAGCGGTGTCCCCTAAAGTTGGGAGCATCACAGGCTGCCGATGCAGAGGTGGGATGGCAGCCAAGCGCTGGTTAATGGCCAGTGCATCGTTGACCCAGAGATACCAGACGGCCGAGACATCCGTTGTCAGAAATCGGTGGTGAACATTGGCCCAAACCTGCCGCCAGTTGGTCCCAGGGTGGCGAGCAACCAGTCTGTGGACAGGGGAGCCGCCCATGCAAGGCGTTGTACAATGTCCTGTTTCTATCCCGGGCCACATGGAGAACATAACTCCAGGCCAGGCACAGTAAAACTACCGCACAAAGGGCAGCCTATACGGGATCTCCTGAACATCCACGGGGCACGCTCCAACCAAGGGCAGAACTGAGTGAGGAGCGCCGCCTTTGTACCAGTGGCACAATGGGCATGCAAACTGGCCGTGCGGTTGAGAATAATGATGTACACTTCGGAGGGAAGTCGATCAGTCCCAGGCCACCGTTTGGTCTGTCCAGAACACACTTGGTACCCCCGACTTTGAATATGGCATGGCACCAAAGAAGCCAATACACAGCCCTAGAAATGGATCGGGCAATCAATTTCGGTACAGGGAGGAGTGGGCAGCATACCAGCATTTGGACAATATCGACCTTCTGACCAGGTCGAATCGCTGATGCAGGTTCAATCGTCGATTGGCAACCTGTTGGCAGGTCTCTTGGATCGTATCCAGAAGTCTCCTCCAGGTCTTGGTCTGAATTTTATATGGGCAATCATCCACATCAAGACCGAGAATGTGGCGTTCTACAACTAGTTGGTACCACGACCTCTGGAGAGTGAGAATGCAGGTACCAAGAGGCAAAAGGATCGTCTTTCGACGGTTGAGCTGTCCACAGGTGGACAGAACATCACGAGCTGTATCAAGATCCCCTGGCCCACATACAAAACTGCTAACATCATCGGCATAGGCCATGCACGAGAACCATGCAGTGTAACAGTGGATCAAGGGAGTGATTAAGGGACCTCAAAAAAGAGTTACCAGCTAGGGCAAAGACAAACATCGAAAGCGGGCAGCCCTGACATACAGATCGCCATATGGGTATAGGGGTTGTGGTCCAACTATTGACAGTGACCACTGATGTAGCACCTGTCAGCATGTTCTCTTTGGCTGTAAGGAACCGTTGCCCAAACTCCAGCTCCCTCAATACGCTCCACAGGTATTGATGGCTGATGCGATAGAATGCATTTGCAAAGTCGACCGATAAAATGCCAGCCGCGATTTTAGCGGCTGCTGCATGGGCGACAACATCCCTATATACTGCGGCTGCGTGAAAAATGTTTCTCTGGGAGCCACCACAAGCTTGGAACAGGGACACTACTTAGTCCATGACTATCTTGAGTTTGCCGGCAACACAACGCACCACTAGTTTGTAGTCGGCATTCAACAAGGTTATTGGCTGGATATCCGACATTGTGCATCTACCCTGGACCTTGGGGGTAAGGACAATACGGCCGGTGAGGAAGGCGCTAGGGATGGCGGTGCCGTCGAGCACCTCATTGACCACGGCAGTCAGCTTCCCGCCAAGGATGTCCCAAAAGGCCCGTTATAATTCATAGGGTAAACTATCCAAACCAGACGATTTGCCTGAGGGGCACCGCTTGAGGACCTCCTCCACTTCCGAAGGCGAGAGGAGCAGTCGGAGTACATCCCAATCAGAGGCATCCAGAGCGACGTCAAGCTCGTCGAATAAAAGACGGGTGGCGTCAACATCATGGTCAAGTTGTGCGAAGAGCAAGGAAAAGTGGTGGAGGACGAGCGCAACGACATCCCTCCTGTCAGTGAGATGCACGCCTGCGTCCGTCACTAAGTCCACGACAATTACTGTCGCCACACGTCGCCTCTCCCGAGCCATATGATAAGTGGAAGGGGTTACTTCGTCCAGCAGGCACTCTGGACGACTGCAAACCACACAACCCTGTGCCCGCACTCGGTTCAGTCGGATGATCCTCGCCTTAATCCTATTCAACCGTAGTCGGAGGTTGTCCGCACAGGGGCGGTAGCTACATCCTGGAGCGCTCTGTTGGTGAAACTCCAGTGTCCTCCGCCGCCAATAAGCGGCCTCGCGACTAAACCGATGCAGGGCTAACTGAAGCCGGGGCTTGGTATGTTCAGTCCACCATGCAAGCGTGGATTGGTAATTGGCTGACATTAACAAACAATCATTCCATGTCCCCACGACCTCTCGATGGAGGCCAGAAGCCTGGAGGTGGGCAATATTAAATTTCCAACTGCCTGGAGGTCGTGGGAGGTGTGGAACATGCAGTTGCAGCACGCACTCGTAGGCGACGTGGTCACTAAACGCCACATGGTGGACCTGGACACCAACCAACCATGGAAGAAGATGCCGCGAGACTTAAATGCGGTCAGGCCGACTGGCCGCATTAGCATAGATGTGCGTGAATTCCGTGTGATGCGGATGAAAATGGCGCCAAGAATCCCGGAGGTCCTTTGCCGCCAAGAGGTCGACGACTTCCGCGCTCCTCGAAGAGGTAGGAATCTGGTCGGCCGCAGCGGCAACACAGTTAAAGTCACCGCCAAGTAGGCGGGAACTCCGAACAGGCCACTACGGTGGCGACACCGATGGCCGACGCGAGAACCAACGACGACTAAGATACCACCCGAAAGGCTTATGCTTCGCAATGCTTGCGGAAATCCAACAATGCATGACCTCAGTGCTTCGAACGATTTCACAGGAAGCGTTGCTGACAGTTTCCAACGCTGTAGAAATGATGTCAGAAGTGTATTGTAGCCAATGGCGATTACTTCGAAGGCCAGTAAAGGTATTTTATTTGTAACTCTTGTTTCACATATTTCCTGAGACCATTCACTGAACTCTTCAGACGCACCTTGTGTACGTGAATCATCGAAACGCGGCGAATAATGAGTGATAGAAGCCAGGGGCACTACGTTAGTAGCGTGTGGATAATTGGAGAGTTTGCCACTGGTTGGTGGCGTGCATGGGTGGCACGCACCCCCGCAGTAAGCAGGACCCGGGTTCGAATCACGGCTGGGCACAAATCTTCAACTTTCGCCATTGTTTATTCCCAGGCTCACTGGGGCAACTAACGTCGTAAATTCCTCTGTGTATTGAAAACAAATTTAAATTTCGATTATTAATATGCAAGAAAGTAATAAGTTCGGTATTTAAAACCTCTTATGACAACACAGTATTAAAAGAATCGGATAACGAGTTCTTACAGCAGATGAAAACACCGGAACCAAGAAATGGATTTGTATTTTGAGCAACGTCTAACTTGCGTCAGTTGTTTGGAACAAAATCGTATGCTATGGTCAGTTATCTAGTTGGTTACCGCTTATGAGAAGATATGATCATTGTTTTCTTAAAAATCCCGTCCACGTGTCAATTGACTACTATACGTACGCCAACCGCAAAATAATGCGTTTTACTGAGAAACATTTCTCACGAAGCTGAGACTTCGTATACGACTACAAATTGATACAGAAACATCAAAAGTAAAAAAACACCAGTTTTTATTTTTATTATTTTTTCTTTAGGGGTTTAAACTGCTGAGGTCAACGGTTCGTAACTTACACACTGACTTATCCTAAGGGCAAGACATACACGTATGTTCGAGAGAATTGTTGTTGTTGTTCTTGTTTTTTTGGAAGGGACTAAACAGCAACGGTTATCAGTCCCTTGTTCCGGTCTTAGAGATAAAATAAAATATTGTTTAAGCGTTCCTAAGGAAAAGAGTTAACAAGTCTAAGATTAAAAATCACTGGGAAATATGAGGAAAGGATGCAAGTAAAAATGAAGGAAACACACCACCATTAAATCACACGATAAAAACCAGCTGCTCGAATAAAATATAAAACACGTTCAACCATAGCAACATCGTCTCTTAGCATAAAAGAAAGCGCATCTGGCAGATTAAACGATTGTCGTAAGGCAACTAAAAGTGGACAGTCCACCAAAATGTGGACCACTGTCAAGGGGGCGCCACAGTCACACTGTGGTGCGTCCTCCCGCCGAAGAAGGTGGCCATGCGTCAGCCATGTGTGGTCGATTCGTAGGCGGCAGAGAACAACCGATTCCCTACGAGACGACCGCAGTGAGGACTTCCATGCGACCGTAGATAGCTTCACTTCACGAAGCTTGTTGGGTTGAGCAGAGTTAGTCCACTCGGAGTCCCACAGGCCAAGGATCTTCCGATGGAACTCTAGTCGAGAGAAGACTCTAATCACCGGCGGGAGCGGTCACGCAATCCGTGACATGAAGCCGCCTCGGTTCGCGTTACCATCACCCCGCGGCAGCTAACACAGTTCTCTCGCAGCCGGAACTTATTAGCTGCATTTATAAATACGCTCTGGCGATCTGTTTAATTTTCGTGTTACAAGTATTAATAACGTGTCGAGGAACATATTGACTTTTTTTTATTTTTAAATTTCAAAACACTAACAATTCATTGTATAATAATATTAATAAAGGGGTAGTCACCAAATATGTGAACATACGTAATATGGAAGTTAATGTCAAAACAGCCGAATTTCAATGATTCAGTGGTAGAGTTGTGATAGTAACGAAAAGATCCTTATCCGTTACTAAACGAAACAGTTCTCGTTATTAGTACCACCCAGAAATACGGCAGTTACACTGCCTCTGAAACCGTGAAAAAAGTTTAATTGTTACTGTTAATATTATTGCAATATTTTAATTTACCATGGAGATACTGTATGACTGCTTTTTGAGGCAGTTATACTACTGAGGAAAGGATCAGTACAGTCCACTTCCCTTGTGATTAAAATACAATTATCATACAAATCGATCAAAATTAGCAAGACCCACCCGCGACCTCCATTTTTGATGTTCCAGCACTTTACTTACGAAGACTTAGAATCCCAGAATCAGACGGGATATTTCGTGATGAATGCCAGTGTAACCGATCATAATAGTAACTCTATATTTGCGAGCAGGGGGGACTGTTGTACAGTATTATGTGACATTAACAATTTAGATAATATCGTCATGTATGAAAACGTGTAGATGATAAGTACTGAGTACTTTTAACCAACTTTTTATGGTAGACAATATATAGACAAGAAAACTAAATCTGCCATAACAGCTATAGATGAAGAAAAATGTCACAAACGTGGCAATAGATCGAGAAAGCAATCAAGCTGTTTTCTGACAGAGAAGAACCCAATTCCACAATTGCTGCTTCAGCTGAACAACAAATGGTAAGAATCATCAAATCATTGGCTTTTTAAGCTAAAGTAATTACACTCAACAGAATATGCACGTTTAAGAAAGACGAGTGAAGTGTAAAGATGAACGAATCATTAGTCTCCACACCAAATCGCTACACGTAAAATGTCAGAAAATCAGGCGATGCTGAAGGAATTAGATTAGGTAATGTGTCAATAAAATTAGTAGATGAGTTTTGTGTTTTGGGTAGCAAAATAACTTCTGATGGCAAATGTAGAGAAGATATAAAATGCAGAATGACTATGGGATGAAAATCGTTTCCAAAGAAGCGAAACTTGTTAACATACAATATTAATTTAAATGTTCGGACGTCCTTTCTGGAAGCATTTGCTGGAGTGTAATATTGTATGGGAGTGAAACGTGGAAGATAAGGAGTTCAGATAAAAAAATGATAGAAGTTTTTGAAATGTCGTGCTACAGGCGAATGATGAAACTTAGATGGGTAGATCACGTAACTAAAGAGGAGGTTATAGATAGAGCTGAAGCATTAAATTAAAATTTGTAGTGCGGCCGGGAATCAAACCCGGACCTCCATGCTTACTAGGCAGACGTCTTAACCGTTAGACTACCACACCACTAACGATTAAGGCGCCTCGGAATAGTCTATGTACGATTTCCCTCCACAACACAAACTTTAATTCAGCTTCTTTGTTCCAAAGATAATTGCCACTACTGCCAAGGCTCTCCATGCAGCGGAATAGCACCTCAGCAATGGCATGGTGGAACAATCCTGTTATGGTGATATAAATATCAATTAAATACAATTAAAGAATCCCTGAGACGGATTATCGTCTCAAATATGTCAAAGACATTATAGATAGAGCCGAAGCATTGAATTAAAATTTGTGGTGCGGCCGGGAATCGAACCCGGACCTCCATGCTTACTAGGCAGACGTCTTAACCGTTAGACTACCACACCACTTACGATTAAGGCGCCTCGGAATAGTCTATGTACGATTTCCCTCCACAACACAAACTTTAATTCAGCTTCTTTGTTCCAAAGATAATTGCCACTACTGCCAAGGCTCTCCATGCTGAGGTGCTATTCCGCTGCATGGAGAGCCTTGGCAGTAGTGGCAATTATCTTTGGAACAAAGAAGCTGAATTAAAGTTTGTGTTGTGGAGGGAAATCGTACATAGACTATTCCGAGGCGCCTTAATCGTTAGTGGTGTGGTAGTCTAACGGTTAAGACGTCTGCCTAGTAGGCATGGAGGTCCGGGTTCGATTCCCGGCCGCACCACAAATTTTAATTCAATGCTTCGGCTCTATCTATAATGTCTTTGACATATTTGAGACGAAAATCCGTCTCAGGGATTCTTTAATTGTATTTAATTGATATTTATATCACCATAACAGGATTGTTCCACCATGTCCATTGCTGAGGTGCTATTCCGCTGCATGGAGAGCCTTGGCAGTAGTGGCAATTATCTTTGGAACAAAGAAGCTGAACTAAAGTTTGTGTTGTGGAGGGAAATCGTACATAGACTATTCCGAGGCGCCTTAATCGTTAGTGGTGTGGTAGTCTAACAGTCTCGAGGCAGCCGTGGCGGACGACGGACTTGCGGCGGCAGCGCGAGGCACCGAGTGTAAACAAAGGCTGTTTACCTGTTGACAGGTTGGTCTTGGCTGCACTTACGCTTAACTCCTATTTGAAATGATTGTATGCCGGAAAACATGATGGAATCTCAATCTTATTTGAGAAAAGATACGATAAAATTTACGTTTGATCGTAGCTATGTAAGACCCAAGCCTTTAGAGATAAAACTATGGCTATCTGAAAAAGTTAGGATTACTAAAGACGATATTGAAGGAGTACATTTATCTTTTGTTCAATGTGCTATGTATGTTAAATTGAAAGATCCTACTATGTGCAACATTATTGTTGATAGGATTGGTGATAGAATAAAATTTAATCACTCTGACGGACATGTTAGTGACGTACTAGTATGCCATGCAGGACTAGGAATACGAACTGTGAGAGTGTTCGAACTGCCTTTTGAGGTACCGGCGGAGGCAATTGATGACGCTTTTAAACCTTATGGGCGTGTAATTTCAAATGTAGCCGAAAAATGGGCGGAAGCTCATATGTTTCCTGTCCTTAACGGTGTACGACAAGTAAAAATCGAACTGTTACGGCATTTACCATCCTATATAAATATTTGTGGCTATCGAGCTTTGATTATATATGACGGTCAGCCTCGCACTTGCGCGTTATGTGGCTCTACTGGCCATGTACGCGCTGAGTGCAAGAAAAAAAAGAGTGGCTCAGTTGCCTTCCGCGGAAGAAGTAACTTCTGGACCGGTAACCGCGATGAAGCTGACATACGCTGCCGCCGCAGTCTCCCCGAAACGACCCGAACGCGCATTGTCGGACCAAGGCACGGCGTCCACACAGCAGATCGTAGCCTTAGGAGAACACGAAATCAGTCCGGTAGCCAAAAGGATGGAAACAAAGGCAGTTCCGTATGCAACCATCAGCAGTCAAATTGAAACTCCTTCTGAACACCTATCCGACACTTTGAGAGATGAATCTCAAAGACAGAGTACATTGGCTTTTGAGCAAAATGCAGAAGACACGACTAATTTGTCCCATAATGATGTTGCACAAAACGTTGCAGTAGTAGAGGATCCCCAGCGTGACAGTGCTACTTCTGCAATAATTCGGCCCGATAATATCAATAGGGTCAGCCCCGAAGAGGCACAGAATGTAGATGGTGAACTATGCTCCAGAAGTCTAAGTGTGCAAGGGAAAGATTCGTCGCCGAAGCAAGCCATTGAGTCTCAGGGGGAACCCTCAACCAGGACAGAAAATTTACGTTCTCCGATACTACCTCAGGAGTTGAGTGAGAAATCTCCAGACGTTTCTTCAGAAAAATCGCTTACTAAATCGCCAAAGAAAAGTAATAAAAGAAGAATAGCCCATCAGGCAGCTGAGAATATAGCCCCAGCTATAAGGGAAAAGCTGCGGAATATTAAAGAAGGACCAAGAACGCAGAAAAAGGAGTCTGCTATGAACTTACAGAAGGAGAAACAAAGCCAAACCTCACACAAGAGTTCCAGCGCTGAAAAACAAATGACCCTTGACCCACCAACTACAGAACAAGAAGAAAGATCTCGGTTAAGAGATGACAATCAAGAGGGACGAAAGGAGTGGGCTGACGAAGTAGAAGATCAAGATCCGGAAAGGGAAGACACCAGCGACATGGATTTTTACTAATTTTACACGGATGAAGTAAGAAGCGTATAATTCAACCACTTATACCTAGGCTTCTTAAAGGTGTATTTGCAATTTTATCCTGTACGACAGTATGAGTGCATGATTATGGTGTTAGCAAAAACTGCACAGTACCATACCATTGGAGTCCAGAAGCGAGGGGCAAAATGTGTTTTAAACAATTGGATTACAATTGTAGTCACTTTCCAATCATGTACGAATGCTTTATGGTGATGCCATCAATGTTTTCTCCTCTATTTATAATACTAAATGCAGCAAGCTTATAAAATAGTCACACTTAATATCAATAGAATATGGTCAGATCTCAAATTAACATCCTTGCAACAATTCATATATGACTCTGATGCTGACATAGTGTTTCTCCAAGAGGTTATGACAACAAACCTATATATTCCTGGTTTTCAGACTATCTTAAATGTAGCTTTTGAATATAGCACGGGAGTAGCGCTCCTGATTAGGGATGGTATTCCCATCAAAGACTTAGAACAATTAGAATCAGGCCGAGGTATAGGATGTAAAATTTATGACGTCACCTTTGTTAACCTGTATGCCCCTTCCGGAAACAGTAATAAACTCCAGAGAGCAAATTTTTTTAGAGATGAACTTATTTACCTGCTACGAAAGAATCCGCAGAATGTAATTATTGGAGGCGATTTTAATTGTGTCCTTAACCGAAAGGACCAGACTCCTAATTTTAATTATTGTAAAGAGCTTCATGACTTAGTACAAAAAATGCACTTTAAAGATGCCTGGGAAATTAAGTATCCAACTTTAGTAAAATTTACGCACTTTACTTCATCTTCGAGTAGCAGACTCGACAGAATTTACATCTCTGATCCACTCACTGAAAAAGTTATAGTAGCGGACGTCATCCCGGCCTGTTTTTCAGATCATTCGGCGCTGTCAGTAACAATAAATTTACCACGACAGCCCACAAAAATGTATCGAACTCAGTGGCACCTCAATACATCGATATTAAATGATGTAAAATTACGTGACGAGATTACAACATCATGGAATTATTGCTTGCGGTCAATGTGTAGGTACCCGTCCAAATCCGAGTGGTGGACAAAAGTAGGCAAAAAGAAGTTGAGGCAAAGCTTAATTATCTATAGTCGTGAAAAAGTCAGAGACAACAAGCGAACCTTCGAATTTTACTACAGTGTGTTACGAGATCTCTACGAGAAGCAGCAACTAACAAACACAGATTTACAACAAATTAAAGAAATAAAAGCTAAAATGTTAAGTATAAAAAGAAAGCAGTTAGAAGGTCTGAAAATTAAATCTAAATCTAAATGTCTTGCAGAGGAAGAAACTACGTCATTATACCATTTGATAAAACATCAATCTCTCCGTAAACGCACGTTTATTGATGACCTCGTCACAGAAAACGGGCACCTACTCACCACCCACCCAGAAATTGTACAAGAAATTTTCCAGTATTACGAAAAACTGTATACAGCAAACGATATTGATGACGCTCCATTATCGCAAGTAGTGAATTCCTTGAATAAAATTATAACACCAGAGGATAACACTGAATTTTTAACTGATTTTACAGTGGAAGAAGTTTTCGAACTCGTGTCCAAATCACCCTCAAATAAATCACCAGGCCCGGATGGACTTCCAAAAGAATTTTATTTGAGTTATTGGGATATAATTGGACCAACTTTTACAGCAGTTTTAAATGAAATAATGAAAGGAGGAATCATACCCCCGGAGCTGAAAGAAGGAAAAATTGTTTTGGTGTCGAAAAGTAAAGGTCGGAAGAAAATCAGCGGGTTTCGGCCGATAACACTGATGAACTTCGATTATAAAACCATTGCTAGAGCGATCAATGAGAGGATGACACCATTAGTACGGAAAGCAGTCACCACACATCAAACCTGTTTCCCAGGGCGATCTATTATGACAGCAACTTCCGAATACAGAGATCTGGTTTCGATAGTCGCCGTTACCAACATTAAGTGCGCGTTACTGTTTTTAGATTTTAGTAAAGCCTTTGATCGAGTTAGTCATCGATACATCGAGTGTATACTACAGCAAATAGGAATAGAAGAAAGAGCTCTTGGGGTGGTACGCAACATGATAACTGATATTAAGGCATCCGTATCCATAAATGGCCAGCTGTCAAAAGCAATAACTATACGGAGAGGTGTTCCCCAAGGAAGTCCTCTTTCCATGTTACTATATGTGTTATCACTTGAACCGCTACTTCGCACGATAGAAGAAAAACTAAGTGGAGTGACAATGTCGGGCACAAATTTTGTAGCGAGAGCCTATGCAGACGACGTGGGCATCGTTATACGGCGGGAGGATGAAGTAGATCTTCTGAAAGAAGCAATTGATAACTATTGTAAAGCTTCTGGGGCGCAAATCAATACTGATAAAAGTAAAATTTTAAATCTTAGGGGACTCGAACATTTAGATATAGAGTGGGCAAGTTTCGTGGAAACTCACAAAACTCTGGGTATTATCATTAATAAGTGCCCCATAAAAATGTCCGCTATAAACTGGAAGCAGACAGCTGGAAGAATTCGTGGTGCACTAATGGACTACAAATGACGCTCAGTGAACCTTACTCAGAAAATTAAAATAATAAATACGTATATTTTTTCGAAAGCTTACTATCTAGCACAGATCTTTCCATTGCCGAAATTGCAAGGAAAAACTATTATGCAACTTGCAAGCAGGTACGTGTGGCACGAAAATATTTTTAAACTAAAACCCAGCGATTTGGCCAAGTCCAGAAAAGCAGGAGGTCTTGGTCTAACTGACATCTGCAGAAAGGCTTTGGCACTTTACATAAAAATAATAGTAACACTTTTAAATAACGAGCCTCATACCATAACTGCCAAACTCTTCACAGCTGTCCGTCCTGTAAGTATGCAACAGCCCATTAATGTCGGTAATTTAAACTATAAACTGAAACATATAAAAGATTTTTACCTTGAACTTAGCTACATAGGAGAGGCCACGATGAAAAAATTACATTTAACAACTAAAGAAGTTATTGAAAAATGGCAACAATCCCACAGTCCTAACAATATTGAATCAAAGTATCCGTTGGTAGACTGGAAAACTGTTTGGAAAAATCTTAGCCTTCACATTCACTGTTCCGATATCGTCTCGTCCTGGTATAAAGTCGTGAACAATCTTATTTCAACCAATGAAAAATTATATAAAATTGGTTTGAGTAACACAGACAAATGCTCAAAATGTGGCCTCGTGGACACATTAAAACACCGATTCACTTGTGGCAACCATCTACAAAATTGGAAGTGGGTTCAGAAAAAGTTAGGGCTACTTACACGACGTTCGGAAACGTCTTATTCAACAGATATATTATTGTGGCCCGACACCGAATTTTATCCATCAACAAAAAATAACACAGTGATGTGGCTCCTCGGAAACTACGTCAATTTTGTAGTCAACAGATGTGGAGGTGACAGCAGTGTAGAATTTTTCTTATACATGGCAGCAGCATATTTACAAGTACGACAATATCCAAAGAAAAAAAACAACTTTGGGAACATGATAGGAATTTTGTTCGAGAAGGAGGGAATTGGTTGAAGAAGATAATGTAAGACGAAGTAGAAGGAAAAAAATGACGAACCCATTGATGATGAGATTGATCCAAATATATATATATATATATATATATATATATATATATATATATATATATATATATATACATTTGAAACATATTACAAGGAAAAAAATTTCAGTTATACAAGAAGTTGTATCATATTTTTGGACTGGTCATCGCAATGACATTTCGTTTCATCACAGTAGAGACTGCTGGATTTCATTTCTCGTTTAATTTTCCTGAAATCGTAAGAACTTTTTATTCCTTTAAAATTAGAATTTTGTTTAGTACAGAAAATTGTATTGTGTTATATCGTCAAGAAGAAATTAACAGCACCATGGGAATCTTGGTTGGATTATTTGATATATAAACAATACAACGTCCTAGCAGAAATAAATTATTCTAAGGAATTTACTTTCCTGATGTAAATCGAAAGTAGCATGACCGACCTCATTTACGGAGAATAATTATTTTGTTATTATTTCAAAAAAAAAAAAAAAAAAAAAAATCAGCAACGGGTGACTTCGGAGTTTTAGAGCAGACAAAAATAAAGCAAAAACGAAATATTATTGATTGTCAAGAGAAAACGACCAGGAATCCTACTGCACAGGCAGCTCACTTTTCGAGAAGACGAGCTTTGAGGTCAGACCGGAGCTGGAAAAAAAAAAAAAAAAACACGCCGAAGAAGGCGACATTTGGAGAGCGAAAGGAGGGGCTGTGAGGGGAGGTTGGAGGCCCTATATATATATATATATATATATATATATAAAAAAAAAAAAAAAAAACGGTTAAGACGTCTGCCTAGTAAGCATGGAGGTCCGGGTTCGATTCCCGGCCGCACCACAAATTTTAATTCAATGCTTCAGCTCTATCTATAATGTCTTTGACATATTTGAGACGAAAATCCGTCTCAGGGATTCTTTAATTGTATTTAAAGAGGAGGTGTTTAACCGAAATTGGGAGGAAAGGAGTTTTTGGCATATCTTGACTAAGAGAAGGGATAGATTGGTAGGATACATTCTGAAACATTAAGGAATTGTCAACTTAGCATTAGAAGGAAGTGTGTGGGGTAAAAATCGTAGAGGGAGACCGAGGGACGAATACAGTAAGCAGATTCAAAAGGATGTAGGTTGTCGAACGTATTCTCAGATGAAGAGACTTGGTCAGGACAGTGTAGTGTGGAGAGCTGCATCAAACCATTCTGTGGAGTGAAGACCACAACAACAACAGACTGTAAGGTACAGTCTATAGTATTAGACAAATCGTGAATATAACTATATTGAAAGTGAAATTTTTACTTCGTTAGTTCCAGTCTTTGAGTTAAAGAAATTATTTTTCCGGGACAATGAGAGACTCTTAAAAATTGCAAAGTTGGCTTATGAGACGAGTATCATCTTATATCTTATTTGCTGCTGCTCGTAAAGACCGTGAGAGATCGTTGATCCAGTACGGTCGCCATTTCTGTAGACTTTCCGCCGTCCTTTTTCTCGAAGGAAAAGGGTGTAAATCCTTAAATATCAGGAATAGAGTACTTCAAGGCTCAGTACTGGCACCATCACTATTCAACATCTATACCAGTGATATGCCTTACACAGTAAGCCAAAAATTCGGATATGCGGATGATCTGGCCATAGCAGTGCAAAGCAAATCTCTCGAAGAAGGTGAAAAGACTCTATCGGATGACCTTGAAGTCCTTAGCAAATACCACAAAAGGTGGCGTTTGTGCCCAAGTCCGGCTAAGACTGAAGTTTGCGCTTTTCACCTCAACAGTAATATAGCTAATCAACAACTGTCTATGCTATTTAACCAACAGAGAGTGAAACACAACTTCCATCCTAAGTATCTGGGTGTTACACGTGATAGATCCCTCATCTATTAAGAGCACCTTAAAAATGTTGGCCAGAAACTAAAAACATGAAATAATATTAATAGAAAACTGGCGGGAAGTTCTTGGGGTGCAAATGCATCCACACTGCGAACAGCAGCAAGATCGATAGTCTACACCACTGCCGAATACTGTGCTCCGGTCTGCGAGAGAAGCCACCACACCAACAAGGTAGACGTACAGCCCCACGAAACCATGCGGATAATCACCGGCACATTAAAGTCCACTCCAACACCGTGGCTCTCCGTCATCGCTAATATAGCTCCACCTAAATTAAGAAGACAAAAAGCATCTTTTAAAGAATGGGAAAAAATAGTAAAAATAAATGAAGGAAAATGTTTACCTATGCAGAATGTAATAAAAAATTTGCCACATTACCGTTTGAAATCACGAAATCCGATATGGAATAACAGAGGAGAGGTAACCTTCAACCTAAAATAGAACTGAAAAAAGGAGTGGGAAAATTCAGTCTGTAATCATCACCTCATAAGTGATCCCTCAAAAGAACTAAAAGGGTTCAACTTCGCAAGAAAAGACTGGATTAAGCTGAATCGCATCAGAAGTGGCCATACCAGATGTAAGGCCATGCTTTATAAGTGGGGACTCACGGACAGCCCAAGTTGTGATTGTGGAGCACCTGAGCAGACGCTGGACCACATCATAAGAGTGTGTCCAAAAAGAAAATATACTGGCTCTGCTGAGGACTTTATAGAAGCCACACCTCAGGCTATGAAGTGGATTCAAGAGCTGGACATTGATGTGTAGCCAAAAGCTTGTCTCACGTGACACATGTCGTAATTCCAAGTGGCCTGTCATAATTATATCATTGATCACTCACATGTACCGAAAATGAGCTCTTGTACAATCTTTTACTGATATTTGTATATATATTCTTGTTCTTTGTTTAATTATATTTGTCATATGCCATACGATAAATACATAAATAAATAAAATCTTTTATCTTTAAAGAGCAACAGCTCTAATGATTTCGACGAAATTTTGTGTTTACGCTTTTTTTTTTCTTTTAAAGTTCACTTTCATATTTGTATTTTTTGTAAAAACGCGATTCTCCAAAATTATATATATATATATATATATATATATATATATATATATATATATATATATATATATATATATATCGAAAACGCGGAGAGTTGCACTGTCGTCACTGGGACACTACGTCCTGTGGCAAAACGTCATTACCCATCGCAATGACGTATCGTGTATCATTAAAGGAATAAGTGATCACGCGCGTAATGTGCGTGCGACGACGACGTTACTGTGACTTCATGTGCGATGTGAGAGGGAGGTAATGAAATAAAGAAAACCCGCAGTAGAGGGTCCAGGTATTTGGTTTGGGAGGAGCTTGATCCGACACTATTATGTATTGCTTTGTAATTGTACTATAGAGCAGGAACAGCATTCATTATTTACTTCATGGTCAACACGTAAGTTTTCAAAGATCATGGAACAGTCTTGGGCAACGTCACCTCCCCGTATTGGAACCTGCTTGGTTCTGCACATGTGAATTGTCACTCCAGAGATATTTCTACTCAGTGATGACACTACATCTACATCGATACTCTGCAAGTCTCATTGAAGTGCATGAAAGAGGGTTCATCGAACCACTTGTGTGATATTTCTTTATAGTTCCATTCTCTAATAGCTCGCGGGAAATAAAAGAACACCAAAATCTTTCTGTTTTTGACATGATATCTCTTATCCCGGTGATCATGTTTCTCTATGTAGGTGGATGGTAACAATTTATGTTCGCATTCTGAAGAGAAATTTGGTGATACAATTTCGCAAATAGATCTGCGCCGGCTTGCTTAGCAATGTATAGCCGGTATAGACGTCATTCCAGAATCAAAAGGATTTTTCAAAATAAATATATGTTATACATTATAATTTAGAGTACCTCTGATACCACTCTAATATTAAAATGTTGTATCACTTTTACATGTTTGCAATAACTGTTTTCTTCGGCTACACTAACGAAGTGAAACAGTTTTCTACATTTGTAGCCAATCTGTGTACTTCGCAAATATATAGGAAATTTTGGACAAAAATATTTACTGTGACACAGAACTAGGTACATTTATGGTTATTTTCTTTTAACGGTTGCAACTCCTGCGTAGGTAGTGTTGCAAAATATTTATATAACAATACCACGACTTAAAAGGAAAAAAAAAAAATTGCCGAGCAACGCTCGGTCACCCGATATCTACACAGTGTAAATACGTAAATACGCGAAATACGCGAAAATTCATGATTTTTAATAATAATTTCGCGTGGCTCATTGGCCTGGTAAAGGTCTTTCAATTGGACGCTACTTGGGCGACTTGCGTGTCTGTAACCTACCCCAATTATCCAACCGGGGAAAGGGGACCTACTACTTAACGGGGAATCCGAACCACGCGTCGTTTCTGACGACTCCTCACATCGTTGAAAGGTGAAGGATGGGTTAAAGCACGGGCTGAAAAAAATCCGAGGTCCGATAGGGCTTCGAACCCGCAACCCATCGGTTTTTAGTCAAGCGCTTTATCCCAAGACCACGGTGCCCGACATGGATTTAATAATCATTGAACATGCAGGCCATTGAAACATGTAATTCATAAGGGGCTCCTCCAAAAATGTGCACAAACCAAACATCATGTGTGTACGCAGCCGTTAAGGGTGATTAAAGGCAGTACCAGTTTCCGTATGTAAATGGTGTAATAGACGACTATTGACCTCGATAGGTACAGTCGTAGCGGTAGAACGGGTAGAAATATTGTCAGCAGTGGAAATCAGAATTAGGCGAAAACGGAATAACTTTATTTCTTTGTGTTACATAAATACATTAACACGAACACCAATTTTCAATATTAATTATACAACGCTGCTAATGAAATGGCCCTCGCACGCCGCCTTCTGTAGTGTCATGTTAGTGCCTCGTCACTTCTTTCCGTTTATTCCTGGCATTAGGGAGGATTGGGTGTAAAAATTATTCAAAATCAAATGTTTCTAAGTTTTTTTTTTTTTTTTTTTTTTTTTTTTTTTTTTTTTTTTTTTTTTTTTTTTTTGAATCTATCGGACCAAACTGCGTGATTATCAGTCCGTAGCTTACAAACTACTTAAACCTAGGTAAACTAACCTAAGGACAAACACACACACCCATGCCCCAGGGAGGACTCGAACCTCCACGGCGAGCAACCTCGCGCTCCGCAGCGAGGTGCTTTAGACCGTTCGGTTACTCCACCGCGGCTTTGTTAAGTTTATGGGACTTAACTACGGGGTTATTAGTACCTAAACTTGCAAACTACTTATGAACTAGCTAATACTAAAGACGGCACAAATATCTATGCCCGGGGGGGGGGGGGGTTCGAACCCCCGACCGTAGTGACCGTGCAGGTCGTGACTGGCGCGCCGCAGACCGCTCGGCCACTAAAAATTATCACCCGAATACAAAAAAAATGAGCGTATAGGATATTAAATTTTAAATAGAATTTCTGTTTCATGTAACTCGATCCAAGATTGACAAAAAATTCTGCAAGTAGCAAAAAAAAATTTTTTCTTAAATAAATAAAACACGATAATTTTGATACGAAAATTTTAAACTAGAAAGTTATAGGCTTTAAGATCATCTAACGAATCCTTTTTGCGTATTGATTAATCTGTTACGTATCGTGATATGTCTAAAAACACTTAAAATCTTCAAAAAGTAGATGAACTAGATTCTTTATGACTCGTCAACATTCACGTTTCCAAACTTTCTATTTGTCGTAAGTGTGGCACGAGATAAGTGAGTAAAGTATCGTTTGAAAAACTTAAAAATACTATGTATTTTCCGAGATATATGGATTTTATGAAAAACAGGCCTTCTCGAAAATTGGTGAGAGTCGCTGAGGGGATCTACATAGATAACAGTTTTCGTCTCTTTTCTTCGTGCTACTAAACAATTTTATATATTTTGTTAATTATATCTAAGCAGCATTATTTGCTTCAAAATCTGTGGAAAAATTCCATCAATACATTCCTTTAACAGTTCCTTTCATAACATAAATATAGCAATATTCTTATATATTTATAATTAAAAAGTTCTTAAAAGTTTTTTAATAGCATTCTTCTACTGTACAACTCTTCACGACGAAAGCAGTCCGAAAACCGTCTGTCTAGGTCGATCCCCTGAGCAACTCAGGTCAACATTCGACAAGACCTTTTGGCCTACTTTAGGTTACCGTAGTAAACACTAAAAGTGGGCCTTTGCGATCGCATACATGAATTTTTAGATGAGACATTTCTCTACAACTATTCTCTCTAATGTCTGTCTGTCTGTCTGTCCGTAAAGTGTTCCCACTTTTTAAGTCGAACCGTTCAGTCGATCAGCACCAAATTTTACAGGCACAATATTTGGCCGTCAGAGACCAGAACCTCCCTTTTTCACAGTTTTTGGACAAAAAATACGATAGTAACACGAAAAAAAGCCGTTTGTAATGTAATTCAAAAGAACCGTTCATCTGACACGAAAATTGAATAACCGAATTTGTAGAGGAGAAAGTACTCTACATCTTTGCCCTCTTATGTTTTTCTCATATCTCGTATCACTGGAGAGATATTTGCAAAAATAAAGGAAATTTGACACCGTCCATTGACTTTACGAAAACCAGCCATTCGGAGATGTCACCTGACATTCCTCGCCCAGAAATCTCTGTGGCATACGCCATCTTGCTTTGCATATTTGATGATTTTCTTATTGTAACTTACACGTTGTCATTTCAAAGCAATGGCGCACTGAAGAATTCAGAAAAACACGTCGTTCTTTGTACGATAAATGATAATCTAGTGTCTAAAACTACCATATAACCATCAGTTAACAACTGCCATCAATAGTATGAGATTCATGGATACGTTTTCTAATTGTTAGCCGTAGTGTACTAGACAGCGCGTTGGACTGTATTGCAAATAGTCAGCGGTTGCCGGCCGCGGTGGCCGAGGGGACTGAGGCGCTCCAGTCACGGTCTGAACGGCCACTACGGTCGGGGCTTCGAATCCCCCCTCGGGCATGGATATTTGTGCCGTCCTTAGTCTTAGCTAGTTGATAAGTAGTTTGTAAGTTTAGGGACTGATGACCCCGTAGTCAAATCCCATAAGTTCTAGAAAAAAAAAAACTGTGATTCGGTACCCCCCACTATACAAATTTGTTTTTCTCCTTTTTTTCCTAAAAGGGGTTCGGGCAATCTTATTAATTAAATAGAGCTACTACGTTCTTGAATGTTCAGAGTTGTGCATATGTAAGAATGCTCCCTCTAAAATGTGTGTTTATTCTATTTCGTAAACATGCCGCGAAATGCGTAATAAGGAATTGAAGAATCGTCTTCTGAAGCATATGCACGTATACTGGGAAGATAGTGTAATAATGAATATTCTGAACAACGTGCTGCTACAGGTAGTTCAGTATATAAAGGAAGTCCTAGATTTCTGTGTCAAGTGGTGTTCCTTAATGAGGCGGTAGGCAAGTGCATAAACAAATTAACTTGTTTATTTTTTCCAAGTGTTTATTCTGTATTTATGGAATATGTTGAAATTCATTAATTAGAATCAATGCATCTACTAAAACGTTTCTCTTTGACATGGTAGCTGTGGACGCCTTTAACGTAGATGGTATTACCTTTCCTGTAGTTTCTGCGCTAAAATAAAGAGCAAATATTCTATTTCAAACAGTGATTACGTTTTCTTTTACAGCTAAAATCACAAATGGAATAAGTGTGGTAACACTGAATTCCACAAACTTTAGCACTTAATAATATACAAAGTTACTATTATCATTACGTCATTTACAACAGACATTGTAACAGTATCTCCCCAGTTTATGTACATGTCACAAAGAAGTCTATGTTTACGATTCGTTGCTATGTATTTCATGGCATGTTGTCGAAACAGAACAAATGCAGTTTTCAGAGAAAGCGCTGTTACCTTTGAACAACTCGGAATCTTGCAGATTATTATTATTATTATTATTTTCTCTTCAGGAAGATCGCTGCTTTGCGGTCGTTTGTTCGTGTTCATTCTGGATTGTTCGTTGAGAATTTTACTTAGTTTTTTTTGTTACAGATGGTGTTGAACCAACACCGTCTGAAGAGGAGAGAAGGCCTGAGGACTGGCGTGCCACGTCACATTACTCAGTGCAGGTCGCGATCGCGTAGCTCACTGGGTGGCTGATGGGGTACAGCCCACCGCCTCACTAGTGGTCAGCCAGTGAGCTACGCGATGGCGACCTGTATGGGACTTAACTACGGGGTCATCAGTCCCTAAACTTACAAACTACTTATGAGCTACTTACGAACTAGGACGGCACAAATATCCATGGCCGAGGGGGGATTCGAACCCCCGACCGTAGTGGCCGTGCAGACCGTGACTGGAGCGCCTTAGTCCCCTCGGCCACCGCGGCCGGCTATGGCGACCTACTCTGAGTAATGTGACGTGGCACGGCAGTCCACAGGGCTTCTCTTCAGACGGAATTAGTTGAACCGCCTTCTGTTTTCCCCCTTTTCATTGGTTCCTCTGTTTAAACTGGTACTTTGTGGACGTTGGTTTGTTATGTCCCATTTTAATCGTTTCGGATAACAGTTCCTCGTTTAGAGGGCGTAAAGCTACTATGTGGGGAACCCACTGACCAAGCGCGCAGAGCCACCGCGCTCTAGCAAGTTCCGAACCACCGTCTAACATGTTCGTACATCACAAACTAATTTCTCGCCTGGCGAACAGCTGCGGTCGTAATACGTAATTATCGTAATTATCGTACCATTCGATGGCAGGTGTTAACTAACTAATTAACATTAGGTAAAATTCATTGTCCTACGAACGACGTGTTTTTGATAATTTTCAGTGCGCCCTTGCTTTGAAATGACAGCGCTTGAGTTATAATAAGAAAATCATCAAGTAGAAAAAGCAAGATGGCGTACGCAAAAGAGATTTTCTAGTGAGGGAAGTCACGTGACTGATTTACGAACGCCAAATGTACTCTGTGTTCCATCCAGACTATAGTCACTCGTCCGAACGCCAAATGTACGCTACGTTCGATCCAGGCTATAGCCATTCGTAACCGGTACAGGCAAAGAAAATAAACTTTGAACTATCAAGGCAAGACAAGTGATGATATTTTAACGGGAAAATATAATGGAATGTGGTAAGATATTAAAATGATAGTTTAAAGAGGTAAAAGTTCAACAAAGAGTATGTTTGTCAAATCTAAACTCAAATAACATGTAACTTTGCCTTTTTGTTGGAATGCGGTCACAAAGAATATTAAGTGTTGATTGCATAGATATTACTACAATAGTAGAGTCATAATCATATCATCATAAGTTTTTATTATTTAAATTACTATTGTGCTCCGAAATGTTGGTAAAAAATTGTTGTTGTTGTTGTGGTCTTCAGTGGGCAGATTGGTTTCATGCAGTTCTCCACGCTACCCTGTCCTGAGCAGGTCTCTTCATGTCAGAATACGTTTCTCAACCTACATTCTTTTGAATCTGCTTACTTTTCTCCGCAATTCGGTTAAGCACCTCCTCATTAGTTACGTGGTCTAGCTACATTTAAAAAGATTCTATGATCATTTTGTCTGAACTCATTATCGTCCAAGTTTCATTCCCATACAATGCTACACTCCAGACAAATGCTTTCAGAAAAGACTTCCTAACATTTACACTACTGGCCATTAAAATTGCTACACCAAGAAGAAATGCAGATGATCAACGGGTATACATTGGACAAATATATTATACTAGAACTGACATGTGATTACATTTTCACGCAATTTGGGTGCATAGATCCGGAGAAATCAGTACCCAGAACAACTACCTCTGGCCGTAATAACGGCCTTTATACGCCTGGGCATTGAGTCAAACAGAGCTTGTACAGGTACAGATGGCCATGCAGCTTCAGCACGATACCACAGTTCATCAAGAGTAGTGACTGGCGTATTGTGATGAGCCAGTTACCCGGCCACCACTGATCAGACGTTTTCAATTGGTGAGATATCTGGAGAAAGTGCTGGCAAATGCAGCAGTCGAACATTTTCCGTATCGAGAAAGGCCCGTACAGGACCTGCAACAAGCGGTCGTGCTTTATCCTGCTGAAATGCAGGGTTTCGCAGGGATAGAATGAAGGATAGAGCCACGGGTCGTAACACGTCTAAAATGTAACGGCCGCTGTTCAAAGTGCCGTTGATGCGAACAAGAGGTAACCGAGACATGTAACCAATGGCAGCACACACCATCACGCTGGGTGATACGCCAATATGGCGACGACGAATACACGCTTCCAATGTGCGTTCACCGCGATGTCGCCAAACACGGATGCGACCATCATGACGCTGTAAACGGAACCTGGATTAATTCGAAAACATGACGTTTCGCAATTGGTGCACCCAGTTTCGTCGTTGCGTACACCATCGCATGGTTGTTGTCTTGCAAACGTCCCCCCCCCCCCCGTTGACTCAGGGATCGAGAAGTGGCAGCACGATCCGTTACAGCCATGCGGATAAAATGCCTGTCATCTCGACTGCTAGTGATACGAGTCCGTTGGTATCCAGCTCGGCGTTCCTGAACCTACCGATTCCATATACTGCTAACAGTCATTGGATCGCGAACGCGCGAGCAGCAATGTCGCGATACGATAAACCGCAATCGCGATAGGCTACAATCCGACCTTTATCAAAGTCGGAAACGTGATGGTACGCATTTCTCCTCCTTACACGAGGCATCACAACACGTTTGACCAGGCAACGCCGGTCAACTGCTGTTTGTAGATGTCGCCGCCGGCGCCAACCTTGTGTGAATGCTCTGTAAAGCTAATGATTTGCATATCACAGCATCTTCTTCCTGTCGATTTAATATCGCTTTTGAGAGCATTGACACAAGGTTTGGCGCCGTTGGCAACACCTACAACGTGCTCACATGAGGAAAGTTTCCAACCGATTTCAGTTTTCGCACACACTTTACAGACATTAATCGTTGGCGTGGCATATCGGGATCTATTACTTCGGTAAAATAAGTATAAGAAATTATGCATGTGCCTACCAGCTTAAAGTCAATGATGATTATTTTATAACTGTAACAGTATATAGGTCCCCTTCAGGAAACTTTCAGTTATTTCTGGAAAACTTGGATGCCTTATTGTGCTATCTGTCAGATAGGGGGAAACAAATTATTATTTGTGGTGATTTCAATGTAGATTCACTGAAAGAGTGTAATAGGAAGGAAGACCTAGAAGTCTTACTTGGCTCATTCAATCTGACATCTGTTATTGATTTTCCAACTCGGGTAGTAAAGGACAGCAGTTTATTGATAGATACCTTTTTTATAGACCAAGATAAGTTTTACAACATAAATGCTTGTCCCGTTGAGAATGGTCTTTCTGGTCATGGTGCACAGCTAGTAACAGTATATGACATAGCTCCGATCAGTAATTCGAAACAGTCCTCCAGAATTGTGCGCTCGATTAATGACTTAACAACTAGAAATTTCAAAGAAAGTCTACAGCAGGTAGAATGGGATGAGTTTTATAAGGAACATGATGTTAATTTAAAATATAACTTATATCACGACACATTTGTAAGGGTATTTGATAACTGTTCCCCCAAGAAATTAGTAAAAATTAAGTGTAAGAAACAATGCAAAAAAACCATGGATTACTAAAGGAATAAAAATATCTTGTAATGGAAAAAGGGAAGTATATCTGTCTGCAAGAAAGAGTAATAACCCAGAAACAATAAAATATTATAAAAACTACTGTGCTACATTAAGAAAAGTTATTAAAAAATCAAGAAGCATGTGCATCATGTCTGAGATTAGCTCCTCTGATAATAAAATTAAAACAATTTGGAATATTATTAAAAGGGAGACAGGGCACCCAAGAGCAGAGGAAGAGGGTATTACCACCAAAAGAAATGAAAACTTTATTAACAAAAAGTCAGAACTTGAAAACATTTTAATGATTACTTTTTAAATGTTGTAGAGAAAATAGGATCTAAATGTTCATTAGAAGGAGCAAGGCAATTAATGGAAGAGGCCATACCCATACAATTTGATACAATCGAAAATCCACCGACCTCTCCTTCCGAAATTAGGAAAATGGTAAACTCTCTCAAGAGTAAACGGTCGTATGGAATTGATGGCATTTCCTGCAGGGTATTAAAAACTTGTTCTCAGGAGATAAGTAGGATTCTCAGTCATATTTATAATAGCTTTTTAAAGCAGGGTATTTTCCCAGATAGACTGAAACATGCTATCGTTAAACCTTTGCATAAAAAAGGGGATACGTCCGATGTCAACAACTACCGCCCCATCTCACTTCTTACAGCCGTATCAAAAATTTTTGAAAAAGTTATGTATTCTCGAGTTACTTCCGATATTAGTAAAAATAAAGTTCTAACAAATGTCAATTTGGTTTTCAAAAAAGTTTTTCAACTGAAAACGCTATACGTTCACTGATGAAATATTAAGTGCTTTGAATAACCGGACATCACCAGTTGGGGTTTTTTGTTTTCTCTCAAAGGCTTTGAATTGTGTAAATCATGGCATTCTTCTAGATAAGCTTAAATATTGTGGTATGAGTGGGACTGCACAAATGTTTTAAATCATACTTAACCGGAAGAGTGCAGAAAGTTGAAACAAGTAGTTCACATAATATAGATGAAATAATTAATTCCTCTAACTGGGGAGTTATCAAAAATCGGGTCCCACAACGTTCGGTCTTGTGTCCCTTGTTGTTCTTAATATATATTAATGACTTGCCATTCTCCATTCACGAAGATGCTAAGCCAGTACTTTTTACTGATGATACAAGTATAGCTATCACACCTGACAAACGGGAATTTTCTGATGAAATTGTAAATGATATCTTTCAGAAAGTTATTAAGTGGTTCTCTACAAATGGACTCTCAATAAACTTTGATAAAACCCAGTATATACAGTTTCATACAGTAAATAGCATGACACCATTAATAAATTTAGACTTGGAAGATAAATCTGTAGCTGAGGTAGAATATTCAAATTTTTAGGTGTTTTCATTGACGAGGGACTGAATTGGAAGAAACATATTGAAAATTTCTGAAACGCTTGAGTTCAGCTACTTATGCTATCAGAGTCATTGAAAAATTTTGTGATATGCATCTCAGTAAATCAACTTACTACACCTATTTTCATTCATTGCTTTCATATGAGATCATATTCTGGGGCAATTCAACATTGAGTAAAAAAAGTATTCATTGCACAAAAGCGTGTAATCAGAATAATTGTTGGAGCCCACCCAAGAGCATCCTGCAGACATTTAATTAGGGATCTTCACTGTAGCTTCACAATACATATATTCACTCATGAAATTTGTTATTAACAATCCGAGCAATTCAAAAGTAATAGCAGTGTGCGTAGCTACAACACTATAAGAACGGATGATATTCGCTATTCAAGGTTAAATCTAACTTTGGCTCAGAAAGGGGTGAATTATGCTGCCACAAAAGTCTTTGGTCACTTACCAAGTAGCATCAAAAGTCTGACAGATAGCCAACTAGTATTTAAAAAGAAATTAAAGGAATTTCTGAATGGCAACTCCTTCTACAATGTAGATGAATTTCTAGATAAAACTTAAAAAATTAAATTAAATAAAAAAAGTAAAAAAAAACAACAACAAAAAATGTAATAAAAAATCCTTAAAATAATGATTGTCAAGTGTAGACAACATTTACTAGACTGACACGTTCCACATCATTACGAAATGTCGTATATATGATCTATGGAACAAGTATTAATCTAATCTACAGCTGTGAATTATGCTCTAGCAAGTTATTCAAGTTTCTCGCAGAGCAAAATAATATTCCCACGATTTTCCATGAAGAAGATACTCGACGTCACAACCATATCTTTCGGATCTTTACGCGGGAGCTGCAGACGTATTTTAATCCTTCGTTTCAATTTTTGTAACGTTCAGATAATATATGTAGGTGTTACTGCAAATTTATTTCTACATGGTGCAATACCTTTGAAACTCGTGTATCGATACATTAATTTCGAAACAGTGTGCTACTTAAAGCGATTAGCAACTATATTGCGAGCTTACATAGTCAAGCTGTCACAGAGAACAGGCCTCGTAAAATAGGTTTTTGGTGCCTTTAGAATTCTTGAATTTACGTTTCTTCCACTAAATATTTAAATTCGTTCAGAAGAAAAGTATATAATGAGCGTTAAGTAATGTAATATATAATTGAATCAAGAAGAATACCAGAAAGCTCAAACACCCGACAAGTAGGGAATCGCAAAATTTCTCTATAAAATTGAGTAGTTTAATCAAATAGCTTATAAAATAATACCGGAACCCCCGTGGCATGTACAGGCGTTTGTCAGGCGATAACTCTAGCAGTGCCATCTGTTCGTTCGAGTTGTAGGCTATACTTGTCGTGATATCTATGATTCCCTATTTCATTTTGCTGGGTATCAAAATTACTTTGCAACGTTTACATTTGTTACGCCATTTATTATATTGTGTTAGATGACAATTTCTTTTGAATTGTAGGCCAGAAAAAACCTAAAGCAATCGTCTCTGCCATGAACTGCCATGAACAGCACCGTGGGGCTTCATGATGTCAAACGAAAATCTAAGAACAAATTTCCGTAAGTAAGGAATCAACATTTTGCAAATTGTTAACGAATTGTTTTCGATGTGTGAAAATAAACCATTTACATAGCTCTCATTACAGAACACTGAAGATGTTTGATATTCAATGAAACGAAACGCATCTGCCATTGGCGCCGACTACAAGTATGTTCGGTTGCTCAAGCATACCCAAAATTTGAGTTGGTATGCTCGGCATGCCCCACTGAAAAAATTTTGGGATTACTTTTTCTTTACGATATATTTCTTGACTCATTTTGTGTCGTATAGCATCCGATGCTGAAGAATAAATACAAAATTTGACAAATACGTCGCGAGAGCTTTGTGAAGTGTGAAATCGAAGTTACGCTGTGTGATGTGCACGTGTCATGGTCAGAAAATCAGAAGGCAGAGTTAGAGTTCAGCATATTAGCTGTAGTTAGCTGATCAGAAATCAGCAGCAGTGAAATTTAAAAATATTCTCGTCATGAACGATCGGTTGGTCAATTTCAGCTTTACTTTTCTGTTCCAACCTGACAATGACCTCGGAATTTGCGATATAATAGGGAAAATTATTTAATGCTCTTCCTAAAATCATGCTCTATGGTTCACAGTTTATTGTATGTAGTGCATCCATTAAAATGACATATTAGTAAAAAACAAATCTACTTTTGACAAACAAGACATGAAATATGATTTCTGCTCATTTCACAGGTAGCAATTTAAACTGTACTCTAGGCCCCTGCCTTAACAGATACTCTAAAATAGTGTCACATTAGCATAGAAACACGCAAGTATATGTTCGGCATAGCATTTGAGGGCATACCTTTGCCTCTTAATATACAATATGCATAACCCTCAGTTACTATCTTGGAGTCATTTCTGACTCCATGACGAACATTATTTAGTTTATCGCTGATATGGTAGCGCTCTTACTCAAAACGATTTATGTATTCTCTTAGAAGTAAAATGTCTTCAATGAATCGTATTAGTGTTAATCGTAAAATTTTTCATTCTGTTTACTGAATTGATGTGTGATGTAAGAATAGGTGGTGAATCTATTGGTATCGACAGACATGGTATGACAGCAGAAGTGGCTTATGGACTATTTTGGTAATGCTGTATAGAAAATAAATCTGCAGAAGAATGAAGCCGATACAACTAATTGCGATAGTGAACACAGTATACACAATACAGGCACATCATTACCTGATATGCATGCCTTAAAAGACGAAAAGTCTGAAAATGATTTGGAAAAATGTTGACGTTGAAATAACAACGCTTTGTATAAGGGTGCTACAGAGCATACCCCAGGATTTTAAAAAGTCGGCGTCTATGGCGCCTGGTGGAAAACGATCGCACTTACAGTAGTAGCGTCAATGGGCAAATACGACCCTTCATAACCTGTGGAATTTATGTGCATGGAATTCGAACTGAAAATAACTCAATAGATGACGTAAGTTTCAATCATGTACATGATCGCAGTTGCCTTGAGCAGTTATGCAGCAGAAAGGAAGGCAGTGCCTCAGGCCAAATAATGGAAATGACAACGAGAATGTAAGACGTAATTTTAAATTTCTATTGAGCCTTGTGTTTCATAAAATGTACATAACTTTCATTCAAATGGTCTGGGCCCTTCTTACTCAAAATATTATCCAAGTCAGCTCTTCACATACTAATAATTCACTATATGTGTCTATAAATAACTTAAACGGTAAATCAAAACGTTAAATACACTTTTCATTAAAAGTAAACGATATCAACAGGCCTATTACTAACCTCCTTTTAAACTGTCGTATTTGGAATTGTCTGTTTTTCGGGAGCGTGAAGAGAGATTTCGGAAGGCGTGTATTAAAGCGTATGTAGCACATACATCCACTCTTCCAAGCGTTTCCTACTTCTATGAAGTACGCCGGCGAATGATGTGTTCTGAGTCTCACAGTGTTAATTGGCCGTTCACTCTCAGTTTTTAGTTCACAACTGACGCCGCTCGGGAGCGCTGTCGCACGTTTCGACGAAGGGCTTCCGCCATAACCTTTGTATGCTGTTTGCTTTAACGTTTAGAGGAATTTGGATTAATCGCATTTGTAACGCTGAAGTTCGGCAATATACTCAAAAACTAGGCCTGGGCAAATGATACTCGCGTTCGAGCATGTTCGAGATTTCCCGATACAGCAGAGAACTCGATACAGTATCGAACTGTTCGAACACTCAGATAATAAATGGCTGGCGCTGCTTATCTTCCAACGATACGCGGGAAATTTTGAAGTTAGCGGGCTATCGCTTTGCTCAGAATTAATTTCATAGGAAGTACAAGTACAAGTAAAGTAAAAGAAGGGCAACACTATGAATAAAACTTTATATATTGTTTAAAACAGTGCATACGTGACGTGTCTGGTATCACTGCAAGATATGATCCATTGATAAGCAAAATATCTGCTACTAGAACAGAACTACTGCACCTCATTACTGACGGTTAACATTCAAAGGAAAAAAATGCGAATCCTTCATAAGTAGATATTACATTTAATGTGATTATGAGAGATAGGTTGCAAATGACCATTACATTCCTTGTTCATACGGTACAGTAACAGATAAAAATGTTAATCACCTTGAAAACAAAATTAAAAGAGATGAAATAGGGAAAACATTAGAAATTTAATACCCAATAATGGAAACAAGTCATATAAAAATAAACTGTAACTGCAGCCTCGGAATAAACGAACTGCTCTGTACGTTGTATTAACAGGAGTCGCTAGATCGCAGCACTATAATTTTTAATCGCATTGGCTTATTACTTGTGACCCGCATCCTAGAAGCTACTCCTGTCCGAATTTCACACTTATTAATTCCCAAAGTACATTAATGACACTCTATCTTCGTTATAAATCGTGTACTGCACAGCACAGAAAAGAGTTATGAATATCATAGTTGTAAGACTGTGGTTATAAATCGTGGACATTGCTAGATAACATCATGATTGTTCGAACAGCTGGGGTCATGTTAAGACCCAGCTCTATCAATAACTATCCACGTATGGCGTTCGATGACCCAGCTCTATCAATAACTATCCACGTATGGCGTTCGATACATTTTTACCGCATGGGTATATACAACCGATCTCGTGTACTGAGAAAAAAAAAAAAAAAAAAAAAAAAAAAAAAGAAACTTAACTCTTTTCATTCTCCACTCCGAGGAGTGGAGCGGGCTGTTTGAGATCCGGCCCATAAAGAGTCGCGGTTCTATTCAGCCAATATCAGACAAGCTGATAGTGCTGCAAAGGGGGATCCCAATTGGGAATAAGTGGAAGGGGCTTACCAGCTCCGGCATACGCTTTACAACCAAGGAAAACCTCCCGAAAACCTTGGTCGGAGCCGGGGGATTGGGACCAATTTAATTTATCTCCGGGACTTGCCCCGGACAACGTGCCCCTTCTGGTGACTGTTTATGAGGAGATACGATCATCATTACCTTAAAAGTCCCGTTCATGTGTTAATTGCCTAATATGCGCACGCCAACCGCAAAAATATTGCTTTTTACGGAGAGACATTAATCACGGAGCTGAGACTTAGTACATGCCTACGAACTGATACAGAAGCATGAAAAATTAAAAAAGCCCTTTTTTTTTTTTTTTTTATTTTTTCTCTGAGGGATTAAGCTGCTGAGATTATTGGTTCCTAACTTACACTACTTACGCTAAAGACACACGCCCATGTTCGAGAGAGGACTGAATCTTCGGCGGGAACGGCCACGCGATCCGTGACATGGAGCCTCTGTTCGCGCGGACATCCTCTCGTAGCAGGATGACATAGTTCTCTCGCAGGTGAAACTTATTAGCTGCATTTATAAATGCACTCTAGCGATCTCAGTGTTCAGTGTACTGTTCGCGCGGACATCCTCTCGCAGGTGAAACTTATTAGAGAACTATGTCATCCTGCTACGAGAGGATGTCCGCGCGAACAGAGGCTCCATGTCACGGATCGCGTGGCCGTTCCCGCCGACAGTCCTCTCTCGAACATGGGCGTGTGTCTTTAGCGTAAGTAGTATAAGTTAGGAACCAATGATCTCAGCAGCTTAATCCCTCAGAGAAAAAATAAAAAAAAGGGCTTTTTTAATTTTTCATGCTTCTGTATCAGTTCGTAGGCATGTACTAAGTCTCAGCTCCGTGATTAATGTCTCTCCGTAAAAAGCAATATTTTTGCGGTTGGCGTGCGCATATTAGGCAATTAACACGGGACTTTTAAGGTAATGATGATCGTATCTCCTCATAAACAGTCACCAGAAGGGGCACGTCCCCCCCCCCCCCCCCCCAAACAGCCTGACAAAAAAATGAGAGAGCGAGGGTGGGGGGAGAGGAGGGAGGGAGAGAAAGCATAAGAATAGTTAGCTTTACTTAACTTGTGGGATTAAAAGGCAAAATCCTTGTGATTAACATAACGTAAGTTTACTTTTTGTGTTATGGTTCCTTTTAATTGCTTCTTACTCGTTTTTTGTCAGTAAATTATATAAAACTAAATAAAAGCCATTTATTGGTTTGTGATTGCTGGGGAGATAAATGACATATTAGGTACGTTTTATTCATAAAATTAAAGGATTTATGTGAAAAAAAAACAAAAACGTGAAATTCTAGGCCTTAGGCCTGTGTTCAGGCAGGTACATTCAGGTGTTTTCGGTAATTAGTTTATCACTCTGGATTCTCTTCCTAGATACTAAGAATAGTACTGCCACGTATTATAAACAATTTTATTGAAGGTACACGTTTCGATTCTCTAGCTATTGGAGCAAATTAGAAATTTCAATGGCATTTTTCCACACATCAGATACAAAGGATTTTCATACTAATAGAAATTCTTCTAGAAACACAGTCAAGTGTAATTTTGTTGATCGGAAAGGTTGTCTTGAAATCTCATCATGTTTTCCATAGTACCTTTACAAAGCACAAAGAAGAAATTGAGTCAGTACAGCGTACCACAGGAAATCTGATTTTAGGTTTTGAGGGAATATCAAAACATATTTGGTTTACTGGCTGTTTGATTGTTGTTCGGTGCATTGTTTGATAATGAAATAGCTTCGCTTTATACAGTATTGTTTGTCTACGGTAAGTTGTAAAGCTTTGTATAGGGAAAGTATGGGCATCCTTTTCCGCACTGCTTGCCGCAGTCTGCAGCTCGTGATTGGCTGAAATCCAGTCCATGATTCTTCCCGCCATCTTGGTCCTGTACGTTACTTGGCCGCCATGAAGCTACCTTCAATTCTTGTGCTGTGATTATTGTAATTCATAATGCAAATTTATAAATTAAAGATTAACTGATGAATGGATGACGCAGCAGATACCTACTATATATTTTTTAACTCGAATAAATTTGTGAAGAAAATTCCTGCTTAAAGTCGTGAGGTTAAATTAAATCAAATGTTCAAATGTTTGTGAAGCTTAAGGGACGTAACTGCGGGGTCATCCGTCCTTAATTATGCAAAAGAACGACACAAACAGCCATGCCCGAGGCTGGATTCGAGCCCCGACGGGGGGGGGGGGGGGGGAGGGGTGCGCATCGTAGCATAGCGCCTCAATGCGCACGACCGATCCGCCGCGGCAGGTTAAATTATTCACGTGTCGTTGGTTCCATCTGCAGGTAGTTGCCGAAAACACTCAAATTTTTGACATATTAGTGAGTGAACTAGATTCTCGTTCATATATGAAATTAAGATACAGTTCCGGGAGCAAGCTTTTCTCATTCGTTTATTTGTTTTCAGTGTACTAGTACTGCCTGTGGTCGAAAATCGACCAATTGTGTTTACAATGGTCAGTGGGCGTAAATTTTTTCCTATCAAGTCGGTGGCCTCGCGTGATTATGTTGGCAACATCAACAACACGATAGAAAATCCTTGCCAATTTGATCGAACCACATAGAATGACTCGATTAGTGTATCGTACAGACCATGAAATAAACAAATAATGCTGTCCCTGCTTTATGGTTGACAGGTTCTTGTATGTACCCTCGTCTGTTCAGTAAAAATAATTGCCCTTGTAAAGCGAAGATTCCATGAGAAAACATAAGCGTTGTTAAGCGATTGGCTAAAATGAAGACTCACAGGATTCTCACTGTTCAGCATCTGTTGACAACATTATCATAAGAGGCCGCTGGGATATTTGGCAAAATTTACCCGGCACTGGGAGGTATGAAACGGTATCTTTTACGTGTTAAGGAAAATGCCTGACACAATAACAACAAATAAAAACGGAAGTATATACTTCTCATGCCATTTTCGAATTATATAACTTTTATTAGCCTAATATTTGAAATTGAACTACAATTTCGGTGTTCGTATATTTATACAACGCCAAGAAATAATGTTATTTCGATACTGCGATATTCAAAATTCCAGAGCTGACAACATGTCGACTTCGTAGTTCTACCCGTGCACCGCTACATGCCTCTTCCGGCGCATCATCATTTATATCGGCATTCTCGACTTCGTAGTTCCACCCGAGCACTGCTAGATGCCTCTCCGGCGCATCATCCTTTGTATTGGCATTCATATAAAAACATCCATTTTCTTTAACCACTCTGAATCACTGCGAAAATGAAGCATTTGAACGGCACAAGAAAGTGAGTTGGGAGCACTCCATGTTTCGATATTCACTTATTTTTAATACGTTATTTTAGTACTGCAGATGCGCTGCATTACAGCGTCTTTGGTAGAGGCGAATAGCCAATAGTAAGCTGATTGTTGGAGAATGTAGAACTTGATGCAAGCTATAGATAGGGAAATTTCTACTTCCTTTTACCACTTTAATGGCTAAATGCATACATAATATTTATATTCGTGAAATCTATGACAAACAATCTTTCTAATTATGTAACTTTCATTGGCCTTCTTGTACGAATAAATTAGTAATCTGTACCACAATTTTCGTGTTAGCGTATTTATATAATGATGATCATTACAGAAACAAAAGAATTGAAAAAAGACAAATATTAGACATTCAAATGTAATTGGCGTTTTAAAGGCACCTTCAATTTCTGATTTCGGTAAAAGTCATGTAGTGGGTATTCCCTTGCATTTTTCGTAGTTCATATAAAATATAAGTACATAATACGCAAGAAAATATTCATCCAAGACTTATCCATAACCTCAGTTGTTTTCTTAATTTACACTATGCGATCTGGCTACGGCACAGATCACTCTGAATTTAGAGTTAAACTCTTTTTATGTGGAACCACAAACCAAACATTTTTTCTTAATTTTGTTTTTATTATTATTTAATTTTTTTATCGAATCGCAAGTACTTCGTAGAGCCGGCAAGTCCGCATGGGCAGAGCTGCGCGCATTTCCCGCGTCTGTCCGTCGAAGCTTTTTATCTGCTAAAATCAACCATAAGCAAAGTCTACGCAATGCGATTTCTCCTCTGCAAACACTTCAAAATTTTGCTTAGTAGTTTACGTAATTTGATGTAGCACGAAAACTATAAGTAATAATAAATAGAAAAATTAGATCATTATCGAGCGAATATATCACACTACCACACGGGAAAAAATTAAATTTTTTCATGGGATAGCTTTCTCAAACTTGGTTGATAAGCATTGTTAAGCGGTGGGAACGTTGTAGCAGTCGGTGCGTAAACAGCAGCGGAATAGGCCCAGCATGGCCGACACTGGCAGGCTGGCCATACTTTCCCTATACAGAGCTGTAGGTAAGTTGGCAATTCGTGCGCTGGCTGTTAGCAGCGGCAGACGGTACCATGGCTGCTGGGAGGCGAGGAGCAGTGAGCGGAAGGCAGCGTCGCATTGTTGGAAACGTTACCCGTAACAATGTGTGCAGTAATGTTTCGTGTCTAGGGGCAGCGTAACGTTGGCAGCGCTGCGAAATAAATGGATGTCCTGCAACTAGTGCACATGTTTTCTGCTCCTGGCATCACCAGGTAAAATCGTCTTCAATTGTCGAATTAATGTACTTCCATCTAACTACGAACTTTTATACTGACTTTTTGATCACCTGGTGTATCAAACAGTTTTTTCTAAGAAGCGACTGTGGCTTTGCAGCATCTTTTAGGTGTTCCCTATATCGGTTATATGTGATAACGACTGTATTAAAATTTATTTCTAGTGTGTGTGTGATCTTCTGAAAAACATTACACTCACGATGCAAGTAAGCAGAATAGACTTTTCTTAACACCTTATTAATAAGTTGTATGTAATCTTCTCAGGTCTGCAGCCGGATACTAAAGTCAACTTGACACAATATTTCAGCGGCGCAACTGCCCGCCATCCTCAGGTAAGCTTGCTGATAGACAATCTCGCCGGAACTGAGTTACCAGTGCAATCGGCGGCTCCTTTATACATCGAGGAAAACCTATAGCGCGTGCGCAAGAAGTGACAGTAACTGCCCTCTGGTGCACAAGACATACAGCGCTCCGGCGGTAGAGTCCGGCGAAATCGATAATCGATGATAAAATTATTATTCAGATTTATGAAGTACCAACCATTGTTTTTTAACATCTGATAACACCGGGTTCCAGGATTTACTAAGAAGGTAGCCTTTGTCTCTGTTAATCAGATTATCAGATAATCGAACCCCTATGAATTCCTTTAAGACACAGTCTCAGTAACGAGATGCTGAAGCAACCATGTGAGTTTCGTTATATAACATTCTATGTCCCTCATCGAGACAATGCTCAGCTACCGCCGACTTCTCGGGCTGGAGCAAACGTGTGTGGCGTTGATGTTCAATACATCTGTCCTGAATGGTACGGATAGTCTGACCAATGTACATTTTCCCACATTGACAGGGAATCTTATATACCCCGGGCTTCCTCAGACCCAAATCATCCTTCACAGATCCAAGAAGTGCTCTCGTCTTTACTGGCAGACGAAAAACACTCTTAATGTCATACTTTTTTAAGATTCTTCCTATCTTTGATGAAATACTCCCGGCAAAAGGTAGGAAAGCAACTGATTTATGGGTTCAGGTGAAGGACCAAACTGTAAAGCACAGCGGATCTGCTTATCTGTGTAGCCATTGTCTAAAGCGTCTCGCTGCGGTGCGCGCGGTTGCTCGCCGTGGAGGTTCGAGTCCTCCCTGGGACATGGGTGTGTGTGTTTGTCCTTAGGTTAGTTTACCTAGGTTTAAGTAGTTTGTAAGCTACGGACTGATGACAACGCAGTTTGGTCCGATAAATTTACAAACATTTTGTGTAGCCATTCTGTTGAAACACAATTTTGAGATGATCTAGTTCTTGCGTCAAACTTTCTGCATCCGAAATGGCGTAAGCTCTTCTAGCTAATGTCCGAAGAACGCCAGTACGTTGGGCCGGAGGATGACAACTCGAGGCATGCAGATAGCGGTCCGTGTGCGTAGGTTTTCGATAAACGCTATGTCCCAGTTTTCCATCATCTCTTGTGTAAACCATAACATCAAGAAACGGAAGCTTCCCCTCCTTCTAAACTTCCATTGCGCACCTGATGTTGGGATGCATGCAATTAAAATGGTCCAAAAGGCGGTTGAGAGCTTCTTCCCCATGAGGCCACACCATAAAAGTATTATTAATAAGTTGTCGCAGTATTATCTTATATATATTTACATTTGTTTACGATTGTAGACTTAATTGGAGACCTAACAGCCAAGAGCTTAATTTAATGCAGGTTATTAGCTATTAATAAATAATTTAAAGGGCTACTAGAGCAGTATTGCAATATAATTCACTGTGAAATCAATAATGAGAATATCATGAAACGCCCAACAGAAATAAACGAATGAAACAACAAAACAAATTGCATATTGTTCAACGGTCTACAAGGTTCGTCCGAAAAGTTCCGTGAGAAGTCCCGTGTTTTACAAACCTCGCTGGCGAGGATGAGGCGCCCGCGCATGCACATTGAGGGACAAGTCAACAAGCGCCCCCTATCGTGAAAAGCACTGCAGTGAAGCTGAATTTGGCTTCATACTTGACTTCTACGTTGGTATAAATAAAAATCAGTACAGGAACGTTTTCAATTTATTTCAAGTAGTTGAGTAACTTCCTCTGTGCTCATTATTCTTGACAGGCGCACTGCAATTCGGGAAGCGTTAGAATCTGCGGCATGAAGAACTTCCAAGGGGACATTACAATTGTACTACAGTTAAGAAATCCTGTTAGACTTCATTTTGGAAAGAGTGTGTGGGAGAGGGCAGACGCCTAGTTAATCTGAGCACTGATAGGAACATTGAATATTGTGAGACGTGTGCCCGCGTGTAACGGAACGAGGCATTTACAGAGTTCTACGTCTCTTATTTCACGTAGATGGCATCCCTTAACTGACATTATTTTGAACGTGTAGCAGCACGGAAAACACCCGCGCCTCCTCAGGACCCGTTATACCATCCGAGCCTCACTTATCCGTCTGGAACTTGCTTAGTGGCAAACTGACATGCATGGCAAATGAGATTTTAAGAGGTACGGCGATTCCCAGCGAATTGCTGGAGGGTCCAGTTATCTTGATTCCCAAAATCAGTGGTAGGTGTAGAACCTAAGACCTTCGCTCTATCATCCTTTTTTAGGTTAGATGGCCTCGGGAATACACAAAATGGGTT
Organism: Locusta migratoria; assembly: GCA_026315105.1. NCBI lineage: Eukaryota > Metazoa > Arthropoda > Insecta > Orthoptera > Acrididae > Locusta > Locusta migratoria. The sequence continues at coordinate 137,737,684 of CM048745.1, forward strand.
TCAGTCTCAAAGGGGGCAGGTCAGACACGGAAAGAAAGTAGACATAAAAACCATTGGTGTAACAGTTGTAAATTGTCGTAGCTGTGTTGGGAAAATTCCAGAGCTCCAAGCGCTGATAGAAAGTACTGAGGCACAAATCGTTATAGGTTCTGAAAGCTGGCTGTCGCCTGAGATAAATTCGGCCGAAATTTTTTCAAAGGGCCAAATGGTCTTCAGAAAGGATAGAATAAATAAAACAGGGGGTGGCGTGTTTATTGCTGTTACAAACGGTTTATCCTGCAACGAAATTGAGGCAGATACTTCCTGTGAATTGGTCTGGGTAGAGGTGATACCTGACCACCGAAATAAATTAATAATTGGATCTTTTTATCGGCCCCCTGACTCAGACGATGCGGTTGCAGAAATGTTCAAAGAAAGCTTGAATCATATTTCAAATAGGTATCCGAAGCATACTGTTATAATCGGTGGCGACTTTAATTTACCCTCGATATGTTGGCATAATTACGTATTCAAAACCGGGGGCAGATATAAAACATCGTCCGAACTAGTTCTGAATGCTTTTTCTGAGAACTACTTCGAACAGTTAGTTCATGAACCCACTAGAATAGTACGTGGTTGCGAAAATACTCTTGATCTCCTAGCAACAAATAATCCCGAGATAGTAAAGAGCATCAAAACAGATACAGGGATTAGCGAACATCGAGTTGTAGTAGCGAGACTGAATATCGAAATTCCCAAATGCACCAAAAATAAACGAAAAATATATCTATTCAATAAAGCAGATAAAAATTCGCTTCACGCTTTCCTGAGTGATAGTCTCCAGTCCTTCAAAACTAAAAATGCGAGTGTAGATCAGTTGTGGCTTACTTTCAAAGACACAATATCAGTAGCAATCGAGAGATTTATACCAAATAAATTAATAAAAGAGGGGGCTGACCCCCCGTGGTACACAAAACAGGTCAGATCACTGTTGCAGAAACAAAGAAAAACGCATGCAAAATTTAAAAAGACACAGAATCCGCAAGACTGGCAATCTTTTACTGAAACTCGCAACCTAGCGCGGACTTCAATGCGAGAATCTTATAGTTGTTTCCACAACGAAATCCTGTCTCGTAATCTTGCAGAAAATCCAAAGAAATTCTGGTCATATGTGAAGTATACTAGCGGCAAAACACAAACAATACCTTCACTACGCGATAGCAATGGTAATACTACCAACGACAGTACTGCTAAGACAGAATTACTAAACACAGCTTTCCGAAATTCTTTCACCAAAGAAGACGAAGTGAACACTCCAGTATTCAATCCAAGAACAGCTGCCAGCATGCGAAACTTAGAAGTAGATGTTCCTGGAGTAGTAAAGCAACTTAAGTCACTAAACAAAAATAAATCTTCCGGGCCAGATTGTATACCAACTAGATTCCTCTCAGAGTATGCTGATGCAATAGCTCCTTACTTAGCTATAATTTACAACCGATCACTCAGCGAAAGATCCGTACCCAAAGACTGGAAAGTTGCCCAAATTACTCCAATATTCAAGAAAGGCAATAGGAGTGATCCCCAAAATTACAGGCCTATCTCGTTGACGTCGATGTGCAGTAGGATTTTGGAGCATATACTTTGTTCGAATATTATGTACTACCTCGAAGAGAACGACCTATTAACCAATAGTCAGCACGGATTCAGAAAGTATCGCTCTTGCGAAACACAGCTTGCCCTTTATTCACATGAAGTGTTAAGTGCCATCGACAAGGGATCTCAAATCGATTCCATATTTCTGGATTTCCGGAAGGCTTTTGATACTGTACCCCACAAGCGGCTTCTAATGAAATTGCGTGCTTATGGAATATCTCCCCAATTGTGCGATTGGATTCACGATTTCCTATCAGAAAGGACACAGTTCGTTGTAATTGACGGTAAGTCATCGAGTAAAACAGAAGTGATATCTGGCGTTCCACAGGGAAGCGTTATTGGTCAGGGGTACTCTTCCTCGTGTTTATAAACGATTTAGGAGATAATCTGAATAGCTCCCTTAGACTGTTCGCGGATGATGCTGTCGTTTATCGGTTAGTAAAGTCAACAGAGGATCAAAAGCAACTGCAAAGCGATTTAGACAAAATTTCTACTTGGTGCGAAAATTGGCAATTGACACTAAATAAAGAAAAGTGTGAAGTAATACACATGACCACTAAAAGAAGTCCGCTGAACTTCAATTACGCGATAAATCATTCAAACCTTAAGATCGTAAATTCTACCAAATACCTAGGAGTTACAATTACTAACAACTTTGACTGGAGAGAACACATAGAAAATATTGTGGGGAAGGCGAACCAAAGGTTACGTTTCATTGGCAGAACGCTTAGACGATGCACCAGCTCCACCTAAGAGACTGCCTACATCACACTTGTGCGTCCTCTCTTGGAGTACTGTTGCCCCTTGTGGGACCCTCACCAGGTGGGACTGACGGAAGATATTGAGAAGGTTCAGAGAAGGGCAGCTCGTTTTATCACGTCACGGGGGGGGGGGGGGGGGGAGCGTCACGGAAATGTTGCACGAATTGGGGTGGAAATCATTAAAAGAAAGACGTTATTCATTGCGGCGTGATCTGTTTGCGAAGTTTCAATCACCGACTTTTAGTTCTGAATGTGAAAATATTTTGCTAGCACCCACCTACTTAGGGAGAAATGACCATCCCAATAAAATAAGAGAAATCAGATCGAAAACGGAACGATTTAGGTGTTCTTTCTTCCCGCGCGCTATTAGAGAATGGAACGGTAGAGAAAAGTTATGAAGGTGGTTAATGAAGCCTCTGCCAGGCACTTAAATGTGATTTGCAGAGTATCTATGTAGATGTAGATGTAGAACGCTTGTTAGCAAGGTGTGTGACCTGCAGCTTCAAGGGGGTGATTGACGTTGTCATCAGCCCCTACCAGCCATACGGCGTTACCCACCGCAATATATTTCACGCTGCCGCGACCTATCGTAACGTGGTTTGCCAAGCAGCACTCACCAGGGAGACATCCAGCATCGTCTCTGTACACTTTTCTAACGCCTTTGACCGTGTTAGTCATACGTATTTGCTGCACGTCAAGTCCCGTTTGCGCTTTGAACCGAGTTTCTTAGACGTTATCAACGACTTCCTCACTGGTGCCACATCTGTGATCACTGTGAATGAATATCCGACAGGTGCGACAAGCGTGTCCGTTATTGATGTTATTATTTATCCTGGCCATTGATCCGCTATTAAGAGCTTTGGAAACAGCGTCACTGATGTACAATTCTATACCACGTCAGTGCGGTGTGTTGCATATGCCGATCTACGCAATACGCGCTTAAAGTTCGTCACAGATATTTGTATAAATTACTCACGCCAGAATAAATATTATCACAGAATATAAACGTGCTGCGTATAGGTTTTCGTTACCGAATTCGTATCGATGAGTTAGATGCGAGTAACAAAATATATTCATGAGTAATTTCGCATTGATACCGTCGATGCGAGTAACGGAATGAACTTGTAACGATTCAGTACTTCGAGTCAGCCAAATTATTCATTACTCAGTACCGAATATATACGGTTTGCTACAGCTGTACCGTTTACCTTAGTTTTTCCAAAACACATCTAACAGGGTTCGTAAAACTCATGTAACTAAAAATAAAGTTACTTTGTGACTATGATGAAATTGCAAACACAGCATTAAACCCTTATATTGACTTAGTAGTGCCTCTCTTGTTTTACCTTCGTAACCCGCTAATTATTCAAGATATAGTTCCAGAAAGATTAATGTATTCCATAGTAAGACACAATTATAAAAGTAGTTAGCTACTTATTTCTAAATGTAGGATGACTTCCTTCCTCCCCGCACCATTAAAATGTTTTTATAAAGGTAAAGGATATTGAATTATCATTATGAAAGCAGTCTTAAGAGCGGCTAAATCAGGCTCCCTAAAAAATTTCTTTTTATTTTTTTATTTTTTGTTTGTTTTTATTATTTTAATTGCCTCTTCTTAGATCTTCCTACAATTTTCGAATATCTTCATTATAAAATTCTACTAGGAGACGTAAAAAACAGTCTATAGAAATAGACAAATCGTGAATAAAACTGTATTGAAAGTGAAATTTCGTACTTGGTTAATTCCTGTCTTTGAGTTCAAGAAATTATTTTTCGAGGACATTGGGAGACACTTCAAATATGGGGAAGTTGGCTGATGAGCGAGTATAGTTACATAAATACGCGAACAGAAAATTAATGTTTTTTTTTTTTTTTTTTTTAATAATCATTGTACAAAGAGGCAAATGAAACATATAATTCAAAAGGGGGTTCGACACAGAATTTCACAAAACAAATATAATGCGTGTACGAGGCTTTTAAGAGTGGTTAACGGAATTGAAAGTTTCCGTATCTAAATAGTGTAATAGTTGACGATCGGCCTCGATAGGTCCTTGCGGAAGAACGGGAAGAACAACGATTTCGACCATATTGCCAGCAGTAGACAATAAAAAATAGGCGAAAACGGTTATTTCTTTGCATGATATAAATACCTGAACACGAATACCGAAGTACCATTTTTCAGTTTTGATTATACAACGAGGCTAATGTATACCAGATGGCCCATGCACGCCATTTTCAATAGTTTGATGTTTCCCGCTTATGTTAGTGCCTGTTCACTGCCGTCCAAGTATTCCAAGCATTGAGGAGAAGGAGTGGGTGTAAAAATTTAAAATAGAATTTCTGTTTCATGAAACTCGATCCAAGATTGCAAAATTTGGCAAAAAATTCTCCAAATTACAAAAATAATTTTTTCTTAACTCAATAGAGAACGATAACTTCGATAGGAAAATGTTAAATGTGAAAGCTATGGGCCTTAAGATCATCTATCGATTGCTTATGTTAGGAATCGATTAGTTACGTTTCGAGATATGTCGAAATACACTTAAAATCCTTTAATAATTAGATAAAAGTAGATTCTTTATGACTCGTCAACATTCACGTTTCCAACTATTTTTTGCAGTAAGTATGACACGAGATAAGTAAAAAAAGCACTTGCTGAAAATTTTAAAAATATCATTTATTTTTTGAGACCTATCGATTTTTTTGAAAAATAGGCCTTCTCGTAAATCGGACAGAGTTGCTCAAGCGGTCTTCCTAGACAACAGTTCTCATCTCTTTACTTTGTGCTACTAAACAATTTTTAATTATAAATATCGAAGCAACATTATTTTTCTTAAAATCTGTGCAAAATACCAGCAGTATATTCCTTTAGCAGTTCCATACGTACAATAAAAAGGGCCAATAGTTTTAAAAAATGTGCAATTTTGTCAAAGTTATTCTTTCATACTTATAATTAAAAACATCTAAAATTTATTTAATAGCATGGTATTAGAATTCTTCACGAAGAAAAAGACCGAACATCGTTTTCTGGGTTGATCTCCTGAGCAACTCTAGGAAACATTCTAGAAGGCCTTTATTTTCAAAAGTCGATATATATGTCGATATTTCTAAAGTTTTCAGAGAAGTACATTTTTGGTTTATCTCGTGCCATCCTATTGGCAAATAGTAAATTAGGAAACGTGAATGTTGACGAGTTATAAAGACTCTAGTTTATAAAGATTTTAAGTGTTACTTTATATTGAAGCATAACAATGTAATCGATACATAGAAAAAAGCAATCGATAGATAATCTCAAGGCCAATAACTTTCTAATTTAACGTTTTCCCTTAGTAGTCCATCATTAAAGTCCCACATTCAAAATGCTGTACAAAAAGAACTACAGGGTAGAATGACTGCACAGTTGAACATATTTGACGAAGGGGGAAACATAACAGCACACAAAAAATTGATAAATAAAACGAAAATTAAAAATGAAAAAAAAATTGAATGTTGTTGCTGTGGTCTTCAGTCCGCCGACTGGTTTGATGCAGCTCTCCGTGCTCCCCTACCCTGTGCCAGCCTTTTCATCTGAAAATAAGAATGGCAACCTTTTGAATCTGCTTGCTGTATTCGTCTCTAGGTCTCCCTCAACGATTTTTACTCTCATGAACCACAGACAATGCCGACATAGAGTTTCTTGCACGCTTCAAGGATACAGATAGCCGTACCATAGGTGCAACCACAGCGGAGGAATATCTCTGGAGAGAGACCAGACAAACCTGAGGTCCCTGAAAAGGAGCAGCAGCCGTCTCATATCTGTAGGGGCAACAGTCTGGATGATTGACTGAGCTGGCCTTGTAATTGTCACCTAACGTGGCTTTGCCATGCAGTTACTCCGAACGACTGTAAGCAAGGGAATGCTACAATCGTTACTGTACCCCATACCATGCAGCTCTACTGTATGAATATATGATGATAGGTCCTCTCGGGTAAGATATTCCGGAGATAAAATAGTCTCCATTCGAATCTCCGGGCAGGGACTACTCGGGAGGCCGCGGCGGATTAGCCGTGCGTACTGGAGCCCCGTGCTGCGATGCGCGCTGCCGTTCGTTGTCGGGAGTTCTAGTCCCCCTTCGGGCAAGGGTGTTTGTGTTGTCCTTAGGTTAGCTTACCTTAGTTTAAGTAGATTGTAAGTTAAGGACTGGTAACCACGCAGTTGAGTCTGATAGATTTACAAACATTTGAAATACTCAAGAGGATGTGATCATCAGGAAAGACAACACCGGAATTCTACGTATCGGAGCGAGGTATGTTAGATCCCTTAATAGGGTATGGAGATTACAAAATTTAAAAAGAGACATGTAAAGGTTGAAGTTAGATATAGCGGGTATTAGTGAAGTTCGGTGGAAGGATGAACAGTATTTCTGTTCAGGCGATTGTAAGATTATAATGAAAACAGAAATGTAGGTAAACTACTATTAACTGTAAAAGTGGGCCACTGTACGCAATAAAAGCTTATTTCTGGGAGGAGGTACCCAGATAAGAGTTTACTGTTGAAAAAAGCTTAATTTTAGCAGTAAAATTAGCAAAAGGTCCGTGTGAGCTACCGGCTACTCCCTGCTGCAAAACCTTGTTCCCTGGCCAAATTGAGAACTGACTTGGTACAAATTACTCTAATAACAGGAAGATAACGAAACAGTGGCCAATATACGTAGCAGCTCTAAATTATTTCATAAAGGGGGCTAAAGAAAAACATTTATGGCGCAACGGAACTTAAACATCAAAAAGTGCATCTGAGCTTGTTCTCAGCACTGGTGAAAAACAATATTAAATAAAAAGGAGGAAGGTGCTCGAAAACTACAATTTATAGGCAAGTCAAAATTATACTGAACTGAACTTATTTATTCAGGTCGAAGGCAAGCAAAATGGGGAACCAATTTTGTTAATACAATAAAAATGTATCCCCTTTACATTATCTAATACTGACGATGCCCAGCATTGAATTTAACATAAATTACACAGAACGTAACGCTACTGGGGGGAGGATTTACAAACAACACTGACTCGCTCACACACACGTAATGCAACAGCGAAACTCACCATAATCAGCGTGCTGAAGCGAGGCAGAAGAAGGCGCCGCTATCGTAGGCGAAATTCAGCAAACCCGGAGGTACCTGGAGGTACAATAAAACTGCGAAGATGGCTCTGGTCTGTCGTGCCTGATTTGAGATGGTAAGTGAGTATAGAAAAGTTAAGTTTCATTTACATTAGACCGCGAGCAAAAACTCTAACGGCGACACAAGGTTACGTTACATTACCGCACTCCACTGAAGGTGAAGTGGTTAAAAATCGGATTCATTACACAGAATCACGGCGGACTCTTAAGTTGCAATCTGAGAGTAAACTATCTAGGCAGTGGTTTTATGAGAAGTGGCGTGAATTCAGGTGACTAGCTACAAACCCCTGAAGTCGAAGTCCGGACCCACATGGTTCCGAAAACCGATAAAAATGTATAAATTCAATTTCCGAAAAATAAAGAAGATTAACTGCGGCATGCAACCCCTAGAACTGAAGCTACTGAAATGCAGCAACATGCAAATGAGAGCGATTACAGAGACGGATGAAGTCCACTCTTAAAAAACCACAAAAGTGAAATAATTACAAAGACGGAAAAGTGAGAATAAAAACTATAGCAAGCAACCCTTAGAACTACATAGAATTTCATAAGCGAGCTATTGAAGGAGGTTGTACAAGGCTCGGAGAGAATTACTGACAAAGACTGATTGCCTATTACAAGTTTGGAGAAGAAACAGCAAAATTAAAATAGGTGGGGAGAGAAGATCGCGAAATGTTAGTGGAAATCTGAAGGACACAAGCATAGTTACTTGCCTGATGGGCATGGAACAAAGAATAGTGGAAGCTGAAGGATTTGTTCTAAAAACCAACCACGTGGAACAAAATCACTCACGGAAGGAAACAATAAGAAAGCTTTTACATGCACTGTACAAAAATGAACATATCGTCTGTTAGAAATCGGGCCCCACAAAGCTAGAAAGAATTTACACAGAGTTCTTAGACCGCCACATAATCACAAATTGCAACTAGTAACACATACACGGCGTTTATCTGTTTGAAATCACTGGATAGTAAAAGTAGACATGCTAGACAACGAATCGCTACCATCTTCGCGGACACAAGAGCAGAACCAACCTTACCTCACCACGATTCCAGCACAAAGTTAAGAGAAAACCGAGTGGCCTGGAGGCGGGAAAGCTACCGGAAACTGGCAAAACCTAAGACAACAGCGGCGATGGGGAGAGACTCACCCTAGAGATGGCTCGTCTACTGGCTTTTAACAAAGGGGTGTAGAAACCTCTTTGGTCGCATCAGCAGCAGGGGTTGGTAACAACTAACTCTGAGCGTGAGAGAACTATGCAAAGCAAGCTATCACTACCCACATTCAGAAAGCCATTAGATTCTCGCACATCCACTTAAAAGTAAAACAAGTACACATTCTCACAGTGACAATAATAAATTATTAAAATAACAAAATCCTAGCAATATTAACATTTCAAAAACTGATATTTCTAAACATGAAATAAAAATGCTATTCCTCATGCCTCGAAAACAGTGGGTTTCTAGTTTTAACAAAATGCTAATCCAGCAACATAAAATAAATTACAATTTTATAAAAAAATATATGGAAGACGACAGACGGTCGTCTTTCACTGTGCACTGATCGCATTATTGTAATCAGGATAGATAAGAAGCCAACACCGACCACAGTAATACAATTTTATGCACCAAACAGCTAGGCTGATGACGAGGATATCAACGAAATGGATGAGGAGGTAAAGGGAGAGGAAAACTTGATTGTGATTGAGGGATTGGAATTCGATAGTAGGGAAAGGAAGGGAAGTAAAAATAGTAGGTGAATATGGACTGGGGAAAAGGGAAGAAAGAGGAAACCGCCTGGTATAATTTTACTCAGGACCTAACTTAATCATAACAAATACTTGGTTTAGGAATCGTGGAAGAGTCAAGGAGACACTAGAAGGTATCAGACAGATTTAATAATTGTAAGACATAGATTTTATAAGCAGGTTTTAAACTATAAGACATATCCAGCAATTGATCTGACCATATGTTATTTATTAGGAACTGTAGACAAACTGAAGAAACTTCAGAAAGGTAGGAAAATAAATGGGACCTGGGTAAATTGAAGGAACATGGAGTTCTTGAGAGTTTCAGAGGGAGCTGTAGGCAACAATCGAAAGAAATTGGGGAAAATAATATAGTAGAACATGAGGAGGTAGCTTTGTGAGATGAAAGTGAAGGCAGCAGAGGATCTAGTAGACAGAAAGGCAAAACCTACAAAAATTCTTGGATGTTACAGGAAATACTGAATTTAATTGATGAATAGAGAGACATGAAAATGCCATAAATTGTAGCGAGGAAAATGTAGTACGACTAAAAACTGAGATCCCATCAAAAAATATGAAATGTACAAGAATTCAAGTCTCGTGAAGAATTCCTCCCACTATAAAAAGTCATGAGATCGCATAGGACACGAAGTCGGTTATTTTAGAGTTCATGGAACCACCTATTGAACACCTTGTCATAATTTTTTATCTAATTAGTTATCCACCTACATCGGTAGTGACTATATCAACATTGTACATCTTTATTTCTTACGACTGTTATATCCGTACACAAATAATTGTTGATACGTTGTTTAAAGTGACAGGCAGACCAATAATACTTTGTTCGGTAGTGCCAGTCTAGTAATGTGTGTCTGTGGTTCTGCCGAGGATTGGTTGTTTTGGCACCGTCGACCATAGATACTAACAGACCGGCCAAACACCAGAGCGGCTATAAATATGGCGTGGTTCAAACATATGACCACGTGACTGTTGGCAAACATTACACGCATATAACAAACAACGCGACAGTTTTCAAGAAATGTCATTATTTTAAACTAATAATACTTTCACTTGGAATTTAATGTTACTTGCCTTATCAAAAACCTCTGTATAAACCTAGGCAAAGCTGTATCACATCTGTACATTTCCACGTGACTGTTGGCAAAATAATCGTTTAGCTGCAGAGATGTTGGTGCCATGAATACGATGCCGTGCCCAGTCCACCAGTATCTATGGTCGAAGTTTGGCACCCAAAACTTTAATGTTCTAGGACGTCCATGTTTTCCTGTTGCTGTTCATTGTACATCTATTTCTTTTAATTTATGTGAACATCGATGTTACCAGCGATGTTTTTCTAATACCGATCATCCCTAGTGCAGTAATTGGTAGCACTTCAATGTTTGATTTTCACTTTTTTTTAGAGATGGAAAATTTAAATCATGATCCGAGCTAAACATAACTTCGTTTTAACACTCTTAGCGGCTATGTACACTCATGATTATTGTATTGTGCACATCTACAGCAAATCTTCATTAGAATTGTATTAGTTTCATTGGCCTTCTGAAAAATTATCGTAGAATATCGGTACTTCAATTTTCAAGTTCGCGTATTTATATAATGACTACCTTACAGGCCCGTGCTTCGCAACTGTTGTTAATGAGGGACCTTGGTATATCATTGTTTTTTAGGGTTCCGGACCTAGGTCAGCAAAAACAGAATCCTTGTTGGATCCCTCTGTCAATAAACTCAGTTCTCATAGCCAAGATGTCAAATTTAGTTAGAAGTCATTGTCAAAAACGATGAATGTTCATAAAGTTTTTCGTACAAAAAATTAGCCGGCCGCGGTGGCCGAGGGGACTGAAGCGCTCCAGTCACGGTCTGCACGGCCACTACGGTCGGGGGTTCGAATCCCCCCTCGGGCATGGATATTTGTGCCGTCCTAGTTTGTAAGTAGTTCATAAGTAGTTTGTAAGTTTAGCGACTAATGACCCCGTAGTTAACATAAACTATACAAACATTTAAACATTTTTTTAACAAAAAGTGAAATTAAAGTCCGTACTCCAGAACGATGTAAATTCAATGTTAGGGTGTGTTCATAAAGTTAAGACTGCGATGTGTAATTGTTTGTTTGGCGTAAACTTTTGAAAACACTCTATCATTGAGATGAGAAATTGTAATAATAACAGCGCTATGTATTGGTTCTATTGTGTAGTACTAAACTGTTTATCTCTCACACTAAGTGTATGCTAAGTATTAGTATGTTACAGTGTAGCACCGGGGACAACTTAGTTATTCTGTATGCAGGGCTCCCTATTATCGAAAACTCGACGAATGCTGAAAGTTTGGTAATTCAATCAACAGAGCAGTTCATGTATGTTTAAATAAGACGTCATGGTGGTGTTAATGTGTGATAAAGTAACTCTGCTTAATCGTTGAAGGAATGGCGTCAGCTGATCGTCTGTATAGAACTTTCCATTAAATATAGTATTTCCAGTGAATTGTCTTGGCTGTGTTAACAGCATTGGCCACTGTTCCAGCTAATACATGTCCCCACGTTCTGCAGTGATTACTTCGTAAAGCACGAAGTTGAAATCGACCTTGTGTAGTAGAACGATATATTCAGAAGTTGGATTATAACTAAGCGCAATTGTCTCTGCAAAAGAAGCCGTCTTTCTCTATCTTAATGTAGTCCCCACCAAACGTCAGTCATTGCAAATTTTAATAACAATACTGTACCAAAAAATTATGAAAGCAGGGAGTTCTGATGCGTGACTTGCTCGCGTGTGTTTATTATCTCTAGTGGCAGCCACAGAGCAGAAATATCTCTGGAGTGGGCATTCAGAAGCGCAGAACAGATTTTCTGTCCTCAACATTAAGGTGGAAATGTCACCCGATATTGGGAAAAATCTTCTAATCGCTGACTTTATCTTGGTCCCTTTTTGTTCCGTTAAGACGCTATGTGTAAATAGCCCTTTTAGCGACGCTTCCTCAACTTTCTTGTTGCTTCTGTGACACATTTATTTACATATTTTTTCATGTTCAAAATGTTCAAATGTTTGTTAAGCTTAAGGGACTTAACTACGGGGTCATCAGTCCCTAAACTTACAAACTACTTATGAACTACCTACAACTGAGAACGGCACAAATATCCATGCCCGAGGGGGGATTCGAACCCCAGACAGTAGTGGCCGTGCAGACCGTGACTGAAGCACCTCAGTCCCCTCGGCCACCGCGGCCGGCTATTTTTTTTTTTTTTTTCATGTTATGTCGTTACTCTGCGAAAAGGAGGTGGGGCTTCTTTGCAGACAATGCGGTACAAACCAATCGTAATAGCAATTAAATGTGTGGAAAAGTCGATTTGTCTCAATATCACGTTGTAATTCCGACTTAATGTTGATAAGATGCACAGAACGCAATGCTCACTCCATAGATATTTCTACTCTATATACAATTTAGTGATTATACTCATCAAAAGATACATTTCTTTTCTTTGCATGACATTGCAAAGAATATGGGATTTAGCTAGGAAGAAAAAATATATTTTGTGTGCTACCTGAATTAAATTTTACTTGCAGAGGCAGCTGTTTAGTTTGCTATAGTTGGCAACGAACTATTCGCTTTAGGAGGATGATTAATTTACTGACCAGAACAGCGTAAATTATTCCCTTTATTCTGTGAGACTGATTTTTGAAAAAGCATTCAACGGCCGTTGCCAACACCAGCGCACAACGCCGCCACCGTAAGTAAAATTGTACCCTTTCTTGTAGTCTATTATGTCATAGTTATAAAAATGAAAAAGAAAGAAAAAACGCAGCAACGCCATAATTAGTTATTTGGTGTACTATGTAACTAACGTCGCCCCACTTTGTCCTTTCCTGTACTATGGCGTCTTCGAGGCAATCCTAAACAGGACGCACTCAAAATGTAATAAGGATACCCCGAAATCAGAAAGGGAACTACATAAACTAGATTTTCCTTGCAAAGAAATCTTATGTAAATTGGAGCATCGACAGACGCGAAGGAACGTTGTTATGTTTTATATTCAAATGTTCCCTGTCAAAAATGTCGTTAAGCTGTGAATATACGAAGTGCAATCAGCAACTCGCTGTTCAATGTTTGTTTGTATTTGCAGAGATAAGATTGCGGCTCTTAATTCAAAATACTTCTGTTACTGAAGGAATACGCACAACACTATCATGTATTGTTTCTTTGCAGCACTACAAAACCAACAGCACCTTTATTGGTGCGTTGCTGTTCTAGGCATAGCCATCGAAAAGAAATTAAAAAATTACAAAATACAGCAGCGCCAACTATTAGTTATTTGGTGCACTAGTAACTAACAGGGCCTCAATTTGTTCTGTACTGTACTTCACCGTTTTTTAGGTATTCCTAAACAGAATGGACTCAAAATGTAATAAGTACGCACCGAAATCAGAAAGGAAACTACATAAATTCGTTTTTTCTTGCAAAAAAATTCTTCGTAAATGAAAACATTGACAGACGCGAAAGAACGCCGTTCTATTTCAAATTCAAATGATTCTCGCAGAAAGAAGCACTTTTTTTTCTTTCCATGGCATTGCATAGCATGCGGGACAGAGCGAATTAATTTTTTGTTGTTGTTGTTGTTGTACCTGTGTTAAATTTTACTTGCAGTGGCAGCGGTTTAGTGTGTTAACGTTGGCAACGAAATATTCGCTTTAGGGGGATCAGTAATATACTGATCGGAACCAAATTAATTACTTATTTCATTATTAACACAAAGAATTATTCACCTCATTGTACGTAACTGATTTTTGAAAAAGTATTTAATATCACTATACTACACCGCTGACTTAAGGAAATTTGTAGCTCTTGTTTCAGTGTATTGCACCTTAGTAACGTGAATAAAAAACGCAGCATCGCTATTTATTAGCTATTTGGTGTACTATGTAAGTAACAGCGCCTCTATCGGATCTTTGCTATACTACGCTGCAATTCAAGCGCAGCATATACCAGAAACTACAAATTACGATATCTTTTCTTCCCCTGATTCGATTTTGATGAAATGAAGCTTATATGTTGCCCAAAGGTACTCTCAGTTCACCAATGAAACCCATGAAAGTTCGTATAGTACTCTTGGAGATTTGTTGTACTACTTTTTTTTTTCTTTATTGTATTTCCACACCAGCGATTACACCAGTAGGCTGGCAGCAGCTCCAGAGGCTGCTCTTCAGCCGAGAGAATAAAATACACTGATGAGATGAAAATTTAAAATACATGACAGGCGAAAAATCAACGGAGGAACAATGACACATACATGGCGACAATTGGAGGTACAAACAGTTGACAGGTGAACAAAAACCGGAAGTAGTCAGTTAAAAACGAGGAGCCACGGTGACTTAAAAAGCACATATTGGACGACAAGAACACAGGACGACGAGTACACGGAGACACTAAGTAAAATACACGGTGCGACATTTGTCTGGTTGCGGTGGACGCAGTTAAAAAATACACACTTCACTGTAGCACAATACACAACACTTGACGTAGCACTTTTAAAACTGTCGGTCCAGGACCCCGATAAAAAGGGGGCGGAGCAAAGCGTGGGGGAGAGGAAAAAAAAACGGCGGGGAAGAAAAGGGGGTGGCAGGGAAGAGCCGTAGGGACTCCAGGGCAGGGAGGGGGGTAGCCAAGCGGGGGAGCGGAAGGGGAGGGAGGAGAGGGGGCACTTTATCTATGGGTGGGGGATCAGAGCTGGTAGGACGGGTATATGTCGGAACGGAGGACGTCATCAGGAAGGGGGAGGCGGCGGAAATTACCCTGGGAGAGGACATGGAGGGTGTGGAGATGAAGGGAAGGGAGTATAACGCGGTAGAGGCGTGGCAGAGGCCCAGGGTTGGTAAGGATGGGGTGGACCAGGGGGTTGCGGGAGTCAATTTTACGGGTGGTATAGAGGATACGGATACGCTGGATATATTCGAGGAGGTGGGGAAACGGGATCAGGTCATACAGGATCCGCGTGGAAGACGGGAGCCGGATGCGGTAGGCGAGGCGGAGGGCGTGGCGCTCGAGGACTTGGAGGGTTTTATAGTAGGATGTGGGAGCGGAGATCCAGGCAGGATGGAAGCTGCAAAGGACAGGACGCATAAGGGACCGGTAGGTGTAGAGAATGGTGGAGGGGCTGAGACCCCACGTCCGGCCGGTGAGGAGTTTGAGGAGGTTAAGGCGGGAGAGGGCTTTCTGTCGGACAGTGCGGAGGTGGGGGATCCAGGAGAGGTTACGGTCGAGGGTTAGGCCAAGGTACTTCAGGGTGGGGGTGTGGCGGATAGGGCGGTTGTGGAGGGTGAGGTAGAAATCATGGAGACGGAAGGAGCGGGTGGTACGACCTATGATAATTGCCTGGGATTTGTCAGGATTGATGGAGAGGAGCCACCGGTTGCACCATGACGCGAACTCGGTGAGGTGGGACTGGAGCAAAAACTGGGAGCGGGCAAGGGAGGGGGCGAGGGCTAGGAAGGCGGTGTCGTCAGCATATTATAGAAGGTAAATGGGAGGCTCGGGTTGGGGCATGTCGGCGGAGTAGATGAGATAAAGGAGAGGAGAGAGGATGGAGCCTTGGGGCACCCCGGCAGAGGGGTAGAACAAACGGGAGTCGGAGTTGCAGACAGTGACATAGGAGGGGCGGCGGGTGAGAAAGGAAGCAATGAGGCGGACGTAATTAATAGGAAGGGCGTAGAACTGGAGCTTGAAGAGGAGACCGGAATGCCATACACGGTCGTAGGCTTTTTGGATATCAAGGGAGACAAAAATTGCGGAGCGACGGGAGTTGAGTTGGACAGAAAGGGGATGAGTAAGGCGAAGGAGCTGGTCATCGGCAGAGAAGGAGGGTCGGAAGCCACATTGGGAAAGGGGGAGGAACTGGTGACGATGGAGGTGCTGATGGATACGACGGGAGAGGATGGTTTCCAAGACCTTGCTGAACACGGAGGTAAGACTGATGGGACGGTAGGATGAGGTCTGGGATGGGGGCTTATCAGGTTTTAGGAACATGAGAATACGGGAGGTCTTCCACAGGTCAGGGTAAAAGCCGGTGAAAAGGATGACATTATATAAGGTAGCAAGAGCTTCGTGGAAGGAGGGGGGGGCAGGCTCGGAGGTGACGGTAGGTCAGCCGGTCGTGACCAGGGGCGGTGTTGCGCTTAGTCCGAAGAGTGTCAATGATGTCACGGGCGGTAATGGGTGTGTTCAGTTCTGAGGGGAGAATGTGGTCCAAGTACTGGAAGCCTGGGGGGGGGGGGAGGAGTGGAGTATCGGTTCGCTCATGGACGTCCGGGAAGAGAGAATAGTCAAAGAGAGGATCATCGGGAATGGAGAAGACTTCGGAGAGGTAGGAGGCAAAGTGTTCTGCCTTACTGGCGTTGTCAGGAAAAGGACGGTCATCATGGAGAAGCGGGTAGTGGGGGGAGGAATGACCGCCAGTAAGGCGGCGGAAGGCATGCCAGTACTTGGAGGAGTTGACAGGGAGCGTGGAATTGAGGCGGGTGCATGTCTGGCGCCAGTCCCGGCGTTTTTTCGCGGACAAGAGGTTTCGGATGTGGCGTTGGAGTTGCCGGTGGCGTTGGAGTGTGTCCTGGTCACGGGTCCGGAGGAAAGAGCGGTACAGACGACGGGATTCGCGAAGGAGAAGGATGGCCTGTGGAGGAAGGGTAGGACGGTGAGGATAAATCGCCCAGGTGGGGATGTGGGCATGGACCGCGTCAGCAACGGTCTGCTGGAGAAAGGAGGATGCATGATCAATATCGTCGGGAGTGCGGAGGGGAAGTGGGTGGCTTGCGACCGAGGTGTCAATGGAGCGACGGTAGGCATCCCAGTCGGCACGGGAATAATAATGAACGAGTTTGGGAGGGGGCATAGGACGGGGAGCACGGGCAGGGTGGGGGCGGTGGTCAAAGGTAAGTAGGACAGGGGCGTGGTCACTGCCTATAAGGTCGAGGACATCTGCCGTGATGCGCCCTAGGAGGTTGGGAGACGCCAGGACGACGTCGGGAGTGATGTTGCTTTCGGGTCGGGTTGGGTGGGGAACAGGAAGGACGTCGCCCCGGAGCGAGGTGGTGACGAACTGACGCCACCGCCGGAGTTCAGCGGGCGGACGGGAAGAAAGGTTAAGGTCGGCAGCAATCACATAGGTCGTGAAGGAGCGGTCTATGTGGGAGAGGAAGGCATAGGGGAGGGGAGCGGTGCTGCGGATATAGATGGTAGCGAGGGTGACAGTAAGGGATGGGAGGAAGAGGCTGAGGATCAGGTGTTCGGTGGGGTCATTAAGGAGAGGTTGGAGCCGGACGGGGTGGTGGCGGAGGTGGCCGATCGCCACTCCGCCTCGGGCGAGGGGTGGGGGGCCATCGGTACGGTGGAGGACGTAGGGAGCGGTGTTGTTGTACTACACCATAGGCCTACTTATAAGCATACTATACACAAAACAAATTACGAGCGTAAGCTCTGTCTCTAATGGCCACGTTGTCGGCGGGGCGTAAAACGCTAATCTCCTTCCCTCCTTCCTGAGTTTAAACAATATTTCTTGTGAGTTGTCCAGAATATAATATGAATGTTTTCTGTGGCGAGCCCATGCCTGAGCAAGCGATATAAAGCTGTCCATGTGAGAAACATGGACATTTGAAATACACGCCACAGTATTGAGTAGATTGCCCTGTGATTTATTAATCATAATAGAAAATGCAAGTCCCACTGGAAACTGCAGTCTCTTAAAGTTAAAAGCCAGATCTGTTGGAAATAATGGGTATTCGTCGAATGTACTCTGTTTCATTCTCTTCTTTTCCTTGTAGCTCTATAGACTCTATTGCTTCTTCCTACAGTGGTATGTGCTTCACAGTTCAAACTTGCTTCAAAGTTTTCAACAGCACTGTCATCTTTCAGGAATTTCCGTAACCTCACTGGAATACACGTGTGTCTTAGCTGTAAATAAGAAATGTAATTAAATGTGATGCCTGATGTGACAAGTGTTTACCCATCGGAGTATATGATATCATATTTAATTGGTTGTATGTTGTACAATTGTAATTTTTCAGGTATATATTCATTTGTATAAGTGCTGTATGTCTGAAAAATCTGTTGCGAATGTAATTAGTAGTAAAGAAGTAATAGATTAAAACTTGGTGCGTGATGGGACGGTTTTCCATGAACGTTACTGTTTATGTGCTCGTATCTCATGAACTATGTGTCGTACTGTGATAAAATTTAGAAGGTACATTCAACTGTATACTGTTTGTAAAATTTCCTGCAGGTAAAATAGGTGTAGAAATTATAAACTTCAACGTTATACCGAATGCCGTAGTTTTACTCCGTGAACAGCGGAAAAGTAGTAAGCGGGAAACTATTTTCCTTTCATCACTTTCCTATGGTTGTCATCAAGAAAAAGTTTCTTAAAGGTTTGAAATTATGTTTAAAGTTTGTTGCAAGTCGCTAAGTGCTCTCCTTCTCAAATAGTGGACTGATAAATTCACAGTATCATCTGCTGCAAGAAGGGGGAAGTTTTCATTCTTTATGACGTCATATCTCATGAACTATCGATCCTATCGCCAAATAGTTTCTTAGGTGCCGTCTACTACCTATAAACTACATTCCTGCCAAATTACAGCTTCATAGGTGAAGTAGTTTTCGAGATTTCGTGTTTCGTCAGTGAGTGAGTGAGTGTATGAATGAGTGTTAATTTCGCTTTCATATAGATAGAGATATCGCGTTTGAATCCCAGCTTAATGTTGATAATATGAGAAAAACCAGCACCTCCTAGAGAAGACAGATCGCAATACTCATTCCAGAGAGATTTTATTCTGTGGCACAGATGATAGATAACATAGACTGTGCGTCTGCAGATCAATGGGATTTCCCAATCTCTGCCGTGTTTTGGTTTGAAACCAACATCCAACATTTTTGTTCCCGGTCTAACTTCTTTCCCCGCGTCATGTGATGCAATTTTCATTACAAGCGACAGTTTACTCATTTATACTCGAAGTAAAGCTAGACTCAAGGTGTCACTGCTACTGTTTCCATTTGCAACAATTTAAGCTATATCTTACCAGTTATTCTTAATTTTCTCATTAGGTGCTACATGTCATTTCTGACGACTCTTCACTAAGTAGAAAGGTGGCGGCTATGTTAAAATAATAATAAGTTTTGGCACCAGGAATCGAACCCGCGATCTCCTGCACTTGAACCCATTACGAAGACAACCCTTGTAGCGTCAAAATAGCAGATACAATTCTGAGAAGCTAAAATGTGTTCGAGAACGGAATTAATATTTACAGATGTTTGAATTTTTCCTTCCATCACAGGCTAAACTCTATCAAAAATATGACGTTTGTGTGACTGCTAGAAGTACCTTACAATTTTGACGATCGGTGAGTCAGTGAGTGACAGAATTAGCGATTTTATACTGCTAATATTTCGTAAACTATAACAAGATGTAGAATAGTGTCATGATGTAGAATAGTGAATGTAGAATGATATAGAATAGTGTAATTTATAGTAGATACTCTTGGTAACCGAAAATTGCAGAAAGTGCAGTGAATTGCTTCGTGAAAAGGAGGATACGGCCGTGCGCTCGACTTGCCGGGCCGGGCGCGGTGGCCGAGGGGACTGCGGCGCGCCAGGATCGGTCTGCACGGCCACTACGGTCGGAGGTTCGAATCCCCCTCGGGCGTGGATATTTGTGTCGTCCTTAGTGTAAGTTAGTTCGTAAGTAGTTTGTAAGTTTAGGAACTGATGACCCGCTAGTTAAGTCCCATAAGCTATACAAACATTTTGATTTTCGACTTACCGGGTGCACTGAGAATGTAAAATTAGGGCAAAAATAGACACCGACTGCAGAAAAATAAAATTTGGAGACAATAATATCGACTGTATGAATATCAAACAGTTCTGAGCAAAGAGGGAAAGCTGAAAGGCTGAAAGAATATACAGAGTGGCTCTACAAATGAAATGAAATTGGAGACAATATTGTAGTGAGGGAAAAGAAAGGAGATGAAAATCATGACATTACCTGACACCTCAGGATGGAGGCGATCTTCGTCGATTAACTATCTTCAAAAGGAAAACGCCAAGATCGCAGTGTAATTAATTTATTGACGACCGGTCTTGACGGCCTGTGCCATCATCATCTGGTCGTATAAATTCTACAATGTGGCATATATACAGGGTAAATCACTTACACCGCAAATATTGCGGAATCGGGAAGTGCGATTGATGTGCGGTTTTAACAGAATGGATTGGTAGTCAGGGGCTCGTATTTTTAGCCAACAAACAGATTGTAATATTACTTAGAAACTGTATTTTTTATGCAAATATTTAGTTTTTTGAAAGGGAATGGTTGTTTCTATCAAGCACTGGAATTTTTGCTCCGGCTGTGTACAACGAATTTTGAATGCAATTTTTATCACGTTTACTTTGGCAGCTACAACCATTCAAAGTTTTGGGGGCGGAGGCTACGACAGCGTAGCTCACTGGCTGGTTGTCATGAGACAGTGGGCCGTGCCCCAGGCGCTAGCCACTCAGCCAGTGAGCTACGCTATCGTAGCCTCCACCCCCCCCCCCCCCCCCGAAAGCTTGAACGGTTCTAGCTGCAAACTAAACGTGATAAAAATGTCATTCAAAATTCTTTGAACAGAGCTGGTTCACAAATTCCAGTGCATGATAGAAACAACCATTGTTCCATTTAAAAATACTGAGTTTTCATAAAAAATACATTTTCTAAGTAATATTACAATCTGTTCATTGACTAACAATACAAGACCTTGAGTATCAACCTATTCTGTGAAAACTGCACATCAATCGCACTTTCCGTTTCCGCAATATTTGCGGTGCAAGTGTTAGGTGATTCACTCTGTACATATATTAATGGACGTTAAACAGAACGTGCAACATTGCACTTAGTCGAAATGTAGAATACACAAGTTACATTATCAACTGAAGCAGTCGTCAGTGAGGAAGCGATGTTGCTTGGTGCGTGTTGTCTTCCTTTTGTCATTGAGAAGCGATAGTTCAAACGTCGTTCCACATTGCTTCCTCGCTGCAATTAAGACAATTATATTACACAAGACGAGTTTCGCTTTTTATTCTAACAGTTTCATCTATAGTTCTGTATACAGTTACTATCGTATATGTAGATTAAAACATATAACGTGCACAAAACGTAAAAAAAACTGTTTTTAATCTATATATAAATAAATGTAGAAAGTAATAGTACAAAGCTATGTATAATTTACAGAACCAAGAAGATGCTTTTAAAATAAAAAGTGTTTCTTATGTACAATAATTATCTTAACTGCAGTCAGCACAAGACGGCAAACCCCTTACAGTTAATTTCAACAACTTCTGCGGAAGATGGCCACACAACTAAACACAGTATGAACGCAGATCTTTTCTTACAGCTAGTTTGTTGGGTTACGTGTGCAATGCGATTTAATTTTACGGAAATGCCACATCTATAGTTTACGGTAGATAAGGCAGAAGTGCTATGAGTGAAACAGGTAATTGTATCCATATTTTATAGATCTAGAAAAGGTTTATGGCCGATTTCCTAGGAGGAAACTGTTATCAGTCCAATAAGATTATGGAATGACAGGTAAATTTCTACAGGTAATTAAAGGATTGTCAGGCAGCAGTTAGAGTGGACGGTAAATTGAGCGAATGGTTCAGGGAAGTTTAAGGGACTGTTACCTGTCACCACTGTTGTTCATACTGTTGATCATATGTTGACTGGCAGGGTGAGATTAAAATAGGTGGAAACAAAATCAACATACTCGCATATGCAGATTAGATTGAAATATTGCAATGTAGTATTTACGAGCAAGTGCGGGTTATGATATGATGATCAGCATGTCCAAAACTAATGTCTCTAGGGTAAGACACTTAAGCAGGAGGAATAAGGAATAGGTGTAGCAAAGAAAATGCAGTGAATGTTCAGCTACGATCTACTCTTTTCAGCAAGAAGAAAGTCAGCACCAAGACAAAATTAGCAGTGCATCGTTCTATCTTTCGACCAAAGCTGTATGGGAGTGAAAGCTGGGTGGATACGTGTTGCCTAATTAATAAGGTTATGAAAATAAAAGGGATTATTGTATGTACTAATAGATGGGAACAATGGCAGGAGGGTGCCCATAATGAGGAAATCAAGGAATACTAGAAATGAACACCATAGATGAAGCAGTTAAAGCGGGCAAGCTGAGATGGTGGGGTCATGTTATATACATGTGAGAAGCAAAGTAACCCAAGAGTCTCTACTCATGGGTTCGGCAGAGGAGAGTCGGAGTAGTCGAGGTAAACCGAAGAGAAAGTACTTGCATTTGCTCAAGAATGAAGTAACAGACATCAATGTTAACACTGAAGAGCGGATCATGGAGGCATTTTATTAGGGGTATAATGCTCCATATTGAAAGCTGAAAGGCATAATCCATAACAATGATAAGGATTATGATGACGATGTTGATTGCAGTGATCTGCTTGACACCGTTGCAGTGAATAAATATTTAAAACTACGCTGAGGGGCGATATGAAATGGAATGGCCATATGAGGAAAATCGTGAGGATGGAGGAAGCTAGACTTCGGTTTACGGGGGAATTTATGTGAAGGAAACCGTATATAAAACGCTTCCGATTTGTTGTTGATGCTGATAGAAACTTTTTGAGTTACATTAGCAGTTCGTGGAAGTATCTGTCTTGTTGTGGAAGAATAATGGCTTGTCAGGAACCTCATCATCCGCCAGCAGAACTAATAAAAAAATGTAGTGTCTTAGGGTGCCGACCTGCGATTTGGGAGGAATCCAGGAAACCTCATAAAGGCAATACCTGTGAACCACTCTCCGGCTAAAAGCCGCTTAATAGCGGATTAATTATTTCGAGAGGGGAGCCCAGCTGACGCGTAGAAGCCAAAGGGCGCCGGCCTGATTCCCAGACAAGTGCTGCGCCTGCCGTTAGCGGTTATTAAGGTTGCAGATGGCGCCATCACGCTTCCGCCCCGGAAGAGAGGGCTAATCGGGTACTTGGCGGCTGCTCTTTCTTCTCGCTAATGGAGCTTTCCCCGAGCTTCTCCACTCTTATACGTTTTATCTTTTACCATTTAATTATCTATGTCACAATAGGCTGTTTAGCATTTGCAAATGTGATCTTCGTTTCTCTAACGTCTGTTTCGTCAATTACAAAAAAGGAATCCCTCAGTGCCTAATGCTGGGTGTTGCAATGTTAATTTTAATATGAGACACTTACAAGGTAGAAAGTTCTTTAGCTCAGCGCCAGGTTTCTTGACATTTGTATTGATATAAACATCCCTAGAATTCTAGGCATATGAAGGGTGCAAAACACATTTTTTGCAAATCCAGTTTACGACCTTGTGAAAAGTTATATCAGCGACAGAAAAATATCTGTGGCAAAGTGCGTGCTATAATTTATCAACAATAGTTACGTAATGAGCTACTTTTCTAGTAATATTGATTCGTCATTCAAAAGACTGGAGATAAAAAATGTTCAAATGTTTGTATAGTCTATGGGACTTAACTACGGGGTCATCAGTCCCTAAACTTACAAACTACTTATGAACTACTTACGAACTAGGACGGCAAAAATATTCATGCCCGAGGGGGGATTCGAGCCCCCGACCGTAGTGGCCGTGCAGACCGTAACTGGAGCGCCTCAGTCCCCTCGGCCACGGCGGCCGGCCACTGGAGATAAGAGACATATTATACATTACAACATTAGGCTGTTCTTAACTATTTTATTTTTCCCTTCTATTTTTATCGATGCAAATTTATTAGTCGCCCAGTAACTGTGATCACCATCATATGTCTTTCAATGGAAAGCAACGATTCGGAATAATTTTAATCTTTCCAAAGTTGAAAAGCACCTTTCTGCTTTGATTGACGTCATGAGAATTATGAAAATTAGCTTGAACAACTTAGAGCATTCACTGAACTTCTTCACTTTGGTGATTATTATAAACACTGTTCGGTTAGCAGCACCAAATAACGATCTAAATCGGTAGGTTAATTTGTGAATGAAACATTGCGACCTCTGTTGAAATATTAGCATTGAGTTGCACAGTAACATATCCGAAAATATCCTAAGAATTAATATATTCACACAGTATATTCCACATTTAGAATTTAGTAACAAGTTTTATGTTCTTTCAGACGTAAATATTCGCAACATACTGTTTTTTTCTGACCGACTCCACCGACCAGATCATTTTATATGCACATTCAAAGTATTTTTATCGTACGAGAAACGTTTCACGTCGCGTAGACAACACGTATACGAGTCGTAGGAAGGCCGCCGAATATAGGCGGCAGTGGCCGCAGCGTTGCAATGCGCGTGCGCGACGGATTCAATTTCTCTTCTGAACCCCCTGGAGGCAGCATGTGGGCGCTCCCGCGGCAGTGAGGGCGAGGGGAAACGCCGCTTTTAACATTGCCGTTGGAGCTGGTAGAGACGCCAGCTCCTGGCTGCTCGAGCTCTGACTGTTACGCATGAATGGTCCCGAAGCAAGACAATGGAGCTACAGCACATCTCGCGTATGGGCAAATCCTTCATGCGGAACAACCGCCGTTTATATTTGCTTTTGGTACATTGAAGATTAATCGAAACACGTCATATTTGTTAAATTATCGTATAACTATAAATTAAAAACGCATCAATTTTAAAAGCCTTTAGAAGATACGGTCATCAATAATAATGAACTAAAACTCTTCACCTAGCAAGAACAGCCGTGCAGTTAGCGGTTTGGCGTTCAGCCGTCGAAGATAGAAGGTTCGAGACCAACTGCAAGCAATCTTTAAAAAATCCAAATTTCTTTTTAACATAGACGGGATCAACAATGCCTTTTGTACTGTTACTTACCCACATATGTTTGGACGTTTTAGCAAATGCGATTTTGAGGGTAAATGACATTTATACTCTTCTCTATAACAAATATTTAACTGTTTGAAAAGATGTGGGGGGAGATCAGCTTTTGTGCATGCCTAAGTTAGAAGGGGGAGCTGCTTACAGTGTCACGCGACCCGGAGGTAGCTTGTCTCTTAATCGTAACAGATTCATTTTGTTACAGTCCCTTAACAGTGTAAGCTATTACTTACTGGTTTTTAGTGTTCATGTGCTTATTATCAAAGAAAAATGAAAAACATTCAGTATCTTTTATAAACAATTTTCTCACCTTTAAGCTTGGAAGAAAAGAGTTGATGTCTGCTGTTGAAAGAGGAATAATATGGCACGTTTTAAAAAAGGAAATACAAAAAAATGTTTTGTACCGTTGATTATATATCGTTTGTCTATTGGTGATGACATTAAGTCGGTTTGACTTGATAATGGGCTCAAGTAATCCCAAAACAAGTCAATAAAAAGAATCAGCTGTGTGCAACTATGGCTCTTTTTGAAATTATTAATAAAAATAGTAAGTTGCTGTCCTGAAACCATCCAACATGTTGGAATTTCATGAAATAAAGAAGCTTGGTAGGCCGACGCCTCACCTCCAGTTGAAGCAAGCACAAACAAGACGAGGTAAGACATTGTGCAGACCTTTCAAGGAAAATATATAAAGGGAGGCTGGGGATGGGGGGGGGGGCATACCGGGGCGCTTTCCCCTGGGGCCACTCAAAGAGGAGTGCCAATTTGCCTCTTTGGACGCCGAGCAGAAGGGGTGGGCGGGGGGAGGGGGGCTGCTCGAACATAGACGCGCCGAGCGGGAAGGGGCATGGATCGATACTGTCGAGATCTGGCACTCAAAGAAGTGAACCCCCAGTCATCCGAAGCACCAACCACTACTGGCAATTACATATGTAACTGTTGAAGGTACATTAACACATTTGATATCATTTTGTAGGTGCTTATTTGTATATCATGTTTTTGACATGTTCTATGTGTAAGAGAATCTTTTAAGTTTTTGATCAACTGAATCTTTACATCCAATCTGACAAAAATCTGCTGGGAGTTGCACGGGGAGAAGTGTCCTTTGTAGAGCAGTGCCACCTATCGGATCGCTGGGAACTGCTTCTGGCCAGGGGTTTTTCCAACACCACCTAGATACACGGCCTCACTACAATCTGTGTCACGTCACAGCGACACGGCCGCGATCGCCTTCTAACTAGCTGGCCACTGGGTGACAGCCTACTGCCTCGTAGTGGCCAGCCAATCACCTAGCGACCGCGGTCTGGTCGATGTAACACGGGCTGTTGTGAGGCCTTGGTGATGTTGATTTTGCAGGCAGCCTGCGACCCCGTGGCTGGCGAGAAAGACAAGCCAGGGCACTCAGCCGGGTGACGCGGCAAGAGTAGTGCTGCGCCGACGCGATCGCGGATTTGACTGGTTAGCTGCTGGGGCACGGCCCACTGCCTGTTAGCTGCTAACCAGTCTAATCGGCGATTGCGTCGGCGCAGCACTACTCTTGCCGTGTCACCCGGCTGAGTGCGCCACGGACAGGCTTGGACTCGCCGCGGCGTTGTTCATGTATAATGGGCAGAGAGCGGTCCGCCAGAGAGTTGCAGCAGGATTGCAAACGGCAAACGCCTACCACGCCGTAGAGGACAAGAGAGGCAAGTGTCATCTAATTGAAGCAGCTGATCGCCACCATTTGCAGGGTTGGATCTTAGTACTGGGGTTGTGATTTGAAGTATATCAGACGCAAGAAAAGCAAAATAAAGCACAAAATAAAAGCTTTTTTTATTTTATTTTATTTTTTTAATTTACTGACTATTGGAGTTGGTTTTAAAAATATTCGTAAATGAATGAAATTTCCTAATTTCAGAAATACTTCTGCATAGAGACACGAAATTTAAGAATGTAAGGCTCTTTATTGACAAGGTGGAGCGATTTTTCATTTTATTTGCATAAAATTACATGAAACTTGTAAAGTAGCAGAGAGTGCTAATATTATTTAATTCACTTTATTTTCTGTCAGATCCTTTTTACTTTACAATTTGGGTTGAATAACTGTAATAACCCATGTAATTTAAATAGGCATTTCATTCGCACATGATTTTTAACAGAGATAGTACCTCTTAAAGTGGATGAGTGTATAACATTCGATCAAATATTTGACCATTTAGAAATTCAATCACCACCTGTTAAGTCCTAAAACCAATTATTCGACCTACCTCTGCATCATACGTATATGATAAAAAATCTAATTACCTCTCATATGCCTCTCATATTCAGCTCAAATTAATACATTACTCATGTTAGTATTTTTAGTAATTTACATGCAAATACAATACAAGTTCTTGACATAGAACAAAGTACTTTTTCAGTTTTAGAGAACCAGTTATAAGAGGAAACCTAAACAAAAACAAACGCTTACGATTTATTATTTCTCCATGAAAATACTATGCATGTGAAATGTAACAGCCGGCCGCGGTGGCCGAGGGGACTGAGGCGCTACAGTCACGGTCTGCACGGCCACTACGGTCGGGGGTTCGAATCCCCCCTCGGGCATGGATATTTGTGCCGTCCTAGTTCGTAAGTAGTTCATAAGTAGTTTGTAAGTTTAGGGACTGATGACCCCGTAGTTAAGTCCCATAAGCTGTACAAACATCTGAACATTTTTTGAAATGTAACATTATTTCCGTCTTCGTCTTTGCTTTCAGTCTTACCGTTACGTTCAAAAGCAGCACACGAACGAATCATGTTTAAGCACTGCCTGCCTGCAAATGGCGCCTTCTGCCGCGTTCTATGTGGGGACGCGACACTGGCTTCCAGTAGTTATTAGTAAGTCTATTGTGCGAAGCCCCTGAGCTGGTCACACGGACAGCAGCGTTTTTCGGTGTGTTACGGGGCAACGGGACGTTGTACGAGCAGAAGTAGTAGATTATAATGTATCTTATGATATATGTAAGGCTTCATAGACGGAAAAATATAGAAGAAAGCAGTACATACATAGTTTTCTAAAACTGAGAGTTCTGCAACACTACCACGTACCACCACTGCCAAATATTATACAATAACAGATAATCAAAATAGTTAGTTGGCATAGTTACCTGGCATGTTACAATGGAGAGCGATCTGTTTAAATGTTACTAAAAATACGCCTTATTCATGTTTTTAAAAGATCGCTGATAAAATATAGCCGCGTGGGAGTAGCCGAGCGGCCTGGAGCGCCACGTTGCGGATCGCGTGGAATGCCGCGTCGGAGGTTCGAATCCTCCATCGGGCATGGATGTTTGTGTTGTTTATAGTAAAAGTTAGCTCATATTAGATTAAAAGAAAAAATGTGACTATCTGCGACGTAACTGTAAGACAAGCCTGACTTATATTTACCGTGCTTTTTTATTCATTTTATATCTCAAAGAGCAACTCTTTATTTGATATGTGCTCCTAAAGTGAAGACCTTTTCAACCATTCTGAAGATGATGATTCAGTGGCGTAACTATGGGGGGGGGGGGGATGAGGGGGATAGAACCCCCCCCCCCCCCAGAACCCGAAAAGAAGAAAAAATTCGTATAACAGCAATATGGTAAAGGTAAAGATTGGAAAATTGGGGTGTTTTACCATAAGCTTTCATTGGATGGGAGTGAATTAGTTTCTTCAACAGGAGTGGTACATGATAGTCTGTCTGGGAATTGACTAAAATTTTGCTCGCAAGCAGATCTATCTCCCCCCCCTCCCCCAGAGCCAAGTCCTAGTTACGCCACTGTGATGATTTATATCATTGAAACCGTTCAAGGAAAATAAATATATTTTATCAGCGATCTTGGCGTATCAACCTAAATCAGGTATATTTTTATTAACGAACTGACTCGTTGGTTTATAAAATCTTAACAATAAATTGTGAGATAAAAAAAAAACTATATTATTGCAGTCTACATCTTTAGAAATCGAAATCCGTTTTCCTGCTCAACCGATATCACCCACAAATATTTTTCATATGGTACACAAAAAACTAACAGTTAGGTAGCACAAAGAAACTTAACAATTGCAACCGCGTGTCACGTATCGGCTAGACAGGAAAAGGAAAAAAATATCTTTATTTGAGTAGTTTTAACCTATATTTTAGGGAAATGATTAAAAGTTACGCGAAAAACTAAATATTAAATGAAGAAGATGAAATCTAAAAATGTACGAATAATAAGAAAAAATCGCAAGGATTATGTCTTCTCCCGAAGAAAAAATCCGACGAAATATATATTTTTGCATTTATGATGCCTGTAAAACGTATGCATTACACAGAATCCAATTTTTATTTATCTGAAGTTATAACAGATTGTAAAATGTAAGTTACTGGTGATAGACGCTGGAATACGCGAAGAATCAGCTTTAGATACCGAGCAGTGAGATCGAACGGAACGGGGCCTGGAACTGGAACGGCCACGCTACTGCTCCTGGAACTAGTAGTCCCGCAACCATTCCGAACAGGGACTGACAGTTTCTAGAATTCGAAGTCGCGCCAACCGTTCCGGCTTTCTGGACCGGGACCGACTGGGAGCACTTAGTGAACGGCGAACTGCCGTTCCTCGCATCTGGTTCCGCAGTCCTTCACTTTTTGAACCGTTACTTCGGAACTGTTCGTTCGCGAACGGTGCATCTCTGGTATTAACAATTTGGAGGAAAAATGTCTTCTACTGAGTCAACACGTGCATCAGAATATGAGTTTCAGGGAGATGCAGAGATCGACCCTCTACGACAGATATGTGTTACGCATCATAAAATTGACGCCGTCGACGTCCATGAAGAGTTCATACCAAACCATTAGCTTTCATCTTGAACACTGAATGAACAATGACACGCTACAGTGATCACAAAGGTTCATACCATTAAGATCGATGGTGAATTTCTTGGGATATTACATTTCATCAGTTGTAACCGCATTACGCCAATATGATTCAGTCGCATGTTGTTAACTACTGAGGACGTCGCCTTCGAACTTGGTGGTGGGAACGTTTGTGAGCATTGCGACGCACCATTTTTCATTCTCTTTTTATGGTGCAATTTAAGTTTGTTTCATTTTTTAATCCAATAAATTTCGTTCATATAGCGGCGCGAATTCAGTTTCTTCCAATATTTCGGCCGAGTAATGTCCGGCCATCTTCAGGGTGAGTCACAAGACTGCCGACAAGGTGCCAGGCGCGGCATTAAACGCCCCGGCGCGAAGAAGAAACTAAATTCGCCCGGCTTGGATTACACAATACGCCGCGAAAAGCGTAACCACGTTTCACAATGTTCCACGAATCCAAACCGTTACTACGTGAAGTGCTAGGTCTTGTTTAGCTGTTTTTTTTTTTTTTTTTTTTTTTTTTTTTTTTTTTTTTTTTTTTTGCAATGCACAACCACATTAGCAGAAATCGATTTGGGCCGCTTTAGTATCGTGCATTTCTTACTAAGGAGACATGTGATGACTAGGCCACGTTCTATGTCAGAGTTCTCTTCACCAACCTGTTCTGCTGTTACAGTTCATCTACTGACAACACAATACTTGAATGATTCACTCTGCAGCGGAGTGTGCGCTGATATGAAACTTTCTGGCAGATTAAAATTGTGTGCCGGAACCGGGACTCGAACCTGGGACCTTTGCCTTTCGCGGGCAAGTGCGCTACCAATGAGCTATCCCGACATGACTCCGGGTCCGTTCTCTCAACTTTCCAAACTTTCAAAACTTGCGAACACTACAAGACTAGCACTCCTAGAAGAAAGGACGTGGTTGAGGCATAGCTTAGCCACAGCCTAGGGGATGGTTCCAGAATGAAATTTTCACTCTGCAGCGGAGTGAGCGCTGATATGAAACATCCTGACAGATTGTAGAGCACTTGCTCGCGAAAGGCAAAGGTCCCAGTTTCGAGTCCAGGATCCGGCATACAATTTTAATCTGCCAGGAAGTTTCAACACAATACTTGCTGCCTCTCGTGAGTTCATGTGGTCAGTTCCGCATTATATAGGGTGTCCGAGTTATTTAAAATCCTCAGCTTCATTAAATTTCATAAACATGTAAGCCTTGCATACAGTTGATTCTTCCTAATTCGCACCTCGATAATTCTAATTTCTTGGTAAAAAAACAGTTCTCCGGTCGTGTGGAGGAACATCGATAAATAAACTGCTGGTTATGCAAAATGAAGCATGAGGAAGCTAAAGTGATTGGGAGATAACAGGTTGTACAAAGGTTACACGGTTAAGAAAATCCTTGCTCTGGAGTGCGCGATTGCTCC
The DNA here is from genome assembly GCA_026315105.1 of Locusta migratoria. Taxonomy (NCBI): domain Eukaryota; kingdom Metazoa; phylum Arthropoda; class Insecta; order Orthoptera; family Acrididae; genus Locusta; species Locusta migratoria. The sequence goes on from CM048745.1 coordinate 137,769,145, forward strand.
CCGTCGAAGCTTCCAGTGCTCCCTCGGGCATGTGTGTGTGTGACTGTTGTCGTTAGTATAAGTTAAACTAACTTGTAAGTTTAGGGACTGTTGGCCACTGCAGTTGGATCCCATAGCTTTATAAACATTTAAACGATTGAAACTACAGCGCCGTGTAAAATGAAGAAGACGATGAAATGAGTGTTGAGTGCTGTAATTTCGAATACTGTCTCTCGTAACACTTGTTGATTCTCTTCACGGGTTTGTAGCCGGATTTCATGGTTCTACTGACACGATATTTCACTCGTTCTCCTGGCCGTCATTTTGAGGTGAGAGTGGTGCAAAATGACGGTGGCGTGATTGTGCACCAACAATCCCACCTGATGATGGTGGCCAGGTGGACCGCTGAAATATCTTGTCAGTAGGACCATGAAATCCGGCTACAGACCCATGAAAAGAATCAGTATTGAGTGTTTGCGATATTGCTGGCATTGAATGAAGGAAGCTGTGGATATGATGTTGGGGCACAGCCATAGTGTAACATATACAGTCGCGACACCCTCACTGATTTCTGTTATACCCCATGAAGGTAACGCTCCAAGCGACCAGCAAGCTACATCTCTGAACAAGAAATCGGATGACAGTGAATAGTATCGTTTATATTGGTTAACATAGTTTTGCAATAGGTAACCTGTGTAGTGTCATAAAAATGAGGAATAACTAAAAAATAATCCTACGTTCTTCTTGCGTTTCCTAATAACCCTGGGATGGTATGAAACGGTACATTATAGGACAGTACATTTACGATTCTTTTGTAAGTTTCAGTTGGTTACTGAAATATTTAATTTTCCATTAAGACCAAAAATAGGATAGTAAGCACCAGAAATCTTACCTTTCGCAGAAAGGTGTCACTTTTCTCCTCACGAACGTTAAGGTTTCTTCGCTACAATTCCAGCCAAATCAGTAGGTTTGGGACATATGGAAATAACATGAAATGCAATTTCTATCTTTTGAGAATCTTTTATACTTTAACTTTTTAAGCGAAGTTAATTACACTCAAAAGTATTTGTGTGTAAAATGAAGACCAGTCAAGTGTAAAAATGTAAGAAGCACTAGACTCCATACCGAACTGGAAATTGCCTGTAATAGTAAGAACAAACCATAACAGAAATTCATGTCTATTACGTTAATGTTCTCTTACTTTTAGCAGAGTAAGCTGCAAATATACACATATTAGTAAGTATATCTTCATGAATAAGTTGTTGTTTGTATCAATGAGTCAGTGCAATTTGGCTGTTTTTACATTCATTTCACGACTAGATGACCCAGTGAACTTCGTATCATTTACCTCTTAATATAAACCATATTAATTTAAATCATAAGAATTTAAAACCCAGTAGCTTTATAAATGCATCATCAGATAGTCTAAGTATTGGCTCGATAGTGGGTGGAAAGCTACTGGGTTTAAAATAAATATTATTTAAATTAATATGATTTATATTAAGAGGTGATACGAAATTTACTGGTCATCTAGTCGACCCGGAAATACTTCGCAATTGCTGATAGGTATGTGCTCTTGCTTTGGACGTCAAACGTGCAAAATTTTATCGCAATCGTACGAATGATTTCGATATCCTAAAGAAAAGATCTCTTTACCTTTTCCATAAATTTTCCTACTTTCTGACCAACTATTCCAAATTTTTACTTCAATCAAACCTTCCTCTCGTTTTGAACGTCGAATGTGCGAAATTTTATCGCAATCAGATGAATGGTATTGATATTTCATACAAAAATCTTTTTCAATTTTTTTTCTGAATTTTGAAATGTTCCAGGTAACGTTCCCAAATTTTTAGTTCATAAGAACGTTCATTTTAGTTGAACGTCAAATGATCAAAATTTTATCGAAATCGAATGAACGGTTCCCAACTTATAGTCTTGAGTACATTTAGAAACACATCGAAAAAGGAACTTGGTTTTAATTTTGCGACTTTCCTTTTTAACTGTCCCTTTTTCTTTTTACCTGATAACTTTTCCAAGATCTTAATGAAAAAAAAATTACCTTCTCCGTCGTTCGAATAGTCAGTTATAGTGCTGAATTTAATAAAAAAACACATTGAAAACGCACTTTCAGTTTTTCTCAAATTTTCCAATTTTCCGGTAGATTTTCCAAAAAATTTATTTCATACAAACCTTGTTCCTGTCAAGTCGTACTGAAATGATGCTCTTACAACTATGTGGAAATTAATTTTTATTCATAGAAAAAAATCGCTTTCGGGTTTTCCTAAATTTTCCTACTTTCCGGGCGACTTTTCCAAATTTTTATTTGATGCGAACCTTCCTCTTGCTTTCATCATGAAATGAACAAAATTTTATCGCAATTTGACGAACGGTATTGATAGCTCACTGGAAAAAGCTGTTAAAAGTTTTTCCCGATTTTCCTCTTTTCCGGACAACTTTTTCCACATTTTATCACCGTTTAAAACTTCCCTGAACTTACACGAATATTTCAAAACTAAAATTAGCCCAATCGGCTCAGCCGTTCTCGAGTTTTAGCGAGACTAACGAACAGCAATTCATTTATATATATATAGATTATTTATATTTTACTATTCCTTGTAACGTAGAAATTTTCTAACATTTTCGCTAATTACATAGAAAGATTATTATAAACATAAATCTCACGACGGCTTGCCCACCGCTAGGAGCACTACTGACTGTTGCAATGATCAGTTGGTAACAACTTTCACAACAGTGAGTGTCGCGACTGCGTATGTTGGAATGTGGAATAGCTGTCCATGCTGCTTCCATATATTGCTGATGTTCATTTGGCGTAGCATCTGGTGGTGTTAAAATGTTCAAAGATTTGTAAACGTATTGGACCAAACTTTCGAACTACTTCAATTTACTTACACCAAGGAAAACACATACACCCATGCCCGAAGGAGGATTCGAACTTCCAGCGGTAGCGACTGCCCAGTCCGTAGCATGTTGCATTAGACCACGCGGACAGCCCCGTAGCGCGGACCACATGCTGTGGCCAGGGCCTGGCATCTTCAGGCTGTTTTCGATAGGTGAGAGATCAGACAGTTTTTTTTAAAGAATGATTATGAGTGATAAAGGATTTTTCCGACAATGATTTCGAACTGTTCAAAAGACCACAGAATCAAATGGAACAATAGGAGAGCGGAGAAATGGGTGACCACAGGATCTGAGACCCTCTCAGTGAACTTCTTTTACGTATGAGCCACTATGGACTACGATTATTTCAACTGTTTCTCCTTTCTTTTCCTCCATATTTCTGTCATCATTTTCCGATGTTTCTCTCTCCTTTCTTCGGTCCACTTGGCTCCAGTATATTTCTTCGGTTTATCCTGGAAACATTTGGCACCCTTTAATTTCTGTCTGAGTGTTAGTCGTTTCTCAATATCTTGTTGGCTAATTTGAAGCTCTTCCATGTCCCTTCCAACTTCTTTGCACCATGTATTATTCATTTTTAATTTACTGAAGTAACAGAACAGTCTTTTTGTCAGTCTGTTGGGATCCATCCTTTGTATATGAGCGTAGAAAACTTTTCTTCTTTTCCTAATTACATGAGTGATTTTTTCTATATTTGTATAGATTTCACTATTATGACGCATTCTGTGTTGTGTCCGATTTTTAACTGGTCCCAAGTTTTTGATTAATATTTTTCTTTCAGTAATTTGCAGTGATTCCATCATTGCCAGAGTCAAACATTCTGCTCCATAGAGTGATTCTGGCCGAATTACTGTGGAGTAGTGAGCCAGTTTAGCATTGATGGTGTAACGATACTGCTGATCCCCTCATCTCAAATGTTACCGTACGATACTGTCTGCGTCGGATCTGGAATCGTGTGGTTCAATAGTGATAAAAGTTGCGTGTGAAGTTAAAAACGAAATAGCCAGCCTAAGAATCAGTGTAGGACAGTGTCTCAGTGATACTGTGATTAAAACAAGTGATAGATTTCATTAATTAAGAGATTCATATAGTTTCTTTCCAGGCAGTTCTATAAACAATACTTTTGTCATTGTTCATTATTTCAAATAAATAGACAGACAAAGGATAAGAACTTTTGTAAAACATAAAGTCATGAAAATAAATGGCATTGTATATTTGTTAGGTTCATAAACAAGTTGTGTAGATCAGCTAATTGTTTTAATTACTGTAAAGTTGAAATTTGTATATTGTGTTTCTTTGTATATATTGACTGACGTGACATTTTAAACCTAGTTTCATAATTGACAATATAATTGATAGTTCAATATATGTTAGGAACATGCGTGATGTACTCGTTAACTAATTAATTGACATTTAACATTTTGGTTTGTTGTCAAACAAAAAGTAGCTTGATTAAAACTTAAAAAAGATAGTTTCGATCTAAAATTATTGTATGCATAGTTTTCATTTTATATTGTGATTATTCTTGTGTACATGAAATGTTTTATTTGTATGTTCAGTCATTGTAAATCAGTATATTCAATTGTTATAAACAATGCATAATGTAATGGCATTATTGAGAATGTTATATATTTGCCTCACCGCCTTGCGTGAGGGGAGTTCGAGTTTTGGTGGAGTTCGAGTTTTGTCTTTGGTCGAGTACTTTGGAATCTGTCAGTCTGTGTTGTTGTTGTAATTTGTGTACGTTATAGTAATGTTTTGGTGGAGAAGAGGTTGATTTAAATTAAAGAAGAAGTGAAAATTGTTCATATCGATTATTTATTTCTACCACGACGCCCCAGGAGAATAATGTTGTAGCGAGCAGAACCCCTATACATCGAAATATTTAAAGATGAGTATTCTGTTTGAAAGTGGTAGAAAGGAACTGTAATTACCAAAAATTTATGAATATATCACAATTTGTGGAGCATAGCTGGGATTGCGTCATATGCAGCGTCTACATAGTGTTCATGTTGCAGGAGAAGTATGTTTGGACGTACATAATCGATGTTTGAAAATCCAAGGAGGACGTGAATCTTGAATTATACGGCAAAGAAAAGCGGAGCACGTAACCTGGAAATTGGATTCTTGCGCCCGGATCGTCGCATCGCTGCACACAAAATAACAAGATAAGTACAGCAGCGCTTATTAATTTGTATCTGTAGTCTGGGTTGTTTGGCACTGTAAAAGACGTTGTCAACTGATAATAGGAAATCTAGTGTAGACATGTCAAAACAGAATGTGACAGCCAGTACACCTCGTAGCAATGTGTCAAATAGTGAAGAAATAATTCTTGCATCACCAGGTCTTATAGAGTTGTTAAATCGATTAACAGAACAATTAATTGTACGTATTGACAAGGGAAATCATGAAGTGAGTAAACAAGTAGAATCTGTTAGCAAAAAGTTAGATGACGGTTTATCAGATTTAAAGTCTCAATTGAGCGAAACAAACAGGGCAGGGCAGTTGACGAAGTCAGAAAGCAAACATGTGATCTTGAAAGAGCAATGAACTTAGGATATGAACAGCTGGCCACTCGTGTAACTGTAGTAGAGAGTAAAATCAGTAACAAATTTAGTGCTGTAGAAAAGCATTTTGATCAGGAAAATAAAATTAGAAAAACTGAAATTCAGGAAGTGAAAGTGTCATTAGGAAATAAAATTAGTGAAAGTGTGTCAACTTCTGAAAATGTTATTAAGAAATATGTGTATAACCACAGTCAAAGGGTCAGTGCATTGCAAGAAAGTGTTGTAAATAGCAAAATGTCGATCTGTGGTGGCTCTAATTGGGCAAATGTAGTAATTAAGACATATCCTGGGGAAGGGAAAATCCATCCTAAAGACCTTTTACATCATTGCTCCGACAACTTCACTGTAGAAATGACTGATGCAATGAAAATTAAATTTGTAATGAGATTTTTGGACAATGAAGCTTATACTTGGGTCAATCAGTTGGATACAGAGGATATGTCATATAGTGAGTTTGAGAGGTGTTTTTGAATAAATTCTGGTCCAAAAGCAAGCAGGCTAGAGTAAAAAGTGATTTCTTGCATGGGGGAAAGTACAGGGAAAGTTATGGCAGTATGAGGGACTTTTGTGAGGCTGAAATCAAAAAATTAGTGCATCTTGACTCACCTTTAGATGAAATAACATTGGTGGACATCCTACGAAGAAGATTACCAGGTAGAATACAACAAACATTAGATTGCGGACCTGACGATTCAGTTGAGAACTTCTTAAGATTTGTTGGAAGATTAGACAGAAGTTATGAGAGAGAAAGGGATAGAAACCGGTACCAAGATGACCATCATGGAAGAGACAGAAGAGTTAGTCACCAAGAAGATAGTTGTGAGAACCGAAGTAGACAGCAATGAGGGAACACGGATTATAGGAACAGACAAGGAAGAAACCATAGGAACCAAGATTACTACAAGTCTAACGGAAACGGGCAGGAAAACTAGATGTCGGCCCTATGGAAGCCTGTCAGGTTGGGGTGAGAAGTAGGACAAGAAATCAAGCTACCAAAAATAGGATCAGATTTGGACACAACTGGGAAAATAAGCAATATAGACAGGGACAGAAGGTAACACACAGGGAAAATCGGCTCAAGTTTGACAAAGAACTATGGGAAGACATTAAGAACCAGGCTTGGAAAGAGGAGGACAAGTGTGTAGAACCATAAGAGGTTGTACTAGATGATGATACTGTAGGCAGTATGTTTAATGCAAGTGAAGATCTGATTGTAGAAGAACCCAAAATAAGTGAAGAACATAATGTGTTTGGACTGTGTAAATTGCTAAGTGATAAAGTTGAAGATGCTGAAGACAAACTGAATGTGACAGCTGATGAAACTGTGTAGACTGAGAATCATGAAGATTTTGATGTTTTGTCTAGTGTGAGTTCAGAGAAGTCAGAGGATGGCAGTGTTAATGATAGTGAAGAAGATGTGGAAGTCGTGGAGTTTGCAGATTTGGAGAACGAACTTGATGGGATGATTTATGTTGATGTCAAGGAAGGTTGCATCGTGTCAGATTGCCAGTGTGAGACCGAGTGTGTCGTAGATGATGTCAAGTCTTGTGAGAATCAAGTCGTACCAATGAAATTGAGCAGTACTGAAAGTTGTCGAAGCAGAAACAGACAAGAAGAGGTAGGGAAAGAAATCTTGCATTATGTCATACAGAGCTACATTGATAAGAAAGAGAAAGCTAATGTTCTAGATAAGTTACTGTGTAAATATCACGAAGTAGAAGATAATGTGCCTAAGTTAGAGCAGTGTGTTACCAATGATAATTGTGTTGCTAATGGATCTTTGACTTGTCAACCTGTCGAAAGTAATGTGTCCCTGAATCATGTTCAAGCTAATGACGATTCCTGTACTATGAAACATGAAGATATTATTGAAGATCTTACTCATGAAGAACAGGAAGATATACATTATGATGTCACTGGATGCCCATATATTACTGTGTTTATTGATCGAAAAGGCAAGAGAGCATTAGTGGATACAGGTAGTCCAATCAGTGGAATTACTGAACAATTTAGAGAATGTGCGAAAGATGTACCGGACTACATGGAGATGCCTGTAGTAGGAATCAAGATCAAGGGTACTACCGGCAGACACAGCAAGGTAGTTAACCGGCAAGCCTTGTTGAACTTCAGTGTGAATGATGTCAATTTATGTCAAGGACGTCTAGTAATACCTAATCTGTCTGAGGATATCTTGCTAGGAACTGACTGGATCATGAAAGTGAATGCTGTATTTGACTGGGGAGGAAGAAAAGTTATGTTTGTGGACCCGAAGACTGGTGTTTTACATTGTACTGCTATGGTATTGAAAAATGGGAATAGCCTGAGTAAGCAGAGTCTAGAATTAGATTTATTTGATTATAATAGAGATGCAGAAGACATGCATGAAGAGCCTGAAGAAGACATGGAGGGTATTAATTATGATGAACTCGTAAGTACCAAAGTGGAGGAAGCCAACAAATTAGACAAAGAACAAAAAGAAGAGCTGAGAAGAGTATTGTGAACTATCATGATGTGTTCTATGACAGACCGGAGAGAGTGAAAAACTACCAATGTACATTGCGGGTCAAACCACACGAACCATTTAACATCAAACCATACGGTGTTCCTATAGCAAAAAGGAAAGCTGTAGAGAAGGAACTTGAAAAGATGGAAAACTGGAACATAATTGAGAGGAGTACTAGTGAATACAACAACCCGATCATCGTGAAATCCAAGAAGAATGGAGATGTGAGAATTGTACTTGACTCCAGACATCTGAACAAGTTTTTAGAAAGGGAAACTGACCATCCACAGAGCATCGACGAACTATTGTATAAATTTGAAAATATAAAATATATGACTAGCCTGGACTTGACTTCTGGTTTTCATCAGGTGCCACTTGACAGAGACTCAAGGAAGTACACTGCATTCTTGTATAACGGAAGAAGCTATCAGTACTGCGTTGTCCCATTCGGATTAAATGTTTCGGTAGCTGAATTTATCAGAGCTTTGGATTTGGTATTAGGCAAAGATCTTGTTGAAAAGTTAACTGTTTATGTGGACGATATCCTTGTCACTGGTCAAACCTGGGAAGAACATATAAGCTTACTGGAAGAAGTGTGCAGAAGATTAAGAGCAGGAGGGATGTCTCTTAAGCTAGAAAAATGTAAATTTGCTGTGGATTTTTATGGAAGTCTTCCCAAGCCCAGAGGTGGTTATAGCCATATATTTGTTGCAGTGGATCTGTTCTCTAAATTTATTAAATTGTATCCTGTGAAGAAAGCCGCCAGCAAAACCATAATCAAATTCAGAAATGACTATTTTCAGACAGTCGGCAAACCTAAGAAAATCTTGTCTGATAATGGAACTCAATTTACCTAGAAGCATTGGAAATCATTCATACAAGATGAAAATATCACACGCATATTGATTTCGGCATACCACCCCTCCAGTAATCCGGCAGAAAGATACATGAGGGAAATAGGCAGATTGTTCAGGACATGTTGCAACAAAAATCATGCATCATTGATAGATTATTTATATGAATTTGAAGAGATTTTGAACAGCCTTCAGCACACTTCCACGAAATTCTGCCCTTACGAAATCGTGTTTGGAAAATCATCGCCTAACCTAATCAGTGAACTCGTCAACTATCCACCTTGTAAAGAATTGAGCAAGCAAGAGAGAGAAGAGATCGTACGTAGGAATATGAAGGAACAAGCTGAAGCCATGAAGAGAAGACATGACGGAAGTTTGAAAACTACCAGATTTGAAATCGGACAAATGGTTTTGGTGAAATCGCAAGAGAGATCTAAGGCTATCAACCATGAACTCAAAAAATTCTTTGACATATATATCGGCCCATTCAAAGTTGTGGGAAACCCTCATCATAATGCTTACAGGTTAGAGTATCCCAAGTCAGGTAAACCATTTGGACTTAGGAATATAACAGAACTAAAGCCATAAAGACAGTAGTGTGTAATAACAAGACTTTGTACAGATGCTAATTTTGTAAAATTTGTTGTAGCTATAAGTGTTTTGTATGTATATATTAGTTGATGAAATATCTTGAAACTTGTATTATCAATGTGTTATATACAAACTTTTGTAAACCTCAGGAAAGTACACATTCTGTGTGTGCTAAGTGCGTTGGCAAGCACTGGGATACTAGCTATGTGGTAGCATACTTCTGATTTCGGTTTCTGGTGCCACATCTCCTACTCATTCTGTAACCTGCTCAAATTATCTCATATCTATCATTCTATCTTTCTTCTCTAGTGTTAAGGTATGAAATGTGTGTATGCAATTTTTTTATTTTAATAGAAATTGATTTCAACATAGCTTGTTCCGTTAGACTTTTCAATGTATAAATTTATGTCTCAGTTAAAAATTTGAATTTAAATCGTTGCCATAGTATTAAAGAGCTAAAGTATTTGAGATATTGATAGAAGTCATGATAGAATCTGTTAATTAATGTTAATGTCTAATGATTTTGTAATATACAAAGTTTCATGTCTCAAAGTTTTTAAAAATTCAGTTCAGAAAGTAAGAGAACAGTAAACTTGACAGTATAGTTATATGGATATTTTTTTGTCATATGTTTCTTGTGTATTTTGTTTTGATGCTTAAAGAGGTCAGACAAGTTCAGTGTGGCAGATTCTTGAGTGTCAGCTGCTCTCAATACTGCCCTCTGCACTTGGGAGGCCATACCCTTCTCACCTACTTACTGCACTTGGAACTTTCAGGATCTGGTGATGCTGCGTGTGTGGACTGTGCTGTGCCAACCCCAGACAGGACTAAGTGAGGTACTGATGCAGCCAAGCCAGCCACCGGGTCCAAGCCGTCCAAAGTAGGTGCTTCATTCTTACATCACCTCGACTTATGAGGGCATCGTCGAGCTGATGGGGGGGATATTGTAACGATACTGCTGACCCCCTCATCTCAATGTTACCGTACGATACTGTCTGCGTCGGATCTGGAATCGTGTGGTTCAATAGTGATAAAAGTTGCGTGTGAAGTTAAAAACGAAATAGCCAGCCTAAGAATCAGTGTAGGACAGTGTCTCAGTGATACTATGATTAAAAGAATTGATAGATTTCATTAATTAAGAGATTCATATAGTTTCTTTCCAGACAGTTCTATAAACAATACTTTTGTCATTGTTCATTATTTCAAATAAATAGACAGACAAAGGATAAGAACTTTTGTAAAACATAAAGTCATGAAAATAAATGGCATTGTATATTTGTTAGGTTCATAAACAAGTTGTGTAGATCAGCTAATTGTTTTAATTACTGTAAAGTTGAAATTTGTATATTGTGTTTCTTTGTATATATTGACTGACGTGATATTTTAAACCTAGTTTCATAATTGACAATATAATTGATAGTTCAATATATGTTAGGAACATGTGTGATGTACTCGTTAACTAATTAATTGACATTTAACATTTTGGTTTGTTGTCAGACAAAAAGTAGCGTGATTAAAACTTAAAAAGATAGTTGCGATCTAAAATTATTGTATGCATAGTTTTCATTTTATATTGTGATTATTCTTGTGTAAATGAAATGTTTTATTTGTATGTTCGGTCATTGTAAATCAGTATATTCAATTGTTATAAACAATGCGTAATGTAATGGCATTATTGAGAATGTTATATATTTGCCTCACCGCCTTGCGTGAGGGGAGTTCGAGTTTTGGCGGAGTTCGAGTTTTGTGTTTGGTCGAGTAAAGAAGAAGTGAAAATTGTTCATATCGACTATTTATTTCTACCACGACGCCCCAGGAGAATAATGTTGCAGCGAGCAGAATCCCCATACATCGAAATATTTAAAGATGAGTATTCTGTTTGAAAGTGGTAGAAAGGAACTGTAATTACCAAAAATTTATGAATATATCACAATGGATATCGACTTATTACATACGTCCTTAGTGAGGTAGTATGGTGTTTTCATCTTACTAACTCTTGCTTTAATGGCTTCTTTCTCTGAAATATCTTGTTCAATTACTTCTCCTAGATACGTCAATTTATTTCTTCTCTCAATTTTCCCATATTTAATACCATTATGTTTGGAGCTGTTTTGTTTGTCATACATTTGGTTTTCTCAAAGGAGATTTGTAAGCCTGCTTTTTCAGCTTGTTCTTTGAGCAATTCAATTTGTCTCATGGTTGTTTCTATTGAATCCGAAAAAATAGCTAAGTCACCTGCAAATGCTAAACACTCTACTTGTAGGTGGTCCCTTTTGTAACCTAATCTGACTCCCTCATTGATTTGGCTTTCTCTTAATGGCACTCTCCATTCCCTTGTAACTTTTTCCAGGACACAATTAAAGAGCACTGGGGAGAGACCATCTCCCTGCCTCACTCCACTTTTAATCTCAAATCTTCTGGATATTTCACCTCTGAATGTCACTTTAGAGTTAGTGTTCTTTAGAGTTTGTTTAATTAGAGCAGTGGTTTTACTGTCTAAGCCCAGTTCATTCAGTATTTCAAACAGTGACTTCCTATCAACCAAGTCATAGACTTTCCTGAAGTCAACAAACTAGATTACAAAGTTTTTCGATCTTCTTTTGTATATAGATGTAGATATAGATACATTATTACTGTTACTCTCACTGAACTATTAGCATTTTATTTTATTTTACAGTGTCGCTCATTTTCTCTCTCTTGTGAATATCTGTTATCCCCTTATTTATGATGTAATTATTGCTGTTCCAGGTGGCAAGTATGAAGACAATGTCGAAGCAGCTGTAACAATAGAAAACAGAGAATGAGAAGGAAAACGAAGAAGGAGAAAGAACCAAAGCCGATCCATCAGCGTTTCGAGAAGGTGTACATAGGTTATTGGAAATACTGTGCATGTATGAGTGCAGGTTTTGAATGAACGTAAACGTCGAATATTTTCTGCTTCTTTCACTATATAAAACACGCTTCATCAAACACGCTGGAACCCACCGAAGCAGACTGAGGTCACCTATTTCTTTGCAAATAAAATGTAGTCTTATAGAGTGTTTTAGAAATGTTTTGTTTAGTTTATCAATAGAAGTTGGCTAAAAATTTCAATTTCCTTGGAATTTGAATCCTAATTCTTACTTACCACTACAGAACATATTATTGATACTACAGTACTACATTTCTTATTTTTGGAGAGGACACCCTTACTTCGTCTTTTTCTCGAGTTCGCGTTGATCACCTAGACCTCAAATCTAACTACCAATCATTTATATTTGCTATTTGTTTTAGAAACTACTCGTATGATACTGTCGGCAGACAAGCGTAATTGCCCCGCCACCGGTTATCCTCGTCCTGGAGGAGGTGTGGTTGGTATAACAAACTCACTTTTCTTGTAGCAGATGTTTCTGCAAGCGTATAACCATACTAATCTCAAATATTTCTGTAATTCTTGAAATGTTTCATCAGCCTCACGCAGCATTGCAAGAGATGGCTACTGGAACAGAAAAATAGCTCTACATTTTCTACGCCAGAGAAAACCAAATTTTTACACAATGAGCACTTCGTAATCACACGTAATTAAACAGTTCCATTCTTCGACGCAAAATAAACAATTAAGTATCTTAACATTATGTTCTCAAATATATTGTTTTCGCTATTCTTCTGATAACGTTAAGAATGAAATCATAAGAGTGGAGTTCTTTTTTATGTTCTAGAATGATATACAAACTAAAATTAAAGTAAGTTTTTATTTAGTTACTTTATTCATGCGAAAGGAAGTACCCTTATATATTGAGAAGAATTGCCTTTCGTAAAACATTCAGAAAATTACTGTGTCGTGGTACTAGTTATCTCTTTGGTTGTTCCTGTGGGATATTGTGAAACGGCTGAAGCACAGCTAATTTTATTTTGACCGTATTGTATGTAAGCGTCTTAATGGGAATAAAGAGGCACTGTGATTTATTATAACGGCTAACATTGGTAAGTTACGTCCCAATTCCAACTCCAGCTACCTTATGTACCATTTTGCAAGCTTCGTCAAAGTCTTTATTGAGGCGAGTCGAAAACATTTGGTTTTCATCGGAATACAGCCGGCCCTTTCATAGTATAATGGCTGTCTCATGGTCAGTCATTTGTAGTTTCCTGTGGACGCATCAAAGCTGCATTATGGAACAGTTTTATTCGATACCAGTGACGCACCGCGTCTTTGCTTTTGATCCTCTGTTGACTTCACTGAGCGATAAACGACAGCATCATCCGTGAACAGTCTAAGGGAGCTATTCAGATTGTCTCCTAAATCGTTTATAAAGGAAGAGTAGGAGACCTCTAACGCTTCCCTGGGGAACGCTAGATATCACTTCTGTTTTACTCGATGACTTACCGTCAATTACAACTAACTGTGTCCTTTTTGAAAGGAAATCGTGAATCCAATAGCACAATTGGGGAGATATTCCATAAGCACGCAATTTCATTAGAAGCCGCTTGTGGGGTACAGTGTCAAAAGCCTTCCGGAAATCCAGAAATATGGAATCGATTTGACATCCCTTGTCGATGGCACTTAACACTTCATGTGAATAAAGGGCAAGCTGTATCGATCAGCATGCGTCGATTTCATTGGTGACTAATAGAAAGTGCGCGTAGCTGTCAGAACAACGTAACATTTGAGATAATCGATGTATGGACTTACAATGTGGAGATGCAGGCCATTAAGATTCTTTTCTTCGGTTTCCATAATCACTCCATAAAATTGCGACACATATATTCAACACGCATGATAAAATGATAAGAAACTCAGGCAATGACGCATCTGAAGAAGGCAGACACTAGAATGTTGCGACCTGCGGAAGCGGAAACGCGGCGCCTGCGATAACACGGAATCTGCCGGAAGTTTATTGGTCGTCAAACACGACGGAGAACATGCGCAGCAGTCGAGATAGCTCGACCGCCGTGATACTGGATGGACGAGGCGAGCGTCGCGGTCTGACAAGCGAACACCTGTAGTCTCGCGGGCTGGCGCCAAGGCGTGCCTCCTAGCCAGACAACAACAACACACACACACACGTACGTGCGCTCACCTTCACTTGATGTGTAACTCACGGAAGTGGGTTTAGCTGTTGGATCAACCTAACGATTTCATGCGATGGTGTGTATATTGGAGTCGCAACAAGGTGAACATTGGAGCTTCCCAATTTGACTACTCTCTCTGTGGTTTTGAAATATGTCTGTGGTACAAAAATAATTAAGTTGGTAGTACGTTGCTACTCCGCGCCAAAGATATACAGAGGTGTAATAATATCATTGGCTCGCCTCTTACAAGGAAAGTACTTGGGCTCGAACAAACATATCTGTATGATATGTTTCGTTACAGTATCTCTACGTACACCTCAGTGTGATGGTGGGTGTCGTTTTTATGCAAAACTTTGCAATCATACTCTAGATAACATTGTAGATGTAATTGTAGACGCCATACGTAATGTAGATATGTGAACTATAACGTATGTAATAATCGTCGTACATGTTCTCTAGCGTTTTGTCATCAAAAGCCGTGATGATAGTTGTAACTTTAACCTTCTTCTCGGAAGTCTGTTGGTATTCACTGCCACTGCTTCCATCGCCTCTACCCGCACTTACCGCTTGCAATGAGTTGTTCGTCATTATCATCCCTATTATCATTATTATGAGTTTGTAACAACAGTATCTAACTTATGCTCATATTTCTGTACCATAACAGACACGAGAAAGCATGCGAATGATTCATCTTCTACACTAATACCATCTTCACGAAGAATGGTTATTCGTAACTTCATGTCAACTAATCGCAATACATTAGCAGGATTGATTAGCAATCGACGCCCCATCTGACGCTTCACCACACAAATAACGTCACAAAACGCAACTTCGGAGGCACACTGCACCGTCCCTACTGGCGAACCGACAGGTCAAGGTGCAGTGCGGCAAGGCACACGCAGATGGCTCTAACGGACGACTGCAGAGTTTTGCAGATGCGGGAGTGTCGCTAGTGCAATAAGGGATCTTTGCATTATCTCTCATACGATTTTGATGTATATGTGCTTGTTCTAGACCAAGTACTTTCCTTGTCAGAGGTCATTGTTTGGCCGGAGACGAACACTCCAGTTGCTGGCGTCGTGCGGAGAGGTCGTTGATTCGTAGTGGCGGCAGACAGAAGAGTCCTGTTTTGAAACTTGAAAGACCAGCGTTAATTGTAAAATTAACTCTACCTGAAAGGAGCCAGTTAAAAAGCTTACTTTAGACATATAACTCTGGCCGTAAAACCAGATAAAGGATTCGCGTGAACTACTGACCACTTCCTGCAACAGAATCTTGTTCCCTGGCCCAGAATTTTGAACTTACTCAAAACTTTACTTTAGCAGCAGGAAGACAAGGAGACGGTGGCCAACATACGTCGTAGATCACGAGAACTACACACAATCATTAATATACAAGCCACCCCGAACTAAACCATTTCATGAAAATAGCTGTGAGAACAATTATGTCCCACGGAATTAAAAATATGGTAAAAAGCATCTGAATTTGTTCTCAGCACTGGTGAAAAACAACATTAAATAAAAAAGGGAAGGTATTCGTTAACTAATATTCATAATCTATATCTATAAATGTGAATGTTTGTTCGGTGTACGTTTATCACGTCTGAACGACAAGACGCAGAGAGTTAAATATTTGTACAGTTACTAATTTATACCTGAGAAAGGTTTTATAGCGATCTGATCTATATTAATAATTTGAAGAATATAACGCGAAATGCGGAACAATAATTACTCTTTGAAAATTATATTTACTCTCTGAAAATGGTTTCATTGGTTGCATTGTATGGCGACCGGATGGCTATTTATCTATATATATATTAATGTGAATGTCTGTTCGGTGTACGCTTATCACGTCTGAACGACAAGACGCAGAGAGTTAAATATTTGTACAGTTACTAATTTATACCTGAGAAAGGTTTTATAGCGATCTGATCTATATCAATAATTTGAAGAATATAACGCGAAATGCGGAACAATAATTACTCTTTGAAAATTATATTTACTCTCTGAAAATGGTTTTATTGGTTGCATTGTAGCTTGAGGGTTGATAATAATAAAAGGGTGGAGTATATTATTATTATTATTACAGGATTAATTAATACAGAGATTAATTAATAACAACATCTTGTCGTATTCCTGTTATCCTCCGCCAAGCCTCTTTATCCAGCTCTTCTTCCTTGTCGATGCCGCGATGTTCCATCACTCCATTTATCTGGTCTGTCCAAGAGCGTCGTGGTCTTCCGCGCTTACGCCTGCCGGGTGGTTTCCATTCGTAAACTTTCTTAGGCCACCGATGATCTGGCATTCTCATCATATGTCCGTACCATTTCAGTGATTTTCTTTCAATTCTGTCTATCACTGTATCATTTGCCTTCATTCTAGCTCTTACTTCATCATTAGTTTTTCTTTCGATTCTTGATATTCTTGCACTCCTACGCAAATAGTCCATTTCCACAGCTATTAGTCTTCTTTTGAGATCCACGTTTAATATCCATAGTTCTGATCCATAGCATAGCACTGATTCAACCATTATCTTACCTACTCTTTTCTTATTATTGTTAGAAATATTATTATCCCACCAAAAAGAATTCAAAAACCCTAACACTTTTCTGCTTTGCTTTATTCTATATTTTACTTCTGTGTGGCCCAATCCATTTTTATCAATATGTGCCCAGAGATATTTAAATTTCTCTACCTGTCTCGTAACTGCTTCGTCATTGATGTTTACTTCAAATTTAGCATCACTATTCACCACCAGATACTATGCTTTTGTTAGACTCATTTGTAGCCCCCAGTTGTTGTAATCGTCGCATCATGAACTCAAGGTCATAATCATCTTGTGCTATAATGGCTTGATCGTCAGAAAAAACTTAATGAAAATATCTGTACATTGTTGACTGTGATTCCTATTCCTCTGCAGCTGTTCTTCCAATTTCCGAGAGCCACTTCTACATATAAATTGAATAAGATGGGTGACATGCTGCAACCTTGTCTTAAATCTTTAGTGACATTGATAGATTCTGATAACTTTGAACCTCGTTTAATCTGTACCACATTATTTCTGTACATTTCAATAATAATTTGTAAAAGGTGATCATCCATACCTATATCTTTCATGGCTTCCCACAGCTTAGATCTAGGGACTGTATCGTAAGCTTTTGCTAAATCTACAAAGGCAATGTGTAGCTCCTTCCCTACAGCTACACATTTCTCCATTAGTTGTAAAATAAATAGGTTATCTGTACATGATATGTTCTGCCTAAAACCGCCCTGGTCTTCCCCAATATGGTGGCCCACATTTTGTCTAATTTTTTCAAACATTATCTTGCCAAATAGGCGGATCATTGTACAGTTGACACTAATGCCTCTATAGCAGTTTGGGTCTTTTCTATTCCCTTTTTTGAAAATAGAAACCATATACGACTTTTTCCATTCTGAGGGAATTTCAACCCTTGTACAACAGTTGTTCATCAGGCAGGCTATTCGCTTCTTCAGATATCTTCCTCCAGCCTTCAATAATTCAACAGGAATGTTTCCTAGACCAGGTGATCGGCCATTCTTAATTTTATTTAATGCACTATTCACGACCTCTGTTGTAATGTATATAGTTAGATCATTTACTTCCATCTTCTCTTCATTCCCTTGCGTGTAATATGGCCTATCCTCAGTAGGCTTGCAAAATGCTTTTTCCATTCCTTTAAGGGGATTAGGTTGTCTACTGCTTTGTTTACTTGTGTTTTCTTCATACCGGTAATTGTCCTTCTGTTTTTTCTGATCCGCCTATTAGACTCTCAATTTCAGTACATTTCTGTTCCCACATCTTGTTCTTTTCTAATTTAATTCTGTTTCTTAATTGGTACTTCCTTGTCTGGTAATTTTGCCTGTCTTATTGTGATTTAGCTGATAACCATTTGTAGAGGTCTTTCTTTTCCCTAATCAACCTCTTCAGGTCATCATTCATCCATGGAGGATCCCGTTTACCTAGACTCTTACTTTCAGTCCCTAATACCTCTAGAGAAATTTTTGTAAGCGCTTCTTTAATATTTTCATATTCTACTTCAACATTGTAATCTTCTGGAATCGCTTTTAGTTCATATTCTAATCTACGTTGAAATAAATCCTTGATACTGGAATGCTTCTGGAGGAATAGCTTATACCTTGCCTGCTTTAATGTCCCATGATTGCTGTGGTCGGCCACTTGTCGAGTTGTTGGTGGTTTTCTCCTAAACGGCCAAGTCAACTTAGATAAAAGTAAGTAGTGATCAGACCCACAGTTGGCTCCCCTCATGACTCTACAGTCTTGAACTACCATTTTTGGCCGTTGCTTGGTAATGATGTAATCAATTATTGATTTCTGCTGCAATGATGGCCTCTCCCATGTATATCGGTGGATATCTTTATTTGAATAGTGTGTATTCAGAATTTTCAAGTCATGTTGGTTACAGAATTCTACAAGATTTTCTCCAGAACTATTAATGACATTTTCTCCATATCTTCCTACTACTGCATCATTTACTTGTGAGCCAACCCTCGCATTGAAATCTCCTGCTATTATTACTTCTTGGTGATTTTTGACTTGGTTGAGTAGATGGTCTAATTTCTGGTAGAAATGGTCTTTGGTTTGCTGTGCCGCATCATCGTTTCGTGCATACACCCCTATTATAACTGTTTTAATGCCATATAACTTGATGGTAACAGTGGCAATTCTTTCACATATAAATGCATAGTCCTTGATGTAAGAGCCCAGAGCTTTGTTGATTAGAATGGAAACGCCTGCTTTTGCTACTTCTTGGTGATTTTTGACTTGGTTGAGTAGATGGTCTAATTTCTGGTAGAAATGGTCTTTGGTTTGCTGTGCCGCATCATCGTTTCGTGCATACACCCCTATTATAACTGTTTTAATGCCATATAACTTGATGGTAACAGTGGCAATTCTTTCACATATAAATGCATAGTCCTTGATGTAAGAGCCCAGAGCTTTGTTGATTAGAATGGAAACGCCTGCTTTTGCTCGTTTATGTCTCTCAACTCCAGACCAAAAATGGATGAAATTTCCAAATTTCTCATTCCCTTGTCCCTTCTTTTTTGTTTCTGACAGAATTATTACGTCCACCTTCAGTCGACTAATGTCATTCTCTATTTTGGTGTGTTTATTTGTCAGGCTTTGAACGTTCCATGTACAACTTTCAATGTCCTTTTCCTTGGCAATAATTGTCGTAAAGAGTTTCCATCCGATCTCCGAGGCTCCACTTGAGATTCTCGAGCTCGTAGAAGTTTTTTGAGGACAATGGGGTGCTGGCCCAATGATCCAACCCCCAACTTGGAGGACCAGGATTTGATATCAGGGTTCACTCCCCTAGGAGGGTTGGCTTCAGCTCGCCTATAGAGACCCCCCTTCCCTAGGTGGGACACATTTCGTCTGGCTCCTCCGTTGAGGCCTGTCCGGCTTGGGTGACCCTGCCAGTAGCTACGCTACCGCCGGCATAGCCCTCAACTTCACTGGAGCACGCAAACCCTCCCGCCCGGTACTGAAGGTACCTTCGATAAGGCAGCGTCCCTTGGGAGGGAGGGTGGAGTATATTGGGATGGAAAGTTATCGGTGTGTATAAAATTCTACGCGTGTGTGTGTGTGTGTGTTAATATTTCGCTCTGAAGCGAAAACTACAGAACGCAAACGAATGGTCTGTGTGTAATTGTTGTCCGAAGTCTCCCATTGTACACCATAGCAGTTCCATGCTAGCTATAAGGGAGTGGAAGATATGGTGGTTGGAAGTCGTCAAGGCCAGCGATGACGATTGCGACTCTATAGTAAGGAGGTTAGGTACAGAGAAACCTGATGCCACAGACCATATCTTTGGTCTATGCGTGCACAATGTCTTCAGCTCTTTCTCGGTAAGGATAAGCTTACGAATAAGGAAGTACAATAATAAATAAATAAAGCAGTAAAAAAATTCTTTAAATACATCTCTTTAAAAATATCCATTTGATGTTTCGCGCATTGTCTATCACAATCAACCAACACGCGAGCGGAGTCGCGGGTTTAAGCTAGTTAGAAATAAAATTTTACTGACAATAAATTATTTATTCAGTTCAAACATGAACAAATGGGGCACCAATTTTGTTAAACAATAAAAATGCATCCCACATTGAAAATCAAGCTAAAGTAATCTGAACTGAACATCGTCGGGGGAGGGATTTACGATCAACAAGCATTCAGCCACTGACACGCGCGAAGCAAAGCGAAACTCACCCAACTCAGCGTGCTGATACGAAGTAGAAGCAGGCGCCGCTATCGCAGGCAAAATTCAGCGAACCAAGATGTACCACACAACACAAGAAAAAATAAACTTTATAGGTAGCTCTGGTCTGTCTTTCTTTACTTGAGATTGTACGCGATAATAGCAAGATTAATTTCCATTCAAATCAAACCGTGAGCATGCAGAATTACTGAGACACACGGTACGTGTCTGCTACATTACATATTCTCACCCCACTGAATGCAAAGTGCTTAAAGATCGCATTCATTGCAACAAAAACTAACGGAATCACAGATTACAAAGCAAGAATACACAATAGGAAGGCACTGGTGTGTGAGCAGTGGCGTTAAGTCAAGTGACTACCTATAAGCCCTTGAAGTCGGAGTTCGGAGCCACGGCATGCAACCCTTAGAAATGCGAAGGATATTATAAGAAAGCTAAAGAAATACAGTTAGACGCGATTGGGAAGGTTTCACTCGGATGCACGAAGTCCAGTCTTCAAAAATCAGAAAAAATGGAATAAAATCAAAGTCAGAGTAAATCAACTAAGAAATACGGCATGCAGCCCCTAGAAATAATAGCTAACAAAGGGAGTTGTACAAGGCTGGAAGAGAGTTTACTGACGGAGTCCGAATACAAAGTACAAGTTTGGAAACGAAACAGCAATTTAAAATAGATGGAGAGGAGATCGCGATGTAATAAGGGAAATCAGAAAGATACATACATGATTTCTTGCCTGAAGGGCGTAGAAACAGACACAGAGGTAGCTCTAAGAATACACCATGTGGAGTACATATACTCGCAGAAGGAGAAAACGGAAAGGAATATTTCACATGCACTATACAGAATAAAAATATTCCCGCACATTAGTTGCATCCCACAAAGCTAGAAAGAAATTAAATCGAGTTCGTACACCACCAGCTGGTCTCACAAAGGTTACCGATTTTCAGCCGTTATCAAACCGAATTAGTTACATATTTACCGCATTTACCTACCCAAAATCACCGAAATGAAATTGACAACACTTCTGCACATTGTGGAACATCTTTATATTGTGAAATATCATATATATATATATATATATTAAATGTTAATAAAACTTAGCAAAGAAAAACTGCAGTCAATATTAATAAACTTCAGAGAAACCGTAGAATAAACTCATGTAAAAAATACCGACAGTTTTCAAAATGTCTTCTTATTGTTGATTGCTTCATCACATCTCAGGGTCATTAAGTGGTTCACTTTAAGGCCGAAGTAATGAACTAAGACGAAACTTTTCACTCTTGAAAAGGATTTGTATTTTTGTAAAACATTTACATCTCAACTGAAAATTTATATAGAAGAAACAAATGAGACAGCTCATCACTTCTAACTGCTCGAGAAATCAAGACAAGACACTGCTAATTAAAAAGCAAAGATACTGCTCTTCTACTTTTTTTTCTTTTTAGTTCCACAGATGATTTGTTTTTCGCAACATTAATTAATAATTGTCTATTATTGTTATTGTTAATAATAATTTTCTCTGTCCTTTTTTTAATAATAATAGAAAATTAAATTAAATGAAATTAAAATAGAAATTCGCTTCTTACTGTTCTGATACCCCAACACTCCATTCCTGGTAACAGCACATCCGCCCCCATACTTTTGGCGAATGTACTCCGTTACATGAGGCAGAAGTATGTTATATATCAGAACAGTAAGATAGCTTTCCTTGTTGGCAAAAGATTTACCTTGAATAAGAAATATTTGTCCATGGATTGGCTCACTAGTTGCTAATCTAATTGAGAGGCCGTTTATCTACCTTTTCATTGACATATTTTAGAATCTGGTAAGAAAAAAAAAATCATCAAAGCACACATATAAGAAATTTACACAGAAATATACATCTACACATAAATTACATAGATCAATACCTATACAAAGAATTGTTTACAAGCAAAAAAATTACAAATTTTCCACGCCACAGGGCGTTGTAACCTTTTAGTCTCTTTCTTTTCCTTTTCAGGTCCATTGTATGTTTAAATTATTTATCGTCACTTGTGATCGTCCATTTTTTCCACTCAAATGTCCCGCTACGCACAACAAGTGTCCAGCGATATTGCATTGTCATGCAAAGAGTATGCGATCAGTTACTTCTGTGCTCGGCAGTTAACAATACCTGTACCTTCGTCTTTGTTATCTTGCTCGATAACTTGGCGCTCAGTTCAGTAGCTTGCACTGTTGAGAGCATATTGTAGTTCGTGCTCTTGTGTGAGGGAGGATCCAGATGCTGCTGGCGTTGTTACATCCCGCTCTCGCCGTTTATGCTAAAGCGTCTATTGGGATATCATCACGACCACCGCCCGTGTACGCCGTGCTGCTGATTTGCGGTAAGTACTTTATATTGAATCACCTCACCTCTTCGACTGCACACGCGGCACAACATCGATCTGCTATCCCCTCACAGTCACAAGAATCACCCATTTTTCACTAATGAATTTAAATCCTCGTCTGCTCGTTTTGTCATCTTGGCACTACAGTTTTCGTTATAATTAGTATTTTACCAAGACATTTGTTCAACAATACATATCGTCCTGTCGCCCTTGGTTTATACTTCCTACATTTAATAGTCTTCATGGTTTTTTTTATGTTCACAATTCTTAAATTATGAATTTTACATATATTTCATCCTTAAAACAACTATAATATTACTCCTTTTTTTTCATCAGAAATTATACATAACCAGAAGAAAACATACATTCCACTCTTTTACTACCCATAGTATTCTAACTTTTTTTTAATACCTCTCGTAAAAAATCTTTCCTTATACATTTATCCGCCATCCATGGATTTAATTAATCTATTTATGTTCAGACCTATTTATTCGGATATAAATATGAGATCAGGCCAGGTTTCTGGACTCGCTTTTATTGAATTTTTTTTTCAGACTCGTAAACGTCTCATGAAGGTGTAAAGACATATATATATATATATATATATATATATATATATATATATATATATATATATATATATATATCCTCCAAGGAAACAAGAAATCGGCCCACACTATCCTCCAACCACGATAGAAGGAAAGAATCCTACATCATTTATCGTGTGTAATGTGGTTAGTTGTGTAGTAGAGAATAGCTGTGAGAACTTTGTCTACTCGTGTTTCAATGGATAAGCAATTACTATACGCATAGATCATAATTGGGAAAGAATTCTCTGTTTATATATATAGACTTTCTAGACTTCAATTGACTGAACTGCCATAAAATATTCATCCTGTTCATTAACACTAACCGTGTGAGGCTAACCCCGTGTTCGGAAGAACTTTATAGCAATATTAATCTCCACTTTCTTGTATAAACGGAACCCAAAATTCATTTACCTACCGATTTATATATGGATGGTTTGACCTGTTAACCATTAAGTTTGATGAATCAGAATTGCAAGTGTGTTTCATGCCTTCTGTATCTGTATCACTGTAACCCCTGCTTCAATATGTTACTCAGTTATTTCTTGTTTTTCTCAATCAATATTTAATAATTCAGCATAATGTAAATTAATAGGCATGAAGTTCGTTTTAAGACACTTCGCATTCATTCATCATGACATTCATTCTTCCACATTCGTCTTCGTAGCATAGGGTTAAGAGAAAAGAAAAGTCGGAGTTGCGGAGGCCACAATTATTCATTTTAGATACCATCGCGCAAATATCCGACCGAAAGCGCAAATAAGCGCCACGTGCCTTGGCGCAAAACAATTCAATAATCCCTATCTCAAAGTACAATGTAGCCACAATTTTTTTGTCAGGCAATAGGCCTTCCACAAATACATTCTCATTATTATTATTATTGACATGAAGCGCGTAAAATGTAACCTATGCCTATTGAATTTCTCATTTACATATACTTTAATACTTATTGCAGCTTTCCTTATTATCTTTAGAAAATTTCCGCAGAGGTTTTAATTGTTAGTAAGCAGTATAGTTGATTCTTTTTTTATCTAATTTAGTTAAATTTTAGTTAGAGGAATTAGGCTGTCGTGAGTGTAGTTGGAGTATTAAAACAGTAGTTAGTAGTGTAGTTTAGATTTGTATATATCCGGCTAGCTGTAAGGTATCGTTGTTTTATACAGTTTTAAATTTCATATATATATATACTTAATTTTTGTATTTAATTTCGCGTGCGCATAGTTCGTTTTCTCTCGTGTACATAGCATATTTGATTTCCGTGTATATATATATATATATATCTTTATATCTATCTCGGTGTTTATCCTGTTTATATGAACCGGTTCAAACTGAGCACGCCCCTACATCTGTTTGACACTCCCCCGTACAAATCAACTTTGACAGCTGGCGGGCGTTGATCATCAGCTGTCTCAGCGCTATTCGCCAGTGTTTATGATAGCCACGTAAAGTAGAATTCAACTTAGTGGCACGAATTTTTCGCGTGCATAGCGGTGGGTGTACGCATACTTAACACCGTCATATAAACATCTTTATCAAATTAGGTGAATGTATCTTGTCTGAGTGTTATTGGATATATGGTTTTAGATCCTTATGCGGATGCAGTCCTTTTATTTTTCCCGATCCGGGATATGCTAACAGATAGCTACCTGGGTGTGGTATCCTCACAATAACAAATGGTCCTGTGTATACCACCCGCCACTTTGCATTCAATTTCTTTAATTTATCGGCCCTTGGATGGCTTTTCAGAAGTACCATATTTCCCTCTTCAAATGTGTGAATACGACCTAGCTTGTTGTCATACCTACGCTTTCTTCTCTGTGCCTCCTCATTCAATACATTCTGGTTTTGTCCATTGCGAAAATTATTACGCTGTTGCCCATTCTGGTAGACCGGGTTATACCTATTATCATTCCTCCTCCTATTGTCGTTCCGCATTCGGTAACTGTTATTATTATTGTTACTACCACCGTTGTAATTACCGTTTCGGCTAGAACTCGTTCCATTTTGCCTAGGCGGTGAGTTCCGATCAGAATTCCCATGGTTCACATTGTCACCAAAATTATCCCTGTTAGAATTGCGAACAAAACTTCTCTCCCCTTCATGGATCAGGTCGTAATCGTCTAAAGCATCCAAAAATTTTGGCAAATTATACTCAGGCACCCACATAATTTTTTCAGCAATATCAGCGGGTAATTTTGATTTGAGTATCCTAATTACATCCACGTGTGACATTGGTGTCGTCCAATACAAGGTTTTATTCAGATATTTTTCGAAATATTTACGTAGGCTGCCCGAGCGTCTGTTATACGGCTCCGGACTAAAAACTTGCCGTCGTAGACGTTCTTGTACAGACTGTGACCAAAATCTTGCAATGAACTCCTGCTCAAATTGAGCATAGGTTTGGCATCTATTTATGGCGCTTGCAGCCCAAGCAGAAGCATTGCCTTCGATGTGACTAACTATTTCTTGAATTTTCCGAGCATCCGACCAAGAATGTGGCAATACATTCCGAAATGTTTGCAAAAATATGATTGGATGACTCTTTTTGTTTTCTTCCGAAAATGTGGGAAATTTTCTCGATCCACCTAAACCGTCTTCAATAACAATATTGATAACCTGGTCCCCGTTTTTTGCTGATTGGGTGTGGGTTACAACTGTGGACAAACCGGGTACCGTATTTGTACGCGGCCCATTTGATTGTGTTGGCATAGTTAAATGTTCCAGAGGCGATCCATGACTTTGCTGCATATTAATATTTTGGAAAATTGGCGGCGTCGTTTCCGACCTTGTAAACGATACAGACTCCCTATGCTCATTTACTAAATTATGTCCCGGTGGCACGGTATTACTTGTTAATGTGGATGATTGAGCCGGTGTGTTTTCTCCGTAAATCTGACGGGTCATACTGCCAACTTCCCTTTTTATTTCCCGCAGTATTTGTTCCCCTTTTTCACTTACACATTTTTCCACTTCCTCTCTACAATTCCGATGCCCTGAAGTGGTAGTGTCGCATTCATCGTCTTGCATTTGCTTTTTTATCTCTTGTAATTCTATGTTGGAATTCTTTTGTTCTACCTTTAAAGATCCTACTTCACGTGTTAGCTGTTCCATTTTATCGGCTAACGGATTGTACCCCTCGCTCAGCTCGTCTACTCTCTGCTCAATTGAGCTTATGGATCCTTCGACCATTTGTTTTGCTGCTTTTAAACTTTCACAATCCTTGGCAATGTGATCTACTTGAGTGCTCAAACGGGTTTGCCTAACATTTAAAGCTTCAAATTTAACATTGATTTCATTTACTTCCTGTTGTATGTCAGCTCGCATTTGCGTGACGTGTGTTTGTAAATTTTTAACAGACTCCTTGGTAGCCTGTACATCAGTTCGCAAATGTTGCATTTGTTCTAATTGTTTGTTTATTTGCTCTGATTGTTTGTCCATTTTCATTTGCAAACTTTGTGATTGTTTGTCTATTAGTTGCATTATTCGGTTGAAAAGAGTGTACATTTCTGACGAAGATTTATTTTCCGTCTCTACTCCGGTGTTATCTGAAATTTTTATTTCTGCCGGGTGCACGGTTTGTGCCTTTGAAGAAGTGGGGGTCTGCCAGTTATTAAATTCAATTGTGTGGGCGTTTTGTGAAGTTTCATCATCAGCCCCACACAATTGCTCTGATACTCCAGAAGATTGTATACTTATCGATATATTTGAATCTAACAGAGGATTCATCATTGGGTCATTGTTTGATATGAAAGGGGTATTGTTATCACCATTGGATTCATAATTTAAGGCTGGGATCTGTAATTCGGGATTTTGGACTAACTGATTATCAAAACTAACTTCGCCATCACTGCTAGAAGATTTTCCTGATAGTTCACACTGTTCACGTTTATCGGACATTTTGGCAAACTTTCACTTAAGGCCTCGGCAACAATGACCATTCCCTTCCTCAAACCACTATTTAAAAAAAAAAACGCTTCAACAATCACAATTGGACACTTAAAACCAATTTCATGCCTTATATCCCACAAGAAGTTAATTTTAGGATAAATTTAGATTAACACTCAAGCTACATCAGCAACTACGTGAAGTTACACCATCAAACTACGTTAATTCTGAGTAACTATTGAAGCTAGGTGGAAAGAGAAATTTAAAAATATTGTTAGGTTTTTTTTTTTTTTTTTTGTTTTTTTTTTTTTTTTTTTTTTTTTTACTACCAGAAAGATTGTTAATGAAAATTTCTTTCGAGTTGGAGTATAGATAGGACACCTCTTCCACCATGGAAGCACCAGTATATATATAATAGATTATCTTCTCCTACCTTTTGTTGTCTTCTTAATACCGCTTTGCGTTGTTATTTGTGCATTCCTTTCCCGTTACCTGAGTCGATCTCATCCTTATATCCTTTTTTTCTGGCTCCATAAAGTACGATACATGGAAAAGTAAAAAAATTTACATCGATTAGTAATTAATACCATACTTGGCCACCCCGTTGGGCGCCATTGTGGAACATCTTTATATTGTTAAATAATATCGGAACATCTTTGTGGAAAATCTTTATATTGTGAAATATAATTATATATATATATATATATATATATATATATATATATATATATATATATTTAAATGTTGTTAGTGAAACTTAGCAAAGAAGAACTGCAGTCAATATTAATAAACTTCAGAGAAACCGTAGAATAAACTCATGTAAAAATACCGACAGTTTTCAAAATGTCTTCTTATTGTTGATTGCTTCATCACATCTCAGGGTCATTAAGTGGTTCAATTTAAGGCCGAAGTAATGAACTAAGACGAAACTTTTCACTCTTGAAAAGGATTTGTATTTTTGTAAAACATTTACATCTCAACTGAAAATTTATATAGAAGAAACAAATGAGACAGCTCATCACTTCTAACTGCTCGAGAAATCAAGACAAGACACTGCTAATTAAAAAGCAAAGATACTGCTCTTCTACTTTTTTTTCTTTTTAGTTCCACAGATGATTTGTTTTTCGCAACATTAATTAATAATTGTCTATTATTGTTATTGTTAATAATAATTTTCTCTGTCCTTTTTTTAATAATAATAGAAAATTAAATTAAATGAAATTAAAATAGAAATTCGCTTCTTACTGTTCTGATACCCCAACACTCCATTCCTGGTAACAGCACAACATGTTCAGAGAAACGTATTCCGGAAAATGAACCTAAGATCTGATCACCAGACAAAGAATCGCTACCATCTCAAGGGAGGAAAGTAAACCAAAATGTCTTACCAGCTCAAAGCGCAGCCACAGAATGTCCAAGTCGGCCAGCCCATGAGCCCCTCGCCAGCGGCAGGATATCGGCAAAACTCACGAAAAACGAGGTTGGGGGGGGGGGGGGAGGGGGAAGAGCTTAAACTCGCGCGTCCTGTCGAGGCTCGCTAGCGGGCTTTGCTAACCCAAGTTGTAACAAGAGGGTGGAGGAACCTCTTTGGTAGCATCAAAAGCAGAGGTTGGTAAGGACTACCTATCGACTCGAAGCCAGAGATGCAAAGCGCGCAGCCAGCACCCAACGACGCAAATTCTCATACATAAACTCACACTGCCATAGTAGAAGATGAAACGTGTTTAGCTAAGGCCAGCGCCTGTTTGTATGGTGATTAGAGCATTTGTTTTACTGTAGCTGTTTTAAAGTATAAGTAAAGTTCGGACAACGTACCGGAGCTGTCACCAAGCCAAACAATGTGGATCTGTTAATTCCTCTTGCAAAATATAATACTTCGGTTAAAGTAATATTGAGCTAATAATTCCATTTTATGCGCACCATTCGGTTCCTCATTTTACGTGAATGAACCGTTTTTCTTGGCTTTCCTGCCATATGTAGGTAGCCTCTCGTCAAAAATAGTACGGATTCTCAGCAGACACAAAGTAAAAGTGATTTTCCGTCCTCCACCCAAGACAGCTTGACTCGTGGGCTCTGTCAAAGCTGATTTACTGCTCCGAAAATCTGGAGTTTACAAAATACCATGTGAATGTGGTCTTTCTTACATCGGACACACAACTCGTTCTGTCCATGAAAGATGTACAGAACACCAAAGGTACACACAACTTTTACAACCTAACAAGTCGGCAGAGGCAGAGTATTGACACTTGACACTGTATTGACACTGATCACAGTAAGTTGTATGACAACGTAGAAATTTTTGCAACTATATCAACCTTTTGAGACTCTGTAGTGAAGGAGGCAATTGAAATTCGCTTGACGACCAATTAATAGAGGTAGTGGTTTCAATTTAGATAAACCATGGAATCCGGCACTTTCTGTAATAAACTCACAAAGATGTTACAGTGCAGCTGACAGTGATACATCGACATGCCAACACCGATCGACTGCACGTCTTTGCCGCCGACCAACGTCTCTGGCGCATATGTATCTGTGGCCGCATGTGCAGTCGCGCGGTACTCGAGTATAAATGGTTGAAGCGAGCACTGGAGCGTCAGTTTTTCGGATCACTCTAAAGATGGCTGAACGTTACACAGCCGAAATATTAGAAGAAGGAGAATTCTTGCGGCTGCACACCGGAAAATTATTGGAACAGTCTTTGCGCCGCCAAAAGCTGAAGATTCACAGAAATATGACTGTCCTGCATAATGTGTAAAATTATGAGTGCAGTATACAAACAAAGAAAGGTAGTAATCAAAATACAAATGATATGTGCCATTCATACATTCATTTAATTCAAAACTTTACCATGAACAATATTTGTTGTTACTTGTCCAGGATGTAACATGAATAAATCCTTTTGTGAGCCAACCCAGGAGACAGTGGCATACAGTTGTCCGTGTGAGAAACATGGGGATGTCAAATCCACACGACGGTATTTAAAAAATTGGCCTGTGATTTATTAATCGTAATAGAACATGGAAGTGTCACTGGAAAATGAAGTCTCTTGAAGTTAAAAGCCAGATCTGTCGGAAATAATGAGTTGGATGTAGACTGTTTCACTCTCTTCCTTTCCATGTAGCTCTGTAGAAGTCTATTGCTATGACCTGCAGCTGTGTGAACTTCACAGGTCAAAGTTGTCAAAGCATTGACAGCTTTTAGGAATTTCCTTAAGTTGACTGGAATACAGGAGTATCATTGTAGCAAATAAGGAATGGAGTAAAAAGTGATGCATGATGTGACAGGTTTTTACCGATCGCAGTATATATGATCTTATGTTTTGATCTTATATTTTGTACAAATATATAATTTTGAAGGTATATTTTCTTTTTTATAAGTGTTCTATGTGTGGAAGTCTATCGCGAATTAGTAAAGTATTAGTAAATAAGTAATAGATTAAAATCTGATGCGTGATGGGGCGGTTATTAATGTTACTGTTTATGCCTCCATATCTCATGAACTACTTGTCGTACTGGGGTATAATTTCGAAGTTACATTCAATCTTATATGTGTATACTGTCTGTAAAATTTCCTGCGAGTACAGTTTGTAGTGTAGAAATTATAAATTATAACGTCATACCGATTACTATATGTCGTAGCTAGGTCTCACCCCTACAGCAATGGTTACCTCTCGCTAACGTATATGTCTACCAAATTTGATTGATATCTCTCCAGTGGTTTAGGAGGAAATGTGCAACATTGTCGCATGATGCTGCAATTTTCCGCGCATCTCATTGCTTATGACGTCATATCTACCTGAACAAAGTGACGAACGCGATCCTTATACTTACGGCGACCGTCCTCTTGGCATGAAGGTCAAGTGTGCAAAAATGCATCAAGATAGTAACAAAACTGTAGATTTTTATGCAATATGTGCACAGAAACAGACGGACATTCTGCATTATATAAATAATAAGAAGGAAAAGATAACGAGTCTGGATTCCCCAATGCCAAAATGGGGGAGGGGGGGATTGCCTCCTCTTACCTCTCTTGCTGACACTTATGGTTTCGAAACTCGGACGTTGAGACAGTAGTAGACTTAGAAGTTAATGGTATTTTGTATTTTGTCCGTTTCTTTCTTTATACATTAACTGCAAAATTTTAAGTTACTGATTAAACTAATCGTAAAGAGGCCATTTGTTTGATATTTCGTGAATAATATTTGAAGAATTCTAATTCAATCGCTGTCGATCACTACGGCTAATTATATACGGTACAATAAAACTGGAAAGCAGAATGACAAATTGTCGTACCATGTCACAGAAAAAGGCTAACATGTTGTGGACAGAGTCAAGGACACGGATTGCTAATACTTGTTCTTCCATGCACAGACTGGAACTAAATAAACTAGGGGGAGCAAAACGAGCTGAAAATTTACATTTCGCTGTAGTAACTGGGAACTTTAAGAAAGGTCCATTTGAAAATAATATAAACACCATATGAATCACCAGCGAACATATCGTAAATGTGTAAGCCGTTATATAAGTTACTTATCTATAATCCAAATTGAACATTATCCACAGCCTTAAGATGCTGATAAACGAGTAATTTTGCAGTAAACAAAAATGACGGACCGCAGTACCGACTTCTGCGCGTCGCAGTTTCGCGACCGTAACACTCTAAATCCCCGAGTTTTAGATCCTGTTGTCCCCGCAGTTAAACGTTCCTTACACAACGCACAAAGATGTTTTGGTCGCAGACTGTATGCACTATATATCTGCAGTGTGTGTCCAAAACAAACAGCTTCATTAAGATACCTGATTATGCATGTTTGTGTGTGTGTGTGTGTGTGTGTGTGTGGAGCGCTCAACGACGATGTTATTAGCAGCCGGTCTCTCATTACTCGAAACAACGTTACGATCACTGTAATGATAGTTTTTTGCTTTCTGGGTGCCATAAAAGAAATTCATTACGCCTTCATTTGTGGTGGCGTGGCGCTTGTTACCGGGAGACCAAGCACAGTGGAGTAACGAATCTCATCCGTGGAGAGCGGTTACAAAAATTACTCACTAGGGTCGAGTCACGCGGGCGAAAAAATGCGTATTCGGTGATCGTGGCACTAGAAACTCTCCCCGCAAAATAGAATAATTAGAATGTAAGTACGGAGACGATCGACTATGGCAGAAAGGAATGAAATGTCTTTCAGTAATCAACCCATTCGAATCCAATTTTCTTTTCTTACTACCCTACCGACATCTGCTAGGCGAAATACCGCTCAAAACATTTCTGTAGTTCAAACCGGTTGACAATAACGAGTACCGGATGAAGTCTAACGGATTATATAAACGAACTGGTAGTCTGTATATTGGTTGTACAGGACACGGTACATTCAGACGAATTTATGGTGACAATGTCCACCTCTAGGGGACAGCGTGGTAGATTGCCACGAAAGGGGCACGGTTTAGATTCCCACTCGGGTTGGAGATTTTCTCCGCTCGGACTGGGGTTGTGTCATCTTTATCATCATTTCATTACTATGACACGCAAGTCTCCGAACTAGCGTCAGGTAAAAAACTTGCATCAGACAGGCTGAACACTATCCCAGTTGGGGTCTAACGGCCATAGACGTCACACGATCATCATCATCTATGATGACAATGATTATTGTGAATAGTGATTTATTATGTCGCCGCATAGGCAATGAAATGGCACGCACTCACATTGCCGCTGAAGGTAGATTCCCGACACAAGCAGATAAACGTTCAAATAAAATTCTTGAGTATCCGTCTCCAGATCGCTTTTATTTTCTAAAACATGACCGGTTTCGGGACAGCTGCCCATCTTCAGATCAAAATAGAAAATAAAAGCGATCTGGAGACGGATACTCAAGAATTTTATTCATATAACGATCGCAGAAACTCCTTGAAGACCAATAGGTCTTGCTTTGATAAATGTTCAAATGTTTGTAAATCTATCGGACCAAACTGTGTAGTCATCAGTCTGTAGCTTACAAACTACTTAAACTAAGGTAAACTAACGTAAGGACAACAAACACACACCCATGCCCCAGGGAGGACTGGAACCTCCGACGGCGAGCAACCGGGCGTTCCGCAGCGAACAACCAAACAAATAACTCCTATTGCCGTTATGTTCAGAAACCTTCCTGTCTTTTTGCGACAAAACCAATATCCAGCATCATGATACGAAAATAGTTTCGCCAGGCTATATTTGAGGCTGAACCTCAAAAGGCACGGCAATGTGTGAGTAAACAAGTATGTCATAAGAAACTTGCTGGCGGAGTGAATAAAAAGGTCTCGGGTTTCCGTCCGCGTCAGGTGGCGAACTGAAACTGTATTTGTGCCGCGGCAGAATAGCCGTACGCACTAAGACGCCCAGCTGCGGTCCACACGGCCGTTCGCTGTCGGGGGTTCGAGTCATGCCTCGAACATGGGTGTTATTGTAAACAGTTTTTAAGTTTAAGGACTAATGATCACTGTAGTTAAGTCCCTTAGATTTAAAAACATTTGAAGATTTGAAAATGTATGCCTGAACCGTGATTCGAACCTGGGACCTTTGCTTTTCCTTTCGCGGGAAAGATATCCCGACACGTTTCACTGCCCGTCCTAACAGCTTGCCCGTGAAAGACAAAGGGCCCAGTTTGATTACCGGTTCCGACACACTATTTTAATCCACAGGGAAGTTTCATTTCAGCACCTGCTACACTACAGAGTTAAAATATCATTGTGGAAACATCCCCTAGGGAAGTGTTTTTCAACCTTCCAGGTAAAGCTAGTCTGGAGACCTCGTTCCAAATAAAAACATTCTGGTGACCCCCCCTCCTTTTCATGAACCGTAACGAAACTGTGTTCCTTATTTTGCTAAAGCATTCTTTTAAATTGTTGGAAGAATTTTGTGTGTGTGTTTTCGGAATGAAACAAATTATCCTATGTATACATGATTTCCAACACAAAAATATACTTAGCTTAACGCGTGTTTCACATTTCACGCAAAACTCAGGAGCGAATTGTGCTCATTAAGAAAGGTTCCACTCTATATATAGGCAGTTCGTATAGAATTACATCCGTACCTAGAGATTGAAACACACGTCAATCTAATATTCAAGAAATTAGCGGCCCATACCACTGAGGGAGTACAGGAGTCTGAAAAATGAGATTGACAGAAAGTGCAGACTGGCTAAGCAGGAGTGGCTACAGAACAAATGCAGAAACGTGAAAGAATGCGTAACTAGGGGAAAGATAGATACCGCCTACAGAAAAATAAGAGAGATATTTGGAGACAAGAAAAGCAGCTGTATGAATATCAAGAACTTAGACGGAAAACCAGTACTAAGCAAAGAGGGGAAAGCTGAACTGTGTAAGGAATATATAGAGGGCCTATACAAAGCAAATGAAGGCTGTATTCTAGAAAGGGAAGACGAAGAGGAGGGAGATGAGATAGGAGATATGATACTGCGAGTAGAATTTGACAGAGCGGTGAAGGATTTGAAAGAAGGCCCCTGGAGTAGATGATATTCCGTCTGGAATGCTGATATCGTTAGGAGAGCCAGTCACGAAAAACTGTTCAACCTGGTATGCAAGATGTATGAGACAGGGGAAATACCCTCCGACTTCCAGAAGAATATTGTAATTCCAATTCCAAAGAAAGCAAGTGCAGAAAAGTGTGAAAATCACAGAACTATCTGTTTAATAAGTCATAGTTGCAAAATACTAACACGAATTATTCACAGACGAATGGAAAAACTTGTTGAATCTGACCTCGGGGAAGATCAGTTTGGATTTAGGAGAAATGTAGGAAAACGGGAGGCAATACTCACATTACGACTTATCCTAGAAAATAGGCTAAGGAAGGCCAAACCAACGTTTTTGGCGTTTGTAGACGGAGAAAGCTTTTGACAACGTGGACTGGAATACACCTTTCCAAATTCTGAAGGTAGCAGGGGTAAAATACAGGGAGCGAAGAGTTATATTCAACCTATACAAAAACCAGACAGCGGTTATTAGAGACGAAGGGTAACAAAGGGATGCAGAGGTTGGGAAGGGAGTAAGACAGAGTTGTAGCCTTTTTCCAATGTTGTTCAATATGTACATTCAGCAAGCAGTGAAGGAATGGAAGAAGACATTTAGAAAGGGAATTAAAGTTCAGGGAGAAGAAATAAGAAGTTTGCGGTTTGCCGATGACATAGTAATTTTGTCAGAGACTGCAAAGCATCTGGAAGAGCAATTGAATGGAATGGACAGTGTCTTGAAAGGAAGATATAAGATGAACATTAACAAGAGTAAAACGAAGGTAATGGAATGTAATGTCAGAAAATCAGGCTATGCTGAAGGAATTAGATGCGGTAATGAGACAATAAAAGTAGTAGATGAATTTTGTAATTTAGGTAGCAAGATAACTTCTGATGGCCGAAGAAGATGTAAAGTGCAGAATGGCTATGGGAAGAAAAGCTTTTCTAAAGAAACGAAACTTGTTAACATCCATTATTAATTTAAATGTTAGGAAGCCCTTTCTGAAAGCATTTGTCTGAAGTGTAGCATTGTATGGCAGTGAATCGTGGACGACAAGAAGTTCAGACAAAAAGATTATAGAAGGGAAAGCTGAAAGGTGGAAAGAGTATAGAGAGAAGCTCTACGAAGGAAATGAGACAATGTTGTAGGAAGGGAGGAAGAAGTAGATGAGGATGAAACAGGAGATACCATACTGAGAGATGAATTTGACAGAGCACTGAAAGACCTAAGTCGAAACAAGGACCCGGGAGTAGATGACATTCCCTCAAAGCTACTGACGTTTCTGGGAGAACCAGCCAAGACAAAACTGTTTCACCTGGCGTGTAAGATGTATGAAACAAGCGAAGTACCCTCAGACTTTAAGAAAAATGTAATAATCCCATTCCAAAGAAAGCAGGCGCAGACAGCTGTGAAAATTACAGAACCATCAGTTTAATGAGTCGTGGTTGCAAAATATTAAAACGAATTATTTACAGAAGGATGGAAAAGCTGGTAGAAGCCGACCTCGGGGAGGATCAGTTTGGGTTCCGGAGAAATGTAGGAACACGGGAGGCAATACTCACTTTACGGCTTATCCTAGAAGATAGATTAAGAAAAGGCAAACCCACATTTCTAGCTTTTGTAGATTTGGAGAAGGCTTTTGACAATGTTGATTAGAATAAACTATTTCAAGTTCTGAAGCAAGCAGGAGTAAAATATAGGGAGCGTAAGGTTATTTACAACTTGTACAAAAACCAGACAGCGGTTGTCAGAGTTGAAAGGCATGAAAGGGATGCAGTGGTTGGGAAGGGAGTAAGACAGGGTTGTAGCCTTTCTCCAATGTTATTCAATTTGTACATTGAGCAAGCTATAAAGGAAAGCAAGGAGATATTTTGAGAAGAAATTAAAATTCAGGGTGAAGAATTAAAAACATTGCGTTTTGCCGACGACATAGTAATTCTGTTAGGACCTGGAAGAGCAGTTGAACAGAATGGACAGTGTGCTGAAAGGTGCATATAAGACGAACATTAACAAGAGTAAAATAAGGGTAAAGGAATGCAGTCTAAGAAAATCAGGTGATGCTGAAGGAATTAGATTAGGTGACGAAACAATAAAGGAGGTAGATGAGTTTTGTTACTTGGGCAGTAAAATAACAAATGATGGTCGCAGTACAGAGGATATAAAATGCACAATGACTATGGGTAGAAAAGCGTTCTTGAAAAATAGAAATTTGTTAACCTCGAATTGATTTAAGCCTAAGGAAGTCCTTTCTGAAGGCATTTGTGTGGAGTGTTGTCTTGTATGGGAGTGAAACATGGACGATAAACAGTGCGGAGAAGAAGAGGATAGAGGCTTTTGAAATGTGGTGCTACCGAAGAATGCTGAATATTAGGTGTGTGGATCGGGTAACTAATGAGAAGGTACTGAAAAGAATTGGGGAGGAAAGGAATTTCTGGCATATCGTGACTAAAAGAAGGGATCGATTGGTAGGACACATTATTAGACATAAAGGAATCGTGAAATTAACATTGGAGGGAAGTGTGTGGGGTAAAAACCGCAGAGGAAGACCGAGAGATGGATATAGTAAGCAGATTCAGACAGATGTAGGTTGCCGTTCTTATGTGGAGATGAAGAGGCTTTCTTAGGATAGGGTATTGTGGAGAGCTGCATCAAACCAGTCTCCGGACTGAGGACCACAACAACAACAAGCTTTTGAAATGTGGTGCTACAGACGAATGATGAAGGTTAGATGGGAAGATCTCGTGACTAATGAGGAGGTGCTTAACCAAATTGGGGAGAAAAGGAGTTTGTGTCATATCTTGACTAAGAGAAGGGATAGATTTTTAGGACACAGAGAAGGACAACTTAGCATTAGAAGGAAGTTTTGGGGTAAAAATCGCAGAGGGAGACCGAGGGACTAATACAGTAAGCAGATTCAAAAGGATGTAGGTTGTCATTTACAACATACTGCGTCCTTTCTGACAGGAAATTACGAATAAAATCACACAATTGTGGCGATATTCCATAAGCACGTAGTTTGATAAGAATACACTGATGAGGTACAGTGGCGAAAGCCTTCCAGAAACCTAGAAATACGGAATGTATTTGACATCCCTTGTCACATCATGCGAGTAAAGAGCTAATCTCCGTGTATTCCTTCACAGCTTGCTCAGTGTAGAGATGGGATAATTTTGGGGAAAGCCTACAACTCTGTCTTACTCCCTTACAACTCTGTCTTACTCCCTTACCAGGAATGCGTTCCTTTAACACCCTTCGACTCCTATAACTGCTGTCTATTTTCTGTATAAGTTGTGATATTATATTTTAGTTCCCTATATTGTACTCTAGCTACCTTCAGAATTTGGAAGTAATAATTGTCAAAAGTTCTCTCTAAATTTACAAAAGCTAAAAACGTAATTTTGCCTGCTCTTAAACTACGTACTATAGATACAAACCCGTCAAGGCGAAGCAGTCACATGACGAGGAATGACGCTTAGTCAGACACATGGTGCTCAGTGAGCGTGCTGTCGGTGCTTGGCGCGGGGCTTTCCAAAACGCTTCCCCATTATCTCTACGATCAATAGAACCCTAGACATGGCTCCTTGAAAAATCGTATTTTCGCACGCAGCGTTTGCGAACGTGCAGTCTGTACAACGTCGTGCGCGGTACCATGAAATATTGAGAGTTTGGCCGGCGGCGGTGGCCGAGGGGACTGAGGCGTGCCAGTCACGGTCTGCACGGCCACTACGGTCGGGGGTTCGTTCCCCCCCCCCCCCCGGGCATGGATATTTGTGCCGTCCTTAGTATAAGGTAGTTCGTAAGTAGTTTGTAAGTTTAGGGACTGATGACCCCGTAGTTAAGTCCCATAAGCTATACAAACATTTTATTGAGAGTTTGTATTTTGTTTCAGCTGGAGGCCGGTAGATAGGCAACCTGCAACACGGACCGCCGAGACTAGTCAGTGACATACGGGGAGCCTCGTATGATACGGAAAGTATCCAGGGACATGACGGAAACGGGCATCTGAAGCAAGAATCTTCGTGCTGACAAATTCCCTGTTTCATCTCGTTTCCGAGATATTTTAAAAATTTCTTGGTGTATTATTCCATTTATTGCCAACTTTGCTCATGTACACATGTTCAACATGCGTGTTAAAAGCTGTGTTAACCCTTGAAAGCCCTACTCGCACAACTGCGCGGTTCTGGTTTTGCTCGCTTTATTTCTTTGTGATTCACGCTAGAAAGTTCGGGCCTGCATCACACAATCGTGGATGGATTGTGGTAACGTGCGCAACGTTTTAGTTCCATGTTTCTACACAAGGTGATACGAGAAGTCGGCAAACTTCCAATACACTTACAATGGCGGCAAGAAAGACTTGTTAACAAGGTGTTGATATCCTTGTTTTGACATGTGAAGCTGTCATTTCTGACTGCCAGTTGATTTAATACGATCCTATGATGTTATTAGGTCATTTCTTTCAAAGGAATTACTATCGCATCAGACTTAAAATGCAAAGAACACGTAGATAATGTTGCAGAAAAGGCGAACCAGAGACTGCGTTTTATTGGCAGCAAGCTTAAAAGATGTAACAGAACTACTAAAGAGACTGCATATACCACGCTCATTTGGAGTATTGATGTCCCAGTGTGGGATCCTTACCAAGTGGGTTTGAAGGAAGCCATCGAAAGAGTTCAAAGAAGGGCCACCCGTTTTGTATTGTCACGATACGGGAGAGATAGCGCCACGGAAATGAAACAGGATCTGTGATGGGAATCATTACAATAACATCGTTTATCGCTGCGGCGTGGTGTACTTGCGAAACTCCAATCGCCAACATTTTCCTGCGAATGCAAAGATGTAATGTTGACTCCCACCTACATTGGTAGAAATGATCATCAGAACAAAATACGAGAAATCAGAGTTCGAACGGAGAGATTCAGATGTTCTTTCTTCCCGCACGCTATTCGAGAATGGATTGGTAGATGAATAACATAAAGGTAGTTCGATTAACCTTCTGCCAGGCACTTAAATGTGGTTTGCAGAGTATCCCATGTAGATGGGATGTAGACTGTAAGATGGTGCAGATCATAAACATTTACAGTGAAGATCCAAAATAGACAATTGTGTGTGTACAAAATTTATGAAAATAATTTTCTTTTCTTTTTTGTAATGAATTAACGTATGTATTTTGTATCTTAACGCCCCTCTCTATATTAACGTCACATCACCTACAACTTTGACTCTGAAAGCGTTACAAATATGTTTTAACTCATTCACCTTTAAAGTTTCTCGTTTCTCCTTATCTCTTACAAGATTTCCGTCTGCTGTGTGTTTGAACTTGTTATAGCTGAATACCTTTGTACAACTTATGTTAAACTGACTGCGCATTTTTAACTGTATTCTATGTGAATGTAAAGGTATTGCAAAACCTATCTGACTGCGTAATGTTTATTATAATGAGACACAAACTGCTAATTGTTTCTGTATGAAAATGTCGTAACAAAGTTAACTGTCTGAAAATTACTGATAATAAAAATCACTGTGTTAATAATTATGGCCCTACAAACTTGTTTCTGACTGAACTAACAATCTTTAACAAAACGTAACGAACACAATATTTCTCAATGCAATCTGACTCAGTGCAAACACTTGTTAACCTGAACAATGTATGAATTGTCCTACCCTGAAATCTGTAAATCATACTGAACTGTAAACTTGACAAAAACTGATTCTTTCTCACCTTCACTTACTGCATAAATCTGCGCAACACCAAACTGCTTCCTGCTGCACTAACTACTGGAAAACTAACTACAGAAAACATCTATGACACTTTTAATAAAAATGTGAGGAGGGATAAACTGGTAATCTGTTTAAGGAACTCGAACTAATTATTAAAAATGAAATATCTGATTTATTTCTAACAGATGAAACTTCATGAAAATTTATGATTTTAAAATCTTTCAAAGAAAAATATAACTCAGATATTGCCTACAAAATTATTTTTAAACGAAAATAAACATTTCTTTACTGTTAATAAATTTAACTCGATTTACACAAACAATGTTACAACAATACCATATTTCAAGAACACTACCCATGAAATTTCTATATCGTAAAAAAAGCAATGTCAAAATTAAACTATTACAATAAATACTTTTCCTAACACAGAAAGGGGTCCCTAGCATGAATCGTGAGAGCACAAGCTAACAACAAGATCTTTCCCGACCATTACTGTTACCATCAATTCAACCTAATAATGCGAAGCTGTGCCATAGAAACATGCCAGTATTTCAAGAAAAACTTTACCTTATAAAAACTTCAAAAGATCGTTCCTCCACCGTCGTTTATTGCTTTTCGTCTCCATATCTTAAACAAACAGTTTGGCGCAGCATTCAAGTCTCAAAATCTCATCTCCTCGGCTATCCCGCCGGAACGACAACTGCACACAACCACGGTCCCCACCCTTCTGCAATCTCATCCGCGCGCCTAGCAAAGTCTGCAATTTCAATAATCACAACCTTACTTCCCGGCAACAATACTATCACCGTCTCCAATAGCGATAGTACTGCCGTCGAAAAATAAGCCTGCAACCAAAGATAAATGACCCATGCCTGACTAGCTGGACAATGGTCTCAAATGCGCGGTACATTTGAATATGAAATGTATACTTTCCCATAGCAGGTATCTTACAACCTCTGAGCATTGACGTACACGAAATATTACAGCTATCTAGCAGTTCACGATAAATGTTGGAATATTTCGTCTTCTTCGTTTCCCCTCTATCCAGCAACTGATCGGGTTGGGGTATTAAAGCTACTTCTCCACTTTCCTCGGTATTTCCAACATTCTATTTCACTATTTTGTACTATATCAGGTTTCTCGTCCTTGAACTCGTCTTTATTGTGTCGATATATCTTGTTCTCGGATTTCCTCTTGCCCTCTTGCTCTGTCTTTATTCTAAGTATACTTCCCTCTCCCATGCTCCTCACATGCCCAAGCCATTTTAATCCATTCTTTTCAATTCTCTCATTCACTTCTCCAATTTTCTTCCAAACACTTTTTTTCACTTTATTTCACTGGCTTTTATCATGTTCTGCTGCGTTCTAGCCAAACTCTAAGCCTTCGATCCGTATGTTAGTATGGGTGTGAAGTAGGTCCCCCGTCGATAGATCGAATCCCCCCTCGGACGTGGATGTTTGTGCCGTCTTTAGTATAAGGTAGTT
This sequence comes from Locusta migratoria, assembly GCA_026315105.1. Classification (NCBI taxonomy): domain Eukaryota; kingdom Metazoa; phylum Arthropoda; class Insecta; order Orthoptera; family Acrididae; genus Locusta; species Locusta migratoria. Next base: position 137,811,411 of record CM048745.1, read on the forward strand.
CATAAGTAGTTTGTAAGTTTAGGTACTGATGACCCAGTCGTTAAGTCCCATAAGCTCTACAAACATTTGAACATTTTTTTGAAGTAGGTCATGTATAGCACGAACTTGCACCTCATTTGCAACACCCTACCCTATACTAAACCTCTCACACACTGAGAAAATGTACTACTTTGTTGTGTGTCTTTACTAATTTCTGTCCCTACACGAGCGTTCGCCACTGATAAACTTCCCAGATACTTAAAGTTGTCCACTATTTCAATATGCCGTCCCTTAATATGAATTTCTCTCTTAGCCTCTCTGTGCCCTCTGGTTACCACATGCTCTTGCTCTTATCCGCTCCACATGTCATTCCATAATTCTCGATCTGTTGTGCCTCCTTAGTGCTTGTTCCCCACACTACAGTATCGAATGAATATGTCGGAATACCCCTCCATCAACTTCAATGCAACAATGTGTGTTGCTTTCCTCAACGCCGCTGCCCTAATAAAAGTAAGCTGTTCATCTCCTGTTTCACCTTCTGGGTGTACACCTCAGATTTCATGGAATCACTATCACAAAAATCGAAGGTCTGCTCACCTTGGTGACCAGTTAACTGTACTACCATGAGAACTTCAGCATTTAGTGTAAGTCCAATTGAGATGTCGCTTCATACAAAATATATATACATTAAATTAATTCTATCTTGGAAACAACTGGGAATAGGGTGCATTACATTCGTATTCATTTTACTTGAAATGTTAGTTCTTGTCACATTTCGGTATTTTTACCATTCCAATAAAATAAGTTACTTGATCTAGAAACATTAGGCCTATCTCCATTAATCAATATAGACCGACGCATTGAATTAAAATTTGTATAACTTATTTGTTCTATTCTCGCTTTCCCGTTTCGCTGAAGTTGCAAGACTCTGCATTTCCAGCGCTTGGAAGGTGTGTGACGTCAATTAAGGCGCTGCATGACCAACATGGTGTTGTAAACGCTTTACATGTCTCGATAACATGCGACGTTGGTTTCTTCGTGCTGGTAGTGAAACTAACTCTGAAAGGTGGTGTGACTCTCGGTAAACTGACAGCAAGAATCGAAGGAAATTGCAGCCATGCGGGGGGTGGCTGCGCGGTCTCATGCGCAATCTCACGGACTGCGCAGCAGCTCCCGCCGGATGTTCGAGTCCTCTCTCGGTCACGGCTAAGTGTCTTGTACTTCGAGTAAGTTATTTTAAATCGTGTGTAAGTTAGGGACTGATGAAGTCAGCAGTTTGCTCCCTTAGACGAAAATAGACAGATCACACGAAGTACCCTCTCATTCAGCAAGACAATGCCAGACCACACATGAGGATTGTGACGCCAAAAAATTCGACGCCTTGAGCTCATTGATTTACATAAACCTTTGTACAGTTCCGACCTAGTTCCACTCGATTTCGAGTTTCCCTAGCTTAGAGAACACATTCAAAAACTTTAATAATTTTCAAGTACTGCTACGATAGGCAATATTGTGGTTCAGTTAAAAACATTCTTAGATAAAGACATTTATTCGGCAAAACTCTGTATCAATTACACTATTGTTTCAACGTATCCTACATAATTTAACAGGCATTTCTAATAGCTTGCTACGTGCGTTCATTCTGCATATGTTGTCGCCTGTGTTGTGAACCACGTAGTTACATGTCACTTTTATCCCTTCAATCTCGTTAAACAGGTTACAATGGTGAAATGATTTCAGATGTCAAAAGAGATTAAATTCGCTTGGATCGAGGTCGGACCTGAACGGTGCCAAAACGTTTTAGTTACGTTCCTATAGCGCTGTCCGTTGTCGTGAATGACAAATGATAACCACGTCTTTTCAGAACACTGCTCTGCGCTCTTTCTGTTTTGCGCGGCGAAGTTTCTTGTCTCACAATCACATATTGATTCTTTCGTGTCGCGGTAGAAAGAAAAAAGAATCATTCAGTGAAATTCCACGTCTGTCCAACATCGTGCACACCACTTTTCGGGGCGTCAAGTATTCCTTGGATGTAACCTTTCCTCAAGGTGAATTGTGTCTCCATTCCATCGATTGCCGTTATATTTTAGGGGTATCATAAGAAACCCAAGTCTGATCCTCCGTTACTATCTGAGCTACAAATTAATCGCTATCGTTCAGTAACGTGTTGTTTTTGTCTTGTTCACTACGAAATTTGGGCACCCAACCTACGCAAAGTTCACGTAAGACCAGATTATCAGTTACAGTATCGTAAATTCATCTTTAATAATGGGATCAGGAACAGCTGTTAGTTAAAAAAAACTATGTACAGCCACTACAAGAATATCGAAACCTATGTTTCATCATCAGGTGCATCTGCAAATTACAATTAAAATAGTGACTTCTGTCATATAATAAAATAGTTATCCTTCATCTTTACTAAATTGTTTAGAACAAAGGCAGTATACTTACTTAGTGAGTCTATAAAGCTGTTAAATATAGCAACAAATTAAAATAGTAGGTCCTTCGTACATGTAACAAAGCCGGTTGCGACTTGGCAACTTGGGCGCGACATAGTCACTCAGAAGGCAGTGCCTGCATGTTAAACAATAAGTCCCATAATTTAAAAAAGACATGGAAAACATAGAAAATCGCGTATCTACCCAACACTAAAAAATATAAAAATAATAAAATAAATAATAATAATAAATAAAGCAGAACTGTACAAACAGATAGAGACAATTACAGACAATATCAGAAAAAGAAGGGCAAAATTCTATGGCCACATTTATAAGATCAATGAAAATAGACTGATCAAGAAGATTTTTAACATTGTGATGAGTAATACGATAAAAACTAACTGGGCAAAGGAAACCATGGAAGACCTCAAGAAAGTAAATATCTCTACAGAAGAAATACTAGAAAAATACAGAGGAAAAGAATGAGGAAACAGAAATTCGAAGAAATACCAAAAGAGAAGATACCAGGAAAGAAGTGGACAGAAGATAGGAAGAAGAAACACAGTGAATATATTAGAGGTTTTTGGGAAGAGAAAAGAAAGATACAAAAAAGTGCCATGAAAAGTGATTGTGTTTGAACGCTTTCCTGAATGGGGAATTAACGATAATAATAATTGCTGCGGTGGAGCAGCCGAGCGATCTAAGGCGCCTCGCTAAGGAGCGTGCGTTTGCTCGCCGTCGGAGGTTCGAGTCCTCCCTGGGGCATGGGTGTATGTGTTGTCCTTAAGTTAGTTTACCTTAGTTTATGTAGTTTGTAAGCTACGGACTGATGACCACGCAGTTTGGTCCGATAGATTTACAAAAATTTGAATAATAATAATTAATAAAGCAGCTAATCTACAAATATAAAGGTCGTAACTTCAACTAAGTACATCGAGATTACAATTACGAATAACCTTCATAGTAAAGAACACATAAAAATATCGTAGGGATGGAGAACCAAAGGCTGCGTTTTATTGGCAGAACACTTAGAAGACGATGATAATTCTGTGTGGCATATTTGGCCGTTAGACCCCAGTTGGGATCGTGTTCGGTCTGCCATGTCCAAAGGTGATGCCACTGGGACTGCTTGCTTGTCGATGATGATGCGAACGACACAACACACCCAATCCCCGGGCGGACCGGGAATCGAACCCGGGTCCCTTGCGTACCAACCGGCCACGCTGTACGCTGGACTACAAAGGTGGACACCTGGAAAATGCAACATTTCTACTAAAGAAACTGCTAACACTACACTTGTGCGTCCGGTTTTGGAGTATTGCTGCGCATTGTGGGACTGCCGAAAGATGTAGAGAAATTTCAGAGAAGGGCAGCTCTTCTTGTATCATCCCGATAAAATAAGAGAAATCAGAATGTAAACGGATAGATTTGGATGTTAATTTTCTCGCGCGCTTTTAGAGAATTGGAGTGGTTAGATGAACCCTCTGCTTTGCACTTGCTTGCTATTATCGGAGTATCTTTGTAGATGTAGATGTTAGACTTTCCGAACGACAATCGGAGAAAAACGGTATTAACGAACTAGTTTTTCATTCCGAGAAATATGTTTTCGCCTGGGTGACTGTGATGAGAAATAAATATTCTGTATAAAGATGTTGAACGTTGATGAACAAAAGCAGACATGATTCGTTATAGCCTCTATTTATTTTTATATAACTGTGGGTTTAGCTAATTTCGACTATTCTTCGTTATCAACCACGAACTGTTATTTACAGATATTTTTGTGTTAAGATGCCGGGGTTTTGCCTCTGAAACACAACAATATCTGTAATAAATCTAGGTGCTTGATAATGACGAATAGTAGATATTAGCTAATTGCACAGTTAAATGAAAATAATAAAAATATAACCTAAAATATACCAAGAATTTTTCTGTAAGATATACAGAGGATAAAACAAAATGCTCAGAAAATTCTTTGTGCACAAAACTTTTGCACGCTCACCTAAGTATGCTCTCCTTCAAAACAGTCTGCTTCACTATTGATACTCCGCCCCCAAATGGTTTCCACTTCCGGAAGCAGTCTCGGTACGCATCTTGCTGGTTCCGCTAGCGCCGTCTGGGAATTTTCTATTTATTTTTATATCGTTGGTCATTTTTGTTCATTTAACAGGGTTTCAACTTCAGGTAATATTATCTGGGTTATATCCCTGCCTCCATCTACCGCTATTAAAGAAGTGTGGCAACTTTGGGTCGTGTATCAGTTTCAGACCACTGCATTCAGCCCAGTCTTCTAGACTTTCGCCATTTTTATCTGTCTCCTTGTAATTAGATATACTGTGACAAAGTCACTTATAACGGTCTTTGTTAGCTGGGAATGAAAATTGCTAGTTTCTGTGAATTTAAATTCCTTATTTGGTGGTTTATAAACAGATATAACAGTGCAAGATTAAATTTCAACTGTTAGGATTTCGATGTCATCAACACAGATCATATCTGCAGATAATATACAAGTCTCAAGTTTAGTGAAAACCGCTCTCCCGTACAGCACGTTAGGTCTCTCCAGTACACGTTTCATTCCGTTCACCCTCGGTCTATTGCCGTTTGGTCCTCTGCGTGTTTTCTGGACGAGTGGTTATGTAGTTATGTTTCATGCAGGTGTCAGACATCTATGACTCTTTCTCTGCTGATATCCCCTCAATATTAATGCAGATTATTACTAGTGCTGGCCGTTGCAATAGGCTCATTGCATCTATTGTATCTAGTGCCTTTGGTAGTGGAAGATTCCGCCGCTGAGGTGTTTTGGTTTCCTCAACGTTGGCCAGGGTACGACCGATTGTTTTGCAATCTTCGAGGAGGCATCTTCCTTGTACCCTTATTTATACTAGATCGTAAGTTAATATTCAAAATTGTATTGTGATGTAGTGCTTTGTGGACTCGGCTAAATAAAAACTTCAGAAAACAAAAACAAAACAAAATACAAAGTCACGAGGGCCAGATCTGGATGAGGCGATAAAAATCTCACCACCAACTACGAGAGGAATGTTTCTGGTCTTCAGTGAGAATTTGACGGCAACTCGATATATTCCAAGACACTGCGTCAGCATCTCATGACGAGACGAATGTTTCTGGTCTTCAGTAAGAATTTGACGGCAACTCGACATATTCCACGACGCTGCGTCAGCACCTCATGACGAGACGAATGTTTCTGGTCTTCAGTAAGAATTTGACGGCAACTCGACATATTCCACGACGCTGCGTCAGCACCTCATGACGAGACGAATGTTTCTGGTCTTCAGTAAGAATTTGACGGCAACTCGACATATTCCAAGACGCTGCGTCAGCACCTCATGACGAGACGAATGTTTCTGGTCTTCAGTAAGAATTTGACGGCAACTCGACATATTCCAAGACGCTGCGTCAGCACCTCATGACGAGACGAATGTTTCTGGTCTTCAGTAAGAATTTGACGGCAACTCGACATATTCCAAGACGCTGCGTCAGCACCTCATGACGAGACGAATGTTTCTGGTCTTCAGTAAGAATTTGACGGCAACTCGACATATTCCAAGACGCTGCGTCAGCACCTCATGACGAGACGAATGTTTCTGGTCTTCAGTAAGAATTTGACGGCAACTCGACATATTCCAAGACGCTGCGTCAGCACCTCATGACGTGATCCAGTTGAAATGTTACATTCTACTGCAACCTCTCGAAACGTCATCTTCCTTTGTCACGCACAGTTTAGTTGTGTTACCAACACGAGAGTCGTCGGTAGACGTTGAAGGACTTCCTGAAGGAAGGTCATCTTTAACTTCAGTGTGGCCAATTTTAAACGCTTTAACCATTCGCAACACAGAGTACAGTTTAAGGTATAGTTATTGTAGGTATTTTTGCTTCATTTGCCGTGTCTCTGTAAAGATTTCCTAGAGTTGCAAAATTGAAGACGCATTGTTCCTCTAGCTCTACCATCTAGAAATTTGCGGACAGAGCGACAGAACGTTCTACTCAATGCAGTACTGAACAATAACCAGGAGACGTACAATAATAACATTTTCAGAAGTCATACATTCAACCCAAGCGTGTGCATGTCTGCCAATCGTTTTTCGTTCCAACGTTCCACTATCGCGAAAATACGAATGTTCAGGAGTTTTTTTTAACAGACCTCTGTTTAGTTCATAATTGGCTCACGTCTTACTTAAATAACAGACAGCAGATGGTGATAATCTGCAGTGTTTAAAATGAATGTTATGTGCACTAAAAATGGGGCACAGTTAAGCGCTGAGAGGGGCGGGGGGAGGGTTATGTCCTGGTATCACTGTTGTTTCTCATTTATAACAGGTAATTCTAAAATAATAGCTTGCTGTTGACACTAGCTTGGTAGTTAAGGATGTTGTTGTTATTGTCTTCAGTCCGGAGACTGGTTTGATGCAGCTCTCCACCCTACTCTATCCTGAGAAAGCCTTTTCATCTCCTCATAAGAACGGCAACCCACATCCACTTGAATCTGCTTACTATACGCGTCTCTTGGTCTCCCTCTGCGATTTTTACCCCACACACTTCCCTCCAATGCTAAATTTACGGTTCCTCGATGTCTAAGAATGTGTCCTATCAAGCGATCCCTTCTTTTAGTCAGGGTATGCCAAAAAATCCTTTTCTCACCAATACGGTTCAGTACCTCTTCATTAGTTATGCGATCTACCCAGCTGATCTTCGGTATTCTTCTGTAGCACCACTTTTCAAAAGCCTCTATTCTCTTCCTGTCCATACTGCTTATCGTCCATGTTTCACTGCCGTACAAGGCAACACTCCACACAAATGCCTTCAGAAAAGACTTCCTTACACTTACATTAATATTCGATGTTAGCAAATTTCTCTTTTTCAAAAATGCTTTTCTTCCCATTGACATTCTGCATTTTATATCCTCTGTACTTCGACCATTGCATGTTATTTTACTATCCAAGTAACGAAACTCATCTACCACCTTCATTGTTTCGTTACCTAATCTAATTCCTTCAGCACCGCCTGATTTTCTAAGACCGCATTCCATTATTTTTGTTTTGCTCTTGTTAATGTTCATTTTATACGCTCTCTTCAACACACTGTCCATTCCATTCAACTGCTCTTCCAGGTCCTTTGCTGTCTCTGGCAGAATTACAATGTCATCAGCAAAGCGCAATGTTTTTATTTCTTCCCCCTGAACTTTAATCCCTATTCCAAATTTTTCCTTGCTTTCCTTCACCGCCTGCTCTATGTAAAAATTGAATAACATCGGAGAAAGGCTACAACCCTGTCTTACTCCCTTCCCAACTGATGCTTCCCTTTCATGCCCTTCGATTCTAATAACTGCGGTCTGGCTTTTGTACAAGTTGTAAATAACTCTCCTTTCCCTGTATTTAACCCCTGCTGACTTCAGAATTTGAAAGAGTGTATTCCAGTCAACATTTGCCTTTCCTTAATCTATCTTCTAAGATAAGACGTAAAGTGAGTATTGACTCCCGGGTTCCTACGTTCCTCCTGAATCCAAACAGATCTTCCCCGAGGTCAGCTTCTACCAGCTTTTCCATTCTCCTGTTGATCATTCGTGTTAAAATTTTGCAACCATGACTTATCAAACTGATGGTTCTGTAATTTTCACACTTGTCTGTGCCTGATTTCTTTGGAATGGGGATTATTACATTTTTCTTAAAGTCTGAGGGTATTTCTCCTGTCTCATACATCCTACACACCAGTTCAAATAGTCTTGTCATGGCTGGCTCTCCCAGAGACTTTAGTAGCTCTGAGGGTATGTCATCTACTCCTGGGGCCTTGTACCGACCTAGGTCTTTCAAGGCTCTTTAGTGTTGGAAATATTCATGCAGTATCAAATAATGGACTTGAAGAAAAAATTCATGGCTTATAGAAATAAATTGATGCTAAATCACAGGGTAAGACTCAATTTTTACGGTTTGTAATATACATTTAAAGAAAAACTGACATTTCAGTTACACACATTGAGCACATGATAAGTGAGACTGAACAGTCAAAATTTCAGATAGATAGTAAGCTGTCGTGCAAAGTCCATGTTCAGGACTTGTTCGAAAACTAAATGCTGCGGTGTTTACTATTCGAACAGTTCCTAAAGTAAGTGATAGTTAAACACGAAAAGCACTCTACTTTGCTTAGTTCATTCGCTTAGGACCCATGGTGATTGGTGTTATTTTTTGGGGTAAAGGATGTTTATTTCGAACAGTGTTGTGTAGGGAAGCTCTAGTACTGTTGTCGACCTCTGTGTAGTAGCCTGATATTTGGGGCACATGTGTGTGTGTGTGTGTGTGTGTGTGTGTGTGTGTGTGTGTTGTCCTTAGCATAAGTTACTTTAAGTAGTTTGTCGAAGCAGGACATAGGGTAAGGTGGTACAATTTCGATCATTTCGGACAAATGTTACTATAACTAAATTGTGAAAAGGAATAATTTTAACTATGGCACTTGAATGTTTAATGAATATGTAACACAAATATTATACATTTACAAATGTTGGTATAAACACAAAAAAAGGTTACGGAATTGAGAAATGTATCACACTAGTTGTAGTTATGATCACTTCATCTTACAATTTTGATTACGGGCATCCTCCACATAAAAAGCACTTTTTCTGTCACGCACCAACGCATACTTCGTGGTATCAAACATTGCATTTTTGGCAGTGAATCCAGTCAACCTTAACTAGATGATTTATAAGAGCGCGTTAGACTAAGTAGCTTCACTTACCTCTTTAAAGGGAAAAAATTTATAACTCCTTACCGCAAAGTGGTGTATTCTTGGAAAAGACAGGAGGAGCTGTAGAAACCTGCTACTCTACAACGCGACACAACGAGACACTACGAGACAGGCAAATGGCGGGAAAACGTATGTTGATCGGAATTGTACCTATATCGAATTTGTACCACCTTACCCTAGTGTTATAGTTTATTCGTCATGAATGGTGTTATACATTTTTCAGGGAGCTACAGTCTCGAGAAAACTTTAGCACGTTTACAGAAGAGTAATATTGATGATGATTCAATTACTGAAAACTAGGATGACAGTGCTTCTGATGGAGATATGATAAAGGAAGAAATACATGTAGGGCGTGAAGTGGTTATGAGTCTACATCTACATCTACATGGGATACTCTGCAAATCACATTTAAGTGCCTGGCAGAGGGTTCATCGAACCACAATTATACTATTTATCTCCCATTCCATTCTCGAATAGCGCGCGGGAAGAAAGAACACCTGAATCTCTCTGTTCGAGCTCTGATTTCTCTTATTTTATTCTGATGATCATTTCTACCTATGTAAGTGGGAGTCAACAATATATTTTCGCATTCGGAGGAGAATGTTGGCGATTGGAGTTTCGCAAGTAACCCACGCCTCAGCGATAAGCGCCGTTGTTGTAATGATTCCCATCCCAGATCCTGTATCATTTCCGTAACGATGTCTCTCCTGTATCGTGACAATACGAAACGAGCTGCCCTTCTTTGGACTCTTTCGATGTCCTCCGTCAAACCCACCTGATAAGGATCCCATACTGGGCTGCAATACTCCAAAAATGGACGGACAAGCGCAGTGTATGCAGTTTCTTTAGTAGTTCTGTTGCATCTTTTAAGGGTTCTGCCAATACAACGCAGTCTCTGGTTCGCCTTTCCCACGATATTATCTACGTGTTCTTTCCAGTTTAAGTCTGAAGTAATAGTAATTCCTAGGTATTTTGTGGAGTTTACTGCCTTCACATTTGATTGATTTATGTTGTAAACAAAGTTTAACGGATTTCTTTTCGTACTCATGTGGACGACTTCACACTTCTCATTATTTAGAGTCAATTGCCAATTTTTACACCCTACTGATATTTTATTCAGATCGTTCTGCAGTTGGTTTTGATCTACAGATGATTTTACTAGACGGTAAATGATGGCGTCATCTGCAAACAACCTAAGAGAGCTACTTAGATTTTCCCCTAAATCGTTTATGTAAATAACGAATAGCAGAGGACCAATAACACTACCCTGTGGAACGCCCGATATCACCTCTGTTTTACTCGATGCCTTACCATCGATTACTACGAACTGTGTCCTCTCTGACAAGAAATCCCCTATCCAATTGCAAATTTGGGGCGATATACCATAACCACGCAATTTGATTAAAAGCCGTTTGTGAGGTACGGTGTCAAAAGCTTTTTGGAAATCAAGAAATACGGAATCGATTTGCGAACCTTTGTCGATAGCACCCATCACTTCGTGTGAATATAGAGCTAGTTGTGTTTCGCATGAACGATATTTTCTAAATCCGTGTTGACCTTGGGTCAATAGATCGTTCTGTTCGAGATAATTCATAATATTTGAATACAGGATATGTTCCAAAACCCTGCTGCAAATTGACGTCAATGAAATAGGCCTGTAGTTTAGTGGGTTACTCCTACTGCCTTTCTTGAATATAGGTGTGACCTGTGCAACTTTCCAATCTTTTGGTACAGATCCTTCTATGAGAGAGCGGTTGTATATGACTGTTAAGTAAGGAGCTATCGCTTCAGCATAATCAGACAGAAATCTAATCGGTATACAATCCGGACCAGAAGACTTGGTCTTATTAAGTGATTTTAGTTGCTGCACTACTCCGATGATATCTACTTCTATGTTACTCATTACGGCATCTGTTCGTAATTCGAAATCTGGAATATTGGTTTCGTCTTCTTTGGTGAATGAGTTTCTAAAAGCTAAGTGTAGTAACTCTGCTTTAGTAGCGCTGTCAACGGCAGGATCGCCATTACTATCACGTAGTGAAGGTATTGTTTGTGACTTTCCCCGAGTATATTTAACATATGACCAAAATCTCTTCGGGTTTTCAGTCAAATTACGAGAAAGAGTTTCGTTGTGATGGTGAAGAAGATGATACTGGTGTTCTGCTAACGACTGCCTCACGGTTCGTTGATGCGTGTGTTCCATCTTATGTCCCTGGACCTTAATTACAGTTGAAGAGCATCTATTTTACTTACAGAAGATGGTGTCCATTCAAGGTGTACATTCCTTAAAAATCTGTAAAATACAGGATAAAAGTGTGGGCTGCTGTAGATTGTGAGACCAATTATGCCATAAATGCACAAGTGTATATGGGGATATCTTTTGAAGGAAGGGAAATAAATCAAGAGAAACGAGTGGTACATGATTTAGTTATCTTCTAAAGCGAAGTGGAAGGAACTTTACCACTGATAACTCTTGTAGTAGTTCTTAGGACAAGATCTTCTTGCTAATAAATTGACACTTGCAAGAACTCTTGGAGCAAACCGAACAGAGATACCAAAAGGAATTTTGCCATTAAAACAGAGACATCTCTTAGCGACCACTTTTGGGTATGAACAGAATACTGTTCTACACCAAATATTTGACATAAGTGAGCATGAGCTCAAAAAATCTGAAATAATAATGTGCTACAACTTAATAAAGTCAGGAATTGATTCAGTTAATAAGATGGATAGACATTATTCACTGAAACTTAGAATGAAAAGATGACTACTTGCTATATCTTTTTATATACTAGATTTAGCTTTTCTCAATGATTGTGTTCTGTTTTTGTAAATTGTTACATGATATGGGAAGTAAAAATGCAAGTAGCGAATTCTTCTCAGCACTAGGAAAAGAACTGGTCAAAGCACAAACTGAGTCCTGTCGCCCCAGTACAGAACGCAACGCGTTGGTTCAACGATAATATCTTCAGAATTCATAGATCTTCTAAAGGAAAAAACAACACGTAAACTATGTATGAAGCCAATGTTCCAAATCTGAAAAACAGTATGTTCAAATGTTTGTATAGTTTATGGGACTTAACTACGGGTCATCAGTCCCGAAACTTACAAACTACTTATGAACTAGCTAATACTAAGGACGGCACGAGGGGGGATTCGAACCCCCGACCGTAGTGACCGTGCAGACCGTGACTGGAGCGCCTCAGTCCCCTCGGCCACCGCGGCTGGCTAAAAACGGTATGATTCCTGCTCAAGTGGAAAGGATAAGAAGACTGATCAGAAATGTTATTAGTGTAACAAGATTGTTTGTAACGAACATGCTGTAATAAGTGTGTTGTGTAGTGATTGTTCGTCTTATGAGAGATATAGTGAGTAGGAGTGTAATTCTAATAAAATTACATCTAAGTGATATTACTCATAATATTAATAAATTATAGTATTTGTACATAGTGTGAGGTTTATAAATGTTTTATGTTAAATTAATTTTTGGAAGTATATGTTTCTATATTTCAAACAAATTTAATAAATAATTAAAACTTATGTGCATCTTGATTATATTAACAAACTATGAAGTTGTTATATCAACATCGGGCATATTTTCCAGTGAAATATAATTCATTTTGTGGACATATTTCAAAATTTATCGCCATAATGTCGCGATGTATCATGCGAGGGCTAGAAACTCATTCACCAAAGAAGACGCAACCAATATTCCAGATTTCGAATTACGAACATGGGCCGTAATGAGTAACGTAGAAGTTTGTATCATCGCAGTAGTGAAGCAACTAAAATCACTTAACAAGTCTTCTGGGCCGGACAGTATACCAATTAGATTTCTATCTGACTATGCTGAAGCAATAACTCCTTACTTAACAGCCATATACAACCGCTCTCTCAAAGAAGGACCTGAACCAAAAGATTGGAAAGTTGCTCAGGTCACACATATTCAACAAAGGCAGTAGGAGTAACCCACTAAACCACATGAAGTGATGGGTGCTATCGACAAGGGTTCGCAAATCGACTCCGTATTTCTTGATTTCCAGAAGGCTTTTGACACCGTACCGCACAAACGGCATTTAATCAAATAGCATGGTTATGGAATATCGCTCCAAATTTGCGATTGGATAGGGGATTTCTTGTCAGAGAAGACATAGTTCGTAGTAATCGATGGTAAGGCATCGACTGAAACAGATGTGATATCGGGTAATCCACAGGGTAGTGTTATTGGTCCTCTGCTGTTCCTTATTTACATAAACGATTTAAGCAGCTCTCTTAGGTTGTTTGCAGATGACGCCTTTATTTACCGTCTAGTAAAATCATCTGAAGATCAAAACCAACTGCAGACCGATCTAAATAAGATATCGCTATGGTGTAAAAATTGGCAATTGAGTCTAAATAATGAGAAGTGTGAAGCCGTCCACATGAGTACGAAAAGAAATCCGTTAAACTTTGTTTACAAGATAAATCAATCACATGTGAAGGCCGTAAACTCCACAAAATACCTAGGAATTACTATTACTTCAGACTTAAACTGGAAAGAACACGTGGGAAAGGCGAACCAGAGACTGCGTTTCATTGGCAGGACCCTTAAAAGATGCAACAGAACTACTAAAGAATCTGCATACACTACGCTTACCCGTCCGTTTTTGGAGTATTGTTGACCAGTGTGGGATCCATATCAGGTTGGTTTGGCGGAGGACAGCACGTTTCGTATTGTCACGATACAGGGGAGACAGTGTTACGGAAATGATACAGGCTCTGGGATGGGAATCATTACAACAATAGCACTTATCGCTGCGGCGTGGGCTACTTGCGAAACTCCAAACGCCAACATTCTCCTCCGAATGCGAAAATATATTGTTGACTCCCACTTACATAGGTAGAAATGATCATCAGAATAAAATACGAGAAATCAGAGCTCGAACCGAGAGATTCAGGTGTTCTTTCTTCCTGCGTGCTATTCGAGAACAGAATGAGAGATAAATAGTTTAACGGTGGTTCGATCAAACCTCTGCCAGGTACTTAAATGTGATTTGCAGAGTATCCCATGTAGATGTAGATGTAAATAATGAGAAGTGTGAGGTCGTCCACATGAGTACGAAAAGAAATCCGTTATAATTTGTTTACACGATAAAGCAATCAAAAGTGAAGGCCGTAAGCTCTCCACAAAATATCTAGGAATTACTATTTTTAAGTCTGAAAAGAACATGTAAATAATATCGCGGGGAAAGGCGAACAAGAGACTGCGTTTTATTGGCAGAACCCTTAAAAGATGCAACAGAACTACTAAGGAAACTGCATATACTACGCTTGTCCGTCCTGTTTTGGAGTATCAGGTGGGTTTGACGGAGGACATCGAAAGAGTCCAAAGAAGGGCAGCTCGTTTATTATTGTCACGATACAGGAGAGACAGCGTTACGGAAATAATACAGGATCTGGGATGGGAATCATTACAACAACGACGCTTATCGCTGCGGCGTGGGCTATTTACGAAACTCCAATCGCCAACATTATCCTCCGAATGCGAAAATATAATGTTTACTCCCTCTTATATAGGTAGAAATGGTCATCAGAAAAAAATACCAGAAATCAGAGTTAGAACTGAGACATTCGGGTGTTCTTTCTTCCCGCACGCTATTCGAGAATGGAATGGGAGATAAATAGTTTAACGGTGGTTCGATGCAACCGCTGCCAGGCACTTAGATGTGATTTGGAGAGTATTCGATGTAGATGTAGACAGTTTTTTATACATAATAATAATGTTAATGACACAAAAAATGTTAAAAAAACACCGTAACGTCTTCAGAGAGGTGTGACAAGTCGTATTATACTGATGGTACGAATTCCATGGAGATATTTTCGATAACAACAGCGGCTGAATTCCAGTGTGGGTGTGGTCATTACGAACGTTTCTTCAGGCGGGCTCACTTCCAGGTTGAACGATCGCGTGTACGTAGGGGACAGTTGTATACTTACGGTACAAACGCGGACTGATTGGAGTAGAAAAGGAAATAAACGCTAATGGCGTCGCCTATTGAGACGTCGCCCGCCGGCTCTTAATCAGCAGAGCGGGCAGAGCGGAAACCGGAGGCTCCGGGAGAGCCGAGGTGACAATGAGGCGGCAGCGCGTACAAAGACGCGCTATCTGCCGCCATCTCGGCCGCGCTCTCGTTAACGGCGAGGCTCCAGGAAGGGCCGTTCTGTTCGGCTCATCTGCACGACTGCCTGCCGCGGCCGGCCGGGCAATTACGGCCGGGGAGTCGTCAGAAGAAAAGCAATCACAGCCGCAGTCGCAGCCGCGGACGGCACAGCAGGGACACGGCGTCTGCCTAGATTACCGCCTCGCTACGTTATTTCTCATGCCGGCGGCAAATGCAGATGCATTACGCTACACACAGTGGACAACTGTTACTCATTTTGGACCCTATCAGTGGTGACTTCTGTACGAATACAACTAACTTTCTGGCGTCGTTTGATTCCGTATTTGACACCGTGCTCTGCGACTCTTGTACAAAGGCTGTTCGAAATGTTTTGCACAGTCGTCTCCAATTTTTATTCTTTGCAGGAGCAGACTGACAATTTATGTGAACAAACACTCCTGGAAAATGAAAAAAAAAAAAGAACACCAGCGCAGGGTGCACACAACGCACGGTCACATAGAGCCATTCGCACGTGAGTAATCAGAGCGTGCCCAGTGTCGACGCTAGCACGTGGTAGACTTCCCTTTTCCAGCAGTACAACCTGGAAATCTCCCACGAAGACAATAATAGAGGTGACGAATAGAAACTTGCGGAATTGCCTGTCACGCAATTTCCACCTGCCGGCCGCGGTGGCCGAGGAGACTGAGGCGCTCCAGTCACGGTCTGCACGGCCACTACGGTCGGGGGTTCGAATCCCCCCTCGGGCATGGATATTTGTGCCGTCCTAGTTTGTAAGTAGTTCATAAGTAGTTTGTAAGTTTAGGGACTGATGACCCCGTAGTTAAGTCCCATAAACTATACAAGTATTTGATTTGAATTTCCACCTGGTGCCTCAGTTGTCCAGAGTTCATGTCGAACGTGTAGTCCGTTCAAGATGACGTTTCATACGGTCCCAAACATGTTCATGGGGGGACAGATCTGGGACTCGTGCTGGCCACCGTGAAGATCACGTTTGGAGATGTAGGATACACGTGGACGTGCATTATTATGTTGGTAAACACATATCGCCTCACTAACGCAGCCACTTGCTAATAGAGCTGAAGCCCCCACCCTCCGCCTCCTAGGACCACCCAAAGATATTTAATTAAAAAAAAATAAAAGACAGGCCACTACCGAAATTTGAAATAGTGCACATGTAGTAAATCACATCGTAACTATAATTTGCCAAGCACAAGTTAACGTGACAGTGGGTCTCCAACGCGATGCCGCTACTGAGAACGTGTGCTGCTGTCACTGAGAGCGGTTTTAAAGCCGCCGAGACCAGCTACGATGCTGCCGCTATTCTTACTGCAATGCTGAAGTTACGAGCCGATTGTTCATATGCGGTGACCCGCTGCTTACCAGGTCAGCGGCGCCACCGAGTGGAATCTTATGAAGGCCGCAAAAACATACGAAAAACAATAGTGATATTTTAGTACAATTTTTACTCATAGTCTCATGTTAGTTAAACAATTATAACATTGGCGAGCTTCTTATATTTCTGACAGCGAATGATAAGAATCCTTTACCATTAATAAATTCAGTAAGCCAGAGGTTCCCAAAACGGGGGGGAGGGGGGGGCATAACGCAAACTGCGTCATTGAAATTTCTATGTATGTGTGGGTGGGGGGGGGGGGGAGGTTAAAAATGAGTACTTGGTCAGACTTGGTCAGACGTGAAATGAAAGATATTTCATTTTAATATTAATTGGCAAAATCATTTTTATTAGGTAATAAACTAGGACCTAATACTTGGGGTGACAGGGGGTTGGGCGCAGTTTGGCGGCGGGCAGGTTAGTCATTGGTCAAGGGCGTGGGGAGGGGCTTTTTTTTTATTTTCGCCCCCCCCCTCCCCGAATCAAATACTGGCTGCGCCAATGTATCAATGTATCACCTTGTTGGTGCATGAACGGTAGTAACGCAGGTTGAATGATGGATTCAATGTAGCGTGCACTGTTCAATGTTCTCTAGACGATCGCTAGAGTAGAACGGCAAGTGTAGGATATGACTCTCCGTACCATGATGCCAGGTGTCGGCCCCGTGTGCCTTTGTCATATGTACTCCAGACTTTCGCGTTCCCCCCACACTACACTATACACGCGTACGGCCATCATTGGCACCGAGGCAGAAGCTACACTTATCATTGAAGACGGCAGATCTCCATTCGTCCTTCGATCAGCGTCTATTTCGTCTCCTCTGGAGGCGAGCTAAACGATTTTGGAGCGTGAGTGGAAGACGTTCTAACGGAACGCATTATTGTGCATTTTATGTGCGAAGGCATATCCTACATTGACCGTTGTCCTCTGGTGATCGTCGAGAGACCAATGAACAGTGCACTGTACATCGAAACAATCATTCAACGAACCTTGCTACTGTTCATGCACTAAAAAGGCGATATGCTTTTCCAACAGGAGAAGGCAGGTCCACATGTGTCAGTACCAACCAACGTGCTGCTCAAGGTGTATGTCAAGTACCCTTGCCAACATGATCCTTAGATCTATCCGCCACAGAGCATGATTTGGGCCAGATGAAACGTCATCTTGGGCGGTCTGCACGACCGGCACGAAATCTGGCTCCACAGAGGTACCAGGTGGTATTCTACATCTACATGGATACTCTGCAAATCACACTGAAGTGCATGGCAGAACGTTCATCGAACTACTTATATGATATTTCTCCATAGTTCCACTCTCTAATACCCCGCGGAAAAAAGGAAACACCTAAATCTTACTGTTTCGATATGATTTCTCTAATTTTATTATGATGATCACGTCTCCCTATGTGGTAGGTGCTTACTGTGGTGTCGCACAAGTACAAAGTGCGCGCCACCTACTTTCGCCGCGCGCCGCCATGCACGCACGGCGCGGCGTTCTCACGACGACAGCCACGAGCGCCCTCTGCTGCAACCCCGCTCGTGGCCACCACGGAAAGACACCGGTCACTTCGGACGGAGATAGCAACGAGTTAGGACCTTCGTAATCAGATAGGCACCAGTGAAGACTTTGCTATCGTACAGGCACTAGGCAGACCTCTAACAACTATGTATCAACATTCTGCAGTACTATGTAAAAGTTAAGTATTGTTACATTCTGTGCAATATATCTCTTTCTAATTTACTCGAGTGTTTATAGTTTCTGGCTGCTCCCCTCCGTACCTGCACCAGCGTGTCGGTCTCATTCCACTCGGCCACCGACACCTACGACGAGGCTGGGACACAAAAGTGGCGACGAGGATGGGATACAAAAAGTGGCGACGAGGAGTGATAGACGAACTTTGGACCGGCCCGCTTACAGCAGCCAGACAGCAGCAGTCGGAGCACGCAGAAATTGCTCCCGCCCACCCACCCTTAATATAAGAATTTTGGGGAAAGATATTTTGTTACGTGTTTTGTGGACTTTTTTTGTTGCAGAGTGTCCTCTTTCATATTGCATTTCTGTTTTGTTATAATTTACTTGTATGCGCGGCGCCTAATCGGTCAGCATGGCCACTACCCCGAACCCAAACTTAATGGATATTATTCAGCCGACCGCGGTGGCCGAGCGCTCTGCGGCGCGCCAGTCACAGTCTGCACGGTCACTACGGTCGGAGGTTCGAATCCCCCCTCGGGCATGGATATTTGTGCCGTCCTTAGTATTAGCTAGTTCATAAGTAGTTTGTAAGTTTAGGGACTGATGACCCCGTAGTTAAGTCCCATAAGCTCTACAAACATTTGAACATTTTTTGATATTATTCAGTTACAGACGGCGCAGATAACGCAACTCCTCCAGGCGGTGTCCCAGCTCACAGCGCAGGCAGCTAACCAACAACAACAGCCGCCGCTTCAACAGCCCACACCTGCCGCCGCAACACTTCCTACGTTTCGCCAATACAACGAACGTGAGGAAGAATGGAGTGATTATCGGGCGCAGTTTCAAGAACTCGTCGCGGCTCATCAACTTACAGGTCAGACTGTTAAGCATCTTTTATTGTCTGTGGTGGGCCCCAAAACCTTCGTATTACTGCAGAAACTATTCCCGCAAGCATCTCCTCGTGATGTAGACTTTGAACAAATAGTAGAGGCACTAAATGCTCATTATGAGAGAAAAGTTCTCGTAGCTGCTGCACGGTACCGATTTTTCAGACTGAAAAAATTACCGGAACAGTCACACCAAGAGTGGATTACGGAATTGAAGGGCTTAACCCGCAAATGTAAATTTACTTGCTCTTGTGGACTTTCGTATAGTGACGTGATGTTGAGGGATGCGATTACGCAGAACATTCAGGACCCCAGACTTCGGGCAGCAATTCTGAAACAATCTGACCCCTCATTAGACAGTGTACTGCAGCTTATAGAAGCGCATGATACTTTTGACTTAGCTGATGTAGAAATGCAAAGCCATAGTGTAAATTCAGTGCGCCGCAACGGACGCTTTCCTAGCCGTAGTTCTCAGTATAGCACTAGTGATTCTAATTTTTCTACCGGCCGTGCTGAACAGACAGTGAACAGTAGCCAGAGTAGAAGTGCGACGCAAAGGTCGCCCCGTCGTGTTAGAAACAGTGATTTGAATAACGGGCGCCAACGCTCATTTCAGAAAAATGTACATAAATCTTGCCCCCAGTGTGTGTCTCGCCACAAGCGTGCTCATTGCCCTAGTCGCAACGCAACCTGTTATCAATGTGGCAAATTGGGACATGTGCAGTCTGTGTGTATGCAAATTAAAAACTCAAAGAAAAGTAACGTTCGAAACAGTGCTTCGCAGAGTGCGAGAACAGTTCATTCTGTAAATGTTATACGGGTTGTGGAATTGAACACTCCTTGGATTTCAATTGCAAGAAAGTAGTTCTGCGCCTATGGCAAATCTATATAGTGCACCACGTAGCAAGCGCCGACGAGCGCGTAAAACAGTGCAACGGACAAGGGTTCGGGACAAGCAAAATGACTATGAGCAGTGCATTCCTGTAGTGAAAATAGTGCCTTATGCAACTGCTCCTTGTAATAGTGCCCAGTACTGTGTAGATAGTAACAGTAGACTTGGTGTAGCTACTCAAAAGTTTAGTGCAGTAGTTAGTGAATATGCAGTAGCCTCGCAGGCTTGCGCGGACGCCGATCCGGCGGTAGTGTCATCTAGTGACAGTGTGGTTAATCCGCTGCGTGCCGAGTCTGCGCCGCTTACTTCACTACGCGGCCCGCGCAGACGCAGCAAACAAACCGTAGCAGACGTTGCCCACATTCGCGCACCTGTCGAGCGCCGCAAGCAAAAACTGTTTGTGACTCTCTTCGTAGAAAATAAGACGGTGCAATTTCAGCTTGATACTGGTTCCGCTGTCACATTAATAAATAAAGATACTTATGAACTACTGGGTTTGCCAAAATTGTCGCCGTCACAGCAAGTGTTAACAGCTTATACAGGACAAACTATTCCCGTGCTAGGAACGTGTAGCCTGCCTGCCTCTTTTCAAGGTGTAACGAAAACAGTTGCTTTTGTTCTCCAGGCCAAATCGACACAGAACATTTTTGGACTAGATGCTTTTGATTTGTTTGGTTTATCAATTCAAAGAGATGTGCTTCAAATTTCGTCCATAGTGCCTCAGGATAAAATCAATGCATTGTGTGACAAATATGGTGACTTGTTTTCACCGGAACTAGGTTGTGCAAAAGACTTCGTGGCACATGTAACTTTAAAAGAATCTGCAGTTCCAAAGTTTCGTAAAGCTAGACCAGTGCCTATCGCCTTGCGTGATACAGTTGCCGAAGAACTTAAACGTTGGCAAGATAGTGGGGTGATTTCTCCTGTTTCTGCGAGTCAGTGGGCCTCGCCTATAGTAATTATACCCAAGCCGTTAGGAAAACTTCGTCTCTGTGCGGACTTCAAATCAACTGTGAACAGTCAAACAATTGTAGACACTTACCCCCTGCCCAGACCTGAGGAACTGATGGACAAATTAGGACAGTCACGTTTCTTTTCTAAGATTGATTTAGCAGAGGCATACTTACAGATTCCACTTGATGACGAGTCAAAAAAGTTTTTCGTCATTAATACTCACATGGGCCTTTTTCAATTTCAACGCCTACCCTTTGGCAGTTCTTCCGCCCCTGCTATTTTTCAGCGTTTTTTGGAACAGCTGACAGTTTCGGTACCGTGTTGTTCGAACTATTTAGATGATATTGTGGTATCCGGACGTACAGTTGAAGAACATTTAGCAAACCTGGAGTGCCTTTTCAAAGTTTTGACTGCAGCAGGCCTACGCTGTAATAAAGCAAAGTGTTCGTTTTTTCAAACTGAAATAGAATACCTAGGCCATGTGATTAATGCCCAAGGAATTCATCCCTTACAGTCACATCTTCGAGCAATCAAAGACTTGCCTCCTCCTAAGAATGTGCATGAATTGCAAGCAGTAATGGGAAAGCTTAACTATTATTTCAGATTTATTCCCAATGCCTCTCAGATTGCAGCTCCACTGCATCACTTACGTAGGAAGAATGTTCCTTTTGTATGGTCCAAAGATTGCCAGGTTGCCTTTGACAACTTAGTCTGCACTACTCAGTGATGCATGTCTGATTCCCTTTGACCCCCAGAAGCCTGTAGTGTTAGCAGTTGACGCCTCATCGTACGGCCTGGGCGCGGTAATCTCACATCGCATTGGATCTCACGATCGTCCTATTGCCTTTGCATCCAAGCTACTGACGCCAACGCAACAGAATTACAGTCAGATAGAAAAGGAGGCCTTAGCAATCATTTACGGCGTCACAAAGTTTCATCATTATCTCTATGGCAGAAAATTCTATTTGTTGACAGACCACAAGCCTCTCACGTCGTTGTTCTCACCCACAAAGCCAATTCCGCCACGTACGGCACAAAAGCTTCAGAGATGGTCCGTGATATTGTCAAATTATCAGTATGAGATTTTGTACCGACCTACCACTAAACATGCCAACGCGGACACACTTTCCCGACTTCCGGTTGGCCAGGATGTATCATTTGATTCTTCAGAAATGGCATGTTGTCAGATAGACTCCAGAGATGCTTCCGCTGTCGCAGACTTTCCTTTGAACTCTCGTCGGGTTGCACAGGAAACAGCTGCGGATGCAGACCTAAGTGTGGTAGCACGTTTTGTTCGCTTTGGTTGGCCTGCCAGAGCCAAAGACATTGATCGGCCTCTGGTTCGACGTTATTTTGCACAACGTCATGCATTATCTTTAAGTCAGGGTGTACTGTTGTTGCATACCGACAACGACCAAGCAAGAGTGATTGTTCCTCGTTCCCTGCAACGAGAAGTGTTACGCCTCCTGCATCAAGGACATTGGGGTATTGTTAGGACAAAGCAACTGGCCAGACGTCATTGTACCTGGGTTGGTATGGACGCTCAGATAGAGAACATGACGTCACAGTGTACAGTTTGTGCGGAGCAACAGGCGGCTCCTCCGCAACGTTTCTCAGACTGGCCACGCCCCAAGGGACCATGGCAACGTTTACACATTGACTTTGCCGGACCTTTCTGGAATACGCGATGGTTAATTGTTGTAGACGCTTTCAGCAAGTTTCCTTTTGTGATTGCCATGAACTCAACGACAGCTTCTAGTACAATCAGTGCCTTAACATCAGTGTTTTGCATCGAAGGCTTGCCTGAAACTATCGTCAGTGACAATGGACCTCAGTTTGTTAGTGCGGAATTTCAACAGTTTTGTCGTGTGAATGGCATTCAGCATATCACCACCGCACCTTTTCACCCTCAGTCCAATGGTGAAGTGGAACGTTTCGTTCGAACATTCAAGTCTCACATGGAGACGATGAAAGGTCAGCATTCCAGGCAGCAAGCTCTTCAAATTTTCCTGTCTACGTATCGGTGCATGCCACGTGACGGCCCGTCTCCTGCCGAGCTGCTACACGGCCGCCGTCACCGCACTCTCCTTCACCTGCTGCAGCCTCCCACGCACCGAGTCGGTTCGTATGGCGCTACGCGTTTTCAGGTTTCTACGCCGGTGCTGTACAGGGTGTTTGCTGGAAACAAGAAGACATGGCTGCCGGGCACCATTCAGCGCGTGCTCGGTAGCAATATGTATGTTGTACGTTCTTCCACAGGGTCGGAGCTGCGGCGCCACGCAAACCAATTGCGCCTGCACAGGCCGCGCGATCCTGTCTCCGGTTTCGTGATTCCAGACCCAGTTCACCGCCAGGGAGCACAATCACATCGTTCGTCCCCGGACTACGAGATCGACCCGATGGAGATCGACGCGACGCCGCCGCTGTCGCCGCCGCAGATGACAGCGTCACCGAGAGGGACTCCGGGACCGTGCGTGCCGCCGCCGCCTGGGCCACGCACCTCAGAAGAAGATGACCTGCTCCCTCTGGGCGGGGGCGGGCGCCCTTCCCCAGGTTTCGGCGGGTTCCCTGGAGGATCTCAAGGCGGATGCCGGGGCGCGGACGGCGTCTCGATCCCGGCCTCAGCTACGACGCCCGTCCCACCAGTAACGCCCCCGCCCAGGCCCTCCTCCCAGTGCCGTCGCCGTGGCCCTCAGCCCTACGCCACGACGGCGCGGCGGTTTGGGGGGGAGGGGTGTGGTGTCGCACAAGTACAAAGTGCGCGCCACCTACTTTCGCCGCGCGCCGCCATGCACGCACGGCGCGGCGTTCTCACGACGACAGCCACGAGCGCCCTCTGCTGCAACCCCGCTCGTGGCCACCACGGAAAGACACCGGTCACTTCGGACGGAGATAGCAACGAGTTAGGACCTTCGTAATCAGATAGGCACCAGTGAAGACTTTGCTATCGTACAGGCACTAGGCAGGCCTCTAACAACTATGTATTAACATTCTGCAGTACTATGTAAAAGTTAAGTATTGTTACATTCTGTGCAATATATCTCTTTCTAATTTACTCGAGTGTTTATAGTTTCTGGCTGCTCCCCTCCGTACCCGCACCAGCGTGTCGGTCTCATTCCACTCGGCCACCGACACCTACGACGAGGCTGGGACACAAAAGCGGCGACGAAGTTGGGACACAAAAGTGGCGATGAGGATGGGATACAAAACTTACAATACAAGTTCGCATTCTGAATAAAAAGTTGGCGAAAGAAATTTCGCAAACAGATCTCGCCGCAACAAATAACGCCTTTCTTTTAATGATTTCCGCCCCAGCTCGCGAATCATTTCCGTGACTCTCTCTCCCCTATTACCGCGATAATACAAAACGAGCTGCCCTTCTCTGAATTTTCTCTAAATCGTCCGTCAGTCCTACCTGGTGTGGACCCCACAATGCGCAGCAGTACTCAAAAACAGGACGCACAAGTGTGGTGTAGGCAGTTTTTTTAGTTGCATCTTCTGAGTGTCCTGCCAATGAAACGTAGTCTTTGGTTCGCCTTCCCTACAATATTTTCTATGTGTTCTTCTCTATTTAAGTTGTTCGTAATAGTTACTCCTAGGTACTTAGTTGAATTTACGGTATGTAGATTTGGCTGATTTATCGTGTAACTGAAGTTTAACGGATTTCTTTTAGTGGTCATATGGATGACCTCATATTTATTAAGGATCAATTGCCAATATTTGTACCATGCAGATATCTTATCTAAACAATTTTGCAGTTGCTTTTGATCTTCTGGTGACTTTACTAACCAATAAGTGACAGCGTCATCCGCGAACAATCTAAGAAAACTACTGAGATCGTTTACAAAAAAAAGAAACTCTAAGGGCCCTATAACACTACCCTGGGGAACGCCACATGTCACTTCATTTTTACTCGATGACTTCTTGTCAATAACAACGTACTGTGTTTTATCGAAATCGTGAATCCAATCTCACAATTGTGAGGGTATTCCATAAGCACGCAGTTTCATTAGAAGACGCTTGTGTGCTACAGCGTCGAAAGCTTTTCGGAGATATAGAAATTCGGAATCTATTTGACATCCCTTGTCTATAAGACTCATCACATCAGACGAATAAAGAGTTAGCTAGCTCTGTTACACAACAATTATATTATATGAATGCATTGTTTCGCAGCGAGTTATGTTAATAACATTTTCTCGGGCTTCCAGCAGCGTCATGTGGTTTACTGTGCACAGTAAACCACATGACGCGGCTGGAAGCCCGAGAAAATTCTATTAACAATGATACTTTCTGAATAAGTGTTGACTATGGGACAATAGGTCCTTCTCTTCGAGGCAGTGCATAATATTTGAGCAAAGAATATGTTCTAAAATCCTGCTGCAAACCGACGTCAGTGATATAGGCCTGCAATTTTTCGGATCACTCCTATTGCCGTTTTTGAATATTGGCGTAACCTCTGCAACTTTCTTATCTTTGCCGTACGGAACGTTCGCTGAGCGAGCGGTTGTATATGAAAACTAGGGATGAGGCTACTGCATCAGCATACTCTGAAAGGAAACTAATTGGTGTACAATCAGAACCGGGGACATTTTTGTTAAATGACTGAAGTTGCTTTAATACAACAGGGGTATCAACTTCTAAATTACGCATGCTGGCAGCTGTTCTTGGTACGAATTCTGGAGTATTTGCTTTGTCTTCTTTCGTAAAGGAATTTCGGAAGGCTGTGTTAGAATTAAACACTTTACACTTCGTCCAACGGTGTTCTAAATAATAGGAATTGTCCAAGCCTGCAAAAACATCTATTACTTTCTGCAATCACCACCTCGTTTGAATGAAATCTTCGTCCCGCCAGCCATTTCTTCAAATCTGGGAACAAATAGTAGTCCGAGGGAGCCAAGTCTGGAAGGGGGGGGGGTGTGTGAAACGAGTTGGAATCCTATTTCCTATAATTTTGCGATTACAAATGCGGGTGCATTTTCGTGATGGATAACGACATTTTGTAGGTTAATCCACGGTGTTTTTCTGGCAGCTTGGTTTCCAATAACGATGAATAATATCCACCTGTGATATTTTACCCTGTCCCAGAAAGTCGATGAGGATTATTCCTTGCGATTCCCAAAAGACTGTCGCCATAACCTTTCCAGGCGAAGGACCGGTCTTCACCTTTTTTGGTGCAGATTCTCCCTTGGTAACTCATTGTTTAGATTATTATTTAGTCTCAGGAGTATAGTAATGTATCCATGTTTCATCCACAGTGACGAAACGACGCTTAAAGTCCAGCGAATTCTTCCTGAATAACTACAAACCTTCCTTACAACACTTCACACGATTCCGTTTTTTGTCAAGCTTCAGCAATCGCGGCACCCATATTGCGGATAGCTTTCTCATGTAGAAATGAGTATGCAAAATATTATCTACCCGTACATTCGTGATGCCCATAGCACTAGAAATCTCACGCATCCTAACACTTCTGTCATTCATCACCATATCATGGATGTTAGCAACGATTTCTTTATAATCTAAGGTGCAGAGTCACCATTATCTTTATCAAGCTTCTCTTTAGTCTCCTGAAGCGTTTTGCATTTCATAAAGTAATGTTTAATCACCACACGAAAATCTTTTTCGTTTATTCTTTGACAATCACCCGATTTTCTTGATTCACACAAAGAAATAGAGCAATATGGCCGAAACTTGCTATGCGTTCTTTTCAATGATGCTATTAACTAAACATGACCTCGATAGGCGCCAGTGGTGTCATATCTAGGACTTTTCAAACGCCCTTCGTACAACGGGAGTTCATGAAGTTTTATTTTTTGCAGGAACAGAATGACATTTTTTGTGAACATGCGTTTGTATAGTCTATGGGACTTAACTACGGGATCATCAGTCCCTAAACTTACAAACTACTTACGAACTATGACGGCACAAATATCCATGCCCGAGGGGGGATTCGAACCCCCGACCGTAGTGGCCGTGCAGACCGTGACTGTAGCGCCTTAGTCCCCTCGGCCACCGCGGCCGGCTTGTGAACATGCGTAGAACATTACATAGGGCCTACTCGATGTAGCACCCATCAGCTGTGATGCATCTGGCCCAACGTTCTTTCCATGATGCAAATGCACTTTGGGAGTGAATTTTACACCATCGCTTGACACAGGAAATAAGGTCTCTCCACTATCAAATGTTTTACCGCGTAAGTGGTCCTTCAGGTGACCAAAGAGGAAAAAATCACACGGAGCCAAGTCCGAAGTATAAGGAGGATGCGGAACAATTTTCCACACATGTTACTGATTTTCTCCTGAGTCGTAATGACGGTGTCACGGTGTAGTCTGATATGCTGACTCTGAAGCTGTGGTCTGTGGGTCTTAATGGCACGTCGCAGCTTGTTCTATGACAAACAGTAACGGTTCCGGTTAACGGTGGTTTCAGGTCCCAAAAAGTCAATGAAAATGACACCACGCTGATCCAAGAAGAAGGAGGGCATCACCTTCCGGCCTGTTGTTCATCCTGTGTAAATAGTGTTTCCTTTCTTCAGTAAAGGTCTTCATGGAACCTACGCACTCATTTTTCCTCGTCGTTTTCATTTCTCTTTTCAATAATCTAGGCACGTAACGTGCACATATTTTTCTGTACCGTTGTGACCTTTAACACTGATACAACACTACTCAATGACAAGCGAGTCATTTCAGCAAACTGTCGTGTTGTCACACTTTGTTTGAACGCCCTTTGTAATATGTGAGTACTGGAGCAGCAATCAGTCGCAGATGTTTATTACTGTAAACCTAAATTTCTGTCACTGTGTGACCATTATCAGTGGTAAAAAACAGAACCAGGTACAATCAGTTAACATGCGTGGCGTACGATATACAAATCAGTCATTTTGGATGATTTGAACAATGGTCTAGTTATTCGCATCACTCACTTCCGTCGATGGCCTAGCGCATCGTGGATTGTCCAGCAGAGAGAAATCACCTTCTCTAAACCTCTGAGACCACCGCTGGATACTGCGACGATCCACTCTGTCCTCACCATAGACAGGGAGCAACTACCTGTGAGTGGATGTGGCGGAGGCATCGCCGGTCTTAAAGAGGTGCTGCATCACCGGCCGTTGTCGCAGTCTGACATCTACTTCACGGTCCATAATGGCTCACCTGTAAATAAAAGGAAATAATTTTATATACCAACTTATAGCTAAATGTTCGAAGTATGTTCACAAAAAATATCATTCTCCTCCTGCAAAAAGTTAAAAAAATGAAATAAAAAATGGAGACGACTGTGCCAAACTGTTTGAAAGCCATATGTAATAGGTGAATACTGGAGCCGCAATCACTCGCAGATATTTATTACTGTAAATCTAAATTTCTGTCACTGTGTGACCATTATCAGTGGTAAGAAACAGAACCAGGTACAATCAGTTAACATACATGGCGTACGATATACAAACTGTACATGTCTACGTAAGTAATAAAATATATGCCTTTAGGAGCGTGATTTAAATCGTACAAAATTTTCAATCTTCATGTTGAAGATTACGTTCACACTAAAGCAGTTTTTTTAAATGGAGCAATGGTTTTTTCTATCATGCACTGGAAATTTTGATACCAGCTGTGAACAAAGAATTTTGAATGAATTTTTATCACGTTTAGTTTGGCAACTACATCCGTTCAAAAGTTCGGGGGCGGAGGCTGCGATAGCGTAGCTAACTGGCCGAGTGGCTAGCCCCTGGGGCACGGCCCGCTGGCTCATGACCACCAGCCAGTCAGCTACGCTGTCGTAGCCTCCGCCTCCAAAACTTTGGATGCTTGTAGCTGCCAAAATAAACGTGATAACAATGTCATTCAAAATTCTTTGTACACAGCTGGCGTCAAAAATTCCAGTGCATGACAGAAACAACCATAGTTCCATTTGAAAAATTGTATGTTTGCATAAAATATACACTTTCCACGTACTTTTACAATATTTGCGGTGCAAGTGTTAGGTGATTCACCCTGTATATATATATTTTTCAGTTAAACTTCAGTGCTGTTGGCTTCATAAAGTAATTGGTGTGTTTACACTTTCTCTGTAAATGAACAGTTTGATAACAATTTAAAGTAGTTTAAAAAAACAAATAGAAATTTATTAGTAGCGTTGTTCAAAGCATACGTATTAGTACATTTTGGTGATTAGCGAACGTAGTTAAAGAAGTGAATAAAGCCAAGAGATGGTGCTATGGCCTCCATATCACGACTTTTGCTAAAGCGACTATATTTATGACGGATTTTAAGGTGCGCGTTAAAAGTAAAGGTATATTAGTATTTTATAGTAAGTAAGAACCTCCATTCCACGCAACCCATAACACCATATCTTGTCGTTACGCACAACTTAAACTGCGTTCGTTTAAATATGTAAGCTTTGGACGTGATTACTACTAAATTTCAATTATATTTTTAATTTTATAACAACTTTAAATTGATATCAAACTGTTTATTACAGATATAGTTTAAAAGCACCAGTTAGTTTAGCAAGTCACCACTATCAACTGAAAACTATATGTATTATTTTATATAACGCATTTCAAATGTATAATCTATACTAATAATAAATCTGTAAATGTAGGCCTGTCGATGTTCCTTTCAATCTTCAAAACTACTGAACGAATCTTCATGCGGTTTTCACAGCAAACATGGGAAAAATTTGGGTCAACATATAGGCATAATTTTATCAAAATTAGATTACGGAAAGAAAAGAAACCGTAAATTTAAGTGTTTTCAGTAACCGCCATGTCTGTTTGTTCAACTATTAAAACATCTGGTAACTTGAGCATAAATCGGGGTAACATCTAAATTTCGTTTCACAAAAATTGGATCACGAAATATATATATATATATATATATATATATATATATATATATATATATCGTAATTTGAAATTATTTATCTACAACCGTCACGTCTGTCTGTCTCTTTGAACACGTTTATCTCCAAAACTACTTGTCGAATTTTCATGGGGTTTTCACACGTAACTTGAGCATATTGTGCGGCTATATAAAGGCTTCAATAATTAAAATCGGATCTGAGAAAATGAAGATATCATAATTTAACCATTTGTTTAAAAGCCTTCGTGTATGTCTATTTGTTTAAGGTAATCTCCAAAAGTACTAAACGAACTTTCACGGGTTTCCACCGGTAAATTTGGAATAGTTTGGAGAGTAACATAGGCTACATTTCATCAAAATCGGATCAGAGGAAGGAAAGATATCATAATTTGAAGTTTAATATGATACTTTGCTTATAAGTATGTTGTAGTTCAGCAAATCTCCAAGAATACTATACGAACTTTCGTGGTGTTTCATAGGTCAACCGAGAGTACCTTGGGGCAACATATAAGCTTCATTTCATTAAAATCAGATCAGGGGAAGAAGAGATATCGTAATTTGTAGTTTCTGGTGTACGCTGTGCTTGAATTGTAGCGTAGTATAGCAAAGATCCGATAGAGACGCTGTTCGTAACATAGTATACCAAGCAACTAATAGATGGTGATGTTGCGTTTTTTATTCACGTAACTTAGGTGTAATACACTCACACAAGGGCTACGATTTTCCTTACGGCAGCGGTGCTGTGTATTGATGTTCGCAGAGGCCGTTGAATCCTTTTGAAAAATCAGTCATGTACAATGAGGGGAATAATTTTTTGTGTTGATGAAGAAATAAATAAATAATGTTGTTCCGATCAGTAAATTAATGATTCCCCTAAAGCGAATATTAAGACACCAACGTTAACCCTTCCTGAAAAATCAGTCACGTACAATGAGGGGAATAATTCTTTGTGTTGATGATGAAATAAATAAATAATGTTGTTCCGATCAGTAAATTAATTGGACCCCTAAAGCGAATATTTAGTTACCAACGTTAACATACTAAACCGCTGCCACTGCAAGTAAAATTTAACCCAGGTACGACGCAAAAAAATAATTTTTGCTAGCTGTATCCTGCATGCCTTGCAATGCCATGGAAAGAAAATAGTGCTTTTTTCTGCGGGTATCATTTTCATTCAAAACATAACGACTTTTCTTCGCGTCTATCGATGTTTCCATTTACTAAGAATTCTTTGCGAGGAAACACGAATTTATGTAGTTTCCGTTTAATTTCGGTGCGTACTTATTACATCTTGAGTCCATTCTGTTTAGTAATGCCTAGAAAACTGTAGAGTACAGTACAGAACAAACATAGGCCCTGTTAGTTACGTAGTGCACCAAAGAACTAATAGTTGGCGCTGCTGAATTTTTCAATTTTTTTATTTTTTATTTCTTTTTGATGATTATGCCATAGAACAGCAACGAACCACTAAAGGTGCTGTTGGTTTCGTAGTGCTGCAAGGAAACAATACATGATCGTGTAGTGCGTATTCCCTCAGTCACAAGAGCCGCAATCTTATCTCTGCAAATACAAACTAACATTGAACAGCGAGTTGCTGATTACACTTTGTATATTCACAGCTGAACGACGAATCTTTGCTTCTTTTGACAGGGAAAATTTTAATTAAAAATAGAACGACTTTCCTTCGCGTCTATCGATACTGTAATTTACATAATAATTCTTTGCAAGAAAAATCAAATTTATGTAGGCCCCCTTTTGATTTCGGTGCATCCTCATTACATTTGGAGCGCCTTCTCTTTAGGAATGCATCAAAACACCATAGTACAGGAAAGGACAACATGAGGCGACGTTAATTACATAGTACACCAAAGAACTAATTATGGCGTTGCTGCGTTTTCTTTTTAATTCTCATAACTATAGTGTAATACACTACAAGAAGGGGTACAATTTTACTTATAGCGGCAGCGTTGTGTGCTGATTTTGGCAAGAGCCGTTGAATGCTTTTTAAAAAGTCACTCAGGTAGAATGAGGGGAATAATTCTTTATGTTCCTCATGAAATAAATAATTTATGCTGTCCTGGCCAGTAAATTAATCATCCTCCTAAAGTGAATAGTTAGTTGCAAACGATATCAAACTAAATCGCTGCCACTGCAAGTAAAATTTAACCCGGGTAGGGTACAATTTTTTTTTATTCCTAACTGTATCCCATATGCTTTGCAATGTCATGGAGAGAAAAGAAGTGCATCTTTCGACGGGTATAACCACTAAATTGCGCATGGAAGAAATATCTATGGAATGAGCATTGCGTTGTTAAGTTGGAATTACCAAGTGATATTGAGACAAATGCAATCTTTGCACAAATTTATTTGCTCTTACGATTGGTTTGTACTACATTGGCTGCAACGAAGCCCCCCCCCCCCTCTTCCATTTCGCAGAGCAACCACGTAACATGAAATAATATCTTAATAAATGTGTCACAGAAGCAACAAGGAAGTTGAGGAAGCGTCGCTAAAAGAGCCATTTACACATAGTCATCTGTCTTAACCGAACAAAAAAGGACCAAGATAAAGTCAGCGATTAATATATTTTTCCCAATAATAGGTGACATTTCCACCTTAATGTTCAGGACACGAAAACTGTTCTGCACATTTGAATGTTCACTCCAGAGATATTCCTGATCTGTGCCTGCCACTGGAGATAATATACACACGCGAGCAACAAACTCATCAGAAACCTCTCTGCTTTCATAATTTTTCCGTACAATATTGAGATTAAAATTTTAAATTACTCACTTTTGGTGCGGACTACATTAAGATAGATACATACGTCTTCTTTTGTAGAAAAAATTGTACTTAGTGTTCTGAATATATAGTTCTATTACAGAAGGTCTATATCAATTTCGTGCTTTACGAAGTAATCACTGCAGGACCTGGGGATATGTATTATGTGAAATAGTGGCCGATGCTGCTAACACGTCGAGACAATGCACTGGAAATACTATATCTAATGGAAAATTCTATACAGACGATAAGCTGACGGCATTCCTTCAATGATTACCCAGACTTACTTTATCGCACATTGTCACCAGCATGACGTCTTATTTATACAGACATGAACTGCTCTGTTGATTTAATTACCAAACTTTCAGCATGCGTCAGTTTTCAATAATAGGGAGCACTACATGCAGAATAACTACATTGTGCAGTGCAACACTGTAACATACTAATACTTCAGCATACACTTGCAGTTTAGTACTACACCATAGAACCAATACATGGCGCTGTTATTATTATTACTGTTTTTCATCTCAACGATAGACGTGTTTTCGGAAGTTTACGCCATACAGACGATTTCACACCGCAGTCTTAACTTTATGAACACAAACTAACATTAAATTTACATCGTTCCGGAGTACAGACTTAAATTAATGTCACTTTTTGCATGAAAAACTTTATGAACATTCAGCGTTTTCGACAATGACTTCTACTTAAATTTGACATCTGAGTTTATTGACAGAGTGATCCAACAAGGATTCTGTTTTTGCTGACCTAGGTCCGGAACCCTATAAAACTATGATATACACAGGTTCCTCTTTAACAACCGTTGCGAAGCATGGGTATATAAGCTATTTATGCAATAAAAATGAATAAATAGGAGAACGGAAACATGCGAAATGTAAATAACGAATGTAAATAGGGCGCTACAGTCGCCAATGACATACATTCCAGCAGGTTGTGTAAAAACTTTAGCAGCTGCCTCACTGTGAACATTATCTTCAACATAAAGCTTGAAAATTTTCCTTCAACCTTGTTAGAGGTATGTATTTTATTATTGACCTAAACATGTACAATTGAACGGCAAAGGTCCCGGGTTCGAGTTCCGGTAACGGCACACAATTTTAATCTCCCAGGAAGTTTCATATCAGTACACACTCCACTGCAGAGTGAAAGTTTCATTCTGGAAACATCCCTTAGGCTGTGGCTAAGCCATGTCTCCACCATAACCTTTCTTCCAGGAGTGCTAGTTTTGCATGGTTCGCAGGAGAGTCCCCACTCCCTGACAAAATCATTTTCAGACGTCTGTACTCCCTTTTGCCTGCTTCAGTTGATGCATTTTTATATTTTCTCATTTCATCAGTTAAGTTCAGTATCTACTGTGTTATCTAAGGATTTCTATTAGGCTTTGTCCTTCTGCCTACATGACTCTCTGCGGCCTTCACTACTCTATCTTTCAGAGCTATCCGTTCTTCTTCTACTGTATTTCTTTCCCCCGTTGCAGAAAATCCTTGTTTAATGCTTCCTCTAAAACTCTCAACCACCTCAGGTTCCTTCCGTTTATCCATATTCCATCTCCTTAATTATCTACCTTTTTGAAGTCTCTTTAATCTGCAGTTCATAACAAATAAGTTATGGTCAGAGTCTATATCTGTCCCTGGATATGTCTTACAGTTCAAAACTTGGTTTCTATACCTTTGCCTTATCATTATAAAGTCAATCTGGTACCTCCCAGTGTCTCCTGGTCTCTTCCACGTATATAACCTTCTTTCGTAGTGATTAAACCAAGTGTGATGATTAAATTGTGCTCTGTACACAATTCTACCAGTAGATCTCCTCTATCATTCATTTTCCTCAGTCCATATTCACCTACTGCAGTTCATTCTCTTACTTTTCCTATTACTGAGTTCCAGTCCCCATCACAATTTTTTTCTCCTTTAACGTTCTGAATAATTTCTTTTATTTCCTCATTCATTTCTTCAATCTCCTCATCATCGGCAGAATTTGTTGGCACATAAATTTTTACTACTGTGGTCGGTGTTGGCTTCTTGTCTATCTTGGTTACAACAATGCGTTCACTATGCTTTTCATAGTAACTTAACCCACATTCCTATTTTCTTATTCTTTATCAGATCTGCTCCTGCGTTACC
This sequence comes from Locusta migratoria, assembly GCA_026315105.1. Classification (NCBI taxonomy): domain Eukaryota; kingdom Metazoa; phylum Arthropoda; class Insecta; order Orthoptera; family Acrididae; genus Locusta; species Locusta migratoria. The sequence continues at coordinate 137,846,343 of CM048745.1, forward strand.
AGCAAGTGATTATTTATTTAAAACCCTTACCAAAAATCCTGTTCATCCTAACACCATACTTCACTAATCCCCACCATATCTAAATGTAACCTGTCCATATCACTCCGTAGAACGCCTGATTTGTTTTTCGTGATGACGACATCCTCCTGAGTAGTCCCTGGCCTGAGATCCGAATAAGGGACTATTTCATCTCCGGATTATTTTACCCTAGAGGATGCCATCATCATATATTCATACAATAGAGCTGCATGTCCTCTGGAAAATGAACGATTGTAGTTTACCCTTGGTTTCAGCCGTTCGCAGTAACTGCATGGCAAAGCCATGTTAGCTGATGTTACAAGGCCAGCTCAGTCAACCATCCAGACTGTTGCCCCTGTAACTACTGAAAAGGCTGCTGCCCCTCTTCAGGAACCACACGTCTGTCTGGCCCCTGCACAGATACCCCTCCGCTGTAGTTGCACCTACAGTATGGCTATCTGCATCGTTGAGGCACGCAAGCCATCCCACCTCGGCAATGTATGTGGTTCATGAGGATGGTTCAGATGAATGTAATGGTAGGAATCGGTCTGTGGTGAATAAATAGTGGATGAATGAAGACCCGTAAATCACGTGCCGCGTGATGGGAAAGTTGTTTTGACTCATTGTTTACGACGTCATATCTCCTGAACTATGTGTCATAGATGTTTAACCCCACAGCGATTGTTGTGGGATAGTAAGCAATATGTATACCAAGTTTAGTTGACATCGGTCCATTATTTTAGGAGGATATGTAGAACAAGAGCCATGATGTAGCAGTTATTCGGAAATGTTATTGTTTATGACGTCTATCTCCTGAAATCTGCGTCGTACAATCGTGTAAATTTGAAGTAAAATTCACTGGTATATGTGCCTAATGTCTGCAAAATATGTCGTGAATTGTGTTAGTAGCAAAGACGTAATAAGTCGACACCTCATGCGTGATGATTCGGTTTTTTATGAACCAAGTTGTTTAAGACTTCATATTTCATGAACTATATGTCGAACTGTGATATAATATCGAACGAACACTCAGCGGTATGTAGTGTACTGTCTGTGAATTATTTCGCGAATACAAATTACAGTGTAGAAGAAATAATTTGTAACGGTCGCGCAACCGGGAATTGGTTCTGACGGGACTCATTTTTTAAAATAAAGCTTACTGAATTTATTTATTTATGGCTTATTTTTACACTTTTTGTAATATAATTAACTAGCTAATTTATTTATTCGAACCTTGAGTTAGTACTTTTCCTATCCACTCTCTCTCTCTGTCCATCTCCTTTTTTCTAAAAACACGTTACATTTATCAGAGAATATATACGAAATCGCAGGTAAAAATGCACTCGTTTCGAAGAATGCAATAACGAAATTCAACAATAATGATTGTAATAATATCACAGATGGATCACTTGATGTAATGCGCGAAACGTCAAATCGATTTTGTTAAAGAGATGTATTCAAAAAAAAAATTCTTTTTTACTGCTTTATTTAAATATTCTTATATTTCCTTATTCGTACGATTATCCTTACAGAGAAAGAGCTGAAGACATTATAGCACGCATAGGCCAAAGATATGGCCTGTGGCATCATGTTTCGCTGTATGTAACCTCCTTGCTATAGATTCGCAAACGTCATCGCTGGTCTTCAGTCCGAATTTTTATATAATGTGACGATTTTCAACCACCATATCTTCCTCCACCTTATAACTGTCGGCATGGAACTACTATGGTGTACAACGGGAGACTTCGGACAACAATTACACACACACTATTCGTTTTCATTCTGTATTTTTCGCTGCAGAGCGAAATATTAACACACAAAAGTAGAATTTTATATACACCGATAACTTTCCATCCCAATATACTCCACCCTTTTATCAATATCAACCCTCGAGCAACAATGCAACCAATAAAACCATTTTCAAAGAGTAAATATGATTTTCAAAGAATCATTATTGTTCCGCATTTCGCGTTATATTCTTCAAATTACTAAATACCTATCAGATCGCTATAAAACCGTGCCTAAAATCTCCCTCAGATATAAAGTAGGAACTGTACAATTTTTTACGTCTCTGGATATTGTCGTTCGGACGTGATAAGCGTACACCGAACAGACATTCGCATTAATATATATAGATAAATAGGTATCCGATCGCCATAAAACCGTGCCTAAACCGTCGCCGGGTAGACATTAGTAACTGTACAAATTTTTAGTTCTTTATGTTTTGTGGTTCAGACGTGATAAACGTACACCGAACAGACATTCACATTTATAGATATAAATTATACTACGAAAACCATTGAATAAGAGGTAAAATGAGAAGGTCGCATTAATTTGAAAGTGGATGAGAAGCAACGTGGTGGAAATGGAGTGTATATATTCAGATCGTAAAATAATTAAGCGCCTTCTATGTTACTAGCCAAAGAGAAAGGTCTGTACATTTTAATTAACATGAGACTCTGTGTGTAAAAATTGAACTAAAATAACACTATTGTCGTTCATAAGATAACACTCGGTGGCGCCGCTGACCTGTTAAGCAGCGGGTCTCTGCATATGAACAATCAGCTCGTAGCTCTAGCATAGCAGTAACAATAGCGGCAGCATTCTTTCAGCTCACAGTAACAGCAGCAAACGTTCTCAGTGGCGGCATCATTTTGGCCACCCATTGTCACGTCCACATGTGCTTGACAAGTTATATCTGCCTTGTGATTTATTACATGTGTACTATTTCAAATTTCCGGTGCCGACCTATTAAAAAAAATTAAACATTGAAAATTAAAAATTTAAAAATCTTTGGGAGTTGCTGGTGGGAGGGGAATTCAGCACCGTTACTGCCTTCCCCCACCCTGTGGTTGCGCCATTGGCTTGTAACATCATGCCAAAAACCGGAGATATACATCAGGAACATCGGGAAAGTAGTAAGCGATAAACGTTTTTCGTTTCATAATTTTGTTGGGGTTGTCAGCGACAAAAAGTTTCGTAAAGATTTGAAATTATGTTTAAAGTTTATTGCAAGTCGCTAAGTGCTTTCATTGTCAAATAGTTGATGAATAAAATCACGCTATCACGCACTGCAAGATGGGACAGTTTTCATTGATTATAACGTGATATCGTATGAACTATGTAAGGTAGGTGGTTGAGGCAACCATAGGACATGATTCCTGACCATAAAGAATATTTGTACCAATGTTGTTGTTATGGTCTTCAGTCCGGAGACTGGTTTGATGCAGCTCTCCACCTTACTCTATCCTGAGCAAGCCTTTTCATCTCCTCATAAGAACGGCAACCCACATCCACTTGAATCTGCTTACTATACGCGTCTCTTGGTCCCCCTCTGAGATTTTTGCTTCACACACTTCCCTCCAATGATAAATTTACGATTCCTCGATGTCTAAGAATGTGTCTTTTAGTCTGGGTATGCCAATCATTAGTTACGCGATCCACCCATCTAATCTTCAGCATTCTTCTGTAGCACCACATTTCAAAGGCCTCTATTCTCTTCCTGTCCGCACTGCTTATCGTCCATGTTTCACTCCCGTACAAGGCAACACTCCACACAAATGCCTTCAGAAAAGACTTCCTTACACTTAAATTAATATTCGATGTTGACAAATTTCTCTTTTTCAAAAATGCTTTTCTTCCCATTACCATTCTGCATTTTATATCCCCTGTACTGCCACCATCGCATGTTATTTTACTACCCAAGTAACAAACCTCATCTACCACCTTCATTGTTTCGTTACCTAATCTAATTCCTTCAGCATCGCCTGATTTTCTAAGACCGCATTTCATTATTTTTGTTTTGATCTTGTTAATGTTCATTTTATATGCTCTCTTCAACACGCTGTCCATTCCATTCAACTGCTCTTCCAGGTCCTTTGCTGTCTCTGACAGAATTACAATGTCATCAGCAAAACGCAATGTTTTTATTTCTTCCCCCTGAACTTTAATCCCTATTCCAAATTTCTCCTTTCTTTCCTTCACCGCCTGCTCTAAGTACAAATTGAATAACATCGGAGAAAGGCTACAACCCTGTCTTACTCCCTTCCCAACTGATGCTTCCTTTTCATGCCCTTCGAGTCTAATAACTGCGGTCTGGCTTTTGTACAAGTTGTAAATAACTCTCGTTTCCCTATATTTTACCCCTGGTGACTGCTGAATTTGAAAGAGTGTATTCCAGTCAACATTGTCAAATGCTTTCTCCAAATCTAAAAAAGCTAAAAATGTAGGTTTGTCTTTCCTTAATCTATCTTCTACGATAAGACGTAAAGTGAGTATTGCCTCCCGGGTTCCTACGTTCCTCCTGAATCCAAATTGATCTTCCCCGAGGTCAGCTTCTACCAGCTTTTCAATTCTCCTGTAGATAATTCGTGTTAAAATTTTGCAACCATGACTTATCAAACTGATGGTTCTGTAATTTTCACACCTGTCTGCGCCTGATTTCTTTGAAATGGGGATTAATACATTTTTCTTAAAGTCTGAGGGTATTTCGCCTGTCTCATACACACCAGTTCAAATAGTCTTGTCATGGCTGGCTCTCCCAGAGACTTTAGTAGCTCTGAGGGTACGTCATCTACTCCTAGGGCCTTGTTCCGACCTAGGTCTTTCAAGGCTCTGTCAAATTCATCTCTCAGTATAGTATCTCCTATTTCATCTTGATCTACTTCCTCTTCTCTTCCTACAACATCGTCTCTAAGTTCGTTTCCTTTGTAGAGCTGCTCTATGTACTCTTTCCACCTTTCAGCTTTCCCTTCTTTGCTGAAAACTGGTTTCCCATCTGAGTTCTTGATATTCGTAGAATTGCTTTTCTTGTCCCTAAATGTCTCTTTTATTTTCCTGTAGGCGGTATCTACTTTTCCCCTTCTTATACATTCTTCTACAGATTTGCATTTGGCTTAAAAGCCACTCCTGCTTAGCCATTTTGCACTTCCTGTCAATCTCAGTTTTTAGTCGTCTGTACTCCATTTTGCCTGTTTCATTTACTGCATTTTTATATTTTCTCCTTTCATCAATTAACTGTAGTATTTCCTGTGATATCCAAGGATTTTTTGTAGGTCTTGCCTTTCTACCTATTTTGTCCTCTGCTGCCTTCACTATTTCATCTCTCAATGCTACCCATTCCTCTTCTACTGTTTTATTTCCCCCTGTTTCTGCCCATTGTTGCCTAAATCTCCCTCTGAAATTCTCCAGAACTTCACTTTCCTTCAATTTATCAAAGTCCCATCTCCTTATTTTCCTACCTTTCTGCAGTTTTTTCAGCTTCAGATTACAGTTCATGACTAACAAGTTATGGTCAGAGTCTATATCTGCCCGTGGGTATGTCTTACAGTTTATAGCCTGGTTCCGGAATCTATGTCTTACCATTATAAAATCTATCTGATACCTTCCGGTGTCTCCTGGTCTCTTCCACGTATACAACCTTCTTTTGTGATTCTTAAACCACGTGTTTGTAACGATTAAATCATGTTCCAGGCAAAATTCTACCAAGCGACTTCCTCTTTTATTTGTACCAAATTTGCTTTAAATGGGTCCATTAGTTTAGGAGCGGATGTAGAATATTATCGCATAATGCGGTTGTTTTTCACGACTGTCATTGTTTATGACGTCATATGTCCTTACGTATGTGTCGTAGTTGTTCTGTCACCACCAGTGAATTTGTCAAGTTGTCGTGATCACACAGTATGATAAATTGACCATTTAACAAGGATTTAGTAATTTAAAATGAAGGAGAAGTTTGAAATATTATATCTTTCGCAGACCACAGGTCGGGAACTAGTGACTATAGCAAGTCGATGACTCGCCGTATGCCCAGAACTGCAAGCTGGCTGAATTCCAACCTCGGTGACGAGGCTTCTCGTATTGACAAGTTTTTATCAAGAATTCATCCTATTAATTACAGTTCTCCCGCTGTTACTAGTCTATACTTTTTGCCCGTTCCTTTAGTTAATCAAGTGATTTATCTCGACAAAGGAATTCCCTGTTGGCGGTAATGTTGTCTCATGTCTCGCCGCACCAGGTAATAGAAGGACTAACAGATGCGATCATTTCTATCTGCTCGTAATGAAAACGGTGACTGGCAGAACCTGTCATTTACACTGCGCCACGCTACTGCAGAATCAGAGTTGAAATACAACTGTTCAGCTTCTGCACCAACCGGCTTTCCTGAGTGCAAACGTTTCTAGTTTATGATTACACTGTGTTAGTGTAAGTCCTTCAGCGAATAAGAGATGTTATGAAAGTCGTAGAAACCGGTGCTGTTTGCGCAAGAGTACTCGACACGGACGATAAGGGGCGATCGGTAAACGTTGTAAACAGCAGCTTCCGATAACCCCCAGCGTGAGTGGAATGAGTTTATCTTATCGAGTAGGCTTTCATTAGCTCTCCACGTATAATGGACCTGCTCCAAGCAGTCGCCATTACTTGCACGTTGGCTGAAAGGAAAAGCCAGTGGGAGAACTAGTTAAGAGCGAGCAACTGGTCAGCATGTCGTAACCAGCTTTCTTGTGGCTACAAAGTTTAGCCACAAATGAGCACTGACTCCTGTCTGCTTACAAACTTTGCTCACACTGAACTATTCTGTCCCCAACTACAGTGACTAATATAGTTAGTTACTGCTACTGTTAGTTCACTAGCAACTGACAAGGTTCCTATTTTATTCTTCCACATCTTATTACGGTTATAGGCGGATGCCTTACAGGAGCTTTTAACGCAAATACAAATGAAGTAATGTTTCCATATTCTAGGATTACCAGACGTCCATGGACATGACCGCATTTTCAACGATAAATGGTACATCTGCATCTATTTTTACGATTTCTTGAAATGTTCGAATCTTTAAGCTTTGGGAATTAAAAACATCCGAATGTTATTTTCATCTCGTATGGTAACAAAATGAAAAACCGTTTACGACATTTATTGAAATAAACAAGTTTTTATTCATTTATTACCGATTTGCTATACTTGAAAAACTAAAGAAAAACATGAAAAGCTGATAATATAGACTTATATTTCTTATAATCGATGTTATGGTCTTTTTATCTTAGTTGGAGATATCTGTGATGTCTAAATTCTTTGGCTACGGTAGTTTAACATGCTAAGTTACTAACAGTTTTTATTTTTTATTTATTTATTTCTTGTTTGTTGTGTGTGTGTGTGTGTCGTACACGTGTTTTTAATTATCATGCGTACAGAGCATTTTTATGTAGTATACCTGATTTTACTAAACCAGATTTTTCAAATTACATACTATTTCTTTCTCATCGAATCGTCTTACTGTGTATGTTTCAAATTAAAAGAAATCTGAAGTTAGAACAAATGGTGCAAGTTCACTGAATCGTGAAACAGTAAGGAACAATTGTGTGAACCCGTAAAATTTGCCCAGTTCTTTTTTGCTATCCCAGCCAATAACGCTTCTACATTTTATATATTTTTGACGACGTTGCAGCGTTCATTATAATGAAATAAATCGCAGTTTGCGATCACTTATGGCTTCGCTGTACTAGGTTTAGATGTAATACCAATATGCGGCGAATGAAAGTTTGTGCCTGGCCGGGATTCGAACCCGGTATCTCCTGCTTACTAGGCAGACGCGTTGACACGCCGCCACCGAAGACACAGTGACCAACTCGACTGCAGAGGACTCTTTCCTGCACGTCTCCCGCCACACCCAAATCTCCATTCGCCACGCTGTCTCTTTCCTTTTACCACAGCCTATTTGTTCTGTAATGCTCGCTGCGGGAATACAGTATTGTGGCTGCGAGCGGGGAAGACGTGCAGGGAATAGTCCTCTGCTGTCGGCTTGGTCACTGTGTCTTCGGTGGCGGAGGGGTCAAATATTCAAATGTCTGTAAATCTATCGGACCAAACTGCGTGGTCATTAGTCCGTAGCTTACAAACTACTTAAACCTAGGCGAACTAACTTAAGGACAAACACATACACCCATACCCCAGGGAGGACTCGAACCTCCACGGCGAGCAACCGCGCGCTCCGCAGCGAGACGCTTTAGACCGCTCAGCAACTCCACCGCGGCGTGGAGTGGTCAACGCGTCTGCCTAGTAAGCGGGAGATCCCCGGTTCGAATCCCGGCCGAGCACAAATTTTCATTCGCCGCACATTGGTATTACATGTAAACCTAGTAGAGTGACGCCATAAGTGATCGCGAATTGCGATTTATTTCATCATAACACTTCTGTTGAAGAGTGTTCTCGTTAATACAGGTACAGTGGACAAACGAAAGAAACAGATTGCCTGTTGATTCTGTGAGAGGGATTGTGATGATTAAATTAAATTTCAGACATTTAAACAGCAAAAAAAAATTTAATATTTTCTTCAGCAGAGTGAGCTTTTGAAAAAATTAGATGCAATGAGAAATACTCATCTGGCAAGGGCTCAGATGACATACGCTTGTTTGATTGGTGTCATTTTTTTAAATTTCTTTTGCAATAAATTTAAAGTATAAAAAGTAACCTCATTTCTCATCTCAAAATATAGAAAGTGTCCTCATTTTTCAACCAAAATGTTCTCATTTTTGCATTCTATGATCTGGTAAATATAAAGTATAAAAAGTGTCCTCTTTTTTCAACTCAAAATATAGAAAATGTCCTCATTTTTCAACCCAAAATGTTCTCATTTTTGCATTCTACGATCTGGTAACCCTACATTATTCAGCTCTTATAATTAAATACAAGTTTTATACGCATTTATTCAGTGGTCTCTACAGGGGCTTGGATAACCCGGGTGGAGGCTCAGAGGTTAAACCATTCCTCTCCCCAAGAGACAATCAATTGAAGTTTTTTTTTTTATGTATGGTGTCTGTTCTTTCGGACATTTCCGAAAAACAGGCACCATTGGTTGACATTAATGGCCGTAAATTTGTGAATTGGAGATATTGAAACATTTCGACCGTTTCAGGGTACCGAAATAAATTCTACAGCAAAGTTGAAAATTTGTGCTGGACGGGGATTTGAACCCTGATTTCCCGCTTCATGCCAGCGGTCGCCTTAACCAATTAGGCCGCCTGGGCACGCTTCCCCTCCTGTCAAAATTCTCAACTTTTAGCTCACTAAGATGGTAGTGCCCCATGTCCGTTAGCCCATTACTTCCTCCTGCTCGCAGGAGGATAAGCGTGCCTGGATAGCATAACTGATTGCCGCCGCGTTGCTGAGAAGGTTGAATGCTCCCTATTTAAGGGGGAAAAACGACGTCCGCTACGAATCGAACTACCCCAAAAATGGGCAAAATAAAAAGGTTAAGGCGACCTCTGGCCCGAAGTGCGAAATCATTGTTCAAATCTCTGTCCAGCACAAATTTTCAACTTCGCCCTTGAATTTATTTCAATGCCCTGAAACGGTCAAAGGTATAGAAGTTACAATATTTCGAATGCAAATAATTATTTTTTTCATTCTGCGTTGTAACCTATCCTTCACGTCTCAACGATGATAGGAGTCACCAGAAACGACACGTGGTTCGGATTCCCCGGTTGGATAACTGGGGTAGTTTAGGGACACGCAAGTCGCCGATAAACCACACGAAATTATTATTATTGTTATTACTATTTTCTTTTTGTTCACACTGGAAACTGGCGTCCCTATTTTAACACTGTAACCGCTTGCCAGTTCAGGTGCACGTATTTAGTTTGGATACCGACCTGAGTAGTAATGTATTGTTAGTCCGGACCTAAAATTCAAGATGGCGGCCGGGAAAACCCACCCATACCCCCCCTCTGGAGGACCACCCCAGAATTCAAGGTGGCTGCCAGCCCCGGCAGGTCCAGACCTGTCCACCCCCGAGGGAAGCCCACTTGCCTGGAGAATGGTGCTTTTAAGGGTGACTGACAAAGAACATGTTATTACTCTTAACAGGAGTTTGAAAGGACCGGTCCAGACTTGTCCTGTTCGAGATGTGTGGTATAGAGACAGATCGATCACATGTCAGAGTGTAGCACAGTCCTATTCTGTCCAAATAACTGTCATATGTAAGGAGCGTACTCTGCCATGCGATCAATCTGTATCTATACCACACACCCCAAGGAATACATCTATAATCGAAGGATGTGGTGTAGCTCTCGCCCATATGGGGGTTATTTGGTCTTTCATCTAGAAAAATCACACAAAAGCACAATTTGGGGAACGAATCGGAGTCATACTAGGACATGTGGTGTGAATTTTTGTGCTCAGTAGCTTGATTTACACTAAAATGAGATAAAGGTCCGTCTGTTGCATTTTAAATATATCGTGGCTGTGCACAATTTTTCGTGTTGTTGGTTGCGAATATAAGCAATCTAGTAATATTTTGCTGTTGACAGACCCTTTACACTTCGGTGGTGTGTGCAGATTTGCTAGTTGTCTGTTGGCGTCGTAAGATACCTTATACTGCTTCTGCATTGCTATCAATGTTTTTTATGCATCTGTAGCCGACGATATGATACCTAAAATACGTTACAGTATGTGTTCTTCAAGGTTAAGGAAATTCTGATCGATGGTTAATAATACTGTAGATTGTTGTTACTATGGATGTATTCTGTAAGGTTGGTGTGGTGTATACGATATGTGTAATAAGAGTTGAGTAATGAAGACAGTGTTCTGTATCTCCATTGTGTGTTTCTACTGTGTTCTTAGAGGTACGCTGTGTCGTCGTTAACTTCTGCATAACCTTCTCTCTCTGGAAAACATAGTCGATGATTGGTTCGATTCTGCGATTAGTATAGGCCTGACCCTAACTAGAGACGTTTATATTCTATTTTATCAGCTCTGTTTCTTCCTCTAAACCATGATCGTTTATAGTATCGACTGGTAAGATTCATCAAAGCTATTGAATGTTGTACTTATCTGTGTGGGGTCTAAGTACCTGAACTATCAATGCGATTTCCTCTTACATATAAAGACGTGGTTTGTTGCAGGAGTCGTACAACCTTGCGATGTGTTTGGATTTAAATAGTTCTCCAGCTTCAATATTACACTAAAGCATAATTCGACGAACATTCCACTGTCTTAATAGAAATGTGATGTTTATTTCTTTGATCTGTGGTCTTTTTACCTTAAAAAGGGATAGAAGTGGGTCTGTTGTGTTTTTTCTTAGTTCTGTGTATTTTTCGCGATTCAGGATGTGACGAATAATCAGCCTAGACAGAGTTCCGATATAAACTTTAGCTTTAGTGCATATAAATTATACATACAAACGTTACTTGTTGTTTCTTGGAGAACATAAGACGAATGGCACTGACTCTGTCGTGTGCGAAGATTGGTGGAACACGTACACGTCTTCCAGTACTTTATTCGTACTGAGCTGCATTTTGACGTCTGCCTGTAAATGGCTAAGCATTCGGTGTGTGTTGGCTGCTTGAACCACAAGGCATTCACGTGTGGTTGAGAGTTTGAGCTCATCATTTAATTGGTATAAAGATTTGGAACCTGTCGTGTAGCAGGTACTGGAATTTTCAGGGGTAGGGTAGTTAGGGTGTACAAAAAGAAGGGTTTAGAGTTAGAAGCGTCGAGCAATAACGTTCTGATTTTGATTTGAAATGGTTCTTCTTATAGAGTTACATTTGTGTGTCTTACTAGGTGTGGTTCGTTTTGTCCTAAAAAGAGACAGATGTGGGTGTGCTGTGTTGTAATCCTATGGTTTGGATGTGAAAATCACGGATCTGTGGGTCGCCTTGTCCTAAAAAGGGTTAGAGGTGGATATAAAATGTTGTAAGCTGATGTAGCACAGTACCTTTTTCTTGTGATGTGGGAATCAAGTTATACACATTATACGTTTCTTCCATCTGTGGAAAGAGCGTTTTACTCTTCTGCGATGTATACAGACCACGAGGTGTTTGTTATAGCTCAAAAGATCTGTATGGGGATGAAGTATGCTGAGGAGCGCTGCGACGTCGATGTGATTAGCTAAAATATGTAATAGTTTGCATCTGCAACAGATATTTGTTGTTAAGACTTATAGCTTTTCGTGTAGAACGCTTCGGTTTTACAGGCCTATGCATCTGGAGAAAATACCTGAAGAAATGTTATGCGTCAAAAGAGCAATGTTTCTATTGGTAGAGTATCTTTTAGTTGTTCAGTTATCGGAGATTTACTTCTGTGCTATTCTAGTCTACAGCTAAGCAAGCGTTCGTTTAAATCAATGTTGTGTTGGTGTATGGACTGGAGTTTGACTTTACATCGCAATTTAGCGCTCATCCAAACGTTTGTATCTTCGTAAAATTAGTTCTTGTATATTTGTAACCTGGTACATACGATGTATCCTGTCTTGTGCAAATTACCGATTTCGATCTGTTTATTCATGCGGAAAAGATCTTGATATTGATTTGGATCATTCCTTGTTAGCTGTTCTATGTGTGTCAGTCTGTTTTACGATGTAATTGGGTGTGTTACAGATGTTTATCGGGAGTATTTATTTGTTAGAAAGGGTAGTTTGATGACTGATGTGCTCGAGTGATTGTTAAACGTACTAGGTATGTAGTTTAGTGACTGATAGAAAACGTTTCAGAAATACTGTCTGGTGGGGTATGCAGTGCAAAAAGATGCATGATCAATCGCTTAGATTTGATTATAAGAGGTAATCTGTCTTATGCTGACTGCAATTAAGAGGTTTATTTTTACACCAGACTCGTTTCGCTTTTTTATTTTAAAGCATCTTCTGTGGTCTGTAAATGATACAAAGGTTTGTACAATTTGTTTTTGATAAATAGATTAAAAACAGTTTTTAAAAAAACATTTTGCACGTTAGGTCTAAGTGTTTTTAATTTAATATTCGGTCTACTCACGGTGCTGATGTCTCTTCTTCACATGTTACTACTGCTTCTCCGTCTTGTTGACTGGAGTTCGTTTTTTCCTGGCGTGTGTTTCAGGACTGTGTACAGCACTTTTCGTGTCTTTTTGTTTCGTTTTTTCCTTTTCATCTCAGCACATCACAGCACTTCACTTTTTGAAATGTATACTGATTACATATCGCCTGTTATATGTGGAATGCATCATAAAGATACAGAACAACCAGCATACATTTGACATATTCAGGAAACCAACAACAGACACAATTATACACCACAAATCTAATCACCCAGATACACAGAAACATGCAGCTCTTAGATACATGCTCCACAAACTAAACACCATCCCATTAGACACAGATAACTACCAGAAGGAAATGAACACCATAGTACAAATAGCCACAAATAATGGATACAAAGAAAACCTAGTAAAAAAGCTGAACAATAAAATTAAAAAACAAATAAACACACCAATACCACCACCACAAAGCCATAATACCACACAAACAAACACACAAAACACACACACAAGAACAACACAAAGTCAGAAAAATGAAGGAAACAACAGATGGTATACAATGACACACGATCACAAATACACACACAGAATATCCAATATTTTCAAAAAACAAGGCATCAAAATAGCCCACCAAACTAACAACTCACTTCAAAAATATTTTCCAAAATCAATAGAAAATACAGATCCATACAGAAAATCAGGAATATACCAACTGAAATGTAACACATGTGATGGAAGATACATTGGTCAGACTAAAAGAACATTTGACACCAGATATAAAGAGCATGTACGAGCCTGGAAGTATAAAACAAGTCGCTCAACATTTGCAGAACACTTACACCAAAACCAACACAAAATCACCACCAGAGACACAGACATGGAAATCTTAAGAATAAACAACAACAAAAAACACCCGCTCAACCTTCAAGAAAACTATCATATCCAAAAAACAATAACAGAAAAGAAACATCTCATAAACGACCAAACCAATCTAGCAAACAACACACTTTTCAAGATTATTGACCACCTAACATAAATATAAACATTATGAGAGTCAACCCCCTTTCATAAAAACACAAATCATGATACCCTCACCTGCCCCCTCCCCCCACCATTACAACCCAATTAAACCTGCATTTACTCATCTGAAAAAACATCTTAACACCCTGTTCATGAAATCAAATATTTCTCTCTCTCTCTCACACGCACACATACTCATGTTGCCATTAAAACCTGCATTTACTCATCTGAAAAAAAAAAAAGATCTTAACACACTGTTCACGAAAAAAAGAAAAAAAAAGTTCTCCTTCTCTCTCTCTCTGTCTATCTGTCTCTCGCTCTCTCCCTCCCTCTCTCTCTTTCTCTCTCTCTCTTTCTCACACACACATACACACACACTCATGTAGAATGAAATCGTATTTATATCATAAATATGTAACGTTGGCAACACTCACAGACCAAACGAAAAACAAATGAACACACGAAAACATAGCCACACTGTAGTGAAATGACAAATGAACAGACAGGCATTCCACATATAACAGGCGATATGTAATCAGTATACATTTCAAAAAGTGAAGTGCTGTGATGTGCTGAGATGAAAAGGAAAAAAACGAAACAAATACACAGGAAAAGTGCTGTACACAGCCCTGAAACACACGCCAGGAAAAAACGAACTCCAGCCAACAAGACGGAGAAGCAGTAGTAACATGTAAAGAAGAGACATCAACACCATGAGTAGATCGAATATTAAATTAAAAACACTTAGGCCTAACGTGCAAAATGTTTTTTTAAAATCTGTTTTTAATCTATTTATCAAAAACAAAATGTACAAACCTTTGTATCATTTACAGACCACAGAAGATGCTTTAAAATAAAAAAGCGAAACGCGTCTGGTGTAAAAATAAACCTCTTAATTGCAGTCAGCATAAGACAGATTACCTCTTATAATCAATATAACAGCTGCTGCGGATTATGGCCACACAACCAAACATTGAATCGCTTAGATGTTCGAGAGGGGTCCACCATCGACTCAGAGATACCGAGACTGTCGCTTGCTAGTTAGTTTAGAAGTTTAGTAGAAAAGAGCTGGGATGGTTAGATCCTTTTGCTGTAATTCTGTCGCTTGGTTGGAGATGGTTGTTGTTACAAGCCCTTACGAAGAGTGTCCCAGGCTAGATGGGCTTGAATTCACGTAAAAAGTGTTTGAAAAACTAAAATATGTGATTCAGTGCCTGTTTCCAGTTGTGGATGACATTGTGTTGCGATAGAGTTCTATAGAAGTCGATTTAGGAATATGTCCATGTTGTCATAAAAAGACTTTGCGCTGTGTACGTTACAAAGTACTGCTTGTTTGATCTTGTGTTAGTGGTGTTTATTTTACGATTTTTGCCATTTAGTTAGAGTAGATGTTTGCGATGGCAAATTATTGCTGCTCTTTTAACTTTTAGATGTGTAGTAAATTCGACAAGTTCATTACTGTAAGCCATGGAAGGCTGGGTTATAATTTCTATAACCTGACGGCAGTGTTCTGAGAGCACTAGGAATATTTGGGAAACTCGTCAAGGAAGCACTGGGGAACATCTCGAGGAAATATGCAAATCCTGTGGCTGTACCTTAAAAGTGGGTCTAGAGATCTTAAACTAGACGTTGTAATGGAGGAACTCTCATCTACACTACAACAGCTTCGTGTAGGTGTCTTTTATCTCCCGGATTTGGGCAGTCCACAAGATTTCGGAGGCATTTTTAACAAACTGGTCATGTGCAAGTACCTAGTATCCATCCTTGACATTCGCTTGGAAGGAAGCTGTATAGGGAGTAGAAACGTGATTGTGAACATTGATAGGGCAGATGGAACATATTGTTTAATGTGGTTCACGTCGAATTGCCGAGTAAAAAATATATAATACATTTATTTGTCGAATTATGAGTTCTGGTGCCAATAAAATTAGTGGTAATCACCTTATCGATATTATAACGTGTCCTGGCAGGCGTTTGTGGGATACTTCTACCTCTTCGTTTGGCATTACTAGACGGGAGGCTACAATATACACTTACGGATTAAATCGGAATACTGTTTAAACAAGGACAGCCAATATTTACAAAGTTCAGCCCTGTACTGTGTGTCAAACCCTTCCATCTGGCTTCAGCTAACAAATTTCTGTGTTGGTTTTGCAAATTGTTAGCTGGGTTAATAAGAACACTGAAAATCCATAAATCTATCGAATTCCTCTGTCCAATACGACATTTGCGGTCTTAAGGATTGGTTGATGGGTACATTGCGTTTGCATGATAATCAGTAAAATGTGTAGAAATATGCTGGTCAGTATATGCATATGTTGGAGACCTGTCGCGTTTTCCTTCATTCTGATGACCACGTCTCTCGTTTGGATACGATAGAAGAGTTTGTGATCATTATGTTGCATGTAAGCAGTTATGCTGTAACAAAAAAAAAAAAAAGTGTAGACACATCAAGCTCTTTTAACGATCAAGTGTTGCAGTGTGTAGGTTAGCATCCTAGACATCGTCGTTTGCGTTAGATACCTTCTTGTAATTATCGATTTAGAAAAATAAATCCGAGTGGAATGAAGGAGCATATCTTAGTTAACGCAGTGAAACATGTCCACTGAATGTGTGGTCGTGTCCCATTTTGATGGTTCATTAACCTATAGTATTTTTACAACATTAATGCTATCTATTTGTGTGTTAATTATTTTATTCTTTTTTATTAATGATCAATGCCCCATGTTTATATATGTTTGCCCCGCATTTATATATGTTTCCACCCGTGTGAACTTGTGTGTTCATGTGAATGTGAATGTGTGCTCTTAATATTGACAAACTGCCATGCAATGGCTTACAGTCACCGCCGCCCGCTTTAGGCCTCGTTTTACTTTAGTTACGAACGCATGGCTTCGTTTTTCGTCTGCGCTAGCGTCTGCTGGGTGTCCAGAGACAAGCTTTCTTGGCAAGATGGCGAGGTGGCCGTTTTCTTAGAGTCGTACCAATCTAATCTTGGACGAAAGAGGTGACAGGAGACTTCACTGGGAGCGGTTGAAGAGGGAATTGTCTTGACCAGGTAGTAAGGGTTGGTAAACACTACTCTCTGAACGCACTCTGCATCGCTTTTAGCGCGCTCTACATCCAGTGTATGGCGGGGGGAGGTTTTTCCGTGGCCTTAGAGCTACAGTCTCCACTCTTCATTCTGGCTCCGACGACTGTGGAAGTAAGTACTCCGCCGAATCATGCTGAGGGAAGGACATGCTGTTGGGACTTTGACTTCTTTGTGATCAGGCAGTCTTGGTTTTCAGTGATAGTTTCTTGAGTAATTCTTTCGTTATGAGAGTCAAAGTGTTTCTTAATTTACAGAACTAGAGTAAATTCAGTGTAAATTTATTATTTGCTTTTTCATTCCAGTGATGACTTTGTGTCCGGTTTTGCTCAAGTTAGAATATATGTGTTTGGGCCTTCAGCCTTTGTGTAAACTTAATATTTTTGAATTTCCTTGCTGTTTTTAACTAACTATTCATGTCTCATCTGTATCCACAAGTATGCTAAATATTTCTCAGGTTTTCTGATTTGATTCCGTCTTTACTGTCTGGTATGACTGATTGCATCATGTGCTTTCGTAACGGTCGTTAGTTTGGCCTTCAGCCATGCTTTTGTTAACACTACATTTATTCTATACGAATTCTAGCATGTGCTTTACTCTCTTATTCTAAATTAATTTATATTTGTAAATGCTTTGAAATTCGGTGTGATCACACCACATGGTACTTAAGAACAGTGAGTCGCTGCCTCCCCAAACATGAGTTCGTTTAGTGCACAGTATATTTAAAAAATTGTGATCAAGTCACCTGCCATCTCGTGAAGATGCCGCCGATGCTTTGTTTTGCCATTGCTTTCATGTGTTCCACCATTGTAATGTACCGCCTAGCTTTATGCACGTGTTTGTGAATGAATGACTGAATGTGCTTTCAGCTACCCATTGTGTATTTGAAAATTTCCTCCCACGTTACCTCCATATTCATAAACGGCAGAAACAATTTTAATATGGGTAGTAATTATATGGTTTAATTCACTTTTGTACAAGGTGTGTGCTTAATTTGTTTCTCCACATTTATTTGCTTTTTATTTTATTGAATAGATTATGATTTTAAAGTATCAAACCTCTGCTTTATGATTTCATGTTTGCCATCCCATGTTTAATTATCAATTCATTTATTTTTAACATTAAGTTCGTGTTTGTAAAACGTTGCCTGCCCCCTTAAGGAGTGAGCAGTTAGATCAATTTCCTTTGCGCATGTACTGTGGCCACTCATAAAGTAATTTAGAGCAGCAGTCAGCATTGTAACTTACATTTGCAGATCTCAATTGCCTGAGATCTTGCTAATTTTAATAACAGGCTACCTTCAACAAGAAAGTTGCTTGATTGGAGTAAGAATTTTTATCTGTATTTTGGGTAAAGAGCAGGTCGATATTGCTCTAACGAACTGAAAAATCTGTTGTCTGTGTGTTGCATTGGGCAGCTAAGTACTGCCATTATGTCGTCTCGTTCCATTGTTGCTGTATTGGCGAGTGTGATTCCGAAGAAGGATGTTGTTAGGTCAGTCCTTTTGAGGAAAAGAAAAGTATTAGTGTTGACGGTCGGAAATCGGTGAACTGCTAATCTTAATTTATCTCACACATTGTTTTATATTGTTTATTGTGATTCTCCAAGGAAATACAGTTTTACAGCAGGGTTAGGTTTGTTTAAAAGAACAATTTTAAATGTCTTCTGGAGTGTTGGATTAAATGTTGTAAAGACTTGGAGCATTTCGAAAGAATTGTGACATGGCGATACCTGTTAAAATAATGGTGGCGGGGGGAGGGGTGGGGGGAGAGGAAAAAGAAGATAACTGTACATCGATCTAAGGAAATTCTATAGAGGCTTGGTACATTTCGAAAAGAATTGTGTGCAGCGTCTACTATTGTAACAGGGCATCATCACTAAAGAGAGAGGGTATTAAATTTTGGACTTGATAATTTTTAAAGTGGTCACAAAGTGTGGTTGACATGTTTTCATAGGAGAGTGGTTTGTCATGAGTCTGTCTATACAGAGGACAGTGTCTCGCAGAAGGTGATGTCTTCCACAATGGATACCTTCCAGGTACGAGTGACAGCAGGGGCCCGCCTACAGCCGATGACAGGTGGGACCTGAGTGTGCGTGGTCACGTATTATGTCTCTCTTGTGTGCATCGAAAGAAGGTGCTACTGCCTCTTAAATCATTTGGATATGTAATGCTTAAAATAATAATAAAACGTTATGATATTTTGTTTAAACATTTAGCGCATGTGTGTCGATAGGACTGATAGAATATTGTGTGTGTGTGTATGTTTGTGCTGGCCTAGGGATTGACGGGGATGGGGGAGGGGTGAGACAGAGTGCAAGAGAGAGAGAGAGAGAGATACTGAGAGGTCTGACGAAGGACTGTAGGGTGAGATGAAAGGGGTCAATGGTTGCAGAGCCATCTACTTCCAGCAACGTAACACTTTGACTGCTGTGGACGCCTATAGGCGCGGCTCCACGCCCATGCTCCGGAGCTGTGGACGTCTATAGACGCAGCTCTGCGCCCTTCTCCTGGTGCTGTGGACGTCCCCAGGCGCGCATGTGGGACTTCCCGCCTGTGCTGTTGCCGCTTTCAGACGCGCCGAGCCCCCGCCTCCTGTGTTCTGTGGACGTCTCCAGACACAGAGCTGTATTTCTGCACCGTTTCAGTAGCTGCTTAGAGTTTCGGCCGCATATTTCGAACGTGCATCTGCGCTTAGTGCTGCGGTCCTTCGTTACTGATTTCTGTTTCCCATTTTGTGTTTTTGTATGTGTTAGTTTCGCATTCCTATACGAGATTTTTTCTGGAATTTGCCTAAGATTTTCTGGCTGAGCGAGGCTCTCAAAATTATTTTCTTTATTATTCTTAAGAGAATGCTTGTAGTTGTAGTATATGGTCAAATTTCATTTATTTTAACAAAATATTGCCCCAGGTAAAATAGCTCAAAGTCGCCGGAAATTCACACACAATCTGTGCAACTTTGTGCATGAAGTCAAACCAGTGTTAATATCTCATCAAGTAGTACTTAGACGATTGGCAAACCAACAACGTTCATGGAGGACATGTGCGAATGTTCATATAAAATATCTTCGAAATCCCTGATGGTCGAGTGGGAAAATGTTCCGAAATTAGTTTATTTTGTTTTGTTTGTAAATCTATCGGACTGAACTGTGTGGTCATCTGTCCATAGCTTACAACTACTTAAACTAAGGTAAACTAACCTAAGAACAATACAAACATCCATGCTTGAGGGGGGATTCGAACCCCCGATGGAGGACGGCCGTGCGCACCGCAGCACAGCACTCCAATGCGCGCAGCTAACCCACCGCGGCCCAAAATTAGTGACTGTGAAATAGTTCAGAAAAGAGCACGCTTTAGTGACATATTTGACTGGAATGAAAACTATTTGTAACCGTTAAACCACGACTTTGATGACTCGAGTGCAGGACACAAATGTCAACTTGATATTCGTCGTACTTGTAGTCCGTCAGATATAAGATGCCGAACTTAAGAGACTGTGTTGGGCACCGATTTTTTCTAGCGAGTTTGCCTAACATTGTATTGATGAATATGGCTCACAAAATTATCATCTTTATTATTCTTATGAGAACGATTGTAGTTGTGCACTCTAGTCAAATAGCATTTATTTTAACAAAATATTGCCAGAGATAAAAGAACTCAAAGTATCCAGAAATTCACGCTCACTCGGCGCAAATTTGCACATGAAGTCAATTAAGTGATTATATCTGATCCAGTATTGGCCGACGATTGCCAAACTTTACTTATATTCATAGACGACAAATGTCAATGTTTATATTAAAAATATTCTTAGAAATTCGTATTTATTGAGCAGCAAAATGTTTCTAAATTAGGCCATTTGACGTGGAATGGCCAATAAGTAGTCTCAACGCGCGTAATAATACATCTGCACATTCAAAGCCACGGAGAAAGTGTCCTGATACACTGTGTGTCTGGGATCACACTCAGAAGGCGGGACAGCAGAGACCGCCCTTGGCTGCAGGAATATTCAGCCACAGAGTAACATATACAGAGAAGAAGCCCCCCCTAAACCTCTGTCCTAAGATCCCTTCATAGTTCTGTAAGATGCCAGCAGTACCAGTAGAGCACACTAGAGGCGCTTCTGAGGCTGCCTCTTGCACATCATAAGGTACCGTGGAGGGGAGGCTGAGATTTCATGCTGCTTGTCACGAGGCCACGGCTGTGTCCGGTGTGCTGGCGTTTGAGGGGAGGTGGTGGTGGGGACAGCTGCTACCTGCCGCCTGCTCTGGCCAGTTTAAAGGGCTGCTTCTGACCGCAGCGCCATCATGGGACATCTTACGGAACTGCTGGTAACCCTCCCTCCCCGCACCCCTGAGCGTGTGACCGGGCCCTTACGGAGGTCGGCCGATCGGTTGTCTCAGCCGCCTGCAGCAGGCAGTGGGGACCCCCTTTATACAAGCACAGGTAGCAGGATTAGGCGGCCGCGAGGGCGTGCGCGACCCAGCAGACCGGATGATTGACGGCAGCAGCTAAAGGGTTCATCTGCCCTAGTCATCGTTTTCTCCACAGGGATGCTATCAGATTGTTTCCGTGTGTGTGGATAGACAATTTCTAAATAATTATTAGCGCAATTACAGTATATATTTTTGCCAATACCAATGATTTTCTTTACGTTTCCTCTATGTGCCCATGTGTATTTGCATTCAATATGACCAGTAATTACGGTTCCGTGTATTACGTTACTTAAACTGAGTGCACAGACTTCGTAGAATATATAGTACTGGTCTGAGAGAGTAGGCGTCCCTTGCAGTTTCCATTTTGCTTGGATATCCGCCAAGCCCACCTATTATAAATCCCTCCAAATCATAGAACGCCACGCCCTACGCCTCGCTTACCACATCCGCCTTCCTTCCCCCACGCTTTTCCTCTACGATCTCATTCCTTCTCCTCACTTTCTAAGGTTCCTAGAACATATGCGGATCTTCTACACCACTTGCAAATTGGAATCCCGTCACCCTGTTCTCTCTACCCTCCTGCTGAACCCCATGCCTCTGCCACGGCGGTACCGGCATATCCATCCCTCCCTACACCTTCACACTCTCCACATCCTCTCCAAGGGTAACTTTCACCACCTGCCTCTGCCAGATGACGCCTTCCATCGTGATCCTATCAGCCCTGATCCCTCCCCTCCCCATATACTGCGTGCTCCCCTCCACTCACACTCCCCTCCCTTACCTGCCCCGCTTGGATCTCCCTTCCACTCCCTCCTTACCTTTTTCTTCCCCACTCTCCCACCCCTCCGCTTCCTACCCCTCCACACCTGCCTTCCTTCCCCCTCCCCCCTACAGGGTCTCAGTGCTTTACTTTTTAACACTCTTCTTTACAGTGCACCATGCTAAAGTGTTATGTCAGTGTCAAGTTGTGAGCGTCATGTTAAGACTTCAACAACCGCCACAATGTGTTGCAATGTTTTTTATCATCCCTCTGTTTTCGTAGCTTTAACTGTGTAAAATCTGTCTTTTTTAGCCACTGTGGCAGTTTTTAATACTGATTACGTGTGTTTTAAAGCCTTAATTTCATAGTTTTTAATTCGCCAATTTTATCTTCTTTTTTATTGTTAAATTCAGCATTCATTATCTCCTGTTTTGAACTACCATTACCGACTGTCAAATTCATATGTACACTGGGCTGAAGAGCAGAGTACGAGACTGCTGCCAGCTTGCACCAATGGGCATTAAAATACAATAAAGAAGAGAAAAATAGTGAGTGGGCGTCCACTAGCCTGTAGGTGAAAGTTTCCACGCCAAGCGGGATCTGGTCACATACCAATTAGTGGTTGTTTGATGTGTATTCTTCCTGCATCATAGGATTGCAAGGGTTGATCTCTTGTGCTTTGTATCTTGTTGCTCCCTTCCTATCCAGCTAGGGATTTCGGATAAACACAGTAATGTTTCACAAATTGTGGCTTTCCCGCCAAAAATGTTTGATGTTATATATAATAATTAAAAAAATTATTGTTAAACGCTACTTACAATCAACATTGTAGATGCTGCTGGAAGGACAAGGTCTTAACCCTGCTGACTCAAGGACTGACCGAGATTCCCGCCAACTTCGTAGTAAGGGAGTGGATAGGGCCATGTGATCTTAGTGTGGTGGGGACAACAAGTTCTGGTAGTCAATTCAAGTCCGGAGGTCTAGGAGGACATGTGGACGGTTCCAATGGAAACCAAATTTAATAAAGTAAAATAAAATTACCCTGAAACCCTATCCAATGGCTGGAGGGCGGATGGTGTGTGTGTGTGTGTGTGTGTGTGTGTGTGTGTGTGTGTGTGTGGGAGGGGGGGGGGAGGCAGTTCAAGGAGCTACAACGTTCGAAGAAAAAATACACTACTGGCCATTAAAATTGCTACACCAAGAAGAAATGCAGATGATAAACGGGTATTCATTGGACAAATATATTATACCAGAACTGACATATGATTACATTTTCACACAATTTGGGTGCATAGCTCTTGAGAAATCAGTACCCAGAACAACCACCTCTGGCCGTAAAAGCTGTCTCGATACACCTGGGTATTGAGTCAATCAGGGTTTGGATGGCTTGTGCACGTAGAGATGGCCATTCAGCTTCAACACCACAGTTCATGAAGAGTAGTGACTGGCGTATTGTGACAAGCCACTTGCTTGGCCACCATTGACCAGACGTTTTCAGTTGGTGAGAGATCTGGACAATTTGCTGGACAGGGCAGCAGTCGAACATTTTCCGTACCCAGAAAGGACATGCAACATGCGGTCGTGCATTATTCTGTTGAAATGTAGGGTTTCGCAGGGATCGTATGAAGGGTAGAGCCACGGGTCGTAACACACCTGAAATGTAATGGCCACTGTTCAAAGTGCCGTCGATGCGAACAAGAGGTGACGGAGACGTGCAACCAATGGCACCCCGTACTATCACGCCAGTTTGACGATGACAAATACTCGCTTCCAATATGCGTTCACCGCGATGTCGCCAAAGACGGATGCGACCATCATGATGCTGTAAACAGAACCTGGATTCACCCGAAAAAATGACGTTTTGCCATTCGTGTGCCCAGTTTCGTCGTTGCATACACCATCGCTGGTGCTCCTGTCGCATCAAGGGTAACAGCAGCCATGGTCTCCGAGATGATAGTGCATGCTGCTGCAAACGTCGTCGAACTGTTCGTGTAGATGGTTGTTGTCTTGCAAACGTCCCTATCTTTTGACTCAGCGATTGAGATGTGGCTGCGCAATCCATTACAGCCATGCGGATAAGATGCCTGTTATCTCAAATGCTAGTATTACAAGGCCGTTGGGATCCAGCACGGCGTTCCGTATTGCCCTCCTGAACCCAGCGATTCCATATTCTGCTCACAGTCATTGGATCGCCACCAACGCGAGCAGCAATGTCGCGATACGATAAACCTCATTCGCGATAGGCTACAATCCAACCTTTATATCACAGCATCTTTTTCCCGTCGGATAAATTTCGCGCCTGTAGCGCGTCATCTTTGTAGTGTAGGATTTTTAATGGCCAGGAGTGTAATTATACGAGTTTCGAGAGAAAAAAAAAACTGCATACGATTTGATATGCAAATAAAATCATCGGGGGCGGGGGGGATCACGGCGCCAGGGGCGCGCTGTTCTAGTGGCGCACTTCAATAATTCTCCCCAACGCCACGGAGGTGACGAGCGGCGCCGTCACCGTAAGTGCAGTGCGATGATTTTACACGCAAGTACGTCAATGTCCGGGAGCGGAAGCTAGGTGAGTGGCCAACTCTCGGGGTGCACCTGCCGGGGGTGGCGCCAGGCTGGTGGGAGCCAGGAGGACGAGTCTGGACCAGTCCTTTCAAACTCCTGTTTAATAACATATTCGTTGTCAATCATCCTTAAATGCACCATTGACCGGAGGGGGAGGGGGCGGAAGCCAATCAAGTGGACTTCCCTGGAGGGAGAACAGGTCTCGACCTGCCGGGGATGGCAGCCGTCTTAAATTTTGGGGTGGGCCCCTGGAGGGTTAGGGTGGGTTTTTCGGGCCGCACCGGGTCGCACCAACAAAACATTACTACTGACCTGAATGAGCGATTTATTGTACTTGGGAACTGAACCAATTCCCTCCCCAGTCCGGGTTCTGTAGGCCATCGAATATGGATGTTCATTGTTTCCTGCTAAATCAGATTCAACGTTCAGTTACCCATTGGTGCGTATGTACATTGGAGTTTTTGTGTATAATTCCAAGTTACATGAACACACGTAGCCATTTAAGGCAACATCCCATGAGTTATAGCGAATTTCAGGAATATGAAATATGCTATCTGCTTCTGCACCTGCAAACAACTAAATTAACTGCCAACACTTTTTTTGGAGCTGTTGCTTCGCTAGTACAAGCTGTACACTGCTCTCTTTTACACAGGAACACATATTTTGCTTTAATTGTGCTCTGACATGAGCATTTTTCAGTTGGTTCCTAAATGTTCAAATGTTTGTAAAGCTTATGGGACTTAACTGCGGGGTCATCAGTCCCTAAACTTACAAACTACTTATGAACTAACTTATGCTAAAGACAGCACAATAATTTATGCTAGAGAGGGGATTCGAACCCACGACAAGAACGGCCTCGCGTATCGTAGCGTAGCGCCTCAATACGTTCGGCCGCTCCACTGCGGCAGTTGGTTTCCTTTTTTTTCTTCCTGCAGATAGTAAGAATTAGTAAAAATATTGTATATAAACTATGGCAGATAGAAGATTAGGATTATGCCTACTAAAAGACAAAACAACAAACCATTTTAATTTGGTAATATTCCTTAAAGGTTTGTCATGTTTGGGGGAGATCTTTTAATAGATTTATTGAAGACAAGAGCCAAGATGGCGTTTTATTTTTTAAATTACCGATTTCGGCAATTTAACTGACATCTTCGGATCTCCAAGTATGCACAAAATCATAGTCAAAATGTAGTAATACAACAAGCCAGAGAAATACATATTTTTAAAATAACCACTTTCGAAACCCACCTTAGATTTCATTCTTCAGGACATTATTATTAAAAGCTTTTAAAAACACATTTACTCGCCAACTTAATTGTTGGCTTGTCAACATATACATAAAACAGGAACTTCAACATCCTGTAATAAGGTGTAGTCACTAAGTTAAAAACAACCTTGAATAACTCAGCCATCCAAACTCACAAGCTGATAACAGATGGCGCTCTATATGTGACATTTGAACATCACTTCCTTGATGTCAAGAACAATAATCTTGTACATATGATACGACATTCGCATTATGCTACAGACGTATACATTTATATGTGATAATTATAATAAATATTACAATTTTCCTTAGTATGTGTATCAGCTATTTAAAAACACAAGAACATGAAGGGAAAAGTAATGAAGTCGCTACAAACTTACATATACAGACAACTGCTTTGTAATCCAAAGTCTATATTTAGACATCAGATACCAAAAATGATTGGATTATTATTTAAATTTAGTCGTTGCATGCAGAGAAGTGGTAAGCACTCGCAAGCAGTTCAACTTCAGCTGTATATTGTATGGTGTTTGTGTAAAAAATATTACTATCTGTACAACCTTGTGTCTTTCATTTGTCATCCTACCGTCTGTAGAGGATTTCCGTGGTTGCTTGAAAATATTGTACCCCAGATGATTTGTCCAAAGGTTTTTTTACGTCTGCATACCACAAGCCCCTGCAAGGCAGACTTCACTCATCACATCCATGTGCGCCGTATTACATATTCAAAACACTCGCAGGCGTAGGTTGGTAAATAACGCCTTACGAAAACAAACAGAACCTACTAGATGCTAAAATGAACCTTTTCCTCCAGAGGTCGCGCCGCCGATACGCGGATGACTACACCACATCGGCGGCCTCCGCCGGCTTTATAAGCCGTCCGCGGCCGAGGTCTCACCCCTAACCCTCGACCGTAACCTTTTCTGGATCCCCCTCCTCCGTACTGTCCGACAGAAAGCCCTCTCCCGCCTTAACCTCCTCAATCTCCTCACCGGCCGGACGTGGGGTCTCAGCCCCTCCACCATCCTCTACACCTACCGGTCCCTCATGCTTCCTGTCCTTTGCAGCTTCCATCCCGCCTGGATCTCCGCTCCCACGTCCTACTATAAGACCCTTCAAATCCTCGAGCGCCACGCCCTCCGCCTCGCCTACCGCATCAAAAAAATGTTCAAATGTTTGTATAGTCTATGGGACTTAACTACGGAGTCATCAGTCCCTAAACTTACAAACTACGTATGAACTACTTACGAACTAGGACGGCACAAATATCCATGCCCGAGGGGGGATTCGAACCCCCGACCGTAGTGGCCGTGCAGACCGTGACTGAAGCGCCTCAGTCTCCTCGGCCACCGCGGCTGACCATACCGCATCCGGCTCCCTTCCCTCACGCGGATCCTGTATGACCTGATCCCGTTTCCCCACCTCCTCGAATATCTCCAGCATATTCGTGTCCTCTATACCACCCGTAAAATAGACTCCCGCAACCCACTGGTCCACCCCATCCTTACCAACCCTGGGCCTCTGCCACGCCTCTACCGCGTTATACCCCCTTCCCTTCATCTCCACACTCTCCATGTCCTCTCCCAGGATAATTTCCGCCGCCTTCCCCTCCCTGATGACGTCCTCCGTTCCGACATATACCCGTCCTACCACCTCTGATCCCCCACCCATGGATAAAGTGCCCCCTCCCCCCCTCCCCTTCCGCTCCCCCGCTTTGCTACCCCCTCCCTGCCCTGGAGTCCCTACGGCTCCTCCCTCCCGCCTCCTTCCCCCCGTTTTTCCTCTTCCCCATGCTTCCTTCCCCCCCCCCCCCCCTTCACGGGGTCCTGGATCGACAGTTTTAACAGTGCTACATCAAGTGTTGTGTGTTGTGCTCCAGTGAAGCGTATGTTTTTTTAACTGCGTCCACCGCAACCAGACAAGTGTCGCACCGTGTATTTTAATTAGTGTCTCCGTGTACTCGCCGTCATGTGTTCTGGTCGTCCTACATTTTTTTCTTTTTTTTTAGGTCACCGTGGCTCATCATTTTTAACTAACTAAATGTGGTTTTAATCATCCGTCTATTGTAATGTACTACAAACTGTCGCCTTGTCTATGTCTCTCTGTTGTCTCTCTGTCTCTCTGTTGTTTTATCTCCTGTTATGTATTTTAATTCTCCACTCATATATATATATTTACTCTCGGCTGAAGAGCAGCCCATAGTGCTGCTGCCAGCCTACCGGTGTACTGCTGGTATAAAACACAATAAAGGAAAAAAAGAGGTCTCACCAGTTCTCCACCGAGAGAAGGACCAGCTCAACCCGACATCGACTACCAGCAGAAGCCAACGAGGAAGAATACCATCATGAAGCCACGATTCCAGGACCGACAACTCTTCGATGGGTTTTCTACAACTCCACATAGCCTTGTACATAACTGATTGTTAATCGAGTAGAAATAGTTTGTGTAATGAACTTTACTAAGTGAAATTCACTGAGTATACTCCAGTGGCGACGAGTGTAATGACACGAACTTACGATTACCATTGCCATGCCACGTCAGAAGTACCTAGAGAACTGCAACACTTCTTGCAAGAACTTTTGCTCCAGTTTTAGGGACTGCAACAACAGTTAATTCAACAATCTGTGCAATCTCAGAAACAGCTGATAGCAGGTCACACTACTCCACCAACCAATGACGCCACCTCCGTTCCCCGCATTCAATGACGAATGGGAAACTCACGAAAAACATATTCGACATCACTTCATAATTCATCAAGAAGACCAAGAAGAGAGACAGCGAGCCTTCGTTTTGTCATGGAACCTTTTGTGTCCCAGCCTCGTCGCTACTTTTGTGTCTCGTTTCCGTCGTAGGTGTCGGCGGCCGAGTAGAAAAGTACCGACACAGGAATAAAGGATGCACGCTTGTGCAGGTAGGAGGTGAGCAGCCAGTGGGACAGCAGAAACTAGAAACACTAGAGTAAATTAGAACGAGATATATATTGCACAGAATTTATACAATACTTAACTTTTACATAGCTCAGTACTGCAGAATGCTGATACATAGTTGAGCTACAGGCCTGCCTAGTGCCTGTCCGATAGCCAAATCTTCACTGGTGCCTATCTGATTCCGAAGTGTTAACTGGTTCCTATCGCAGTCCCAAGTCAACGATGACGTTCAGTGGTGGCCACGAGCGGAATTGCAGCAGATGGCGCTCGTGGCTGTCGTCGTAAGAACGCCGCGCCGTGCGTGCATGGCAGCGCGCGGCGTAAGTACGTGGCGCGCACTTTGTACTTCTGCGACACCACAGAACCAATGAAAGATGTACGTCCTGCTGACGAAACTACAGCCGCAGGACCCAGCGAGTCATTAACTGTCTACTACAAACGTCGATATCATGTATTGGCAGCCCGCGTCAATGCCGGAAGAAGCCCGAGCAGACCTATCGCCAGTGGACCGCCGAACTTCAAGGCATCAGCAAGAAGTGTAAGTTTTTCACACATCTTTTCAAAGAATTATACGCTGACGATATGGTTCGTGACTTGATACAAGCAGCACCGGACCCTGCATTCCGCCACGACGCCCTCAAACTGGAAGATCCGTCCCTCGAACAGATCATAGAACTAGCAAACAAGTTCGAATTCTCTACACCCGCCGACCGTCGACTGGAGTCCTATGCAGATGTAGCAGCAATCCGCGACACCGCCACGTCGGACACGGAAGACGTCGCAGCAGTCCACGGCTCAGCAGCGCGCTCTTTCCGCCTCCGGGGTCGGGGTCTACCTTCCCACGAAGGCGCCGAATCACACCCTATCGGCAGGTGCCAAAAACAGCTACAGCAGCAGCAACACCAACAACGCCGTCGTGGGTTCGTCTCCGCCTGCCCCCCTATCCCCCCTGCTATACGGCACACGACAGGGAGGATTGGCCAGACCGATGGGCGCACTGCTCCCAGTGCGGTAAGGATGGACACCTAGCGTCCGTTTGTCGCACAACCACCACCACCTCCCAGAACCGCCAGGTCGTATTCAGATGACTGGAAAAACACACCAATGGACATCAACCAGGTAGAAACATCATCACCATCAAAACTTTTTATTGACGTAACTATCAATGAAAAGCCTTTACGCTTGATGGTAGATACAGGCGCAGCAGTATCATTGATTAATTACACTTCTTATGCTAAAATAACTCACATTTCTAGCATTTGTAGATTTGGAGAAGGCTTTTGACAATGTTGATTGGAATAAACCCTTTCAAGTTCTGAAGCAAGCAGGAGTAAATTATAGGGATCGTAAGGTTATTTACAACTTGTACAAAAACCAGACAGCAGTTGTTAGAGTTGAAGGGCATGAAAGGAATGCAGTGGTTAGGAAGGGAGTAAGACAGGGTTGTAGCCTTTCTCCAATGTTATTCAATTTGTTTCCGACCAAAACATCCCAACGTCTCTCGCAATTTCGCTATACCATGCATTTCCGTACCACCTCCCAGCATGCCAACGCGAATGCTTTGTCGCGTCTACCACAGGATCAGGACCCTGCCTTTGACCAATTGGACCTCCTTGTTTCCAGATTGACGACGATATTCAAGAGGACCTGACGGCGTTTCCTGTAACAGCCGCAAATGTCGCCTCGGCCACAACTGAAGATCCTCTACTCTGAACTGTCCGACAACATGTTCTGCATGGGTGGCCATCCTTGCCACCTCCCAAGGATCAAAAACACCTCCGGTTCTACTATACCATCCGACACCAACTTTCGGTAGTGGATGGAGTACTCCTTCGCCTAGATCCAGAAGACACATCGAGGGTCATCGTTCTTCGATCCCTACAGCTGACTATTCTCCACATTCTCCACCAAGGACATTGGGGGATCGTTTGCACCAAATCCCTCACAAGAAGATATGTATTCTGTATCGGTCTCACGTCTGACGTCACGGAGATCGTGCAGTGCTGTACCACCTGTGCCCAGCAATTGCCCCGTTCCCCCCAACAATTCCTTCCCAGGCCTGTGGCGAACGGTCCCTGGGAACGCATACACCTTGACTTTGTCGGACCATTTTTGGGCTACCAATGGCTCATAGTATTTTCTCATTTTCCATACGAAGTTCGGTGCTCAACAATCACCATGCAAATTACCGTTTCAGCCCTTGCAAAAATATTTTGCCTAGAAGAATTACCAAAGGCCATCGTCACGGACAATGGACCATAATTTTAAAGCCAGGAATTCCTCTCCTTTACCAACTAAAATGGCATCCGGCATCTTTTCACCCCACCCTTCCACCCCCAATCCAATGGGGAAGCAGAACGACTGGTCAGAACTTACAAGACACAGATGCACAAATATACCAGAGACCACTCCCTTGAAGGTGCCCTGACGCTTTTCTTCAGTTCCTACCGAGCCACTCCAATAGGGGACAAAAGCCCAGCAGAAATACTTCCCGGTGGTCAACCGAGAACCCTCCTTCAACTGCTCTCCGCCTTACCCCCCCCCCCCCCCCCCAAGACAATCCCGTTTCTCACATAATCTGGCGCCATCGCAATCAATTGCGTCCTCGCTACCCCGAGAGATCTACACCTTCCCCTAAGGCACAGACCACTGCCTCCTGTACATCCACAGACCTCTTCCCTAACGACATCTAATCGCTGCATGGGTGACGTTACAGCGCAGCCGCCGCCACCGTCACAGCCGCCACCGCAGCCACAGCCGAGCGACCTACTGCCGGTCCCTCTTCGGCACCTCTCCACCAGCCAGTGGCCGTTGATGAAGACGAATCGTTGCCACTAGTTCCAGCCATGCCACCATCGCAACCGGCATGCAGGTCAGCCCGAATCGCAGGACGTAAGGCGCCGTATTCTCCAAAAGGCAGTCGTCGCAGCCATCGCGCCTTCAAGCAGCTCCCCCCGGAAGGGAGGTATGTTACGTCTGCATACCACAAGCCCCTGCAAGGCAGACTTCACTCATCACATCCTTGTGCACCGTATTACATATTCAAAACACTCGCAGGCGCAGGCTGGTAAATAACGCCTCACCAAAACAAACAGAACCTACTAGATGCTAAAATGAACCTTTTCCTCCAGAGGTCTCGCCGACTTCGACATCGACTACCAGCAGAAGCCAACGAGGAAGAATACCATCAAGAAGCCACGATGCCAGGACCGGCAAATCTTCGAGGGTTTTCTTCAACTCCACATAGCCTTGTACATAATTGATTGTTAATCGAGTAGAAATAGTTTACTAAGTGAAATCCACTGAGTATACTTCAGGCTTAATCTATTTCTGCCTATGGACTGAAGGAATAACCCACGAGCAAGCAGAAAAATTTCTTCTCTAAAATACAACATCGCTTATTTTGTTCATGAATAGTTCCCACGGCGCTGATTCCCAAGACACCCTGATGGGTGCTGTGTACCTTGACTTCAGGAAGGCATTTTTCACAGCTTCCCACTGTCTATTAGTGAATAAATTACGACTTACCGAGTACTCAACACATTTGTGCTAACGCGATGAAATCGACAGATGTAAATTGACATAGTGTAACCTGGAAGTTCATTGAGTCGTAAACGTTTAAAAGTTCTAGTGGATAACGTTGAAAGTTATATAAGGCTTTTTGCAAACAACAGGAAGATTGCAATACTTGAAAGACTAGTGACGGACTGGCAGTTCATTCTGAGTGTAATATAATCAGTCATTTTGAAAAGGCCATATCCACCAAAGAAATTTTGTCAGGAGAGAGAAAAAACTGCAATGCAATACCAAAGTGTAAAATGTATTCTTTTATATTTAGATTAATAGTGTAGAATTTCATATTTTACAGTGAATGTGCGTATCTTCGAATTGTTCCAGATTTTGAACTAAAATCGAAATGTGGTCGGGATGGATGTATTGATTTCCAGAATGCTTGATTCAAGTAAACATATCGTGCGGATTAAAAACACGGCGTTGCCGGAATTTATATTTTTCTCCAATCTGGTGTAAGGCCATTTCCTCTTCTATCTTCTCACAGAACATCTGCTCGTCCCCACTATCAACAAAATTACGTATCCCTGCCAACTTTTATAGTGGTCATTCAAACTTTGCTGAAACTATTGATCTATCATACGGTGCCGAAATCTATTACAAGGTACTTGACGTTATACACCATACTGTGGGATACGGATGCCGCGCGGGAGTAGCCGAGCCGTCTGGAGCGTCAGAGGTTTGAATCCTCCCTCGGGCATGGATGTGTGCGTGGTCCTTCGGCTAGGTTAACTTAGCTTAACTAGTATGTAAGTCTAGGGACTTATGACCAAAGTAGTTTGGTCCCATAGAATTATAAATATTTGAACATTATTTTGGGATACGGATCACCTAGTCCATGCAAAAATACACATTTATGTGCTCAATTTGACGGTGATCGTTCAAAGCATATATTTCGTTCCTTTTGGTCAGTTATGATCAATAAGGCAAAAACATTATAACCCACTAAATTCGTCCGAAATATTCAACTTTTTTTCGTAAGTGTCCCGATTTCTTTATCCAGAACCATTCAACAATAATAACGAATGAAACCTGAAAAGAATTATGTGTATCCATCATTTTAATCATGAATTGCGGCCTTCAATCTACAAAATATCACTTTCAGTTTTTCCGTAAGTCTCCAATTTTCCGTGAAATTGTCTTGATTTTCCTAATTATTAAGAACAAATAAAAAGAAAATTTAGCCAAATCAGTCCTGTCGTTCTCAAGTGCTGCGCTTAATATCTCCAACTAGCTATATCTAAGGTCGGCAATGCTCCACTGTTGCTCAGTCTGAAATGAAATGAATGCAAAGTGAATGAAGTAATTGTTATGTGCGTCGAATTACTGAGGAAACACAGACATCAAATGAGTGTAGTACCCTGTGCTGTAGTGTGTCTGTGCCGTGGCAATGTGGAAGAAAGGGAATGTTAGAAAAAAGTTCTCGGAAAGTCATTAGGGACTAATGACAAAGTTTTTTTGTTTTTCTATTTCGAATAATAACGTATTAATTTTGTGGTGTGACAACTCGGGAGCAACAATATTGGCCGTGCGAAAAGCATGAATGTTCTGAATTTAAGCTAGCAACAGTCAATGATTGGTCTTGTGCTTTGTTGATGGTAATAGGAAAGGCAAGACGCAAAGGCAACTGAAGCCGCTTGAATTCGACTTGTAAATTGTTGGGAATCGTCGGTACGCGTGGAATCAATACGTCATCGCCTTTGAATTTGATGCCTGTCATTGTTGCCCCGATTAAATGTAGTCTCAATTATGGTCAATCTTGTTCCGTTGCAAGACTTCGGTGGGATTAAGTTCCGAATGAGCATCACCGGTAATCCAATGTTGATACATGTCGTGTCATTTCTGGTGGTTCCAGTGAGTTAAAAAAAATAATTCAATTTTCCTATTCGTATTGGAAAGTTCACCACGTTGATAGGCTACGAAATATGGAGATACGAGCATTAAAGATAGTAAGTTCTCTTTTTGTAATATGCCATTCTTTTGTCACAGCACTGCTGCCACTTGGTGTGCAAGCATCAATTCCGTATTCATATCGTCCAAAACTTTTTGAAAGCACAAATGAATTGCACCTTAATGTGCTGAAGTATATAAAAGGAACTGATTGTGATTACATTCGTGTGTTCGGTGCGTACTGACATGTTGTACGAGTTTTGCTTTAGGGGATTTCGGACATTGTAATATTTTCAAAATACACACAATTTTTACGCTGTAGGAGACAAGATTCTACATCGCCTTATAAATCCTCTTTTAACTTGACCTTGCTTCTGTGCCTTTCGTGTACCTATCTTAATTTTCTTAGTTACTTGGCAGGTATCAAACTGAATATCTTCAGGAAAGTGACGCGCTCAAATTAACAGTTTATATATGGACATATTATTTATTTGTAGCTACGCATTAACTTTATCAAACTAGTAGGTAACCACCAAAATAAGTTGGTTTACAGGCTTATAATTTTTGTGAATCTGAGGTACGAAGCTAAGAAGGCTGTACTGAAACAGTTCATTAACTGCAGCTGGAAGCATTCAGACATTACTTTTAAACAGCAGTAATATTATGAAATAATGGTAAAGTATTTGCGATTCCGATTAAGAGCAGAAATTTGGACGTGTATGAATTGTTAAAAATTTACTTCTATGTCTAAACGTATAACTAACCACAGTAAAAGAACACATGTTATTCGTAATATTATTGTCTTATTTCTGAGCATCCTTTGCATACGTGAGATTTCCGAATTATATTTTTGATATTTCCTAAAATTTATAGCACCAAAAAAGCTCGTAAATACGAAGGTATTATGAATGTGCTGCTTCACTGCATTCACATTTATTACTCAATCGTTTCTCGGTATTTTTATGCGACCCAGTCGCTTGGCGGCGCTACGGTCGCGAAGTTGCAGAAATTCGCTAGGAGTTTCATGAATCTTATGTGACACTGAGTATAGAGATAACTGCTGCTGACAGTGCAGTTGCTGTTGACTCTTCCTATGCTAGGAGCTCTATTATCGATTCAAATGCCAAACGTAAACTTCCATGTCTATGTTTGACTGTGATATTAGTACGAAAATATATATAAACACGATGAGAATTGTATATGCGTAGTATTCATTGTGTTGAATCATATTACATACAACATAAAAACCAATAAAAGAATTTTCTGAAATATGGTACAGATGAAAAGTCAAAGAGAAAATACCTTTTGCAAAGAGTAAATATCACTTCCATATCTATGTTTGACTGTGATATTGGTACGAAAATATGTATAAACACGATGAGAATTGTATAAGCTTAGTATTCATTGTGTTGAATCATATTACATAGAACATAAGAACTAATAAAAGCATTTTCTGAAATATGGTACAGATGAAAAGTCAAAGAGAAAATACCTTTTGCAAAGAGTAAATATCATTCCATATGTCGGGCTTTGACCATAGATACTAGTAGACCAAGCAAACAACAGAGATCTATACACATAGGGACTGATGACCCCGTAGTTAAGTCCCATAAGCTTAACAAACATTTGAACATTTTTCTATTTTTTATTTTGGTAGCAACCAAAAATAAATATTCTAACCTCCTTGGTAGCAACCATAGACCAAAGATAACAGAGACTTTGCGTAACGTCGTTATACTAAAACCAACATCTAAGTCACATGACTCGGGGCAGGAAATCGTTTTCATCATTACGAGTAATGCGAAATGTAGCTGAGAGTTGCAGTTTTTATCTTTTGTAGTGAAAGTTAAGCTTAAATTTGAACAATGAAACCAATTAACGTATTCTTATTACATCTTTAGTAGTAATGTGCAGTTAGAGTTAGTTCTCTGCAATTGCAAGAATTAATGCGATAGGTACAATTTCAAATGCGCCTAGATAAACGTACAAGCAACAGAACTACAGATTTTAAGCGAACATTGTTGTCGTTTCACAGTGAGTCTCCAAGTTTGTATTTTACACAGGAGTAGAAGATCAATTATCAGTTTGAAAGGAGTGTCAGCTTCCTTACGATTCCTCAACAATACAAGTTAAATTTTTCATTGTGCTTTTATAAGAAATGAAATCTATTTGCATCCATAATGTCCGCTCTTAACAAAATACAGCCGCTTATATTTTAAGCCTTTTACCGTGATGCCTAACGTAAAACGAGCAAAATATTGGTTGTTTACATTAAATAATAGGGTAGTGAGGCAACATCATCGATGCACTCGGCTAGAAGTGATTTTGTAGGTATAATGAATAGTCTGTATAAATTTTTAGCATTGTATAACGTTACTGAATGCCGATTTTCACGAGATGTGACTTACATGAAACTTATAAACTCACTCAAGAGCAGGTTGAATAATCATCGCATCAATAACCATATTCCTAAGGTGCAAAAAGTAAAATATTCATAGCGTAAGCCGAACACCGAGGTTATGCAATTCTGTTGCTTCTAAAAATGACAATACGGTACTTTTCACATGGGCAGATGTAAACACGACAATCACAGCATTATTAATAATAATAAGATTAAATTATATTGCCTGTACTGCTAGATGTGAACAGGAATACGAGAAGTTGTTTTATTGTTAAAATAAACGCTTGATTTCACCTGTAAATTAGAGTAAATGCTGCTCATAATGGGGAAAACTCAGTCACGTGGCTCGGGGCAATTTTAAATGTTGGTTTCAAACCACAACACAGTAGATAGGGACATGCGCAGTCTGCTATCTTTGGTCTGTTGTAGCAACATAGTACCACGTGACTATTGGCAAACATTAGCCTGATATAAACATCAGTTTAGCACTTCTCAAGAAACGCCACTATGTTAAGCTACTAAATCTTACACGTGAAATTTAATGTTACTCCCCTCCCCCAAAAGTTTTATATAACAATAAACATGGCTGGGTAAAACGTTGTTTTTCCAACATTCACGTGGTATCGTTACAGAGATGTTGGAGCAATGAAAATGATGTAATGTCCAATTTAGCAATACCTATGGTCGAAGACTTCGTGTTATATTCTTGAATCGATCGCTACCAAAGTTAACAGGGTCATCCGCGAGGCTAATCTGAAGATTTACTGATGATTTCGTCAAAATTGCTGTAAACTTCTTTGAGTCTATTGTAAAGCCAGTGGATTGAATTTTTTGTTCGTCCCTTTTCTGGACAAATATACGAAACATACGGTTTCCGGCTCTGAAGCATACGGCATATAATGGCCCTTGAGAAAAGCAATCGTTTCCTACATTCTCTCTATCTCGCCCTCCCCCTCCCCAATCTTATCTACTACCTCATTCTCAATCAATCAAATATTCGTGATGCCCGCGGTTCTTATCCGTATTTGATCATTTGTATCGTCTCCCGTATCTGTTCCTGGTTCCATTTTATTCCGTCTGCCTTCCATCTCTCTGTTTCCTTCTCCCCTTGTCGTTGCTATTCAAAATGAAGGCATAAAAAGTAGGAACTTCCTTCAAGTCTCGAAAATGACTACGAAGTTACTCTTAGAGAAAATGAACGAAATAATGACACCAATATAAATCGTTATTTACATACTTCGTAACTAACAATCGATCGCTTCTTTTAGTGAAGGTATGCCAAAAATTCCTTTCCTTCCCAATCTTGTTCATTAGTTACCCGACTTACCCACATAATCTTTAGCATTCTTCTGTAACACCATATTTCAAAAGATTCTATCCTTTTCCCGTCTGAACCATTTATCGTCCATTTTTCACTACCGTACAAGGCAGTACTACAAGCAAATGCCTTTAAAAAAGACTTACTAACACTTAGATTAATATTAAATATTAACGTATTTCACTTTATCAGAAACGTTTTTCTTCCCATTCCCATTCTGCATTTTATATCATCTCTACAGAGACTATCGAATGTTATTCTACTGCCTAAGTAACAAAATTCATCTAGCACCTTCCTTTGTTCCGTTAACTAATGTAATTCCTCCGGCATCGTCTCATTTTTAGACCACATCCTTTACCACTGTTCATGTTCATTTTGTACGATCCTTTTAAGATACTGTCCAATCCGTACAATTGCTCTTCCAGGTCCCTTGCTGTCTCTGAATGAATTTACAATCTCGTCGGCAAACCACAGTGTTAATTTATTTCTTCGCACGCGACTCTATTCGCTTCTCCAGATATTTCATAGACTTGCATTGTAGCTACTTTAAATTAACAATTTAAACATTAATTCGTTATAATGCAATTTCACGAAACATTATTACTTTCGTGAATTATTTTAACCGAAGCACCTGACTGGAGCGCAGGGAAAAATTTGGTAGCACGTAATCTTTTGCTGTTCACTTGTAATGGCAGTTGCAGATCTTAATTCTTGGCAAACTAGGTAACTATAAAACATTCTTTTCAGATGGGGCCGCCGTATACATCATGTTATCTAATATCATTTTAAATAGTTACATAAATTAGATAACTGAAAGAAAAATTCATGTGTAGAATATTAAGATCTTTATATACAGGTAACAGGACTGAAAAAACTTAGTTACTAACACAAACTATACCGTTGCTAAATATAGTTCAAGTATAAATATTAGGATCTTTGTTCGTAGCCAATATTGTAAGCTTACCACCCTCCGCTTTCCTATCAGTTGCCACCCTGTTCCGGGTATAAAAATATGTTAAAGCAGATCTTAGTGCCCTGATTAAATAAATGACGTGCAACGGAGTTCGCCTTACCACGGAAACTATGGTAACTAATTTGATAGCAGTAGCTTATTATGATTTCCTGTCTGAATATTATGCATACAAACAAGGAGAGGGAATTAGTATAAAGAAAGCAGTTTCCCTTTTAACACATTTACATTTATTCACAGATCTTCTCGTTATTCAATTAAGCAAGAAATATTAAAACATTTAGAATAGAATTAATATTTCGTGGAGGTATTAAGAAAGGGACCAAAGGCTTTCACACTCATTGTCTACTGGCTGGATTCCACAGTCGTAGTACCATGGTGTACTACCAACGTGGCGACACACACGTAAATTCAAAGTGCCACGAAGAAAATCCCTACATGAACTGAGCCGAATCCGCAAAGAACAGAACTCGTCCTAATTCCATGGAAACACTCCCAAAAATGTAAAAAATGGACTTCTCCTAATATTGTGCAGTTAATGGACCATTTCCCTGCTAATCTGTTCCAAAATTGTCACAAATCACACACACTTCCCAATGCTTTACCCTCGGAGACCAACATACTCACGTCCGTC
This sequence comes from Locusta migratoria, assembly GCA_026315105.1. Classification (NCBI taxonomy): domain Eukaryota; kingdom Metazoa; phylum Arthropoda; class Insecta; order Orthoptera; family Acrididae; genus Locusta; species Locusta migratoria. The sequence continues at coordinate 137,885,994 of CM048745.1, forward strand.
CTCAGCCAGCCCAGGAAAAACATTCTGCCGAAATATGGATGCTCTCTAGCGTAACCGCCCTTCCCGTTCAACTTGGCTGGACCCGTGCTGCAATTGGCCAGTCAGCTAACAGGACCATTCTGCCAACTTGCGAATCATGGAGGTATCGCAAATCACAGACACCTGTCGATCACGTCTGCCCAGGAACCTCTCTATCCAATACAGATATAAAGTTGGCTAACCTAACTATGAGCATCTCTGCCTTCCCAGCTGCAGCCTCACACACAAGAAGACACACACACACACACACACACACACACACACACTCACACTCACACTTGGTAGGATGGGGAGATGGGTGTTGTGGAGCAAAGGTCCTTGTATGAGCGGGGCTCACTTAGTATGCCTGTAATTACAATAGCAATAATAATCATCATGCATTCTTGACGCCACTGCTCCTAGCACTAGCCCAGAAATGAATGATTAAGAAGGCACGAAAGGTCAAACACAAAAATAAAATTAGAAAGTAATGTGCACACAACACTGTGGCTTGCATGAAACACGTCTAAATTCAAGTAAGTCAAACGACATGATACTACAGTATCGTTTCAATATCACTAAATTTCCACAAAATCATAATATACTCACTGGAAACATATGCCAATGGAATGGAATGTGCTGTAAAACTAATATAAGCGTAAATAATAACTTACAAAACAAAAATCTTCTAAAAGTATATTAGCTCAAATATTGTGAGAAAAGGCATTCCAAAACATTATACTGGAACAGGAAAACGTAAATATGTAGGCCTACAATTGTAAAAGCTTTCAAAAATATATTGTATAATAGTTATTATAAATATTGTATGTATTGCGGAAGACTTGATATTGGGGAAAATCCGAAACGACTGCGTCTTCATTAAATAGTAAAAAATAAAATAACTTTATTGCAGCACTAAAAATGAAGACATATTTAAAATATCATTTGCTGATTTATATAACGTCATATGTAGTTATTGGTATGGAAACCTGTACTTCCTTTTAGCAGTCTTCACGGCTACTACACAACAATTTTTATTTGTGCACATAATGACTAAGCACCTTTAGAATTATATTAGTTTCACTGGCTTCCTTGTATAATTTTGGACATCAGAAGTAAACTGTCGGTAAGTGCAAATATAGGGCAGACAGCATCACGCGCTATAAGCGGCTACATTATCCTTCGAATGCAAAAGTATATTGTTGGTTTCCACTTACAAAGGTAGAAATGGACATCAGAATAAAATAAGAGAAATCAGAGCTCGAACGGAGAGATTCAGGTGTTCTTTCTTCCCGCCCGCTTTTCGAGAATGGAATGGGGGATGAATAGTAATATACAGGTGGTTCGATGAACCCTGTGCCAGCCACTTAAATGTGATTTGCAGAGTATCCCATGTAGATGTAGATGTAGAACGCTCATGGAAAAACGCCCCATCCCGCATCATGTTTTAACTTACTTCTTTACTACTAACCGTAGTAACAGGATAGTCAATTCTTGCTGATGATAACCGTGGATGACCTTGGCCTTGCGTTCTTTTAACAATACAAAACGAGCAGCCCTTCTTTGGACTCTTTCGATGTCCTCCGTCAAACCCACCTGACAAGGATTCCACACTGGGCAGCAATACTCCAAAAATGACGCACAAGCGTAGTGTACGCAGTTTCTTTACTAGTTCCGTTGCATCTCTTAAGGATGCTCCCAATAAAACGCAGTCTTTGGTTCGCTTTTCCTACGACATTATATACGTGTTATTTCCAGTTTAAGTCCGAAATAATAGTAATTCCTAGCTATTTAGTGGAGTTAACGGCCTTCACTTCTGATTAGATTTATCTTGTACACAATGTTTAACGGATTTCTTTTCGTACTCATGTGGAGCACTTCACACTTCTCATTATTTAGAGTCAATTGCCAATTTGTATACCATAGTGATATCTTATTTAGATGGTGTTGCAGTTGGTTTTGATATTCGGATGATTTCACTAGACGGTGAATGACGCCGTCATATGCAAATAATCTAAGAGAGATGCATAGATTTTCTGCAAAATCGTTTACGTAAATAAGGAACAGCAGAGGACCAACAACACTAACTTGTTGGGCGCCCGATATTACTTCTGTTTCAGTCGATGTCTTACCATCGATTATTACAAACTGTGTCCTCTCTGACAGGAAATTCCCTATCCAGTCGCAAATTTGAGGCAATATACCATAACCACGCAATTTAATTAAAAGCTGTTACTCTTTATGTCCTCATATTTCATTAACTACGTGTCGTAATGTGATACAATTTCATAGGTACATTCACCTGTATTTTAATGTATTGCGTATGAAATTTCTTGCGAGTACAATTCGTAATGTAGAAATTATAAATTGCAACGTTATATCAAATGCCGTAATTTTATTCCATGAACAGCGGAAAAGTAATAAGCGTGAAACTTTTTTCCTTTCATCATTATGCTGTGGTTGACTGCGAGAAAAAGTTTAATAAAGGTTTGAAATTATGATTAAAGGTTGTTGCAAGGCGCTAAGTACTCTCATTCTCATATATTGTACTAGCTTATATGCCCGTGCTTCACAACGGTTGTTAAAGAGAGACCTATGCATATCATGGTTTTTTAGGATTCCGGACCTAGGTCAGTGAAAACAGAATATTCAATGTTAGGTTGTGTTCATAACATTAAGACTACGATGTGTAATTGTCTGTTTGGTGTAAACTTCTAAAAACACTTCTATCGTTGAGATGAGAAATAGTTATGATAATAACAGCGTTATGTATTGGGTCTATGGTGTAGTACTACACTGTTTATCTATCACAGTAAGTGTAAGCTGTAGTATGCTACAGTGTAGTAGTGGGGACAATGTGGTTATTCTGTATGCATTGCTCCCTATTATCGAAAACTCGACGAATGCTGAAATCTGGTAATTCAGAGCAGTTCATGTCTGTTTAAATAGGACGTCATGATGGTGTCAATGTGCGATAAAGTAAGTCTGGATAATCGTTGAAGGAATGGCGTTAGCTGATCGTCTGTATCGTGCTTTCCATTAAATACAGTATTTACAGTGAATTGTCTTGACTGTGTTAGCAGCATCGGCCACTGTTTCAGCTACTACATGTCCCCACGTCCTGCAGTGATTACTTCGTAAAGCACGAAGCTGAAATCAAACCTTGTGTAGTAGAACTATATATTCAGAAATCGGATTATAACTAAGTGCAATTGTCTCTGCAAAAGAAGAGGTCTTTCTCTATCTTAATTTAGTCTTCATCAAAAGTAAGTATTTGTAAATTTTAATCACAATATTGTACCGAACAATTATGAAAGTAGAGAGGTTTCTGATACGTTTGTCGCTCGCGTGTGTATGTTATCCAGTGGCAGGCAGAGAGCAGACTTTATCTTGGTCCCTTTTTGTTCGGTTAGGACGCTATGTGTAAATGGCCCTTTTAGCGACGCTTCCTCAACTTTCTTGTTGCTTCTGTGACACATTTATTTACATATTATTTCATGTTATGTGGTTGATCTGCGAAAAGGAGGTGGGGCTTATTTGCTGACAATGCGGTACAAACCAATCGTAATAGCAAATAAATGTGTTGAAAGAGTGGATTTGCTTTGATATCACGTGGTAATTCCAGCTTAATGTTGAGAAGTTGCACAGAACGCAATGCTCACTCCAAAGATATTTCTACTCTATATACAATTTAGTGGTTATACCAATCAAAAGATGCACTTCTTTTCTTTCCATGACATTTCAAGGCATATGGGATACAGCTAGGAACAAAAAACTTTTTTGTGTCCAACCTGGATTAAATTTTACTTCTAGTGGCATCAGTTTAGTTTGCTATTGTTGGTAACAAACTATTCGCTTTATGAGAATGATTAATTTATGACCAGAACAGCATACATTATTTATTTCATCGTGAATATAAACAATTATACCCCTCATTCTAACCGCAGCAATGCCATAATTAGTTATTTGGTGTACTACGTAAATAATGTCGCTCCACCTCGTCCTTACCTGTACTATGGCGTCCTCGATGCATTCCTAAACAGAACGTACTCAAAATATTATGAGGATACACCGATTTCAGAAAGGGAACTACATAATTCGATTTTCTTTGCAAAGAAATCTTACGATAGACGCGAAGGAATGTCGCTATGTTTTATATTCAAATGTTCCCTGTCAAAAGTAGCAATGAAATGTCGTTAAGCTGTGAATATACGATGTGTAATCAGCAATTCGCTGTTCAATGTTAGCTTGTATTTGCAGAGATAAGATTGCGGCTCTTAATTCAAAATACTTCTGTTGTTGTTGTTGTTATGGTCTTCAGTCCGGAGACGGGTTTGATGCAGCTCTCCACCCTACTCTATCCTGAGCGAGCCTCTTCATCTCCTCATAAGAACGGCAACCGACATCCATTTGAATCTGCTTACTATATGCATCTCTTGGTCTCCCTCTCCGATTTTTACCCCACAACTTCCCTCCAATGCTAAATTTTCGATTCCCCGATGTCTAAGAATGTGTCCTACCAAGCGATCCCTTCTTCTAGTCAAGGTATGCCAAAAATTCATTTTCTCACCAATTCTGTTCAGTACCTCTTCATTAGTTATGCGATCTACACACCTAACCTTCAGCATTCTTCTGTAGCAACACATTTCAAAAGCCTCTATTCTCTTCCTGTCCGCACTGTTTATCGTCCATGTTTCACTCCCGTACAAGGCAACACTCCACACATATGCCTTGAGAAAAGACTTCCTTACCCTTAAATTATTATTCGATGATAGCAAATTTCTCTTTTGCAAAAATGCTTTTCTTCCCATTGCCATTCTGCATTTTATATCCTCTGTACTGCGACCATCGCATGTTATTTTACTACCCAAGTAACAAAACTCATCTACCACCTTCATTGTTTCGTTACCTAATCTAATTCCTTCAGCATCGCCCGACTTTCTAAGACCGCATTCCATTATTTTTGTTTTGCTCTTGTTAATGTTCATTTTATACGCTCTTTTCAACACACTGTCCATTCCATTCAACTGCTCTTCCAGGTCCTTTGCTGTCTCTGACAGAATTACAATGTCACCAGCAAAACGCAATGTTTTTATTTCTTCCCACTGAACTGTAATCCCTATTCCAAATTTTTCCTTGCTTTCCTTCACCGCCTGCTCGATGTACAAATTGAACAACATCGGAGAAAGGCTACAACCCTGTCTTACTCCCTTCCCAACTGATGCTTCCCTTTCATGCCCTTCGAGTCTAATAACTGCGGTCTGGCTTTTGTACAAGTTGTAAATAATTCTCCTTTCCCTGTATTTTACCCCTACTGACTTCAGAATTTGAAAGAATGTATTCCAGTCAACATTGTCAAAATCTTTCTCGAAATCTACAAAAGCTAAGAATGTAGGTTTGCCTTTCCGTAATCTATCTTCTAAGATAAGTCGTAAAGTGAGTATTGCCTCCCGGGTTCCTACGTTCCTCCTGAATCCAAATTGATCTTTCCCGAGGACAGCTTCTACCAGGTTTTCCATTCACCTGTAGATAATTCGTGTTAAAATTTTGCAACCATGACTTATCAAACAGATAGTTCTGTAATTTTCACACCTGTCTGCGCCTGATTTCTTTGGAATGGGGATTATTATATTTTTCTTAAAGTCTGAGGGTATTTTACCTGTCTCATACATCTTACACACCAGGTGAAATAGTTTCGTCATGGCTGGCTCTCCCACAGACTTTAGTAGCTCTGAGGGAATGTCATCTACTCCCAGAGCCTTGTTTCGACCTAGGTCTTTCAGAGATCTGTCAAATTCATCTCTCAGTATACTATCTCCTATTTCATCCTCATCTACTTCTCCCCTTTCTACAATATTGCCGCTAAGTTCATTTCCTTCATAGAGCCTCTCTATATACTCTTTCCACCTTTCAGCTTTCCCTTCTTTGCTGAGAACTGGTTTTCCATCACAGTCCTTGATATTCATAGAGCTGTTTTTCTTATCTCCAAATGTTGCTTTTATTTTCCTGTAGGCTGTATCTATTTTTCCCCTATTTATACATTCTTCTACAGATTTGCATTTGGCTTCTAGCCACTCCTGCTTGGCCATTTTGCACTTCCTGTCAATCTCATTTCTTAGTCGTCTGTACTCCATTTTGCCTGTTTCATTTACTGCATTTTTATATTTTCTCCTTTCATTTATTAACTGTAGTATTTCCTGTGATATCCAAGGATTTTTGTAGGTTTTGGCTTTCTACCTATTTTTTCCTCTGCTGCCTTCACTATTTCATCTCTCAATGCTACCCATTCCTCTTCTACTGTTTTATTTCCTCCCGTTTCTGTCAATGTTACTGAAGGAATATGCACAACACGATCATGTATTGTTTCTATGTAGCACTACAAAACCAACAGCACCTTTAATGGTGCGTTGACGTTCTATGGCATAATCATCGAAAAGAAATAAAAAATTAAAAATGCAGCAGCGCCAACTATTAGTTCTTTGGTGCACTATGTAACTACCAGGGCCTCAATTTGTTCTGTACTTTACTACACCGTTTTCTAGACATTCCTAAACAGAATGGACTCAAGATGTAATAAGTACGTCCCGAAATCAGAAAGGAAACTACATAAATTCGTGTTTTCTTGCAAAGAATTCTTAGTAAATGAAAATATCGATAGACCCGATACAAGTCGTTATGTTTTAAATTCACATGATACGCGCGGAAAGACGCACTGTTTTTCTTTCCATGGCATTGCGAGGCATGCGGGATACAGCTAATAAAATATTTTTTTGTGTCGTACTTGAGTTAAATTTTACTTGCACTGGCAGCGGTTTAGTATGTTAACGTTGGCAACGAAATATTCGCTTTAGGGCGATCATTAATTCACTGATCGGAACAAAATTATTTATTTCATTATCAACTCAAAGAACTATTCCCCTCATTGTACGTGACTGATTTTTCAAAAAGGATTCAACATCAACACACTAAACCGCTGCCGTAAGGAAAATCATAGCCCTTGTTTCAGCGTATTACACCTTAGTTATGTGAATAAAAAACGCAGCATCGTCATTTATTAGTTATTTGGTGTACTATCTAAGTAACAGTGCCTCTATCAGATCTTTGCTATACTACGCTGCAATTCAAGCGTAGCGTACACCAGATACTACAAATTACGATATCTTTTCTTCCCCTGATCCGATTTTGATTAAATGAAGCTTATATGTTGCCCCAAGGTACTCTCAGTTGACCTATGAAACCCCATGAAAGGTCGTATAGTACTCTTGGAGATTTGCTGTACTACACCATACATATAAGCATAGTATATACAAAAACTTCAAATTACCATTTCCTTTGCCATGCTTATCCAAACAATCCGAGCGTAAGCTCTGCTTCTAATGATCACGTTGTCGACGGGGCGTTAAACGCTAATATTGCTTTCTTCCTGACTATAAACAATATTTCTTGTGACTCGTCCAGGATATAATATGAATATTTTCTGTGGCGAGCCCATGCCTGAGCAAGCGATATAAAGCTGTCCATGTGAGAAACACGGAGATTTCAAATACACTCTACAGTACTGAGTAGATTGCCCTGTGATTTATTAGTCATAATAGAAAATGCAAATCCCACTGCAAACTGCACTCTCTTAAAGTTAAAAGCCATATCTGTCGGAAATAATGGGTATTCGTCGGATGTACTCTGTTCAATTCTCTTCCTTTCCTTGTAGCTCTATAGATATCTATTGCTTCTTCCTACAGCGGTATGCGATTCACAGTTCAAAGTTTTCTACAGCAATGTTATCTTTCAGGAATTTCCTTAAGATCACTGGAATACAGCAATGTCTTAACAGTAAATAAGAAACGTGACGCCTAATGTGAAAAGTTTTTACCTATCGCTGTATATATGATCTCATATTTACTGAGTTATATGTTGTACAGTTGTATAATGTTTGAGGTATATATTCATTTGTATAAATTCTGTATGTCTGAAAAATCTTTTGCAAATGTAATTACTAGTAAAGAAGTGGTGTGAGATGGGGCGGTTTTCTATGGACGTTACTGTTTATGTGCTCGTATCTCATGAACTACGTGTTGTACTGTGATAGAATTTAGAAGGTACGTTCAACTAAATGTGTGTATACTGTTTCTAAAATTTCATATAGGTACAGTATGTATTGTAGAAATTCTAAATTTCAACGTTATACCAAATGCCGTATTTTTACTCCGTCAATAGCGGAAAAGTAGTAAGCAAGAAACATTTTTCCTTTCATAATTTTGCTATGGTTGTCAGCGAGAAAAAGTTTCATAAAGGTTTGAAATTGTGTTTAAAGTTTGTTGCAAGTCGCTAAGTACTCTCCCTTCTCAAATAGTGGACTGATAAAGTCACAGTATCACGTGCCGCAAGACGGGGAACTTTTCATTGTTTATGGCGTCATATATCCTGAACTACTGCGTCTTTACTGCTAACACCACTAACGATACATTTTGCAGGCATTAGGTACATATAGCAGTGAATGTACCTTCCTATTTACATCATAATACGACACATATTTCAGGAGATATGACATCATAAACAATGACATTTCCGAATAACTGCTACATCATGTGCTCTTTTTCCACATCTCATCCTAAAATAATGGACCGATTTTAATTAATCTTGGTACACATATTGCTTACCATCAGACAAAAATCGCTGTGGGTTTAAAAACTACCTACGACAACGTAGTTCAGGATATATGATGTCGTAAACAATAAACGTTCCCATCACGCGACGCGTGATTTACGATACTTCATTCACCCACTATATATTCGTCGCAGACAGTTTGCTAATATTAATCTTTACAAATGATCTGCATGGAAACGAAACTTAAATCGACAGGTAGAAGTCGGTGGACAGAAAGGGAAGACCGATATGCCCTAAGTTAAGGAAGCAATAAATACAACAGAATACCAATAAATATACACCTGCAAAATGATATCATTGTGCAACACAAACATCGATAGATATGACATAGTAAATTAACACTGCTTCAGGTAAAAACAGGTCACATCATGCACCGGGTTTTTAAAGTTCAAATGTTTGTTAAGCTTAAGGGACTTAACTACGGGGGTCATCAGTCCCTAAACTTACATACTACTTATGAACTACTTAAAACTTAGGACGGAACAAATATCCATGCCCGAGGGGGGATTCGAGCCCCCGACCGTAGTGGCCGTGCAGACCGTGACTGGAGCGCCTCAGTCACCTCGGCCACCGCGGCCGGCACCGGGTTTTTATACATTTCTTATTTACTACTATCAAGACGCTATTGCATTCCATTCAGATTGAGGATATCCCGAAAACTTGACTGTGCTGTTGAAATCTTTGAACTGTGGACCACAAACAGCTGCAGGCGAAATCAGTAGCTTTCTATAGAACTATGACGAAGTGTTGACAAAAGCGCGTTTACAAAATCGCGTTTTAGAAACGTGAGGTAGAGGCGTATAGCCAAACACAGCAGTGCGGGAGCGTTTCATACCGATTCGACTGACATAATTAGATACTGATATCACAGTCTAACGCATATGTACAACTGCTATGGAAGTTTAAGTCTCACGCTTGGAGCGACAATAGTGCATCTAGCGGAAAGAGAGCCAATCGTAAGAATAATAATTGTTTTCAGTTATGTTTCTACTTCATTAATGAAATACGGATTATATTTCAGCTTTCCATGCCTCAGTACATCGTTAATGATCAAATAATGAATGTTTAAAATGGCGAATATCACTGATGTATGATGTAAGCTACATCATATTCATGAAGATATGCCTATTTGTAACACATTTCCCATATATATAATAAATAAAAACTTTAACATATTTTCAAGCGGTTTTCACAGGAAACTTTAACTAAGACAGGGCCAAGATATAGGCATGATTTCATCAAAATCAGATCACGAAAAAAAGATACATCGTAATCTTTAGCGTTTTCAGTACCTGTCTGTTCATCTATTACAGACCCCTAATCTCCTGAACTAATTCATAATTTGCATGGAGCAACTTCGTTTTATAAAAGTGAGATCACGGAAAAATATTTAGATGTAGGCTATGCTTGAAGTATGGATGGCATAGTACAACAAACAAGCGATAGAGGCGCTGGTGTGCAACAAAGAACTAATAGACGCTGCTGCTGTGAAATAACTATGGGGTAGTACAGCAAGGAATCGAACGTCTGTGACAGAATTACGCAATCTTATCTCTGCGAATACCAACAAACATTGAACATAGTGTTACTGATTTAGCTTTGTGAATTAATCACCTAACGACATTTCTTTGCTCTCTTTTGGCATGTTTCATTTTGTATCAAAAACTTTATGAAGATACATCGTTTCGAATGATGTCTTTTACTTACATTTGACATCTTTATGAAGATACATCGTTTCGGACAATGACCTTTACTTACATTTGACATCTTGGCTTGGACATCTCAATTTATTGACAGAGAGATCAAACAAGGATTTTTACTGACTGAGGTCTGGAATCCTAAAAAGCCATGATACGCACATGCCCTTCTCTAACAACGGTTGCAAAGCACGGGAATATAAGCTAGTATACCTATATAAATTAGTAGTGATGGACGCTGCACAGAATACATGAAGATCCAGTAGTCCAGCGTCCAAAAAAGAATGTGAAACACAATGAACGGGTTCAGAGAACAACACGGAGGACAGCTAGATACCGTGGAGTGAGCTCGAACTGGAACAGAGAGCCGGAACTTTACGACTGCTCGGCCAGCCTGCAACTGGAAACTGGAAGTTCCCACAGCCGTTCCCAGTAGGGACCGACAGTTTCTGTAGCTCGCTGCAGCCGTTCTGTCGTTCCAATCCGAAAGCGGTAGTTTCTGGAACTGGAAATTGCCACTATAGTCGGGCCGAAACATGGTGATCCCTGGCTCCACCTACTCGGCTGGGACACCGCCCCGGCCGCGGAAACGTAATGCAATCATGTTGCCAAATAGTTAGTTCAGTGCCGGGCAGTGTAGCTAACAGTCGGTATTGTCTGACAGAACTGGCAAAAGTGCACAGCAGAGCCGGACGCGCGCATGCGCAAAGCAAAGTTCGCGTATGACTTATTCCAATGGTCTACTGGCCGCAACCTGGCGCTCAAAGCCGATTGGTGTAAGGGCCGGGGATCATCGTATTTCGGCTCGATTATAGCGCTCCGGGCGGCGACCGATCCCAACAGCCGTTCAGGACCGTGAGCGATGATTGGGACCTACGAGGATCACCAAAGCGAACGGCGAACTGCCGTTCTTCGCATGTAGTTCCTCGGTCCTCCAGTTCTCTTTTGTGAACGGTTGCTTTGGAACCGCTCGTTGCCGAATGGCACATCTCCAGCGGTAACATTCCTGAAATACGTGACTCGCACGTCAACGACCGACGGGACAAAATAATTTACTAAATGCGGTGTCACCTGCAGCGCTGACACGTGGAGAAGTACCAGTAGATCTGGCCCTTACTCGCCGGTCGCCGTAAGGAATTGCCCGCGATAGATGGACACGTGAGCCGACAGACGGGCACGCTCGTAACAAGCGAGAGCCTCGAGATAACTGCGCTGCGGCGAGTGGCTCGCCGCCTCTACTTAGGATATCGCCGGGCTCCACTGCGGGAGGACGTGGGGGACATTACCGGGACATCACAGCCGACTTCCGAACGCTGCGGCGCGGGCCAAGCCGTGAGCAGCCGCATACCTGCGCGCCGTGGGCTATCTGGAGTCTGCGGACGGGGAGAGGCCCACTAATCTCCGCTCTCCAGAAAGTGGGCTAATGCCGTCACAAGGGTGGGGGGTGTGAGCCAGGAGGGGGGGGTGGGGAGGGGAGGGGGGCAGGCTGCGGTGGGCGGACGTTAAGACGCAATCAATTCCCGTCCGCCGGCTGATAGGCGCCATTACGGCACGGTGGCGCCGCAGATACGACGCTATCTCCCGCCGGGCTCTCAACACGGGGGCAGCCGAGCGGGGCCGACGCCGCGCCACGAGGAGGGAGAGGACGAGCGCCGGCGAGCACCTCGCACCTACCGTGTAAGAAGAGGATTACTGTGAAAAGATTTTGATTTTTTTTCACGATAATGCCTGACCTCATACACCGAATGTGACCAAACAATTCTTACGGAAATTTCAATGGGACCTGTTTGATCATCCTCCATACAGCTCGGACCTCTCTCCTAGCGACTTTCATCTCTTCTTACACCTAAAATCTGTCCTTCGTGGTCAACACTTCAACGATGATAAAGAGCTGTTACCACATGGCTGAATACACAGGCGGCAACCTTCTGTGAAGGATGCATGCAAAAACTCGTGGCACGCTATGACAAGTGCCTACAAAATACCGGCGGTTATGTGGAAAAGTAGTTTAAGAGTTGTAGAATTTTGTGCAATAAAAATTTGTTCTGTATCTGTGAACAATTTCATTTTATTACCAAACGGAACTTACTTTCTGGACGCGCCTCGAATATGTAGGAAGATATAAGATGAACATTAACAAGAGTAAAACGAAGGTAATGGAATGTAATATCAGAAAATCAGGTGATGCTGAAGGAATTAAATTAGGTAATGAGGCAATAAAAGTTGTAGATGAGTTTTGTTATTTGGGTAGCAAAATAACTTCTGATGGCCGAAGTAGAGAAGATATAAAATGCATAATTGTTGTGGGAAGAAAAGCATTTCTAAAGAAGCGAAATTTGTTAACATCCAATATTAATTTAAATGTTAGGAACTCCTTTCGAGAGAGCATTTGTTTGGAGTGTAGCATTGTATGGGGGTGAAACGTGGACGATAAGGAGTTCAGACAAAGAGGTGATAGAAGCGTTCCAAATGTGGTGCTACAGACGAATGATGAAAATTAGATAGGTAGATCACGTAACAAATCAGGAGATGCTTAACCGAATTGGGGAAAAAAGGAGTTTCTGGCATATCCTGATTAAGAGAAGGGATAGATTGGTAGTACACATTCTGAGACATCAAGGTATCGTCAACTTAGAATTAGAAGGATGTGTGGGGGCTAAAAATCGTAGAGGGAGACCGAGGGACGAATACAGTAAGCAGATTCAAAAAGATGTAGGTTGCCGAAAGTATTCTCAGATGAAGGTACTTGCATAGGACAGGGTAGCGTGAAGAGCTGCTAATCTTATTTTAGTGCCTGCCAGAGGGTTTATCGAACAACGTTCATAATGTTTCCCTATCGTTCCCTTCTCTGATAGCACGCTGGGAAACGAACACCAATTCTTTCGTCGGGACTGCTTGTCTTAGGGTAAACCGCTAGATTAGAAACCGAAGGGTCGCGGGGCCGAAACCCGTACGGATCTTCATTTTTTTCCGTCTGCGCTTCAACCCATGGTTCACCTCTCAACGATGTGAAGAGTCGCCAGAAGCGACACGTGGTTTGCATTCTACGTTAAGCTGAAGGTCCCAAAAACGTCCAAATGCTAGTAAATCTATCGGACTCAACGGTGGAGTTATTACTAAGGAAAATTGACCTAATGACAACACGAACACCCATGCCCGAGGAGGGCACTCGAACCTCCGGCGGCGAACGGCCGACCGCTCCGCAGCACGGCGCTCCAATGCGCACGGCTAATCCGCCGCGTAGGTCTCCTTTCCGCATTTGGATAACTGGGGTAGGCTAGGGACACGCAAGTCGCTGAAGTGACGACCAATTAAAAGACTTGCACCAGTCCATTGAGCCACACGAAATTATTATTTTATTATTCAGTATTTCTCTGATATTCCTTATTACCACTAGTTGACTCGTGCGAATAATTCAAAAAATGTTTCAAATGTTTGTATAGCTTATGGGACTTAACTACGGGGTCGTCAGTCCCTAAACTTACAAGCTACTTATGAACTAGCTAATCCTAAGGACGGCACAAATATCCATGCCCGAGGGGGGATTCGAACCCCCGGCCGTAGTGGCCGTGCAGACCGTGACTGGAGCGCCTCAGTCCCCTCGGCCACCGCGGCCGGCTGCGAATAATTCACACTCTATCCTCATCAGTTACACTAATGGAGAAGAGGCAGATGCAAGTACATATATATAAAAAATAAACCTTGAATTCTAAAACATATAAAATATCAGACATTGACTTGTTTATAATTATTTTATTTTCTAAAACTTGTTTACTTTACAAAATTCAGTTCATTCGCGCAGTACACAACGCTTGCTTGTTTGAACAGCTGTTGTGCATCGACGTCTGAAACAGAAATCTCGTGCTAAACTACGTTTGCTTCAAGAATCTAAACAACTGCAAGATCTGTCGTTCATGTTAGTTAAACAGATTGTCAATAGACGGCAACTTCTACATTGCTTTTATATCGGCCGCCCAAACAACGTTGATGCTCGGCGCGGTGGGTGATGGGATCAATCGTAAATACATGTCCCAATTACGATCGCTCGCCGGGTATCAGATAGTACGAACAGTGCAATTTTTTTTTCAAAGTATACGTTCTTGTGAAATCGATAATTTTAAACTATCTGTGTATTTTTCGTCATTAGTGGAGATCGAAAACTTGAAAATGATATCTCAATCATTAATTTTGGATAAGTAGTACGGGAGATATGGCGTATAAAAACACCAATGACAAAATATATTGATCATGCCTCCCTATGGAGGCGGATGCCAACAAAATATGTACGTGTTCGGAGTAGAAAGTTCGTGAGAGAAATTTCGCAAATATATCTCGTCGCAACTAATGACGCCTTTCTTTTAACGATTTCCACTCCAACTCATGCGTCATTTCCGTGGCACTCTCTCCCTTGTTTCACGGCAATATAAGACGAGCTGTCCTTCTCCGAACTTTCTATATATCCTCCTCAGTCCTCCTTGGTGAGAATCCCACAATTCACAGTAATTCTTCAGAAGAGGACGGACAACTGTACGCAGTTACTGTGGTCGAACTGTTGCATTACATACTTCACAGCACGTGCCATCTGAGGCATTACTTGCTTTTACTTACCTACTTATTTAATGAGGGAGTGAGCGGTTGCTCGCCGTCAAAGGTTCACTTCCTTCCTCGGGTGTGGTATGTATGTGTGTGAGTTTTGTCCTTGGCACAAGTTAGTTCAAGTAGTTTGTAAGCCTAGGGTTTGATAACCGCATAAGTCCCTTAGATTTACAAATATTTGAACAAAACGGTTTATCACAATGCAGTTTATTCTTTTGTATTTTGTTAGTGTAATTTTTAACTAGGATGTGTTTCGATTTAGCATGTTACAGTATATTCTGTAGTATTAGAGTGAAACAAAATCATTATGTCAGGTTATGACCAAAATTTATGACTTGTGAACTTAAATCGTTACACGATACTATAATGAACTTTGATAAGCAGATGGTGTATGTACTTTTAAAATTTAAACTATATAACTCAGTATATGATATTCCAAAGGGAAAAATTTCTACCAATAACATCGAAAAATTGTTGGTCTATTTACATTAATGGATATTGACACAATTCTCTAATGGATATTCGAGAGGACTTATACACAGGGTATAATTTCATGCGTAAATTATATTTATATATGTTTAGTGTAGAATGAAAACTTTAATACATTCATATAGCCCGCATATAGAATTCCTGTTAAAGATGACTTCCAGAAAGAAAACTATAGGCTTTAATGCGAAAATGTACCTTTTTTACGATGATACGGGCCATGTAACCCATTATAGCCATTATTTCACATATTAGTAGTTTAGCAATTGCGAACTATTGTCTCGTTCGCTAGGTGCTCTACATTGTCAACTAACAGTTGGTTTCTTTTACCACAACAATTCAGAAATGATATTATTTTTCGTGTAGCAAA
Organism: Locusta migratoria; assembly: GCA_026315105.1. NCBI lineage: Eukaryota > Metazoa > Arthropoda > Insecta > Orthoptera > Acrididae > Locusta > Locusta migratoria. The sequence goes on from CM048745.1 coordinate 137,901,825, forward strand.
GGGCTTACAGTTGTTAACGACCTAAACGTAGTCCCCTTGTTTTCATAATTCCTAAGTGTTGACACTGCGTTTTTTTCATCAATATTGTACGTATTTCAGTTATTTGTTAACATAAGTAGTATTTAGATTGAAGATCTCTTCCCAATTTTATGACTCATACATAATTCTAAATTTCGTATTTTAATCTTATTTTGGTCTGGAGCTATACATTACTGCCAATATAAAAACTTCATCTATAAAATATAAGTTCAAGTGTGAGGAAGCTAAGGAAGTGACATTTTTAAGGGTTTGTACATTATAGAAATACACAAAAGTCTAATTCTTTAAATGATAGATCAAAACACCGACCATCTTAAGTAAATTGGTCAAACTGTATTCATAATTAAAACATAATCTATCAACATCCCAAATGTATTACTGATAAACGTGAAAAAGAAAAATCCATCAACTATATTCCTTTCTACTGTCATTACACATACATATGAGCAATAATCATGTTTTAACTTGCATAATAGGCTTATTCACATAGGCTAAAAATGAAATCTATCTACCTCTTTAGAATCTACTATTTTTCACTCCATAAATCAACTTAACTATGGTTTGCACAGTTCCATGCTTTTTGGATTAAGATATATATTAGTGCTGCTCCATCTAACCAAAATGGAACGTATTTGGTAAATGATTTTCTACTGGTGACATGATTTTGCTTAGCGTGTAACAGTGCAATTTCGGCCGTAGGCCATTTTCAGGCACATTAAGAAGTCTGTTTAACTGTGTGTACGTCTTCGTCACATACGATGTTCAGTATTACCGTAAAATAAAATAATAATTAAATAATTTTTTATCAGTGTATTACAACTGAGTAGTTTTTTTTTTCTTTTTTGCAAAGCTATCACAAGTAAACCGCTTATTTAAAAAATCCTAGTTTATTTTAATATACCAAACTTTATGAACAGAGACGTACACAACATAAAAATACAGTTAAATAAACTAAAAGTAACTTAACTGGAAATGTACTAAAGCCGAAATTGCACAATAATACTTCAAATGAAAACATGTCACCTGAGGACAATACAAAATCATTTACCAATTATTCGCAACTGCTGCCACTCTTACAATCGTGATTATAGGATACATTTGTTTAGGCCTTTTTATTTTACCTTGAACTTGTTTGAAAGAGGAACTGGATACAAATTCCCGTACAACAATTCAAATTCGAATTTTACATGCTATTTCCAAGCTCTGAAGTGATTCTCGAATTTTTCTCGGCGCTAGTGAGTATTCCATAAAGTTTCGGGAATGCAGCCTGATACCGTCGACCTCCTGTCACGATATTTCGGCTTAAAATCGTCGAACCAAAATCTCGTAAAGTCACTGTCATGAATCAGCATTCAAAAGACAAGGTTGTTATCCTGCCACACCCTTGTTCAGTCTGAGATGGCAACCTGTCTCTGACGACCTCATTGTCAACAGAAGGAAAAGTCTTCTTCCATATTCATCATAATCGCAGCGGAGTTCTATGGGGCGAACTGATGTTCGAGGTTTCTTTCAGTCATAATATTAAAAGTTTTCTACATGGGCGTAAAACTGATTTCTGTTTATCAAAATTGCCTTGGTCTTCCTCTGGGGACTTAAAGAAGTATTTTTCGGGCAACGGTTTTTCAGCTACTCTGATCACATATCTGTATCGCAATGTTTTATTATTTAGCTGCATATCAAAACCACTTCTCAGTGGCGCAGTCAGGATTTACTTCTGGGGGGGGGGGCTCATTTTTTAAAAATAAAGTCTATTGAATTTATTAATCTATGACTTATTTTAGACTTTTTATAATTTAACCAATTATACTACGAAAACAATTGCACAAGAAATAAAATGAGTAGGCTGCATTAATTTGAAAGTGGAAAAGAAGCATCGTGGTGGAAATGGAGAGCATATAATCAGATCATGAAATAGTTAAGCAGCTTCTATGTTACAAGTCAAAGAGAAAGGTCTTTACAGTTTAATTAATATGAGACTTTATGTGTAAAAATTGAGCTAAAACAACACTATTGTTGTTCATACGATTCCACTCGGTGTAGCTGCTGACCTGCTAAGCAGCGGGTCGCCACATATGAACAATCGGCTCGTAACTTCAGCATAGCATTAACAATAGCGGCAGCGTCAAAGCTGGTCGCGGCGGCATTAAAACCGCTCACAGTGACAGCAGCACACGTTCTCAGTGACGGCATCACGTTGGCGACCCATTGTCACTTTCACTTGTGCTTGGACCAAATTATAGTTAGTTACGTTGTGATTTCTTACATATGTATTATTTCAAATTTCCGGTGCTGACCCATCTAAAAATACAAAATGACGACAATAAAAAATAATAAAATTAAAAATCTACGCCGTTGCCACTTCTCATGATCAGTTCACGGTTTTCCTTGTATACTGTAGATCACCTTCTCTATGTCAAACTAGTTTTTACGATATTTTTCTGTTTCGAGAATAACCTTACCTAGCTACAAATAGACTTTATGATTGCTCTGTATGTATTAATTTTATTTTACTCACCCGAACCTACTTCGTAGACCTACTGTGTTCTTTTCGTCTACTGCTGCGAGCGCTGTGAAGGTACTGTCACTGCTTCAAATGTTTCAAATGTTTGTATAGCTTATGGAAGTTAACTACATGGTCATCAGTCCCTAAACTTCCAAACTACTTACAAACTAGCTAACACTAAGGATGGCACAAATATCCATGCCCGAGGGGGGATTCGAACCCCCGACCATAGTGGCCGTGCAGGCCGTGACTGGCGCGCCGCAGTCCCCTCGGCCACAGCGGCCGGCTCTGTCATTCCTTAGCGTTGTAGATAAGCTTATAGTATTTACGACAAGGCTCAATAAAAGTCTATATTTGAAACGTACACTCAAAATCGCTCTAGGTGATAGCCTCTGATAATTAAGTTCGTCCACATTTAGACTGACGTTCCTATTACTGAACACGACAATCTGATACGTTATTGTACATCATGGCTACCTTTTCTTTTGTTCTGTATTTCATTTGTTTTTACTCACAGTGTCATCGGAACAAGTCATTATTTTCCTTTCCAATAAATCTGTTATTATTTTTGTGATTCTCAAGCCCTCGAAGAGCAGCAGTCATCTGTCGTGTTACTTGTTATATTTCAGAAGTGGTGCTTAATAAACCGTTTCGAAATGGAAAGAGATTGTTAACACTTGCGAGAAATAAAAGGGAGCGCAAACTCAATAAAAAGAGATGTATAAAAATACTTGTAATACTTTCCTGAATTATGAAGTATTATGTGTTTCTTATCTTTATCTTTTCTGCAATTAACACGTTTCTTGATTGCATTATTTACGAGAGGGTAATAACTATCGGAAGAAGTATGACACTGGATCAATACGAAGGAATATATCTCTCAGATACTCAAAGATATTTTGTTACTGCAAGCTGTAAAAAAATCATTTGCAAACAATTATATTCTGATAGTAATTGCATCATTCATGACTGAAGAAACATGTTTACTTCCACGTAGGACATGTCACACACGTTAGAAGCTAGTATTTTATTCAAGACTGTACTGGACAAGTTGGAATGATCTCATTGTTAGACTGTGATATTGTTTCCAAAAGCTTTAGGTATAGGCTGACTAGTTTCAGCACTCGAAATAGGCAGTACTATCCGTTCACCGAAACGCGCGAGATTTCGTATTTTTTACTTTTAATAATCATTAGACTAAACCTGTTATCTCAGTAGACTGTGGGAATTCTTAATTGGGTCAAAAATCACTTTCTCCTTTTTATTAGTAAATATTTGGGTACAGAAATATGTTTGTAGCAGCTACGAACGACTTGTGCAGAACTAATTGTAGCATGTTAGTAATTACTGCCAAGAAATACTACTTCTAAATAACGGCTTTTATAAATATATCTACAAAAGTGGGTGCGTTAGATATTACCGGCGTTTTGAGAAGTAGCATGTAGTTTAACTGAATGTTTAATTAACCTAAGGGGAACTGTAAAACACAAATCAAAATAGTACGAAAGAATGATGTATTGTTGTTAGTACACCTTTATTCGGAATTAATATAATTCCTGTTGTATTTATCAGTAGTTTACGTTGCAAGAATATGTCTACAAACAGATGTAACTTTCCATGCATTGAAAACACAAGATTTTCCCCGCTGGTAATGTGTATTGAGAAACATGCTTTTCAAGAGACTACCGCCATCTACTTTTCCAGTGGAGCGATGTACATTAATTATGCAACTTTGTTCAGAAATTTACTCATAGAACACATGACCTTCAAAATAAATGTAGCTTCATTGAAGTTCAATGCAAATACCATGCCTTTTTAAAACACGTACCTTTAATGAAAAGTCAAATAAAACAAACTGCATCTCATTTAACTCTTCGGAGAACAGAATGACATATCTCGTAGCCGAGCGGGAGTGGCCGTGATCTCTAAGGCGTCTTGATGAGGACTTCGAGTCTGCACCCGTCGGTGGTTCGAGTTCTCCGTCCGGTATGGGTGTGTTTGTTGACGTTACCATAAGTTACTTTAAGTAGTTTTAAGAATAGGGACTGATTCCCACTGCAGTTTGGTCACATAGCTTCACAAACATTTGACTTGTCGTATAATTCAGTTACTATCTGTTCTTACAAGTATAACATCAAATGAAAACTTTAAATGTTTTCTTGACTAAATCTGTTTCTGAATAGAATATGAAGAAAGTTAGTCTTCTCGGCCCTCACAATGAAACAATTAAAATAGTTATAAGAAGTGTCTGTTCTTTGGCTTTTCCTAGCAATTTACAAACTATAGTTTGCACATTTAACTGTTCTTATAGGTTCCACGTACTTTAATCAGTTCTTGCATCCGTAGCTTGTCTTACATAAACGATATCCTTGTACTCGCCGAATGTTATTTTGTCCTCGTCGGGTGACAAAATCTTTTAAAACATTATAGGTTAGTGATTAAAAATTAAAATTAAAAACATCAACCGTTAACACAGAAGTGCTAATTTACCCCAAATATTTTCCGTGTTTCTCGCGTGAGAGAGTGTAGACATTTCTAAGAAAGAAACTAACGTAGGTGAGGTATTCTTACGTGTGTCGCCTTTTGAATTTTAATATGTAACCACTATGTATAATGTAACAGACTTTGTGTCGAAGTATTTTATATTCGTCAAATACAATTGTATAGTTTGTTTACGGTGAGCTACAGATAGGCCCCACAGATATTAAGAGACTTACTGCGTTCCATCGAAAGATGGGGTAATGAGATACTACATAGTTTATATCCACCGACCAAGTAAGCGGCATAGTTTTCTTAAAACTGTTATTCAGTTTTATTCAGTCTGTACATTGGGCAAGTTGTGAAGGATTGTAAGGAGAAATGTGGAGGAGGAATTAAAGTTCAGGGTGAAGTAATAAAAACTTTTCTGTATGCGATTACATTGTAATTCTGTCAGAGACAGTAAAGGACTTGGAAAAGTAACTAAACGTAATGGAAAGTGTCTTCAGAGTATAAGATGAATATTAACAAAACAAGGGTAATTTAATGTAGTGTAAGAAAATTAGGTGATACTGAAAGACGTAGATTCGGTAGAGAGGCAATAAAAGTAGTAGATGAGTTTTGTTATTTGGGTAGCAAAATAACTTCTGATGGCCGAAATAAAGAAGATAAAAAATACAGAATGTCTATTGGAAGAAAAGAATTTGTGTAGAAGCGAAATTTATTGCCATACAATATTAACGTAAATGTTTGAAAGTCATTTGTGAAAACATTTGTCTGGAGTGAAGCATTGTATGGGAGTGAAACCAGACGATAAGTAGTTCGGACAAAAAAAAAAAAAAAAAAGGCTTTTGAAATGTGGTGGTACAGACGAATGCTAAACATTAGATGGGTAGATCACGTACCTCCTCATTATTTATGGAAGGAGTGATTGGACAGAATTGGCGAGGAAATACATTTGTGGCATATCTTGAAAAACAGAACGGACAGATTGGTGGGACACATTCTAAGAAATCAAGAATCAACAATGTAGTATTGGAGGGAAGTTCAAATGTTCAAGTGCCTGTAAATCTATCGGAACAAATTGCGTCGTCATCATTCCGTACCTTACAAACTACTTAAAACTAGGTAAACTAACCTACGGACAAACACACACACCCATGCCCCAGGGAGGACTCGAACCTCCACGGCGAGCAACCGCACGCTCCGCAGCGAGAAGTTTTAGACCGCTCGTCTACTCCATCGCGGCTTGGAGGGAAGTGTGAGTTATAAAAATCATAGAGGGAGACCGAGAGACTAATACAGTAAGCATTTCAAATGGATAGTAGCTGCAATTCTTATTCGGAGATTAAGAGGCTTGCACAGGACAGGATAGCCTGCATAGCTAAATCATACCATTCTGCGTACTGAAGACTACAATACACAACATTAAGGAGATTTCCATTATCAGTGAAAATCTGCTGGTAACGTAGGCTGAAGCAAACGCCTACCACAGATGAGGCACTTGTATAAACGAAAAGAAACATTTCCTTGCAAATGTCTTGGTTAATATCTTATTTTCATACTGCCGAACCTATCTAAGAATTTCATTTCTTGAAGATTATTTTAAAATACATTTCTATGACTTAGGTGGATTTGAAAAATTGTAGTGTGTAGGTATTATGCATCAGCTTCATGTGTAATCTGTGTTATCATCATCCAGTTAACGATTACAACAGTTTGTACGCATACTTTCAACCGCAGACAAAATTATATTCTATGTTTCTTTATTTCTTTGGTATTGTAATACTTCTACATAGAGAGCTAATCTTCCTGGGTTCATTTCAAGTAATCGGTAACAGAAAGCAAAGATAACATCAACTTGTAACCCCTCTTTGTTGAACTCATTCACACTGTTTGTTTATTTCAGCATTTATAGCAATATAATACATTGTTTTCAAGGCGTACTACACAGTGGCAGCGGTTACCAGTTATAAAATAATGCACGAATTTAGTCAAAAATAGCAGTTCTGATCATACTCAACGATGGCAAATAAGTCGTGGAATATTGGAGGTTTTTACCGGATACCTATGACCCTTTCTGGAGTAACAGGCAAAACTGATACTGTGGTAAAAACATAAAGTTCGCTAACAGGACTTTAAATTAGAAGCCTTCTTTTAGTCCATTGCCTGGTTCCTAATACCGTACGAGATTTATTCCCTTGTGTCCAAACACTTTGCTGTCAAATTGGCATCAAACTCGAAAAAAAAGGAAACCTAGTAAATGAACTAGGAATACAAGAGAGTGCGAGGAGGAAAAATAAAGAACAATGCCGAGAAAAACACGTTTATAATTAGAACAGCAGTGAGTCAATAATAATACTTTTCGAATACAACTGAAAATGTTTTTGTATGGATAAAAATTACAAACTGGTGGCTGTTTGGAGACGAACACGTTACAAAGATATATTAATTTTTATGAGAACGGGCAGCGCAATCATGACGCAATCAGGTGGAGTAAAATAATTATCTCCTCGATCTCCAGACGGACATTAGACTTCTTTCCTCATTAACGGTGTGCGTTCATTAGGTCGCTTTACCTTGGCCACAGTACAAGTATGTGAAGCTGATCGACAGAGGAAAAAGCACATGTGTTGACGCGGTGGTGATTAACGAGCGGTGAGAAGCCTTTATTTATCACACTGTTCAATCTCGCATTAGCAGCACGTGGGCTTTTCTGTTTCCTTCTTTTTCGAAGTAACGCCTTGCAACGGAGTGAAGGGAAAGTACGTCCTCGGAACCTTTTTAGCGAATAAACATTCTGATAAGGAGCAGACGAGCGTGTGGTTATCTGCAGATATCGTCTCAGCAAATCACGATGCACGGATTTGCGTCGAGAGATGGTGTGACAACTCGGCTTCGGAAAATATTCTAGCAAATGTCGGCGAAATGCCGGGGTAATTTAATTCAAATGTTCAAATGTTTGTACAGCTTATGGGACTTAACTACGGGGTCATCAGTCCCTAAACTTACAAACTACTTATGAACTACTTACGAACTAGGACGGCACAAATATCCATGCCCGAGGGGGGATTCGAACCCCAGACCGTAGTGGCCGTGCAGACCGTGACTGAAGCGCCTCAGTCTCCTCGGCCACCGCGGCCGGCGGTAATTTAATTCCTAATCATGAAAGGAAGATAAACAACAAAATGTGAATGTTCTTGATAAATTCTGATACGCAAAAGGAGGTCTGCGAAAAGGCATAATCATCCATGAGCATGGCTGAAACGACTTTTAAGAATGTGTTAAAATACTTTAAAAATAAACAATTAAGTTAATAAGTAGAAAAACGGTTTTCATATTTCTGAATAGTCTCCAAGGTGTATACTGTGGAAAGACCGAATACTCGGTTTCGGTAACGACCAGTTTGGGGCAAAATATTGGTTTCGGACAGAGATCAGCCGAATCTTGAGCGAAATTAACTTCCTTGAACTTACTGATGAAGTTCGGTCGCGTTCTGGATACATTCAGTCAAAAATAACGCTTTACCTCAGTTGACGGTGGGACGTTTAACTGCTAGGAGTCTCTCCTCCCACGTAAAAATGGTGGGTATTTGTTGTTAACAGCAATACCTCATAGTGATATGTTTGTAACAATTTAACTTTATCAGTATTGTACGTAATGAAACGGATTATCGTATTGTTATGCTGTAGAGTTTCATTAATGAGTTTCCTTGGAAGTGAGGAGCTGTTTTTAATAACTAATATGCGTTTATGAAACATTGATCATGTGGTACAAAACGACTGATAACAATCATACTGTTAGTCGTAACTATGACTTTATTTTTCGAAATAGTTTCTCCAACACTGATTGAAGCTGCTAGATATTCAGGAATGCCCAAAAGGAGATCTGTTGTTTGTAGGTTGTAAAAACGAAATTGACGGTGGCAATATGAAGCTAGCGCTCTCACGAAAAGAAATCGTAAAGGCTGCTTATGAAAGCAAACAAGTGATTACTTTCTGCGTATTTTGTATTCTGGCAATTTCGTAGTATTTATTTCGAATGTTTGTTGTGTACCTAAATACTAATAAATTCGTGTGGCTCATTGACCTGGTGCGAGGCTCTCAGTTGGACGCCACTTTGGCGACTTCCGTGTCCCTAGCCCAACCCAGCTATCCAACCGAGGAAAATCCGAACCTCGTATCGTTTCTGGCGAATCGTCACATCGTTGAGGGATGAAGGATGGGTTAAAGCGTAGATTGAAAAAAATCCTAGGTCCGACGGGTTTCGAACCCACGACCGTTCGGTTTCCACATTTTTTCCCCTCCCTTTCATCTGGTAGATCTATGGTTCGTGGTCGTTCGTTCAGTTTGTTCTTAGTTGTTCGTTGAATGGTTGGCTCAGCTTTTTAATTACAGAGGGCGTTGAGCCCCCTGACTGGGCGCGCTGAGCCACGGCGCCCGGAACTCTAGCTCTTTACCCCAAGACTACCAGGCGCGACACCTATATACCAAAGACTATTTTTCTACAAGGAGGTATGCAGGACCGAGGAATTTGTGGTTATACTGCAGCCTCGTTAATTCGTGGTGAACGGGTCCGGGAACACCTGGAACTATCGACATTTACTTGTGAAAGAGAAGAAAATCGACCTTTAAAAAGAATATACGTGTAAAAAATTTAGACATTTTATAAAACAAATTTTGCAATTGTCGTTTACATGGGCAGCCTAAAGGTTTTTAAGTCTTTTCACTATTTACTTCGTGTAATAATGATGAAATGCCTTTTTCTGTGAAGAGAGTTGTTTTGTCTTATGGCGATAGCATTTATGTGAAACTCGAAATTCCGAGACTCGAAATACCGAGACTCCACTGTATAGAGTTCACTTTACTTATCTGAATTCCTTTAATTTTTCTATTTTTAGGTAAAAATGTCAAAACGAGGAGAAAATACTCCAATTTCGAAGTACTTTTATTAAAGTACGTCGATTTGTCTAAATCTGTTCGCCTCCTTTGTCATCTCCTACAGACTCCTGATTAGGCTTACAAACACTCAAGAACGGTTAGTACAGGGAGGGCATTTTCAAAAATGTGGAAAAACTAGTGATTTGTGGTGTAACGTAAATGTACAGAAATTTTAACTTAATTACGCAATTTTCGATTTCTGCCGAAACTAGAAGAGGAGCCGAATATTCGGCTACGGTTTCGGCAACAAATCGTGTTTCGGTGGGACTCTAGTGTTCAAGCTTTGCATGTGTGAATTGCTCATTGACCCTCAACGTAATACATGATGCATAAAAAGTAGTTAACATTGCCTTCCTTCAACCTTCGAACTGACTTACCCAGTCAGTTATAGGGTGACCTAGAGTTTAACGTGGGTCTCGAACCACGGTGCTACTCGGTATTTTTCACATGAGCAATACTGCCAGAGGTGAAAGAAGTGAAAAGTGGCAGATAAAAATCCTTGGACCTGGCAGGGATCGAACCCATGACCTGTAAATTCATTGTTTGGCACTCTACCACTGTGCAACCGAGGCGCACAAACAATGCATATTATTCATAAATATCAGAAAAGAGAAATTACTATTGCCGAGGAATGGTTGTAAGCTATAACATCATATCATATTTACAAGTACCCATCCGGCGCGATCTAGAATATAAGTAAATGTAATTCTTAAGGAAGGCAGATAGCAGGTTAACGTTCATTCGAACAATAAGGACCTGTAACTCCTGGACGAATGCAATAACTTGCGACACAATCAATCGATTCCTGAGTATTCATCGCCAGTCCGGTACTCTTGACAGATAGAGATCTATTAACAGTGAGACTCATGAATCTCTAATGGCAGACGTTACAAGATAGGCGTTATGCACCAAACAGACTTACTCTTGAAATTACGAGATGTAGGTTCCAAGTAGACAATATATATTTTCAAAGATAAAATGAGAGATGTAAGAGTCCTTAGGAAACCTTTCCGACAGCCATTCTTTTCAAGTGTTGTTCGTGAGTAGGAGAATGGAGGTCGCCCCTTTCATTTCTTCTCACTATATCTTGCTTTTACAACAGAGCGACAGCGACGCGGTGGAGTAGCCGAGCGGTCTGCCGGGCGCCGTGGCTCAGCGCGCCCGGTCAGAGGGCTCAACGCCCTCTGTAATAATAAAGCTGAGTCAACAACACACCGAACATGAACGAACATAAACGATCAGCGTCCAACGAAGAGAACTACACAAAAAAAAAAAAAAAAAAAAAAAAAAAAAAAAAAAAAAAAAAAAACAGAAAGAAAGAAAAACGGTCTAAAGCGCCTCGCTGCGGAGCGCGCGGTTGCTCGCCCTGGAGGTTCGAGTCCTCCCTGGGGCATGGGTGTGTGTGTTGTTTTTTGGTTAGTTTACCTAGGTTTAAGTAGTTTGTAAGATACGGACTGATGACCACGCAGTTTGGTCCGATAGAATTACAAACAAACCAAACAAACAAAAAGATCAATAAGCTTCTGACAGATTGCTTGAAAATTGCTTAAGGCCGAAACAGCTGTTGCATTGATAATAAAAGAATTAGCACCATTAAAAGTCTAACCTTATTTATTATGTCGTTTTACGATGTATATTTTGCTGCGGGTCCAATATTGAAGAAAATATTTTATTTTTATTTACATTCAACCCGATTCCTTAAAGACTCGGTGTCATGCGTATAACACAACTTGCAACAATGTCTAATTACTTTACAAATGAGACAACGTCTTAAATACATTATGCATGGAAGCGATAAAAAGTTCAGTAAAGGCTTGAAATTATGTTTCACGTTTGTTGGAAGTCAGTAAGTGCTCTCATTATCAAACAGTGAACAAGAATAGTCTTGCAATTTGTGCCACATTTTAACAAAGAAAGAAAAACTAGTTTTTTAGGTTAGTTTACTTAGGTTTAAGTAATTTGTAAGCTACGGACTAATGATCATGCAGCTTGGTCCGATAGATTTACAGACATTTGAACATTTTTTAGCAGAGCGACAGTTATATTTGCCTGCTACTCTCACCTTCGAATAATCGACGTAATCGCTATGAACAAGCTCTTTGCAAAGCCGCTGGGGCGATTTCGTATCATTGGAAACTCACTTCGGTTTTCGATATGTTTGAAGCCACGACATTGTCATAATCTGAAGTACATTCTCTTTTTGTTCTATTCTGATTTAAATGTATAGGAGTGCTGTTTTGTGTTCCGAGTTAGGATGACTACTTCTGCCTACTGGCGATCCTTACTGATGTGCAGATTCTATAATAATAATATAATAGGGCGAGGACATTGCAGTTACTTGCTGTGCTGAAGCTCAGTAGTTAGGTTATTTCGGCATTGCTCATTCCTTAATTACTCTGTGGTTAGGGGTGCGGCAGTACTCTTGCAAGTGGTTAAAAAGGAAATAAACATATTCGTCATACTTAGTCGAAAAGAAACTTAGCAATGGATGAGACCTACTCGCATTTTTGTGCTTTAGATTCGAAGCTATCACTTTTTTGTAAAATACTGTCTGCAAAATTTCCTGGGGCTACAATTTGTAGTGTAGAAATTATAAACTGTAACGTCATACCGAACGCCGTAGTTTTAGTCCATGAACGAGGGAAAAGTAGAAAGCTAGGAACTTTTTTCCTTTCGTAATTTTGCTACGATTGTCAGCGAGAAGTAGTTCAATAAAAATTTGAAATTTTTTAAAAGTTTGTTATAAGTCGCTAAGTAATCTCATTTTCATATACTGTATTCATAAATTCTCTTCGCATTATGTGACAGTTTCTTGCAACTCCTCTTGTTTATGACCTTATATCTCCTGAACCATGTGTTCCTACCATTACAGAATTGGTACCTCACGGTAAGGAAGGTGTGTACCAAATTTGGTTGAAATCGGTCCAGTGGTTTAGGAGGAAATGTGCACGAATGACGTATCAATCTGGGTCTTCTCACGCGGTGGCCTCTCATTATTTATGACGTCATAGCTCCTGAGATGTGAGTCGTGCTCTTTTGTTTTTGGGTCAGGAACCTACATAGGCGTACAGTTAACAGTTCACCAAAGTTTTATTGCAATCGAATGAATGGTTTATCTACATGGGATACTCTGCAAATCACATTTAAGTGCCTGGCAGAGGGTTCATCGAACCACCGTTATACTATTTTATCTCCCATTCCGTTCTCGAATAGCGCGCTGGAAGAAAGAACACCTGAATCTCTCCGTTCGAGCTCTGATTTCTCGTATTTTATTCTTATGATCATTTCTATCTATGTAAGTGGGAGTCAACAATATATTTTCGCATTCGGAGGAGAATGTTGGCGATTGTAGTTTCGTAAGTAGCCCACGCCGCAGCGATAAGCGTCGTTGTAATGATTCCCATCCCAGATCCTGTATCATTTCCGTAACGCTTCCCGTGAATCGTGCCAACACGAAACGAGCTGCCCTTGTTTGGACTCTTTCGATGTCCTCCGTCAAACCCACCTGATCCTACACTGGGCAGCAATACTCCAAAAATGGACGGACAACCGTAGTGTATGCAGTTTCTTTTGTAGTTCTGTTGCATGTTCAAATGTTCAAATGTTTGTAAAGTCTATGGGACTTAACTACGGAGTTATCAGTCCCTAAACTTACAAACTACTTATGAACTAACTAAGACTAAGGACGACACAAATATCCATGCCCGAGGGGGATTCGAACCCCCGACCGCAGTGGCCGTGCAGACCGTCACTGAAGCGCCTCAGTCCCCTCGGCCACTGCGGCCGGCTCTGTTGCATGTTTTAAGCGTTCTGCCAATAAAACGCAGTCTCTGGTTCGCCTTTGCCACGACATTATTTACGTGTTCTTTCCAGTTTAAGCCTGAAGTAATAGTAATTCCTATGTATGAATAGAGGACATACAGACATTCATTTTTATTTATATAGATAACACCACATAACATTCCCGAGCAACGCTCGGTCACCGGATATTCATATTTACAACAATGATGTCCGAAAACTTATAAAGTACATACGAACAAAGACCACAAATGGTGTGCTCTTTGTAAAATGGAACAAAGTATTTATAATTTTTGTGAAACTTACATACAGTCATATTTACAACATGATGAAGGAATAATTTCAAAATATACAGGGTGGTCAGAAATTCCCGTTACAAACTTTTTGGAGTTTTTGAGGGTAGTGAGTACATAACGTTTTGAATAGGAACCCGTGTCCGGATACGGATCGTTTCCGTTCCACGACCGTTTCAATTCAGATGATTATATGATGATTATATCAGATGATTATATCATCCACTCCTACTCGAGGGATGTAATTAGGCGTGTCGCGTGACCCAATACAATTGTTTCAATAAGTTTGAAAAGAATACTGAATCGTTCCGTTATTGCAGTACTCTCGATTATCCGATCTTCCACCTTCCGTGTTATCCGACCCTTTCAGTGCGTCGGAACTGTACGCAAAATAAAAAAATAAAATAAAAAGAAATGTGGCCCAATCTTTGGAGAGTTTTGGTGCAAATACAATTGCAAAATCCTGGAAAATTTTCCACAGGAAAATCAAGAAAATTCTCCAGATGATGAAAATCTACAACAGCAGACCGAACCCGAAAATACTACCCTGCTTTCATTGTTACTAAAAGTTCCGCAATTTGCTGACGCCACCGAAGATGACGTAAATGAATGTTTTGTCCAAGATGAAGAATTTGAAGTGACAAATGAAGATATAGTCAACATGGTAAACGAAAAAGAAGCGTATGTAGTGGTTGAAAGTACACCCAAGATTTCTCACAACTAAGGACACATAGCCTTAGAAACTGCTTTAAAATATGTACAACAGCTTGAGGAAACAACGTCTACCAAATTTTTACTTCTTAAGAGACTATGTAATTTAGCGGAATAAATAAATAAATAAATAAATAAAATTAAAATAAAAATACTTCTTTATACAGATTCAAATGATTTTGTAGTTCAATGAAGTCTTTCATAAACAGAACAGTGGGCTATTGGACGTGCGTAACTATTCAGTCAAATTTGATTTGTATTGTATTACATTTTTAACTCATGTGGCCTACTTTAATTTTTTTGTAACGTAATATCTTATCACTTTCCTTTGACTGCCGTCTAATGTATTTGATCGTTGTACTCAGTTCTTGTTCACGTATTTAATAAATTTTCCATGTTCAAAAAAATTTTTCAAACTTTATTATGTGTTTTTGTATTATTTTCCGTGTTATCCGACCTTCCTGCTTATCCGACCGTGCTGCAGCCAGTTTAGATCGGATAATCGAGACTCTACTGTACTTGCTTATTCTCATTACAATTTACACCTAATGGTCTACATTAGTCGACAATAACAAGAACCCAGCATCTACGGCACCAGCCGCAACGTACTGATGTACTACAACAGCGGTTCGATGTGGCGACCAGCAACGTCGTGACACACATTGTACCTCCGAAGCACGTTCTGGTACACTCTCTCCATCCCACCTGGTGTCTCTTCAATGTCTTGTGCAGTGTTGCTAAGCAGACTTGAAGAGTTACACATCTGAATTGAAACTGTTGTAGAACGGAAAGAATACGTTTCCGGACATGGGTTGCTATTCAAAATAATATGTACTTACTACAAAAAAAAAAAAAAAAAAATGTTCAAATGTCTGTAAATCTATCGGACCAAACTGCGTGGTCATCAGTCCGTAGCTTACAAACTACTTAAACCTAGGTAAACTAACCTAAGGACAAACACACACTCCCAAGCCCCAGGGAGGACTCGAACCTCCACGGCGAGCAACCGCGCGCTCCGCAGCGAGGCGCTTTAGACCGCTCGGCTACTCCACCGCGGCTGTACTCACTCTCCTCTACAAGTCCTAGAAGGTTGTAAAGAAAATTTCCGACCACCCTATATATGGCCAAAGCCCATTAATAAATTCTGTCACAATTATTAATGGTCCTAGGTGGCGTCATTTTAACAGTGTTTAAATTCTGCAGTATGTACACTGTATAGCGTTTAACTTCGCGTGCCGCCGGCGTGCCTCTACAACTCGACAGAGAGTGTTTTCCGCCTTGTATTACGCTCAAGGACTGATCTGAAATGTTTTGTACCCTAAAACATTCGGCTCTGGAGGCGCAACACATCAACGTGACACAGAGGCTAGACATCAGAACGCAGTGCCCACTTCAATCCAAGACAGGTAAGTGGTTCTTAACTGTGCTCAAATTGAACCAAACGGCCACTCCTGTAAGTGTTCTAATATTCATCATTTTCTTGATTTGCAGCTCTTCTTCCGTGTTTGCAGTAAAAATTACTGGGTATGAGGTCCGCCTACACCAACAGACAAATTCAACAGATCAGGCATCTATGAACTCACATGCAATACATGTCAATCAGTTTACATTGGACAAACTTGTAGAAACTTCAAAACTAGATATTCAGAACACCTCAGAGCACTAAAAAGTCACAGTTCCCACAGCACATTTGCAGACCACCTAATAACTCACAACCATTATCCAACAGAAATAGACACAGATCTAAAGATATTAAAATCAAGCCACAACCTGTACCACAAACTCACAATAGAAGAAAATTACCACATACAATAAGTAATAGCAGAAGGAAAATCAGTCATGAACGAATACACCACCCTATGCAAAAATACATTATTTAACCCACTACATGAACTGTACAGAAAGGATGACACAGGCAGCTAAAACACACACACACACACACACACACACACATACACAGAGAGAGAGAGAGAGAGAGAGACAAAACAAACATCATTCAAATCGACCGCCATTCCACTGCAGAACAGCTGACAGTCAAATGACACAGGTGCAGTTTAACAAAGTAAACAGGCGAATTTTTAAAAGTGGAAAGTAGTTGTGATTAAAAAAAGTCCACAAAATATGTCTATTACGTGTGTGCTTTGTGAAACAGTGCGGAAGAAGAAATATATAACAAAAGAAACTGTAAGTAATAGAGAATAAACAGACGATAAAAATAACCCCAGATGCCAAAATTACGTTTTTTGCACCATAAGTAGCGATTTAAAAAAACTAACAATTTTGTTAAAAGAGAGAATTTTGGTTGCAGATGACAACGCTGCCACTTAATAAGTATATAAAAAGGGTCCCACATGACCACAAAATGTAAATTAAGGTAAAAAACCAAAATTAGACTGACGACTTTTTTAGGCCTAAATTTACAACTAACACAATAGTAAAGTAAAATAAATGTAATTTGTTTTTCACAGTATGAAATAAATATAAATCCCACTGATGGTGGCACAGAGGTGCTGAAACTAGTTTGGGTGTCAAATAAAAACAGTGTTTTGCATATCAGGCGGACCTCATACCCAGTAAATGTTCTAATGTTTGTATAGTCTACGGGACTTAACTACGGGGTCACCAGTCCCTAAACTTACAAACTACTTATGAACTACCTAAGACTAAGGACGGCACAAATATCCATGCCCGAGGGGGGATTCGAACCCCTGACCGTAGTGGCCGTGCAGACCGTGACTGAAGCGCCTCAGTCCCCCGTTTTTTTTTTTTTTTTTTTTTTTTTTTTTTTTTTTTTTTTTTTTTTTTTTTTTTTTGATCCATTGCAAAACAAAACGAAACCTTCTTGTTTAAAACGAAACCAACGCCTGACAACGTTTAAAGCAGTAGTACATGTGAACAAAACACACGCAAACTTCCAGAGAGGAGGGAGGTGCGCGGTGCCGCGGCTACAGGAGGCCGGCGGCAGGCGTCTGGCCGCCCACACAACCCACCGTTACCATATGCAGTAGACTGCTTTTCTTTCTTCTTCTTTTTTTTTTTTTTTTTTTTTTTTTGTAAAAACAACTGTTTAAAAAAACTAGGAATAAACGGCAAGATCCGTTGCAAAACAAAACAAAACCTTTTTTCAACTGTAAGTAAAACTGTTGCTTCTTTAAATGGTGAATGTAGTAGTTATTGCAGTTCGGAGACAAGAAAGATTTTTTTTATCCTATTCCAACCTTTTCAAATGCTACATTAAGCATGTTGCTAAACTATTTTTTCTCGTCAATGCTGCGTATGATTCTCCATCTCGCAGTGTTGATGTACATTTCAAAGCTTATTAAGTTGTCTTCTCCAGTTCCATGGAATATGTAGTGTACATAATTACCGAGAAGCCACATAATTGTGTTGTTCTTTGTTTTCGGGTAAAAACTTATTTCCGGCCACATTATAATGTTTGAAGTGTAACTGGTTTCGGAGGTTCTTGACAGTAATGCTATTCGTTTCCTCACCCACTTTCAGTTATCAATATGTCCGCTACAAGTGAATCTATGGATTATGGTGAGTCCCCTCGGCAACCGCGGCCGGCGCGTATTAAAAGCAATGCTTTCTGTGAATGTAGTAACCACCATCTCTAATTACTATCACAAATGTGATGTGTGGGGTATCAAAATACTCAGCAAAGTATGTAAATTACGATAAAATACTTAAAAATGACATGTTATTAAATCGGTATTTCTTGTCTCCTTATAACACGTTTGTATAATTATATGATAAGAAATACTAGTGGATTGTCACATCTAGAAGTATTATGATAGATCAAGTGTACGGCTGAGAAAGCAATCCTCATGTGATCTGAATGTGGCGATTCAATTTTGCTAAAACTAGTTATCTCAATATATGAAAATCGAGTTAGGCAAATAAATGTTCATAGAAAAAAAAAGAATGAACAAAATTATAATCTTCTTAATATATTGACGTAAGGGAGAAGATTCATTTCTTTTATCATACAGCTAGAAGCTCATCTGTTGCTTCGATAA
Source organism: Locusta migratoria (assembly GCA_026315105.1). NCBI lineage: Eukaryota > Metazoa > Arthropoda > Insecta > Orthoptera > Acrididae > Locusta > Locusta migratoria. The sequence goes on from CM048745.1 coordinate 137,920,606, forward strand.
ATTTAAATTATGTATATCTCGTTAAGATCCCGTTGAGGGGGAAAAATGGTACAGTTAAGTCAGAGTGGACTTAAAATGGTGGGTCGGCATCGACATCTCCTCCTCTTTCTTCCAGGTGTTCGTCTCCATATTCATCCTCATTCTCTCAGGAGACACTGGTACCAACAATTCTTCTCTTTGACTGATCATTCTTAAAGCATACGGTTCAAATATTCAAATGTTTGTAAACGTATTGGACCAAACTGCTATGGTCACCAGTCCCTAGAGTTACAAACTATTTAAACTAACTTTACACCAATGCCACAGGTAGAACACGAACCTCCGACGGCGAGCAACCGCGCACTCCGCAGCGAGGCGCCTTAGAACGGTAAATGTTCAAATATTTGTAGAGCTTATGGGACTTAACTACGGGGTCATCAGTCCTAAACTTACAAACTACTTATGAACTACCTAATACTAAGGACGGCACAAATATCCATGCCCGAGGGGGATTCGAACCCCCGACCGTAGTGGCCGTGTAGAACGTGACTGGCGCGCCGCAGACCGCTGGCCACCGCGGCGCCTTAGAACGCTCAGCCACTCCACCGCGGCTAAAGCAGATGGTAAATACAATACTACACAGTTTTCGTTGTTTTAGAGATGATTACAGCTAGTATTTTTTTCACGCATAAATAACAGTTTTTCTTATGATGCACTGGTTTCCTCCAAATCATGGGGACACCGAAGGACAGGTGATCCTCCCAACCAGCCTGTCAGGAGGGCAACACACGTCAAACAGCATATGTGGAGCCCCATTTGTTCTCGTGGTCGTCAGTCTTGCACCCAAAAGAAATTTATAAATAAAAAGAATTTGGTTTATTTAAACAGGCACAAGACAGTTCTTCTGAAATCACACGAAACACCATTCGCCAATATACAGGTAATCTCTTCACAATGTGAGAGCTCTTTCGCGCAAACACAAAGCGACACGAACGTGACTCATCGGCTTCCTCCGTACCCTAGTGGTGAACATTAGTACTGATGATCAAGTATGGAAGTCCCTACACGGATTTCGATTGTTCACAAAACAATTATGTTCCCAAAATATAAATAAAATAAAATTAATTAACAAATACAGAAGTAACCAAAATACAGCATTTTTAAGTTTTTTATTAGTACAGGATACCGTACACGAAAACTGAGACCGTTACAAAAAACGGATATCGTATTGGAATTCAGTGACCACGACTTCGCTAATAACACCATTCACATTGTCTGTAACAAAAATGCTGTTGCCCCAGTGTTATCAGTACGTAACACTGTGTGAGATAGTTGCCTGTAGGTTAAGGATGCACATTAAAAGTCGTAACAAAAATAGTATTATAAAAATCTGAAGATAATAGGACGAAGCATCTAGACAAAAAATTTAAGACAACCGTCAAAAACGAAACATACTTTTGACAAGCTAATACTAGCTGTGTGCGTCCACACGTTGCTGTGGTTAGTCACACATTAAATGGAAAAGAAACTAGAGAGGAAGCACATGTTTATGATACGTCTAATTTCATAATGCTTAGCGAATGAGGACTGTATATACGTCTTACACTTCCTGCTATCTGTTTCTCTGTCCCACTCTCCCTCCCCTCTCCTCGTTCCCCTCTCTTTGTCCGTATTCCATTTCCGCCTCTCTCCGTACATCTCCTCCTCCCCCAACCATTCCACTATTCCTATCTCCCCCCTATCTTTACCCATCCAATCCTCCTTTCCCCTCTATCTGTGCATCTCCAGCTTTCCACCTTCTCCATGTCATCATCACTCTGTCCCTGTTCTCCTCCCCCCTCTCTACGTAAGTCTAATCCCCCCCCCCCATCCATCTCAAGACTTAGTCTAAGCTACAACCTTGTTCTTGATCGGATGCCATACATTTTGACACAAAGCTGCATTGTTATATTTACATGATTCTATGTAGGGGAGACCGGGGCACGTTGGCCATATTTTTCATTTTTGTTAACATTAATTTTAAAAGGTCTACGTGAAGTTTAAAGTTGAATCTGTCGTTTAATCAGGCAACAAAAGTAGTTTACTCATTCAAAACCTGATATGGTATTAGTTGCAGTCCAAATAGTTGTCATATATTGATGTTTAACAGTCAAGATCACTAAGTCATCAAATAACTTCATCAAAATTTAACTGAACTCGTACAATGTTCATTAACACAGTAATTTGGTTTACTTGTGGCCCTGATATTGATGCATATACTATTGAATAGAAACAGTGTATTAAACTGATTATGTGCGCAACGGATCTTTTAACAAGGCAACTGTGACATGTAACCTGCATGAAACACTCACTGACTATACTAAAAAAAATTGACTGCGAGAAAGATGTTAAAAACACAAATCACTTTCTTAATGTTCGACTACGAGAATTTTATGCAGATCAGTACCTGATTATCAAAACTCAGTATCATACTCAATTAACTGCAGTGTTGCATAACAATCATTTACTACGTTACCAATAAAGAAACCTGTTCAACAAGATTACCAAAATCAATACTGCACTTTAAATTCACAAATATCTAATTATCAAATAAAGGAAGAAGGTTAATCTTCTAAATACGTGAATTAAACTGGAACGAAAGGTCAACTTTGTTACGTATTGTTAATAAACACTGTTACATTACCTAAATGATACAACCTTTTCATAATTACATGAAATGCTATTAACTTCATTCCAGAGGTGGTACAACTTTTTCACAATTATATGAAATGCCATATATTTCATATACAATCAAACCAACTTGCTGGTACTGCAGCCTCTGTTCTACATCGGAGCCACATACACAACACAACTTCTTTCTAAGCGAGCTGAACCACAAGTCTCACTCTCTGTCTCTCCACACGAGCTTCAATGCTATGCGATACATAATCTTTGCCAAAGATGAAATTACACGACTTCACAGATTTATGTACACATATCGATACACACAGTAGATGCAATATGATATATTTTCTTGCAAGCAAGTTACTCGACATAAAACAGGAGGCACAATATTAGACATTTTCTTACAAATTCAGCAATATACATTTTCTACGGACACCTTTCAATTTATTTGACATATTTAAATTTATGAAATTATTGTTAAATATTAGATAGGTTCGTACTGAATCTGAATGACAGTTATTAAGCTTGAAAATATCAGTTAAAGTATTAGGAAAAAATTAATTACTGAACAAATGTCCAGTGGGTCAATCTGCCCCTAACTCGAGGTAAGTTGGCCCAGAGGCTGGGGCACGTTGACCCATGTAGTCTTTTGGTAAGTATAACTAAGAAAGCAAAATAAAACTAACACTTATCAAGAAATATACTTTAATGTACATAATATCAAGTTCAATATTGACTTAAATGCTTAATATGGAGACTATGACAACAGGACAGGTTAAATTTATTACGATTTATAGTGTATTAATACAAACCACCCAGGTCCTAGGATTTTTATCTGTCACTTTCCACTTCTTTCACCTCTGGCAGTATTGCTCATGTGAAAAATACCGAGTTGCACCGTGGTTCGGAACCCACGTTAAACTGTAGGTCCCCCTATAACTGGCTGGGTAAGTCAGTTCGAAGGTCGGAGGAAGGCAACGGCATACCACCTCCAAACAGGACCATGCCTAGTAAAGCACTATGGGTGTTCAATCTTCGGATTGTTGACTGCTTTACCTTTAATACAAACCAGTCAACTTTAATCAATGTCCAGCACCAAAGTATCAGCACAGTTTTAACACTCATAAAATTGTCCACGAATTTCATTTTTCACGCATCTCTGATGAGCCCAACGCTTACAGTTCGTGAACTGAATTCCTTGTTCTTCAGTTGACTGTTTCAAAAAAGGCGCTGTGACTTTTCCTCGTCGTCATCATTATCACCATCTTTCCTTTTTGAAAAAGGTTTTTTTTAAGCCTGTAATCTAATTTTCTTCAGTGTTTCTTTCCAGTGGCATGGGTTGAAATCAGTTTCTGTTTCCTGGTTTTCAGTTACCTGTGCAAAGTGACATGAGGTCTGTCTGTTCTTAGCACAGTACCTCCAATTCGATTTTCTTGGAATCCCAGTCTTCCCTAACAGTCCTGACAGATCTTTCCTTTTCTTTTACTTCTAAAACTGCTCTTAGCATCGTATCTTCAGAAATCATTCCCCTTTCATTCTTTTATAATTTCGGATCATTTTCATGATGCTACAAATAAAACAAAGGTTTAAACCATAGCCGTAACTGATGTTTTGAAAACAAGGAAATGAATGAGATTCTGACTTCTCAGATCACTGTTTAAGATTAAAATAATATTTACTGGTTGGCGTTTATTCGCTGCTTTTTATCTAGTGAATATGACGATCTTTTGATCTCTGAAACGTATCAAAGAATGTTTAACTTTGACAATTATGTTAATAATTTAATAAACTCGAAGAATTATAAACGTCGTTATCGTTATAAGTAACAAACCTTTCATTGAGTTTAAAGAAGTACCGCTCCTATAGGATGTGATATCTTGTCTCGGCTGGCCACCGTGACCCGTCCTCTCTAGGCCAACCTGCCCCATAGCCGTCTTTACAATAAATTCGGTTCTTTAGAAAACTCACTGAAGCAATTAAGTCTGTATTCCATATAGATATAATCCTTTTACTGTACTACTCACCCTGTTACGTCTAAAGCAAGAAAACGTTAAATAACACATATTAACCGAGCAGAATTTTAATGAAATACGCACAAAAACAATTAAGGACTATAGCTTGTCCAAAACTTCGCCGCCTGCGATTTTGGTCTATAAGGAGAGAGACAGTGCTACCTACTTTTTGATCGATTCCTAGGACGATCTAGTGTCTATTGTATGAACTAATTCGATTGGGCCATCCTGCCCCTATGACCAACATGCCTCGGTCTCCCCTACCTAATTTTTAATAGTCATGTATAAATTTTATAATTGGAAGCATTCTTACCAAAAATCGCACACACACACACACACACACACACACACACACACACACATATATATATATATATATATATATATATATATATATATATATATATATATATATATATATATATATGTTATAATTATGTCAGACATTAAAGAACGAGGCGTATAAAACACTCCTGTATTAGCATACTTTTGTATCTCATTCTCGTCGCCATTTTTGTATCCCATCCTCGTCGCCACTTTTGTATCCCATCCTCGTCGCCACTTTTGTGTCTCGTTTCCGCCGATTGTCCTGGGTGTCGGTGGCCGAGTAGAGAGAGACCGACACAGGGAAGTAGGATGCACGCGTGTGCAGGTACGGAGGTGAGCAGCCAGTGGGACAGCAGAAACTAGATACACTAATCTAGATTAGTATAAGAGATATATTTCGTAGAAATATACTACTTAACTTGGAGGGCAGCAGACTAGTGGAATGCTGGTACATAGTTAAACTAGATAGAGGCCTGCCTACTGATGGGTCCTATTGCCTATCCTAATCCCAAGTGTTCACTGGTGCCTATCTGATTCCCAAATGAACGATGCAGTTCAGTGGTGGCGACGAGCGGAGTTGTAGCAGAGGGCGCTCGTGGCTGACGTCGTAAGCACGCCGCGCCGTACGTGCATAGCGGCGCGCGGCGAAAGTACGTGGCGCGCACTTCAGACTTGTGCGACACCACACATACAACTTTGTTTCAAAATTTCAAAGCAATTGTTTAAGAACTTTTGGAGGATAAGGGTTTTGTACAAATGAACGTTTATATTGTTTTAGTGTTCCCCATTTATTACACACATATTACTCATACAGTAGATGGCGTTCCAAGGGGTACTAAAAAACACATTTAAAAATTTCAATGCAATCTGTGATGAACTTTCGGACATATGAGATTTTGAACAAACGAACATTTACCTTCGTGCTCATTTGTCATTTATAAAATGAGATTTCTAACCGCAAATCTCCGGAAGTTCTCGACGGAGTGCTTTCAAACTTGGACGCTACGTTGCCCTGGTATACTTACATTTATTTGTATGCCTAATTATGTTATTTACTATATGGCATATTAGCTGAAAACCCGGCATTACCCGGATATTTATTTATTTAAGGCATGAGTTAATACTGCTCCTAGTTTTTTCAATCTCTGTCCATCTTCTTTTTTCTAAAAAGCATCTCATATTCATGGTATGTAGTGTTGCTTTCGTAATTTTAGGTTTGGTGTTGTGAAGATTTAGCTTAAATACCGCTTACAGAATTGGATGAATTTCGGAATATCTGCATGAATTAAATTTTTAAGATGATGTCAAATTAGACCAAGGATAGAATCGGCGTTTAAAAAAATAGCGGTATTCATTGTTGAAGACAACACCTGAAAGCACCACTACAAAAGAAAGTCGGCGAATAGTTTTCTTCACACGCAGGATGAGCCGTGGTTCAACCGTTGACATTGTTTTGTGCTGGAATAGGGAATAAAATTAAATAGTCCGCCGCAAACGATGATTGGTGGTCTCATGCTTCGCGTAACAAAGTTTCACGATAGCGTTAAGTTACTGATACAATAGAGGAATAAAATTATAGAATATTGGACTTCACCGAATAAAAACATTAACTGCAGGTACTGATAATCAAATCAGTATAAATTGAATGTGGGAGAGGGTTGAGTTTGAACCAAACTTATGCAATCGCAAAACTAATCGTAATAATGATCAAGCATATCTTTACGATTGACCGTAGCTTGTTGAAAACAATGACTAAAACGTTACTGTGAATATGAAAAAATCAGTTTGATTTTTTTAAATGTTTGAAATCGATCTGGGGCTTTATTACAATAAGAATAAATAAATAATGCTCACAGTTACATTTTAGTACCAGAGAGTATGAAGAGGCTATCAGTACAAGAGTACAGAACAAAAAGGAGAGCGCTTCCGTTGTCTCTCTAGCCCAGCTGAAAAAATTGATAATCGTAAAACAAAAAGTCAGAGGTATAGATTGAAGGGAGAACGGATACGCAAGCGACAAGTGTCGCAGATATAATTTTAGAGCAAAATATTTAATGTAATTCTACAGGGAGAATATAGGCTATGAGAAATAAGACTGTCTTGAATAATGTACAAAATTATAAGTACAGTATCCAAAAAAAGAAAAATAGTAATCAAAATACAAATGATAAGTAACATACGTACATTCATTAATTCAAAAACTCACTATAGACAATATTTCTCATTAGTTGTCCAGAAAGTTCCATGCAGTTGTCTGTGTGAGAAACATGGAGATGTCAAAACCACTCCGCAGTATTTAATGGATTGTCTTGTGATTTATTAATCGTAATACAAAATTCAAGTCTCACTGGGAATGACAGTCTCTTTAAGTCAAAAGCTAGATCTGTTGGAAATAATGAGTATTCGTTGGACGTACTGTTTCATTCTCTTATATCCGTTTAATTCTGTAAAGTATGTTCATCTTGCTTGTAATATCAGGTCAATTCCGTTTCATTTGGCTAATTTTCTGATGATTGCCAGCGCCCGAAACAAGACACGAAATAAAAATTTTAACAAGTGGTGTGATAGTTTTACTAACTTCGTTAAGACCTGTTGAGAGCTAAAGGAACCTTTTTTCGTTGCTTTCGTGTTTCTATATTAAGTATTTAAGTATTTTCCCATTCAGATTTATGCGCCCATTATAAATATTTGTATAATTACTTATTACACTTGATCTCTTAAATATATAACGTATTACATGAACAGTTACAGCAAGTAGTCGCTATTTTCTGGTGTCATTACATTAAAGAACGTTAGTTGTCTGATTAATTTAATATCATTTTAAACTAAGGTTTCCAATCACAATTTTTCAATCCCCTTTTCCTTCTTCTTCAGCTAATCACCTGTAACTTTATGTCACTTGCACGAAGAGACAAGAAGTACTACTTACAATCAAGTTCTGAATTAAATGAATGTTACAAATCATTTGTATTTTGATGGCAACTTTTCTTTTTCTTTTCTTTTTTTTCCGATACTGCACTCACAATGTTGTACATTATGCAATACAGCCTTATTTCTTAAATATTCTCTCAAAAATATAACATGTTTTTAGAAAAAAAGGAAATGAACATAGAGAGAGAAAGGAGAGGAGAAGTCCTCAAGGCTTTAATAAATAAATAAAAAAAATATCCACACATAAGCATCAAACCATGAGGACGTCGCCTTAAGAGTAAGGATCACTTGCCGTGCGGGAGCAGCCGAGCGGTCTGGAGCGCACGTTGCGGATCGCGAGGCCTCCTGCGTCGGAGGTTCGAATCCTCCCTCGGCCATGGATGTTTGTGTCGTCTTTAGTATAAGTTAGTTTATAAGTAGTTTGTAAGTTTAGGGACTGATAACTCCACAGTTAAGTCCTATAAACTTTACAAACATTTGAAAAATTTATTTTGTAAGGATCACGTACTACATAAAGTTTCCGAGAAACGTATGTCATAAACAAAGATGCGCGAAAAATTGCTGCAACAAGCAACAATGCTACACATTTCCTCATAATCCACTGAACCGATTTCAACCAAATTTGGTACACAGATTCCTTACCGTGAGGTAACAATTGCTGCACGGGCTAGAACGACATACGACGTATGGTTCAGGATGTATAACAATAGCAGTTGCAAAAAACTGCCGCATAATGCAACGAGATTTTATTCATAAGGTGTATGAGAATGAGAGTACTTAGCGACTTGCAACAAACTTTAAACATAATTTCAAATCTTTATTACACTTTTCTCGCTGACAACCACAGTAAAATGATGAAAGAAAGTAACTTTATCGCTTACTATTTTTTTGCTGTTCGTAGAGTAGAACTACGGCATTCGGTATGACGTTACAATTTATAATGTCTACATTACAAATTGTAGCAGCAGGAAATTTTACATACAGTATACACACGCACAGCTGAATGTACCTTCGAAATTGTATCGCAGTACCACTCGTAGTTCATGATATATGAGGACATAAACACTAGCGGTCATAGAAAACTACTAACTGTAATCGCAACAGATTTTACCGACGTACAACATTTACAGAAATGAATATAATACCTATAGAATTATATAGTTTGACATCATGTCATGCACCATGTTTTAATACACATCTTATTTACTACAAAGACTCTCCTGCGTTCCAGTCAGCTAAGTAAATTCTTGGGAATCTGACAGTACTGTTGACAAATTTGAGATTTGAAGGCACACGGCTTTAGGCGAACTCCCCTAGAGTTACAAGGACTGAAAGAGAATGAAACAGAATACATCCAACGAATGCCAATTATTTCCGGCAGAGCTACCTTTTAAGTTAAAGAGACCGTCATTTCAAATGAGGGTTGCATTTTCTATTAATAAATCATAGGGCAATCTATTACATACTGCGGAGTGGATTTAACTTCCCCGCGTTTCTCACACGGACAACTTTATGTCGCTAGCTCAAGGGTGGACTCACCATAGAATTTATACATACTAGCTCCTGGCCTAATAAAAAGTAATATTGTTTTAATTTGGTTTTGAACTGAATGAATGTAGTAATGTTACTAATAATTTGTATTTAGAATACTATCTTTCTTTGTTTGGATACTGCACTTATAATTTTCTGCATTATGCACAATAGCCTTATTTCTTACAGCCTAAATTCTCCCATAAATATGAGATATTTTTTAGCAAAAATGCGATGGACAAAGATTGAAGGGATAGGATGTACTACCTCAAGCCTTGAATATCTAAATAAATACTCGGGCAACGTTCGGTTCTTGAGCTTGTCGTATATAAAGATAAGGAACAGTAGGGACCCCAATAAAACTTCCCTGGGAAACGTCAGATATTGCAACGTGTGCCCTTTCCGACAGAAAATCGCGAATTCCATCCCTACAACTGAGGCGATATTTTATTAGGACAGAATTTAATAATAAGACGCTTGTGAAGTACAGTGTCAAAAGCCTTCAGAAAATCTAGAAATATAGTATCTATTTGAGACTCCTTGTCGGCAGTACTCTCACTAAAGAGCTAGCTGTGTTTTACAAGAACTGTACTTTCTGAATCCATGTTGACTATGAATCAATAGATCGTTCTCTTCGAGGTAGTTCATAATGAGGAGGGTATATGTGATACATAATATAAATCAACAGCCTTGGTTGCGGATTTTCATACTTTAATGATGCGTTTCGCCTAGAGTAGGTATCGTCAGATAATCTACAAATAAGAATGAGGGTCATTTGGAAACAGTGCTGGTCCTAATTCTGCGTTTATACACTATCGGCTGAAGAAATTTAATATTATAACTTACATTTACTAGTCCGGACATGGGTGGTCGTAGAACTGTGATATGACAACCCAGAGAACACATCAAGAGTCCTGGATTATCAGCTGTAGCGCGGGTGTAGCCGAGCGGTCTGGAGCGCCTCGTTGCGGATCGCAAGGCCTCCTCTATCGGAGGTTCGAATCCTCCCTCGGGCATGGACGTGTGTGTTGTCCTTAGGATATTTAACTTAGATAAGTAGTTTGTAAGCTACGGACTAATAACCACGCCGTTGAGTCCGATAGATTTACAAACATTTGAACATTTTGATTATCAGCTGTTATATGTTCCGATTATCGGTGGCATCCTAAAATGGAAAACAAAACCGAAAAACGATGGAAAGTATCGGAATAACCTGAGAAGAGAGAGGAAGAAGTTTTTGGAAGGTATATGTTCTGCTGCAAACCTACGTCAGTGATATAGGCGTGTAATTCTGCAAATCACTCCTAATGTTTTTCTTGAATATTGGAGTTGCGTGCAACTTTCCAGTCTTTGGGCACGGTTCCTTTGCTGAGCGAGCGGTTGTGTGTGATAACTAGGCACGCTATAGCATTAGTGTACTCAGAAAGGAACCTAATTGGTATATAATGTTGACCGGGAGACTAGCATTTGTTAATTAAGTTGCATTAATATTACTGGGATTACTTGTAAATTACGCATGCTGGCGGTTCTTGATTGGAATTCTGGTATATTTGCTTCGTCTTATTTGGTGAAGGAATATCAGAAAGGTGTGTCTAACAATTCTGCTTGATATGGCGTAGTGAATGTATTGATTGTGTTTTTCCGATAGCGTACTTGATATGCGAGGAGAATTTCTACCAAAATACGTGACGAGGTTCCGTTATGAAAACTATTACAAGCTTTTCCCATTGAAGTTAGAGTTAAAATTCGAGTTTCTAAAAAGACTGCAGTCTTGGGGACTTTGTGCCTATTTATATTAAACGTGGATTTTTTTTTTTTTTTTACTCTCATTCCTATTATGCCGCCCATTTTTGAGTACAATGTATCATCATCACTGCACAGAAATGTGAGCTCACAAGATACTATGCGCATTTATGTGCAGTGACAATGATAAATTGTACTCAAAAATAGCAGGCAGAATAGAAATAAGAGTATTATCAAAAGAAGGCGTGTTCGCAAAATTGTGTAACAAGTGGTCATATGGGCAATCGTGATTTGGATACAGTATTAAATGTAAGTAAACCGAGTTTTCGTTCATGTCATCTCGCCACCTGCAATTTGTTTTCAAACAGTGAACTCCTCCAACATGCTACACATGTAAATTCAGAATGTTTTCAGCACCTCAAGATGGGCGCAAGCCCGCGACTGTCGTGTCATAAATAAATAATGCCATCTTTAATGTGACTGGTAACGGGCTTGATTCTCAACCCTGCATTAGGAACAGTCACTGAGTTCAAAGACATCCACCATGCATGAAACACACTGGATGGAAAGTGACAGCAAATAAATTATATAATTGTTGATTGGTTGGTTTCATTTTTATAGCTCAATTTCTGAAAAGCAAAATACTGGTATTTCCACCTCTTTTTACTTCCTCTTTATTCGTACGGCTTAAAACGGTAGAGGTCGTGAAAACAAAACTTTTCCTTTTCCTGCCATCATTCAGCCCCTCTGTAATAATTTTGAGGGTCTTACTAGATTTCTTCATTTTTCTTCATTTTGATTTCCGATGAAATAAGATGTTATTGTTTACTATTTATGTAGATGTTGTGGTGCCTTTTTTTCTGACATGTCCAAAACAGAAGACACCACTTGATCTGTATACGTATTTCTAAGCAACGACGGAGTACGGTTCATTTCTCTCTGGAACGGTAGACAAACGTAGCACAGTGGGACGGAATCAAATGTTCAAATGTTTGTAGAACTTATGGGACTTAACTACGGGATCATCAGTCCCTAAGCTTACAAACTACTTATGAACTAGATAAGACTAAGGACGGCACAAATATTCATGCCCGAGGGGGGATTCGAACCCCCGACCGTAGTGGCCGTGCAAACCGTGACTGGAGCGCCTCAGTCTGGGACGGAATCACAAAAACGCTGCCAAAACCCCAAGAAGAAGTTTAATTCACACAATACTCATCGGACGGGTGTTTTTGAGGTCGCTGATTACGAATTTGATGGTAAAAATTGTCTAAATAAAATGGCGGAGCTAATATAGCAACATGACTCATTAAAATCCATAATAATGTATTAATAATAGTGTATATATAGCATATAGACACTAATAATTAATACACTGTCAACGTAATTTGTTTTTTATAACAAAATAACATAATATATGTCGAAAATATATCGGGAAGAAATTCTTCAATAGTATACACATTGTAATCAATAATATAATGAAACAATCTTCGAAGTCGGTGACAGAACACAAATAATAATCTTAACAGTATAATCAACGATAGAAGGACATCGAAGATGCTCCACTCATCAACCTGGGGTCGGAGAAGCCAGCTTGAGGAGATAATAGGGATGCAACCATTTTACCGTGTTCTTTTGTATTTACTGGGTGATCAAAAAGTCAGTATAAATTTGAAAACTTAATAAATTTCGGAATAATGTAGATAGAGAGGTAAAAACTGACACACATACTTGGAATGACATGGGGTTTTATTAGGACAAAAAAGAAAAAAAAAAAAGAAAAAAGGAAAAGAAAAAAAAGAGGTCCGATAGATAGCGCTTCATCTGAACAGAAAAGCAATAATTAGCATAACAAATTAAGAAAAAGCAAAGATGATGTTCTTTACAGGAAATGCTCAATATGTTCACCATCAATCCTCAACAATAACTGTAGTCGAGGAATAATTTTGTGAACAGCACTGTAAAACGTGTCCGGAGTTATGGTGAGGCATTGGCGTCAGATGTTGTCTTTCAACATCACTAGAGATGTCGGTCGATCACGATACACTTGTGACTTCAGGTAACCCGAAAGCCAATAATCGCACGGACTGAGGCCTGTAGATCTGGGAGGCCAAGCATGACGAAAGTGGCGACTGAGAACACGATTATCACCAAACGACGCGCGCAAGAGATCTTTCACGCGTCTAGCAATATGGGGTGGAGCGCCATCCTGCATAAAAATCGTACGTTCCAGCAGGTGTTTATCAGCCAGGTTGGGGATGATGAGATTCTGTAACATATCACTGTACCTCTCACCCGTCACGGTAGCAGTTCCAAAACCAGAATTACGCAGTTCCTCGAAGAAAAAAGGCCCGATAACGGTAGATGTGATAAATCCAACCCATACGGTGTCTTTCTCGTGGTGCAATGGAGTTCCCACGACAGTTCTAGGATTTTTGGTAGCCCAAATTCTGCAGTTGTGGGCTTTGACAGACCCTCGGAGCGTGAAATGAGCTTCGTCGGTCCACAACACGTTACTCAACCAATCGTCATCTTCCTCCATCTTTTGAACGCCCACACCGCAAATGACCCCCGCTTCACTAAATCGCCAGGTAACAGTTCATGATGCCGATGGATTTTGTAAGGATAGCATCGGAGGGTACGCCTAAGTGCCAACCAAACAGTAGTGTATGGAATGTCGGTGCGACGTGCTACTGCACGAGCACTGACTTCCCCGTGCATAGACGAACCCGCTATAGTCTCCATTTCTTCCTGATCTGTCTCAGCAGCATTACGCCTTGTGCTTGGACGGCCGGGGTCTATCGTCTAAACAATCCGTGGTTTCGAACTTCGAAATCTTTCTCGCTACAGCTGTATTTGTCATCGGACCTTTACTCATTCGAATCCCCGTCCTATGGCGATAGGATCGTAACGCTGAACTAGCGCATTCCCCATTCTGATAATACAGCTTGACTAAAAGCGCCTTTTCAGGTAACGTCAACATGCTGCGACTGCTGGTGCATTTAATTCTCTCTCTCATTACAGCTCCTTTCATACACAATTTTCGTGCGCAGTCACTGACGTTTTGATGTCCAGCGCCAGCTGTCGGACAGTTTTTTTTTTTGTTTTTTTTTTTAATTTTAATTTTTTTTTGTTCTAATAAAACCCATGTCATTCCAAGCATGTCTGTCAATTTTTACCTCTCTATCTACATTATTGCGTGATTTATTAAGTTTTCAAATTTATAGTGACTTTTTTATCACCCGGTACATACAAAAGAACAGCCGCGGTGAAGTAGCCGAGCGGTCTAAGACGTCTGGCTGCGAAGCGCGCGGTTGCTCGCCGTCTGAGGTTCTAGTTCTCCCTGGGGCATGGGTGTGTGTGTTGTCCGTAGATTAGTTTACCTTAGTTGAAGTAGTTTGTAAGCTACGGACTGATGACCACGCAGTTTGGTGCGATAGATTTACAAACATTTGAACAACAAAAGAATAGACTAAAATGATTGTATTCCTATTATCTCCTCAAGCTGGCTTCTCCGACCCCAGGTTCCCGGGTTGTTGAGTGGGGCATCTTCGATGTCCTGTTAAATTTTTGCGCGCTCTAGCGGAAACACGCTGTATAGACGGGACGAGCGAATTTGCGGGTCATTAGTAACACACTGCTCTAATGGCGGAGGTTTGTGGTCAAAAGAAAAACGCACAAGTAGTAAGCATTGCTAAGAGGAGCGGACTTTTTTCACGAAGTTGCGGTGGCATGCGGGGTGACAGGTGGTGCGGACGTGAGCTCCTTTGAGTCATCGGGAGGCGTGGGCGGCAAGAAGGCCGCCAGCTGCCGCACGCTCCGCTGGACACCCTAATGGCCCACACTGGCCAAGGGGCGTTTTTGCCTGCTGGCCACGCGCCGCCGAGGACGCTGGGGCCTCCGCAGGGACAGTGGTAGCGCGGTGGTGGCCCTCCTTACCGTAAAGGAACTTCAGCTAACATCTTAACGAATCACGTAGGACAAGTCATAGTTAACAAAATAGTCCCAGACGTGTACAAAATTTTGTACTTACAAGGGAACCTCTCCATTGCATCCCTCTCAGATTTCGTTATAAGTTGGCGCAATGGATAGGCCTTGAAAAACTGAACACAGATCAACAGAAAAACAGGAAGACGTTGTCCGGAACTATGAAAAAGTAAGCAAAATATAAGAACTGACTGCTCCATGCGAAGGATAAGCAACGTCGAACAAGTTGTGAGCTCAGGACCGCCGTGGTCCTGTAGCTGGCTTGAGCAGGTGCGGATCTTGATGTCCTTAGTTCGAGCCTTCCTACAGGCGGAAGTTTTAATTTTTTCATTTTTATAAAATTATTATCCGTCCGTCCGTCCGTCCGATGTGAGGTAACTGCGCCGTAGTATGGGGACGCTACGCCTAATCAAACACATAAACACACGACGTCTACAGTCTACGGCGGATAAAGTATTCCTGGCTGGCAGTTGACCGTTACTTTGAACGAGAGTGTATTAATGAGTTGTATTCGGTGGGCAATATGAATTCAGCAAATATAGCTCGCGACTTCAGTAACAAGGTCAATGAATCTTTTCCGAACTTTACGGAATTTAACAGTTCCATTCGTGTGCTAATCTGACGGTTTTCCGGTGCGGTCGCAAAACACAGACACTAAACTGATTACTGCGAACAGAGACCACGGCACTCCTACGCTTACATTGTGCTCGATGCTGCTTATCTTTCGAAAGACCGTTCAGTTTTTATATTTTGCTCATTGTTTCATAGTTCCTCTCTCGATCGATCTGTGTTCAGTTTTTCACGGCCTATCCACTGTGTCAACTTATAACTATATCTGAGGGGGGATGCGATGGGGTGGTTCCCTTGTGAGTTGGATGCGTGGGATGTTGGATTAAAAAAAAATTCCTTAACAGGTGTCTGGTGGACCCCTACTGTATAACTAGAACAAATCATAAAGAATAACGTACTTTTTTCAAACTATGATAGGTTTTGTGACACAGAATGAATCAAGTAATACTTCATGTGGTATTGAGACATTTATTTTACTGTCATATGAAATACAATATCATTTACAAATTTACAACACATACATTCCTGAGATAAAATTACAAAAAATCACTTTTGGTGAATACAACTTATCATATCGTGATTAAAGAAAACCTTTACAAACAACTGCACTATGTTCTTTGCAAATATTTTTTGCTCACTTGGTAGCATGTTTAGCTTGTTTTTCTATCTACACGTTGTGGGAACATGAAGCATCTTCTTTTTGGAGATATTCCAATTTCTTGGACGACTGGCTGTTGGCGAGTAACTGCACAACGTGCCATGGCTTGTAGAACACTTTTTTGGAGGCGTGGATTGTTAACCCTATCTTCCATATGTGGATGTTTCAGTTCTTGCCCTAATTCTTTGAGAAAAAGTCGTCATTTATCAGATCTGCCTTCATGGTAGTGTGGATGCTGCTGAGTAAATGAGCACAGATCATTTATGGCTACCACATCCATAACATTTGTCCACAAGACGAAAGGCCATCTTCTTGATTGTCTTTTGCAAGTGTATGTACGCGTTTTCTGGTCAAGGGAATCGACTCCTGATTTAGTTTGATTATAGAACAATACTATTTCAGGCTTCTTTTTAGGACCTTCTTCTACTACAGCGCTCTGGTGCAAAGAGCTAAGCAATATGACACTTTTGTTCGTTTTCGGTACATAACTTACAATTGTCAAGTAGTCTTTGAACCCATAATGAGAAAACTTCTCTTGACTTGGAAGCCTTCATTTTCTGTGAAATTTCTTTTTTGTTTTGTCTCAAAGTTCCTGCTGCAGTTATCTTATCATTCAGTGGATCTTCAAACAATGGAACACTTGTAAAAAAAATTATCCATTGTAATGTTTGATGCAGTTCCTCTCAGAATCTTTGTTAGTTCTTTACTGGAGAAGAGGTAACATTCTTTTGTCGTGTCTGGCTGGGGTCTTTTCAAGTGTAAACCAAATCATCTCTAGCATATGACGTAAAGGAATCACAAAGCCAAAATATTTTTATTCCATACTTTCCTGGTTTACTGGGAACATATTGAATGAATTTGCAACGGCCTCTGAAGGGAACAAGTTGTTCATCTATAGTCATAGTTTCATTCGGATGCATTCTTTGTCGGCAGTTTTCTATGAAAATTTCCCAAATGTAGCGAAATGATGCCATGTTGTCACTCTTGCTTCTGGCCTCTCTGGTCCGTTTGTCATCGAATCTCAAAGCCCTTCGTATATCTTCAAATCTCTTCACTGAAAATGTCGCTAAATACGTTGGGTTAGAAAACTGTCGTGAAATATAGACACATCCCAGTTTCTACCAACACCAACAATAATCAGAAGACCAAAAAATGCTTTCATTTCCTCACAGGTAACATTGTGCCAGTTCTTTTTCATGATACTAGCAATTCGCCTTCCTTCTAAATTGGTACAGTGCACAATCTCATCTAACATTCTTTGTGGGATAAAATAATCCCATGCATCCTTAGGACAGGCAGTTATAGTCCCTTTTACTGGTCCAGGTGGAATCTTCAATATATTGTGTGCTCGAATTCTGCTCATTGGTGGTGGTGTTTTACTCCATTGAGTTCCATCACGACCGATAAGGCAATTAGCACTTCTGTAACTTCTCTCATCTGAGTCTTCACTGCTTCCTTCACTTGTGAGACTAGAAGACGTGGATTCATAATTATCTGTACAAAAAGAGTCTGAATCATTGTTGTCTTCTTGATCAAAGACAGCTTCGTCTTCAAGCCATTCAGAAACTATTGATTCAAAGTTTCTGACGCTTGACCTGACTTCAGATGAAGTTCGTTTGCCTCTCAGCGGTAATGAAGTATCCATCCTGTGAGTAGTGGAGAAGAATGTATGGCATAATCATTCTGTTTATGAAAATACTCATGGTCGCATAAAATTACTTGAAGCAAATGAAAAACACTTACTTTTCAGAAAAATGTGCAGATCTATCTTCCACAGTACTTCTCACTTGTCAACAACGGGAGTGACTGTGCTGATATGGTAATTATTGCCAGTAGGTCACTAAGTGCTAACTGTTGTAAGTTACATTGTCAAAAATAACGCTGCATTCGAACTAGTGGCAAATAAAATATTCGAAATGCGGATTTTGCTGTGGGGTCTTAGAGACCCGTGACATGCATTAGACGTGTAGAAGTACAAAATTAACTATGGGAAATAATTTGACTGACGTCGAAAGAAAAACTTTCAGGAGAAAAGAAATTGTATTTCCAAAGATTACACTGAACAGCAACTGTAGAAAACTATTTTTTATGAACTTTACCGAGAGAAAGAAAGGTTGCCGGGTCCAAAAGACCCTGTTATGCATCCAATGGTTAATACAGAAAAAAACTGAATTTTAATTTTTCCGAAGCTGAATTCATAATGTGGGAAGAAAGGGTTTACAAACGTGTACAATTCTGTAATGAGGTAGATATACGGATGACATCTTATGCCTTACTCGCAACCAGTCCCGGCTTCGCACGGGTAGCAGACCGTATATAAGTCAACACTTTCTTTTCTTACAGTGTCCTCATGCATCGAGTATGTTTGTAATGTGAAATGGTTCCTCTTGTACATCCTACACATTCTAAAACAATAACTTACTTGGCACATGTACGATAATGTTCGTGTCATAGAATATACAGCTTCGCCTAAGAATATTTATTACTCTCTTTCTAGGATTTTTGCTTACCACACTTGTTCACTGCCACGTATCTTAATGAATTACAGAACTAAACCTCCCTCATGAATCAAACTGTCCATTGGTGGAAAGCCAATGGGTTTGGAGATTATCGCTGACAGACAGATCCATTAGAAGAACTTTCTTTTATAGTACGTATTTTTACATATATATACAATATAGTATCACAATCTAACATAATCAGTCGCGACACTCACTGCTGTGAAAGTTGTTACCAACTGACAGTTGCAGCAACACTAGCGCTCCTAGTGGTGGGAAAGCCACCTTAGAAGTGATGTGTGTAATTAACGAAATAGTTGGTATAGTTTTTGCGGTACAAGCATTAGTAATATATTAACATAACACGGATATTAATGTCAAAACAGCCGAATTTAACTGATTCAGAGGTGTAATGAACAACTGCGTCATGAACAAATACTTACGAATGTGTGATGTTTTCAGCTTATTCCGCTGAAAGTAAGTAGAATATAAATATAACAGAAATATAAATTTCTATTATGGTGTGTTCATACCATGACAAGAGTTTTTTTGACGCGTATCAATTCGGTGTGTAGTCTAATGATTCGCACATTTTTATTCTTCACACGTCATACTGATACCTGCATATTCTTTTGAGTCTTCTCGTTTGTGGTTCAGTTGTGGCAACAGTTGTGGAATTGTGTTCTTCTTTGTTGAAAACAGTTTGATTGCTTTTTCCGTTTTATTGCCAGGTCTGTGAGGTTTTTCCTTCAGCTATAGCTGTGGTGTCGGTGCTTTAAATACCGTAGTTATTGCATTCTATATGCATTTCCTACGTTCCATGCTCACCAGCTTTACTGGAATTGTAGTGAAGAAGCCTTAACGTTCCTGAGTAAAAAGTGACGACTTTTTGCCAAAGGCAGGTCTTCTGATGTTTCCTAGCCATTTCTTATTTGTAATGAAAATGTTATTATTCAGCAAAAGCCTGTAGGTTATCACTTAATTGTAAATAAACTATCATGCAATGTACCTTTTCGTACCTCATCAGGGACCTAAGTAAACCTAATAAAGACAAAGGTGGACCTAATTTTAATTTATGACCTATTTTTATGGCACTACATACGTTCCCTAGTGTGAAAAGTATGTTGAAATCAATATAAACGATACTATTCGCACTCATCCAATACCGTAGCTTGCCGGCCGCTTGCAGCGCTGCAGTCGCAGTGGATAACAAAAATCTGCGGGAGCGTCTTGACTGTATATGTTAGACCGTGATGAACGACAGTAATATTGCCTTCAAGAGCTAAATAAGAGCACGAATGGGCACCATGAACTTCCAAAGGATCAGGGTATCGTGACTGTAGAGACATCTATCGGTTGGTCCGGTAGGTGGTGCACACAGTTCATGCTGCCTCTAGGCCAGTGATTTCTACATGTCCTGGATGTATAACTCTGGATGTATTAATTGAAAATAACTGGCTGACATATTAAAAGGTGATATATTTTATGTCAATATTACGTCATGTCCTAAACTCGCAAGCATCGTATTATGGAAGAAAAATTGCATTTTTTGCATTTTTTACATTTATGGTAAAGTTCGTAAGTCACAGGGTATGTAGCTATTCCTAAGAATATCCATGCTCGACATTTCGCGCATTTTTGCACGCCATATTGACCCAATGCTACGCAACTTAATGAATGATGCACCTAAATCTTTCTGATCAATTAGACCGTCCGTTGGTGAAACCCATATGCAAATCTGTACAGATGAACCAAGCTGTAAAATAGACCACTTACTTACGGACATGTTCATGACAAGATCCAGCTTGCAATACAAGAAGAACAAAGCAAGCAGTTAAATTTCTTAGACACACCGGGAATATTCAGGACAACCAAAATTCATTTCACATATAAAGAAAATCAATTACACATGAGATATCCAATCGCTCGGACACACAGAAGCATACAGTACTTATATACATGCTACGCAGATTAAACACTATCCCATTAGATCTAGCCAAGTACCAGAAAGAAATGAGTAGTGTTGTAGAAATAGTCACAAGCATCGCATACAAAGAATGCCGACTAACAAAGGTGAACAACAAAACACAAGACAAAAAAATAACAACAGAAAACGAAAAGTCAACAGAAACAATTACATATAACCGCAAATCCCCACCCCCCCCAAAAAAAAAATATATATATATATATATATATATATATATATATATATATATATATATATATATATACAGCAAATCAGGAATATGCTACGTGAAATGGAATACATGTGATCGATGAAACATGGGTTACTTTTGACGCCAACACCTCAAAAAAGACCAAACCAACCTAGTAAACCACACAATTTTCAATGCTGTTGACCATCTGCCATAGCAATAAAATGAATGCATGCCCAAACTCATATGATTACAGCCACTAACCCCCCACACCTTACAAAAACTCAAACCACTACTCAAACCCCCCACCCTCAACCCACTAACATCTTAGACATCCTTTTTTTTTCTAAATTACAGGCTCTCTCTCTCTTTCTCTCTCACTCACACACACACATTCACACATACACATTGACAGAGAATTAGAAAAAAAAGCCATATTAAATAAATTCAGGTAGCTGCCTAACTGATGTTTTTATATTTTATTGTGCAACAGATCTATTTTGGCATAATGCCATTTTCAAGCTCAAGCGAATTATAATTCAAGGTACTGTTATTTATCTAGTTACAGTCATATTATAGCCTACTGTGATGGTTTCATAATGTTTACAAAAAAATTTTACGGAGCGGCCGAGCGCATTGAGCCGTTAATGCTACGATGCGTGACGCCGTTCCCCATCGGGTGTTCGAATCCCTCCCTCGAGCTTGAATGTTTGTGCCGTCTTTAGTATAAGCTAGTTCATAAGTAGTTTGTAAGTTTAGGGACTGATGACCCCGCAGTTAAGTCCCATAAGCTTTAGAAACATTTGAAAATTTTAATATACATAACTTTTGAAAACACTATAAAAACATTACAGTAGGCTATAATATGACTGTAACTAGATAGACAACAATACTGTTGATAATAATTTCCAGGAGCTTGAAAATGGCATTATGCCGAAATAGGTCTATTGCACAATAAAATATAATAACACCAGTTAAGCAGCTAACTGAATTTATATAATGTATAATGTCTGTAAAAGACAGACATAAACATTAAATAAATTGCAATTTTTCTTCCATAATACGATGATTGCGCGTTTAGGACATGACGTAATATTGACATAAAATATATCACTTTTTAATCTGTCAGCCAGTTATTTTCAATTAATCTTTTACTCATGATCAACAGACATGGG
Organism: Locusta migratoria; assembly: GCA_026315105.1. Taxonomy (NCBI): domain Eukaryota; kingdom Metazoa; phylum Arthropoda; class Insecta; order Orthoptera; family Acrididae; genus Locusta; species Locusta migratoria. The sequence continues at coordinate 137,942,836 of CM048745.1, forward strand.
TCTAGAGCATTCATCTCTATACTACCTGGATACTGAACTACTGATTTCTGAGTCCGCCAGCCAAAGATGTTCATATTCTGTTTCTTGACTAATTACAACATGGCTGCTATGAAGTATTACAAGAAAACGAAAAAGAAATATGTTTCGATTCTGTATTCGGTGTCGGGCCCGGAGGTCTTGGGGTAAAGCGCTCGACTGAAAAACCGAAGGGTCACGGGTTCGAAACCCGGTCGGACGTCGGATTTTTTTTTTTCAGTCTGCGTTTTAAGCCATCCTTCACCTCTCAACGATGTGAAGATTCACCAGAAACGATACGTAGTTCGCAATCCACGTTAAGCTGTGTCCCCGTTCCCCGGTTGTATAACTGGGGTAGGCTAGGGATACGCAAATCGCCGAAGTGGCGTCCGATTGAAAGACTTGCACCAGGCCAATGTGTCACACGAAATTATTATTATTACTCTTACGAGTCTGTTAGTTCACACAGTGACATAAATTTCAAATACAGGTGTAAAGAAGTAATTATTTGTCACGTACTAACTGACAGAAACTCGTTTAACTAATTACAACATGGTAGACAAATGCAAAATTGTATGCAAAACATTTGAATGTGCAGGCACCTAGGAGGTTAGAATGCAGGGAGACGCCCTTATGCTGAAAAAATGAAGCCTGCCCCCGCCATATTGCTAAGTTTTGGAGAAGTGTTCGTATTGTAGAGCTAATGGGGATATTATGTCCGATAGTTTTGCCGTGATGTACAAAGTGTGCAAATTAGTCGTTAAAATTAAGTTTTAAAATATATTATGATGAGTATTTTTTATTATTTATTCAAGAATGTATATTTTTTGAAAGTAAAAGACATCAAACGTGCTGCGGGACCCCAACACAAGAAATAAAATGTCGGCAACACTCACAAACACAAGAAAAACAGATGAACAGACATAAACCAACATAGTAACACTGTGGTGAAGAGGAAATCACGTCTACAGGAAAATAAAAGAGACATTTGGAGACAAGCTGCTGTACGAATATGAAGAACTCAGATGGAAAACCAGTTATCAGTAAAGAAGGGAGTATACAGAGTTGCTGTACAAAGGAAATGAACTTCTAGATAATATTGTAGGAAGAGAGGAGGAAGTAGATGAATATGAAATAGGAGAGTCTATGCTGATAGAATACAGAGCACAGAAATACCTAAGTCGAAACAAGGCTCCAGGATTGTACAACACTACCTCAGAACTATTTAAGTCCCTGTGAGAGCCAGCCATGACAAAAGTATTTCACCTGGTGGGTACAATGTATGAGACAGGCGAAATACCATCAGACTGCAAGGAATATTTAATTATACCCATTTCAAACAAAGCAGGCGAAGACATTTTTGAAAATTACAGAACTATTAGTTTAATAAGTCAGGTTGCAAAATTTTACCACGAATTATTTATAGAAGGATGGGAAAGCTGATAGATGCTCGAGGTAGATCAGTTCGGATTCAGGAGAAATGCAGGAACAAGGGAGGCAATACTCACCTTACTACTTATCGTAGAAGATAGGATTAAGGAAAAGGAAACCTACATTCCTAGCTTGGAGGAAGCTTTTGACGATGTTGACTGGAATACACTTTTTCAAATTGTGAAGCCAACAGGGTTAAAATAAAGGGAACGGAAGGTCATTTGCAACTTGTACATTAACCAAACAGCTATTAGAGTTGAAGGGCATGAAATAGACGAAGTGGTTGGGAAGTAAGTAAGACAGGGTTGCAGCCTAATGTTATCCAACTTGTACTTTGAGCAAGCTGTAAAGGAAAGCAAAGAGAAATTTGGAGGGGGGGGGGGAAGAAATAAAAACATTGCGTTTTGCTGATGACATTGCAATTCTGTCAGAGGCAGCGAAGGACCCTGAAGAATAGTACATCGGAATGGACAGTGTGTTGCAAGGAGAATATAATATGAACATTAACAAGAGGAAAACAAGGGTATGCAATGTTGTCTTAGAAAATCAGCCGATGTTGAAGGAATTAGATTAGGTAACGAAACAATGAAGGTGGTAGATGAGTTTTATTATTTTGGTAGTAAACTAACATATGATGGTCGCAGTACAGAGGATATAGAATGCAGAATAACAATGGGAAGAAAAGCGATTTGAAAAAGAGAAGTTTGCTAACATCGAATATTAATTTAAGTGTAACTAAGTCCTTTGTGAAGGTATTTGTGTGGAGTGTTGCCTTGTACAGGAGTGAAACTTGGACGCTAAATAGTTTAGACAGGAAGAGGATAGAGGCTTTTGAAATGTGGTGATACAGAAGAATGCTGAAGATTTGGTGGGTAGATCGCGTAACTAATGAAGGGGTACTGAACAGAAATGAGGAGAAAAGGAATTTTTGGCATTCCTTGACTAAGAGAAGGGATCGATTGGTAGGACACATTGTTAGACGTCAAGGAATCGTAAATTTAGCAGTGGAGGGAAGTATGTTGAGAAAAAATCTCAGAGGGAGACCAAGAGACGAATATAGTAAACAGATTCAGATGGATGTGGGTTGTCGTTCTTATAAGGAGATGAATAGGCTTGCTCACGATAAAGTAGGGTGGAGAGCAGCATCAAACCAGTCTCCGGACTGAAGACTACAAGAACAACAACGTGTGACTAGGTCATATAAAAAGGCAGCTTACACTTCATACTTATCCATGTGCATTCTGAATGATCGATCATAGACTGATTTTCACTTAACAAGTGAGAGTAATTTGAACATGAAATTGACTTCACTGTGTGGGCCGATAGAACCCAGTGGCGGTTAACACCTAATTCAGTTCCCTATAAGCATTGAAATTGTTTTGGTAATCGTTGTGGCATATAGATGTTCGTTAAACAAAGCTGTAGATCAAATTAAATCAACATTTGTGGTGCTAAGTAGCGCCTGGCGCACAGTTTTTGTTATACGCTTCTTTTACATTGACAGGAAATTAAACTTATATATATATATATAAGCTGGATGCCAACAGTGGGCAAAAAAAATGTTCAAATGTTTGCATAGCTTATCGGACTCAACTACGGGGTTATCAGTCCCTAAACTTACAAACTACTTATGAACTACCTAATCCTAAGGACGGCACAAATATCCATGGCCGAGGGGGAATTCGAACCCCCGACCGTAGTGGCCGTGCAGACCGTGACTGAAGCGCATCAGTCCCCTCGGCCACCGCGGCCGGCCCAATAGTGGGCATGGGGCATGTGCCGTACCATTGAACCTGCCGAGTTTTTCTGTTTCTATTGTGGCTACTTAATGAAGGTTTGAGTATGTAAGATACAGTTTAAGCATTTTTCGGCCTTAAGGATTTCGTTTGTATATATATCACATTACCAGAGCAATTATTTGTTGTTGTTGGTTTTTGAGGGGACTAAACAGCCAGGTCATCAGTCCCCTGAGAGCAATTAGTAATACTGAGGTTACATATGCATGTATATGTAACCTCAATGTTACGTGTAGACTATCTTTTTAGTATTAAGTTATCTGAAAATGGCCTAAGAAGCCGAAAGCTGCTAGTAACAAGCAAATAAATAATTTTGTGGAACAAAAATACTACGTATTTAAGTTTTTAATATGTCTTTGTACCTCCAAGTACCGACGGAATATTCCATAAACATAAAAAATTCTGTTGTTTTGTCGTGGCGATTATGTGTGACATATTCAATTCTCTTTTTATCCATCAAAGTATATCCAGCCACATACCTAAAGAATTTCGTTCCACATGCTTCTATTCTCTTCTCGCCTCTCTTCTTAAGGGTTCAGTTTTCACAACCATAGAGCTGTGCTGATATAACCGTAAACTTATGAAACTTTGGTAGGGTATCTTTCTGAACTTTTCCCCCATGTTCTCCGTACAGTTCCACAGAAATAATTACATAGGTCGAACTGACTCTCAATTTCATTGTCTGGCCCATATGTAATAACGCACTCTAAATAAAGGTAATCACTGTTTCAGTTATCTGTTTCTCAAATTCAATCACATGAAGACAGTTTCTTGTACGTAATTTTCATTTTCCGTGACAAATTCTTGGTCGTCATCAAAAAGTTACGTGCTAACATCCATGTTGCTAATTTGAAAATATTTTATTTGTGTAACCAAGTTTTGGTTACATCATGAATGTAAATATTAAAAAGATTCGATGAAAGAGGTCACCTTGTCAAGCTCCTTGGTTTATTTCAGCCATGTTATATCTGCTGCCTGCTATTTTTATTTCTATTTTGTCGTTAATGTGTAGACCGTGTATTGCTCTTAGAAAGGAGATGAGAACCCTCTGATCCTTAAAATTTCTTACAGTTGCCTTCGATTGACTCAATCAAGTGCTTTTTTCTAATCAATGATGTCAAGATATGTTGGCAGGTTCAAATCACAGTGTTTTCCTATTCGTTGCTTCATGGTGAAGATACATTCTGAGCTTGATCTTGTTTTTCGATAGCCGTGTTCGGCATCAGATGGGAGAGTTTCAGCGACAGGCAACAGTCGCTTTGTTAGAACTCTAGAATACAACTCATAACACGTAATTTAGAAGGCTAATACCCCTATGATTGTGACAATCATGACAGTTTCCCTTCTTATAAATTGGGCCTATCTGGGCTACATTCCATTCTTCAGGAATGTAACAACTCGGCCAGCAGATATTAATAAATCTAGACTTCTTAATTTTGCAGTATTTGGTGAATAATTTATTAGTTCAATTTAATTTTGTCGCATCCTGGAGTCTTCCTGTTTTTGCTACCTTTTATAGCGTCCTGTAATTCCTCCAGACTTATTAGGTCTACATTCCTGTCTGGTTCAGCCAGAAGCATCTCTGTATCTTGAATGTTAGTCCAAAGTGTTTTGGAGTATTACAACCAATTATATTCAGATACTGTGTTTATTTGCAGATTTTCCTGAACTTCTTTGTTTAGATGTTTTAGTATTTTATATGCTTTATCTTGCCTCCTCCGACGTCATGTTCTGTATCAGGTTATAAAACTAATTAAAGTACACTACGGAAACATACATTCAACCATGCCCAGGGGAGGACTCGAACCTCCGTCGGGGAACAACCACGCAATTTACAGAAAGGCGGCTTAGACCGCTCGGTCATTCCACCGCTGCTGTTAAATTGCCTTAGTTTCCTTTCCAATAAGGTTGGTTTTATTTTATAATCTAGTCTGAGATCCTGATCATCTGCGGAATTTAACAGTTTTAAAAAGGTATGTTTCTTACTTTCAGTTAGACTAGGTATTTCTTCATCCCAGTATCGCTGCTCCTTTTACATCCTTGGTTAGTGCTAGCTTTATATTATTGCACACTTGGTTGCTTGGTTGATGTGATCCGCTTTACAATTTTGACTTAAATATTCTTCAGGTCTTATGTGGTATAATAATCTGATAATATCTTCTTGAAGTAAGTGCACTTTAAATGATCTATAAGCATCATTTGGCTTCTGTCTAGAAGTTATTTCTCATCTTTTGAGTAGTTTTACTTTTGATATTAATAATAAATGATCTGAACAAACATCTGGAACTCTGAATTCTCCTGTGTCTTCCACTAAATACGAACTCTTCTTATTTGCGATCACATCATTTTGTGTGTATGTATTGCATTCAAATCTACAGTTTTGTTCCAATCTTTTTGAAACTGTTGTACATGTAAGCATGTAAGCTTTAATTCATGATGATGATCGCCGTAAGTGTAAGAATCACGTACGAGACATAGATCATAAGATATGAAGTCATAAAGAATAAGATGCGCGAAAAACTGATACATTTAATGATAATGCTGTTCATTTTCTTCTAAACCACTGGACAGATTTCAATCAAATCTGGTACACACTATCCTTACCATGAGGTAACAATTGCTGCAGGGTTAAGGATCACACACAACACATTGTTCAGAATATATTACATCATAAACAATATGAATCGCAAAAAACTCACACATAATGCGGCGAGACTTTATAAATACGCTATATGAGAATGAGTGTACTTAGCGACTTACAACAAACTTCAAACATAATTTCAAGCTTCCATTAAACTTTTTCTCGTCGAAAAGCATAGCAAAATGACGAAAGGACATACAGCCCTTATACAAATAAATATATACCTGAAAAAATGGCAGGAATAAATAAATAAAAAACCGGGCAGCGCCGGGTTTTCGGCTAGTTTTTATATATAAGGCAGAGTGTCCGTGTGTTTGTATGTACGTGTTGCACACAAATCTACAGATTTGTTCCAATGTTTATGAAATTTTGCATATGTAAGCTTCAATCAATGAGTACGTTCGCCGTAAGTGTAAGGATCGAATACAACACATGGTTCACGAGATATGAGCTCATAAACAATAACATGTGCTAAAAAACAGCTGCATCAAACGAAACCGCTGGACCGATTTCAACTAAATTTGGCACACATATTCATTACCGGAAGATAATAATGCTATCGGGGTCAGAACCGCATACCACCCATGGTTCAAAAGATATAACGTCATAAACAATAGGAGTTGAAAGAAACTGCCATGTATGCGACGAGACATTATTCACACACTTGTATGAGAATGACAGTACTTAGCGACCTGAAACCAACTTTAAACATAATTTCGAACCTTTGTTAAACTTTTCTCACTGACAGCCATATGAAAGTAATCAAAGAAAAAAGTTTCCCGTTTACTACTTTTCCGCTGTTCACGGAGAAATTCTACGGCATTTGATATGACGTTACAGTTTATAATTTCTACACTACAAATTTTAGTCTTATGAAATTTTACAGATAGTATAGACACATACAGCTGAATGTAATTTCGAAATCGTATCATAATACGACACGTAGTCCATTGGATATAAAGACATAACGTGCATGGAAAACCACCCCATCACGCATCAGGCTTTAATCTATTACTTCTTTACAATAATTTTGCCAACATACAGCACTTACACAAATGAATATGTAACTACAAAATTATACAATTGTAGAACATATAATTCAATAAATATGAGATCATATATACTGCGATGGGTAAAGCATGTCACATCATGCGCCACGTATTAATACATTTTAAAGAAATTCCTGAAAGCTGACTGCTCTTGACAACTTTGAATCAACTTTGAACTGTGGAGCGCACAAGCTGCAGGTGAAAGCGGTAGTCTTCTATAGAGCTACAAAGAAAGAAAGAGAATGAAACAGTGTACATCCAACGGATACCCATTATTTCCGACAGATGTATCTTTCAATTTCCAGAGACTGCAGTTTCCAGTGAGACTTGTATTTTCTATAACGATTAATAAATCACAGGGCAATCTACTCAATACTGTGGAGTGGATTTGACATGCTCACGTTTCTCAAACGGACAACTTAGTCACTTTCTCAGGGGTGGGCTCACCAAAGAAATTATTCATAATAGATCCTGGGAAAGTCACAAGAAATATTGTTCATAGTGAAGTTGTGATTTAAATGAATGTATGAATGTTACATATCATTTGTATTTCGCTGTCGAAGGTTCGAGTCCTCCCTCGGATCTAGGCGTATGTGTTGTTCTTAGGATAAGTAGTATGTAAGTTCAAGGACCGATGACCACTGCTGTTAGGTCCCATAACTTTACAAAGATTTGAACATTTGCAAACGATATTGGTTGTGAAAGGGAAACTGTAATAAATAATAATGGATCTATATTGAGAGGGTTTTCAATAAATAATTAATTAAGAATATAAGAAACATATTCTTCAGCCACAAACAGATCAAATGATCAAAGGTTTGTAAATCTTATGGGACTTAACTACGGGGTCATCAGTCCCTAAACTTACAAACTACTTATGAACTACTTACGAACTAGGACGGCATAAATATCCATGCCCGAGGGGGGGATTCGAACCCCCGACCGTAGTGGCCGTGCAGACCGTGACTGAAGCGCCTCAGTCTCCTCGGCCACCACGGCCGGCGCACAAACAGATCGAAAAATATACAATTTTACAAAATATAATTCAATAAATGTGAGATCCTACGAATTTTATATGTCATTTGTATTTTAACTACTATCTTCCTTTGTTTGGATATTGCACTTATAATTTTTTACATTATGTAAGACAGCCTTATATCTTATATATTCTCCCATAAATATAACATGTTATTAGAAAAGGGATAGGCGAAGTACTAACTCTAGATTTGAATAAATAAATAAATACCCGGGCAAGGCTGGGTTTTCAGGTAGTAATATATAATTATAGGAGAACCCTTAGCTGACCACATATATTTGTCGATCTGTTTGTGCCTGAAGAATGTGTCTGTTATATTCTTAATTATTTATTTATTGAAAACGCCTTCAATATAGATCCATTATTATTTTTTTCAGTTTCACTTCCACAACTAATATCGTCTGCAAAAGTTCAAATGTTTGTGAAGTTATGGGACCTAACAGCAGTGGTCATCGGTCCCTGAACTTATATTCTACTTATCCTAAGAAAACACATACTCCTATGCCCGAGGGAGGACTCGAACCTCCGACAGCGAACGGCTACGCGTACCGCAGCACGGCGCCTCAGTGCGCACGGCTGTTCTGCCGCGACAAATTCATTTTTAACAGGGTTGTTTTCCACCCTTGTTGTTAAATCCGCTGGCAGAATAAGTGAATTATTTTTGTTTATCACGTGTCGAGTTCTTTGCAAGATACTGGAGAACAACTGTGAGTCATGATTCCGAACTTTTCCTGGAGCATATACTTCAGTTACCGCTAAATAACCACTTGGCATTTTTATTCTGATAGTAATTAAAAGTTCAAACATCGAATCGAAGATTGACAACAACCCGCCGACGGAAATCATCACCAGAAATTGTCTGTTGAGTGCAAAGTCGCTCAAATTTTGAAAACTGTTTGCAAGCAGCACCCCTCTGTGTGACTTTGCACTCAACAGACAATTTCTGGTGATGATTTCCGTCGGCGGGTTGTTGTCAATCTTACAGATAAGGAACTGGACAACGCTTCATTATCTGTTTTGGAAAAAGGTTTAAATTTTGCAGCCACACCCAAGGTTGTTCCTATTACGGAATTTATTTGTGCTATTGAGCAAGCGGTGTCTCGTATTCCAGAAGATCAGGCTGATGAAATTAGACAAGAGGTTGCCTACAAAGTTCGCAGAGCACCTCCTCCTACAAGCAATATTTCTAGTAGTGAGAGGGCGGCCATCCGGTCTTTGAGAGAGGATAAGGATGTGTCCAAGATGAACTTTTTATTGGATGGCTCAGCCTATCGTAGGTTACATAATGATCCCACCGAACGTATAAAACGGAAGACTCTTTTATTTTTAAAGAAGAGTTCCTTGTCAGAGGATGTTGTTAAGAAACTTCGCCCTGGAGCTGCTGTCCCTCCGAGATTGTATGGCCTACCTAAGGTTCACAAGCATGGAATTCCTCTTCGTCCTATTGTGAGCAATTTGGGTGCCCCTACCTATAATTTGGCCAAATACTTAGCTTCTGTTCTCGCTCCTCATGTTGGAAAGTGTGATCATCACATATTGAACTCGTCACATTTTATTCGGCGGCTGAAGTCAGTTTGTCTTGGTCCGTCAGACTTGCTTGTCAGTTTCGACGTTGTTTCCCTTTTTACCCGGGTTCCTCTTGAAGAGTCATTGTTATTAATTAGTAATATATTGGATGATGAAACAGTCAAGTTATGTTGTCATGTGCTGACTTCGACGTATTTCCTTTTTAATGATACGTATTTTGAACAAACTGACGGTGTGGCTATGGGGAGTCTTCTTTCCCCCATAGTCGAAAACCTTTTTATGGAGGACTTTGAAGACATGGCTTTAACGACGTCGTTTCTTAAGCCTACCTGTTTTTGGAGATACGTCGATGACATTTTTATGGTTTGACCTCATGGTATGGATGCTTTAAATCATTTTTTAGACCATTTTAATTGTCTCCATCCCAATATTAAATTTACGATGGAGGTAGAGAACGATGGGAAACTTCCTTTTCTGGATGTTTTGGTTCAAAAGAACAGTGATGGGACCTTAGGACATGGAGTGTATCGCAAGCCAACACATACCGATCTTTATCTTCATGCGACGAGCTGTCATCCGCCACACCAACGTATGGGGGTCTTGCGTACTTTAGTAAAAAGAGCGTACGCCATTTCTAATGCTGAACATCTGGGTGAAGAACTGGAGCATCTCAAAGTGGTCTTTCAACAGAATGGGTACACCGCTCAACAAATTTGTCGTACATTTCAATTTGGTCCAAAAGGTGAACCATTAGAAGACAATTACACGTCTATTGCCTTTTTGCCTTTCGTCGGGAATATTTCCTCGAAAATTTCAAGAATTTTAAGAAGATTCGACATTAAAAGTGTTTTTATGCCCCCACCTAAGACTAGGGCCCTCCTTGGGTCAGTCAAAGATGATTTAGGACTGAGGAAACCCGGTGTTTATAGTATTTTGTGTTATTGTGGTAAAACTTACATTGGCCAAACGATCCGCACAGTTCAGGAACGGTGTGTGGAACACCACCGTCATACTCGTTTGCTCCAACCTGAAAAGTCGGCTGTTGCTGAACATTGTTTGAATGAGGGACACAAGATGTTATACGATGAAACTAAACTGATTGCTCCTGCTTCCGGCTACTGGGAATGTGTTCTCAAAGAATCCATGGAAATTCGTATGGCCGGTAATATTATTAATAGGGACAAGGGTTTTCCACTAAGTAAAACTTGGAACCCGATTTTATCTGACATCAAGCAACAACGGTCTTCATTTCGACCTGCTGTTTCTTTTAACTAGCCTTGTCTTCGACCCATCGTTTTTGCCGTTTTTCTCCACCGGCGCGCTACTGGTTCTACTGCACCTAGGTGGCTTCTACTTTGGTTTCGCGCACGCGCGGTGGGTCGTCAGCAGTGTATAAAGGGGCTGCTGTTTCTTGTTCTTTATCAGTTTCCGGCGAGTTAGTGTTCTGCGCTCTCACCTGAAGATGGCAGCCAGTTGGTCTGCTGAAATATCGTGTCTGTTTGACGACGGTATCCGGCAGCATACCCGAGATAAATATTATCACATTTATTACTGATTTCCCTGAATATTTTATCGGCTATCTGCAATACTGCAGCAGTAATCCAGATTGAAGGACAGACACCATTAAGAAAAGCATTATTACATTTCATTAGATTTCATGCGCCGGATAAGATAACCTTGGTACGAATCGGTTATCACGCGAGACGGGCATAAATATGGTCTTGGCTGTTATGTTTTCTGAAGAAACCGAGATATCATAAACACCTGTCTCCGATAACAGTTGAATAACGGAATACGGTTTCGCAATTTGGCAAAATATTACATCTTAAAATAATGTAATAGTCACTGATCAAATCACAGCACTTAGGATACGAATATGTGGAGGGTTTTCATGAAAAGGTTGTGTAGAGCAAACGGTTATATAACGAAGAGGAAGGGAGTAATCGTAAAACATTGATAAATCAAACACAAGTCCAAGTATTCACTCGGTCGCGGATTTACATCTTTCCTGGTCGTTGATTTCTTTAAGCCATTTAAGTCAGATGTCGTAATTGGTGGTCTAAAATGAACACGACTGACTTACGTTCAACTTGGAAGGACTGTTTTAGCCGAGAAAGAAGTGCAAAGGATCATTCGGTGACATTAAAAGCAAGAGCGTCATATTTAAAGAGTACAATGAGGAATCCACTGTTTATACCAAGGGGAATGTAGTCAGGAAGCAGTAGTAACCTTCAGAGGACTAAGAGGGGGAGTTCTTGTCTGATGATATGATACAAGATAGGATCAAGATCGGAACAAAATTATGTAGATTTGTATGCAGCAAACACACAAGGTCATAATGAAAAACACGCTGTTAGTTTTCCTACAATTTTCCAATAGTCCCAAAACTGGGAATTACGAACGCAGTAAAAAAAAAAAAAAAAAAAAAAGAAAAAAAGAAAAAAAAAAAAAAAAAAGGCCGAGCCAAGTTATGAGCAAAGGAAAATGGGGTTCCGTTTTACTTACATATAAAGATTATTGGAAGGTATCCTCCCCCATTCACTGTTAAAGCGTGCAAAATTTTATGAAGGTCGGAATTAAACTGCAGATTTCGTCAGTACGTAGGAAAACTCTCCTCCGTCGTGCACCTTAACTCGGCCCTATCGCAAAATATTTTCTAAGGCGACGTCTTCTACCTATAAACCACATACCTGCAAAATTAGTAGTTTTCGGGGTTTCCTTTTTTAGTCAGAAAGAGATTGTGTGAATGACCTTTAGCTTTTATATATAGAGAAAGTGGGACAATAACAAACAAATGGCTACTCAAGTTGTGTGTAGAATCTACATGACTGGACACATTCTGTCAGTCTTTCGCAAAATATCGTCACACAGTCTCGGACTTCAAGGATAGACAGGCAAGGACAACTGTAATAAGTAGAGCACTATCAGCGTAACATACAACGTATCCAAGTTACTGACAATATTAATATTCAGAATTCATGAAAAAATATAGCAGATCAGTTGGCTGACGATCAGTTTGGCGCAAATAGTCAGGCGAAAATGAAAACATTTTATATTGCATGATTAACACTTAAGAATTGGGTGAAACTCCGATTTGGTTAAATGAACTCCATGAACGCAGCGTAAAATTATGGCAGGAAATGATACTTGCGACTAGTTTCCTTGTAGGGGAAAGGTCTTTCTTAAAGAATATTTTATCTTGATTGGTTGTTCATATCGGTAAAATAGCACCTTTTAACAGGTGAACTCACAGCCTTTATTTCTCTGTTTGAGATAAAAGACGAAGTTTTATATGACTCTCCAAGCAGGAAAAATACAGTAGATTTTCTGAGAGCCATTTTATCACTAGATAAGATTAAAAATTAGATAATTTAAATGAGATCAGATGCTAATAATATTGCTTAGCGAAATCGATCATCAAAGATAAAAGCAAAGTATAGCGACGTTGGATGAAATTTTTCTTCTCCAAACTGAAATCAAAGATCGCTTCACTCTCTCAATATGAATACATTACGTTCATTATAATATTTCAGATGAACTGCGTAAACCAGACGCATTAGTGGAACTGTAGAACTTCCAGTAAAAAGACTGAAAATCAGAATACGTTTCGGCCGACATGCAGGAAAAAAGGCGACAACTCTCGGAAGGACACGTATTGCTGTTGCAGGGAAAGCACGCGGATGTTAGTATGCGTGTAAACTACGAAAACACGCAAGATGGAGGAGATAAATGTTAATTGGCAATTTTTGTAACCTTCGCACCCTAGAAATGGACGGTTATTGTCTTTAATCGCGCCGTACAAGGCGCCACTTATGCGTGCAGATCACAATCGTGCTGGCGACCGCTTAATAGTCCTCACGACGCGATCTCCAACATTCAGATAGGCGAACTTCTCAGAAGTAAGTAAGCGCAAAACAATATAGCGCTCTCGCACCTTACGTTAATAACGGAAGGAAACATTCGCCGTTTAATGAGCACAGAAAAAAATCTTATGAAACTTTGTAGGAACAAAATCTGACGCAGTATGTGGCACGCAGGTGCTTTTTGAACATTTGAAAGCCATAATAAATAAAAATCTCTACGCTGACCTGCCGAGTGGAAACTTAAAAACAATTAATTCAGTAACGATTGGTTGATAAGACGAAGGGAGAGAGAAAAGAAGGATGAAACGTACTGTCGTCATTGGAGTCGTTAATGATGATGACCTAACTGTACGAAATTGAGTCAGTAAATGAGTCGCAAACTGAGACAGACAAGCCAGTAAGCCTACTGCGCACCGAGCACGGATATTTCTCTAAGACACATCCGTCTTGTGGGTTGCAGCAGTTTACGAAACCAAAAAAAGTTACAGCACATGAGCGACACTTACAAGTTGTAAACGCTGCCACAAAAATTCCAAGCTCCAGGGTTTTATAACCTTCTAGAATGATGGGACGAGTTTTTAAATTTACAGTTCGAGTCAGTTGAAAAGTAAAGCAATTTTCAGGTTTGTCAACGCAGTAGTCGCGTGTCTACCTCAGTTTCCGACTTATTTACTGACTGACTCTCGTAGAAATGCGATAGAAAGAAACAACTGCCATATATATATATATATATATGTTGTGTTGTTGTGGTCTTCAGTCCGGAGACTGGTTTGATACAGCTCTCCACAATACCCTATCCTGAGCAAGCCTCTTCATCTCTACATAAGAACGGCAACCTGAATCTGTCTGAATCTGCTTACTGTATCTATCTCTTGGTCTTCCTCTGCGGTTTACACCCCACACACTTCCCTCCAACGCTAAATTCACAATTCCTTGATGTCTAAGAATGTGTCCCACCAATCTATCCCTTCTTTTAGTCAAGGTATGCCAGAAATTTCTTTTCTCCCCAATTCTGTACAATACCTCCTCATTAGTTACGCGATCTACCCACCTAATCTTCAGCATTCTTCTGTAGCATCATATTTCAAAAGCCTCAATCCTCTTCCTGTCCGCACTGTTTATCGTCCATGTCTCACTCCCATACAAGGCAACGCTCCATACAAATGCCTTCAGAAAGGACTTCCTTAGGCTTAAATGAATATTCGATGTTAACAAATTTCTCTTTTTCAGGAATGCTTTTCTACCCATTGCCATTCTGCATTTTATATCCTCTGTACTGCGACCATCATTTGTTATTTTACTGCCCAAGTTACAAAAGCAATCTACCTCCTTTATTGCTTCGTTACCCAATCTAATTCCTTCAGCATCACTTGATTTTCTTACACTGCACTCCATTACCCTAGTTTTGCTCTTGTTAATCTTCATCTTATATGCACCTTTCAGCACACTGTACATTCCGTTCTTCCAGGTCCGTTGCTGCATCTGACAGAATTACTATGTCGTCGGCAAATCGTAATGTTTTTAATTCTTCACCCTGAACTTCAATTCCGTCTGCAAATTTCTCCTTGCTTTCCTTTATAGCTTGCTCAATGTACAAATTGAATAACAATGGAGAAAGGCTACAACCCTGTCTTACTCCCTTTCCAACCACTACATCCCTTTCATGCCCTTCAACTCTGACAACCGCTGTCTGGTTTTTGTACAAGTTGTAAATAACCTTACGCTCCCTATATTTTACTCCTGCTTGCTTCAGAACGTGAAAGAGTTTATTCCAATCAACATTGTCAAAAGCCTTCTCCAAATCTACAAAAGCTAGAAATATAGGTTTGCGTTTTCTTAATCTATCTTCTAGGACAAGCCGTAAAGATATATATACATAAAAAAAGAAAACGAATGATTGAAATGGCATTTGCCTTAAGTATGAAGTATCAAGATATATCTGTGACTAGATTGCAGCTTTGGTAGAATGAACGGATCATCGTATCTTCGATGCATAGTGATCGACATACAGTGTGTTTGCACAACAGCGTCCAAAAATTTAACAAGACGTACGGAATGCTCCACTGAGTAATTTGTGGTTGGGAACCAGAGGTAGGAGAAATCGGCTTAAGGAGAGATTGAAGTAAACTCGTCAAGCACTTTGCCTGGCATTACTGTTTTCCAGTTTCTATACAATGAATGGGCGTAAAAGTTACAAGTACATTCTGCATTTCCTGCAGTGAAATAAGATAAGTCTGATAAAAGCAAGGGAATCGGGGGTCTGTATGGCCACTCGTTCTTTGCAATGAGTTCTACCCGAGATGGAGAACGCACCCTCGTCTGTTGGTGAGAGGATATGGATACATCGTGGCTGTGCAGCGCCTCATTTCAAGGTGGATAGCCGCAACCATTGCAGTGCTTTATTTACTTGTCGTTGGATTGAAATGGGAGGTCCTATTCTGCGGCCGACGACGTCAGCTGACCTGAATCCCCTTGATTGTTACCTATAGGGTACGAGACCCCAGTTTATACGGAGCTGAAATTATTGCATTTATGTAGCTTGTGATGTGATTTGAAAGACACCAGGGATGCTTTGATTTATGTTGATGGGCATCGATTACAGCATATTTTGTAAGATACAGTGCAGACGGTAAGCCAATTAAATCAGTGGTGGTATTTGTAGTTAATTGCAACTGATGTTAATAAAAAATAGACAGTCTTGCGATTGTGTTCCTATTAAGCTGGATTTTCCTACCCCAGGTCCTCTACCTCAAATTGTTCCCTGGAGCGTCCTCTATGTCCTATTAAATTTTTGCAAGCTCTTACGGAAACACTTCAGATGCAGAAGTAACTACAGGTGGGCTCAAGAAAGTATGATGGATGCCTTCATTCTACATCTGCATACATACCCCGCAATTGACACAAAGGTGCGTGGCGGAGGGTTCTCAATACCACTACTAGTTACTTGGTTTCCTATTCCATTCCCATCTAGAATGAGGAAAAAACGAGTACTTGTATGCATTCGTACGAGCCCTAATCTCTCTAATCTGATCCTTGTGGTCTTTACGCGAGATATAGGATGGCGGCAGTAGAATCTTTCTGCAGTAAGCCTCAAATTTCGGCCCTCCGAATTTCTTCAACAGTGCTTCTCGAAAAGAACGTCGCCTCCCCTCCAGCGACTCCCAGCTGAGTTCCCGAAGCATTTCGGTAACTCGCGTATTGATGGAATCTACCAGTTACAGACCTCGCCGTCCGACTCTGAACTGCCTCTATGTAGTCTTTTAAACCGATCTGGTGGGGATCCTAAATACTTGAGCAATATTCAAGACCGGATCGTACATACGTTTTATACGAGATATGCGGTGTGCTTTACAGACGAATCTGACTTTCGCAAAATTCTCCCAATAAAGCGAAGTCGACCATTTGCCTTGCCCACGACTGTCATATGCTCGTACCATTCCATATCGCTGCACAGCGTTACGCCTAGGTATTTAATGGACGCGACTCTGTCAAACAGCACACTAATAATGCTGTATTCGAACATTACACGATTGTTTTTCCTATTCATCTGCATCATCTTACATTTTTCTACATTTAGCGCAAGTTGCCATTCCTCACAGCAACTAGAAATTTGATCCAAGTCACTCTGCATCCTACTACAGTCATTCAAGGACGACGCACTACTGTACACCATACCATCATCAGCAAACAGCTGCCGGTTGCAACTCACTCTGTCCGGAAGATCATTTATATAGTCATAAAAAGATAACAGTCCTATCACACTTCCCTGGGTCACCCCTGACTATATCCTACTCTCTGATGAACACTCGCCATCGAGGACAACGTACTGGGTTCTATTACTTAAGTAGTCTTGGAGCCACTCACATATTTGGGTACCTATGCCATAAGCTCGTACCTTCTTTAGCAGTCTGTAGTGCGGTAACGTAATTTTTATGTTGTATGTTAATAGCAGCCTCAAAGTCTTAATTGATAAGACCGAATTGTAATGTGGAAACTCTCAAAGCTTGTCAAGTAAAGTTAATATAACGCGCTAAAACTTTATTCTTCGTGTTTACATATTTATTTCTCACTATAGCCACCCTAGTGAGGCAATACATTACGACTTATCGTCGAAGATACATTAAGAAAAGGCAAACCTAAGTTTTTAGCATTTGTGGATCTTGAGAAATCTTTTGACAATGTTGACTGCAATCCATTTTCTCAGATTCTGAAGGTAGCTGGGGTAAAATATCGGGAGCGAAGACCTATTTTCAACTTGTACAAAAATCAGACAGCAATTATTAGAGTTGAAGGGCATGAAAGGATCTCAGTGGTTGGGAATGCAGTGAGACAGGTTTGTAGCCTTTCCCCAAGGTTGTGCAGAGTCTACATCATTGAGCAAGCTGTGAAGGAATGCAAGAAGAAATTTGGAGAGGGAATTAAAGTCCAGGGAGA
The DNA here is from genome assembly GCA_026315105.1 of Locusta migratoria. Taxonomy (NCBI): domain Eukaryota; kingdom Metazoa; phylum Arthropoda; class Insecta; order Orthoptera; family Acrididae; genus Locusta; species Locusta migratoria. Next base: position 137,960,628 of record CM048745.1, read on the forward strand.
GGGTATAAAAACCTTGCGGTTTGCTGACCACATAGATATTCTGTCAGAGACAGCAAAGGACGTGAAAGGGCAATTAAAGGGAATGGACGTGTCTTGAAAGGAATGGATAAGAGTAAAACGAGGGTAAAATGAAAATCAGGCGATGCTGCAAAAATTAGATTAGGTAATGAGACAGTAAAAGTATTAGATGAATTTTGTTATTTGCGTAGCAAGATAACTTCTGATGGCCGAAGTGAAGAAGATATAAAATGAAGAACGGCTATAGAAAGAAAAGCGTTTCTGAAGAAGCGATAGTTTATGTCGGCCGCAGTGGCCGAGCGGTCTGCGGCGCGCCAGTCACAGTCTGCACGGCCGCTACGATCGGAGGTTCGAAACCCCCCGGGCATGGATGTTTGTATTGTCTTTAGTGTAAGGTAGTTCGTAAGTTTAGAGACTAATGACCCTGCAGTTAAGTCTCTTAAGCTTAACAAACATTTGAACATTTGAACATTTGAACTCCTTTCTGAGAGCATTTGTCTCAGATGAAAAGGCTTGCACAGAACAGGGTAGTGTGGAGAGCTGCATCAAACCAGACAACAACAATAACGTACACTACGTTTACATGGAACACGTCTTCCGGAAGACGAAAACCGATTTTCGTAAACTGTTTTTCGCTGTCGTGTTTACATGGCATAGCCTGAATCGGATTTCGTAGCTCACTTAAAATGGCGGCTGGAAAACAGCTGATTCAGTTCCTTACTTAGACTGCACAATCGCTATTTTTCTTTATTTAAATACACAGATTTATGTTCACTCTAATATTTATAATTTTATTTCACATTAGAAAATATCACTCTTTCCATATGTCCCGAAAATTCTTAACAAGAAAACACAATCTGACAAGCCAAGAACGCTTCAAAAACGGTAGCGTTTACATGGGCACGAACATCGATTGTGGAACTGGACAACCGCTTTAGAGAGGCGGATTTCCAGAATCGATTTTGGAGTGTTTACATGACCAACCAAAAGCGGAATTGGGAAATCGGTTTACGAAATCAGGTTTTGGGAGCCCATGTTAACGGGGTGATAGTCACTCTAGCGATGAACTCTTACCCCCCAGTGAAAAGACTAATCTGTTGGTACCGCCAACGCCGTATCACTCCGTTGACGGAGCCACAACCACACGTCTATTTGAAACGCAAGTGGACTCCTCGAATTGGGAAATCGGTTTACGAAATCCGGTTTTGGGAGCCCATGTAAACAGCGTGATAGTCACTCTAGCGATGAACTCTTACCCCCCAGTGAAAAGACCAGTCTGTTGGTACCGCCAACGCCGTATCACTTCATTGACGGAGCCACAACCACACGTCTATTTGAAACGCAAGTGGACTCCTCGAAGCAGTTCATTATAAATTCAATATAAATCTAATATAAATTGAATACGATGACAATCGGATGGGGCCAAATCGGCATTGTATCAAGAACGATCTGTGACAAGTGACTGTGAGAGATCGGATTGCTGCCCGATATCACAACACTCGGATGTGGTCTGTCATTATTATAATGAAGCAGAGGTTGCTTCTTGTGTGGGCGAACTCATAGAATCCGTAGTTTTAGTTTTTGGGGGGTCTCGTAGTACCATTCAAATTTTATTCTTGTGCGCCTTGCTTTCGGAATGCACCATCCCTTTTATTTACCAGAACACCGTGAGCATGACTGGGACGGTCTCGAACTCACTTGTAATCCAAAACTCTTTTGAATCTGCTTTTCGGGGTCAATTTTATAATTTCACCTTTCATCGCCTGTTACAATATTGATCGCTGAAGATACTATCCCTCTCAAGGTCATAACAAACAGAAACTACTGTCAGTTGTCCAATATCCTGTGTTGGACGTCAGCATGTGAGCATTTGAGGCACCCATAAAACACACAGTTCTCTCATTAATTAAAACTTTTTGAAGAGCTGCAGTCGACCAGCAAAAGTCCCTCGAAGTTGTAGCAGTACGTGGTCGATAGTTTTGTTACATGGAATCACGGTGAAGAGGAATTGACTTATTTCTTGGTGCACCTTAAAAGTATCAATCCGAAGGACAATTTACCATGATAAAATAGAAAAAGGTGTCTGTTATCAAAGAAGCATATGGGACGTTAGAGCATAAGGTATATAGAAAACAGACACACACACAAATCGTTAACTCCGTAAGGATGCGACCAACATCCTAGGCAGAAGGACAACAGTATTTACGAGCGAATTTATCTGAAAGATGAATTAAACCACTTGTGAACGGCTTTCAAGAGAAGTGGATACGCTGATAAAGAGATAGACAGAAACAATCCATCCTAAAAGAAAAATGTCCGAAAACTAGTGACAACTGTCGGCTGGAAAAGTTCTTCTGTTTATCCACAATACCACGGACCATATTGACAAAGTTTTGGCCAAGTTTCAATTGGAAATAATTTTTAGACCTACGAAGAAGATTTGTGATTGTTTTAAGATCAGTGAAAGATGCACAACATCCCCTAGCAACGCCTGGGGTGTATAAAATTCCGTGTATCTGTGGCATGGTTTATATCGGAACGACAAAAAGGAGTGTTAATACCCTATTAATGGAACATAAAAAGAAATTGTCGACTGAGACACACCGACAAGTCAGCTGTAACGGAACATGTCTTTACAAATGATCATCATGAAATAAAATGTAGCAAAAGAAACGTCCTAGTTTTTTTAATTGTTATTTTATGCCAACTGTACAGCCAGCAGCTTACGCGCTGCTTTTCAGCCGAGAGAAAGGAAAAAACAATGAACGACCTATTAACCAATAGTCAACACAAAGTATCGCTCTTGCGAAAGACAGCTGGCTCTTTATTCACATGAAGTGCCATCGACAAGGGATCTCAAATCGATTCCATATTTTGGGATTTCCGGAAGGCTTTTGACACTGTACCTCACAAGCGGCTTCTAATGAAATTGCGACCTTATGGAATATCTCCCCAATTGTGCGATTGGATTCACGATTTCCTATCAGGAAGGACACAGTTCGTTGTAATTGACTGTAAGTCATCGAGTAAAACAGAAGTGATATCTGGCGTTCCCCAGGGAAGCGTTATAGGTCCCCTACTCTTCCTTGTGTTTATAAACGATTTAGGAGACAATCTGAATAGCTCCCTTAGACTGTTCGCGGATGATGCTGTCGTTTATTGGTTAGTGAAGTCAACAGAGGATCAAAAGCAACTGCAAAGCGATTTAGACAAAATTTCTACATGGTGCGAAAATTGGCAATTGATCCTAAATAAAGAAAAGTGTGAAGTAATACACATGACACATGAAATCCGCTGAACTTCAATTATGCGATAAATCAGTCAAACCTTAAGGTCGTAAATTCTACCAAATACCTAGGAGTTACAATTATGAACAACTTAGACCGGAGAGAACACATAGAAAATTCTGTGGGGAAGGCGAATCAAAGGTTATGTTTCATTGGCAGAACGCTTCGAAGATGCACCAGCTCCACCAAAGAGATTGCCTACATCACACAGGTGCGTCCTCTCCTGGAGTACTGTTGCCCCTTGTGGGACCCTCACCAGGTGGGACTGACGGGAGATATTGAGAAGGTTCAGCGAAGGGCAGCTCGTTTTGTTTTATCACGTTACGGGGGGTAAAGCGTCACGGAAATATTGCACGAATTGGGGTGGAAATCATTAAAAGAAAGACGTTATTCATTGCGGCGTGATCTGTTTGCGAAGTTTCTATCGCCGACTTTTACTTCTGAATGTGAAAATATTTTGCTAGGATCCACCTACATAGGGAGACATGACCATCCCAATAAAATAGGAGAAATCAGATCGAAAACGGAACGATTTAGGTGTTCTTTCTTCCCGCGCGCTATTAGAGAATGGAACGGTAGAGAAAAGTTATGAAAGTGGTTAATGAACCCTCTGCCAGGCACTTAAATCTGATTTGCAGAGTATCTATGTAGATGTAGATGAACATGATGAACTTAAAAACATTGACATGAAGTTAAAACAATGGAGAATTAAAATCTTGGCAAGTAGAAGTTGATGACGAACACAGAGTAGGAAGATGATTAAAAAACCATGTAGTCAGTTTTAAAACTTAGTACCATGGTGGCGTTAAAATCACATCGAAAAGACAGGACACTTGGCACGACGAAAATCACTCGGAGACACTTGATAAAAGAAACGGTTTGTGACACTTGTTTGTGAACGATGCACGCACTAATTAAAATCACACTGACGCACTGGGTGACAGGCACTGAACGAAGCACTCGTGTAAAACGACGGTACTGAGGACCCCTCAGGAGAAGGGCGGGGGTATAGGATGCACGGTAGGAGGGGGAGGAGGGAGTAGGAGGGGGTTGTGGAGGGAGCGTAGGCACTCCAGGGTTCGGAGAGTAATAGCCAAGCGGTGGGGGAAAAAAATCGCACTGACGTGTTTTGCGGCCCACTTTAAATTTGTAGTTTTATATGTTTTTGCAAACATTTTGGACCAAAATAATAATCTGAATAATAAAAAATAAATTAATAACAGTGTCTGAAACGCTAGTAGGAAAAAAATTAGGTAATGGCAGGTTTCGAACCACTGACCTTCAGCGTCACACTCCAACACATTTCCCACTACACTACAACAAACAATTAGGAGTTGCGTTCTTTAATCTCATACTATTGATGGCCATTGTTGACTGATGCTGATATGACATTTGTAGACACTAGATTATCGTACGAAGAACGACGTCTTTTTGTTAATTCTTCAGTGCGCCATTGCTCTGAAATGGCAACTTGTAAGTCACAATAAGAAAATCATCAAATACGCAACGCAAAATGGCGTATGCCCGAGACAGTTCTGGGCGAGGAATGTCAGTGACATCTGCGAACGTCTGGTTTTCGTTAATTTAATGGAGGATGTCAAAACGCCGTTATTTTTGCAAATATCTCTCAAACGATACGAGATACGGAAAAAAAAACATAAGGAAACAAAGTTGTAGAGAATTTTCTCCTCTACAAATTCGTTTAGGCTATTCAATTTTCGCGTCAGATGAACGGTTTATTTGTCATTAAAATTACATTACAAACTTTTTTTTTTTTTTTTTTTTTTTTTTTTTTTTTTTTTTTTTTTTGGTATTACCAACGTATTTCTTGTCCGAAATACTTCAAACAGTGAGGTTCTGGTCTCTGGCAGTCAACAATTATATCTGTAAAATTTGGTGCCGATCGGTTGAACGGTTCGACCTAAAAAGTGGAAACACGTTACAGCCAGACAGACATCGTCAAATCGCCGTTATTTTTGCAAATATCTCTGCCACGGTGGAAGATATGAAAAAAACATAATAGAGCGAAGTTGTAGAGAATTTTCCCCTCTACCAATTAGGTTCTCTACCAATTAGTTTATTCAATTTTCGTGTCAGATGAACGGTTCGTTTGCAATTACATTACAAACGGTTTTTTTTGTATCACTACCGTATTTTTTGTCCAAAAAAAATTGAAAAAGGGAGGTTCTGGTCTCTGGCGGCCTACAAGCATGTGTGCAAAATTTGGTGCTGGTCGGTTGAACGGTTCGTCTTAAAAACAGGGAACACGTTACGGACAGAAAGACGGACATACATCCCAAAATCGCCGTTATTTTTGGAAATAATTCTGAAACGATACGAGATATGAAAAAAATAAGAGAGCAAACTTGTAGAGAATTTTCTCCTCTAAAAATTCGGTTATTCAATTTTCGTGTCAGATGCATGATTAAGCCGTTATTTTCATTAAATTTCGAACTGTCGGAAGACGATCGCAAAGGCCCACTTTTAGTGTTACTGCCGTAACCTAAAGTGGGCCAAAAGGAGAGCTGGGTGAGGGGGGACACTGCGTCTACGGGAGCGGATCAAGATTGGTAGGAGGGATATATTTTTTCGGACGGAGGACCTCATCCAGCATAGGAAGGGGGCGTAAGTTACCCTGGGAAGAGTGTGCAGGTAAAGGGAGGGAGAGATGTTGTGGTGAAGACGTGGTAGAGGATTGATGAGGATGGGCTAGAACAGATGGCTTTGGAAACCTATTTTTCGATTGGTGTAGAGGATCCATATGTGTTCAAGATACTGCAGAAGGTGAGGGAACGGGATGAGATCTTACAGGAGCCGCTTGGGGGAAGCGTTCTAGCCAATACCTTCCTTTATTATACATGTGTGTAGAGAGAAGCTATAGAGATCCAGAAGCACCACAATAATTTCAACAGAAAAGAATAAGACTTAAAATTAAATAAGATATGGTGGTCTACTTTGCACCAACAATGTGACCAGAAATTACTTGAAATCGAGAGAGATAACGCTGGTCAGAGATGGCTTCATAGTTTTATCAGGCTTGATTCCATGGTAGAATTTGTGCTCCACGACTGAATTTTTCTTGAGGGAATTTTTCAGCAATCACTCGTAAAAATATTTATTTATTTGCAGATCTAGATATCGAACACAGTGTGATCATTATCAACGCAACCTCCAGATGTTTCAAGTATTTTAATGGTTTTTAAGCATTGATAATGACCACACAGTGGTGGAAATCTAGATCTGCAAATAAATAAATATTTTTACGACTGATTGCTGAAAAATTCCCACAAGCTTCATAGTTGGCACCACGTGAGAAGTGGTGGCGCCGTCTATGCGCTCTATAAAGGCAGGACGTCGAGCGCCTAGCAGGCAGTCGTCGACTCACCTCTGAAGATGTTACCCGCAGTAGGCAACGAAACTTTGGGAGAAGGAAGTTTTACAGATGAACCACGGAATCTGTCTGGAAGTTTTAATTAATGGAGTCCGTTCTTTTGCCTTTAATAACAGGACGTCCAGCACCTAGCAGCCAGATATCGACTTACCTCTGAACATATTACCCGCAGTAGGCAACGAAACGTCGGCAGTTAGAAGTTTTATACATGGACCACGAAGTTTTGATTAACGAAGAAGCTGGACGTGAAAGCCTACATGTTATGATTACACAGTTCTCTGTATCCCAGTTCTGCAGTGATGGCCTGTACTCGCTCTGGTGATAGCCTAGTTACCAGCCTCCTGTGTTCTTGTTACCCGACGATTTTATCTGATGAGGTCTTCAGGCCGATTCCGATGAGTCTCGTATGTTGGCGTACGCAGTCGTCCACTGAGAGCTTTGTCACACACGATCTGTACTCCAAATAAAAATCTGACATTCCACCTTTAATTGTATCGTTTCCTAATGTAACGATTTCAGACGACTGCGTTGCGTTACCCTTGTTTTGCTCTTCATCTACATCTATGTCTACATAGATACTCTGCAAGTCACATTGAAGTGCATGGCATAGGGTTCATCGAAACGCTCTCTACAGTTTCACTCTTTAATAGCTCACGGGGAGAAAAGGAGCACCTAAATCTTTCTGTTTTCGATCTTATCTGTCTGATTTTATTATGATGATCATGTCTCCCTATGTAGTCGGTGCTAACGAAATATGTTCGCATTCGGTGGAGAAAGTTGGTGAAAGAAATTTTGGAAATAGATCTCGGAACAAAAAATAATGCCTTTCTTTTAATTATTTCCACCCTAACACTTTCATCATTTGACACTATGTCTCCTGTATCGCGATAATACAAAACGAGCTGCCCTTCTCTGAACTTTCTCTACATCGTCCGTCAGACCACCTGGTCCATCTTCTACCCTCCTTTCAAGACGGCGAGCATTCCATTTGACTGCTCTTCCGGATCCTGTGTTTTCTCTGATAGAATTACAACGTCATCGTCAAACCACTGCACGTTCTTTGTCCTTTGCTGAAGAAGGGCGAAATAACAATGCCGTAGTTGACTTTTTGATCATATCTACACCTTACGAAAGTAGACATTCTTGGCACTCGCCGTAGTATTTTACACTCAACGAATATGCTTCAAATACAACATCCACAATTAACAAAGAAAAGTATCAATCCGAGACACTTTCAATTGATGTGTCTTGACTAAGTCAGTCACACAGTAAGGTAGTTAGTAATTTAGGGAAGTATTGTACAAGGTCAGTATCTTTTCAGTAGATACAAAGCACAGTCAGTTGCACTATTGGCCTTAGAGTGGACCTGGAGGCATTAGTGCGTCCGGCCAGAGAAGTACATAAAAAAACTACTGCTCTCTATGAATGGTCAGCAAATTATACACAAGAATAAGCCTACATACATGAGTGTGAAATTAGATCGCACTCTATAATACAACTTCTAGAGGACACAAAACACAAATTAAAATACAACAATGCTGTCCTGTCGAAACTAGCGGGAACGACTTGCGGATGTGGAGTGAGCCCTTTGAGGACATCAGGAGTAGCTCTTGTCTACAGCGTAGCTGAATATTGCTCGCCAGTCTGGATGAGAAGCGCTCACATAGCTAAACTGGGCGTCCAGCTGAGGGAGACGATGCGAATAATCTCGGGTACACTCATGGCCACCCCTGTGCTTGGCTCCTTGTCCTTGCCAACGTAGAGTCCCCTGAAATCAAGAAATCATAGCTAGCCCTAAGAACATACCAAAGGACCTACCTATCCATGAAGATCTAATAGCTAAAAACAGGTTTAAATCCACGACAGCTTTTTGGAATACCAGTGAAGAGCTTCAAGACTTCAAATAAAAAACAGTCTGGAAAGAGCTATGGGCTACAAGTGCACACAAGAACTGCAATTTGGTGGACGGAAGGATTCAATCTTCCAAGGTAACTATGGACAACTTTGGACCGCTTAAGAACAGGTGTCGGCAGATGTAAACAAATAAAAAAGAAATGGGGACTGTCAGACAGCTCTGAATGTGAGTGTGGTAAATCCCATACAATTGATCATTTACTCGTGTGTGACGTGTACGGCTATGATGGTGATTTGAAAGACCACACAGATTCAGTGACTCGGCCAAAGTGTTGTTGTTTTAAGGGGACTAAACATCTATGTCATCAGCCCCGCCTTAAAGTGGCTTGAGAGTATTTGTAATGTAGTGTAGTAATATAAGAGCACTTGTATTGTTAGAAAAGCTGTATAAGGATATTGCAATTAATGAAAGAATGATTGCCTTTGTATACGCCGAACGAATAAATAAACAGTAAGTTGCATTATTACGCTTGGTTCTATGAGGACTGGTCAAAACAAACGGGATTAGTCGTATTACTAAGCAATTACTGTGGAGTGCTACAGTGTTACTGTTTATCGATCTAGAACCGAATGTTTGCTGTGTGACAAGTTGCAAAAATGGATGACAGTAGTTGCGGTGAATGGTACATAACCAGTCGTGGCTTTCCGCTTCGCCTGGAGGCAAAAAGTAACGTATCGAATGCGCAGCCACCTGGAAAACGATAAGCAGAAATGTTTTTAGCAGTGAAAGGAACGAAATCACAAGCGGACACAAGTGGGTTCTACTTAGAAGTCAATGAACCGGTAATCATATAAATTTGCAAGACAGCTCTAGCTTCCTTGTGACTGAATTCACATATGACTCTAATGTCTACAGGGGACTACTCATCCACTACAACACAACTCCAGGTGATCAACTTTAATGGAACTTGTCACAGCGAAATAACGATGTTGGATATATTGAAAAATAAAAAAGTAAAAAAATAATTCTCAACGCTCCTTCGAAATTCTGAGTTTGTTCTTACCAATATGTAAATTCAGAGGTCATTAATAGCAATGATATAACCAGAATCCACAATCGTGCCCTAGACAGGACTCTAACCATTAATAACCGCTTTAAGAAAGCAGTTCTACTTCGTTCCCACGACGTCCCGTCAATGCAACAAAGTTACGGAAGTAGTTGTGATTATGTATACAATGAAAAATCCTAACTCCATACAGCAAGCGTGATTTCTTATGCTGGTGTAACTGTTCGCTGTTATCGCGTTTGTCAGTGGAATTAATTGTTAAAAGATAAATTATAATGTCACATGACGTGAATCGCGGTACGTTTTCATCATGACAAAAAGATATTTTACTCTTATTTACTTACAAATTAATCATTTAGGTAGTATATGCTTTCTAATTTTTTTTCTTCCCATCTAACTGTTTGACTCCAATTTTCATATTCCTGAAAGCTTTTAAATTTTCTGGTTTTAATCGGAATTTGAACGGGATATTCTCTTCAACGAGAATTTCTTCTTCATGCGTCTTTGTTTTTCCTACTCACCCGCTTCATTTGCATGTTTTTCTTAGGTTTGACTAAAACTTGTTTCTTTATATATCCTACGTCATTCACACTACATGTCATAGAGTTAACCCGAGTTTTCTTGTTCTCGCCTTTTATTTTATGGGAGAATGAGGATATGTTTACTTTGCCGCAGAACACCCTTTCTTGCCCTCTTTCTTCTTCACAGCAGCTAACAGGTTTCAAAAAATTCTTCTTTCATTTTTTAAAAATATTTTAGAGCACTTTTAGAACTAGATAATAGTGTTGTTTCTAACTAACTGAGGACTTCTGTTTTGCAGGTGTATCATAAAAGGCTTAATTTTAGGAAAAACAATATTTGCTGTGCAGGTACTCACATTCATGTAAGCGCTTTCAATTTGTTCACTCTTGATTTTAACCACTTCTACTGATTTCTATGTGTATATTTTCACTCAGATATTTAAAATTGTCTGGTTTCTTGCTGTTGACAAACATAGTTTTTTTTAAAAAAAATCTTTGTTGGTTACTTGCAATGGTCGTTTATTCTGTCTTTCAAAAACAGTTGACTTACCTTTTTTCTCTGACAAATTTTATAATATTTTCTTTGCATTCTCTAACATCGTCTGCAAAATCCAAACAATTTTTTTGTATTATTTCGAACTATTGGGCTTTATATGGTTGTTTTTCTTCCCCTATTGTACATTCTCTTTATATGTTTTCCTGGCACACACTTAAATTACAGTATTATTAATATTTTAAGTGGGAAACTGGTGAAGGTTATTTATTTTCCGGCTAATACAAAGGTGTTCGACATTCTTCTTCTGTTGTATCGTTCCATACGGACTTTACATTTCCTCTGTTAGGCGTTCTTGAAACTTTTGAGTTTCCTGTTTTATTTGGGTATGGATCAAACAGATCATCTTCACAGCAAAATTTTATAAAAAATCGAATGTACTGCAGCCTTCGATGTGTGTGAAGATGCATCCATCTCTTACGAAATCACACCCTCGACAATCGTGTTGCACAAAAAATGGGCTACCATTTTTTTTATTAACAAAATGAGTTTGGTCGACCTTCATTGGTAACAGAAGTACATTGATATCCTGAACATCAACTGGAAGCAGTCAAATATCAACTCGATAGAGTATTACAAGCTGACAGATGTTTTGATGAATTAGGACTTCACGAAAATCGTTGAAAATTATCGAATACACAAGCAAGATTTCCGAACGAATTGCAATGGCTATTGGGAAGACAGACCGTGCACTGCTGGTAATTATGTTTTATCAGAACGGCAGCAACAGAAGTGCTGCATTGTTGGAATATAGCCGAGAGAAACAGCTGCGAATAATCCCATGTCAATAAAAGGACTGGAAGATATGAGCAATAAATTTGAAGAAAAAAATTAGGCACTTTCAAGATGTATGGCCTTCCAGTTCCCCCGACCTAATCAAATCAAATCTTTGTAAATCTATCGGACCAAACTGCGTGGTCATCAGTCCGTAGCTTACAAACTACATAAACCTAGGTAAACTAACCTAAGGACAAACACACACACCCATGCCCCAGGGAGGACTCGAACCTCCACGGCGAGCAACCGCGCGCTCCGCAGCGAGACGCTATAGACCGCTCGGCTACTCCACCGTGGCCCCGACCTAATCCAGGTGACTTCTGGTTGTGAGTATATCTGAAGGATCGTTTTAGGGATGTAACCGGACTCCTTCTGATCTGAAGGATAGCATACGACGACATATCGCCCACATTAGTTGTGAAATCCAACGCTGCGGGCAGCTGTCACCCCTGTTGTGTTGGACTGCAGCATGTAGCTGAGTCGGGAGGCCATGTTGAACACATAATAAATGTGACATTTCACGTGCTTAATTGTTCCTCCCCTTTTCTTCCACCTACGCCACAGTCTGTTTACAGCGCCACATTTGCGCCTGGTGGCAGAAAGTGGTATTATATATTTCTTTCATCACACTCCGCGAGCGCACAGATTACCAATCAGACCCACGAAGTTTCAGACCGCACTGCATTACACGCTCAGTTTAATTACAAGCACCCTGTATTATAAAAGTTCAGATGTTTTGGGAAAACATTGCAAGATGGGCGCCATAGTGCCGTGAGCATGACATCTGAAAAAATAGCCCGTTTGCACGTCGCATAAGTGCTTTTAGACCCGCTGCTGCTGGATTTATGGCCGTAGAGTCAGTTGAACGAGGACAAGAAGGAGAATTAGCGGTTGTCGGTGACGTAATGTCGGCGGAAAAATGCGCATTACGACGAAGCATCTAAATCAAACTGGACCCGGAAAAATATTTCTTGTCTCAATATTATATACGATACTGAGTATAGGGGGCGAAACGTTGAATTACGGTACAAAGGATCTGAAACACGAGCGCTTTCTACGACGGAAACAAAGAAATGCAGGCCTGTTTGATATTGAGGTTACAAGGGACAGGCAAGAATGTAGAAAGAAATTGGACGCGGTACATGTTTCAAAAAAACTAGAAATTAACGATTTACAAAAACCGCAGGCAGTTTAAATTAGGGTAGCTGGATAGATACTGTGGAAGGTATCCCAAATATATTAAGTTCAATGGAAATTGACCAATACTGCGTACTACGTATGTATAAAACTGAACTTCGAACAATGTGGCGACTACGACCACAGAAAACATTAATATGCCCAACGGACACGCCCAGGAAATAGGGGAAAACACAAACACTAAAAATTATGGCCCTGTCGAAAGTACTCCCAAAGGGTGCACCGAAACATTGACTTGACTAATGAAAGGGGGAGACAATCTGACTGCGACACAGATAAAAAAAAGAAAATTTGCCTTACCTCGTATATTCTTATTACAAAACTGGAAAAGCAAGCAGCTCGCATAACTTGATTGAGTAAAGTATTCAAATATGCAGAAATGATTTGTGGGTGGTAATTAATTTAAACAACAATCACAAACTAAGAAAATAAAAGGAAGGGGCAACTAACTACAAAAATGAGAACGCAGAAACCGAAATTAAGATCAGAAATTATATATTCTTAAGAAAATTTGAAGTAGAAAAGTATTACAGAAAATTAAATTAACGTCATGCATTACAGTAATGGCGTGCTGCAACACATACCTGACGACTGCCTTCTGCCACAGCTTCCGTACCGCCACATACTTCCTCGCGCTACCCCTCGCAAGTGGCATCTACCTGCTCTCTCACAGTCAGAGCGCTTACTCTACAACCGAACTTCCAAAGAATACTTCGCCACTTACAATATACATCTGTGGCCAGTTCACAAAATTCACTACATTGTCTATATTTACTATAAAGTGTGTATAAAATAATTCATCTATGATGCAGAATGACAAACAGTATTAATAATCAATAATAATATAACTTTATACGTATTGTGTGAACACTATTGTGGCATAAGTGTTATAGAAAATTAATTATGTCGGGACCAAAGGGACCTTACATCTGGATCCCACTTCCGTTCAAATATAAAAAATATTCAAAGGTTTTTAAATCTAAGGGACCCATGCCCGAGTAAACCTCCGACGGCGACCAACCGCACCCTCAGAAACAAGGCGCCTTAGAGCGCTCTGCCATTACACTGTGTATCTAGCCAATTCTCGCACCAGTGGTCAGTTATATAAAACTGTCAGGACGACATGTTTTGAGACCAACGTTATCCCATTCTCAAGTCTTACAAGAAACAAGGAAAGAACGTAAAATACGACTTAAAAATTAAGATACGAACACACGAAACAATTATCCTTTCTAGGATAACTTACCTAAAAACTGAAATGAATCAGTTATTAGGTAACGTTCACCTTAAAATATATGCAGTATCGGTGCAAATAGAAACTGCTCGCCCACTTCTGTTACCACCTGCGATGGGAATATTGAATACAAAAGTAATTTATTGTAGATTGGGCTGTATTTGGAGAAGTCCCAAAGCTTTCTTTCCTTGCCCAAACAAGGATGATGTAGTGTCACATACTGATACAGCATGCAGAAAAAGCATCCCCTGACAAGTCTCCAAGTGCGTCTTGGAGAGGTAATATCGTACGTCCGTGACGGCTATTTTCCCACAGAGGACTTTTGAAAGTAAATGTGCATATTACCAGGAGCAACTGTAATGAGAAGAACGAGTAAATTAACACATGTACCAACCTCTACAGTTGTTTTCTCTTCTGCCATCTCCAGTGCTGTGCAAACAGTCAATGTGTGATCCTCAACCTGAGCCTGCCGCGTCAAAATAATACCAGACTCCAGGTGATTTCTCAGCCTAGCAATAAACCGTTCCTTTTTTTCCAGAATTGTTGAGAAACTGAGCACATCATATTATCTGCGAAGTGACTGACATTTTGCCTGACGAGGAGTGTGCTCATCATTTTTTGTGCTGCATTTTGAGTAAGCGTCAAAGACGACAATGCAGTTATTACCACAGCGTTTCCTCGCATAGATTAAGCACAATCCACATAATGTTTTGTAGCTCATTGGAGTTAAACAACTTTAGGTCTGAGTCGTTAGTTCGTGGTTAAAGAAAATTCTTGAGGTGTCCATCGGTTTCGCAACACTGAAGAATAAATGTTATTTTTGTTCATATAACTCGGACTAAATCTTAGATATATATAAGACATTTTACATAAATAGTGGCCCACTTTAGGTTACGGTAGTAACACTAAAAGTGGGCCTTTGCGATCGTCTTTTGACAGCTCGAAATTTAAATAACGGCTTAACTGTTCATCTGACACGAAAATTGAATAACCGAACTTGTAGAGGAGAAAATTCTCTACAACTTTGCTCTGTTATGGTTTTCTTTTCTCAAAGATATTTGCAAAAATCGGCGATTTTGGGATGTATGTCTGTCTGTCTGTCCGTAACGTGTTCCCTGTTTGTAAGACGAACCGTTCAACCGATCAGCACCAAATTTTACAGACATGATTGTAGGCTGCCAGGGACCAAAACCTCCCTTTTTCAAATTTTTCAAAAATGTTCAAATGTTTGTTAAGCTTATGGGACTTAACTACGGGGTCATCAGTCCCTAAACTTACAAACTACTTATGAACTACTTACAAACTAGGACGGCACAAATATCCATGCCCGAGGGGGGATTCGAACCCCCGACCGTAGTGGCCGTGCTGACCGTGACTGGAGCGCCTCAGTCACCTCGGCCACCGCGGCCGGCTTCAAATTTTTCGGACCAAATATACGGTAGTAAACAAAAAAAAAAGCCGTTTGTAATATAACTGTAATTGCAAACGAACCGTTCATCTGACACGAAAACTAAATAACCTAATTGGTAGAGGAGAAAATTCTCTACAACTTAGCTCCCTTATGTTTTTTTTTTTTTCATATCTCGTATCGTTTGAGACATATTTGCAAAAATAACGGAGATCTGACACCCTCCATTGAATTAACGAAAACCAACCGTTCGGACATGTCACGTAACATTCCTCGCGTATTTGATGATATTCTTATTGTAACTTACACGTTGTCATTTCAAAGCAACGGCACACTGAAGAATTAAAATAATACATCGTTCTTCGTACGATAAATGATAATCTAATGTCTACAAATGCCATATTAACATCAGTTAACAACGGCCATCAATAGTATGAGATTAAAGAACTGTTTTGATTTATAGCCGTAGAGTAGTGGGCAAGGTGCTGGACTGTGACGCGAGGTTCGAAACCTGCCACTACCTAAATTTTTTTTTCCTAAAAGAGTTTCAGACGCTCTTATTAATTAATTAATTATTTAGATTATTATTTTGGTCCAAAATGTTGTCAAAAACTTATAAAACTACAAATCTAAAGTGGGCCGTAAAACACGTCAGTGAGATTTTTTTCAACCGGTCCCTTGTAGTTTGGTGCAGAAAACGAACTTTTTATGTTTGTGAGTGTTAACAGCAGTTCAAAAACTTCTCTATATATTCTTACGGCGGCCGTATTTGATGACGTCACAATCCGATCACACAGCCTGGAGCTTCTGAGACTTTTAGTACGTTAACTATGACAGAAAATTGAGACTATTGTGAAGGGTCTCGTCTCTCCGCTATTTTATCCTAGTGGTTGCAAAAAGTATTGGACTAGAAACCGCTACCTGAGAGACACTCTCCCAGAAGATTCAGTCACTGCTTTCCAGACCGCAACTCCGAGAAGGCAAACAGCTCTCCCGCGGAACCTGCACCCAGTGTAAGAGTAAGAGACCGCTGGAATTACCTGTAATTACCTCATGACTTCAATAAATGCTCAAAATGATGTCCTTCAACTTCAATGCATTTGGCAATAGGCGTAACCAAATTCCTTTCAACAGTGAGTAGTTCGCCTTCAGTAGGCCTAATGTTCTCACATATATTGACAATGGGCTGACGCATATTTTCAAGTGTTGTCGGTGAATTACGATAACAAATATCCTTCGCTGGCCGCGGTGGCCGAGGGGACTGAGGCGCTCCAGTCACGGTCTGCACTGCCACTACGGTCGGGGGTTCGAATCCCCCCTCGGGCATGGATATTTGTGCCGTCCTTAGTCTTAGGTAGTTCATAAGTAGTTTGAAAGCTTAGGGACTGATGACCCCATAGTTAAGTCCCATAAGTTCTACAAACATTTGAACATTTTTATCCTTCAATTTTCCCCACGGAAAGAAACCCGGGGATGTTAGATCCGGTGAACGTGCGAACCACTCTATGGTGCTTCTACGACCAATCCACCTGTCATTAAATATTCCATTTAAGACCGCTTCAACTGCACGCGAGCCATGTGCCGGACATCCATCATATTGAAAGTACATCGCCATTCTGTCATGCAGTGAAACATCCTGTAGTAAAATCGGTAGAACATTACGTAAGAAATCAGCTTACATTGGACCATTTAGATTGCCATCGATAAAATAGGGGTGAATTATCCTCCCTTCCACAATGCAGCATCATACATTAACCTGCCACGGTCGCCGATGTTCTACTTGTCGCAGCCATCGTGGATTTTCCCTTGCCCAATAGTGCATATATGCCGGTTTACGTTACCTCTGTTTGTGAAAGACGCTTCGTCTCTAAACGTAACGCGTGAAAAAAAAAATATGTTATCGTCCCGTAATTTATTTTGTGCCCAGTGGCAAAACTGTACACTACATTCAAAGTCCTCGCCATGCAAATCCTAGTGCATAGAAGTATGGTACGGGTGAAATTTATGTTGATGTAAATTCTCAACACTGACGTTATTGAGAGTTCCGATTCTCGCTCAGTTTGTCTGTTACTGACGTGCAGATTAGCCGCAACTGCAGCTAAAACACTTACTTGGGCCTCATCATTTATTGAAGATCGTGGTTGACCTGTCACTTGTGGCTGAACACTTCCTGTCTCTTTAATTAACGCAACTATCCGACGAAAGGTCAGAACACTTGGATGATGTCTTCCAGGATAACGTTCAACATACATAACACAGACCAGTTGGGCAGTTTGATCACAATAACCATACATAAATACCATATCGACCTTTTCTGCAATTGGTAAACGGTCCATTGTAACATGAGTAATGTATCACGAAGCAAATACCGTCAGCACTAACGAAATGTTACGCGATACCACGTACTTATACGTTTGTGACTATTACAGCGCCATCTATCACAAAGCAAAAAAAGTGTTCTAAATAAAACATTCATATTTATTTACGTACTAGACGAATATGTAATAAAAATTCGGGTGCCTGTTTAAAAAAAATGCAGTTTATCCGTTTGATCTATGGCAGCGCCATCTAGCGGGCCAACCATAGCGCTGTTTTCTCCTTTCAAGCTAGAATTTTTTTTTATAGTTTTTTCGTTTGATGCTTATTTCGTGAGATATTTGTCCCGGACACTATCAATGGACCACCCTGTATACTGTCCTTTTGTTAACAGCAACGTCTCCACCCTGTTTCCATTTAATAATGTCCCGCCCTTTCTTAATTATTCATTTTCTTTGAGGTTTTTAGCTCCTCGATATTCCATTGTAACATAATATTCAGACGCCATCACATTCGCTTTGCATATTTCCATGATTAAATCCTGATCTGTTCCTTTATATCATTACCTCTTTCCTTTTATAACATTCATCCGTATTAACAGTTTAGCGAAGTCCAACAAATGTTTTATTTTTATTTTTTATTTTTGTTATTTTCTTTATCAAACTTCATTACTCGGTCCGACAACAATGACTTGCGTGGGAAGTATCGTAAAATGTATCTCAACCATTTAACAGCTAAGAATGTTCAGCTACCGTAATCAAGATCTCCAGAAAGAAGTTTCAGTGGGTACTTTCCGTAAGATTTCTCTGTAACATTATATTTGTGTATCTCGCCATTTAATTGTATTCAGTCGTTTCGTGCATTAATTTCATCCATCCTAGTCTAAATTATTCGCTCAGTTTTTATCCGACTTTATTATGATTAAAATTTTAACAAAAATCTTTAATCTTATAATCGCGGAGTTTAACTCGTACAGGCAACATCACAAGAGTGATGTTACAGACTCCATAATGGAGTGTAGACTGAAGAAAGTAACATCAGATGCATTTAAATTTGTTAAATTAATTATGCGACCGGTTTCGGGGCTTCACTAGCACCACCTTCAGGCCTGTAACCAAAAGAGACAAGTACAACAGTTGCAGTATTCTCAAACAATAAATGTATAATAAAGTAAATTAATGAAAAAGTATTGTCAAGTAATAAACATGGCATAAGGTCACACATTAAAGTTAATGATATAATAAAATGTGTAAAATTGTGAATTAATTGTTTTCTTTCCTCCTATTAAGGGGTGGTTATAGAAAAAACAGCCGGTAATAACAGTAGATGCTTAAAATACGACGTAATGTTAAAATGATAACCTAATACAATTTTACAAACAAATTATCATCACAGTATTATTAAAATAGCCCATAATTGCAATATTCAAGAACAGTTCTGGGATGTATCAGTCTATCAAATTCAGAATGTATAATGAAATTACCTGTGCTAAGGGACATAACTCTAGAACGTCAAAAGCCAAAATTACCAATAATATGCTTCGATTACCCAAGTGTGTATTAATTTGGAAACAAATGTCTGTATTGGAAGTGAGGAAATACGTGTGTACACAACTACCAGTGATATGAAACACAGTGACCATCAATTCCACGAATCAAAGAAGCGAATCATTGGCCCCACTGAAGAACCATGATGGAGGTGTAGTAGCAAGAATAATACATCCTAAGAAATTCATGTTTAATACATAAAGTATATGGAAACGCGTCCGAGCGTTCCAAGGCGTCTAGCTATGGAGCGCACCGCTGTTCACCATCGGAAGGTCGAGTCCTCTCTCGAGGATGGGTGTATTTGTTGTCCTTAGCATAGGTTAGTCTAAGTAGTTTGTAAGCCAAGGGACTGATGACCAGAGTAGTTAAGTCTCATAGCTTTACAAACATTTGAACATTTGGATACCTATGGATATGTAAACAAGGGAACCAATATGTCACGTGGTCCCATCACAAGTCTACATCATTCATAAGAGGAACATAAAAATTACTAAGATCCACTTGTGAATAGCATGTATGGAATCTTTATTCATTATCAGGTATTGTGTACTTAAGAGAGGGAAAGTAAGAAGGCACTAAATAAAATAGTTAGAAATGGCAAATTTATCAGAGTTATCGTGTTCATTAAATTTGAGACAGATGAAAGTTAAAAGTTATAAACATGATTCAAATCCAGTAAAAAAAGATAAAACTGTTCTATTTTACTTCTTTTTTTCAAATTTATTTTATATATATATATATATATATATATATATATATATATATATATATATATATATATATATATATATATATATATATTGTTATGGGCCTGAAGCTGGTCGCCGGTCACTTGAATAATTTAAACAATTTGCACAATATTTCAACTGCAGTACCATTCCATTAATTATGAATATAACTAAACTTACCACAATGCCGTGGTCTGGAAGACCACGTACAGCCATTCGTGGACTTCATATATTCACTCATGAAATTTTTTATTAACAATCCGACCCAATTCAAAAGTAATAGTAGTATGCATAGCTACAACACTAGGAGAAAGGATGATATTCACTATTAAAGGTTAAAACTAACTTTGGCTCAAAAAGGGGTGAATTATGCTGCCACAAAAGTCTTTGGTCACCTACCAAGTAGCATCAAAAGTCTGACAGATAGCCAACTAGTATTTAAAAAGAAATTAAAGGAATTTATGAATGGCATATCCTCCTGCAATGCAGATGAATTTCTAGATAAAACTTTTAAAAAATTTAAAAAAATGTAATAAAAAATTCTTAAATATTGATTGTCAAGTGTAGACAACATTTACTAGACTGGCACGTTCCACATCATTACGAAATGTCGTATATATGATCTATGGAACAAGTATTAATCTAATCTAATCTAGTATAATCTGTTTCCAAGTGATATGGGTCCTCTAGTCCATCTGAACCAAATATTAACTGGAAATTGTTAAGTTCGGATACTTGAAGACCACTTACAGCCATTCGTGGACTTCATGTTTCCAAACAATTTTTATGGGCGACAATATCCCCTGTCAGCGGTCCACTACTTTTCGCATTTGGTTTGAAGAACATTCTGGACATTAACAGAAGATGATCGGAACAGCACAATCACCCGACTTCAGTCCCACTCAACATTTATCGGACATAGCCGAAATGTTATTTCTTATACATAATCCTGCACGCTTAACACGTTGGCAGCTATGAAAGGCTGTAGAGTCAGCATGCATCAGTATTACTGCAACGTTTTCTTGAGACATGCGACGTCGAAATGCTAAACATCGCCCGGAAAAACTAGGTGCGACACGATATTAGTCGTTATTCCGAGACTTCTGTCAACTGAGTGTACTTGTTCGGAAGCTCTTCATCAGATCCATGTACTTTTCTTTAGCTGAAGATGAAGAAATTAATAAGACACAAAGTGGAGCTTGTAGAAAGGCACTAAAAGCTAATGGCGGTGACAGAATTTGTGTACGCGGGAAATACTCTCGAGTGTGGTGTTAACAGTTCGCAAATTTGATATCATTCCATTTATTGCAAATTATTGACCTATTACCTTGTTTGTAAAACAGGCTGTAGGCTATATGAACCAATTTTCATTTAACCTCCTTTTTTCATATATCTGCAAAATTATGAAATAAAAAACTTTTTAAATGAGTAATAAAGTTGGAAGATAATAATATGAAGTGTTAGATATGCCTACAGTAAAGAATACCATTAAATTTAGTGTCTAGGAAGAGTGAAGCGTCTATTTACAAGCCAAATGTCGCCTTTAGTGCTACAGAATTGTGAATTTTTGTCTTCCCATTTTATTTCTTTTATTAGTGTGCACCGTAGATGATACCCGTCAATTTTCGTATCTAACACTTCGGTTTTATACTTCTCGTATTTAATTCTTAGCTCAACTAATCTCTCTTCTTTCTTTATAAATAAAGCAGCGTCCGTGTGCTTGTGTGTGTGTACGTATTGCACACACATCTACAGTTTCGTTTCCATCTTTATGAAATTTTGCCCACCTAAGCTTCAATCCTAAACTACCTGTGATAAGGAACATAACTCTCAAACGTCCAAACCCAAAATTACCAATAATATGTCTGTACTGGAAGTCAGGAAATGTGTGTGTACACAACTACCAGTGATATGAAACACAGTGACCATCAAATTCACAAATCAAACAAGCGAATCATTGGCCCCACTCAACAACCATGATGGAGGTGTAGCAGCAATATAATATACCCTAAGTAATTCAGGTTTAATACATAAAGTCTTAGAAATACTTGTTGTTGTGGTCTTCAGTCCGCTGACTGGTTTGATGCAGCTCTCCACGCTACCCTGTCCTGTGCAAGTCTCTTCATTTGAGAATACGTTCGGCAACCTACATCCTTCTGAATCTGCTTACTATATTCGTCCCTAGGTCTCCCTCTACGATTTTAACCCACACGCTTCCTTCTAATGCTAAGTTGACAATTCTTTGATATCTCTGAATGTGTCCAACCAAACTATCCCTTCTCTTAGTCAGTATATGCCAGAAACTCCTTTCCTCCCCGATTCGGTTAAGCACCTGCTCATTAGTTGCGTGATCTACCCATCTAACTTTCATCATTCGTCTGTGCACCATATTTCAAAATCTTCTATCATCTCTTTATCTGAACTCCTTATCGTCCACGTTTCACTCCCATACAATGCTACACTCCAGACAAATGCTTTCAGAAAGGACTTCCTAACATTTAGATTAATGTTGGATGTTAACAAGTTTCGCTTCTTTAGAAACGCTTTGTTTTCCAGAGCCATTCTGCATTTTATCTCTTCTTTACTTCGGCCATCAGAAGTTATCTTGCAACCCAAGTAACAAAATACATCTACTACTTTTATTGTCTCATTACATAATCTAAATCCTTCAGCATCGCCAGATTTTTCTGACATTGCATTCCATTACCTTCGTTTTACTCTTGTTAATGTTCATCTTATATCTTCCTTTCAAGACACTGCCCATCCCATTCAATTGTTCTTCCAGATCTTTTGCGGTCTCTGACAGAATTATTATGTCGTCGGCAAACCGCAAAGTTTTAATTTCTTCTCTTTGCACTTTAATGCCCTCTCCAAATTTCTCCTTTCCTTCCTTCACTGCCTGCTCAATGTACAGACTGAACAACATTGGGGAAAGGCTACAACCCTGATTTACTCCTTCCCAACCTCTGTATCCCTTTCTTGCCCTTCGACTCTAATAACCGCTGTCTGGTTTTTGTACAGGTTGAATATAACTCTTCGCTCCCTATATTTTACCCCTGATACCTTCAGAATTTGGAAGAGTGTATTCCAGTCAACATTGTCAAAAGCTTTCTCCAAATCGACAAAAGCTAAAAATGTAGGTTTCCCTTTCCTTAGCCTATCTTCTAAGATAAGTCGTAAAGTGAATATTGCCTCTCGTGTTCCTACATTTCTCCTAAATCCAAACTGATCTTCCCCGAGGTCAGATTCCACAAGTTTTTCCATTCGTCTGTAAATAATTCGTGTTAGTATTTTGCACCCATGACTTATTAAACTGATAGTTCTGTAATTTTCACACTTGTCTGCACTTGCTTTCTTTGTAATTGGAATTCTTTGGAATGGTATTCTTTGGAATTGGTATTCTTCTTGAAGTCGGATGGTATTTCCCTTGACTCATACATCTTGCATACCAGGCTATACAATTTTTTCTTGACTGCCTCTCCTAACGACATCAGCAGTTCAGACGGAATATCATCTACTCCAGGGGCCTTGTTTCGACTCAAGTCCTTCAGCGCTCTGTCTAATTCTTCTCGCAGTATCATATCTCCTATCTCATCTTCCTCCACTTCGTCTTCCATTTCTAGAATACTGCTACCAAGTTTTTTTCTTTTTTTTTTTTCTTTTCCTTTGTATAGGATCTCTATATATTCCTTCCACAGTTCACCCTTCCCCTCTTTGGTTAGTACTGGTTTTCCGTCTGAGTTCTTGATATTTATACAGCTGATTTTCTTGTCTCCAAATATCTCCTTTATTTTCCTATAGGCGGTATCTTTCTTTCCCCTAGTTACGCATTCTTCTACGGTTCTGCATTTGTCCTCTATCCACTCCTGCTTAGCCAAGCTGTACTTCCTGTCAATCTCATTTTTCAGACTTTTGTACTCCCTATTTCCTGTTTCACTTGCTGAATTTCTATGTTTTCTCCTCTCATCAATTACGTTCAGTATATCCTATGTTATCCAGGGATTTCTATTAGGCCTTGTCCTTCTGCGTATATGGTCCTCTGCAGCCTTCACTATCCTATCCCTCAGAGCTACCCATTCTTCTTCTACTGTATTTCTTTCCCCCGTTTCAGCCAATCCTTGCCTAATGCTCCCTCTGAAACTCTGAACCACCTCTCGTTCCTTCAATTTGTCCAGTTTCCATCTCCTAACCTTTCTACCTTTCTGCAGTCAGAGTCTATATCTGCCCCTGGATGTGTCTTACAGTTTAGAACCTGGTTTCTAAATCTATTCCTTACCATTATAAAGTCAATCTGATACCTTCCAGTGTCTGTTGGTTTCTTCCACATATACAGCCTTCTTTCATGATGATTAAAACAAGTGTTGGTGATCATTAAATTGTGCTCTGTGCAAAATTCTACCAAGCAATCTCCTCTTTCATTCCTTTTTCCCAGTCTATATTCACCTACTACATTTCCTTCTCTTCCCTTTCCTACTACCGAGTTCCAGTCCGCCATCACAATCAAGTTTTCGTCTCCCTTAAGTTTCTGAATGACTTCTTTTATCTCCTCATACATTTCTTCGATTTCCTCATCATCGGCCGTGGTAGTTGGCATATAAACGTGCACTACAGTGGTCGGTGTTGGCTTCGTGGCTATCGTTACTACGATAATGCGTTCACTATGCTGTTCATAGTAACATACCCGCATTCCTATTTTCTTATTCATTATCAGACCTACTCCTGCGTTATCACCAACTGATCTTTTATTGATAACCCTATACTCACCTGACCAGAAATCCTGTTCATCCTGCCACCGAACTTCACTAATCCCTACCATGTCTAACTTTAGCCTATCCACTTCTCTTTTAAAATTTTCTACCTTATCTATGCGATTAAGGGTTAGAACATTCCACGCTCCGACCCGTAGAATGCCTGTTTTGTTTTTCTTGATGACGACATCCTCCTGAGTAGTCCCCGCTCGGAGATCCGAACGAGGGACTATTTTACCTCCGCAATTTTTTACTGCTTACTTTTACTACTTATGTGTGATTTACGACTATATTTCCCCAACCTCTTCAGATGCACAACAAAAGCGTGTTGAATTTAACAGAGCTGAAAGTTAGATACAGGAAAGTAGAACACATCAGAGAGGTCACAGATTCAATCATGTTTACAAAAAAATACGGAACTCACGAGAATAAAATTAGAACGGACTGAAAAATAATTTAGTAAAAACACTCAGAAGAGAGATAGAGAAAAAAAGCCGTGCGTACATAGGGGAGAGTTGCCGAAGATGGACCGGTGCCTAAGTTGGATCACCTATGTATTTCACTGTGTGTTGGAAACTGAAAGTTCTAAGTTCGCTCAACTGGAGAGAAACGTTGTCGAAGTCACGTGGCTCCGTCGCCAGTCGACAATAGTCATTGGAGTGAGAAACGTTTCCGTTATTGTGTTTTCTTCGATGTCGCTGCAAGTTTTCTGCTACATATCATAAGCTTTCCCCTGATCTAAAAGCAAGTAAAAATACCATCAGCACTATAGTTCAAAATGCCATTCATTAGCTAATAATTTAATATCGTAAAACTAGTGTTTACCGTTTTTTGTTCCTTCAACGTTATCTTTACTTATATGGCGTCGAGTTGCCGAAGTTGTACCAAAGGCTGTTTCCTAATTTGGACCGGTCCAGTTTAGGGATCACCCGTAACAAATAATACTTCATGTCATTTAACAATAGGTAATAGGTGGATGTTACGTTTTTAGGTTTAATTTTCTAGGCTGCAAAACAATTTAAAAAATAAGGAGTAAGTATTGTAACCCTTTTAGATTTGGAAGATGCAATAAGGAGAATGTATGAGAAATTGACAGAAGATGAACCGAAGGTAGCTGTGGGAGCATACAGAAACGGTAACCATGAACTTGAGTGTGCTCGTATATACCGAGTACCAAAAGCTAAAATTAAAGAGATATGCTGAAGGTAAAAGCATGTCCTCAAATGAAGTTCAGTTATTCGCAAGACAATCAACCTTTACAACTGAGATGGAAAAAATTGTCGCATATCACCTTCTTTAATTTGAAGAGATGTTGGTAAACTTGCATTCGACATAGCACAGAAATATGAACTGCCTCATTCTTTCAACATAGAAAAGAAAATGGCTGGTAAAAGGTGGTTTTCTTCATTTACGAGACGAAATACACAGCTTTCCCTCAGTCAGCCAGAAGGAATATCAATGGCAAGATGTTGAAATGAAGCTTTTCTTAATATTACGGATCTTATTCCTTTTTAGTCATTGTTTCACCATGCGGTTCAATTTAAGCAACTGAAGGTCCAAATTAGGCAATTAACTTGGACCGTTTATACATTTTTAAATTTTAGGTAATATCCATTTATGCTTTGTTTTTATTCACAGTATAAAACCAGCAGATGAAAAAGTACAATATATAGCTTCTTTTAACGCATATTTTGTTTCGATTAGGTAGATAATGTAGACTTTGGATTCCAAAATAAAAAAGTGGTCCAAAATCGGCAACCTTCCCCTATATGAGAAGGCATCAACTACGGCCAATTTCATTTTCAGACAGCGAGAGGCTACATCACTCTTCCATCACAAAGAAATCGAATGCTAATAATGTGGTACAGCTGCCAAACTGAAATAATTTCAAGCGCCGAAGCTGAAACAAAACTCATCACCATCGCAACTAGACTAACTCTCGTGCATACACCAATCGAGACAAGCAGCCAGTGGTGTTCAGTCATCGAGGTCCCAGGATAAAGTAACGCCCGACTCTACCGAACAAGAGCTTCTTACGTAGCCCGGAAGTGGTCAGAGAAGCTGCCACCACCAAGGAGGTTAGAATAAAAGGAGGTGGCATTCTCTACGCCGAGCACATACGTCAGTTGAAGCCTTTCCGCCATCTTCGTCAGTTTTGGAATGCTATCCGTTAAAAATATACACTTAGTAGACCCTCGTACTGTTAATGCATTGAACTGACGATCACTGCAAAGTATGTACTTCCAAATAATATATTTTCCTGAATAAATAATAATAAATACTCATCATAATATATTTGAAAAGTTAATTTTTAACGGCTAATTTGCACTCTTTTACGCGTTGTACATCACGGCAAAACCGTAGGACGTTTAATTCCTGTTTAAGTGACATAAAACATTAGCTGTACAATAAGAACACATCTCCAAAACTTAGCAGTATGGCGGAGGCAGCGTTCCTTTTTCAGCGTAAGGGCGTTTCCCTGTATTCTAACCTCCTTGACCACTACCATGGAGTTAAAAATAGACGGATACTTCCTGACGTCACAACTGTGAAGCACAACAGTTCGGTGGTAGCGACGATGATCATACCAAGTTGTTGTAAGCCTGTTCATGTAAGGTGACCATATTTCTGGCATCCGAAACGTGGAGTAATTTTACAACTACTCCATTATCAGAATACAACAAGATGCTGTAATTGTTATTCATTATTTAAATTTACAATGAAATGAATAATATGCACCAAATGATAATATAGACCATAGACACAGTCACAATTATTGCGGTTTTATAATGCACCCAAATATTAAAAGTTAGTGAAAATGTTGCTTAGGTAAATACATAAACCTCTTAACGCTCAGTTGATTATGCCCCTATACTTCTGTCGTGAATGGTTCAAAAGATGTTTGCTTCCCTTTAAAACCGTATTTCAAATTAATTTTCTGCATCAGAATACCTATTAAATTTTCTGTTTGCAGAGGAGTAGACCTCTGAAATATGGTCCACAGTACTTGATGATTAATTAAAAACAGATCCATTTCATATTACTTATGAAATTGAATAATGAATACGTTAGTTATCTCTCCTGAAGTTCTGAACTGAAAATTAAGTCCCTTTTGGGTATTAGAAACTTGATTACAGCCTAAACAAAGTAAATAAAGAATCTGTGCTGTACGTCTTACAACACAGACGGCAATAAAATAATCACGATAACATTACAGCTGTCGCTATGCAAAATCAGAGCACTGATACAGTTTCAGCGCAAGGATCACTGAACGCCTCGAATTTGAATCCATCATCAAGGAAGTCCTGTAAACGCATGTTATCTGCAAAAAGGTTAAAAATTCTATGGGACTAAACTACCATGTTCATCAGTCCCTGGACTTACGAACTATTTAAACTAAACTAAGGACAACACACATACCCATGCCGGAGGGAGGCCTTGCGGTCCGTAACGTAGTGCTCCAGACCACGGCACATTTTATGGCATGGTATGTTTGGTTTTGGATATGATTTTGAAATACAATATAGACAGTTGTATAATGCTAAAAATATAAGAAGCTAATGTTGAAATGTCATAAAAACGGGACTAGGGTTTGATTTTTAAAAACTGGAACATTTAGCTCCTCGGCAGAACCCGATGAAAACCAGGGTACAAACGACAAAAACCTGCCGGCCGCGGTGGCCGAGGGGACTGAGGCGCTCCAGTCACGGTGTGGACGGCCACTACGGTCGGGGGTTCGAATCCCCCCTTGGGCATGGATATTTGTGCCTCCTTAGTATAAGGTAGTTGATAAGTAGTTTGTAAGTTTAGGGACTGATGACTCCGTAGTTAAGTCCCATAAACTTAACAACCATTTGACAAAAACCAGAACTGATGACCCCGTAGTTAAGTCCCATAAACTTAACAACCATTTGAACCATTTGACAAAAACCAGAACTGTCTCGTCCAAATTGGGACGTCTCGTCACTTTAGTTATTGAGAGTTGTCTACTTTCTTAAAGGATTTAAGTTATGTGTAGTGTTTTGGAACGCAAATCGCACAGTTTGTGGAGCAAAATCTAAGCGAACGACGTTTCACGTTATATCTGTCTAGCTTACATGTGGTTTCTGCAATTGTTTTTACACATAAATTTGTGTGACTTCTTTAGTTACGGCGAAGCGTATTTTTCTCTTACATAATTTCAGATTTTCAAAGACCTCTTTTGAATTGGTAAAAAGGAACCAAAAACTACTTTTCGGTGAATGATTTCATTACATTACAGAATGTAGAAAACAGGATCATTTGTTGTTAACGATCAGTCAAACTGCTTGGTTATTCATCAATTACTGTCAATTACTTAAATGCAGTGGCTCAAAATTCTACGGAAGGACAATATTGAATATAAAACTGTTCCGTAAAATAATTTAAATGTAGTCATAGGATATTTCAGAATGTAATTAATTAATTCTGAGTGAATTTTAAGAGACTGATTTATTCCCTTCATTGCATGGTATGTCACCCACTGAATATGTCTTCTTCCCTGCCAGCACACCTAGCGTAAAGTTGTGCTTTTATGTAGGGCCTAGTAATTTTCCGTTAAATAACATCATTAACGAAAATGTCTGTTTTGTAATATGTTATACTGCCTTTCATTTCAGACTTCATGGAGACTTATTCATTGCATTGTTGAATGTTCACCGTAGCTATGACAATAGGTGAAGGTAAGGTAGTTATTTTGGTGACGTAACGACAGCGCTCCAATCAGCACGTATTTCAACACACGCCAAAAGAACGACCAGTTTTTATGCCAGACGATGCCCATAATGGGAAGTATTTCTTTGTATTTGAACTCTAACAGCGAATAAGCTCGTTGCCTTTCAGCTACAAACGTAGCTCAGCATTTCGCAAAACTTGTATTAAGTTTGCATAAGCACGAATATCTTACATAATAATATAGCTAGCGCAATTCAATAATCGTTTAACCTCCTCTCATTTCATTTTGATGATTCTTTTATTCTTACTGATATTGTGACGTATCCACCCTCTTGAAAAAATATTACCCACTGATTTTGTTATAATCCAAGAAAGTGCCGCACCAAGCGACTGGAAAGGTAGTACATTTCTGAATACATGATTGGTTGAGTGTGAATAGTATTGTTCAATTGATTTTACATATATTTTACAACAGAGAAGGTATTTAGTGGCATAAAGTCGGTAATAACATTTGTCTTTATTAGGTTCTCTAAGAACCATTGGAAAGTAAGAAACGGTACTTTGCAGGGAAGTTTTTTTAATATTGTATTTAAATCTCCGACTTTTAAATGAATAATTTCACTTTCTATTAAGAACCAAATATGGCTAATAAACAACAGAAGACCAAACCGTCTGGAGAAAGATATCGGTTTTCTACACAGAAACGTCTAGATTTGTCACTACAATACCAGTCAAACCAGTAAATTAAATGGTGGACTAAAGAAACTTATACGGAATGCAATACCTTCATTATTTATTGCAGCTGTAGCTGAAGGAAAATCCTCACAAACATGACAATAAAACATCGGAAGGAAAAAACCAATTTCCCAACAAAGCAGAAACTAATTCCACAATTGTTGCTACATCTGAACCACAAACTGAAAGAATCTTTACGACTTTCGTTTTATTAGCAAAACTAGTTACAATCAAAAGTATATGCCTTGATAACAGAGACTATTGAAGTGGGAAAATATTCTAATCATTAGACTCCATATCCAATTTTTATGTGTCAAATAAAGTACTTATCATATAATAACAGATCACAACAGGAATTAATGTTTCTCTTACTTTCAGCGAAGTAAGCTGCAAAATATACACATATTCATAATTTTCTCATGTATAAATTGTTGTTCCTACCACTTAATCAGGGAAATTCGTCTCTTTTTACATTTATTTCACGATTATTTATCTCTCTCGATATTTTGCTAATGCTTGGAAAGCAAAATTTACAGAAACTATTTGGTTAATTATATAGAAAAAATATTATAAACAAACAATTCTCTTACGGCGCCTTGTCCACCAGTAGGAGCGCTAGTGTAGTTGGAACAATCAGTTGGTAAAAATATTCACAGCAATGCGTGCGTGTTAGCCTGTGTTATTACTCTGAAACAACTTTAAAAGATATTACCACAGTCTAACATATACAGTCACGACACTCCCACAGATTTTTGTTATACTCTGCTATAGCAGCGCTCCAAGCGGCCGGCAAGGTACGTTTCTGAATACGATAGTTGATGAGTGCGAATAGTATCGTTCAGATTGACGTCAGCATACTTTTTACATTAGGGAACGTATGTAGTGCCTTATACAAAGGTGATAATTTAAAAATAGCTCTCCATTTGTCTTTCTTAGGTTTCATAAGATACCTGATAAGGTACGAAACGGTACATTACAGGACAGTTAATTTACAATCATCCTGTAACATACAGGCTTTAAATGTGTAATTTCATTTTCTAATAAAAATAAAAATGCATAGGAAACACCAGGAGAGCCCTTTAGCAGAGAAACGTCAATTTCTATGCATGAACGTTACTTATTCTTCATTGCAATTCCAGTAAAATCGGTAAGGGTGGAACATAGGAAACGTATATATAATGCAACAAATACGGTGTTTAACATACCAAATCAACCATCACAGCTGTAGCTGAAGGAAAAACGTCGCAGACATGGCAATATAACGATAAAAGCAACCAAACTGTTTTCCATCAAAAAAGAACCCAATTCCACAATTGTTGCTTCATCTGAACCACAAACGACAAGAATCATCAAAATATGGTTTTTTAAGCTAAAGTAATTACACTTAAAAGAAGATGTACGAATAAGAAAGACGAGTGACGTGTAAAAATGTGAGAATCATTAGACTCCGTACCGAATTGATACACGTCAAAAACAGACTGTCATAGTAAGAACAGGCCATAATAGAAATTTATTATACCGTTATTTTATATACAACATACTTTTAGCGGAATAAGCTGCAAATATACACATATTGGTAAGTATTTGTTCATGACAGAGTTGTTCTTTATACCACTGAATCATTTAAATGAGGCTGTTTTTATATTAATTTCCGTATTATGTTTGTCTCTCGATATTTTAATAATGCTTGTAACGAAAAAACTATACTATTTATTTCGTTAATTACGTACAAAAGCGATTATAAATAAGCATCACTACTTCGGCAGCTTGCCCACCGCTAGGAGCGCTAGTGTCGCAGCAACTATCTGTTGGTAACAACTTGTACAGCAGTGAGTGTCGAGACTGTATATGTTAGACTGTGATATTACCGTACTGAGATATGTGCTTAACGAAACACTGAAATATTGCCACCACAAAGTTATGCCAGTATGCAAATAACGACTTCAATGTTGACATTAAACTGCTGTAGATAGACAATTACGCTATTGTTATAGTGCGTACATAATTGTAACTTATCACTACGGCAGATTTATCCACAATTCTAAACTATCGTAGCAGCGAATAGCACGAAAAAAATAACGACAGCATTTACATTTAAATTCAACTGCAAGAAACAGCTGAAATGATTAGCAAAGGAACAAACAACAAAGGTCGAGTACTGAAAACAACAGACAGTAAGCCATGTTGATCAGAGAAGAAATGCGCACTTGTCGATACTGTTATCGAAATATCGATAGTGCGTGTCTGTTTCGTCGTATGACGTTTCCCTAAATAGCATATGGGTCGTGTGCAATTTTATTTTTATGGCTGGGGACTGGGAGTGCGGACTTTCAAGATCTCCCTTTGGCTACGTACTTGCTAGATGCCGACAACAGCAAGGGCCTACCCATTATTTTAGGAAAACATTAATTAGGGATGTCTGTCAGTCAGGAAATGTCAACTGTTGGTAATACTTCGCGAGATCGCTGTCAAAATTTGTGAGGAAAATAGTCAGTGTTTGAAGATAGTCAGGAGGATTTATGAACAAGTTGCGACAGTACGGAGGAACCCGAGAAATACATCAGAGTTTAACAATAAATAAATTAATCAACAATAAAAAGAAGAAAATATTTTAGTTCATTATGGATTACGAACACTGCGACTATGGTGAATAAAGGTATCTTGAGTAAGGACCAACCAGTCGCCTTTTAAATGCAATGTTTTTTTATTCCTACACTGCATGGTTGCCGTTTGGCAACGCTAATTTTTGTCACTTTTTCATACATACTTCTTGTCGACAGATGGCAACACCATGCATATGAGTCTGTTCTAAGCATTAAGTTGATCGTTTCCTCCATAGAAAGCAGCGCAGTCATGAATTGAGGAGAAATACAAAAAAGAGCGCTCCAGCGGATTTTACTCACAGTTGAGAATTAATGTCATGACAAACTGATACGACTCCCGTCAAGTAAAACAATTTTATCATGTTGCAGACATCTAATCGGAGTAGAAAACATGTTACATACCAATATTTACCTGCAGAGTGACTTACGTCTAAATGCATGATGTTGACAATGGCAACACGTAAATAATGACTTTCACATTGTTAAGTGAGTTATATAATTTTTTCAATATTTTTCTCTTGTATAGGTGAACATTATCTACCACATATAATTTTTTGCGCCAAAATAAAAATGCATGCAGGGTTATTTTTATTTTTCCGTTGCCAGTTTTAAAATGCCTAGTATATCGCATTGTGGATAAAAGTTTTATTTCACGCTGTAGCCAGCTAAAAGGAACGAAAGTGAAGATAATGAAATGAGTTCTCGCCATCAGATTTAATAAGCAGTAGTGAATTTAGAAAACGTGACTCCTAATTATGCTACCATAAGACTTAGCACAAGCAGCCAAAATAAAATGTGATAAAAAAACCTTTTTATCGCCTGGTGATGATTTGCTACACATTTCGAAACCGGTAATGAAAACAGAAAAAATTAAAAGTTACAATTTTGAACACAGCTGCTTTTGTCAGCGACCTTTACAACGTCAAAGGATAAAACTGCAGCCTTCGGTCGCAAAATTAAAAATTATTTAACCTGGTTTCGGCAATAACTATGACTGCCTTCACCAGAAATTATAAAATAACACAAGTCACAGTATACAACTCAGCTGTAAAGCTTACGTCACAAATTAAAAAAAGAAGATTCCGTGCAGGCGTGCAGCCTATAATGGCTAGCATTTTCTAAAAATTTCTTTTTAAATTTTGTGACGTTAGCTTTACAGCTGAGTTGTATATTTTATTATGTGACTTGTTTTATTTTATAATTCTGATGAAGGGAATCATAGTTATTGCCGAAACCAGGTTATGTAATTTTTAATTTTGCAACCGAGGGCTGCATTTTTATCTTTTGAAAAATTAAAACATTTTAGCTACAGGCGACTGGTTGGTGTTTATGCAAGATATGGTAGAGTTGGTCGCTCAAACTAGGGATGTCTTTTCTTTTTTTAATCTGCACACTGTCGTTGCCTACAGTATGAAATTACACATCACGAGTCAAACAGTAAATATGTAGCTTGTTATTACCAAAAAATAAAATAAAGAATGGGAATAGTACTAGTTTTACTAACTATGAAGGTGTCTCACGCAGTACTCTATACATTCCTGTAACATTACTTCTTTTTTTACTGCTTATGAATTAGGACACAGTTCAAGACGTACAAGTCCGTCACTCAAGAAGGAACACGCAAAAAATTCATAAATCGCTATTTCCTCGGTAGTTTTTTTGATGCACCGGAAGTCAGAATGAAGTAGCTATTTCTCATGCGCTCGGCCGAGTAAGGCGGATGGAGAAATATTGTTAAAGTGAACAGATGTGTCTTTCTGTAATGGGGTAGAGTCGTCCCCCCTTCCTTGAAATTATTCCGGCGGAGAAAGAAAAGAGAGATAATTACATTTAAAAGAGGGCGAACCAGGCTCCCGGTGGCAGTGGCTGGCGGTATCAGCCGCCGCCATTTTCGAGGCGTGGCCAGCGCGGCGGTAGGCGGAGCCACGCGGGGCGGCTGGAGGGGAGCGCTGAAATGGCGGAGGGCGGGCGCTGCGCTGTGATTGGCGCGCGGCGGCAGCGGCCGGCGGGCTGTTATCTCTGACGTCGGCCGTGTTCTTTTGTTTTTTCTCTCGTTTTTAGCCCGTCGTTTGTTTTGTGTGGGGAGGAACGCCGTCCGCCGCGTGCCAGGCGCAGTCTGCTCGCGGCAGGCCGCGAGGGAACAGCGAGAGCCGGCGGCGGAAAATTTATCGCTCGCGACCGGCGTTGCCACGGAAACCGTTTGGGAGGGGGAGGCCGGCACGCGCGAGACGGCTCACCCAGTCTGGCGACGGACGGCGAACACGGAGACAGCGCTTCCAGAGATTCTGCAGTGACGTGTCATCCGCAGTTACGCAACATCTTTGACGGCCGTCGTCCGTGAACTCCGCCAGTGCTGCTACGACCTTTCTTCGGCACCGCCTCTGCTGTGTGGAGTATCAGTGACGTGCATCTCCGGCGTGCAGTGAAGCATATCTTGTACTTCCGCCGCGGCCTTCGCTGCTTGTATTAGTGAACTCCTATACAGAAAAAGAAGTATTGATAGCAATAATCTGACAGGAAAGTGCAATAGCTTGGGTGTTTATTCGAATGACTCGGTGGTGACAGACATTTTAGCTTGACGTGTGAGCGAAATACGAGAATATTGCATTCGATCGACAAGCATCTGAATTCTGTGATACAAAAACTGTCGACGAAAATTGGTGACTCGTTGGATGCAGAAGAAAATTACGATATAGTTGTGAACGAATAGATAATGTGCAACAATATTTGATACCAAAACTCTCGACATATATATTTTTGTAATGAAAATTGCAAGTACGGAAGAACCGCTCAGTGACTGTGTTTTGTGCAATATATAGCTGGGGAAGCAGTTGTTAGTCTCGTATTGGAGAAGTGTGGAGGACTTCTGCTGAGTGGTGAAGACTGAACTGGCAGACGCTATGGATCTGAGCACGCGCCCATTGCAGCCGCTGCCAGAAACCGACAGCGAGGTGAAGCAGCCGACGGACGTCATGGCCACAAGAGTCGCCAAGAGCGTCTTCTCCATCCGATCGCTGGTCGGGGACGAGCTCGCCTGTACCGGTAAGTCCCCAGAACGCACTACCCGTAGCTGTATTTTCATCGGAAAATTTTTACGACGCTCCTCGCCGGGCTCCAGTGCTTATGTCGGCAACAGATCAACAATGAAGTGTAGAAGTGCGTTAATATTTTTCTCGAGCTACAGAGTAAATGTTATTTCTGTTCGCTTCACTTGCAGCAAAATTAATACTGTACCTGCTCTATGGATGACAGGTTCGTGTATGTACCCTTGTCCGATCAGAAAAAAATAATTTTCGTTTTAATCGAAATTGTCACGAAAAAACATTTATTGGTCATCTGAGTTGCCGTCATTACCATTGGTGCCAACATAACCACTGCAGCCCGGCGAGAAGCGTCGTACAATTTAATCTTTTCATCGGTTTGACATTTTAACGCAACGTCCTGCGGCATATGCTTACAGTTTACGCTGTCCGCTGCAGAACGCGACTAAATTTCACTCACGGCAGCGTAGGTGTAGTGTGCAAATGTTGGCAACGACATGTTAATTTTCCGAGAATAATTAATTTCCTGTGCGGACAAGGGTACACACGCTAGCCCGTCAACCGCAGTGCAAGAACAGCATTATTTCATTGCCTCACAATAAATTATTTCTCTCATTCCGTGTGACTGAATTTTCAAACAATATTCAACGGGCCTTGCGGTTTTCGCTATCCGCTGCGGGAAGTGGTTAAATTTTCCTTACGGAAACGGCGGCGTCCTCCGCTAACATTGGCGGAAACTTGCGTTTACGAGGATTTTTCTGATCGGACATGAGTAGAAATATTAACCTGTCATTTATAGTGCAGAAACATTACTCCATAATCAACATAAACGCATATTTCCCTCATTCTATGTGATATGTTTTTCAAACAATATTCAACGGTCCTACCAGTTTTCGCCATCCGCTGCGGGAGGTGGTTAAATTTTACTTACGGCAGCGGCGACACACTGTGCTAATGTTGGTAACGAAATGTTCCCTTTACGAGGAAAATTAATTCCCTCGGCAAACTTGGGTACAAACATTAACCTGTCATCCATAGTGCAGGAACGACATTATTCCATGTTCAACATAAAAGATTAGGCCTACTTTCCTCATTCAATGTGATGGGATTTCAAAGAACATTCAACGGTGGTTGAGGTTTTCGCCACCCGCTTCACGTCCGTGTTAAATTTCACTTGCGGCTTCGGTGGCGTAATGTGCTAATGTTGACAACGAAATGTTCATTTTCAGAGAATATTTAATTTCCTGTCCTGACAACCGTAGTGCAGGAACAAATTTATTTCACGGTCAACCCAAAATATTAGTCCCCTCATTCTTTGTGATTGGGTTTTCAAATTTAATACTCCACTGTATTTGCGGTTTTCGCTACCCGCTGTGGAACGCTGGTAAATTTTACCTACGGCAGCCACGGCGTAGTGTGCTAATGTTGGCAATGAAATGTTGAGTTTGTAACGATAATTAATTTTATAAGCTGTCAACTATAGAGCAGGAACAGCATTAATTATTTATTTCATGGTTAACAAACAGATTATTCCCCTCATTTTATGTGAATGGGTTTTCAAACAACATTCAATTGTTGAGGTTGTCGCTATCTACTGTGGGAAGCGGTTACATTTTATCATATATATATACATATATATTAGTTAAGGTGCAGTGTGCTAATGTTGGCTGCGAAATGTACACTTTCCGAGAATAATTACCTTCCTGGCCTGACAAGGATACATGCATTAACCTGTCAATCATAGTGCAGGAACAGAATTGTTTCATGGTCAACACAAAAGATAATTCGCCTCATTCTATGTGACTGTATTTCCAAAGAATATTCAACGGTTGATGCGGTTTTCGCTATCCGCTGCGGGACGCGGTTAAATTTTACTTACGGCAGTTTACTTACTAATGTTGGCAACAAAGCGTTCACTTTACGAGGTTAATTAATTTACTGATTAGACAAGCGTGCATACACTAACCTGTCGACCATAGTGCAGGAAAATATTTATTTCCTGGTCAACACAAAATATTCTATGTTAGTGGTTTATGAAAGAGCATTCAACGGTCACTGCCATATCATCACACTATACCGCGCTACTGCCGTAAGAAATGTTACGTGGGCCGCAGGATGCTCTGCTGCTATGGTCATTTCCCTGGCTGGGAAGGGGGGGGGGGGGAGAAGCACTTCAAACCTTAAAACATGAAGATTATGCATTTTATAACCTGGCAACTGTAAGTGATATTTAAGCTTTAAAGAAGCTTCTTTACCTCGCTCCATTCAATATTTATCACACCATATCTCCTAAACCAGTGTTCCTCGACTTTTGGGTCCTGATCTCTAGATGGGTCGCAAGATTTTTCTTCCGGAGGGGGGGGGGGGGGGATCACCGACGCATAAAATAACCATACCACTGCAAGTTTAAGTACCGTACCACTGCTTAATAAAAGTAAACTTTATTTTATATTAATTTTGAACTGAATCGAATGTTGTTTTTATATAAAAAATATATATTGAGTCGACGATGAGTAAACACCAAGCCTGAGAAATGTTTTCACGAACTAATCGATAGCTGAATGAACAAGATGCAATATAGACTATGTGATACTGAGAAATCAGAAAATTAGTGCTTTACTGCTTTACTATACATGATCATAATTCAATTCAAAGTGTAGCCTGAAATACGAAGCATTCATGCAAAATACATATTTCTGTCGGATATCATGTAGGCTGAAAGTAGGGTTTCATTCCGAAAAATACGGCAGAAATTAATACAATAGCCTACATTCCTTATTCAGAAAAAAGTTGTATCAACAAAAGAAAATTAAATTCTTTATCTTTCATAACGCACACATAGTTGTGTGACGCCTCTATGGGAAGCGGAGAGGTCGCTAGAATAGTTTTAATTGGAAGGCGGTAGCGTATATTAGAAAAAAAGAGGAATACTTTCCTGAACTACGTATAGCACAGCAAAATAATCCTATAATTGCCTTCAGAATTGTATGCTCACAACGTATGAGGATTTTTTGGCAGATAGATTCAGTAATAGTGAAGTAATAAATTAAAACCTCACGTCTGACGCCGAATTTGTAGCAAACATAGTGATTTATGGGTGCTTTAAGCAAGAAAAAGTTCTGGAGAGGTTTGAATTTATTTTTACCGGTTGTTGGGGCTCGGTGACTGATACATTGTCTTCTGGACGAGAGCGCTAGTTGATTGGCACGACCCGAGTTCAGCGCTCTGCGAGAGGAAGTTTTCTAGGCTGGCGGATTTGTGGTTCAGCAGTAGTGACGGTGACAGCAAAGGCCAGAGACGTGGTGCACTGCTCGATCTGAAAAACTGTCGATTTTGCCTGAAATTGAGGAGGTAGACTGTGTGTAATTGAGAAGACTAACCAGGAAAGACGAAGGCGGCCATTAGATATGTGACGTGAGCAGAGAGGGTGGTGGAGGTCCGGCAATATCTCACTTGAAGGAAAGGGAGGACAATCTCACGTCACTTTTTAATTCAGAGAATATTGTAATAGACAAAATTATATTTGATAAAATTAAATTAGTTATAGTGCACCTGAAATGTAGTACATGACTTTCTCGTTGCCCCGTTACACTATTTGGCGGCGCCTTTCTTGTTTTCTTTGTTTTCTTGTTTACTCTAAACAAATACTTAAACCTACCCATTTTTCTAAATTGCATGTGTTGATGTACACGTGTTTCTGGCATTTACCTAACTTCAGCTGGCGTAATACACTTTTAAACGTTTAGTAGCTTTTGCTCCCCACTTCGCCCGCATGAATTTTGAAAAATTCTGAAGCTTATTCTCGGTGCGAAAATAAGATATAATAAACTAATTCTCTCAAAATGGTGCAAGCACAGATATCTGAAGAATAAATTTCACCTAGATAGGGCAACGGCCTGGTGCTGTATTTAACGAATTTTTCGAAAATTGCGAATTTTTTCATAATCAAAATTGGATGTTATGCTCATAGGAGCTAGCTACGTACAGTTATCCAACAACTGGGGAATGAATTCAAGAATGAAAGAAGTTCAACTAAGATAGGCTTAATCTCTGAAGTAATACGCGAACGTCATTTTTACTGTCAATTCAAGAAACTTATGAACGACATTATAGTTTTAGTGTCAATTTCAGAAACTTATGAACGATAATAGTTATACCAATTCAATGACAAATTGACGATTGTCATTGGATAACGGGAATAAACTGTCACCTTTATTATTATAATGACAACATATTTCAGAACAACTTTTTACGAAATCCATAATATCTATCCTGGTTTTCTAGGCTAGTTTTAATAAATTCTCCTGTCCCGATTTTTTTCAATGTAACGAAGCTGAAACGATCAAGATAAAGAAGTGCCAGTTTGGGCAAGACGTTTTGGAATGAATAAAAATATAGGCCTACTCATGAAACGGCTTCAAATAATTTAATCCACAGTCATGGTGCTCAAAATAAAAAAAAAAAAAGGAATTAACTGGTACTTTTTACTTTCGTATCTCCCTTCTAATGACGAGATGAGCTCTGGTAAGAAGTTTTAGTCCTTCCTCAAATATTAGTAGTCCAGTCTTTGACATTCGACAGTTAATCAGCATTTTAATAAAATTATATATTATTAAAGTGATGATATTTTCTAAGAGAAATGTCTGCTATTTGACTATACTGATGTTCATTTATTTCACAGAACATGATTTCGGTTTTATAGCCTTTCTCAAGTGTAATTTCCAGCTTCACAAAAGTCCTATATGACTAAATGATGTGTCGTCGTCAAAATAAAATTTACCTGGTCGTATAAGCGAATCATTGTATTACAAGAAATGTGTACATATCAAAAACAAAAAGTGCGCTATAGGGGTTAGTTTCGGCCGGAATGACGTTCCAGTTTCTCTCAGGAGATTTTGTATTCATACGTTTACTATTTGAATTCAATGGAAAAATTCGACAATGGAGATTTAAAATGGTGCACGTGCATTAAATCGCAACGTCACTATCATTTGTAGCTGTGCAAGCACAAGTGAATATGACGATGGGTGGAGAACGTGGCGGTATGGACAAGGGCGTTGTGTGTTTGTTTACATATGTGTTTCATATTTGTGGCAGCGAATAGGAACATAAATCAAACCACTTGCATTATAAATCAGTTAGTAGCAGACAAATGGCATTTAAAGCATTCACTAAATATCTAACTCAGTGTGTCTTATTGCACAGTGTTTTGATTTTCCTAACGTTTCACAAAATCTATCCTACATGAGCCTGCTGGGACAGCGCGATTCGTCGCTCAGTGCGTCATTAATTAATACCGGACACGCGCTCACCGAACATGTTGACTACGATGCATCTGTGTGAATGTTGGCTGCCAACAGCTGAAAACTTGTCTTGATCCCGGAAACTACACACTGGTAGCAGTAAGCCTATTTGTCGAAGCGAAAATTGAAACTTGTGACTTTGATGGC
The DNA here is from genome assembly GCA_026315105.1 of Locusta migratoria. Lineage (NCBI taxonomy): Eukaryota > Metazoa > Arthropoda > Insecta > Orthoptera > Acrididae > Locusta > Locusta migratoria. The sequence continues at coordinate 138,001,795 of CM048745.1, forward strand.
TGGGAGAGAGAGTTCGGGAGTGTTTATGTAGTACAAAATTTATAATAATAGTAATAATAAGCACTGAGGTGGTCGAAACTGTACAACAAATAAACATTAAGGAATTGTAACGTGTTGATGTAATGGACCGCCAATAGGCCTACACTGCTGTTACTTCTATTTGAGAATGTCTGTGAAACCGAAATCACGAATGTGTGAAATGAATGACTACTAAAATACAATCAAATGTCGAAGCATCAAATGTCCTTACATAACAGCGGCCCCCGCAGAGTGAAAAACTGGTCATAGGCCCCAATAATTCCTTTCCCGGTACTGTCAATACTTGGTAGCTTGCATCACTTTAGCACAACATCCAAAAAACTTCATTCCAGTTAGAGAATAACATGTGTAATACTATTAATTTATAAACTATATGAGTAATAGACCTCAAAAATTTCAAGTTACGGATTGCACGATATAAAATAGAAGTTGTATTAGTTGTACTTCACTTAGCGTTACGGCTGATCTAAAGGCCGGCTACATGATAGTGCAAGGAAAATCATTCTTTCTCCGTGCTTTCCAGAGTTCATAATTTTTTCTCTCTTTTTTATTATTTTGTGAACTGCCGTGCACTTTCCTTCTTTCCTTTTACACAATGTCTGCGATTTGTCTCTTCTGTTTGTGAACTTACGATCTGTGTCGAATTTGTACTTGAAAGCAGGTAGGCTGAGAGTGCACCCAGCCCAAGAATACGCGCCCAGGTCGGTGGGTGGGACCTGATTCAGGCATTCTGGAGGACAGCGGTTCAAATCCACCTCCGGCTATTCAGATTTGAGTTTTCCGTGATTTCCCTACATCACTCCAGGCAAAAGCCGGGATGTTTCCTTCGAAAGGTAACGGCCAATTTTCCTTCCCCCTCTTTAGCGAAACAATACGTGCGTGAACTCCGCTTCTAATGACCACGCCGTCGACTGGGCGCTAAACCCCAATATTCCTTAACATATAGGCAATTGGGAAAGTATTGTGTATTATAAGTAGCTTGTAATTTGTATAATTCTTTTTCAGTTTGGTTACTATTAGTTTTTGTGCTACCTTATTCTTGGATAGTTAGCTGTGGGAAATTGGAAATTAATCAGCGATTAAAAGTACACTTGCGGCAATCGCGTCTTTTCCTTTGCGTGTCGTCGGTAGTAATTGTTGTCGTGATGAATGATGGAATATGAGCGCGAGGAAGCCTCAGTCGATCGTGCCTTGCCAGCCAAATGGCTGTTTCCGACTTTCTGTGCTTAGTAAATGACATTAGCTAGTATTTTGTTTTATTAGCAGTAACGACCAAGATTATAAAATGTTTATGTCTATTATTTTTCAAACTGTTACCTAACCACAACCCCGGAAACTGTGACATATCCCGAAAAATTGATCAGATTCAGAGGCTCTTATTTGCACCGTACACTGGCTACAATCAGCGACCATGGATTATCAACAGCGGCACGCAACGAATGAGTCACGGACATAATACGTGAGCTTTTAGGCGATATATCAAAGCGTTTCTATAGAAAGGCGTTTTGCATCCGCGTCTGTTTGAGGGCCACGCTAATTCTAATCGGCTTCGTTTCCTCTATCATTTATTTTGGTGAAATATTATTTCATTCTTATGTTTTTAACTGTCTGGCTGCGTTACTTTTGCTCTGGGTCTAATTATCTTAGGGGAAACTCGAAGAAAACTTTTATTTTTTAAAGTCACCCAGCAGTAATATCTGATTCCTGAGTTCTAAATTCGTCCAGGTCCTTTCCTGCCTCTTGGGGCTAGTGTACTATGGCGCTCTTCTTTACACGAAACTGTAGCCCTATTGATTTGTTCTGGTGTGATTACGACGACGATGCTCTTTGTATCACACCAGTTGTTGTTTTAGTCTTCAGTCCGTAGACTGGTTTGATGCAGCTCTCCAACCTAGTCTATCCTGAGCAAGCCCCTTCATCTTCTCATAATAACGGCACCCTACATTGATTTGAATATGCTTACTGTATTCATCTCTTGGTCTCCCTCTGCGATTTTTACCCCACACACTTCACTCCAACGCTAAATTCACGATTCCTTGATGTCTATGAATGTGTCCTATCGATCGATCCCTTTTTGTCAAGGTATGCCAGAAAGTCGTTTTCTCCCCGATTCCGTTCAGTACCTCTTCATTAGTTACACGATCCACCCATCTAATCTTCAGCATTTTTCTATAACACCACATTTCAAAATCCTCTATCTTCTTCCTGTCCACACCGTTTATCGTCGTTTCACTCGCATAAAAGGCATGATTCCAAACAAATGCCTTCAGAAAGGACCTCTTTACGCTTACATTAATATTTGATGTTAACAAATTTCTCTTTTTTCAGAAACGCTTTTCTTCCCATTGCCATTCTGCATTTTATATCATCTGTACCGCGACCATCGTGTGCTATTTTACTGCTATCCATTTCTCCTCTACTGTTTTATTCCTCCCCCTCCCCTCCCACCCACGGTTCTGTCAATTGTTGCCTAAAGCTCCCTCTGAAATTCCCACTAACTTGAGGTTCCTTCAATTTATCTATTTCCCGCCTCCTCATTTTCCAACTTTTCTGCAGTTTTTTGATGTAGCCTACAGTTCATGACCAACAATAATACATTGTCAGAGTCTATATCTGCCGCTGGGTACGTCTTACAGTTTAAAACCTGATTCCGAAATCTATGTCTTATCATTACAAAATCTGTCTGGTTCCTTCCGGTGTCTCCTGGTCTCTTCCACGTATACAACGTCTTATACCAGGTGTTTGTTATGATCAAATTATGTTCCATGCAAAACTCTACCAGGCGATCTCCTCTTTCATTCCTTTTGCCTAGTCCATATTCACCTACTAGTTTTCCTTTCCTTCCTTTCCCTACTACCGAATTAGTCTCCCATCATAATTAAGTTTTCCTCTCCCTTAATTGTTTGAATAATTTTCTTTACCTCCTCATACAATTCTTCGATCTCGTCATCATCGGCCGAGCTAGTTGGGATATAAAACTGTACTATTGTGGTCGGTGTTGGCTTCGTGTCTACCTTGGCTACGATAATGCGATCATTGCGCTGCTCATAGTAGTTCACCCGCATTAATATTTTCTTATTCATTATCAGACCTACTCCTGTAATACCCGCAACTGATTTTGTATTTAAAATCCTGTATTCACCAGACCAGAAATCATGTTCCTCTTTCCACCGAACTTCACTAATTCCCACTACATCTAACTTCAACCTATCCATTTCTCTTATTAAATTTTCTAATCTCCCTATCCGGTTAAGAAACCTCACATTCCATGCTCCGATCCGTAGAATGCCAGTGTTGTCTTTCCTGATGATCATATCCTCTTGAGTAGTCCCTGCCAGGTGATCCGAATGGGGGACTATTTTACCTCCGGAATATTTTACTCGAGAGGATGCCATCATCATATGTTCATACAGTAGAGATGCATGTCCTCGGGAAAAGTAACTGCTGTAACTTCCCCTTGCTTTCAGCTGTTCGCAGTAACTGTGTGGCAAAGCCACATTAGCTGATGTCGCATGGCCAGCCCAGTCAATCATCCAGACTGTTGCCCCTGTAACTACTGAAAAGGCTGCTGCCCCTCTTCAGGAACCACACGTTTGTCTGGCCTCTCCACAGATACCCCTCCACTGTGGTTGCACCTATGGTACGGCTATCTGTATCATTGAGACACGCAAGCCATTCCACCTCGGCAATATCTGTTGTTCATGGGGGTTGTCACACCAGATATTCTGCGTAATTTACATTGTACTCATCGCAACAAATATTTTGTAAGATGTCTGATATTTAATACACGAACCAAATCTAGAAACAACTGTGACATAAAAAGTGGGTACAGGAGCAGCAAGCTCAGGAAAACAGCAAATAGAAAATAAAGGCTTGTGGACGTAAACGTCACTTGCTTGTCAGAGTAACTCTCTTGCAGTGACAATGGTAATTAAGAAAGCCTTTGACGGCTTCTGTTACTTCTGGTAATTTGTCTTACTCTTTCTGTGCTTCATTCAAACATTAATACCAACATTTGATATCACATTTTTTTCACTGTATAAATTGTCCCTACGACTAAATTAAAAAAAAAAAACTGTTTGCTTCCCAAATGCATTTCGTGTCTATTATTTTCGAAGCATATACAGAGGCGACTCCGTGAAGGTGTTCCAATGAAACCTTACTTATTTGCTCTAAACAGATCAGGACGTAAGCCTATTATTCTTAACATTTGTATGTAAATATGACACACATATTCGCCTTTTCAGCATTCTGATTTTAAAATAAACCTGCACTTAATCTAAAAATGCAATACACATTTTTATACAGTAGTTACGTATAGTGTCCAATATTTATTTGGAATGTTTAGTTTTGTTGGCCGCCCACTATAGGCCACTGTACGTTACTTTGTCATTACGTTTGCCACAAGTGTGACACTTTTAGTCTACATGCTCATCTAACAGCCCCTCTCTTTTCACCGGTGTCTCTAGAGAGATTTTAACATTTGATGTATCTGTAAATCAGGCCCAAAAGTTGTTCCATGAGGAACTGTAAGAGGTCGTTGACTGCACTCAGTCTACATTAATAAATCTAGTAAAAGACAATTTGAGACAGTTACTTCAGGAGACTATTTAATCAACCCGCTTCTATTCTTTCACTTTTGCACCTGTCTGATGAGTCATGGAAGATGAAACTTAATTAAAAATTATTTAGACAGGAGTTGTGAACGATGATTGCCCTTGTGCAATAAAAATTGTGTAACTCTTACGCATGAGACCTGTGAGAATCCCGTTTAATTTCTGTTACATTACGAATGATCCAAATTTAGAGGTTGGCAATTGAAATAAGATGTACGGATTACAGTTAAGGAATACCTAATTTAAAACGAAAATGCAGAAATTGCTATATGGAAATCGAACTACAGACAGCTCCGTATTGGCAGAAGTCTTAGAAGGTGTAAGAAATGCACCAAATGAAACAGCTTAGCTACGCTGTACCCGTTCGTACGTATTATACAATCGTTACCATAGAGGATTGAAGAAATTCAAAGAAGAATGGATCGTTTCTTATTTTGACGAAATAAAGGAAAAGGTCGCGGATATGATTTGTATGTCGGAATGGTGATCGCTATACAGTACAACTAAGGCATTTTTTATTATTTTGTTTCCCACTTACCGACATGTGAAGGAATTACCATAGCGGTAAGATAGAAATTTATTTATCTTACAATTCATGGCGAACTGTGTGCAGCGACCGTTGAAAGAAGAAAGAAAGAAAATAGCGATCAATCTTGAGCAACTGATTTCGGTTATAGAATAGTCATTATAAGTGAGTAAATACAATGGCCTAGAAATGATGCTTCCATACAGTTACGTTTTTAACCCGTGACTAAATGTAAGTTGACGCTACTGTGTGAAAACATAATGTCTATGCCATTGTACTTGGTGATTATGCACCTGCTTGTAATAAATCAGACTGCTCGTGACTGACCGCTGTTTTCGTTTTTATCGCACGGAAATACCTAAGTGTTCATTTCCCCCCCCCCCCCCCCCCCCCACGTCCTATTCGGGAGTGGGACGGTAGAGATGGAGTTTGAACGAGTTATCTTGCACTCTTTGACAAGCATTTAAATGTGAGTCACACATATATTTGTGGGGGGAGGGGGAGGGGGAGAGGGCGTCCAATGTCAACGTCGTTTCGGCCGTCAATACCAACTAAGCTGTTATCTGAAGTGTAATTTTAAGTAGCCAATCAATAGATTGACATTTCATTATTTTGGCGCTTTGTTAATACGAGTATAATTGTAGGCAGTGCGACTAACATAGGAATAATAATGAGTGTCTCCCCCCTGGCAGTGTGTGAGAATCGTGTGGGCCGCCATTGTGCTGTCTACATGACGTCACAGCTATGTGGGGATGTTTCTGGAAGTATACGTGCTTGTAGAGCAACAAACACGCCTCCTTCATATTATCAGTCTGCTGTCTTCCTCCATAGTTAGCGGATGTAGATGATTCTGAGTGAGGTAAAATACATGTTACTCTTAAAATTTATTTTTGTGATTCATATTTGTTTTATGCTCTCACGTAAACTTTCTTCCCATTCCAGGCCAGATATTCAATTACAGTAATGGTGGTTAAAGTTAGAAACTCAATGAAGTCATCCGGATTGTTGCACGGGACAATATTACCGTTTCCGAATGCTATGTCATTGTCATTCCTTCAGCCAAGCACATGCGTCCCTGAGATTTTCGATCAGAACTCAAAATTAACACTTTTTCTTATGTAATATTTCTAGCCGGAAAGATTGCGAAAACAACACGGTGTCTTATCGCTCACGCGCCACAACCGCATCTTCCTTTTATTAGTACAGACTGAAGGAGATGCGAGTACTATTTTTCCTTATTTTGGCGTCAAATTTCTCGCATGCTCATTTTCGTTATTGACGTGTGCGCTGTTTGCTTGGCCGACGCGTGTGTAACGACCGCCAATTACAGACGGAGTGAGCGTAAATCAATACAAAAGTTACCTCGAAAGTTAAAAATTTTCAGACAATTATTCTATTCTCATTTTCTAAAATTTTGTTAAGGAAACCTAAACAGTACTAGATACAGCATTTTAACACCGATTCTAAAACTTCTCGCAAAAGAATTCAAGAAAATGTGATAAAATTGCGACCGCAGTTCGCTGTTGACGTCTTACAAACGATCAACCACATTTGGACGACAGTTGCAGGAGTTTTACGTTTAAGAATTCACGCGTCTCCTGGCAAAGACCGGTCAAGGCTTTTTACCAAGCTTGAAAAAGTTAATGCAGTAGTTCGTTTTATAGCTTGAATAGGGACTTGCGAAGTTTCTGTTTTGGCATTGGCAAGTAAGCAGCAACAGTGAAGGCCTTAATCGATAAACGCCTGGCGAAACTGTAGCTGTTCCCACAAAAGCCTTGAAACGTACGCATGTTTGAATAGGTTTCCTAAGACCCAGTTGCATAAGCCGTAGTTCCATACGCAGAAATCATAGCTGACTCTCTATGACGTATAGGAAACGAGTTTTTATCGTAACAGCGTAGACGTACCTCGCTGCATTGTAACTACAGCACCTGGCGTGACAACTCTGATTGGCGGTGTTTGCATGACAATAGCTTACTCAGGTCGCTTTATTTTCTAGTTTAAGTACATTGTGTCGCTTTTCCGAATAGTTTCAGCGTCCATATTATATTGCTATTGCCTTTCCAGGAGCTACTGAATGAAGCTATGAAAACTTCCATTGAAAAAATATCAGATAAAAGACTTCATCCAATATCTCGTTTCATACAAGAGTTACGACTCTTCATCAAATACGAAAGTAACTAACCACACTGTATTCGTCCAAAGCCTTGTTTCCATTTCTGGGACTGTTCACGGAGTAAAGAGGGTGCAAGTTTTAGGAGACTCGCCCTGTATAATTTATAGATTTTGTTACGGTTTTTTGCCATCCCTTTCAGTAAGCGTAATACCTATACATTTATTTAATCCAAAAGACTACGAACCTGGAAAGCCAGATGACAGTTCACATTTTACATATGATCTGCATGTAGGTGTTAGTACTGAGATTTTGATTCATTCCAGACATTTTTTCACGTTGCTATTTGGAGGAGTAAATAATAAATCTGTTTCTTTTGTTGTTGGACGGCAATGCTCCACGAAACTGGACAGACGATCACACCGCACTGCGCGGAGTAGCCGAGCGGTCTGGAGCGCCATGTGACGGATCGCGCGGCCTCCCGCGTCGGAGGTTCTAATCCTCCCTCGAGCATGGATGTGTGTAGTCCTTAGGTTAGTTTAACTTAGCTTAAGTATTTTCTAAGACTAGGGACTGATGACCAACGTAGTTTGGTCCGATAGAATTACAAACATTTGATTCACACAGCCTGTTGTCAACTACTAAGTGGTTTGTTCCGTTGAACGAAATTGACTTGCTAATTAAGTAAAAATTGATGTATAAAGCAAATTAGATTGTATTTTGATTTGTACAGTTGTGTCATCAGCTTTCGCGAGTAGGACTTGCTCTGTCTCGTCGTCTACCTGCGTAATTTTGATAAAAAAGATCCCATTTTCTCTGTTGTCTTTCCTAATTTTACTACTACGCTTTACTAAATAACTACTCCTAATTTCATTGTTTATCACATGACAATAGAGCAATACTAAAAGTAGCAATAACAATACATTTCGATATGTACAGCAATAAAAAATAAGAAGATGAAAAAGGCATTTGATTCGGTTGATATGGTAACACTAGATAAAGTGTTTCGAGAATTTGGCATTAAAACTAAACTTGCAAACCTAATTCCTGAAACGCTAACAGAAGCGAAATGAAAAGTAAAGTTTCAGGCTGAAATATCTAAGGCATTCGACATAAAAACAGGTGTAAGGCAAGGTGACGGCCTGTCTACACTCCTCTTCAACTGCCTCCTATGGAAAATAATAAGAATGGAAAGAAAAACAAAAAGAACAGAAGGTATCCTCCATAAGTCTTGGATCTAAGAACGAAGGTAATGAAATTCACTGTCTAGCATTTCCGGATGATTTTGCCAATACTTCTGAAAAACTAGCATATGAAGAAATACATATCAATCTCCTAGAAGAAAGAGCCAATGAAGCAGATTTAAGAAGGTCTGTAGGAAAAACAAAATATATGACAAACATAAAAATCAATCCAGATGTCCTAGTAACAGGCATTGGGCAGATAAAGAGACTAAATAAATTTAAATATTTGGGAGAAATTATTCAAGAAAAGTGCTTACAAAATCTTGTGCTGAAGAAAGAGTACGTAGAATGAAGAGTGAAATATGGAATAACGAGAAACATTTACAACAAAACGTCTCTGTCTACAAATTTGAAGATATAGCTTTATTACACAATAGTAAAACCATAATGTCTTTACGCAAGTGGATGGTTAGCACTGAATTAGAAACTACACAAAATGAAATCCTAGAACAAAGAATAATTCGAAACATACTTGGCCCATAAAAAATACAGACGAGTGAAAATTAAGAAGTAATGCAGCAACACTGAAAACATAACCGAAACACTAAGGAAGGGGCGACTGCTAGTTTTTAGACATTTATACAAAATTAATTCCAACAGATTAACCAAGCAGATTATTAAATATCTTTGGGGCAAATAGTCAACAATATCCTGAAATCAAGAAGGGAGGAAAGATCTAAAAAGGAACAATATAAGTTAAAGATGCAACAGGAAGAGAGCTTTATAAGAAGAAAGTGTTAGAAATGCAAGGTATCCAACGCAGGAGACAAAGAAAGACAGGGTCTAAATGCTCTGAAGAGAGAAAAAGGATACATAAGAGATGAAAGAATGCTGGAGAAAAAATAAAGAAGAACAAACGTAGAAGTATTGAAATTGGCCTTAGATGACTCTAACGGAAAAAGGAAAGATGAAAAAGATTGTACTTAATTATGAGTGACATTCTATGCCGTGTAAACAATAATGTGCATATAAAAGCAGCAGAAAAGGAATTCACACTAACGAAGGTTACGGAGCTTTCTTGCTTTTAATTCGACAAATTGCGGAACACATAGTCTGAAATTGCGCCATTACTCATGCTATACCGCTAAGCTTGGCTTTTTCTTTTTCCCAGAACATTTTAGTGCTTTCAGCCTGTCTGTTGTATTTGCTTCTTTCTTAATTTCTGGAGATGTTTAATATTATATGTGGTTAAAGCTTTTCACCCCTCATATTACTCTATTGAAATTATCTTGAATGTCCTTCATTTGTGTCGTCATTTTGTTCGTAGTTTCTTTACAATTATCAAGGGTATGTCTGTCTGTGCATGAACAGTTGTAACTGCATAGACGAACCGAAAGTAAATTTCATAATCTTGAATGTAATGGAGCCATTCATTTATGTTTCTTTTTGTAACTGAAACACTGAAAAAATCTGTTTAATTAATTAGTGCGCTTCCATTATTTTCACGTGCATTGAACCGTAATAACACAATAGGTGTCTCTTCCGAATAGACATAGAGAGTTCTGGAACCATTCTTTTAATATATTTGTCGATTCTTGTTAGTCGTTATATTTATCGATCCATTTAAACATAAAATTGCATTCTACAGGTTAATTATTGCAATGAAGAAGACAGCATACAGCCGCTATTAATAATGCTATTTATTTATTTATTTTTAAATAGCCCCGTTGCCGGTTTCAAACGTACAGGTTCATCAGAAGGCTGTTCACAACCAAATACATTTTTTAATATTTACTTCTGGATTCTGTTCTTAACAGCCGCTGGTGGCGAAATATTCGTGGGATGATGGTACACAACAGTACACAAATATGACTGAAATGATCTATTTAAACGTAATTACTACTAATTACTAAGTATTACACTGTGACAAATCTTCATAATTGACTTGCTGTTGTTATTGGCCCACTTTAGGTTACGGTAGTAACACTAAAAGTGGGCCTTTGAGATCGTCTTTCGACAGCTCGAAATTTAAATGAAAGTAACGGCTTAACTATTCATCTGACACGAAAATTGAATAACCTAATTTGTAGAGGAGAAAATTCTCAACGTTGCTCTCTTATGTTTTTTTCATATCTCGTAGCGTTTCAAAGATATTTGCAAAAATAACGGCGATTTTGGGATGTATGTGTGTCTGTCTGTCCGTCCGTCTGTCTGTCTGTCTGTCTGTCCGTAACGTGTTCCTTGTTTTTAAGACGAACCGTTCAGCCGATCAGCACCAAATTTTACAGACATGATTGTAGGCCGCCAGAGACCAGAACCTCCCTTTTTCAAATTTTTCGTACAAAAAATACGGTAGTAATACCTGAAAAAGCCGTTTGTAATATAATTGTAATTGCAAACGAACCGTTCATCTGATACGAAAATTGAATAACCTAATTGGTAGAGGAGAAAATTCTCTACAACTTAGCTCCCTTTTGTTTTTTTTTTCATACCTCGTACCGTTTGAGACATATTTTAAAAAATAACGAAGATTTGATACCCTCCATTGAATTAACGAAAAACAGCCGTTCGGAGATGTCACGTGACATTCCTCGCGCAGAACTCTCTGTGGCATACGCCATCTTGCGCGTATTTGATGATTTTCTTATTGTAACTTACATGTTGTCACTTTAAAGCAATGGCGCACTGAAGAATTAACAAAAATGTCGTTCTTCGTACGATAAATGATAATCTAGTGTCTACAAATGCCATATTAGCCTCAGTTAACAACGACCATCAATAGTATGAGATTATAGGACTCATCTTCTGATTGATAGCTGTAGCGTAGTGGGCCAGGCGTTAGACTATGGTCCGGAACCCGTCACTACCTAAATCTCTTTTTCCTAAAAGGGTTTCAGACACTCTTATTAATTAATTTTTTATTATTTAGATTATTATTTTGTCCAAAATGTATGCAAAAACTTATAAAACTACAAATATAAAGTGGGCCGTAAAACACGTCAGTGCGATTTTTTTATCTTCAAATGTTTGTAAGCCTATTGAACCATACTGCTACGGTCATCCGTCCCTAGACTTACAATCTATTTAAACTAACTTACACTAAGGACAATACCAAAACACACACTCTTATTCGAGGGAGGACTCGCACCTCCGGCGTGAACGACGCCCCAGTCCGTAGCATGACGCCTTGGCGACAGGGCACATCCGCGTGGCATTTTGATGAAAATAAAAAAATAACAGCTTCACTGTGAGGGTTTGTTTACAGTGTGCTACATCGTTATTAATGTTAATTACGTTACACTAGGTCATTTCAATCATCTCTTGTTTACTGCGGGGCACCACCATCCAAACAATATTTCGCCACAAGGGGCTGTTAAGATTTGTTTGTTTGTTTGTAAATCTATCGGACCAAACTGCGTGCTCATCAGTCCGTAGCTTACAAACTACTTGTACTAAGGTAAACTAACCAAAGGACAAACACACACATACACATATGCCCCAGGGAGGACTCGAACCTCCGACGGCGAGCAACAGCCCGCTCCGCAGCGAGGCGCATTAGACCAATCGGCTACTCCACCGCGGCGGCTGTTAAGGACAGAACCCAGAAGTATATTTTAAAAAATGTATTTGAAGGTGAACAGTCGTTTGACGATGGACAGGACTGAACCGGTAACGGTTTTTTTTTTTTTTTTTTTTTTTTTTTTTTTTTTTTTTTTTTTTTTTTTTTTTTAAGTAAATAGCGATTGGTTGCTGTTTTTTTCCCCTCATTGCAAGAATCAACCTGTATTTTGTACATAGGCACGGTCTCAAAATGACAGTTTTCTACGAAATAGCATAAACTTCATTACGTTTTCAAAGTTTATTTCGGTACAATTTTTTATTCGACCTCTTTACATTGTTGTAGACAGTGTGATGTGTGCTTAACTCCTAAATTTACAGTTTCGCCTGTTCAACCTAACTGTTGTAAAGTGAATGGACGTAAAATAATACACAAACGTTCAATGACAACACTAACGCATCGTCGATATGAACCGACACGCGCATTTCTCTTTTTAAAGGGAAAACGTTTGACGGTACTTGGTACAAGAAATGGACTAACCGTCCATTTCAAACCTTTCAGCTCCTGCACCACTATGCGCTTAGTTCCGCTGAGATGAATAGAGTAAAAAAGGCAGTACATGCGCCTCAAAACGAGCTATTATCAGGGAAAACACGTCCAAGTACCAAATGAATGACTGAAATTTAAAAAAAGAAAGACATGGTCTAGTAGCAAAGTATTTATCTGTACATTGGTTAGGTACGTTAAGTACAGATCAGTAGGAGAACTGAACAGATCGTCTCGGGAGATACAGAGTAATGTAAGAATGTATTCATGTGCTGTGTCCACTTATGAAGCCACAAGCATAGTGAAGTACATCTGGGTAAAATGAATTTTACACTACTGAAAATCGTTAACACATACATTCATCGGAATCCCATAAGAATGGTGGTTACTCCGCCACCATCAAAATACCTGCGTTTTCGTTTAAAATCGGTTTCATGATAATTTTGAGCAAGCTGGAGAAACTATGGAAAGTGACACCTAATCAGTTACGCATTATTTCACTTTTCCAGTATATATGTACTGGTTTTTAAAATCTTATCACTGGGTACATGTGCGCCAGATGTTCTGTGTGAATGGATGCCTACTAATTTTGGCACCCGACAGTTTACTCAGCTGTCTGTCCGAAATTAAGCGCTTATCACAGAAGAGTCTAATAATGTTACTGAAGAGACAGTGGAGTTTTTTCGTATAGGAATTTGAACCGAAATATGAAGTGAAAAGGTACTCGAAAATATATATGTATTATTCTAAAGGACGAAGGTAAACGTTTTTACAACATCCTTTTCTTTCTCTTTTCTTTCCTTCCGTCGGTTGGCATTGTCAACAGCAATACACGATCTATACGATTCGCAAAAGGTATTTGTAGAAGTTGCTCGTAAGTAGAAAGGAGACGAACGTTAATATACGTATCTGCAGTTCAAATGCAACTTCAGGATTTCAGGATCCCCCACTTTTTTTTCTCTTTTCTTTTTTTTTTTTGCATTGATTGCGCTTTACTTGTCGTGCCAGTCTAATGCAATAAAATATGACTGTTTACAGAAACTATGTTACATAATGCTTTTCATTTTATTTTAAAAGCTGTTATCTGTAACAGCAGCATATAATTTTCCTGTTGCCATCAACTGTCATTAATTTAAGATACCTGCTTCTAATGCAGATAATGTCATAATGGGTTCCAGAATAAATTGCTGCGTGTGACTCACTCTTTATCTGCCTAGATTGTCGCATTCGATACTGTAGTCCTGCGTTAATATCCAGTCATGGCCACTGATTTTCGATGCGCTAATCCGTAATTCCAATTTCTTGTGTTCCAATTGTGGTCTGTTAGTCCTACGAAAGTATTCTAGGCACTTTATCGCACTACTGAAAAGACAGAGCTGTGACATTTGGTTATTACCAGTAATTTTCATTGCTGCGAAGTTTTGCCATTCATTAAGTACTTTTTTTTATCATTTTGCACTCTTTACAGTTTTACGAACACTTGTATCATAAGTATGACATGGATTTTTTTATTATTTTAGAACCATTGTGTGTGCGCGTATGTGTGTGTGTGTGTGTGTGTGTGTGTGTCTGTCTGTCTGTCTACCGATGCGTACACTTTCTTTTGGCCATGAAACAACATATAGTACGCTCTGCCGGAATTCAGTTATCTCACGTGTTGTTTCAATCACTTCATTATCGGTAACTTCCCGCAATTCTTCGATATCAGAGACATTATCATCCATCAGAATCTCCAGAAACTCTTCTGCTCTTGGTTTATTCCTACATTAATGTTCTATTACGTAACATCAGTGGTGATCCTACACTTCGATACTAATGTTAACACTGGGTTCATGTGCGCTTATTTGTCTACAGTCTTGTAATACTGAAACTAATACATGCACGTCTCTGTAAAATACAATTTTTAAACAGCATTGCATCCACTCCAGTTACGTATTTTTAAGTAAGAAGCATTCACTCTAGTTACGTATTTTTCAATAAGAAAAGTACCAAAAAATAATTCAAGTTCATTAGTAGAACTAATGCAGACGCACAAATAAGCTCGATTCCTTGCAGGACTACAGTTAGGCTTCGAGCCAGAGGAAGTAACAAGCATGGGGTGTGTCGTAGTTCCATGAAGGTCCATATAGGGCAAATCTGGTCACGCTACCATGATGCTATGCGATGACGGCTATTTTGGTTCCATAGTGCGCCTCGGTTGCATAGTGGTAGAGTGGCAGGCTACAAATCTAAAGGTCGCGGGTTCGATCCCCGCCAGGACCTGGGATTTTTATCTGTCACTTTCCACTTCTTTCACCTCTGGCAGTATTGCTCATGTGAAAAATACCGAGTAGCACCGTGGTTCGGAACCCACGTTAAAATGTAAGTCCCCCTATAACTGGCTGGGTAAGTCAGTTCGAAGGTCGGAGGAAGGCAACGGCATACCACCTCCAAACAGGACCATGCCTAGTAAAGCACTATGGGTGTTCAAACCAATCTCCGGATTGTTGACTGCTTTACCTTAGCGTGACTGTATCAGACTGTACTGGTGTAATATTTGTGACTAGAAAGCGTTAGTTGTTTGAAGCAGTGAATGCAAAATTACGACGGTTACCGAGAATGTGGCTATATTCCATTGCAATAAATACATGACTAAAGATGCAATCAACATAACCTGTTCAAAATTGAATGCAAAATGGCGCCTTCTCATTAATAAGTGTGTTTCCGAAAACTTGTGTGTGTAAGATAAGGCTGTATATATGCCTTTGGTTCGCTTTCCCCACAATATTTTACATGTGTTCTTTCCAAATTGATTTGTTTGTAATTGTTACTCCTAGATATTTATTTAAATTATGGCCTGTAGTTTTGACTGATTTATCGTGTAAATGAAGTTTAACGATTTATTTTAGTGCTCATATGGATGACTCCACACGTCTCATTATTAAAGGTCAATTGTCATATCTTGCACCATGCAGATATCTAAATCGTTTTGCAGTTGCTTTTGATCTTCTGGTGGCTTTACTAACTCATCAGTGACAGCATCATCCGCGAACAACCTAAGAGAGCTCCTCAGATTGTCTCCTAAATTGGTTATAAAAATAAGGAACAGTAGGGGCCCTATAACACTTAACTGGGGAACGCCAGATATCACTTCTGTTCTACTCGATGACTTTCCGTCAATTACAACGTACCGTGTCCTGTCTGACAGGAAATCACGAATATAATCGCACAATTGTGACGGTATTCCATAAGCACGCAGTTTGATTAGAAGACGCTTGTGAGGTACAGTGTCAAAAGCCTTCCGGAAATCTAGAAATACGGAATATATTTGACATTCCTTGTCTATAGCACTCATCACATCATGTGAGTAATGAGCTAGCTGTGTTTCACAAGAATGATACTTTCTGAATCCGTGTTGACTGTGGATCAATAGGTCGTTCTCTTCCAGGTAGTTCATAATATTTGAGGAAAGTATATGTTCTAAAATCCTGCTGCAAACCAATGTCAATCATATAGGCCAGTGATTCTGGGGATCACTCCTATTGCCTATTTTTAATATTGGCGTAACCTGTGCAACTTTCCAGTCTTCAGGTACGGAACGTACGCTGAACGAGCGGTTGTATATGATAACTAGGTACAGGGCTATTGCATCAGCTTACTCTGAAAGGAAACTAATTGGTTTACAATCGGAACCGGGAGACGTACTTTTGTTGAGTGATTTAAGTTGCTTTAATACTCCAGGGGTATCAACTTCTAAATTACGCATGCTGGCAGCTGTTTTTGATACGAATTCTGGAGTATTTGCTTCGTCTTCTTTCGTGAAGGAATTTCGGAAGGCTGTGTTAAGCAATTCTGCTTTAGCAGAACTGTCATCAGTAGCATCAACGTTACCATTGTCTAGTGAAGGTATTGATTGTGTTTTACCGCTGGTATACTTTACATACGACCAGAATTTCTTAGGATCCCCTACCGAATTATGTGACATGGTTTCGTCGTGGAATCTGTTATAAGCTTCTCGCATGTTTGCAGAAAACACTGCCTCTCTCAATTTTGTGACAAGGGCTTTTTTTCTTTTTTTGTGAATACAGGTGATAATGAAAGCCTGATATTCAGTGTAGCATCTATATTTCTTGATGGATTATTTGTGTCTCCTCTTTGACACGTGTCACTTCGGTATCTGTAGTCTTGTAATGAATTTCTAGGACGGCTTTCAGTAGCCTTAAAAACAGAAACATCAAGAAATAAAGAAAAATGTACTAAAGAATGAGTTTAAGAAGTCGAAAGCTGAAGACATGAAGGGTCTTACTTAGTGCAATTATCGAATCATTCCTAAATACTACCAGTTACATTATTCGACAAGAAACAGCCTATGTCAGTGTTGGTTGGTTGGTTGATGGGAGCAAGGAACCTATGTCAGTGTGAACCGTACTTTAAAAAAAGCTGTTAGCTACACTGTAAGGTAAGTCAATTACAGTGCCTGAAAATCTTTTACACGTTCCTAAGATACATTATAAGCGATATCATTGACGGCACGACGATATTAAACTATTTGAACCTTTCTTTGGCTCTTCTGTAAAATATAAATTTCGGCAAGATATATCTTTGTTATGAAGTTTAAAGTGTTTCTGATTGTAAGGATATCGCGCGTAAGTTAGCTGTTGAACTATCACACTGCCGATTAAAGAAAAGAAACTTCGAATTCCGAGTTAAGGTCAACATAATTGGTAAACTATGATTCGACTTGAATGTCGTTGTCGTGGGTATTTCTTGAGGAAAACGGTGGTAAGTGCCGACCCTAACGCCTCAACCACGACTGCGCGTTTTCGATGCGTCAGATAATCTGCGGCATTGACCGCATCATGGAGAACGAGCTGTTCCCTGCAACAGGCTCAGAGGTCTCAATGAAGCTGCGGCTCCAGTTTTCAAGCATCTGAAGAATGAGTGGCCTCGACGCCTTCTCGACACCAGCCGCAAGGCTATTCGAGGAAATCTGTTTGATTCAGCGTTAACAACAGCACATAACGTGCATGTTTGTACGCACGTAATACCTTTTTTTCAGTTAGACACGATTGTGCTACTGTAACAGAGTGAAACACAAAGTCTGCAGTACGAACTTATTCATACTTCTTTTCCTTCTTTAAGTCTCCTCTGACTTTGACCGTTTGACATTAACAAGTAATGTTGAACAGATGGGGCATAACAGCTTTTAGATAATTGCAGAACGACATGTTGACCATAGCTGTTTATTTTTTCTCAGTGCTACCGGTTTCGGTCATGTACCATTATCAAGCGTTAGCAGAGATTAACTAAGAGCTTAACATGTCGTTATACAAGAATTCCAAGTTATAACATAAGATACTTCCTGGCAGATTAAAATTGTACAACATAAGAATTTGGACTTACCAATGTATGCTTCAGTCTGTAACAGTCAGCCACTGTGATACTATCAATGACTAGAACAGTGACAGCAAATTCTTCGATGACTTTCCGATGTTATAATTTTGAATTCTTGTATAACGGCATGTTAAGCTATTAGTTAGTCTCTGCTAACGCTTGATAATGGTAAATGAACGAAACCGGTAGCACTGAGAAAAAAAAAAAAATAAACAGCTATGGTCAACATGTCGTTCTGCAATTATTAACAAGTAAGTTGCAAATGGTTAGGCAATCATCTCTTACAATCCAAAGAACTCGCTGGCCTGGTGGACCGTTCTAATTCATTTCCGCGGTCCAGGTATATGGTAGATGACGGACTTGTCCCCTAGGATTACCTTTTGCAAAATGAAGCTAAAGCACCGTCTTGTCGTCGCGTACATGAAAACAGCGCCCAGTGTAATTTGTGCTCTCGCAAAAAATCTGTGAAACTAGCCCGCTGTAGTTGTGAAAACTATCGACTAACTACGTCACGACGTACGGTAGCATTCCGTATTTCCACAGATAGAAGCTGGCCCTTGCTTTCCACGCTACCCTGTACTGCGCAAGCCTCTTCATCTGAGAATATGAACGCCAACGTACATTCTTTTAAATCTGCATACTGTATTCGTCTCTCGGTCTCTCTCTACGGTTTTTACCTCACACGCTTCCTTCTAATGCTAAGTTACTAAGTTACAATTCCTTGATGTCTCAGAATGTGTCCCACCAACCAATTCCTTCTCTTAGTCAGAACATGCTAGAAAGTCCTTTTCTGTTGAGCACCTCCTCATTAGTTACGTGATCTACCCATCCAATCTTCATCATTCGTCTATATTGTTTTGTTTTGTTTGTTAAACTTATGGGACTTAACTACGGGGTCATCAGTCCCTAAACTTACAAACTACTTACGAACTACCTTATACTAAGTACGGCACAAATATCCATGCCCGAGGGGGGATTCGAACCCCCGACCGTAGTGGCCGTGCAGACATTCGTCTATAGCAGCAAATTTCGAAAGCTTCTATCATCTTTTTGTCTGAACTCCTTATCGTCCACGTTTCACTCCTATACAATGCCACACCCCAAATAAATGCTTTCAGAAAGGACTTCCTAACATTTAAACTATTTGATGTCAACAAATTTCGCTTCTTCAGAAACGCTTTTCTTCCCATAGCCTTTCTGCATTTTATATCTTCTTCACTTCGACCATCAGAAGTTATCTTGCTACCCAAATAAGAAAACTCATCTACTATTTTTATCGCCTCATTACCTAATCTAATTTATTCAGCATCGCCTGACTTTCTGACACTAATTTCCGTTACCCTCGTTTTACTCTTCCTTTCAAGACACATTCCAACTTTTTTTAAATTGCTAACTAGACTCTCGCTAATCCGAGCATACGTGGCACTTATGGATGTCGGATTAACAGAAGTGACGTTTTATGCAAATAGCGTATTGTGTAAAGCGTATGTTTGAAGGAACTTGCTTCCCTACTAACAGCAGAGCTTTGAGGTACGTGAAGCGTTCCTAATGATTGGATGAAAACCATAGGCCATTTCCGTTTTCAAAGAGGATTATCGAACAGATGGGATATATCTTTGACGCGTTCTGATGTACGTTAGTATTTAATTGTTATGAAGACAGTTCGACAATCTGTCAAACGCCTGCCTGTACAAAGAAGAAGGCAGCACCCACCTGGGTTTCTAGGTCTCGTTTACGAACAGAGAGAGCTGTATTTGACACGATTCTTATCTTCAGAGTCCACGTCCTTTCCTACATATTACATTTTACGTCTTCATAATTGTCATAATACGAAAGCAATATGATACAAAACGTGTTTCCTTTTAAAAGATATGATTTAAATCTGCAAATAATGCCACAATTCGCAATATGGTTTTTATAGAAACGTTTAACGAAGTACGGTTTAACTAACAACAATGTTCCACGTGATAATTCATTATTGTGTAAGTCTTTTCTGATTTGCGCCGAATTACTGAGTGGCCGGACTAGTTAGGTCCTATTAGCGAGGTTATCACTATATATAAAAATCTCGTGTCACTGTGTCTGTGTTCGTTCTCCTCCGAAAAGACTCAAACGATTTTTGGTAAATTATTTACATGTTTGAGGTAGGTACGATTTTCTTTTAGTACTTTTTCGACTTGACGTGCTTGGAAACCCGAGATCATTTTACTGAATGTTATCACTAGAGACTCTGCAGTCTTACAAAAGAAATGTTGCTCCTCATAAAATTAACTTCGCCTGTGCACATGCGGCCGCCGCAGAAAACACTTGCCAGAGAGGTTGATTGGTGACAGAGAAGTTACTTGACACTTCAGTCTTCATTTGGTTTGTATCACAACGCAATTTATTTATGAGATATGTACAATTGTTTTATGATTGAAAAAATAAATATCCTTGTTATCAGCAAGTAGAAAATTATTGTCTATTTGCATGTGTATCCTTGTCATCAGCAAGTAGAAAATTATTGTCTATTTGCGTGTGTATACCACTGTGAATAATACCATTAAGATGCAAGGGGGTCTATTTGAGCCGACGTACGAATAATGCAAGAAAAATGCGAAATAGTAAAGTAAAAACAATAGACGAACAAATCTGACGAGGTAACGAAAATGTGATTGTGCGCGTGTGGCAGTTGCGTACATCTCAATCTCAATAGGCGCAAGTTGAATTAAATCAACAACGTCTATCCGAATGGAGACAAGCACTCCAGTTCGTGGTTAACTCACGCAGAGGAAATGACCGACGATGACAACAAATACATCAAATACTTACATCGGCTCCGTTCCTTTGTGTCGCACTCCAGTACGAACCAAATTTTGAATATTCCTCTCATCCGATAGTACTGTTAGGTGCTATGGACAATGAATGTCCCTTTTGTCATGCACTAAAAATGAAACATAAGTCAGACGGTCAGCCGGGATGAATTGTGCATCCGGGAAAATGCAACTACCAGAATTTCAGACACAATCGGAACTATTGAACGCCTTGTAGTGTGTACTTAAAAGTCTCCTAATGACCAAACACTCTTTTATTATGTTGTTCGGTGGACTGCTCTGAGACACGTCTAGATATATTCGCACTTACACTTTTGTTACGCCCTGTATAGCACTACAGGCGCCTGTGATGTACACTTGTCCACAATTGTTAATCACGTACTGCACATCTCTCGTGGCTGCAAACATATGTTGTACATTTCACTTGATTTAGATGCTTCTTTAACGTTTCTGCAAATTTGGTGGACAGAACTGTGTATACAAGGTGAATTACCTTGAGGTTGCTCGCCATTTTATTTCGTGAACGGTTCCAAGTATTGAAACGAGGTTCCCGATAAAAAAATAGTGCGCTATGACGCATGTGCAACTGCATTTAATAGCTTTAAAAGATAGTGAAATTGGTACAGTGCTTGTTTATATTGACGTTGAAAACCTTTGCAAGGAAAAATAAACGTAGTGACCACAGAAAGCAATGCTGACGAGGTTGGCTAATGCCGTGAAAACACCACGTAGCAGAGCTGTCACGCCATGCGACGCAGCTATAATGGACGAGAGAGGCCTACGTAATTGACACAGAATATCATTTCTTATTCCACACAGTTAAAGATTAGCTATAATTTTTATGTATGGCCTATTCAAGCGACTGGCAAATCAGATGGAGCTCAGAAGAACTGTTCAAATGTGCGTACGTTTAAGACCCTTATGAATACAATTGTACGTTCGCCAGGCAGTTTTCTATTTAAATTTTCACCGATGCTGGTTTGTTGTCAAAGTCGAAACATAAACGTTGGCCGTTCATACTTCATAATGATAAACGCTCTATTTACGGAAGAAAAGAAGCTTCTGTATTAATTTAAACTAAAAAAATACCCATCCTTTGTTATTTAAATAATTTGTATGCCTTCTAAGACAACGGGTAGTTATGCCCACAAAGTAAGTTCTGTTTTGTTATGTAAAACAAACATATACAGATACAGAAAACATATTTATTGTACAAAAATTTAAAACTGTTAAGCTACTTTTCCACATAGCTTCCGAAATTTCGTATGCACTTGCCATAGTGTGGCACAAGTTTTTGTATGCCTTCTTCATAGAAAGTTGCCGCCTGTGTATTCAACCATGCGGTAACATGTTCTGTCAGCTCCTCATCGTCGTTGAAGTGTTGACAACTAAGGACAGATTTTACGTGTAAAAAGAGGTGAAAGTCGCTAGGAGCGAGGTCCGGACTGTATGGAGGATGATAAAACGTGTCCTAGTGACATTCCCGTAAGAGTTGTTTGGTCACATTCGCCGTGTGAAGTCGGGCATTAGCGTGGAAAGAAACAACTCATTTTGTCAGTAACCATCGGCGCTTGTTCTGTATTGCGCGGCGCAATTTCTTGATGGTCTCGCAGTAACCATGTACATTGACTATTTGGCCTCGTGGTAAGAAATCAATCAGTAAAATGCCTTTCCTGTTCCAAAGAAACGTGCACATAACTTTTCAAGGTGTCAATATTTGCTTAGGCTTAACCTTCGTTGGGGATAAAGTGTGCCTCCATTCCACTGACTGCCGTTTTGTTTCAAGGGTGTCGTATGATACCCAACTTTCATCCCCCGTGATTATCCGAGAACGAAAACCATCGCCTTCTTCATTGTAGCGTGTCAAAATCTGAAGTACGCTGCCCATCCGTTGTTTTTTTTTTTTTTTCTTTTTTTTTCAGTATGAATTTTGGGTACCCAACGTCAGCAAAGTTTTCGGCATTTCAGATTGTCAGTAAAAATCTCATGAATTAGTGATCGTTAGATTTGTGGAACTTCAATAGCAAGGGCACTAAGTGAGGACTTACGGTTGTATTTAATCTTCGCTTCAATTGTATGAAATAGTTCATCAGTAACCACATACGAGCGTTCACTTCGTTCTTCATCGTGGACTTGACAACATCCTTCACTGAACAGTCTCACCCAACTCCTAACCATTGAATTACTCATAGCATTTTGTCCGTAAACTTCGCAGATTTGCCGATGAATTTACTTTGGTTTAACATTCTTTGCATTTAGAAAACAAATCACAAATCTGATTTCACACGCGGCGGCATTTTCAATTATGGCTGACATTATAAAGAAGCACTAAAAATCACACGTTGGTAGCAGCGAACTGAAAATGGCGTACATGTCTTCTCCTTGAGTTAGTGTAACTGCAGCGCAAGCTCGGAATTATGATCGTAGCGCTGACGCGGATAGAAATAGAAACAGAACTTACTTTGTGGACTACCCGCATATTTCTATTTGCTGATGACACCAGCTTGGTAGTGAAGGAACTTTTTGCAGTGAATGAAGATTTTGCAATATTGACACAGTATCGAATATTGCAAATAATGCAGTTCAGGAAATAAGCTTGTAGAAAATAATTGATGCTAGACTCAGTTTTCAAGTTTACAATGCTTAAACAAAAACTGACATGATAAGTGAGACTGAACAGGCACAGTGGTAGAGTGCCAGACTACAAATCCAAAGGTCGCGGGTTCAATCCCCGCCAGGCCCTAGGATTTTTACCTGTCACTTTACACTTCCTTCACATCTCGCAGTGTTGCTCATGTGAAAAATACCGAGTAGCACCGTCGTTCGGAACCCACGTTAAACTGTAGGTCCCCCTATAACTGGCTGGGTAAGTCAGGTCGAAGGTCGGAGGAAGGCAACGGCGTACCACCTCCAGTCAGGACCATGCCTAGTAAAGCACTGTGGTGTTGAAACCAATCTTCGGATTGTTGACTGCTTTACCTTTGAGTAGACACTAAACTATCGTAAAAGCCGATGTTCAGCATCTTGTTCTAAAACTAAATGCTCCATATTTACCATTAGAACAGTATCTGAAATAATTGATAGTTCAGCACGAAAAGTAACCAGTTTTATTTTCATTCGCTTATGAGGTATGGTATTATTATTATTATTATTTTGTAACTCCTCGGATTCAAAAAGGTTATCTATTGCACAGAAATGGGCAGTTCGGCAATATGTACTGTAAGGTCGCGAAACTCTTGTCGACCTCTGTTTAGTAGCCTGGGAATTGGCCTCTCAATACATATTTTCTTTACTGTCGTTTCTTGTTAATGATATTTGGTTATTCCTAAGAGTTGGCAGATTTCTCTCACTTGATACTATACAGAAATAGAATCTGCATCTGGATCAGACCATCTTGAACTTGTTGCATCCATTTTCCGTAAGCCGCCACAAGAATTTAAAACGATTAGTGGTAATCCATGCACTTTCAAGTGCAATTGAAGAGTTTTTTCATGGTTCATTCTTTATACTCTGCTGTGGAATTTCTGAAAAAAAAATTATATGTTACGTTGTTGTTCGTTTTTACTCATACTTAAGTCTGTCGTGTACATAGGATTGCTGTACGTTTCATTTTATCTGTTACTACTCTTTTGTTACAATTTTATGGACTGTCTCCTTCCGTGGCCATGGAGCATTGTTTCTCAACTAAGTTCTGCGTATCATGTTATATAAATAAATAAAGACACGGGGAAGATTTGTGTGTGTAATGTCTGTAGTAATAATGACTATTTAACATGGCTGTGGTTTTCTTGTTATACTTAATTGACGTATACAGTGAGTCTCGTGTTACTAAGGTGTACTACGAGCTTGTCATCAGGAGAGGAGACGGTATTTGGCGAAAAAAAAAAAAAAAAAAAAAAAAAAAAAAAAAAAAAAAAAAAAAAAAAAAAAAAAAAAAAAAACCTTGAAGTAAGCAGACGCCGAAACTGCAGAATTCGACAAGGCTTCACAAGAATCTGCACACACAGTAAACCAATGTCCCTGCCGTGTCATGTTTCTATGTCTATCTGTAAAGGCTATTGCCAGGAATAGTGCAGGTATTTCCATACAATTTTTAGCAATAGACTAATTCACAAAGTTGGTTTGTGTACATCACAACAGATCATTAACAATAGTTCGACTACTCGTACAAAATCTGGATGATTTGCTATACTAAGAATTATTATTAAAACATGTATAGCAGTTTCACGTATTGGAGAGTCAGCACCTAACTGCTCCCTCTCAATTAGATTTTATCGTAAGTTACGCGACTTACTTTACAAATTGTTGTTTGCCTCGGAAGGTCGACATGTACTGGCATTTTGCATTGTTGCTATACGTAGTCCTCTCTAACGTATACTTTTCTTGTCGTAAGAATAGCGAACTGCACGCGAATATATTCGCCTCCGTGCACAATTTCCATATTCATAAGGCGACCCCGTCTAACAGAGATAGCGCCCCAGGCGGCCAGAACTCACGGACGCGACACGTGCTGCAGAAAACAACGGTTGTTTGGTCTCCCGAGGCGCACAACGCCGTGTTAACACGTTAGGCCCGGTTTCCGCGTTACGTAGGCGCGAGTAGAAATCGTGTCGGTTCCATGGTTCGTTTCGCAGCAGTGCGTCCACAGCATTCTTTCTAGCGGAGGTGTTGAGCGAGCTGATTAGCTTATTGAGATATGTTCTCGTATTCTGCAGAAATGAGGTTCAAATCCACCAAATTCCGTTACATAAATTACTTCAAATCTGCGATTCAAGGGAAAAAAAGTTGAATTTTCGTTACTGTGCATGTAAATTGTTTCTTTAATTACTTTTATTTTATTTTTTGCAAGATGGATGGGCATCATAGATGAGAAATGACTACAGTTTCCGAATCCAGATATGATGACATTCACAAACTGACTTTCGACGTATTTGACCAAGATAGGCAGCGCAATGATAACACTCTAGCCTCGTATTCGGGAGGATGGCACTTCGAACCCGCCTCCGGGCATTCAGATTTAGTTTTTCCGTGATTTCCCTAAAAAATGCCGGTATGGTCCAATTCAAAGGACCCGGCCGATTTCCTTTCCCCATTCCTGACAAAAACTACGCAAGCTTGTCTTTCGTCTCTAATTACCATGATGTCGGCGGGACTTTAAACGCTAATCTCCCTTTTTCCCGTGCATTCTGTAATTTAACCGCCGGCCGCGGTGGCCGAGGGGACTGCGGCGCGCCAGTCACGTTCTGCACGGCCACTACGGTCGGGGGTTCGAATCCCCCCTCGGCTATGGATATTTGTGCCGTCCTTAGTATTAGCTAGTTCATAAGTAGTTTGTAAGTTTAGGGACTGATGACCCTACAAACATTTGTAATTTAACCGCGAAAGTCACGGGAAATATTAGCTCACAATGTCTTTTGTTTCTTCTTTGTCAGCGACTTAATTGTGAAACACTTTGTACAAGCCGAAATGCTAGCGCCTCAGTACCATTTGTACCAACCTGCACAAACAATAATACTAATAATAATAAAAATAGGAACGAATAAAGAAGAAAAGTCTGTGGATACCAATTCAGCATTATCTCCACGAGGACTTAGCGAGATGCTGTAGTGGGTAACGTCTTCAACTCGCACTCGGGAGACCTGGATTCAGTTTTCGAGGCGGCCATCGAGATATCAGTTTTCTGCGGTCACCCAATACACTAAATGAAAATGGCTCGATGGTTTCTTGAAAGGGCTAAGCACGCTTTCTTACAACCACTCGCAAGAAATCCGAAAATAGTTTCGTCCCGAATGTGGTGTCGCGCAAGTCTGAAGTGCGCGCCACGTACTTTCGCCGCGCGCCGCCATGCAAGCACGGCGCGGCGTTCTTACGACGTCAGCCACGAGCGCCCTCTGCTGCAACCCCGCTCGTGGCCACCACTGAACTCGATCGGCCACTTGGGTTTAAGACAGGCACTAGGACTCTCCTCAGTAGGCAGGCCATTACATAGTTCAACTATGTATCAGCATTCTGCAGTCATGAAACTTGTAAAAGTTAACTATTATAATGTTTCTTCGAAATACATACCTTGTTCTAGCTTAGTGTTTCTAGTTTCTGCTGTCCCACTGGCTGGTCACCCCATACTCTGTACCCGCACACGCGTGCATCCTATTTCCCTGTGTCGGTTTCTCTCTACTCGGCCACCGACACTTAGGACAACCGGCGGCAACGAGACACAAAAGTGGCGACGAGGATGGGATACAAAACCTAATACAGTCATAGCTGTGATGGAGACATAAATTCCAGTTTCTCTTTCCTCTTCAAATGTTTCTAAAATTATTGACCAAACTGCTATGTTTATTATATCGGTGTGGTGTCTGTTCTTTCGGACATATAATAAGTACATACACACGAAGACGGCGTTAGCTTCAATTACTTCACCGCAGATGCGGTCAAATGTTCGACCTCGCATGGGAATCCGTAATGGCGAGTATAAGAGGGCATGGACAGTAGGGGCGCTACAGCCATAGCGTGCGACTTGTGAAAGTTTGAAATGGACGGGAGGCGAGCCCGGGTAGCCAAGTGGCAGCCGGGCGCCGTGGTTCAGCTCGCCCGGTCAGGGGCTAAACGCCCTCTGTTATTAAAAAGCTGAGCCAAATATTCAACAAACAACCAAGAACAAACTGAACCAACGACCGCAAACCATAGATCTACCAGGAGTGGTTAAGGCGACCGCTGGCCCGAGGCGGGAGACCGGGTTCGTTTCCCGGTCCGGCTCACATTTTCACTTGTCGCCATTGTTTAATTTCACTGCCCTAATGCAGCCACTGTCAATCCTTTCTTTCCTAATCCTTCTTCCTTCCCCTCCTTTATCAATAATTTGCAAACTGCTATTGTCATCAGTCCCTAGACTTACAAACAACTTTAAGTTACACTAACAACAACACGCATACACATATCCTAGGGAGGTCTGGAACCTTCGGCAGGAGCGGCCACCCAGTCTACAACACGACGCCTTAGACCACGCGTCCACTTCCGCGCGGCGTTGCCCTCTTCCTTTCTTGTTGTTGTGTCTGGACTGTCAATTAACAAGTACAGATGAGTAGTTCCTGTAGACACTTATGTCTCAAAACACTACAAACGCGACAAATTACTGTCTCCTTCTGTAACGTAAAGGTGCATAATTGAAATAACAATAAATTATTCGAATACTAATGTAGGAATGTATATGAATAAACGTGATGGATGCGCTTTGTTTGATTGAAATGGTAGTTGCGTGACCGAAGATGCAGTGACAGCAAATTGTAATTTTCAGGCAAACAGATTATCGTGTTTAATCGAGCGGTGTAATTAATTACATTTTCGAGACAAAGTGTAGCAGCAAAATTAAAAGAGAGCGCTTTTACATGTAGTTGAATAAATACATACAAATTTGTCCTCCTACACTAGATATCCGATGCAAATAAATTCATTTTCACCTACGATTGACTACAGGCAAGGAACAATTTCACTTCCAGATTATAGCTTTTTTCCGTTTTTTTTTTTTTTTTTTTTTTTTTTTTTTGTGTGTGTGTGTGTGTGTGTGTGTGTGTGTGTGTGTGTAAACAAAATATCTAAGTGATATCTTCCTGAGAGGTATCGACCCGCTCGGTTAGCCGTGTGGTCTAATGCACCACTGCACCACTTTCCGAGACGGGGAGGCGTACCGGCTCCGGATTAACGAAAGGGGTCGGAGTGCCGACCAGCCTGAATGTTGTTTTCAGGCGGTTTTCCACAGCCCCCTAGGTGAATACCGGGCTGGCCCCCAAATCCCGCCTCATTTACACGACACGCAAACATTTCGCAACACTTCAGACATTCACACACATTAACACTATTCGCAGACATTTGGGGTTCACATTACGTCCTGGGGGGCTTGGGGTGGCGGCAGGTAGGGCATCCGGCCACCCTGTAAATATTGGCACATGCCAAATACGCGTTTAATTCAGTGTCGACCCTGCATGTGTTGGAAAGGGCCCAAGAGAGACAGACATCTTTCTGAGAGTTATCTTTTTGTTTTACGCATAAAGTGGTGCTTACTGCTAAGAGTAAGTAATCAATTACATTTTTCGTTCTGTATCTTTTTTAAGTTGGGATAATATTTGACATTTAATACAGATAATGAGACAGGTCATCAATCTTTAAGTTAAACCTTTTTATTTATTTATTTTTGCTTCCAATATGATAAGGTACAAGATGCTTACGCCAAACCATACTCCTAGGGAGTGGTACGGTAGCTTCTTAGCAGCTGTTTCCACACGCCACAATGTGGCATCCAGCAATATCTGTCCAACACACTCCGAAGATACATGAACCTTGCTGATAATAGCATAGGATTTTAAGCAGAGACCGTGGCGGGCAACCGACCAGTGACCTCTGAAATGTCATGCGTTAAGCCAAGATACGCCAGCTCTCTTGTGTGTCCGTAGACGCATAAAATAGTGTTAATTGTCAACATTTTCTTTTTTCAAAAGTGGCCGTCCGTCCCAGCAGATTTTTCATGCATTATTTCGAAATGTACAGAAACAAATAAAAACAAGGAAATAAAAAGGGCTACTTTCGAAAAAATAGGATGGACCTTTCCTAAGCCGTTCGCATGATATAGAAGGAACACTTAATTCCTCTGACTGGGGAGTTATCAAAAATGGGGCGCCACAAGGTTCGGTCTTGGGTCCTTCGCTGTTCTTAATATATATTAATGTTTTGCCATTCTACATTCACGAAGATGCTAAGCTAGTTCTTTTTGCTGATGATACAAGTACAGCTATCACACCTGACAAACAGGAATTAATAGATGAAATTGTAAATGATATCTTCCAGAAAATTATTAAGTGGTCCTCTGCAAATGGACTCTCATTAAACATTGATGAAACCCAGTATATACAGATTCATACAGTATATGGTATGACATCATTAATGAATTTATACTTTGAACATGAATCTTTAGCTAAGGTAGAATATTCAAAATTATTATATGTTTGCATTGACAAGGGATTGAACTGGAAGAAGTACATTGAAGTTTGAGTTCAGCTACTTATGTTATCAGGCTCATTGCAAAATTTGGTGATATACATCTCAGTAAATTAGCTTACCATACCTATTTTCATTCAATGCTTTCATATGGGATCATATTCTGGGGCAATTCAACATTGAGTAAAAAAGTATTCATTGCACAAAAGCGTGTAATCAGAATAATTGCTGGAGCCCACCCAAGATCATCCTGCAGACATTTATTTAGGGATATAGGGACCTTCACTGTAGCGTCAGAATATATACAGGGTGTTTCACTAAGTGTGTTTGCCTCTGTAACTTATAAAATAATAGGTGACGGGAAATTTTAATACGGTAGGTCAACACAAGAAATGTTACACTTTCTGCGGAGCTATGAACATAGTTTATTGTATCATTTTCCAAAGGGTTACAGCACAAAGATATAATTTTTTAAATGGGACAATAGTTTTTTTCTATCGTGCATTGGATTCGCTGAAACCAGCTGCGTCCAAATCAATTTAAACTACATTCCTATCACTGTTAGTTTGGGAGCTACAACCCTTCAAAGTTTAGGGGGCGGAGGCTACGACAGCGTAGCTGACTGGCTGGTGGTCATAAGACAGTGGGCCGTGCCCCAGGAGATAGCCACTCGGCCAGTCGGCAGTCAGACTGTCTCATAGTACCTACCTGCCGTACGTTTATGACCGTGAAAGTCGTTTTTCAATACCTATTGTAGTTCCAGAGATACATGGGGTGAAACAACTGAGTACGACATCATATATATATAATGTGTGTGTGTGTGTGTAACATCTCGCCTGATTCCGTAATTGTTTTGAGCAATGTGTTTACCACACTTTGTCCGGCCGCGGTGGCCGAAGGGACTGAGGCGCTCCAGTCACGGTCTGCACTACGGTCGGGGGTTCGAATCCCCCCTCGGGCATGGATATTTGTGCCGTCCTTAGTATTAGCTAGTTAATAAGTAGTTTGTAAGTTTAGGGACTGATGACCCCGTAGTTAAGTCCCATAAGCTATACAAACATCTGAACATCTTTACCACACTTTAACACTTAGAATAAACAAGAAATTTTTCAAATGTTTGTAAATGTAAGGGAATTAACTACGTTGGTCATCAATAACTGAAAGTATTATTAACCGTCTGTTCCAAAAAAACAGACTTTGGCGGTGATCCGTAGCAGTGGTTAATACTTTCATATATACATCGCAAATCGCGAAATTTTCCGACATCTGCTCCTCATCTTAAGATGGACAATCAATCTGCAACACATGAAAATTTGTGCCGGGCCGGGAGTCTCGCGGGGCTTACACTATAATGTGTACAAGCGTTAGTGAGACAGAGAAAAGTGTAACACATGGAAGTTTGGGTCTGGCCGCGGGGAGTGCACGGGTGGCCGAGTGGTTAAGACGGCCGCTCGCGAAAAGCGTGAGACCCGGGTTCGACTGCCGGTCCGGCCCAATTTTTTATGTGTTGCAGATTGTCCATCTTCAGAAGAGCAACAGATGTCGGAAAATACCGCGATTTGTGATGTATATATGTAACTTAAAGTAACTTATGCCGAGGACAACACAAACACCCATGCCCCTGGGAGGACTCGAAACTTCGACGGAGAGCAACCGAGCTCCGCAACAAGGCGCCTTGGAACGCTCGGCCACTCTACCGCGGCACAGAATAAAATAACGGAATAAAAAAATTCGTAGAACCCTGCTGACATCTGCGCAGACATTTGCCACCAAGAAAGCACTCGACGAGAGGCCGAGCAGAATCAATACGAGTGGTTTATCTGTACTCGCGGAAGGTGATTTACGCCATTTCACTATCTAAATGGCTGTCTCTGGGAAAGAACAGAGTAAATAAGCGTCTGAAGTGTGAAAGTAGGCTGGATCGCGTGTGAGTGGGCTGAATTCCCCCCCCCCCCCCCCCCCCCCCCCCCCCCCGGAAACGCTGCTCGCCGTTATTGAGTCAGTTAGCAGGGCGGGGGTCGCCCCGCGTAATCTGCGCGGAGTGGCCTCGCGCCACGTCACTCCCTGGACGGCCGCTCCATAGGCGGCGGCGCTGCCGTCGCAGGCGGAGGCGGAGATAAGCGAAGCGTACCTGCCGCACTCGCCGGCCTGACGTTTAGCGCCCGTGTGCTTTACGTGCGCGGCGCAGATAAGGCAGACTTTAATGTGACAGCGGCCTCAGTTACCGGTCACTGTTCTCCAGAATGCCAATGCCACGCCGCGCCGTCTCCACTGACGAGGTACACAGGGGCGTCTCGCGAACCTCAGAGCTGTTCAAGAGCGTCGTATCAACACATGTGTTTGTGGTGAAGGCACAAAGCTCACAATTTAGGGCTATTCTACAGAGAGCTAAAATCACGGCGTTGACAACGCCGCGTTAACATCGGGTGACTGGGGCAATGGCACTACAATGAGACAAACCAAATGAGCGTTTTCGACGTCGGTGTTTCCGCAATGGCACTACAATGAGACAAACCATACAAGCGTTTTCGACGTCGGTGTTTCCGCGATGGCAGTACAATGAGTCAAACCATACGAGCGTTTTCGACGTCGGTGTTTCCGCAATGGCACTACAATGAGACAAACCATACAAGCGTTTTCGACGTCGGTGTTTCCGCGATGGCACTACAATGAGACAAACCATACGAGCGTTTTCGACGTCGGTGCGCTTTAAAACTTCTATGATTTGACCTCCTTGAGGTATACCACTAAAATGTGAAGTTTCATCCAACACAAAATTTTTGAGATCGGAAGGACTCTTTGTAAATCGAGCTTTTACGTCGACCGACAGCTAAGGGCTATTCTATGCGAACGTTGAAATCGCGGCGGTGTTAACGCTGAAAACTAGGCGTTAAATTTGCATACTGTACAGGGCGCTAGAAACGCCGCTTTTTAACGCGACGTTAGCGTTGGGCGTATATTATACACCGCGTATTTGTGGCGTTGGCGTTGGTTTTATGACATTACAGTTTTAAAATGGACACTATCCAGTTGGGCTGCTCCAGTCTACATATATTACAAATGTATGAAGAGTGTAATACAAAAAGAGAAAAGCGAGACGTTGGGGTACACACTCGGTGCTTGTAAGTAGACTATCAAAAGAAGAGTTTCATTTAATGTTTCAGCAACACCGAATGTACGAAGACAAATTCGTTCATTATTGTAGAATGTCAGTAGAGAGATTCGTCATTACATTGAGGTAAGTGAATTTACGCATTACTAAGTATTTGATCTCCGTTCCATTTGTTAAAATAGTAGTTTCTTTGTCCTGAGTTGGAAACATTGGTTCCACTACCTTTCACGTGTGAAATGAAGAACAATAGTTCGTCAAAGTACATTCTTTTTCCTTTTCTTTGTAGTCACTCCGATTACCACCATCTTTCAATATGTGGAAATCCTTTACGAAATTATATAGTGGTGATTACCAATTCTTCATCATATCTTTACCTGAAATAAAGTTGTGTACTTGTTAACAGTTGCAGAAGTAATTCAGTTACTTTATATGTTGATTGCACTTGTCGGTGTGTTTCAGATATATGGCCTTGGGAATGAACTTCGGCGATTTGGAGTTTGACTTTCAAGTCTCAAGAAAAACTATTCCGCTAATTATACGAGAAACATGCGAGGTTATCTGGGATGTTCTGTATCCCCATGAGATTCCAACTTCAAGCGAGGAAATGTCGCTTGAGTATGAAGAATTAACTAATTATCCTAACTGCGTTGGGGCGGTGGATGGTAAACATATTCGTCTGAAATGCCCGCCTAATTCTGGTTCTGCGTGTTTCAACTATAAACAATATTTTTCCCTTGTGTTATTGGCTGTAAGTGATGCTAAGTACAACTTCACAGCTATTGAGGTCGGTACGTATAGTCGCGAGGGTGGTTCAAGAATTTTCAAGAAGTCCAATTTCTACAAGAGACTCCAAGCGGAGCAGCTGTCTCTTCCAGAAGATAAACCCTTCCATTGTCAGGTTCAACAGCACCTCTGGTACTTCTAGGAGACGAGGCGTTGATCCGACTTCATAAATGGCAGATTGCTTCTCAATTTCATATACGAAGCACGTCCAGAGAGTAAGTTCCGTTTGGTAATAAAATGAAATTGTACACAGATACAGAAGAAATTTTTATTGCACAAAATTTTACAATTCTTATACTACTTTTCACATAACTGCCGAAATTTTGTAGGCATTAGTCATAGCATGGCTCCAGGTTTAGTATACCTTCTTCATAGAAATCTGCCGCCTGTATCTTCAACCAGTTGGAAAGAGTTTCTTTCAGCTCGTCGTCATTGGTGAAGTGATGAGAGCACTAATTGTAAACCTACGGTTTTCCTGGATCTGGTCATCAATCGCGTGAATCAGTTCTTCTGTAACCAAAGGTGGACGCCCACTTCGTTCTTGTTGCTACCCTAGTATACGAGGCGTTAGTAACGCACAGAGACTGAGCTTGTGTCAGTGAAGTTTTTTGTCGCCGTCAATATGTTTGATGCGGAAAAATTTATACGAGGCGCGTCCAGAAAGTAAGTTCCGTTTCAATCTATGTCCGCTGCAGCGCTACGATTGCAGTTCCGCACATGCGCTGTAGACGATGTGTGTCAAGGAGAAGAACGTGCGCCATTTAGAGACCGCTGTCAGTTTGAAATGCTTGTTTGAAATGTCGGCATTGATTGAAAATCCCGCCGCCTGTGAAATCAGGTCGGTGATTCGGTTTCTGAATGCGAGGAAAGTGAAACCAAGTGAAATTTATCAGCAAATTTGCGAAGTTTACGGACCAATGAGTGATTCGATGGTGAGAAGATGGGTCCGGCAGTTCAATGGCGGGCGTAGTGATGTGCACGATGAAGAACGAAGAGGGCGTTCACCTTTGGTTACAGAAGAACTGGTTCACGCGACTGATGACAAGATCCAGGAGAACCGTAGGTTTACAATTAGTGTTCATCACTTCACTAATGACGACGAGCTGAAAGAAACTGTTTCCAACTGGTTGAAGACACAGGCGGCAGATTTCTATGAAGAAGGTATACAAAACCTGGAGCCACGCTATGACAAATGCCTGCAAAATTTCGGCAGTTATGTGAAAAGTAGTATAAGAGTCGTAGAATTTTGTGCAATAAAAATTTCTTCTGTATCTGTGTACAATTTCATTTTATTACCAAACGGAACTTACTCTCTGGACGTGCCTCGTATATGAAATTGAGAAGCAATCTGCCATTTATGAAGTCGGATCAACGCCTCGTCTCCTAGAAGTACCAGAGGTGCTGTTGAACCTGACAATGGAAGGGTTTATCTTCTGGAAGAGACAGCTGCTCCGCTTGGAGTCTCTTGTAGAAATTGGACTTCTTGAAAATTTTTGAACCACCCTCGCAACCATACGTACCGACCTCAATAGCTGTGAAGTTGTACTTAGCATCAATTACAGCCAATAACACAAGGGAAAAATATTGTTTATTGTTGAAACACTCAGAACCAGAATTAGGTGGGCATTTCAGACGAATATGTTTACCATCCACCGCCCCAACGCAGTTAGGATGATTAGTTAACTCTTCATACTCAAGCGACATTTCGTCGCTTGGAGTTGGCATCTTATGGGGATACAGAACATCCCAGATAACCTCGCGTGTTTCTGGTATAATTAGCGGAGTAGTTTTACTTGAGACTTGAAAGTCAAACTCCAAATCGCCGAAGTTCAATTCAGAGGCCAGATATCTGAAACACACCGACAAGTGCAATCAACATATGAAGTAACTGAATTACTTCTGCAACTGTTAACAAATACACAACTTTATTTCAGGTAAAGATATGATGAAGAATTGGTAATCACTACTAAATAATTTCGTAAAGGATTTCCACTTATTGAATGAAGGTGGTAATCGGAGTGACTACAAAGAAAAGGCAAAAGAATGTACTTTGACGAACTATTGTTCTTCATTTCACACGTGAAAGGTAGTGGAACCAATGTTTCCAACTCAGGACAAAGAAACTGCTATTTTAACAAATGGAACGGAGATAAAATACTTAGTAATGCGTAAATTTACTTACCTCAATGTAATGACGAATCTCTCTACCGACATTCTACAATAATGAACGAATTTGTCTTCGTACATTCGGTGTTGCTGAAACATTAAATGAAACTCTTCTTTTGATAGTCTACTTACAAGTACGGATGTGTACCCCAACGTCTCGCTTTTCTCTTTTTATTACACTCTTCATACATTTGTAATATATGTAGACTGGAGCAGCCCAATTGGATAGTGTCCATTTTAAAACTGTAATGTCATAAAACCAACGCCAACGCCACAAATACGCGGTGTGTAGTATACGCCCAACGCGGCGTTTCTAGCGCCCTGTATAGTATGCAAATTTAACGCCTAGTTGTCAGCGTTAACACGCAGCGGTGGAGTAGCCGAGCGGTCTAAGGCGCCTCGCTGCGTAGCGCGCGGTTGCGCGCCGTCGGAGGTTCGAGTCCTGCCTGGGGCATGTGTGTGTGTGTGTGTGTGTGTGTGTGTGTGTGTGTGTGTGTGTGTTTACCTAGGTTTAAGTAGTTTGTAAGCTACGCAGTTTGGTCCGAAAGATAGATTTACAAACTTTTTTTCTTTCCGTTAGTTCCGTCTCTAGTGATCAAGCTGTCGATGGGACGTTAAACCCTAAGCCTCCTTCCTTCCTTAAATAGTATTGGAAATACAGAGGGAGTCTCATGCTGAAAATTCCGAGGAAAAGGGCACTAAGGTTCTAAGCGCAACTCATATTTTCTGGTTAATGCGTTCCAAACTTCTGTAAGTGGACACACCTTAGGTGTATTACTATCCTGCGTAGTCCCATCCC
This sequence comes from Locusta migratoria, assembly GCA_026315105.1. Classification (NCBI taxonomy): domain Eukaryota; kingdom Metazoa; phylum Arthropoda; class Insecta; order Orthoptera; family Acrididae; genus Locusta; species Locusta migratoria. Next base: position 138,038,412 of record CM048745.1, read on the forward strand.
GCACTGAATTTCCGAGACGTGAAATGTCTTCTTTTTAGTGAAGGAGAGCTCTTTAACAAAAACGATAATTTTGCCCGTAGAGGTCAGCTGGGATCGTGTTCGGCCTGCCTGCTGCATGTCTGTAACCGACGCCACTTCGACGACTTGTGCGTCGATAATGATACCATGATGAGGACAACACAACACCATGTACCCGAGTGGATAATATCCCCAACCCGACCGGTAATCGAACCCGGGCCCGCTGTGTGGCAACACACCAAACTGTTCACTGGACTACGGAGGCGGACAAAAAAACACAGTACTGAACAGCACTAACACACAAGTAAATATATGTGTGTATATGTATCCATATCTCGTTGCATATACTGACGGGTCTAGGTGCCGACCAGTCCTCTCGTCTGCCTCTGCCCGACGCCACCTAGGTACAAGGCGTCACAACAGCCCATGATGCTATGTCACACTGACCAGGCCGCGGCTGCCAGTTTACTGGCTGGCTGCTACGAGGCAGTGGGCGTGCCCCAGCGCCCAGTCATCCAGCTGGCGGCCAAGGCCTGGTCAGTGTGACGTAGCACGGGCTGTAGTGAGGCCTTGTCCCTAGGTGGTGTTGCTCTGCCCCCCCCCCCCCATCACTTTTCTTTCTCCACTTGTTGCCAGCTCACACCTCTTCTTTACACACATGTCCTCACTTCTGTTTTCTACCGTGACCTTGGGCGCCCTCTAGGTTTCTTTTCTATCCATCTTTAGTCACGCCATAATTTTGAATAGTCTCTGCCCACACATCCTTTTAACATATCCCTTACCATCTTAATCTCTTTTTCTCGATTTCCTCTCTCTTGCTTTCTGTTTGGTTCTTTCTTATATCAACACTCTTTACTCTGACCATTCTTGTCTTCCCCTTCACTGCTCTGACAAATTTCATTTCACCTGCTTGCAGTGTGTTCCAGTCTCTTTCTGTCAATCTCCATGTTTTACCAAAAATGTGTTCAAATGTTTGTAAATCCATCGGACCAAACTGCGGGGTCATCAGTCCGTAGCTTACAGACTACTTAAACTAAGGTACACTAACCCAAGGACAACACACACACTCATGCCGCAGGGAGGCCTCGAACCTTCGACGGCGAACAACCGCGCGCTCTGCAGCGAGGCGCCTTAGACCACTCGGCTACTCCACCGCTGCCATGTTTTACCTCTACAGGTGACAATACCAAAGTAATAAGTATTGTACATAAGGAGTTTTGCTTTCTCTGGAATTTCCCTATTCCAAATCAGGTGTTTTATTGTTTGATAAAAATTGCCTCCCTTCTGCAATCTCATATTAATTTCATTCGTTCTCCTTCCATTGCTAGACATTTAACTCCTTAATAAATGAAACCGTCTACCACTTTGAGGGGATCTCCATTCAGAGTCATATTCCCGCTGATCCCTTTGTCTCTTCTAAATACTGTTACTCTACTCTTATCTTTATTTATTTTTAATCCATACCTTTTCATGATTTCCTTCCAATCATCAAGTTGTAACTGCACATTTAGCTCTTCATCTCCCCATATTACCACATCATCTGCAAAATAAAATCATATTTCTGTCTTTTACAATTGTTCTAACTACCTTAATATTCATTCCGTCTTATCACAACATTAAAAAGTGCAGGAGATGGAATACTTCCTTGCTTAAGACCTAGTGTTATTTCAAAGTAATCAGTTTCCCAGTGGTGTTTTAACTGTAGAACTGTGTCCACTGTCAGTGTGTTTATTACATTAATGTATCCTCCTCTACAGACAATACTTATCTTCATTTATTTCCAGAGTCTTTCCCTGTTAACTGAGTCATATACGTTTTGTGTGTATAGCAAAACCATTTCCACCATTCTGTCACATTTCCAACTTTTTCCATAAAGTAAATAAACGTAACAATATGGATGCCGCTTAGCGAATCTTGCGTTATGGTCTGGCTGCTGATGGATTCAGCTGCTTTTGAAACAGCGCCTGCTTGTATTTGGCTGTGTATTCTTTATGTATCCACATATACTTCTTGTAACGAGGCACAGAATGTTCTACGTTCTACCTGTGTTTAAGACGGAAAAGCGCGCAGATGATTGTTAACTACGTTCAGGTGGTAAATACTGATGGCCTTGAAAGCATCTGCCAGGTGAAAGGGCCAAAGCAAGACTGTTTTCTGGGTGAAATATTTTAAAACACTAGTCTGCAAAGTGTGAAGTTCCTCTCTGTGCTACATCACGACTCTTTTCGAAGGTATCTTCTCGCGCTTACTTCTCACGTGCTAGTTGATCTTTTGTTCGTTCTGCTTGGGAAAAAGTTTGGGACATGCCTGGCTATAAGAGAGTCGCTTTTACTGTTAAAGATGCGTGTCCAATTGATTAGCCTTAATGTAGGCAGCCGAGTACTGGCAACTGTTTCCCCGAGACGAATCATGAATCCCAGTCTGCGTTCTTCGCTGCTGCGTTTTTTATGCAGTACGTCTGCACCGAAGCATGCAAGTCCAGTAAATGGCGAAAAATCGTCTTAATTTTCTTCTTCGTCTCGTTCTGACCATCCGCAACTAAGAATTGCTCCTATTTACGTCTCTCTCTTGTTCTTCTTCTAATCCATAACGACACCTAGCTTTTGCACGTTGCCGTTATTTAAATTTATTTTTCGAAATGTATTATCATGGAACATGTTGACCATCACGACATCTATCTCGCCCCACAATTAAATACGTAGATATACAGGCTGAAGCATCTTCGGTGGTCAACTGTTCAAGAAATATTTTGTTTAACAATATTTGTTTGATTTTTATTAAATTCGATCCATAACAGTTCTCATACAATAGGAGTATTTGATTCTGAATAAAAACAAAACGAACGACATACACAGCCTGCCAGACCACAGAAATGACGATTTTTCAAAAACTTTTATAAGGAAGTGTAATTGTTCAAATGTTTGTTAAGCTTGGGAGTTAACTGCGGGGACATCAGTCCCTAAACTTACAAACTACTTATGAACTACCTTATACTAAAGACGACACAAACATCCATGCCCAATGGGGGATTCGAGCCGCCGACGGGAAACGGCCTCGCGCGTCGTAGCATAGCGCCTCAATTTGCTTGACCGTTCCGCCGCGGTCAACAGACCTTTCACTGCTCATATATGACGCACTTAACCGGAACACACACACACACACACACACACACACACACACACACACACACATTAAATTAAATGATTTTAAGGAGACTCAGGAATTAAGTGTAACTGCATCGAAAGGTTTTTAGTGGACATGCGGCTTGTGCTGTGTTACCAGAGCGCTACATGCTGCTTTGTTTTGCCTGTGCTGCGTGAAGTGTGCGCTGGACCTTAGACCTACACCAATAGACTGGTTACTTGTACTAACTAACATAGAACCACCTGAAATTAGAAGAAGTCAGTTACTATGCAGAGAATATAGTAAAAAACTGTCGAACCCAAAACTTTCCAGCCACCAGGACTTGACACCAAAAAACCGCTTGAAGTCAAGGTCACTCTATGGAAATCAGGTGAAGAGGTGTTTTCCTACGATCCAGCAAAGAAATGAAGAATATTATGGAGTAGAAGCACTGCGAAGAACAGAAGCCTGGTTGCTGATCCAAACATACCAGTAGAGGGCTTTCATCTTTCGAGAAGGCTATGGACTACCCTAAACCGTGTGAGGACGGGCGTCGGAAGGTCCAAGGAGATGATGACCACGTGGGGCTTTTCGAACGACCCTCAGTGTGAGTGTGGACTCATCCAATCAATGGAATGGACCACCTAATCAGAGCCGGCGTAAGGCCAAGTGCCGCCCCGTGCGAGCTGCTAAATTGCCGCCCCCAGTTTTTATTTATTTTTATTTTATTTTTACAAAACGTTTATGGAATTTTATTTAAACAAATCTGTAGGAAATGTCAACAATAAATCGCAATTTTTGTTTTTACTTTTCAGTCCTACCTAGGTTTCGGCCACTGAGTGGCTAGATCAAATGTTCAGTGTTCAAATGTTTGTAAATCTATCGGACCAAACTGCGTAGTCATCAGTCCGTAGCTTACAAACTACTTAAACCTAGGTAAACTAACCTACGGACAAACACACACACCCATGCCCCAGGGAGGACTCGAACCTCCGCCGGGGCCAGCCGCACAGTCCATGACTACAGCGCATTTTTAGACCGCTCGGCTAATCCGCGCGGCATGAACATACAGTTAACGTAAATTGTCATTTTTCAATGGTTGTGAACAGATAACGTATTCAACGGAAAAGAGTAAACAGTAGCCGCGGTGGAGTAGCCGAGCGGTCTAAAGCACATCGCTGCGGAGCGCGCGGTTGCTCGCCGTGGAGGTTCGAGTCCTCCCTGGGGCATGGGTGTGTGTGTTTGTCCGTAGGTTAGTTTACCTAGGTTTAAGTAGTACGGACTGATGACCACGCAGTTTGGTCCGATAGATTTACAGACATTTGAACATTCATTTTCAAGTAAACAGTAAACAAATGTTGGCAAGTGATAGTGTGTGAGCAGTATTGTCAGACAAAAGTGCCGGTCAGAGTTTAATTGTTGTTCATGCAGGTGGAGACAGCTGTTTCATGGCTCAAAATCAAAACGTCCAACTGTCAGTTAGAAACGGATAGCAAAAATTTTGAAAAATACGTCGAAACCCAACTTATGCCAGGCTTACTACCAATGTATTTATCCCATGTAATTACTCGCAGCGTATTTACCCACTCAGAATACTTCTAGCCCCTGTAAGGGTTGGACATGTTTGAGTGTAGTATTGTTCAACGACTTTTTCCCATAAGGCGGGAAGAATAAAACACACGGAAACTGCCATTGAAGGGCTTAGCACAACTGCTTCAGGCTTAACATGTAACCGCAGTATCGAACATTGCATTCGAATTTCCAAATTAGATTTCGTCTTCTGCCAAATTAGTTGTGAGTAAACGCACGGCGCGTAACAGGCTGGCAGCGCTCCACTCGTAAGAATACTGACGTGTACGCCAGACTGCTTCCCCCCTCTGTTACTCCGGCGTAATCACGACGGTGCTGCCACAGTGGCCTTGTTCAACAGGGGCGGCCAGAGGCGCCATGCCACAGTTCCCGAAGCCGCTCGCTCCGAGGTTATGTTTCGAATCCCATCTTGGGCAAGAACGTTATACATAAACTCACAGACAATGCCATTGAATGACTTAAAACAATAAGTCTTACTGTATAAAATATTTGTATTATGTTATGCACATCTTATATTGTAATCCATTTTTAATATTTTGCCTTGTAAATGCCGAACGAATAATAGTAATGTCAACGTTTTCTGCAGAGTGACCTTAACTGTCACTGCTGTGTACGTACTGCTGACGCGTTTTCGCAGAACGGAAAGTCTCGAGTGGAATCGTCAGCATGTCACTTCCTATGTTCTTTCCCGAGCTGAGTCCTTGTTTGTTCTGTTCAGAATCCTCATCCGGCGGGAATCAAATGTTCAAATGTTTGTACAGCTTATGAGACTTAACTACGGGGTCATCAGTCCCTAAACTTACAAACTACTTATGAACTAGCTAATACTAAGGACGGCACAAATATCCATGCCCGAGGGGGGATTCGAACCTCCGACCGTAGTGGCCATGCAGACCGTGACTGGAGCGCCTCAGTCCCCTCGGCCACCGCGGCCGGCCCGGCGGGAATGTACAATATGACTGCAGAAAGAGTCCGATATCTAGGAGTATCGCTCATGGAGTGGACAGGAATTATGTTGAAGACCGCTTCATGACAATGTGTGAGTGAATCGCTAAAGTTTACCTGCTAACCGGTATGACAAGATGTTGGAAACCAAAGTGCGATTTTGCGAGGTGCTGTGCGCCCATAATTCGTATTGTTGGACGATAATGCTCGATCTCCTTGAGTACTAGAGGTTAATGTTTTGTCGGAAACGGATGATACTGCACACATGGTGTGGCCTGCTTGCTCTCCCGATGTGAATCCCATAGAGCATGTCTGGGATACACTGGTGAGACGGGTTGCATTCCTTCAGAATCCACATACCACACCCTGAATAAGACTGATGAAGTCATCCGCAACGTGTCTTGTCCTATTGGGGCCTGTACTGCTTCCAGGGGTGTGCGCTCACCCTACAGAGCACATTAACCAGCTGGTGGTATGTGTGTACAAATCCGGTAACTTGACAAAAACGAAGAAAACATTGTTACCTACCGTTAAGCCTTACGCATGTCGCAGTTTGTTCCATTCTCTATTCTTTACATTAAAGAAATCAGATGGAAAACCAATTCTCAGCAACAAAGAGAAACAGTATATAGAGGAGCTCTAAAAAGGAAATGAACTGAGATACGATATTGTAGGAAGGGAAGAAGATGAAAAGGAGACACTGTACTTCGTGAAGACTTTGATGAGCACTGAAAGACCCAAGTCGAAACAAGTCCCCTGCAGTGGACGACATTCCCTCAGAGCTACTGAAGTCTCTGGGAGTTAGTCCAGTCAATGAATGCATGGAATATATTATCACAAAAGCTACATTTATAAAAAGGTGTTCTGTTTCAATTGCAAGTACCTTCTTGTCATTGTTAAACTGTTGTTATTTACCATGCTAGCACGTTTCATAAGGTAAAAACGTCACAGCCCCTCAAAACACTCATTTCTGGAGAGACATCGAAACTTAGCGCACATCTTATAAATGATGTAACTTCTGATTGGCTGAAGATAAGGTAGCAAATGTGCATATCAAACTGAAGGGAATTTAATGCTCTACAACTTTCTTTCTGACAAATGTTCTATGAAACGATCGGGTGAGTCACTATAAGTAAATGTTTGACCAAATTAGTGAGGTAACGATGATTTCTTCCGAAATTGTCGATTTTCAATAACGTATATCTCGAAAACCGTTGGGAATTCGACGTATATGTATAGAAACAATTTTATAGCAAATTAAATTAACTTTCATTTTTATTTGGAACAATTTTTTCCTAAAGCTGACCGTTTTCGTGATATAAGCGGAAAACGAAAAAATGGTACCTTTCCACCCCCCTCCCCGCTTTAGCTCACTCCCTAGGGGCGGGGACTTTTAGTATCTACATCTACATAGATACTCTGCAAATCACATTTAAGTGCCTGGCAGAGGGTTCATTAACCACCTTCATAACTTTTCTCTACCGTTCCATTCTCTAATAGCGCGCGAGAAGAAAGAACACCTAAATCGTTCCGTTTTCGATCTGATTTCTCTTATTTTATTGGGATGGTCATGTCTCCCTAAGTAGGTGGGTGCTAGCAAAATATTTTCACATTCAGAACTAAAAGTCGGTGATTGAAACTTCGCAAACAGATCACGCCGCAATGAATAACGTCTTTCTTTTAATGATTTCCACCCCAATTCGTGCAACATTTCCGTGACGCTTCCCCCCCCCCCCCCCGTAACGTGATAAAACAAAACGAGCTGCCCTTCTCTGAACCTTCTCAATATCTTCCGTCAGTCCCACCTGGTGAGGGTCCCACAAGGGGCAACAGTACTCCAAGAGAGGACGCACAAGTGTGATGTAGGCAGTCTCTTTGGTGGAGCTGGTGCATCGTCTAAGCGTTCTGCCAATGAAACGTAACCTTTGGTTCGCCTTCCCCACAATATTTTCTATGTGTTCTCTCCAGTCAAAGTTGTTCGTAATTGTAACTCCTAGGTATTTGGTAGAATTTACGACCTTAAGGTTTGACTGATTTATCGCGTAATTGAAGTTCAGCGGATTTCTTTTAGTGGTCATGTGTATTACTTCACACTTTTCTTTATTTAGTGTCAATTGCCAATTTTCACACCAAGTAGAAATTTTGTCTAAATCGCTTTGCAGTTGCTTTTGATCCTCTGTTGACTTCACTAACCGATAAACGACAGCATCATCTGCGAACAGTCTAAGGGAGCTATTCAGATTATCTCCTAAATCGTTTATAAACACGAGGAAGAGTAGGGGACCAATAACGCTTCCCTGTGGAACGCCAGATATCACTTCTGTTTTACTCGATGACTTACCGTCAATTACAACGAACTGTGTCCTTTCTGACAGGAAATCGTGAATCCAATCGCACAATTGGGGAGATATTCCATAAGCACGCAATTTCATTAGAAGCCGCTTGTGGGGTACAGTATCAAAAGCCTTCCGGAAATCCAGAAATATGGAATCGATTTGAGATCCCTTGTCGATGGCACTTAACACTTCATGTGAATAAAGGGCAAGCTGTGTTTCGCAAAAGCGATACTTTCTGAATCCGTGCTGACTATTGGTTAATAGGTCGTTCTCTTCGAGGTAGTACATAATATTCGAACAAAGTATATGTTCCAAAATCCTACTGCAAATCGACGTCAATGAGATAGGCCTGTAATTTTGGGGATCACTCCTATTGCCTTTCTTGAATATTGGAGTAATTTGGGCAACTTTCCAGTCTTTGGGTACGGATCTTTCGCTGAGTGATCGGTTGTAAATTATAGCTAAGTACGGAGCTATTGCATCAGCATACTCTGAGAGGAATCTAGTTGGTATACAATCTGGCCCGGAAGATTTATTTTTGTTTAGTGACTTAAGTTGTTTTACTACTCCAGGAACATCTACTTCTAAGTTTCGCATGCTGGCAGCTGTTCTTGGATTGAATACTGTAGTGTTCACTTCGTCTTCTTTGGTGAAAGAATTTCGGAAAGCTGTGTTTAGTAATTCTGTCTTAGCAGTACTGTCGTCGGTAGTATTACCATTGCTATCGCGTAGTGAAGGTATTGTTTGTGTTTTGCCGCTAGTGTACTTCACATATGACCAGAATTTCTTTGGATTTTCTGCAAGATTACGAGACAGGATTTCGTTGTGGAAACAACTATAAGATTCTCGCATTGAAGTCCGCGCTAGGTTGCGAGTTTCAGTAAAAGATTGCCAGTCTTGCGGATTCCGTGTCTTTTTTAATTTTGCATGCGTTTTTCTTTGTTTCTGCAACAGTGATCTGACCTCTTTTGTGTACCACTGGGGTCAGCCCCCTCTTTTATTAATTTATTTGGTATAAATCTCTCGATTGCTACTGATATTATGTCTTTGAAAGTAAGCCACAACTGATCTACACTCGCATTTTTAGTTTTGAAGGACTGGAGACTATCACTCAGGAAAGCGTGAAGCGAATTTTTATCTGCTTTATTGAATAGATATATTTTTCATTTATTTTTGGTGCATTTGGGAATTTCGATATTCAGTCTCGCTACTACAACTCAATGTTCGCTAATCCCTGTATCTGTTTTGATGCTCTTTACTATCTCGGGATTATTTGTTGCTAGGAGATCAAGAGTATTTTCGCAACCACGTACTATTCTAGTGGGTTCATGAACTAACTGTTCGAAGTAGTTCTCAGAAAAAGCATTCAGAACTAGTTCGGACGATGTTTTATATTTGCCCCCGGTATTGAATACGTAATTATGCCAACATATCGAGGGTAAATTAAAGTCGTCACCGATTATAACAGTATGCTTCGGATACCTATTTGAAATATGATTCAAGCTTTCTTTGAACATTTCTGCAACCGCATCGTCTGAGTCAGGGGGCCGATAAAAAGATCCAATTATTAATTTATTTCGGTGGTCAGGTATAACCTCTACCCAGACCAATTCACAGGAAGTATCTGCCTCAATTTCGTTGCAGAATAAACCGTTTGTAACAGCAATAAACACGCCACCCCCTGTTTTATTTATTCTATCCTTTCTGAAGACCATTTGGCCCTTTGAAAAAATTTCGGCCGAATTTATCTCAGGCGTCAGCCAGCTTTCAGAACCTATAACGATTTGTGCCTAAGTACTTTCTATCAGCGCTTGGAGCTCTGGAATTTTCCCAACACAGCTACGACAATTTACAACTGTTACACCAATGGTTTTTATGTCTACTTTCTTCCCGTGTCTGACCTGCCCCCTTTGAGACTGAAACCCATTTTGTGTATTCCCGAGGCCATCTAACCTAAAAAACCGCCCAATCCACGCCACACAGCCCCCGCTACCCGTGTAGCCGCTTCCTGAGTGTAGTGGACTCCTGACCTATTTAGCGGAACCCGAAAACCCACCACCCTTTGGCGCAAGTCGAGGAATCTGCAGCCGACACGGTCGCAGAACCGTCTGAGCATCTGATTCAGACCCTCCACTCGGCTCTGAACCAAAGGTCCGCAGTCAGTCCTGTCGACAATGCTGCAGATGGTGAGCTCCGCTTTCATCTTGCAAGCAAGACTGGCAGTCTTAACCACTTCTGATAGCCGCTCAAAACCAGAGAGGATCTCTTCCGATCCAAAGCGACACACATCATTGGTCCCAACATGAGCCACCACCTGCAGTTGGCTGCACCCTGTGCTCTTCATGGCATCCGGAAGGAGCCGTTCCACATCCGGAATGACTCCCCCCGGTATGCACACGGAGTGCACATTGGAATTCTTCCCCTCCCTAGTAGCCATTTTCCTAATGGGCTCCATTACCCGCCTAACGTTGGAGCTCCCAACTACCAACAAATCCACCCTCTGTGAGTGCCCGTTCTTGAGGGCAGAGGGGCGAGTACAGGACAAGCGACACCATCCGCATCAGGAACATCCCCTGCCACAGACAGCGCCTCGAATCTGTTGGCAAGACTAACCGGGGAGGCCTCCACTTCGGTCCCCCGGGAAGTCTTACGCCGCCTGACACGCGCTGAGGGGACCTCCCAATCCACCACGGATTGGGGGGCTACCTCCTCGTGGGCAGTAAGCGGGCTGGCCACAGCCGCAGGCCGATCGGAGGGCACAACAGACGCACAGGGCGTCTGCTGTATCCCCGCGAGCGGCCCACTAACTATCCCTAACAAAGTCCTGAAGTCAAAAATTCTCGCATATTTCATGCACTCTACACCCCTCTTTTGAGCACTCATTGACTGGACTAAGTGCCAGCTAAGACAAAACTATTTCACCTGTTGCGTAAGAGATAGGGGAAGTACCTTCAGACTTTAATAAAAATGTAATAGTCCCCATTCCAAAGAAAACTGGCGCAGATAGGTGTGAAAGTTACAGAACCATCAGTTTAATAAGCCATGGTTGCAAATTATTAACACGAATTACTTACAGAGGGCTGGAAAAGCTAGAAGAAGCCGATTTCGAAGAAGATCAGTTTGGAATTACGAGAAATGTAGGATCACGATAGGCAATACTCATTTACGACTTATCTTAGAAGATAGATTAAGGAAAGGCAAACCTACATTTCCATCTTTTGTGGATTTGGAGAAAGCTTTTGATAATTTTGATTGGAATACGCTCTTTTAAATTCTGAAATCTGCAGGAGTAAAACATAGCGAACAGAAGGTTATTTACAATTCGTACAAAAAGCTGACAGCAGTTATCAGAGTTGAAGGGCATGAAAGGAATGCAGAGGTTGGGAAGGGAGTAAGACAGGTTTGTTGTCTTTCTCAAATGTTATTCAATTTGTACATTAAGCAAGCTATAAGGGAAAGCAAGGAGAAATTTGGAGAAGCAATTAAAGTTCATGGCGAAGAAATACAAACATTGCGTTTTGTCGATGACATTGTAATTCTTTCAGATATAGAATTGGACCTGGAAGAGCAGTTGAACGGAATGGACAGTGTGTTGAAAGGTGAGTGTGAGATGAAGATTAACAAGAGAAAAATAAGGGCAATGGAGTGTAGTGTAAGAAAATCACGCGATGCTGAAGGAATTACATTAGACAATGAAACAATAAAAGTGATTGATGAGTTTTGTTACTTTAACAGTAAAATAACATATGATGATCGCAGTACAGAGGATATAAAATTCAGAATCACAATGAAAAGAAAAGCGTTTTTGAAAATGAGAAATTAGGTAAGATCGAACATTAATTGAAGTGTAATGAAGTCCTTTCTGGAGTCATTTGTGTGGACTGGGGCCTTTTATGGGAGTGAAACAAGGACGATAAACAGTGTGGACAGGAAGAGGATAGAGGCTTTTGAAATGTGGTGCTACAGAAGAATAATGAAGATTTGGTGGTTGGATGGCGTAACTAATGAGGAGGTACTGAACAGAATTGGGGAGAAAAGGAATTACTGGCAAACCTTGATTAAAAGAAGGGATCGATTGATAGGACACATTTTTAGATATAAAGGAATCGTGAATTTAGCTTTGGAGGTAATTGTGTGGGGGTAAAAATCGAAGAGGGAGACGAAGAGATGAATACAGTAAGCAGATTCAAATGCATGTGCGTTGTCGGTCCCAAGAGGAGATGAAAAACTTCTTCAGGATAAAGTATGGTGGAGAGCTGAATTAAACCAGTCTCCGGACTGAAGACCACAAGAAAAAGAAAATTTTTATTACTTTAGTGTTACTGGTTTACACTGTTCTGTGCCAAAATAAAGGTAACACTGGATAAAAGTCCGACTGTTGCTCTAATTTTGGACACCGATGTATATTTGGTGTCAATTTTGTTACACACTATTATACATCGAACTAAAAGAACACTCATTGCCATTATCGTACCAATTTTATACGTTATCTAATCACTGTAATTCATAGATTTTGGCATGTACTTAAAACCGACTTGCCAGAAAGTTTTTTTTGAGGCGTAAATTTCAACGAAATGATTTTCTTGTCGTAAAAGTAGTAGGATAAGGGATAGAAGGGATCAATTAAGAACGCAAAAGTTTCCGCTTTGCAGGAAAATTTCCCTGCAGTACACTGTTCCAAAAACTGCTCTATCACATTTCAGGACGGTTCTATCGTAGTTTATCTCCGTGAAAGCTCTACAAAAATACGTGTGCTTGGACATTTTGTCTGAAAATTTGCATATCTTTAACACATTACAACGTCTTTTAAGATGATAAGGAAAACAACCTGTAGGTAATTTCTACGCTCATGGAAATTGTCCGTAGATTGTGTTTTTTCTTTGTTTGGTACAAACCTTTTTTTTTCTCGGCGCTTTTGTTCCAGTACTTGCTGCACCTCCTGATAGTTCCCCTCCTACGTTTTCAGCCCACAGCAGCTAAAATAATTTGACATGTTGCAGCTACCTTTATACAGAGAAGTAGGCTGATTGAACACGTCCTCCTAGTCTTAACTAACAGTTGTTTATGATTATTTCCATTACAGCATTTATTGAATTTAAGTCAATCACCTCTCTCTCTCTCTCTCTCTCTTTGAGATGCAACCTTCTCTTAGTGTTTCAGCGTAGGTACACGTATGGTTCGTTTCATTTTAGTTACTTTTTATTTCCGTCTTAGTCACAGTCTGTCAGAATTTTTCCTCCGCAATTCTGTTCAGCACCTCCTCACTAGTTACGTGATCTACCCATCTAATCTTCATCATTCGTCTGTAGCGCCACATTTCAAAAGCTTGTATCATAAATTTGTCTGAACTCCTTGTCACGTTTCATGCCCGTACAATGCTACATCCAGACAAATGCCCTCAGAAAGAACTTCATAATATCTAAATTAATCTTGGATGTCAAAAATTTCATTTCTTCAGGAATACTTTCTTCCCACAGCCATTCTGCTTTTTACGCCTTCTTTATTTCGGCCATCAAAGTTATTTCGCTACCCAAGTAAAAACACACATTTTCTAATGTTATTGTCCCGATAACTAATATAATTCGTTGAGCAGCGTCCGATGCCCTTACATTACATTGCTCATGTTTTGCTCTTGTTAATGTCCATGTCCATTCCTTTCAAGACACTGCCCATTCCATTTAAATACTCTTCCAGGTGCTTTGCTGTCTCTGACAGAATAACAAAGACATCAGTAAATCTCAAAGCATTTCTTCATTCAAATTTCTTTTTCGATCCCTTCACAGCTTGCTCAATGTACAGATTGCACAACATTGCGGAAAGGCTACAACCCTGTCTTACTTTCTTACCACCACTACGTTCCTTTCATGCCTTTATACTCCAATAACGGTTGTCCATTTTTTACAAGTTGTATATAATCTTTCGTGCACGATATTTTACCCGAGCTACCTCCAGAATTTGAAACAGTGTATTCCAGTCAACATCATCAAAAGCCTTCCCTAAATCTGTTGTTGTTGTCTTCAGTCCGCAGACTGGTTTGATGCAGCTCTCCACGCTATCCTGTCCTGTGCGAGTCTCTTCATCTGAGAATAACAACGGCAGCCTACAACCTTTTGAATCTGGTTACTGTATTCATTCCTCGATCTCCCTCTACGATTTTACTCCACAATCTTTCTTCTAATGTTAAGATGACGATTCCTTGATGTCTCGGAATGTGTCCCACCAACCTATCTCTTCTCTTAGGCAGGATATACCAGAAACTCCTTTTCTCCCCAATTCTCTTGAGCGCCTCCTCATTAGTTATGTGTCCTACCGATATAATCTGCTTCATTTGTCTGTAGCACCACATGTCGAAAGGTTCTATTATCTTTTTGTCTGAACTCCTTATCGTCCACGTTTCACTCACATACAATGCTACACTCGAGACAAATGCTTTCAGAAAGGACTTTGCAATAGAGTATTGTCTCACGTTTCACAACTTATGCCACAATAATGATGTACCTTGTCGACAACAGAATAAACTAATCATATGCACGTGTCTACCTGTTCATTTTAAAGATATGCGATCTTTGAAAAATAAAAAAAAAAAAAAAAAAAATAAAAAAAAAAAAAAAAGCGCCTTCTATCTGCGAATGTTTTTGTAGTAGTATTATTGCCATCTTTTTCTCGATCATCGAGATCCGAATGATGCGTAAAATTCTGAGGTTGTGCGACGGACGCATTATAAGCCACTCACGTCAGCACTTAATTAACTCTCTTGTGTGGCATCAACTTGCACGTGCCGTTACATTGCGTCATCTCGATAAAGAGGTTCTTAGAAATCATTTAATTACTGGAGATGTCAGTCACCACTGACAGCTTTATTTCTAATATGCTATGTCATTACAGGTTTCACAACAGGAGCTATCAAGCGAATTAGGCCAACTTACTGTCTTCAGGTTTGTCCGTGAAACAGCAAAACTGGAGGCCAAATTATTTGTGTCTCGCTTACTACGAAATGGAAATATCCTACGTCATTATATGAATGGGGGTTGGAAAATAAGTTTCCCCTGTCGACTGTGGTCAGAGTTGCATATAACAGACAAACATATAGAATAAGACATTAAAAATAAGACACATCTTTATTTTTCTGCATAATTTCCAAGTACATTGAGACATTTGTCATACCGCTTTCTACATCTACATACATACTCCGCAATTCACCGTAAGGTGCGTGGCGGAGGGTACACTGTACCACTACTAGGCATTTCCTTTCCTATTCCACTCCCAAATTGAACGAGGAAAACAAGAATGCCTATATGCCTCCGTACGAGCCCTAATTTCTCTTATCTTGTCTTTGTGATCTTTACGCGAAATGTAAGTAGGCGGCAGCAAGATCGTACTACACTCAGCTTCAAATTCCGGCCCTCTAAATTTACTTAACAGAAATTCACGAAAAGAACGTCGTCTTTCTTCCAACGATCCTCAATTGAGTTGCCGGAGCATTTCCGTGACACTCGTGCATTGGTCGAACCTACCAGTAACAAATCTAGCTGCTCGCTTCTGTCTTCCTTTAAACTGATCTGCTGCGGGTCCCAAACACTTGAGTAATACTCAAGACGTGGTCGTACAAGCATCTTATACGCGGTCTCCTTTACAGGTGAAGTACATCTTCCCAAAATTCTCCCAATAAACCGAAGTCAGCTGTCCGCCCTACTCACAACTGTCCTTACATGCTCGTTCCATTTCATATCGCTCTGCAATGTTACGCCTAGATATTTGAACGACGCGACAGCATCAAGAAACTCACTACTAATGCTGTATTTGAACATTATGGGATTGTTATTTCTACTCATGCGCATCACCTTACATTTTTCCACATTGAGAGCTAGCTGCCAATCTTCGCACCAACTAGAAGTTTTGTTTAAGTCATCCTGTATGCTACTACAGTCAGTTACAGACGACACCCTCCCATACACCACAGCATCATCAGCAAACAGCCGCATATTACAACTTACTCTGTCCATCAGATCATTTATATAGATAGAAAATAATAGCGGTCCTATCACACTCCCCTGGGGCACGCCTGACGATACACTCGTCTCTGATGAACACTCGCCGTCGAGAACAACGTACTGCGTTCTATTACTTAGGAAGTCTTCCAGCCAGTCACAAATCTGTGAACCTATTCCATAAGCTCGTATCTTCGTTAGCAGTCTGCAGTGTGGCACCGCGTCGAACGCCTTTTTGAAGTCGAGAAAAACACAATCCGCCTGTTGCCCTTCGTCCATGTCATGTGAGAAAAGGGCAAGCTGAGTTTCACATGAGCGATGTTTCCTAAACCCGTGCTGATTCATGGAAAGAAGCTTTTCCGTTTCAAGGAAATTTACTATATTCGAACTGAGAATATGCTCCAAAATTCTACATGAAACTGATGTCAACGATACTAGCCCGCAATTGTGTGGGTCAGTTCTCTTTCCTTTCTTATAAAAGGGAGTCACCTGCGCTTCTTTTCCAATCACTAGGAACTTTGCGCTGAATTAAAGATTGGCTACATATGCAAGCTAAGTAGGGGGCCAACGCCGCAGAATAGTCTTTGTAAAACCGAACTGGTATTCCATCCGGAGCAGCAGACTTTTTCGTATTTAGCTCTTTCAGCTGCTTCTCTACACCGGAAATACCTATTGCTACGTGCTTTATAAGCTTCAAAAAGTTTTCCAGGAAAAAAATGAGGCGTTGCATACGGATGAAGCGTTGAATGGCTTGTTTGACGTCGGCATTGCTTCCAAAGCGCCTTCCTTCTTCAAAGCTGTAAAACAGATGAAGTCAGTTGGTGCGAGATCAGGACTGTATAGGAGATGGCGTGGGCACTCCCAACCAAGAGGTGCAATATAGTTTTGCATTTCCGTCGCCGAGTGTGGTCTCGCATTGTCATCCAACAGCAGAACGCCTAATCTGAGAAGGCCAGGCCACTTTTTCCGAATCACATCTTTCAATTTCGACAGAGTGGCACAGTACCGCGCAGCACTGTTGGTTGCACCCCCCAGAAAGTCCAGCAACAAAACTCCTACGGCCTCCCAGAAAACGGCGAGTAGAATTTTACCTGCAGACGGAGTGCTTTTGAACTTCTTTCGGACAGGTGATGACGGATGTTTCCTCTCAATGGATGCGGCCTTCGATTACGGTGTGTAATGGTGGCCCCACGTTTCATCCCCCGTCGCAATCGGAAGCAGAAAGTCATCTGATTGATCGCGGTCTAACTCTGCCCAATGGTGTATCGGGGTCTTGCACATGCGCGTTCACCTGCTGTGTCGTCTTTCGTCCATAGCCATACAATACTTCTTCCGCATGCAACACTCGGAGTTTTTCTTGGATGGCTTTTTGAAGCTTATAAAGCGGTATGACAAATGTCACAGTGTACTTGGAAAAATAAAGATATGTCTTCTTTTTAAAGCCTTCGCGGGCGTATTTTTTTCTGACAACCCAGCGAATATCATTAGAAGTGTGATAAATTTACCCGCTCGGATAGACGTGTGGTCTAAAGCAGCGCTTTCCGAGACTGGGAGGCGTACCGGCCCCGGTCCGAATCCGCCCGGCGTATTAACGAGGGGGGTCGGAGTGCCGGCCAGCCTGGATGTGGTTTTTAGGCGGTTTTCCACGTCCCCCTAGGTAAATACCGGACTAGTACCCAAGTCCCGCATCAGTTACTCGATTCGCAAACATTTCGCAACATTTTACACTTTTCTCACATATAAAACTATACGCAGACATTTGGGGTATACATTTACTCCCGGTACGGGGGGAAGGAGGGCATGGGGTGGCGTCAGGAAGAGCATCCGGCTACCCTGTAAATATTTACACACGCCAGATCCGGAATTAACACAGAACCGACCGGGGGAACACGGGAACATGGAGAAAGAGAAAGAAGAATAAGAAGTGTGATCAATTCAGTATATTTTAATTTTGACGATTTTATTTTTGTGATTTATGTGTGAAAACTATGGTTGTGCATTGCGCACAGCGCCTTTGTGAGCTTACTACTTCGGTGGTAAGTGGATTTCCCATTTCCATATTGTTAGCTGTAGCGTGTTGCTATTACATATTAAAAACTGTGATTTCTTTTTATTTTACGTTATTTCAAAAATGTATACAGCCTATGTTTACTGAGTAATATTTCTTCCTCAACCAAATGTTCAAATCATCGTCACAATCTCTTTCGACAACTGTAGTATCCTGTGGCAAACAGAAACTCGTTGTTTTAAAAGTTTTCCTGTACCTGCTACAGTGTACTAACACAAGATGTCACTCACATACAGAGATGATAAGACATATTCTCAGATACTTTGAGGTACCCCTAAGTTCGTGGCAAGTATGCTTCCAAAGGACCACAAGAGACAATGTGGTAAATGTATTTCCCAAACCCCATTCAATATCGATTTTAGTTCTAAGAATACTCCCCACGAACCCCTGTGTAACCGAAATTTGGTGATAAATATACATACCACAGTCCTAAAAGCTATATTTAGCAACAAGCAACAACCAGAGTTAGTTCAGCAAACTACCCCTAGGGCCCAGGAGCGAACATAAGTGATAACACGTGTTCCCATGAATGCAGTAAACGAATACCTAATGGGAAGTATATCCCCCACGGTCAGCAAAAGTGTTAATGTCTCATTCTATTTTTATTTATTTATTTATTTATTTATTTTTCATAAACAACTCTGCCCACAGTCGACAGGGAAAACTTATTTTCCATCTCACCATCGTAGTTCCGGTGAAACATTTTTTTCTCTGTACGAAATGAGGTAGCCTTCTGCCACGACACTGTATCCGTATTAAGTGAAGGGGAAGTACAAATCTATACAGTATCTGGTGATACTGTGGTCGTGGTCGTCGATAAGTTCCGAAGGTATGGGAGGGCAACAGGGTCCAACACTTCAGAAATGTAGCGCTAAGTGTTTATTTTCGGAGTGCAGTATTGGGATCTAATGCCGTCCCAAACTATAGTACCGGGCGCAGGGCCAGTGAATGCATAAGGCAACATTACAGCCGTGTATAACGAGGATGTCGACTCTCATCCGATCATCGGTAGGCAGGCATACTGAATCGGGATTCCTCAGTACAAAAAATGGCGTTCCAATCCTAATTATGTCTGCACCACCACACAAGGTGGTCCATTTGGAATATGGAGACACCGCGGTGAGAAACAGTTCAACTGTGGCCTTATATATCGCCGTACCGTCCTGCACTGGGTAGTATGTTTTGGAGTGGGTGGCCTATTGGATGAGTTAACCTTAGACCAGCTACTATTGCTGCACCTCCGAATATTTCCGAAGGTTACCGAACTTCTACGAAACCGACGATTCGAGATCGGCTGGAAACTCTCCCTGGCATACGCCACATTGCTTAGTGTATTTGATGATTCTGTAATTATAACTCAAGCGTTGTTATTTCAGAGCAATAGCACGCCGAATAATTATCAAAATCACGTCGTTCTTAGTATGATTAATTATAATCTGGCGTCTGAAAGCGGCAGATTAGCAAATATCATTGGCCTTTTTTTGTGTCTCGTTGCCGCCGGTTGTCCTATGTGTCGGTGGCCGAGTAGAGAGAGACCCACATTGGGAAATAGGATGCACGCGTGTGCGGTTACAGGATCTGAGGTGACCAGCCAGTGGGACAGCAGAAACTAGAAACACTAAGCTAGATTAGAACAAGATATATTTCATAGAGATAGTAAAATACTTAACTTCGTTAAATGAAGACTAGTGGAATGCAGATACATAGTTTAACTACTGCCTACTGCCTACTGAGGAGAGTCTGTGCTTGTCCTATTGCTAAGTGAGCGATCCAGTTCAGTGGTGGCCACGAGCGGAGTCGCAGCAGAGGGCGCTCGTGGCCGGCGTCGTAAGAACGCCGCGCCGTGCTTGCATGGCGGCGCGCGGCGAAAGTACGTGGCGCGCACTTCAGACTTGTGCGACACCACACCTTTAATGACTGGAGGGTTAGGGCCACACTACTCAGTTGTCCGCTGAAGCGTAGTCGACTGTGCTTTAGATTTTGAAGAAAATAAACATGTGCGATAGTTCGCGACCCACCACCGATTTTTTTTTTTTTTTTTTTTTTTTTCCAGCGTGGTCCTAAATGGTTTTCGAGCACTTTTACTAATGAAATAAAGCTATATTCTATGATACTGAGAGTTTTGCAAATGTAAGAGTCCTCTTTCCAATGCACGTTTGTTCTATTTCGTAAACATGTTATGAAATACATACCAACGAATTACAAACATGGACAAGCACATAAATTGGTGAGATACTGTGATAACGAACATAGTAAACAACTTGATAATACTAGTATTTTCATATACCGATTATGTACTAAAGTTCTGTGGCAACTGTTTCTTAATAATATTGAAGTGTATACATTGCAACAAATTGCTTTGTTTTTTTCTTTCTTTCTTTCTTTTTCTATGCAATACGTCCAAAGACACCAATTAGAATCAATGTGGCTACAAAAATCTTTTTCTTTGGCACGTTTTTGATGAAGATTTGCCTTTTCTGTAGTTTAGATATGACTGTGTTCATGTTACTTTATTCTGTGCGAAAATAAAGTGCCAAAATTCTGTTTCAAACTGTGGCAGCGTTTCCTTTTATAGCTATAATAACAACAGAATAAGTGTGCAAATACTAAATTCCACATAACTCTAGTACTTAATCTACATACAAAATTGCTAGTATCATCACTCCTTTACAACACTCATTGTTACGTATCTTCCCATTTTATGTGCACGTAAGTCAGAAGACCGTGTTCGCAATTCGTTGTAATGTACAGTAAAACTGTATGTGGTGGGTCGCGAACCACTGCCCTTGCGTAATTACTTCAAAATCTAATGCGTTATCCTCTACGCTACAGCAGACAGCTCTGTGTTGCAGCTCCGAACTCTCTTACCATTTACGGCAACTGTCCGTTGGTAATGTGCACTTTTCGACACCAGATGGTAACTCATCGTACAAAAAACGACGTGTGTTTAATCATTCTTGAGTGCGTCATTGCTTTGAGATAACACCACATGAGTTATAATAATCATCAAATACAAAAAGCAAGATGGTGCGATCCCGAATCGTCGGCTTCGTAGCAGTTCGGTTGCCTTCGTCAATATTCGGAGGTGGGCCCATAGTAGTCGGTCTGTGCTTAAGGTCAAGTACTGGATGTTACTCCCGTACCCCCTTAGTAAGCACTTCAAGCCAGCGTAACATCTGTTACGAAATGTTCAAATATTGGTAGACCTAAGTGACCGAACTACTCCGGTCATCGGTCCCTAGACTTACAAACTGCTTAAACCAACTTCTCTTAAGGACGACACACATACACCTACGTCCGAGGGAGGACTCGAACCCCCGGCGGAAGGAACCCCGCGCACCCTAACATGTCACACTAGAACGTACGGCCATTCCAGCATGGCCATCTCTTACGTGTCGGAGTCTGTTGTCGTGTGTTCAAACTATTCTAAGTGACTTTAATTTGGGTATATTAATCATTTTGGATTTGCAGCTCTTGCGTTTCCCAGAGTTTGCTGCAAAATCTTGGGTATGAAGTGCGTCTGATATGTAAAAAACTGTTTTTCATGTTACTCAAAATTGTTTCCCGCCAACTCTCTATGCCCTCATCAGTGATTTTTTGTCCTAAATTAGATTACAGATGTGAAAAGAAAAATACTTTAGTGCCAACATAGATGTGAAAAAATAGGTCCAAAATCGTACCGTTATGTCTTTGTTGATATTATTACCATGGTTTTAGGCCATTTTTACAACATCCGACATTGAAAATACCAGCGGGGAGCCACTCTTACGTAAGTAAACAAAGCTTCGCGCGGTTAAATGCAGTTTTACCATTGACTTCGTTGCCCCCCCCCCCCCCCCCCCCCATTCTTGAGCAACAGTTACCACATCTATTTGAAAGGTTCTATTTTATTCAGTTTAAAAATTAGACGCTCTGCTTCTTCAGTGATAAGTAATTTTAATCGCTAAACTATGCTCTTCAGCAGTATTTATTAGTTCAATCTTAATTGCGCCCCCCCCCCTCCCACGCCAAAACATGAATATGGTAATGTGGCCTGCAGTTTTATCAGTCTGCACCTTCCCTATTTTTAATATTTCTAGCTCAGGAAAGATTTTACATATTTTCAGTAAAGAAGTATGTAAATTTCCCCGTTTCAAAGTCTGTTGATGCTCAGAAGAGGCGAAACGAGTCAAGTGTGTAAATAAGTGAAACATCGCTTTTGTGCAAAGAAAACTGTTTTTTACCAAAACGTCCGATTTTGGCACCTTTGTCATCTGCGACCAAATAAATTTTAAGTGAACATTTTTGTTTAATTTTTGATGAGTCAACACGTAAGGCCTACTTTGTGTGATAAAACGTAATTCTGGTGTGTAGGTAACTTTCATGTAGTAGTCTATACTGTCTGTTACTCATAGATGGTTTTCCCATATACTTCTTCTTCCGCGTTTTCTTTAGGCACACACGAATAAAACACACAATGTGCACACTTATTACTATGAGAACCAACTCTACACTTTGGCGAAAACAGACTGTGTAGGTTTTGTCATTTTCCTCCATAGCAGTCGACCTTCATTCGTTCTCAGGTGTAAATGGTAGTACATTTGAAGTTCGTATATTCCTCTCGCTTCTGTATGTGTCATTTGTAAAAAACAATTGTAATTCCCATGATAATTCCGCAATAGCTAGCCTAATAGCTCCATTTAGTTTTTTAACGCGCAAACTGTTTGTAATTTCGCTGTATTGTACGTAAAAATCTTCTAGTTTTATTAAAACATGGCAGTAAAACACCTGAAGATGCAACTTTAATTTGTTGCGAAACCAGATGAGCAGGTCTCCAAGACTCGAAACATAAATACAAACACCTGAAGATACAACTTTAATTTGTGGCGAAACCAGCTGAGCAGGTCTCCAAGACTCGAAATATAAATACAGGTAATGTGGGTCAACGACCTCTCTTTCAGTTATTTTAACATCAACAATTGTAACTGTTTGAAAGTTCCTTTAATTACGTATATTTCTTTAAATAATATTGCCGGTACTGTTCCACAGATGTAAGTGGCATGGGTGACAGGAATATGTTACAGTCCGTTCTTTTGCCTTCCGTGCTTCATAACTGGTGAGGTGATATTTTTGTAATGCAACTGGTGAGGTTGGGTTATAGATCCCCTGTGATTTCCATGACCCTCATACTCCAATGGCAAAGGAGAAACGAACAGTTTGTACTAACATTTCAAAAGTAACTTAAATTTATATCGCTGAACAACTTGGTTGCAGAAAATTGGTAATCAGAATTGAGAAATTTTCGATCATGTTCAACCCCATGAAAACATTTCAATATGTAACATAGTCCATAATCTGATATAAACAAATAAAGCAGATTTTTTACATTACACTATAAAGGACTAATGAGCCTTTAAAAAACACATTCTTTGACGAATTATTACACACGGAAGAATCTGCAAGCCATTACTCTCTGCAATCTCGGTATACAGGAATTGTGCAGGCTCCACAAATCGGTACATTGCAGTAGTTCCAGATGATCTTACTGTTACTTTTTCTGTCAGAGCCTGGTAGGCATTTTATACACCTCACTTGCTTTCCTAAGTCTCTTCTGATTTCATACAGAACCGGAATCTGAATTATTATACTCCTGTTCAGCCGCAATTCACGGGGTAACAGGGTGTTTTCAAATCGACAATAAGATCAAACAACTCACCGCTCTGTTGAGTACTGCGCTTCATGCCAACTCGGAATTAATTGACGTGAAGGTATACGAAACGAAAATGACGTACTCATAACATTCTGGTAACAAGAAGAAAGGAAGGAAGGAATCTTAGGGTTTAATGTCTCATCCACAGCGTGGCCATTAGAGACGGAGCGTACGCTCGGATTTTGGGCGAGGATGGAGAAAGGAAATCGACCGTGCAATTTGAAAGGAACCATCCCGGCATTTGCCTAAGTGATTTAGGAAAATCACGGAAAACCTAAATCTGGATGGCCGGAGGTGAATTTGAACCACCATACTTCCGAAAACGAGTCCAGTGTGTAACCACTGCGTCATCTCGCTCGGTTTCTGGTACCA
This sequence comes from Locusta migratoria, assembly GCA_026315105.1. Classification (NCBI taxonomy): domain Eukaryota; kingdom Metazoa; phylum Arthropoda; class Insecta; order Orthoptera; family Acrididae; genus Locusta; species Locusta migratoria. The sequence goes on from CM048745.1 coordinate 138,062,541, forward strand.
GTGGCGTTTCGAAGTTTTAGATGGGTATCAAATGTTCGTATAGCTTATGGGACTCAACTACGGGGTCATCAGTCCCTAATCTTACAAACTACTTATGAACTAGCTAACATTAAGGACGTCACAAATATCCATGCCCGAGGGGGGATTCGAATCCCCGACCATAGTGGCCGTACAGACCGTGACTGGCGCGCCGCAGTCCCCTCGGCCACCGCAGCCGGCTTAGGTGGGTATCTGACACCCAACATCACCATTTAAGGGACATGGGAGTCAGTTGCGCCTTTTTTCCAGTCGCTTGGAACTTTGCGCTGGTATAGACTAGTGAGGAAGTGCATGAAAGTAGTCTTTGGACTGATGACTGCAACAACAGTAACTACTGTGGACCATTTATCGCTGTCAACCTTCACAGTTAAACACACAGAGGAATAATAACCTGTCGCTGCGCCATTTTCCAGCTGTTTACGACTGCCAGAAAAACGCCAGTTGTGCGCGCAGCGTCCTGTCTCTGCCGTAGCTCGACAGATGACAGGAAGCTGTCGAGTTACGAAACGAGTTAGTAACACAAAGTGCAGTCTTTACTGCACGGAACGCCGGTTCTAGGACTGGGCAACCGCACGGCGATACCATAAACTGCGAACAGCCCGCAGCAGATGTAACAAAATTAAACAGGTCGCGTGAAAGGGGAAGGTGAATGCTGAGAGGGAGGGAGGAGGGGGGGGGGGTAGGTTTACTGCCGGCCGCTACCGGCAGCAACGCGACTTTATGGCACATAAAAGCGGAAGCCTAATTTTTACAGCGCAGCGCCGCCGCCGCTTTCCCGTGCGTGTAATGGCGGCCGTTCGCAATTAGTGGAACAGTGTTCCGCTAATGAACGGATATGAGCCCGCGGCGGCTGGCGGCCGGCCTGGCTGCTGTTGGCGGACGCGGGAGACCACGGCACGCACACGAGCGCCTGGCAGCGGTGTGCGTAGAGATGCAAACGATACATCGATGTCTTGAAAACATCGATGTTTGTTAACATCGATGTTTTGAACAGCGATATATCGGCGATGCATCGACGACAGAAGTCCAAAACTATCGGCATCGTTCAACAATTGATTGTCAACTCCATTATTACTTTATTAGTTGCTCAGCCAACGTCAGCTCAAGTGCGGTGCTCCTACTGTCGTCGCTGTTTTCATACTTTTGGAATAGTAGGTAAGTGAAATAAGAAACTAACGACAATATGATTTACTCACCTTTGTTTGCTTATTCTCTAAGTGCTGCAGTCACTTTGTCTGAGTATTGTGTGCATAAGAGGATTTTATATGAAGCTTTTTGTTTCACTACAAAAAAGAGTCAGTAACTTGAAATATTGAATAAAACAGTGTGCATTAGAATTTTTCTTGTACCGGTAATTATTAGATTAGTGACTGTAGAAGTTATTGGACCTTCACGACACTGGAGAATGCAGATATTGCGAAGACAAATCACAAATCCTTAAACAAAATTAAAAGCTTTCATGGTTATTATTTGTCATATTGCCTCTTTGAGTCTATCTCGTTTTTTATGTCGATCTTTGATGATTAATCTGATGTTTGTCCAGCACGGGCTTCTGGAATTGCTGAAATTTCACCCTCCAACACTAGTGGAATCGAATCTTTGACAGTGTTATCCAGTCAGACTGACATCGTACTGTCAAAACGTCAGTTAAATAATCAAACAAAAGATCCGAGACAATAGCCAACAAATAAGCCAAGTATAACAGATTTTCATTTCAGCAAGGTACATGATTTGAAAAGCATCATTGATGAACATTCATTTTAAAACTACATTATTAAGTAATAACTGAAAGATGCATAATGTTTAATTTTCTCCAGGTCGACAGCTAAGAAAAATGCAATGCGTCAACAAAACACAAGTTATTTCGCATGTGATGAACAAATCGATTTAAATCCCAAGTAAACTCAGCGAAATTGGTAGCCAAACCTTATTCCCAATTTCTTTTTCATTCTAAGCTGCCATTTCGCTGTGTATTCGTAGCCTAGTGAAATGACATAAATAAGGCAGTCGGCAGATACTTTCTGGCAACACAGTTTCATTTCAGTGTGTTTTTCCTAATATTTCTTAAACGTATGGAAACATCGGAAAAACATCGATGTATCGTTTTTCAGAGCGATGTTTTTTTAACATCGATATTTTTCCGCAGGAAGATCGATGCCTGAACATCGATGTTTTTATCAACGCTGTTGCATCCCTAGGTCTGCGACGCTGCGCTCTCGAGCAGTCTGGAGGCGAGGTACGGCCGCACTGCGCCCACGCTCCGGGCACTGTCCAGCCACCGTAGGCCGCAGTCGCCTACAGGCTGAATTGCGCCGGCCGAGACAATTAGGCGATCAGTTGAGATATCTACACTTCTGGCCATTAAAATTGCTACACCGAGAAGAGATGCAGATGGTAAACGGGTGTTCATTGGACAAATATATTATACTAGAACTGGCATGTCATTAGATTTCAGTGGCGGCACTAGGCGTCGGCGACGTCGGCCACTGCCGACGGCCTCCGACCTGTTGGGGCCTCGCAAAACATTATTAATTTTTATTTATTTTATTTTTTATTATTATTTGATGTTTAAAATTGACTCAAGCTTTACCAATGACCGAACACAACCTTGGGATCGACTTCCGACGAAAGGGATCTCGATCACCGTGGAATGAGGAAGCTTAGGGTTTAACGTTTCGTCGACATCTTGGTCATTAGAGACGGAGCTAACGCTCGGAGTTTTGGGTAAGGATGAGGAAGTAAATCGGCTGTGCCCTTTGAAAGGAACCATCCCGGTATTTGCCTGGAGTGATTTAGGGAAATGGAAAACCTAAATCTGGATGGTTGGAGGTGGATTTGAACCACCATCCTCCCGAATGCGAGTCCAGTGCGTTACCATTGCGCCACCTCGCTCGGTTCGCTCACCGTAGCATGACACCTTAGTGCGCTCGGCCATTCGCGGCCGGCAGCTATTTATTTATCCGTATTTATTTCCGTATGAGTGCAGCAGTGATGCAATATTTAGTTAAATACTTGTAAAACAACTTCTTCAGTACGTTTTAGAAAACGATTTGGAAGATGTATATCCAAATGTTTATATAACAATCAGAATCATGCTCAGTTCCAGTCGGTACAGCGTCGGCCGAGAGAAGCTTCACAAAGTTAAAATTGATTAAGACTAACTTGAAAAGCACATGAGCCAAGAAAGACAATCTGCGTTGTCAGTACTATCAACTGAAGCCGAAATAACGGCTAGTATTAAAATGTGATCTTTAAAAAATTCTGTGAGAGGAAAAGCTGAAAAGTTTCTGTGTTTGTTTATTGTAATTTTTGTCATTGCAATAATACTCGTATATTATATTAGTAGAATTTTAGTATAATGATTATTGATGTATAATTCAGCTCATTTAACATTTTCTCCATTAATTCATTAATGAAAAAATGAAAGGGGCCTCGCAAAGACGAGTTCGCCGACGCCCAGTTTTCGTCTAGCGCCGCCACTGTTAGAATTTCACGCAATTTGGGTGCATAGATCCTGAGAAATCTGTACCCAGAACAACCACCTCTGGCCGTAATAACGGCCTTGATACACCTGGGCATTGAGTCAGAGCTTGAATGACGTGTGCAGGTACAGATGCCCGTGCAGCTTCAACACGATACCACAGTTCATCAAGAGTAGTGACTGACGTGTTGTGACGAGACAGTTCCTCGGCCACCATTGACCAGACGTTTTCAGTTGGTGAGAGATCTGGAAGATGTGCTGGCCAGGGCAGCAGTCGAACATTTTCCGTATCCAGAAAGGCCCGTACAGGGCCTGCAACATGCGGTCGTGCATTATCCTGCTGAAATGTAGGGTTTCGCAGGGATCGAATGAAGGTTAGAGCCACGGGTCGTAACACATCTGAAACGTAACGGCCACTGTTCAAAGTGCCGTCTATGCGAACAAGAGGTAACAGAGACGTGTAACGAATGGCACCCCAAACCATCACGCAGGGTGATACGACAGTATGGTGATGACGAATACACGCTTCCAATGAGCGTTCACCGCGAGTCATCAAACACGGATGCGACCATCATGATGCTGAAAACAGAACCTGGATTCATCCGAAAAAATGACGTTTTGCCATTCGTGCACCCAGGTTCGTCGTTCTGTACACCATCACAGGCGCTCCTGTCTGTGATGCAGCGTCAAGGGTAACCGCAGCCATGCTCTCCGAGCTGATAGTCCATGCTGCTGCAAACGTCGTCGAACTGTTTGTGCAGATGGTTATTGTCTTGCAAAAGTCCTCATTTGTTGACTCAGGCATCGAGACGTGGCTGCCCGATCCGTTACACTCGTGGAATGGTTACCTAATATCCCTCAATATCTGATTGATAACCTCATACTGTCCATGCCACGTAGCTCCACTGTGCATCGCTCGTTTGCCACCTCCCCCTAGGTGAATACCGGGCTGGTCCCCAAGTCACGCCTAAGTTACACGATTCGCAAACATTTCATAACTCTTCACACTTTCACACCTATAATACTGTACGCCGACATTTGGGGTACACATTTCCTACTGGGATTATGGGGTAGCGGCAGGAAGGGCATCCGGTCACCTCGTAAATATTAACACACCCCAAATCCGAATTTACCAAGGCCGACCGTGCAAGTGTGGGAACATGACCAAAGGGAAAGAAGAAATAAATATTGTGCATCGTTCAAATTAAACGCTATGTGAACCTCAAGTCAAGACTTGAGACGACAAAATATCGTACTGTCTCACGAACATATTATAATTGTAACCAATATCTGAATAAATTACATTACCATATGGATCTTGTGTGTGATATATCACCTAGTGCCCTAATTCTTTTGAGCAGGGCACGTGGTACAGTCAGTAAGTTCTGAGACATGAGGCCTGAAGGCTAGGCATGCACACGTTGCATAATTCCAGGTAGGCCTACCTGATTGTCGTTCCAGTTCAATTGTTCAACTGTTTGTAAATATATGGGACTTAACTACTCTGCTCATCAGTCACTAGGCTTACAAACTACTTGAACTAACTTACGCTAAGGACAACAAATACATCCATGCCATAGGACGGACTCGAACCTCCGACGGCGAGCAGCGGTGCGCTCCACAGCAAAGCGCTTTGGAACACTCGGCCGCTCCACCGCGGCGTCGTTTCAGTTACGGACCGTAAAGAAAACACCATGTTTCGTCTCCGTTTATTATCCTGATGAGAAACGGCTCTTCGTCCGCACAACTAATGACGTCATCCCAAATCGTCATGCAATCATCACGTTGGTCTTGCGACAGCATTCGTGGCGCACTCTGCCGTCGTCAGTCAGAATTTTGTGGCAAGTACTACTGATGCTGCGAGAGCGTCTACCATGGGAGTGGTTACCCCCGAACTAACATTGCAACTTCCTATAGCTTGCGCTCAGTTGTAACCGTTTGTGGCCGACCAGTACGTAGCCTATATCATCTTCCAAACTCTCCCGTTCTTGCACAAAACGTCGGTAACACCTAAACACAACACTGCGACAAAATGCGTCCTCACCGTACACCTGCTGCATCATTTCAAACGTTTCGGTAGTGGTTTTGCCTAATTTCCGGCGGAACCCGATGTTTTCCCGTTGCTCAAACTGACATGTCAAGGTCCGACTGACGAATAAAATAGGCAACGTGAATGAAATGAAGTATTGTCGTTACATAACGTCCCATATAAGCCAAAATAACTGTGGGTGAAGAGAAACTACCATACTTCTTTTATAATAAACAATAAACCAAATAAAACTCTTTCCTGTCTCCAAAGAAACCAATTTCTCCATTAATTATCGTCGCCCCATAAGAGCCTTAAGCGTCAACATTTTTCTACAAGTTTTTTTTCTTTTTTTTTTTTACGAAAAATAGGTAATTATACAAAAGAGATATTCGTGAACTGGAAAGTCCGGTTTGATGGAACAATGAGCAAATATTGTTTACAGATGGAAGCATAATGATAAGAACAGTGAACAATAGAAATCGCTCGGATGGACCATAAAAGCGGAAAGCTAACGCATATCCAAAACAATCTATTACAGTTACCAACTCATGTGACATTTTACATGTACGGTACTACATATGTAAGCTCTCATATCTTTTTATTTGTGCTGAATTTCTGAAAGTGACTTTCGTGGGACTATTTACTAATTACTGCACAAGTCAGATAACACTACTACGTTTATTCTCTTGGGCACTCTAAATTCCATATATCACTGAAGTACTCATACTGAGGATTCACTTGTCACTACCAATGAAATAGTCAATCTTTCTTCATAAATACACACATTTTTCAAACTTAATAGATACAATCAACCTATATCAAGCACCCCTGCTGTGGGTGATGTAATTGCGATGCCTACAGTAAGGGGCATGAAACATTTTCTGAACAAATTTTGTAATGCTCACTCTCTCCGTATGAAATTTGTATATAATCAATAGTTTTCGGTGATGTAGTTCAATGTCTTTACGAGAGAATTTCTTCATGACGATATCGTAGCTAACGTCGTTTCATTCGTAAGTTTACATTTATTCTGTCCACATGTGTTAATTCACGTGTATAGAAGTCTATTAATATTTTACTAACATCTGCGATACAAAAAAGTTAAGTTTACAGATTAGATTGATACATGTTTTTAAGATATTTCGTAATGATGTAGAACGTGTAAGTTTAGTAAAAGATAACATTATAGGACAGATGGTGTTTTTGCAAAATTACTGATTTCTATGTAAAAATTCATCTACTTAGTAGAAGAAGTTTTTATTTAGAAATTCTTTCAATTTGTTTTTAAATGCTGGTTGGCTATCTCCCACACATTTGATGTTATTTGGTAAGTTACCAAAGACTTTTGTGGAAGCTTAATTCGCGTCCTTCTGTGCCAAAGTTAGATTTCACTTTGAACAGTGGACATAATCCTTTCTCCTAGTGTTGTAGCAATGAACACTGCTGTTACTTTTGAACTGGGTTGGATTATTAATAACAAATTTTATAAGCGAATATATTTATTGTGGCGCTGCTGTTAACACCCCTAGATTCTTAACCCTTAGCTGGGAACATCCATTGTCCTTTCATTTCTGGGAGCATCCGCCTTCCAGAGTACCATGACGTTACTTCACCTATTTTCAGTGTTTGTTTTCCTTTAAATGATGTATATTTGTTTTATTGCTTCTTAAACAATTTTACAATTTAATGGGTAATAAAAATCAGGAGCAAAACAAAGATTCATTACCCGCATGTGAGGCGGGTGTTCCCAGCTAAGCTACAATAAAAACACAGTAAGTGCATAAAATATAACAACCTAACGTTTAATTCTGTTTTATTCTGTTACCGATTACAAAAGTACAGTCATGTTACCAGAACCACCATGACAGCGTAAGCCTACACTTGGTAGACGATAATAAATATTCCTATTACATAACCGCCTGCAGCGGCTTGAAAACAAGTTATGGAATAATTTAAAAAAAATCTTCCATAAAAGCAGCTGGTTGCACTTTTTTTAACGAAAATAAACCACCAATTAATAATTTTCTGAAAGACATCATTTACAATTTCATCAGTTAATTCTTGTCTGTCAGGCGTGATTATTATACTTGTATAATCAGCAAAAAAAAAAGCTTTGTTTATTCTTGAATATTATATATATATATATATATATATATATATATATATATATATATATATATATATATATATATATATATATATATATATATATCAAGAACAGAAAAGGAACTAAGACCGAACTCTTGATTTCTGTAGTTTATCCGAACCACTATTTCAACTTTCTGCACTCTTCCAGTTAAGTATGAATTAAACCATTTGAGCACTGCACCATTAACGCAGCAATGCTTAGCTTTATCTAGAAGAATTCCATGATTTACACCGTGATAAGCCTTTGTGAGTTCACAAAAAATCCCAACTGATGAAGTTCGATTATTCAGAACATTTATTATTTGATCGGTGATCTTATATCTGATATCCCGGACGTGATATCTTTCGTTGTAATCTTCACTGCATTATGCGTTGCTGGCATTAATTAGTATGGGAAAACCTCTGTAAATGAATCTCATTGTTCACTAGGCCACCTATATTATTTTACACGCATCGTACTGCTTTCCTCGGTTGCTTCGCAGCCAACAGTACCCTTTAACTATTAGAAGCTGGACCGGACAACGACCTGCTGTGCCGATGTACTTGTCGTGAAGTCTGGCGCCACATGTTGGACGTCTTGTTTTCTTCTTTTTATGTGCTGGAGTACAATATGTCAACACGGCTTGTATGGGCAGAGCGGCTACCGGAAGTTTCCAGTAGCGGCGCAAACAATCTTGCGTGTTGTCGCCGGTGAGTGCTCCCAGATAAAAGTATTCGCTGCAAACACGTGGTATCACACGTGCGTTGATCGTGGCTCCAAAGTGTTTATACCCACCTAGAGGGCCAGTTGGCGGTATGAACCTAACCAGACTGTGTAGTTTCTGTGCGAGCGATAACAGAAATAAAGCCAGCAGGAAACAAAGTTGGTAAACTAAAGAGACTTCTGTGTAGCGTTCGTAGAATGTGTATATCGCCAATATTTGATTCAAGTTCGAAGATATTACTGTATCTGGGCTGCTACAAGACTGATTTACTGTATTGTCAAATGTACGCTGCACTCGTATATGGTTTCGAAAAATCGTCGCACATCCGTTTTATCGATGTGAATGTCAGTGAAATTAATTAAATATTTTTATATTAAAATTTTCCTCTCATCATTATTCATTTTCAGGCGCCTACATTTCACTTTTAATTGTGTATCCTAAAACTTACAAAACATATTCAACCTTACTTGATTTTAGATGTTCAGTATAAAGTTTTGTGGTTACATTATTACTATTATTATTGTTATTGTTACTGATTATTTGAAAATGTTGATTACATTACACCCTTCCAAATTCTGCAGTCAGCAGGCGTAAAATTTAGGGAACAGGAAATTATATGTAATTTGTACAGAAACCAGACATCAGTTATAAGAGTCGAAGGGCATGAAATGGAAACATTTGCTTGAGAAGGTATTAACACAGAGTTGTAGCCGCTTCCCAGTGTTATTCAATCTGTACATTGATCAGCTGTGTAGGAAAGAAATGGGAATTAATGTTCAGGGAGAAGATAAAACAGTTTGCGGTTTGCAGATGACATTGTAATTCTGCCAGAGACAGCAAACGTAAGGAACAGCAGTTGAATGGAATCGACAGTGTCCTAAAAGGAGGGAATAAGAAGAACATTAACAAGAGCAAAACAAAGGTAATGGAATGAGGTGGAATTAAATCAGGCGATTGTAAAATAATTCAATTTGGAAACGCGACAAAAAAAGTGGTAGACCTATTTTGTTACATGGGCAGTAAAATGATTTACGGTGAAGGAGTACAGAAGATAGAAAATGCAGAATGGCAGAGGAAGAAAAGAATATCTAAAAAGGAAATTTTTAATATTGACTTTCAATATTTAAGCGTTTGGGAGTCTTTTCTGGAGGAATTTGGAGTGAAACTTAAGCGATAAGTAGTGCAGGTAATAAGAAGCTAGAAGCTTTTGCAATACGGTGCTTCAGACGAAAGCTGAAGGTTATGTGGGTAGATTGCGTAACTAAAGAAGAGATACTCAACAGAATTGGGAAAAAAGAATTCTGGAATTTCTTGACTAAAAGAAAGGATCAGTTGGTATGACACATTCCGAAACATCAAAGACTTGTCAGTTTAGTATTGAAGGAAAGTATGGGTGAGGGGGGGGGGGGGAATTGCGGAAGGAGACCAAGGAGACAGTAAGTGGTTTCATGGTTGCCATTATTATTCGGAAATGAAGAGCCTTGCACAAGATAGAGTAGGGTGGAGAGCTACATGAAACCAGTCTACAGACTGAAGACCGCAACGACAGAATTATTACACTTATGTTTACTATGTATCATAGTCTTCGTTAAACCATTTTGTACAGCTGTAGTGAATGTCACTTCTCAGGTATTGTAACAAACTTGTTACTTACAACATACATGTTTATGACTAAAATTATATCTAACAAGTATCTTGTTATTTCAGCTACATGACGATCTCCCTTTCTGTCTTTAATATATTAATGATTTTATAATGATATTTCACAGCGCTACCAAAACCTCAGAAAGTGCTGATTCTATTGACTTTGGAAAGCTACGGGCTTACATCAAGACCCGTTCAGCTTGTAAGTAAGCTGCGATACCTCGATTAAAGACACATCTGACTGTTTTATTCCCAATTACACAGCTTGTAAGGCGAGAAAATTTTATTCAGGCATGCCACTGTGAAACAGTCAGGGAACGTTAGCCATTCAGACAACGCAGAAATTGTCGATACAGAAAAACGTTTTACGGCAATCACTGTGAGTTTCTTTTTAAGTTTGAAGTTGTTAATGTTTCTTTTTGTTTGTTTTTACTGTTCTCCAGGCACGGTCGAGGCCATGGGTCTCGAATTAAAAATGCAGAGCCCCTCTAGAAGTGCTGGGAAATCTGAAATTTCCTTTGTGCGGAGTGCGTGACTCACCAACAAATTAAACTACAATACACTAAAAACAAGCAAATGTAATGCAATGTGATTTGCTCATTTTGTGCCGTTTACGATGATGTTTCTAGCACTTACTGGCACATTAGCACCTGTACGGTCCTAAACTCTGTTTTTGTGAAGTCTTAACTAGAAGAGATAAAGTGGAAGCCACTGAACTCACAATGTGCAGAACCGAGTTCAAAACCCCGTCCGACCTATCTGATTTACAAGGAGACCACACAGGTATCGGATATTTGTAACTTTTTATGTTCATGTTACGTGAAGCTCAGACCTCAAATTGTAACCATCCAAAGCCATTCCATACAACTCTAAAAAATTATCTGGAAAAATCTACTTCGAAGTTTTGCAAGAACATTTAAATACATATAATGGAGATAATTATTAAAATAAATAAATAAACTGGTAGTGTTTGTAGAGGATTTCTCAAGTTAATGAATGTTCGATTCCCACCGTCATCCTACAAAATTAAGAGTTACCAAAATGCGTGAATATTAAAAAAAAAAAAAAAAAAAAAAAAAAATAACGACTACATACCTGTTGATTACCGTATATTTGCTGAATTTTATAACTGAGTGGTTGAAGTACTAAAACACAATGAAAGAAAAAAATCACGGCGCTAGTCGAACCACCGAACCTATATTTAATTAATCAAGAGTCTACAACGCTACCAAATGAGGTACGCCGAAGATTATAACAATTTGCACTATAACAGATATTTAAATGTGCTCTCAAAACTTCAAAGTCGATTTTCTCGGGAGTTTTTGAGAGTTGCATCGAATGACTTTGGCTGATTACTATTTGAGTTCTGAAATTTACGTACCATAAATATAAAATATTTTTAAAAATCCGATACTCATGTGCTCTCCTTTTTAGAGTCTCTCTTTCTTTCCTTACTCTCCAAATCGCTTCCAGTGGCTGCCAGGGTGAGATACACTGAATAGGCGGTGGTCTTCTCCTTTCGTAATAAGAGGTCAAATTTAGGTTGCAATCCACGGAAGTAATGATGAAATTTTTTTTTTTTTTTTTTTTTTTTTTTTTTAAAGAAAAGTTTTGAATAAAACTGTTTAATTAATTTCACTGACATTCGCATTCTTTACGCGATGTGCGACCAAATAAATGCTTTCGATAGTTTCCAGGGGAGTTGAACTCGAAGTCGGGTAGTGAGATCTAAATGTAGTAGTAGCAGCTAAATTTTGGAGCGCTGGGTACAGTTCATAGGGAAGTAAAGCAGCGCAAGAGCACCGCAAACACATTCCTGCAAAATGGAAAAAAACACCATGAATTCTTCTACCCAGTAGATGGAAATTTTATCGGCACATTCTTCTGCATGTTTACGACACACGATCTCACAGACAGAACCATACGCACGTGAGAACAACCATGTCCTCAGAGCGTGGGCAATGAGTACACTAGTAGACTACTGTGTAGGGGAAAGTCGGGGAAGATGATGACAGTAACGTTTATTTTTTTCTGGCTCTTATGTTAAATGATACCTTTTATTTATGGAAAAACGATTGCTTAATGTATCTCCTTTGTAATAAAGCTCTTAAACGTTTCATAAGACTGAAAATATTTTAGCTAGACCTGTTTTTGTTAGTGACAGTACCATTCGTCGACTTGCCGAAATGAACATTTTATTTAGAAAACAAGACTTTTATTGATGCTTATCTACGTATCAAAAGAGACACAGACATAACATTTCTCGTTTGCATCCCTGTAATTCACTGAGCAGATCCTAATTCATAAACATTTTATTTATTTATTTATTTATTTTTTATTTATTTATTTATTTTTTACATAGTGACCAAAAGTAGCTTCAGGGAAGTTGAACGTCTTAGCGGCGCCTTTAAGAAGCTTACCATTCCTTACCCGCTGCATTGCACATGGCACACAGGATAACGTGTAAACAAATACTCTCAAATAAAAAATGTTCAAATGTTTGTAGAGCTTATGGGACTTAACTACGAGGTCATCAGTCCCTAAACTTACAAACTACATATGAACTAGCTAATACTAAGGACTGCACAAATATCAATGCCCGAGGGGGGATTCGAACCCCCGACCGTAATGGCCGTGCAGAACGTGACTGGCGCGCCACAGACCGCCGACCACCGCGGCCGGCACTCTGAAATATACACTCACGTGACGTGATTTTGAAAACGCTGTAGTATCTTGTATTAGAATGATGAAGCGATTTTTAACTTTATATTATCTTTCTTGACTGACAACGAGGGGAGTTGTCACTACGGGAGTCTGCTGTACTTCTGTTTGAAGCCATTCGGCAGCCATGTTTGTTTGTTCAGAAGACTGACAGACCGGAATGGAACGTGATTCCCTTCAAGTTATTAGTGCTGTCAAAACGATTAGTACAACCACAAACCACGCACAAAGGCATTATCAATTGCAAATCTTCGACAACTCAACACAGCAGTTCAGCAGAAACCTAATGTTTTGAACATACTGTAATGGCGGAGCTATGTTTGTCGGCTTCATGTTTGTGACGTCATGCCCACTCCCCTCTTTTTACATCCATGCTGACAACAGAATGTATTGGTAACTTTATGTCTTTCTGTGATGTTAGTTAAGCAGAAGCAGTGTAATGAATTTTGTTTCATACAAAATACAAGTTAAAAATTGGATAACAGAATAGTTTGCAGTGAGTTCAGCACGTAGAACAAGTTAACCCTAATTGTGACGTTGTTACAAAAGTAAAATGAAACAAACAAAAGCTCTCCTGTTTTGTGGTCGATGATGGTAAGATTTGGTTGGTGCTCAGACGTAATGCGTCATATTCACGAAGCACGTCCGTGTTGTTGTTTCTTTCGTAACTCTAAGTGCAATTATTATCGCAATTGCTTCACTCATTACTGGCCAGCGGTTCATGGCTGACCTCATCACGTGCAGCACAGTGCAGCCTAATTCTGCCTCTTCTTGCCCACTACAAACGCAGCCCAGATGAGCCGTGTGTCTGGAGAAGCGAGCACCACTGCCAACTGCCACGACTGGCCTTTTTGTGTGTGTCTGTCTGCCATTACACACGGGGCTCCTACCTCACAAGGGGTTCCCAGCTTGTTGCATCCGGACTCCTCCGAAGATTTACAAATAATCTCACTAACCAGGGTGAGACTACATATTCTCTTTCAAAATCGCAATTACTGTGATTTAATCACACGCTAATACTGGCACAATTTACGTAGAAGAGGAATGAAACAGTAGATTTACCATCATTGTATAGAGTGTAAAAATACAGTAAACGCTGTTAACAAATAAGGAGACAGAGGGCAGTACAAACTTGGAGCTGTAACAGAGTGTGAAAGTTGGCAGTATAGTTCCGTTCCAATCTCTGTTACGAGAACATAATAAAGGCTCTCCTTTTGTAAAGCTGCACCTCAGTCATTCTTCGGTTAGAGGTAAGGAGAAGTTGCTGGTTGATGATTTAGATAGATATCGTATACCACAGAGTTGCATTGGAAAACGTGTTTTTTTATTACTTTTATAAATTACGTTTGACTTTAAATACTGCTAATTATTTTATTATTACTACAACAGCTGTTTCGGCCTTAGGCCATTTGCAAGTAATCTGTCATAAGCTTATTGATCTATTTGTTACCTAAGTGTACGTCTGTACTTACTGCGTCTAGCTATAACGAACTTTTTATTAAATCTTTATGATGTTCGGATGTAGTGTAATATGACAGTATCCTTTGAATGCTGCATGCTTCTACCTCACAAGGGTTTTCCAGCTTGTTGCATACGGATACATCCAAAGACTTACAAATTATTTCACTAACTAGAGTGACACTACATATTTTCTTCAAAATTGCAATTTCTGTTATGTAATTACACGTTTATACTGACGCAATTTACGTAGAAAAGGAATGAAATGCAGCATTCAAAGGAAACTTGTCATATAAAAGTATACAGGGACATCGTAAAGATTTAATAAAAAGTTCACCATAGCTACACGCAATAAGTACAAACGTACAATGAGCGTAGCAAAAACATCAATAAGCTTCTGACAGATTGCTTCAAAATTGCTTAAGGCCGAAACAGCTGTTGCATTAATAATAAAAGAATTAGCACAATTAAAAGTCAAACCTTATAATGTCGTTTTACGATGTATATTTTACTGCGGGCCCAATATTGAAGAAAATATTTTATTTTTATTTACATTCAACCCGTTTCCTTAGAGACTCGGTGTCATGCGTATAACACAACTTGCAACAACGTCTAATTACTTTACAAATGAGCCAACGTCTTAAATACAAAACATTATGCATGGAAGCGATAAAAATTCAGAAAAGGCTTGAAATTATGTTTCACGTTTGTTGGAAGTCAGTAAGTGCTCTCATTATCGAACAGTGAACAAGAATAGTCTTGATAATTTGTACTACGTTTTAAGAAAGAAAGAAAAACTAGTTTCTTTACGCATGCCAGTGTGTATGCTGTCACTACAGCACAAGTTGACGTCGGCTGTGTCTTTAACTTCATTGGACCGCCTGTGTGTCAAACATAAATACGAGAGGTGTTCAAATGAACAGGTACGAAACAACAAAATCGATTTTAATTTGAACATGCCTTTTGGGTTAACGTAGTGCGACATCTAGGAGGCGAAGCATGCGTCGTCTCCTCCCTTTAAAAAAATCAAGGCTATGCCCTCAGCATGCTAGGTGATGTTCACCGTTGTACAGAATTTTCTCCTCTAAAAATTCGTTTATTCCATTTTCGTGTCAAATGAAACGTTAAGCCGTCATTTTCATTTAAATTTCCAGCTGTCAGGAGGTGACCGCAAAGGTCCACTTTTAGCCCGCGAACCCTCGCGCGTGAGCATTTTGCTCACAGTAATTTTAAAACAATCGGCATTTTACCAATTTTTAATAGTCAAATATGTGTGTTTTCTCAAAACCGCAACTAGAAAAACTTATTTAGACATGTTAAGTACATTACAAACTATAGAAAAATGCCACACACGCGTGCGATCGCGTAACTTTTAAAGGCGCTAGTTCTCACGGGTTGGTGTTACCACCGTAACCAAAAGTGGACCAAAATGTCGTATAACATGTGTTCAGTTTTTATTGAGTAAATACATGCAGCTGACTTCGATAAATTTTCGTTTTGTATGTTGGTACACCGGTTACTATTGGTTGCTATAGGCGTATTTATAGAATTTCATTAGTAGAGTGTTGTATGTTCAAGTTATGAAGTCATACTTTGTTTTTACATTGAAGTTTGCACTCTGATTCCGTGAACAAGTGTGCTATACTGTAGCGCATCAACATGCTGAGTACGCCGATATGGCGTGTGTGTATGGGTTATACAATGGAAACGCTACTGCTGCTTGTACAGAATACTGAATTTTATTATCTATCCGCAGACTACTATATCACGACCATGTGTTCAGTACTGTGCATGACAATGGTAGTTTCCAGCAGCCATATTCCATCTGAACGTGGAAATGAAAAGACTGTGCATAAAGTACAAGCTGTTATTCAGTTTTCAGAACGGTGTTCTTGAACAAGCACACGTAGAATTTCTGCACGTGTCGTTGTTTCGCGAACCAGAGTATGGCGGACAATACATATGTACGGGTTAGAACCGTATCATCGACAATAACTCATTCAACACCTCCGATCTGAAGATGAAGATAAACGTTTGGAAATTTGTCGTTCGATGCTTGAAAACAACGAAGTAATCAAATTTTTACTCGTCAGTGGTGTAGCCAGTGTCACTCGTGTCGGCATCAATAACAGTCGTAATTCACATCAGTGGCCCGAAGGAAACCGTCATACTGTTCTAGAGACACATTTTAAAGAACATTTGTCTGTAAATACAGAGTTACTCAAAAAGAAAGAACGGATTTCAAACATTCCAATATACTAGAGAAAGGAACATGATTCCAACG
The DNA here is from genome assembly GCA_026315105.1 of Locusta migratoria. Taxonomy (NCBI): domain Eukaryota; kingdom Metazoa; phylum Arthropoda; class Insecta; order Orthoptera; family Acrididae; genus Locusta; species Locusta migratoria. The sequence continues at coordinate 138,079,049 of CM048745.1, forward strand.
TTAATGGATTAAGATAAGGTTACATTTTAAACAACCAGGATAGAAGTTACAGTCACGGCCACATTGACGCTGTTGTTTGTTGTTGGTTGTCTGTATGAAAAGGTGGCGACACCACAGGAGAAGTAATTTTGTGTGCTGCAGTTGGCAAAACTAGAGTCCACTGTTGCAGTTCAGTGAGCACGTCGGCGTCAATTTAATAAACAACCGCCGCATCATAAACTAATTTACGAGTGCCATTGAAAATTCTTAGAAGTTGGTTGCATCTGCAAAGGGAAAAGCACGGGACGTCCACGCACATCGAAAGAGAATGTCGAGCGTATTCGTACACTTTACGAATGGAGCCTAAAAAAATCCACATCAGGAGCAAGCAGAGAAGTTAACATTCCTCAGCTAACGCTATGGCGAGTTCTAAAACATCGACGCCATGCAAACTGCACCTACTGCAAGCATTGCATCCTGACGACCACAACATAAGGTACGAATTTTGCATTAGCATTTTAGATAACATGGAAGAAGACAATTTTGCTCAACGTTCAATTTTTCCGATGAATCCACTTTTCATCTTTCTGTTAAAGTTAATCGCAATAACGTTAGAATTTGGGCAACTGAGAATCCTACGGCAGGTATTCAACATAAGAGAGATTCACCAATGATGAACGTCTTCTGTGCGGTATCTGTAACCAAAGTTTATGTGCTTTTGTTCCTCATGGAGAAAAGTGTGACAGATATAACCTGTCTATACATGCTTCAAAACTGGTTATTTTGCCAACTTGAAGATGATTCAGATGACTTCATCTTCATACAAGATGGTGTCCCGCCTAATTTCTCTAAACACTTTCGACGTTACTTGAATAACACCATTCCAGGACGTTGGATTGGCCTCCCAGGTCTCCAGACCTCACTCCGTGTGATTTTTATCTATGGGGTTACGTAAAAGACCGTGTTTTCATCCCTCCTATGCCTGACACTCTTGAAGGTCTACGACATCGAATTAGTGTAGCTGTGAACTCGATAACTAGAGACCATCTGATTCGTTTGTGGCAAGAAATGAGCCACCGTTTTGACATTTGTCATGTAACACACGCTGCTCATATTGAATGCACACCATAATTACTAATAATAAAGTGTAGACTTTTCTCTTTCATTGACGTTGGAATCATGTTTCTATCTTTTGTAGTTCCGAAGAAATAAATGTTTGAAATCTGTTCTTTCTTTTTGAACAACCTTGTATGTGGTGTGGCTTGATAGACAGTTTGTTGATTGGGTCTGTTGTGTTGCCCTGTAAACTGCACGTTTCTTGAAAATTATCTTCCAACATTACTGAAAGAGGTTCATTTCGCTAGATGGAGGAGTATGCTCTTCCAGCTTGATCGGGCTTCTACGCATTTCGTCAGATGACACATCATCGAAACCTGGCATTCCCTGAAGATGGATGGATAGAAAATGGTACATTACTTGGCCACGAAGGTCCTTTGGAGTTTTATTTATGGGCATGGTTGAAAAGCGAAGTCTACAAAGAAAAAGTAAACACAAGAGCCCGTTTGATCGTTCGAATTTTTCATGGGTGCGGGCCTAATAAAAGAACGCAAAGACGACGTCAGAACACACGTGGTGTTACCAAGAGAAGATAAAAGTGCACTAAAGTTGGTGGTGTAATATTTGAAAATTAACTGCGATATGTTGGTTACATATTAACAGCTGCGACTCTGTACTCAATAAAAAAATTTGGACACGTCTTATGCTATTCTATTGCAATTCGGTCTAAGATATTTACTATTCCTCCTAAAACTGCGTCTCGGTTGCACAGTGGTAGAGTGCCAGACTACAAATGCAAAGTTCGGGGGTTCGATCCCCGCTCTGCCCTAGGATTCTTATGTCACTTTCCACTTCTTTTACATTTGGGAGTATTGTTCATGTGATAAATACCGAGTAGCACCGTGGTTCGGAACCCACGTTAAACTGTAGGTCCCCCTATAACTGACTGGGTAAGTCAGCTCGAAGGTCGGAGGAAGGCAACGGCATACCACCTCCCAAGAGGACCATGCCTAGTAAAGCACTATGGTGTTTAAACCAATCTTCGAATTGTTGACTGCTGTATCTAAAACACACATTATTTTGTGTAGTATTAAGAAAGTGACATTACAAGCCTCAGGCAAGCCTTGCAAGACTAGCACTCCTGGAAGAAAGGATATGGTGGAGACATGGCTTAGCCACAGCCTAAGGGATGTTTCCAGAATGAATCTTTCTAGTCTTGCAAGGTTGGCAGGAGAGCTTCTGTGAAGTTTGGAAAGTAGGAGGCAAGGTACTGGCGGAAGTAAAGTTGTGAGGCGGCATAGTGAGTCGTGTCGGGATAGCACAGTCGGTAGTGCGCTTGCCCGCGAAAGGCAAAGGTACCAGGTTTGAGTCCCGGTTCCGGCACACAATTTTGGTCCGCTAGGAAGTTTCATCTTCATATTGGTTTTAGCTATTCTCCCAATTGAAGACTGGGACAGAATATTTGTATTGTGCCTAATACATTGCAGAAATGATCTATGTTTGTCATTATGTATATAATTTCAATGGTAATTTTAAGAAAATATAGTAATGAAGTGAAATAAGTAATTTTCTATTTCCTCATATGTACTCTAAACTACAAAACAAGAGGCATAATGTGTGTGTGGCCGGCCGCGGTGACCGAGGGGACTGAGGCGCTCCAGTCACGCTCTGCATGGCCACTACGGTCGGGGGTTCGAATCCCCCCTCGGGCATGGATATTTGTGCCGTCCTTAGTCATAGCTAGTTCATAAGTAGTTTGTAAGCTTAGGGACTGATGACCCCGTAGTTAAGTCCCATAAGTTCTACAAACATTTGAACATATGAATTTGGCATAATGTGTTCCTACGAATGTTGACAACAACCCGCCACAGTCAAAATGTTATTAGACTGACGATGCACCAGAAAATAATTCCAGAGTGCGAACGTGTATTATAAAAACATCTATTAGGCAAAATATTGTAATTCTTAAACTATAATAGATATTGCAATAAATTTCCTGTTACAGCTTGAGTTAATATCAATCAATACTGGTACAAAATCCTAACTTCCTCCGCAATGTAGAGCAACAGTAATCGCCGAAAACAAGGTGTGTAAATGCAGCCCGCTCACGCCCATGTCCCCTTAAGGCGGATCTGTAGGGCCACCGAATCGTCATCCGTGCACTTGACATGCAACAAAACCACTACTGTGTAGCTGATAAGCTCAGTATGAGAAATTTTAGTAAATCATTAATTCACTTCTTCAAAGGGAAGGTCGTTTTTAGGGGTACTTACCTTTTATAAAGTCTTCATGTTGTCCTGGAATTCTTGCTGTTTAGTGTTCACTGAGAAATTTACTTTGAAATTGTCTTTCAGGTTCCAAAAATTTCAAGAATATATTACTTTCAGTTTCATTATCTTTAAGTGTCACATCAAAAATAATCTTTTCACATTAGTCTCAGTTCTGGACACTTTACAACTTACAATTCCACATTACAACTATAACTTACAACTCACAACTGTCATCAACTCATAACTCACTTTTACCAACACCGACTGTCAACTTATAACTGACTTCTGCTAACAACAACTGTCAACGCATAACTGACTACTAACTGATAACAGATCAACACCATCTGAATTGCCTGCGCAGCAGCTTATATACTCTGTGACAAATAACAGTCTATATCATGTGACGAGTTACAATAAGTGAACATTTGATGATTTTAATTATTAATTAAATAAGAGTTAATTGTTTATTACAATAAATAATTACAATAATATTCTGATGCCAACACTGTTAAATTTTTAGATTTTAACATAGCATTTCATGTTAGCAACAAATAGTATTACAATACATTTTCTTCAATAACAAATATTACATAAATGTATAACAATTTAATTTACAAGGCTTTAATATAATATAAGAAGATTATTTAAATTGAATACGAATTTAGATCATTTATATTTTTAACTGTCATATCTTTCCGTGAAGATTTTTGAACCTATGATTCCAAGATGGAATTCTCGCCTGAGAACCGTCAAATACGTCAACTGATTTGAACACACTTGTTTTTGTGTTATAAACACGACAAATCGCGATGTATGGCTTTATATACAGATTTTATGTTTAAAGATAAATTACACAAATAATACGCTTAGCTATTTCTGAGGCCAAAAAGGAAAGTTCAAATTCGGTGTGTATATATGATTGAGGACCGTGGTTCGGAACCCACGTGAAACTGTAGGTCCCCCTATAACTGGCTGGGTAAGTCAGTTCGAAGGTCGGAGGAAGGCAACGGCATACCACTTCCAAACAGGACCATGCCTAGTCAAGCACTGTGGTGTTCAAACCAATCTTCGGATTGTTGACTGCTTTACCTTTTATATGATTGAGGCGTCAGATATTTATCAGTTATGTTTTTCGTGAAGAATGCATATTATATATACAAATTTAAAGGTGAAAAATTTTTGGTGATAGCCTCCTTGCACCGTTACACACTATATGACCGTTTATCCGACTCGTTTGCTCTATTACAAACCGTTTATCTAATAGATTCTCAAATCGCCGAAATACCCAGATGCAAATAACCAGTGATTGCTTTTAAGTGGGGCTACTGACCTTCTTGTCGGCTTCACGTTAAACTGCATTTGGAAAACAAACAGAGACTGCGATAGCTAATTGAGATAATAAGGGTGCGAGGACACTGTTTCTTTTCTGTTGTGACTAAAAATGTCGCCAGTCAGTCCGCAGCGAGATAATAAAACGGGTTTTCCGTTAAGAGTGGTCGCAATCATAATCTGTAAATTATGTCCCTTGTCCATGAACGTCTCCTTTACTGCACATAAATCAGGGAAAATAGTCAAGTGGAGCGCCTGACATAAAGCAAGCCGCAAGCGTTATCTCCGTGACGCAGACAAATTAGTGTGGATAGAAGTAATCGCTTTGCGCCTGTGCCTGCGTTTTTTTTGTTCTGCGATGCGCGTTTCTCATATTGTTCGCAGTAATGGGAGTAACAGGCGAGACGAATGCGTGTTGGCAAGCGTGCATGTCAGACGTTAAGCATAAGGACTACTAACCGTTCCGGTTATGAGAAAGGAATTGCAAGGCTAACCAGCCTGTGTATGCGGTGCTAGTCCGAAACATGAATGCTGTATCTTCTCCAGGAACGATCCGTAAGTACGCGAGTGTTACTCTGGAATTCCGAGCGATATCTGAGGATCAGAAACTCATTTTATACGCATCTTTCGGTGGTCACTTTACGCAGCAGTCGCCATAAGCTCATAACAGCTATAAGCTCATCAAAACTATTATTTTAGTTTCCATCGTCCCTAAACTTTTCTTCGTTCTAAAAATACAGACAACTGAGAACTCTTTTTTACAAAACAACCTTCAAAGTATCATTGTCGAGCCTAAAAATGTTTGTAGAAGTGAGTATATAATTTTTGTCCAATATGGGGCAGCCATTTTTATATTCAGCTGCGTATGATCGGGTAGATGTTTGCGCCTTTTCTAGATTTTTATTTTACTCCTAGCTGAAAACTGTGCGTTAACCAGATGTTTATTTTTCTACATTCTTCTAGTCTCCATCTCTCTGTTCCTCTCCACTCTCTCTGTCAACCTGGAAAAACTTTCAGTGGTGATCATGAAACAGAGTAAACGCTTTTTGCAAGGTACACTTTGGCATGCGCCGTACAAAATTTCTTTAAAAAAGTGACCTTCCGTTTAGTTCAAAGGTGAAGTGTAAAAAAATTCATGAAGATCGAGGCAGGTACCCTCTCCCATACACCATACAAAATTATATGTAGACAATGAACTTCCTCTTATTTTGAAGGTCAAGTGTGCAAAATTTTTACCAATATGGGAACAAAACTATAGATTTGTATGCAATAGAAAGTCAGAGAGACGTTTAAAAACGCACTTCCGTCTTTTCTCATTCTTTTCAGTTTTCCAATCAATAGCCCAAAAATCTGATTTCATAAAAACCTTGTCCTGAGAATTACGAGCAGAAAAAGAGAAACAGATCAGATAAATCGGTCAAACCATATTCAATTTAAGGAGTTATCAAAGGAAATAGGGACCAATGTATATATATAAAGATTATGTATCACTGTGCAGCGGAGTGTGCGCGGAGATGATCTTCCTGGCGGATTAAATTTGTTTCGCGGAACCGGGATTCGAACTGGGACCTTTCATAGCAGCGCACATTCCGCTGAAAAGTGAGCGTTTCATTCTGGGAAGATCCCTTAAGCTGTGACTAAGACATGTCTCCACCTTAACCTTTCTTCCAGGAGTGCTAGTCCTGCAAGGTTCGCAGGAGAACTTTGAAGTCTGGAAAGTAGGAGGCGATGTACTGGCGGAAGTAAAGTTGTGAGGACGAACCGGGAAGCAAACCGGATAGCTCAAACGGCAGAGCCTTTCCCCGCGAAAGGCAAAGATCCCCCAGGTTCGAATCCCAGTTACGCCACACAATTTTAATCTGCCAGGAAGTTTGATTATGTTTTTATTCATATTTCTATAATAACCGTAAATGTACACATGAATCACTTTACAGAAGAAATAAATTAAAGGAGCTTTGATATGATCCCAAAATTACCTTCATACGTCATTGTATGATATTAGTGGATTATAAAAGTTACAGACCTTTCTCTAAATGTTTCTCCACAAAAGCCGTTTGCCCTTAAAAAAAAAAAAAAAAAAAGTTAGGGTGACATTTAAATTTTCAGTGAGTTTTCTCGAGATAATTAATGCGCAGTAGTGTAGGGATTTTCGCCTTTGTCTGCACAAGGAAACTGATTGTTTTTCTCAAATAAGCATGCAATACATTGGCGGTGAAATCTGCAATACCACATGTTGTGATTAGTGTCTGCGAATCGTTTAAGAGTTAGAGACTTTCCTATAAAGTCAAATGTCCCGTCAGCAATAGTCTTACTTGTGGAGCGACACTGAGGTGTCAGAGGAAACGAAACTTCGTAACGTTCTCGCTAAGTGGGCCGTTCAGCGTTTGACAAAGTCGTATGACCATGTTACGTGGGCAGACCTCCAAAATGTGCAACACCAAATCAGAGCATCGTGTGACACCGACATAAGGGAAGGTATTAGGCAGATACAATGCTGAAGATCCTAGCATTCCCTGTCACATTATTCGGTCTCTGTTTTAAATACATACTGTTCAGAAATACCCTCATTGTCTACAAGGACTGAAAGACTCCTACGTGAACGTGTCGAGGAGAACACGAAACACGGCATCAGTTGCCTACTGTACTACCGTGCAGTAATCTATTCACTGCATTGTCTAGCGCACTGCACACAATAACTACTTGCTAACACGAGTCCTGTCATAAGACTGCATGCTCTATCCATTGAAATAATTAATACTCATTATAATCTGTTGAATGTCGCATTAAGTTGGCTAGGTAAAATTGAATGTGTGATATCTGGAGGCCAAATAGATTTTATTTTTGTTTTTCAATTAACAGAAGGGGGTAGGTAATCATGTGAAAAGTCCTATTACGTGTTTTTACTGAGAAGCAGAAAACTCTCATCACCTGTAGGAAGGTGGAGATCATTTGAGAATAACTGTGTTTGATATGGCACTGGGCTGGATGAAAGGCCTCAATGTTTATACCCATTCGGAGATCGCTTGAACTTTGTTGGTCTTGAACCGGTAAGCAATGTTCCTCCGAGTGGAAATCAAGTCGGAGCCTTTCAGGCACAAGGGGTCTGTAAACTGCGACATCTTTCTGTAGTTACAAGTACAAGACCGACGAAGTTACATTTCTAGATGGTTTAGGAGCACGAATATACAGAACCAGCTGAGAGAAAAGGGAACTAGAAACGAAACATCCGTTCAGAAAGGACTGGCTTTAGCTCGATCCACATTCTACAAATGCGAAGGAGAAAACAGATTTTTTTTTTATTTTTTATTTTTTTTTAATTTTTTTTTTAAGTAAGGAAAATGTATTTTCTTAATAGTTGAATTTTTCACGTAAAGTTGGTGCTGTAATTCTCCCAAAATTATTTCCGATGATCTGGTGGTGAATGAAAATAGAAGAAATGTGAAACGGCTGCTAACAATTTGATGACCATCAGAGAATTGTTTACATTACATCCAAATGAATCTACTACACCATTATTACTCAGCTGAAACTACCTGTATGGTGATGAAAGTAATAAAAGTGGCCTAAATTATTTCATCCGACATATATCTGTACAGTGTTGTAGCAATCACGAGTTGCGGAACTTTACTGTTTATTGATTTTCCTCTAATTTATTTTGGATCATTTGGTATCTATTATCCTGCTGTAAGAGACCTTTTGTTTTATCGATTCAGTAGTGGCTACTGTTTCTTTGACCCGAAATTAGTACGTAAAAACAGTAAAAGTTATCAGCATTTTACCGATGAATGAGAAAACTGAAACACAATACTGGAGATTTTTCTTACAATGAGAGCAAAAATATTGTTGCGAAGGTTCAAGTAACGTAAATGAGAAAAGAGAAGTTGGGACGGCTTGAACGTTGAAGTACAGCGTTCCGTCGACGTGGTGACAACTATTATAGAAGTTGTCATGAAAAATAAGAATCTTTGAACGAATCAGCCGGACTTTCACGTGAAGCGTTTTAGGGTGACATAAAATATCTTTGACCAAATGACTGTATAAGCATTTTAACTGCACTATTCGCGTAAGCGCCGGATGTGTCTGCAGTCTGTTAGTAATACAAAGACAGTAGTCATAAATGCAGCGTCATTCCACACAGCACATATCTCTCGAGATGCATGTTAAATAATGGCATCAACGGTATAAAACCGTTTTTTTCAGTCTCGTAAGAGTATTCTTACGGAATGTAGCAAACATATATCCACAAACAAGTGCTCTCTTTTGAGTTTTAAAATATAAGTGCGGGTGCACATGTGGCTGTATCTCTCTCTCTCTCTCTCTCTCTCTCTCTCTCTCTGTGTGATGAAAGATGAGAGAGAGAGACAGAGAGATAGAAAGAGAGAGAGAGAGAGAGTAGCATTTGCATGCTCTGTAAGACGACTATGGTATTTAACTAATGAATATCACCTTTCTAGGCAGCTACATACATCATGAGAATATTTTAAGAGGCTATGTATTTTGACTCCGCTATTTAGTGCTCTTAATTTTCTGACAATTTTGACACTTAGTTACCTCCGATGTATATATCCTAATTTTTGCTTCCCCCGGTTACCTTTCTCAAAAATTTTCTTTCTATGCTATTTCTTTAGAAGCTTTGTGTGTTAAATAAATATTTGAAAAGTTTCATTTTGTTCCTGTGGATAGTTGTTATGAAGTTTCTCTGCTGTCTGATGTCTTTCAAACCTTTATTTCAGTTTTCATTTTTTGAGTAGCAGGTGCATGTTAACATCCATCAAATATAGAAATATAACATCTGATTGATTCCTGATCAACGTATCGACAAAAGTTATTTTATCTCTTACCAGACGATTTGTTCCACAATAACTGTCGTCTTTCACTGAAAGAACTTTCTGTTGTACGAGTTAAATTTCAGATTTTCCTGGTCTAACTTTTTTTCAGCACGTAAGGTGCTCTGATAATAAAAGCTTGTCTGATTTTTTTTATCCTGTAACTTACAATTTTGTCGTCAGGTTTAATTCTCATTTTAGATTTAATTTTTTGACTGCAAGTGTAATCTGTGCCTGTTTTTCCACTATTAGCCATCTAGGACTACCAGTTGGAAATGTTATTTAGTCAATTAAAAGTTAACTGTAAAAAGGCTAAAAGAATGCAAGCACATTCCAAGACCAACTAAAATTATTTACAGTCAATCATTGTGGCGTTCAAAGAAAACTGTATGCGTTTAAAAAGTAATTTTCAAATGTGCGGTTACTACAAAATGAAACGAACGATCCTGCTCATATTAACGAAAACTCGAATAAATTAGGTAAATATTATTCATATATTTTACGAACACTTTAATTCTGCTTGTTATCAAACGTACAACTCAAGACCAAAAAGGTCGTAAAAACATCGAAATAGTAACCCACGAAAGTTCAACATCGCAATATCGTCATTTGGACCACAATGTATGTTGAAGCAATTCTTATTTTTTTCCTTGGGAGTATATTATTTATAATACGAAGCCTTAATACATTCGTGCTGGAAACCAATGCAGAATGAAACACTCGGAGATAATCGCCTAGTGCTTTGAAACAAGAGACGAAGCGACCGCGGTGGACGCCTGCGCCGCCCTGGTACTTTCTTGAATAATCAGCCAAGCAAACACGTGTTTCCAGTGGTCATTTATTGCCGCGGAGGAACAGGTACCGCATTAGGTCTGCAGACTTTTATGTTTCACATTCTCTTTTGCAACTCCTTAACGATCTCAGTAATAGCCTAACGATGCTCTTCAGTTATGCGCCAACGCGTGTCGACGAACGAGTCCTTTCAAATGTGGTAGTAAAACAAGAATAATCGCTTCTTGTATGTAGATGGACTGATTTCATTAGAGCTGCCAGCAACGGTACAACTATAAACTGCTCGCTTTTGTAACTGGAAACAGCAAACGCGCATAGCTAGTTCCGTAGCATTAATAGAGGCCGCTCGCTCTTTCCGTACCCTGCTTACTACCACATTCTGTTCCCGCTGTTACACTACGCATTATTTTAACCCTCCGTCGGGCGCACCTCCAGGTGAAACAAAATCAGGCGCACCCGGCCTGAGAGGCCACCCGCATATTTTGTTGGACTAGCTCCGCCTTTTTAAATCAAATTCAAAATGCGTGTCCGCTAGTCTTGAAGAGGATCTAAAGGATGGAATTACAGCTAACTTAAAGCATAATAATGGATTTATTGAACACAATACACCTTAAACTAAAGTAACGAAAATTACCAATTTCCCACAAAGAGCATTAAAAATTAGTCGAACAAACATGCATAAAAGCAATGAAGTTATTTTTAAAGGACATTAGGCAGTCTATTCTGACATGGAATCATCTTTTCTCGCCACATTTTTCTCAGCGAAAAACCGATGCTATAGCTCCCAAATCAACAGCTGAAACACAGGTATGGCACAGAACGTATACGTCGCTCAAGCAGATTGGTTGATGACAAGCTGAACATTCGTGATTCTTCATCCTCCTAACTCTTGTTTCAGCCACGCATGGTCGACGTTTTAGCCATTTGGGAGGTAATGTGGTAATGAGGTAATATTCATAGCATACACAGGCTAAATTGTCCAGTTAGAAGTTGATGACACAAGGTTTTGCAATTAGTGGCGTCATTTGTTGCAATATCTTTTACACTGGATGTTGTGTAATAATGATGGGACTCTTCACACTATGAATAGTAGAAGGTATCTACTTAGACTACTTCGTCGTCTTATCGTTTCCAAAATAAAAACTCCTCACATATTTTCTTCTCTTCTTCATATTCCCGAGCTGTTCCCTAAACTTCCTGTTCAGTTGCTAAGTCCTCCTTGCCTTCTCCTACCTCATCCTGAGAGTGGGTGTCTCTCTCATCGACTAAATCTTCGAGTGCGGCTGGATCTTCAGCAGTTTCGTCCTCGAGGAGGCGCATTATTTCCACAAGATCATTGTCGTAGAGGCATAATATACTTTTCTGGACATTTCAGCAGAAAATATGGTTCTGATAACGTAGAAAAAGAAAGGAAAACTGAAATTAGAACTCGATCAGGCGCACTAAGTCTGAAGGGCCAGGGTCGTCAAAGTCTTCTTTTTTTCCGAAGGACTGACTTAGTTTGATTGAAAGGAAGTAATAAAACAAAAATATCTTGAAAAATCTCACCTTGAAATCTATAACGTAATCGGGCGCAGTCGGCCTGTGAGGCCCAAGGAGTTCCCCGTGATCCGCGTGGAAATCGGTGGCAGCCTGTGGATGGGCACTGTGTGAGGTTCCCAAAGTTACGCGAGTAAACGGAGAGGCGGGCCGCTGGGCCACCACTGTTAAGCACGAAAATCAAAAAAGTGTTTTGCTGGCCTGTGAGGCCGACTGCGCCCGACGGAGGGTTAAGCACACGTACTTTACTAGAAGTGTGACTAGCTTTCTACATGTATATATCGTTCCATGCGACCCTAATTCTCGTTTGCCGTACAACAGAAGCTGATTTGCTATATTCATTTCTTACTGTGCGACCCTTGTTATTTAAATTTTGCATATTATAGCGCGGGACGACTTAAAAACACATATAGACCTGTGTACTCTTTCATTAAAAAATAATTCGTAACGGACCACAATTTATTGTGATAGATCTCTCTAAGTAGCTACGATTTGAATGGTGTTTGGTATTATGGACTTATATGGATGAAAGAAAGAGTTTACAAATACTACTATTCTCTGTTTCTTGCACTAGTAGGTGGCAGCATTACCGAAACAGCTGTATATTCACGTAATAAGAAGTTTTCTGAATTATTTATAGATGTCACTGTCACTTAGAGCGTGTTCAAAAACTTTAAAGCCCACTTCAAACACAACCAAAATAAATATGGAAAAATGACGTAATTCCTTGTTTCCCAATACAAAGTATCTAAACAGAGTTTTGATCACCAAGTTATTTTTTAAGTAAGTGAAGTCCAGTAGGCTCCTGAATGGCCATAGAGTTTAGCCCACTGAAGAAAATCATCAGTCGTGATTTAGGTATTCTTCAGAGAATCAGTTTAAATTGACCTTCACCTATTAAAAAAAGTGAAAAGAAATATGTAACTTCAGTAGACAGCGTTTTATGAGAAACTGTTTCATTCCGAAAGATGTTTCAGGGAAGAGGGTTAAGGATAAATCTTATTTATAAGAACAATATAAAATGCAAATATATTGGGAGAGCATAGACAGAAAAAGGAAACAGGAACACATTCAAAGAATTAGGAAATTTAGGGAAAAGAAGAAGACGAAGAAAACAACAGAAAATTTAAAAATCATGTGACTCTCAAGTTTTGCCACTGGCTTAATGGTAGAAATGTGTAAATATACAAAATCTGTTGGCAAAATTAATAATAATCTAGTACTTATGTATCATTCACATGAAACAAGTTGTGGTTTTTTATATACAGCACACACCTAAAATATGTGATTTGGACAGCGTAGTTCTTTTGATGCAATTTTTACAAGCACAGTGGTTGTTTTTGCTGTTACTCAAAATGTGCTTTTCGTCTTTTAACTGGTTTATTTACCAAACTCCTCGAATTAGAAGTACCCAGGCATGATGTACCATAAGGTTTGAATTTTTGCCCTGTGTTCTTTCTGATAAACATGATTGGTTTACCATCTACAGGTGCAAATTTTGCACTTATGGCAGATGATACAGCCCAATTCCCTTACTCAAAAGGCAGCTAATAAAATCTTCGTAAACATACACATTATCACTCAATTTCGAAAAGACTTAGTATGTTCTGTGCTTTGAGTAATTCTCATAGACCGCCACAAACAATATAAATAAACTTCTCAAACCATGAAGTGGAGTATTCAGGTTTTTTGACTACAGGTATGTCACACCCTACATCTAACAAATTCTCCGCAAGTCACATTGAAGTGCATGGCAGAGAGTTCATCGACCCGCTTTTATGATATTTCTGGACGGTTACATTCTCTAATAGTTCATGGGAAGAAAGAAAAACTGAATCTCTCGTTTTCGATTTGATTTCTCTTCTTTAATTATGATGATCATGTCTCCCTATGTTGATGAGTGCTGACAAAATATGTTCGCATTCGGAAGAGAAATTTGAGGAAAGAAATTTAGCAAATAGATCTCGCTGAAACGAATAACGCCTTTCTTTTAATGATTTCCACCGCAACTCGTACATAATTTCAGTGACACTCTCTCCCCTACATCACGATGATACAAAACGAGCTGCGCTTCCTAGAAATTTCTGTAAATCGACCGTCAGTCCCCACACGGTGTGGATCCCACAATGCGCACCAATACCCCAAAATAGGACGCACAAAGGTAGTGCAGGCATCTTCTAAGTGTTCTGTCAACATTGTTTTTCTAGTTACCCAAACACGTTTTGGGACCTCTGTGCCATAACCAATAGGTTTTTATTAGGTTACATCTTGGTTTTGCGCAACCGGAATAACAGTGTATTGCAAATTAGGCGGACTTTAAACCAACGATTTTGCTGCAAACACCGAGAAACGTGAGAGCCGCAAATCCAAAATGATGAAAGTTAACGGCGCCGTATTATGCACCGGGGACTAAACACGATACAAAATAAAAAAAGCCCATTTTTAATAATCTGATATGCCTTTTTCAATAATTCTGAACTTTTCGTTTTAAATGACAAGAAGGAAATTCGGAAGAATAAAATGTAGGTTATAATTAAACACCTTTAATATAATTATTCCACACACAAACTGTTTGCAAATATAGTGTTACGACTCATACATAGTCAAATCACAATAGTCATCAGAATAATATCTGAATACAAATGAGATCGGAGTCGGACTGGAATGACCGATTTCGCCATTGTCTTCTGCGTTTATAATAGTGTTCTCATGGATCTTTGTTCTATTTTTTAATTTATAATGACTATAACACAATGAATTTTGGCTGATATTTACTTAGACACTGGGCGCTTCGTAAAATACTTATTATTTCACTTCATCTTTATTACAATTGTGATACAACCTCTCTCAAAGTTCGGTGAATAGTCCTAGAACATTAACGTAGTTGAACTGTGAACTATAGTTGCATTACTGTCGTTCGAAATAGTCACCTTCCGGCTTCCATAACTATGCACCGCTCGCTTCTGCGATACATATCCTGGAAACTTTGCACGAAGTCTTCCTTTGAGATGGTGCTCAAAAGCCTCGTGACGTTTCGTTGGTTGTTAGCAACATCGTCAAATCTCTTTCGTTTCAAAGCGAGTTTGAGTCGAGGGGGAAGAAGTCTGCATGATTGAGATTCGATCAGTTTGATTGATGGTCAGCTTGCGACAACGCCCGCCCACACACAGCCAATATCGTCAAACAGTTCCTGGCAAGACTGGGTGCGAAACTTCAACGTCCACCAAAATCGCCTCCACACTTCTTCCTACTCCCGAGACTCAGCCTCGCTTTGAAAGGAAAGAGATTTGACGATATTCCTGATGGCCAACGAAACGTGACGTGACTTTTGAGAACACCATTCCAAAGGAAAATTGCGTGGAAAGTGTCCAGACAAGTATCGCAGAGCTGAGCAGTCCATAATTATTGGAGGTTACTATTTCTAATGGCAGTAAAGTTACTGCAGTTTATAGTTCATCCACGTTAATGTTAATGTTATAGGACTATTCAATGAACTTTGTCAGAGGCTGTAATTTAAACCTGAAAAATAGAGGAAAATATGTGTAAATATGACGGTACCACTATAATTTGCATTTGTAGAGCACTAAATAATATTTTGCACTGTAGAAAAAATAAATCAATTAAATAATTGTTACAAAAAATAATTGATTGAAACACAAGGTTGTACCCACAACGCGTTTCGAGGGTTTAAACCCCCATTATCGGGTGGAATAACATTAAGCTGTATACATGTAGGTTATGTTGACCTGCTGCACTGTTTCCAGTGATCACGGGTCCCTTGCCTTTTCTTAACCTCACTTATGTTTAATAAATTACAGCCACCAAAGATGGTTTATCAAACATAAGTGAGGTTAAGACAAGTCAAGGGACCCGTAACTACTGGAAACAGTGCAACAGGTCAACATAACCTATATGTATACAGCTTAATGTTATTCCTCCTGATGATGGGTGTTTAAACCCTCGAAACGCGTTGTGCGTACAATAAAACAAAGTGACTGGTAACAGTAATACCCTGTGTTTCAATCAGTTTCAAACAACAGTCAAGGTGAAGCTTATATCAAAATGTTTTCATTTAAATTAAACAAAAACTAATACCATAATACCAAACACCATTCAAATCGCAGCTACTTAGAGAGATCTATCACAATAAATTGTGGTCCGTTACGAATTATTTTTTACTGAAAGAGTACAGAGGCCTATTTGTGTTTTTAAGTTGTCCCGCGCTATAATATGCAAAATTTAAAAGAACGCAGAGTAAGAAATGAATATAGCAAATCAGGTTCTGTTGCACTCCCATTTCATATGTGATGTATGTTCTAACTTATTTTTCATCGAAAGTGAACCTATCTGCCATTTGCAACAAACTTCTCAGTTGTGAGTGCTTATTGTGATGTGATAGACCTGGAACAAAGACGTATTGCTTTCTTTTATACGCGATAAAGACCCTGATCTTGTTTCAATGTTTCATCACGAACACTTTAAGATTAATTTATAACAGAGTTGATCACTCTGAAAAATTATTTTATAGTTATAGAATTGAACTTCACCAGCTTCGGTGTTCTATGCACGCTATCGTGGGATATAATGAAAATCACGTCATTCAGGAATATAATGCATTGTGTCCTGACTTTAAACGGTTGCCGAGCAATATTCATTATTTCTTTTTTTCGTCACTAGGGCGCAGCAGAAAAGGCCTACCATTCATTGGTTTACTAATATTTGAGATACAAAGTGTCCTTTCTAACGATGCACTAAATTATTTCTGATCTCTTACGTGAAATACGAGTTTTTCATACTAATACGATGTTACAAATTCCATTTGTAATGCTGTTATAAGCGTTCTGTTCTATAAAACCCTTTTCAACAATAATGAATCGTGGATAGGTTTCAAAGTGGTTTTCCAAACGTGCGTGGCCTATGTTTACGCTTACTGTCTAGCGCTTGACGAATTGCCTTTATCGGTATAAAACATTCTCTCTACTCGTACGGTTTGCTACGTTGCTGGGTATTTGCGAAACCATTCTGAGTCACCAGTTTCTGCTGCTCACCACGCGAACACGTCACGTGATAACAGTTCATTCACTCCTGCTGCACAATTTTACGGAGGGAGGGAAGCGATATATTTTAAGATATGTCTATGGCAAAGGAGTTGAAAATTATGGCTTCCATTACTGCGATATCCTTAATCGGTGAGAGGCTAATGGCAGTGACCATGAAATAAAGAGACTAATAGTATCTCGCAAACTCCTATCATTGTTGTTGGGCTAGACTGGTTCTGTCCATAGAGCGGACTGTAGAATTTAGCCTAATAAGTAATTTAGTGAAAGAAACTTCTTGAAAGGTTTTTAAGTAAAATTTTGTGGAATAACGTAAAAAATTAAAGTTCGGCCTACACCTTAAGTATGTAGCTATGCAGAAGAGATAATTCAAAATAACCTTACTTTAGTAATTAAAAATTGGAATGCAGTATATAGAACCGAGATAATGTTTTGATGTGAGACATGTCTGTTTAGTATTACCCGAGACATTTTACGCAAACGTAAGGTTATGTGCCATGAATCCAAGTAGATAAACGGAAGAAAATATATATTTTGCTAAATTTGTATAGAAATGGTATGAAAACGATTACAGTGAAGTCATTAGAGACGGTGCACAAACTCAGATTGGTCTTTTACGGATGGGTAAGGAAATCGGCCAGGCCCTTTGAAAGGAACCATCCCAGCATTTGCCTGGAGTGATTTAGGAAAATTAAGGAAAACCCACTGTCGCCCAGAATGTGAATCTAGCTTGCTAACCACTGTGCCCCCTCGTTTGATACCGTGATGGAGATCAGTGCATGAGAAAGAAAGCTGATTAAAGACTTACATATCAAGACATTTGGATGTCAAAGTTACACCTCCACTCGTTGCCGTAAAACTTTTTCCCTGGAAGTAAATGAGTGATGTGAGTTCAAAGGTTTTCCTATTGTTGTTTTTATTAATCGCGTAGTTTGTTAGGTCAAAAGTGGCTCACGATGGAAGACTTTCAATTCCTAATTTTTTTTGGCTCATTCGATTGGATAGTGAGTATCGGTGTTAACATTTTTTTAGATAATCAAATAACTTTTTAAAATGCGGGATGGCGCTAAAGTTACAGGAACGTTGGGTATTATGGAATATCATTTACTTTTGTAGTTGTGTCTCCAAATTGAACTCCTTCTTTGGCCTCAAACACATTCTATCTAAAACTTCAACTATTAGGCATTTCTCTTAATAAAACGTAAAACATGTAACACAAAAAAGTTTTTTAAGTTACATTTATTAGGTAATGTGGAATAGTTGGTAAATTGGACTAGGGAGATTTAAATGAACATAATCATGTAAATTTACGAAAAAAAAATGTTTAATGGAAAGAAAATTCAATTATGAAGATGTTTTTACTGTAAACACTTAAGTAACAGAAAAAAGTAATTTTTTCGACATCAAATCTGTTAAGGAGTATTAACACCAAAATTCATTTTGCATTACTCTGTTTGCAGTAGTCACAAATGTAACCGTCGTTCTGGGTGGGCACACATGCTACAAACAATGCAAACTACATACGCCATAATGTCCGACATACTAGCTTGGATTTCACAACAATAGAATCATTGGATCCATAGCCTAAAATCTGGTAATACAAAATGATCTACTGTATTTCCCCTTAACAAATTACATAGTTTTTATTGTCAGTATACAATTTTTGTTGCATTTCAAGTACTTATATTTTATTTGCATATTAATTACTAAAAATACTAAGTTGAGCTGAATGAAGAACTAGGCGATATATCAGTATGATGCAGAAGTAGGACGAATAATTGCTTTTAGACATTTAACAGGTGGTGATTGTACTTCATAAATGATCATTATTTGATCAACTTTGTGGCGGTATTCGTGTGCGGTGAATAATGAAACCTATCTGGACCTTATCTCAGTCGCGGAATCGTGTCCCTCTATATTACACGTCTACGTCTACGTCTTCCACGTAAGTTCAAATGTTTTTAAATATGTGGAACTTCAGTACTGAGGTTGTCAGTTCCTAGGTTTACAAACTACTTCAACTAACCTCAGTAATCTAAGGACAACACTCAGTTTCATGCCGCAGGGAGGACTCGAACCTCCGACGGGGAGCAACCGCCTGCTACGCAGCAATTTGTCTTAGAGCGCTCGGCCATTCCACCGTGGTTCCACGTAAGTATCGAGAGTCTTATGTTGTACTGGTATATTTACAGACCGACGACTAGCTATATAACAACTGCTTCATTGTATATTTTCTTTAACTCTGTATTATTTTCCTATATTGAAGTCGTTCATACCAGATCCGAAGATTATTCATTGCAGATTAGTCTTTTTAAAAAGCCTGTATAACGATGGAAGTCAGTTAATATAGAACCAGTAAATTTTTGTTGCAGCGACTTCATATATTAGTTATAATGTTTTTTTTTTTTTTTTTTTTTTTTTTTTTTTTTTTTTTTTTTTTTTTATCCTGTTGCTATCACAACCAACTATCACAAACATATCAGTTTTTGCTGTCAATTTTTAAGGCAATTAAGTTTTCTGAATAATCTTTATATTTCACTAACAAATCTCTTGGATCTAACATTAAATTTCAGTTGATAACAATTTTCTTCGAAATATATGTTCGTGAAAAGTCCACAGTCATAGATACTTTTACCTTGCCTTTGCGCAGTCACGTTATCTCTGGTTTCTTTACACATTGAATTTTCGAAATATCATCAATTAATTTTAACCATTTATTTTGCAAAACTTATATGTTAAACTAGCAATCCTGTAAGTTTGAATATTTGAATGCAGTTACAGATTAATATGACAAAAAGTAACATTTCGTTAAATCCACTTCAAAGATATTGTTAACCCGACTGTTTTTACCAAAGGTTTATTTTAAAAACCAAAATCACATTTCAAATAATCCAAATGTGTTCAAGAAAACCAACACAATCTCAGAAGAAATTATTGAAATCTTTTATCTACAAATTCACTAATCTTCATAGTTCGTAGAAATTGGTTTAACCAAAGATTTTTTTTTCCTTGAATACAATAATGCTTCTCGTAGCTACACAACCCGTTACAGCAATTGTTTCGATCGGTGTCCTAACATGAACTAACTCTTTACAATCCAAATTTACAAGATTTTTTTTCCATTATTGAAATAACCGCAGTCGGGAATCGGCGCGCGAGGCATCTTCTTTGGTGCAGCCGTCGACTGGATGTTGATGTCGACCAGATCTCGAAAAAATTTTAAACCTGCTGCTTGTGGCTGAAGACTGCCGTTGTCGTCGAGTCCCTCGTACGATATACGAGGGTAAGTCAATTATTATCCGCAATTTAGTTATATTTTTGTTTATGTTGGTAGTACTGTCGTTTTACGTTGGTGACGCGTGCTTTGTTTATTTGTTGTTAGATCTTTGCAATTTTCAAGCTGCTAGGTTTGTTTCGTTTTCGCTGCCGTGTTGTTAATCATGGCTACTCCGCTGTCTATTTGCACCAAAGAAGAGCAACGTTCAGTGATACTTTTTTGTGGGCGGAAGGTGTATCTGGGGCGGAAATTCAGTACAGTACGGGAGTAGTGTTTTGCCACAACGATGTGTGTACGAGTAGATTTAAAAATTCCGAAATGCTCGCACGAGTGTTAAACACGATGAAGGAGCCGGACGACCCTTTACCGCCACAAATGAAGAAACCATTGAGCGATCACGTGAAATGATTCTCTTAGACAGACAATTAACTACTGATGAAGTGGCTCATCGTCTTCAAATTAGTCATGGTTCTGCCTACAAAATTATTCACAACAGACTTGGGTTTCGCAAAGTTTGTGCAAGATGGGTCCCAAAACAACTCACACAGTTGCAAAAGCAAACGCGCCTCTACATCTGCAAAAAATATTTGGATCGCTATGGTAACGAAGGGGACAACTTCTTAGACAGAATCTTTACTGGTGACGAAACATGGATCCATCATTACGAGCCGGAGAGTAAACGGAGAGTAAACGAAGCAGTGAAGGAAGCGGTGCATTCCTGGCTCGCAGCTCAACCGAAAACCTTCTTTTATGAGGGCATAAGGAAGCTTGTAGAACGATGGACGAAGTGCATTGAAAAGCAAGGAGACTATGCCGAAAAATGATGTTCTTGTAAGTTTCGTATTTTATTACAATAAAATTTTATAACTACTTTGCGGATAATAATTGACTTACCCTCGTACATGGCTGCTCATGTAATACAAATAATACATGGTTGGTATCTTGTCATTTCACAGTATCAAGTACCTAAAAAAAGGCAAATTAAGAATCTATTTATACGTTTTCTGTTTTTGGTACATAGAAAAAAACATTGCCATATTCATTACTGTACTCTGGGTGCTTCGTTTCAGGTTGGCGCCGAATTTTTTATGGTTTCATACATTCATTCGAAAGGCTTTTATATCAAATTACACATGGAGGTTTAGACTGTTGCTCAGGTGCAGTGAACGTAAAACCGATTTCCAAATAATCAGAGTGATATTTCCTAATTTTTCCTGCAAGCTTAAAACTGATCTTGGAAGGGTCGAGTTCAAGGGACGCCGACGATTTAGGTTCAATGGACTCTGACAACTTCGGTTCGAGAGTCACTGACTTATTTGCTTGAACATTAAATGCATTATCTTCCTCTTCATCTGCAGGCATTTCTCGTTTTAACGAGATAATAATTGACTTACCCTCGTACATGTAACAAAGAAAATTACATTTTGCAGCAACAAAACTTTTAAAATAAACATACAATATTTTAAAGTACAAATGTAACACGTACCTATCTATTACGGTCCGTGTGCCTTTTCGCGGCTTCTGGAAACCATACAATGGCATCCTTTATTTTGTTTGTAAATCTATCGGACCATACTGCGTGGTCATCAGTCCGTAGCTTACAAATTACTTAAACCTAGGTAAACTAACCTAAGGACAACACACACACCCATGCCCCAGGGAGGACTCGAACCTCCACGGCGAGCAAACGCGCGCTCCGCAGCGTGACGCTTTAGACCGCTCGGCTACTCCAAAAAAAAAAAAAAAAAAAAAAAAAAAAAAAAAAAAAAAAAAAAAATGTTCAAATGTTTGTATAGCTTATGGGACTTAACTACGGGGTCATCAGTCCCTAAACTTACAAACTAGCTAACACTAAGGACGACACAAATATCCATGCCCGAGGGGGGATTCGAACCCCCAACTGTAGTGGCCGTGCAGACCGTGACTGACGCGCCGCAGTCCCCTCGGCCACCGCGGCCGGCTCGGCTACTCCACCGCGGCTTTATTTTGTCCCATTACAAAGTGTGTTGTTGGATAATAAACCTCAGCAGAAATTCCCACGGTGCCAGGCCCCTTGTTGCCCGTTATTTTATAACTTTTAGTTGAACTCGCGCCAGCACCACTCGTTTGTAAAGAGGTTCGGCAATTTACTGTCAGCGGAACGATAAACACTGGCCGGGAGGCGCACGGCGCATGCGCACTGCGCGCGGGCTAGCAGCAGGTGGTAAACAAGCGACGGTAGCCGCGCGGGCCTTCGTTAGCCGCCCACACCACACCACAGAGGTGTGCCGCGCTCCGCCCATTAATACCGCCTTCCTCTTATTTTGACCGGCGGCGGCGAGAGATTGTATTTGTTATTTAAATTCCGACGGCCAACTAAGATTTATAGCGCGGGAAAAAGAGAAGTGCTGGCGGGGGAGGGAACTCTGCCACACAGACGCGCGCACACACACACACACACATGCGCGCGCCGCTTGCGAGTCGGGAGTTTTCCCCACGAGGCCGAAACAAATATTTTAGGCAGCTAATGAGATGTGTAACGTCAAAATAAAAGGGAAATAGAGTTTTGGGAGGTGCGGCGGGGGTGGGGGAGGGGCAGCCGTAACTCAGGCCGGCTGCCTAATTGAGCCATTAGTCAGAGGTGACCGCGGGCACTGGCAGGCCGGGCGCCCGTGACGCGCACGTCGACGCCCCCTCCGCTTCTCTCCACACACGGGGAGGCGCGTCTTCATTAGACTTGCGCATAATAGTTCGCGATCGGGAGCGCTCACTTTAGTTCGCGGCAGAGCCGCGTACTAGTTAGTTCTTTTAATTTGGATTCCATTATCTGGAGGGGTGTGCTCAACGGCCACAAAATCACTTTTATCAATAATGAAAGGAGCAGCATTAGCCGTAAAATCTTTTGCTTTATTTAGGCAAATCGATTTCGGTTTCAAAATGTTCAAATGTTTGTAAAGCCTATGGGACTCAACTACCGGGCTATCAGTCCCTAAACTTACAAACTACTTATGAACTACTTATGAACTAGTAAGACGGCACAAATATCCATGCCCGAGGGGGGATTCGAACCCCCGACCGTAGAAACCGTGCAGACCGTGATTGAAGCGCCTCAGTCCCTCGGCCACCGCGGCCGGCGATTTCGGTTTGCCGGCCGCGGTGGTCGAGGGGACTGAGGCGCTCCAGTCACGGTCTGTACGGCCACTACGGTCGGGGGTTCGAATTCCCCCTCGGGCATGGATATTTGTGCCGTCCTTAGGATAAGCTAGTTGATAAGTAGTTTGTAATTTTAGGGACTGATAACCCCGTAGTTAAGTCCCATAAGCTATAATTTGAACACACACACACACACACACACACACACATACACACACACACACATATAATTTCGGTTTTCCAAGAAACCATCTTCAGTGCAGTCAGCAAGATCAAAAAAGCATATTTGTAAAATGTATAATGACATTTACGTCTAACATATCCATTGACATTGTTAGATACATGTGATACTATCTGGTGTCATACAAAGTTTGACTTCGTATGACACCAGATAGTATCACATATATCTAACTATGTCAGTGGATATGTTAGACGTAAATTTTGTGTCCCAGCCTCGACGCCGCTTTTGTGTCTCGTTTCCGTCGTAGGTGTCGGTCGCCGAGTAGAATGAGACCGACATACGAATAATGGATGCACGCTTGTGCAGGTAGGAGGTGACCAGCCAGTGGGACAGCAGAAACTAGAAACACTAGAGTAAATTAGAACGAGATATATATTGAACAGAATTTATACAATACTTAACTTTTACATAGCTCAGTACTGCAGAATGCTGATACATAGTTGACCTAGAGGCCTGCCTAGTGCCTGTCCGATAGCCAAGTCTTCACTGGTGCTTATGTGATTCCGAAGTGTTAACTGGTTCCTATCTCAGTCCCAAGTGAACGATGTCGTTCAGTGGTGGGCACGAGCGGAGTTGTAGCAGAGGGCGCTCGTAGCTGACGTCGTAAGAACGCCGCGCCGTGCGTGCATGGCGGCGCGCGGCGAAAGTAGGTGGCGCGCACTTTAGACTTGTGCGACACCACAGTAAATGTCATTATACATTTTACAAATATGCTGTTTTGATCTTGCTGATAGCACTGAAAATGGTTTCTTGGAAAACCGAAATCGATTTGCCTAAATAAGGCAAAAGATTTTACGGACAATGCTGCTCCTTTCATTATTGATATTAGTTCTTTTAGTTCGTCCGCTCCCAGTGACGGCTGAGCGGCGCGGCGTGGTCTGCGCATGCAGGTGGAGGGAGAAGTTCCCCCACCTAGCTGCTTCATGCCATTGCTGCTTGAGCCGCTAACGATATCACGCAAACCAAAAGAAACAGTTTGTAGATAATTTCGCGCTACTAAGTATCTCTATATCTTGGCATTATCAAATTTATTAGTCCATATTGCAGAGTGCAGAATACTTCAAAGCAGAAATTTTGTAGCACTGAACTATGTAATCTAGCAGGCAGACGCTAACCTCGAAATGGCTCTCATCAGTAGAAGGCAAACACGTGATTTTTAATTCTGCTGCGCTCTCTCTCGGTATTGCCCGTCGGTCTTCGGAAAAGAATCCAACGAACTAAGAAGCGAGATACGTTTGGCATAATAGTTCGCGACCGGTAACACATGTTTTAGTTCGCGACCGATTGTACATATTTTAATTCGCGACCGATCGCGCATATTTTAAAATTCAAATGTTCAAATGTCTGTAAATCTATCGGACCGAACTGCGAGGTCAACAGTCCGTAGCTTACAAACTACTTAAAACTAGATAAACCAACCTACGGACAAACACAGGCACCCATGCCCCAGGGAGGACTCGAACCTCCACTGCGAGCAACCGCGCGCTCCGCAGCGAGGTGCCTTAGACCGCTCGGCTACTCCACCGCGGCCGCATATTTTAGTTCGCGGCCGATCACGCACATTTTAGTTCGCCACCGGTAGCTCTCCTTTTAGTTAGCAGCTCGGCCGCGAAATACGTCGCTCTTTTTAGTGCGTCCGCTCTTTTTGGCTTTTGCTACCGCTACTAAAAGAGCTCTTTCTTTTGGTGTGACAGCTTTTTTATATAATGATCGGTGTTGCCCATGTGTGTGATATTACCCGTATTTTTGGGCAATTAGACATCAAATACTTAAGAAAAAAACCATTTATTATTTAGACACTGCTGAATACCTTAGAAAATTTGTCGCAGTGAACTATGAAACTACAGCTGAGCTGGATCTCAGCTCGAACTGACGGTAACTGGCAGAAGGGAATCACGCGATTCTGCGCGCTCTCGCATCCTCTCGCTGTTCCCCGTGTCTTCGGAAAAGGAGCGGACGAACTAAGAGGCGAGGGATCTACGAACTAGTTCGCGTAGTTCGCCTGTGGGAGCGCTCTTCCGAAATAGTTCGTTCGCGAACTACACAAGACTAGTCTTCATCTCTCCATATGACTCGCGCTGGCAGGCCACTGCGAGGAGTGTGTCGCGAACGGTGAGGACTCGTGCGAAATTTTACCAGTCTGGTACAAAGTGAGGTCTATCCAACAAATTCCGAACTTTGTCTATAGTTTTTTTTTTTTTCTTTTTACACTCCGCTTACCTATATTTCAATGACAAAGCGTGGTATCGTTGCAGTGTTCCACAAATCCCAACTTTTTAAAACTATACAGGGTGTATCAAAAAAGGATGGCGGAAACTTACAAGGTTGAAAGTACACGATGATAGAAGAAAAAATGTCCCAGTAGACGTGAGTCAACAAACGAGTCGTTTCCGAGATAATTTCTAATGCATGGTTCCAAACCACCACAGACGCCATTGTAAACATCGTCCTAGTTAGTACACATTAATTTGAAATTTTGACGTTTCTATTAAGGTTTACAACGCACTATTAGTTAACATTTCACGGACTTTATTGTAAACACCATCCTAGTTAATTACATGGAGCTCCGTCACATTTTGCTCCTGCTGTGAGACGGCATCTAACGTGCAGATAGGCCAAAGGTGGATAGAGTCAGAGCTGTACCTTGGTCCCCAAGATCAACTGATCTAAATCCTTTCGATTAGCTGTGCTTCCACTTACGGTACGGCTATCTGTATCGTTGAGGCACGCAAGCCACCCCACCACCGCAATGTCTGTGATTCATGAGAATATTATTTGCCTACATTCATCCTAAGGAGAGCGCTAAAAACATAAAATGTATCTTTTATTTCCATTTTTTTCTCTTATTCTTATCTTCCCAAATACCACTGATCCCTTCACTTTGTGCTTTCTTTTGTCCGTCTGTACATTTTCGTCTGTTGTTTTTATGCTGTGACTTAAAGTCAACCTTTTTGGTTTCTGATTTTATCCCTACAGGTTTTGCGGTCTTTTATGTCTTCTATACAGATGTTTAATGTTTTCAGATCTTCTGTGGTTTCTTTGTACCAAGATGTGCCCAGTTTCGATGTGGAAATTATGTGGAATATTCTTTTAGTTAGTCTAGTGTCATTCATTCTGGATAAATGCATGAAAAATTTTGCTCTGCATTTTTCGATGTGTGTCGTGAGTGTTTCAGAGAGGCTGTATAGTCTTGTGTGGGTCTTTTCTTCTCTAAAAACTGCACCTTGGATTTTTCTCAGAATTTTCCTTTCTTATGTTTCAATCTCCTTCATGTTCGCCATTCCTGTGGTGCTCGTTGTTTCCGATGCGTAGAGAGCTTCTGGTGAGACTACTGTCTTGTAGTGTCGTAGTTTTGTGGCCGAGGAAATACATTTTTTATTGTATTGGGACCATTTGAGTTTATAAGCTCTGTGTAATTTTGAGACTCTTTCTTCGTTTGCTTTTGTGTTTAGGCCACATTTTTGCATACTTTGTCCTGAATATTTAAACTCACGGAGTTGTAAAAACTTTCGTGCTTAGTTTTTAGTGTGAGTTTACCTGATGATATATATCGATATACAGGGTGTTACAAAAAGGTACGGCCAAACTTTCAGGAAACATTCCTCACACACAAAGAAAGAAAATATGTTATGTGGACATGTGTCCGGAAACGCTTTATTTCCATGTTAGAGCTCATTTTATTACTTCTCTTCAAATCACATTAATCATGGAATGGAAACACACAGTAACACTTTGTTACAGGAAATGTTCAAAATGTCCTCCGTTAGCGAGGATACATGCATCCACCCTCCGTGGCATGGAATCCCTAATGCGCTGATGCAGCCCTGGAGAATGGCGTATTGTATCACAGCCGTCCACAATACGAGCACGAAGAGTCTCAACATTTGGTACCGGGGTTGCATAGACAAGAGCTTTCAAATACCCCCATAAATGAAAGTCAAGAGGGTTGAGGTCAGGAAAGCGTGGAGGCCATGGAATTGGTCCGCCTCTACCAATCCATCGGTCACCGATTCTGTTGTTGAGAAGCGTACGAAAACGTCGACTGAAATGTGCAGGAGCTCCATCGTGCATGAACCACATGTTGTGTCGTACTTGTAAAGGCACATGTTCTACCACCACAGGTAGAGATGAATAACCATTTGATGCTACGTACTGATAAGCTTGATGCTAGTACTGTAGAGCACTGAAGTCAACATTACCTTCCTTCAATTGGGCCAACAGGCGGTGAATCGAGGAAGTACAGTTCATACTAACGTAACATCTGGGTATTTTGACAATTGTCTGCACGAATTATCTCAATTTACATTTAAAGAGAAATACTAAAATGAGCTGCAACATGGAAATTAAGCATTTCCGGACACATGTCCACATAACATATTTCCCTTCTTTGTGTGTGAGAAATGTTTCCTGAAAGTTTGGCCGTACCACTTTGTAACACCCTGTATAACCAACAGCCCTAACCGCTACTGCGGATAGTTCATCTCTGAGTTGTGCGATAGCTTTCCTCCTCCGTGGAACTGTAACGTACGATTGCGGCACGTGTTGTCCGATAACGCGCCGCCCTCGCGCAGTCGCACTTTCGGCGTGGTGATGCACGAGTGTCATTCCCGCGCAATTGTTCCATTGTTCACGGCCGGCCGTACGTAACGTCGCGGCGACACAGAGCGAGCGAGCGAGAGAGACAGAGAGAGAGAGCCAGGAGAGAGCCGGTACCCGCTAATGGGCCATTCGTATGCGGCCTATCTCGGCTAATGGGCGCTTAAAATTTGGGCGCGGGCCGACGTCAGCGCCGGTGACAGCGGCGGCGGCGGCGGCGTGACTCCCTGAAAGGGTTATGAGTGCCGCGCCGCGCTGTGCTGCCTTGTGTTGCGTTGTGTTACTCCGGGCCGCTGCGCCGCCTTGTTCCAAACACCGTGGGGCCAATACACGGGTAGGCTAGCTCAGGGGAGCCCAACAAAATTTTCTCCAAGACCCATTCATCGAGCCGGTATTATGACAAGGACCCCCATTAATTCCTAGTACTAAAATTAAAAACTGACCCCTGCCAGCACCCCCTTAATGCTGATAGGTAAATACGACGCGCGTCCAGAAAGTAAGTTCCCTTTGGTTATATAAAACGAACGGGTACAGATAAGGAAAAAATATTGATTGTACAAAAATCTAAAACTGTTAAACTACTTTTCTACATAGCTTCCGAAATTTTGTAGGCATTTGTCATAGCATGGGACAAGGTTTTGTGTGCCTTTTTCATAGAATGTTGCCGTCTGTGTATTCAACCATGTGGTAACATGAAACTTCCTGGCAGATTAAAATTGTGTGCCGGAACCGGGAGTCGAACCTGGGACCTTTGCCTTTCGCGGGCAAGCGCTCTACCACTGAGCTACCCCGACACGACTCACGACAGCGCCCCACAACTTTACTTCCGCCATTACCTCGCCTCCTACTTTCCAAACTTCTCAGAAGCTCTCCTGCGAAACTTGCAAGACTAGAACTACTGGAAGAAAGGTATGGTGGAGACATGGCTTAGCCACAGCCTAAGGGATGTTTCCAGAATGTGGTAACATGTTCTTTCAGCTCGTCATGATAGCTGAAGTGTTGTCCACCAAGGACAGATTTTAAGTGTAAGAAGAGGATTACTGTCAAAAGATTTTTTTTTTTTTTTTTTCACGATAATGCCTGACCTCACACACCGAATGTGACCAAACAGTTCTTACGGAAATTTCAATGGGACCTGTTTGATCATCCTCCATACAGCTCGGATCTCTCTCCTAGCGACTTTCATCTCTTTTTACACGTAAAATCTTTCCTTGGTGGTCAACACTTCAACGATGATACAGAGCTGTTACCACATGGTTGAATACACAGGCGGCAACCTTCTGTGAAGGATGCATGCAAAAACTTGTGGCACGCTATGACAAGCGCCTACAAAATTTCGGCAGTTATGTGGAAAAGAAGTTTAAGAGTTGTAGAATTTGTGCAATAAACATTTCTTCTGTATCTGTTACAATTTCATTTTATTACCAAACGGAACTTACTTTCTGGACGCGCCTCGTAATACATGGCTGCTCATGTAATTCAAATAATACATGGTTGGTACCTTGTCATTTCACAGATCAAGTACCTAAAAAAAGTCAAATTAAGATTATTTTATACGTTTTCTAGTTTTGGTACTTAGAAAAAACATTGCCATACTCATTATTGTACTCTGGGTGCTTTGTTTCAAGATGGCGCCGTAGTAAATCTTATAGCGAAGAATTTTTACGAGCTCTGCCAATATGAGAGCTAGGTTTATCAGACAGACAAGAAATGCGACTGAATATGTTCAAAATTTCTATTCTGAAACTTGAAACATAGAAAATGCAATAACTAGAAAATAACTTCACGTTTTCTCTATTAGGTTTTCTAAGAACCATTGAAACATATGAAACGGTACTTTGCAGGGCAGTTTGTTTAAAATTACCTTGAAATGCAAGACTTTTTATTCAAGATTTCATTTTCTATTAAAAACAAAAAAATTGCTTATAAACAACAGAAAACCCTAGCTTCTGCAGAAACATGTCGGTTTTCTACTCAGAAACGACAACGTTTCTTCACCACATTTCCAGTGAAATCAGTAAGTCTTGAACTTGATGTGCCAGATCAGCCATTACCGCTGTAGCTGAATGAAAATCCTCACAAACATAACAATAAAACAACGTATATACATTTTTTTTCTTTTTTCTTTTTTTTTCCTAAGAAAGCATTAACCAATTTCACAATTGTTGCTCCATCTGAACTACAAACGGCAAGAGTCTTCGATACTTTCGTTTTATAAGCAAAGTTAATTACACTCAAAAGTATACACGTTTATAAGAAAGATGAAGGAATTGGAAATGTTTTAGAATCATTAAACTGCACATCAAATTTTTACGTCAATGAAAGGGCCTGTCATATAAGAACAGACCACAACAGGAATTAATGTTTTTCGTCTGTTTGTATTCTGTTACTTTCAGCGGAGTTGGCTGTAAAATATACATATATTCCTTAAGTATTTCCTCATGAATAAGTTATTGTTTATATCACTGAAAAAAGGGAAATTCGGCTGTTTTTCCATTAGTTACGCGATTATTTATGTCTTTCCATATTTTTCTACTGCTTCGAACGTAAAAATTGCATAAACTATTTCGTCAATTACATACGAAAGTAATTATGAAAAACATTATTCTTACGGCACCTCTTCCAGCACTGTCAGTTGGTAACAACTTTTACAGCAGTGAGTGTAGTGTTTAGCTATGGTATCATTTTGCATCACAGAGTACAAACGAGACAAAGATAAAATTTAAACGAAACATTTCCTCCCAAAATTTCAATCAACAGAAAAAAATTATGTTAATTTTTCCAGGGGGTTGTCAAGTAACACTACAGCTCATAGTGAAGTAAGTGTAAATTAATCAAATCAAATGTTCAAATGTTTGTAAAGCTTATGGGACTTAACTACGGGGTCATCAGTCCCTAAACTTACAAACTACTTATGAACTACTTACGAACTAGGACGGCACAAATATCCATGCCCGAGGGGGGAGTCGAATCCCCGACCGTAGTGGCCGTGCAGACCGTGACTGAAGCGCCTCAGTCCCCTCGGCCACCGCGGCCGGCTGTAAATCGCAAAATTTGTACTGAACAGACAGAAGAGAAGAAAGGGTCCTAATCAAAACGCGGTAAAAAGAAGATCTTATGATAAGTTATTCACGTAATGAAGTACGATTAAAACTGTCATCATAATCTCATACTAAATGGCGCCTGTAAATGTAGCTCATTCCTCTTGAGGTGAAATATGATGAAAAGTTGGCTGTTCGGGCAAGTTATCGAATGAACTTCATTAACTGAAAAAAGAGACAAAAAATACTGGGTCGAGACTTACAACGGCATCCGATTACCAGCGAAACAGCACGGAAGTGACGATCGCGTAGCTCGCCAAAACAAAGGATTGTTAAAATTCTCGTTCAAGTGTTTTTCAACATTCACCTATCTCGTTTCAAGAGACTTCCTATCGAATTTACATCACATAATACAATCACGACAAAGATAAAATTTAAACGAAAAACTTCATTGCAAAATTTCAAATTTACATACAAAAAACGGAAAGAAACTAACATTACGTGGTCATAATTGTCAGCTTTTCCTATCGGTTGTAAAGTAACACTACAAGCTCATAGTGAAATGAGTCAAAATTAATCGCAAATTGTGTACTGAACAGACAGACAGAAGAAAGGAACCGAATCAAAACGTGGCAAAAAGAAGATCTAATGATAAGTTACTCATGTAATGAAGTACAAATTAAAACTGTCATCATAATCTCATACTAAATGGCGCCTGTAAATGTAGCTCATTCCTCTTGAGGTGAAATATGATGAAAAGTTTGCTGTTCGGGCAAGTTATCGAATGAACTTCATTAACTGAAAAAAGAGAAAAAAAAAAAAAATACTGGGTCGAGACTTACAAGAGCATCCGATTACCAGCGAAACAGCACAGAACTGACGATCGCGTAGCTCGCCAAAACAAAGGATTGTTACAATTCTCGTTCAAGTGTTTTTCAACATTCACCTATCTCATTTCGAGAGACTTCCTATCGAATTTACATCACATAATACAATCGCGACAAAGATAAAATTTAAACGAAAAACTTCATTGCAAAATTTCAAATTTACGTACAAAAAATGAAAAGAAACCAGCATTACGGTCATAATTGTCAGCTTTTCCTGTCGGTTGTAAAGTAACACTACAAGCTCATAGTAAAGTTAGTCTAAATTAATCGCAAAATGAGTACTGAACAGACAGAAGAAAGGAACCTAATCAAAAGAAGATCTAATGATAAGTTATTCACGTAATGAAGTATGAATTAAAACTGTCATCATTATCTCATACTAAATGGCGCCTGTAAATGTAGCTCATTCGTCTTGAGGTGAAATATGATGAAAAGTTGGCTGTTCGGGCAAGTTATCGAATGAACTTCATTAACTGAAAGAAGAGACAAAAAAAAAAAATACTGGGTCGAGACTTACAAGAGCATCCGATTACCAGCGAAACAGCGCAGAAGTGACGATCGCGTAGCTCGCCAAAACAAAGGAATGTTACAATTCTCGTTCAAGTGTTCTTCAACATTCACCTATCTCATTTCGAGAGACTTCCTATCGAATTTACATCACATAATACAATCGCGACAAAGATAAAATTTAAACGAAAAACTTCATTGCAAAATTTCAAATTTACGTACAAAAAAAATGAAAAGAAACTAACATTACGGTCATAATTGTCAGCTTTTGCTGTCGGTTGTAAAGTGACACTACAAGCTCATAGTGAAGTTAGTCTAAATTAATCGCAAAATGAGTACTGAACAGACAGAAGAAAGGAACCTAATCAAAAGAAGATCTAATGATTAAGTTATTCACGTAATGAAGTATGAATTAAAACTGTCATCATTATCTCATACTAAATGGCGCTTGTAAATGTAGCTCATTCCTCTTGAGGTGAAATATGATGAAAAGTTGGCTGTTCGGGCAAGTTATCGAATGAACTTCATTAACTGAAAGAAGAGAAAAAAAAAATACTGGGTCGAGACTTACAAGGGCATCCGATTACCAGTGAAACAGCGCAGAAGTGACGATCGCGTAGCTCGCCAAAACAAAGGAATGTTACAATTCTCGTTCAAGTGTTCTTCAACATTCACCTACCTCACTTCGACCTTCCTATCGTATTTGCATCAAAGAATACAATCGAGACAAAGATAAAATTTAAACGAAAAACTTCCTCGCAAAATATCAAATTTACATACAAAAAATGGAAAGAAACTAACATTACGTCGTCATAATTGTCAACTTTGCCTGTCGGTTGTAAAGTAACACTACAAGCTCATAGTGAAGTTAGTCTAAATTAATCGCAAAATTTGTACTGAACAGACAGACAGAAAAAAGGAACCTAATCAAAACGCGGTGAAAAGAAGATCTAATGATAAGTTACTCATGTAATGAAGTACAAATTAAAACTGTCATCATTATCTCACACTAAATGCCGCCTGTAACTGTAGTTCATTCCTCTTGAGGTGAAATATGAGTACCGCGATGAAAAGCTGGCTGTTCGGCCTTGCAGATGGTCGCAGGATACGCACTCGCAACGCGCTGCAGCAATTACCACTCCGCCACCATTAGTTGTCTGTAATTCGTAATGATGGCTGCAATTAGTCCGCGTTGCTGTGGTGGCAGGTGTGAGTGCACTCGCCGAGTGGCAGCGCCGGAAAGCGGCTGCTAGACCTGCTTCGCGCGACCACGTCTTATGCGAGTTCCCAAGCGACGCCGGAATGGGCTGTAAAGTCTGGTTTTTACACTACTCTGTGGACACAATTCGCCCACTCCGCACTACTCTGGAATTTACAGCCGGAAATAAAGTAACACTCGTCACGTTCATCATTCCTCGGCGGGAGACATTTATGTGCTTATAATGTCGGTGATAAAAATATTATCTCTGAGGAAATACAATGTAATTGCCGTCAGAGAAGTCTGGAGCAATCTCACCCTGCGATTCTGCTATTTCTAACTCGCAAGCGAATGCCTCGCGCGGAAACATAGAGCGTCCACCTTTTTCCACAAATTGTAATAATTTAGTGCGGCCGAGTTCCCGGGTACCAGACTTTCAATTCTCTTCAGCGACTTGCGTGTCCCTAACCTGCAGGATACCTAGCGGGATAAAACAACCTACAGTTCAACCTGCTGTCCGAACCATATGTGCCGGCCGCGGTGGCCGAGGGGACTGAGGCGCTCCAGTCACGGTCAGCACGGCCACTACGGTCGGGGGTTCGAATCCCTCCTCGGGCATGGATATTTGTGCCGTCCTAGTTCGTAAGTAGTGCATAAGTAGTTTGTAAGTTTAGGGACTGATGACCCCGTAGTTAAGTCCCATAAGCTTAACAAACATTTGAAACATATGTCGTTTTGGCGAACATTCACATTGCTGAAAGAGGAAGACTAAGTTCAAGGCAGAGTGAAATATTTCAGTTCGCAACCAGAATTCTATCTCGCAACCTTACGGTTTCCAAGAATGCGTTTTTTACTAGACCAACGTGTTGTGTGCTTCAGTCAAGAGACTGGTTTGATGCGGCTCTCCACGCTAGCCTATCCTCTACCAGCCTTTTGATCTCTGAATAATAACAGCAACTCACATCCTTTTGAACCTGTTTACTGTATTCGTCTCTCGGCCTCCCTCTGCGGTTTTTACCCCACACACTTCCCTCCAGGGCTAAATGGGCGACTTCCTGATGTCTCAGAATATGCCCTACCAATATATCCCATCATTTTGTTCAAGAAATGCCAGAAACATCTTTTCTCTCCAATTCTGTTCAGTTCGTCCACATTAGCTACGTGATCAACCCATATAATCTTTAGCATTCTCCTAAACCACCAAAATCCAAAAGCTTCATTCCTTCCGAATTTTTATCGTCCACGTTTCACTGCCGTACAAGTCCACATTCCAGAAAAAGATTTCTTAACACTTAATGTTCGTTGTCAACAAATTTCTCTTTTGCAAAAACTATTTTCTTCCTATAGATATTCTTAATTTCATATTTTCTCTACTGCCGGCCGCGGTGGCCGAGCGTTCAGGATAGAGGAGGGTGAGAACTGCATCAAACCAGTCTCCGGATTGAAGAGCACAACAACAACAACAACAACAACAGCACGAACGAAGGTATTAACTTTGTCATATTGAGATTTTGAAATGAAGTACAGCTGGGGTCCGCGGATATGATAGTTCCACACTTCAGATAGCAGTTTCATCCGATCATTCATCGTTGTTCATCATTTAATGTCATCGTTTAATAAACAGTCGTAAGGAAGGGAGGAAGCTTCGATCCGCTTTCTTCTTTTTTTATTTTTTTACTGTTTTTTGTTTCGTCGACAGCTTGGTCATTAGAGATTAATTAGTCGTTTAACCATAAATATGTACATGATCTTCAAACAGCTATTGTAAGTTAACCACCCTCCGCTTCCTAGCAGTTGCCGCCTTGCTCAGTGATTATTTACGGTGTTAAAAGCAGATGTTGTTGCCCTGATAAATTGTATTGCAACGGATAACGACTTTTTACACACAAAAGACTGCAGCAACTGAAAGCATACCGGTAGCATGTTCCCTTACTAGATGAAATTCCCCCATTTATATTCTCGCAATTCCCAATTAAATATTCTCTCTCTCCTTTTAAGCATTAAGCATAAATGGGACTCAGAATTTCATAAAAACAACTAGAGACGTAATGTTTAACTATTTACACAAGTTTATTAAATTCACTGTACATCTTCCTATCATCATTTTAAAGCCAAAAATACAAAATATTCATTCACTAAATGTATCACCAATGGATTGAGACAAGGATCGTAACCTTACATTCATACCGTACATCCTTTACTCTCTCATACTGCACCCACGTAGCTATGCACAACATTCCCATTATACAAAATCATTTCCCCGCTGAAATAGAGACAGAATTATCACAACCAACACAGTTCCTGATACTTTTCCACGGAGGCCACCATACTCACATCCTTCCTCTTCGACAGCCGGAAACGTTCTCCCCCTCGTGGCCGCTCCCCGTCCTAACCGATCTTCCCGTTCCAGTTCGCGAGTAGCCGCGCCCTCATTGGCTTGTGATCTAACGGGATCTTCTGCCAACCTCCGAATTCTGATGGAACTTGCAAGTCGCAGCCACTTTACCATCTCATCCCCAAGGAAACCTATCTGCCACACCCCAAAACTGAAGTTGGCAAACCTACCGAGTGTTCTGCATCTCCGCCTTCCCAGCCGCGGCTTCATGCACACTTACAGACCCTCACACACACAATCACATAAGGTATAAGAGGAGTTGAGTACTGTGGAGCAAAGCTCCTTATGTGAGCGGCGCTCACTTATTTGTCCTGCAATAACAATTTTAATAAATAATAAGGCATTCTTGTCTCCACCTAGTACATCCCCCATTATAGTGGCACTCAAGGCCAAGCACACTTTTACGAAATGATAATCAGATGAAAGTAACGTACACTGATTAACGAAACTTTGATGGAGCTGGCAATCTCTGTGAGTCATTCCTCTCATACAGCAGAAAGTTAATAAAAATAGAACAATGTAAATTGATGAACTAACATTCTTAGCGATGAAACTGGTTTAGGAAATATCTTTTTAGTGGACCTTAACTGGTTCTTTATTCAAACAGAATAATGAGTGCTGTCGACAGATGATCTCAATTTGATTCAATTTTTCTAGATAACAAGCAGAATTTTGCAATCGTTCGGCGGAAGTTACTTTTAATGAAATTGTTTGCCTACAGTGTATCATCACAGTTTCGTGATTCTGTATTTCCTGTCAGAAACGTCACAGTCCGTAGTAACTGACGGGCAGTCAGCGAAGTTGGTATCTGGGTTCCGACAGGAAGTGTTACAGAGTCTCTTCTGTTCTTAATCCAAACAGACGATTTACAATACAATCTAAGCTGTTACTCTGCATAAGGTGGTGTTGATTAACGTCTAGCAAATTCATTAAAAGATCAAAATTAATTACATAATAGCTTAGACAAAAATCCCAGTGACGCGAAAGGTCTTAGTTAAACCTGAATAATAAAAAGTGCGAATCTTCCGTATGAGAGAAAAAAAAAAAGTCTGTCGCATTTCACTTACAAGATAAATCACATAAATCTCATTAATTTCGTTAAATATAGAGATTAAAAGTAAGGACATTTTAAGTTAGAAACATCATATGAAAAATTTTGTGAGCAAGGTGAGGCAAAGGCTGCGTTCCATTGGTCAAATAGTTCACGAATGAAGAAAAAAAAAAACCGACTGCAGATATTAAGCAAAACTGTGATTCTCGCGCCTTTTCTTGTGTGTTGGTGCCAGATACGAGGTGCTTACCAGACTGGATTGATTAAGGCATCGAAGAAGTCTAAAGAAGGATTGCTCGTTTTATATTGTCGCAAGAAAGGGGACAGTGTGTCACGGGCTATATGTACGAGTTGGTGTGCTCATTATCAATAAAAAGGGTTTTCCGTTGTGCCAAGACCTTATTACGGAATTCCAATCCCCAAATTTCTCATTCAAATAGAAACATGTTTTGTTGTCACCGACCAGCACAGGGAGCAAAGACCGTCGAAATTAAATAAGACAAATTAGATGGGAAAAGGAAATTGCTCGTTTTCCATCCGTGCTGCTCAAGAGAGAAACGATGCAGAAATAGTATAAAAGTGGTTCGATAAAGACTTTGTCTAACGATTTATTGTGAATCCAAAGTAATCATGCAGTTGTACATTTCTATCTAGAAACACTACTGAATGCCCAAGCAAAGTCTGTCTCCTCGTGTAATGACCTTACGGAACAGTAGAAAGTTCCGTCAAAATGAAAATGTCGTTAAAAAGGTAATAAAGTTTGAGATTTATTAACAGCGCTGGACACTGACTACTCAAATATGTAAATCGCTGGTGCAGAGAGAGTTTGGTCTTACGCGGCGTGACATAAAATGCAGGGACGTATACGGGAATAAACTTCATCGCTGAAGTGCTAGACACATTATGTGACATTCCTACAAATTTAGAGACTTTAAATCAAGCTAAATATAGTCTAAAAAATTAAATGCGTACGAAGCAGTAGCGAGTGCGTTAACCGTACAGGGAAAATTAGTAATCAGTTGTGTCGGGAAAGCAATAAAAGCTCTTGACAACTTTGTCAAGAAAGGCAGCCCCATTCCTTTCATATTACGTAATTGCGTTATATATTTTAGTCATATTAACATGGGAGAAAAGAATAGTCTTATCCACAGTCTGTACAAATTTGTTGTCATGAGCAAAGAATTTAGCACCAAATCCTCCTTGTTCGATGTCAAAACATTCAAATGTTTGTTAATCTTATGGGAGTTAAGTGCGGGGTCACCAGTCCCTAAACTTACAAACAACTTATAAACTAACTTACACTAAAGACAACACAAACATCCGTGCCGGAGGGAGGATTCGAACCTCCGACGCGGGAGGCCGCGCGATCCGCAACGTGCGCTCCAGACCGCTCGGCTACTCCCGCGCGGCTGTTCGATGTCAAATGGGGCTCGAACAATGGTACTCGATTCAAAATGTTGTGCTGGAAGAACTTTCTTGATGGAGATTCGGGAGGTACTATATCGCGTATGCTAAATTTTGTTAGTGACCTCCCTGAATTTAAGATAGCACTGTAGCAATTAACATGAAACAGTTACTGGATAGTACACGTTATTTTCTTAATGAACGGTAGTAAATTCGTGACAATCCAGACAATGATTTTGGAACAAAAAAATTGTAACTATATGCTTTATCGATTTATACCTTCTTGGAATAATTGTAATTACACGTTGGACTATGGTTTAATTCACTTTTCTACAGTATGTATGTTGTAATGCGCTGAGAAACTGAATTTTATACTGCATTCGGTCCTTGAGATTTAGGGAAAAATGGAACTGCACATGTAAATTGTCAGATTCGATGAACCCTCTGCCAGGCACTTAAATGTGATTTGCAGAGTATCCCATGTAGATGTAGATGTAGCTAGTAAAGTTTTTGACTAAAACTTACTTAAATTTGTTTTTAATTTATTTGGAACACCCTATCCATATTGTATATTATTCTCTTCATTTGGGTTTGAACCACCGTCCTCCCGAATGCGAGTCCAGTGTGTTACCAATGCGCCATGTCGCTCGATCGTCCATGCAAGAGACAAACAAAACAAAATGGCGAAGCCCGGTGGTGAAGTAGAGATGAAAAGTAATTGGCCTTGATTTTTTGGTTACCCCTTTAATTTGGAGATATGGGTGATTCACACATACAAGAACTATGAGGGAACAATGATAATGGAACACCAGAAGAAGTGTTATGATTTGAAGGAGCATAAGATAGGAATGATGGGTTCCCTCCCTAATGTTGAAACTATTCATCAAATAATCAGTGGTGGAAATAAATAAAAATATTCAGAAGTGGTACTGATATTCAAGGTGGTCGGATGCCAGTGGTCTCAGTTTCTTGTTACTGAGAATGCGTCATGCGCTTCTGTAAATAACCTGCAAAGTGCACGCTGTCGGGCATTTTTTATTTATCAACAACCAGAAGTAACTGAGGCGTATTCTCGAAAGACGAGCATAGCGATGTTCCCAGCGATCACAGAGTATATTTGCCACACTTCACCGGCTCATATCAAAGTCTGAGGCTTTCCATGTCGTCAGGAGAAGTAGTTTGTATTGCAGCAACCGTGCGTAAGTCGACATTCACCCAGTGCATGCCGGCACTGAAAGACCACACAACAGAAATTCCTGAGAACAAGAAACACATTTTCCGCTAATCATTTTTGTTTTAATGGGCTACGCTTGGACGCACAAGGTGTTGGCAAAATGTAAACAGCCACTCGGGAATGTGTAAAATCGGTGGGTGCGCTCACCGCTTTGTTATGGCGGCACTATTCAAATACAGTGATCGCTTGGCTGGCCATGGAAAATTGGGTGGTGGCTGCGTTTTACTGCGCCTTTCACTTCCCGCGCCGCCTCTTGCGAAAGACTGCCCTCTCCTATCTGATATCCTCCCGTTTTTACTTCGTACTGCGTGCTTTTATTCAAGCGGAAAAGCAATGTGTTGGGCGAAATTGTTTCCTTCCGTTTACATATAGATATTTAAAAGGCGAAACAAAATCATCTGAACGTTTCGTGTGCCGACAAGATATGGTTTTACGATCGTAAAAGAGAGTTCAACAGCAGTTGAAATAGCTGGGTATGTAAATAATTTCTTTTGTTATTTGAGTAACTCTGTTCTCAAACAGGTATCAACGGGATGTCCTCCAAGTGTCTGCTTCCTGAGCATTCTCTGATCCCTTTACTAGTAACTTATTCTTCTCTTCAGAGCTGTTAGCATTCCAACCACATTCTTTCACTCCCTCTTTTTCCCTCTACTTTCACTTCCAAGATTCTCCGCACTAGATAGTTCTACGTAATATGTGCCCCATCCGTCATATTTTTCTCTTCAGTGTGATCTTAATGAAGCTTCTCTCCTCTCCCATCCTGCTCAGTACCTTCTCGTTTCAAATTTGGTCGGTCCGTCCATCCTTGTCCATTTCGAAACTTTATGAACTTTTTTCTTCTCTTTGACCGCCTGTCCTCATTTCAGTAACGTAAGACGAATTACTGGATTGGGAATGGATCTGGGTGTTTGCAAACCTTTCTCCCTCTCGAAAGCACCGAGCGACTTGGAGTCCGTGATAACACACTGGAGTCTCATTCTGGAGGACTGTGGCTGAAATTCATCTTCTACAATACAGATTTAGGTTTTGTATGAGTTCCCTAAATCGCTCAAGGTAGGGCCGATTTCCTTATCCATCCCTGACGAGTAACATGTCGACGGAACGTTAAACCCTAATCTTTTTCCACCGTTTCCGCCAGCAAAGTGAATTTAATGTAGGTAGGCTATTCATTCTGTTTGCACAGCCCGTGGATATTTTATTGATACAACAGCGGTGTTCTGCTGGAGTAATTTCTATTATATCAGTGTCCTGTAAGCAAAATTTGCTTGTTTAA
Organism: Locusta migratoria; assembly: GCA_026315105.1. Taxonomy (NCBI): domain Eukaryota; kingdom Metazoa; phylum Arthropoda; class Insecta; order Orthoptera; family Acrididae; genus Locusta; species Locusta migratoria. Next base: position 138,120,133 of record CM048745.1, read on the forward strand.
TGGCTCTTCAGATTCATAAAACGTTTCCTCAGATTTGCGTTTTTGCCTGGTCACATCGATACACAGTCCGCCAGGTTCGTCAATATATGAACTTTTGCGTTAATATAAGGATTAAGAATTAGTCTTGGAAACGCTAGAGCATATTTCGACGTAGTCACAGGCAGTAAGTCTCCTCCTTCCTTCGCTCTGTCATCAGCCTCACAGTGGTCCGATGTGGTCCGGCAATAGCCCTTCTAACTCCGTCTGGATCACCATCTCACCTGCCTTTACGCCTAATGTGTTCCATATATTCCAGTCTTTTTCTTCTTCTACAGTTTAAACTCTCTGCAGCTCCATGTAGCAAGTCTACCAGTTATTCGTGACACATAAACACACGTCCAATCATCCTTCCCTTCTCCTAGCTGAAGGTCCGTAAAAATAAATAAGGTTGAGCAGTAAGCGTTCTGTGTTGGTATTGGCTTGACGCTGTGACGTCACGGAGTAACAGCGGCTGCCTCGGGAACGGCGCTACAGTATGTGGGCCGCGCATTTGAGTGGCGTGTTTGCACTATGTTTCAGTTTTCACTGAAACAATGACAAGTAGATTTGATGTTCTGCTATTGCTAGAATGTTATTGGTGTATTCTGAGACTTGTTCACCCTTCAGACAGATACAGCTGTCTTAGAAATAACAAGTAAACATCGAATCGAAACATAATAAATACGAAGTTTAGCCTGTTTTTTTTTTTTTTTTTTTTTTAGTTACCCGCCAATTAAATGTTGACTTGAACTAACATTTGGACACTGACGTTTGACTCGACTAATTATGCAAAAGCCTCATTTTCAAAACTCATTTGGATTAGCTATTCGAACTGTTGGACACACGTACATTTATAAAGATAGTCACTTTCCACTTTTAAAATAGTAACAAGCCTACATAATACCAGCGATGGAAAGTAGCGCAAACTCGTAGCAGAGGGCGTGGCGAACCCCTTTTCCTACCTATAAGAATAACGAGGACAGTATTCTGTCTCTCCTTTGTGTGTTTTTATCGGGTTCTCAGAGGTACGTTGTGTGGCCGTTAACGTCTGCATCGCCTTCTATCTGGAAAACATAGTCGATGATTGGTTCGATTCTGTGCTAAGTATAGTCCTGCGTGGTCTGAATGTCTGATCTATCGCTGCGATTTCCTCTTAAAGTCGTAGTTCGTCGCAGGAGTCATACAACCTCACGACGTGTTTCGATTTAAATAGTTCTCCAGCTACAATATTACATAAAAGCATAATTCGACAAACATTCCGCTGTCTTAATAGAAAAGCAATCGAACGTTGTGATGTGTATTTCTTTGATCTGTGGGTTTATTTACGTTGAAAAGGGATAGAAGTGGCTCTGTTATGTATTCCTTCAAGTTATCGTAGCTCTGTACATCTTTCGCGATGCGGTAGGTGACCTATAAACATAGACGGAACACTGATCTAAACTTTACCTTTCGTGCGTATAAATTACTAGCTGAAAACCCGGCATTGCCCGGGTATTTATTTATTTATTCCTGTCACTTTCCAGGTATATTCATTTGAATAAGGGCTGTATGTCTGTAAAATCTCTTGGGAATACAGTTACTGGTAAATAAGTAATTAAGGCTTTCCATGAACGTTACTATGTATATGCTCATTCTCATGAACTACGTGTCATACTGTGATACAATTTAGAAGGTACATTCAACTATATGCGTGTATACTGACTGTAAAATTTCCTGCAGCTACATTTTGTAATGTACAAATTGTAAATTGTAACGTCATACCGAGAGCCGTAGTTTTACTTCATAAACAGCGGAAAAGTGGTAAGCGAGAAACTTTTTTCCTTTCATCATTTTACTATGGTTGCCAGCGAGAAAAGTTTAATAAAGGTTTGAAATTATGTTTAAAGTTTATTACAAGTCGCTAAGTACTGTCATTCTCATATATGTATTTCGAAAGTCTCGCCGCATTATATGGCATTTTTTGCGATTTCTATTGGTTATGACGTAATATCTTTTGAACCATGTGCCGTATGTGATTCTTAACCATGCAGCAATTGTTACCTCACGGTAAGGAATGTGTGTACCAAATTTGGTTGAAATCGGTCCAATGATTTAGGAGAAAATGAGCAGCATTGTCGTAAAATGCAGCAGTTTTTCGAGCATCTCATTGTTTATGGCGTCATATCTCGTGAACTATATGTCGTATGTGATTATTACACTTACGGCGACCGTCCTCATGGATTGAAGCTTATGTGATGAAAAATTGATAAAGATTGGAACAAAACTGTAGATTTGTATGCAACACGTACAAACATACGGACACACTGCTTTATATATTAGATACATACAAACGTTACTTGTATCCTGGAGAACATAAGACGAGTGCCACTTCCACTCAGTGGCGTAAGTATGGGGGGGGGGGGGAGTAAGGGGGATAGAACCCCCCCCAGAACCCGAAAAAAAAGTAAAAGAAGAGAGAGAGAAAAAGAAATCGTCTAACTGCAATCTGGTAAAGGTAAAGATTTGAAACTTCGGGGTGTTTTACCATAAGCTTTCATTGGAAGAGAGTGAATTAGTTTCTTCAACGGGAGTGGTAGATGGTAGTCTGGAAACTGACTAAAATTTTGCTCGGCAAGCAGATCTATCCTCCTCCTCTCTCTCTCCCCCCCCCCCCCCCCGCCAAAGCCAAGTCCTAGTTACGCCACTGCTTCCACTGGCAAATCACTCACTAAACAATAGTAGTTCGGCGAAATGGACAGCACTCACGAAACGCAAAGCGTGGAACAGACAGCTCCGGATGCGCGGGAAGTGTTCCTTCGTGACGTCATGCGCAGTTCGACTGAAATGCGCTTGCTTCTGCGCAGGAGTTACTGCGCCCCCCTGTCCTAGCCCTACAGTCGTCGCACGCAGGGGGGTGAAACTCATATAGGGATTTCCGGTAACACGACGTTGGTTCGCTGCCAGGCCACATAGAGCGCTGAGAGCGTTGCGATTTTTCATCTCGGTTTCCTATTGGATGATTTCGCTTTACAGTCCTCCATATTTGTTTCGATTCGTAGGTGGTATTCTGTGCTGAGGTTCTATAGCATCGTCTTCCTAATTGTGATCTTCTGTGTGCATTTTGTGAGTCTCGTAAGTTTCATTTATCTGAACTGTACAGAAGTTCCATTTCATATGACTGAAGATGCATAAATCGTAATCAACAGAAATAAAAATAAATTGGTTTTTGAAGACATTACAGTAGGCCTACATTCTTGTTTGCACGACAGTGTATATGGCTGTAAAATTATTTATTTGTGCAACCTACTGTTCCTCTTTTGGTCACATGAGTGGATATAATTGTGTCTTAGCGTATGTGAAAACAGAAAAATCATTTACATAGATGCATGCAATATCAGATGATTTTTAGTCTGACATGCGCAAAAATCACATTTATTTCCATGTGAAAACGCCACACTGTGAAAATCGCAGTACCGAGTTTTAGAAACAAACAATTTTACGGTCAAAAAGATTACCATGACATCATTTACGAAGTTTGGCCGACTGTAAACAACAGCCACAAGCAATTAATGTTAGTTTTTTATTTAAATTTCTCGTATATATTACTTTGCAAGGTCACAAAAACCTTTCTATGAGGTCCACCCTCAAAGAATAAATGAAAAATATTGTCATCTAACACCAATGTAACGTTTTCTCATTCGTGTACTTCGAAGTAAACATATGGATTTTCGCGTCACATTCTTCGGATTGAAAGTTCACTGCCAGGGCGCTAGTAGCGTTGCTGTCGTTCTGTGTTTCCGTGTGATAACATGGTCTTTGCACTTCTGTTATTTTTGGTGTTCTGTGGTCGCACGGTCGCGTAGCACTGTCAGGTGCGTGCGTCAGACTGCGGTGTCTGCCTGTTTCTGGTTGAGGTAGGCGGGTGGCTGCGACCACTTCCGGTCGTTAGGCTGCCTGTCCTCAGCCTGTAATCGGCGGCTGTTGATTGGCGTATCGGCGGCGACACCTCGCCAAATGACAGGCGGCAAGTGGCGTGGCCTGGCATTAGCAGGCGCCAGGCGCCAGCGACACCGCTAACGAGCGCCCTCTACAGCAGGTGGTGGCGGCCGGCGCCGTGTGTGGCCTCTGTCCTACCCTGCCCTGCCCTACTGTGTTGCGGAAACCGGCGCCTGCTGCTGGCGTGCTCACGGCTTGTTAGACAAGGCACACACTCTGCTTCCGGCCGCCTGCTACTAGCTGACATCCAGCCACCCGACACGAGCTCCTCCATCAGGTTTTTTTTTTTTATTTGTAGTCACACTGTCATCAGGCGGATCATTATTGACAGATGTATAGCAAACCACATCTTCGCGGCGCGGCACATTAAATTACAGACAAAAAAAATCCTACACATTGAAACAGGACGTCCATTTTGATCCGATGTCGACAGATGCCACTTGGCAAATACTATAGTCGGACCGATATGTTCAAATGTTTGTAAATCTATCGAACCAAACTGCGTGGTCATCAGTCCGTAGCTTACAAACCTTGGTAAACTAACCTACGGACAAACACACACACCCATGTCCCAGGGAGGACTCGAACCTCCACGGCGAGCAACCGCGCGCTCCACAGCGAGACGCTTTAGACCGCTCGGCTACTCCACCGCGGCATAGTCGGGCCGAAATACGATGATCCCTGGCTCCACCTACTGGGCTGGGAGCCCGCTCCAGCCGCGGAAACTCAATGCAACGATGTTGCCAAGTAGTTAGTTAACTGAGACTTCCTGGCAGATTAAAATTGTGTGCCGGAAATGGGACTCGAACCTGGGACCTTTGTCTTTTGCGGGCAAGCGCTCTACCAACTTTTCTCACATTTCTTTCTTTCTCTTCTTTTTTTTTTTCCATCTGGTAGATCTATGGTTCGTGTTCAAATCAAATGTTCAAATGTTTGTAAAGTCTATGGGACTTAACTACGGGGTCATCAGTCCCTAAACTTACAAACTACTTATGAACTACTTACAAACTAGGACGGCACAAATATCCATGCCCGATGGGGGATTCGAACCCCCGACCGTAGTGGCCGCGCAGACCGCGACTGGAGCGCCTTAGTCTCCTCGGCCACCGCGGCCGGCTATAGTTCGTGGTCGTTCGTTCAGTATGTTCGTGGTTGTTCATTGAATTGTTGGCTCAGCTTTTTTATTACAGAGGGCATTCAGCCCCCTGACCGGGCGCGCTGAACCGCGGCGCCCACCACCTAACCTAACCTAACCTAAACCGACTGTGCTATCCCGACACTACTCACGATGCCGCCTCACAACTTTACTTCCGCCAGTACCTCGACTCTTACCTTCCATATCAGCGCACACTCCACTGCAGAGTGAAAGTTTCATTCTGGAAACATCCCTTAGGCAGTGGATAAGCCATGTCTCCACCATATCCTTTCTTCCAGGAGTGCTAGTCTTGCATGTTTCGCAAGACTTTGACTGGAGGGAACACATAGAAAATATTGTGGGGAAGGCGAACCAAAGGTTACGTTTCATCGGCAAAACGCTTCGAAAATGCACCAGCTCCACCAAAGAGACTGGCTACATCACACTTGTGCGTCCTCTCCTGGAGTACTGTTGCCCCTTGTGGGACCCTCACCAGGTGGGACTGACGGAAGACATTGAGAAGGTTCAGAGAAGGACAACTCGTTTTGCTCTATCACGTTACGGGGGAGGGGGGGGGTGGGAAGCGTCACGGAAATGTTGCACGAATTGGGGTGGAAATCATTAAAAGAAAGACGTTATTCATTGAGGCGTGATCTGTTTGCGAAGTTTCAATCACCGACTTTTACTTCTGAATGTGAAAATATTTTGCTAGCACCCACCTACTTAGAGAGACATGACCATCCCAATAAAATAAGAGAAATCAGATCGAAAACGAAACGATTTAGGTGTTCTTTCTCCCCGCGCGCTATCAGAGAATGGAACGGTAGAGAAAAGTTATGAAAGTGGTTAATGAACCCTCTGCCAGGCACTTACATGTGATTTGCAGAGTATCTATGTAGATGTAGATGTAGGAGAGCTTCTGTGAAGCTTGGAAAGTAGGAGGCGAGGTAGGGCGGAAGTAAAGTTGTGAGGCGGCATCGTGAGTCGTGTCGTGATTGCTCAGTCGATAGAGCACTTGCCCGCGAAAGGCAAAGGTCGCAGGTTCGAGTCCCGGTTCCGGCACACAAATTTAATCTGCCAGGGAGTTTCATACCCTTGCACACTCCGCTGCAGAGTGAAAGTTTCATTCAGTTAGTTAACTGCTGGACGTTATAGCTACCGGTCGCTGTTGTCTGACAGAAATGGAAAAACTGCACATCGGAGCCGAACGCGCGCATGCGCAGAGCAAAGCTCGCGTTTGACTTACTCCAATGGTCTGCTGCCGCAGGCGGTGCTCAAAGCCAATTGGCGCAAGCAGCAGGGATCATCCTATCAAATCAAATGTTCAAATGTTTGTAAAGCTTATGGGACTTAACTACGGGGTCATCAGTCCCTAAACTTACAAACTACTTATCAACTAGGTTATCCTAAGGACGGCACAAATATCCATGCCCGAGGGGGAATTCGAACCCCCCACCGTAGTGGCCGTGCAGACCGTGACCGGAGCGCCTCAGTCTCCTCGGCTACCGCGGCCGGCAATCATCCTATTTCGGCTCGATTATACATAGGGTAAACCTCGGCAAGTTCATGGCATTGCGTATCTCATGATCCTTGTTGGATCGCTCTTCACGGATTTACCAACCAAGCTAGAAGTACAGTCGCTGACCCGCTGAAAGCACGACACGTCCCCTACCTGCAGCGGCACTTCACGTCGCGCTACTAGCGGCCTTGGCACCACAGTCAGTTGTTTTGTTCCGTTGGGGGTAGTTGTTTGTCGATTTTGCGCTGCGGAATCCCACGTGTTTCCGAAGTGCTGATTACTCCTTATATTAACAAGGTAACATTCTCTTGTTTTGCACAGTTGTTTATATGATATAAATTTTTCTGATTAAGGTTTGTGTTGTTGCGTTCGTTAGTTTAGACTAATGGCCATAGCTTCGCTACTAAAAAATCTTAGCATTTTAACTGCCATCTTGCGCAACCCTAGACAGTCTTCTCAAATACAGCCACTATAGATTCAGTGTAGTTTTTGTTTAATGTGGTACCATTCGAAGTGTCAACATACTTCTGAAAGGGTGAGGACTTTTTTTGTGCAACAAGTGTCAAAACTTTTCTGATGAAGACTAAACTGTGGCTTTCATTTAATCAGTAAGTTCAGTTCAGTGTTGTTCCTCATTATTTCGTCAGTACTTTATCATTATTATCATAAATTAGTTTCAATGTCGTAAAATGTCAAAATAAAATATTTTATAAATATACAATGCTTTCATTACTTAATTAATGCATTATCATGAATTTACACAAGTAATGTCACGAACTTACCATGGGCATCACGCAATAATCTACAAAATTCTTACTTGGTGAAATCATAAGGGAGAGAATGTAGAGTCAACTAATCACATCATTGTGCATATTAAGTAATGTATTTAAGGACAGGGTAACATATGTAATTCAGCAGGCATTCAAAATATTTTTATGTACTTTAAATTAACTTAATACCGAAATTACCAAGGTTTACCCTACACTGGTAATTGTCTCATCGCCGTCAGGCAACAAACAACCTTCAAAAGATTCAAATGTTTGTTAAATTATTGGACCAAACTGCTGTGATACTCAGTTCTTACATTTACTGACTACTTAAATTATTAAAGATTCAATGTCTAGAGCCATATCTTGTGCCGATATATATGAAAGATATTCAGCTGAAGGAGAGACATTGAATTAAAATTACTGCTACAGCCAGGACTCGAACCCTGGACCTCCTGCTTAATAGACAAACGCTATATACAGCGTGTATCTAAATAATACAGACAAACTTCGTGGGGTGCCAGAGGATGCCTTGAGGAACAGAAAGAAGGTAGGGAACCCACGTCCGGAAACGTCACCCAACGGCGCTACCGAGCGTCAAAATTATAGACTAGGTGCTGTGCCTGCCGCTAGGTATCCGCGGTGGAGTAGCCGAGCGGTCTAAAGCGTCTCGCTGCGGGGCGCGCGGTTGCTCGCCGTGGAGGTTCGAGTCCTCCCTGGGGGACTGGGTGTGTGTGTTTGTCCTTAGGTTAGTTTACCTGGGTGCAAGTAGTTTGTAAGCTACGGACTGATGACCACGCAGTTTGGTCCGATAGATTTACAAACATTTGAACATTTGCCTGCCGCTAGGCCACTCCTACGGGCGGCGAACGCGTCGTTCTATGCACACACAGACCGCGGGCAGGTCTGCCATATGTGGATTTTGGTATTGCGAGTGGTTGCAACGATCGCCGGTGGAGAAGATAGAGCTAGCAGCTGTATGGACAGGCCCTGTATCTTATGAATGCAATGCTCTCTTGCCGTGATGGCTGATGGTGACTTACTTGGGCTTCTTCCCGTGGTTTATTCCCTCTCAAAATCTCCAACACAATCTCCGATGTTGTACGCTATAGCATAGTATAATGGATGTAACTGACAGAGAATGACAGCGGTACTATGTTGTGTTTTGCGCAGCAGCCATCGCCGTCTAAGCCGCTGGAGTGTACAGTGATGGGCCACATTATATCAATAACGGTAGATAATCCGTGATGTCGACGACTTTATTGTATTTACGGGATGGATACCACATATGGCAGGAAATGAAGAGGTACAATACATGTAGACATCGACAGTCATCAGACGACAGGCACCTACAATTTTGACGCTCGGTAGCGCCGTTGGGTGACGTTTCCGGGCAGGGGTTTCCTACCTCATTACGTTCCTCAAGCCATCCTCTACCACCCCACATTGTCTGTCGATATATATACCGGGTGATCAAAAAGTCAGCATAAATTTGGAAACTTAATAAATCATGGAATAATGTAGATAGAGAGGTAAAAATTGACACACATGCTTGGAATGACATGGGATTTTATTAGAACAAAAAAAGAAAAATATTGTTAGACGCGTGAAAGATCTCTTGAGCGCGTTGTTTGGTGATGATCGTGTGCTCAGCCGCCACTATCGTCATGTTTGGCCCCTCAGGTCCCTAGATCTCAGTCCGTGCGATTATTGCCTTTGGGGTTACCTGAAGTCGCAAGTGTATCGAGATCGACCGACATCTCTAGAGATGCTGAAAGAATCATCCGGCGCCAATGCCTCACCATAACTCCGGACATGCTTAACAGTGCTGTTCACAACATTATTCCTCGACTACAGCTATTGTTGAGGAATGATGCTCAACGTATTGTGCATTTCCTGTAAAGAACATCATCTTTGCTTTGTCTTAATTGGTTATGCTAATTATTGCTTTTCTGATCAGATGAAGCACCATCTGTCAGATATTTTCGAACTGTGTGGTTTTTTTCCCCTAATAGAACCCCATGTCATTCCAAGCATGCGTGTCAATTTTTACCTTTCTATCTACATTATTCCGTGATTTATTAAGTTTTCAAATTTAAACGGACGTTTTGATCACCCAGTACATATGTCGGAAAGCACCTAGATTTGTACAGGACCTGACAACAAGCACAAAATGTCCCGTACACTATAATTGATTTGCTTTCGTTACCGTGTTACAGGCATTGTTTGTGGTGAACATAACACAGAACAGTTCACTATGCAGGTTGGTCGTTTGTGTTGTTACAGCGTAACTTGCTACGTACAGTTCTCTGCAGAAGGTGCTCAAAATGGCCACCACGACAAGTAATGCAGGGTTCTATGCGCCGCATTATTGAGTATCTCACCCGCTCCCATATTCTAGGCATCTGTCGAATCTGCTCACACTCTTGCTCTAAGCGCTGACAAAACAATAAGAAACTCTAATGTTCCCGTAATATCTCCAAACAAATCACCAATTTTCCAATACAGTTAGTTCCAAACGAGTCTTTTTTTGTTTTAATGCTGCTAGTCAGCTATAAATATGCTGTATTATTAACTTATCGTAGTTCTTCTATTCTGGTGGCAGCAATTTAGTGATATTACAAGACGGTCGGGGGTTCGAATCCCCCCTCGGGCATGGATATTTGTGCCGTCCTTAGTATTAGTTAGTTCATAAGTAGTTTGTAAGTTTAGGGAATGATGACCCCATAGTTAAGTCCCATAATCTCTACAAACATTTGAACATTTTTTTTACAAGTTTATTTAGGAACCATACAATTTACATGCTTAATATCCGTACGTTTTTTTATTGTCTCTGCGTGTGGAAGGTATACTTTGAATTTGTGCACTATTTTACATTTGCTGTCTTTTATTAAATGTATTCATTAAATTAAACGAAGAAACATATGTACAACATAAGAAATACATTAAAAATTGTATACAAATTATAAGTCGGATAAAAATATATGTGTGATTTTCAGCTCTCTGTATAAAAACGAAGAGTTACTATACCATACTGTGGATAAATACCCCATAATCTGAAGTCAGCGGCTAACCGCCCTGCTGTTTAACTCGGAGACTCCCAACCTTTTTTAGAGCAGACTTTCTTTATTGTGAGCAGGGACCACAAGGTTCAAGAAAAGTAGACTATGTCAATCTAAAAATACACTTTAATCAAAACTTTGACATATTTCTAAACACAAAAGTAATATGTATTAACAGTACAATTATAATGTAAACTTTTAATAGAAAATTAAATGATTGACCTCTTGAGAAGAAATTAATAATTAAAATCAATAAAAGTATGAAATTTCAAATCTTCCGCGGACTATATTTCAGCTCTAATGAACCACTTGTTGTACCGGGGACCACAGGTTGGTAACCACTGGGTTAACTGAATGATCTGTAAAATAGTTCCGCTATTTGCTTTGATATTCAGGTGCTCGTAACATTCCATGTAAAAAAAAAAAAAAAAAAAAAAAAAAAAAAAAAAAAAGACCATGAGAAAGAAGAAAAGAAAAAAGACGTGTTTGACTGTTGCACAATCAATCGTGTCATTTGATATAAATTTTACATAGATGATTTCATGCATTTCATTGTGGGTTTAGAAAGAAGAAGAAGAAGAAGAAACAAAAGAAGGAAATCACGAAATAAATCCTGTTTCATCTCTGACTCAAATGCTACGTAAGCATCCACAGAACGGAAGCAGAAGTGACTTATAAGCTTTAATCAAAATAGTGAATCATAGTAGTCAAGGTCAGTGAAGCAGAGAACGATATTTCCTAACAATTTCCTTATTTTGACTGTTGCTTGTTCCCCCCAGATCAAACTGTCGTTAAAACGAACACCAAATTATTTCGACTACTTATGAGGTTGCTTGAACGCTGAACTATGGAAAGTCAAAACTATTTTATCAGTTTCCATTTTATTTTGTCTGTCTGTTTTCTTTTTGAGTATTCTGTCTGTGCTGTGTCGAGATCTCAGTTCATATTTCTTGTGGATGATGAGGTGGGACAAATCTTTAGTAGAGCTGTTTGCGCACGAAATTGTGAGTATATATATATATATATATATATATATATATATGTGTGTGTGTGTGTGTGTGTGTGTGTGTGTGTGTCTGTGTGTGCGAGAAAGAGAAACACTACGTTTACATGCAACACACCTTCTCTCTGTCGCGTTTACATGTTACAGACTGAATCGGATTTTACTCAACTTACTATGGCGGGTGAAAAACAGCTGATTCAGTTCCTGATTTAAGCCAGTGCAATCGCTATTTTTCTTTACTTAAATACACAGATGCATTGCGCACTCCAATATTTATAGTTATCTTTCACTATATAAAATGACAGTTTGTCCATATGAGCCGGAAATTCTTAACAAGAAAACAGAATCTGACAAGCGAATAACGTTTCGAAAACCGTTGAGATTACATGGGAACGAAAATCGACCGTGGAACTGGAAAACCGCTTTGCAGAAGTGCATTTCCAGAATCGATTTTGGAGTGTTCACATGATCAACCAAAGGCGGATTTGGGAACTGAGTTTACGAAATACTTTTGGGAGACCATGTAAACGGGGTGAAAGAGAGAGAGAGAGAGAGAGAGAGAGAGAGAGAGAGAGAGAGAGAGAGAGAGAGAGGGGGAGTAGAAAAAGCTTGTTGTAGCTAAGAACGATTTGTAAATGAAACTGTTGCTTCCGTTTTGAATTCCCGCCTCTGATGACGTTCTGCAAAAAGGGAGCGCTTGCTCCTGTCATCTATCTATCTATATCTATAAATGTGAATGTCTGTTCGGTGTACGCTTATCACGTCCGAACTACAAGACGCAGAGACTTAAATATTTGTAGAGGTACTAATTTAAAACTGAGGAAAGTTTTAGCCACGGTTTTATAGCGATCTGATAGATATTTAGTAATTTGAAGAATATAACGCGAAATGCGAAACAATAATTGCTCTTTGAAATGTATATTTACTTTTTGAAATGGTTTTATTCGTTACATTGTTGCTTGAGGATTGATAATGAGAAAAGGATGGAGTATATTGGGATAGAAAGTTATCGTGTCTACAAAATTCTACGTGTGTGTGTGTGTGTGTGTGAGTGAGTGTTAATATTTCACTCTGCAGCAAAAACTACAGAACGCAGACGAATGGTCTGTGTGTTGTCCGAAGTCTCCCGTTGTACACCATAGCAGTTCCAAGCCGATAGCTAAAAGGGGGTGGAAGATATGGTTGTTGAAAGTCGTTAAATTATCAAAAAAATTCGGACTGAAGGCCAGCGATGATATTTGCGACTCTATAGCAAGGAGGATACATACAGCGAAGCGTGATGCCACAGACCATATCTCTGGCCTATGCGTGCTAAAATGTCTTCAGTTCTTTCTCTGTAAGGATAAGCTCACGAATAAGGGAATATAAGAATAAATAAATAAAGCAGTAAAAAAGAAATTTTTTTAATACATCTCTTTGAAAACATCGATTTGACGTTTCGCGCATTACATCAAGTGATCGATCTGTGATATTATTACTGTTATCCTTATTGTTGAATTTCGTGATTGGATTCTTCGAAACGAGTGCATTTTTACCTGTGATTTTTTATGTATTCTCTGATAAATGTAACATGGTTTTAGAAAAAAGGACAGAGAGAGAGAGAGTGGGTAGGAAAAATACTAACTCAAGGTTCGAATAAATAAATAAATACCCGGGCAACGCCGGGTTTTCAGCTAGTATAAGAATAAATAAATAAAGCAGTAAAAAAGAAATTTCTTTAATACATCTCTTTTAAAAAAATCGATTTGACGTTTCGCGCATTACATCAAGTGATCGATCTGTGATATTATTAGAATCATTATTGTTGAATTTCCTGATTGGATTCTTCGTGTGATTTGATCTACACTACTAACTTTCCTGATAAACGGTAAGTACATAGACTTCTGCAATCTGATAGATATTTTTCAGTTCCTTCAAAACCGGTTTCATAGCACACTACTGAACGATCTATTATAATGAACCAACACGCGAGCGGAGCCGCGGGCTTAAGCTGGTTGTTAATATCTCTGGCTGAACAGGCGCCGCTCGATGCGTGTGAGAGGCAGGCGGTGATCTCTGCCGTATGGCCGCCTGCGGTGTCTGTGCGGCAATGAAGCGGTGAGGCGCGGGAGGGGCGGGGTGCGGGAGAAGGCGGTAATTATTCCAATTAACGCCGCGGACCGGTCCCCCGACCGCGGCCCCGCCCAGTAGCGGCGGGGGCGTGGCCGCCGCGGGCCTCGATTGGCCGGGGCGGCGCGGTGGTGGGGGGCGGTGACAGCGGCCAGTGACACCCATCTGCGGCCGCGCCTTATCTGGCCGAGGAGCGAGGAGCGCGCGCCGTCCCAGCTGCGAGGCGCTGCCGCAGCCGCGGCGGAGTAGCCGCGCGCACTGAGGCGCCGTGCTGCGGTGCGCGCAGCTGTCCGCCGAAGGGAGTTCCAGTCCTCCCTCGAGTACGGATGTTTGTGTTGTCCTTAAGGGGCCAAACTTGATTCTTCGCTAGAATTTGACCGTGAATGAGTAATATGGGAGCTGTTCTAGGATTCTGAGTAGCGCAATTAGTTCCCAGGAGGCAGATGAGGTTCGCTCCAGGAAATGCAGAATATGTTGTACGAACTTTTAGACTGAGGAATAGGTAAGGAGAGCCGCGGTGGAGTATGTTTGTATGTTCAAATGTTTGTATAGTCTATGGGACTTAACTACGGGGTCATCAGTCCCTAAACTTACAAACTACTTATGAACTACTTACGAACTAGGACGGCACAAATATCCATGCCCGAGCGGGGATTCGAACCCCCGACCGTAGTGGCCGTGCAGACCGTGACTGGAGCGCCTCAGTCCCCTCGGCCACCGCGGCCGGCGCGGCGGAGTAGCCGAGCGGTCTAAAGCCTCTCGCTGCGGAGCGCGCGGTTGCTCGCCGTGGAGGTTCGAGTCCTCCCAGGGGCATGGGTGTGTGTGTGTTTATCCTTAGGTTAGTTTACCTAGGTTTAAGTAGTTTGTAAGCTACGGACTGATGACCACGCATTTTGGTCCGATAGTTTTTTTTTTTTTTTTTTTTTTTTTTTTTTAAATAGGTAAGGAAAATCTACTTCCTTCAAGGCATAGCTGCAGGAAGAAAGTCAAGAATAGGTGAGTATGGAGGAAGATAGAAGGTAGGGGGTCGTTACGAACTGCAAATAACTTCGAATATTGAAGGAGGTACTTCCGTTACATTGACGACACGTCCTAACATTTGTTAGAAATGCGAAAATGAATTTAAAAAAAAAAAAAAAAAAAAAAAAAAAAAAAAAAAAAAAAAAAAAAAAAAAAATTACAAACATGACGAAATCGACGAAACTTTCTACTGACAGATAGCACCCTCTTATATGTAAACAACAGATTATTCCAGAACACATTCCCATTATATAAAGAGAAGGTATTTTAACGTATTAAAAATGCAAAACATGCTACAAAAATATTATCATCGTCCAAGATTTTATTTATTTATTTATTTATTCCTACTACTTCGGTTTCATCGCTACTTTGCGAACGTTGGTTCGTTTTGTTCTATGATGATCGTTTCGTCATTCACTCAGGATTTTTTCTTTCTTTCTTTAGTTAGTTACAGAGAGCGGGAAACCCTTTGACCGAACGCGCCAGCGAGTGAGATTCGAGCATAGTTCAAATGTTCAAATGTTTGTATAGCTTATGGGACTTAACTACGGGGTTATCAGTCCCTAAACTTACAAACTCCTTATGAATTACTTACGAACTACTTACGAACTAGGACGGCACAAATATCGATGCCCGAGGGGGGATTCGAATCCCCGACCGTAGTGGCCGTGCAGACCGTGACTGGAGCGCCTCAGTCCCCTCGGCCACCGCGGCCGGCCGAACATAGTTACTTCAGCTCACTAAACATATGCCTCTAACCGCGCGGCCACACTGTAACGCCGACAAAGCTCTTTGAAATCTTTTTATAGAAAGCAACAATTTCTATCATTTATGTATGGTAAATCTGCATTATGGCGTTACTTAAAACCGCAAGTTATATATGGATACCATCCAAAAAGGTGAACTAAATGCAGCATTTCGAAAGTAGAGAGCGTTGGACGGCACGTAACGAGCTGTTGAGGTGGTGGGACAGGGGAGAGGATTTTAGCAGGATTTAACGTCTGCTCCGTAAAGTCCGCCCTACAGACCTCGAAAGGCCCAAAAGGTACCGACCGGCCGTCGAAAGGCGTCCTCGGATGCGTTATGGAGGGGACGTGGTCAGAGCCCCGTATTCCCGGCCGTTGTGTCGGTTTTCCAGACCGGAGCCGATACTTCTCAGTTAAATAGCTCCTCAGTTGGCCTCAGAAAAGCTGACTGTACTTCGGTTCCCAACAGCGCTCGACAGACCCTGACGGCGACCCATCCCAGTGCCAGCCAATCCCAGCAGCGACTACCTTCGGTAATCTGGCGACAACCGGTGTATACAGCGCGGCACTTCCACTGCCAGGACACCGAAGTGAAGGTAAGGGGAGAGGCACAGGCACATGCTGTATAGCTTCCAGACACCTACCGAAAGACTCACGAAGAATTTTTTTCTTTTAATTAATCCTTATAGCTTTTGGGGTACCAGTGACAGTATGAGAGCTACAGTCGTCAAATGACATCTCTCAGTAGAAATTTATCGGGAACTTGGGAGCGGGTAATTAACACTCTAAATGGGACCATTTCTAGTACAAATGCATAAGTCAGTTTAGAGATGGCCATGCCACAATAACCAGATTGTAGACTCTGAGATGGTAAAAACCATGGTATAGTGATGTGCACAGATAGAGATAGATGCAGCATCCCGTGCCCAGACTATGGAAGGTCGTTGCATTGTCAGATCTGTCATTTGAACTTCAACAGTCAATGTCAAAAGCTTTCCAATGTATTTGTAGTCGTAAGACGGCAATTAACACATTGTGGACGCACCATAATGGTTAGAGGTAGACGCATGGAACATTCCATTTTGAAAATGGTTAGGGACTTCAATGTTCCAACATCAAAATGGTCAAATGTTCAAATGTTTGTAAATCTATCGGACCAAAAAATTGGAAAGAACACGTAGATAATGTTTACTGGCAGAACCCTTGAAAGATACAACAAAACTACTAAAGAAACTACATACACTACGCTTGTCCGTCCGTTTATGGAGTATTGATGCCCAGTGTGGGATCCTTATCAGGTAGGTTTGACGGAGGACATCGAAAGAGTCCAAAGAAGGGCAGCTCGTTTCGTATTGTCACGATACCGGGGAGACAGCGTTACGGAAATGATATAGGATCTGGGATGGGAATCATTAAAACAACGGCGCTTTTCGCTGCGGCGTGGGCTACGTACGAAATACAATCGCCAACATTCTCCTCCAATGCGAAAATATATTTCTTGACTCCCACTTACATAGGTAGAAATGATCATCAGAATAAAATACGAGAAATCAGAGCCCGAACGGAGAGATTCAGGTGTTCATTCTTCCCGCGCGCTATTCGAGAATGGAATGGGAGATAAAATAGTATAACGGTGTTCGATGAACCCTCTGCCAGGCACTTAAATGTGATTTGCAGAGTATCCCATGTAGATGTAGATGTAGAAACTGCGTGGTCATCAGTCCGTAGCTTACAAACTACTTAAACTAAGGTAAACTAACCTAAGGACAACCCAAACACACTCATGCCCCATGGAGGACTCGAACCTCCGACGGCGAGCAACCGCGCGCTCCGCAGCGGTTCCAACGCCCACAGTGTCAAGAGTGTGCCGAGAATACAATATGTCAGACATTTCCTCTCGCCGACGGCCTGCACATAATGGCCGAGTGGCAGCGGAGTTTGCACAGAGTTGTCAGTGCTGACAGACGAGCAAAGCTGCGTGAAATAACACGGGAAGTTACTGTGGAACGTGTGATGAACGTATCTGTAAGGACATGGCGGCGCGATTTAGCATTGCTGGACTATGGTAGCAAAGGACCGAGTCGAGTCTCTTTGCTAACGGCATGAAATAGCTTTCAGCGCCTCTCCTAGGTTCGAGACCATATCGGCTGGGCTATAGCGACCAGAAAATGGTACCTTGGTCAGATGAGTCCTGATTTCAGTTGGTTATAGCTGACAGCAGGGTTCGAGTAGGGCACAGATCCCACTGAGCCATGTGCCAAAGTTGTCAACAAAGTACTGTGCAACTCCATAACGCTGTAGTTACGTGTAATGGACTAATCATCGCTGAGTGCAAATGGTCGCGTTCAGACAACTGGAAGCCATTTCCAGCCACGTATGACCTTCATAATCTCGAACGAGAATGGAATTTTTATGGATGAAAGTGCCTCATGTCACACTGCTAGACCTACATCACCATTCATGAATCACATCGAAACTTTATGTGACATAATGGGGAGTTCAGTTCGTGTAAAAAATCCTGCACTTTCGTAATTATGGAGTGCTGTAGAGGCAGCATCGCTCAGTACTCCTGCAGGGGATTTCCAATCACTTGCTCAGTTCATGTCACGTCGAGTAGCTCCAGTTCGGCGGGACAAAGGAAGCCCAACACGATATTTGGAGATATTACACGAAATTTGACATCTCACTGTATTTCACTCGATAAAGACAAGAAAGCTTCAACGGTACTTCATAACCAGATGAGAATACGAGCAGCTGTGGTAGTAGCAACACGCAGCTACAGAGCTTGTAAGGCACTTAGTGACAAGTTAAAAGCACCGTTTCCTCCCTCCCTGTCACATAATTTATGTTATTTATGTACTCACATAACAGCTGTTCGTGCTGTCAAGTGCGCCATATAATCTTGCTCAGTAAACATGTGTCCGTTTGTTCTTCCGTCTCTGGTGTCGACAGCGATTCTCCGTAATGTGTTTCGCAAATTGCTCCTAGTTCCCAGAGACCAAAAATAATAAACTTGTGACAGTTCGTTAGTTAAGCGAAGCAATACGTCTTAAAGCTAACACGTGCAGTGACCTTATCGAGTACGTAACGTCTACTTGTTGTCACTTACCATCATTAACTCACTTTTCTTTCCCTAGTAACGACGAGTCATAACCCGAGCTTTCGTGTCTTCTGTTAGCATTCTTTATGAAATAACACAGACAATAAACGTGACATTTTTCTGTGGCGATCGCGCCTCATAATTTCCACAGAACTCGTACAAGATTATTTACATCAACCACATTTCGAGTAATTCTTTGCTAATCATACGATACACAAATCGTTGTTCCAGGGCACACCTAAACTGAATCGTGAAGCTACTAATTCAACATCATTCTGATTTTTCTTTGAGTAAATTTTATAACAGAGAATTTGTAGGCCTATATTTCCTATAAACTTCGCCACTAATTTTTCAATTAACGAAATTACTCAAATATTCCACCACCGTTTTGTTATACCAGAGTAAAACAACTGACCTAAAGTGAAACATTGCTAGCAGCAGTGGTAAAATTTTGAACATGTTAATTTTGACACTGTTATGATTTAAATGATATTTTAAATGACTGTAGAGATTCAGATCCTCCCGTCCTACGAAACTTAGTATACATTGGCAGAAACTAATGCAAAAAGAAATATGAGAACTGACAATGAGGCTGTCAGCAACATTATTTCACGTATGCATTAGGAGGTAATAGGAGTAATCTGCAAAATTACAGGCCTGTATCTTTGACATTGGCTTGCTGCAGGATTTTTGAACATATATTTCTCAATCGTTATGAACTACATCGAAGAGAACGACCTATTGAATGGTAGTCAACACTGATTCAGAAAGGGATCTCAAATCGATTACATATTTCTAGGTTATCGGAAGGCTTTTGACAGTGTATCTCACAAGCGGCTTCTAATCAAATTGCATGCTTATTGAATATAGCCACTGTTGTGTAAATGTATTACCGATTTCCTGTCAGAAATGAGACAGTAAGTAGTAGTTCACTGAAAGTACTTGAGTAAAGCAGAAATGATATCTAGCGTTCCCCAGAAAAGTGTTACAGGGCCGCTGATGTTCCTTATCTCTACACACAATTTAGGAGAATATGTTAGGAACTCTCTTAGACTGTCCGCGGATGTTGATGTTATCTGTTACTAAAATGACCACACAACCAACAATAATTGCAAAGTCATTTAGGTAAGTCAACTGTCTGGTGTAAAAACTGGCAATTGACCCTAAATAATTATTAGTATGAAGCCATCCATATGGCCACTAATAGAAATCCTTTACACTTTATTTACACTATAAATCAGTCATGAATACATGTCGTAAACTTTACTAAATACGTAGGGATAACGATTACGAACAACTTAATTTGGAAACAAAGGTAAAGGTAAAACAGTCAACAATCTGAAGATTGGTTTGAACACCGCAGTGCTTTACTGGGAATGGTCCTGTTTGGAGGTGGTATGCCGTTGTCTTCCTCCGACCTTCGAACTGACTTATCCAGCCAGTTATAGGGGGACCTACAGTTTAATGTGAGTTCCGAACGAAATAACACACAGAAAATATAGTAGGGAAGTCTACGTAGAAGATGTAAAAGTTCTAGTAAAGAAACTGCGTACACTACACTTGTCTGTCCTGTCTTGGAGTAATTGTGCGTTTTGTAGAATCCCACCAAGTGAGAATGACGGAGGTTATAGAGAAAGATCTGAGAAGGGCAGCTCGTTTTGTATTATCGCGAAATAGGAGGAGAGGGGGTCACGGAAAATGACGAACAAGTGGGAGTGGAAATCATTAAAAGAAAGACGTTGTTCGTTGCGGCAAGATTTATTTTATCAACTTTTTCCTCCGAATGCGAACATATTTTGTTATCGCCCACGTAGTGTCTTCGTTGCTCATTTCACTCACGCCATTGTAAGCTGTACTACTAGGTTGCCGACCAACCACACCCTGGGAAATTGCAATATATTTGGAAATAAACAACACATTTCCATCACAAGTGATGAATTAAAAATATTATAAACGTTATTTAAGCTGTAGCTTCAGGTTCCTCTCTACCCATACCATCAGCAATGGCGACATATTCGGAAGAAACGGGAATATATTTATGAGAAATGAGAAAATAGCTATCACTGCTGGCCCACGGGAGGACACGAACCGTGAGTGATTGTTTTATGCTCTGCAACCTGACATCTATAACCAACGGACCATTACAAACGTCAGAAAAGCAACAATAATGTCACTCGTGTTACTATCTCCTTAACGCTTTTACCGCCAATGTGTAATCGTAAGAAATGTTCCCAAGTGTGAGGTGCTTTTGGTAAATAATCTGTGTATAAAATGCAACTGTTGTTGATGGTCTTCAGTCCAGAGACTGGTTTTTATGCAGCTCTCCGCACTACCCTATCCTGACCAACATCTCAGAAGAACGACAAACGACATCCACTTGAACGTGCTTGCTGTATTCGTCTCTTGATCTCCCTCTGCAGTTTTTACACCACACAGTTGCGTCCAACGCCGACTCCTTGTCTAAGAATGTGTCCTACTAATCGACCTCTTCTTTTGGTCAAGGTACGCCAGAAATTTTTTTACCCCAAATTTCCTCAATACGCAGTCTACTCACCTAATATTCATCATTCGTCTCTAGCACCAGGCTTCTATCCTCTTCTTGATTGCACTATTTATTGTCCATGTTTAATTCCCGTAAACTTCCACACAAACGCCTTCCGAAAGGTGAGGAAGGAGGAGGTGAACAGTCACCAGCGACTGGAGAGGATTTAAAGAGAGAAAGGAGTGAGATGAAGACAGACTTAACCAAGGTTGAAATAAGTTATATACATGGTGAATCACCTAACACCTGATCCGCAAATATTGCGGAAACGAAAAGTGCGGTTTTCACAGACTGGATTGGTAGTCAAGGACTCGTATTGATAGCCAATAAACAGATCATAAAAATAGCTAGAAAGTGTATTTTTATGCAAATATACAATTTTGCAAATGTAACGATGGTTGTTTCTATCTTGCACTGGAATTTCTGACACCATCTGTGTACAAAGAATTTTGAATGACATTTTTATCACGTTTAGGTTGGCAGCAACAACCATTCAAAGTTTTGGGGGCGGAGGCTACGACAGCCTAGCTGAGTGGCTGGTGGTCATGAGACAGTGGGTCGTGCCCCAGGGGCTAGCCACTCAGCCAGTCAGCTACGCTATCGCATCCTCCGACCCCAAAACTTTGAACGGTTGTAGCTGCCAAACTAAACGTGATAAAAAGTCATTCAACATTCTTTGTACACAGCTAGTGTCAGAAATTCCAGTGCATGATAAAAACTACCGTTGTTCAATTTTTTTTTTAAACTGGATGTTTGGATAAAAAATATACTTTCTAATTAATTTTAAAATCTGTTTATTGGCTAACAATACGAGTCCTTGACTACCAGTCCATTCTGTGAAAACTGCACGTCAATCCCACTTTCCGTTTCCGCAATATTTGCGGTGCAGGTGTTAAGTGATTCATCCTGTATATTGGGTGTCTGATCTTTCAGACGTGTCCGAAAGACCAGACACCACTTTTGATCGTGCAGTTATTGTCTATTGAGATTCGCGGAACATATGACATATTCGAGTGTTTCCGAAAGAACAGACGCCACTTTTGATCCCAGTTATTACCCATTCATTTTAACGGAATGTATGTCATTAACTGCTAATGGGTGAAGTTGAAAATG
The DNA here is from genome assembly GCA_026315105.1 of Locusta migratoria. NCBI lineage: Eukaryota > Metazoa > Arthropoda > Insecta > Orthoptera > Acrididae > Locusta > Locusta migratoria. The sequence goes on from CM048745.1 coordinate 138,142,242, forward strand.
GGTACTCATCAGGAATTCTAACCCGGGCCTCCAGCTTTTTAGACATTTGCGCTGACCGCTACACCACAGAGGGCACAGCGATCACCACACATGAACGGACTACAAAATGTTTCAAATGTTTGTTAAGCTTATGGGACTTAACTACGGGGTCATCAGTCCCTAAACTTACAAACTACTTATCAACTATCTTATAGCAAGCACGGCACAAATATCCATGCCCGAGGGGGGATTCGAACCCCCGATCGTAGTGGCCGTGCAGACCGTGACTGGAGCGCCTCAGTCCCCTCGGCCACCGCGGCCGGCGAACGGACTACACAAGTACGCCTGCCGTCAGATACAAATTCTCAACTTTACCCTGCCCACCATTTCTCAGACTAGCCATTTTTCATACTGATCCCCTAAGAGTAAGGGACATGTCTGAAAGAACAGACACCACGTATGTGTAAGTTATTCAATATGGCGGTGAAGGACAATGATCTTTTTTTCAGTGCGGAGGCACTCCTACGGCCTCACTGTTGCAGTAATCAGTTTGAAAAAAATCGCAAATTTGAGTAATAGTGGGAAGGGTGAAGTCGAGAATTTGTATCTGACGGGAGGTGTGCTAGAGAAATCCGTGAAGGTTAGGGTGAGGGCTGTGTCCACAGTGGTGCAGGGGTCAGCGCAACTGCCTAGCAAGCAGGGGACCCAGGTTCGAATCCCTGCTGGGTACACATTTTCAACTTCACCCATTCGCAGTTAATGTCATACATACCGTGAATAAGATTGGCATAACTGAGCAGCCGGCCAACACGTGGCAATAAACGATAAATCCTCAAGGTGTCAGAAATTACGGTGATCGCGTTATCTTGAGCAGTTACACAGCTGCCGCCACCGCTCTTACATATGTATGACTAGCCGTTAGAAATCAGGCGAGGAAACCTAGATCAGTTAAGGTGTGTGGTAATTTTATCAATCGCAAAACAATTATGCAAAGCGCGGCTGCGCTCCTGAAGAGGGCTGTTTGTAAACCGCGCGAGGACACACGCGTTATTACACGGCGTAATGCAGTAATTGAGCGTGGTGCCGGGCTCTGTTCGCACGCCGCCAGATGTCTTTGCGGCAAACAGGTTTGGCGAGCGCGGGTGCGTGCCAGCGCTGGTTTGCGGCGGTGTCTGGCCGTCGTAGGAGAGTTGTCCCTCGTAGGAAGGCTGCCAACTGCAGCAGCTTGTAAACTGTATGCGACAACAGTGAGGGACTGCTCACGTAAGTTGCGTCTCAGGGGCGCGCTGTATGTCAAGTCGCAGTGGCAAAGACCATACCCAGTATTCACGCGTGTACAGAGCTTCTGTTCATTACAAAATCGACAAGCAGTTAGAAAAATATCAGCAGCGTGCAGCAGACTACATCTAGCTGCCGTTGGCACCACTGCATACGTATTGACATTGACAAGGAGAGCACATAGCTGTCAGATTTTTGCATTTATTTATTTTTTTTTTTTACTAGCTGAAATCCCGGTGCTGTCCGGGTATTTATTTATTTATTCTTGCCATGAGTTAGAACTTCTCCTAGCCCATCTCTCTCAGGCCATCCCCCCCCCCCCCCATATATATAAAGAAAGCATGTAATATTTATCCGAGAATATACAGGGTGTTACAAAAAGGTACGGCTAAGCTTTCAGGAAACATTCCTCACACACAAAGAAAGAAAATATGTTATGTGGACATGTGTCCGGAAACGCTTAATTTCCATTGAATTAATAAAATTCAGTAACCAGTTGCTTGTGATTATTTTTTTTAGACGACCGGTTTCGGGCACTTGAGTGCCCTTCTTCTGGTCCATTTTTGTATTGTTGCTTATTGAATGGAGCTACATACTATTAGGAGAATCAACACTGAGTGCAGAGATTATGCATTTTAGTATTGTTGCTTAATGAATGTAGCTACATGCTATTAGGAGAATCAACACTGAATGCAGAGATTATGCATATAATCTCTGCATTCAGTGTTGATTCTCCTAATAGCATGTAGCTACATTCATTAGCTACATTCATGAATCAACACTGAATGCAGAGATTATGCATATAATCTCTGCATTCAGTGTTGATTCTCCTAATAGCATGTAGCTACATTCATTAGCTACATTCATGAATCAACACTGAATGCAGAGATTATGCATATAATCTCTGCATTCAGTGTTGATTCTCCTAATAGCATGTAGCTACATTCATTAAGCAACAATACTAAAATGGACCAGAAGAAGGGCACGCAAGCGCCCGAAACCGGTAGTCTAAAATAAATAATCACAAGCAACTGGTTGCTGAATTTTATTAATTCAAACCTGGACAGTTGCTGAAATGGATAAAGTACTTCTTAATTTCCATGTTAGAGCTCATTTTAGTATTTCTCTTTAAATGTAAATTGAAATAATTCGTGCACACAATTGTCAAAATACCCAATTGTTTCGTTAGTATCTACTGTACTTCCTCGATTCACCGCTAGTTGGCCAAATTGAAGGAAGGTAATGTTGACTTCAGTCCTTGTGTTGACATGCGACTCATTGCTCTACAGTACTAGCATCAAGCACATCAGTACGTAGCATCAACTGATTAGTGTTCATCACGAACTTGGTTTTGCAGTCAGTGCAATGTTTACAAATGCGGAGTTGACAGACGCCGATCAATTACTTCGAACGTCTTCCTGTTGGGACGTCTTCGTTCTGGAAATCTGTCTCGATACAAACGTATAGCGTCAAGGCTACTGCCTCGTGCTAATCCAAACATCAAATTGGCATCTGCCAATTCCGAACTTGTAAACATTGCACTGACTGCAAAACCACGTTCGTGATGAACACTAACCAGTTTATGCTACGTACCGATGTGCTTGATGCTAGTACTGTAGAGCAATGAGTCGCATGTCAACACAAGCACTGAAGTCAACATTACCTTCCTTCAATTGGGCCAACTGGCGGTGAATCGAGGAAGTACAGTACATACTAACGAAACAATTGGGTATTTTAACAATTGTCTGCACGAATTATTCAATTTGCATTTAAAGAGAAATACTAAAATCAGCTCTAACATGGAAATTAAGCGTTTGCGGACACATCTCCACATAACATATTTTCTTTCTTTGTGTGAGAGGAATGTTTCCTGAAAGTTTGGCCGTACCTTTTTGTAACACCCTGTATAAGAAATAAGGCTGTCCTGAAAAATTATAAGTTGAATACCCAAAGAAAGAAAGATAGTAATGAAAATACAAATGACATAAAATTCGTCGATCTCATATTTATTGAGTTATTTTTTTTGTATAGACGTTTAATTTTTGAATGCTAAGCACAGACCAGACGGCAGGGGCGGTGTTGCATTGTACACAAAGAAGTCCCTTGCAGTTCAGGAAGCCCCATTGCCGGCCGCGGTGGCCGAGGTGACAGGCGCTCCAGTCACGGTCAGCACGGCCACTACGGTCGGGGGTTCGAATCCCCCCTCGGGCATGGATATTTGTGCCGTCCTAGTTCGTAAGTAGTTCATAAGTAGTTTGTAAGTTTAGGGACTGATGACCCCGTAGTTAAGTCCCATAAGCTTAAGAAACATTTGAACATTTTATTTGAAGCCCCATTACCCCCACAGTTTCAGGACACAGAAGCAGTCATTATCACAGTCCCAAGAGGCAGATACAGGTGCCTTCTAACAGCCTGTCTCTATATCACACCAGACTCTCACATTCCAACAGTCTTCCTCCGATACATTGCGTCCTTTCGCGATTACATACTAATGACTGACATTAACGCCAGACATGAACCGAAATGGGGTAGACCTACTGGACTTCCTGACCACAGAAAACATGACCAGACTGCCTATGACAACCTACACATTCATTGGACACGGAGGTAACTCCCTCCCTGACCATATCCTCATAAGCCCTAAACACTCTGAATCCATATTTCCCCCAACGGTAGGTGACAGTGTTACAAGCCACCATCTCCCGATCATTTTCAGCACGACAGCCATCAACCCCCCTGCACCCCAACCAACCTCTCGTACCATTCGCCTTATTTCTAAAGCTGACTGGTCCAAATACGAAGAGCCCATAAACAATAAACTTCTCGCCCCAATCACTATCAGAGACGAAATCGACCTGCATCTACATCTACATACATACTCCGCAATTCACCGTAAGGTGCGTGGCGGAGGGTACACTGTACCACTACCAGGAATTTCCTTTCCTATTCCACTCCCTGATAAACGGCAGAATTTTACATTCATTACAACAACGGCGGTTATCGCTGCGGCGTGGGCTACTCACGAAACTCAAATCGCCAACATTCTCCTCCGAATGCGAAAATATATTGTTGACTCCCATTTACATAGGTAGAACAGATCATCAGCATAAAATACGAGAAATCAGAGCTCGAACGGAGAGATTCAGGTGTTCTCTCTTCCCGCGCGTTATTCGAGAATGGAGTGGGAGATAAATAGTATAAAGGTGGTTCGATGAACCCTCTGCCAGGCACTTAAATGTGATTTGCAGAGTATCCCATGTAGATGGAGAAGTTAAAGGACCGCTGTGCTAAACTTCTCCCGTAAGTATACCCCTCAGCTCTGGAGGGAGGAGGGACCACGGAGATCCCTGCTAACGTCATCTGACAATCGAGTTAGCCATTCTGTCGGGTAGACGTGCTGCAGCGGGTTCGGAAACAAGGTGCTCGTTTCGCCGGTACGCGCAGGACGGGAGCATTACCGAGTTCTGGCTCTGCGCGGATGCGGCGTGAGGAATCCGCCGCTTCTCGGGAATGGCTTCTGGACGGCGGCGGCGTTTAAGGGAGAGACAGAGAGGGTGGAGTGGGCAGGTGCGCGCGGCTCGTAATGGCCGCCATTATTCCGTAAACACCGGCGAGGGCCGGCGCAGCGCGCGCGGCTAGAATTACGCGGCGCGCATGCGCGCTGCCTCCCTCATCAGCGCGCCTTTATTGTTGTTATTAGAGCGCCCCGCTTTATAGGCTTCTTCACACGTTTGATTTTAATCTGGGGAGACCGCCGCTCCGCAGTGTAATTTCCGGCGCTGCGCGTCTTCGGCAACATCGCGGCTGCAGCACTGGCTGCTGATCGCTCTGGACCGCGAGCAGAGCGCCTTGGTAGCCATCATCCAGGATACCGTTTGTTGCGGCTGTGGTCCGTACTACGGGTCTGCATCATAGACTTACAAGGAATGTTCCAATGAAAAGGCAAACTGGTTGAAATGTGAAAATGTCGCTCTGGGATAACGTAGTGCGACATCTAGGGACGCGAACCGTGCGCTCTCGCTGTGGGCTCAGCACGCAAGGTGATGCTTGCCATCTTTTTCCACGTCTGAAGTCAGGTAGAGTGCACGCAGGATAAATTGGCCGGTAGATGCGCAGACTGCTGGGCAAACATGGGGAGAGTGATAGTGGTGGGGGTAGCGGCCGGAGCAGTGGGGGTAAGTGACCAGCACTGGAAGGGAAGTGCCGCTCTAAACTCAAGCCTACACTCCACTACCTGCCGGAGTTTTACAAATTCTCCCCTCTGTACGTAACCATACCATCAAAAATACCTCTTCCTAAATGCTTAACTCAGAGTTATTAATATTTCATTATTTTTATTATTTTATTAACATTATATATCTTATTATATTTGACGATGTTACAGGGTTCAATGAATGAAACAGATCGCAATTTGCGATCAGTTACGGCTTCACTGTACAACATTTAGATGGAATACCAAAGTGCGGTGAATGAAAATTTGTGCCTGGCCAGTATTCGAACCCGGGATCTCCTGCTTACTAGGCAGACACATTGACCACTCCACCACCAAGGACACAAGTGACCAGACCCCGGCGTGCACATCATGTCACGTAAGCCAAGTAGTCCTAAGCCGGTGCGAAGGCTAGCTGATTGACCGGCCGCTGGGGCACAGCCCACAGCCAGCCACTCAGCTAGTCATTGCACTGGCTCACGACTACATTGCTTCTGTGATATGATGTGCACATCGCGAACTGTCTTTCTCATTAGCCTCGGTAGTCCTGACCTGGCAGAATCGATAGTTTAGTGGTTGGTGGCTGGCTGCTATGAGGCTCTGGGCTGTGCCCCAGTGGCCAGCCAATCAGCTAGCGATCGCGCAGGCTCAGGACTACCTTGCTTTATTGACATGACGTGCGCGCCGCGGCCTGTCTTACTGATTGGCCTCGGTAGTCCTGAGCCGCCGAAATCGTTAGCTGAGTGGCTGGTGGCTGGCCGCTATGAGGGGCAGTGGGCTGTTCCCCAGTGGCCAGCCAATCAGCTAGCGATCACACCGGCTCAGGACTATCTTTTGCCACGGCCTGTCATTCCCTTAGACTCGCGAACCTGCTGCTTCACTTGCACATACGCTCGCCACAGGCGTGTGCCCCACCCGGCGAAAACTCACGGTCGATGAGCGGTGCCCCGCGAGCAAGTGAGCGCTTCCTAGTTCACGACCAAGCGAGCGAGCTGGAACAGCCTGCCCTAGACGGAACCGGCCCTAAGTGATGATTTTCGCCCGCTCGGTGGCAAAAGTTACCGCGGTACCCACGAGCACCCCTGGCTTAGACGCGCGCTGTGACCGTAGCTCAGAGGCAAACGTTATACCCCACTTTATCTCCCGATTCGCAACATACAGACGGGAAAAGCCGCCGGCAGCGGACGGGCGATAGGTTACGCGCGGACGCGGATCAAAGCGAGAGTGCGGTGTTTACCGTACCGAGGCTGCGCTGGCTGCTCCACGGACGAGTTCTTCCATTAACACCGGCGCAGGGCCGCGCTTATCAGATTAACGGCCGCGGGGAAGAAAACTGTGGGAGGCGCGAGGAGGCGTCAGGCGCGAGTACAGTAGTTGCGTTAACGGAAATTAGTCGAGAGCGGGCGCCGTCGAGTATCGACGGAGGAATCTGGCGCCCTAATAAGGCACCAGCTGCCCGGAGAGGAGGCGTGTTAATAGGGGCCAGCGTGTTGAAAGTAGCGCCTCGCCGTCCGGCCGGCCCGCTAATTGCGCCGGGTCGTCCGATGGCCGCCATTACGCCGCCAGCTCCAATTACAGCCCGCCGAGGGACGTGATCGACTTACCGAGCGCCCGGTAATCACATTAAAATTGAGAAACTAAAACAGCGCCGCGCACAAAAAGGAGCCCCGGGCAGCGTCGAAATAACGCGCGCGCCCACCGGCGTCACTATTAGCGGCGTTTTGTAATTATCTAGAAAATACAATCTCTGCGGTTAATTGTATTGGGGCCGGCGCGTTAATACGTTTCGGAATTAAGTGCTGAAATTTTAATTAATTAGCAGGGGGTTGGCAGCGCCGGTGGTTAGGCCGCCGTATTCATTACTGGGCCGTCTGCGCGGGAGCAGCGGACGGCTGACGGGTACGCCTAACACCAGCACGGACAACTGGGCGTGTGATTGACCTACTCACTAGATGTGCTTCACATCCTCCCTACTTCCTGACATACACTGGACAGCCAAAGAACTATAGTTCGTGTCATGTAAGAAGGCACTTCCGCGCATTAGAGGCGGGGCGATAAGGGAAGCGTGGAGGGGAGAGCTACGACAGAGCGCCAACAGTGGAGTCTGCGGGAACAAAGGAGGTTAAAATAAGGGGAGAGGGCGCTACTACGCAGAGCGTAGCAGTAGATTGAAGCCAGTCCGCTATCTTGCGGAGCCAAGGAGATGTGGTTTTAGATTTAAGCACTGTGTGCAGGGGTGCCAGCTCAGAGGGTGCTCCGAGGCTCGTGCACCCCCCCCCCCCCAAGGGGGGCTGAGAACCCACATAAAATTGAGGTGCAAAATAAAATTGTATAAATTAAAAAAAAATCGGGAAAAATCAAAACCTACCTTATGACTCTAGAGGCAGTGCAAAAAGTGACCATAGCGAGAGACGATATTTCATAAGTGAAAGAAATGATCAGCTTTCTACGCGGGTCTCCAAGCGAGTACATCTACATGGGATACATCTACATGGGATACTCTGCAAATCACATGTAAGTGCCTGGCAGAGGGTTCATCGAACCACAATTATAATATTTATCTCCCATTCCATTCTCGAATAGCGCGCGGGAAGAAAGAACACCCGAATCTCTCTGTTCGAGCTCTGATTTCTCGTATTTTATTCTGATGATCATTTCTACCTATGTAAGTGGGAGTCAACAATATATTTTCGCATTCGGAGGAGAATGTTGGCGATTGGAGTTTCGCAAGTATCCCACGCCGCAGCGATAAGCGCCGTTGTTGTAATGATTCCCATCCCAGATCCTGTATCATTTCCGTAACACTCTCTCCCCTGTATCGTGACAATACGAAACGAGCTGCCCTTCTTTGGACTCTTTCGATGTCCTCCGTCAAACCCACCTGATAAGGATCCCACACTGGACTGCAATAGTCCAAAAATGGACGGACTAGCGTAGTGTATGCAGTTTCTTTTGTAGTTCTGTTGCATGTTTTAAGGGTTCTGCCAATAAAAAGCAGTCTCTGGTTCGCCTTTCCCACGATATTAACTACGTGTTATTTCCAATTTAAGTCTGAAGTAATAGTAATTCCTAGGTATTTTGTGGAGTTTACGGCCTTCACATTTGATTGATTTATCTTCTAAACAAAGTTTAACGACTTTCTTTTCGTACTCATGTGGACGACTTCACACTTCTCATTATTTAGACTCAATTGCCAATTTTTACACCGTACTAATATCTTATTCAGATCGTTCTGCAGTTGGTTTTGATCTTCAGATGATTTTACTAGACGGTAAATGACGGCGTCATCTGCAAACAACCTAGGAGATCTACTTAGATTTTTCCCTAAATCGTTTATGTAAATAAGGAACAGCAGAGGACCAATAACACCACCCTGTGGAACGCCCGATATCACCTCTGTTTTAGTCGTTGCCTTCCCATCCATTACTACGAACTGTGTCCTCACTGACAAGAAATCCCCTATCCAATCGTAAATTTGGGGGAGTAGTAATGAGTGTCCGTGTTTTACCCACTATGCTAGCTTTATTCATCCTAAAGCACGTCGGTCCTTTTGACCTTTCAAGTGTACGTATTTATGAACATTCAGTTGTGTTCTTTCAGGAATTTAGCTTGAAGAATCTGACGCTGATGCTAAAGATAATCTTTTTCATTTATCTTTGTCACTCCCCTTCTTATTAAAATTATAGATTCAGTTGAAATTTGTGATGTTTTTCTCTTGTGCTTAAAAAAAAAAAAAAAACTTGGACTATATTAATACTGCCAGAAATGTCAAGAAGATATTTCGAAGTGATGAAAGTTTCGATGAAGTATACAGCTCATGTTTCGAACTGACCAAAAAAGTTTGATTTCGGACTTCAAATCTCAAAATATTTCAAAGATTTCTGTAAACCTTGGAGACGGTGTTCTACCAATTGCTTTTGTCAGAAAGAATAGCTTCGCACAAAAAGTGTTAGATTAGTACAAAGTGAAAAATTATTTCATTGGTCGTGTAGAAGTTTTGGGGTGTTATTTATATCGAAATATCCACTTCGGCTAATTAGATCGCTTTATTGTAGTGTCCTAATTAGCCGAAGGGGATATTTCGATATAAATAACACCCCCAAACTTCTACACGACCAATGAAATAATTTTTCACTCTATACTAATCTAACACTTTTTGTGCGAAGCTATTCTTTCTGACAAAAGCGTTTGGTAGAACTCCGTCACCAAGGTTTAAAGAAACCTTTGAAATATTTTGAGATTTGAAGTCCGAAATCAAACTTTTTTGGTCAGTTCGAAGCATGAGCTGTATACTTCATCGAAACTTTCATCACTTCGAGATATCTTCATGACATTTCTGGCATTATTAATATAGTCCATTTTTTTTTAAGCACAAGAGAAAAGCATTACAAATTTCAACTGAATCCTTTTCTTCCTCCTCCTTCTTCCTTCTATCTTTAAAAGGCCTCGGGAAAGAGACGTTCTTTTCGAGAATCACTGTTGAAGAAATTTAGAGGACCGAAATTTGAGGCGGACTGCAGGACGATTCCACTACCGCCAACCTACATTTCGCGTAAAGACCGCAAAGATAAGTTCGGAGAGATTATGGCTCGTGCGGATGCATACAAACATTCGTTTTTCCCTCGTTCTATTTGGAAGTGCAACAGGAAAGCGAGTAACTAGTAGTGGTACTGAGTACCCTCCACCACGCAGCTTTGGATAGATTGCGGAGTATGTATGTAGATGTAGAACTGTGGTAATAGGTAGCAGTAATATGGATTGCTACACACCAACTACATATACAGACTCCCTGACTTCACGTCGAAACGTGTAGCAGTGGTTATACCAGCAATTGCGCAACATTCGATACTGATTTCATCGTCTTCCTCACTGCACACACGACTTTATTTTCAATGATATAGTTTTTGAAAAAAATTTTTTTACCTCTGATCCTTCTTCGTGTTGCATTTTGGATGAGCAGCAGTTTACGTGCACTGCACGGCAGAGGATAAAAACTGACAAATGTAATTTACTGTGGCACATATTGTTCCAGAACTGCTTTTACTTTACACAGAGCTCCAATTAAAGAAATTCAGTTTGAAGAATTCTATTCCACCCCACGTTTGCAATAACCCAGAAGTATGAGGATCGCTTGCGTTCTGGAGATCTATAGATACTGACATTGTTCTCAATTTTTTATACCTACGCTTCTTAATGTGAAAGATGGAAGTCTAAGTATAAAGGGCTGTTGAGGTTAAATATTAATCCATTACAAGGAGATCACGCACCTAGAGTCAACTCACTTTTGGACTTTCGAACGTAAAAGATTAATTAAAGGTCAGCCGCAGCGAGCGAACGTTTACGATGCAATAAACCAAACGAAAATGGTCGTTCGTTCGTTACCGCCAGCCCCATTCAATCAGGATTAATGTACCCGCTTCTGTTAAACCGAAGATCTAACTAAGACTGCGATAAGAACTGCCTCGCAAACTGCGGCGATAATTCTACGCAAACCGGTCAAACTCTTTCATTTATAGCATGAATATTAGAGCCATACGGGGCCTCTCTTGGAAGTGAGCAAAATTATCCACATTAAAATTAAGACGATCATACACTATATCATTAGATGTTTGGTGTTCAGTACTCAATTTGCTAATTATACTTGTGACAGGAATAGCAAAAAGAACAATAGTGAAGCAGAAAATAAAATCACAGTTAATATTTGTCTATGAGGACTACAATAATGAAGATAATAGTTAAGGGTCGAGAGGAGGTGGTCGAGAGTTTCAAAGGGAGCATTACGCAAGGATTGACTGAAACAGAGGAAAGTAAACCAGTAGAAGACGAATAGGTAGCTCTGAGAGATAGTGTAGTAGGAGCCGCAGAGGATCATATAAGCAGAAGGACAAGGCGTAAGATAAATCCTTGGATAACACAGGAGATACTGAACTTAATTGATGAAAGGAGAAAATATAAAATTTCAGCTAGTGAAGCAGGCAAAAAGGGAGTACAAACGTCTGAAAAATGAAAGTGACAAGAAGTGCATACTGGCTAAGTAGGATTGGCTAGAGGACAAGTGCAGAACCGTAGAAGATTTTATAACTAGGGGAAAGGTAGATACCGCCTACAGGAAAATAAAAAGAGACATTTTGAGAAAATAAAAACAACGGTACGAATATCAAGAATTCAGATCAAAAACCAATACTAACTAAAGAAAGGAAAGCTGAAAGGTGAAAGGAATGTATAGAGGACCTGTACAAAGGAAATAAACTTGAAGGCAGTATTCTAGAAATGGAAGACGAAGCAGAGGAAGATTCAATAGGTGATACGATACTTCGAGAAGAATTTGACAGAGCAGTAAAAGAACTGAGTAGAAACAAGGCTCCCGGAGTAGACGATATTCCATATGAACTAAAGAAGTCGTTACGAGAGCCAGTCATGAAGAAATTGTTCCATCTGATATGCAAAATGTATAAGACAGGGGTATTATCCTGTGACTTCAAGAAGAATATAGTAACTCCATTTCATATTAAAGTAAGTGTAGAAAAATGAGAAAATTACAGAACTATCAGTTTAATAAGTCATGGTTGCAAACTACTAACACGAATTATTTTTAGACGAATGGAAAAACTTGTGGAATTCAGTCTTGGCGAGGATCAGTTTGGATTGGGGGAAATTTAGCAACACGCGAGGTAATACGTTACGACTTATCTTAGAAGTTAAGGAAAGGCAAAGCTACGTTTTTAGCATTTGTAGATTTGGAGAAACCTTTTTGACAATGTCGACTGGAAAACACTCTTTCAAATTCTGAAGGTAGCAGGGGTAAAATATATAGGGATAAAAAATTTATATTCAACCTATACAAAAACCGTACAGCAGTTATTAGAGTCGAAGGGCAAGCAAAAAACGCAGAGGTTGGGAAGGCAGTAAGACGGGGTTGTAGCATTTCCCCTGCCGGCCGCGGTGGCCAAGGGGACTGAGGTGCTCCTGTCACGGTCTGCACGGCAACTGCAGTCGGGGGTTCGAATCCCCCTTCGGGCATGGATGTTTGTGACGTCCTTAGTCTTAGCTAGTTCATAAGTAGTTTGTAAGCTTAGGGACTGATAACCCCGTAGTTAAGTCCCATAAGTTCTACAAACATTTGATTTAGCTTTTCCCCAGTGTTGTTTAATCTGTATATTGAGCAAGCAGTGAAGAAATGCATGGAGAAATTTGGAGAGGGAATTAAAGTTCAGGGAGAAGAAATAAAAACTGTGCGGTTCACAGACGACAAGGTAATTCGTCAAGGACTGCAAGGGATCTGGAAGAGCATTTGAATGGAATGGACAGTGTCTTGAAAGAAAGATATAAGATGAATGTTAACAAGAGTAAAACGAGGGTAATGGAACGGAATGTCAGATAATCAGGCGGTGCTGAAGGAATAATATTAGGTAGTGAGACAATACAAGTAGTAGATGGGTTTTGTTATTTAGGTAGCAAAAAAATCTGATGTCCGAAGTAAAGGAGATATAAAATACTGAATGGCTTTGGGAAGAAAAGCTTTTCTGAAGAAGCGAAATTTTTTGACATCCATTTGTCTGGAGTGTAGCATTGAATGGGAGTGAAACATGCGCGATAAAGAGTTTCAGGTAAAAAGATGATAGCTTTTGACATGTGGTGTTACAGGCGAATTATGAAGATTAGATGGTAGATCACGTAACTAATGAGGAGGTGCTCAACAGAATTGGGGAGAATATGAGTTTCTGGTATATGCTAACTAAGAGAAGGGATAGCTTGGTGGGACAAATTCTAAGACATCAAGGAATCGTCAACTTAGCATTAGAAGGAACTGTTTGGGGTAAAAATCGTAGAGGAAGACCGAGGGCCGAATACAGTAAGCAGATTCAAAATGATATAGGTTGCCGTTCCTATTTGGAGATGAAGAGGGTTGCTGAGGACAGGGTAGCGTGAAGAGCTGCATCTGCAGAGTGAAGACCACAACGAACAACAACAACAACTGGTGGCAACAGAGAGGAGAGAAGGAGAAGGAACGTAATAAACTCAATGTCCACATTAATCTAAAAGCTGTAGCGACCACCGTGCCATCCTCAGCCTGAATCCGTCGACGGAGGGGACGTGGTCGGTGCTACACACTCCCGGCCGTTTTCGTGACCGGAGCCGCCACGTCTCTGTCAAGTAGCTCCTCAGTTGGGCTCGCTAGGGCTGAGTGCAGCCTAGTCACTAACAACGAACGGCAGAAGCGAACCGTCACCCATTTAAGTGCTAGCCACGCCGGGCAGTACAGTGCTTAACTGCTGTAGTCCGAAGGGCAACTGGAGCATCCACCGCTAAGCGGCCGTTGCTATCTGATAATTGCCGTAAGAAGAAAATGAAATGTAAATTAATGTAAGTTGAGTGAAAAACGTGGAGATTAGGGATAATTTGATTCACTTTCTGACAGAGAGATATTGCCATACAAGTTCTTTCATGACGTAAATTTACTGCTATGAGAAAAAATAAGTACTTCACCTTTTTCCAAAATGCTGTAGATTATTGAATCTTGCATTCGATGCAGGGTTGCTTGTTGACGGGAAGAGAGTGCGCGGTTGCTCGCCGTCTGAGGTTCGAGTCTTCCCCTGGGGCATGGATGTGTGTGTTGTCCTTAGGGTCGTTTAAATAGTTTGTAAGTCTAGGGACTGATGATCGTAACAGTTTGGTCCAATAGGTTTAGAAACATTTGAACATTTGACCTGCATCAGACTAGTCTACGGATTGATGACAACAATAGCAAAGAATGCATTAAACATGGAAATGAAGGAGTATGTTCTCTAATCCATTGATAGTACAATGTGTAATGTCTCAAGCACTACGTGCTTTCCCTAGCTAGACAAGATAACGAATGGATTAGTTCTGGATATTTATGGAGGTTTTTTGCTTGGATTATTACTGTTCTAGACTATTTCTTTCACAGCTGCATGCCCAGACAGGGACCTCCTACTTCTCATGGAAAACATATTTAGAGGACACTGTGCAGTAGAATGAACTCTGTGGATACTCAGTGTAAAGAGATGTTAAACTGAAAATGGTGACATTGATGGTGTTTTGTTTTATAATTAGTTACTAGAGTTGACCTGAATTGTTAACATCTTCTAAGCTTGGTGCCATCAAAAGTTTGTATAATTATATCTGGATGTAGGAGTGTAAACCAGATGGTTGAGTTTACTGGTGATATACAAAGGGTACAATAAACCCCTGTTATTTTTCAAATATAAGAGAACTGTTTTCTAATTTAAGTAATGAGATAAAGTTGTGATACTTCACCTCTTCTGACCATATCTCACATAGAGAATAAGTCTGATAGACCACCGTTTTGGAAATTACTGTTATTAGAGGCACTGAGTATCAGGACCTCTACCAATATATACTACAATAAGCAACACATGAAGAAGATGACTGAATATGTGATAGGCTTCTGAAATAAGTAGAATCGCACGGTCACATCACAAAGGATGCCCCCATTCGTGTTGCGTGGTTGTATGAAACGACAGCGGTAGACAGCTGACTCAACTTTTATAGAGTTAGTTCCAAAGATTTTGATATCTTTCTGAGGCTAATGTGTTGCTATACTTGTTGTGACCTCGTAATGTTGGAGACTCGAAAGGTGGACCATGGCTAGCAAGGATGTGGACAAGGTCTGCAACTGAAAGAAGTGATTAGTCCTGTGTTGTTGCAAACTTCTTGTACTATTACATAGTTCTGCTACGCAACAGAAAACTGTTCCTCTTTGTGCATAGACAGAAGGTTGGCTCTTCTATGATGAACTTCTGGAACTGTAGTATTCCTGGAGCTTTCCCGTACTGACTGGAACTGTCGTATTCTCTCGAACTGATTGTCGTACAGCGAAAGGCATATCTGGGTGAGTCCCTTTCTTCCTGCTGGCCGGCGTACGAAGCAGGCAAAGAGGTAACAAGACTACGGGCGCCATCGGCGGCCGAAGTACTGTGGAGAGACTTATCGCCTCTTCTTGAAGTTGCGCGGCGACTTGTGTAGACCGTCGGCGTTGTGACGAACAACAGTACTTTTCACAAGAGTTTTCTCTTACTGCAAAGGTATTCTTTCTCCGTGGAACGGAAGCAGTTGTATCGGAGGTCGACCTCAAGAAGTTTTGGCATAAATGTTAAAAAAGCAAACAACATGAAACTATCAGGTCATGCTGAAATATATGCCTCCGGATTATTTTTACTATTATCGTTACAGGTTGACAGTATTACGTGTCATTCATATTACTCCACGTCTTCCCCGCTTCGCTGTCTCTAGTTTCAACCGCCTGACATTACAGGGTTCCGAATTTTAGCGCTTAAGGTCGTATTCAGACGGGGAGACTCCAGTCACTGAGCAACTGAGATACTCTGGTACCAAGAGAAGCGATATGTCTCGTTAAACGAAGTAAGACAAAATCAAATGTTTGTAAATCTATCGGACCAAACTGCGTGGTCATCAGTCCGTAGCTTACAAACTACTTAAACTAAGGTAAACTAAACTAAGGACAAACACCCACACCCATGCCCCAGGGAGGACTCGAACCTCCGACGGCGAGCAACGTGCGCTCCGCAGCGAGGTGCCTCAAACCGCTCGGCTACTCCACCGCGGCACGGAGTAAGTCACATATTCTACTGTGTCTGCGACATTCGGTTGAGAATCACCTGAAGAGATATAGGAATCCGAAAACCGGTTAGTGACCGACTAAACAAGTAAATGCTCGTATTAATTATCTGACTAACGTTTGGAAGTGCTTTCCTTTTGTAATAAAGACTGCTTTATTTAAAAAGATACAGAATTCGTAAGCATTAGCCTAGTTTTCAGCACGCCCTCCTACTAACGTGCAGTAAGTCGATTGCAGCGAAGTAAGGTAGTAAAAATACAACAAGGTGTGGTCCACCATAGCTACTGCAATATGCTGTTCTGAACAATCACGGAGAAATTACTCTGCGTCAGCTGGAAGTGCAGTAGTTTGTTATCGACAGAAAGTCAAGGCCGTTATGTGTCTTTGAGAATGGCTGTTGGGTCTTGAACATTAATGTCGGCTGTTAATTATACAGGCAATAACTTTCATTTGCATGCCAATTACGCAATGATCTATCGATGCCGCAGGAAAATTTTAAGTGAACGTTAAGATTATATGGGTTGCAATTCAACTTTCATACAGACAAATCCCACCAGAGAATGCCATCGAAAGCTACATCGATTATTCACTTAATCAATGGAAGGGATAAAGATAATTAATTACCTGTATATTTTTACACGAACGGTCGGTAAAACTAAAAGAGTATCTGTAGTGTCTTTAGTGGCAGACTAATTGTATTAGCTATTATTTATCAATTCATCCAGTCCGTACTACTAAGATTCCTCTTTATATTCATATTCCATTTTTAGTTTTATAAATTGGGAGAAGTCTAGAGAGCCCCGTTCTTTGGCTTGTAAGCTCGTCATCCGTTCTTGTATTTCTTTGTTCTCTTACCAAACAACGCCAATACAGAGCGAAACGCACTGTACGCTGAAGTACCAGTAGTCTTGGAGGTCTCTTTTGGTAGGAACATGCTGGAGTTTCATTAATGTACATATTAATATCTATCTTAATTAGTTTTCTGCAGTACGTACTCCGTTCCGAAGAGGACTTCTTTTACTAGGGCATTTGGTATATTAAACACCCGAGTTATATCTTTTCTTTGCTAATAAATCAGTTTGCAACTATCTAAGGTAATAACGTATTTCACTACTTCTGGCAGTCTCGAAAATATCGATGCTGTACATGGGCATAAAGTTTTTCACGTTCATCCCTTACCTCGGAAAATACCTTGCACATGGGAGCTGTCACTGTAAAGACATTATACTGCCCCACAAACACCCTGCCCACAACCTAACATAAATTATCATTGCTAAATCTTATACCTAACCCCCCCTCCCCCCAACTATTTTTATATGCTTCCAATTCATGTCTCTCTTCCAACGGTATACCGCACTTTTCAAAAAATATTACAATATCCCTTTAATTTATTCCTATTTTTTACTTTCTACATTTTCTCTCCCACACAAACAAACAAACACACACACACACACACACACACACACACAGCCTGCGGTGTGGCGTCTATAAAGTCCTCAGCAGAGCCCCTATATTTTCTTTTTGGACACACTCTTATGATGTGGTCCAGCGTCTGCTCAGGTGCTCCACAATCACAACTTGGGCTGTCCGTGAGCCCCCACTTATAAAGCATGGCCTTATATCTGGTATGGCCACTTCTGACGCGACTGAGCTTAGTGCAGTCTTTTCTTGCGATGTTGAACCCTTTTAGTTCTTTTGAGGGATCACTTATGAGGTGATGATTACAGACTGAATTCTCCCACTCCTTTTTCCTGTTCTCTTTTAGGTTGAAGGTGGCCTCTCCTCTTATACTGTAGTTATTCCATATCGGCTTTCGTGATTTCAAACGGTAATTTGGCAAATGTTTTATTACATCCTGCATAGGTAAACATTTTCCTTCATTTATTTTTACTATCTTTTCCTATTCTTTAAAATATGCTTTTTGTCTTCTTAATTTTGGTGGAGCTATTTTAGCCACTGAATCCAATTAACACCGTCTCGTGACTTCTTGGCGAATTACTTTAAATTTTCTCGTCCTGAAGTTGAATATTTCCTTATGTTACCCATACAGAGAGTGTGCAACAGTTGGCTCCGTTGTATCTTTCTGTGACAAAGCGCTAAAAGTGCCGAACATTGTAACTCTCTTAGTTTCACGGAATATTTCCGTGTTGCACCTGTTAGTAATATTATACTTATTATGTAAGCTCAGTGACGGAAAGTCAATAGGAGTGAGAAACAGGCTTACTGATGAGGTATGCAATAAGTCAAAATACTAGCAGGCCCTAATGATAGTGACATGCGAAAAGCGGTGTGGGCATTTTTCCTTCATACTGCCCCTTGCAATGAACGCTCTCAACACAGACTGTGCCCAAAAGATACCTGGTGCAAATATGCCAAAGACGACCACGATCAAAATCATGGTTTGCTTGCAATTGTGATAAACGCAATAAAACCATTTTTTCATGACTTTGCACAGTCAGATTTTTTACACAAATGTTTACACGGAAAAAGGAAGAATCCTAATGAGAGCGATTTAATTTGAACAGTGATTTCTAAAAGGTTGGTTGTGGGCATAAAAACACTGCACTTTGGTGTTTATGATGCAATAGCAAGCTACAACCATGGGAACTGTGTTATGATTGAAGGCATTAGGATTTCCGGCTGGGATGAACTGTACCAGCACTAAGAAATATTGACAGAGAAAGGATAAGAGGAGCAGAAAAAAGAGAAAGGGATACGAAATATGATGAAACAACAGGCCAGAAAAGAATATCAAAAAGGAAGCTTTTTAAGGATGAAGAATAACACCCCGATAATCCATCTTATAGTGCAAGAATGTATTGAGAAACTTCGACGGCCATTTTCCGTAAATTAGATGTTTTGGAATGTAGGGAATATTTTCTAAAATGCACTCAAACTAAGGAGATGAAATTTTTATACAGCACTGCTAGCGGACAAATTGAATTTGTAGCACAGCAATTTTGTTCAGTAGTTTCATTTCAATTTGACATTTTTTGTGTAAAAGTTGAGTCATTAATAAAAAGTACTGAAAGGTAACTAGAAAGGATACTCCAATATCCCTCCATCATAACTGCAGTACTAATGCACTCTACATGTTGAAAAAGGTTTTTCTATTTAGGAGATTATTTATAAATATTCCTAAAACTTAGTGATTTTAACACGGGAAGCATAAGCACCTCCGGCTTCCCTTAAAAGAGGTCACTTACGTCAGCTCGAATGTTTAAATGTTTGCATAGCTTAAGGGAATTAACTATGGGGTCATCAGTTCCTAAACTTACAAACTACTTACGAACTAGCTAACACTAAGGACGGCACAAATATCCATGCCCGAGGGGGGATTCGAACCCCCGACCGTAGTGGTCGTGCAGACCGTGACTGGAGCGCCTCAGTCCCCTCGGCCACCGCGGCCGGCTACGTCAGCTCAATAACGTCAAAAGCCACACAAAAAAGACGAAAATGAACGTAGACACAAACTTTCGAAAATTAATTCCTTCGTCAGGTACTAGAGAGGAGGCCTAGGTTGTAATAGCCTTTCCATTCTCCCCCCACTCTTCTCTCCTCTCTCCTACCTGACGACAGAATTAATTTCCGAAAGCTTTTGTCTACCCATTTTTGTTTGACTATCAGTGGTACTGAGCTGAGGAATGTGATGATTATTAATTCTACGTGCTTGCCTGCAACTCAGCTATCGTCTTTACGCTGAGTTGCTACCTGCTCTATTATTGATATTCCAACCTGGACTTTTCATGTTAGATAATGTAACGTAACGTCCAAGATTTAGAACACCAATTGTGCACTGTGGTTGCGTCTCAGAGTGAACATGTACGCAATGGTGCCAACTTGCAACAGGTGTAGTGTCCACCCCAGTAGTGACCTCGGCATCCACGCTCAAAGACAAGCGCGTTAGTTACATGAGTTGAGCAGAAATATGGGAACACCGCGAGAAATGCATACTTCACTATAATGCAGATGCTAGTCAACCCTGCAGGTGGCGCTATATGACAACGAACGGCTCGTGGGCAGTGATCATAGTACGTTGTATGAGTCAATCTTGGTCAGGTGTGAAACAGTGGGTGAAATATGCCGGATTATATTTGAACGTGCAGACGTTGTTAGTGCACATTTGAGCGGCTGTTCCCAAAGGAGCCTAAATGTTTACTGTTTAAAGTGGCACAGTATCGATGATTTAGACCATATACAGGGGAAAAGGGAAAGCTTAATCTGGTAAGTCAAAACGCAGAAGAAAGTGACAGATACCACTGAAGAGAATTGTGACTGGAAAACTGGTTGTAACACTCACCAACCTGTCGATTTGAAAACAAGAGCCGCGCGTGAATCGCCGCGTGGTCTTAGGCATCATGCTACGGACTGGGCGGCTGCTCCCACCGGACGTTCGAGTCCCCCCTCAGACGTGTGTTTGTTGTCCTTAGTGTAAATTAGTTTAAGTAGTTTGTAAGTCTAAGAGACCGACGACCGTAACAGTTTGGTCCAATAGGTTTACAAGCATTTGATTATTCAAAACCACACGAAGGGAGCCCCTTAAGCCTAGAAATACTGTCTTATCCATCTTATGTTTACAGTAACGAAGTACGCGGCAGTTAAGATGGTTGCGACTTTCATACCGCTGCACTGCAAGATTTGATAGTGCAAAAAGGCTTGTGGTCAGATAGTTACCTTTATCCGAGCCGTGTTACTGTGATCGCATGCGTAACCCATGGCTAGTTTTCTTCTATTATCGTGGCATGAGGTACCTCATTTCTGTGGTCTCTCATGGAACTGAACTTTATTGGACTGATGCTAGTGCTGTGCCAACTTTTGTTCTTCCTTCTCGTCCTACAGCACGTCAATTTCGTCATTCAGCGACTATTCTCTGAGAGTGAGGGTTACCTCTCTTTTATGTTCTGAATATGTGTTTCGGCTGACTATCTCAACTTTTATAGTCTGTATCTTCTCTGTTTTCCCTTTTGTAAATTAATTCTTTGCTTGGCAACGAAACACCTGTTCTAAGAAGCGACGTCCGATCGTCTGAGATAGAAGATGGAAAATGTTAGTCGGTGCTCGATCGAACGTCGATTTCTCTATCTTTCAATACTCTCTGCTAATTCAGATTCTTAAGAGAAGAGAGCACAATGACATGCAAAGGCTAAAAGGTCCATCCACCTGCACCATATTTGTTCCTCAAGGGTGATGCTCTGTTCCACGTCGATAGTGACCGTGGACACACAGCGAACACCGTCCAGAAATGGTTTTTTGGACACCGGGATGAACTGTGGTATCTCCGAGACCGCTACAGCTACGCTATTTAGAAAATAAGACTTTTATTATGCTTATCGACTTTTGAAAAGAGACACAAATATTTCTCCTTTGCATCCCTGTAATTTAAGCCCGTACATTGAGCAAAGCCTTCTTCATCAACATGTTCTTCTTTTTTTTTTTTTTTTTTTTTTTTTTTTTTACATAGTGACCTAAAGTAGCTTCAGGGAAGTTAAACTTCCTAGCGGCGCCTTCAACAAGCTTACCTTTTCTTACACGCTGCATTTACTCTTTCAATGATTCCATGCTCCATTTCTGTTGCCCTGTCATCCTTATGAACTGCATAATTCGTCATCTTAACCGCAGTCGACATTTTGGATTAGGACTTATACATGCACACAGTCTTACACAATAAATTCATTAAATCGTTATTAAAGCATCAGAAAACAAGGTTTAAGATAAATCAACTGATATTCATTAATACAAGAGTATTACTTGCATGACATTTCTTTAAACCGCAGGAAAAATTGTTACAAAAAGAGCATCCACTTCCGCGCCTCTGTTGTCAACAAAACAAAATGACCAAGCGGTTCTATTTCAACAGACAAGCCTGCAGAGCGCACTAAGGAAGTAATACCGTAGTGCATGTAGCTCCAGCTATTTATTTATCGGAGAAATTCAAAATTCGCCATCTTAGACTTCTCGTCCACTTATCCGACCTTCCCCTATGTATCAACAATTAAAAGAGTTGCAGCGTCTGTCAGTGTAACTCAAATGGTAGCGTTCTGGCCTCTCAACGAAACAGTCGGTGGTTCTAATCCTGCAGTGACAGATATTTTATTTTATTATGGAGATGACTTTCCAAAAACAGCGTCGTAGCTCTTCACAAACTGAACAATAAAAGACAACCATCGTCCACTAATAGTGAAGCCAATACTGTAAAAAATGTCTCTAGTTATTTTCATTGAAACCATCTTTATTAAGAACCTTTTATAAAATACAGACAATTACGAATAAACAAATACATGCATTTTTCGTATAAATTACCATTAGATATAAAAATTGTGTTAGTATCGTAACAACGAAACAAAAATCTCTCACAGAAGGAGTACCCCATGGTTGTAAGGCCAGGACTCAGCCACCTGAGCTACAAGGACAGATGCTGCAACTGATTTGATTATTGTTACTTACATGTACTTACAAAACTTCAAATTCAATTGTCTCGAGAATTTTTGAGAGTTGCGTTGAATGGCTGTGTCTGCTTGTGATTTGAGTTCTGAGTTTCACGCACCATATATACATATATACAGGGTGTCCCAGATATCTTGTTCACCCAAAATATTTCTGGAACAATAACAGCTATTGGAAAACGACTTTCACCGGTATCAATGTAACGCTGGGGCCCATGAATGTACATATTTGTAAACATTCTAAAACGAAAGCAAATGTGTTTTTTAACACAAACGTATGTTTTTTTTAAATGGTCACCCTATATTTTTTCTTCAGCAATCCATAGCATGACAAATCACATAAACAATGGCGTTTATTGCATCGCAATATTCCAATTACATCCCGAGATATTGCGACGCGGAGTTGCTTGAAAACCCCGAAATGCGCTGCTAGCGCACGTCCTGAGGCTCCGGCGTGAACCCCATGCTGCCCGTAATCGCGATGTGATTAACAATAACCAAAGTTAACTTTGTGACTAACGTTGCGGTGCACAGATATGTTACAGATCCGCATCACCCCTAGCCTATGGGATAAATACCTGCTGGAATGTACGACTTTAATGCAGGATGGCAGCAGACCGTATTATTCGTTTCGGACCTCTTGATAAGCATGGAAGTGCGATTACGCATGTCAATCACATCACGATTACGGGCAGCATGGGGTTCACGCCTGAGCCTCGGGACGTGCGCTAGCAGCGCATTTCGGGTTTTTCAAGCGTCAACTTCTCGTCGCAATATCTCGGGATGTAATTGGAATACTGCGATGCAATCAACGCCGTTGTTTATGTGATTTGTCATGCTATGGATTGCTGAAGAAAAAATATAGGGTGTCCATTAAAAAAAACATACGTTTGTGTTAAAAAAGACAGCTGCTTTCGTTTTAGAATGTTTCCAAATATGTACATTCTTGGGCCCCAGCCGTACATTGATACCGGTGAAAGTCGTTTTCCAATAGCTGTTATTGTTCCAGAGATATTTTGGGTCGACAAGATAGCAGGGACACCCTGTAAATATAATTCTAAAATCCGATACGCGTGTAGTAAGTGCATGTGGTAAGTGCGGATGCTGATTACAGTGTCTCGCGACCCGAGGTTAGCGTGTGTCTCCATTGTCACATAGTGATTTTCTTACAATTGCTTTGGGATTTTTTACTGTGCTTCAGTATTGATGTGCGTATTCTTGGAGATTATTTTGAAAGAAAATTGAACAGCGTTCTCTATCTTTCAGAAACAAATTTCTCAGCTTTTAAGTCTAGAAGAGAAGCGAACTCTGAGTAATTTTACGCTCCAGCCGTCCCTGCTACATGGTGCAGAGTATGGTAACGCGCTGTGTTTTTGGCGCTGCCGCATTTTCGTCCACCCTCCGCTGAGCAGACGCAAGAAAGCGACGAGAAACCAGTGGGTGACGCGCAAGAAGGGCCAATTTAAAGGTTAATTACCGGTAATGCAAGAAAAGCGCGGCGGAGGCGGGCGCAGATCAAACAGAGGCAGACAAAAGGCCCGCCGGCCAGCCGCCGGCCTACACAGGGGGCATTGTGCGCGCTGATGGATTGATATTGATTAAGCCGCGCGGACACCGCCCCGTCACCTGACTCAGCGCCTGCGTCCGCACCCTCCACCCCTCTCCCAGCCCCCCTTCCAATCGTGTGTGCCCCCAGATGCACCTGAGATGTACGCCAATGCAGCTCCTCCCCGAGCGTGTCTATCAATAACTAGATGAAAACCCGGCGTTGGCCGGTTATTTACTTATGTATTCTAGCTTTGAGTTAGTACTTCTCCTATCTCTTCTCTCTCTCTCTCTCCATCTCCTTTTTTCTAATAACACGTTATATTTATCAGAGAATGTGTAAGAAATAAGGTTGTCTTGCATAATGTACAAAATTATAAGTGCAGTATCAAATGTCTGTAAATCTATCGGACCAAACTGCGTGGTGATCAGTCCGTAGCTTACAAACTACTTAAACCAAGGTATACTAACCTAAGGACAACACACACACTCATATCCCAGGGAGGACGCGAACCTCCACGACGAGCAACCGCGCGCTCCGCAGCGAGACGCTTTAGACTGCTCGGCTACCCCACCGCGGCTAAGTGCAGTATCCAAACAAAGAAACGTAGAAATCAAAATACAAATGATACATAACATTCATAGATTCGTTTAATTCAGAACTTTACAATAAACAACATTTCTTGTTGAGTTTTTTTATATTACAGGAGGTGATCCAAATATATGTTCACAAAATATTAAAGCCAAGATCGCTGATGATTAATTTTATTTTGGACGACCAGTTTCGCTGGTCTGTACCAGTATCGTCTGGTCAAAAAATATGTTTACAAGGCCGTCATCTTATCAAATCCTGTTCATCCTGCCTTCTTCATTTTATCCAATTTCAATCTGTACATTCTCTTTTCAAACTTTGTAACTTACGTACCCGATTAAGTGATAAAACATACCATTCTCCGATTCGTAGAATGCCTGTTTTGTTTTTCCTTCTCACGATATCCTCCTGAGTCTAGTTTCTGATTGTTATTTACGTCGATCATCACAATTCATCCGGTTTCAGTCAGTTATGACCGTCTTCAGATCTTCGGGCTTTTCTTCCTTCCCTGCCGTAACCTACCACCTGCCTTGGATGAATCATCCATATAATATCACAAGGAAAAACAGGCATTCTACGAATCGGAGAATGGAATGTTTTATCACTTAATCGGGTACGTAAGTTACAAAGTTTGAAAAGAGAAATGTACAGATTTAAATTGGATATAATGAAGAAGGCAGGATTTGATAAGATGACGGCCTTGTGAAAAGATTTTTTGGACCAGACGATGCTGGCAGAGACCAGCGAAACCGGTCGTCCAAAATAAAATTAATCATCAGCAATCTTGGCTTTAATATTTTTTGAAAATATTTCTTGTAACTTGTCCAACATCTAATATGAATAAAAGTCACCCCCCCCCCCCCCCCCCCCGGAAAGTGAGATAAAGTTGTCCGTTTGAGAAACACCACTTCACAGTATGGAATAGATTGCTCTGTGATTTATTAATCGTAATGGAAAATGCAATTCTCACTGAAAACTGCAGTCTCTGAAAGTTAAAAGCTAGATCTGTCTGGAACATTTGGTATTCGTTGGTGTACAGTGTTTCATTCTCTTCCTTTCCTTGTAGCTCTATAGAAGACTATTGCTTTCACCTGCCAGTCGTGTGCGCCTCACAGTTCAAAGTTGGTTCAAAGTTGTCAAGAGTTTCAGGAATTTTTTCTACTGCTGACTGGAATACAGGAGTGTTTTAGTGGTAAATACGTAAATGTATTAATACATGGTGCATGGTGTGACAGATTTTTACCCGTCGCAGTATATTTGATCTCATATTTATTGAATTATACGTTATACAATTGTATAATTTTGCAGTTATCTATTCATCTGCAAAAATGATGTATATCGATAAAATATATTGCGAACAGAGTTAGTAATAAAGAAGTAATAGATTAAAACCTGATGCGTGATGGGGCGCTTTTCCATTAACGTTACTGATTAGGGCCTATGTCATTATATCTCATGGACTACGTGTGATATAATTTCGAAATTACATTCAGCTGTATGTGTGAATACTGTAAAATTTCCGACGACTACAATTTGTAGTGTAGAAATGATCAAATTATCAAATTCACACCGAATACCGTAGTTTTGCTCTATGAACAGCGGAAAAGTAGTAAGCCAGAAACTTTTTTTTCCTTTCATTATTTTCATGTAGTTGTCAGTGACAAATAAAGGTTCGAAATTATGTTTATAGTTTGTGCAAGGACGTAGCCAAAGGAGGGGGGGGGGGGGTCCTGCGGGTCCGGACCCCCGTATCACCTAAACGATACAATACTGCTCAAACTTCTGCTAACGACAACACACACACACACACACACACACACACACACACACACACACACCAATGGTCAATGATGGACTCTAACCTCCGAAGGGACTAAATGGTATATTACACGGAACGAATTTGGTCGCTAGTCGCTGGCGTATTGCCGGCCGCGGTGGCCGAGGGGACTGAGGCGCTTCAGTCACGGTCTGCACGGCCACTACGGTCGGGGGCTCGAATCCCCCCTCGGGCACGGATATTTGTGCCGTCCTTAGTTGTAGGTAGTTCATAAGTAGTTTGTAAGTTTAGGGACTGATGACCCCGTAGTTAAGTCCCTTAAGCTTAACACACATTTGAACATTTGAACATTTTCGCTGGCGTATTTGGACGCAGCTGCTAAATTCGCTCCATGTATACAGGGGCAGCGAATAAAGTCGCTGCTCCGAAACGCGAGTGTCGAAAGTTGACGGGTGGGCTACTTTAGACGCTGGTCGCTGGCGTTTTTGGTCGCCCCGTGTCATATACGAGAGCGTCTAAAGTAGCCATCAGTCGAGTCAAAATGTCGACGGAAATTGTAAATGTTGGCGTTGTGTTTCTCGCAACAGTTTTAAAAGAACAATTAATGAACCAAAAGCAAAACGGAAAAATAGAAAAGAATAAAAGAAAATGGAATAGAAGGTGGTATGTGAGGAGGGATAAATATGGTGCTTCTGCAAATCTTTTGGGTGAATTATCGTGTGAAGATCCTTCTGCCTACAGAAATATAATAAGGATCAAAAAAGAAAGTTTCGATAGATTACTGTAAATGGTAGAGCATAAAATAAGGAAACAGAATACCATCCTGAGGATGGCGATCTCGCCAAGAATAAAATTTAAATAATCGTTATTTTTAATGTTCCATAATACTGGAAAACGTCGATAAATTTTCAGAAATTTCATTACAATTCGACTTCATATTTTGTTTGGTGGGACACATAACTTTTAATATCTTTATTTACGTCAATGATCACAAAATTTCTCGTCGTTTTGACGACCGGTTTCTGTCAGTGATGACCATTTTCAAGTTTGCAGCAAATCAGAAACAGAAGGATGCATCTAGTATTAGACTACCTTAGAAAACATAAATAATGCATTAACTCACAGTCATCAATACATGTAATATAGCCATATGGCATCATTACAGCATAACTGTATCTTCATTAAGGAATGTAACAACAGGTATGATGTATAATATTTTAACACGTTTTTTATATTGATGACTGTAATGCCTTATTTATGTTACATAAGGTAAGGTCTCTTACTAAATGTGTCCTTATGTTTCTGATTTGCTGTCGACTTGGAAATGGTCATCACTGACCGAAACCGGTCGTCAGAACGACGAGAAATTTTGTAATGGACGTAACTAAAGATATTAAAAGTAATTACAAAATGGATCACTGATATAAATTCGCGACCATGTCGCACCTTGGGAAACAGAACTGTTTGGTATCACCTAACCGCCAAAACAATATATCATATGCTACGTCGTGTTTCAATTGTTTTTACGAAGACGCTACCGTCTGAAGTCGCTGCGTGTCATTGCGTTAGCGTATTCATTCGCTATTCGCTCATACGCCGAGCGACAACCAGACGCCAGCGACTAGCGATAAATGCGCTCCGTGTAATATACCCTTAAATAAAATAAGACACCACCTAGCTACCGTGTAGTGAAACTGAATGATATTGTTATAATCAGTCTTACGACGAAAAAGAGATACGCTGAATCGACAGTCAACAAAACCATCTATAGATTTTAACTATCGATACAGCTATAACAGCATCGGCTATTGCACAGTCCTCCTTTAGCCGTTGTCCATTGTTGACCTTACTCCATTATTGCTATGTTAAGCACTGCAGTTACTTGCAGTGGAATGTAATGTAACTGTTGCCGTTTAATTCTTTTATGCTGTTAAAATAGTTTCCAATCATGTATAAGTTCATAACAAGAAAAAGAGAAAAACCGACTTTCATTCGCCCACTAGCGTTGTGGTAAGTTAAAATACATACTACTATAATAGCTTATTTATCTATTTACAACTGTTTCATGTTAGCAGTGGAGTCGTTATTTGCAATGGCAATATTCCAGTATATCATAAGGCACCGCACTCAGTACGTGTAATACTTTTTAAAGTTAGGTTTGAGAGTAATATTTTATCTAGAGGATGGATACGTTGCAACCAATAATCGTGGAAATAAAATAAATGGGACTTCCTGGCAGATTAAAACTGTGTTCCGGAACCGGGACTCGAACCTGGGACCTTTGCCTTTCGCGGGCAAGCGCACTACCGACTGTGCTATCCCGACACGACTCACGATGCCGCCTCACAACTTTACTTCCGCCAGTACCTCGCCTCCTACTTTCCAAACTTCACAGAAGCTCTCCTGCGAACCATGCAAGAGTAGCACTCCTGGAAGAAAGGATATGGTGGAGATATGGCTTAGCCACAGCCTAAGGGATGTTTCCAGAACGAAACTTTCACTCTGCACTCCTTTCTTCCAGGAGTGCTAGTCTTGCATGGTTCGCAGGAGAGCTTCTGTGAAGTTTGGAAAGTAGGAGGCGAGGTTCTGGCGGAAGTAAAGTTGTGAGGCGGCATCGTGAGTCGTGTAGGGATAGCACAGTCGGTAGTGCGCTTGCCCGCGAAAGCAAAGGTCCCAGGTTCGAGTCCCGGTTAATCTGCCAGGAAGTTTCATATCAGCGCACACTCCGCTGCAGAGTAAAAGTTTCATTCTGAAAATAAATGGGCATTAACCGATTATAGACTTACGCTCGCAAAATCAATATCCAAGGTATTTATGCTGATGCAAAAATTAATGCAAATTTTGCGAAACACCGAGGTACAGTCGTGGCTGACAGACAGCGAGCTTGGTGACTTGCAACCGTGTCGTTGCCAGTCTTCAAATACAGAGAAACACTTCTCATTCTGATAATCCGAGTTCTTTTGGAATAACAACTGAAGGTTCTGCTGACGTATACTGAAACAATTTTTAAGAAATGTTTGCCTCAATTTCGTTTATAAAATACTGTAGTATTTGTAAGAAGGTCAAACAAAAGCAAACCACGTACATAAAATATAAATGTGTTAAATTTGTTTTTAGAATAAATGAAAACATGAGCCTTTGTAAATTTCTCTTTAACAGGTCGGTTCCCCCTTTGACAATACCCTGGCTACGTCACTGGTTTGTGGCAAGTCGCTAAGTACTGTCATTCTCATACAGTCTGTGAATAAAGTCTGGTTGGGTTGGGTTGTTTGGTTGGGATAGGGGGAATAAACTATTGAGGTTATCAGTCCCCCGGTGGGAAGGGGAAGGAGTGAAGATAGGAAAGGAGGGGAGGGGGAAAGAAAATGCAGACCGGGAATTAAACAATAAAGTCTCGTTACATTATGTGGCAGTTTCTTGCAACTTCTGAACCATGTGCCGCATCTGGTTCTTACTGCGACAGCATTGTTACCTCATGGTAAGGAATATGTATACCAAATTGTTTGAAATCCGTCCAATGGTTTAGGAGGAAATATGCAACATTTTCGTTTGAAGCAGCAATTTTTCGCGCATCTCATTGTATATGACGTCATATTTCGTGAACAATGTGTTGTACGTGATCCTTACACTTACGGCGATCGTCCTCATAGATTGAAGCTTACGTGTGCAAAATTTCATAAATATTGGAACAAAACAGTATCTATTTGCAATACGTACACACAAACACATGGACACTCTGCTATATATATAAAGACTGCTTCACGTCGATTTAGATATGGGCGAAATTGGGTTTTACACCAAACAGAATTAATCTAGTTGAAATTCTACATAACCCGAGTTAGAACGAGAAACTTTAGACAACGTTCGACTCCGTTTGTTTCGTTCCCGTTTCCACGGATTGCAGTCCAATGCACTAAACCAAACTGAGTTGGCAGAAAAAATCAGAAAGCATTCGATGAACAAATTTAGTTTGCCTCGTTCTCATCTGCCCGGTTTGCGAATCGGTTTGAAATGAATGGATATTTGGGCCAATATTGTGTTCACTCAGTGTCTTGTTTCTCGTATTGTTGAATAATGATTAATGAAACTATATTACAGGCAAGAAATAAATCACTTACCATATTTCATGAATTCGAGTATTTTAATTCAAATAGCTAAAAACATGGACCTATTGGGACACGCTAAGTTTAACTTGGAACAATAAACACTGATATCATTGATTATAATTGGAAATAGTGACTGAATCACAAGTAGTTCATTTACTTTCGGAAATAAAACAGCTGTTTTCTTGCTTCTGTCCATGTTAAATGCGCCAGTACAGCTTATTTGCCCTATTACCACTAAAACGATGTGCGTGTATCGCACAACATAAAGCGTATCCTTGTTATTATACCTAACTCTACTCGAGATAGCTTGGTCTACGCTCCACGTGAAACCAACGAGATTTTAGCAGATATTTAACTACGGGGTCATCAGTCCCTAAACTTACAAACTATTTATGAACTAGCTTACACTAAGGACGGCACAAATATCCATGCCCGAGGGGGGATTCGAACCCCCGACCGTAGTGGCCGTGCAGACAGTGACTAGAGCGCCTCAGTCCCCTCGGCCGGCTAATTCACAGTTACTATCAGTTTTATTCTTTGACGGGTATTACACTATAAAATTATTGGACGAAGAATTTGGATGAAATAAAGTTCCATTCTTTGCAAAGATCGTGGGCGTAACGCCAATAGGGGTGTACATTGTCACCCAATTCCAATATTTTGTTAAAGTTGCTACAAAATGGTGGATGACAACTTCGTGTTACCAGTCACGAAACTCCCCGTAGTTTTCTGCAACCTGGCGACTGCAGCGCTGCCAAGCGGCTGGGTCGTAAGAACATACCGAGAGGCGAGAATCCGTTGTGGATCAGATACGGAGTCGAACGACACGTTTAAAATGCGACTGCATTTCGGAGCTTATTGCGACGCGATAAATTTTAGTTTCTCAAATATGAAATGTGCTATCACTAACAGAGAGAGAAGTAACGAACCCAGTATTTTTCTTCAATGTTATTTTTGGTAGTCTACTCAAAGGTTTAAAGACGTCAAACAAATTTTTGCACAGCAGTCTACTATTGGTGATACAGCTATGATAGTCGAAAGTTAACAGGGATTTGTTTGTGCAAAATGTAAACTAAAACGCAACTTACTGTAGTTTAACGTGTAGAGACAAACTGAGATTTTAGCAGGAAAAGATTCTTAAGGTTTTACTGTATCTTTATATTCCTGGGGAGTAGGTACGATGAAAACATGACAGGAACGGCACATGCAAGCCATCTGAGCAAGAATAAAGCGAAAAAGGACTTCGATAAGACGTAACACTTAGTCTCTAAGAATGTAAAAATCGTGTCTAGTGCCATTATCAAATGTATTAAGATGTTCAAAATCTGCAAAAAAAAAAAAAAAAAAAAAAAAAAAAAAAAAAAAAAAAAAAAAAAAACATAACTGTTAATCTATTTTGAACTTTAACACACCAGGTTACAATTCACATCTTGTCTTAAATCGTTTTTGGATGTTCTGATTGCGACCTTGCTAGTGTGAGCCGTATGTATTACAATGCACTGGCATGTTATTATTACAAACTGACATCAACAGGAAACGGGATTTTCCTTTAGTAATATTTTCGTATTTGTGTCACGAAATACAGTACCACGTTTAATGCCTAGGAAATATATTAACAACAGCAATAATAAATAATAAATTGTTCGTTCCGGTAGTGCCATTTTCTGCTACTGAGCTTGCTACCCAGCCGCTTGGAGCGCTAGTATCGCTTCAGCAGTCAAATGGTTGCATTTTTTCCCCTACTGAGTTTCGCGACTTTGTTTTAGACTGTGGTGTTACGCTCAGCTGTGGCTAACACGAGCATGTTTTGTAGAACCGTTTTTGATTGGTACTGCCGCTCTCGCCTCAAGTGTATCGTGTAATGCGGCCTAATATCGCATATTTTTAGAAAACGGCAAAGTACTTTTGACAAACTACACTCCAAATATCTATTACTATTTTTGACGAATATGTCTTGATGTTACAGGATGTGGTTATGCAGGAACCTAAGAGTACAGCTTAAATTGTTCCGAGTGATTAAGCAGCAATGATATCTGCAGTCTAGCTTATCAAAAGTACTTCGCCCTTTTCTACAAATATTATTGTACAGTACACCCGAGGCGAGAGCCGCGGTATCATGCGAAAACGGTTCTACGAATGAAGGCACGTGTTGCCAACAGTTGCGTCGTCGTTTCTGCATTTAGAAGAGGAGGGAAAAAAAAGGAAAGGAAACGTGCTTCACTGCTGATGTGGAACTAATCTGGGTTTCTGCACGGTTTGCGTTTTTGTCTTTGTGAATGGGTCGCCCACAAAAAATATAATCTTGCTGAGGTATCCGTGGAAAGACTTAAGCACTTGCAAAAGATAATAATAGTAATAATAAAGCTAAGATTAAATAGCTCGTAAGCATGTTAATTAAGTTCACCTGTGATTTACTACATATTTAATTCCACCGTGTCCTATTAAAGTCACGGTGGAGTGACCGAGCGCATTGGGGGCGATATGCTCCGACGCGCGAGGCCGTTCCCCGTCGGGGGTTCGAATCCTCCCTCGGGCATGGATGTTTGTGCTGTCTTTAGTCTAAGTTAGTTCATAAGTAGTTCGTCAGTTTAGGGACTGATGACCCCGCAGTTCAGTTTCATAAGCTTAACAAACATTTGAACATTTTTGTCCTATTAAACAACACTAAATTACTTGAATACTGTCGATACCGTTTACACCGACACCCTATGTAAATTGTAAAGCCACGTTTTAAAAATTGCTTAATACGACATCGCATAATGCGACCTATCGTACACATCAACGTATTTTTCTATACATTTTAGAAAACTTATATCGACAATAACTTCCAACGTTCAGTTTTGTTACGTATTTGGAAATTACTAACAACAAGGTAAAGCTTACGTTCTAGATTGCAAAGTTTCAAATTAGTACTATGTGGGAATTGTAACTTGGTCTTCGATTGCCCTGAATCTAATCAATGGCAGAAGGTAGAGTGATATGCAGATGTTCGACGCCAACTAGTAGCGTTCTGTTAGCTGCTGTTGATGGCATTGTTGTCTGATTTCTCACTCATTGTCAACTGCGCTGTCGCTTTGACGCTATGTGTATTTTTTTACGTTACTAAATATGTCATACAAACAGCAAACTCGATTTAGATAACACACTGTCTTTCATTTTGTTGATATCGATTAACTTTTTAATAAAGGAAATGGAACGAATGTGTTATCATTTATGACTGTTGCACAATACATCACAGTCAACTTTTAAAAATAGTCAACTTTGTATGTTTCACTCCAAGATCGTGTTCGACTTATAGAAAAATGTGTATTGTTTATACCTCCATTCTTCACTTATTAACGGTTTTTAAATTTTAGTGACATGCTTTTCCTAGGTATGCACAAACATGAAAATTCTCCACAAATATTGAATTGTAAAAGCTACAGGTGCACTGTTACTGCTACGTTTTTAAATTTTGACTCCATGACAACCTGAAATTTACAAATGCGGAACTTTTAAGAAAAAAACGCAAACCCTGGTTTGTGAACTGTCGGTTAAAAGGACCAGAAACCGTTGGTTCCTTCGATGTATTTATAAGCGGCTTCGAATGTGTCTATAAATATGAGAGCTAGGCCTATCTGTAACTTCCAATGTAGCTAAGTATTATCACTTCATTGTATGCAATGATGAATGAAAGGTTAAATTTCACATACGGCTGTATGCAGATGTTGGCAACGATATGCATCCATTATTAGGATAATTAATTTTGACAGGACAAAGGTGCATACAAGATGCTGTCGATTACAGAGCGAAAACAGGATTAATTTTTTATCTCATGGTCAACAAAAAGACTGTTCCGTCATTCTATGTAATTGAGATTTGAAAGAGCATTTAACGTTAGTAGCCAACGTCCGCACATTATGCCGCCTCTGCCGTAAGTAAAATTTTACTGGATGAAAGTACAAGGACAAGAAGCTATGCAGCCTCTTATCTAGTTAATAAGAACAGAAGCATAACTTACATTTCCTGACTTACTTGTAAGTCGATGTGTGGTTTAATCTCCATACTTGAGGAACACTCAGAATAAAGAGAAGATGCCTGAATAGTGTATAGCCGCGCCATCTACGCGAGTCTGCGACGATAAGTCACGTTACCAGATTCTGTTTACGTTTCCACGGCAACGTTTCGTTGTTCCCTCAGTGTTAGCGCAGACTGTGGTGTTAGTCAATTAACAACTATGGTTTTGAGAGTTGCTCAGGCGTTTTACACGTCTCAGGATTGTACGGCTAATATAACACTAGTCTTAGAAGGAACATTCGCAAAGAGTCTCATCGATAAAGAAATAATATTAACTGCAATGGAAACTTAAGGTGTAATAAATAATTACAGTACTACACCACTTTCAGCTGCTAATAGCGGGAATGCTGCTCAGCATAATAGATACTGGTGTAATAAGGGACTGATGAACTAGCTGTTTAGTCCCCTGAAAAATCAACATGTAATAATGAATTGGACCGGAAACAGTTCCAGTGTAATTTAATGAATATTATTATTTATATACTTATTGCATTTACTGTATGTACCTATTATGAAGTATTTCTGTGGATCTTGGTATAGAAATTCATTAAACGCAAATGTAACTCATAATATGCTCATGGGGAATTTGACTCCAAGCCCCGGTTTCACACAAAATTTATAGGTGCAGCTCTTGAATCATTTGAAAGTGTGTAATAATTGAAGACCTCGGGGAAAAATAATGATAACCCTCATATATAAAGTTCTGCGAGATGATGAATTGTATGTTTGAAAAATATTTTTATTACATGTTTTAATATTTGTATTAATATTTATATTTGCCATCTCTCTTGATTCATGTACTACTTGAAGAAAGCTAAAGCAGCGGCGGATTAGCCGCGCGTGCTGGAGTGCCGTGTTGCGATGCGCGCGGCCGTCCGCCGTCGGGGGTTAGAATCCTCCCTCGGGCATGGATGCATGTGTCATCTTTAGTATAAGCTAGATCATAAGTAGTGTGGAATTTTAGGGACTGATGACCCCGCATTGAAGTCCCTTAAGCTTTACAAACATTTGAACATTTTTGAGAAAACTAAACTTTATGTCGAATAAGATTTTTTGCACCAAATACATTAAAAATACTAGAGTTGAGGATTATCATTATTTTCCCCTGAGGTCTTCAATTAACCTTGAAATGAATGAACATACGATTGTCTGTAGTGTTTATTGAATACCTGTTTGTATGGACTGTGGAATGATGTGTGTCTGTGTCTGTAATCGTGATTATTATAAATGTTAATTAGGTGAGACAGCAACAAATGTGATCGTTAATGTTGTCAACTGTAGATAAAAGTTATTTCTGTTTCAGACACATATAGTATAGTAAATTGGAAATTTAAAATGTTTCCAATTTCGAATTCGAAATATTGAAACCGTTCCGGGGCGTTGAAATAAATTCAACGGCGTAGTTCAAAATTTGTGCTGGACCGGGATTCGAACCCGGATTCCCGGCTTCGGGCCAGCGTCGCCTTAACATGTTAGACTACCCAGGTAAGTTTCCCTTCCAACACAGATTCTCAACTTGTAGAACACTACGATTGTAGTACCCCTGCCCATTACTTCCTGTTGGTCACAGCCTACACTGGATTTCCGCAAGGGATCGGGCGTATTAATGCGTCTGCATTGAAAATGTCAGTTGCCTATTGTAGGCATATTTACAATTATTGATATGGCGCTGTTCGTTTCATGCCCGTTCGAAATAACAGACAACATATCAATAATTGCTTCCAATTGCGTTTAATTCACAATTTGATACAGTTAAAATGTTTAGATGTCTGTAAATCTGTGGGACTCAACTACTGTGGTTATCAGTTCCTAAGCTTACAAACTACTTCAACTAACCTAAGGACAACACACAAACACCCATGTTCGAGGAAGGACTCGAAACTCCGACGAGGAACCTGCTGGCCGCAGTGGCCGAGCGGTCTGCAGCGGGCCAGTCACGTTCTGCACGGCCACTACAAATGTTCAAATGTTTGTTAAGCTTAAGGGACTTAACTGCGGGTTTATCAGTCCCTAAACTTACAAACTACTTATGAACTACTTACGAACTAGGACGGCACAAATATCCATGGCCGAGGGGGGATTCGAACCCCCGACCGTAGTGGCCGTGCTGACCGTGACTGGAGCGCCTCAGTCACCTCGGCCACCGCGGCCGGCACGGCCACTACGGTCGGGGGTTTGATCACCCCTCGGGCATGGATATTTGTGCCGTCCTTAGTCTTACCTAGTTTCTAAGTTGTTTGTAAGTTTAGGGACTGACGACCCCATAGTTAAGTCCCATAAGCTCTACAAACATTGGAACATTTTTGAGGAGCAACCGTGCGCTCCGTGGTAAAGGCCATTAGAACGCTCGGCGATTCCACCGCGGCAGTTGATACAGTAATTTTCATCTTCAAACAGAACTGTTTCACTGAGTATTAGTTTACGTTCAAGAGAAAAATGTTCAAATGTTTGTTAAGCTTATGGGACTTAACTACGGGGTCATCAGTCCCTAAACTTACAAACTACTTATGAACTACTTACAAACTAGGACGGCACACATATCCATGCCCGAGGGGGGATTCGAACCCCCGACCGTAGTGACCGTGCTGACCGTGACTGGAGCGCCTCAGTCACCTCGGCCACCGCGGCCGGCACGTTCAAGAGATAAAATCTTGCGAAGTACGCAGATATTATGTGTCAAATATTGCCAGAGCACAGTAAAATAATCCTCGTTAGTTTCTCTTTCTTATGAAATATTTTCTTTAAAGTTCGGCCCTGCGCAACAAAGAAGATGCAAATACAGACAAGTCAGTGTTCCAAAGAACTAGCAAAAAAAAAAAAAAAAAAAAAAAAAAAAAAAAAAAAAAAAAAAAAAAAAAAAAATCAAGAAATATAAGAATAGATAAACAATGAGTTTCAACATATATAGACAAATTATTTTCAACTCCAGATAAGGTTTGCGCCTACTTTGCTAGAAACGCACACGTGCTTTCTCTGTTGGAAAAACAATAACCCAAAAAGACGTAGTAAGCAACAGCGATGTGCAATGCTGTGCTTCCAAGGTGCAGTAAATTGCGTTGCTGTATTACTATTACTTACTAGTACTACTACTATACTACTACTAGTACTACTACTACTACTAAGAATAATAATAAAAACTGTTATCTCTAAAGTGACTTATAATCTTTTGAAATATTTTACAAACCGTCATAACTCTCATTGCCAAGGTGTAAGATTGTCAAACCCTTAACGACAAAGAGACAAATATTCTTTAGAAGGAAAAAAATCTTTCCTCTACCAATCAAAAAATAGGAACCCTTATTAACATGAATCAAGGAATCGTTTGAATTGAACCCATGAACGCAAGATCTATATCTGCGTACCACCTCGTAAATTCAGTAATCAGTAACAAAGTCATCGTATCCCTGTTGAAACCCTAATTAGCAGTCGC
Organism: Locusta migratoria; assembly: GCA_026315105.1. Classification (NCBI taxonomy): domain Eukaryota; kingdom Metazoa; phylum Arthropoda; class Insecta; order Orthoptera; family Acrididae; genus Locusta; species Locusta migratoria. The sequence goes on from CM048745.1 coordinate 138,180,279, forward strand.
TCATATAATGAAATTACGAATAATATTTCAGTATGGTTCCAGAAAAGAAATGTTATTCTTTAGTAACGAATACATCTTTCTATAGCCATTCTCTAAAAATGTTCAAATGTTTGTATAGTCTATGGGACTTAACTACGGGGTGATCAGTCCCTAAACTTACAAACTACGTATGAACTACTTACGAATTATGACGGCACAAATATCCATGCCCGAGGGGGGATTCGAACCCGCGACCGTAGTGGCCGTGCAGACCGTGACTGGAGCGCCTTAGCCATTCTCTGCATTTATATGCAAACACATCTTCCAGAAGAAGAAAACCGAGTATCGTAAACCATTTTTCGCTCTCATGTTTACAGATTAAAGTACGAATCGGATTTCTTAGTCCACTCAATAAGGCGCCATGAAAACAGGTGATTCAGTTCCTGATTGTAGCCAACACAATCGCAATCTCTCTTTACTTAACCCTGTGAGCCACACCACCAGGCTCCTACGTCTGAGCCACACCATAGGCCTCAGAGGCCGACACTACATATGGTAATGGAAAACTCGTTAAGAAACTGAATGTCATGATAAGAATGAGGGTATAATACATTAAATAACCTTGAATAACATAAAAGAAATATATATCTCCTCAAAAAACCACAAAACAAAATAACCAAAGTCTCATAAATTGAACAATAATAGTTTAAACTTCATATAACGCAGAAAATCCATCATCTTCGAAAACCAAATACAGTTAACAATGTTTAAAACTAAAATCGATATAATAAAATTCAGCGGAAGTTTCCATTTTTTACCGCTACAATTTGGACAAATTTTTTTGTGGTCCTGACCATACACTGGCAACGTAGAGAAATCACACTGCATTTTTGATTTCGTTTGCTTTTTGTAGTCTCAAATTTTACAGTAAGTTCTTTTGCGAATAGCTCCTTGCTCAGTTTCTTCACGAGCTGCCTCTGCAGTGGAGTCATGTTTAGGCCATCTATAAATACTGACCCGTAGGTCACGAGGAGTTGGTGTGTCAAGCGTAGCCTTCATCCAAGGTTCTGTAAGGTGTTAAGAAAGCGTCAACATAAACTCAAATCGGGACAATGGTTTTGTTTGACCGTTGTCTCCTTTTCCCTTGGTTTTTGTAAAGTTATGGGGGTCTCGGAGGCCTAGTTGTTTACCTGAACGGGCCGACAGGCGCGGAAGTGTTGTGCACTGTACACTGACTCAGAGACAACTAACTAGAGGAGGCTTACATGCGAGCCACGGCCCCTCCAGCTGTGCTGGAGCGGGATTAGACAGGTCTGAGTGAGCGTCTGGGCCTCAGAGGCCTATGGTGTGGCCTGCAGGGTTAAATACACAATGTCATTCTCAGTCTGATATTTTACTGCTCTTTCACTGCAGAAAAATCAGTTTGTTAATTCTTTTCTTTCTTCCTCTTCAGCCCTTTCTCCCGCACATGCAGGGTCGGTTTTGTTATTGCAGATTTGGCATGTTAGTACAGACGGGGGCGACCGGATGCCCTTCCTGCCGCCACCCCCTGTGCCTTGGGAGGAAATGTGTAGCCCAAATGTCTGTGTATAGTGTTATATGGGTGAAAGTGTAAAGTGTTATGAAATGTTTGCGAATCGTGTAACTGAGGCGGGAATTGGGGAGCAGCCCGGTATTCACTTAGGGGATGTGGATAACCGCCTAAAAAGCACATCCAGGCTGGCCGGCACTCCGACCCCCTTCGTTAATCCGCCGGACAGATTTGAACCGGGGCCAGTACGCCTCCCCGTCTCGGAAAGCGGCGCGTTACACCACAGGGCTAACCGAGTAGGTAAAAATCAGTTTGTTAATACTGACTGAAAATTCTTAAATAAACGACTCAATCCGAGAAGACAAGCACGTTTAAAAATCGGTTGCGTTTACATTGGCATTAAAATCGGCCGAGGAAGCTGAAAACCACTTTATAAAAGCGGATTTCGAGATTCAATTATGGAGCGTTTAAATGGCCAAGAAAAAGCGGATCTGGCAAATCTATTTACGAAATCCGGTTTTGCAACCCAGTATAAATGGGGTGATTATTCCACAACATAAATCCACTCGCTGCAATAGCAGCATGGTCCACTTATCTTGGCCGTTACAGAGCTGTCCTACTAAACGCAACTGCAACCCCCCACCCCTCCCCCCTCCCACTATATCTATCGTTCTCTTTCTCAAATGTTCAAATGTTTGTAAAGTCTATGGGACTTAACTACGGGGTTATCAGTCCCTAAACTTACAAACTACTTATGAACTAACTAAGACTAAGGACGACACAAATATCCATGCCCTAGGGGGGATTCGAACCCCCGACCGTAGTGGCCGTGCAGACCGTGACTGGAGCGCCTCAGTCCCCTCGGCCACCGCGGCCGGCCGTTCTCTCTCTATCACCCCCAACATTACTCTTCACGCACACGCGCTCCGTGCCTCCAGGGATGAAACAACACTAACCCCGGAGATAAACTAACTCTGTTGTTGCCAACATACCTGAACGGAAAACGAAAATGTATCAAAATCAAGCATCCAAATAACTTCTGTACCCTCACGCGCATTTTACACGATTGTCTTTCTAGTAAAGTTGACTACTCGAAGTGCTTGCTCGTTTCGTGCCTGCGGGTACATCAGCAGCCAATCACATCGAGAATGCGTCTGTGACGTCAGTGATCTATAGATGTTGCCGAATGTGGAGATCTGAATTCCTCAGTGTTCTGTACACTGCGCAGAAAGCAGCTATTGTGGCTTCTTCGATGATCGGAGAGTAACCTATTCTTTCACAGCAAATTCCCGTTATAGAAATGCTTTTCAAATCATCGTACACTAATCTGTTTTCTCGTCACATAGATAGTTTTGTTCCAGGACCTAGTGATTTATCTACCAGCGTTGCCCTACATAATACTTGAATTATTAGGAAGATATTTACTATCTGCAAAGAAAAAGGCATTCACTAGGTTCAAACAAGGACGCTAGTAGATAAATGTGATTCAACGAAAATATTTAAAAAGTGATAAAGTCGGAATTATTGGATGAATAAAATAATATTCTGTATTATTTGACACTTGGCAAGAAAACAAGATATCTAAAAAAATAAAAAGTGGCTATTTCTGCGTTTTGGGTATTGTCAGATGTGTTTGCAAGTATATATTTCGACGAGCAAATAAATTTATGTTTTGAAATGTCTGAATGGCATTTCTCCGATTTTTCAATTCTCAATAGTGTAGAGAATAGAGAATTTACCATATGACATTCGACGAGAATATCCACTATGTACTTTCCTTTGACCAATAAGAAACACTATTTTCATTGCTTGTTCATTCGTAAAAAAGTGCCCTCAAAACCTCATTTAATCGTTCAGGAGTGAAACTGCAGACAGCTGTACAATTTTGGTGCAAATGTCTAACGCAAACGACTACTCGAGACAGGTTTCTGCTTGTAGAACACTAAAAGAATAAAGAATACTGGGCTCTAGCAAAAGTTCACACGGACGTGAAGGACAGATTCACGATGCGGTTGGCTGTTTATTTACACGCAGTCACGAAAGGCTCACGCACTTCGAGTAGTCAGTCTCCATCGCGAAGTCGATCGTGTAAAAGGGGCTCCTAGAACCACTCTGTGGGTTGTTCGCGACACCACCATTCTAATTTCCTAACTGCGCATGCTCCATTTACTGTTGGCGCACTGTTCCTCCGTCTGCCTTCACTGTGGCTGTATCTGCCTGTATCTTATGGAGTGCTAACATCAGTCATGCATATTCGTTGTGTACTGCTTTTGTGTTAGGGGCACATACGGCCCCACAGTGTGTGTGTATAACAGTATTGTATACCAGTCCTCAAAATGACAAATACACTTCTCAGCGTTTTGGCCAGATAAAGATGGCATAAAAATAGTGATGATGTATGATTCCAAAATATATAACATGTGTTATGGCATATCGTATGTTGGCAAAGAGCGAATGGGCTCAGAACTAGCCATTCCAGCACAGTATATTCTGCATTTGACTGAGGATTTTCGAAGTACCAGTAGGAACATTACAATGAACAGTTGGTTCGCATTATATAAATTACCTAAAAAGCTAAAGGAACTAAATCAACTATAGTAGGAACAATACAAAAGAATATGACCGACATTCCCCAACAGCTGTTGCAAACGAAGGTGAAGAAAGTTTATTTTTCCACAATTTGTGTTTAATGAATCATCTACTATGATATCATTTATCGCCTAACAAAACAAAGCTATTGTTCTATTATCATCAGCGCACTTTCTATCACATTACTGATGACGAAACAATTAAGCTGAGATAATACTATTATTTCACAATACAACTAACGGTGTAGCAGATACAAGTGACCAGCTGTGCCATCCCAAAACAGTTTCAAAGAAGACAAAAAGGTGGCAACTTGGAGTTTTTTGTGGGATGTTGGATGTTACTGGAGAACACCTTTTTATAATATACTGTCTGGAAGACCCATTAGCTTCGAAAATTAAAAGAAATGTATTTTTGAAAAGTCTTGCATCTTGTTTGTTTGAAGATCATATGAAAATGCGGCTGTCTAAAGGAATATCCAAGGATCTTCGAAATCTCATCTGTGGCATTATTGGCTCTGAGAAGTCCATCTACCTAAATAACGTGAAAATTGTAAGTCCCGGACGATGTGGTTACTGCCCTCGAAACAAAGACAGAAAATGACAAACGAAGTGTTTTGTTCTCACAGTTTGTGTGCTGAAAACCAACAATGCGTCTGTGATAAGTGCAAAGATGACAGGGGTTAGACTACCACAAATGTTTTGGGGATCATAAATTGTGGTGTTTTGTGCCAATTCACTTTAAAGGTTTGTAATTATATTCATTAGAATAGGTTTGATTTGAGGAAAGGAGCGGTTCAGTTTAAGGTGATTTATAACAAAGGAATTAGCATATATGTGTAAGCTCATAGATAATAGAGACTAGAATTTCTATGACTCTCTAAACCAATGAAAATCAAAGAACATGACTTACTTGACTTATTTCCTGTATCTCCTAAGTGGAGCATAGGGCATCGATGAACTTCCGCCACCGGACTCTGTTATGCGCCAGTGTCTTGATCTCATTCCAATTCTTCCCTCCTTTCTCGGTCCCTTATGCTATTACGCTACTCCTCCATGTATTTCTCGGTCTGCCTCTTCTCCTGCTGCCTTGTGGGTTCCATTCTAGGTCTTGTCTTGCCACTTGTCTTTACCACGCCTATACCCTATCCATTTCAGTTTCCTACGGCGTATCTCAGTACCAAAAAGTGTTTGATGGCTTCTTCTCCATAGTTCTTCATTGGAGATTATTTGTGGCCGCCATGTCCCCAAGATATTTCTCAAACGTCTGTTCACAAATTTTTGAAGTCTGCTAATCAGAGAGTTCAAATGTTCAAATGTTTGTTAAGCTTAAGGGACTTAACTACGGGGTCATCAGTCCCTAAACTTACAAACTACTTATGACTACCTACAACTAAGGACGACACTAATATCCATGCCCGAGGGGGGATTCGAACCCCCGACCGTAGTGGCCGTGCAGACCGTGACTGAAGCGCCTCAGTCCCCTCGGCCACTGCGGCCGGCTTTCCATGAGTCACACCCATAGAGCAGTAAATGACTTGACATTTGTATCGAAGATGCTTAGTTTTGTAGAGGTGTTAACTCTCTCATGCTCGAATTATCAACCCGACAATGAACAAAATTTCTGATACACTGTTTGGTAACTTGCGACCTTTCTTATGAACGTCTATTAATAATATCAAAGAATTTCTTTTCGATGTACAGACAACAATGTACTTTCATCTGAAGGCCTGCCTCTAGGAGACATTCTAGCATTCATTGTTAGTCCTTATATGAGGTACCTGTGCTTTACGGTCACCTCAGATGTAAAAGATGACAGAAATGAGACAAAATTTAAGTGTCCTCATTTGAGGACACTTAAGTCTCAGCATTGCAATATTGCTACCTGCGAAGTATAGTCGCCCCTGAGGGAGGAACTATAGATATAGGAAACAGTAAATTAAAGAAACATAGAAATAAAAAACTTAAAAAAATTATTTACATTAATTTAATACATACTGAAATGGTCCACCAGTTACCTCACATTGTGGTTTGTGCTACGAAAGTCTCACGGTATGGTTCTAGGGTTAACACGCCAGGGGCGCTGCAGTAGACCCAAGCCTACAAGGTCTATAGAAGGTAGGTCTGGACATGTAGCCGTGATCCTTTGCGATGGCGGCCATTTTGGTTCTAAGATGCGACTTTAGCAGGCAACTGAGGACGTCCTTTAGTTGACGTGTCTGCTTGTGCAGGTGACCGGTGGAGTGGCGAGTGAATATGTCGGTTCGAATCGTTCGCCGGCTGTGTAGCGCTAGCAGTGTGCGGAGCGTCGGCGGTGTATAGAGTGGTCTCGCGCGGTGAGCACGCGACACGACAGGACAGACAGGAGAGGACAGGGCAGGAAGCAGCCCACTCGGTGGCACTCGGCGCGCCCCGCTGCGTTCGGTGGCGGCTGTTGCCTGTTGGGGCGGCCGCTAATTGGGCTCATTAGCTCATTAGCCTGGCCGCTGTCGCACCGCCGCCGTGACGTCACCGAGCCAGCGGCGCTTCCGCCTGAGCCTGGCGCGGCCACGCATTCCATTGTCTCTGCGGGGGCAATGCCCAAGGTCACGTGGCACGGCGCGCCGTCCACCCCTCCCCTCTCCCCCTCCCCCGCCGTCGCGACACCGCAAGTCACACACCCGACAATGCCCTAAAGTCACAACCGGCAGCGATGCTCTACGCGTGAAAGGCCTCGCAAATACTAATTCCATCCTACACAGACGTTTGGGACTGATGACATCGTTGTTTGGTCCCTCATTTCCATGAACACACACACACACACACACAGACGTGCGGCGGGCGGTGAGCGCGTCCACTCTTGACACGGACGTACAATCTGCGTGGTACATCGCAGTCAACGGGAAGCACGTGTGCCAGTATCGCCTCCATCGAATTCATCTTGCGGACATATGAGCATCGCCTTGAATGTGGATCGGCGAAGGATGTTTGGCATTGGGTGCGCCAGGTGCTGGCTTTCTTCACACGTACAACCCCCGAAATGATAACTAAATGTTCAAATGTTTGTTAACCTTAAGGGACTTAACTACGGTGTCATCAGTCTTTAAACTTACAAACTACTCATCAACTACCTTATACTAAAGACAGCACAAATATCCATGCCCGAGGGGGGATTCGAACCCCCGACCCTAGTGGCCGTGCAGACTGTGACTGGAGCGCCTCAGTCTCCTCGGCCACCGCGCCCGGCGAAATGATAACATCCAAATCACTTCTCTTTCCAGTCGACTCGTATTACCCGAGAGCGAAAATGAATTCTGTTAAATAGATATGTGGCCACGATGTACACTATTTGTTCGACGATGGAGAGAAGACTGTACTTCATTTTTGGAACTATATAAACGAGCGAAACTGTGCAATAGTTAGGAACCCCAAGTACCGCCAATATTTTTCCAATTTTCTTCGGAGTGCGTTCCATAACCCGCCTCGAAACTGGAATAACGATAAAATGAGAAGTAGACCCCAGAACTGCAGAAGTACTAAAAGAATGAACTATAACCGGTAGCCAAATAAATGGGGAAGACGCTGATAATACGCGGCTAGACCTTCCTTGGAACGCACCATGTCGTAATGCGACGACCTTTTTAATTTGTTTTTACGCCGGATTAAGACGGCATTGTTTTCTATATAAAAATGCAGAACTGTGTATACTAATAATGAGTATACATCAAGCAAAAAATAAAAATAAAAATTAAAAAAGTGGACAGCGTGGTAGATTACTACGCAGGGAGCCCGAGTTTGATTCTCGGTCGGGTTGGGGATTTTCTCCAATTGTGGATTGTGTGTTAGGTCGACCTCATCGTCATTTCGTCATCATCAACGCGCAAGTCGCCCTTGTGGTGTCACCTAAAGACGTCCACCAGGCAGGCCCAACACGATCCCAGCTGTAGTTTCACGGCCAGGAATGCCACGCGAAATCATCATCTACACAGAGTATGTGAAAGGAGTGTTCCCTCTTCTAGTGACACCGTACGTTGGATATATGGTGCTATGTGTTCTTCCGGACATGTCCGCAAGAAAAGACGTCACATCTGGATCGCAACCATGTATGCTTTTGCATATGTAATGTGAAAAAGAAAGGGCAGTGAAAGGAATGGCTTTAGCTGCACTACAACATTGATATAACCACAAGAACAGAGTTTGACATGTGGTTCACCGATTTTGATCAAATTATGCATGGGCTTCCTAGATCATATCTTAATAAACATAAACATTGAGGTGTTTGTGCCTATACAGTACAGTTCCGAAGACTCGGTCTAATGTGGACCGAATGGTGGCCGAGTTTGTGAAAATGCCTAGTTGTCGGGAACGGTCTTAAAAAAGAGTGGGTAAGATTTTTTTTGTTATAAAATGCTTTCTATTGTTACTTTAGAATGCATTACAAATGATGGAATCCCGTAACTCAAAATAAATTTAGGAGAATATCTAAGAAATAATATTCGTTACTTACGAGTATATATTTTAATTTACATTTAGAAGACTACTTTAAGAAGGCATATAGCCTTGAATAATGAAATGTATGGACAATAGTGATCTACTTCATAATACATATTCCACTAAAGTTCCCATCGCGCCTAAGCTGATTTTAAAAGGCAGTGTGAAAAATGCACTCCCTTAATTGTTTTCTTCATGACTGTTATTTAATATAAAGACTCATCTACATACTACATTAAATGAAACTCAAAGGATTTTGAAACAGAGAGTAGGTGGCACAAGAAAAGATGATGTCTAGGTCCATTTATAACATAAACTCCAACCGCTACACGCTACGATATCAATTGTATCTTGCATTTTTCGACCACGGAATAATTCCAGGAGGACGACTTACCCGAACTGCCGGGTTCCCGAGTGCCGAGTTTTCTGGACTCTACTGTATTTCACTCTGCAGCCAAATCTACACATTACAAACGTATATTGTTTGTACGTGGTAGTAGGTATTAGTCTCCCATTGTGCACAATGGTGGTAGAGGGTTGACAATGATAAGGGGGTAGAAGATACGGGAGTTGAAAGTTACCGTCTTACCCTCTGTGTTGTTGTAGTACAAAGTCTCCCGTTGTATCCCATAGCAGTTTCGTGTCTATAGCTATAAGAAGGAGGAAGATGAAGTGGTTGAAAGTCGTCAGCTTATATAAAATTCTGACTGAAAACCAGCGATGACTTTTGACACTATAATAAGAAAGAGGTTATATACAGCGAAAATGATGCACATTCTTCAGTTGTTTTTCTGCAACAAGCGTAAGAATAAAGAAAAATAAGTGCATATTGTGATTTGAAGAGTAAAACTACCAAGAAAGATGCCAAAAGGTATGAAAGAAATTTCGCGTTCTCGATCCATTTCTAACAGAGTACGGCGCTGAAAAGTGAATCTACAGGCGATAGAAACTTGAAATTTGTAGATGTTTTTGATCTTACACTGTAGGCCTCAGCGACTTTTCGATATTCCCATCCCTAAGGGGGTGAATAGGGGATGAATTTTTTTTAAATACTTTGCTATTCAGGTAATTTTGAAGCAAGAAATACAAAAATCCGGACATAGATTTTTGACTGGAATAAAAATAAAAAAGTGTTTCGGTATTTCTGGAAATTCAACCATTAAGCGGATGAAATAAGGTAAAATCTTTTAAGGGTGCAGCTAAGACAATTTCGATGCTAGAAATTCGAAAATCTCGATTTGCAACCATGGTTAGAATTTTAAAAAATTGTCTCTCTGGATGTTTTGAATGCAGCCATCAATGGTGCAATAGGGGGTGGTAAGTTGTATCAAAATACTTGAAATCTATGAAAATTAATATTTAGAAGTAGAAACAACCAATGTCGACAATCCAGTCTACGCGTGCGAATCAGTGGGAATTAAAGTGGCGCGGAGGAGCGGAGGAGCACATTGAGGCGCTCAGCTACGATACGCGAAGCCGTTGCCCGTCGGGGGTTCGAATCCCCCCCCCCCCTCGGGCATGGATGTTTGCGCTGACTTTAGTATAAGGTAGTTAAGAAGTAGTTTGTAAGTTTAGGGACTGATGACCCCACAGTTAAGTCCAATAACCTTTACAAACATTTGAACATTTTTGACCATTCCTTGATGTCTCAGAATGTGTCCCCACCAATCTATCTCTTCTCTCAGTCAGGATATGCCGGAAACTCCTTTTCTCTTCTATTCGGTTAAGCACGTTTTCATTAGTTACCTGATCTACCCATCTAATTTTCATCATTCGTCTGTAGCACCACATTTCAAAAGCTTCTATCATCTCTTTGGCTGGACTCCTTATCGTCCACGTTTCACCCCCATACAGTGCTACACTCCAGACAAATGCTTCCAGAAAGGACTTTCTAATATTTAAATTATTACTGGATGTCAACAAATTTCACTTCTTCAGAAATGCTTTTCTTCCCATAGCCATTCTGCATTTTATATTAAAAAAAAAGTTTGTTAAGGTTAAGGGACTTAACTGCAGGGTCATCAGTCCCTAAACTTACAAACTACTTATGAACTACGTTATACTAATGACGACACAAACATCCAGGCCCCAGGGGGGATTCGAACCCCCGACCGTAGCAGCCGTGCAGACTGTGACTGGCGCGCCGCAGACCGCTCGGTCAATGCGGCTGGCTCTGCATTTTATATCTTCTTTACTTCGGTCATCAGAACTTATCTTGCTACCCAAATAACAAAACTCATCTACTACTTTTATTGTCTCATTATCTAATCTAATTCCTTCAGCATCGCCTGAGTTTCTGACGCTACATTCCATTATCCTTGTTTTATTCTTGTCAGCTTGATCACTGGAGTTAAATCCGATTGTTTATAATGTGGTAATATAGTGAAAAATAGCTGGTCGTTCAGTTCGTAATGCGGTATCGAATAGTTGGGGTCTTGTGCGCAGGGAGCCGGAGAAAGGCTGTTGAGCGACCGGGAGCTACGTTGCGCGCTCTTCCAACACCGTCAAGGTATACAAGGCCTCACAACAAGCCCGTGTCACGTCACAACGACAGGCCGCCATCGCAAGCTGATTAGCTGGCTCCGGGACACAGCCCACTGCCTCGTAGCGCCATCCAGTGAGCCTGCAGTGGCGGCCTATCGGTGTGACGTGTCACGGGCTTGTTGTGAGGCCTTGTATCTAGAGGGCGTTCGCTCAGCCCGCTCGGCTGTGCCGGAGGGCGTAGCACAGACAAAGGGAGCGGCGCGCGTTACGCCGCTGTGACGGCAGATGCCGTCAGCCGTGGCCAGGTAGCCTGCGCTGGATTTGTCGCAGTTAGCGCGCACTCACCACTGCCAGAGTCTGGCAGGACAAGGGTTAAGCCCTCGGCACACGGAGCGTGATCTGAACGTGTGTGGTCAACGTGCCGAGTCCAACGTGCGGCTGAGCGCTCGGAGACGGCGCGACTTGTGCACACGAGGCGTGTGCCTCAACAAGCTACACGCGACCGCAGCGCGCTCCAGCGACAGTTGTCGGCGGCATCAGCTCCTTTAATTTCACTGTTTACGAAATCAAAAGAGTGGAATTCTTGCTTTACCTCTATTAAATCGCCTATTTCCGCGCTTGTTCATATGTTCGTTATGTTCTGTAATATAGGCCTACATAAGTAACAACAAAATATTTATGAACATAAGACTCTTATAAAAGTTTCATGTCATGTCAATAAGTGCAGGGAATAATAAACGTTTCATAACACTGTGCGATATAAATTAGAAAAGGCCTTCACATGAGGCAAATATTATTGCAACAGTCTCGCTTTTTAGTAAAACTTAAAGGTCATTCTTCCAGGATCAATGTTACTATTCGGTAGAACAATGTTAAAAACTTGTAAAATGCAATAAGTGAAACAATAAAGTGCGTATTTTACTCTAAGTAAGGTGCAAACTGCCCTCTTTACAAAACGAATCCAACTAACTCACTCCTCAGATGATGCGCACTTATGTTTACTTAGCGTCGAATATTATGCAGTATAAAAAAAAAAAAAAAAAGGTAACGTAAAGCGGTCAACAATCTGAAGATTGGTTTGAACACCACAGTGTTTTACTAGGCATGGGTCCTGTCTGGAGGTGGTATGCCGTTGCCTTCCTCCGACCTTCTAACTGACTTACCCAGCCAGTTATAGGGGGACCTACAGTTTAACGTGGGTTCCGAACCACGGTGCTACTCGGTATTTTTTACATGAGCAATACTGCCAGAGGTGAAAGAAGTGGAAAGATACCTTTGGATTTGTAGTCTGACCCTCTACCACTGTGCAATCGACGTTCTACGAAATTCATCGGAAAGTCTTTGGGCTTATCAGAAAACCAGAATGAAGAAAAAAAAATTTTTGCTTCTGAAGAACTTTTGACTAGCGCCATGAGACTTCTTCCGCTCTCCCGTTCACGACTTTGATGCCTGCGCCACGGTCTCTAACGTATGTGATAATCATCAACGAAACTATTAGACGTATTGTATACACTACTGGTAGATATCTCGGTTACTGAATGTAATTACAACAAATGATGTAAAGAACAATTTGTGTTGACAGATACAGATCTTCAGTAACGGTTACATTAAAACGGCAGATTACTATAATACGGAAATTTTTAACCACATATAAGACGTTTCCAGTCATTTATTCCAACAAATAGTTCCTCTAATGACCGGTTTTCAACACATTCTCAATTTACTTAGTAACTTTTACTTGCTTTGAAATGTAAAACATTCATAAGACCTAAGTTTTATAGATAAACCCCATGAAATACGACGGCCAATATGGCGTCTTCATCTCTCTATCGAAAAGAGCTGTCCCCCCTCCTCGGATAGCCACGTGGTGTGACGTCGTGGCGTTCTCCCACCTTATTGGTGATCGTTCAGACGCACGTTGAGAATAACTGGCATGCTTGATACTGCCCGACACGCTGGGAACGCCTCGCCAACGTGTGGTTCGCACGTTGTGACGTCAGAAACTCGCCACGTTGGCCACACTCGTTCGGATACACGCTCCGTGTGCCGACGACTTTAGGGACAGCGGCGTGACGTATAGCCGCCACCAGCAGCATCGACTAATCCGTCATAATTAAGCACTCACTCGTGCGCCCGCGTAGCGTAACGAGGCGCGATTAAGAAATGTGTCGCCCTTATCTGCCGGGAACTGCTGTCCTGGATGTCGCGTAGCCTCGTCTGCCTATCTGCCGTGTTCATCGGTAATTACTGTGTACAGCGAAATTCCCGCTGGTGTTGTAATTCCCTCTAAACACCTCGGGCGAGATTGCTCTCTTCCGTCTCAGCTGTTCCTTTTCCTTTTCGAGCCCCTACTTCCATACTTCCCGTCCTCCAACTCTCCATCCTCCCATTCCCATTTACTCTTGACCACTGCAGATTGGTTCCATAAAAAATAATAAAACCCAAGAAAACCTTGCACGTAGTAGCTTCCCAAGTGTGGGTATTGTTCAAGATTGAGCGGCAGGGTTCGGGGTGAGGGAAACAGGTGGTTGGCTTAATGATAGGGAATCATTTTACCTGTTTGTTGACAACAAGGTAAAGGATTTGGAGGGTTCTTTCTATTCAGAAAAACTGCAGGTAATAGTTGCCTTCATTGAGTTTATTCATAAGAAAGACCACTAACTTCTGGTATCTCGTTACGTGTAGCACTCAATGAGTTTGACAAGTCTTTCCACAAAGACGATGGCTGTCCACCACCGTTCCGTCTGTTCAGAATCAACTGTTAGTCTTATCAGCAACGCAAACTGTACACAGCCCTTTCTGGCTACCTCGCTACCTGCCTACAGCCTGTTTGAGACTACTGCTAAGAGCTATCCACTGCCAGCCACGCTGCCTAACTCACTCATCTAAATCTGCAGGGGATACTCTGCAAATCACATTTAAGTGCCTGGCAGAGGGTTTATCGAACCACCGTTAAACTATTTATCTCCCATTCGATTCTCAAATAACTCGCGGGAAGAAAGAACAGCTGAATCTCAGTTCGAGCTCTGATTTCTAGTATTTTATTCTGATGATCATTTATACCTATGTGAGTGGGAGTCGACAATATATTTTAGCAATCGGAGGAGAATGTTGGCGATTGGAGTTTTGTAAGTAGCCCACGCCGCAGCGTTAAGCGCTGTTGTTGTAAAGATTCCCATCCCAGATCCTATATCATTTCCGTAACGCTGCCTCCCCTGTATCGTGACAATACGAAACGAGCTGCCCTTTTTTGGACTCTTTCGATGTCCTCCGTCAAACCCTTCTGATAAGTATCCCACACTGGGCAGTAATACTCCAAAATAGGACGGACAAGCGAAGTGTATGCAGTCTCTTTAGTAGTTCTGTTGCATGTTTTAAGGGTTCTGCCAATAAAGCGCAGTCTCTGGTTCGCCTTGCCTACGACATTATCTACGTGTTCTTTCCAATTTAAGTCTGAAGTAACAGTAATTCTTAGGTATTTTGTGGAGTTTACGGCCTTCACTTTTGATTGATTTATCTTGTAAACAAAGTTTAACGGATTTCTTTTCGTGCTCATGTCGACGACTTCACACTTCTCATTATTTATAGCCAATTGCCAATTTTTACACCATAGTAATATCTTATTCTAATCGTTCTGCAGTTGGTTTTGATCTTCAGATGATTTTACTAGACGGTAAATGACAGCGTCATCTGCAAACAACCTAAGAGAGCTACTTAGATTTTCCTCTAAATCGTTTATGTAAATAAGGAAAAGCAGAGGACCAATAACACTACCCTGCGGAACGCCCGATATCACCTTTGTTTTAGTTGATGCCTTACCTTCGATTACTACGAACTGTGTCCTCTCTGACAGGAAATCCCCTATCCAGTCGCAAATTTGGGGCGATATACCATAACCACGCAATTTGATTAAAGGCCGTTGTGAAGTACGGTGTCAAAAGCCTTCTGGAAATCAAGAAATACGGAATCGATTTGCGAACCCTTGTCGATGGCACTCATAACTTCTGTGAGAAAAGCGCTAGTTGTGTTTCGCATGAACGATATTTTCTAAATCCGTGTTGATCTTGGGTCAGTAGATCATTCTGTTCGACATAATTCATAATATTTGAATCAGGATATGTTCCAAAACCCTGCTGCAAATTGACGTCAATGAAATAGGCCTGTAGTTTAATGGGTTACTCCTACTGCCTTTCTTGAACATAGTTTATTTGCGACCAATCACAAGGACCTAGTGCCATCTATTGTCAGCCATCCACGGCGCCTCACTACCCCTTCTGCTGCAGTGGCTGCCCATTATATATGTTTCCTCAAGGATATCCGGACGTCTCGTCACGTAAGAGAAGCTTTTATCTGAAACAGTGTGACCTTGTTTTCCAACTTGCTTGCCTTTTAGGAAATATCCCACTGGCAGTACCAGGCTAGGTCCGTTTGCATTAGTATATTTACTTCATAATTAATAATTATTTAATACCACTTGTCTGTTCGCAGCGGATGCTACAACGTGCTTTTGAATGTGGGGCGCAGGAACGACTGCGCCGTGTAATTCGTCATGCTCGGAATTGCGCTGTCGGTACCGTTGCAAGTTCGAGTCGTCAGTCTGTGTTCTCCTAGCATAAGTTATTTTAAGTACTTGTAGGTCTGGGAACCGATGAAAACATGTTTAAATGTTTGTAAACTTCAGAAACCAAAGTATAGAGGTGAACGGTCCCGAAACTCACTTACTTACACTAAGGGCAACACACACATTCACACACGTGCCCGAGGAAGGTTTGGAACCTGCGACGCGAGCGGTCACATGAAACCTAACATGACGCCCGAGACCTAAAGGCCATTCCCGAGCTGCTGGAGACAGACGATCAGAGCAATTTGGTACTTCAAATTTACAAAAATTTGAATTTTTGGATGCGAAATGATTCAAAAAATGTACAAATGTTTGTATAGTCTATGGGACTTAACTACGGGGTTATCAGTCCCTAAACTTACAAACTACTTATGAACTAACTAAGACTAAAGACGGCAAAAATATCCATGCCCGAAGGGGGATTCGAACCCCCGACAGTAGCGGCCGTGCAGATCGTGACTGGAGCGCCTCAGTCCCCTCGGCCTGCGAAATGGTAACTGGATGCAGACGCATGGGATATTTCTGGTATGCTGTCCTCTCCCGGAACTTGGAAACGCACTTGGAGGAGGAAATGGAATTCTACGTTGCAATACTCTGCGAAGCGTGAAATGAAGGATCTGGTATGTTATACTTTTGCTTCGTGGAGTGGAACGTGGCCAGTGAGACGAGACTTGGTTTCCAAGTGATAAGCCACCATATTGCAAACAGAATATATTCTTTTTTAAAGCGTTAGAAAACTGAGGGACTTTAGAAGACGCGTCATTTTAGCTATATGATTTGTTACAATAAAATACCGGAAACTACATACTCATAGCTTTATGAGAAATCGTATTTAACAATAGTATGCCGCGAAAGAATATCGTTCCTATGCTACGGTACAACGCCATTCTATCAAAGGAGTGTCTCTGTGATGCTTTGACATAGATGAAAGACATATTACAATATGTAACTTCGTAGGCTTTCCCGGCGTGACAAATCTTCGAAGTCTCTGCGGGTTTTCTGCCGGATAATAAAATCAAACTGATTCAATATTTCGACGGTACAGCTGTCCGCCATCTTCAGGAAACTGCTGCTGCTGAGTCCCGCTGAATACTGGTGCAAGAGCGAAGTACGGCGTCCTATATAGGCGTCGGTCGCGTGCACGGCGCATGCGCCAGCCGTCACAGTTACTACCTCCTAGACAGGGCTGTTGGCGCCGCCCCTAGTGGAACAGGGCACAACGATACATCGCACCTAACATTAATCAGTCCCAGGTGCTGGAATCCGGGTCCAACATTGCAATTTAATATTATTTAGTAATGGATTCCATGTTCTACTAAGAGGAAACCCCATGTCTCTATTTATTAGATTGTCCGTCACCCTGATTTCAATGGCTTCTCTGTAAACACTGTTCCAGATACCGGAGGTATTGGTTACTATGCGGGTTTTATCATATATCATCTTGTGTCCTTGCGTTAAACAGTGTTCTGCTACCGCCGATTTATCCGGCTGCAATAGTCTCGTGTGGCGGCAATGTTCCACGCATCTATCATGTACAGTTCGAAGTGTACGGCCAATGTACGCCACACTCACACGGTATTTTATAAACACCGGGTTTTTTGAGTACGAGGTCATCTTTGACGGAGCCAAGCAATGCCCTAATCTTGGACGGCGGACGGAAAACCTGGGACTAATTAATGTTAGGAGCGATATATCGTTGTGCCCTGTTCCACTAGGGGCGGCGCCAACAGCCCTGTCTAGGAGGTAGTAACTGTGACGGCCGGCGCATGCGCCGTGCACGCGACCGACGCCTATATAGGACGCCGTACCTCGCTCTTGCACCAGTATTCAGCGGGACTCAGCAGCAGTTCCCTGAAGATGGCGGACAGCTGTACCGTCGAAATATTGAATCAATTTGATTTTATTATCCGGCAGAAAACCCGCAGAGACTTCGAATATTACAGTATGTTTTAGGCACATAGTGTACCACATGTCCGAGAAGCCGTAAATAGTGCACAAGTAGCATAGTTGGTAGCGTCATAAGCAACAGCCACGATAGTACAAACGATTAAAAAATATTTTTTCCTTTCTTATTTCCTTAATGTTTTTGGTTCTTTCTTGTTAGTTTGAGTATAGTATCCTATAGTCGTTGTTGTTCCTTTTTAAGACGAAGGATTAGCGTTGTTGTTAGCGTCACGAGCTGCGGAGGGAAAGAGATGTAAATAACAGGTTGCATCTCCAATCTCCTAGATGTTTTATAACGCTTTGATTTATTTACAGTTTATGTAACTTTATTTATTTAATACAATTATAATATCAAGCATTCGACGTTATTTATTGCGAACAAGAACGAGCGTATTTGTTGAGTTTTCGTGTTAGGGCACAGGAACCAGTAAATTTCAAGACAGTACTCTATGTGACTGTTGTAACGTATCCACAGCCATGCATCGTATAAAATTTTGTGAAGTCATTTGATGTTCCTCTCCTTTCGAAGGTCAAGTGTGAAAAATTTCTTCAAGGTAGGAATAAATCTGTAGATTTGTACGAATTCAACCAAGCAAGCAAATAGACATTCCTCTCTAAATATGAGAAAATCGGAACAAATTCATTTTTTTCTTTCTTTTTATTTATTTTATTATTTTTATTTTAGAACTTCTTTTCTTGTCGTTGCCATTCTGTTATTTACATCCTCTCTTTTTCCGGCAATCGACAGGTTTTCCGCCGCACAAACAGCCAAACTCACCGAGCACTTTTTTTTTTCCGCCTTCTACCCGTCCGCGATCCATTTCGTGTAGTTGACAAAAGCCCCGGTCGGTGCGAGACAACGACCGCGGACACGGCAAAACCCGGCGCTCGGAGCCTCGACGGTGGACGAGATAATTCGACACGAAACGCTTTTACTGAGGGGAGCGGTGACGATTAATCCGAGTCGGCCTTGTACACGACTCTGGCATTACGGCGCCGGGCGCGCCAGATAGCGTCGTGGGGCCCTTCCACCGCGCTGGGCCAGTAGGGCTGCCTCGTGCCTGGCTGGCTGGCCGCCTCTACCTGCCTCAGCCGCTGCCTCAGCCGCTGACGGCTCTATCGGCCGCCGCGCCACGCCGTGACGTCACGCTGGGGCCGATTCGCCGCAGACGACGCCGCTCGGGGGGGTCGGAGAACGCCGTTTACAGCTCTCTCAAGCAATGATTCGCCTCTTAACCCTTTGAGGCACAGTGGCTTCATTTGCGTCCACCTCAGCTTTCACTGTTTTCCAGCTGACTGACACAGTGGTTTCAACTGGAGCTACCTTCTGTCCGTCCTGCTCAGTGCTACCATCTCTGAGAATTTCTTGTAACTACGTCCCAAGTCTGTTTTGTTGTCATAAGAAAGTTGCTAAATCTTGTGTTTGCCAAAGACATTAATGATAAATCTGAAGCATTTAATTAAAATTTGTGATGCGGCCGGGAATTAATTCAAAAAATGTTCAAATGTTTGTAAAGCTTATGAGACTTAACTACGGGGTCATCAGTCCCTAAACTTACAAACTACTTATGAACTACTTACGAACTAGGACGGCACAAATATCCATGCCCGAGGGGTGATTCGAACCCCCGATCATAGTGGACGTGCAGACCGTGACTGAAGCGCCTCAATCTCCTCGGCCACCGCGGCCGGCTATTAATTCAATGCTTCAGATTTATCATTAATATCTTTGACATACTTGTGACGAAAATCCGTCTCAGAGACTGTTTATTTGTATTAAATTGATATTTATATCACCTTAACATGATTGCTCCAATATGTCCAATGCGGAGGTGCTATTCTGCTGCATGGATAGCCTTGGCAGTAGTGGCAATTATCTTTGGAACACAGAAGCTGAATCAAAGTTTCTAACGTAGAGGGAAATCGTACTTAGACTATTCCAAAGAGCTTTAATCGTTAGTTATGTGGTGATCTAACGGTAAGACGTCTACCTAGTAAGCATGGAGATCCGGGTTCGATTACCGGCCTCATCACAAATTTTAATTCAATGCTTCAGATTTATCATTAATGTCTTTGACATATTTGAGACGAAAATCAGTCTCAGGGATTGTTTATTTGTATTAAACTTATGTTTGCATCAGTTATAGTGGATCCACTCGGTTAGCCGTGTGGTCTAACCACCGCTTTCTGAGACGGGGAGACGTACCGTCGGACGGTTCGAAAGCGGTCGGAGTGCCGACCAGTCTGGATGTTGTTTTTAGGCGGTTTTCCACATCCTCCTAGGTGAATACCGGGCTGGTCCCCAAGTCCCGCCTCACTTACATGATTCGCAAACATTTCGTAACACTTTACACTTTCACACATTTATAACACTACACGCAGACATTTGGGGTATACATCTAGGGGGGCTTGGGGTGGCGGCAGGAAGGGCATCCTGTAAATATTAACACAAGCCAAATGCGCGTTTAACTCGGTGCCGACCCTGCATGTGCGGATGAAGGGCCAAGTTACAGACAGAGACATACATCGGTTATAGTGGATGCTGTTCAATTTACTACAATAAATATTTCTTAAACATTGTAAGGTGTGTTCCTAAGTATTTATTTATGAAAGTATAGAACTACACGAAAAAATATCCGCACAATATTCGCATTTCCATGTTGGCTTCTTATCGGACCAAAATGTTCAAACGTTTGTAAAGCTTATGGGACTTAACTGCGAGATCATCAGTCCCTAAACTTACAAACTACTTATGAACTAACTTATACTAAAGACAACACAAACATTCATGCCCGAGGGAAGATCGGAACCTCCGACGTGGGCGGCTGCGCGATCCGCAACGCGCAGATCGCTCGGCTGCTCCCGCGCGGCCTATCGGAATACTGTGCTTGTGTGCCATTAGTAGGAGAGCTAAAACAACGTGGGCTGCCTAGTTGTGGTACTGTCAGATGTGATCGCAAACGCTTGCCACAATTGAAGCTTATTAAAGAACTCAGTAGAGGGCATTCTGATTGGTCAGTAAGAAATGATGAAGTAGCCTGTATAAGATAGAAAGGCAAACGCACTGTAATGTTTTCATCCACCATCAATTCTTCAAATGATGTTTCTTTTGTAAACAAAAAGAAGGCTGATGGCAGTATAAAGCAAATTGGTTGTCCCGCCATAGTTAAGTCATGTCCTGCGAATTTGGGACGTGTTGACAGAGCTGATAAGAAACAGATAGAAAACCAAGAAGCTCCTGGCTACGATAGTTAATTCATTTATTTTGTACACATTAAGCAACACCGTTAAAAGTGTAAGACTCAAAGAATTTAGAATGAATGTTCTAACTAGTTTTCTAGGTATTGGAAATATAACAGGTCCATCATGTTGTACACAACCCCCAAAGAGATTCAATCCACAGGTACCCATGGAGAAGGGAAAGTCTGAAGCAAAACACATGCCGTAACATCGGTCTCCAAAACGTTGTGCATACTGTAGTACGACAAAGATCTCTCATAGATCCTGATGGTATTGCAAAACATGTGGCGTAAGCTTATGTTTTTTCATCTGACAGGATTTGTTCCATTCTTCTCCATAAGTTATTTTGAGGGTATTCATGGTATGTTGTGTGTTCTCATATGTATTGTGAGCAATGTGATTATTTGCCACAGTGGTTTCAATTGAAGCCAGCCCCTAATTTGTAAGCAAATGTACAAAGCAATTAAGAAATTATTATTTTCATTTTCTTATAATGTATTTGAACTACTTCAATCTATTTTCACATGAAATTCAGTGGTTTTATGTTCTATGCCTCAAAGGATTAACTGTAGTTCGCGGCCGCGTCGAACCGTAGTAATAGCGAACGCCGAGTCCGTCGGTTAACGACTTCTATTCTCAACACGTACCTGCTGCGCTCCATAGACTTACTAAAAATAACTAGACCGCTGACTGGTACTACTGCATCAATCCCGTATTGAATGTTGCCATTTGTAGGGAGAGTTGGCACTCGGAAGGGAAACTCCCCATCGGACCCCTTCACCCATCAGATTCAGTGGCAGTATGGCCCATTCGATATACTGTCTAAAACTGATCCCGGATCAAACATGAAGACAAGAAGAAACTATGTAGAACTATGTGTAATTTTGGATAAGTGATACATAGCACGGCGGCGGCATGCAAACGATATATATCGTTTCGATATATCGAAGCCGGTCATATCACCACGATTTGTAACAAACAAGCGAATGTTAATATTTTTACATTGATCTCTATACTTTTTACGAATAGTCACGATTTTAAAGGATGTGGTTAGGCGGGAACCTAAGAGTACAGCTTAAATTGTTTCGAGTAAAATAATTATGACAGTTCCGTCGGGATAATATCTTAATACTTGTGTATTTTATATAATAAATAATACGCGGTTATCCTCGTAAGATAAAAGTTTACTTACCGCCCCGGCGATGTAGTGTGCCGATGTTGGCAACGACCTTGGAATGCTCTTTAAAAATTCGATAATATAGAATGAGAGGGAATAATTATTCGTACTGACCGTGAAATAAATAATTAATGCTGTTTCTGCTTTGTGGTTGACAGGTTCTCGTATGTACCCTTGTCCGATTAGTAAATACGTTATCCTCGTAAAGCGAACATTTTGTTGCCAACATCAGAACTTTACTCTGCTGAGACGGTAAGTAAAATTTAACATCTACGTAAATTACAGATTGCCACAACAAAATGTACCATCGATTACAGATCTCAATCCAAAAATTCGAAGCTACAGATCACTTTTTAAACACAAAATCTTCATCTATAATCCAGTTCGCTAGTTCACATATGAAGTTTACGTACTTTTCTTAATGCGTATGTTGTTCTTTGTCCTTGTTATACTCCTCCAATCCTATAGCTGTGTACGCCATTGCTTGCACTAGACATTACACGGCACTACACACAGTAATCGCTAGTAGAAGCAACTTGTACTTCAGACACTAATCACTATTCGAATCAATCTCTGCTTCCCGTCCCGACATTTCCTTGTTCGATACTATCGCTTCGATACGAATCGCTTCCATATATATCGTTTGGACGGCTCCGCCGTGATATGTATTACATCTTCAAAATAAATGAACTAGAAAAAAGAAGCAAAACAGACACAGTGAACATACCAAGTATAACCTGTAAAACGATAGGGAAACACCTACAACGAGTGCGTTGTGGTTGTGTACTAAGCTGAAAGTCTCTGGCTCAATCCTTTCCCAGAACATTTTTTTTTTTAATATTAAAAATATGAAACATTTGTCCGTTCATTGTCGTGTCTGAATGCTTAAAAGCTGCCTATAAGTAATGGTACTGTGTTATTGTTGTTAAAAGTAAATCCCTTTTAGTGTGTTCTTGCATCCGGCTGCGTGTGTGAATAAACATTGATTCACGGGCAGACTGAAACAATAAAAATAAATTGCTGGTACACCCAGGCAATAAAATTGTCCTACAAAATAGTCAGCTTGAGTTAGTTTCAGGTGTTATAAGCGTGTGTTTCCTGTATCTGTAACTACTCCTGATTCAAAGCATAAAAAATTATATCTAAGCACAGGAAAGTAAAATAAAATTAAAATTAATTTCCTGGAATACAGCTGGCCCTGACAATCACCGACTGTTATACAGGGTCCTCCATAAAGAATGGCCCGATTTTAACTTGTAACAATATTAAGAAAAATGTCACTGGGTAACTGAAACAGCGCAAGATGTCTAGAGTTGGCATGGTCTAGAGTTTCAGAAAGAATCCGCTAGATATCGCTACGAGGGCTGACTGAGTTTTTTAAAGGAAGAAACCGTAACAGGACAAATTTCTTGCAATGCTGCGAAGCTGGTTATTTCCACAACTTGACTCTGACAATTTAATCTATCAGCAAGATGGAGCACCACAGCATTGGCACAACGTGCTCAGTTTCCTCAATGCCAACGTGCCTCAACGTTTGATAGGGCGTACAGGCTTTACACTCTTGGCCTCCTAGGTCCCCTGACTTAATGTTAAACAATATGTTTACCTTCCTCCGCTACCTCGTGACATTGATGAAGTAAAAATCAGAATATCAGCTGCTTTAGCTTCAGTGACAGAAGACACCTTACGCTCAGTTCGGAATGAATTGTGCTGTCGGTTAGAAGCCGTCCATGCAGCCAATGTAGGACATATTAAACACTGATGATGGATTTTTATAAACTTCTGTTTTTTGTAACTTAGTGTGCATTTTGTTTGTGTTAAGCCCTTCTTCCTAATAAATAATTCTATTTAAAATCTGGTCATTCTTTTTGGGACACCCTGTATATCAAAGATAAACTAAGTGTATAAGAGCTGATAGTCAGATAAACTTTCATAATTAAATTTCATTTGAATTCTAGATGCTGAAACTGTTTGCATTACTGCTCGTCGTGACATTGGTGACTGTTACGAAACTGAGATTTTTTTTTTTTTTTTTTTTTTTTTTTTTTTTTTTTTTTTGTAAATCTACTGTTCATCTGATTATTTTCATAATTACATTTCATTTGATTGCTGGGATAAAACTGATTAACATCTTGGAGCTGAAATAATCTTAAACCTACAGATAATAGTATTTCTAAGAAAACAATGGAAGCTGCCAATATGGATTTTCTCAGACATAAATTTACGTGAGCAGGTAGAAATAACGACACTGACACAGTAAGGTCACTTTCACTATTTTAACAAACATTCATTAACTGCCATGAACGTTACATTTTCTACATTTTACAGTATTCTGTTTTAAAAGCATTAATTTTCATTCGGTGAACATGAATAAAACAGTTCATTTGATTTTTTTTGTTATGACACAGCCATCTTGGCATAAGAAAGGTAAATTGCACCATTATAATATAAATGACCGATCAGGAGAAAAGAACATTCTTATAAGTCCTAACAATGACTGTCTGAGAAAAACATATACGCTCCGCAAAATTAATCGAAAAATGTCTTACCTACCTTCCAAAAACTTTTTCATGTCATATACATTGCCTCGCGTAAGTCATCATCCAGTTTCCTCAAATGGTGTTAAAATGTTTCCCACTCCCATTTCCTTTGGTAATGAAACACACTATTCACATCATTACTCGATTGTCAATGGCGAGAATAGCTGGGCTGTGCCAGCGATGCGCGACAAAACCAAAGAGTCTCTCAGAAAGACATTTCAGTAGTAACCTAACGAGCGTTTATATTATGCAACGAAAAGAAACCTATCACGCCGTAATCACTTATGTGCTGTAACTTCCCTGCTACAATACCATTCGATCAGCAGCTGA
Source organism: Locusta migratoria (assembly GCA_026315105.1). Lineage (NCBI taxonomy): Eukaryota > Metazoa > Arthropoda > Insecta > Orthoptera > Acrididae > Locusta > Locusta migratoria. The sequence continues at coordinate 138,205,180 of CM048745.1, forward strand.
AAGGAAGTGGTTCTCGAGTCGGAACCGCAAACGTTTGATCGTAAAGTGATAAGTCAACCGATTCCTCGACAGGAAAACACCTCTGATGTATTACACACGACGCTGCTGGCGGTGTGTGCGTGACGGGAATCTCTAGTCGACCCACCTAATTTCGATACGCGTGGTCGCTTCCGCCTGAGATTCGAGACCTGCTTTGGGCATGGCTGTGTGTGTGCATGTGTGTGTTGTACTTAGTATAAGTTTGCTTATCTAGTTTTTAAGTTTAGGAACCGATAACCAGTGTAGTATTGCCCATTAGGTCTATAAACATTCGAACATTTGAACCACCTAACTCCCTCTCTACGCCGTGTATTGTAGCGCACCGACGTTGTGTGTTTAGATTGTTTATAGACCAAGCATTCTGTGACGGCGTAATGTTAAATTTGCAAAAATTATTACCTGAAAAGGAAAAATTTGAGCGTATGGGAAATTAAATTTTAAATAGAATTTCTATTTAATGACACTCGAGCCAAGATGGCGAAATTTGCATAAGTAAATAAAAAACAATCGATAATACCGATGGGAAAATGTTAAATTAGAAAGTTATAGGCCTTAAGATTATCTTTCGATGGTCTTTTCGTACGTATCGATTGCATTGTTACGTTTCGAAATATATAAAAACAAACTTAAAAACCTATAAAAACTAAATTCCTTATAAATCGTCAACATTCACGTTTTCAAAATTATAACTTGTTGTAAGTATGGTACGAAATGAGTCAAAAAAGTATTGGTGTGAAGAAACTAAAAATATTCAGTAGGCCTATTTTCGAGATATATCGATTTTTTCTAACAAAATGCCTTCTCGAAAATGTGCTAGAGAGATGGTCAGGGGATCGATATAGAGTGACAGTGTTGGTCCGTTATCTTCTTCAAGAGTTGTAATATCATGATATTAAATAATTGTTTAGATTTTGTTAGTTAAAAGTATCAAAGATTGACTATCGCATTGACTATGGCATCTACATCTACATGGGATACTCTGCAAATCACATTTAAGTGCCTGGCAGAGGGTTCATCGAACCACAATTATACTATTTATCTCTCATTCCATTCTCGAATAGCGCGCGGGAAGAAAGAACACTTGAATCTCTCTGTTCGAGCTCTGATTTCTCGTATTTTATACTGATGATCCTTTCTACCTATGTAAGTGGAAGCCAACAATATATTATCGCATTCGGAGGAGAATGTTGGCGATTGGAGTTTCGCAAGTAGCCCACGCCGCAGCGATAAGCGCCGTCGTTGTAATGATTCCCATCCCGCATAACGCTGTCTCCCCTGTATCATGACAATACGAAACGAGCTGCCCTTCTTTGGACTCTTTCGATGTCCTCCGTCAAACCCACCTGATAAGGATCCCACACTGGGCTGCAATACTCCAAAAATGGACGGACAAGCGCAGTGTATGCAGTTTCTTTAGTAGTTCTGTTGCATCTTTTAAGGGTCCTGCCAATAAAACGCAGTCTCTGGTTCGCCTTTCCCACGGTATTATCTACGTGTTCTTTCCAGTTTAGGTCTGAAGTAATAGTAATTCCTAGGTATTTTGTGGAGTTTACGGCCTTCACATTTGATTGATTTATGTTGTAAACAAAGTTTAACGGATTTCTTTTCATACTCATGTGGACGACTTCACACTTCTCATTATTTAGAGTCAATTGCAAATTTTTACACCATACTGATATCTTATTCAGATCGTTCTGCAGTTGGTTTTGATCTTCAGATGATTTTACTAGACGGTAAACGACGGCGTCATCTGCAAACAACCTAAGAGAGCTACTTAGATTTTCCCCTAAATCGTTTATGTAAATAAGGAATAGCAGAGGACCAATAACACTACCCTGTGGAACGCCCGATATCACCTCTGTTTTAGTCGATGCCTTACCATCGATTACTACGATCTGTGTCCTCTCTGACAAGAAATCCCCTATCCAATAGCATATTTGGGGTATATACCATAACCACGCAGTTCGATTAAAAGCCGTTTGTGAGGTACGGTGTCAAAAGCTTTCTGGAAATCAAGAAATACGGAATCTATTTGCGAACCTTTGTCGATAGCATCCATCACTTCGTGTGAATAAAGAGCTAGTTGTGTTTCGCATGAACGATATTTTCTAAATCCGTGTTGACCTTGGGTCAATAGATCAATAGGGAAAGTTGTAAATGTGTCTCCAAGTGGGGTTCGAACCCAGCCCTACTGCTTACCTCGCAGTGACATGCAGTGATGGGCAGTAGTGCGCGTGTTGCCCTGCCCCCCGCCGGACGCCACCTTTTAACTGGTCCACACTCAGACGCCCAGCGGTGAGGCATCGGCGGCGGCTTCGGCCTGCCCTCGGCACTGGCCGTCGCGCTGCGTGGATTCCTGCGTGGCGCCCGGCGCTATCGGCCGCCGCCGAGCCTAATGGAGCGCGCCGCCGCCGCCTTATCGCGCAGTCCCGCTAGCGCCAGGAGCACGCGCGTCTCCTCCGGCATTCCTCTGACCACGCACGACAGTGTTTCCGCCGCTGCTCTCTGCTCTACCAGTCCCATTCTTTGCGTCTAAATGTGTAACAAGTAGTACGAGTTGCCAACTCACGCTTTCTCGGTGATAAAGTCTTCTCGGATTCTCATCTGACAAGGAAAGTTCAAATGTTCAAATGTTTGTATAGCTTATGGGACTTAACTACGGCGTCATCAGTCCCTAAACTTACAAACTACTTATGAACTAACTAATACTAAGGACGGCACAAATATCCATGCCCGAGGGGGGATTCTAACCCCCGACTGTAGTGGCCGTGCAGACCGTGACTGAAGCGCCTCAGTCCCCTCGGCCACCGCGGCCGGCTAAGGACTATATTTCAGAGTCCGTGTTTACTAGAAATGTTGTTCTTCTTTTCGTCCATGCTACCTCCTTTCAAAATATGGAAAGCAAAGTGTTTCCTGGATAAGAGGTTTGCCTGACGTTGACAAAGAGTATGAAGTTATCACAATGTAACTGTATAGCATATCCCGACGTATGTTTCTCATGAGGATATTATGTACTCAGTCCCCTCTACCAGCCCTCTGATATTGTACTTCCAAATATTTCCGACATCTAGGGTGCATTTCATATGTTCTCCAGCCCACTAGAGGCATTCTTTTAGAAATGGTACTGGACGCGGATGTATGCTACTTCAACCAGTGAATCCCGTATAATCCTCTCTGTCCTAAGCCGTATGCTGGTCGGACGTTCCACATTGTTTTGTGCCCTACTGTATGCTACATTGCTTGTCTGTTAGCTCTTAAAACTCCACGCTAACGCGGCTGCTCTCCGTCGCCGCGGCACTGCGGCGCCCTGCTGCGGTGCTCACGGTCGGTCACCGTCGGAGGTTCGAGTCCTCCCATGGCCATGAGTGTTTCTGTTGTCTTGAGTGTAAGTTACTTTAACTTACTGTAAGTATTTTGTAGGCGTAGGGACTGATGACCAACGTGGTTAAGTCCCTTAGATTTACAAACATTTCAACATCTGATTTGCTCTCCGCCATTAAGTGCAGGCATATCGGAATATTAAACTCCCTAAAGCCGTCCTTTCACGGGACGCGTTGTCCCAACGTAGCACACGCAAGACGTGCTGTCTATCTAGATACTGCACGCTCTCAAAGGACCTGCTGCATCCCACGGAACGTGATGTTCATCATGATTTCCAACCGCAGTGCTCTCCAGCGCCCGTTGCGGGCTGGGGCGTAAATCAGTATTCTTAGAAAGAAGTATGTGCGTAAAATTACGCGGTATCCGTGTTAGCGATCGTCGATTAAAAGAAAGAAACCTGAATTGTTTCTCCCAGCCAAGTTCAAAATGTTCAAATGTTTGTACAGTCTATGGGACTTAACTACGGGTCATCAGTCCCTAAACTTACAAACTACTTATGAACTACCTTATACTAAGGACGGCACAAATATCCATGCCCGAGGGGGGATTCGAACCCCCGACCGTAGTGGCCATGCAAACCGTGACTGGAGCGCCTCAGTCCCCTCGGCCACCGCGGCCACCGCGGCCGGCGACAAGGAAAGTACTTGGGCTCGAACAAACATATATGTATGAACGTTTGGTTACAGTATCTCTACGTACACCTCAATGTGCTGCTGGGTGTCGTTTTTATGCAAAACTTTTCAATCATGCTCTAGATAGCACTGTAGCTGTAATTGTAGTCGCCATACGTAATGCAGATATCTGAACTATAACTTATGTAATAATCGTCGTACATGTTCTCTAGCGAATTGCCATCAAAAGCCGTGATGATAGTTACAACTTTAACCTTCTTCTCGGAAGACTGCTGGTATTCACTGCCAATGTTTCCATCGCCTCTTCTCGCACTTACCGTAGCACTACCGCTAGCAATGAGTTGTTCGTCATTATCATCCCTATTATCATGATTATGTGTTAGTGTTACAACAGTATCTAACTTATCCTCATATTTCTGTACCATAACAGATACGAGAAAGCATGCGAACGTTTCATCTTCTACACTAATACCATCTTCACGAAGAATGGTTCTTCGTAACTTCATCTCAGTCAATCGCAATACTTCAGCAGGATTGCTTATCAATCGTCGCTCCATCTGACGCTTCGCCAAACAAATGTCACAAAATACAACTTCGGAGGCACACTGCACCGTCCCTACTGGCGAACCGACAGGTCAAAGTGCATGTGGTAAGGCACACGCAGAGGCCTCTAACGGACGACTGCACAATTTTGTAGATGCAGGATTGTCACTAGTGCAATAAGGAATCTTTACATTATCTCTCGTACGATTTTGATGTATATGTATTTGTTCGAGCCCAAGTACTTTCCTTGTGAGTCAATATGTCGTTGTCTAGAAACGTTTCGACAAGTTTCTCACTTTTCATCTTCAGGCGAAAACTCAAGATGACAATTAAGAAACTTGCTGAAACGTAATAATAATTTTGAAAAAAAAAAAAAATCTTCTTGGTGTTGTAGCCCGTCAATGTTGATGGAAGTAACTGTAGCTACAGTCTCTCATTTTATGAGAGACTGAATTAATAAAAGATTAAATAATTAATTTTCAAAGAAGCACCGTCTAACATTGTTACCTGAAAGATTGAAAGATCACTCACCTGCAGATCTTACGTCCCAGGCGATTAAACTTTCTTTCTTCAGCAGGTGTTTCGCTGCTTTGTAGACGACTTATTAAAAAAAAATAAGAAAAAAGAGACAGTAAGGAAGCTACAGACATTGAAAATAGGTAGTATCCGTATAAAAATATATTCCGAATACGGCACTTATTTCAGAGGTAGCCCCGACACAAGTTTTCATAAACAGAACAATTGCTCACTGAAAACAGCGACTGGACGAGAAATACGTGTCACATAAAGAGTGACCCGATTTTAAATAGAATTATTTATTATGAAGAAGGGTTTAACACCAACAAATTGCATACTAAATTACTCACAGAAGAGAGAAGTTTATAAAAATCCATCATCAATGTTCAGTATGTCCTCCATTAGCTGTACGGACGACATCTATCCGATAGCCAAATTCATCGCAAACTGAGCGTAAGGCGTCTTCTGTCAATAAGGCTACAGCAGCTGATATTCTGGTTTTTAGTTCAATAATGTCACGAGGTAAGGGGGAACGCAAACATATTGTTTAGTATATGCCAACAGGAAGAAATCACATGGTGTTAAGTCAGAGGACATAGGAGGCCAAGGGTGTAAAGCCTTTTAGTTCAGGAACGCTTGATCGGCCAGGGCTTTGGCCTTTACAGAGGCACCCTGTTTCTTCAAACTGTTTATACCACCGTCTAAAGTTCTTTGGTGATCGAATATGAAACGCCCGCTGAACTGCGATTGCAGAATGAGATCGACTGAATTCAATAACACAATAGGCCTTCTGTTGCGCGGACCCCATACTGCGCGAGATTGGCTGCACGCTCTAGGTCAGCGCTCGTGGCTCGTTTATCTGAAACTCTAGACCACGGCGATTACATCTGGCGCTGTTTGACATAGTGATATCTGTCTGAATGTTATTACAACTTAAAATCGGGTCATTATTTTTGGGACATCCTGTATACTTGCTGTAGGACAAGTCGGTAACTGATTTACACATTAAGAGGATGAGGATTTCTAATTAAACGTGTTGAGTCTGTTTTTGTTTGTGTGTACGTAGACGAGTAGGTTAGCAGCTTGATAGCTATGGAGATGACTTTTCGAAAACAGCGTCGTAGCTCATCACAAAGTAAACAAACAACGACACCGTCGTCAGATAAAAGTGAACCCAATACTGTAAAAATTTAACGTATGTTGTTTGATTGAAACCACCGTTGTTTACAACCTTTGATAAAATGTAGAAAATTAAGAATGAACAAAAATACACGTATTCCTCGAAAAAATTACCGTTAGATATTAAAATTGTTCAAGTATTCGAACACAACGGAAAAAAATGTAAAAAGTTCACGGTATGCTTCAAACCACCGACGCTATTGTTGGGAGCCTAGAACGCTTCCACCTCTTTTTTTTTTTTTTTTTTTTTTTTCTCTGTCTCTCTCTAAGGGTAGTTCTGTTCATTGCGGTCGCTGATCTTTTCTGTTCGTTGTTTGTCGTAGTGTCCTTGGCTCAGGTTTTTATTTTTTATTTTTTATTTTTTTTTTTTTATTACGGAGTGCGTTCAACCTTCTGACCGGGCGCGCTGAGCCACGGCGCCCGGCACCTGAGCTACACCGATGAGTAGCACACATCTCTTTATTATTGGTACTTAACGTGTACTTGCAAAACTTGAAAGTCGATTTTCTCGAGAATTTTTGCGAATTGGGTCGAATGGCTTTGGCTGATTGTTATTTGTGTTCTGAACTACACGTATCAAAAAAAAAAAAAAAAAAAAAAAAAAAAAAAAAAAAAAAAAAAAAAAAAAAAAAAAAAAATTAAAAATCCGAGACCCATGTGGTCTCCTAGTCATTGCATCTCTAACACTGCAACACTGGTCTATATCTCTCCGCTACTCCAACACCACTCTGCAGACGCACATGCTCCCTGCCTCCAGCGGTGGAGGAACACCTAACCGAGAGATAAACTAACTCTCTTGTTACCAACACATACGAACTCAAAACTAATATGCGCGCAGAGCAGGCAGCCAGCGGAGAGGCGTGCCTTTACGGAGTGCGCTTTTCTTGCCGGCAGACCCCGAGCCGGTGCCGTCGCCGCCGTCGTCGTCGGAGGGCAGCCGCGAGTCGTCGACGCCCGCGGCGGGCGCCACCCCCGGCGACGCGGAGCACGGCTCGGCGGCCGCCCCCGCGCTGCCGCCCGCCCCCGCCCCCGGCGGTGGGGGCGCGCCGTCCGACCACGACGACCTGGAGGAGGCGGAGGCGGAGGCGGAGGCCGAGGCGCCGCGCCGCAAGCAGCGCCGCTACCGCACCACCTTCACCTCGTTCCAGTTGGAGGAGCTGGAGAAGGCGTTCGCCAGGACGCACTACCCAGACGTCTTCACCAGGTGAGCGCCCTGCGCTTCCTGTCCCTCTCACTGCTGTGGACGCATTTAGTTCTTCCGAAAGTAGCTCTGGACGTGTCTACACGTCCCTTTCTGTAGACGAAGAGGAAAAGGATGAGGAGGAGGAGGAGGAGGAAGAGGAAGAGTAAGAGTAGGGGGAGGAGGGGTAGAGAAAGAGGGGGAGAAAGACAAGCCGGCCGCGGTGGAATAGGAAGAAAGCAGTAGAAAGAGTATGAGGAAGAGAAGGAATAGAAAGAGGAGGAGGAAGTGAAGCAAGCCTCGGAGAAGGAGGAGGAAAAGAGAAGGAGGGGGAAAAGAGGGGGAGGAGGACAGAGAGGAGAAGCAGCAGGAAGAGGCGGAGGTAGAGGAGGTGGAGGAGGAGAAGAGGAGAAGTATTAATAGGAAGAGGAGGATTAGGAGGAGGAGGAGGAGGAGGTGGAAGAGGAGGAGGAAAAGAAGGAATAGAAAGAGGTGAAGAAGGAGGAGGGGGAGTAGGAAGAAAGCAATAGAAAGAGTATGAGGAAGAGAAGGAATAGAAAGAGGAGGAGGAAGTGAAGCAAGCCTCGGAGAAGGAGGAGGAAAAGAGAAGGAGGAGGAAAAGAGGGGAAGGAGGACAGAGAGGAGAAGCAGCAGGAAGAGGCGGAGGTTGAGGAGGTGGAGGAGGAGAAGAGGAAAAGTATTAATAGGAAGAGGAGGAGGAGGAGGAGGAGGATGAGGAGGAAGAGGAGGAGGAAAAGAAGGAATAGAAAGAGGTGAAGAAGGAGGAGGGGGAGTAGGAAGAAAGCAATAGAAAAAGTATGAGGAAGAGAAGGAATAGAAAGAGGAGGAGGAAGTGAAGCAAGCCTCGGAGAAGGAGGAGGAAAAGAGAAAGAGGGGGAAAAGAGGGGAAGGAGGACAGAGAGGAGAAGGAGCAGGAAGAGGCGGAGGTAGAGGAGGTGGAGGAGGAGAAGAGGAGAAGTATTAATAGGAAGTGGAGGAGGAGCAGAAGGATGAGGATGACGTCTTAATAGGAAGAGAAGGAGGGAGAGGAAGGGGAGCAGGAGGAGGAGGAGGAAGAGAAGCAGGAAGAGGAAGAGGAGGAGAAGGACAAAGCGAGAAAGAGCAGGAAGGAGGTATGGCGGTGGTGGAGGGGAAGTGTTAATAGGAAGAGAATGGGCCGGCCGCGGTGGCCGAGGGGACTAAGGCTATCCAGTCACGGTCTGCACGGCCACTACGGTCGGGGGTTCGAATCCCCCCTCGGGCATGAATATTTGTGCCGTCCTAGTTCGTAAGTAGTTCATAAGTAGTTTGTAAGTTTAGGGACTGATGACCCCGTAGTTAAGTCCCATAGACTATACAAGCATTTAAACATTTTGTAAGGAAGAGATTGAGGGGGAGGAAGAGGCGAGGAGGCGGAAGAAGAGGAGGAGGAGGAAAAGGAGGAGGAAGAAGAAGAAGTAGAGGAGGAATAGAAAGAGGAGGAGGAAGAGAAGAAAGAGGAGAAGGAGAGGAATAAAAGGAAAAGGAGGACGAGGAGGAGAGGGAAAGTATTAATGGGAAGACGAGGAGGAATAGGAGATGGAGGAAGACAAGAAGTGTGAATCGGAAGAGAAGGAGGAGGGAGAGGAGGAGGAGGATAAATCTTATTAAGAAGAGGAGGACGAAAAAGAGGAGGAATAAATGGTAGATAGACACAGAAAGGAAGTAGGAAGATATGGAATAATTGAATATTGTAATACATAAATATCAGAGCAACGCCGGGTTTTCAGTTACCTAAAACAAAGAAAGGGCTAAGAGGACTAAGAGGACAAAAAGGAAGATGAGAAATAGCCGAAGAGATGGAGGAGTGATCGTCAGGGAAGAAGTGTACTATGTATAGTCAATGCCCAGACACATTAGCCATTGCCAAGTATTGCCGGGTTAACTAGTCACAAATGAAACACAGCCGCGATATCTAGCACAGTAGCACACAACGCTGGTGCCACCCATGTAACACACACTGTTTCGGCGGTGTACCGCGTTCTTCTGAATACCCGGCACTGCCGCTGCCGGCTGTCTGGAGTCCAGTAGGAGGATCGGCGACAACGCCGTCGCGCTGGTAACGAGGTGTCCGGCCAGCCCGGCCAGCGGCGTGATTAACGACTGCCTTTATTAACGCCGCCTGAAATATTACACCCCGTAATGGCACGCATTCAATTAGCGCCCGCGACCAGATCCATCATCGAGTTAGCGGACAAGTGATTTTAGGGCCGAGGGCGCCGTGGCCAACGACCTCGGTAATTGAATTTTTTCTTCCGTATGGGTATATGGTTTCCGTATCGGAGTTACGCATCTCGTGACTCCTGCCACAGAAGAGGCGCCATATTGAACACGAGTGCGTTGCCAAAGAGCTTCGACGAGGAGAAAACAACCTGCGACGACTAGGACTATGCCCCAACAGATAGAAATCATGCATATATTGGCACCAGACAGGACAGTTTTCATCAAAATCGTGAGACAGAAGTCGCAATTCGTTAGCTACCTGCTTTACTCACTATAGAGTGTTTTAAGAGGAATAGTAACCATTTTAGGAGGGTTAGGACAGATGAATTCCAATAAAAATGCCATGCAACATGTGTCCAATTTGTGTTGAGTACAGAGATAGTATGTATTCCAAACAAGTTTAAAGCAAAAGCAGATTAAGTCATTTACACTGAATCTTCCGTTCCTTCTTGTAGATCACCGTGATGCTGAATTAAATGCACAATTTTGTGTGTGTTTATTGTAATTTAGTTAAGACGTACTTCAAGCTATAGCCAGGATTTGTAAGAAAAGCCGGTTAACTAAATAAAAGTAAACTTGTTGAACATACACAAAATGCTGCATTTAATTCAATAAGATAATGTATTAAGAACCGACGCAAGAATCAGCGAAAAGTCCTCATTTGATATACTTTAAATTTGTTTGGGTTACATAGAAACACCTATATGTCCGAACTCAATAAAGTTTTGACAAATTTTATACGATATTTATATTGCAATTAGTCTATCCTCCAATTCCTAAAATATATAATATTCCTCCTAAAACATTCCGTATACGCTGAAGACCAGTAACGGAGAGAGAAAGATTTCCAGAAAAACCTTCTGAAGCGGCACCTTTCAAAATTACTTGTTCATGGGTTTAGTATTGGACTGAACATATACCTCCTCTCTCTTAAAAGTCTTAAAATTAATACCCTTGACTTTAATTCCGCCATACATTGTTTTAACTCTTTATACGCTGAATCAGTCCTACAAACAAGTAGTTCCTTTTCTACTTCACCATGTTTTTCATGCAACATTTATTTGTATTGTTTTATTCCTGTGTTTGCAGCCTTCTTCTTTCAACCATAAATACTAAACTATTTCTGATGTTGCTCAAGGTTTCTCCCCAGGTACCTCTCTTGTACCCTTGTTTGTCAGTCCAACTTCTGAATAAACAATTTTAGAGATGTCCATTTATCTTCATCTGAACTGCGTGTTTGTCAGTATAGGAGTATATACAACTTAATGTTTTAACGGATCTCATCATTTTTCGGTACTTCAGTATCCCATTTCCTTGCTCACTGATACTTTTGTACAATTCTCTTACACTTTACTGCGATCTTCACATCTCCGTATCTGAAATTCAATAACTAATTTTGTAGGATATCCCTGACTCGATGCACTCCAGTTGAAATTTTCTCGTGTTTCGGGGCTTTTCCAAGTATACGTGCTACTCTGTCATATTTGAATATTTTATCCAAACATGTATATGCTGTTTTTGTTTCAAATTCTTCACAACATTTTCCATCGTATGGTACGAATAACACTTTGTAAATTCAGTTCTTAGATTTGGTTTATTTATCGATCAAACGAAATGTAATAGATGTTTTTGTACTCATTTACAGGCTTCCACACTTCATATTCTTTACCTTCAACTAATTTTTTCACAATATGTAGATACCTAATCCAAACCAGTTCGAAATTAGTTATAATATTCTAATGACTGTAATAAAGAGTAAACACTCTAAGAAAGCTGTTCAGATCGTCTCGTAGATTACTTTACGAATAACCCCTGATATGACTTCGATTTCACTAGAAGGCGTTCAAAAATGTTCAAATGTTTCTATAGCTTATGGGACTTAACCACGGGGTCATCAGTCCCTAAACTTACGAACTACTTAATACTAAGGAGGGCACAAATATTCATGCCCGAGGGGGGATTCGAACCCCCGACCGTAGTGGCCGTGCAAACCGTGACTGGAGCGCCTCAGTCCCCACGGCCACCGTGGCCGGCTAGAAGGTGTTCCATGAGTTACAGACAATGACGAATTCTGTCGCACAATTGCGACGATACCCTATAAGAACGGCTGACTCATTATTTGTCGCTTGTGAAGAACGATGTCAAAATCCTTGAGGAATACAGAAAGACGGAGCGAGCTTGAGATTGCGGTGAACGTTATATGAAGTCGAGGTTTTCAGCAAGGTAGTCCAGTTTCACCTCCACAAACCCATACCTGTTTTTATTGGTCTCTTTTTGTCACAGAGACAGGTCTGCATGCTGAATCATCAGATTTATTTTTCTAGAGCAGCAACGAGCACCGTACCAGTAGGATGACTCACTAAGGGGCAATAGATTGGTTTGTAAATGAGCGAACATCAGACGGAAGAAGGGAACTAAACACTAGAGACGACGTATCACGCATCGGAGCGAGTGGGTGGTGAAAGCAGCTCAATGAACGCGTCGGAAATTGCACTGACGCAAGTGAACGCCCAGTACCGCTGACGAGGCAGTTAGACGCAAATGAAGTCAGGATTGGACCATAAATGGGGAAGATAAACGCATGGCCTCGTAAAGGGGTCCAAGCAACATAAACGGTAATGGTCGGCGTTCCCTGTAGATCGAAGGCCTTATTGCACTCTTCCAATTGAGGACTGGAGCCGACTGGGGTACGGTTCTACTAAGGTTCATGATATAGCTGATTTGACTGCTGCCGTCGTGGTATATTCGGCTTTTAGCTTTCACCTAAGCCTCTCGCTGATCAGCGGGAGGGCGTCGGCGACGGTCCACACCAGCGGTGTCTTGCCAAAAGAGCAAACTCAACGCCACTGTGTGAATCCTCGGCCATACAGTGTACGTTCCGAGCTTAAGGATGGGATCCCATAGTTAGGGTACCTATGGCAGTACACTACCTGAAAGCCCCAACAACTGTGCAAGTACAACGACCTGTTGGGGAATCTCCTCCCTGTGCCATTAATCCGCGGCTATCAAAAGACGCTTCGCACACGAGGGTTGGAACTTAAATAGTGGCAAGTATTTATTCAAAACCGATACAAAAGCGTTACATTTTTGCACTAATTACTGCCCTTCAAAGTAGCCATCAGCGTTGTGCAGAACCCGTTGCCAGCGATGTGCAAAGCGTAGTGTACCGTTAGCAGAGCCTGTTCTGTTGAAACGAGCATATGGGGACAGTCGTGGGGAAGACACATGGTCGACTTCATTTTATCGAGAGAATTTTGGGAGGGTGTGATTCATCTGTAAAGGAGAGCGCATAAAAACGCTTGTGCGATCCCATCTTGAGTATTGCTCAAGTGGTTGGGATCCGAAACAGATCGGTTTAAAGAAGTGTTTTTCAACCCCCTTGCAACTAAAAATATGTTGGCGATTCTGTTCCAAATAAAAATATTCTGGCGACACCCCTCCCCCTCCTCACGAACCGCAACAAAACAGTGTCATCTCAAATGATGCAAATTTAATCTTCTTTCTTTTAAATTGTTGGAAGAATTTTTTTCCTTGTGTGTGTGTGTGTGTGTGTGTGTGTGTGTGTTTCGGAATGGAACACTTTACTCTATTTTTACATGATTAACGACAGAAAAACGCTTCACGAGTTTTTTACATTTCAGGCAAGACGCAGAAGCGAATTATGCTAATTAAGAAAGGTCTCACCGTACAGATAATTTGTAAACAAGTAAACGTTAAACCCAAAGCTTCCTTCCTTTATAAACAAGCAAAAAAAATTTCGAATTTTTCATAATTAATAATTGTTCGTGTTCTTATACCTATCGATTTCTTCCTGAAAACAGTTTTCAGTCTTCGTGCGTACTCATCATTAACACACTGTATTATAAAATAACCTATTCTATTCAATTTATCATTAATGCTACACTAGGAACTCTTTAATTTTAACATTAAATAATTTTTAGACTGCACTTTAACCAATCCTTCACCTCTCAACGACGTGAGGAGTCGCCAGAAACGACACGTGGTTCGGATTCCACGTTAAGCTGTAGATCCCCTTTCCCCGGTTGGATAACTGGGTTAGGCTAGGGACACGCAAGGTGACGAAGTGGCGTCCAATTGAAAGACTTCACCAGGCCAATGTGCCCCACGAAATTACTATTATTAACTAGGAACTGGACCAGCTGTTTAAGTACGATAGGAAATCCGCTTCCGGCTGTAACATGTAAACAGGACAGCGAAAAGCGGTTTACGAAATTCGGATTTCGTCTTCCACTCCGGAAGATGTGTCGGATGTAAACGTAGTCACACGTGCGCGCGCACACAGAAGAAGAGAGAATGAGAGAGAGACAGGGAGAGAGAGGGAGGGGGCGGGAAGGAAAGAGAGCGTGAAAGAGAGAGAGAGAGAGAGAGAGAGAGAGAGAGAGAGAGAGAGAGAGAGAAAGACTGGCGAATAGCTACCTTTAATCTGACGGACATTGCAGGTCACAGCTGTGGTGTGATGTGGTTTGGTAGCCGAGATCTCTTAAATAAGAAACGCACGTCGTAACCTGTGCTCCGCCAAATATGGTCTGGTTCGCGCGCTGCCAGCTGCCAGCTACCAGCCAAACGCCCGCGGTCCACCTATCCATCATTTCTTAATTAGCGTTCCCCTCTCCCCACCTCTCTTGATCGCCTTTGTTCCGAGCGAACCGGTCTCCTGGTGAGGAACTCACTGCGCGTGTTTCCCGGGCTCTTATGAAATTGTTACGCCGCTGTTTATATGCTTATGAATCTTTCCGATTACAAATTAATTTCGGCTGACATTATTGCGTCAGTCGAGGTGGGCAGTATATTTTTCTCTGTGTTGCTCCGTGATCGGGCCCTCTCCATCGACGAATAACTATGTACCATTAATTACTGGTACCATCGACTGTATTTAAGAACAGTGTTTTAATTATAGATCCAATATTTATGGAAATGAGTGCTCCCCTATTTTATAAAGTCTTGTTAGAGTGCCTGGGCTACTTTTTTTTCCGTCACTCTTTACACACCCAGAATGCCGGACAAATCTTACGTTTCTATGATGGATAGAATCGAAGACGCACTTCTGGTACACATTTCGCGTTATGGTATCGTGTTTACTTTGTGATAGATTGACTTCCATTTCTTTTACTTTTATTCTCGTAGTGATACTTGCTCTCCATCGCACTTCACTGTATTTCCAGGAAACGTACATTAGCTTTATCTCTGCTGGCCGCGGTGGTCGAGGAGACTGAGGCGCTCCAGTCACGGTCTGCACGGCCACTACGGTCGGGGGTTCGAATCCCCCCTCGGGCATGGATATTTGTGCCGTCTTTAGTATAAGGTAGTTGATAAGTAGTTTGTAAGTTTAGGGACTAATGGCCCCGTAGTTAAGTCCCATAAGCTTAACAAACATTTGAATTTAGCTTTATCTCTCAACACTACCAAGACTTTTTCATTGTTTATTTTACGCAGAATACTTTAAGATTCCTCCAACAAAACCTGATCTCATATGCAACAATTCTTTTAGAAATAAAAAAAAGCTGCATCCATGATCGTAAATTTATTTAGCACCCACGTCAGATGAAAAACTGCGATCGCGACAGTTTACTTTTCGCTTCTGCATTGTCTAGGATCGCTGAAATGCTTCGTGAAGTCCAAAATTCAGTAAGTAATGCCTTTCTCAGTTGTATCTAGTATTATGAGCGGCCGAAGCGAAACCGTAAATGAAACAAAATGTTCAAATGTTTGTAGAGATTATGAGACTCAACTACGGGGTCATCAGTCCCTAAACTTACAAACAACTTAGAAAGTAGCTAAGACTAAGGACGGCACAAATATCCATGCCCGATGGGGGATTCGAACCCCCGACCGTAGTGGCCATGCGGAACGTGACTGGCGCGCCGCAGACCGCTCGGACACCGCGGCCGGCAGGTTGCTCCTCGTCGGAGGTTCGCGTCCTTCCTCGAACATGGGTGTTTGTGTGTTGTCCGTAGGTTAGTTAGGTAGTTTGTAAGCCTAGGAACTGATAACCACAGTAGTTAATAATAAAGAATTTACAAATTGAACTCTTTTCTCCTCATTGTAACATTTTATCCCCAAAACATTAAATTACCGTAAGTAAGAGAAATAAATGTTCAACGAAAAAGACACTTCATCATTATGAGACGAAATAAATAATTAGAAGGCTTTAAAACCTATAGTGTGCCAATTTAAATGCCAATTTTAACACTTTGTTTTAAAAAAGATCATATTTTTGACACATTCTTTTCGAGGTTGATAGCCTATACTGCTTGTCGATTCCGGTCCTGTTCACCACGAATTAAAGAGACTCTAATGTATAGCTACCATAAAAGTTCCACAATCCTAAGTATCTTCTTGTAGTAAGATAAGTTGATACTACGAAATGTTAGAGCCTGGACTTGACAGCTTTAGTACAAAATATGCAGAAAGTAATAATTTATTTGCTTTCTTCAGCAGCTTTTAAATTTTTTTTCTCGGGAACACTAGTTTTATATTGCCATCTTCACTTCGGTTTTTGAAAATGACAAACAAGTTTACATATTTCGTTTATGGCATTCCTAACTACATATTGCATATCAGTTATAGTCGATAAATCAACACAAATCAGTGCTGCAGAAAGTATTTCGACATTTAACGTCACAGTTCAGATTAACAGTATGATATTTGTCCCTGTAAATATACGCAAACTAAAACAGGGAAATCTGTGTACCACATGATCAACATTTCCTAATCCCACATTAGGTATTAACAAAGCTCCTCACTTTCAAGGAAACACATTAATAAAACTTCCAGAATAACATTATAGTAATCCTCTTCATTCAATACAAAATTGAATAAGATAAATTATTACTAACACATACAAGAATACATATTTAAGGTACGATTACATTATATTGTGATTACAACATGAGGAAAGAGTCATAATAGTTAAACGTCGCGCCATCAACTGAGGTAAAGCTTCATTGTTGACGGAATCCATCCCGAACGCGATCCGGCTTTATCCGTTAAGTTCACGAAAGATAGTTTCGGCCATGCTAAAGATTTGGCCAATTTCTGGCCGAAACCGATACTGCTGTTGAAACCAATATTTTGACCGAAACTGGTCGAAACAGGAAACCGAATATCCGGTCGGTCCTTTATTGTCTACGCATCTGTTCCAACACATTAACAACTAACGACCCAACGATATAAATGATGAATGTCATTTCGTATGGTTTTCAACAGACGTAAATGACAGTTTTTTAGGCGCTTTGTGATCGAAGGTCAGCTATGAAGAGTAAAACGTTGTGCACTAGAACTTCATGAATTTTACTGGCTGACATATTTACTATAGTTCTTAACTTTTATTTTAATATTATGATCATTATATCCGTCAATTGTTAGTAGGCACTGTTATTGGAAAAAAATGTATAACATGAGATGTGTAACAGTGAATTATAGGTCATGCCTTCAGTTCTGACTGACGGACCGGATACTCCGATTTTTACTATAACTTGCTCTTTGCTGTTTTATCTCACTATGGCAGTTACATGTAAAAATCCCTTGCTGTAGAGTGACAAAACTGTTGGTGTAACACCGAGTACAGGTTAAGCACTCATTACCTTAGGCTTACTGCGTCATTTGGTGTGATTCTGTAAAGGTTTTGGCATCTGGAAATTCGTAAATTGTGCGACAGGACGTTCAACTTAGTAAATACTGAACAATAGCTCGCAGACATACAACACTAAAACTTCCGGCAGTTTCACATTCAATGCAGACGTGTGCAGGGATGCCAACCGCATTTCGCTCCAACACTCCATTGGTGAAATTACGAATATTTCGGAATGTTTTAAATTTTTGTACAGACATTGTAACGAAAGGGGGGACAGACAGAAAATGTTCGAATGTTTGTAAACCTATTGGAACAAACTGCTATGGTCATGAGTCCCTAGACTTACGAACTGCTTAAATTAATGTGGGGTTGTGGATCGGCCTTGATGCAAAATACTTGTTATTTTTATACCCAAACTAGTTCCGGCGGAAAACTCACCATCCTCAGTGGTTTTTATTTTATTTTATTATTTATTTATTTATTGTATGTAATCTAAAAGAATGCAGAGAAGACATATTTACAAAACTGTGGAAAATATTGTAGTATAAGTAACACACTTATTTTTGTTGTATTACTATATAAACATTCATTTCCGTACCTTCCATGTTCAGGGTATTTTACACTTCCATGTTGCTTTTTCCCTTTTATATGCAAATACGGACCAACAGAAGACTTTCAGATGATAATGATTGCTTAAATTAACTTACACTAAGGATTAAACACACACCACACACACACACACACACACACACACACACACACCCACATGCCCGAGGGAGTACATGAACCTCCGGCGGAACGGCTGCCCTATCCGTAGAATGACGTCTTAGACTACGCAGCCATTCTGGGCGGACACATTTTAAAAAAATGAATATTTAACAGTATATACAGTTAGGCAAGATTCGTGGTTTCAACACTGTATATTATTACAGAAATAATCATATTGCAAAAAACTTTATAACAAATGAAACGTGGCTTGCAAATTTCAAAAAACAGTAAGCGGCTGTCATGATGCCGCAGAAGGGAGAGACAGATGGCCAATTGCAAAATACACTGAAAATGACATTCACTTCGATTTCTGATTTTCAAGTTTATTATTAAATCGTCCACACAAACAACACTTGTTCTCACAGAGAGTGCACCTTTCATGAAGCCACGTAGCACTTTGAATCCAATCAGAGGTACACGAACGTTTCTTCATAAGGTTCAAGGCACTCTGCACCTACGAAAACACAAATGACGCTCCTTTTCTGTGGGACAGAGGCCACGATGTTTCAAACTCTGGACAGGATTCCACATGATTTTGTTTTACCGAAAGATGCCGAGAAAACACATTAGAATAACAGACAGGGGAAAATGGAGTACAGAAGATGTATTAGAGGCCGCGAGACTAGTAAAAGAGGAGCATTATGCGAAAAGGACAGCAGCTCGAATGAAAAAGTTACCGGAATGAACATTCTACATCTACATAGGATACTCTGCAAATCACATTTAAGTGCCTGGCAGATGAATATTTGCTATGCACAAGATCAAGAAACCAGGGAGTGGATCATCATCGTACTTCGGTGAAGATGCAGAAATGAAATTAGTTGCTCACGTAAAGACATTGCTGGCGGGCGGTTTTGCATCAGACCCCAGACAAATAGGTTTCAAATTAGTTGATTAAATGCGACTGAAAAATTAATACAGTCAAGAAAATAAACGTGCAGGAAAAGATCGGCCTCTCACATTTTTAGAACGCAATGTAGATCTATGCATCAGAAAAGACAAATGGATTCCTATTGACAGAGCGATTGAAATGAACAGAGACGAAGTCCATTTTTACATTGATCTATTGACAAAAACCTTGACAGACAATTGGCTTTTGTATAACCCGGGTAGTATCTGCGATGTAGCCGAAACTGTTCTAGTTAAACGATGAGTATGGGAAGGTTCTTTGCCTAGCCATACGGCACACATTTTACATCCACAGTTACTAGACCGATCGCTTATCAAGCCGCTAAAATCCTACTTTAAAGAGGCTTCTCATTCATGGATTGTAGTCAGTGCAAGCAAAGACAGAATTTCAAGGAAGCACTTTAAGAATTGCTCTCCAAAGCATCGGCTCTTGCTGCAATATTTCTGATTGGTGTGTCCAGAATTAGAGGTATTGAAATCGTCCTGCTTGATGTAGCAGTAATTATCAACATGCCTTTCTTTTAGACATTAATAATAATGAGATTGAAGTTCCAAGTATTGAATACGTCCCTGGCCATCAGCGTCAATATGTGAAACAAATGTGTTAACAGAACACCCTTCTACTTGACTAGCAAACCTTACACAAATTTGGCTAAGCATCGACTAAATGCAGACGCCAATTCGAACATAAATGACAACTCAGTGACTCCTCACGGAGAAACTTCATCAAAATTGCTGGAAAGTACGCGCATGAAATAATTCATGTTTTATTTATTTACTTTTTTTTAATTTTTTTTTTTTTTTTTTTTTTTTTTTTTTTTTTTTTTTTTTTTTTTTTTTTTTTTTTTTTTTTTTTTTGACAATCTGTAGCAAGGAACGTCGAAAACCCGAAATTAGGAACCACATTTTCGACAAATAAGATTTATATCTTTCAGTTTTTTTGTTCTGCTATTACAGAATGATTAAGTGTTCAGAAGCATAGAGGGTAGAATTTAAATGTTTCCTAGTAATAGTACATTTAATATTCCATAACATAAAGACTGTTTCTTTACCCGTATTCTTAAATTTAAAAAAAGTTACCCGACATAAGGACACTTTACCCTACAAGTATTGCTAATAGTTTTAAACTAGATTTTGTGCAGCATTTTGAAACTGAAACTCTGATTATACGAGGGTCATTTTTAAGGAAGAACCGATTTGAAATTGAGTAAGAGATACTATTTCACAAACTACAACAGACACATTTTTTTCACTTGTCATCACAAACATTTAAAAATTTGTGAAGTCATCTCTCCACATTTTCGATCCCAAAATCAAAGACTTTGCCGTCTGATCGTCACTTTTTCAGTAACAATGTAATAAACTACCGATCTTGAAAGTTGTGGAAATTTCTGATGCAACTCAGTAATAGTGAAGCCCCTGTTTTGATCATGACGGACTACCGTCATGAATGAAGACTTCACGCAAGAGGTTGACGAGGCAGTTTCTCAAAACAGTCGCTACACTACTGACGCGTTGCATTGGAAATATCCACGCGTTTCAAGATCAGTAGTTTATCTCATGGTTCCGACAAACTTCACTGCAGAAACGTGTGACGGTCAGGCGGCAGATTTATTTGATACTGGCACGGAAAAACTGGTGCCACAACTTGAAATTGTTTAAATGTTTTTGATGACTTTGTAGATAAGTGAAAAATGTGAATATTACAGTTTATGATACAACTTACGTTCATAAATAAAGTTTCTCTTACTCCATCACAGATCAGTTCTTAATTTAAAAATGATCATCGTAATTACCCTTTATACAGACAACAATACTGGGTGCTTTCATTACAGACTTTCTCTAAACTGTCAGAGCTTCGTCCTTTACACATAACGTTTATTGTTTCAGGGAGGAGCTTGCGATGAAGATAGGCCTGACGGAAGCTCGTATACAGGTCAGTTTCTTTCATTATTTTCTAAGACGTAAGATTTATGTGTTTCTCCTTACTTTCTAATTATATCTCACTAGCACCAAGTCATCTTATGCGGTGACAAATTTGACATAACGATTAGGATCGGAAATGTATTTCCAGATGGGATGAAAACGATTAGTTAGAGAAAGGGGACTGTGTCAGTTATCGATAATTGGTGTAGCTTACAGACACGGTAGGATGTGATATTATGAGAAGACATACAATTATGTTCTGAAATGTGTAATAACACGTACTATTCTTCAAATTTATAACGTTTCCTGCAAGACCCAGTGATCTGCCTCGTGCTTCACATTCCTTTTCATTACTTCTGGGGGTACATGACTACGAGATGTTGTGTCTGGTTCACAGACTGAAGGGATCCTGTAATTATACAATTTATATCGTTGGTGCTGCATCTACTATGAGTAGTGCATCGCTAAGCATGGACCATACACACCACAGCGGAGGAGAGCGAAGGCAACGAGGATGCGTGAAGGTGTGTGCGTTGTGCTCCCCTTGCTGTTTGTCAGCTTCTATATCACGTGGTTCCACGCGTGTTTTTTTCTCTCACGGTGCTTCGTATTTACGACAAGATATTTCGGATTAGCGCAGTGAGAGGTGTGATATACATTTAGTGGTACATTGAGATCTTCCCTTGTTCCTTTGCTGCCCAGCTGAAAAGCACAGGCTCGGGTTTTCTCATACTTTGTACTTAGAAGATGAATGTTGTAATCTATAATCTACACATATAGTGTAAAATGTATGTATGTGTGTTTCACATCTCCTCCGAAGCTAATGGTCTGATTTCATACAAACTTGGAACATATCCTTACTATCAGACAACAATCACTGTTAGGCAAGAATTTTGTGAATAACTACAACATTTTGCTGAAATATTCCACATCTCCTCCAAAATTAGTTGACCGATTTCAATCAAATTTGGTACAAAAATTCTTTACCCTCTTGAAATAATCGCTGTGGGGATACAAATCACCTGTTGTACAATGAGAGCATTTAACAACTTGCAAAACACTTTACAGGTAATTTCAAAGCTTTACGAAACTTTACCCGCTGATAATTCCAATAAATTGATACAAAGGAAAGAGGTTTGTCGCTTACTATTCTTTCGCTGGCGATGCAGCAAAACTAAGACACCGGGCAAGAAGTCACAATTAATTACTTCTACACAACTAACCGTACTGGCGAGAAACTTTACATACAGAAGGCTTTTGATACCCTACCTCACAGACGGCTTTTAATCAAATTACGTGGTATATCGCCCCAAATTTGCGACTGGATAGAGGATTTCCTGTCAGGGAGGACACAGTTCATAGTAATCAATGGTAAGGCATCGACTAAAACAGAGGTGATATCGGGCGTCCCACAGGGTAGTGTCATTGATCCTCTGCTGTTCCTTATTTACATAAACGATTTGGGAGAAAATCGAAGTAGCTCTCTTAGGTTGTTTGCAGATGACGCCGTCATTTACTGCCTAGTAAAATCATCTGAAGATCAAAACCAACTGCGGAACGATCTAAATAAGATATCACTATGGTGTAAAAATTGGCAATTGACTCTAAATAAAGCGAAGTGTGAAGTCGTTCACATGAGTACGAAAAGAAATCCGTTAAACTTTGTTTACAAGATAAATCAATCAAACTTGAAGACCGTAAACTCCACAACATATCTATGAATTGCTATTACTTCAGACTTAAACTGGAAAGAATACGTAGATAATGTCGTGGAAAAGGCAAACCAGAGACTGCGTTTTATTGACAGAACCCTTAAAAGATGCAACAAAACTACTAAAGAGACTTTTTTGGAGTATTGCTGCCCAGTTTGGGATCCTTATCAGGTGGGTTTGCCGAAGGATATCGAAAGAGTTCAGAGAAGGGCAGCTCGTTTTGTATTGTCACGATACAGAGGAGTCAGCATTACGGAAATGATACAGGATCTGGGATGGGAATCGTTACAACGGCGCTTATCGTTGCGGCGTGGGCTACTTACGAAACTTCAATCGCCAACATTCTCCTCCGAATGCGAAAATTATATTGTTGACTCCCACTTACATAGGTAGAAATGATCATCAGAATAAAATACGAGAAAGAGCTCGAACGGAGAGATTAAGATGTTCTTTCTTCTCGCGCGCTATTCGAGAATGGAATGGGAGATGAATAGTATAAAGGAGGTTCGATGAACCCTCTGCCAGGCACTTAAATGTTATTTGCAGAGTATCCCATGTAGGATGTAGATGTATGAGGGGTATAATTGAAGTCTCTATTCAAAAGTAATCAACAGAGGCCTGAGCACAACTGTCCCACTGTGAAACGAGCCGAAGGATCCCTGTTCCCAGAATTCCTTTGGCTGTGGCAAGAGCCAGTTCTCTACTGTGTCCTTCAGATCGTCGTACGAGTCGAAGCGCTTCCCTTTTAGATGGTTTTTATTTATTTATTTATTTTTTTAGCGAGCCAAACAGATGGATGTCACTGTAAGGCGGCTGCTGAAGCTGCTTTCATTTGAACTCGGCCAGTACACTTCGTGCGACCCTGGAGGCGTGCGGACGCGCACTATTGTGGAGCTGAATCACTCCCTCCGTGAGCGGCCCAGGCAGTTTGCTCTAGATGGACTTGTATAGGCTACAAAGTGTCTGACAATACAGGTCATTGTTAACGGTTTTTCCATTCTCCAGGAATTCTACGAGCATCGGAACTCGGACGTTGAAAAAGACGGTGAGCACACCTTGCTTGCTGAGGTCACAGCCTTGAATTTTGTAGGGGGTGGTGGCGACACATGCTTCGCGTCCTTAAGATGTCGCTCTAAGTCAAATAAACGGGGAGGGGCGTTTTAAAATTTCAACAGGTTTGACTGTTAAGGCTTTTCGTATCTTTTCATTAAAACACCCCTCGTATACATACTACTGAATATACGTTCGGAATTTTATCATCAAACATAGTTCATTAGATACAAAGTCATAAACAATTAGCTTAATGAAAAACCGACCCACCACACATGAGGTTACGATTTATTACGTTTTTACTAGCGCCTCTGTTCGTGATATATTTTTCAGACTTTATGCACATATACCACTGATTTTACCTTAGAAATTATATCACAGTACGAGACCTGGTTGAGGGTAAATTCGTATGACGTCAAAAATAGTTAAAGGCACAAAAATCTGACACATCACAAATGATATTGAAGTATTTTATCAAATGTTCAAATGTTTGTATAGCTTATGGGACTTAACTACGGGGTCATCACTCCCTAAACTTACAAACTACTTATGAACTAACTAAGACTAAGGACGGCACAAATATCCATGCCCGAGGGGGGATTCGAACCCCCGACCGTAGTGGCCGTGCAGACCGTGACTGGAGCGCCTCAGCCCCTCGGCCACCGCGGCCGGCAAGTATTGTATCCATTCAGCAACTGTTCAGATTATAAATCAATGAAATGCAGCAACCAGTTGCTTGTGGTTATTTATTTATTTTAACTTTAACGACCGGTTTCGGGCGCTTGAGTGCCCTTCTTCTGGTCTCTATACAGACAAACAAGTGCATTGGTATACAATATGGCTATAGAACGTATAAAAGTCAATTACAGAAATTTGAAGCAGTTTCGAACCAAATAGATTGTAATAAAGATAAGTTCATATAATGGGATAAAATTAACACTTACATTTTTGTACTGTTGCTTAATAAATATACATGTATATTTATACATAAAGATACGTTCATATAATGGGATAAAATTAACACTTACATTTTTGCAATGTTGCTTAATAAATATACATTGATTTACAAATGATATTGTAAATTGTTACGCCTTCACTGAGGCGCTACAGTCACGGTCTGTCTTCACTACCAATTCCATTCGTAACAAATTTAGTAGGCAGTTTTCTAATATTCCTCTTTGAACGACAGAATGACGAAACTGAAATGGGAAGAGAGTTGCGTTGAAGGCGATGCATACAATATGGACTAACATACGAAAAGAAGAAATACATACCGGAAAACATCGGGAATGAACGCTGGTTAATTAATAAAACGAGTTCGATTGAAAGTGGGAAGTCGAAAGCGTACCGTTCGTACGAACCACCCGACACCTTCGTCAAACACTGCTGTAGATTTTCATCGCACCGGAGGTCAATGACAGACAAATCCGTGGAGATGCGGCAGGACGCGATTTTCATGCTCGTGCTGCTTCCTCCAAGTCACTGGCCACGAGAATGGCACCGTGACGTTGCCCAGAGCTGTTCAAACAGCTCCGCTATTTGTAGAACGCCGCTGGAAGGGCCAATGGAGTGGCGGGTCACATTGTGTGCTTCACCGAAGAGCCAAAGAAACTGGCGTAGGCGCAGGCAGTCTATACAAACCGCAGACACATGTAAACACTCAGAGGACGGCGCTGAGGGCGACAACAGCTATATAAGTCGACAACAGGTGCCTGTCGCAGGCGTTAGATGGGTTACTGCTTCTACAATGGCAGGCGGTCACGATTTAAGAGAGTCTGAATGTGGTGTTCTATTCTTCGCACCAATGATTGGACACAGAATCTCGAGGTAGCGACGAGGTGGCTATTTTACCTTACGACAATTTCACGAGTGCACCGTGAGTATCAGGAATGCGGCAAAACATCAAATCTCCGACATCGCTGCGGTAGGAAAAAGATCCTGGAAGAGCGGGACCAACGACCACTGAAGAGAATCGATCAACGTGACAGAGGTACAACCCTGCCGCAAATTTCTGCGGTTATCAATGCTGTGCTACTAACAAGCAGGGGTGGCTCCTGCATACGTTTGCAGGTTTGCGCTACCCCCAGGAATAATAATATTGTTAAACTCCATTTACTGTTAGAGATCTATGAAATGGGAGAAGTAGCGCTCCATTTATCTCTTTTGAAACTCCCGGGCTGTTACGGACCGACCGGTCCCGAGTGGACCGAACTTCACCGACTGCGGCTGGGTTTGCAGCCGGCCTGCAAACGCCGACTATGGAGTCTCAGGGGGTGTGCGGGGTGCGGGGGCAACGCTTGGCAACAGTGTTCCCGTATAGTCGCCTTGAGTGTATACACATCGCGGCCGAGCCACCCTGTCAGCCGCAGAAACAGAGTCCCAACTCTCCCGAAGACAACTAGAGTCGTCGGCCCTTTAAAAAAAGCGGGCTTTTCGCGCCTTCTTATCAGTACACGTGTAGCTGCGAGCGAAGTAACTGTGCGTTGTGTCCATTGTTTAGCGTGTTTTATAGTTAATTTTCAGTCTCAAGGAACAGGTGAAGTAATGAATCAGGTAATTTCCTTACTTTCTGAACCCTTCAATTTACGCAGGTTTCAAGAGAAGTTATGAATCAAGACGCTAGGTAGACCGATTCCCAGTTAGACAATTTCACAGACAGTTAAAACGAAAAGCCGTCAATTCATTTTTTTTAATGTCACGGGTAGATATTGTGTCTGCGGTCGTGTGATTGTTTCTGATCCATAAACATCTACGATATCTTCACTTAATAGCATTTTTTTCCGAATGCGTTGAGTTGCCACAATGGAGAGGCCGAACTTTTTATTGGAGAAAAAGTGCACTACCATCTTTTCTGGTCACCAGCCGCCACTGCTAACAAGTATCAGCGTGCGAACCATTCAACGAAACGTCATTGATGTACGCTTTCGCAGGTGCCCAAAAAAAAAAAAAAAAAAAAAAAAAAAAAGTATTCACCTCGTGCGTAGTAGCGAAAGTTGGTGGACCGAGAATTACAGGTG
Source organism: Locusta migratoria (assembly GCA_026315105.1). Lineage (NCBI taxonomy): Eukaryota > Metazoa > Arthropoda > Insecta > Orthoptera > Acrididae > Locusta > Locusta migratoria. The sequence goes on from CM048745.1 coordinate 138,231,888, forward strand.
AAGATCTGTCGAAGAACAAGTCATTAAGGCCGGGAAAATCGGTGGAGCTGATGTACTCATGGAGGTTTAAGTAGCGGCAGTTTTCATGACCTCGCAAGGTACACCACGTTAGTAGGGTCAAAACATAACTTTATGGTGGAACGCTTTATTAAAAAATGCTACTTTACGTCAATTACTACTGATATTTCTGATTATAGTCTTAACATTTAAAATAATCACATATCATCGTATTTGAACCTGTTCAAGCGATAATTTCTTTCATATACATGAATTTTGGTTCTGATTTTTATTTTTACTGTGGTTGTTTCATTTCTGTCATTTAATTTTAGACTTAATATTCGTCCGACTCGAATATCTTCATGGTGAAAGCTATGAGAAGGAATTATTGGAAACTGACCAAACATACTCAATATTTTAGAGAGGAGGACGTAGACAGAACTCCAGTTTCATCTGTCTGTTGAAAGGGAACAAGAAGTCTTATCTCATAAAATACTTTTCTATTTGGTTATCCAAAACGTAAAACAAAGGAGAAAACTACACTGCTCAAAACAATGAGGGGATCAGGTGAGATACCATATAGAATATACATATGGTAACGTAGTTTATTCACATACTGGTTGCCATTGTAGTTTGTGTGTGATACAATACGATATTTTGCTTTGGAAACGCTACACTTAAGGTTTACATTGGGTTTACGTAAGAGCGAGGTACCATAGGGCTACCATAATAGTGAAAAAGTCATTCTCGTTGACCTCTAATATGGTGTGTGATCACCTCGGACGGCCAGTAGAGTTGCGCACCTGCGTGTCATGGACAGTATGAGGTTATGAATCAACTGTTGAGGTAGGGTTGGCCTTCTTCCATAAGTGCAATGCGTCTGCCAAGTGCATCCCAGATGTGCTCAATCACTTCAAGTCCGGTGAACACACTATCTGAACCCAACTGCTTCTGTAATTCGTTTGGTAGAGCAAACGCAAATCAACACCAATCCCCTCTACAGCAAGTCATTACCACTGCCTCTGTTTCCGTAATGTTATTGTGTGCTCTCTGCAGACAATTTCCCCAGCTTCAAGCATGTTGTCCACGAATGCACCTCTGTGGGAACGAGCGCTATAGTCCTCTAGGAGGAACCCACAACGAAAGAATGGATTTCGCCTCAGAGCAGTCAAAGAGCCAAAAAGACGTCGATACATTTTAGTTCATTCTGCCGATGACAGCACTTCAGACCCTAGGTATCCTAACTGGTACTAACGACTTTCTAAAAGTCCTCAACGGTTCTTAACTCGTTTTGTTTATTAATTTTTAATCGTCTTGTATTTGGTTTGTTAAATTGTAGATATTCCATGCCGGTGAGCCCCAGTTTCTTCTTTACCTTCGGGGATAAAGAAAACAGAAACAGCACTTCGAAGTTATTTTTCTGAATGTATACCGGAAAGGAAGGTACGCTCCCAGATTCCCAGCACTTGCATACGGCTTAGGAGCAGCCAGGCGCCCACAGCCGCTGGTAGCAGCTTAGCGCGGCTGCCCCGCCTGCGGAAACAGCGAAGCGTTAACCCAATTTAGAGCGCTTTGTGTCGGTAAAGAGGCCCGGCACAGCGCCGCAGCACGCACGAGTGCGTGCCACTGTCCTCGGCGTTTTTCCGGCCCCGGCTCTCCTCAGCCGCTGGCGGCGGCGGCAGTTCCAGTGGAGTGGAGGACCTTCACCACCGGCGCGCCCCGCAAGAACCGGCAGCGGCGTCGGCAATAACGAGGGAAGCGGCCCATAGCGGCCCCGGCGCCCGCTTTGTTCCAGCGGTCGCAGGCAAGAAGCGCGCGGCCCAGGTAATGAACTGTGCCCTCGCCCGAGAAAGAATCTAATTATGGCGTTTCTTAATCTTAACTCAACACTGGCCGGCGGCGCGGCGGCCGCTAAATTGGTTTTCTTCGGGGGCTGCCGCAGAGCTTTCTGCTCCAGTTGGTGCTCCCGGTGCCGCTGAGGCGAGGGGCAAGAAACGCTGATGGGTGGCCGCGGAGAGGCGACACCCAGCCAGCCACCTGCAGCCGCGCACCACTCCCCCAGCAGTTCACACCCCCGGCCGCGTACCGGTGTCCTCATTCAGGAAATCGGAGCCAAAGTACGAACGGTACCTGCAAGCAAGGACGGCACACACAAAAAAATCACATTGGGTTTCTTACAGCTATGGCGAACTCAATGAGAAGGTCTGACACGGCAAGATCTCACCTTTTGTCTCCAACGCCAAGGAGAGGTAGATCCTGAGATTCATTAACCTACCGTACGGTCTAATCCAGCCGGCCGCGGTGGCCGAGGGGACTGAAGCGCTTCATTCACGGTCTGCACGGCCACTACAAATGTTCAAATGTTTGTATAGCTTATGGGACTTAACTACGGGGTCATCAGTCCCTAAACTTACAAACTACTTGTGAACTACCTAACACTAAGGACGGCACAAATATCCATGCCCGAGGGGGGATTCGAACCCCCGACCGTAGTGGCCTTGCAGACCATGACTGGAGCGCCTCAGTCCCCTCGGCCACCGCGGCCGGCACACGGCCACTACGGTCGGGGGTTAGAATCCCCCCTCGGTCATGGATATTTGTGCTGTCCTTAGTCTTAGTTAGTTCATAAGTAGTTTGTATGTTTGGGGACTGATGATCCCGTAGTTAAGTCCCATAAGCTTAACAACTGATGATCCCGTAGTTAAGTCCCATAAGCTTAACAAACATTTGAACATTTTTTTGGTCTAATCCACTGCATACCTGAAGGAAGGAAAAACGAAGGAGGATCAGGGTTCAAAGTCCCATTGACACAGGAACCATTACATACGGAGTAAATCCTCGGATAGTGTTGTAAGGATGGCGAATGAAAACGGCCGTGTAATTGCTAATCAACCATTCCGGCTTTTAAGTGGAGTGACTCAGGGTAATCATGTAAAAAAATCTGCATTTAATCGGAGCAAAAGTACGAACGGTACCTGCAACCAAGGACAGCACACACACACCAAATTTCATTGGGTTTCTTACAGCTATGGCGAACTCAATGGGACCGTCTGACACAGCAAGATCTCACCTTTTGTCTCCAACGCCAAGGAGAGGTACAGCCTGAGATTTATTAACCAACCGTACGGTCTGGTCCACTGCATACCCGAAGGAAGGAAAAACGAAGGAGGATCAGGGTTCAAAGTCCCATCGACACCAAGCCATTACAAACGTAGTACTTCCTCGGATAGTGTTGTAAGGATGACGAATGAAAACGGCCGTGTACTTGCAAAGCAACCATTCCGGCATTTAAGTGGAGTGGTTCAGAGTAATGGAAAAAAAAAAGAAAAATCGCGATGGTCGGAGGCTGGTTTGAACCACTGTCCTCTCAGAAGGTGACTCCAGTGTGTCACCAGTGGGCCACCTCGCTCCCTCCATTGCATAACTGCTTGAAATCGAGAGATACATGGCTTGTAGATTCTTTAGAGCAGCTTTTCCGAAACCATGGGCCACTACCTATCTGTGACGGCTAGTCGTGAGTTGCATCTACCTCGCCAAACCTGGTCGAGTCTGAACCGCATCCGGACTGGTGAAGGTGGTGTGCTTACAACATGAAGAAGTGGGGTTTCCTTCCATCGCCTGACTATGACTGCGGAGCGGAGGGGCTAACCATAAAACACATAGTCAGTATGCGCTGCGAGCATTTAGCGGTGACTTGAAGAATCTGCAACAAGTGACTCCAAGTGCTCTGAAATGGTTGTCAAATTTGGACATTTCCATTAAATTGTATATACGAAGGTGGTTTGATAAGTCTGGGAAAGATAGAATAACAAATTGTTTTAAAGGCGAAACCTCACTTTATTTATCGACATAATCTCCTTTGTTAGGCTACACACTTGGTGCAGCGAAGTTCCAATTTTTTCAACCCATCATCAAAGTAGACTTTATCAAACTCTGCAAAATAGTCAGTCACAGCGGCGGACACTTCCTCATTAGATGAAAATTTCTCCCACCAAGACAAATTTTCAAGTTTGGGAATATGAAAAAGTCACTGGGAGCCAAGTCTGATGAATAGAGTGGGTGAGCAACCAATTATAATCCCAAGTCGTGCACTTTTGCCATTGCAAAAGCTGCTGTGAGGGGTGGTGTATGGTCCTGATGAAGCAGCACTTTCTTCCGTGCCAATCTTGGACGTTTTACTGTTAGTTTCTGCTTCTAACGATGCAGCAGAGCAGCATAATAGGGTCGAGTTAAGGATCTGCGTTTTTCCAAATAATCTATCTACCGTGGGAATCCCAAAAGACGGTGCCATCACCTTTCCAGCTGACAAAACAGTCGTTGCTTCTTTGGTATATTCTTCCCATTCTTCGTCCATAGTTTGGACTGTTATTTCGTCTCTGGAGTGTAATGGTGGATCCAAGTTTCATCCAAAGTTATGAATGTGTGCAAAATGTCCTGTGGAATGCGCCTTAACAGTGAGAGATTCTGAGCAGAAATGTTCTTTCGTTTCTGTTTTTGGTCCAAATTGAGCAGGCGCGGCGCCCATCGCGTACAGAGCTTCTCCATGGCCAGTTCTTCATGGAGGATGTAATGCACTCGTTCAGTTGAGATGCCTAAGATGTTAGAAATCTCGCGAACTTTTAGTCTTAGATCTTCCATTCCGATATCATGCAGCTTATTGATGGTTTTCTGTGTGGTGGTCTCAACGGGCCTACCAGAGCGTGTTCTATCTTCCATTGTTCTCCGACCAGATTTTAACTCATTAACCCAAAGTAAATGGTCTTCAGTGTTGGTGCAGAACCCACACAGACCTCATCCAACTCGGATCTGATCTGTGCAGCTGTTCAAACCTTCACCTTCGAATGAAAACGTTTAATGACCGCACGAAATTTGGTTATCTCCATCCGAAGGAAGTAACTATGCAGTTACCACTGCAGCTGGCAGCGAATAGTCAACTAATAACAGCTGTCGTTCGACACTTGCTGTAGTATCCTTGAAAATATCTGGCTTATTAACAAGAGTGCAAGTTCTGAAAATGTTCCGCTCTTTCATACAAATTTACAAGACTTATCAAACTACCGTCGTATTGATGTATACTTGTAAAAACGAACGATAAATAAAAATAATAAACGACAATAAATAAATTTAAAAAATGAAAAAAAAACAAAAAAAACGATGACTCAGAATCAATATGCCGGTTAGCAGCTTTTGTAACTATTATTTCAGACTGCTGTATAAACTTCTTACAGCTTTCACAATAAACATACCGTTTATTGCATTCCTCTATCGATCTTTGTTTTGGAGATATTTAGTTTTGAAATCAGGGAGTCCTTTTATGGACACCCTGTACACGCTACCATTTCAGTTCTGTCCTGCATTAATTATGCGAGCACGGAATGATTCCGGGGGGTGTGCCGAGGTGTGGCCGAGTTATCCGGAGTGCCGGGTTACCGAGTGCCGAGTTTTCGGGACTCTACGGTATCGGTTTTAACCGGTCGGCTTTTCCCATCGCTAGTGCACAGTGGTTGTGACGTCAGCGTGGCCCTGCAGAGCGGCAGTGCCGTCCATTAGCGCTTCCCCAGAAAACACGTGTCCCTGCCGGCTACGACGGCCGCCGGTTCCGCATGGCCGCGCCTTCCTCCACCAGCGGCAAGAACTGCCAGGCCCGCCCTGGGGGACCGGCCAACCAAGGAGACACCCCCAACTTCCGGCGCCGTCCGCTCGGTGGCCGCGAGGAGCCCACAAAAAGAGAAACGGCGGCAGCGGCGGCGGGCCAGCGAAATTAGCGGCCGTCGCTCTAGGAGCTATTTTGTTAGCTCCTGTGAAAACATCGCCCCGGGCAGGGCGGTCACTTTGCATACCAAGCATTCTACACCGTGGTCTCCAACCCATCGTCTGCGAACTACGAGTGGTCCTCAGCAGCTAAAATATGGTCCGCGAAACATGTGAAATTTAAAACTTTTATCCATTTTAACAGTAAATGTTTAGCTGAGATGTACCCTCTTCGGCAAGAAGGGAGTCAGTACCAAGACTATGTTAACAGTACGTCGAAGACTATGTTAATAGTACACCGGTCTATCTTTCGACCTACTTTGTTGTATGGGAATAAAAGCTGCTTGGATACAGGTTACATAATTAATAAGGTTGTGGTTACAGATATGAAAGTAGCGAGGCTGTGTGCAGGTACTAATAAGTGTGAACAATGGCACGAGGGTGTCCATAATAAGGAAATCACAGAAGAACTGGGAATGAATACCATAGATGAAGCAGTTGGAGGGAACAGGCTGAGATGGTGGGATCATGTTACACGCATGAGGGATGCAAGGTTACCTAATAGACTGTTGGGTTCGGCAGTAGAAGGTAAGAGAAGTTGAGGTAGACCTAGCAAAAAGTTCTTAGATTTGGTCAAGAATGATGTTGAAGTAAAGGGTTTAACATCAGACGAGGCATCAATGTCAGCACTGATTAGGGGACCATGGAGAAATTTTATCACGGGGACTATGCTCCAGACTGAACCTTGAAAGGCATAATCAGCCTCTAATGATGATGATGATGATAATGTTCCATTTTAAATCATTAACTCCCTGTTCAATGGTCAGTCAACCGTACTGTGTGACCGCGATAACTTGTCAAATTCACTGCTGAGGACAGAAATGGATTAAATCAGTCATCAACGTCGCTATTCAACTCCAGTTTCCCGGGTGTGAGATACAAGCGCTCGACATCTTCTCCTGTCTTCATACATCTTACAGTCTTTAATACAGATCGCTGCATTAGAAACTATAAGATTATGACCTTCTCCGTGGTCTTGTTTTTCTATCTCTATGAATGATTTGACGCACAGTGTTGCAGTTTGCGGCTGATTGATGATGATGCTGTGGTGTACAGGAAGGTCTCGTCATTGAATGACTGTAGAAGGATGCAGGATGACTTGGAACAAGTTTCTAAGTGTAGAAAAATGTAAGATGATGCAGATGAGTCGGAGAAATATTCAGGTATTCTTCGAATACAGATTAGTAGTGCGCTGCTTGACACAGTCGCGTCAATTAAATATCTAGGCGTAACACTACACACCGATATGAAATGGAACGAACATTGCAATTTGAAGCGGACTGGAGAAAGATTCTACTGTCACCAACCTACATGTCGCGTAAAGACCACAAACGTAAGATAAGAGAGACAAGGGTTCGTAGAGATGCGTACAATCGTTTTTCTTTCGTTCTATATGGGAGTGGAACAGCAAAGCAGGTAACTAGCAGTGGTTCTAGGTACCCTCCGCCACGTACCTTTAGGTGGATTGCAGAATATGTATTTAGATGAAGTTATCTTTCTTCTACGAGGTCCAGGTGTAAATACCTTTTAGCAGGTCTTTCACTCTTCTCATTATGTAATCATATTACTGAAACCTGCGTTTCTTTGTGGCACTACTTACTTTCCTATTCACCTCATTCCTCATTTTGTCCTTTCTAGTTGTTTCATTGATAGTTGTAATGAATCTCATTTACATTTCCTGAATTCTGCTGAAGATCTGTTTAGTAGGGTACACGTTTCTGAACTATATGTAAGGACTGGTACAAAATAGGTACAGTACAAGGATGCTCATGCGTTTTGTGGTATGATCGCATCCCAGAGAAGATCTATAATTTGTAAAATTTGGAAGTTTTCTGTGTCCTTCTGAGCACTTCCTGCTTAATGGTTTTGTCTTTCGAGATCATGCTCCTATGTATTTGAAACTGGGAACAGATACTACTTTGGGTCTTTCTACAAAACATTTGACGTTGTTCCTTTAATTCTTCCAAACATTCCCATATACCGACAACATCGATACGGTTTGAAATATATTCATTTGTTTTCTAGTGTTGTGAACAAATTCTAAATTCCAAAATGAAAGAAACTGTAAGAACGCAATTGTTCCAGTGATGATAAGCTTGTAGCTTTTAGTAACAGTATTAGCCCTAGGGTTACCAAACTTAAAAAATACGATGAAACCCGTCAAATCACATTATTGGAAACTGTTTTTGCATACTACTAAAATTTCTATTATAATAGTACTGTCAATACATATTACTTTTGATTTTAATAAATATGTTAAAAGTTCTGATTAAATTTTATCTTTAGATGGACAGTTTATTTTACTTGTAGTCCCTACTCACAACAAAGCAATAAAAGTAGTCGTAGTCTAAAAAAGGTTGGGAACCACTGATTTTGACACAAGTGGCGAGACCATAACAACCTTCCAGATGAAAGCTCACAACAAAAGAAGATTGAGTATTAAAAATTACCCTTTATTTATTATCACAAATTGGAACTACGAATTAAATCCCGACTGAAATGATATACAATTTAGACAAATCGATTAAACAATTGACAATTCGACACACTTAATTGTTCCATTGGCTATTTGTCGAGGACACTGTAGTTCTGTCACAGACAGCAAAGGACTTGGAAGAGCAAATGAACTGACTGGAGGGATGAGCAAGACCAAAGCAAAGGTAATGGAATTTAGACGAATTAAATCAGCCGATGCTGAGGGAATTAGATTAGGAAACGGGGCAATAATTGTGGTAATAGATAACTTTTGTTATTTGGGTAGCAAAATAACTTCTGACGGCGGAAGTAAGGAACATACAATATGCAGGATACTAAGAAAAGAAATATTGCACGAGAAGAGCAATTCGTTGATATCCAAAATTAATTTAAATGTTAAGAAGTACTTTCTGAAAGTATTTGTCCCGATTGTAGAATTGTAAGGGAGTGAAACGTGGAAAATGAATAGTTTAGAAAAGAAAACGATAGAAGCTTTCGAAATTTGACGTTACAGACGAATGCTGAAGATTAGATGAAGAGATGGAGTAACTAATGAGGAGATACAGAACAGAATTGGAGAGAAAAGAAATTTATGGCTCATCTTAACTAAGACAGGGGATAAATTGGTAAGACACATTCTGAGTCATCATTGAATCATCATTGGCGGGAAGTTGGAGGGGATAAAATTCGCAGAGGGAGACCAACAGACGAATACAGTAAGCATGTTCATAAGGATGCTGGTTGCCGTTCTAATTTAAAGGTGAAGCGGCTTGTACAGTGTAGAGTAGCGTGGACAGTTGCATCAAATCAGTCTTCAGACGAAGATCACAGTAGCAATAATTTATTAATAATACTAAATTAATGTTCCCGTGTCCGCAGGCAATATGGAGGTATTCTCTACAAAGAGTAGCTCCATTTGGAGGGCTCACGATAAATTTCTCAGTTTCCCTTTTAGTTAATATACAAATTCCCTGTATGAGGTAATCTACTTCGGTTTACTGGCCGTTATTTCCATTCGTCGTCGTTGAAAGTAAGCGTTGGCAAAGGGTTACAAGTTCTCCAGTGTTATGGGTATCGCGTGACTTCAGGTCACCCAACATAAGGGGGTCTTTATGAGGCCAGAGTAACAGGAACGGTGATCCTTCCACACCTGTTACGCTGGCTACAACGTCTTTTACGTTTACCACGAAGGAACACTGAAATTCATCGACCTAGTCCTTGTATTACCTGGAGAGCAGTTCTGCTGCCCCATTCCGTTGCAGTCGCTAGAGCTGTCGACATCGCGAGTTTCAGAGTGCGGCAGTTACCGCCAGTTAGTGGAGAGTGCTTTCCATTAGCTCCGCAACAATCGTGTCTTATCCATCTGCGAAATACTCGCTTTGCTTACAGTAACGAAGCACTCCGCAATTACGACGGTTGCAACTACATTACCGCCGTATTTGCACTGCAAGTTTCGAGCAGTGAAAACCAGCATAAAACCCTATAGGCTTCTTTGTGCGATCCCAGGTACTGTGAATATGTTAATAACCCATGGCTAGTTTCTTCTATTACCATGACATGAATTATTTGATTTGTTTTCGGATGTAATATTTTTCGATTAGGCCTATAAACAGTTCACGTTCTTTTCCTAATGTAAATAAGCGGTTACTGAATGTTTATCGCTTTTCGGGTTTTGATTTTGCGGTTCTTTCCGTATTGCCACAGCTCGATGTCACACATAATTTTTGTACATTTTTGCGTTTCAAACGTGTTATTCATCTGTGTCATAGAGACGTATCTCATTTTATATATTTTGATGTTTCATTTGTTTTATGCGTTGCCAACTTAAAGGAGTATATGTGGGCTATAAGCGGAAAGAGTGTGCATCTGTACGAAAAATACATACTCACGGTTTCTAATTTTTTATAAATATAAAAAATTATATGAGGGAACAATTGTGCGACATCATACGATCACCACATGGGAAGAACCACAAAATCCAAACCTGAAATGTGATGAACTGTAAGTAACCATTTACTTATGTTGGAAAAAGACCTGGACTGTTATATTCTATAAATACAAAACTGTTTGTAATCAATAAAATCGAAACTGTATTTTCTACAACGGATAAGGATGCCTTAAAGTAAAAAGGAGAAACTCGTCTCAGAAAAATACAGACATCGCATCAAGAAAACGACGTTTTTATTTCCAAAGTATAATTTATCGGATTTGTTGCTGGCATCGTCAAGTTGTGCCCATGCTCCTGGCCGGAGCCATACACATTGCTTATTCCTCACGCAAGTTACTGAAAAGCATCGACTGTAAAAACAGAATAAGTTCTAGAATTCTTTGTAATTTAGATGCTACTTTATTCTCCAGATATTAACTGAGAAATATAAAAGTTTTATACAATAACATTTTGCACCTCTTTAGGTTAGTAACACTAAAATTGGAGCGTTTGTAATGACCTGTTGACAGCACGAAATTTATTTAGAAATAACTCCCTAAGGTTCATGAAGACTGAAAGTGAATAAACGGTTTTGTAAAGAAGAGAAGTCTGTACAAGTTCGCTTTTTTTTTAATCATGTCTCATACCGTTTCAAAGATATTTACCAAAAAATAAAAATAAATAATAAAAAAAGAACGTTGATTTGACAGTGTGTCGGTCTCTAACGTGTTACCATTTTTTAGGTGGCACTGTTCAACCGATCGACATCAAATATTACGGCATTACCAGACGTATCAGCTTTTGTGCATCAGATTGAAAATAATTCCAAGTTAAAGTTGTTCAGAATTTAATATCGAAAACTTTTGCTTGAAATTTTTTCGATATTTTGACTATGAAACTTGGTATACACGTCGAAGGATATAATACTCCGCCGTCATTTTATTTTACTGTAAATTATTTAATGGATGTTTGAATAATGGTTTGATATTGATATTTCATCTGGGGATGAATATATCGCAGGAAAATACCTTCTGTATAAAGAAAAAAATTGTAACAGTATGATGAGTTATAATTAATAATTGTGCTACATGATTATTGGGCTAGGTTTCATTATTTCCGAACGCGTATCCCCAAATATATAATTTTTTTTAACTTAATGTTATTGACAGGTATTCCGAAAAGGCTAAAAATAAAAGATATTATAAAAATAAAAATCGCACTGGCCTTTCTTTGCTCCATCTTTGCAAATATTTTGTACAAAAAATAATGAAGATATAAGTAATATAAATAATATAAAATTAATCATGTAAAGTGTTACATATTATTATTATTTTCATGTGTTTAATTATATTTATTTATATTTTTTGCGGCATATTTAAAAAAACTGCAGGAGAACTTAATGTAGAACACGCCAGTACGATTTTTGTTGTTGTTGTTGGAGTCGTCCTTTTTGAATCTGCGCCTGGGTGTCACAACATTCAAGAATTTATTAGAGGGTATATCGTTTAACTGTAATAATATACTATTTGTACCGTAACTCCAGTTGTACTGCTTTATGAATACCGAAGCAAATCTCGACAGCTGCAGTTATTTTATTTACCTCAGAGAGAAATTTCTTGATGAGGTCTTTTGACTGTAAGACGTTGTGTTGCGTAGACCATTTAGTTCAGTCACAGTAGGAAGTTTATTTTATAAAACTAATTAGCAGATGCATTACATGCTATCGTGGTTGGAAAGGTATAGAACATTTAAGATGGGAGCAGGTTTCATTGCAGACGATGTTTTCTAAATGGAGAACAGTAAAGATCTGGCTAAACGCTTTCCTGGAACTAAAAGGGTTTTGCCTCGCTCATAAAATATTTTCTTGAGTAGAAGCAGTTCTCTGAATGCTGTACCTATAAGACGCCAACATCCACCGTAAACGGGACGCTGTTCCCGTTTTATGTCGGTGGGTGTCGCACGCCTACGCGAAGTTAGGAGGTAAGAGGAGGGCGTGGCGGCGGGTCAGGTTGACACACCTCTGACTGTTCGCTGTCAGGAATTTTGTGATCTGTGCTTTCCCTTTCGCTATAGACCTTTAGAGACTGCTACATAGTCATAGGTAGCATGTTTCCATTTGAGGCGGAAAAAAACAGCAATCAGCATGATTATTAGCATTAGATTTTATTGGATGCAATAGTCAGCGCAATTTTTCTGTAACTACGCTCGTTTGAAACTGACAGTAATATACAAAAGTAGGTTTACCGCTTTGAACTCGTGTGCTACATACTACGGCGCGAATACATCTATACTAGGTGAGGCTCCCTACGGTGTGTGGCGGAGGGTATTTGGTGTACCACTGTCACTCGTCCTTTTCGTGTTCCAGTAAAGTGTGGTTTACGGGAGTAATGACTGTAGGTAAACCTTTCTGTGTGCTCGGGATCTCTCTAATTTTATCTTCATGTCTTTTAGCGAGATGAACGTAGGATGAAGCAACATACTGCTTTTCTCTTCTAGAAACATACAATTACAGATCTTTGACAGATCTTTGACAGATCACAAAAAATCCCAACGGGTGATGTCCGGTTATTCAGAGCATTTAATATTTCATTGGTGAAAGTATATATAGCGTTTTCTGTTGAAAAGCCTTTCTGGAAACCAAACTGACATTTTGTTAGAACTTTATTTTTACCTATGTGTGTAGCATTACTTGTTCAAGAATTTTGGATAAGGCTGTAAGAAGTGAGATTGGGCGGTAGTTGTTTACATCAAACGTATCCACTTTTTTGTGCAGTGTTTTAACTATAGCATATTTCAGTCTATCAGGAAAATACCCTGCTTCAGAGAACTATTGAATATGTGGCTAAGAATCCTACTTATTTCATGAGAACAAGCTTTTAATACCCAACTGGAAATACGATCAATTCCATGTGAGCTTTTGCTCTTGAGAAAGTTTATAACTTTCTTAATTTCAAAAGGAGAGGTGGGTGGAATTTCAATTGTATCAAATTGTGTGGGTATGGCCTGTTCCATTAACTGCCTAGCTTCTTCTAATGAACATTTAGATCCTACTTCGTCCACAACATTTCAAAAATAATTATTAAAAACGTTTTCAACTTCTGGCTCGTTAGTTGTAAACTTTTCATTCACTTTGATGGTAATGCTGTCTCCCTGTACTCGTGGTTGCCCTGTCTCCCTGGTAATAATATTCCAAATTATTTTAATTTTGTTATCAGATGTACTAATCTCAGACATGATGCACATGCTTCTGGACTTTTTAATAAATTTTCTTAATGTAGCACAGTAGTTTTTATAATATTTGACTATTTCTGGGTCATTACTCTTTCTTGATGTTAGATACACTTCCCTTTTTCGGTTACAAGATATTCTTATTCCTTTAGTAAGCCATGGTTTCTTATCATTATATGTAACTATTTTCTTGGGGAAACAATTTTCAAATACTCTTACAAATGTATCGTAAAATAAGTTACATTTTAAATTAGCACCAGCTTTCTTATACACCTCATCCCAGTCTAACTGCTGAAGATTTTCCCTGAAATTTCTAATTGTTGAATCGTCGATTGAATGTACTACTTTGGAGGGCTGTTTTGAATTACAGAGAGGAACTATGTCATTTATTGTAACTAGCTGTGCACCATGATAAGAAAGACCTTTCTCAACAGGATAAGCATTTATGTTCTTAAACTTATATTGGTCTATAAAAAAAGTTATCTATCAGCGTGCTGCTGTCCTTTACTACCAGAGTAGGAAAATCAATTACAGATGACAAATTGAAAGAACCGAGTAAGACTTTTAGGTCATTCTTCCTATTACACTCCTTTAGTGAGTCAACATTGAAATCCCCACAAATAATAATTTGTTTCCCTTATCTGTCAGATAGCACAACAATGCATCCAAATTTTCCATAAATAACTGAAAGTCTCCTGAGGGGGACCTATATACTGTTACACAATTATAAAAGGAGAACCTTTGTTCAGTTTAAGCTCACAGGCACATGCTTCTATATGTTGCTCTACACAAAACTTCTGAGTTTCTAACCTTTTTAACAGTGATAACTTTTGACATAGATGGCAACTCCTCCTCTCACCTTATTCTCTCTATTCACGTTTGCTGCTAGTTTGTTACTGCTTATGTTTACTTTTTCCATATCCGTCACAATGTGATGCTGAGATAGGCTTAGTATATCTATTACATTATCTGATTCTATGTCATGTAAACAATCCAGTAGTTCATCTACTTTATATTTTAATCCCCCCATATTTTGGTGAAAGATAGTAACATTATTTTTTACTTTACTTTTGTCCGATTCATGTGAGTTTTGAGCATCTTTAGTACATGCCTGCCTGAGCTTCCCATTGGGCCCTGGTCTTAGCCTAAAAAAAAGGAACATTCATGAATAGCAGTGTCTCCCCTTAAGATTTTTGCTATTAACCCAGCCAGCCAGTAGGCCATGCCTTTTGAAGTCCCACCTATCTATAGCCTCAACACGAACCAAACCAATGTCTGACAGGGTAGCTGCCCTATGCAACTGATAAATATGGTACCTCTTTTGCTGATTTTATTATTAAATAGGACACTGGAGAGACTGTCCGCTTGCTTCACGCCTTTATTCAAGCCAAATCTTTCACCGCAACTGATATATATCGAGACAAAATACGTCTCTGGACTTTGACTTCTTATTTGATACTTTCATTATGTTTATAATTTCGCAACAGTTTTCTAGCTCGATTGTTGAACCACGGTCGGTCTTTTCCCTGTCTCATAATTTTACGAGACACATAGTTGTCTAAGGCGTATTGTACGATGCTATTGATCTTCGCCGATTAATGCTCTACGCTGTCAGTGCTAGAGACAAAACTTTTGTGCTGAGCATTCAAGCAGCCAATTCTCTTTTTCCTTTTGCTAAACTGAAATTTCTTTCCATCTTCTTTGATATGTCTGATTTCATTGACGTTGTAACTGCCTTACAACATAGCATCAACATAGCTGTCAAACAAGAAAATCATTATTTTAAAAATTACTTAAAAACGACTTCCTAAGAAAGTACCTATTAAAATCATATAGAGGTACAGATGCTGTGTATATATTGGCAACAAATAGACAACCACTTGACAATGCCAAATACGGCGAAACAACTGTAGTGGACAATTAAATAAATCGAATAAGCAGCAGTAAAGGTGATTATATTTATTAAAATGTCATACTATGCCTTAATTGAGTCCATATGTACGGGTTTGTTTGTCATCAGCAGGTATAAAACGTTTCCTCGAAGAATCGATTCTCTATTTAACTGCTCGAGGTAATTTTCTCCTATTGTTCTTTCATCTGGCAGTCAATGAAGCTGTCACCAGTGCAGGTACGACAAAGTGCTCGGTGTGGCGGACGAAGTTGCAACTCTATCGGTTCTCCCGGCGTTTGAGAGCGAGCAGTGGCGCAGCAACAGCCCTTAGCCCTTCCTCCCCCCCTCCAACCCCCCCCCCCCCTTAGTGCTGCGCACGAGCCGTCCCGCTCGCAGCGCCCCGCCGCGGCCGATGTTAACTTAAATTGGATTAGCGAGGGCGGTTTAATTAGGGCAGATGGTATCGGGCAGTGACACGCCGTAACAACCCAGCGACCGGCGGCGCACGCGATCGCTACTGCCACTGCCACTGGTACTTCTGCCACTGCTACCACTACTACTACCTGCTACTACCTGCTACTACCTGCTACTACCTGCTATTGGCTCTGCCGCGCCACAGATTACGCCAGTCCGCCTGTCAGTCAATTTAATTACTGCTCTCCGTTACTGCCACTTCCGCCGTACTCACTGCGCATCTCCAACCAGGAGGGAGCGTATTAATGCAGCGTCGGACGTAAACCTAACAGATAAGATCCCACCTTCCTAGTCTTGAGTTTCGCAATACTCAAGTACCTCAGTCAGATTGTGAGACAACTTGTAATCATTTTATTTTGTAAGTAGCATTGCTGGGCATTTATTTGTCCTAATTTTATGTGGAAATCTATCGCACTTAAATGCGTGGTCATGAGTCAGTAGCTTACAAGTGACTTAGGTAAATTAGCCGGCCGCGGTAACCGAGGGGACTGAGGCGCTCCAGTCACGGTCTGCACGGCCACTATGGTCGGGGGCTCGAATCCCCCCTCGGGCATGGATATTTGTGCCGTCCTTAGTATAAGGTAGTAGATAAGTAGTTTGTAAGTTTAGGGACTGATGACCCCGTAGTTAAGTCCCATAAGCTTAACAAACATTTGAACATTTGAACTTAGGTAAATTAACCTAAGCACATACATGCCCGAAGGCCGAAGGCACCACGGCGCTCCAATGCGCGCGGCTAACCCGCTGCGACTGTTTCTTGTGATGTATCTCAATAATAAAGATGCTGGATCAGATTTTTCTGCGGATAACCTTTTCTGCCCCTATAATAAGTGTGTTCCTCTCGACCTTATAACATTTTCCTACACTGGGATGTAACAAAAAGATAGTTCTCCGCATGCTTTGGTACACGGTACCACAGAAAATTGGAAAAATGACCATACTTTTTCTACCGAAACAGCACAAAAGATTAAAAATAGGTAATTGAATATCCGCAACATCTCAATAGTACCCCCCCCCCCTTTTCATATTCAAATGTTCAAATGTTTGTAAATCTACTGCACTTACCTGCGTGGTCATTAGTCCTTAGCGCCGGCCTTGGGGACTGAGGCGCGTCAGTCACGGTCTGGACGGCCACTACGGTCGGGGGTTCGAATCTCCCCTCGGGCATGGATGTTTGTGCCGTCCGTAGTGTTAGCTAGTTCGTAAGTAGTTTGTAAGTTTAGGGACAGATGACCCCATAGTTAAGTCCCATAAGATATACAAACATTTGAAACACTTTTGATCAACATAGGTAATTGAATATCCGCCACATGTCAATAGTCCACCCTCCCCCCTTTTCATATTCAAATGTTCAAATGTTTGTAAATCTACTGGACTTACCTGCATGGTCATTAGTCCGTAGCTTAAAAAATACTTAAACTAAGTTAAACTAACCTAAGAACAACACAAACACGCATGCCCCAGGGGGAGACTCGAACCCTCCGACGCCGAACGACCGCGCGCACCGCAGCATGGTGCCCCAGTGCGCACGGCTACCCCCTTTTCATGTTACATTCCGTAACTAATTATAGTATTGTGAATAGTCAACAATACACGGCCAAGAGCAAGTTGCCATTTGGACGTGTGTTGATTTCATGCCCTCTAGCCATGTTTAAACATGTTGTTTAGCATGACGTGTCAAAAACCAAAATTATGAACTCATAAAAAGCTAGAAAATAGTTGTAGTATAACTGTTTCTATACCGGATTCGAACATACTACACTCCTGCCCATTAAAATTGCTACACCACGAAGATAACGTGCTTTAGACGCTAAATTTAACCGACAGAAAGAAGATGCTGTGATATGCAAATGATAAGCTTTTCCGAGCATTCACACTAGGTTCGCGGCGGAGGCGACACCTACAACGTGCTGCCATGAGAACATTTTCCAACCGATTTCTCATACACAAACAGCAGTTGACCGGCGTTGCCTGGTGAAACGTTGTTGTGATGCCTCGTGTAAGGAAGAGAAATGCGTACCATCACGTTTCCGACTTTGATAAAGGTCGGATTGTCGCCTATCGCGATTGCGGTTTATTGTATCGCGACATTGCTGCTCCCGTTGGACGGTATCCAATGACTGTTGGCAGAATATGGAATCGGTGGGTTCAGGACGGCAATACGGAACGCCGTGCTGGAGCCCAACGGCCTCATATCACTAGCAGTCGAGATGACAGGTAACTTGTCCGCATGGCTGGAACAGATCGTGCAGCCACGTCTCGATCCCTGAGTCAACAGATAGGGACGTTTGCAAGACAAACACGAACAGTTCGACGACGTTTGCAGCAGCATGGACTATCAGCTCGGAGACCATGGCTGCGGTTATCCTTGACGCTGCATCACAGACAGGAGCGCTTGCAATGGTGTATGCAACGACGAACCTGGGTGCGCGAATGGCAAAATGTCATTTTTTCGGATGAATACAGGTTCTTTTTACAGCATCATGATGGTCGCGTCCGTGTTGGCAACATCGCTGTGAACGCACATTTGAAGCTTGTATTCGTCATCGCCATACTGGCGTATCACCCGGCGTGATGGTATGGGGTGCCATTGGTTATACGTCTCGGTCAGCTCTTGTTCGCATCGACGGCGCTTTGAACAGTGGTCGTTACATATCAGATGTGTTACGACCCGTGGCTCTACCCTTCTTTCGATTCCTGCGAAACCCTAGATTTCAGCTGGATAATGCACGACCGCATGTTGCAGGTCTTGTACGGGCCTTTCTGGACACGGAAAATGTTCGACTGCTGCCCTGTCCAGCACATTCTCCAGATCTCTAACCAATTGAAAACGTCTCGTCAATTGTGGACGAGCAACTGGTTCGTCACAATACGCCCGTCAGTACTCTTGATGAACTGTGGTATCGTGTTGAATCTGCATGGGCATGGCCATGGCCATCCAAGCTGTGTTTGACTCAATGCCCATCCTTATCAAGGCCTTTATTATGGCCAGATGTGGTTGTTCTGGGTACTGAATTCTCAGGATCTATGCTCCCAAATTCCGTGAAAATGTAATCACATGTCAGTTCTAATATATTTGTCCAATGAATACTCGTTTATCATCTGCATTTCTTCTTGGTGTAGCAGTTTTAATGGCCAGTAGTGTATTTTCAAATTACGAACTCAGTACGCATCTCCTATACCATGGGAGAGATACTATCATGGTAGTTATCTACATACTCTTATCAGGGCTTTTATTGCTTTGGGGGGTTGTGTCACCACAGAATACTTACTTCACACACAAAGTTTGCACAAGTCGCCTTTACGGTTTCCGCCTTCTCGATTAAATTGCACCGCCCACTGTTTCTGTTTTTCTTAGTTCCTTGGGAACACAACCATCATATAGCCATTCGGTTTGTACAGTAAACAGCGGAACAACCAGGCGTTTATCTTGACTGCCCTGAATGATAATGTAATTAACTTTATAATTTACACTAAGTAAATCACTTCAAATCAACATTTAATCTCAAAAGTTTTTGCGGAGTTCTAAAATTATCATCACAGACCGACCAATACTATGTTTACTGATGTAAGTTAATTAATGTAAACAGAAGTGACAGTACGCGTGCAAAAATGCAGCACTGTGTACCGTACACACAATAAACAACTGCAGAGTTATATCGTTGTCAGAAACGTTTAGGACACACTGTAGCTATTCATAGGTATGCAGAGCCTGCCCATCTGTTTGTGCGACAATGCTGTGGCTTCTATGTTCGGTAGATGTGACTGGGAAGTATTGTACTACGCACCATACCCCCCGGACTTAAGTACCTGTAACTTTGATTCCGAAGATGAAGGAAGCACTTCGTCTCATTCTCTTCAGAACTGTTCCAGAGATTCGACAGGCAGTAGACCGCTCCGTTCGCACTATCAACAGAACATGCTCTGATAACGGTATATTGCGCCTACCACATCGCTGGCAACGGGTTCTACACAACGCTGCTGACTACTTTGAAGGAAAGTAACAGGTGCTTTTGAATCGGTTGTGAATAAATAGTTACCACTATTTAAGTTTCAACCCTAGTATAAACTTCCCATCTGTAATCACATGATAAAATATTTGTAAGTCTAAAGGACGACACTTATGAGGTCACCGGTCACTCTTGTGATAAACTACTTAAACTAACTCACACTAAGGACAACACACACACACACACACACACATGTCCGAGGGAGGAATCGAACCTCCTACGGGGAGCGGCTGCGCATTCCGTGGCAAGGCGCCTTAGGCCATGGGACCAATCTCGCGTGACTCCCTAACTCTCGTTCTCTTTTCTCTCAACATATTCTCCTCCAAACCAGAAACGTATAAAGATGAGTGAATCAGAAGTATGAGGCGCTGTTGGAGCCGTACGTGATTTAAACGGAGACGGGAAATTGTAACAAGAACTTAGTATGTGTACATACCGAGGAACTACCACAAACGTTGCATGCACAACGTCTTCTACTTCGTTCTTTGGTGAGGCACTACTTGCTTTTCTTGAAGTTTCTGTTCTGCCATCACACGTTTTGTACAAAGCCCGAGTCCGCAACACGTCAGGTATGCCTCTGTTCGGTGATCGATGACGGAGCTAGCGAGAGCGCCGACATGTTCATTGAGCCTGGAATGATTATGCCTCTTTACACACAACTCGGTGTTTTTTTGCAACTGAGCTGTAGTTCTACAATACGGTCTGCGATAATTAGGTCACCTAGTAACACGTAGTACTATCGGGAACAATAGTCTGTAGGAGCAACTATGCTGACCGCGAGTCTGATGGCATATTGATCGTATGTCTGTAAGCCGTAAGCACAGTGAAGTCCCCCTAGTAATGCAGCGAGCTCCTCTGTAACAACCTAGGCTTCCGGAGGGGGATGGAAATGGCCACGTTGGCATGTCTGATCGCCATAATACCGCTCCCATCGCCTACTCTGGTGGTGATTCATCTGTGTAGTAGAAGCACTGCCCGTGTTCACATCCACTTAAAAAGTAATGTAACGATTGCATATTCCTATCAACTTTCATTGTATGTTACATCACCGTGATCTTTAAAACTGCTCTCATATTTCCGTAATCTGTAATGAACCAATGGTGGCGTAAAACTACTGTTAGTGCAGGAAGCTTTCTTATAAATCAGTACCAACTAGTGTAGCATTTTTCAGTCAACTCACAAAATCCTCAAAAATAATGACACTTATGCCCCCCAAATTGCGCGTGTTTGAGTAAATGTTTGGAGTCAACATTCTGTCTTCTAAGTGGAGCGTCATTTGTTGCCACAGGCAGAGTAATCGACGGTGTTGACTGAGGAACTTCCAAGCGTTACTTGGGCAGAACAGTGGTTGAATCGTAGGTTGCAACCGTAGTCCGCATCGGCTGAATTAGCGTAAGGTACTCCTTGGTACCTCCAGTACTTGCATGGATGATATTGATTTGTCATATACAAGGTTCAAGTACACGGAAAAGTGTACCAGGTGATCAAAAAGTTAGTATACATTTGAAAACGTAGTAAATCACGGAATAATGTAGCAAGAGAGGTAAAAATTGACACATATGCTTGAAATGACAGGGGTTTTATTAGCACAATAAATAAATAAATAAAGAAAATTACGGAGTAAAAACATTAATGAGAGTCGCAGCAGATGATAAGATCTCACTACTAAAATACTTCTAGGTCATAGGTTTTATCCTCGATTAATCTGATTTTGAATGTTTCGGTAACAGTGTATGCCCCGGTGCTGTAATACTGTTGTTTAAACAAGACCGGCATTCAAGTGAATCTTCCGATTGGAACTGATAGAGCCTCATAGTAACTCCGGACATGCCTTACAGTGCTGTTCACAACATTATTCCTCGACCACAGCTATTTTTTAGGAATGATGGTGAACGTGTCTAGCATTTCCTGTAAAGAACATCATCTTAGCTTTGTCTTAATTTGTTATGCTAATTATTGCTTTTCTAATCAGATGAAGCGCCATCTGTCGGACATTTTTTAACTTTTTTTTTTTAAAATAAAACCCCATCTCAATCCAAGCATGTGTGTCAAGTTTTACCTCTCGATATACGTTATTCCGTGATTTATTAACTTTTAAAGTTTATACTGACTTTTTGATCACCCGGTACATCGCAACGAGTAACAAAGGCGCAGGATATCAAGGAATAAAGTTTTCCGAAACGACCATTTTATCTACAACAACGACCTATTATCCACATGTGTCTACAGGAGCAATTGAACTATACAGATACGCGCACAATTTTAACAGGAAGGGAGGATTATTACAATTTTAAAGATGGCTGTTTAAACAGCAACCGCTCGTGAAGGATTAACAAAAATGCAGCTCATAGGTTGGAAATTTACAGGTTAGTTACTTAACCATGGTTTCGGCTTCAACTAAGGAAGCATTCATCAGAAGTAAACATTATTTTTGTTACATGACATGGACAAAGGTTCTTGAGCAACAAAGCTCACGTTCAAGTTACAAATGTAAAGTTACAAGTGTCAAGATTAAAACGAACACATTTCCGGTAGTTAAAACGCACCGCTGTGGGACACGTATGTGGCCAGCACAGTAAGTGGCATCTAACTGAGGGGAGCAGCCATGGAGCTTAGTGATATCACAGTCTAACGTATACAGTCGCGACACTCACTGATGTAAACGTTGTCACCAACTGACAGTTGCAACGACACTAGCGCTCCTAGCGGTGGACAAGCCGCCGAAGGGGTGATGTTTGCTTACAATTATTTTCGTACGTAGTTAACGAAATAGTTAGTATAATTTCTACGTTACAAGAATTAGTAAAATATCAAGAGTCGTCCGTAATACGGAAATTAATGTGAAAACAGCCGATTTAACTGATTTTTTGGAATAAAAAGCAACTGCGTCATGAACAAATACTTACGAATAGAGAGGGAGAGAGAGAGAGAGAGAGAGAGAGAGAGAGCTTATTCCGATGAAAGAAAGTAGAATATAAACATAAGAGAAAGAAAATTTTCAGTTATGGTTTGTTCTTAGTATGACAGGCGGTTTTTTGAAGCCTATCAATTCGGTGTGGATTCTAAACTATTCGAATATTTTTACACTTCACTACTCTTTATTATTCGCGCATGTTCTTCTGTAATTATTTTAGTTTGAAAAAGCAATGTTTTAAAGATTCTTGTCGTTTGTGGTTCAGCTGTAGCAACAATTTTGGCATTTGGTTCTTCTCTGTTGCAAACAGTTTGATTGCTTTTGCCGTTTTATTATCACGTCTGTGACGTTTTTTCATTCAGCTACAGCTGTGGTGTCGGTGCGTTAAATACTGTAGTTATTGCATTCTATATATTTTTCCTAAGTTCCACCCTCTACGATTTTACTGCAACTATAGTGAAGAAACCTTAACGTTTCCGAGTAGAAAAGCGACTTTTTTCTGCCAAAGGGCAGGTCTTCTGGTATTTCCTAGCCGTTTTTGTTTTCAACAGAAATTGATATGATCCAATAGAAGCTTGTACGTTACATGATAAATGTCAATAAACTGTCCTGTAAAGTACCGCTTCGTATCTTGTCAGGCATCTTAGGAAACTTAAGAAAGACAAATCTGGAGATATTTTTAAGTTATTATCCATTTTTAATGCAATAAATACGTCCCTAACGCAAAAAGTATATTAAAATAAATGTAAACGACCTATTTGTACTAGTCCAATATCGTATTAAGAAATGTAGCTTGCCGGCCGCTTGGAGCGCTGCTGTCGCAGACCAAAACAAAAATCAGTATGAGTATCGCGACTTTGTATGTTAGACTGTGGTGATATAGGTAGATGAGTTACTATCTTTGACTAGTGACAATCGATAGTTAAGTTTTACTTTTGACAAAGATTATCTCTGGTGATCACGTGAAAACTTGGCCACGACCTTTTAGATAGTGTTTAAGTCGCTCTCTGGCTCGTCAGCTGGCAAGACTCAGCACCGCCAGGAGCACCTCTGAGGATATCCAGCGCTGTTGTGGACGAAACAAAGCAGAAATATTTCATGGACCACGGCCGCACAACCCGGAAGAATCATCTACAATTATGACATCCGGTCGTGATAACCTTCATTGTTTGATCATTGGGTAACTTTCATTCAGAACGTCAAATATTTGTAAACCTAAGCAACCAAACTGCTGTGCATATCAATTCCTACACTTACAATTCACCTAAACTAACTTTTTCTAAGAATAACATACACACCCATAACCGTGAGAAGTCTCGAACGTCCGAACGGAGCGGCCACGCAATTAGTAGCATGGCGCCTCAAAATGTGCGACAACGCTCACTGAAACCAGACATAACTGTAGCGTTCGTCCGTAACAGCTCATCAACGCTTGCCGCGGCGGAATAGCCGTGCACACTAACGCACAATGCTGCGGTGCGCGCGGCCGTTCGCCGTCGGGGTTTTGAGTCCTCCCTCGGGCATGGGTGTATGTGCTGTCCTTAAGTTTAGTTTACCCTAGCTTAAGTATTTCGTAAGTTACGGAGTAATAAACATGCAGTTAAGTCCCATAGATTTACAAACATTGAACTTTTTTTTTCTGCATTGCCAAACAACTTAATTCGAACATACCTCCAGAAACTGCTTTGCCCACTGGCACATAGAGAAGCTCTGCGATAGGCGAAACAGTCCCTTATTACCCCTCCCCCCTTCTCCCTTTCTTCTTCTACCTTTATCCAGTTCAACATACTTATTTTTGTGACATGAATATTACTCGAAGTCTGTATTAGTAATATGAATATAATGTCTTGGAACTACGGTTTCGTTGAGGGCGAGTGTATAACGCAGGAAAGAATGGCAGTTTTAAGAAATATGTTGCCGGCCGCCGTGGCTGAGGGGACTGAGGCGCTCCAGTCACGGTCTGCACGGCCACTACGGTCGGGGATTCGAATCCCCCCTCGGGCATGTATATTTGTGCCGGCCTAGTACGTAAGTAGTTCATAAGTAGTTTGTAAGTTTAGGGACTGATTACCCCGTAGTAAAGTCCCATAGACTATACAAACATGTGAACATTTGAAGAAATATGTTGTTCGTCTTTAGTATTAAAGTGTTAGGCGTTTGACTCATCACTTGTTGAGTGTTTCTGCTGTCTGTGGTTACTTTCTCTTCAATTTCACCATCTATTTATTGGTCTTCATGCTGAACTTTTCGCTACTGTTCGATAGTTCATTATTAATAAATTCGATACAAACAGTCACGATGAGGTAATATTTAATTTTTAAGATGATCGGTTTCGATCAATATGTATCATCTTCATATCTGTTCATGGACGGTGGTGGAACTGTGTTGGAGCAATCCAATTTCTAGTGCGTGGAGAAACTGTAGTATTTTACTCATCGTTGATATCCAGCTGTTTTTGTCCGAAAGTATACCATAAACTACAGATGGTACAATGATTGTTTTCTAAATATTTATTAGCGTTTTTTCCGTTCTTTTTTATTTAGTGCTCTGTATAAGGTCCCACTGATGAATACTTCAATTTTTGGTGTGTCTTTTTCATTTATAAATACTGTAGTATTTTAAAAAAAATTCATTTGGTTCACCCTCTTTTCAGGTCATTACCATATTTTTCTTTAATCTGGATCTTGCTCTTTAAAGGTAATTACTTTTGTTTTTGTGTCGAGATTTTTAATTTGTGGCTCTTAGTTACATAC
This sequence comes from Locusta migratoria, assembly GCA_026315105.1. Taxonomy (NCBI): domain Eukaryota; kingdom Metazoa; phylum Arthropoda; class Insecta; order Orthoptera; family Acrididae; genus Locusta; species Locusta migratoria. Next base: position 138,257,368 of record CM048745.1, read on the forward strand.
AACTTATCAAAGGTTTCTGAAGGCTGATTCCATTCACAGCTACAAGAAGTTCGTCGTCAGCAATGTGTGTTTTCATTAGATATTTTTTTAAATATTGGGGCGGTACTATTTTATTTATTTTAGTCGTTATTTCATCGTTTTATTAAAGCAGATATCAATAAGTGCTGGAGACAACATGCACTACTTCTGTAAAACTAGATTTCTCTTATTCCCTTAATGTTCGTTGTTATCAAACCTTTATAGGAATGTAGGAGACATAACAATTGCGATGTGAGGTACTTGAACACTCACCCATCACTATGCCCAGATCCGATCCGAGGCAAGTCAAAGTCTTGCATTAAGATACGTCTCTGTCACGAGACATTAAAATATAACAGTTGCAATAGACGTGGCGAACAATGTTTATTTCCTCCAGTAAGTGAGCTGTAGCTCTTCTTGTATGCCGTTACCTGGGAAAGTATTGGAAAATGGTGCTTCGGTCATTAGCAATAAATATTCATGCAGGTATTAATCATGTCTCCTGCAAAGGGTCGTTGACACGATTGACATAACATGAACTAGAGCTATCGCAAATATCTACCTGTGTTAGCTTTTCCGCTGCGCCATATTTTTCCGAAGTCTTTTCATGTTTTATTCTCAGTATCAAAGCTGCTCGCTGATACTGTTGTGATCATTTTCTGAATGTACACTCCCAGCTTTGTTGCAGCTACAGTTCTCCATAACGTGTGAATGTGACGGTAAACGTCTTCTCTGGCGTTAAAGGCATAGCTGCTATTACTATATTTACCTCTGGTTTCTTTCTTGTCGTGTAAATAGTTGCACTGCTCACGCAAAGGGACTATCAATGAATTCTTAAGCTTCATCCACTGCACACAGGCGAGGTAAACAAATTAAGGTCTTCCGTATTTTGCTCGTTATTTACCATGTAGCTGAAAGTCATACTGTTTATGCAAGTTGATATATTAGTTAGGAAACAAAAGCTCTTAAGCCGAACTTTACAGTCCGTCTGCACATCAGGTATGTCTTACTTTTTGTGCTTTCTGTGTAGAGATCCTATGGGAAATTTTATATGTAGTTTGCTTTAAAATATAAGTGCAGCAAAATATTTCACACCACACGTTATTTCCAGTATTACTGAAACCACTATAAAAGCAACTACTTCACTATCGTAGGAAATGTGCTACACAGAAATAAAAATGGACGGAACTTACGCGAAGTGCAGTATATATCATAAGTGAGAATGAAGTTTTTAAATCGTCGCGTTTTGCAGCTCTCAAGTATTCGAGAAAAGACATTTTTACATATTGCACCAAAGTTGCGTTTTTATTGATATGCTGACTAGTTTTGGAGTTTGCCCATTTTCTTAAGCTAAATTCGCTTATATTTGGACTCTGTGTTGGTCATGCTGTTTATTTCATTTCTAATAAAAAGCATGACCTACACGGTGTAAAATATGAACGAATGTGGCTTAAAAATTCAACTGAAATAAACCGCGTGACTTACAAGGTGTCCAAATATAAACGAATGTGGCTTAAGAAAAGTGGCAATCCCCTAAACTGGTCACCATATCAATAAACAAGCAATTTTGGTGCAATATGTAAAATGTCTTTTGTAAAAGGAAATAAATTATCAAGTGGAACTTGAATCTACAACAAGGGATGGGGATATCAAGTAAACGACAATAGGAACATGAGAGAACACGAGGAACAGAACAAAACCGATGGTAAAGTCTTTGCGAAGATTTGGAAAAAACACATAGCAGTTTGGAATTAAAGAAACAATAAGAATTAGTAGAATATAAAGCAGAAATTCTTGGGGTTATAGTAACAACAACATCGTGGGACTGATGTATAGTGATGTATAGTGTTTGTGATTTTCAGTATCAGAATGTAGGATACGCAGTGTTTTCCTTATATTTGCAAAGTACGACCCAGCTTTCCGGGTATCTCAGACGTCTCTAAGGATGTATCTAAACAAGCAGTTCTGCCTGATACAAGATTAGCCTCCGAAATGCGATGTTATTAATGCTATTCGTCAGATAGAATACGTGTTATTTTGGTAATAAGATTACCTTTACGCATCGAAGACACTCGACAACATTCTTGAATAATTTTACTGTTCATCCAAGAAACCATATTCGTTATTTTCGAACAATAGACGTACAATGTCTCGTCATTTTCTGGTTCTATAAATACTCGAGACATCAAATAACAAAGAATTATACTAACAATTAGCTCCAGTGTTCCTCATCATTCTATTCAAAAACGTTAACAAAGAAACGGGAATTTCATTTTGGGTGGTGTATACCACAGTCTGACATATACAGTCACGACACTAGCGCAGACTTTTGCTATCCACTGCGACAGCAGCGCTCCAAGCGGCAGGCAAGCTACGTTTCTGAATACGGTATTGGATAGCGCGAGCATTACCGTTTATATTGATTTTAGCATACGTTGTACATTACGGAACGTATGTAGTGCCAAAAAATTAGGCAATAACTTAACAATAGCTCCACGTTTGTCTTTCTTAATTTTCCTAAGATCCCTAACAAAGTACGAAACGGTACATTACAGGACAGTTTATTTATAATTATCTTGTAACCTGCAGGCTTCTACTGAATAATTTCACTTCCTATTAAAAATTAAAAATGGGTAGGAAATACCAGAAGACCTGCCCTTTGGCAGAAAGACGTCGCTTTTCTACTACGGAACGTTAACATTTGTTCAATACAATTCCAGTAAAATCGGTGAAGGTGGTACGTAGGAAACGTATACAGAATGCAATAACTACACTATTTAGACTGTCCAAACTAAACCGAAATTAATCGCAGAAGATCATAGAATGCCTCTCGGAGTCCCAGTTGACTATAGTTCAAACACAAGACAAGTGTGTTATGTTTGTGGTACGGTAGACGTGATATGAAACATATGGAAAATTGAGATCTCAACCTGACTTCCAGCGAATTGTTCCCAACGGTTTGTGGTGATGCAATAGCGTATTGGGGATAAGATAAATATAAAGATACGTCATTTTAAGTAGATAGCACATGGTATTTTGTATATGTTTTGCTGCCGATATTCAGAGGATAATTTGCGCTAAAGCCCCTTTTACTTTACCTGGATCCAGCTTTTTTTATTGCTGACATTAAATCATTAAAATATAGCATATTTTCGTTATTTCTGGCGGAGGGGGGGGGGGGGGAGGAACCAAGGCCCCTGTCCCTCCTCCTTGTATACGTACCTTTGGTGATGAGTGCCTATACATTCAGACATGATTTCAGTTGTTTATCACAGCCAGTTGAACAATCCTACTACACTCTCGTGCTGAGTCTTTCTGGAACGATACTTTCCTGCACTAGAGAAAGGGCACGTACTCTGGACATGATGTGTTGCTGGCGTTGTGACAAAGTTCCAGCTAAGTTAGACACACCCAGCAGTACGAATGTTTCATTCTCCGTAAGGAAAATGTTGGAAATTGGCCGGCATAAAAATTGAATATCAATCAATATATTTTACAGGAATGTAAGTTATGTACTGACTGTCAATGCGGTGCTGTTCTGTCAAAGAGTGTTGGTGTAACATCTCCATTTCCATGGGTTGAAATTATACGAAAAGTAAGTAAATAAAAAGAAATGAAAAATGAAAAAGTAGAGCAATGATAGTGTTAAACACTTAAAATTAACCTTTCTTTATAATACCTTGTGGAATAATCGAAAAATTAACAACGCAGGGTGTAATAGAGTGCGTGCGAGACGTCTGATATAGTGGAAAAGATCAAACGTATTCATCTTGCCGCAAAATGATGGCGTTTGTGAGGCCGTCCGTGTAGTTATAAGTGTGGGAGCCGGCACTTTGAGGGAGCTGGTGTCGATAATGGAAGGCCCTCATGATGGACGACCCTATAGGGCTGACCGTAATGAGGGCAGGGCTCTCCACCTGCTAGGGCGAAGGGCAGAAGGGCCGAAGGGCCGCGGTGCCCCCAAAGCTCTACAACTGAACGGGGGCCGAGACGTATCTGCTGCTAGTCGCCAGTGTGTGTGTCTGTCTTCAATGAGGAAAATGGTGAGACTCGCTGGGCTCTGTTTTCGTGATAATTCTGATGTTTCTAAACATGTTGGGCCAAACTGCCTTGGTTCAAAACGTTCAAACGTTTGTTAAGCTTATGGGACTTAACTACGGGGTCATCAGTCCCTAAACATACAAACTACTAATCTACTAGCTTATCCTAAGAACGGCACAACTATCCATGCCCGAGGGGGGATTCGAACCCCCGACCGTAGTGGCCGTACAGACCGTGACTGGAGCTCCTCAGTCCCCTCGGCCACCGCGGCCGGCAGTGCCTTGGTCATCAGTCCCTAGAATCACTACGTTTACATGCAACACATCTTCCGGAAGACTAAAACCGATTTTCGTAAACCGTTTTTCGCTGTCGTGTTTACATGGCATAGCCTGAATCGGATTTCCTAGCCTACTTAATATGACGGCTGAAAAACAGCTGATTCAGTTCCTGATTTAGTCAGCACAATCGCTATTTTTCTTTATTTAAATACATAGATTTATGTTCACTCTAATATTTATACTTTTATTTCATATTAGAAAATATCACTCTTTGCATATGTGCCGGAAATTCTTAACACGAAAGTGCTATCTGACAAGCAAATCGATTGTGGAACTGGAAAACCGCTTTAGAGAAGCGGATTTCCAGAATCGATTTTGGAGTTTTACATGCCCAACAAAAGCGGATTTGGGAAGTCGGTTTACGAAATCCGGTTTTGTGAGCCCATTTAAACGGGGTGACTGATAAATTGCTTACGTAAGCAAACCTAATGACAACATACACACACACACGCACACACACACACACACACACACACACAAATCAGTGCCCTAGGAACGACTCGAACCTCCGACGGCGAGCAACCACGCACTCCGCAGCAAGGCGTCTTAGAGCGCTTAGTCACTCCAAAACAGCTGGTTTCATAAGTTAACGTGAGCCCAATTTCTTAAAGTGTTCTTAGGCCATTTTCAGCTGTGGTATTAGTTTGCAACGGAAACTCCGCTAACAACTGTCACAATACAAAAAATTGAAATTATTGCTGAACGTTTATTGTGCGTAATCCTGTAAGAGACCGCAAAAGATCTGGAAGAGCAATTGAATGGGGTGGAGAGTGTCTTGAAAGGAAGATATAAGATGAACATTAACAAGAGTAAAACGAAGGTAATGGAATGCAATGTCAGAAAATCAGGCGATGCTGAAGGAATTAGATTAGCTAATGAGACAATAAAAGTAGTAGATGAATTTTGTTATTTGCGTAGCAAGATAACATCTGATGGCCGAAGTAAAGAAGATATAACATACAGAATGGCTATGGGAAGAAAAGCGTTTCTAAAGAAGCGAAACTTGTTAACTTTCAATATTAATTTAATTGTTAGGAAGTCCTCTCTGAAAGCATTTGTCTGGAGTGTAGCATTGTATGTAAGTGAAGCGTGGACAATAAGGAGTTCAGACAAAAAGATGATGGAAGCTTTTCAAATGTGGTGCTACAGACGAATGATGAAAATTAGATGGGTAGATCACGTAACTACCGAATCGGGAAAAAAGGAGTTTCTGGCCTATCCTGACTAAGAGAAGGGTTAGATTGGTTGGACACATTCTGAGACATCAAGGAATTGTCAACTTAGCATTATAAGGAAGTGTGTGGGGTAAAAATCGTATAGCGAGACCGAGGAATGGATATAGTAATCAGATTCAAAAGGATTAGGTTGCCGAACGTATTCTCAGATGAACAGACTTGCACAGGACAGGGGTAGCGTGGAGAGCTGCATCAAACCAGTCTGCGGAATGAAGACCACAACAACAACAATCCTGTAACTCGTGAATGACGAGTATATGTAGCACACATTTTCTAGTTAAATTTTTATTTTGTGTTAATTGCTGAATTTCATGTCACATTCGACTTACCAGCTTGTTACTTTTACTTGAAATCGTACAAATATTTCAAGACTTGAAATAGTAATAATAATTTCGTGTGCCTCATTGGCCTGGTGCAAGTCTTTCAATTGGATGCCACTTCTGCGACTTGAGTGTCTCTAGCCTACCTGAGGATACCTACAGCATAACGTGGAATCCGAACCACGTGTCGTTTCTGGCGACTCCTCACATCGTTGAGAGATGAAGGATGGGTTAAAACGAAACTGAAAAAAAGTCCGAGTCCAACCGGACCACTTGGCCCGACCCAAATAAATAAAAAAATTCAAAAAAAAAAAAAAAAAATTCAAAAACCAAGGTCATGCTATAAGCGTCGGTTTTTTTAATGGTTGTTGATAGGTCGAACAAACGTCACAAATGACAAATTTCATAAATATGTGTGAGCACTTTTTTGTTTTGTTAGAACTATAATTCGAAGTATTGAAGTACACAGAACGAGAAAGGGAACACACGAACATTGTAGTTCATGCTCTAATACAGACAACGAAACAATTTTCAGTTGACAGGAAACCGGCGGTCGGGGAAGCTTGTGATACAATCAGAAAAAACGTAGAGTAAATATTTTTCCATTGTTTCTAGCTACTACAGTTGCTCAGAAACAATTTTGTGAACTTCGGTTTTCCTTAGTGTCAAATTCATTATTCAGTTCCTTTCTTGCCTTTGAGTCAACTACTCATTTGCAGGTGTAAGCTCTGTTTCAGTGTTCAATCTCCGCTTAAAAATTTACGTATAAATACTGAATTTTCAGAACTGAGACTGACGAGTCACTAATGGCGACAATGTTAAATAATCGATTAAGAAATATGTCAATAGCTGTACAAAAATTATAATTGTCATGTTAGAATTCTTGAAGTTTTCTTACCCGTAACCAATGTAAAGTGGAGATATTACTGAGAAAGAAAGTAACGTAATACTGTCATTAATAATTTAGTAAAGAAAACTTTAATTTCCTGTCCACATATGGTTACTTTAGAAACGATTTTTGTGTAATATATTACGAGTTAAGTTTCTACGTTGTAGTAACGTAATGCCATTAAATTTTCATCAAAGTAACCTGCGCTGTAGGTCAATTACTGTCAATTAATCGACACGTTGTGCCACTAAATATAGTGCTGTCACTGATGAAATCTTCGAAGCAACCGGTTTTGATGTGTACTGGTGTTCTAAGAGTGAACTTTTATTGAACTGGCAAGCAGAGAATCAGCAATAAAAATAGGTCAGCAATGAAAACTATGAGAGAAATTTTAAGTACTCTTTTTTCCCAAGTAATATTTGTTACACTCAACATTTCTTCTTTCAGAATCACTAACGGGTTGACGTCTTCGGAGAAAAGACTGGTGCATTCTTTAGCCACTAGAAAATTCGTGTTGTTCTGCTGACGTACATGACAGATGCAAATATTTTTGATGGTATCTTTTAACGGGTAATTTCTGGTGTGTGTTCGTTGCTAATTGACTCACCCTAGTTTGTATTTCTCAGATCATTGGTTATTTAGGTAACTTTTCTCCATTAGACTGTTTATACCTTGATCTAACCTCAATTTTTTTATTAAATTAATATTGAAAATATGAAAAATGGAAGCAATGTGTTTACCATTCTTTCATTCCGCAGCATTGTGATTTAACATCCAGTATTTGTCAAGTATATTTCAGCACCTTCGTTTAACGTTTATTATTTTTCTCCAAAACAGTATTGGTTTCTATAGAACTGATCTTCCACTTCATGGGCAATTCTGACATTTTAAATGTTGTCTGAAAAACTTAAAAGATTTTTTAAAATTTTTCTCCCTAAAATTTAATTATATTTCCTAATTTATCTTTGCTTTCTTTTTGTACAGAGTCTTTTTTCAACTCTCGTACTGAACTCCATTCGTTTTCTTCGACCTTTTTAACTTAGTTTTGATATCACCCTCTGTATTTTGTCATTACCACCTTCAGAATGTCACAGAGTGTTTACTATTCAGCATCATCAAAAACCTCCTCCAGACCTACCACTGCTACAGACGTTGTTTGGTCTCTCTATAACCCTCATTTTAAGACACGATACAGCCAAAGCATAACTGTGTGTCTTCATAGATTGTTCCGCAACCGAAGCTCATACTGCCTCGGGTGCGCTTGTAGTAGTCCTAGCACGCTTGTGTAGTATCAAACCTTTTTGTAACTGGAAACGGCACAATTATTTGGCAGGGCAAGGCCCGTTCTAGTGTTGCGAAGCTTGTTTCGATTATGCTGCAGGAAGTTCGCTGGGAACACTTTTTTTTTTTTTTTTTTTTTTTTTTGGGAGAGACCTTCGTGGCCATCGATTTGCTGCGGACGAAGAAGTTGACGCCTGGGTACAATCACAGTTCCGTAGGCAACCACAAACACTTTTTTCGAAGAAGCCGTTGACCCTCTTGTTTCACACTGGGATAATTGTGCCAACAGTTAGGAAGGTTCAATGTCCCGTTCACGGCGTGGTCATTAGAGACGGGCCTCACGCTAGGCTTGTTTGGATAAATCGATGGCGCCCTTTGAAAGGAACCACCAGCGCATTTGCCTAGACTGATTTAGGAAAATCACGGAGAAACTGAAATTCAGTGACTTGCGGTGGATTTGAACCACCACACCATTCTCATGTATGCGACTGCGCCACCGGAAGTGTTAGGAGATTGATTACTTTTGAAATAATATACTTTCTTCTATCTGTCTCGTTTTCATTTCACTGCCCATGATTGATGGTTTCATTCTCGCGTTCAAATGCAATTACAGATTAAGTGAACCAGTATTGGATATATTATGTCTAACTGTCTTTTTCTACTCAATGAAGTTTTTAGATTGCAGCTAGGTATCGCCGACCAGTCCGTGGCTGACACTCGCCTGAAAATGGCTGAACGATTGTCAGCCGAAATGTCATGGCAGGAGATCAGTGTTATCCGGCTGTAATCCCGAAACTTCATTGAGTACTCCTTACGCGGGGAAAATCCACTTTTTCTGTTTATAACATTGGATTTGTCATTTAACCCTCAGTTGCACAAGAGACTTACTTTTGGTTCGCTCTTACAGCGAAAAAGTCTATAAGTAAAAGAGTATGGAACTTTCTGCGATTATTATCGAACAGTGAATCCCGTTGTTTTCAAGCTGAAGGAGTGTAGGGGGAGACCCGGGCACGTTGGCCATATTTTAAAAAAATGTTTGTTAATATTAATTTATTTCACATATTTAAATTTATGAAATTATTGTTAAATATTAGATAGGTCTTTACTGAATCTGGATGGCAGTTATTAAGCTTGAAAATATCAGTTAAAGTATTAAGAAAAAATTAATTACTGGACATAGGTCAAGTGAGCCAATCTGCCCCTACCTAGGGGTAAGTTGGCCCAGAGGCTGGGGCACGTTAACCCATGCAGTCTTTTGGTAAGTATAACTAGGAAATCAAACTAAAACTAACAGTTATCAATAAACATACATTAATTTACATAATATCAAGTTGAACATTGAGTTAAATGCTTAACATTGAGGACTATGACAACAGGACAGGTTAAACAACTTGTAGTGTCTTAATACAAACCAGTCAACTTTAATCAGTGTCCAGCTCCAAAGGATCAGCACAGGTTTAACACTCACAAAGTAGTCAAATGTTCAAATGTTTGTAGAACTTATGGGACTTAACTACGGGGTCATCAGTCCCTAAGCTTACAAACTAATATGAACTAGCTAACACTAAGGACGGCACAAATATCCATGCCCGATGGGGGATTCGAACCCCCGACCGTAGATAAAGTAGTCAACGGATTTCATTTTTCACGCATCTCTGATGAGCCCAACGCTTACAGTTCGTGAACTGAATTCCTTGTTCTCCAGTTGACTGTTTCAAAAAGGCACTGTGACTCTTCCTCATCGTCATCATTACGACCATCTTTTCCAGCCTGTGATCTAATTTTTCTTCAGTATTTCTTTCCAATGCTTTGGTCTCAATGGGAAGGGTTGAAATAACAATTTCTGTTTCCTGAGTTTCAATTACCTGTGCAAACTGACATGAGGTCTGTCTGTATTAGCACAGTACTTCCAGTACGATTTCCTTCGAATCCCAAAGTCTTCGCTAACAGTCCTCACAGATCTTTTCTTTTACTTCTAAAACTGCTCTTAGCATCGTATCTACAGAAATAATTCCATTTCATTCTTTTATAATTTCGGATCACTTTTATGATACTACAAATAAAACAAAATTTTACACCAGAGTCGTAACTGATGTTTTCAAACCAAGGAAATGAATGAGATTCTGTCTTCTCGGATCACTGTTTAAGATTAAAATAAAATTTACTGGTTGGCGTTTATTCAACGCTTTTTATCTCGTGAATATGACGATCTTTTGACCTCTGAAACGTATCAAAGTATGATTAACTTCGACAGTTATATTAATAATTAAATAAACTCGAAGAATTATAAATGTTTTTATCATTAAAAGTAACAAACATTTCACGAGTTTAAAGAAGTACAGCTCCTATAGGACGTGACGATTGTCTTGGCTCTGGGCCAACCTGCCCAATCGCCATCTTTACATTAAGTTCTGTTCTTTAGAAAACTCACTGAAGCAATTAAGTCTTTATGCCATATATAAATAATCCTTAAAGTAGGGCTACTCACCCCGTTGCGCGTAAAGCAGGCAAAAGTTAAATAACACGTATGTTTGGAAACATTTTTCTTTCACTTTTCTATTGGGCAACAGCACTCTTATTTAAATTTATACATATAAAGAACAGTCTAGAGTGCAATAATTTATTTTATTTAACTTCTTGCAAACCATCTTCAGGAATTTTTACTCCATCGATGTTGTGGAGCTGGCAGGTAACTGGGAGCCTTCCAGTTACCTGCCAGCTTCACAACATCGATGGAGTTAAAATTCCTGAAGATGGTCTTCTACAATAACACCGAAACTAGTTGAATAAAATAAATTATTGCACTCTAGACTGTTCTTTATATGTAAATTTACATAACACCCATTAACCGACGAGTAGAATTTTACTGAAATACACACAAAAACAATTAAGAACTATAGATTGTCCAAAAGTTCGCCGCCTGCGCTGTTGGCCCTCAATAAGGAGAGGGACAGTGCTACCTACTTTCTGACTGATTACTGGCATTTATTGTATGAACTAATTTGAATGGGTCATCCTGCCCATATGGCCAACGTGCCCCGGTCTCCCCTACTGATCTGTCGAATTCAACCGAAGTGATGGTTTCTGTAGCGTGCCAGTACTGTAAACTGTCTCTTCCCCTTTTTCTGGCGGTGAACCCTGGTCAAGTGCGTCGTTCATATGACGATGACGTCACAGTACATGTCTGACGAAATGTTCAATGGGGATATGATTATGTTAGAGTAGGAGTCAGTTATAAATTATTAATTATTCTTAATCCGTTACATTCTCGTCACAGCATGCGCCCTTTTTGAAGGAAGATTTAACGTTCCGTCGGCAGACTTTCGAAATACACTGTATGAGAATGACAGTACTTTGCGATTTGCAACAAACTTTAAACATAATTTCAATCCTTTATGGAACTTTTTCTCGCTGGCAACCATAGTAAAATGATGAAAGGAAAAAAAAATTCTCGCTTACTACTTTTCCGCTGTTTCTTTAGTAAAACTACGGCTCTCGATATGACGTTACAATTTATAATTTGAACACTACAAATTGTAGCGCCAAGTATAAACATATATTGTTGAATGTAGCTTCTAAATTGTATCACATTCCGACACGTAGTTCATGAGATATGAGCACGTAAACAGTAACGTTTATGGAAGACTGCCCCTTCCCGCACCAAGTTTTAATCTATTAATTCTTTAATACTAACTGTATTCCCAAGAGATTTTACAGACGTACAGCCCTTATACAAATGCATATATACCTCAAAAATTGGCAGGAATAAATAAATAAATACCCGGGCAACGCCGGGTTTTCAGATAGTGTTGTTTATATAGGTCGTTGGCGTCACACACGGTCAAATTTGCGGGTGGAATGGTGGAGGAAGCTCCGACGAACCATCCGCCAGTAAATGTTGGTCAGGAAGCGCCTCCACACGTCCAGTTTATCGGACCGCCGATAAAATTGGTCCTGACAAATCAGAAGGTGTGCAGGCTGCAGGGGCCTTTAGCGGCAAGTGTGGGGCTGCCTGCTTGCTATGCACCGCGCCGCTCCCGGCGGCCATGTTTTTTTTTGCCTTGCCGCGTCCGCCTCCCCAGGGGCGCGACGGACGAGGGCGGAATTTACGATATAATGCTTGGCTGTTTAATTAAATGAAGACGCTGCCGACGCGGCGCGATTAACAGGCGGGCGGCAATTGGGGGCGGGAGCGCCCGCCATGGGACGGGACTGGGTGGGACGGCCGGCAGCCCGAGCTCCTTCAGTCAGCGCTCCTGACTGTGGATGAGCCAGTCGCGGTGGCTGAGCAGTCTGCGGCGCGCCAGTCACGTTCTGCACGGACACTACGGTCGGGGGTCCGAATCCCAACTCGGGCATGGATATTTGTATTAGCTACTTCTTAAGTAGTTTTTAAGTTTAGGAACTCATGACCCCGTAGTTATGTGCCATAAGCTTGTAACGTCTCCGCTGCGTCCACCTAATCCTCGATGGGCGAAGTTGCCATTACATCCTATTTTATGCTTAACCATTTAATAATTGTTCCAATGATTTGACGATATCGGATGCGGACAATTACTAGGTTGATCCATAACAGTAAACTTTGTTAACTTCCATTAATTATGGAACGATAAATGTTAAAAACTCTTCCCTTTAAATACACCGATTAAATAACCGCGTGCCACCACATTTCAATATACAACTGCAACCCGTATGCGATACGACGGAATGGCAAAAACTTTAGCCACCACTAAAAGCAGGTTACGAACTCACTGCCGACATGCTACGGCCTCGTTCTGCGGTCGGCGGGAGACTGCAGCACACCGGCCAACAAACAAAGAACATTCCAACCAAAGCATTGTTGCCTGCAGCTCTCACTGCACGCCAACGATAACTATCGTTCGGCCAAAACTTACCAAAGAGGTTACTAACCTAAAACCTTGTATCCTCACAAGCTATACAAACATTTGAGCTGTGGATGGCAGCAGCCACTCCCCGCTATCTCCCTGTTGTCTCTGCAAGTCGTCCTTTTGTCGTCCAACTGAACCTCTGTATCATATCGACATCTGTGCGCTCGCTATATGCGAAGTTGTGGATGGTTTGGCTATTAATCTTTTCTCGGCGGTCGGGGGAAGGAGTGTTCACATACATCACATGTTTGTAAATCTATCGGACCAAACTGCGTGGTCATCAGCCCGTAGCTTACAAACTACTTAAACCTACGTAAACTAAACGACGGACAACACACACACCCATGCCCCAGGGAGGACTCGAACCTCCGACGGCGAGCAACCACGCGCTCCGCAGCGAGGCGCCTTAGACCGCTCGGCTACTCCACCGCGGCAAGGAGTTTTCATCCTTCGGATGTCTGATTGGTCTCGACAAAACCCTCCTAAACGGAGTTATGGTCCAGACCAATATTTTTCAATCTTTTCAAATATGCGACACCCTTCCGACTTTCCTCGCGACATCCTACCAAGTAAAAATATTCTGGCGTTCCCCTCTCCCCCACCTCTTCACGAACCATAAGAAAACTGTTATCTCGAAGTAAACAAATTTAATCTACTTTCTTTTGCTACAGCTTTCTTTTAAATTCCTGCACGACCTTTTTTTTTTTTTTTTTTTTTTTTTTTTTTTTTTTTTTTTTTTTTTTTTTTGTGTGTATTTTTCGGAATGGGACATATTATCCTATTGATAAAATTCTCTCCGGCTTCCAGACGCTTCAAGTAGTTTGATATCCACGAGCTTTCGGTCGAAATCTCCTCGGCCATTGTCAAGTGGTGACTGTCTTATCATTTCTGCCGCCGTCATTATATACCAGCCGCGGCCAACGGGAGAGATAGGCCCCAGCGCGGTCGTCTTGCCACGTAAGCAAGGTAGTACCGAGCCGGCTAGCGATCGTCCCGGCTCGGATCTACCTTGCTTACGTGGCAAGACGACCGCGCTGGGGCCTATCTCTCCCGTTGGCCGCGATACCTGCGCGGCTTCCTGTGACGTCACTGGTGCTCAGCCGCATCGCCATATAAGACAATGTTTTGGCCGCGTGACTGCCGCGCCCGCTTCAACCGTCCCGTGTCCGAGTCCCAAGCTGTGCTCATCTGCAAGCCGCCGTCTTTATTAAGAGATTTTATCAGATATTTTGATTTCGATTGCCTCTTTTATTACGCTATTCCAGAAACTATTTGTTCTGGTAATGACTGACGTATCCTCGAACGCAATGCGATGTTTGTTCTCTAAAGCGTCCTCCGCAAATGCTGATTTCTCGGGATAACGTAGGCAGAAAAATCTTTCATGTTCAACACAGCGCTGTTCAATATTGCACACTGTCTTTCCGATGTAGAACTGTCCGCACCCACACGGTATCTTGTACACACCTGGCGTTCTATGGCCCAGATCATCTTTCACAGGTCTCATCATCTGTCGGAATTTTGTAGGAGGCCTGAAGACGCGTCGGTCTCGTGTCTCTTTAGAAGCCGGCTAATCTTTCCCGTTACCGAGCCACAAAACGGCAAAAATGCAAGTTTCTTTGTCTCCTCCTCAACGGTCTCCTGCTTGCGTGTCTTCGGATAGAGTGCTTGTGTTATCTGGCGGTTGCTGTAGCCATTTTTCTTAAACACTTTCCGTAAGTGGCTCAGTTACTTCTGCAGATGTTCATTGTCCGAGACTACTTCTGCTCTGTGCACCAGCGTTCTTAGACCAGATCGTTTTTGCGATGGGTGGTGGTGGCTCGTAGCGTGAAGATACAGGTCCGTGTGTGTGGGTTTCCGGTAGACATTATCGCTAAAGCATCAATTTGTTTTGCGCCTGACAGTCATTACCAGAACAAATGCTTTCTGAGATAGCGTAATAAATGAGGCTATCGAAATCAAAATATCTGAAAAATCTCTTAATGAATACGGCAGCTTGCAACTGAGCAAAATTTGGGACCCGGACATCGGGCGGGCCGGCTGCGGTGGCCGAGGGGACTGAGGCGCTCCATTCACGGTCTGCACGGCCACTTCGTTTGGGGGTGATGGATATGGATATTTGTGCCGTCCTTAGTGTTAGCTAGTTCATAAGTAGTTTGTAAGTTTAGGGACTGATGACCCCGTAGTGAAGTTCCATAAGCTCTACAAACATTTGAACATCGGGCGGTTGGCCGGCCGCGGTGGCCGAGGGGATTGAGGCGCTCCAGTCACGGTCCGCACGGCCACTACGGTCGGGGGTTTGAATCCCCCCTCGGGCACGGATATTTGTGCCGTCCTTAGTTGTAAGTAGTTTGTAAGTTTAGGGACTGATGACCCCGTAGTTAAGTCCCATAGACTATACAAACATTTGAACATTTGAACATCGGGCGGTTGAAGCTGGCGCGGCACGCTTGCTTCCAGAACATTGCCATATATGGCGATGCGACTGACCACCAGTGACGTCACAGGAAGCCGCGCAGGTGTATAACGACGCCTGCAGCAATGAAAAGACTGTCACCACTTGACTATGGCCCAGGAGATTGCGGGCAGAGTGGTCATTAGAGACGACTCGTGGATATGAAACCACTTGACACGGCTGGAAACCCGAGAGAAGTTTATCAGGATAACTCGCCGCGAAACTGTGCTTTCATACATATTATCCTATTTTTACATGATTTCGACAGAAAAATATATTTGGTTATCCAATTCGTAATTGATGTTACACAAGGACCTTCGTAATTTTCACAATTAATAAACGTCACCTAGACATAAGTTTTTGTATTACTGATCCCCTAGTTATTTTACGGTGCAAGTACTGCCTCCTGTGACGGCAACCTCACGAGGAAGCCTGTTGTCAAATAATTGTTGAAAAATGGTAAGGCTTTCCAAAACCTGTTAGAATGGATCTTTTAAATGCCTCCGCAAGAAATAGTACCTAAACGGTGCCCTGTTTTCGATAGTAGGTAACAGGCAGTTCTGAAGCAGTGGGACCAAACTGCAGTCATCATCTGTCCGAAAACTTAGAACAACACACAGAATCATACCTGAGGGAGGATTCGAGCCTCCGGCGGGGAGCAACCACGTACTCCACAGTAAGACGTCTTCGAGCGGACGACCATTCCCACGCGGCAGAAAATTTAAAACTAATTTTTATCTTTTATTGTCCGTCAACAGTAGCTATTATTTTTTGTTCCATTACGTATTCCTATCCTTTTGTATAATCCTCAGAATCTTGTAGTTGCGTTCGCAACCCGTTTCTACTGAGTAGGTCACTTTCTGGACGGTCCTTGTATAAGGCAAAGCTTCCACGCGTTATACTACGTACGAATAGTTGTGAGAGCTTTACAAAGAAATAAAATCAAGTTTCTCGCGGAAACAGTTCCTGTCTCCCCTTACATTGAGCCGCGGCGGATTGGCCGTGTGCTCTAAGGCGCAGTGCTGCGGTGCTCGGGCAAGGGTGTTTGTGTTGTCCTTAGGTTAGTTTACCTTAGTTTAAGTAGTTTGTATGCTACGAACAAATAACCAAGCAGTTGCGTCCGATAGATTTACTAGCATTTGAACATTTTTTATTCCTTACATTGAACAACTGGTATACCAACGTCCCTATAGTGTTCCCTCTATTTTCAATTGTAGTGTGCCGATGCCAACGCGCCTTAAACCTTCCATTACCAGTGTTTTTCCTAAACAGCAACATATTAAAAGTTGATTTATACCGTATTTTGTGCATCAATTCTTAAAGTTGCATTTTCGCTGATGAACCACATGCTTCTAGTACGACATTTTGCCGCTTGATACGGTATGTAGCCATTTCTGAGCGTGAATGTGGTTCCTTTTGTTCATTCTAGCAGTGAACTGTCTTTCCTTTGGTGCTGTGGCGAAGGTTATGCTAGCATTATTGATCTGCCAGTGTTAACAATCAACAAAATAACGTCCAAGTAATAAAATACCTCTGTGTTGTGCATGAAATATATGACAAAAAAAATTCAATAGCTCGACCAAAAACTTTAAAACACATATTTTGATTTTTACTGCACTGTATTAATACAGAAAACACTGAATTTTAACTTTTCCAAGGTGATTTCATAATGTGGGACTGAATGTCCTCACTGACATTAAACATAGCCAAACAGTCTACACCATTTGTGCTCTTGCCTCTACTTACCAATCCTAGTACGTTGTCATGCCTCTACGAACATACTGCTCTAACCTACACCGAAACATCCTTCATATACTCTCTGAAATAACTTCAACCGTCTACCCCTCTAAGTTCATGGATTCCGTCTTGTCGCATTTACCCATACTCTCAGCTTTAAATCCATTCTCCTTATCAGGAGTCTCTTTACCTTCCCCATTTCGCCTTCCAATCCTACTCCTCTTTTCGAATTATAGGCTCACAATTACTCTATGTACTCCTCCTCTAATCTCCTACGAGTTGCTCCCACCTGCTGATCCCCTATCTCTGTACCACCACTCCAAACAGCGCACCACTTATCACAGCGTAAGTTCTTACAGTGATTCTGTTCCACACGTCCATTTTTCAAAGATTTCTTCCTCACATCAGTGTTTTACATGTTGCTTTAAGGTTTTTAATTTTCCAATAGTGCTTTCATTTTTTCTGATTACCAGATTCTGTTAATTAAAGGAAGTTATAAAAAGTTCAAGAAAAATATTAAAATCTTTATTTCTTAAATTAGCCGCAAAACCCCTCACTTGTCTCTGGCCACTTCTTCAAAACCCTCTCATTTCTCCTTCTCTCTGTTCATTTCCTGCTACCCCCTCTCTTCCAACTCCTCCTCTCCTCTCCTACTCATCCTCCTCATTCTATCGATTTGTCGTCCACTGTTATGTTTGTTGCCCCTAATGTGTAGACTGCCCTGGAGAGCAGATCTATAAGGCAGGCTGCTATTATTCTCACACAACGCACCAGTTGTACAGGGCAGCCTATATGACAGGTGCTAGAAAACAGTTTTGCCCATATATGATATGGTATATAGCAAGTTATAAACCCCATGGTGCTGATTCTCATGTTGCAAGCAGTTTGTGCATCAAATTTGGTTGAAATCTATCCAGTAGTTTTGGAGAAGATGTGGAACATACACACATACAGCCATTTTTATAATATGTACACATTCATAGCTCCAAATATTTAGAGTTTCTTCATCCCCTTTTAGTTATTTTTTTTTCTCTTGGCTGAATAGTGTGTTGACTGCACTGCTCTCATTCCATCCCTACCCATATGGCTCGAGGATGTAATTACAGCAAGGAAAAACCAAAATGCCGGGCTATGGAATTACTACAGTACTTATCGTGTAAATGCTGACCCCAGTTCCATTAACGACATGCGGTCAGAGAGCTAGCCAGCCTGGTCGTGGTTTTGAGGCGGTTTTCTACATCATACTAAGTGAATATCAGACTGGTACGTGAGTCCTGAACCACTCAGGTGACGCATTGGTAAGACACTGTACACTCATTTGGGAGGATGATGATTCAATTCCACCTCCTGCCAAGCTGACTTAGGTTTTCTGTGTTTTCTCTAAGTCATTCTTTACAAAAGTCACATCTAATTCCTTCTTCATTCTTGGTCCAAAAATCCTAGCGTGTAGTCAGTTTCTAACGGCCATAGTATTTCCGAACCATAAGCCCTAACCTCAATTCTTCCTTTTTAAGATCTGTCTCAGTTACATGTTTGGCAAGCATTTAGAAGAATGTTCCCACATTTTCACATGGATAGAATTTAGTGGCACGGAAACAAGGGAAACAAGTGATTGAGTATCAGAGTATGAATCGAAAGGTCACGGGTTCGAGCCCCACACAGTCCTTGGACTTTGTCCACGTCTGGAGATGTTATTATTGTGAAAAATACTGAATTGCATCGAGATTCTGAATCCGTATTAAGCTGTAGGTTCTTCTATAACTTAATTTACTCATCATAGGCAACGATCTTATTATATAAATAAAAGGATAGATGATAAGATCGCAATTATTATTTTATTTATTCAAGACGACCTGTTTCGACAGTCATTGATATTAAACTGCTTATTATAGTGCTCCACATAAAATCTGAAAGGTTTACTGGATGATAGTTATATATAAAATCATGTGCTGGTAGATAGTGAGATATAAAATGGTTGGTTGATCAAAATGGAAACAGTAAAATATACATAAAATGATAAACACTGTAGTGCACATGTCTAATTGAGCACATCCATAAAACCAACCAGAGAAATACATTTTGGTGGTTATTATATTATGTATATTTTACTGTTCTCATTTTGACCAGCAATCCATTTTATATCTGACTGTCCACCAGCACATCGTTTTATATATGACTATCATCCAGTAAACCTATCAGATTTTATGTGGAGCACTATAATAAGCAGTTTAATGTCAATGAGAGCAGATGATGACACAATGGAGTGTCGAAACCGGTCGTCTTGAAAAAATAAAATGAAAACTGCATTCTAGGCTTCTGTCCATCTTCTACAACTGGCTCGATAAGTCAGTTCAAATGTCGGAGGAAGGCAACGGCGTACCAGCTCCAAACAGGACCATGTCTGTCAAAGGACCGTAGTGGTGGAACCAATCTTCACATGGTATATTTCTTTTTTTAACATTGCAATCTAACAGTCTGGGTAGACATATTTCCTTCTGGGAACAGGGTAAGCATGCGGCACAAATTGAAAATTAATCACGCCAAATCCGGATTAACAAACCCGACTGTGGTCGGAGGAGGAGGAGGAGGAGGTTTATAGCTTAAATGCTGCTTTGTTTCTGAAACGACGGTGCGCTGTGTCCGTTGTACAGAGATAAGGGACGAGCTCGGCTGTTCGAGTGAGGTCCGGCTGAGCTGCCCATCTGAAAGCGAGCTGCACACTAAGCTATTGGAAAATTCCCCCGAATGAGTTGTTGCGTGTTGGAAAAGAAGTAACGATCGTGTTAAAATTAATGATCGGACAATATTTGTCTTAGTTTTTTTTTGTTTTTTTTTTTTTGTTTTTTTTTTTTTTTTTTTTTTTTTTGAGTGGCAGACATTCCGACGCGCTAATGCGACAATCTGCTTACGAGCCCACAGGCTTTCCCACGGAGGTATAAGTCTGGGATAAGAAAAAAAAAAAAAAGGATTCGATATTGGGTGCATTAAAGGTACCTGTCTGCAACCGGGGATGGCAGAGTTAGGGCGCCGGCGACATTCGGACGCCACTTATCACGCCCTCTGGGAGCTACCTGCACAGCACAGCGACGGCGCTCACAACTCCGTAATTACCCGGCTGCACAGGAGGCGCGGCGCGTAACGGCTGCTCTGTGTCGGTGCTCGTTTACCCAGTAGTGCCACAAAGAAAGGCCCGGCCACTGTACGCCCTCATGCGGAATAGCCGTTATACGCTACGACAGGGCGTGTGTACACGAGGTGAGTGTTCTACACAAAAAACGACAATCTTAAGGTTTCTACATACAACATGACCCAAACGTCCGTTAACATAGGAATAGGTAAGTTTCATCCCATATTAAATGCAAGTGTAAAGCGAATGTTATAATACGAGGGTTGGAACTTAAATAGTAATAACTATTTATTCACAACGGATACATAAGCATTACATGTTGGCAGCTGTTGCTATCCTTCACAGTAGTCACCAGCGTTGTTTACAACCTATTACCAGTTATGTGGAAGGTTTAGTATACCGTTAGCCTGTTCTATTGATTGTGGATTGTGCGAGTGGCGCGAAGTACAGTGTCGTGGGATTTCCTCTAGTGTTGAGCAACGATTTCACCATTTACGATTTTTAGACGACGTCTGCACACTTCGCTCGTATTTGACGAAAAAAAAAAAAAAGAACTGTTTAAATGTTTGTATAGCTTATGGGACTTAACTATGGGGTCATCAGTCCCTAAACTTACAAACTACTTATCAACTAGCTTATCCTAAGGACGGCACAAATATCCATGCATCCATGCCCGAGGGGGGATTCGAACCCCTGACCGTAGTGGCCGTGCAGACCGTGACTGGAGCGCCTCAGTCCCCTCGGCCACCGCCCACTTTCATTTGGACGGGTACGTAAGTATATAAAATAGGTGTAATGATGGGACGGAAAATCCGCATTTCACAATCTGGGAGTCTCTTCACACTCATCAGGTGACTCTGTGGCTTGCAGCGTTCAGTCACGGAATAATCGGTGGCATATCCTTAATGCCACAATGACTACCGAATGGTACGTGAAGGCACTAGAAGACGATTTCAACCCTATAATCCACAGTGATCATGATTTCTAAAAAATCTCGTTTATGCAGAATGGAGCTCCACCTCATCTAAGGAGGAGAGTGATGTCCTGGGGGAGCACTTTGGATGTCGCATTCTCTCTCTCTGCGGTACCCTGAGGCCAGAGGGACAAAAATCAAATCAAATGTTTGTAAATCTATCGGACCAAACTGCGTGGTCATCAGTCCGTAGCTTACAAACTACTTAAACCTAGGTAAACTAACCTAAGAACAGCACACACACCCATGCCCCAGGGAGGACTCGAACCTCCACGGCGAACAACCGAGCGTTCCGCAGCGAGACGCTTTAGACCGCTCGGCTACTCCACCGCGGCCCAGCTTTGATTGCCTGCTATATTATCCGGATCCGAAGACGACTCCTTTTTGTGGGGCTATATTAAAGACAAGGTGTACAGCGACACCCCAAAGTTATTTAAGAGGTCATCGACAACATTCATGTTCCGTCACTTCAGCGGGTCAGGCAGAATTTCGCTATTCCTCTGCACCATGGAAGGGAGGCATATCGAACACGTCACAACCTAAATCCCAGTATCTGTAGTGTCGGTTACATCTTAAATAAAGTGTGTGCACGCAGTAGTTTGTAATTAATTTACGTTTTGTTTGATATAGTTTAATAATTGTCACCCTGTACCTATAAAACAAATTTTTGAAGTTTCAATTTTTCTCCTTTTGTACCCTGATTAAGTACAACAAAGCTTTTTTTTAAATATTAAATACGATTGATGATTGGTGTACTCGAAACGACGCAATAAATATATAATTAATTAAACTTAATCGACGAATGCAGTAGAGATGGTCAGTTGATACGGTCGCTGTTGTAGTCAACGTAACAGCTCATTTCGGTGAATAACGGTATCTTCGTTTTTGACGGCATTTGGTATCTGCGGCCAGCAGAGACCGTGATCAAGGAGAACAGGCCGCAAAGGGATGCGAACATGGCTGTGGCTTGTCGCCGTGCCAGGTGAGCGAGCTGCCAAGAATCCGTGGAGTTGTCGGGCAGCGAAGGGTGACAGGACAGGACGGCGCTCAGGAAAGGCGATGGCGAGGGAAAAAATGGCTTTATGTGACGGCAGGATCACAGGGGTGCTTATGGATCCTCCGTTCTTCTTTGTACAGATTTGCTGAATTCTTCATCGCGTTTCTAGTATATCCTGATGTCTCTACAGTGGTTCTAGACTCGAAAACTGTGGCACGTATTATGATGGTGGAAGAAATGTTCAACTCCACTCTTTAGCTAGCGCCAGAATGGTAAAAGAAAGAATGAAAGCCGCGCGGGAGTAGCCGAGCGGTCTGGAGCGCCACGTTACAGATCGCGCGGCCTTCCTCGTCGGAGGTTCGAATCCTCCCTCGAGCATGAGTTAGTTTGTATGTTTAAGGACTGATGATCCCGCAGTTAAGTCCCTTAAGCTTAACAAACATTTGAACATTTTGTTTTGGAAGCATGGAAAAGATAAGCGAAGAGATGCCAGATGACGATATATTTGGATTTAATCATAAACCAAAGATAACATTGAGTGCGTATGTCGTCTTATGCTGCAACCAATGTATGTCACATGTTAGGTGCAGGAAGCCATTTTCGTCATTACGAGCAATGTGAAGTGGAGCTGATAGTTGTAGTTTTTCTCAGTTATAGTTAGAAACAAGCAAAGATTTTAACAGTAAAAAGGCTTATATTTTAGCTATTACGCGTTTGGTAGTGCAGTTAACGTACGTTGTTCTCATTTCATAATGTTAATTCAATAGTTGTACTTTTTACATGTGCCAATCCCTTTTAGGCGTTGCCCCCACAATTGTGCGGTTCTGGTTTTGCTAGCTTTATTTCTTCATGATTGTGGCTTGACTGTGGTAACGTGCGCAAAGTGTTTTAGTTCCATGTTTATATACTGGGTGACACCAGCGGTCGACAAAGGCGACAGTACACTTACAATGGTGGCAAGAAATACTTGTTGAAAAGGTGTTGATATCGTTGTTTTGACATGTGAAACTATCATATCTGACAACCAGTTGATTTTTTGTGCTACTGTGATGTTATTATGTCATTTCTTTCAAAGGAATGTTACTGTAAGATAGTGCATATCATAAAAATTTATAGTGAAGGCACAAAACAGACAATTGTGTGGGTAATTTTTTTTAAAATAAATTTATTTTCTTTTTTGTGATGAATTATTGTATGTATTTTTATGTTAAACGTCCCTCTCAGTATTAATGTCACATCACGTTGGATCTGAAGGGGATATGTGAAACGAATTAACAGTTCATCTTACAAGCAATAGAATTGCAATTTTTCTGTAAATACTTTTTTTGATGAGTCTCTTACTTTGCAATTGCCATAGTATTAGAAAACAAATATTAGTTTGACAAGCGGCATCAGTTTTTTACGATTTCCAAAGATCACGAGTGAAATATTTAGCTTAATAATTTCTGAATTTTCACATTTTTTATAATTTTTACCACATAAAGTGATATAAATACGTAAAACAACCAAAATACTGACTAATTACATTAAAATAATGTGGCGGAGAAACATTAGCATGCACTCTACCGTTAGAACCCAATTTTGTAAGCATAACGAATAGTCTAATTCACCTTTAAATCACCTGTTTGTAAACCTGTTGGACCAAACTGCTAAGGTCATCAGTCTCTAGACTTCAAAACTACTTAAACTAACACTAAGGACATAACACACGCCAATGCTCGAAGGAGGACTCGAACCTCCGGCGGGAGCGGCCGCCCAGTCCATAGCGTGATACCTTAGACAAAGCAGCTACTTCCGCGCGGCCATGTTTAACTGTGTAACGCTGTTAGAGGCAAGTCTGGACGAGGAATGCCTTGCTGAAGTGTAATCCAGGTCAACACCAGCTAGCAGTGTATTTCAGTGCTGTGAGAAGTCATGGTGGAGAGAATAAGAGTCCTAGCAATTTGAAGCTGCTTTCAAGGGGTGGTTGCTACACAGAGACATTGGTACGCCATTCAGTGCTAACTTATATGCCATTGTAATAAATATGCCTGTGATGACATAGCACATCCAGCTTCTTTCACACTCCATTTGCCTAAGAAACTCAACACAGACGGAAAGAGCCACTTTGGCAAGGCGCAAATTCTAATATTCAGGTATGTTGAATAGAAAAAGAAACAGAATATGTGTGTCTGCGCAAAATTGGCCAGAAAGCATTAGACAAACGTCGATTTTTACAGTTCTTTGAAGAGACTCGTCATCTCAGCTTCGTAGGACATGAGAAGTTTACATTTGCGTCCAGCTGAAAGAACGTGTTTCAAATAATTCTGCCATTTATTGAAAAAAGCAGCGGCGGAGTGGCCGAGCGCGTTGAGGCGCTATGCTTCGATGCGCAAGGCCGTTACCCGTGGAGGTTCGAATCCTCCCTCCTTGTCGCTAGCATTAATTAGTCCCTAAGTAGTTTGTAAGTTTAGGGACTGATGACCCTGCAGATAAGTCCCATAAGCTTAACAAACATTTGAACTTAAAACAAAACAAAAAAAAAATGATTCATTGTGCAGTACAGACACTAAGGATGTAATTCTATTGATTAGAACTGCCAGTATGTTTCAGCTGGCCACAAGAAATCGCATTTATGTTAACAATTTTGGAAAACATATATTATCTGTACTTCTACACATGTAATAGGAATATAAAAAGCATTGATCGATTCCTGTTAAAAATGAGAATAACTGGTGCTCGTAATGACGATAATTCAGGATTCTTCTCTGAGTCTCATGACTAAAGTGTTGGTTTCAAATCTCGACATGGCAGATATACAGGGTCCGGCAATAAAACCTGCCTCATTTTAGTGTGTCCTCAAAGAAAAACTGATTTAAGAAAAAAAATTGTTATTTTGCTTGATTTGGTTTTAAGAATTATGTGTGCTGAACGTCGTCCTCCATCGTTGACTCAATGAGGAAGTCTATCGTGTCATTTCATGTCATTTCTTTTGTTCAAATGTTCAAATGTTTGTAATTCTATCGGACCAAACTGCGTGGTCATCAGTCCGTAGCTTACAAACTACTTAAACCTAGGTAAACTAACCTAAGGACAAACACACACACCCATGCCCCAGGGAGGACTCGAACCTTCACGGCGAGCAACCGCGCGCTCCGCAGCTAGACGCTTTAGACCGCTCGGCTACTCCACCGCGGCTCATTTCTTTGTAATGGCTGCCGCTTCGTGGGTAATGGCCTCTTTTAAGTGCCTGAGGTGTTGTGGGACGATGTTTGTACACTAGAGCCTTTAAGAGTCCCCTAAGAAAAGAACCACGAGGCGATAAATGTGTCGACCTTGAGGGCCAAGGGATGACTCCTCGCAAATAGACAAGAGGACCAGGAACCAACTCACGCAACATTTCCGTAGGACGTCGAGAGATGGGGGATGTTGCTCCATCTTGATGGAAGCAGTCTTCTTGATCATTCTTACTAACAGAATCAACAGCAACGTCAAAACTGCACCTCTGGTGCCTGTGCCTTTACAAAATCCGACAGACCATACATATTATGCACTATATACTGGATCCGGCGATAAGGCATTTGACGTAGCCTTTGAGCTACTTGTAGTGACGATATGGTTGTGAAGCATATTTTGTCTGAAAGCGGCCGCGGTGGAGTAGTCGCGCGATCTAAAGCGTCACGCTGCGGAGCGCGCGGTTGCTCGCCGTGGAGGTTTGAGTCCTCCCTGGGGCATGGATGTGTGTATGTGTTTGTCCTTAGTTTAGTTTACCTAGGTTTAAGTAGTTTGTAAGCTACGGACTGATGACCACGCAGTTTGGTCCGATAGATTTACAAACATAATTTGTCTGAAAGTGGTGTACGTGGGCCGCGGCGTATTAGCCGCGCGTGCTGGAGTGCCGTGTTGCGGTGCGGGCGGCCGTCCGCCGTCGGGGGTTCGATTCCCCCTCGGGCATGGCTGTTTGTGTCGTCCTTAGTACTACGTAGTTCATAAGTAGTTTGTAAGTTTAGGGACTGATGACCCCGTAGTTAAGTCCCATAAGCTCTACAAACATTTGAAAATTTTGGGTGTACGTGGCATTTCAGTGTGTACCATGGCGTGGCTCGGCAGGAATTTATTAGTAACAGTGGTTCTATAATTAGAACTCAGCGTTTCGGAGACGATTAGAGCTTGGACGACATGATCGTGTTTCTGTGCAGTTATTTGAGTCAAACTTTAGAAATACAGGTTCAACACTAGAGCGGTAGCAAACCGTATGTATTCGCTACTGTACAACTAATATTTGGCTGACTCGAAGTACAGAATCTTTACTCATAAATACATTTCGCTACTCGCATCTATCGTATCGATACGAACTCAGCAACGAAACCCAATACGGAAAACGCTTACATTCTGTGATAAAATTTATTCTGGGGCTGTCTAATTTATATAGACATTCGCGGCTAATTTTAAGCGCGTATTGTGTAGCTCTACGATTTTAGTTGGTTATTTTTGGTATTAGATATTTTAGATTATACTTCTTGACCCGTATTTGCTGATTAATCCTCCATGATCTGACGTCCGCTTTTAATGCAAAAACGTTTATTGTTATTATTATCATTATTATTATTTTCTTGCTTGTAAACGTTTCGGTTTAATGGTTAATTATTTCGTTTTGATCTGGTCTAGTAAAAAAAGTTTAGTAAAAAGTTCTGAAAAGTTATCATCTACAGAGATGCAGTTTTGACGTTGCTGTTGATTCTGTTAGCAAGAAAGATGAAGACACGTTCGTGGTACTTGTTGGTCAGAAAATGTAGTTTACAGTATGAAATGGTTGTGCATAAAAAATGGTATAACTTGTAGGGAAAGTCAGGTAATATGCATGAAGTATAAGAAGCAAAAATGTCAGGAATGACAGATGGAAGAAACGCCTCGTAACGCAAGGAATCAAGAAAAGGATGCAATCTTCCACGACAGCTGCTCACTCTCTACATGAGAACAGCAAAGGTCGAAATGAAATAGAAGTTCAGGATTGGAATTAAATTCAATGAATCAGTGACAAGATGTGTGGAATAGCACTGTAATTCCATAAACGTTCTGTCCACGACAGAGTTGGAATGGCCGAGCGATATATATATATATATATATATATATATATATATATATATATATATATATATATATATATATATTGTGTGTGTGTGTGTGTTGTCCTTAGAATAAGTTAGTTTAAGTAGTTTGTTAGACTAGGGACTGATAACTGCATTAGTTAAGTCTCACAGATATCCAAACTTTTGAACATTTTGCACTATTGGAGTAGTGGTGGAAATCAACTTAAATCGTTGACTATCAACAGTCTCCATCTCGGTGACCCTATAAAATTCTAGACATAACTAGTTGAAAACTAGTGTTGCCCGGGTATTTATTGGTTCTATACTCTTGAAACCCAACCTCCTTCCATCCTCACGCTATAAAATTTATGTTAACAGTGATCTATTTTTGTATTAAAGGTGAAAGCATTTATCAAGTTTGGGGCAAAGGTATGGTTTATATCAAAATCGAAAGTGAAGTACCCTCCGACTTGCACTGAACAAGCGTTTATATAGACAGTATCCCTCCCCTATCTTCGAGGTTCGAGGTGCAAAATTTTACCAAGATCGGATGACAATTGTTGATTTTCCTGCGATACACACGAACAGATTAACAAAGCATTTTCAGTTAACAGCGGACATTGCATGGACCACCTGCGGGAGAAGACACATATATAAAAACAACATAAAAATCGGCGTCGCTTGGGTGAACTAATACTTAAGATTATTGCAAGGTACACTCCACCAAGAACCGCATCACAGTTTGCTCTTGTTTTGCAAGCGTGCAAAATTTCATGAAAATCGGAATGAAACTGAAGATTTCGTCAGGTTGTAGGAAAAGTATTCTCCTCCATGCGCTTTAATTCAGCCCTATCACAAAATACTTTCTTTGCTGACGTCTTCAACACATCTACAAAATTTCAAATTCATAGGTGCATTAGTTTTCGAGATTTCGTGTTTAGACAGTGAGTGAGTGAGTGGACTTTCTCTTTTATATATTACTAGCTTAAACCCGCGGCTCCGCTCGCGTGTTGGTTGATTGTGGTGAAACGTCAAATCGATCTTTTTGATGAGATGTATTAAAAGAAATTACATTTTACTGCTTTATTTATTTATTTTTATATTTCCTTATTCGTATGCTTATCCTTACGGAGAAAGAGCTGAAGACACTGTAGCACGCATAGACCGAAGATATGGTCTGTGGCATCACGTTTCGCTTTATGTAACCTCCTTGCTACAGAGTCGCAAACGTCATCGTTGGCCTTCAGTCCGAATTTTTTTATAATTTGAGTACTTTCAACCACCATATCTTCCACCCTCATATAGCTACCGGCATGGAACTGCCGTGGTGTACAACGGGAGACTTCGGACAACAATTGCACACAGAACATTCGTTTGTGTTCTGTAGTTGCTGCAGAGCGAAATATTAACACACACACGCGTAGAATGTACACCGATAACTTTCTATCCAAATATACTCCATCCTTTTATCATTATCAACCCTCAAGCAACAATGCAACTAAGAAAACCATTTTCATAGAGTAATAATTGTTCCGCATTTCGCGTTATATTCTTCAAATTACTAAATATGTATCAGATCGCTATAAAAGCGTGCCTAAAACCCTCCTCAGGTATAAATTAGTAACTATACAAATATTTAAGTCTCTGCGTCTTGTCGTTCGGAAAAGAATGTTCAAATGTTTGTACAACTTATTGGACTTAACTACGGGGTCATTAGTCCCTAAACTTACAAACTACTTATGAACTACCTAATCCTAAGGACGGCACAAATATCCATGCCCGAGGGGGGATTCGAATCCCCGACCGTAGTGGCCGTACAGACCGTGACTGGAGCGCCTCAGTCCCCTCGGCCACCGCGGCCAGCTGTCGTTCGGACGTGATAGGCGTATACCGAACAGACATTCACATAAATATATATATAGATAAATAGCTATACTATCGCCATAAAACCGTGCCTAAAGCCTTCCCCGGGTAGTCATTAGTAACTGTACAATTTTTTAGCTCTTTATGTCTTGTGGTTCAGACGTGATAAACGTACACCGAACAGACATTCACATTTATAGATATAGATGTATTAGCTGAAAACCCGGGGTTGCACGCGAATTTGTTTATTTATTCCTGCCTAGAGTTAGTACTTCTCCCATCTCTTCTCTCTCTTTCTCTCTCTCCATCTCCTTTTTTCTAAAAACATGTTATATTTATCGGAGAATATATAAGAACTAAGGCTGTCTTGCGTGCAGTATCCAAACAAAGAAAGATAGTAATCAATATACAAATGACGTATAAAATTCGTGCAATCTCATTTTTATTAAGTTATATGCTGTATAATTTTTCAGGTGTGTATTCATTTCTATAAATCTTGTATGTCTGTAAAATTTGTTGCGAATACAATTAGTAGTAAAGAAGTAATAGATTAAAACAAGGTGTTTGAAGGGGCGATTTTCCATGAACGTTACTGTTTAGTGCTCGTATCTCATGAACTACGTGTCGTACTGTGATAGTGTAGAAATTATAAATAGTAAAGTCATACCGAATGCCTTAGTTTTAGTGCATGAACAACGGAAAAGTAATAAGCGAGAAAATATTTCCCTTTCATCATTTTATTGTGGTTGTCAGCGAGAAAAATATAATAAAGGTTTGAAATCATCTTTAAAGTCTGTTGCAAGTCAAGCACTCTCATTCTCATACAATATATAACTAAAGTCTCGCCACATTATGTGGCAGTTTTTTGCGATTCCTATTGTTTATGACATCATATCTCCTGAACCATGTGTCGTATGTAATTTTTAACCCTGTAGCAACGGTTACCTCACGGTAAATTTGGTTGAAATTAGGAGGAAACGTGCAACATTGTTGCATGATGTAGCTGTTTTTCTCGCATCTCATTGACGTCATATCTCTTGAAGTGCGTGTTGTACTTGATCTTACAGTTACGTCGACTGTCCTCATGGATTGAAGCTTGCGTGTGTAAAATTTCATAAAGACTAGAACGAAACTTAGATTTGCATGCAATACGTACACACAAGCAAACACACAAACACACACACTCTAATTTATATATAATGAAGATGAAGAAGCAGAAGATGATGTAGATTTTCCAGTGACTCTTTTGACATTAAGCAACTACAGACACACATATACATACATACATACATTCCCGAGGGAGGATTCGAACGTCGGACGGGACGCTAGTAGTAGGAGTCGGGCGTTTCGGTCTTACAGCAAGACATAAATCAGATTAGGAGACACCCTCCGTGGTGTGATACCATTCGTTGGCTTTTTGCCATCTAATAGTAATGAGTTGTTTACATTTATGTATTTTTCGCAAAACCCTTACATGGTACCGCGGTATCTGTAGACACAAAATAAGTCCATGTTTGCATTTGCAGTTCACGGACACAGGCAGTGGGCGGGCGTGGTGTACTGCTCCGCCAATGTGTACGAACGGCGAGTCTCTGATGCGCTGCTGTAAGACCGAAATGCGTTATTGAGGATTAATTCAAATGTCTGTAAATCTATCGGACCAAACTGCGTGGTCATCAGTCCGTAGCTTACAAACTACTTAAACATAGGTAAACTAACCTACGGACAAACACACACACCCATGCCCCAGGGAGGACTCGAACCTCCACGGCGAGCAACCGCGCGCTCCGCAGCGAGACGCTTTAGAGCGCTCGGCTACTCCACCGCGGCTATTGAGGTTTAATAATACGCAGTACAACCAAGATGGTTTATTTCATAATACCATTTAAAAGTGAACGACTATAAGAATGCGATTGCACAAATCGTTGTTACTTTCATGTGGAATTTTATCATGGCACCTAATCGGAAAGCATGGTTGAAATTGGCAGAGCTTCAAATTTCGAAGTTCACTTGTTATGGTAGTTACACATCTGTGGCAACTTTCATTGTCGACGTGTAAAACTGATATTAATAAACTGCATTTGTTGGCCCCTCAAATATATATTAAAAGTCCATGTTTCTTAGCCTTCCCTTTGAAGTTGTAGTACATTCTATTTCGATTAAATGAAAACTAATTTTTGTAGCCTCTATCGAGGTAGTTGCCCCCTAATTGTTACCTC
Source organism: Locusta migratoria (assembly GCA_026315105.1). Lineage (NCBI taxonomy): Eukaryota > Metazoa > Arthropoda > Insecta > Orthoptera > Acrididae > Locusta > Locusta migratoria. Next base: position 138,288,816 of record CM048745.1, read on the forward strand.
CTCCCTCCAATATACCCAGGCTGATTTTCGTATTTTATTGAAACATACTTTTAAAAGGAAAATAATTAAAGTCGCTTCACTAATCTCTGAGGTATCACAATTAGTCCCCATTATTTCACCCTTTAAATATGTTTATATCTGTTACCGCCGCAAAAAGGCCTGTTCTCTTGTTTTCCATGTATTATAGCATATCAAAATATCAGAAAAATTGGAGAATGACACTTCCGTTATTTTCCTTATATAAGCGTCAACTAGGGTGTAGCGACATTCCCATTAAATATCCCATTTCATTCAGGTTATAAGTTATTGTGACATGCCACATAAATCCGTCTGGTTTCGTATGTATATGGGGAAATCCTTGTAATGACAATCAGTTCAATTCAAAATTATTAAATTTGTAAGTTACACCTTTCGTATCAGTGATTGGAAGCGCAAAATGTGCTTGACTAGCAAGGATGTGGACCTGAGTCTTTAACTAAAGGAAACTGATTAGTCCACATGGACTTTATTGATGACATGAAATAAATACTTAATCTTGGTGTGCTTGTGTTGCTACAATATTCTTCCTATTACACAGTTCTGCAATGTATCGTTACATTTCCTCGTAATACAGTTCCGGCTTGTGCTAAGTAGAGTGCGTGGAACTGTCCCGTAGTCTCTGTCTGGTGCTGCGGTGCGCCGGCGTATGTAGGCGAGCGAGGTAAGCAAAGAGGTACCGAGACTGCGGCCGCCCGTAGCGGCCGAAGTACTACGGAGCGGCTTGCCGCTCTTCTTGAAGTGGCGCGCCGACTTGCGGAGAACGCCAGTGTTGTGCCGAAAAAAAAAAAAAAAAAAAAAAAATCAAATGGTTGTAAATCTATCGGACCAAACTGCGTGGTCATCAGTCCGTAGCTTACAAACTACTTAAACCGAGGTAAACTAACCTAAGGACAACACACACACCCATGCCCCAGGGGTTGTGCCGAATATCGACGCCTAAAAACCGCCACTCAATCGTACTATTTATCAGCAAAGGGGGGTAAATTTTTATTTTTAGATGACGAATCTGTATAGCGCTTAAATGCATAACTTAAATGTGCTTTTTTTTTATTGTTTCTAAAATTGCTAGAGATTGCTTGAATAATCAAAAGATATTATCAGTAGATTATTTATTGTCAATTCACAATATGTTTTGGGCTTAGTCCATCATCGAGTGATCTGCCACTAAGATACATATACAGCCAATAAGCATTTACACAAAATAATTTGCAATTTATAATTAACACATGAAATATTTTTTTCAGTTTTACCTAATTTAGAATTACATACCAATATTATGTAAAATTAGATTTGATCTATTCAAATTTGTCATGTAAAATATTGTTGTTATGTATTGACAAATAAGAATAAACATCAATTGTCATTAAGATAATATTTACATAAAATATTTTAGAAAATAAAGATTCTATGGCAAATTATCATGTGAGTAACATGGAAGTTGGAGTAGAGGTTGAACAGTTGCCTTATTTATTCAAGATACAAGGTCAAAATAAAGTACATCATTTTAAACAAGTATCAAAAAATAAAATAAATACCATATTTGCAAAAAAAGTGAAAACCTCAAAATTAATTACTGAAAAATGTTGCATCGAAAATTTGGAAAAACCTGTGCTGCTAACTTGTTCGTTAAGCAGTTGATTCTTCAAGGGGTATCTATGCACAAAAATTTATAAATCTTCCAAAATATCTAAACATGTGCTTTTATTCTCGTAATGAAGAATTTACAAATTGTTTTCGATATTAAGAAGTTGATGTGATTTTGACGCAAATATCGAAAACAATTTGCAAATTCTACATTATGAGCATAAAAGCACATGTTTAGACATTTTGGAAGATTTAGACATTTTTGTGCATAGATACACCTTGAAGAATCAACTGCTTAACGAACAAGTTAGCAGCACAAGAGACGGGTTTTTCCAAATTTTCGAAGCAAAATTTTTCAGTAATTAATTTTGAGGATTTCACTTTTTTTACAAATATGGTATTTATTCTATTTTTTGATACTTGTTGAAAATGATGTACTTTATTTTGACTTTGTATCTTGAATAAATAAGGCAACTGTTCAGCCTCTACTCCAACTTCCATGTTACTCACATGATAATTTGCCATAGAATCTAAAAGAAAAAAGTTAACGTAGTCAACAATCCGAAGATTGGTTTAAACACCACAGTGCTTTACTAGGCATGGTCCTATTTGGAGGTGGTATCCCGTTGCCTTCCTCCGACCTTCAGAACTGACTTACCCAGCCAATTATAGGGAGACCTACAGTTTAATGTGGGTTCCGAACCACGGTGCTATTTTTCACATGAGCAATACTGCCAGAGGTGAAAGAAGTGGAAAGTGACAGATAAAAATCCCAGGACCTGGCGGGGATCGAACCCGCGACCTTTGGATTTTTAGTCTGGCACTCTATTACTGTGCTACGGAACCGCACCCATAGAAACTATATTTTCTAAAATATTTTATATAAATATTATCTTAATAACAACTGATGTTTATTCTTATTTGTCAATACATAACAACAGTATTTTACATGACAAATTTGAATACATCAAATCTAAATTTATATCGGTATGTAATTCCAAATTATGTAAAACTGAAAAAAAATTTCATGTGTTAATTATTAATTGCAAATAATTTTGTGTATATACTTATTGGCTGTATATGTATCCTATTGACAGATCACCAGATGATGGACTAAGCCTGAAACATGTTGTGAATTGACAAGAAATAATCTACTGATAACATGTTTTGATTATTCAAACAATCCCTAGCAATTTTAGAAACATTATTAAAAATTTTTACAATGAAGGTTGGATACCGCTACCAAGATGTTCAATCTAAAATAAGCTTTAAAAGTGCCGATTAGTCGGGCAGTGCCAGTTACCATACACCTCCATCTGCGCCAGCCTAAACCTGCGGGCAGACTGCTGTAAGGCGGCCGACCTCAGGAGGCGTCTTGGGTCGTGACGGCGTCCGTGTTTTCATCAGCCGGGCTCGCGCCTAATTATGCGCATTTCGGGGCCGCGGCGCAGCCTGTCATCAGCGCTACCGGGACGGCGGCGGCGGCGCGGCCCCGCGCCGAGCGTAGCGCCGCGAGATGAGCTGCGGCTGCGGCTGCGGTGTACCCGCGGCACTTCATTTGGCTGCCTCGCGCCGTCGCACGGCGGCACTGTTTTTGTTTGCTTGCGCGGCGCGGCGCGGGCCTATTACAGGGCAAACACTTGCCGTGCATTACGCGCCGCCGCTTCGTTCGCGTCCTCTCGATTACGTGCCCGCCGCGGGCGCTCGTGTCTCGCGGAAGATTCCGGTTAATTTCACGGTAATGAAGTAGGCACCGGTACGTCGCGAGCAAGTGCAACTTCAGAACAATCACAGGACAAATAGCTGCCGCCGTGGAATGGCCGAGTGCTGAAAGGCGCGTTGAGGCGGAGCGCGCTCTTGCTTCCTGTAGGAGATTCTGGTGTGTGTGTATTTCTTAGGTTAGTTTCACTTCATTTAAGTAGTTTGATATTAGCAAAGCTTGAACACGAAATTTTGAAACGGGAACGGTAAGTCGACACAGAATGAAAGAAATACTTGCGCGATCACTATGGTGGAATGGTTGAGAGGTCTAAGGCGCCTTTCTGCAGAGCGCCAGGTTTCTCCCCATCGGAGGAGGTTCCAGTCCTCCCTCGGATATGGGTGTATGTGTCTTGTTATAGGTTAGTTTAAGTCAGTTTCACTATATTGTAAGCCTGGAGACTGATAACCGTATAGGTTAAGTCTCATACATTTACAAATATTTGAACTCGAAGAATTGAAGTTATGAAGCGCTTTCATACAGGCAGGCAGATGATCCTTGGTGGCAGTGTGACTGCAGTACCGGATCTACATTTCCCAAATGGGCAAAACTTGGTAGTAGTCCACCCCCCTTCACCATACCTTTGTTGCCCCCATTGAGCATGCCTCTTTGGACCCTTCTTTCAGCATTCCTTTTACAACCCTCTGCAAAATCCCTTCCCGTCTCTTTATGGCTCCCACCTTTTTTTTTTTGTCCTTAAGAACCTTCTTTTGGCTTCCGATTTCAGTGTCCCTTTTAGGCCTCCTACCTTCAGGGTCCCCTTTAACTCCCTGTCAGCATCCCTTTATGGTCCCGTTTTTAGCATTCCTTTGTGAACCTCCATCAGTATCCGTTTTTAGTTCCCTATTTTATTGTCTATTTTGGGCTCCCCCATTCAGCATCCTTTACAGCTCCCCTTCTGCGCCAATTTAAGGCTCTCCCTTTCACAATCCATTTTTGTCCCCCTTTCAGTGTCCCTTTGATGCCACCCCCCACCCCTTCAGCGTCCCTTTTTGGCTCCCCTTCAGCGTTCAGCGTCTCTTTTCCATTTTGGGCACTTAACCTTTCGAAGCATTTGGCGTTTCTGTGAGTGCCACCTACGGCACACCCAGCCCTAATTCGAGTCCAGTGTGTTGCCATATTTGGGAGAGGAACAGAAATGGGAATGATGCGCATGAGTAGAAAAACAATCCCATAGTGTTCGAATACAACATTAGTAATGAGCTTGTAGATGCAGTCGCATCGTTCAAATATATAGGCGTAACACTGCAGAGCGATATGAAATGGAACACACATGAAAGGACAGCTGTGAGTAAGGTGGACATCAGACTTCGGTTTACAATTACATACTTTTGACGATATTAAAGCGTTCATTTTTAATGAAATAAATCGCAGTTTGCAATCACCTATGGCATCACTGTACTAGGTTTCGATGGAATGCCAAACGGCGGCGAATGAAAATCTGTGCCCGGCCGGGATTAGAACCCGTGATCTCCTGCTTACTACGCAGACGCGTTGATTACTCCGCCATCGAGGGCACAATGACAAGTCCGTCTGCAGAGGACTCTTCCCTGCACGTCGCCCGCCACGCCCAAATCTCCATTCGCCAAGCCGTGTGTTTCCTATTGCCACAGTTTATTTGTTCTGTAATGCTTGCAGCCACAATACAGATTAGCCAGGATGGGGGCAGAGACTCCATTTATTGGACCGGAACTGTCCTGACAATCACCAAGGCAATGATCAAATTAGAGCTACGTAACTGGCTGAGAAGACAACACGTAGAATATTGGACCAAAGTCTATCAACAAAAACATGGCAAGGTAATGATGCCAAAACCATGTTTTAAAAGAAGCTCTGCAATCCTGGGTTGAACAGGAGAGAGATTAGACTCATGGTTGGGTTGCTGACAGGCAATGGGAATTTCAAAAAACACCTACATACAGTGGGAATAACAGAAGAGGACCCTAAATGTAGGATCTGTGATGACGGTGATGAAACTGCACCACATCTAATCTTCGAATGCATTGCATTGGAGAGTAAAAGGCACAGAACATTTGGGACAACCAGACCCGAAGAAATTGTGTCTCATAAAGACCTGGTAAAGGGACTCCTTGCACTGTTCAAGGGCATTGGTTGGCTTTACTAGATATACAGGGAGCGATGCCGCACAATAAACTTAGTTTCGGTGCGGGCAGAGGCGGGTTGGACCAATACTGTTTTGGCTTTCCCGAGAAAATATGTCTCCGACATGCTCCATTCTCTAACAGCGCGCGGGAAGCAAGAACACCTAAATCGTTCCGTTTTCGATCTGATTTCTACCCCCTAAGTAGGTGGGTGCTAGCAAAATATTTTCACATTCAGAACTAAAAGTCGGTGATTGAAACTTCGCAAACAGATTACGCCCCAATGAATAACGTCTTTCTTTTAATGATTTCCACCCAAATTCTTGCAACATTTCCGTGACGATTTCCCCCCCCCCCCCCCCCGTAACGCGATAAAACAAAACGAGCTGCCCTTCTCTGAACCTTCTCAATGCCTTCCGCCAGTCCCACCTGGTGAGGGTCCCACAAGGGGCAACAGTACTCCAGGAGAGTACTCCAGTTGGAGCTGGTGCATCTTCTAAGCGTTCTGCCGATGAAACGTAACCTTTGGTTCGCCTTCCCCACAATAGTTTCTATGTGTTCTCTCCAGTCAAAGTTGTTCGTAATTGTAACTCCTAGGTATTTGGTAGAATCTACGACCTTAAGGTTTGACTTATTTATCGCGTAATTAAAGTTCAGGGATTTCTTTTAGTGGTCATGTGTAATACTTCACAATTTTCTTTATTTAGTGTCAATTGCCAATTTTCGCACCAAGCAGAAATTTTGTCTAAATCGCTTTGCAGTTGCTTTTGAACCTCAGTTGACTTCACTAACCGATAAACGACAGCATCATCAGCGAACAGTCTAAGAGAGCTATTCAAATTGTCTCCTAAATCGTTTATAATTACGAGGAAGAGTAATGGACCTATAACGCTTCCCTGTGGAACGCCATACTACAACACAAAATACAAATGTGTTGACATGCAACAGACTAATCTGAGTCCTCAACTTCAAGGTAAGAGACACATTTTTAGGTGATATGCGGAGTGTGGTTGAATGTTTCGACTTCCTTCAGTATATGAACCACCAGTTCTACAGGGCGACCACCAAACTCACAGCTACAGTTTGGCGACCCGCCAGGAAGAGACCCGTTCGCTTTTACAGCCAAATCAATGGTACAGTGTACCCTCCACCACACACCTTAGGGTGGATTGCGGAGTATGTTTGAAGATGTAGACACCGTTTGTAATCTGTGGTACGTTTCCACCTGTTTTCCACTTGCCAATAGCCCCACTTTGAGACTTCATTGGTCGTAGCGACCTCTGGTTCAGCTGCGGCAGTGTGAGGTGGAGAGCCACCTCGCGGGAGTCACGACGCTGTTTTTGCAGCCGCTGCCCCGCCACCGGCTGTCTCCTGCTGGCGAGAGCAATTAGCGGGCCGCCGCGTGCCGCACGACTCCCGGGGCGTGCAAATCTGCCTAATTCCAGAGGCGCCCATTACCCGGATTACAGCCGCTAATTGAGCAGGAGCTGTGTCCGCCGCGCGCACAGGTGTCCCAGGAAACGAAGCTGCAGAGTTTGTAGGTAGCAGCCGAAACCAGCACAAATAAAGCAGCTTCTGGTGACGTTTAGAGGGTTCACTGATATTCTTTGTCGACCAGCAGTTGGCACAGCTGCAAAAGCCAACGGGTCTCTTCCTGGCGAGGTCGCCAAACTGTAGCTGTGAGGTTGGTGGTCGCCCTGTAGGACTGGTGGTTCATATACTGTAGGCAGCCGAAACATTCAACCACACTCCGCATGCCATCTAACAGTGTGTCTCTTGCCTTGAAGTTGAGGACTCAGAGTTGTATATGAACACATTTGTATTTTGTGTTGTAGTATGTCAATTTTTTATTGACTCAATCCAATATTTATAACAATTAACAACATTTATAAATTTATAAATCGATACCCTAGTTAAAATACATAAACTGTTTTGAAAGTTGTATATGTGATGTATGGAACAAGTATTAATCTAATCTAATTTGATAAGTATTAATGTTGAAACTTCCTCGTGAATCGTGTCGGGGTAGCTCAGTGGTAGAGCGCTTGCCCTTGAAAGGCAAAGGTCCCAGGCTCGAGTCCCGGTTCCGGCACACAATTTTAATCTGCCAGGAAGTTTCATATTAGCGTACACTCCGCTGCAGAGTAAAAGTTTCATTCCAGTATTAATGTTTCTTGAAAGTAAGGTTCCCAGGTTCAGAGGCCTGACGTGACGCCCGCTGTTGCAGGTGTGGTTCCAGAACCGGCGCGCCAAGTGGCGCAAGCAGGAGAAGGTGGGCCCGCAGGCGCACCCCTACTCGCCGCTGCAGGCGTTCGGCGCGCCGCCGGCGGCCGCGGCGGTGGCGCCGTCGCTGCCGCACCCCTTCTCGCACCTGGCGTCGCTGGCGGCGCTGCGCGGCAAGCCCTTCCTGGCGGCGGGGCCCGTGCCCTTCCGGCCGCCGCCGCCGCCGCTGGCCGCCTACCTGCCGCCGCCGCCGCACCACCACCACCAGCACCACCACCACCAGCACCACCACCACGCGCCGCCCCCGCCGCCCCCGGCCGCGCACCTGCTGCCGCCGCCGCCCCCGCACGCCGGCTTCCACAGCCTGCTGCTGGCCGCCGCCTCCGCCAAGGACGCGCCGCCGCTGGGGCTCGACGTGCGCAGCTCCAGCATCGCCGCGCTGCGCCTCAAGGCCAGGGAGCACGAGCTGCGGCTCGAGATGCTGCGCAACGACGGCGACGTGCCCAGCTGAGCCGGTGTTGCCATCTGTCCTAGAGACCTAGACTGTCGATCTGTACTGGCCGAGCACACGAAGGGATGCGATCCGGAACTTCCTCCACCGTGTCGCGTCCGTGTCACGTCTTAGCACTACTTTGTTACCGCATTCTTTGCCTGCAAGGAGTAGACCAGACTGTTCCAGCTCGAGAGGCACCGAGGCACATTCAGGTGGGCGAACAGCTGATAACTTTGGGCGAACAGCTGATTACTTTCAAGGAGTAGACCATACTGTTCCAGCTCGAGAGCTGAGAGGCACCGAGGCACATTCTGGTGGGCGAACAGCTGATAAATAGGCACTTGGCCCACAGGGCTGCATCAAGGAGGGCTTAGGGGAGCTGCAGAGCTCAAGTTTGATGAGTAGTCTCCACTCGAACATTGCAGCGCTGCACCTCAAAGTGCGAGATCACAAGCTGCACCTTGAAATGTTGCACAATGACGGGACATCACCAGGTGACCCTGTGACACCTGCTGACTCTCCACCTGTCTTAGACAATCAATATGTACTGGCCAAAACGTATCAATTGATCTGACTTGGACGTTCATGCACCACAGCGCATCCAAGTCACATCTTCACAGTATTTTGTTACCACATTACACCAGGGGCCCAGGTTCAATTCCCGGCAGAGGTCTAACTGTTTTGTGTTGTCCTAATCATCATCATCATCATCTCATCATCATTGACATCCAAGTTGCCCAAGCAGCGTCTACTAAAAAGACTTGCACTATGGCGGCCGAACAGTCCCGTTTGGGATCTCCCGACCATTACTGCTATACACTCATTTCCATTATACCCCATAGATTAGACCAGGCTCAAATTTTCAACTTTGCCAATTGATTTTAATGCCCACTGGCAGCTGATTCTGTAAATTCCATTGATACGAGCTGCAAAATCACAAATAGTGTCTTGTGTTTTCAGCACGAGAGGAGAGAGGCACCTAGACACATGCTAGTGGGCCAACAGTTCATAAATGGCCACTCCAACAAATAGGTGGGATCTAGGGGAGCTTAGGAGAGCTGCAGTTTCAGGCCTCCGTGGTGCATGAGAGGCCTCCACCCAGATTACTTTTGGGTATTTGGAAAGTTCAAATGTGAATATATCATTTAATCCATTGCGTCGTTGAATTCATATTACTAAGTGTATTCTGCTGTACTTTCACACAAATGTATTACATCTACATGAAGTCAGCTGCAGCCACACGGATTTTTAGTTCAAGGCCTCCACACAGCTTTACTACTAGTGCGTGCCTCTGTGTGGTCTCATGGTTTCTCGTGGGTACCCTTGCCCTATTACACACAGTTGGAACAGAACATCTTAGATTTACAAGGTCCGTCCATAATTTATGCTAACTCATAATCTGTTACTGGTCTCTTTCATGTAAACACAGTCCGAGTAAACTAGCAGGAACTCCTACAATTCTGGAATGATTCTCTCGTTCAAGAAACAGTACCGCAAAAATGACTGAAAAATTCCCCAATACAATATTACAGCTCGTTACTTAGGTCTCTATCTTGGAAATCATTTCTCTGACTGGAGACCATACTGATAATTATGAGCACCACTCCATAATTTTTGTTTTGTTTTTTCCCCTCCATGTACGAGATCACAGGTCAGTTGGAACTAGTGGACATATGCGGACATTCTGTTTCCGTTTTTAACGGTACTTCAGTAGCACAGATTGAGGAAGGTGTACCACTCAGTCCAATTCCTACTACTTTTATCACTCACGTTGAATCAGTATTTTCTTTCTTATACATGTCGTATTTCTAATTTTGTGTACGATGGTTTTTAAAATATAATACAGCTGCCATAGATAAATAGAAGTAGATCTCCACCTCCAGGTGGTGCCTCTTGGCAGAAGGTCTGTGTGGCGGGGGTCATGATTTCCGGCTAACTCGAATTACTGGAGCACTACGACCCTCACTATATTTAGTACTGCAGTGTGGAGGAAAACGGCTGCATCAACTTAACTCACCAATCGTAGTCCTCTGTGGGGATTTCTTCGTTTATCGTATTCTTCTACGTTTCTAAACTTCCTGTAGGCCACATCATCATCCAAGAACGACTTCGCCAAAATTCAGATGCTACAGTAACGCCCTTTTCTTTCTTTTTGCAGTTAGCTGACTTCACATTTTTATCTCGTTTGAGTTACACGGTATTGTTTCATGATTTATTTCCATCAAAACGAAATGAACATTTGTCATTCGCATGGTAATAACAGGTGTTTTAAGTCAACCAACTTCCCCAAACCCGTAAAATATGATTAGTCAGTTCTGCGCTATTTTTTCTTCAACGACGATTTACGAGTTGTAATGTATAACAATGTAATTGCGTTCTTATAAACTGCAAATTCACATACAGCTGTGCTCTGAACATAGTTTTTCAGGACGATACAAGATGTTTCGTCTTGTTGAAGAGCTGTTTGTCTAGTTTCTTTTGGGCTCTAAATAATTTGCATTTTTAATTTTTAATTAATTAATTAATGTTTTTGCCCAGTAGTGTTTTCCTGCTCTCGAGGACTGGTGCACATCTGTACTTGCAAAGGATGTTTTATTTTAATGCCAGAGAGATCATTTCATGACCTGTGAACTTCGAAATCTTAGACAAAAAGCGCCTTCTTCTGTATGTAATAGTAATAGAAGTATATTTTTATGTGATGCAAACCGACTTCGGTTTGAACGTGTATGATAGCTAACCTAGTACAACGTTAACTATGCATCTATTAGCACAGTAAAAAATCACTCATAAGAACAGACACATTGGTAACTAGCGACTTTGAAATTTAAATTAGGTCTAGGACACATGTAATCAGTATGATGAATTGATTATAATGGAATCGTATCACAAAGAGTGCTCAGTTTTAAGTGCAACATGTAGAATGGAACTGTCTAATGAACTATATTCCAATGTTGCTGTTTGTGTTCCTCAGAGTGATCGTGATATACGATAGCATGTCAGATTCTATTCAGTCTGAAAACATGTACATTTTCTTTCCTATTTTGTCTTTATAATCGAAGGCATGGCTCGTTTTTCCTACAAAGTGTCTTGTTTTTCTATGCTACTGGCATAATACTCCGGCTCACGTTTAACATTTCATTGCAAATTGTGTCTATAAAATTACAATGATGTTTAAGAATGTTGTACACTGTGATAGACGAGAGCACACTTGAACAGATGCTACCTTGATTGTGTAAGTGTGGAGACAACTGTGCCCTGTTTAGAATGAATTGTGTTATTGTTCAGTTCTCTGACTAAATGTAATATTTCTACTAATATTCTAAAGAGTAGACATGGAAAAAAATTGGAATAATCGGTGTGTCTAGTTGGAGGAACCTCCAACTATGATACTAAGCATTAACAGTACTCATTTCACTGATATGGAAATGGTTTATGTCACTTATTAGTAAAACAACCTACGAGATATAAATTAACTAATATCGACTACTGTTAATATGTTGAAACATGATGAAAGCAGTGTGTGTCTAGAGACAGCTGTGAGAAAAAAATTGCAACGAGAACATTTCAGGTTTACATGTAACTGACTGATAAACTCATTTGATCAGGAAGAGATATGATTTGTTGCATGAGATTTGCTCTCCGTTCACTCCTCTTGGTTATTCCTAGTTCAAAGATGATGTTAGTTTCTGCACTTCATTAATAAAGAACTGAAATAAGACACAGCAGGTATTATGCAGATGAAGTATTTAGTTATTGGTATCTTTCTCTTATTACTCATTGCTGATATGCAGATTTTACTCTCTGAAAAGTCATATGAAGTATGTCATTGCTATAGAAAAGAACAATAACATATTTTTAAGAATTTAATAATTTGATGAATCCTTCCATTGTTATTGGAAGTAACACAGTTTCCATAATGAAATTACATACCTTTAGTTACATATTTATCACAAAATGTGGTACTTTCTTAAAGTCTGGATTTACATACTATTATACTCTTGGTGTGCAAAAATTTCTGCATAAATGTCACCCTGTACAACATTCAATACTATAACTGCCCATCAAAAATAACGATTAGTTCTTTAATACTGACTGTATTTAGACTATTGGAACTATGACTTTTGTGCAGAACTCTAGACTGAGTGTCACAAGGACTATTCATTGATTGTTTGTGCTAAGTCATTTTTAAAAGACTTATTTATTATAGCACATAACACAGTTTCTTATTATATCAGGTATTTGTTATTATTTAATTAACACAACAAAATGTTGCGTGCAGTAGATTAGAAAGAGAAATGGATTGAGATGAACTGATACCGAAGAGAATGAGTCAGGTCATTTAACCTTTTTGTTGTAGTAATTAAAGCTTCTAATTGGTTAAAATATTTTATTTGTTGTTATGTAATATTATATGAATTTGTGTTTTATTAAATTATATAAATTTATGTAGACATAAAAACGTTTTCTTATTTGCTCACCTCCTGTTGAATCATTGGATGAATAAACTGATGACTGATGATTACTTCATGTAGTATATGCTGATCTACCCGTGTGGTAAAACTGGAGATGAAGATTATGGCACAGAGAGATCTGCAGTGTCCAAAACCACGCCACAAGTCAGTACATCAAGGAAGGGGACAAATTTCGTTAAATTTACAGTTCCAAATATGATTAATTTTAAGACGTATTAAGAAAAGTGGTTGCTTTATTTAAATCAGTTTATCAATAATTTGTTCATTTTTATTTGGCTTGTGCTCGATTTACAAATGAATAAAGACTAATTTGATACCAACTCACTCTTGCAACTATCATATTTCAATATTGGAATGAGCTATTGTTATGTTATTCTGTAGATGATAGTGTACGAGCACTGTTATGTAAGTCATAGCAGCATTTGGATTATGCTCCTGGAAAGTAGAACGCACAAGCATAACATCCTTTTCCTGAAGCCACTCACTACACTTTGTATCCCTTATAACTTCAGTGTGGATAAAGTTTGAAGCTTGAATTTTCATTGAGCAAGATGAAATCCTCTGCCTTGGTATGTACTCCAACTGTGTACTATTTATACCTAATGGTTTACGAACTATTATCAGTCGAAATTCTTTTTATTATCACTGACTCAAGGCTTATCCAGTGGTTCTATTAGTATAGTACGACTGGAAACTGAGCCTGAAAATTCAAGAACAATAAACAAATATAGTAAAAAATACATATCACATTTAGTAATAAACATCTTTATGTGCTTGGCTCAGTCAAAACTAAATTTGTACGCATTAGTACAGTTTATGTTCATCACTAACTGCTTCCAGTTACAGCCTATGCTATTGCTAGACTAAAAAAGTAAGGGGCTAAGTCTAAACACTGAACAATAAACTAAACTGTTCACATGCTCATGTGTATGTCACACTTTCTAGAATGACAAGTCTTTGTATACTACCTGTAATTATTGTCGATTTATGTAGCGTTGAAGCTGAAGAGACAGTAATCACTGAGTACAATCAACTTACGAGCACTTTCCATCCACAGTTGTCAAGAACTTTTTCATCGAAGTATCTGAGACAAATCATGTTTGTATCAAGCTTGCAAAGCATATTGCATTTCGTAATGGACTTTTAGATTGTCTAATTAATGACAGTCTTATCAGAATAAAGTATAAAAACAAACATAAAGTATTATAAATAATTAGTAAATTATATTTCTGTGCAACTGAAAATGCGTTATATTTTGCACACCACTAGTTGAAAAACAAGATGTATAATATTGACACAGTCATTATAAATTTATGTAGCTAAGCAATTAGAGCTAAGACAAAGTAGTTGAAGAAGTGGTAGTATATTTACTCACTAAAGTAACTTATTTGGTTTTATATGGAATCTGACAAGTATTTGTGATAGAAAGACTGCTTTACAAGATTTCCTTTGAATACCTTTAATAATTTTCACTTAGATAGATATTGTCTGCAAAAAAGTTATCAGATGTTATTGACATACAGTGGAACTGCACAAATTATATTACTGACCTTTTCAAACAATCAAGTTTGGATAATTTAGATCTTCTTATTACTGCTAGTCTTGGAGACAAACGAATCAGCCTCCTGAGATATTTTCCCTGTTTGCAATCTGTAATCATTTGACATAATTATGTAACTCGCTATGCAGCTAAAGGTACTGATCACAAGATCGTCATTTTAAGTGCGTCATCACAATAATATGTTGGTTAATCGCTATAAATAGTAATCAATAATCTATTACAACTTAAGAAGGATAATTATATCCATGCTTACAATATTATAGGAAAACTTGACCCTTACTACACATTAACAAAGCTTTCAGAGGCTCAGAAAGGAATTCAGTATACCACAAGTAACGTTTTGGATGATTTGTACAAAATGGTGAGATCAACAAGAGTAAAACAAGGCTCATGGAGGGCAGAGTCAGTAAATTAGGCGATGCTGAAGGAATTAAATTAGGTAATGAGGCAATAAAAGTAGTACACGAGTTTTGCTACTTGGGTAGCAAGATAACTTCTGATAGTCGAAGTAAAGAAGATATAAAATGCAGAATAGCTATGGGAAGAAAAGCGTTTCTGAAGAACGAAACTTGTTGACATCCAATATTAGTTTAAATGTTAGGATGGCTATGGGAACCACGGTGGCCGAGGTGACTGAGGCGATCCAGTCATGGTCAGCAAGGCCACTACGGTAGGGGGTTCGAATCCCACCTCGGGCGTGGATATTTGTGCCGTCCTCGTTCGTACGTAGTTCATCAGTAGTTTGTAAGTTTAGGGACTGATGACCCCGTAGTTAAGTCCCATAAGCTTTACAAACATTTGAACATTTTGGCTATGGGAAGAAAAGCGTTTCTGAAGAAGCGAAACTTGTTGACATTCAATATTAGTTTAAATGTTAGGAAGTCCTTTCTAAAGGCATTTGTCTGGAGTGTAGCATTGTATGGAAGTGAAACGTGGACAATAAGGACTTCAGACAAAAAGATGATACAAGCTTTTGAAATGCGATAGGATAGGATAGGATAGGATAGGATGGGATGGGATGTTTTGGGCGCACAACAGCAAGGTATTTAGCGCCATGACTAAAGAATTAGACAACAGTAACTAAAGTAGGTCTTGGCAACAACCCGAACACATATTTCCAGTCAGCGATGGAAGTTGGCAGACGTAAGGTTGGGTACTTTAAAGTCGTTAAACGAAAATGTCAAAGTATAGGGGGTCGCTGATCGCTGATGTTAGAGCCATCAGCGAGCCTTCTTGTAACACACTAAAACCTCCGGCCTAAGAGCTTAGGCCAGAGTCGGGAACGTTCACAAAATTGTATAGCGTTCGTCATACTCGCCTCGTCGTCAGCTAAAACAATGGGCAGGGCACAACCAAGATTAGCCACTGCCCTCTCAGCACGATATAAAATAGACTCAATTAAAATGTGGCGTATAGTGATTTGCACGCCACAAGCATCACAAATCGGTGGATTCTCCCGACGGAATAAAAAGCTGTGGGTCAAAGTGCTGTGTCCAATGCGAAGGCGCGTCAGTGTCACTTCGAAACGTCTGTATGGCTGGCAGGAGGTTTGCCACGCTCGGACAGTTGGTTTAACCGACCGCAGTTTATTACCAGTCACTGCCAGCCACGTCTCCTCCCACAACTGAAGGGACCTCTGGCGCAGCACAGAGTAGACGTCCCGCAAGGGAATGGCACTCTCCGTGACATTTGGGTCTCCGCAGGCCGCCTTGGCAGCCACATCAGCCGCTTCATTTCCGCATATCCCAACATGCCCAGGTACCCAAAGAAATGACGCCTCTTTACCCCACCGTTGGAGGAGGTAAAGTTGGTCATGGATCAATTGTAGTATAGGTTCAGCTGGTTACATGACCAGCAGTGATTGGAGGGCACTAAGGGAATCTGAGCAGAGTAGAAATTTTGTACTTCGACCACGACGGATGTGTTACAGTACCTGGAGGATAGCATGCAGCTCTGTCGAAAAAACTGAGTTGGCAGTGGGCAGGCGAATCCCTATGAGGTGACCTGGAAATACTGCAGAACACCCCACCGAGTCCCCTTGTTTTGCTCCGTCAGTGTACACAATTATAAAATCACGATGCTTATTTATAATGTTGTAAAATTCGGACTGAAACGTTATGTCTGGGGTGCAGTCTTTTTTAAAACTGGTTAAATCTAAAAGGAGGCTGGGCCTCTGCAATAACCAAGGGG
Source organism: Locusta migratoria (assembly GCA_026315105.1). NCBI lineage: Eukaryota > Metazoa > Arthropoda > Insecta > Orthoptera > Acrididae > Locusta > Locusta migratoria. Next base: position 138,305,239 of record CM048745.1, read on the forward strand.
GATATCTACTCCATCCTCGACGCAAAACAGTAAAATCTGAAACACCCGTATCTAAAAGACAGTCCTTAGCACGTATCCCAAAAGACCTCGTAGCTCGAAGCCGATTACGAAACAACCGTTCCATAGGCCACTACTTACTATCGTAAGCAGGTGTATACGGGGTGGACAACGCTGCATACGCCTGACGCACCGTGAGGAGCTGTCGCCGTATGGAAAGCGGTGGCTCAGCAGCGTCGGCGCAAAGGCTTGGTATAGGGCTGGTTCGAAATGCCCCGGTAGCCAACCGAATCCCTTCATGGTGCACCACGTCCAACATTTTGAGGTAGGAAGGTCTTGCAGACCCACACACCGTGCAGCCGTAATCAAGTCGGGATCGTACAAAGGCCGTATAAAACTGGAGCAGACGAGACCTGTCAGCTCCCCATGAAGTATGACTAAGACACTTTAAAATACTTAGTGCTTTGAGGCACCGTCTCCTCAAGTCTTTAAGATGTGGCAACCAAGTAAGCTTGCAGTGAAATGTAAGACCCAGAAAACGCACAGTGTCTTTAAAATTCAGATCAGTGTCCCTCATCCGCAGTTCAGGTAAGTTAAAAATAGAACGCGAACGGTTAAAAAGAACACACTCTATTTTTAACTTACCTGAACTGCGGATGAGGGGCACTGTTCTGAATTTTAAAGACACTGTGCGTTTTCTGGGTCTTACATTTCACTGCAAGCTTACTTGGTTGCCACATCTTAAAGACTTGAAGAAAGAAGACTTTGAAATGCGGAGCTATAGACGAATGATGAAAATTAGATGGGTAGATCACGTAACTACTGAGGAGGTGCTCAACAGAATTGGGGAGAAAAGGAATTTCTGGCGTATTCTGACTAAGAGAATGGATAGGCTGGTGGGACACATTCTTATAAATCAAGGAATCGTCAACTTAGCATTAGAAGGAAGTGTGTGGGGTACAAATCGTAGAGGGAGACCGAGGGACGAATACAGTAAGCAGATTCAAAGGGATGTTGGTTGCCGAAAGTATTTTCAGATGAAAAATAAATTAGATAAAATAATCGTTCAAATGATCTATAGTATGTATGACTAGGTAACATCTAATTATGAAAATTGAAAGAAGAGTGATGCAGTCAGACAAATTAAACAAGATGATTCTGAGGATGTAAGATTAGGAAATGAGACAATAAACATATGAGTGTTTTTATTTCTGTAGCAAAATAACTGATGATGTTAGGAGTTAAGGGGATACAAAGGAGACACTGGCAACAAAAGGTAAGTTTTTTTATTTATTTTTATTTTTGATGAAACGAAGTGTGTAACCAATGAAAATAATTGTAGGTGTTAGGAAGCTTCATGAAATGTACAGGACAGTTAATAAATATTTATGGAATTTCTAAGATAGCTGTGCAAAAGCTATAAAACACACAGAATAATGCAGATAAGAGACCTGGGACCTCGTGAGTCGTGTCGGGGTAGCTGAGTGGTAGAGCGCTTGCCCTTGAAAGGCAAAGGTCCCAGGCTCGAGTCCCGGTTCCGGCACACAATTTTAATCTGCCAGGAAGTTTCATATCAGCGCACACTCCGCTGCAGAGTGAAAGTTTCATTCTGGAAACATCCCTTAGGCTGTAGCTAAGACAAGTCTTTACCATATCCTTTCTTCCAGGAGAACTAGTCTTGCAAGTTTCGCAGGAGTGCTTCTGTGAAGTTTGGAAAGTAGGAGGCGAGGTACTGACGGAAGTAAAGTTGTGAGGCGGCATCGTGAGTCGTGTCGGGATAGCTCAGTCGGTAGAGCGCTTGCCCGCGAAAGGCAAAGGTCCCAGGTTCGAGTCCCGGTACCGGCACACAATTTGAATCTGCCAGGAAGATTCAACTTTGTACTAATTTATGTATTGGTGGAATCAGTAAACATTACGTTGTTTGATATGTGTTCTTGGTCAGTCAACAGGATTTTCTTTCATGCTTTGTTTGTTTTTTGATGCGTTTGTGTTTTCTTAGGGGTTCAGCAGGTGTGGAGTGGTGTGTTCCATACTTGTGTTCTTTATATGTGACATCAAACGTTCTGTTTGTTTGTCCTGATATTTGGCATCACAACTGTTACACTCTAATTAGAAATAGCTGTTGTAAATGATATGTTTATGTCGTGCCTTTTGAAAATGTATGGATTTCTTAGTATATGTCATTGTGTACCGTTTTTGGTGATTTATTTATGTTGTTACGGCGATGTCGTTTGTGATTGTGTTTGCTTCTGTTTTGTTGTCTGTGATTTGGTGGTTTTAGTTTGTTGTTTACCTTCGTGGCTATGCCATTATTGTATCCATTATTTGTGCCATCTGCTTTATTATGTCAAATTCCTTTTATTTCTTGAGTGGTACTATATTGAGTCTATGGAGCACGTCTTCCAGTGCGGCCTTTTTCTGTATAGGTGCATGGAGGAAAATTGGATATTAATAACTTATGCTGTGGGTTTATAGTACATTTCAAACATACGTTTGATTTTTTGTTGTTGGATGGTTATATCCAGGAAGTTAATTTGGCTGTCTCGTTCACTTTCAGTTAGGAATGTAACTGAATTTATGTGCCTTGTTGATATGCATATTTAGTTTTTCTATTTTGGTTTGTCGCTCATCTGTTAAAAAGAGGATGTTACCCACATACATGAAGAATTGTATTATGTTGTATTCGGTTGCTCCTGTTTGTGTAAAAGTGATCATTCAATGTAGTTTGTAAAAATTTTGATAAGGCTCGTTAAATTGGGGACCCCATTGGCAATCTCTCTTCTTATAGGGCTACATAAAATTCATTATTGAATTGGTAATTGTTCTCTTCTGTTATGAGGCTCAAGAATGTATTTGCTTAATTTGCTTAATCATGTCATCTGGGAGTTGACTGTATGCTTTTAGAGGTTTTCCTATTATGTCTATTGTTTCTGGTAGCGGCAAAATATGTTTTCTATAGGAAATGTCAGGCGTGTTGCTGTGTCTGGGATTTTTATATCTTTTATTTGTTGTACAACTCGTGTAGTGTTTTCATGCATCTGTGGCATTCTGTTTTAAAGTTTTGTGAGAGCAGTTTTTACATGTATCCTGCCAGTTCGTAGCCATGGGATTTTGTGAAATCCACTAGAGGTCTCACCTAGATATTATGTTTATCGAGTTTTGGCTGGTTTCCAACGACAGGTGCGTATGATGTCTATAAATTTCACAGTGTTCGTTGAATGTGAATTAAGCCGTGTAATGTTATTTTGTGAGAAGAATTTTTGCGTTTTTTCAGTGGATTATCTTTGGGGTATCAGAGATCTTGTATTACTCTCGTCTGCATTTCAGATGATTACATTTTCATCTTGAATATTTTTTAAACGTTTTTTCAGTGTTATAAATTTTGTGCCTTTTTGTGTTGCGTTTTCATTTTGCTAATTATTGAATGAAGGCTTCCCTTATTTATTAGTTTTCTAGTTATTCTAATGTTAATACTGGCCTTTTCTCTTTGTCCTTGCATAATAAGATTTTCTATGTAACAGTCGCCTATTTCCGAGTTTATATGGTAAACTTTTGTCTAATAGCTATCTTGCTTTATTGCCCTAAGAACGCGTTCAAACGTTAAAATAATGCACAAAACTTACATAATGGCAATAAATTGTGCCACTTATCATATGCAGAGAAGGCAAAATCCAAAGCCAAAAGACGAACTATGATTAACCACTACTTTACATTAGAATTAGACGTCAACTGTTTAAAATCTACATATACTACATATGAAAACAAAACTATAAATCCTAGATGCGAATGATGATGCCTTAAAGTAAAACGTCGAAACGCGTCTGGGAAAAATATATACATTACAGCAAGTAAACGGCGTATTATATTTCCAAACGAACATTTTTAAATTTTAAGTTTAAATTATTTGATGTAATCAAATAATCATTTTCACAGCTCTTTCGAACCTGATTTCATCGTAGACGAGCCTTTTATTTAGAAATATTAACAAAATATAATCATTGAAATTTCTCGTGAATAACTCATGCCATTACTTAAAACCAGATAAGAATTTCTAAAGTTTTTTGTTATGCAACATCAATTAACAATTTATTCTGCTTTATCTTGTCCTGTGAAAGGTTGGTACCTGCCAAATTTTAGGGTTCTGGGTCAACGCGAAACACCCTTTCCGTTTTGTAGAGTTATTTTGCTATAGTAAAAATATGTGAACATAAATTGCTATGAGTTTGAAGCTTACTTTTATTATTGTTTTTACCGATAAGGGACCATGAAACTGAGCCGTCACAAATTTACATATCCAATTTTAATGTTATTTTTATTTATGTGTGTTCTTAGATATACTGACGGTGAGAGTGAGATACTCGTAGGTTATTCTTTGAAATTGTTTTGATTCCTTGAAAATAATGTATTATGAGTGGTTGGAATTGTAATGTATCGTTAACAGAATTGTAAATAGATCTTATCTAAAACGTAATACGTCTTTTCTGAAAAGTTATTTATTCAATTTCATCATATTTATGAACATTTTGCGAATGCGGAAGCTTAGTGCAACGGACTGCATTTTGTGTGTGTGTGTGTGTGTGTGTGTGTGTGTGTGTGTGTGTGTGTGTGTGTGTGTATACGTGTGCGAAGAGCCTGCAGATATTAGTAATTTATTCAAAGATAAACAGTAATCGATCCTTTCGCCGAAGCACAAGAATTATGCACATGCAGACTTTGCACACTCAGTCAACCGAGGGACTAAGTTGTCGAGCTTTTTTTGAACTACAGATAATGTTTCAGCAGTCCTGTACGTCCTGGTGGAGTCTTCACTTCTCATCGAGAAGAAGCTGAGCTGCATTATTGGTAAAGAATTTCTACTTTTAGGTCTCATTACTTTTCCATATTGACATTTTTCTTTGCTGAAAGACATTGACTAACTGGAGACGACTTTCTTTACTAGGTACATTACGAACAGTTTTAAGTGTAACTTAAAGTCTTACTATCATTAGGTTGAACACAAACATGAGAAATTAATTTTAAAACATTAATTTAGGCGACACGGTCAGAATACTATAAAAGACTGAATAATTTCCCCCTAACGAATATAAAATATACATAAGTTTTAATTTATCTTCACCCTGGTCAGACGACATATTGTAGACCATAGTATGTGACGTAGACAAGTTCTTGAGAAAAAGGGGTATGTGTAGTCGGACAGCCGGAAAGGCAGGAGGACAAGAAACTAATTGTACATGGAATCCGTTTTCACTGGCAGAAGTACGGAACCCCAACAATGACTGCTGTCAGTGGACACGGTATGTTTCGATTTGCAGTACGCACCGTGGCGTAGTTGCATGTCGCAGCACAATGTAGCAGACGTGTCAGAACGCATAAACAAATGGTCTGCTGCGTATTGTGGCAATGGATTACTTCTCGCTTGCAGAAAGACACCCCAATCAACAAATAAGATGGCGCGTTAGGGTTAAACTTCCGTTCGACATTGTTCTCGTTAGGAAGAGCTCATGAACAGATTTACAATGAGCTGCCTGTCGCATGTTCCAGTGCAATTAGCGCCAGTGACTTTAATGAACAGTTATAGGAATGGTGTCTATTCTGATGAGCATGTCCAAAGGAAAAGGTACAATTAATCGACTTAACAACCAAACGTTTATGAACTAAATACTTAATACTACCTGTCTGTTCTGCTGTGTTGTAACACATTGAAATGCGAGTGTTGAATTTTTTTTTATAGAATGTGACACAGACCCGGGTTCCTCGCGTTTTCGTGAAGGATTCGGATACCCAGCCATGTCTGAACTCACAGACGCCATACATTTAATTGTGTATATGCCTTGTCGGCAGAAAACAGTTCTGACTGCAAAAAATAAATCATTATATAAATACGCTAACACGAAACTGAGTGTTTAGAGTTTTAATATTAATCATACAAGAAGCCTTATGGAACGTACATAATTCGAAAGGTGGTTTGTCATAGATGTTACGAATATAAAATTATGTGTGAACGTAGCCGTTAAGAGTGGTAAAAAGAAAAAGAAATTTTAGGATGATACTCAAAATTTTCCATAAGCTTTGGCCACAATGTTATAACCAGTTGTAGGTTACATATTGGTAAGGTGCAATTAGCTCAGTCAGGAGCCGGGCGCCGTGGCTCAGCGCGCCCGGTCAGGGGGCTAAAGGCTGTCTGTAATAAAAAATGTGAGCCAAATATGCACTGAACAACCAAGAACGAACTAAACGAACGAGCGCGCAGAATAGATCCACAGGAAGAACAAAAAAAGTCTGTTAGAGTCTGTTATTTCAATCTTAAGGTCCTGGGTTCCATTTCCGTTGCTCCCCTTCATTTTTAAATCTTCGTGATGTTCAATTCTTAACTTTTAAGTATAGTTTTTAAATATAATTAAACAATTCAGTTATGACTGCAGTATTGTAATAAGTCTTAAGGAAAAACCTTTGAAAAGGTTGGGATTCTATTAAGAAAACCAGTTTTCACACACGGTCAGCCATATGTTGCAGCAAGGAGAGTTAGATCCTTTGATGGTTTGAAATTTTATATTTGTGGGCATAGAGAACTTGGACATTTAGGAAATGATGAAATTTTGTAAAGCTAAATTGAGATATAAAGCAATTAAATTCCTAATTTATGTCTTTCAGTCTCTCAAGTTTCCTCTTTGCCCTTTCTTTCACCTGTTCTCATAGTATTCACATAAAACCTATAAATTTGTAATGCTCAATATATTCCAATTACATTAATATTTTTCAAAGTGTAATTATTTTGAAGCAAATTAAACAATTATAGTTGCTTCTTTAGACAAGGGATGTTCAAAATGATTTTGTAAATACATTTTTTTTACAGAACGATGTTCAAGTTCATTACGTTTATTAACGCAGAGGAACTACGAAATACTAAAAAAGATAGTAAGTTGACAGGAATATCCTGAAGTATTAAATAATAAATAATTTTGAAATGGATGAGAATGCAAGGATAGAGGTACTAATAGTAGAGGTTGCCAAAGCTTGACTCTAGGAATCATATTAAAATGAAGCTACATTGAAGTAGGCGTGTAGAGGTGAATAGGTTTGCATAAGGCAAACTTATATGGAGACAGGCATCAATGAGGTCTTCGGACTGTAGACCTCCACAACAACAACAGCAACATCATCAACCGATGTTATTAAAGCCTTGATACGTTAAGACCAAAACTGTAAAACGGTACAATGAAAGAAGTAGTAAATTACTGTAGTACCTTCTTTGTGGTTCACCTTCTTAGCTGCGCGGTGGCACAGCGCGCTCGGTCAGAGGGCTGTCTGCTGAAAAGAAAAGCGCCATCTTCACACATCCCCAAGGTCATTATCTGCAACCGCCGATATTAAAAGTATTGAATGAGTTATAGTAATGATACGTAGAGAAATAATTATTGTTAGGGTGTGATTGCTGCGACAACTACTTCGATCGCGGGAAATGTCGTGTACCTACGCTGAAACAGGCCATTTAAAACAGGACAGCATTGGCGCTCCGAAACCCACACAGTAGTGTTTCGGTGCCCGTGTGGCGGGAGCACTGTCTCTTTCAGGCCCTGCACGCACAATTGTCCGGTTCTGTTTCTACTCGCTTTATTTCTTCGTGAATCACGCTAGGAAGTTCGGGCCTGCATCACATAGTCGTGGATGGACTGTGGTAACGTGCGCAACGCGTTTCAATTCCATGTTTCTAAAATGGATGGTATCAGTAGTTCGCAAATTCCAGTACACTCATAAAGGTCGACAAGAAATACATGTTGGCAAGGTGCTGATATCCTTGTTTGGACATGTGAAGCTACAGCCACTTGATTTTATATGATCCTGTGATGTGACTTCTTTCAAAAGGCATGTTACTGTCAGATTCTGCAGGTCATAAAAATTTGTAGTGAAGGTCCAAACCAGGCAATTGTATGGGTACAAAATTTTTGAAAATAAATTTATTTTCTCTTTTGTAATGAATTACTATATGAATTTTGTATCTTAAACGTCCCTCGCTATATTAACCTACAACATTGTGTCTGAAAGTGCTGTGTCAGGGAGATCACATATTCAGGGTGAGGAAACTGGGTATATGTAAAATGAAAACGGGTCAAAACACGACATTAAACAGAAGGAGATTACGTTTCATACATGACTACTATTCTGTGGTTAGATGAATGAAAGAAAAAGATTTTAGGCATAATGATTTCATTATCTATTTCAAATAAACGTTAAGCACCGTTTCATATCACACTTTGTATAGTGTATCTAGGAATTCATGCATAATCAAAGGTGATACTAAAAATTTTCGCTTAACGACTCACAATGAATACTGCCCACAGGTCGATACTGCATCTACAAATGTTTAATATCGGCATTTTCTTAATTTTCAATGGTTAAAACTTAATAGATTCTACTTTCGCAGTACTGTGTTTACACTCAAATTAGGAAACTGTTGTTTCGAAACCTTACAAAAGGCACACTTTATTTTCCCCATATTAATGTACAAGAGTTATCTGAGCCAACCAAAGCATGTCATGTCACGTTTTAAGATTGCCACCTGCTACTATATGAAGTTTTCAACTGACAGTGCAACAGACGTACTGGGCAGATACCTCTCTCATTATCCGCAGATAACACTAGGATATCCGCGCCGCTCACGATTTCAGCCACAAAGTAAAAATTTTTGCGAAAATTCACTGGAATAAAACCGGATGCCCACATCCGCACAGACCTGTACAGATAGAACTTCGCTTTTACTCGATTTCTCCCCGTCACTTACCACGAACTCTATCATTTCTGACAGAAAATCATGAATTCATTGACACAACTAAGACGAAATTCTATAATCAACACAGTTTTGAGTCGCTTACAAGGTACTATGTGAATAGCCTTCCGAAATCTAGGTATACGGAATTGCCTTGTAGATAGCACTCAGCTCTTCATGTAAGTAAAGAGCCCTCTGTGTTTCACAAGAACGATACATTCTGGATTGTTCTCTACGAGGTAATTCATGAAGTTAGAAAAAAGCAGCCATGGTCCAGGAATCGATGGGAGACACCACCTCCTCATGGTACGGGGAGTGAGACAGATTTGTAGCTGATCCATAATGTTATTCATTCAGTTCACCCATCAAGCATTGGGGAAAGCAAGAAGAATTGCGGAAAGGTAATTAATCAAAGACCAGGATGAACGAATTAAATGTTTGTCGAAGACACGGTAATTCTGTCAGAGACAGGAGACTCGGAATTGAGAGTGTCGTGAAAGGAAGGTATAAGATGAGCATTAAAAGAAGTCAAGCAAGGGTAATTGACTGTGGTAGAAATGTATCATGCGATTCTGTCGGTGGTAGACGACGAAATAAGAAACTAAAAGCAGTTGGTAACATATGCTGTAAAGCCAGAAAAATAGTTTCTAATGGTTGAAGCAGACATTCAGGAGGAGACAAATTAGTTAACATCGAAATTACATTAACGGTTAGGAACTCTTCCTTGAAGCATTTTTGGTGTAATCTTGTATTGAAGTGAAACAAGGACGATTAGCAGTGCAGTCAGAAAGAGAATGAAATATTTTGATCGGTCGTGTTACAAAACGCTACTGAAGATTAGATTTTTAGCTGGTGTACTAAATGTGGAGGTAATTGATAGAACTTAGGAGAACATATATTTGTGGCATAACATGACTACGCCAGTTTAATATTTTTTGGTAAATAAAATTTGTTTAACATTTCGAAATCCATGTATTATTGTTAGTTTTGTTATTAATCCCATTTTCTGTTTCGTTAGTCTAAGGAATTCGTGTCAATTTCAATTTTTTGCATTTTTTCTTCGTTCTTTTTCCACCAGTGTTACTTAATCTTTTCACTTTCCTCAGACCATTTTGACCCTGTCTTCTCCCTCCAGCCTTGGGATCCTTCAAATTTAATATCTTCTCCTTAAAATATTCTCTTTCTTATGCATCTTTTTTACTTAGTTTGTTCCTTTACAAATCTTACTCAACTTCTTGAAATCAAGCTGTTATTGACTTCTTGTCCCAGTTATTTAAAATTCTGTTTCGTTAAGATGTTGGAGTTCATAGTTTATAAATGTCCAAACAATCTTCTGTAGAGTTACAATTTAATTTTCTATGTTGCAATAAACGTTATCATTATTTTTAAATTTCCATTCCTCAGTATTTGTAGTTGACAGAATGATTTTGGAATGATTCATTTTAGAACTTCAAGTGCTTGTAATTTTTAATTCAGTACTATACATGTACTTGCATAAAAACATTACGATTTTTCTACTGCGTTATAGTGTTGTATATTCATATTTTTAGACAGAACTTTTGTTGTAAATGTTACTGTTTATTCTGCATTTTAAGTACTATTTATTCTTCTACGAATTTTTCTAGCCCATGTTCTTGGATAATTTCTCCCAAATATTTAAATTTATTTACTCTATTCATCTGCCCTGTGCCAGTTAAAAGGATTTCTAAAGAATTTTTATACAAATTTTGTATTTTTCTACAGAAATTCTTAAACCGGATTTGTTGGCTGTTTCTTCTACGAACTGATTAGATTACCAGAATCAATGGCAATATCATCCTTCTTTATTAGTTCCCATTCTTATAGGTGATATTTTTTTTCAGTATTTGTTTCCATCCTCTTACTATTTTCTCTAGATGGCAATTGAAGAGGAGTGGAAACAGGCCGTCACCTTGTTTTATACTTGTTTCTGTGACGAATGTCTCACCTATTTCACCCTGAAACGTTACTTTTGATTAGGTGTCCGTGAGCGTTTCACATAGTTTGCTAGTTTACAATTAATGCAAAATTCTCGAATGACTTTATCTAGTTTTTCCTTAGCAGCCGAATAAAATACCTTTTTAAAATATATAAATTTTTCAACTATGAGTTTGGAGTTTGTAAGTCTGTGACGGTTTGTGGATTTTAGGTTTAAAATCTGATTCGATTAAGATCAGCCCTTTCTAAATCCACTCTGATATCCTCCCAAATGGCTATCAAGTGTTCCTTCTACATTATGTAGTAATATTGTTTAAAATATTTTATACCACAATTGCAACGAAGATATATTTCAGTTATTTACATCTTGCTTATCACTTTTAAAGGATGGATAAGGGCCGCCTTCAAGTGTTCTGGAATCTATTCAGTTTCCCACATTCTTTCAAAGATGATCTGAAGTTTAGCTACAGCTTTTGGTTGAAACCACTGTTGAGTTCAGTTGTAAAAGAGTCTTCTCAATTGGATTTGTTGTTTTTCAAGGTACTTACTGTTCTTTTTTTTTTTTTTTTTTTTTTTTTTTTTTTTTTTTTCTGCTGTAGGTGGTTGACCTGCTTCTGTGCTTTCATGATCTCGAAATTCCAGCTTACAATTCGGTTCTTCAAAGTTGAAGAGTTTTTCAAAGTACGAATAAGAGTCAGTTACAGCAAACACAGAGCCCTTCTGAATACCAATAACACATCTGACGACGGCTCATCTGCCGAAAGCTGTATCTCGTGAATGAAGAATTAATATCAACAGATATTAAAGTGTTCCGGTTTAACCTCATACAACATTATTAGTATTTCACAATTCTGGGTGTTGCTTATGCTTTTTTTTTTTTTTTTTTTTTTTTTTTTTTACCATTTCCACCTTTGGAACAAATACTTGCAGACTGTCAGCCTATTACAAGTTTGAATACGTGTCCTAGTGAACACACGGCAAGCTTCCCTCCTAATCTCCTCATTAGTCTGTTCGAGAGAACTAATAAAATCAACAACAGGTAAACGTTTAGGCGTCGGCGTAAAATTCAAACCTTTCCCCAGAACGGATAGAGCTACGTCATCAAAGGTTTTCTCTGTGAGATTAATCACAGAACGTCGAGTAGTAAAAACAGACCCTGAGCTACGGAACCGTTCAAACTTCGCCGAATGCCGGGCCGTTACAGTTTGAAATTCCCACGTCCGCCTGTGAGTAATATAACAGCAGCCGAGGCAGCTGCTTTATGTTCACTTAGGATGGATCCTGATATTATTATTTTACCTGCGGTCAAGAGAAATGCTTCTGTTGTTTTAAAAAATCAGGATTATCTTCACAAACGCAGTGTTTACTTTCTGACTCAGCATATCGCAGGATTTCTGCTGCCCCTACAAAAAGTGTTAAAAGGAAGACCAATGATCTCCTTTAAAAAATTCTTTGTCACAGGAAACTATCAATAGTCTTAATTCTTATTGTGCTGTACCTCCTAGATTATATGGGCTTTCTAAGGTTCATAAAGATGGATGCCCTCTTAGGCCTATTGTGTCAAACATTGGTGCTCCCACATATCGTGTAGCAAAACATCTTGCTGGTTTGTTGAGCCCACTGGTAGGCCATTCTGAATATCACATTAAGAACTCGGCGGATTTTCGACGTCGATTGGAGGGATTGCACTTGGATGACTCGGATATTTTAGTTAGTTTTGATGTGGTTTCTCTTTTCACTCGAGTTGCTGTGTCTGATTTGTTGCAACTAATTGAGGCGAAGTTTGGTACTGATTTAACGAATTTATTCGACATGTTTTGACTTTCACCTACTTTTTATTCAATGAGCAGACAGATAGAGTTGCGATGGGAAGCCATTTGTCACCTATTGTTACTAATTTATTCATGGAGGACTTTGAAGATCGTGCACTAGAGTCAGCGGCGTCGAAACCTGCTTGTTTTTTCAGATATGTCGACGACACTTTTGTTGTTTGGCCTCATGCTAGTGAGAACTTGAATTATTCTTTGAATCATCTGAATTCAATCCATCCCACCATCCGTTTCACAATGGAAGTGAAAAAGAATGGTTGCCTTCCCTTATTTGATATGTTGGTCAGGAGGAAGGCAGATGGTACGTTGGGACATGCTGTTTATAGGAAGCCAACGCATACTGATTTGTATTTGCAAGCTGATAGTTGTCACCACCCAGCTGAACGTGAAGGTGTTCTTCGAACCTTAGTGCATAGGGCTCACGTCATTTCTGACCCGGAAAGTTTGCCCACTGAGCTGTCCCATCTGGCTATGGTGAAGGGCAGATTAAAAGAGCGTTGCGCTATCGACCACATGTGCAACGGGCTAGTGATGATAGCACAGAGTTGGCACCCACGTCAGTGGCCTTTCTGCCATACGTTGGCAGCACTTCCAACAAGACTGGCCGCATTTTGCGCATAAACAGTGTAAATGTGTGTTTCGTCCGCCTTCTAAAATTATGGCACTATTGGGATCCGTTAAGCATGATATCGGTTTGCGCAAGGCGGGTGTCTACCGTATCCCATGCAACTGTGGCATGTCATATGTTGGTCAAACTATTAGGTCTGTTGAGGAACGTTATATTGAACATAAACGTCACACACGTTTACAACAGCCACAAAAATCTGCTGTGGCCGAACACAGTTTTGACACAGGTCACCCTATGGAATACAATACAACGGAAATTTTGGCATGCTCTTCCAGCTACTGGGACCGTGTTATCAAGGAATCCACTGAAATTAAACCAGCTGACGACTTTATGAATAGGGATGGAGGGTATTGCTTAAATTACGCATGGGATCCTGCTCTCTCACTTGTCAACAGGCAGAGGGAAAAAACTAATCCGACCTCATCCCTTGAGAACTAATGTTTATTATCGATATTCTGACCGTTTTCATCTTTGGTCGTGTCGGCGCTGTTTGTTCACTTGCTCGGTGTGTGTCGTCTTTCCTGTTTACTTATTGAAAGCCGAGGTTTTAAATAATGTTGCACATTGCTTCCTCACTGCATTTTCGTCTTGAAAATGGCAGGGTGGTCTCCTGCCGAAATATCGGCCGACGTCGATTTTCATACCTGGTTGCATACCCGTAAGTTTTTCGAAGATGTTATTCGCCAGGAGAAGTTATGGAATCACATTTTGAAGACAGTTTACATTAACTTTAGCTGAAGTGCTTTACAAGCGTAATTAGTCTTGTGCCTTTTTTTAAATTATTTTTTAAAGGGCTCAATATTGTTCTACTATTCTTAGAGAAAAAAATTCCTTCTTATTTGTGCATTAAAATTGGCCACCAGTATCGAACGTTTGTTTTGTGATTTTTTATAGTTTTTATTCTGGGAAGTTCCCAGAATTCTTCTACTTTACTCTGATTTTCCTGGTTATCGTCATTAATTGAAGCATGGCAATTAACTAAGGTGTACTGTTTCTTTTGCAATTCACTGTGAAAAGAGATAATCTTTTTGAACTGCATTAGCCTATTGTGGCCTATTTGTGGCTGTGGTATAGGAAAGAGACAGAGTGGCGAATGGAGATTTGGGTGTGATGGGAGACGTGCAGGGAAGAGTCCTCTGCAGTCGGGCTGGTCACTGTGTCCTCGGTGGCGGAGTGCTCAACGCGTCGGCCTAGTAAGCACGAGATCCCGGGTTCGAATCCCGGCCGGGCACAAATTTTCATTCGCCACACGTTGGTATTCCATCTAAACCTAGTACAGTGAAGGCATGATGGATCGCAAATTGCGGTTTATTTCATTCGTTGAACGCTGTAACATCGTCAAAAAATATATAATTGTATAAATGGAAAGGTCGCGGGTTCGATCCCAGCCAGGTCCTAGGATTTTTATCTGTCACTTTCCACTTCTTTCTCCTCTGGCAGTATTGCTCATGTGAAAACTACCGAGTAGCACAGTGGTTCGGAACCCACGTTAAACTGTAGGTCCCCCTATAGCTAGGACCATGCCTAGTAAAGCACTGTGGTGTTCAAACCTATCTTCGGATTGTTGACTGCTTTTTAATATTAAAATCGGTACTTACTTGTTCGCGTCCAGGTATTATTATTATGAGGAGCGAATGACTGTATTTCAGGCCTCACTGACTTAATAGACCAGTCGAATTACGTAGCAGAGAAATTGCAGTCTCATTTGTCGACTAATGCAGACGCGCTATAATTCCGCGGTACCGTATCGGAGTGCAGTACTCCGTGATTAGGACATGGCTGTGGCACGGAGTGAGAACAGACGAGGGAGGGGACATAACATGGGAGAGGGGAGTGGGGTGGCCGCCTGAAATACGAGGCTCCCAGCAGCCACGCTGCCTGATGCGATGCTTCCACTTTGTTTCGTCGCCGCTGTCGACGTCGCCCTGGAAATAACAGCGGCGTGTAGCGCTACACGGCTCTCGCGATGTTTATCGGCGCGCGCTATTAAACTTTCCAGCAGGTAGCGGCAGTGGCAGCGGCACTTGCAGCCCCCCCTTGCCCCTCCCACACACGGGAGATGTCCTCCTGTAATGCTGTTACACGCGCCACACGGCGGTCCGTCACGCGACCGTCGTACACGCCAGGCAGAGGGGTGCGGCCTCCCCTCGTGGCCACGTCTCTGTTACTAGCAGCGCCGTCACGCCAGCCAGCGTCAGCTGTCTGGCTGCGGCCTTGCCGGATGCCACTAACCACCACTGCCGCCTGCCGTATTATCAGCACACGTGTGGCCAGTGCAGGATTTACGTATAAGCTAAACAAGCTATAGCTTAGGGCCCTCACTCTCATTAGGAACAAAAAAAAAAAAAAAAAAAAAAAAAAAAAAAAAAAAAAAAAAAAAAAAAAAAGTCATCATCATCTTCATTACAGACTGATTATGCTTTTCAGCGGTCAGTCTGGAGCATACTACCTCTAATAAAATTCCTCCATGATCCCCTATTCAATGCTAACATTGATGCCTCATCTGTTGTTACGCCTTTTACTTCAAAATCATTCTGCACCGAATCTAAGTACTTTCAAATCAAATGTTCAAATGTCTGTAAATCTATCGGACCAAACTGCGTGGTCATCAGTCCGTAGCTTACAAACTACTTAAACCGAGGTAAACTAACCTACGGACAAACACACACACCCATGCCCCAGGAAGGACTCGAACCTCCACGGCGAGCAACCGCGCGCTCCGCAGCGAGGTGCTGTAGACCGCTCAGCTACTCCACCGCGGCTAAATACTTTCTTCTTGGTCTACCTCGACTTCTCTTACCCTCCGCTACCGAGCTCGTGAGTCTCTTGGGTAACCTTGCTTCTCCCATGCGTGTAACATGACCCCACCATCTCAGTCTGTTCGCTCTAACTGCTTCATCTATGGTGTTCATTCCCAGTTTTTCTTTGATTTCCTCATTATGGACACCCTCCTGCCATTGTTCCCATCTATTAGTACCTGCAATAATTCTTGCTACTTTCATATCTGTAACCTCTACCTTATGAATAAGGTAACCTGTATCCCCCCAACTTTCACTCCCATACAACAAAGTTGGTCGAAAGATAGAGCGGTGCACCGCTAACTTAGTCTTGGTACTGACTTCCTTCTTGCAGAAGAGAGTAGATTTCAGCTGAGCACTCACTGCATTAGCTTTGCTGCACCTCGATTCCAGTTCTTTCGCTACGTTGCCATCCTGTGAGAAAATACATCCTAGGTACTTAGAAGAAAAAATAAATAAATAAAAATAAATAAATAAATAAAATTGCCCGAATGAGCAATTGTGATACATACAATTGTTATATATTTAAACTAATGAGAAAACTTGACAGGATATTGTTATATTTGTCTTTATATTGGTAATGAAAAGTAGTTGACTTTGGACTGGGGGAAACTACTGAAAGAGGAAGTTGCCTTGTGAAAGTTGCCTTAATCATCACAAACACTTGCTTCAAGACCATCAGAAAAGGCTTTACACGTGGAATAGACCAGGAGGCACCGGAAGGTGTTAGATTGACTTTATAATGACGCTGCAAAAAAGTTTCCATTCTTAACAGAAGGAGAAGCTACAGGAGAGACTCGTGAAGGAGTTACTGCTTTATGCCAAACATACCCTGCAGATGTGGACATTAATCTTGTAGGATAAGTCAAGCATTTTCACCAATATGTTAGACATATTCAAGCCTATGGTTCAGCGGAACGTGATAGTCTGACACAAAAGGATCTGTGTAGGGTTATATTTGACGATCGTGTCCAAACACCATTCTCTAATGTAGAAGCAGTTTTGAGATTGTTTTGGTACTAACATATCGTATCTGGACATCTAAAGGGCCCCATATCTCAAATAGCTCAGGGTCTTTCCATGTCTAAATCCGGGCCTGCGTCTGGCCCACTACCAGTGGAAATGCCTGAGGTTCCCTTCTGTCCCCAAGGCGCGTTTGCCAGGGTCTAATTCTCAGTCGCTTTTGTCGCATTATGCTCATCATTGTCGTAAAATGTGACGATCTGAAAAATAGCATTCGCAGAAATGCGACAACATTGTGCCACACAATGAGGTCAAGAACACAACCGATCAAGTTTGTTTGTTTGTTAAGCGTATAGGACTTAACTTCAGTGTCATCAGTCCCTAAACGTACAAAATACTTATCAACTAACTTATACTAAGACGACAAAAACGTCCCTGCCCGAGGGAGGATTAGAACCCACGACGGGGAGCGGCTTCGCGCCTCAATGCGCTTGGCCACTTCGCCGCGGTGATCAAGTTTGATCAGGCATTAACAACATGCCAGTTTCCCTCGCAGCTTGTGGATCTCATCACTGATTTGTTTTCCTAGGAACACTTATTCTGGTAAAATGTGGGTTGTGTATGTTTGTACATTCAGGGTCGGATCCAGGACGGCCTGCTGGGGGGGGGGGGGGGGCGGTGAATTCTACTTATATTTTATTACGATATAAAAATTGAATGCAGTTGCCACATGTAGTCTTTTGGTAAGTATAACTAGGAAATCAAAATAAAACTAACAGTTATCAACAAGTTGAATATTGAAATAAATGCTTAACATTGAGGACTATGACAACAGGCCAGACTAAAATTATTAGGATTTATAGTGTCTTAATACAAACCAGTCAACTTCAATCTATGTCCACCTCCAAAGTATCACCACAGTTTTAACACTCATAAAATAGTCCACGGATTTAATTTTTGCACTGAATTCCTAGTTCTTCACTTGACTGTTTCAAAAAGGCACTGTGACTCTTCCTCACAGTCATCATTATCGCAATCTTGTCTTTTTTTCTGCGTTTTATACCTCCTACATTTGATTTGGTTAATTTCAATGTACTATTCCTCCTACTTCCTTGTTTGAAAAAAGGGCCTTTCTAGCCTGTGACCTAATTTTTCTTCAGTATTTCTTACCAATGCTTTCGTCCAAAGGTAAGGGTTGAAATTGTTTATGTTTTCTGAATTTCAATTACCTGCGCAAACTGACACAAGGTCTGTCTGTACTAAGCACAGTACATCCAGTGCGATTATCTCGGAATCCCAAAGTCATTACCCTTTCATTCTTTTGTAATTTCGGATCATTTTTATAATACTCCAAGTAACACAAAGGTTTAAACCAGAGCCGTAACTAATGTATTGAAAACAAGGAAATGAACGAGATTCTGACCTCATACCACTCTTTAAGATTAAAATAAAATTACTGGTTGCCGTTTATTCAACGCTTTTTATCTCGTGAATATGGCGATCTTTTGATCTCTGAAATGTATCAATATATATATTATTTTGAGTTAAACACACGAGAGAATTGTACATGAATGTCTTTATGGATCAGAGACTTCATTTTTAAATATAATGAGAGAAATTTTAGAAATCTGAGGGTCCAAAAGTACTAATGGAGAAACTTATAGGGTGAGAAGCAATATTAGTTGAGAAAACAAGTAGTATATTTCTATGAAAACAGAAGTAAGACCAAACATGAGGCAAGGAAATGGATCGCTTTTATTAAGGAGGATCTTAAAGTAACCGGTAGTAATCAGTCAGACGTTATAGATAGTAAAACATTCGCACAAAATGTATTTGACTGGAAAGTTGGTCAAATGGAAAACAAAAAAATGGACTGGAACAATGTGGTTTGATTAAAGACAGTGACTTCATTCTGAAAGGAAGGCCAATCATCAAATAGACATCGAGTGACTGTAATTCTCTAAGTCCTTTTGGGCCCATATGTGAATAATAATAATAATTATTATTATTATTCTTTATAATAAATTATATATTCATCCAAATCTAAAGATCATATTTTTCTTCCGCCCAAACAATAACTTT
Source organism: Locusta migratoria (assembly GCA_026315105.1). Lineage (NCBI taxonomy): Eukaryota > Metazoa > Arthropoda > Insecta > Orthoptera > Acrididae > Locusta > Locusta migratoria. Next base: position 138,324,256 of record CM048745.1, read on the forward strand.
CATTTTACTTAGAAGTACAGCAACAGTGTAATTTAACATCATGATGTTACTTTGATCAATGTCTTTTTCAACAACTTTTCTAAAAGAGCATAAACTACTAACATGATCTACACAATATAATACCTTTCAAACATGTCATCTAGTCAACCTTTTTTCCATTAAATGTTTCAAAACCAATATGGTCTTTTCCAAAGGTTTTTATGTGATCATTATTTTTAGCACAGTTCATTTTATTTATTATATAAAAAAGAATATTATGAAACATACAAATCTTGATGGATTTTCAAGATGTGTAACACCATTATCGCTGTACAATGACACATTTACAGCAACATCAGTAATCTTGGACAATGTAAGAGGTTTACCTGTAATGATATTTTCACAGCTGATTACATTTCAGAAACACCGCAAGTAAATCGCTTCATGGACATGTAATTGTTGAACACATGAGCACATGAAACCTGTTTTGGAACCTTTATATATGTGTTTGTTTGTACCACAAAATAAACAATTCTTCTTATCTCATTTGCTTGATTTTTGCTCTTTTGTAGTAATCATTTTTCCCTCATTGCAGTACTGATATACTTGCCATTGTTTGTGAAAACATCTCAGCAGTATCAGTTTTTTCATATCTTTCTTATAGTTAGAACTCTTATTTCAGACATCCCTTCTAAAATTTATGCCTCGTTTTATGTTCCTGTGGGAGATAATGGCAAGCAGCATAAATACGATCAAATTATGTGTGGAACAGTCTCAAGTAAATGTGCATACAAATCAGCTTCACTAATTTGTTTATTGATGATAGAAACCTTTGTTAGAACTATATCAAATATTTATATACACTTTTTAATTTTACCTGACTGTTCCTATTCAATGTAAGGAATCTCATATCACAACAAATCGATAGTTTCCAAAGATTGTATGTTACAGATCTGGAGACTTTTTATCATACATATTTTGGATTTGTACATATTGAAACTTGTAATAGTTTTGTATCTAGTGAGAAACTGAGAAACTTTTTGTTTGGTGATAATTTTCATTCAAGAAAAATTAGCAGTTTTTTGGACCTAACCTTCAAATTTGCTTCTGATTGCAGTCAATTATCACTCACCAGACATTACACTGCATCACTTTCCAAATTAATTTCATAAGACTGACCTCATCCCCGTTTAATTTCCCAGTTGGTCGTTTGTCATCAGTCAAGATGCTTTTCATCTTGTCAAGTCACAAAACTTGGAGCCTCTTACTCTTCTCTGCAGTCTTTTAATATCATAAAACTCCTCTAAACTTTAAAGCTGTTCAAAACAATGTATCATAACATCGAAGGATGTCGGCTTGAATTTATTTGTTCTCTGAATTCTTTACTTTATTATAAGCTCTACTTACAAATTAAATTATTGTTTATTAGACCATTCCCACTATGCTACCATGTTAGAAATTGAATTATGTAGCATATACAAAAAAAATTATTCACTCATCTAACACCAACAAGTAGTTTACTCTCAGCAGCAGCAACAAAATAACTCCAAAGAACTGGAAACTTGACAGTAACACTGAAGATGTTATGCATATAATAAGATATGAAACTATAATTTATACAATATGCAACATAATCAAACTAGAATTACCTTTGAATTAAACAACTGATTACATAATCAAACAAAATCTCAAACCCCAGTAGCAGTGATGGAGTAGCCAAGCGGTGTAAGGCGCCTCGCTGCGGAGCACGCGGTTGTTCGCCGTCGGAGGTTCGAGTCCTCGCTGGTGCATAGGTGTGTGTATTGTCCTTAGGTTAGTTTACATTAATTTAAGTAGTTTGTAAGCTACGGACTGATGACCACGCAGTTTTGTCTGATAGATTTACAAACATATGAACATTTTTTGAAACTCCAGTATTGTTGTCTTGTGACTAATACTTATGTTTAATTAAATTATCAAGTTATACCTTCTAGAATTAGAGTTTCATTCCTTTCATATATTTATTTCCGTTGTCACTCAAAAAGCACATCAAATGTACTGAGAGGCCAATACATTACACCACCACTTAAATTTTGTACTGACGTTCTTAGCCGGCCGCGGTGGCCGAGGGGACTGAGGCGCTCCAGTCACGGTCTGCACGGCCACTACGGTCGGGGGTTCGAATCCTCCCTCGGGCATGGATATTTGTGCCGTCCTTAGTCTTAGCTAGTTCATAAGTAGTTTGTAAGTTTAGGGACTGATGACCCCGTAGTTAAGTCACATAAGCTTAACAAACATTTGAACATTTTGACGTTCTTACATTCAAGAATTAAAATCTAACTACATGTTTTTGTTATTATTATCAACTGAATACAAAATAAAATAATTTTTCTCCATTTCCTTATAGAAAGATAAATTGGTAACAAACAATATAGATCTACTACAGTGAGTACTTTTCCTTGAAGTAGTGAGATATGCACTTCCAAGCTCTAGGTATGTGTCATACACTTGAAACAATCCCCATAAGAGATAAACACAGAAACTGCTAAATTAAGTTTGCAATAGGGAAAAACATACTGAAAAAAACTGTTTAATGGTATGGAGCACTGGTGACCAACCAACAAGGAATTATAGACACAACGCACTTCAACAGACACAATACTTGTAGATGGACAGTAAAATAGCTAGACAGAGAATTGGCAATATTTTTCAGAAACAATAACACCGCCAATCAAAACACAAAACATTTTGTGATAATTAACAATACATATCAAACACAAATATACAAATACCAAAAATCTAACAATCAGCTATGGGTCAAGAAGATTTATCTAAGGTCAAAAATATATCTTCTGTAAGACAATATGCAAGCCAGTGGACTTGCAGTGAAAGAACAAAACACTAAACTGGAAGAATGCTTTTTCAGACTATAATCCATTTAGGGAAATAGAGAAAGAAAAATATAATTGAATTTGCTTGGAGACGGAAAAGTGTAAGATTGATGATACGTATAAGGTAAGGGTAAGATTTCATAGAGTGATGTCAAACAAAATTCCTTGTCCTTTAATGATTGTAAATATTCATATTGAAATGTATTTGTGTTATTCATATGACACCATAATTCTGATGGGAACGTTCAATGTAAGATCACTGCTACTACAGAAAATAAAAAAGGGATACCAAAATAAGTATTAGAGATGGAGCTGACTGCCTATTAATAGATTATGGCAGAGTCAGTTAAATGAATATGTAATACTTGAGATGCTCAGGTATACTCACACTGACTGTAGTGACCCAAATATTAAGTCTTAATGGTATCGTAATCAAGATACCGAGGTAAATGTTCAATGAATTGTAGGTATCAATGACCTAGTATGGACAAATGGGTATCACTGTAACATCTCCTTTTGTCCTTGACTAATCAGCATGATCTGAATTCCCATTTCGGGGACACATATAGCAGGAAAACACGTACAAACAAATACCACAGCACAGTAAACGTAAATACAACACTACATAACCGAATGTATAATAATTACCAGATTTAATCTGACATCTTTCTTTTTATATTTTATATCAATATGAATTAAACTGAGCAGATTGCTAAAACTGTCTTCATTTTTACAGATCTTAAAACCTCTGAATTTGTGAAGCAAATTTCAGAGGTTGTGATAAAAATTGTACCTAGTAATCTCTGAAAATGAAATTTGCTTTCCAAGTTCAAAGTTTTTATATCTGACCATGACAGATGCCGAAACATCGTAATAAATGAAGATAATTTAAGCTAACTAAAATGTTTTATTCATTCTGACAAAAATACGCTTTATTTCTTACAAAGAAAGAAAAAGACGTGAAAGAAATTCACCACAGAACGAAAATAATGTACTTAGACATATCGCAAATCAGCTACACATAATGGCCCATCTCATAAATACATAATTTAATTCTGTACTATACTTGATTCTCAGTTATCAAATGTAATTATCGTAGGTCATAAGTTCAGACAACCCAGACATAAAATCGTTAAACTGAAGCAACTTAGTATTAGCTAGCTCATTAGTAGTTTGTAAGTTTAGGGATTGATGACACCGTAATTAAGTCCCATAAACTCTACAAACATTTGAACATTTTTAACATCAACCACAATTTATAAATATTTGTATATCTTACATTGGCCCCCACGAGGAATGAATTGGTTAGTTACTCAGGGTCGCTCATTGTTTGTCCCTCTTAGTCATGTAAAATTATTCAGAGTACCACACTGCATTTGTAACATAAGGCTAGGCAATTCTTAATACAACCTTTGACAATAAAGTTTGGTGAATATTCGTGTAACATTAACGTAGATGAACTATGTACTACGAAATAGTCACATCCCATGACTACGAACAGCGGAGCTCTGCGATACATGTCCTGAAACCTTTGCACGAAGTTTTCCTTTGGGATGGTGTTCAAAATGCTTTCTTTCCTTTCAATGTGGTTTTGAGTCTATGGGATAGGAGGATGTCTGGAGGATTGATATCCGACGAGTATGGTGAATGTTCAAGTTGCACGATAACGCTTGTCCACACGCAGCCAATATAAACAGTTGTGACAGAAAAGGGGTGGTGCAACTTGGACATCCACCATACCCGCCAGATCTCAATTCTCCAGACTTCTTCCTATTCCATCCACTCAAACTTGCTTTGAAAGTAAAAAGAATTGGCTATATTCCTGAAATCCAACAAAACATGATCAGGATTTTGAACACCATCCGAACGGATGACTTCGTGCAAAGTTTCCAGAACATGAATCGCAGAACTCAGCGGTGCGAAGGAAAGTAAAATAACTTTGGTTCATCGTTCATCTACGTTACTGTTACGGGAATATTCACCACACTAATTGTCAGAGGCTGTATGTAATAACAGTGTGCGTAGTAGGAAAACATATGTGTGTACACTCGACAAGTACGGAACTAAAAAAGCCGGACGCGGTGGGCGAGGGGACTGAAGCGCTCCAGTCACGGTCCTCACGGCCACCACGGTCGGGGGTTCGAATCCCCCCTCGGGCATGGATATTTGTGTCGTCCTTAGGATTAGCTAGTTCATAAGTAGTTTGTAAGTTTAGGGAATGATGACCCCGTAGTTAAGTCCCATAAGCTATACAAACATTTGAACATTTGAACTAAAAAAGGAATTTTCCTTCTACCACCCAAAATTACGAGATAGCTGCAGCAATCTCATTAGAGAAGGTATACAACGTTAGCGAAGAGGTCCCAAATTCTATAATTCAAAAATTACTAACAGGAGTTGTATTGTCTGTGGATATTCGTATCAGATATATTCAAAACGTGGCCTCCATACAGGCCAACGGACATATGGATGATCATGAATGATAATTGCCCAGGGATAGATGTGCTAGAAAGCTGAAATCTGTTCATTAAGATACACTACTGGAGCCCATACACAGTTTCGTGCACACATGGGAGGATACAAGTGAACTGAGGAACAGAGAAAACAACTACTTTAGCGCGAAATGGCGTTAAATATGGAATCCTCAAATCTCAACTGACAGAAACGAGAAATGTGACCATTCGCTACTGTTTTATGGTTACACATCTCGGTCTCCAACCACTGTGCATATGAACATGTGATCGTCACACAGAAGTTCTAAGTTTTCCATTTCACAGCTCATCACAAAGAGAGCTTCGGCTGTATATTTATGATAAACTATTATGTAACTATCAGGATTAGCTTTGCGATTTATAAACATTAACAATATATAGAGGATTCAAATATAGTAGTAATATAAAAAAAAACTGTACAGTGTGAATGATTAACGTGCTGAGAAAATTGTCTCTTGACATAAGCAGCGCATTAATTGATGTAAGCTATAGGTGTGCATATTAAGTCATATGCAGAAACTCTTGAAACATAATTCTCTAAGTCTTGGATTCGATGAATCCCTCCAAATTACTTCCGTGATAGTCCAGGAGGCTGTGTAACGTTTGCTGGAGGATATCAACTGGCAACCATTTCAACCCTACTTAGTGGCGCTTTGCTGCTGAATCAGTGCCTGCTGACCGCATATGAAATTCAATGGTGTCAAAAGGGACGTTAGTAGCGTTGGCGGCTGGGAATCCATGACTGGCGGCTTTAGAAAAGGTAAGTGTTGAAAATGCCGAATTAAGATGCACGAGTGAGACTAGCGTTGTTAACGGGTACTTGATAGACGGTCACTTTGCCGTTTTATTGACATAAGTGTCGATCTCGCATCAACACGTAACAGCTTATAAAATGTTATTATGGTCACCACTGTTGAAACGTACAGCTGATATCAATTTGGGACGAAACTTATCATCTACAATAAAACTTTTAGGTACAACTGTGTAATTTCAATATGCAATTTTAACATATCTAAAAGCTGTCCAGCACCACCTACACAAAATATTGCTTACATTTATATTCGATATTAACAAATTATTGTTTTTCAGTAATGCTTTCCTTCCTTTCGCTGTCCGGAATTTTATATCCACTCTACTCCGACTATCATGACTTAATTTACTGCCCTAGTAACAAAATTCATCTAACAATCTTATTTTATCATTTCATAGTTTAATTCCCTAAGCATCGGCTTATTTAGTTCGACTACATTCCATTCCCTAGTTTTGCTCTTGTTGATGTTCATCTTCTTCTCTCCTTTCAAGACAATTTCCATTCCGCCCAATTTCTTCTTTGCTGTTTCTGACAGAAAATCGGAGCAAAGGATTGTGCTCGCACTACACACCAACACACCAAAGAATTAACAAACATTCAATTGGTTTGCTTTCCATAGGCTTCCTTAGGAAAGATTAGCCGCGCGGGAATGTCCGTGCGCTGCGTGCGCTGTAAGGCGCATTGCTGTGGAGTGCGTGGCTGCTCCCCGTCAGATGTTCGAGCCCTACTTTGGACAGGGGTGTGTATGTTGTACTTAGCCTAAGTTTAAGTAGTTTGTAAGAATAGAGGGCTGATGACCACTGCAGTTTGGTCCCATAGCTTTACAAACATTTGAACATAAGACCCACGTGATGCAGTGCGAAATGTTGCTCATTGCACTGAAAACAGTGGTTTTCGACTGCGGAAAATCTGAGGAATCAACATCCCAAGGAAATGGATGTTTTCATTTATGCTCTTTACGCTAACCCCCCCCCCCCCCCCCACCAGAACCATTTTTTGTCGACTGTGAGGGGCGGAGTGTATGTTTCCCAGGGGCACAGATGAGCAAACTGTGACTTCAACGCTGCACATCGCTCTTCCAACTTCCATTGCAGTCAAATGAACAAATGAAATATGAATGCGGAGATAAGAGAAACTAAAATCAGGATTAAACGTCCTGGGGAAGAAAAAGAGCTCTGCCTTTAGAATGGACGGAATTTGCCTGGAAGGGACATCACGGAAAACTTAAATCAAGGTGGCCGGAGGTAGAGTCGAACCTCCATCCTCTTTAATGCGAGTCCAGTCAGTCAACCACTACGCCACGTCGATCGGTTTATATGAACGCTTGTGACGACCTTCCCAAAGCTTGACATGTCCGTGGTGGCCTCAGACCGCACTGTGGTGAAATCTGGGGCAATGTGACATTAACCCACCCGATAAATCACATTTAATTCCGACCTCTGCCCTTTATTTTACAAGCGCCTCCGCCTTGCTCGCATGAAGCGTCACTACTCCGCAGTTTGAGGTGAGCTTAAGGGTGACATTGCAGGAGTTTGTGACACTTGCCTGGAGAAGGAATTTATTGAAACTTGCCTGGAGCCCAAAACACTGCAGGTAGTGGTCAGGGTGTTCCACAAGTAGGGCACACCAGCCTGTGCGCCGCAGGTATCTTTGGGCTCGCTCGCCGTCTGCGCTGTGAGAGCTCGCTGTAAATTGGAACCATCGGACGTCGCTACGTTAGCGCAGCACGGCCGACAGGTAACGCAGGAGAAGTGCAAACAGTGTGCTGTGCTCTGAGTAACCATCGTAATCAGGTTCGGCGCAGACTTATAAACTAACAACTGTATATACGGTGAAGTATTTAAGGGGAGACTCCACCCAAAAATTTAACTTCTACTTTGGCGACAGCAACAAAATTTTCAAATCGTTTCTACTATGTAAAGATGTAGCGATACTCAAAGGTTTTCAAGTTCTGAATTATTAATTTGTTTTAACGGTATTCTAGAAAATCAACTTTTGGAACTTTCAAATGATAGATTTTGTATGTACATTCACAAGACATAGTACAACAGTTCCGTGCATTCATTTTATGAGATGTATTGATTATATGTTTTCAGTATTTGTTTCAAATTTCAGTCCAAAATTTTCTTTAATTATTAGCACTTAAATGTAAGCACAAAATAAACAAGTTAAATTTTCGATAATATTAATCGATAGAAATATGCAAACACGCCAAGACTATTTCCGGCAAAAATTTCATTCAGATTGGTAAAAGAGTTTGCACCGAGTTAAAAATGAGCAGCTTCCGATAAAATGCATTTTAAAATTTTATAAAAATATGAATACTATTGCAAGACATACACCCGTTTAAATTTACCGGCATCGTAACCTTTCCCCTTCTTGCTTATATGAGGCTACTTCTCGTAATTTCTTGAATTTTCTGATTAAAGATCTACTCACAGAGATTGGCTGCCAATTGTTTCACTTTAGTTTTTTTTTCTGGAAATCTAATTTGCATCTCCCTGTTTGAGTTTATACCAAGTTATGTGTAAAAATCATTCTGTTTGATGGTGACAAAAATCAGAATCAGTAGGTTAGATGAGAGGATGCCACCGCACATGGATGAAAATCATTGAGCAGTTTATTACGGATACTTAACTTGACATGAAACTGGCTGAGTGAACTGGATACAATGTGAATGCCAACTATTGAAGCGCGTTCAAGCGCGCGTACAATCATGGGCAGTGGCTAATATTTTCCTCCGGTCAAAGCAGATGCTAGGCTGTGGCGGTATCCGGAGTGTATACACTTGACGGTAGACGAGCACTGATAGCCCTTCGCTCCCGGTCCGAGCAACATATTTCGGTGTGCCACAGTCCCTGACACAGTCCGGAGTTGAAACATTTCTTAGACATATGTGTATTCCGAATACAGTCAAATCGTTTTCGCATCTAAGAATAAGCGCTCCAAATATGTAAAGTTACCAGTTCTCGGTACTACAAAGTCTTAAAAATTAATTTGCCACGAAACGCGTTAATGAGCCACCTTGAAACGTTACATGGTTCCTTACTGCCGTGGTGTGAGCGGCAGCCAGCTCACAGGAGTGTCTGTGCTGAACTGTTGGATCTCTTAGTGCACCTGTACATGCGAAAATACGGTTAGCCCGCCAAGAGCCCCGGTCTCCGTGCAAGTGGCACTCCGTGCAACTGTTCCAAACCCCCAAAATTCAGTGTGCCACGCTTTTGTGCTATTATGAGGAAAGGTTATAGCCACATTTGAACTAAATTTCGAACAGAATAAAAACCGTCTAGATCGGCAATATTATATTTATTGATTACGACGTTTCGGCATCTGCCATCATCAGATCTGCAAGATGAAGGAATAAGTGTTCGTTGTACAATCGAGTTACACAGAACGTTTTAAATATAAAAATATAAAACGATTTTACAAGGATAGAATTGAAGACACACCTAAAAATCTCTGAACTTGCACAGTAAAAATCAGCATCAATAATGAAATATCTACCTAGTAGGTACATGACGAACTAGAAGGCTCCCAAGCACCTGCCCAGCTCCACGACATCAATATAGTTGCAGTCCTGAAAATGGTTCAAAAAAGGACCGAAACTAGTTGATACAAATAGAAATCATAGCACTCTAGACTGTTTTTATATATAAAATCCATCTAACTTAAGAGTCAAAAGTGCGGGGGAAGACTGAAACTGGAATATATTCAATTGGTCGCTACAAAAGAGAAGTACGTGGTGGGCCACACGAAACCAGTGTGGAGACTGAAGACAGAAAAAGTCGCCAAATGTACAAGGGAGAATTCAAATAAAAACTTGTTGTTACTTGAATTATAAACACTGGCAGCAGTATTTATAACAACTGAATATTTAACTTTACAGGATTAATATAACAGGTGAAAGGCGCAGTCATGGGAGATTATTTTGTAAAGCATACTGACTGAAAGAAATTGGGAAGGAGAAGCCGAGACAGCATTTGGAAGTGAGAAAGAAACAAAGGACAGGGAAGCAGCTAAGACACTAATCGACTTTTAAAGCTGGAATGGTGGGTAGATCATTGCCAAGATTTCATGCTAAGCTTTGATAGACTCATAAATTTTCGTTGGGGTGGTATATACCATGTAGATAGATACCAGGTAGGTTTTATAATGGTAAGACATTGATTTGGTAACCAGGTTTTAAACTGTAAGACATATCCATGGCAGATATAGACTCTGTCCATATCTTATTGGTTATGAACTGGACATTGAAACTGAAGAAACTACAGAAAGGTAGGAAAAAAAGGTCATGGGACCTGGGTAAATTGAAGGCGTAACCTACAAAGAATACTTGGGTATCATATGAAATATTTAATTTAATTGATGAAAGGAGAAGATAAAAATAATTAAATGAAACAGGTAAAATGGAGTATAGAAGACTAAGAAATGAGATTGACAAGAGGTGCAAATTGGCTTAGCAGGAGTGGCTAGAAGGAAAATGCGAGTTTGTAGATGAATGTGTAACTAGAATAAAAGTAGATACCACTTTCAGGAAAATGAGAGAGACATTTGGAGACACGAAAAGCTGCTGTATCGATATCAAGAACTCGGACGGAAAACCAGTTCTGAGCAAAGAAGGGAAAACTGAAAGGTGGGAAGAATATATACAGGGGCTATGCAAAGGAAATAACTTTCGAGACAGTATGGTAGGAAAGGAACAAGAATTTGGTGAAGATGCAATAGGAGATACTTTACTGAGAGAAGAATCTGACAGCACTGAAAGACCTAAGTCGAAACAAGACCCCTGGAGTATACGACATTCCCTCAAAGCTAGTGATGTCTTTGGAAGAGCCAGTCACCAGAAAACTATTTCATCTGGTGTCCAAAATGTATGAGGCAGACTTCAGACTTCAAGAAACATGCAATAACCCCTATTACAAAGAAATCAGGTGTAGGTAGGTGTGAAAATTACAGAACCATCAGTTTATTAAGTCACGATTACAAAATTTTAACACGAATTATTTACAAAGAATGGAAAGTCTGGTAGTAGCTGACCTCGTGGAATATCAGTTTTGATTTAGGAGAAATGCAGGAGCACGGGAGGCAATACGCACATTACGACTTATCTTAGAAGATAGATTAAAGAAAAGCAAACCTACATTTCTAGCTTTTGCAGATTTGGGGAAAGCTTTTGACAATATTAACTGAAATATACTCTTCGAAATTCTGAAGTGAAGAAATTTAGGGAACTCGTACAAAAACCAAACAGCAGCTATTAGAGACGAAGGGAATTGGTTGCAGCCTTTCTCCAATATTATTCAGTTTGTACATTGAGCAAGCTGTAAAGGAAAACTAGCAGAAAATGGGAGAAGGAATTAAAGTTCAAGGTGAAGAAATAGAAACATGGCGTTTTACTGATGACATTGTCAAAGGCAGCAAAGGACCTGGAAGAGGAATTGAAAAGAATGGACAGTGTATATGAGATGAACATTAACAAGACAAAACCAAGGATATATAAATGTGGTCTGAGAAAATTAGATTAGGCAACGAGTCAATAAAGCTGGTAGATGTGTTTTGTTACTTGGGCAGTAAAATAACATATGACGGCTGCAGTGCAGATTATATATAATGCAGAATGGCAATGGGAACAAAAGCTTATCTGAAAAATAGAAAATTGTTAGTATCTACTCTCCATTCAAAAGTTAGGAAGTCTTTTCTGAGGGCATTTGTGTGGAGCGTAGCCTCTTACAGGGGTGAAACATCGACGATAAATAGTAGAGACAGGAAATGGATAGAGACTTTTGAAATGTGGTGCTACAGAAGAATGTTGAGTATTAGGTTGCTAGATCGCGTAACTAATGAAGAGTTACTGAACAGAATTGGAAAGTAACTGAATTTCTGGGAGGAATAAAAGAGGGGCTCTATCGATATGACGCATTCTTAGACATTAGGATTCGTGAATTTAGCACTAGAGAAAAGTGTGTCGGGTAAAAATACGAATGCAGCAGAAGACAAGGGTTAGTATTCAGGAATGAATGGAGGTGATATTTGATGTCAAGTTTGTGGGAAAAGTACGAAATACAAAACAGGATTCGAGTATGGGAAGAGGCATTTAAGGTTTTGGAAAGGACACTAATTGTAGGAGCTATAGCATAAAAATGATGTGCTGAATGAAGGATTTCTGCTTTTTGTTTTTGGGATTTGTTAATGGTTAATAAGTTAAGTTTCCAGAATACTTTACGTTCAAGGATATATTTTCATGTTTTAGGTAATTATATATCACGGCAGCAAACGATGAAGTTGAAGTGATGGGGTGGAAGCTCCAAGTTATTGTCTTGTAATTATTGCCTCTTTCTTCTAAGAGTAAACATGAGGAGCCATTGGTTGCACCAGAAGAGAAACTAGTTGGGACGGAGTTGACGACAAAGTTGTCACTTCTTGAAGGTACGTAGCGTTTAGAAATATAAATAACAAACCCTCAGAGTATTGTATGACATTTTCACCCGTCTACGATTCCCTTGTTCCCTGCAGAATAAATGGTGTTTCTTACGTCACACATCATAGTCAGCACCGTTGATCGTTACACTGAGGTAATTGTAGTGCCCGTAACTCGGGAGATTGAGTTTACTCTAGCGCATCACTGTAAAAATAAGTTCCAGCGATACAGCACGGTTTTCTTATGTATAAGTCAACGTATCCCTCATTTGATGGGCAGTTAAAAATAGGCAAAATCCAAAACACGCTTTTTCCCTTTGTTTTTTATAGTGAATATTACACATGTCAATAGCGTTAAGTGCTGCTCTTCAGCCGCGAGAACGTAAAATAGATGAATATGAGGAAGTAAAACATGAAACGGACAATAGAGAGTTAAAACATAGATAAAACGATAAAACTCGGTGAAATGACAGTTTTGAAAGATGAATAAAACATACGTAGTCAGTTAAAATAATGAACCACAGTACGTTAAAAAACATGAAGTATGATATCAAAACACAGACGAGACAAAGAGCTCTCGGAGACACTGTTTAAAACCTATCGATTGCGACACTTGTCTGGAAGCGGCGGACGTAGATAAAAAACGCACAATGATGCACTTTACACACAACAATGGGAGTGTGACGTAGGCACGGCCAGTTGTGAGGCCTTGTCTTCCAGGTGGTGTTGGCTGGGGGCGACACAGAGCTTCGAGACACTGCAGTTACAAGCGGCGACATTTGGCGACATTGCCGCGCGTCCTATGTGAGCGCGAAAGCTTCTCGCTTCAAGACGACTGCTAGAACCGATCAGCTGTTACTAAACTTTAGCACCCGTAAGCCGTAGAATAATGATAGCACCAGAGTAAGGCATTAAAGAACTATTTACTTTAGGGAATAAGGCGTAAAAGGAGTGCTGTGCATTAAATTTACAAAGCAAGGAATGTTCGTGGATTATTTCATTCAACCTCAGCGGAGCGCATTGAGGCGCTCTGCTACGATGCGCGAGGCCGTTACCTGTCGGGGTTAGGATTCCCCCTTCGGGCATGGCTGTTAGTATCGTCTTTAATATAAGTTAGTTTACAAGAAATTTGTGAGTTTAGGGAATGATGATCCCGCAATTAAGTCCAAGCTTGACAAACATTTTAACACGTTTATTTCACTCATTACTTCAAATACGAAATAGACTATGAAGGTCACCAGCCAATTTCTTCGAAAATACAAATATGAGTACAGATACTTTCATCTATGTCGTCAATGAATTTTTCTTTTGTGACTACAAACCATCAACAATTGATCACGTTCGAGGAGAGTCGTATCGAAAAATGTCAAATCATTTAATACTGTACATACATTCTAATTGTCGGTGTAGCACTGGAGTTGTGTTCAGGAATCCTAAAATACAAGTTTTGGGATTGCTTGTTCGTTTCCCGTTCCATCTCATATTTCAGTTCCTTTAATTACAACCCTTTCATCTGTTACTTCATCTGTAAAGTTTTATATATTCTCTTTACAGAGTACCGCAAATTATTTTTAAGTGCTTCCCGTTATAGTTCACCTAAACTTACAAGCACACGTACCCCATTGTACCAAACATATTAAATTCCCATTATATCAACATATTTTACTCACAACCGTCATTTTACACGTATCTCGTTTGACATCCTAGTGTTCTCTCCCTTGGGGAGTAAGTTTGTTGTTACTGTCAAAGATTTGCAAATGCATAAAAAACTCAAATGGCAGTAATTGTTCAGAACTTGTTCATCATGGTGTAAATGAAACTAACACTCAGAACAAAAATACAGAAGACTGGCAGAAACAATTTAAAAATTTAACTTCACCCGTCTATAAAGTCCAAAAGAAAATTTACGAGATAGTTCTCTAAGGACACTTCTTATCCCAATCAAAATCATTATATGTGCAATTCTATATTTTGTTAGTTCAGAAACAGTTGCAGTTTAATATTGTTCAGGGATTATTTGCACGGAGAATTCTTGCGACATCCTTTATAACCTCTACAAGCAGACGGTTCTCAATTTGTCTTGACACTTTTGTCGCTCGTACTACAGCGAAAAAAATCAAGCAGATTTGAGATTCAAACGTCGCTCGTTGTTGCGTATGAATCGCAGCGCTGCAGATGTCGCTCACGCAGGACAGACCCCTTAGCTATGCATGCGGTTGAGATTTGTCGCTTGAAGCTATCGCGCGGTGTCGCTCGCTTTTGTCGCTCACGTAGGACACGGCATAACCAATTGCAGTGAGTAAATAAGGAAAGACTACACACTGTATTTTTGATTCAAAGATCGTATTTGAATGGTGTTTGACAGACAATCCTCTTAGTTCAAATGTTTGCAAAGATACGGGACCAAACTGTTGTGGTCATCATCCCTACTTAAATAACATGCTGTGGACAATAAACACACCCACGCCCAAGAGGATTCGAACCTCCGACGGGGTGTAGCTAGGCATTACGCAGCATGGCGCCTTGGAGCGCATGGCCATTCTCACGCGGCAATGCTCTTGAGAAACGTGTAATACCACGAGACTGAATTCGAGATTGTGAATATTTTACCTCATAAAAACAATATAATTCCGCGATATTGATGTCCCTGCTGGTCGGTAAGGCTCGACTGTCATACCAATACGGAAAAGATGATCCAGTTAAGTTACAATCAACGCCGAACGCCTTGAAGTAGCTCCATGGCATTTGACTAGCGCCCGAGAAGATAGACATCTTGTTTTCCCTCGAGTATAGGAACGTACAGCCACGGCACGTACTTTGTGTCGGAAAATGGGATTGTTTGGAGGAAAAGAAATTCAAATGTTCATCAAAAGCTAAATAAAAATCCGAAAGAACATAAAAACAAAGAAACAAAACACACAAAACGAAGGACTCAGTACATTCATAACTAGCCCATAAAATAACAACAAGAACAACAAAACTAACGAAGGACATAACACAGAAACTCAACAAACAAAATGGTACACACTCATTGCAGCAAATACTATGACCCACGGAATTAACAAGGAATAAAAATAACATACCAAAGCACCTCATTACATAAATGGCAAACAAAAACCGAGAGAACTGACATCCACCGAAAATCTAGTATTTACCCGACCAGCAGAGCTCCATGGCGTTCGACTATCGCCCGAGAAGATAAACATTTTGTTTTCAATCTTGTATAGGTACGTACGGCCACGGCACGTACCTTGTGTCGGAAAATGGGATTGTTTGGAAGAAAACAAATTCAAATGTTCATTAAAAACTGAATAAAAAATCCGAAAGAACACAAAAACAAAGAAACAAAACACACAAAACGAAGGACTCAGAACATTCATAACTAGCCCATAAAATAACAACAAGAACAACAAAACTAACGAAGGACATAACACAGAAACTCAACAAACAAAATGGTACACACTCATTTAAGCAAATACTATGACCCACAGAATTAATAAGGAATAAAAATAACATACCAAAGCAACTCATTATATAAATGGCTAACAAAAACCGAGAGCACTGACATCTACCGAAAATCTAGTATTTAGCAGCTCAAAGGTAACAGGACAGACCAGCAGGACATTTGAAACACGGTATAATGAACAACGATAATGACAATGTAGCAATATATTTACATAAATATATACTGTGGAAAGCAATGGTTCCATAATACTCTCTTGGGGCACGCTTGAGATCACGTTAATGTCTGAAGACTTCTCTCCGTTGAGAATGACACGCTGCATACTGTTAGCAAGGAACGCCTCAGTCCGATCATGTAGTTGGTCTGATATTCCACATACCCGCACTTTGTTCATAAGGTGAGGGTGCGGAACGGTATGGAACGCCATGCGGAAGTGAAGAACTTGGCATCTACCTGCGATCCTGTCTCTTCTGCCCTCTGGATCTCGCGGATGAATAGCGCGAGTTGTGTTTCACACGATGGTTGCTTTTGGAAACCATGTTGATTCCTACAATGGAGATTTCCTGTCTCCAGAAATGACATAATACCCAAACATATAATGAGTTCCAGAATCCTGCAACTGGCTGACGTCAGGCATATAGGCCTATCGTTTTAGGCATCTGATCGACGACACTTCTTGTAAACGGGAATGCCCTGCGCTTTTCTACAGTCCTTAGGCACTCTTCACACCATTACAGACCTACGGTATTCTGCTGTTTTAGAGAGCTTGGGAACATTGCTGCTTGAAAAGGGGGGGGGGGGGGCAGTTCCTTCGCGAACTCCGTGGAAAATCGAACTGGTATCCCATCAGGTCCAGCAGCCTTTCCTCAAATGTTCGTTAAGCTTATGGGGTCATCAGTCCCTAAACTTACAAACTACTTATGAACTACTTACGAACTAGGACGGCACAAATATCCATACCCGAGGGGGGATTCGAACCCCCGACCGTAGTGGCCGTGCAGACCGTGACTGGAGCGCCTCAGTCCCCTCGGCCACCGCGGCCGGCAGCCTTTCCTCTATCGAGCTTTCGTATCCCTCTGACACTTATTTTGTTATCAGCCATTCTGTCTTTCTTGCGATGTTTTGAAGGAGGAACTACCGTGCAATCTTCCTCTGTGAAACACTTTTGGGAAAAGCCATTTAATATTTTGACGTTTAGTGCGTCGTCATGTTTCAACACCATTATGGCCACACGGCCGATGATGAGGATATTGAAAAAAATGTATGAGGAGATAAAAGAAATCATTCAGAAAGTGAAGGGAGACGAAAACCTGATTGTGATGGGGGACTGGAACTCGGTAGTAGGAAAGGGAAGAGAAGGAAATGTACTGGGTGAATATGTACTGTGAAAAAGAACTGATAGAGGAGATCGCTTGGTAGAATTTTGTGCAGAGCACAATTTAATGATTACCAACACTTGGTTTAATCATCATGAAAGAAGGCTGTATAAGTGGAAGAGACCAGGAGACACTGGAAGGTACCAGATTGACTTTATAATGGTAAGGAACAGATTTAGAAACCATGTTCTAAACTGTAAGACATATCCAGGGGCAGATATAAACTCTGACCAGAACTTATTGGTTATGAACTGCAGATTAAAACTTAAGAGACTGCAGAAAGGTAGGAAAGGTAGGAGATGGAACCTGGACAAATTAACGGAACCAGAGGTGGCTGAGAGTTTCAGAGGGAGCATTAGGCAAGGATTGGCTGAAACGGGGGAAAGTAATACAGTAGAAGAAGAATGGGTAGCTCTGAGAGGCTCTAAGAGATGGGATAGTAAAGGCAGCAGAGGACCATAGGCAGAAAGACAAGGCCTAATAGAAATTCCTGGATAACACAGGATACACTGCACTTAATTGATGAGAGGAGAAAATATAAAAATTCAGCAAGTGAAACAGGAAAAAGGGAGTACAAACGTCTGAAAAATGAGATTGACAGGAAGTGCTGACTGGCTAAACAGGAGTGGCTAGAGGACAAATACAGAACCGAAGAAGAATTCATAACTAGGGGAAAGATAGATACCGCCTACAGGAAAATAAGAGATATTTGGAGACAAGAAAAGTTGTTGTATGAATATCAAGAACTCAGACAGAAAACCGGTACTAAGCAAAGAGGGGAAAGCTGAACTGTGGAAAGAATATATAGAGGGCCTATACAGAGAAAATAAAGTTGAAGGCAGTATTCTAGAAATGGAAGACGAAGTGGAGGAAGATGAGATAGGAGATATGATGCTGTGAGAAGAACTTGACAGAGCGCTGAAGGACTTGAGTCGAAACAAGGCTCCTGGAGTAGATGATATTCCGTCTGTACTGCTCATATCGTTAGGAGAACCAGTCGTGAAAAAATTGTATCATCTGGTATGCAAGATGTATGAGACAGGGGCAATACCCTCCGACTTCAAGAAGAATATCGTAATTCCAATTCCAAAGAAAACAAGTGCAGACAAGTGTGAAAATTACAGAATTATCAGTTGAATAAATCATGGTTGCAGAATACTAACACGAATTATTTACAGACGAATGGAAAAACTTGTGGAATCCGACCTCGGGGAAGATCAGTTTGGATTTAGGAGATATGTAGGAACACGGGATGCAATACTCACATTGCGACTTATCTTAGAAGATAGGCTCAGGAAAGGGAAACCTACGTTTTTAGCGTTCGTCGGTTTTGAGAAAGCTTTTGACAATGTCGACTGGAATACACTCTTCCAAATTATGAAGGTATCAGGGGTAAAATATAGGGAGGGAAGAGTTATATTCAACCTATACAAAAACCAGACAGCCGTTATTAGAGTCGAAGGGCAAGAAAGGGACGCAGAGGTTGGGAAGGGAGTAAGACAGGGTTGCAGCCTTTCCAGAATGTTGTTTAATCTGTACATTGAACAGGCAGTAAAGTAATGGAAGGAGAAATTTGGAGAGGGCATTAAAATGCAGGGAGAAGAAATAAAAACATCGCGGTTTTCTGATGACGTAGTAATTCTGTCAGAGACTGCAAAAGATCTGAAAAGAGTAATTGAATGGAATGGACAGTGCCTTGAAAGGAAGATGTTAGATGAACATTAACAAGAGTAAAACGGAGGTAATGGAATGCAATGTCAGAAAATCAGGCGATGCTGAAGGAATTAGATTAGGTAATGAGACAATAAAAGAAGTAGATGAATTTTGTTATTTGGGTAGCAAGATAACTTCTGATGCCCGAAGTAAATACGATATAAAATGCAGAATGGCTATGGGAAGAAAAGCGTTTCTGAAGAAACTAAATTTGCTGACATCCAATATTAATTTAAATGTTAATGTTAGGAAGTCCTTTCTGAAATCATTTGTCTAGAGTGTAGCACTGTATGGGAGTGAAACGTGGACGATAAGGATTTCAGATAAAAAGATGATAGAAGCTTTTGAAATGTGGTGCTACAGACGAATGATGAAAATTATATGGGTAGATCACGTAACTAACGAGGAGGTGCTTAACCAGATCGGGGAGAAAAGGAGTTTCTGTCATATCCTGACGAAGAGAAGGGATAGATTGGTTGGACACATTCTGAGACATCAAGAAATTGTCAACTTAGCATTAGAAGGAAGCGTGTGGGGTAAAAATCGTAGAGGGAGACCGAGGGACGAATATAGCAAGCAGATTCAAAAGGATGTAGGTCGCCGAACGTATTATCAGATAAAGAGACTTGCACAGGACAGGTTAGCGTGGAGAGCTGCATCAAACCAGTCTGCGGACTGAAGACCACAACAACATCATGGTCACGGAGTGTCTGGATATCTGGATTCGACCCGTTTATCTGTTGGACGTAGGAGCCAAATTTCTTAGGTTTTTCTGCCCTGTCGGTACACTTCTTGCTGTACGACTCATTAAAAAAGCCTAAAAGGTTGCCCTTCCTTCTTGACACGAAAAGCACAGTGAGAGGCATAGCACCCTGGCATTTTTCGACGCCAAATACCTGAAAATACGCAACAATTCCTGTAACAAACAAGTATTTTGTGGATATGTTGTTAGTTTTGCAATATTTAACAAAGGAACTCCACAAGCAAGGTATGGAACCAAAATGACGGAGAATATCATAGGACACGATTTAAGTTTATCAGGAACTGCTTACAAAATCAAATGTTTGTAGAGTCTATGGGACTTAACTACGGGGTCATCAGTCCCTAAACTTACATACTACTTATAAACTACTTACAACTAAGGACGGCACAAATATCCATGCCCGAGGGGGGATTCGAACCCCCGACCGTAGTGGCCGTGCGGACCGTGACTGGAGCGCCTCAATCCCCTCGGCCACCGCGGCCGGCAACTGCTTGCAGCGGCTGAGAGAATGGGAGGGAAGATAGTCGACGCTCTTCCTTCCCAGAGTTTTAGACATGCCCGTCACACAGCCGCCCTCTGCCCATTGTGCTGTGTGACACCTGGCAGCTAGCCGGTCATTAGCCGGCCAGGCCTGTCATTAGAAGCGAACACCCCGGCCAGCACCTCGCGGGTCACTTCTAATGGCCGCACGGCGAACTTCCCGGTTCTTCGAACTGAGCGAACAGCCCAACAATGACCATCCTGAGTCCACAAAGCGGGTAATTGCCGACAGACATCGCGCTTAAATCCGATTTCCCCAACACCTACAAGAATGAGTTCCAGTTGTTTTACTGTTAGCTGAAAAAGCATTTTTCTGCAGAAATTTCTCCGCGTGCGGTGCCACCTGAAAACAAGTGCCGTGTACAAGCTGGAGACTCAGAAATCACAGCAAGGTGAGGCCCTGGGCTAGTATGCCACCTGTTATGACGTTTCAGTATGTCGTTGAATTTCGGCAACACGTTCTGAATGATTGTATAAAGAGCTTATGGAATAGGTACCGAAATTATGTGAATGGCTCGTAGACTATTTAAATAATAGAACACAGTAAGTTGTCCTCGATGGGTATCGTCAGAGGTGCCACAGGAAAGTGTGACAGGATCGCTGTTATTTTTTATCTATATAAATGATCTGACACAGTTGAAATCTGTGGCTGTTTGTTGATGATGCTGTGGTGTATGGGATGGTGTCGTCAATGAATGGCTGTACTAGGATGCAGGACGACTTCTAGTAAATTTCTATGTGATATGAGGAATGGCAACTTGCGCTAAATATAGAAAAATGTAAGGTGATTCAGATGAGTAGGAGAAACAATCCTGTAATGTTGAAATACGGCATTTGTAGTGTACTGGTTGACAGAGTCGCGTTCATTAGATATCTAGGCGTAACGCTTCACAGAGGTATGAAATGGAAGAGCATATAAGGACAGTCGTGGGGAATGCAAATGGTCGACTACGCTTCATTGGGAAAATTTTGGGAAGGTGTGATTTGTCTGTAAAGGAGACAGCATATAAAACGCTTGTACGACCCCGTCTTTAGTATCGCTCCCCACCAGATCGGTTTAAAGGAGGACATAGAGGCAGTTCAAAGACGGGCGGCGAGGTTTGTAACTGGTAGATTCGATCAGTGCGCGAGTGTTACCGAAATGCTTGAGGAACTCAGCTGGGAGTCGCTTCTTCGAGAAGCACTGTTGCAGAAATTTAGAGGTTTGCAGAACGATTGTACTGCCGCCTACCTACATTACACGTAAAGACCAGCAGGATTAGAGAGTATAGGGTTCGTACGGATGTACACAAAAATTCATTTTTCCCTCGGTCTATATCGGAGTGGAACAGGAAAGCAAGTAACTAGTAGTGGTATTGAGTACCCTCCATCACGCACCTTTGGGTGGATTGCGAAGTATGTTTGTAGATGTAAATTTCTTAATCTCTGCCGGCCGCGGTGGCCGAGGGGACTGAGGCGCTCCAGTCACGGTCTGCACGGCCACTACGGTCGGGGGTTCGAATCCCCCCTCGGGCATGGATATTTGTGCCGTCCTTAGTTGTAGCTAGTTCATAACTAGTTTGTAAGTTTAGGGACTAATGACCCCGTAGTTAAGTCCCATAAGCTCTAAAAACATTTGAACATTTTTTTTCTTAATCTCTGTTAAGACTTTGCAACTTTTCTCTGTGCCGAAATCTGAGCACGGGCCGACTGAGGAGAAGACTTGAGGGTGTACGGAACCAGAGCTCGAGGTGAACGAGGGGACTCCGCTCTTATGCATTTCGGTTGTTACATTAGTCCTAATATCATCTAATGCATGCCATATTTGATGACACAGAACTAAGAGTATGCCATTTACTTTCCTGCTCTACTCTAGAAGAAATGTATTAGGTCTTCATGAAGTCAACAGGTGACCACATATTTCTGCTAGCTTTGGTCCCTGCTTTGGTGTTGAGCAGTCTCTCTTTCGTCAGAGTCAACAGAGCGCGTATCACTCTATGTCTATGTCCTTTCCCTTAAACTGAAATTGTCCACTAAGCAATTTACTACATTAGCTGCCAGTGGGTACTCAATTTTAAAAAATTGAGAAAGTTGATACCTTCGTTCCCAGGCGTGATTCGAACCCACATTCTTTTGGTTTATAGGCAGTTTCACTAGCCACTGGGTCACAATGATCACCATTATTTAGCGGGCTATCCTAACGCGCCTTCCGTCAGACACAGTTTTTCAACTTTCCCCATTGATTTATTTCAGTGCCAACTGACACCTCAATTTAATTGTGTATTGTTTAATAATAGCTTCAGGATAAAAAAAATTGTGACTGTGCTTTCGTAGGGTAAGTGTACCAGCAATCGGCACTGTCCGAGTAATAGGCACTTTAGTTTTACATTTATAATACGCATTGAATCGCTAAATAGATCTGCGGCACAATCGCCTGCCACGCAACCTGCAATACTACCAGCCGACCGAAGTGGCCGAGCGGTCTGCAGCGCACTAGTCACTGTCTGTACGGCCGCTACGGTCGGGGCTTCGAATAACCCCTCGGGCGTGGTTGTTGTCTTCAGTATAAGGTAGTTCATAAGTAGTTTGTAAGTTTAGGGACTGATGACCACGCAGTTAAGTCCCTTAAGCTTAACAAACATTTGAACATTTGAGCAATACTGCCGCCATTTCGACAGTTTGACGAAGAAAAAAGAGGACTGGGCGGAATACTTAGCTCAGCGCAGCGGCGCATCAAATTTCTTGTCTCAAGTGAGCATGAACACTGAAAGACGACCGTCTGTCGTCTTCCATAAATTTTTATCCAAAATTGTAATTTATTTGATGTCGCTAGATTAGCATTTTGTTAAAACTAGAACCCCTCTCTGTTCGAGGCATGAGGAATGGCATTTTTATTTCCTGTTTTAAAATATTAATTTCTGAAATATTAGTTAATGTTCCTAGGATTTTGTTATTTTAATAATTTATTATTGTCTCTGTAAGAATGTGTACTTGTTTTACTTTTAAGTGGATGTGCGAGAATCTAATGGCTGTCTGATGTGGGTAGTGGTAGCTCGCTTTGCATGGTTCTCTATGGCTCAGAGTCGATAGTTAGTCATTACCAACCCCTGCTGCTGATGCGACTAAAGAGGTTTCTACACCCTTTGGTTACAAGCCAATCGACGAGCCCTCTCCAGGGCGATTCCCACGACCTTCTCTCCCCACCTCCGCTGGGATTTGCCAGTTTGCCGGCTGCGGTGGCCGAAAGGACTGCGGCGCGTCAGTCACAGTCTCCATGGCCACTGCGGTCGGGGGTTCGAATCCCCCTCAGGCATGAATCTTTGTGCCGTCCTTAGTTGTAGGTAGTACATAAGTAGTTTGTAAGTTTAGGAACTGATGACCCCGTAGTTAAGTCCCATAAGCTCTACAAACATTTGAACATTTTTTGCCACTTTCCGGTAGCTTTCGTGCCTCCTGGCCGGATGGTGGTCACTTTGTACTGGGATCGTGGTGAGGTAATGTTGGTTCTCCTCTTGTCTCAGTGGAGATGGTAGCGATTCGTTGTCTACCATGTTTAACTTACGTTCTTGAACTTAGATTCATTTTTTGGAATATTCCTTCCGATCGTGTGCGGAAATGTGTTGTAGGTTTACAATTCAGTGATTTCCAACAGATAAACACGGTGTATGTGTTACTAGTTGCAGTTTGATAATGGCCTGGTACATTCAAACATTTCGTGATTATGTGGTGGTGTGTGAACTCTGTGTAAATTCTTTCTAGCTTTGTGGGGCCCAATTTCTAACAGACGATATGGTCATTTTGGTACAGCGCATGTAAAACTTTCTTATCGTTTCCTTCCATGAGTGATATATGTTCCACGTGGTTGGTTCTTAGAACAAAGCCTTCAGCTTCCACCATTGTTTGTTCCATGCCCATCAGGCAAGTAACTATGTGTGTATCCTTCTGATTTCCACTAACATTTCGCGATCTTCTCTCCCTGCCTATTCTAATTTTGCTTCTTCTGCCCCGAACTTGTAGTATGCCCTTAGCCTTTGTCAGTAATTCTCTCCGAGACTTGTACAACCTCCTTCAATAGCTTCCTTATGAAATTCTATGTACTTCTAAGGGTTGCATGCCGTAGTTTTTATTCTCACTTTTCCGTCTTTGTAATTATTTCACTTTTCTGGTTTTTGAGACTGGACTTCATCCGTCTCTGTAATCGCTCTCAGTCGCATGTTGCTGCATTTCAGTAGCTTCCTTATGAAATTCTACACAGTTCTAGGGGTTACATGCCGTAGTTAATTTTCTTAATTTTTCGAAAATTGAATTTATACATTTTTATCGGTTTTCGGAACCATGTGGGTCCGAATTCCGACTTCAAGGGTTTGCAGCTAGTCACCTGAATTCACGCCACTTCTCATAAAACCTGTGCCTAGATAGTTTACTCTCAGATTGCAACTTAAGAGTCCGCCGTGATTTTATGTAATGAATCCAATTTTTAACCTCTTCACCTTCAGTGGAGTGCGATCATGTATTTTAGCCGTGTGTCGCCGTTAGCGTGTTTGCTCGCGGTCTAATCTAAAGGTAACTTACCTTTGTTATACTCACGCACCATCTCAAATCAGGCATGAAAGTCCAGAGCCATCTTCGCAGTTTTATTGTATATTGTGTTGTATGGTACCTCCGGGTTTGCTGAATTTCGCCTAGAATTGCAGTGCCTGCTTCTGCCTCGTTTCAGTACGCTAATTTTGGCGAGTTTCGCTGTTGCATTGCGTGTGTGTGAGCGAGTGAGTGTTGTTTGTAAATCTGTAAATCCTCTTCCCCAGTAGCGTTAGGTTCTGTGTAATTTAGGTTAAATTCAATGCTGAGTATCGTCAATATTAGGTAATGTAAATTAGATCCACTTTTATTGTATTAACAAAGTTGGTTCCCCATTTTGCTTGCTTTCGACGTAAATAAACAAGTAAAGTTCAGTATAATTTTGACTGCCCTTTAAATTGTGATTTCCCAGTTTTTATTTAATGTTGTTTTTCACCAGTGCTGAGAACAAAGTAAGATGCAATTTTTTATGTTTAAGTTACTTGCACCATAAATATTTTTCTTAGCCACCTTTATGAAGTAACTTTAATTGTGTTGGCTTGTTTATTAATGCCTGTGTGTAATTTCGTGTGAGCTGTTACGAATAATGGCCACTGTATCGCTAACTTCCTGTTATTAGAGTAATTTCAACCAAGTCAGTTCTCAATTTGGGCAAGGGAAGTGCTGCAGGGAGTAGCCGATAGTTCACATGGACCTTTTAGTAATTATACTGCTAAAATTAAGCTTTTTTCTAACAATAAACTCTTATCTGGGTTCCTCCTACCAGAATTAAACTTTTATTTCGTACAGTGGCCCACGTTTAACAATTATGTCTCTGTGTCAAACTTTTTCCCACTACTCGCCCGGAACAATACCAATTTGAGGAATCAATGCCGGTAATTGCTA
This sequence comes from Locusta migratoria, assembly GCA_026315105.1. NCBI lineage: Eukaryota > Metazoa > Arthropoda > Insecta > Orthoptera > Acrididae > Locusta > Locusta migratoria. The sequence continues at coordinate 138,350,122 of CM048745.1, forward strand.
ACCATTCTGAACAAACATTGACTGTAGCAGCAGCTAGATTTCAGTTCTATAATTGTCGTAGGCAGGCAGGACAATCTTATAGACAATGGGTAACTGAACTACAAGGTTAATTTTAAGTCCTGTCGTAAATGATTTCTAAACGTAGACGAAATTACTGTCCTTCACGTTAAGCTATTTGTTTTTCTTGTGGTAAACAAGGACATGTTCAAAGTGTGTGTATGTCACTTAAGAGTGCTCCGCGGTAGAAGCACTTGCAGAATTCACGCACACGACGTGCAGCCTCTGTTTTTGCTATTGATGTTAAGCCCGATGCCTCCAAGACAGACTCCCGTGTTCCGGTAACTCAGTGTTGTAGACTCTTATTTGCAATGCCACACCAATCATCTGTTTGTAAAATTTCAAATTGTTGTGCAAAACTGTGAAATTTTTGCTTGATACGGTTGCCACAGTGTCGTTAATCAATCGTGCCACATATGAATTGCTAGGCGCACCTCAATTGCGAACAGTGTACACTTCACTTACGACATATACAGGGCAAGACATACTAGTGATTCGTACTTGTAGCATTCCTGCAGTTTATGGAGATATACACAAGACAATTTCTCTTATGATTCTTGTATCCTATGACAGTGCAAATATTGTTGGGTTGGATCTGTTCAAATTGTTTGGTCTTAGCACCACTGGGAACATGCCCTCAGTGACGTTATTCGACCCGAGTGAACGTATAACTAAACTGTGGGCCGAATTTCCTGAACTCTTTTCCGACAGACTTGGACAGGCAGCTAATTTTCCCGCGCATTAGACGTTAAAAGAAAATGCACAACCATGATTTTGTAGGGCACGCCCTTTTACTTTTGCATTATGCGATGAAGCCGCATAGGCACTCACAAAATGACAAAATCAAGGTGTTATTGCGCCCATTTCAGCAAGCCAGTGGGCTTCTCCTTTACTGATAGTCAAACAACAATCTGGCAAACTTAGAATATGTGTGGATTGTAAGCACACTCTCAGACAGTGATTGACACTTATCCATTTCTTCACCGTCACGAGCTTATGGAGATAAGGAGCTGGCAAATATTTTTCCAAAACTGATCTTTGGGATGCATATCTGCAATTTCCGCTTGACGACGAATACACACATTGGCCTCTTCAAGTTTCTGAGGTTGCCGTTCGATTGTGCCTCTGCTCCGGCAATCTTTCAAAGATACCTGGAACAAATAATAGAAGCAGTGCCTTGTTGTTCAAATTATCTACACGACATTTACATGCATTTTTCAAAGTCCTATCAGAAGTTGGAAGAAAAATTGAATATTTAGGACATGACATCAATTCGCAGGGTGTTCATCCACTGCAGTCGCAGTCACATTTTCAAGCTATTCGCGAGCTCAAGGCTCCCACAAACATCACAGAATTGGAATCATTCCTGGGTAATATATCATACAAAATTTCTTCCTATCCCGGCACAGCTTTCGGCACCTCTGCATCGCCTACGGCAGAAGAATGTTAAGTTTGTTTGGTCAAAGGAGTGTGCCATTGGTTTCCGAGAGTTAAAGGACACTTTACAGAGTGATAATTGTATCTTACATTTTGATACTGATAAAACTGTTGTGTTAGCTAATGATGCATCAGCCTATGGTATCGGAGCGGTCCTCTCGCATCACATTGGGTCTTCACAGTCCTATAGCTTTTGCTTCAAAATTGTTGAACAAAGTCCAGATCAGTTATTCACAAATAGTGAAAGAGGCATAATCAATCATCTATGCTGTCACCAAATGCCACCAATATCTGTATGGACGCAAGTTTTACCTGATAACTGACCATAAGTCGCTTCAGTTCTTGTTCCACCCTGCCAAACCCATACCTAGTGGACAGCACTGAAGCTGCAACATTGGACTCTCATATTGTCTTCCTTCAATTATGAAATTATCTACTGGCCGACGTCAAAACATTCTAAAGCCGACGCACTGTCACGTCTTCCTGTGGTCCGAGATGTTGTTTTTGATGCTTCCAAAGCTTTCTGTTACCATATAGATGCCAAAGATTCTGAGGTGCCTCTCCTCGGTGGTTCTCAGAATGGCCCACCCCGACCGCGCCATGGGAGCGGGTGCATTTAGACTTTGCGGGTCCATTATCGAATACAAGATGGTTCATCATTGTGGATGCCTACAGTAAATTTCCTTTCATGACCCCTACGAAGTCTAACAAGGAGACTACTTGGGCTCGAACAAAAACATATACACCAAAATCGTATGAGAGATAATGTAAAGGTCCCTTATTACACTAGTGATACTCCCGCATCAACAAAACTCTGCAATCGTCCGTTAGAGGCCTCTCCGTGTGCCATGCCACATTGAACTTTGACCTGTCGGTTCGCCAGTAGGGACGGTGCAGTGTGCCTCCGAAGTTGCGTTTTGTGACGTTATTTGTATGGTGAAGCGTCAGATGGGGTGGCGATTGATAATCGATCCAGCTATGTATTGCGATTGATTGAGATGAAGTTACGAAGAACCCTTCTTCGTGAAGATGGTATTAGTGTAGAAGATGAATCATTCGCATGCTTTCTCGTATCTGTTATGATACAGAAATATGAGCGTAAGGTAAATACTGTTGTAACACTAACACATAATGATGATAATAGGGGCGATAATGACGAATAACTATTGCAAGCGGTAGTGGTACGGTAAGTGCGGGAAGAGGCGATGAATGCAGTGGCAGTGAATACCAACAGTTTTCCGAGAAGAAGGTTAAAGTTGCAACTATAATTACGGCTTTTGATGACAATACGCTAGAGAACATGTAAGATGATTATTACATAAGTTACAGTTACAATATCTGCATTACGTATGGCGTCTACAGTTACATCTACAGTGCCATCTGGAGCATGATTGCAGAGTTTTGCATAAAAACCACACCCACCAGCACATTGAGGTGTACGTAGAGATCCTGTAAGCAAACGTTCATACAGATACATTTGTTCGAGCCCATGTAGTTTTCTTGTAAGAATACTCGCAACATCCTCCAAATCCTTTAGTCTATTTTTCTGTATCGAGGTTCTACCAGAACTGATAGTGATGGACAATGGTTCACAGTTTATGTCGAGGGAAGTGGAACAGTTTTCGCCATCTGACCAGTGGTCCCTTCCACCCTCAATCCAATGGTGAAGCCGAACGTTTTGTGAGAACATTCAAGCCACAGATGGCCAAGGTCAATACACCACATGCGTCAAAAGCTTCATTTCTTCACCTCCTACCGCTACCAGCTGCTTAACGGAGACCATCGCCTGGTGACTTGTTAGACGGTCGGTAGTACCGCACTCTGCTGCATCTCATGCGCCCACCACAGACGCCGCCAGCTTCGCAGATTCAGGCACAGTATCGCGGAAACGAGTCTGTCTTTTTCGGGTCCTATGCCAGACGCAGACGTTGGGAGCGCCATACCATTCAGGATGCAAATGGCGTGCAGCGCAGACACAGAAATCAAATTCGCCCTCGTGCACTAGAGGATGCTGCCGCTGAGTTTTTGTCGACAGATTCGCTGTCTTCTCGGATGATGGCGCCCACGCCTCATCCGACATCGCGGGGTCGGCCGACTTCCCTTCTCGGCCCAAGCACATGGAGCTTCTCGCTTCGCCTCCAGCATCACGGCAACTGACGACCCATCCTCCATCGGACGTCGTGGGTTCAGCCGACGTCCGCCATCGAGGGCTCATCGTCGCGCGTCGAGGGTGCTTCCGACCTAGGGGCCGCGTCCGTTCCGGTCGTCGAGATCGTCGCTCCTGCACCTACGTCTGCATTTTCCGCTCGGTGTTTCGTGCCAAGCGCAGGCCGGACGGCAGGTCACGACTGGTGGTTCAGTGCTGGGTACAGATTCGTGACCCGGTCCGCCAATTGCTCCCACGGTCACACCTTCACCGTGCTGTCGTTTCGCCCACTACACAAAGACAGTGAGAAGGTTTGGGGAGAGAGTTGTGGCGTCGCTATTCGCACAACTCCAGCGATTTACAGAAGTCGCCGCGACAACTTCAAGAAGAGGCGATAAGTCGCTGCATGATACTTCGGCCGCGGGGGCGATCGCAGTCTTGATATCTCGCTACCTGCTTCGCGCGCCGGTAGGTAGGAAGGAGGAAACTCGGCTAGGTATGCCGGCGCAACACAGTCAGTACAGCAATAAGGAAGAGTACAGAAGTTCCAGTCAGTACAAGGTAGCCCTAGGAATACGACAGCTCCAGAAGAGCCTTCGGTCTATGCACAAGCCGGAAAAGTGTCCTGTTGCATAGAAGAACTATGTAATAAATAGTACAAGGAATTTGTACTACACAAGCGCATCAAATTAGAATATTTATATCACTGTATTAATAAATCCTATTTGGACCAATCACTTCTTTAGTTGCAGTCCTTGTCCACATCCTTGCTAGCCACGGTCCACCACCATTCGAACCTAAAGCATCCCGAGGACTCGACATAATGTCTCACTGAACACGATGTGATGCATTTTGTTACATTATGTTCGGATGTTTGTAAATCTATGCTACTTAACTTCTTTGGTTATTAGTCCCTAGGCTTACAAACTACTTAAACTAAGTTAAACTAACCTAAGGACAACACACAAACCCATGTCCCAGGGAGGACTCGAGCCGCCGACGCCGCGATGGACTAGCCGAGCGGTCTAAGGCGCCTCGCTGGGGAGCGCGCGGTTGCTCGCCGTGGAAGTTCGAGTCCTCCCTGGGGCATGGGTTTGTGTATTATCCTTAGGTTAGTTTAACTTAGTTTAAGTAGTCTGTAAGCCTAGGGACTAATAACGAATGGAGTTAAGTAGCATAGATTTACAAACATCCGAACATAACATAGCAAAATGCATCACATTGTGTTCAGTGAGACATTATGTCGTGTCCTCGGAATGCTTTAGGTTCGAATGGTGGTGGACCGTGGCTAGGTTCAGTCCCTTAAGTTTCACAAACATTTGAACATTTAATTTGGCAAGCAACCATGCTCTCCGCAGCGAGGCGCCTTAGACCGCTCGGCTTCTCCTTGTTCTGTTATGTTCTTATACATCATGGGGCAAAATATGACATGATGTCATGTATCAACATCAACACATCAAATGCCACAACTGGGCATGAAGTGACAAAACTTTATATACAATTTGGCAAAAGGCAAAATCTGACAAAGAATATCTCGTATGTTACAGATGTGGACTTTTAATAGGTTTAATATGTAGCAGCAAGTGATATACATGGTCTGTTATGTAGGACGAAACGTAACATGTGATACAGGTTAACATGTGACAAGAGTATTTATACCAGCGTGTAGTAAAACGCGAATATGACAAGACTCTTTTATTTAAAGTCTTTGTAGCTGACAGAAAAATCGATAATGTTATTCCCCATTTTACACAATTTTTAACCGAAATGTGTGCCAGTCTGGAAATCCAAGCCGGGTCCTGGGTTCAGATCCACATCTTACAGTTTTAATCCGCCCGGATGATTAAATCCTTTTTGTGAGAAGTTTCTGCAAATGAAATTAATTATGTGCAACATACAACATAGTCGTTACACCGCTTTCCTAAATGTATTAAATGTTTTAACATTATGTCCAAGTTAAACCTTAAGAACACATCGTAAAGGTATTCACAGAGGAGGGGCAGTTATAGAGAAGCCGGCAAATGTGTGGCCCCTGAAGAGGGGCCTCAGCCTTTTCAGTAGTTCGGTATGATTGTCTGATGTCACCTTATAAAATTAACCGACGTGGACTGGTTGTGATAGTACTCTCAAGTACAGCAATTATTTTTCTATTATTTCTCTACTTTCTGGTTTCACAGCGAACATTCCGCGGCAGTGTGAAAATTTTATTCTAGAAAAAATCTAGTTTGTTGTCAGGATAGTTTGAATGACTGATACGTTTGATTAAGAAATGAATACTATTATTTGTAAAATATAACGAACTCACCTTCAAGTCACTAAAATCGTGATTTATTAATACACAATACATTTGGAGCCCTGAGGACTGAACTTCAGGTGCCTCTTTAGTATTTTACATCCCTTTATTGGAATTAAAGTGCACCATGATGGTACTACGCATATATGCTGTTGACAGGTCCAGATTTCTTAAAAGGAATGTGAAATACTAAACAGGCACTTGAAGATGAGCATTCAGAGGTCGAAATGCATCGTGCATTAAATAAAACACGATTATACTGACTGAAGGCCAGTTCGTTTTATTTTACAATTGTCAGTCACGGGATAAACAATGATAACATGGGATAAAATTAAGTAATGCTATTATTGTTGTTACAGGAGAGAAACAGGAGAGGGAATGGACAACAGTGGTGAGAGGCAGGAACAGACAAGCCAGGCAACGGGAAACCGAGACAGGAGAAGAAACAAACGGAAGAAAAATGGGAACAAGACAAGCAGAAAGCAAAATAAAGGCGTCAGAAAGAAGCGCCTGGCTGTACGTGGGAAAACTGGATAAAGATACGACAGAGGTTAAAATGTTTGTAGAGCTTGTGGGACTCAACTACGGGGTTATCAGTCCCTAAACTTACAAACTACTTATGAACTAGCTAATACTAAGGACGGTACAAATATCCATGCCCGAGTGCGGATTCGAACCCCGGACCGTAGTGGCCGTGCAGACCGTGACTGGGGCGCCGCAGTCCCGGGCTACGACAGAGGAAGCTATAGTAGAGTACCTGAAGGAAACTGGAGTAAAAGGGAAAATATATTGCGATATGGTGAATGAAAAACAAGGAAGCAGATCTTTCAAAATAGGCATTCCGCTGCAAGTTCTAGAACTAGTCGACGACGGAAATTTCTGGCCAAAAGATGGAATATGCAGACCCTTTCGTCAACCCTGGAAGTTTAGAGGCCCGACAACCTGGGACTAATATAAAAACATGAAACATAGAGGGCCTGAGGGGAGTTCTGAATCTGCTTCCGAGAAATTTCCTGGCCAGTTACGACATTGGAGTACTCACAGAGACACAGTACACAGAACTGGACATCCCAGAACCAGCTGGTGGTGTGTTACACATCATGAAACCACAACTGGCACCTTTCAAACTACTGCTCAGGAAAGAGAACATGCTGGTTGTCAGGACGAGGATTGGAGTTATAATAGCAGTCTACTTCAACCCAGAGCACACTGCAGCAGACATAATAGATAAACTAGGGATGGCCTTGGATCACAGTAGCAATAACGACAAGATAATCATTGCAGGAGACCACAATTGCGCGATAAATAGGCAAGATACAAAAGGTAAAGAAGTAATGGAATATCTGGTAAACGAGGGCTTCACAGTACGCAACAGACAGGAGGATTGGACATACGTGGGGCATAATGGAGCCAGCACAATAGACCTAATCACAAAGGGCATCAGATCAAAGTGCACTGCCACTACAGTGAAAAAGGAAGAAGCAGTCATTCGAAAACACATTCCAGAACAAATAAATATAGAAAACGACAGAACCGGATGCATCAAACTGGAAGAAAGACGAAATGTAACACTTGGCAAGATCCTGGACATGGAAATAATCAAAGAGAAAATGACAGAGAAAGATAAGGTTGAAAGAGCAATACGAGCAGGAAATATTGAAGAGGCGGCTGCATGGCTGAGATCAAATATAATAAATGGTGCCACCACAGAAGACACACATAGGAGAGCGAGGCCATTGTTCAACAGAGAATGCTATGAGCATGACACTGACGGCACTGACATAACACTAGAGGACAAACTCCAAGCGCAACCACCGCAGAATACCGAAGACAACGGAGCAAATACAAGGACCTAATAAGAATGAAGAAAAGGCAACATCCAGAAGAAGAACAAAGGAAAATGTTAGAGGAGGCAGAAGAAGACCCATATCCATCTCTGAGACCACGAATGCAGAAAATACAGCCCAACATCCCCATTGAAACATGGAAAGAACACTTCTTAACAATTTTATATAAGAACACATAAGAAAAGTAATCTGTTCAAAAGAAACAAGACCCACGATCAGCCCCTCAGGCTGATGAGATCCTCACCATGCCGGCCGCGGTGGCCGAGGAGACAGGCACTCCAGGCACGGTCTGCACGGCCACTACGGTCGGGGGTTCGAATCCCCCCTCGGGCATGGATATTTGTGCCGTCCTTAGTCTTAGTTAGTTCATAAGTAGTTTGTAAGTTTAGGGACTGATGACCCCGTAGTTAAGTCCCATAGACTTTACAAACATTTGAACATTTTTTGATCCTCACCATAGATGACATTGCGAGGGTGATTATAGAAAATGAGGAACAACAGGAGTAATTTGAATGAGAAACGAACACCTAAAACAAACAGCACAAGAATACCTGCCGTTATGGACCTCCCTTCTAAATAAAATGTATAGAACTAGGAAGCATACCGAGCGAACGGAGAAAGTCAATAATCAAACCACTGTATAAGGGCAAAGGAGACACAGAGGATCCAAATGCGTACATTGGAATAGCGCTGGAATCCACGCCACTGAAACTCTTAATAGGAATCCTTGCCAAAAGGCTGGTAGAAGAGTAGTTCGGTTTTAGGATGGGACGATCTAAAACACTGGCAACAGAAAACCTGCTGGAACAAATAAAGCGGACAATAGGGAGACCGAAAGGAAAACTACATTTGGTTTTTGTCGACTACACAAAAGCCTTTGACTTGGTCAACAGAAAGGTTTTGATAGATAAACTGGAGGAACTAATTGGAAGGACGAGTACAACGACTTTAATATCGAATAAACTAGGAGAAAACCACATACAGATAGACGATGGAATAGGTGTATCCCACTGGCTACCTCAGGCGAATGGTGTCCTCCAAGGCGATCCACTCAGCCCCATCTTGTTTAATTTCCTCACGCACGATGTCACGAAAAAAATGACAGGAACAGGCATATACATATACGCTGATGACATGGCCATCGCGGCGACAGATATAGAGAAGCTACAAGTAACTGTAAACAAACTAAGCGAATGGGCGGAGAGAAACGGCATCAAGATAAACGAAGATAAGACGGAGTTACTAGTTGAGGAAATGCATACTGTAAACCATCAGCTGTTTATTAGTTTTCAAACTTCCATCGGTTTCGGTTATAAACCATCTTCACGGAAGAGAAGTAGACAGACTGATTAAACAGGTGCATTATATGCCTCCTTATGCATACTGGCATGCATGTCACACAATAAAAATAAATAAGACGTCACTAGGCATCAAGTCTTGATTAAAAACATAAAGAGCCTGGCATTGCTTTTATGTTTTTAATCAAGACTTGATGCCTAGTGACGTCTTATTTATTTTTATTGTGTGACATGCATGCCAGTATGCATAAGGAGGCATATAATGCACCTCTTTAATCAGGCTGTCTAGTTCTCTTCCGTGAAGATGGTTTATAACGGAAACCGGTAGAAGTTTGAAAAATAATAAACAGCTGATGGTTTACAGTATGCATTTCCTCAAATATCTTACGCCTGTTGAACCACATCTCAATAAAAATTTGGAATTGCTAGTGTTCAGGAAAGGAGGAAGACTCACTGAAGCAGGGAACGTCAAATGCAATGGAAAATTACTCAAGAGAGTTAACAATTTCTAATATCTAGGCATCACAATCCCAACAACGGGAAAAAGTTCCAGACTACATATAAGATCTAGAGCAGTGGCGGCCACTAGAGCTATGAATGAAATCAGGAACGTCACACAACTATCGATCAGCACAGCTATGGACCTGTTCAGGCTAAAGATACTACCTATTCTGACGTACGGCCTTGAATCAGTGGGAGAATACCTCACATTCCAACAACTTGAAGAACTAGAGCGAGTAAAGGTTAGATACCTGAAGAGAGTCTTAGGATTCCCACAGAACACAAGATCGAGGCTAGTCTATGAGCTTAACAGGAAGACCTTCTTGGTAGAGGATCTATGATACGAACTCATACTCCCAGCTAGTGCCAACTTCAAACGGCTTCTACAAGATCTGCAAGAGAAGAAAAATAACATACCGGAGGAGTTCTATGCAACGCCTGCTATGCAGGGCAGGACCTGGATGGAAGCTAACCATAAAATGCGACACGTGACAACGTGACTGGCAACCCGTGGGTTTCATCACAAAGTGTGTCGCAACAAATTATGAGTGTATGTGTGAACTGTGCTTAGAATTTTGTGGTCGCTACCATATTATCGAATGTAGGAATAGACAGAAATCCATCGTAGTTTATAGCAAAGATAAGTAAAGTTAATGTAATGTAATGTTAATGTAATCCTTGCACGGCATGTGTGCGTTTCCTACAAATAAAAAATTATTATTGCTACATACAAGATTCATTAATTTTCAAAACATACGATATAAATTTTATACGGCATCATCTAATACGTGGCCATCTATACAACGACTCGAGTAATTTTTATGTCCTAATAAATTTGGATTTTTGTGCAGCGACCGTTAAAATCCTACTATGAAAGCAGACACATCTACCACGAACAGCGTCTATTTATTGATAGATTTCGACTACAGAATAGCTACCATCGTTGTATGAATCACCAAGTGTAGTTGCATCGGATTATGCTTCCTTCAAATTTTACATGGTACAAAACAAGCAAGTGTTTAAAATCTTCGTAGTTAAAAAAAACTAGCATTTATTCTACTATATATAAGCAATAATGTAATTGTACCGAAGCTTAATTGTGATGTTGCTAAAGTTGGTGACTTGTGCTAAGATTATGGCTATTCTACAGTCGAAATCCATCTTATATACACTCAGATTGCTCGCGCAATGTTTAATACACAATCACGTGATATATAATAATGAAATATAATACCTCCAAATCAAACAGGCGAAAATAATTAATTTCCTAACAATTGACTGTCTTCCAGAACTATTTCGCTGTCGGGCCTCACAACCACTGTTACTTTATAAATTACTGGTTCATAAATATTTACTTCCAAAGCAATTTACGCATATTTGTGTAAATATGTGATAATTTACCGATTCAGACAAAAGCAGTTTAGATTTACTGAGACTTCATGGCACTTTGAATGTGGTTGTTTGTAAAAGTTTACTGTAAATTCTTGATAATCCTTGAAACTCTCCACACATTAACATCCAAAGCATAATATCGTTTTAAGCTATCCGTTCATTGTACGAGGTCCTTTGTATTTATTAGTCTGGTCCATAAGTTTTACATGTTCTGTAAGAAGTTACCGTCGCTCTGAAATTAATCTTGCCTGTTTACGGAACGTGTTATTCGTTTGACGGAGCAAAGCTTATAGCACAGGGTTTTGACTGCTGACTGCGTAACAGCTCTGTATCCGTGGAGTTGCGGCTAGGAGATGATTTATTTCTCAGAGTTCCCAATATCTGAGTCAGTTGTTTTGCTGCCCGAAACCCGTTTGCCACTGTTGATGTCTCCACAAACTTTTAATATTATGTTCAAAGTTTCAGTATATCTCACGGTATGGTAGTAAACAGTTCCACATTAATTTAAGAATACAGAAAGATAAATAACAACGTGCTTTAAGACCATTCCAAGGTTTTTCTGTTTTAAGTTGCTTGTATAATGATTTTTGTGTTCACTGTCTACGAGAGTTCCGACAGAGGATGTATGGGAGTCGAACTCATCCATACTAAAGGCGAACTCATTGAATCAAGAATCACTTTCATAGTCACAATTTAAGAAGAGAGAACCAATAATGATTATCTCAATATCAGTATCTTCCAGATTTTCGGTAAGGCATACTGCTATAAGTTTAAAAAACCTATTGCAAGGATAAGTAGAAAAACCTGTAAGAAACTATGTCTTTTTCAATGAAGAATTACTTAACTGAAAGAATCGCCACCTAAACGTAGATAGGAAAAAAGAGTATATGCTGGTGGGGTTTATCCAGCAAAATACTACAAAATGAAAAATGCGTAGCGTGTCAAAGATCATGTCACTACGTTTGAGAGTTAAACTATAAATTAGGAAGAAATTTTACCAGTGTCCTAATTTGAGCGTTTTAAGGACAGGGAATGACATATTATAAGGAGTATTAATTTCATATGGGTATGACTAACAAAATATTGTCCCAGAACGAAATAAAATGCAGTGAACATGAACCAAAGTAGATAAACGATATAACTTCGATAAACATCAAATCTAAACTACATATAATGAATTACTAAACATACGTTGCTTGCAGTGGCCATTTGAGCAGCAGCTGAATTGTATTTCACTGTAATGTTTTTAAAGGAAACGCCTTTTGCTACTGCAAATGAAGGGTTTTATTTTTATATTTAGAAGTCACCCATACGCGTTTCGCCTTTGTCTCAAGGCATCATCAGTGGGTGTCAGCACTTGCTACTCCACGTCAGTCTCTTTCTGGCAACCAGGTCGAAAGGTTATACTGTTTTCTGAAACATGTTACCTTGGACTCGCCAGTGGAATCATGGACCAGGTAGCATTTGGCTATGTGCCCTATCATCTTAGGAACATATTTCGTATCTCATTTGACCGTCCGGCAACTAACAGTGTGTTAACTAACACACATTTGCATTATTCACCAAATTTCTCTTCCGAATGCGAACATATTTTGTTAGCACCCACCTACATAGGAAGACATAATCATCAAAATAAAATAAGAGAAATCAGATCGAAAACGGAAAGATTTAGGTGTTCTTTTTTTCGGCAAGCTATTAGAGAATGAAACTGCAGAGAAACATCCCGAATTGGTTAGATGAAGCCTCTGCCATGCACTTCAGTGTCACTTGTAGAGTATTTATGTAGATGTAGATGCAGATGTAGATTGGTTTTCTCGTCTGTGTGGTCTTTCTTTCAGCTACTGTGGTGGTGTATTGTTTGGTACGTTAAATAATGTAGGCACTGGATTCCAAAATAGTTTCGTTCATTCCACCTTTACTGATTTGACTATACTTGTTTTGCAGAACACCTAACACTCCCAATTGTATAAATTACTTCTTTCTCCAGAAGAACGAGATTTGTGTTGTTTATTAACCAGTTTATGTTCTTAAAAGGGCCGACGTACATCAGTAAATACCTGTAGTTCCAAGAGAATTGTAAGTATACGGTGCTGTAACGTACCGTTTCATATTTCGCACGGTCCTTGGATAACTACAAATTAAACTTTATTTCTTTCATTCTCCATTCCGAGGAGAGGAGCAGGCTGTTTGAGATCTGGCCTAGAAAGAGTTGCAGTTCTATTTCGCCAAATTATCAAACAAGCTTATAGTAACGTATAGGAGGATCCCAATAGGAAATAAGTGGAAGGGTTTACCAGTTCCAGCATACGCCTTAACACCAAGCAAAACTTCCCGAAAGCCTTAATCGCAACGGGGGGATTGGGACTAATTTCATTTACTTCTGGCGTCCCACAAATAAATGAAATTAGTCCCAATCCTCCGGTTGCGACTAAGGCTTTCGGGATAGTTTGCTTAGTTTTAAGATAAAAAAATTCCCTATGAGGATAGCAAGATTGCAGTCCCGACAACCAAAAATTCGATGACCGAACTACTCTCGTAAACACGCAGAGATCGGCTCGACTAAATTGCAGTGGAGGAGCGACTCTCTAGAAGCTGCTCCCGAGAGCGCGGTAGGCCTGTCCTCTCCTTAGGAAACTAAAGAAAGGTAAACATGTCGTTATTGCTTGAGTTTTGCCGATTTTTATACCACTACATACGCTCCATATTGAAAAAAAAAATCGCACTGACGTGTTTTACGGCCCACTTTAGATTTGTAGTCTTATAAGGTTTTGCAAACATTTTGGACCAAAATAATATTCTAAATAATACAAAAATTAATTAATTAGAGTGTCTGAAACCCTTTTAGGAAAAAAAAGTCAAGGTTGTGGCGTGTTGCGACCCAATTACCTTCGGCGTCACAGTCCAACGCATGGCCCACTACGCCACATTGACACGTCAGAATTCTGTTCTTTAATCTCATACTATTGATGGTAGTTGTTAATTGATGCTAATATGGCATTTGTAGACACTAGATTATCATTTATCGTACGAAGAACGACGTGTTTGTATTAATTCTTCAGTTCGATATTGCTTTGAAATGAAAACGTGTAAGTTATAATAAGAAAATCATCAAATACGCAACGCAAGATGGCGTATGCCACAGAGAGTTCTGGACGAGGAATGTCACGTGACATCTGCGAACGGCTGGTTTTCGTTAATTCAATGGAGGGTGTCAAAACTCCGTTATTTTTGCATATATCTCTCAAACGATACGAGATATGAAAAAAACACAAGGAAACAAAGTTGTAGAGAATTTTCTCCTCTACAAATTCGTTTAGTCAGATGAACGGTTTATTTGCATTTAAAATTACATTACAAACGGCCTTTTTTGGTATTACTATCGTATTTCTTGTCCGAAATATTTCAAAAAGCGAGGTTCGGGTCTCTGATAGCCAACAATTATGGCTCTAAAATTTGGCGCCGATCGGTTGAACGGTTCGACCTAAAACGTGGGAACACCTTACAGCCAGACAGACATCGACAAAACGCCGTTATTTTTGCAAATATCTTTGCAATGATGCAAGATATGAAAAAAACATAATAGAGCTAAGTTGTAGAGAATTTTCCCCTCTGCCAATAAGGCTATTCAATTTTTGTGTCAGATGAACGGTTCGTTTGCAATTACAATTAATTACAAACGGCTTTTTTTTAGTATTACTACCGTATTTTTGTCCGAAAAATTTGAAAATGGGAGGTTCTGGTCTCTAGCGGCCTAAAATTATGTCTGTATAATTTGGTGCTTATCGGTTGAACGGTTCGTCTTAAAAACAGGGAACACGTTACGGACTGACAGACAGGCAGACAGACAGACAAAATCGCCGTTATTTTTGCAAATATCTCTGAAACGATACGAGATATGAAAAAAAAGCAACAGAGCAAAGTTGTAGAGAATTTTCTCCTCTACAAATTCGGTTATTCAGTTTTCGTGTCAGATGAATGGTTAAGCCGTTATTTTCATTTAAATTTCGAGCTGTCAAAAAAACGATCGCAAAGGCCCACTTTTAGTGTTACTACCGTAACCTACAATGGGTCAAAAACCTATTTCATAAATCAATTTAAACTGTACCATTCACACTTACACGTTATCGTATTCAGAGATGTGCGGTTTTCTTAGGATAGAGGACTTCGGGGAGAAACAAAATGGACAATCTCAAAGGGTGCAGGTGGATCACAGGAGAAATACAGATCTAGGAACTATCGGTATAACAGTTGTAAATTGTCGTAGCTGTGTCGGGAAAATACCAGAACTCCAAGCGTTAATAGAAAGCACCGAATCACACATCATTGTATGCAGTGAAAGTTGGCTCAAGCCGGAAATAAGTTCAGCGGAAGTTTTTGCAAAAGATGTAACTGTTTTCAGAAAGGATAGATTAAACAAAATAGGTAGACTCGTGTTTGTCGCTATCAAAAGTAGTCTTTCGTGTAGCAAAGTTGAAGTTGATAGTTCTTGTGAGTTATTATTGGTAGAGGTTGTACCTGAAAATCGTAAGAAGTTAATAATTGGTTCCTTTTATCGGCCTCCCGACTCTGACGATACAATAGCAGAAAGGTTCAAAGAAAACCTGAGTCCAATTACAAAAACGTATCCGACTCATACGATAATAGTAGGCGGAGATTTTAATTTACCCTCAATCTGTTGGCGAAATTATATTTTCATATCCGGAGGTACGCATAACACATGGTGTGAAATTGTACTCAACGCATTCTCTGAGAATTACTTCGAACAATTAGTTCATGAGCCAACTAGAATTGTAAATGGATGTGAAAACACTCTTGATCTCTTAGCAACAAATAATCCTGAGCTCATAACGAGCGTCAAAACGGATACAGGTATTAGTGAACATAGAGCTGTAGTAGCGAGATTGAATATCAAAAGTCCCAAAGTTACCAAAAATAAATGAAACGTATATTTGTTCCGGAAAGCAAATAGAAATAAAATACATTGCTTCTTGAAAGATAGCTTCCACTTGTTTCTAACACTAAATGTAGGTGTAGACCAGATGTGCCTCAAATTCAAAGAAGTGGTATCGACAGCAATTAACAGTTTTATACCAAATAAATTAATAAAAGAAGGAGGTGATCCTCCTTGGTACACAAAACAGGTCAGGACACTGTTGAAAAAGCAACGGAAAAGGCATACTAAATTTAAACGAACACAAAATCCCCAGGATTGGCGACCCTACACAGAAGCTCGAAATTTAGCGAGGACTTCAATGCGAGATGCCTACAATACTTATCACAACGAAACTCTTTCTCGAAATTAGACTGAAAACCCTAAGAGATTTTGGTCATATGTTAAATATACTAGGGGCAAAACACAAACAATACCCTCACTACTTGATGGTAATGGCGATCCTGCCGATGACAGCGCTACTAAAGCAGAGTTACTAAACATAGCTTCTAGAAACTCATTCACAAAAGAAGGCGAAACCAATATTCCAGATTTCGAATTACGAACAGATGCCGTAATGGGTAACGTAGAAGTAGATATCATCGGAGTATTGAAGCAACTAAAATCACTTAACAAGAACAAGTCTTCTGGTCCGGATTGTATACCCATTAGATTTCTATCTGATTATGCTGAAGCGATAGCTCCTTACTTAACAGCCATATACAACCGCTCTCTCAAAGAAGTATCTGTACCAAAAGATTGGAAAGTTGCACAGGTCACACCGATATACAAGAAAGGCAGTAGGAGTAACCCATTAAACTACAGGCCTATTTCATTGACTTCAATTTGCAGCAGCGTTTTGGAACATATCCTGTTTTCAAATATTATGAATTATCTCGAACAGAATGATCTATCGGCCCAAGGTCAACATGGGTTTAGAAAATATCGTTCATGCGAAACACAACTAGCTCTTTATTCACACGAAGTGATATGTGCTATCGACAAGGGTTCGCAAATTGATTCCGTATTCCTTGATTTCCAGTAGGCTTTTGACACCGTACCTCACAAACGGCTTTTAATCAAATTGCGTGGTTACGGTATATCGCCCCAAATTTGCGACTGGATAGGGGATTTCCTCTCAGAGAGGACACAGTTCGTAGTAATCGATGGTAAGGCATCGACTAAAACAGAGGTGATATTGGGCGTTCCACAGGGTAGTGTTATTGGTCCTCTGCTGTTCCTTATTTACATAAACGATTTAGGGGAAAATCCAAGTAGCTCTCTTAGATTGCTTGCAGATGACGGCGTCATTTACCGTCTAGTAAAATCATCTGAAGATCAAATCCAACTGCAGAACTATTTGAATAAGATATCTGTATGGTGTAACAATTGGCAATTGACTCTAAATAATGAGAAGTATGAAGTCGTCCACATGAGTACGAAAAGAAATCCGTTAAACTTTGTTTACATGCTAAATCAATCAAATGTAAAGACCGTAAACTCCACAAAATACCTAGGAAGTACAATTACTTCTGACTTAAATTGGAAAGAAGACGTAGATAGTGTCGTGGGAAAGGCGAACCAGAGACTGCGTTTTATTGGCAGAACCCTTAAAAGATGCAACAGAACTACTACAAAAACTGCGTACACTACGCTTGTCCGTCCTTTTATGGAATATTGCTGCCCAGTGTGGGATCCTTATCAGGTGGGTTTGACGGAGGAAGAGTCCAAAGAAGGACAGCTCGTTTCGTATTGTCGCGATACACGGGAGACAGCGTTACGGAAATGATACAGGATCTGGGATGGGAATCATTACAACAACGACGCTTAACGCTGCGGCGTGGGCTGCTTACGAAATTACAATCGCCAACATTCTCCTCCGAATGCAAAAATATATTGTTGACTCCCACTTACATAGGTAGAAATGATCATCAGAATAAAATACGAGAAATCAGAGCCCGAACGGAGAGATTCAGGTGTTCATTCTTCCCGCGCGCTATTCGAGAATGGAATGGGAGATAAAACAGTTTCACGGTGGTTCGATGAACCCTCTGCCAGGTAATTAAATGTGATTTGCAGAGTATCCCATGTAGATGTAGATTTAGCTTTCCGACAGTTTGGGACGCTGCTATCGCAGTGTGTAAGGAAATACAGTGGTACTGTTGTGAATGCTATTTTAAACCGGCTACACAAGTAACCACATGGTCGTCAGCAACGCTTTCACAAGTGTGTTTGCACAAGCATGCACAAATTTCTTGCACCTCCTAGCGCTTCAAACATTATTTTAGAAGCATCAATTTGTTTGTCAAAAAATGAGTAGAAAGATCGACGAGTTTATACTACAAGTGAACTGATTAATGAACTGGAAGTATTATTTCTACGCGATGTGTTTTTCTTTTATGTTTGCAAATATTTTGTTGTTATCCTAGTCTTTTGCTGTAGTTGTCTTTTTGAGGTTACGTTCCAATCGAAAAATAACACAACATCAATGGATGATCCACAGCACTGGTACTTGCAATAGGACAGATAAAAATACAACTTCTAACATTAACATGTACAAACCTTCTGGAATTGTATACTGTCCGATTTGAAACTGTTGTATAATCTCAAATCACAACAGTGAAAGACGGGCGGAACAACAATAATACCACATCATCATCATTTAAGACCGTTGATTCCTTTCTTCGTTCAGTCTGAGGAAGAGAAACCCTTATAAAATTTCTACATGATCCCCTATTCAATGCTAACATCACGCCTCTTCTGATATTAAGAGTGTAACTTCAAAATCAATCTTCACCGAATCCAAGTACCTGGTCTACCTCCACTCCTTCTACCCTATACGGCCGAATCCATGATTCTCTTATGTTCGTGGTACGTCTTAGTGAGCGAAAAATTCCCTAATCGTCAGCGGTTACATTCCATTCGCCTCCTCAGCGACCACTTATGTCCACAGTGTGCAGACGTTGATACCGACGTGCATCGACTGAATTGTAGCACTGCGAGTGCGTGTTGGAAACTCACAGGGCAAATGCTGGCCCTCCTTCTACGTCGTCCTTTCACGTCGATCCTATCTACCGAAGTTTTCTACCCTGATGGCGTCTATTTTCCACCAGCGAAGACGAATGCAGTCAACTGGATTAAAGGCGTGGCGCTACATTACCTTTACCGAGATAGCGACAAAAACATCCTGGATTTCTGGCAATATTTGCTTGAAACACACACGACTGTCCAACGTAGAGCACCCTACCGAACCACTTTTGCGAACTTTTTAGGGTCATTGTTCACGAACCCTCCACCCAGGGGGGTGTCCCAGGTATGAGAAGAGAATAATGATGCAGCCCATAGAAACTGATTGATCCCAACGGTACAAAGGCTACAGCCTTGAATGTGAGAAGACGACTGGGATACTCATGTGCAGGATTGTCGACGGGTTACGTTCTTCAAACTGTTGGCCCCCTATAATAATCATTAAATGAAATAAAGCAATATATTACAACAGACTACAGAGACATTTCTTTTGTTTCATTCATTCACCATGTAGAAGCCTTTTCGTTGCAGAATGTTGCTCATTGTTCACATATTAATTATAACATAGAAGATGTTTAATTTGTTATTTCACTTGTGTTTTCATTACAAAAGGTTTGGTTAAAAACGAAAACATATACGTTTTTTTAATGTAAGCAACTCTTGAAAAAAAAAAGAATATTGATTATTTAAAAAAAAAATTAAAAAAACAATACGAAGGTCGCGGGTTCAATCCCCGCAAGGTCCTAAAAGAAAGAAGGTTAAAAAAAGAAAAAAAAAACAAAAAACAAAAAAAAATCCATGATTCTCTTATGTAATCTTGCTTTTCCCTGCGCGTAACGTGATACCACCATCTCATCTTGTTCATTCTAACTGCTTCGTCTGTGGTGCACATTTCCAGTTTTACTTTGATTACCTCATTATGCACACCCTCTTGTCATTGTTTCCATCTATTACTGCCTCAGTCACCCGCACTATTTTCATATCCGTAACCTCTAACTTATTAATATACTACGTAGTATCCACCCAGCTTCCATTACCATACAGAAAAGTTAGTTGAAAAATTGAACACTAAACTGCAAACTTAGTCTTACTATTGTCTCCATTCTTGCAGAAAAGTAGATAGTAGCTCAGCGTTTATTGCATTACCTTTGCTAACCCTTGATTTTAGTTGTTTCATGATGTTTCCATGACGTGAGAAAATACATCCTAAGTACTTGCAACTGTCCACCAGTTCGATCTTTTTTCCTCCTCATGACACTTAACCTGTTTGATCTCTTTCATACGGTCATTACTTTCGTTTTTTAGACGCTAATCTTCATACTATTATCCTTACATCTCTGAAATATTAGCTTTCAGCCTTTCAATCGAATCTGCCATCACTCCTAAGTCGTCCGCATATGCGAGCCTGTTTATTTTGTTTTCGTCTATTTTAATCTCAGCCTTACCAGTCTATCGATTTTAATATTTGATCTATATATTTATAAAACATAGTTCCCTTTTCCACTTACAGGACTTCTCTATTATATGCTGTTAGCTAAAGATCTGGACCTGACAGCTTGCTTATAAGCGGCCGAAACACGCACTTATTTTTATTCAACTTTTTTTCCAATACTAGCGCTCTCCTTTCAACAACTCCTGAGAAGGTTTTGCCACAATATTGAATAAAGAAATACCCCTGTAGTTGTTACAATCTTTTCTGTTTCCATGATGAAAATTAATGTGATTACTGCTTGCGTCCAGTCAGACGGAACCTGTTCCGACTCCCATGTATAATAGTTCAGAAAATGTTTGTAACTGACGATTAGAATAATTCTCGAAGTTTGCTAAACGTGGAAAAATATCAATTGAGGTTGTGTTTCATATTTATAAATCACGAATAACACATTTCCTTGCTTTCCAAACCCTTCGATTTTGATGAAAGAAATGGTCTTATTCTTCATTTCTCCCCACGAATGCTTTGATTTCTGCACGTGACAATATAGTATTTGTGTAGAATGTAATTTAGTATTACCAAATAAAAATTAATCAAGTAAATAATTTACATATGATTAAAGAAGCCTCTCTGTTCTCGGTACAAACGCTCAAGCATAGTTATGTCAATCATGTTGTTTCATATGTGCCAGACTCTTTGCTCACAGATACTGATACACCGAGCAAACAGTTGAGCGGCTACACACATGGCGTTGTAGATGGTAGTAACAACAAAGAACCACGTTATTGTTGGCAAATATTAGCTGGATATGGTCAACAGCCTAGCAGTTTTCAAAAAGTGCTACTATTTTAAACTTGTAAAACCTATACGTGAAATTTAATGTTACTTCCCTCACCAATAACCCCTGTGTAACCAAAAGCACAATTGGACATAATTATTGCTCTGCCAAGAGCCACATGGAGCTATACATAAGTTATGTTGGTGCCATAAAAATGATGCGATTTCTACCTTACCAATATCTAAGGTCGAAGGATAATACGTAAGCAAAATGTATCTCTGAGCCTAGAAGTGTAATGTCTCCTAAGATTAAGATCTTTGTCTGAAACATATCGTAAGCCTATATTAAATACGAAAGAAGTGACATATTATACCGTGCAGAGAATACGGGACTTTATGAATCGCTCAGATGTAGACCACACTTTTGTCTCACGGGGAAGAACTTCAGGATCTGAATGCAGCAAAGAAATGTGAGTGAGAAGTCAACAATCACAACTGATACAAACAAACTTTAACTTGTAATAGATGGTAATTTAAAATCTTTTGTCCATTAAGTAATAAATAACGAATTGCAATCAAAAATTTCAATTACATGCTACAAAACGATAAACCGTCGACGTGGCGGAATTTAAATTAAGGTTAAGGCAATAGCGTGGTATCTTTCATTTACGCATTCTTCCGTCACTTCTTGGTAGAACTATTCCATATTTAAGGCTGCAGTAGAACATAAACAGCTCATTTGTGTTTCAAACTTAAACCTGATATGTTTTCTAAATTAGCTTGTCTTCCGAAGTGCTTGTTAGCCTATGTGTGTAGCGTGAAACAGCATATATATTGCGAAACGATTTTTTTTTCATGGTAAAGAAATGGGTTTTGTGTCGCCAAACACGGATGCATGTCATTTTTTCTGCTAATTCAATTAATTTTGGTACTCATCTCGTACATTTCATCATTTCACAGTATCAGTCAATAAATAGATGGGTTCATATCTAGTAAGAAACTGCCATGTGAAGATTTTTAACAGCATTCTGGTACCTCTTCACCTTCTAAAAGTAAACAGAAATAATTTAGGCAATCCGTCGTAAGGCATTAAATGTAATTATGTTGCTTATTGTTCGAGAAATTTCAATGAAATGGAGAATTCGACGACAATCATTTATAAAATATATGCTTTGAAACTAAGCAGCAACCAATACGTATGCCTACTTCCTCTATACTCATTTCCTAAGACGATTTCTAAACGCAGTGATGTTAGCACAGTTATTGGTTGTCTTCTCTCATTAGTTGGTCACAAGTGGGACCTTGAAGAAGGTATTAGTGTGTGATTAGATTTCGAAAGAGCTGCTTGAATAAAATAATTTACTAAAAGTGCTTATGACCCTAGAATAACATTGCGACATTAGCTGCTTGTACTGTATAAAAACAGTTTTCTCTCGCGGCAAAACAATATAAAAGTATATGTAAATGATTGTTGCAAAGTGCTACATAATTTAATCTAACAGCAGATCTAAAATGTGCAAGAGGCATGTTCTTCTCACGCGTATATTTCTTCCTAAGATTGATATATATTAGAAAAGCAACGATATTGACAGCGATATTAACGTCGTAAAAGGAAATCGATGTACGACAAATATCGAAAAGAAAACATCGAAGTTTTAGAAACCAGACAGTCGCTTTAATTCCGGAGCTGTACACTCATTCAGTCTTCATTCGCCTGTCATTGGTCACACCAACGTGGCGCGCTATTGGATACGTGAAATCGGGTACGCTGCCAATATTTTTGCCTACGGTGGCACCGCTGACGCTAACGTTATCTGTGATAAACTGACATACACTACTAGACTGGCAACTCCGCATACTATCATCGGTGTCACTGTCACTCTAAAGGGCGTGAAAACAACCACTTTTGTCAGGGTAAAACAGCCGTAAAAACTGCGATAAACTGATATAACTTCGACTGTTAAATTTTACTTACGGAGTCGTCGTAGTGTGCTTATGTTGGTCACAAAATGTTCGCTTGACGATTAGCATTTGGCTGTCGCTGCCAACTTCAGCATACTACGCTAAGAGTAAAATTTTACCCTCTACTGGAGAAATAGATCGCTTATAATTATTATAAGAAAATTATAAGTGATCTTGGATTTTTCTCATAATAACAGAAAATTGTTATTACATCATCGAGTTGAATCAACATGGAAGTATCGATGGTCCGATATTGATTCCATACCATCGACGTTTCGATGTTTTAGAGGACGTAAATTCGATGTTAAAATATCGATGTTTCTCTTCTAAGCATTTATTGATCATCGATGAATATCGATCATCGCTATTTCTGCCAAATTTACGGGCTACTTAATACATTAATAGCACAATTCGAAATACTGGTGTTACGTTCTAGGCCTTAAACTCTCCCTACAAGATGTCACTCTCTTAGTATTTTACGTCGTCTATAAATCGAAATGATGTGGATAGCATCAGTTTAAAGATGTGAAAGTATGACTAGTGTTAATATTGACGAGCACTTTATTTTTTCGTCGTACTCAAGTAGTTTTTAAATAGATACCCGGCTTACGGAATTTCCAGGAGAAATGTTTTAGGTTAGATTTAAAGGTTGCTTTACTACGACCTGTCAGATATGTTACTGGGAAAGTAAAACGTCTTGTTGCAGCCATTGAACTCATTTCTGAGATACTGATAGGTATGAGGTAATGAAGTAATTTTTCGCCGATTTACTTCGTTCCAGTAAATTCATAATCGTACAGAATTCTTGGGTGAATCTCTTCTAGATGAACTGACTGACTAAATAACATATAACTACTGGCGATGTAGCATGTTATGAAATATTTTATCAGATACTTTTCCGCTAAATGGAGTACTCATTTTATTAATTAATGAACTGCACCCGTACGAGGCCGGGGTGGGACGCTAGTTTGTAATGGAAATACGGATCGCCAATATTGTTCAAGATTTGTATATTATGAATTTTAGGTTGTAATATTTGTCCTTCTCAGAACAGTGGAGCCATAAAATCATTACAATTAACGTTAAACGAAATCAGGACTCTACAAGTACACTTACCTCTGTCAACCAAAACATCTCATTGATCATCAAATGGTGATGGTGGCATTTTATCAATAGTAGAAATGGAGACACATTGCCTAATCTGGTCTACCTGCGCTGGCCTTCTGCTTAACTGTAACGGAGTTCATTGTTTATTAGGTTATGATCTGGTTTCTCTTCTACAACTCAAGAATAGATGCCGCTCTCACAAAGCTGACTACTCTAGATGTAAATATTTGAAATACACAAAGCTGCGCTTTGAATTTTACAGTCTTTCCCCCTCTGAATTGGATGGCTAGTGTGGTGTATCCCTTGTATGAGTGGACATCTTTCAAGTGTTGCTAATTTACCTAACCTTACCCTCAATGAATTACCCAGGTCATGCTTTCCCCTTGAATGCTACATAGATAACGGAAACACGTCTCTGAAATACGCACGGAGGAGCAGATCATGTTTGTTATATTGACTGGGTGAATGCGAATTCTGTCCGATGTTGTGATTCGGAACCCTACTCCCTATAATTTAATTAAAAAATACTTCAGAGGTTACAACAAATGAGACTTCTACAAGACGTTCGCAAGTAAGTAAAAGCCATAGGTACATCCATAATACGTGTGCTTCTGACCACATAATGTAACCAAGAAAACTTCATAGAGATGGCTAAATATTTGTCATAGCTCTTTAAATGCCCAGTATCTTCATCATAATCTCATGAAAAGACTCCTACCTACATAAATCATAGATCCCATATCTGGAGAAAATGACATATTTGCATAATTCTCGAAGAACCTAGACTCATTAAAAAAAAAAAAAAAAAAAAAAAAAAAAAAAAAAAAAAAAAAAAAAAAAAAAAACGTTAAATGCTTTCCGTAGTGTAGGTTATTTATACAACACTTTCTCAGCTTGTCTTCGTGAAAGAACTGAAGGACAGTTCGAATACAAAACAGTGTAATACTAACTGGACTTCCGCCTAGGACGATGGCAGGCAGAGAATATTTTCAACCTGAAAACAAATACATAATTTAACTCGAAATTATTCACTCGTTGTATGTTTGTTGACCTCAAAAAGCGTACGATTATATCAATCGATAGTCTGTTTAATGTCCTAGAATGACATAGACTTAACACAAAACTCCATTTCTCATCAAATAAATTCTTACTAACGAAATTTATTTTGATAGATCAAAGTCTTTCGATATAAAGACCGACGTGCGACAAAGTGCCGTATTGTCACCGCTGCTCTTCAGCCTTGATAAGGTCATTAGAGAATTGGAGAAAAAACTTAAAAACCCACTCAGTTTCTTGGCCTCCGTAGACAGTCTAGCGATACTATTGGATAGCGGAATCACAGCTTTTAGAAAACATGGAGTTTCTCAAGGAATTATCTATAAACACTAGGCAACACATTCCATTCGGTAAAACCAAGTTTATTTGGTTGGATTCAAGATGTGTGGCGGAAGGTTAGGGGGTTCACGCTTACCTGTTGCCTCATTATTGGTGCAAATTGTATGTATAATATGGCGAATGGACTCCATTGACTTCACTGCAGTAAAATACCATAGCATAGCTCGACAAAGCAAACTAAGCACGTCAGATGACATTTACAGGTGTTTTCCATTCTGTTTATCATTGCGTTAAGTGATTTACATTGAGTGCAATGCATTAAGGTCGAGTTGTAAGAATACTGGATAGCATAGGTCTAATGTTACCTTCATTTAATTTTTTTAATTTTTTCTAATCTGAATACAAATGTTTTGATAATTGTTTTAGTCAGGTTAAATGTGTGCATTAAAATATGCATAAAAGTGCTGTATAGAATGTATAGGTCTGCAGTATACTAAGAAACATGTACAGGAAAAATAGGAAAAGCGCATAAAATGAAGGAACATGTACATAAAATTACTAAATAGTTTTCCAAATCTTTCTGAAAGATCTTCCTTTATCAATATAGTTTGCACATTTAACATAGATACCTGTCCCTCATATGATGTTACGAGATATAATTACAGTGTTGAAATATCGTTTCCGAAATAATCCTTGAAAAGTATGTCAGGCTAATAACTTCTAATATAGTGTTTATAAGTCGGGAATTTAACAGGAAACATTTTATATTTTATAATGTACAAAATGCAGTTGAGAGAAAACAGATTACTGCAGAAATTGCAACGGGGCCAAATTGCAGTGTTCCCTAAACTTACAAATTGCTTAAACTACAGGTAACTTATTTTAAGAAGAACACACGCAGTAATGCCCCAGGGCGGACTAGAACCTCCGACGCGGAACGGCCGCACACTCCGCATTAAGGCGCTTAGAGAGTACGCCTATTACCGCGCGGCCCTGAACATTCAATGAAAATTGCTCCAGCAGTCTTGGTGTCGATAGGAAACATAAATACACGCATCCATATTTGTAGATACAGAAGAAGACAACGCTTCCTGGATGTATCTGTACATAGGCTTGACACTAATTTGAAGGGCTCGCGGTTCGGCTGTTACAGCGTTGTGAAGGTCCCAGTAACGTAACTTCCTACCGAGCCACTTGCAACTTGCTTGAATGAACCCTCTCATATCTGCTGCAGCATCTAGATTGAACTTCTTGTTCTCGTTGCCAGAGAGTTCGGGCACCGCGGAACCTCGCTGCACTGTCTGTGTAACCGCCGGCGCCCTCCCCCCGCCCCTCGCCCCGCGCTGCCGGCGCCTGTTGCCACGACAACAGCGCGTCGCCACGCCCACGTCGCGCGGAGCCCCGCCCCCCGCGCGCCGGCCAGGCCAATGGGGCGCGACCGCGGCGCGTCACCGCCGTGTCCCTGCCCGGGCGGCCGCCGGCATGAATGGCTGGTGGCTGGCCGGTGCTCCCTGTGAGGCGACCGTGACGTAATGGGCCGCGTGATGGATGGCAGGCCGCTTCCTGCCAGGAAGAGGGCGAAGGCTGCCCAAGGCCAAGCGACGCCACCGCCTCCCATTCTCACCGACAGCGGTCCATTCACTCCTCGGCATCACTGACTAATGCCCTGGCTGTGATTCAAAACGTTTTAACCCTTTAATGCATAGTGTAGCTCATCAGCTACATGCCTTATTTTTTCCATTTTATCTCAAGCTGATCAACAATTTACCACAAATTCACTTGTAGCTGCTTGTATACGAGGCGCGTCCAGAAAGTAAGTTCCGTTTGGTAATAAAATGAAACTGAAGACAGATACAGAAGAAATTTTCATTGCACAAAATTCTACAACTCTTAAACTACTTTTATACATAGCTGCCGAAATTTTGTCGGCTCTTGTCATAGGGTGCCACAAGTTTTTGCATGCATCATTCACAGAAGGTTGCTGCCTGTGTATTCAACCGTGTGGTAACAGCTCCTTATCATCGTTGAAGTGTTGACCACCAAGGACAGATTTTAGGTGTAAGAAGAGATGAAAGTCGCTAGGAGAGAGGTCCGAGCTGTATGGAGGATGATCAAACAGGTCCCATTGAAATTTCCGTAAGAATTGTTTGGTCACATTCGATGTGTGAGGTCAGGCATTATCGCAAAAAAAAAAAAAAAAAAAAAAAAAAAAAAAAAAAAAAATATATATATATATATATATATATATATATATATATATATATATATATATATATATATATATATATATATATATTTTGACAGTAATCCTCTTCTTACACCTAAAATCTGTCCTTGGTGGACAACACTTCAACGATGATGACGAGCTGAAAGAACATGTTACCACATGGTTGAATACACAGGCGGCAACATTCTATGAAAAATGCACGCAAAACCTTGTGCCATGCTATGACAATTGCCTGCAGAATTTCGGAAGCTATGTAGAAAAGTAGTTTAACAATTGTAGATTTTTGTACAATCAACATTTTTTCTGTATCTGTACCCGTTCGTTTTATATAACCAAACGGAACTTACTTTCTGGACGCGCATCGTACATAGTGTTACATTTATGCTAGTAACTCGTCCTAGAAATTATAAATAGCAGAGGTAAGGTGGTGCAAGTGCACCCCAAAAATGAATAACTAAACTTTCTAGCACATTTATAACTGTTTAATTTAGCAATTTGGAAGAATGTAATAATTTTACACCCTTTCAAGCATGTTCAATTAGATTTTATGAATATAACTGACATACCTGGATGATAAAATTTTCTGCATTTTTTAAAAGATGGTCGTCACGCAAAACGCACTTGCCCCCCCCCCCCCCCCCATAGAGGGGCTAGTGTATTTTCGTGTAGCAGTTAGCATACAATATCCACGTGAGGCACAGGAGAGCAAGAGCGTCTTATTACAACCTTTCTTTGATCTTGGGTGGTTGGGTATACTTTTTTTGTTAATAAACAACCAATGCGTATGATATAAGACCCTTTATTTAACTCAAAAAATGTTTGAAAATGACCAAATAAGCAAATACAAACATAGAAATAAATACATGGACTTATTTCCTATTGGATTCTATAATTATATAAAGACACATTGAAACTTATTTCACCTCTAAGACCTACGTTTGGGGTGGGTAAAACAGATACAATGTCACTTCAACAGGCGGAAATATAAATACTGATTTCTTTTTCAGGAATGAGCTCTTTCTGGTGAACTTCACAGAAAGTTCATCATTCGAAAATACACAGACTTGACAGACATTTTTTTTTTTTTTTTTTTTTTTTTTTTTAATTTTCTTCGTGCAAAATTTCACAACACCCAGTCATTCACACCCACATCTTTCAATTGCTTAGTAAGATGATCAGTAATAAAGTTTTAAGTAAAAATCTTAAATCTTAGCAATCGTGGGGCAAGTGCGATACTCTCACGCTCTTGCCACTCTCCTTGTAGATGCTCTTGCCCCATAATTGGTAAACAAAAATTATATGAACATATCTTAAAATTAGGTATATTTAGGATGTACTAAAGCGTTATATTTACCTAGCACATATGCACACAGCAAGTATCCACAAAATTTCAGCCGCAACCAATGACGAAATGTTATGCACTCGTAGTAACAGTATGAAGTGCACTGGCAACTGCCGATTGTTACTGCGTAAGTCAGAACTTCATTGTTGGTGCGCGTACGAGTTTGCATTGTTGCCAAAGGTTCAATCGAATGGAATATTCATGAAAACTGCCAACATTGCAACAAAAATTCAAATGTTTGTAATTCTATCGGACCAAACTGCGTGGTCATCAGTTCGTAGCTTAAAAACTACTTAAAGCTAGGTAAACTAACCTAAGAACAACACACACACCCATTCCCCCGGGTTGGACTCGAACCTCCAGGGCGAGCAATCGCGCGCTCCGCAGCGAGACGCTTTAGACCGCTCGGCTACTCCGCCGCGGCACATTGCAACATAAAAAAATTTCATGGGTAGGAGACGCACTTCCCCCAAATTCGCACTTGTTCCACCTTACCTTTGCAGAGTGCTACTGAATCATTTCTACAGTTAGCTGCATTGAATTACTCCTAACATGTGCGTTTATTTACATTAGTATTTCTACTTTGCCATGTAAAAGTAGTCGATCGCCTGCTACTGTTGCATTATGAGTTACTTTCTGCAAAGATGAGAGGCATAATAGTGACATTTACTATATCGGATACAACATGACAGCACTAGGCCTATATAGCTGACATGCTGTGAAGTGTTATTTGCTATTATTTGCATAATAATTTTAAGGATTTTTTTCCAATATTTTCTCAGTGTATACGCACTACACATTAATCGTGGTAGGTTTTATAGGTTCAAATAAAAAATCATGCATTAAAGAGTTAAATACAGCGACCAGGAGCGGATTTAGACAGCTTTGGGCCCCACGCGCAGGAGAAAATACTGGGTCACGTTAAAGATATAAACAAATAAAAGATATGTTATTCGATATTTAAATGAATACACATTTAAATGAAGCCCACATATAGTAAGTCCAAAAAGGGTTCGTATAGCTGCAATTTCTTTTAAATAAGTGTGTCTGGGTCACGTGAAAAGAAGTGAACATAAAATGTGGACTGCCAATCCTTGTGCATCACTTTTATCGATAAACAACGAAATAAAAACATCAATAACAATAGCAAAGTTAAGAAAATGATAAATGTACACGAAAGCTACTTCAAGAAGTATTCGTCCACGTCCACTCGTATTTTTTGACATTTACAGACTGAAAATATCATTTAAATTACAAAAACCAATATTTGGTGTGGTTTTCCTTTGCAGTAATTACTGCTTGTAGTCGTCTGGGCATCAAGATGACTAAGTTTGGCGAAAGAGAGGACGGAATTTTGTCCCGTTCTTCTTGCAGTGCTGCTTGTAAGTTTTTCTTGTTCTGCTATTATTTCCGCCCCCTGTAGCTCAAACGACAGCGTCGCCGACTACAACGCAGACGGCCCGGATTCGATTCCCAACAGGAGACTGTGTGTTGTCCTCGTCATCGTTTTCATCATCATCTACAGTGACGGCTGATGCTACAGATGACTGGGGGTTCACTTCTTACCGTGCTGGATCTTGATAGTGACGCTTCCGCCCCCTACTCTCTCCCGCTCCGCGCTTCGATAGAAGTTTGGCACACCTCTGCGAGTGGCGCCGTGCGAAGTCGCCCTCGTCCCCCTTTTGAAATTTTTTCGTTACAAGATATGCAGAATGCCTTACTTCGGACGCTGTGGAGTGGCCGAACGCATTAAGGCGCTATGCGCGAGGCCGTTTCCAGTAGGAGGTTTAAATCCTTCTTCGGGTATGGATGTTTGTGTTGTCTTTAGTATAAATTAGTTTATAAGTAGTTTATAAGTTAAGCTTAACAAACATTTCAACATTTCTTACCTCGTCTCATTTCCGCTTACTTCAACTCCAGCAAAGGCGTCTGCTTTATTTCACACTTCTCTTCCAAGCTTAAAGCTGAGTTATTTGTTTCTAAAAGATACTGAACGTTGTTCATTTTTCTTTGATAATAATCACCAAGAACGCATGCATATGCACATGAACACTAAAACACAGTAAGTAACTGATTACACTGTTAAGTGTCTGTAACGAAATTAATCTGTTACGACGTGGAGACAAGCTACCTTCAGGTCACGTGACACTGTAAGCAGCACTCCCTCCTAAGCATTTGCATACGCAAAGGCTGCTCTCCCCCCACATATTTTAAAACAGTTACATATACTGGCGGAAGTAGAGTTGTGAGGCGGCATCGTGAGTCGTGTCGGGATAGCACAGTCGGTAGTGCGCTTGCCCGCGAAAGGCAAAGGTCCCAGGTTCGAGTCCCGGTTCTGGCACACAATTTTAATCTGCCAGGAAGTTTCATATGAGCGCACACTCCGCTGCAGAGTGAAAGTTTCATTCAGTTAAATATTTGTTACAACAAAGAGTATAAATCTCACTTACCCTAAATATCGCAACACTTTGCGATAAACATCCAAAGTATATGTGGCAGTAACTACACAAAAGACCTTGTTGTTCCCATATCTCTTAAAAAGATGTTTCAGTTTAAAAAAAACTTGGTTGCAGTTCGTCTCGAACCCACTATCTTCGAGAGCGCAGGGTGATGCCTGCTGTATGGAGAGTAGTGAATTCATTATTATTCATAATCGGATTTTATGAAGGCTTTTATGGTTGATCCGTCTTTAATTTACAGTTATAAGTTATTTTACCAAAACGAAGTGTTTTTGATGACTCTTCAATACGCCAAAAACAAATATGAAGGGCGGATGTTGCCTTCATGGAGGATTTACGTATGCGCAAGGCGAGGTGCGCAGTAGCTCCATTGTCTTTTCTTCGGGGCCATCGCGCGCAACCGCAGAGCTCGAGTAGCCAGCAGCTGGTGTGTCTACCAGCTCAAACGCCAATGTTTAAAAGCGGCGTTTCAACTTCCACCTCCTTGCCGCGGGAGAACTCATATACTGCCTCCAGGGGGTTCAGAAGAGGAACTCAACTGCGCATGCGCATTGCAACGGTGCGGCCACTGGCGCCTATATTAAGCGGCCGCTCTACGACTCGTCTCTGCGACGTAATAAAACTTTTCGCCATGCGATAAAAATACTTTGAATGAGCATATAAAGTAATCTGATAGAAGATCGAAACGAATAATGATAGTTTAAAAACACTTTTATTTTATTTATATTATTACTTTTTTTTTCACGACGAGCTTTTTTCCGGGGGTTCACTGAACCAGTGAACACACAGGACGCGCCGCCGCTGATCGTCGACACGCAAGTAGCCGAAGTGACGTCAAGTAAAAAGCCTTGCACCATGCTTCAGAACAATTCCAAGCTGGTTCTCCCGGCCAAAACTGCCTTACGATCATTTCATTTCAGATGTTGTCTTCCAGTACTTTTAAAGGGTGTTCAATGGGGTTATTATCTGGGCTGTTAAGAGGTGTGTTTAGTTGCTTTGGTGTATTGTACAGCAGTCACAGCATATAATGTACAGCCGTATGCTTCGGTTCGTGGTCTTGTTAAAAGTGTAATTTTATTGGAGCCCTAATTTTTGGGCGCTAACGTTTAGATTTTCCTTTAAGATATTGATATACATTTTGTGTTCCATCGGGCCCTCTATCAAATGTAATTTTCCAACACCTGCAACACTCTTACACTACCACTCCATCAGGAAAGCGACACTGTCTTTCGCCGTTGATACAGCGTTCTGCGGCAACATCTTATGTCACACGATTCATCTTCCATTCAACCCGAATACATTAAATTTACTTTCGTCGAAAAATAATACTTTATTCCTTGAAGTATTCTCTTTGGAATCTATGTTCCCGGGCATATTCAAAACGTTTCTTCCGATTCTGTTCAGTAACCCAAAAATTTCTTGTGAACTACCCTGCCGTCATATTCGCACTTCTGATACAGTTAGTACACACTTTCTTGCCCCTAGATTCTAACTCTCCAGTCAACTTAAGTGCGCTGATTGTAGTCACCTTCTTGATTTCCTTGCGACCGTCAATGTGACAGGGTGTCCGGACCGTTGTTAGTTTCTAATTGTTTTTTGTTATGGAAAAGCGATCGCCGATCTACTATAGACTGAATCGTCGATCTGGATCTACCCACGGCCCTTGACAACTCCATCGTGACGGCTCGAAGACACTGAAATTATTAAGGGGCGACAAGTATCAATTAGTGCCGGGCCAGAATTTGAACACGGGTCTCCCATTGAGATCAAGCGGGCGCCTTATCACTACGTCGACAGACTTTCTAACGCCTAGAGCGATCGTTTTGACCCCTTATATATCTATAACAACAATGTTCTGAACCATGTTCCAAAATTGGATGCAACTATTATATTTTAATGCCTTTATACGGTGTTAATACAATTTAAGATACAGAATTGTGAATGAAGTGTCAAATAACAAAAATAACATCAGTTATTAAGAAGTTTATTTAGATAATCGGAAGTCGTAAAATCACAACAAGAGTAAGCAAGTGAGGAGATTAATTAATTTTAAGTGCATAAAACTGAATTATTCTCATTTGTAGTAATTACAGCTGGTTCATATTCCTACATAACTGACACATTTCTATTCAATTTTGTGAATTTTCTACGAAACATATTCATACTGGAAGTAGTTTTATTGTAATTGCAGATTTTAAGAACTTAGAAATGGAGACTATGTACCATAGATAGGCCTACGTCGTAAACATCACTTCCATTATTTCCAGTGACATCGTGATGTGTGCGGCTCTTCACATATACAGAGCGTAGTTTCCCTGAAAGTCTCTGAAAAGACTGTCTTCTTTTCATTTAATTCCTAGTAACACATCTGAATACTACATATGCATTTATTTCTACTAGAAAAAGGATACTGCAGGAGCATACTAGCGATATTCTTGAGGAAACATTGACTAAATGCGGCCGAGCAATTTTGTCAACTATGACTATGGCCACTCCAAAGTTTACCTTGACATAATAACATAGTTTCTGGAGTTTCTTCCATTTGTATTTCCAGTAACACTAGGATTTTCTTTTTTTGCTATTAGACTGTCAAGGAAATATGGTCAGCTTTTAAAATTTTTGTTTGGGTCTTCAGAGAATGTAATATTGCTTCTCTAGCTCTATTTATTACTCAATGCAGATTGACTTTTCTTTGTTTTTGATAACATTGTTGTAAATGACGTAATTATCTTTGTTACGTTCATTTTCATATAAATAATGTCTCCTATACATATTGACCTTCCAATAATTTGACCTTACTGTTATCATTGTAACACCGATTCATGCAAGTGCATAAAAAAAAAAAAAAAAAAAAGGAGCTCAATTGGGGGGGGGGGGGGGGAGACGAGTTGGAGAGTTTGTGGTAACAGCTGTTACAACGTTTTCTCATTGATTCGAGTTTCAAGAAGTTTGTGGCTGTCGTTAATTGATGTCTTCCGAACATCATCTATCCCGAGTAAAACATTTGCTATAGCCTCGAGGAAAGCAATGGTACCCTGTTTTTCTATTGTAATAGTAATGAATGGTAATTCAAAGGCCACTTTTCGCTACCGTAAACATGAGCCGTTGGTTTTGTTTTGATCTTAAATATCATTGAAGGGTTTGGCTGCATTGTAATCCACAGTTGCGTTTGTTTTTTCACTTCATCTCTCCTTGTTTTCACTGACAAAAGCTTAGGTTTGTGTATGGTTGTCAAAAAACGACTTCCCTCTAGTCACGCCACTTCCCAACACAACTTTTGATTTTCTTTCAGCAGTACCTTTTCCCCGTTCTTCAACATTTTTGTGATGGTAGTTTTTGGACTTCCTCTTCTTTTTGCGCGGAGTGTTCCCACTAGATGAGTTTATTTTTCTAGAATAATGTGCGCCAAATTCATAGAAGTGTAAATGTTATGTACAGAGTGTGTCCTTCCAGAATTCAGAGTGAATCCATCAACTCTAAAACAGTTGCTGTTGTTCCGTCTACAGCGTTAACTTCCTTCCCACAATACACTGTAACATTCGAAGAATAGCCACCTGCAGCACTCACTTAGTACAATTTCAATCCGTATTTAAAACTTTTTCCAGGAATGTACTGACGGTCTCGTAACCTTTCACGAAACTGAAGCATTGTTTCATCGATACAAACAGCTTCACCTGCAATGATAGCTTCTTGAAATTTTGTGTCCAGACGACTCACAAACTTCCTAATTTTGAACACGTTGTCATATTCATCTATGTTTTCATTGTCGGAAAAAATGTATGCAAATAAGGAGCACATCAGATATATTTCGGGACATAATAGCAGACACCTGGTTTTCATAAAGCGGTTTTCGGCCCCAATAATACTCCATTATTGGCTTATGATCAAGCCTCATCCACAACATAAGTCCCATAAATTTCCTCAAATCATTAACGCTGATATGTCCATAAAGTCAGTCGGTATGATGGTGATATTGTTTCTGTAGCTATTTTACTAACAATCTTTTGCTCAGCATAACGGTTTGTTTCAATCGCTTTGAAATTGCACATTTCTTCATCAATAAAAAGAACTGTAAATGTCAATGACACATATATTTGCAGTTAGATTGACCAAAAGTGCACTGCCTACTCCACAGTCACCAGAAGAAACAAAAATGTTCGTGAGTCCCTGTACATCAGACCAATTTATTCGCGGGGGAGTATGCGGCAAGTCCACAGTCCACGGATACAGCTTGCGCGACAGACCGAATTTGTTGAGTTATGGTTGGTGAATGGCGGAGCGTACAGTGTACCTGCCTTCACGTATAGCGGTGCAATGAAGTGGGTTCAATCGGTACCGTCTCCGGAGAATTGCAGATCCTCGTCACAAGCAACTTGGTTACGTCTGACACTCGCACAGATATTTGTGACGGACAATTCGCAATCCCCTCAGTAGATGACTCAGACGTGCTCAAAAGACGGTCGATGTCTTCTAAGAGGATGTCTTCTCCACAACAACCGCACTATAGAACAATTCCGGTGCGATTACGTATGGTGTGGTGTCAGTTCTTTCGGACATGTCTGGAAGAGAAACCGAAAGACTTGGTTCGTGACCCTTTTGCAGTTGCACACCATCCATATACGTTTTTCTATGCGACGATGGAGTCAGGTTGATTCTTTTACTTTAGATAAGGCAACATGTCTCGACGGCGTGTGGGAACCCGAATGGCGAGCTTAAGAACAACCTCTTACTGTGGCCATTCAGATGATGGGGAAGGTACTACCGTAGAGTGTGTGACTCGCAATTATGGGCCGACAGTAGTTGTGCTAGAGTAGCTAGAGGAGCTCAAAATAATCCTATTCGTTTTTAACACTTTCACCGCCATGTGCCTCATATTTGATGCACACCAGTTTTTCCGTTTTCGCCATGTGCATCATATTCGACCATGCAAAGGTTCCTGAGTATTTGCCTGTGGTGCATACACGATCACACCTGCGTTCAAATCAAATAAGCGTCACATTACACCGGCCAATGGTAAAAGTATTGTAATGTTGGTTTTGTAGAGTCAGCAATGGATACAGGCAGTTGTTGGCTGTTTCCGATGTGGCATCAGTCAACTCCACCTAGAGACAAGGCCTCACAACAGCCCGTGTCAGCTTATTGCTGCTGTAGCACAGCCCACTGCCTCGGAGCGGCCAGCCATTCAGCTGGCGGCGTGACTTGACACGGGCTGTTGTGAGGCCTTGTCTCTAGGTGGTGTTCGTCAGTACCTGTTTCTTGCTGACACTGACATTCTGTTTACATATGTGACGTTTTGTAGAGCCTGTTTCAGTAAGACATTGTGGCTGTTCGGTGAATATGGATTCACAAGAGGAGAAATCCAAAAATGGTTGTAGGAATTGAGTTTATTTGATGAATGACTGTTTGGAAGTCGTGGTGATTCCGACTCAGATTAACGTGCTCATTCCTTGAGCGAGTGTAGTAGTGAAGATGAAGTAATTCATTTAAAGAAAAAAAGAGTAAGCGTGCAAGTTACGAATAATACGTGTACGAATGGGGCAAACAAGTTTCATATCAGAGCTCTTTTCCCCGTCGCCACGCGCAGACTCGCGCCAAATTTTCTCTTTGTACGTTGAACAGGGGGGAGGGGGCGGGAGGGTTGCCACTATCAAGATCTGGTACTCAAAGAAGTGAACCTCCAGTCATCTGAAGCACCAACTGCCACCGATTTCCGGAAGGCTTTTGACACTGTAACTCGCAATTGCATGCTTATGGAATATCGCCACAGTTGCGCGATTCGGTTCTTGATTTTGTCTAAGAAAGGATAAAGTTCTTTGTAATTGACGGTACGTCATCGATTATAACTGAAGTAATATCTGGCGTTCCCCAGAGAATTGTTATAGCGACCTTACTCTTTCTTGTTTTTATAAACAATTTAGGAGACACTCTGAGTAGCTCTGTTAGACTGTTCGCGGACGATACTGTCATTTATCGGTTAGCAAAATCACCAGAAGACCAAAAGCAATTGCAAAATGATTTAGATAAACTCTCTGCCTTGTGGAAATATTGGCAGTTGACCCTTAATAAATAGAGTATGTAGGAAGTGAGATACCAACAGCCGTATGTTGAATAGAAACATTCATTCTTTCACTGCCAGTTTCGGCATTCCATTATGCGATCTTCAGGCCCCTAACTCGGAGTATAATATCCATTACGTAGGGACATCGAAACTCGTTTAGTTGTTTTCTATCTCTCAGTAGGAACGAACAACAACAATGACAACAAGGACTGGTTGTGGGACCTGAAGATGGCATAATGGAATGCCGAAACTGCTAGTGAAAGAATAAATGTTCCTATTAAACATACGGCTGTTAGTATCGCACTTCCTACCTACTCTTGACCAGCCGCAGTCCCGGTTCCACCAGCAATGATGGATTCAATAATATTTTGGAGTAGTCCTGAGCATTGTGGCATCCACACCACGTGGGATTGACGGACTATTTAGGGAAAGTTTAGACAAGGGCAGTTTAGTCTGTATTATCGCGATATAGAGGAGAGAGTGTCACGGAAATGATGCACGAGTTGGGGTGGAAATCAATAAAAGAAAGGCGTTCTTCGCTGTGGCGCAATCTATTTGCGAAATTACTTTCACCAGCTTTCTCTTCTGAATGCAAACATCTATTGTTAGCACCCACCTACTTAGGGTGTGTGGTAATCAGAATAAAATAACTCAGATCAAAAACAGAAAAATTTTTGGTATTTCTTTTTTTCGCGAGCTGCTAGAGAATGAAACTGTAGGGAAATATTATGAGTGAAACACACGAAATAATTGTGCAATATTCTGCAAATTTTATTTGTTACTAACCGGTTTTCGGCAGTTACGCCATCATCAGGTAAACACTACAGAGATATAGTTATGCAGCTTAGAAGTTCACAGGTCAAACATCTTAAGTTGTTGTACAGATAATATGTATACAGAAATTTCTTAAAGAAGGCTAGTGTTATAGGTATAATTACATCATTGAACTTGTAGAACTCTGATAAAATATGTGACACAAAATATAAATTACAACACAAAGAAATAATTAGTAACATTTGAAATTGAACAAGATGGTCTATTGATTAACTACACAAATGTTTAGAATATAGAACGGTGAATATAAGATGAATGAAACATCTGTGAATATATAGATTCCATTTTATGAGCATTACTGGCATCAATGTCCACTAATAACAGAACAAATTTATATCAGGCAAGTAGGCTATGGAACTGTGGTATGGATGTGAGGCAAGTGAATAGGAGTCAGTGGTTTATGTGGGTCCATTAGATTCTGCAGACAGAAGTGGTGAGTAGGGAAACTGAGTTTGATCATTCAGCACAAGGTGTGGAGAAGTTGACATATGTTTATTAATTTTCAGTATTTCTAAAAAGTTCATTTTCTCCCTGTTTGGAAATATTATAAAAGAGGTTCGTTGAACCCTCTGACATGCACTTCAATGTGACTTGCAGATTATTTATGTAGTAGCAAATCTAGACTGAGAGTAAAAACAGTAGTTTCTGCACGAACAATACCACGTAGGTTGCGGGAATAAAATAGTCTTATAAAATGATCATTTCTCAACTAACGAACTAGGAGCATGCAAGTCAAACACATGGTACTCAAAAAAACGTTCGGTTGACAACAGCTTCACCTATGACCATGATGCAAAAATATGTTAAAATGTTTGCAAAACTACGGAACGAAACTGCCACCATGCTGTCCCAGATCGCTATTTTATCGGGAAAAACAGCCACACTTTGTCGAGATGACAAACAAAATGGTCAGAGCTGTGAATGTCAGGTTTTATTGAATTTTAACTAGGTATATCTAAACTGGTGGCAGTCTTAATATATGTAAAGTTGTTGCCTGACACCACTTTTCGATCCATTCGCATAACTGTAGTATGCACGTACGTGTTTACAGACTGTCAATGTCATACAGGAAAAGAACTTTTTTGAAATTTTAGAAACAATGTATGAATTTATAGATTGTCACAATCTCTTTTGATAGATCACAGAAATACTAATTGTGCTCTACATTTTAATTTATAGCTTGCAACAATGTAGTTAAGAAATTGTTCCTGTCATACGATCGACTCGTACAAAAGCTTTACGTTATTGAAGTAATAGTAGGTATTGAAGGCGTTTCAGAGAGATAAATAACGATTAATAGTGTTGTTATGTATAATTCAATCCTTGACATATTTTTTGTATGTTACTGTTTATCGATACAACATAAACAATTAAATAATTGCGTTTGTAAATGCGACAAATTTTATAACTAGTAAAAACAGTCTTTACAACCACGAGAAAATTAATTATATAGAAACTTGTGTCGGCTGGTTTTATTATATTAATTTATATACATAGGAATAGTTTAGAAGACATACTGAAGATGCCAAACAGAAATTAATTGCATTTGCTTATTTAGAGAAAGTTTTGTACAGTGTTAATAGGATAAACTCTTTGAAACTCTGAAGGTTGACAGGATGAATGTAGGATGGGAGAAGTTATCTGCAACTTCTACAGACACCAGACAACAGACTGATTGTCGAGGCAGAGAGTATGTAAATCCCAAGCTGGGGCAATATCAAGAAAGACATTTCGTAAAAAGAGATACTTGTTGACACGAATATAAATTTAAATGTTTCGAATACTTTTAAGAGAGTATTTCTCTGGGATAAAACCTTGCAGTGAAATGAATCGTCTTTGATTTAACAGGCAGTTCAGTCATGAACAGAAAAGAGCTTTTTGAAATACGGTTCTACGGGAGAATGTTGAAAATTAGATGAGTATATCTAACAACTAATGAGGAAGTGCTGAATCAAAATGGGGTAAACAGAAATTTGTGACCTAACTTGACGAAAAGAAGGATTGGTTATATACCAGTTCTTTTAGCATAAATGAATATAGATTCAGTATTAAACTGAATAGTCTTTCTACCCCCATACCAAATATCAGTTTCAACGATTAAGTTTATATCTTCAAAGACTGTGATATTTGAACTTACTGAATATTCAAAGATACCAGTTTTACGTAAAAATCTAGACTGAAATACCAAAATATTCTGAATATCTTTTCAGGTACAGAAAACGCTGAATCGAGAGAATCGTGATTGAAAATGGTAGGGCGCAAATGCTCTTATGTACACTCTGCTCTGAAATAGTCTGAGACAGTA
Organism: Locusta migratoria; assembly: GCA_026315105.1. Taxonomy (NCBI): domain Eukaryota; kingdom Metazoa; phylum Arthropoda; class Insecta; order Orthoptera; family Acrididae; genus Locusta; species Locusta migratoria. Next base: position 138,390,888 of record CM048745.1, read on the forward strand.
CTGAGTATTTGGAAACTTTAGCTTTGAAACTTATCATTTCTGAAAATTGCACAGATTTTTTTTAAAATTGAATGTAAACTAAATAAGCTGTCATTATTATTAAAAAACTGGCTGTAAATGAGTCAAGCCAAAACTACAAGAATATTCTGACTCGACCTGGCGGAACTTCGTTAGCAACTATTACTACTATTAAAATACAATTGCCATGGAAAATGAATTTAGTATCGAAAGGCAAGAGCGATCAGCATCTCCAAAACGGAAGTAATGTCTGTGGGAAAGAGATTCAAACAGATTGAGTGCCAGATAGGAGGAACAAAGTTAGAACAGGTAGACAGTTTCAAGAACCTGGAATGTATTTTCTCAGAGGATGACAACATAGCGAAAGAACTGGAATCGAGGGGCAGCAAAGCTAATGCAGTGAGTGCTCAGCTAAGATCTACTCTCTTCTGCAAGAAGGAAGTAAGTACGAAGACAAAGTTAGCAGTGCACCGCTCTATCATTCGATCAACTTTGTTGTATGGGAGTGAAAGTTGGGTGGATACAGGTTACCTTATTCGTAAGGTAGAGGTTACAGATATGAAAGTAGCAAGAATGATTGCAGGTATTAATAGATGGGAACAATGGCTGGAGGGTGTACAGAATGAAGAAATCAAAGAAAACTGGGAATGAACACCATAGATGAAGCAGTTAGAGCGAACAGACTGAGATGGTGGGGTCATGTTACACGCATGGGAGAAGCAAGGTTACCTAAGAGACTCATGAGCTCGGCAGCGGAGGGTAAGAGGAGTCGAGGTAGACCAAGACGAAAGTACTTAGATTCGGTGCAGAATGATTTTGAAGTAAAAGGCATAACATCAATGTTAGCATTGAATAGGGGATCATGAAGGAATTTTATTAGAGGTACTATGTTCCAGACTGAACGCTGAAAGGCATAATCAGTCTCTAATGATGATGATGATGATGATGATGATTAAGGCATCGTAGAGTATTCTGAATGGTAATGAAACTGAATCCAAGTTCTCACCAAATAGGTACTGTAATTAAAAGGAAACACACGATTCATTAATGAAACTAATAAATCGTATCGCGAGCCACATCAATCCGAAATATTAACAAAGTAATCAAAGGTGTATACTACGAAAATCAGGATTCTCAGGATTTGGTTTCTGTAAATGAATTATTGATACTGATGGACGTATTCTGGTAATTCAAATGTTCAAATGTTTGTTAAGCTTATGGGACTTAACTACGGGGTTATCAGTCCCTAAACTTACAAACTACTTATGAACTACTTACGAACTAGGACGGCACAAATATCCATGCCCGAGGGGGGATTCGAACCCCCGACCGTAGTGGCCGTGCTGACTGTGACTGGAGCGCCTCAGTCACCTCGGCCACCGCGGCCGGCATTCTGGTAATCATTGATAAAAGTAAGACAAACTGCATCACACTTACAGAAATTCTCCTCTCACGTGGATCCGACAAGAAGAGAAAACTGAGTGGACCTGTACATTTTATAATTGTCTTAGTCATTGTCTTTGGCTACCAATATTAATGAATTACAAACGAAGTTGCGTACTTTATAAATTTTTGGCGTAATAGTTCTTGGAGCATAGATACTGGCAGACTGGACATGACATCGTTTTCGTAACACCAACGTCTCTGCAACTAAACCATTGATTTGCCAACAGTCACGTGGTAGTGTACATCAGTGACACAGCGTTGCCTAGGATGATACAGGTCTTTTAGTGAAGGCAAGTAACATTAAATTTCAAGTGAAAATATTATTAGTTTAAAATGTTGTAATTTCTTGAAAACAGTGGAGTTGATAATTATATCCTGGTAATGTCTTCCAACAGTCACGTGGTCCTATGCTTGAACCACGTCATGTGTATAGCTGCTGTGCTGTTTGTCCGGTTTGTTAGTATCTATGGTCGAAGTAAAAGTTACAAGTATCGAATATCTTTGACGCTTGACGTTGACATTAGTATACACTATTTACACATTTAAATAAAATTGATCACACAGAAAATAGTAAAAACAACGCTAAATACTTCAGAGAACAGGAGACATTATGTAGCATTAAAGTATATTCAGACTGCTATTGCAAGAATTAGTGAAGTAAGAATTATAGGAGGAGGCAAAGGTATGAACGACAGAACCTAAGTGATACAGATTACAGTAGTTTTGTAGAAAGACTTGCACTGGATAGAGTGGTATGGAGAGCTGCAGCTGCGTCAAACCAGTCTCCGCATCGAAGGCCACAACAACCAGTGTGTTAATACCTAGAACATTAGAAAATATACCACCTGTCGTTACGCCATTAGAACTGAGTTGAGTCAGAAATTACATACCTCTCTTTTGAAACTCTTTTTTCTGTTATGTGAATGTAAATGTTTTGCATAATTCATATATGAAAACAGAGTAGCTTAATAACATGAAAATTGATTCAATCCATTTTATCATGATAGATCATGCAAATGTGCCTCCGTACTGTAACTAATGAAAGATAATAATGTGTATTTCTGATAGAGTTTGTAGAAATCACACATGTAGTTGTTTAGTAATTTGTTATTGTCATATTTTACGCGATTTAATTAATAACGCCAAGGTCTCTCTGAAGGTTCGTAAATACTCTTCGCACTTCAGAACACCTACCTACAGGACTCAGAAACACATGTATCGTTCGAATATTTTTCTTAGTCCTTGCAGGAGCGAAATTCTATTGTCATAGAGTATGACGTCACAAATTAGGAGACAAAAAGAAAACTTGCAGGGAAAGTAAACACACATCTGTGTAGTTTGAAGTCTAAGTGTCTTACGAGGGATCGACGGCTCTTCAACCAATTACCAGAGAACATTTGCGACTGTGATTTGTTAGCCGAAGAATAGGATCACTGCACGGTCTTGAGCAGAGGGCGCTGTAATCTTTTACCTAATTTGTACATCTAAGTACTTTCACATTAGTAAATGTTTGTTGTGAAATGTAGGTATTTTCTGTGGATTTGCAAGAAGCCATAAAAACTTATCATCTTGGTGCGAACATCTTCAAAAATTTTCTTGTCTTCTGACTTTTATTGTGCATGCTATATAGGTAGCGCTTTTTTGCATAGATACTATGTTTGACGAATAAAAAAAATGTGCTGGGTTGCCGGCCGCGGTGGCCGAGGGGACTGAGGCGCTCCAGTCACGGTCTGCACGGCCACTACGGTCGAGGGTTCGAATCCCCCCCTCGGGCATGGATATTTGTGCCGTCCTTAGTTGTAAACAGTTCATAAGGAGTTTGTAAGTTTAGGGACTGATGACCCCGTAGTTAAGTCCCATAGACTCTACAAACATTTGAACATTTTTGTGCTGGGATGTACAGAGAACCTAATAAATACTGATCTAACATAATAACTAATAACAGTTAAGTGGCAAGAAATGTAATTCTTAACTGTTTCTAACGCAAACAAAAATATTTTTGTATATTTGCATACACGAAGATTGGAATAATATATATTTAATTTATTTGCGAGACACATGATTAATGTTTACAAATTTTGTGACAAGGTGTATTGTTTTCACTTACAATTAATAACGGCGCCGGTCAGAAACCATCATCACATATGAAAGAATAAACAACTCTACTCACATTGTCATACAATTGAGATGTGAAACCACATGCACTGCTATATTAATTAGAAGATGCATATCTAACAAAGTAAAAATTAGTAAATATGGCGCTGAGGCTCATTCTGAAGCTACCGATTTCTTACACACGGTTTTGATAGAAAAAGGCAACTTACGCTCGTGAATATTTGCGTAATCCAACCATTATCACAAATATTGACTATACGACATAGACGTAGCCAGAATATGGTTTCAGCAGGTGTTTTCCATGAATCGACGTTGTAATAACATGTGCTCTCAATAGAACTGCAAACGGCACTACCACTGTAAATATTATATTCCATTCCAAACCAATGTATATCTAATATATAAAGCAGAGTGTCCGTATGTTTGTACATGTTGCATACAAATCTACAGTTTTGTTCCACTCTTTATGAAATTTTATACACGTAAGCTTCAATCCATGAGGACGGTCGCCGTAAATGTAAGAATCACATACGATATATAGTTCACGAGATATGACGTCATAAACAATGAGATGCTCGAAAAACTGCTGCATTTTGCGACAATGCTGCTCATTTTCTCCTAAACCATTGGACCGGTTTGAGCCAAATTTGGTACACACAATCCTTGCCGTGAGATAATAATTGCTGCATGGTTAAGAATCACATAAGGCACATGGTTCAAAAGATATTACGTCATAACCAATAGAAATCGCAAAAAATGCCATATAATGCGGCGAGACTTTCGAAATACACTGTATGAGAATGACAATAGTTAGCGACTTGCAACAAACTTTAAACATAATTTCAAACCTTTATTAAACTTTTTCTCTCTGGCAACCATAGTAAAATGATAAAGGAAATACGTTTCTCGCTTACTACTTTTCCGCTGTTTATGGAGTAAAACTATGGCTCTCGGTATGACGTTACAATTTATAATTTCAACACTACAAATTGTAGCGACAGGAAATTTCGCAGACAGTATACACATATATAGTTGAGTGTACTTTCTAAATTGTATCACAGTGCGACACATATTTCACTTGATATGAGCACATAAACAGCAACGTTCATGGAAAACCGCCCCATCACGCACCAGGTTTTAATCTATTACTTCTTTCAAATGTTTGTTAAGCTTATGGGACTTAACTACGGGGTCATCAGTCCCTAAACTTACAAATCACTTATGAACTACTTACGAACTAGGACGGCACAAATATCCATGCCCGAGGGGGGATTCGAACCCCCGACCGTAGTGGCCGTGCTGACCGTGACTGGAGCGCCTCAGTCACCTCGGCCACCGCGGCCGGCTATTACTTCTTTACTACTAATTGTATTCCAAAGAGATTTTACAGGCACACAGCCCTTATGCAAATGAATATAGACCTGAAGAATGGCTGGAATAAATAAATAAATACCCGGCAGCTCCGGGTTTTCAGCTAGATGTATATATGTGAGAATATGAGGATAGTCAAATGCGGCTCGGAACAGGGATGTTAATCAGAAAGGCAGTGCGTGAAGCTTCAAGAAACTTCTGATGCAGTGTGAGAGTAGCACTCCCCAACTCATTTTTCTGCGGTATGCGAAAGCTGTCAATGGCAAAAAATAAATGTATAGGTGCTTATTGGCTAGACAGAACATTAATTCCTTTACATAAGAACGTCAAGAAATATTGCTGACTGACATTATAATACGCGACTTAATTATTTTTTTTGTAATTACTGATATTGGTGTTGATAGAAACAGCTGAAATTTTAAGGCACTATTAAACTCCAAAGCCCACCGAGGTCAAAGACAACTTGTACACAGAATCTCCAACGGATTTAGTTTCCCTATTTACCGTAATTTACCGTGGTTATTTTGAGCGATCAATTGTTCCTAGTGATTGGAAAACACATAAGCCACACAAGTCAGACAAATTAAACGAAAGCTGAAAATAATCCTCAGTATGCCGCTCATTATTTCAGTAGTAATCACCAACAAAGTGTGAGACAAGACGAACAATTTCAACATGCACAAATGTCTGCAGTTAGCTATAGGAACTGACTTTTTACCTATTTGTCCAAAACATATCGTTTCTACGAGTATCTTTCTTAAGGACTGGAAAAACAAAAATTAATTGCATGGGGAAAAAATCGGGACTAAAGGGCCATGTGTAACGGCTTGCCAACATAGGCAAAATGTAGGCGGACTTTATCCTGATACAGAATGACGGCAGCTTTTGTTAGCTTTATCAATTTTTTTTTGGGGGGGGGGGGGGGGGGGGTAGTGGGGGGTGTTAGACACCAGAAACAACCCACTCGCTCTAGTTCTCAAATGCTATATACGAGATATTGTCACTGTAGTTACTGTCTTCACAAATATAGCAGCTGGAGGGAACTTCCTCATACTACTTTCCTTTTTAAGCGTCTTCAATGTTCAATCAATGTTTGCGATAACAATAACCAACACTCGAAGTTGATGGGGGTCATTGACGGTGAAGAATGGTTGGGAGATGACGTAGGTAGGGGGAAGACAAGACCACCTAGAAGACAAGGCCTCACAACTGGCCGTGCCTACGTCACACCTAAAGGCCGCGAACGCAAGCTGATTGGCCGGCCGCTACGCAACGGTGGGCGTGTCCCAGCGGCCAGCCAGTGAGCTGTCGGCCGCGGCCTTTAGGTGTGACGTAGGCACGGCCAGTTGTGAGGTCTTGTCTTCTAGGTGGTGTTGGGGAAGGAGGGAGTGGACAGAGAGAGTGGAAATGCATAGGGTATGGAAGGAGGAGGTGACGAGCAAAGCGAAGGGGGAGGAGCCTCAGAGGACAGAAAGAGAAAGAGGAGGCGGAGGAGGAGATGGGAGAAGCACAGAGAGGGGAGAAGGAGATTAAGATGTAAACCGATTTACCATACAAATTTATCAAATGCTCTGTAACTGGGTTCGCTGGTTTTGTATATAACCCGTCTTACTTTCCACAGAATAACGAACAGCTTGCACCATTTTACATTGCCCAGCGCTCTTTCCAGGTCGATAAATCATGTCAGTATGTTTTGATACTTTTCACTCTTGTCTCCGTTATCAATCGACCTGTAAGAATTGCCTCTCTGCTACCTTTACTCTTTCTACATCCAAACTGGACATCATCCAATGAATATTCAGTCTTCTTTTCCATTCTTAAATTATTATTTTTGTTAACAGCTTGGATGCATGAACAGTTCGGGGGACAGTTCTTGTGCTAACTCTTGCTTTCTTCGGAAATGTGTGCGTAATATTTTTTGAAAGTATGCATGTATATTGCCAGTCTCTCATACACATATGTCTGAATAGTAATTCGGTGCTGCTTCCTTCAACAATTTTAGAAATTCCGATGGAATTTTATCGATACTTTCTGCTTCATTTGATATCATGAACGGTTTCTATTTCCGGCTTTAAAATTAGATCCTCATTCCAAATTTCTGCTACTATCACGCCATCAGGTAATCCTCCTCATCATAGAGGCCTTAATTGTACTTCTACCTATTCGTTCCGTCCTTTGTAAGGTGATGCGCATGAGTAGGAAAGACAATCCCATAATGTTCGAATACATCATTCTTAGTGAGCTTCTTGATGCAGTCGCGTCTTTTAAATATCTAGCCGTAACATTGCAGATAACGATATGAAATAGAACGAAGATGTAAGGACAGTAGTGAGTAAGGCGGATAGCCGACTTCGGTTTATTGGGAGAATTTTGGGAAGATGTACTTCATTCGTAAAGAAGACCGCGTATAAAACGCTTGTACGACCACGTCTTGAATATTGCTCAAGTATTTACGACCCGCAGCAGGTCAGTTTAAAGGAAGACGTAGAAGCAGTTTAGAGGCGAGCAGCTAGGTTTGACCAATGCGCGAGTGTTACGGAAATGCGCCGGGAACTCAACTGGGGACCGCTAGAGGAAAGACGACGTTCTTTTCGTGAATTTCTGTCGATCTTCCTGCCACCTACTTACATTTCTCGTAATGATCACAAAGAAGATAAATTAGGGCTCGTAAGGATGCATATAGGTATTCTTTTTTTCCTCGTCCTGTTTGGGAGTGGAATAGGAAAGGAAATGTCTAGCAGAAGTATACGTACCCTCCGCCACGCAACTTACGGTAGATTGCGGAGTAAGTATGTATATGCAGAACATCAGAATTTTAACGCTCATGAAAGTGTTTGGCCGGCCGCGGTGGCCGAGGGTACTGAGGCGCTTCAGTCACGGTCTGCACGGCCACTACGGTCGGGGGTTCGAATCCCCCCTCGGGCATGGATATTTGTGCCGTCCTTAGTATAAGGTAGTTGATAAGTAGTTTGTAAGTTTAGGGACTGATGACTCCATAGTTAAGTCCCATAAGCTTAACAAACGTTTGAACATATATATATATATATATATATATATATATATATATATATATATATATATTTTTTTTTTTTTTTTTAAGTGTTTGACGTCGTGCAGTGGAGATCACAGGAGAAATTTCAACACTGTGAAATGGACATTTGATCTAAATGTGTAATTTTCAAACGAATTTATATTCATCATCATCATTAGAGATTATTATGCCTTTCAGCGTTCAGTCTGGAGCACAGTCACCCTAATAAAATTCCTTCATGATCCTATATTCAATGCCAACATTGAAGCCACGTCTGATGTTAAGCCTGTTAGGTAGAAATCAATCCTGACTGAATCTAAGTACTTCCTCCTGAGTCGACGCCTCTTACCCACTAATTCTAAAGCTACGAGCCTCTTAGTAACCTTGCTTCTACCATGTGTGTAACATGCCACCACCAGCTCAGCCTGTGCGGTCTATCTGTTTCATCTTTGGTGTTCATTCTCAGATTTTGATTTCTCCATTATGGACACTCTCCTGCCATTATTTCCATCTATCAGTACCTTCAATTATCCTTTCTACTTTCATATTGTAACATCAATGTTATTAATAAGGTAATCTATATCCACCCAGCTTAGACTTCCTCTTGCGGTACACCGCTAATTTAATCTGGGTGCTGACTTTCTTCTTGCTGAAGAGAGTAGATCTTATCCGAGCACGCACTGTATTCGCTTTGCTGCACCTCGATTCCAGTTCTTTTACTTTGTTGCCATCCTGTGAGAAAATACTTCGTAAGTACTTAAAACTGTCCACCTGTGCTAACTTTATTCCTCCTGTTTTGTATTCAATCTGTTTAAATCTCTTCCTCACAGACATTACTTTCGTTTTGGAGATGCTGATCTTCATACCATAAGCCTTATAGCTCTGATATAGATCTGAAATATTAGATTGCTACCCTTATATTGAATCTGCAGTCATAACTAAGTCGTCCATATATGGATGAATGCTGTTTTCGACCATTTTAATCTCAACCAGCCACTCTATTGAGTGCAACTAAAGATCCGTAAATAGTATGAACAATAATAGTGAAACATTACAGCTTTTACTTACTCCTGAAACTACCGTGAACGACGAACTCAGTTTACCGTCAATACCAACTGCCACCTGACAATCTATGCAAATACCTTTAATTGCCGGCAGAAGCTTGCCTCCTGTTCCATAATCTCGCAGAACTGACAGTAGCTTCCTCCTTGGAACACGGTCATCAGCCTTTTCTAGATCTATAAAACATAGATAGAATTCCATGTTCCACTCGTTGTAATTTTTCATTTTTTGCCGTAAGTTAAAGATCTGGTTCTCAGAGTCTCTAAGAGGCCTAAAACCAACTTCAACTAAAATTCGCACTCTATATTTCAACAATAACTGAGAGAATTTTGTCCACAACGCTAATTACCAGAGCTACCTTTTACAATCTTTCCTGTTTCCATACTTGAAAATTAAAGTGATTACTGATTTTTTTCAGTCAGACGGAACCTGTCGCGACTCCCACGCCGTATTATGAAGGTGTAGAAACTTCAATGTTGTTAACAAGCGTTCATGTTTCTCTTGAATTTATTCTACACGATTATTCATTTATATTAATTTATAGAATATTCCATACAAGTGAATGGCACGTTATAATCACAGCTTCGCATTTATCTCGGATGGAGGTCATTTTCGAATCCAATTCAGTTAGTGTAAGGCTTCTACTCTTATATTCGTCATCGATTATTGCTATGTAGTCCGACAAAGCATGTCTCAGGAAAGTTCATGGCGCTCGGTACTAATGATTAACGGCTGTGTTTGTTATATCTTTGATGTCAGATACTTTGATTACACTTCATCAAGTCTTGCACAGTCGACGGAGTAATTACTACTAGTAATTACAACATCATTCAGCCATATATTACAATGTCAGTCAATAATGTTTCTTATTGTTCTTATGAAAATGAATTAAGGTTCTGCTTACTCAAAGAGTATCTGTACACTTATTTTTTGTCATAAATTGTTTCCTCTACTGTCGTATCGACGTATATTGTCACCCATATCTCTACTAAATCTTAAGTCTTTTCTGATCAGAAACATTATCTCAAAGTCGTCTTCAATAGCTGGAACACGACGCCGGGACGACCAGTCTATTATAACAGAGAACTAACTTCTCCACCTCTAAATGGGGAAAAACTACTAAAGCAATAATTATGTCTTCCTTTATTACTGTTGTAATTAAGCATCCTTCTTTCAAAGAACATTTTCTTACATTTCCGACCTTCGTAAGTCGCTATCTCGAAAAATATTTAACGAGCAGGGGCATCAAACTATTTTCTTCTGTAAAATAAAAATAAAATAAATAATAAAAAAACACCAATTTATTTAAAAAGTTACTGACTATATAATTTTCAATTCTTAAAATTGATTAATATTTGATTAAATTACACTATAAACTATTGCGGTAAACGTAGTAATAATACTTATAAAAATACATGTTATTTTTAAAGTTCATGTGAAAATTATAATATCTGTTTACCGAATATTCTTGCAGGAAATGTGACCTTATAAATGCTGAAGATGCGTGCCAATTCGGAGTCTACATTTAGCTTTCGTGCTGTATATATCGTATGTCACTCGTCTGAATATGTCTTTTGTTTCTCTCGTTTGTTTGTGGAAATTGTGTCGTTAATAGGTGATGTGATGTCAAAAAAATGGTGAAAGAGGCAAAGAAAAATTTTTCAATCATGAGATAACAAACCCGAATTTGGATAACGAACACAAAGCAGAAAGAAAGATACATTTTAAAATCAGTTGTTTATTCTTAATGATAATTGCGTAGTCCAAGAATGGTGAATACTGTACATCCACATCTGCATCTATGTATACACACCGCAGCACAATGTGGTGCATATTGGAATATATATTGTGCCATTTTTATTTTATTTTTTTACTGTATAAGTATACACGACTGTATAAGTATACGCAACTTATGTATGCCACCATAATTTCTCTTATAATTATGGCCCTTACACTAAATGTAAGTTTGTGGTAGTTGAATACTCCTGCAATCACTTTAAATGTCAACCATTTAAATTTACCCAACACTATTCTTATAGAAGAACAACTATTGCACTCCAGGAATTCACGTCTGGTTTCCCGAAGTATATCCATAATATTAGACTATTCTGCGGCATTGGCCCCCTACTTAGCTTGCATTTACAGCGAATCTTTAATTCAGCGCAAAGTTCGTAGTGATTGGAAAAAAGCGCAGGTGACTCCCGTGTATAAGAAAGGAAAGAGAACTGACCCATACAATTACAGGCCAATATCGTTGACACCGGTTTCATGTAGAATTTTGGAGCATATTCTCAGTTCGAATATAGTAAATTTTCTTGAAACGGAAAAGCTTCTTTCCATGAATCAGCACGGGTTTAGGAAACATTGTTCATGTGAAACTCAGCTTGCCCTTTTCTCACATGACATCTTGCGAGCCATGGACGAAGGGCAACAGGCGGATTGTGTTTTTCTCGACTTCAAAAAGGCGTTCGACACGGTGCCACACTGCAGACTGCTAACGAAGATACGAGCTTATGGAATAGGTTCACAGATTTGTGACTGGCTGGAAGACTTCCTAAGTAATAGAACGCAGTACGTTGTTCTCGACGGCGAGTGTTCATCAGAGACGAGTGTATCGTCAGGCGTGCCCCAGTGGAGTGTGATAGGACCGCTATTATTTTCTATCTATATAAATGATCTGATGGACAGAGTAAGTTGTAATTTGCGGCTGTTTGCTGGTGATGCTGTGGTGTATGGGAGGGTGTCGTCTGTAACTGACTGTAATAGCATACAGGTTGACTTAGACAAAATTTCTAGTTGGTGCGAAGAATGGCAGCTAGCTCTCATTGTAGAAAAATGTAAGGTGATGCGCATGAGTAGAAAAAACAATCCTATAATGGTCGAATACAGCATCAGTAGTGAGCTTCTTGATGCGGTCGCGTCGTTCAAATATCTAGGCGTAACATTGCAGAGCGATATGAAATGGAACGAGCATGTAAGGACAGTTGTGAGTAAGGCAGACAGCCGACTTCGGTTTATTGGGAGAATTTTGGGAAGATGTACTTCACCTGTAAAGGAGACCGCGTATAAAACGCTTGTACGACCACGTCTTGAGTATTGCTCAAGTATTTGGGACCCGCAGCAGATCGGTTTGAAGGAAGACATAGAGGTGGTTCAGAGGCGAGCAGCTAGATATGTTACCGGTAGGTTCGACCAATGCGCGAGTGTCACGGAAATACTCCGGCAACTCAATTGGGGATCGCTGGAAGAAAGACGACGTTCTTTTCGTGAATTTCTGTTAAGTAAATTTAGAGGGCCGGAATTTGAAGCTGAGTGTAGTACGACCTTGCTGCCGCCTACTTACATTTCGCGTAAAGATCACAAAGACAAGATAAGAGAAATTAGGGCTCGTACGGAGGCATATAGGCATTCTTTTTTTCTTCGTTCAATTTGGGAGTGGAATAGGAAAGGAAATGCCTAGTAGTGGTACAGTGTACCCTCCGCCACGCACCTTACGGTGAATTGCGGAGTATGTATGTAGATGCAGATGTAGCATTGTGATCTAACCTGGTAATGACTGATCTATCAGTCCGCCTGTGAAGATCTTCTCTGTCTTCCTTCAATATGAGCTTATACAATCCCAAACAATAGACACTATTGAAGAACTGATTCCACTAGTTAATACGGGATTTCCTTTATACAGGATTCACACATTCTTAAAGTTCTCCCATTAAACAGAAGCCAACCGACAGCCCGCAAATGACCATTGAAAAGCTCGATGCGTTCCATAATGCCCTGCAACGTTACGCCTCGATATCTAATCGATGAAGGAGTGTTTCCCTGCACATCTGCATCGTAAAACATTTAAAGTCTGCTCCCATTCCTCACGCCGACTAGGAAATATGTGTAAGTCATATTGCATCAATCATATTGTATCGTTGTACAGTCATTCAATGACGACACCTTCGCGTATACCACAGAATTATCAGTAAACTGTTGCAGATTGCTGTTCACCTTGTATATCAGATGGAAGATAATCTCTGCACTTGATTGAAATACACAATGCTCTGTGTAAACCTATAGGGCACAATTAATATATCTAAAGAAGGGCAATAATTGCTGGAAACTGGTTGTGAATAAATCTTCAACCTTGCAACTGGTGGTTGTTTTCTTTTCTAACAGTTGCTGCAACTGATAACACACTGAACATTATTTGTAACCTTATTCAGCAGATGTAATGTAGTGAGCAGCTAACATCAACCGGTACAGAGTCTGGCGCAGGTGACTGTAGTAAGGCGCAGTGGCAGGAAGTCCAAAATCACTGGCACTCCTCTGAGCCCAGCTCACACCAAAGTATTTGCAGAGAGGCAGCCAACTGCATTCGTTTAGTGGGAGCCTACAGTCCATGAAATCCCGGATATGCTCGATTTGGTTCATATCTGGGCTGCAGTGCGGCTATTCACCTGCATGATTTTGGGACCAATCTTGAACGGTGTGCAGCGAAACTTTGCCTTTCGAGTGTACACACATTCTTTACATATTGTTTGCTGGAGATCATAAGACATTTGGTACTGGGTCTGTTGTATGACAGATGTGCTAGAATGAGTACGCAACTGTCACTGTTTGCAAGTTTCATCTACAGTAGATAATGGTTGTAAAAACTTGGAACCTTCCAAGCAGGATTTTTTTTTCTTTTTTTGGTAAGACTAATGGAATTAGGAGAAAACACAGAGAGACTGGTCGGGTGCCAGAAGAACAGCTCAATGAAGTAATGGAGTAGGTGTTGAAAGGTTCTTTACTTCGAACAGGGGTTCCCAAACTTTTGTGTCTCGTAGACCCTATCACCTATTTTTGCCCTGTGTACACCCCCTGCCTTTTATGTACTTAATTATTATTAATTACGAACATCAAATGTGTTTTTGCGCCTGATATAGTGCTACTGACTTTGACGACTTTAACTTTAAAAAGGTGGAGTGACAAACAAGAAAAAACGAAAAGAAAGATGTTACGTATTATACATTTATTGATTTAAATGACACAAATGTATATTTGACCGATACATACAGGCTTATAATGGGAGGGATGTGGCTGATGCCTTTTTTTTTTAGTAAATTATCGATATTTGGTTTCAGTTTTGTTATGTTTAACCTTAAATCTCCTCATTTTGTAAGAAGATGGGCAACAGTTTCTGGCGTCTCCTAACATCGGTGAGAGATGAAGGCTGGGTTAAATCACAGACTGAAAAATTCCGTGTCCCGACCGGGCTTAGAACCCGCGACCCTTCGGTTTCCAGTAGAGTATATAAAAAGGTCATCCACCTATGTTTCTTTGACCGCTGTTTCAAATGTAATAAACGACGTAAATTCTGTGCAGTAGGAACTGCTACACAAAATACAGAAAAACATTCATCCAGTCCACAATATGTTAATATATCCCTTGATGAATGACGAAACATTTGACGTTACTCGTCCCACACCTCGGAGAAGGGCAAGGGGTAGTAGTTTATGAAGTGAAGCTACGAAAATAATAGCGTAGCTGATGGTGTCGTAATTAAAAAGTATGCTCAAGTTCCTCTTTGAAGATTTGCATTTGCATTTGATAAAATGTAATATTATCTCTGTTGAAATATATGTGGACTTTTCAATTTACTTATGTGGTAATGCTTTCCAAGTTAGAATACATACATCATAAATGTCTAATATTCCACGTCCCCCACACCAAAAAAATGAAAAAAAAAAAGATTGCTTCGGGCCTGCAGCAGGTAACCGAAAATACAGAATTCCTCAACTCTCTCGCTTTGCCAATGAAGCGAACAGTGACATACAACGGATCAGTCTCCAGCCCTGTGAGAATAATTGTGAATTTTGATTGCGACCTCCCTAAATGTGAACCACCTTCGTGGAACCCCCATATTATTTTTCCGCTGATGTGGATCCCTTGCTGGTTGGAATAGACTCCTGGGGATCTATAAAGACCACTTTGGGTATCACTGACTTAGAAGGACCACTGGTAAGCATAATATGAAGACCACCTAGTGCCTTACTATAGGAGGATCTTGCATTTCCACTGATCTATGGCTTTAGTTGCTGAAACGTTATGTATGGCAACTGCAACGTTATATATGGTAGCTGAAACTTTATATAAGGTAGGTGAAAGTTTATGTGTAGTAGCTGAAACTTTATGTATATTAGCTGAAACTTTATGCATGGTAACTGTAATTTTATGTGTGGTAGCCAGAACAAAATGTGTGGTAACTGAAACTTTAGGCGTGTTGGCTGAAACTTTATGTGTCACAGCTGAACTGGAGCAGTATGGTACTCATGCTTCTTCTTCTCAATGTCAGTACAATTCAATGCTGTGGTAATTTATGAGAGAAACGTATATTTTAATTAGGACCTAAGCAATTTAGTTATATGGACGGCACTGTTTAGCAATTCAGTTGGTCTTCCACTTGAGAGTGAACTCGATTAATATCTGTAAGGTGATCTCCTAAATAATCTAGTTAGGACTGAGATCGATGTTAGATGAGAGCATAAAACTGGTAGATAGGACTGGCCAATACCTTTGCATGATAGATTTTTGTTCCTGCATTTGGTTAAGTAAATCTATTGGGAGATTGAAGTATGGGTGCATCACAGGGCGTTAGATAAAGATGTGGCATACTTTGTTAGATGTTAAAAGTATGAGGAGCAGGTCTCAATGGTTGATCTGCAGATGTGAAGCAAAGAAATCATACCCAAGTTTAAAAAATAATCTGTAATACTTGTGTACCAGGTAGGCGTGGTTGTAAACTTGTGAACCACTTGTTGCTCTAGGTCAAGGAATTACATAAGACATAACAAGTCTTGTTACACTTGGTTGGGTTGTTGGTGCATTATGAGCTATTCCTGATGGCTGTACTGTGACGCTTCGACCGTTTTGTACCTTAACTATTTGGTCAAGCGAACTTTAGTAGAGAGAGAGAGAGAGAGAGAGAGTTTCATGTCTATGGTGATGCAGAAATTTAAGAACACCTGAACACTGACTACGATATGAAATAATTGTCGTTTACTAGCGATGTTTCGTATTAAATATATTCTGACACGTTAGGGGTTTGCTTTATTATTAGCTGCCAACAATAACAGGTGGGAGATGTAAACAATGAATTGCTGTGTATGTGTTGGATTCGTACGCCAGATGAGTGAACCAACGTAATTCTATGCTACTTTGCATTTGTTCCCCTATTGTGTTTTATTAATAACTGCAAAGAGCAACCTGTAAACAAGACAGTGTCTTGTGAGGTTGTCATTCAGGTAGTTCAATGTTTGCAATTAGCGATTTCGGCGTTAATGTTCTTATGTCAGCTGACTGAAACAACGTAATTGTATGCAACTATGCACTTGTTCCTCTTTCAAAGTTTTGGATATATTTTTGGAGATCTAATATCAATATTAAATAGATCAAGTCCATATGTGTGAATTTACAGTTAAAATTGTAAGTAAAAACGCAATTGGAATATATAACTATGGCTTTACAGATTACATTCTTTACGTCTCTTTGATGGTTGTAGCTGCCAAACTAAATGTGATAAAAATGTCATTCAAAATTCTTTGTACACAGCTGGTGTCAAAAATTCCAGTGCATGATAGAAGCAACCATTGTTCCATTTGAATGTTTGCATAAAAATACACTTTCGATGTATTTTTACAATCTGTTTATTGGCTTACAATACGATCCTTGACTACCAATCCATTCTGTGAAAAACGCACATCAATCGCACTTTCCGTTTCCGCATTACTTTCGGTGCAAGTTTTAGGTGATTCACCCTGTATAGTCTTGCCCATAGAGTAAGTGAGAAACAAATTCCGAAAATGGAGCGTTTTCGGTCAGAGTTAATGTACACATAGTTCCCTCCAAATTGTTTGACGTCAATGATAATTGTTTAAACAAATAAGTCTGAGGGTAGGGGAATTTTTTAGTGATCCCTCATTTGAATATCAAGTTAATGACATAGTGGTGAAAATTATAAGTTTCCTTCCCACTACAAACTATTTAGGTAATAGCCAATAGCAAGTGATAAAATTTAAAATTTCAAATTTGAATCTCTATCCGAAGTGGGGATGGTGATGGAGGCAGTTGTCTCGCAAGTCAGGGTTGTCAGGAGGGGGTGTTATGCAGAGTGATCAGGACGAGGTGGTATGCTGTGTGCGGGTGAAGGCGGCAGTGGCAGGGGTGGCGCAAAGCCAAGTGAGGGATGTCAGAGGCGGCAGTTGTCATGGCAGCTTTCATTTGTCCTTAAGTCGGGGTGGGTGGAGTTAAGGACGATTTCAGGTGCGATGACAGTGATCAATGCTTCCTGTCATTCACCCTTTGTTGAGGAAGAGTGAAATT
This sequence comes from Locusta migratoria, assembly GCA_026315105.1. Lineage (NCBI taxonomy): Eukaryota > Metazoa > Arthropoda > Insecta > Orthoptera > Acrididae > Locusta > Locusta migratoria. The sequence continues at coordinate 138,408,280 of CM048745.1, forward strand.
GCCTAAGATAGATGAGGTGGGAGTTTGGGGTTGGGGATGGTTGGGCCAATGACTGGGTGACGTCAATAAGGAAAAGGAGTGCCTGGTTCATTCAAGATCACTGGAACAGAATCTTCCAGTACTACTCATGCAATCCATAACATGGTGCCTTAGACCACATGGGCAACCCCACGCAGCATTCTCGATACACCCTGGATTTCTAATACCTACTACTAAAGTCCTCTAGAACGCAGTTATTTCATGACAGCGTTGTCTGTTACACAAATCACTCGCACAACCACATTTAGAAGGTCCCCTATGTAACTTCAGCTGGCACAGGTCGAGTGTGGTACGATAATCACACCTGGGCCATCTGTGCGCAAGTATCCCATGAGCTCGGGGTAGAATACTGCATTGCAGCAAGAAGGAGAAGTTTTAATTCGATGTTGGCTGTTTCCTTTGTCTTAGCTGCCGGTATTTGTGTAATCATAGAAAAATGGGCAAATTAAAGTTTGTGTCTGGCCTGAGATTCCAACCTGGGACCTCATGCTCACTGCAGAAAGATCTGTATAAGATATCACTATTGTGTAAAAATTGGCAATTGACTCTAAATAATGAGAAGTGTGAAGGCGTCCACATGAGTACGAAAAGAAATCCGTTAAACTTTGTTACAAGATAAACCAATCAAAAGTGAAGGCCGTAAACTCCACAAAATACCTAGGAATTACTATTACTTCAGACTTAAATTGGAAAGAACATGTAGATAATATCGTGGGAAAGGCGAACCAGAGACTGCGTTTTATTGGCAGAACCCTTAAAAGATGCAACAGAACTAGGAAAGAAACTGCATACACTACGCTTGTCTGTCCTTTTTTGGAGTATTGCTGCCCAGTGTGGGATCCTTATCAGCTGGTTTTGACGTAGAACATCGAAAGAGTCCAAAGAAGGACAGCTCGTTTTGTATTGTCACGATACAGGGGAGACAGCGTTACGGAAATGATACAGGGTCAAGGGATGGGAATCATTACAACAACGGCTGTTATCGCTGCGGCATGGGCTACTTACGAAACTCCAATCGCCAACATTCTCCTCCGAATGCGAAAATATATTGTTGACTCCCACTTACATAGATAGAAATTACCATCAGAATAAAATACAAGAAATCAGGTCTCAAACGGAGAGATTCAGGTGTTCTTTGCCGGCCGCGGGGCCGAGGAGACTCAGGCGCTCCAGTCACAGTCTGCACGGCCACTACGGTGGGGGATTCGAATCCCCCCTCGGGAATGGATATTTGTGCCGTCCTATTTCGTAAGTAGTTCATAAGTAGTTTGTAAGTTTAGGGACTGATGACCCCGTAGTTAAGTCCCATAGACTATACAAATACTTGAACATTTGAACATTTCAGGTGTTCTTTCTTCCCGCGTGCTATTCGAAATGCAGATAGTATAAAGGTGGTTCGATGAACCCTCTGCCAGGCACTTAAATGTGATTTGCAGAGTATCCCATGTGGATGTAGATGTAGATATAGGCAGTTGCGCTAAGAGCCTGTGCCTTCGCGCTTGAACCAACGTTCATATGTCTTCCTACATCAACCATTTAGACCGTAACTTGGAGATGGCCCTGTATTCTCGCCATCTGTCGGCACTCAAATATGCATCCTTGACATATTGGGAACTGTTGTGGCGACGCTATTCGCCACATTGCGAGCGGTCCGCGCTAGTCACCGCGTAAGTAGAGGACGAACGATAACTCTATGGTACTTCGACCGCCGGGGGGAACCTCCAGTGTCGTTACGTCTTTGCCTGATCCGCGCGCTGGCTTGTGGAAAGACAGGGGCTCGCCAAGATATAGCGGCGCATCACAGCCACGACAGTCAGTATGTCAATAGAGGTTTACGGTAGAGTACGAAGTAGATCTAATAGTTGTAGCCATTAATCTACACTGCTGGAACGCTGTTCTGGTATTGGAGAGCCTTGTAACGTTGATACGTATTTATGTAGGGGAACATGAGCCAGAATTGAAGTTTTTTGTTATGGAGAAAGATGTGGTTTAAGACAGTCCGTGCAATCGACGTATAGGCTGCGTAACGGTGGCTTGGTGGTTATAGCGCTTGCCTCTTAAGTAGGAGGTATCGGGTTCAAATCCTGGCCGAGGCACAAATTTTAATTCAACGCATCTTCGTCAGTTTAATATCTTTGGCAAATAAAAGTTGAAATGTATATTTCGAATTGCTGCTGCATCACATAGCGACACGGACGCCGCAGTTTCTAAATTCTAAGTGTCGCTCAGCGGTCAGCGGTGCAAGTGGTTGAACAGTACACGGCTAACTTACCCCCAGCAGCAGAAGGACGGGCGCCGCGGCGGAGTGAGGCGGTGCCTAGGTAGTAGGCTTCGGGCGGCATCTGGCGACCGTGAGCGGGCGTGGGGGCGTCGCCACTACCTGCTGGTGGAAATTGCCCGGCGTTTAGAATGTTAATAGCGCCGCTTAATGGAGCATGTGCTCCGCGCCAGGTGCTCGCCACCGCCACGCTACCGGGGCAGCCAGGGTGGAGGGTCGCACGGCCACGGGCGTCGCCGTATCCCGCGGCGATCTGCCAAATGACAGGACCGGCACGGCTCGCCCCTGCTTGCCACTACTTGCCCCGGAGGCAGCCGGCAGTGCCGTGGGCGTGTCCCGGCGCATTCCTCCGCCGCCGCCGCCGTGTGGCCCTCCCCCCGCCCCCGCGCATACCATTACCGCGCCTTAATCATACCTCTCCGGTAATCGAGGCGTTCCGCGTCCTACCGACTGACGGACCGCATTTTTAAAAAGAGAGATTTTGTATTAATATCTGATTAATGGCGGCGCAACACCTGTCAGCCAGATGTTCGCTTTCGTGACCCACTGCACTGCTCACCGTGGTTATAAGTATTACCGGTCACCCCACCGGCCCGCAGCCAATTATTTCGAGCATTAAACGCCCCACAATTGGAACGCCCCATTATTTCACAGTGAGATACTGTGTTAAATACGTTGTAAGTAAAAATAAAAACCGGGAGGAATTATTGGAAATGGACGGAAATTGTTAGATTTGATGCTAGTTCACGGACAAGTAAATTACTATGAAACCTGAGCTGCTTCCGGCGTACAGAAAATTCTAAAAACTAAGGAGTATGTAACGAGGTGAGAAGATAGCTGATCGCCGATATTTCGACTAGAGCACCCCTTGCTGTATTCAGGGCAACTACAGAGACGATGCACTGGGTATTCAAATTTAATACCCCTGTTTCAAATGAAAACAGGATACTTACCACACAACAATCAAGTAAGCAACAACGTCATCTCACAACCAAAGATAATACAAGTCAGCCGCGGTGGAGTAGCCGAGCGGTCTAAAGCGTCTCGCTGCAGAGCGCGCGGTTGCTCGCCGTGGAGGCATGGGTGTGTGTGTTTGTTCTTAGGTTAGTTTACGTAGGTTTAAGTAGTTTGTAAGCTACGGACTGATGGCCACGCAGTTTGGTCCGATAGATTTACAAACATTTGAACATTTCGATACAAGTCAGAAGTATCGAACATAAATATAAATTTATGAAAATTCATCGTGAAGATGGGGCAGGATCAGCAACTGGATATGTAATGGAAACCATTATTTTTTTCTTTTTTCGTCACAGTAGCACTGTTTAGAAGTTGGTAACTACTTTCGGACTTGTTCGTCAATTTTCAAACCATAGGCCTTATTCCAACCGTAACAATACACTGCATGAGGCGAATCTGTACGTTGCCCACTGTTAATGCATGATTACAAATATATTACATATAAATGGTCAACGGGCGAGGTGGCATTAAAGCTGTTCCATATTTTGACAAGAGAGGGAGAGAGAGACAGAGCAGGATTCCACGCAGAATATTAGCAGAAACCTCCAGTCATAATTTTTTCGATTCTCAGTTCCTACGATTTCCGTGCTTCTAGTAAAAAATTCCGGGTATGAGTTCCGTCAGATATCCGAAACATTGTTTTTCCTTTACACCCAAACATATTTCAGCACCTCTGTGCCATCATCAGTGGTTTTTTTTAAATTATTTATTGCAATGAAAACCAAAATACATTGATTTTAGTGCTATAGTATGTGTAAGGTTCGGCGCAAATAGTCGTATGTCTTATTCTGCTCTTTACCTTGTTTTTACATTCTGTGGTCATCTGAAAAAAGTGTAAAAACAAGGTAAAAACCAAAATAAGACATACGACTTTTAAGCCTAAATTTTCACATAGTATACTACCAAAATCATTAATTTTTTGATTTTTTTACAGCAATAAATAAATGGAAAACGCACTGACGATGGCATAGACGTGCTGAAACATGTCTGTGTGTAAACCAAAAATAGTGTTTTGCATATCAGGCGGTCCACATACCCAGAATTTTTTACTAGAAGCACGGAAATCGTAGGAACTGCGAATCGAAAAAATTATGACACCTTCATCTCTATTTATATGGTTATTCAGTAGATTAATTTAAACTAGTTCCTTAATAACACAATCCCAGTAGCTGGAGGTGCTTGCCAGAATCTCCGTGAATTTGTATTATATAGGGTGATCTGTGCCTAGGTAGTGTTTTGCAATAGCATATTTCCTAGGTTGTTGTAAACGTGTGTGACGCTTATGTTCAGTACACCAGTCCTGATACTCTGACCAATATAAGGCACAACTGCGTCAGATACGAGGGCTGTTCAAATGAAAACCTACGAAATGACAATGTGGGTATAACTGAAGTCTTTATTCAAAAGTAATCACCAGAGGCGTGAGCACAACCCATCCAATGCTTAACGAGCCGACTGATTCCGTGTTTCCAGAGTTCACGTGGCTGTGACAGGAGCCAGTTCTCTGCGGTGTCCTTCAGTTCGTCGTCTGAGTTGAAGCTTCCCTTTGAGTTTTCCTTAAAGCGAATCAAACAGATGGAAATCGTGGGGCAACATGTCAGGGCTGTAGGGCGGATGTTCCAACCGCTGCCACTTGAACTTGGCCAGTACATTTTGTGTGCCTCTGGACGTGTGTGGACGCGCGTTATCATGGAGCGTAATCAGTCTCTCCGTGAGCATACCAGTCCGTTTGGTCTTGATGGACCGGGATCAGATCGAAGGGAGACTCACTATTGTAGACAGGTATTTTCCAGTAAATGATAGTCCACTCCGAATGTGCCGAGGCCACTTGTTGATGTACAGATGTCAGTTGTTGTTGGCACAAATGGTACTGTGAACTCTGCTCACCCTCTGTGTCCCACTGTGCTCAGGTTCCCAGTCTGTGAGCGCCTCTCTGATGACTGTCCTTTACGTTGACGTCTTCATTCTTGGAACTTAGTTCGGCGATAATTCACCATTAAGGCCGACATCATCGCATACTGACATCGCTCCTAGAAATATATCAGGTGACTCGCTGATTAAACCACCAGGCTTCTTTGAGCCAACTACAGTGGTCAAAACGATTAGGGGATCAGTTGAGAAATCTGGGTTCTAAAACAATGTCATCAGCAGCATGGACTAAAATGGTACGTCGTTTTGCCGGCCGTGGTGGCCAAGAGATCTGCGGCGCGCCAGTCACGGTCTGCACGGCCACTACGGTCCGGGATTTGAATCCCCCCTCGGGAATGGATATTTCTGCCGTCCTTAGTATTAGCTAGTTCATAAGTAGTTTGTAAGTTTAGGGACTGATGATCCCGTAGTTAAGTCCCATAAGCTCTACAAACATTTGAACATTTTGGTTCGTCGTTTTTCTGTCGGTTCTGCGGAATCGAAACAACAACATTAGGGTATCCGGGATAGTGGTAGTAACAGAAAGTTGATGCAGAGGGGTATTATACAAGCAGCTGGATTCAGATAGTGCAGTAAGCAGGTAGTGAAATGCAACAACAACGTGACTTACTCGAAGCTATGCCATGGAGAGCCATACGAAAGTTATAAGTGGGAGAAACACGGAAGGACGTGCCTGCAGCTATGGGAGAATCCCAAATTTCCACGACCTGGACGCGATTGCAGACAACAGGAACCGTTATAATAATGAAAGCCGATGTCTCGTCCGTCGAGACAGGCTGAATGCCATTCAGCTTCAACGCACCCTCCAGGCAGCAACAGGGCGCGCAATATCAACACCAACAGTCCGAAATCACCATCGGGAATGAGACCTCTACGCACGGAGGCCTGCGGTGTGTGACCCATTACAACCGCGACACCGTTTAGCCCGCTAAAACTGGGCGGAGGATCAGCTCGATTGGAGTAATAACGAATGTCACCGGGTTCTGTTCACAGATGAGTCACAATTTTGTGTTCAACCGGACCATCGTCGTTCCCTCATTTGGAGAGAACATGGAACAGTAAGGGACTTAACTGCGGGGTCATCAGTCCCTAAACTTACAAACTACTTATGAACTACCTTAAACTAAAGACGACACAAACATCGATGCCAGAGGGGGGATTCGAACCCCCGACCGTAGAGGCCGTGCAGACTGTGACTGGCGCGCCGCAGACCACCCGGCCACCGCAGCCGGCTGGGACAAAGAACAAAGCTGCTTATGCCCAGGAAACGTCACCACATCATGGTGGTGGACGAATGCTGTGTGACGAATTGGCAGACGAGATCCTTCCGCTTTTTGTCGTGCCCTGGTGCCATAGGAGATGGGTTCCTTCTGGTGGACGATGGCGCTCGTCCCCACAAAATTGCACTGGTGGACAATATGCTTGAATCTGAGGGAACTAAACGAATGGAGTGGTCAGTTTGTTCACCGGACTTAAATGCGATTGAGGACGTCTGGAAAGCACATGGCTTTACAGACAGACCATCACATAACACAATATTGCACGCATGGAATAATGGCCGAATATTCCACAAGAGCTAATGGATAACTTTATACTGTTCGTGCCACGCAGTTGTGCAACTGCAATGGTCGTTCGAGGTAATTACACACCATATTAGAGGGCAATGAGAATGACTTGTATTATGGTAGCCACATGGTGGCACGCTCTAAGTAAACTCCATGAAAACCTCAAGTAAAGAGTTGAGACAGCATAATATCGTACTGTATCACACAAAAATTACAATTGTAACCAATATTTGAATAAAATACATGACCATATATATACTGTTTATGATATCTGACCTGATCCCCTAATCGTTTTGAGCAGTGTACATGTCCTCTCTCAATGCTGAGATCTGTGTGTATTGCTCAGGCTTCATTCTGATAGCCAAAGGGTACTTTATGTGTGAGTATACAGTACACTATGTGCTGTCATGTGAAAGCTTTGTGTTTGCGTTGTGATCTTCAGTTCGGACACTAGTTTGATATCCCCCTTCACGCTACTCTACCCTGTTCAAGTTTCTTTATATCCCCACAAGAACGGCAACCCACATTCGTTTGACCCTGCTTAATGTGTCTCTTCGTCTCTCTCTGCAATTTTTATCCAGCACATTCTTCCCTCCAACACTAAACTGGCAATTCGACAATGCCTCAGAATGTCTCCTACCAATGAGTATCTTCTTTCACTCAAGATATTCCAACCATATGTTTTCTGAGAACATTATGGATAACAGCGATCTTGCAAGTAATTATTAATTCAAGTAACAAGGCAGTCTAGATCGCAATTTCTTCTACACTCCTGGCCAGAACAATTGCTACACCACGAAAAAGACGTGCTACAGACGCGAAATTTAACCGACAGGAAGAAGATGCTGTCGTATGCAAATGATTAGCTTTTCAGAGCATTCACAAGAGATTGGCGCCGGTGGCGACACCTACAACGTGCTGACACGAGGAAAGTTTCCAACCGATTTCTCATACACAAACAACAGTTGGCCGGCGTTGTTTGGTGAAACGTTGTTGTGATGCCTCGTGTAAGGAGGAGAAATGCGTATCATCACGTTTCCGCCTTTGATAAAGGTCGGATTGTAGCCTATCGCGATTGCGGTTTATCATATCGCGATATTGTTGCTCGCGTTGGTGGCGAACCGATGACTGTTTGCAGAATATGGAATCGGTGGGTTCAGGAGGGCAATACGGAACGCCGTGTTGGATCCCAACGGCCTCTAATCACAAGCACTCGAGATGACAGGCATCTTATCCGCATGGCTGTAACGGATCGTATAGCCACGTCTCGATCTCTGAGTCAACAGATGAAGACGTTGCAAGACAACAACTATCTGCACGAACAGTTCGACGACGTTTGCAACAGCTTGGACTATCCGCTCGGAGACCATGGCTGCGGTTACCCTTGACGCCGCGTCACGGGCAGGAGCACCTGCGATTGGTGTACGCAACGACGACCTGGATGCACGAATGGCAAAACGTCATTTTTTCGGATGAATCCAGGTTCTGTTTACAGCATCATGGTGGTCCCATCCGTGCTTGCCTACTACGCGGTGAACGCACATTGGAAGCGTGTACTCGTCATCGCCATACTGGCGTATCACCCGGTGTCATGGTATGGGATGCCATTGGATACACGTCTCAGTCACCTCTTGTTCCCATCGAGGGCACTTTGAACAGTGGCCGCTACATTTCAGATGTGTTACGACTCGTGGCTCTACTCTTTAAATGTTCAAATGTTTGTATAGCTTATAGGACTTAACTACGGGGTCATCAGTCTCTAAACTTACAAACTACTTATGAACTAGCTAATCCTAAGGACGGCAAAAACATCCATGCCCGAGGGGGGACTCGAACCCCCCACTGTAGTGACCGTGCAGACCGTGACTGGAGCGCCTCAGTCCCCTCGACCACCGCGGCCGGCGCTTTAGCTTCATTCGATCCCTGCGAAACCCTACATTTCAGCAGGATAATGCTCGACCGCTTGTTGCAGGTCCTGTACGGGCCTTTGTGGATACGGAAAATGTTCGACTGCTGGCCTGGCCAGCACATTCTCCAGATCTCTCAGCACTTGAACACGTCTGGTCAATGGTGGCCGAGCAACTGGCTCGTCACAATACGCCAGTCACTATTGATGAATTGTGGTATCGTGTTGAAGCTGCATAGGCATCTGTACCTGTAAACGCCATCTAAGCTCTGTTTGACTCAATGCCCAGGCGTATCAAGGCCGTTATTGCGGCCAGAGGTGGTTGTTCTGGGTACTGATTACTCAGGATCTATGCACCCAAATTGCGTGAAAATGTAATCACATGTCAGTTCTAGTATAATATATTTGTCCAATGAATACCCGTTTATCATCTGCATTTCTTCTTGGTGTAGCAATTTCAATGGCCAGTAGTGTATTTTGGTCACTTACATGAGCATCATCAGACGAGTCTAGGGACTGTAATGACACATAATACATTATTAGAGGGATAAATCATTTCTAAATTGAGTATTTAGCCAACGTTTAACAGTGTGGAGCTTCAGTATTTAAATCATGACTGCACCTACTTCTACAGCAGTCAACATTAAACCTTCAGGCAGCTCCAGCTGAAAACAAACAGTGGGCAACATTACGTGTATATTTTATTCATATTTTAAATACTAAAATTAGAAATAATTTTCACTCTAATAATATATTATGTATTATTACAGTTGTGGTGTCATGATATAGAAGTGACCGAAGCCGCTCACTAGCTAAATAAAACAAATTGCGATCTGGACTACCTTGCTACTTGTATTAACATACATTTTTCCACAGTTTTGTTCAGAACCTCCTCTTTAAGCATTCGACTGTAGCGCCAGAATTAAAAAGTTTCAATCCTCTTCTTGTCTGAACAATGTATCATCCACATTTCTTTTCCTTAAAAGACTACACAAATGCATTCAGAAAAGTCTTCATAAATTAATATTCGACGTCAACAGATTCTTTGCTTCAGAAATGATTTTCTTCTAATAACTGCTCTGGATTTTATATCTTCTTACTACGGATATCAGAAGATATAACAAAACTCATCTACTACTCTCAGTTCCTCATTTTCTGATCCCTCAGCATATCTTGATTTACTTCGACTACATTCCATTACCCTTGTTTTGATCTTTGTAATGTTCATTTTATATCCTTCAAATGCTCTTCCAGGTCCTTCACTGATAGGGCCAATCCGGAAAGATAATATACTTCTCCCTGAACTTTAATTCAGTTTCCAAATTTCTCCTTGCTTTTCTTCACAGCGTGCAAAATATACAGATTGAGAAGCATTTTGGTAAGGCTACAACTATGTCTTACTTCTGAGCCGCGGTGGAGTGGCCGAACGTTCCAAGGCGTCAAGCTGCGGAGCGCGCCGCTACCCGCCATCGGAGGCTCGAGTCCTCCTTCGGGCATTTGTGTATTTCTTTTCCTAAGCATAAGTTAGTTGAAGTAGTTTGTACGCCTAGGGAATGATGACTAGAGTAGTTAAGTCCCATAGATTTACAATCATTTGAACATTACTCACTTCATTCCCAGCCACTGCGACCATTTCATTCCCTTCGAACCTTACTTCTGTACAAGTTATGTGTAACGTTTTGTTCCGTACGGTATGTTTTATCTCTGCTATCTTCAGAATAAGAAAGAGTGTATTCCAGGCTACACCATCAAAAACTTTCTCCAAATCTTCAAAAATTATACACATTAACCAATCTTTTATCTAAGATAAATCTAGAGGTGAGTACACCATCACGTACTCCTACATATATCTTAAATGTAAGCTGATTTCCCAGAGGTCGTGCTGTAACAGTATTTGCATTCCACTGTAAATTATTCTTGTTAGAATTTGAAAGGGAAGATCGTGGTAGGCTGCTGACGGCTGATAGCTGTAATATAAACGGCCACCCAAAGAACCTCTTGCTCCGACATTCGGTAGCTGTTACTTCCTACTATCAGCCTCTGTGTTCACGGTAGATCAAAGTGCCAACGACCTCAAACATTTCTGTAAAGTCTGAGGCACTTCAATTTGCATAAACCAGTACGTATAAATACAGAAAGTAAAGCACGTCGAAGTTAGAGCTTCGATACAACTAATAAGGCTGGCTGACCTTATTCTCGCTTCAGAAGAACTCTCAATACAAGTACAAACTTCAGAGCAAACTCCGAAATTGTACTAAGCCCGCAAGTCCCAGCTAAATGAAATAAGCGATTCCTTCAAGTCCGCACTCTAAGGAGGCGAAACATGAAGTCTCCGATGTGCACCCTATGGAGGCACGAAACGAAGTCCTCTTCCCTCCGCTGGCAGTGCCGCTCCTCGCTCTCTCTCTAGTGTGCGCCACGCCCCACAAACTCCCAGATAACAAATGAAATATTTACTTCCCAGCATGACTGATTTCGAAAAACTTTAACTCTCCACAAGAGCCATCAGAGACAACAATGCTTTTAGCTGTCTTGACGTGGTTCTCACGCTTCTGCCCGCCAAAACTCGCTCCCAGACCAAGTCTTGGTGGAATTTCGTGTCCGTTAACAAACCGCATTAAATGCAGAAATTTTCTCACCTCCATTTTTTCACTGTGCACCTCCCCGACACCAGGTGCTAGCGTCCCACGATGGTTTTTCTATTTCTTTTCTTTTCTCTTTATTTATTTGTTTATTTACTTTTTTCAAAATTTGGTCATTCTTCCCGCGCGAAAGTGGAGCAACAGCAGGTTGCGGCGTTATCTTTTCCAAAAGCATAGCTGGCCGACTCCTCATAAAAGGCCGGAGAAGGCCCTCATTCAGTATCTCTTCTACAATCTGAGACTGCTGCCCATAATAGATGCCTGAGTCTTACCACAGTTTCAGAATCGTGACGGACATTTTTACAAGTACACTTCGCCCAGGAATCGCGGCACCTGCTGGCGAAACAAATCTCCCTCTGACTCCAGTGTCTACCTCCCCAGGTAAAGCCGTAAAAGCTGGGCCCATGATCAAGCATCGAGTCAGGCAAACAAACATATTTTTGTGATAGAGTGAAGGCTTTTACAACCGGTTAACATTGTAGGTATTATATCTTCTGGGTTGTAAGGCCGTGTTCTTGGAATCTTGCTGCTTCCTGACGTTTCGTCCGATGTTGCGTCGGACCTCTTCGGATGTTGTCCGTCTGTTGAGTCTTGCCGACTGACGGGTCGGGGGTCTGAGAGTTTCTTTAATAGGGGCGTGGCTAAGAGCCACGTGATAAGCAGAGATACCCCTTCTCCAAGATAAAGCTATACTATCGAACCATGTCAAAGATAAAAACAGTCATCGATTCTGCAGAGCCACAGTCCATAAATCGTTGAGTTTCATTGTCTCGTCTTTTCGATTGAAATTGTCATTATGTTTATATATTTCAATCGCTTCTCTATACAACCTTGGATAGTAATTCGTCGTGGAAGATAAAATTTCTGTCTCAGAAAATTTGACTATATGATTTCCTGATTGTAAGCAGTTTTCCAAGTCGGCGACTTTTGTGCTCCTTTAGACGTGTGTTTACACTTCTCTCAGTGGTTCCGATGTAGACTTTACCACAAGAGCATGAAATTTTATAAACCCCACTTGCTGATAAAGGATAACGTCTATTTTTATAGATCTGAGGACTTGGGATATCTTCTTTGTTCGTTTGAAAACGGGGTCTGATATTACGTTTTCATAGAATCTTCCCAATCAGATCCGTTACCGTATTAGCAAAGGGGAGAGAAACCGTATTGCCCCATCGTTGTGTTGTTTCCTTGTCCTTTGGCCTACTGTTATTTGGTCGTTAAAACTTCTATTTTTTTCTCTCTTATTTATATAGGGACTGTGGCTCTGCAGAATCGATGACTGTTTTTATCTTTGACATGGTTCGATAGTATAGCTTTATCTTTGACAAGGATTATCTCTGCTTATCACGTGGATCCTAGTCATGCTCCTTTTACACGGCATTTAAGAAGCTCTCAGACCCCCGACCGGTCAGTCGGCAAGACTCAAGACGGACAACCTCCGAAGAAGTCCTACGCAGCATCGGACGAAACGTCAAGAAGCAGCAAGATTCCAAGAACACGGCCTTACAACTTTGGTATTCCATCTAAACCCAGTAAAGTGAAGCCATAACTGAACGCAAATTGCGATTTATTTCATCCATTGAACGCTGTAACGTCATCAAAAATATATAATTTATGAATATCAGTTTGTGAGCAATTTTCATGATTCCTTTATGGTGGATAGCTTTTTAACTTTAAGGTTTGTAGTTGACGTTAAGCTCGTAAGACAATTTTTCGCTGATGACGCTAGACACTAATCATGTCGGTTGTGTCATACTTCCGTAGGCATTGAAAACCCGTATAAATGCATGGGGACAGGAAGTGAAGCTAAAAGAAAACTTTCTTCTTTCCTGACCGCAAGTCACCACACAGGAAATTTCTAAAATGAAAAAGACCTTCAAATAAATTACAATGTTGCAAAACATTTGCAATTTAGAATTAGTTATACTTAACAGCAACAAAACAATGTTTAAAAGAGGTATTAAAATTAAAATAACAAAAGTAAACTTGAATAAAATTTAAAGGAGTTTAAAAAGGATAACAATTTTTAAATTTTTGGCTCTGTTTCTTTCTTCAACATAACTGTATCTGTCTGCCTAAATAATACTAAGGAGTCATTTGTGAAAAGCCTTCTTTTTCCTTTTATAGGCTGCCTCGACTGTGCCATTCCACCAAGTTGTCTGCTTCATCCTTCCTTTATAAACTACTGTTCCGAGACACTCTCTAGCCTCTGCTAGGAGTGTGACCCTGTACATTGTCCATTCATCTTCCAGTGACTTTAAACGACTACGTTCAAATAACTGGTACCTTTCAGAGATCATTTTTATATATTTGGGTCTTAATTCCTTGTCGTGAAGCTTCTCCACTGTTATCCATCTGCATATGGACCTTGCGTTTCTGCAATTTTTGTCTCACAAAACCAATTTTACTGCAGATTAAATAATGATCATCGTCATCAAAGAACCCTCTGAAAACAGGTGTATTCTTGACTGACTTTCTGAATTCTTGATCTGTTATTATATAGTCAATGACAGATTTGGTTCCCTTCTCTTCGCAAGTATGCCAGTGAATGTTCTTATGGCTAAAAAAGGAGTTTGTGATAACTAATCCTATTCTGGCACAGAAATCCGGGAGATGTTTTCCATTCGTGTTGGCCTCCATAACCTCTCCAAATTCAACCATAGCCTTTTCATACCCATCTGTCCGATTTCCTATCCTTGAGTGGAAATCGCCCATGAGCAAAATACTGTCCTTGTCCTTTACTTAATAAAAGTACATGACTGAGTGCATTGTAAAATTTTCCATCTCATCTTGATCTGTTCCATGTTCAAATGTTTGTATAGCTTACGGGACTTAACTACGGGGTCATCAGTCTCTAAACTTACAAACTACTTATGGACTGACCAACACTAAGGACGGCACAAATATCCATGCCCCAGGGGGGATTCGAACCCCCGACCGTAGTGGCCGTGCAGATCGTGACTGGCGCGCCGCAGTCCCCTTGGCCACCGCGGCCGGCTGTTCCTTCACAGAGCGTAAAAAATGAAACAATATTTATTTTCTTGCTGGAGACTGCCAAATCTTACCACATCAGTCGTTCGTTTACATGCGTTATGGGAATTATGCTGGGTTTGATTGCTTTCCTGTTGTAAAGCCCTACTGGCCTGCTTTGACTTCTGACAGATAGACCTCCTCCCACTTCATCTTCTTTCTCTTCCCTTATCCTAACGTCACTAACAGCTAAAACATCTAACCCCATCTTACATTCAGCCTCTGCCAGCTCTACCTTCTACCCAATGTAGGACCTCATTGATACTAATAGTTCCCCATCTCAATCCAGATCGTTTGCCAATTTGTGTCTGAGGAGTCCCTGGTCTGTCAATTAGAGGTGGGACTTCGTCACCTCCAAAGTTCCAAGGCATTTTGCTCAGATTGTTGCAAATATCAGATCAAATGACCTGGAAAGCAGGTTGCTAGCCTTATGTGCCCAGGGTCCCATTGGGCCATAATGGTTGAGGGACCAATCGCTGGGATTTGTAGTCTTTGCCGTCTGAGCACAAAAGTGACCACTACTTAGAATGTGTCCGAGATGACCAACCTTATTCCAAAGTAACTGGTATCCCAACTGTCAGGACCACTTACATGGCAACTAATACGTTGCCCATGGTTCATGAACTAGGACATGACTGGAAACTCACATCACAAAACCACAAAATTATTCAAAATGAAAAATAGTACAAGACAGTTACAGGTTAAGTCCTGACGTAGGTTAGGACACAAATTTTAAAATTAGAGTTGGTGTAGTACTCACCAGTTGTCAAGTAAAACTTTATGCAGCAGAGAAATATTTCAGAGGGATCGTAGGTAGCATTCAGCGTCTCGTAGTTGATTAGGTCAGTAAAGACAAGAGAAAGGCATGTACTAGGAGAGGATAGTTCAAGTAGCAATGATTTTTCAGAGAAACCATCCCAGAATCTGCAGCATTCATTCAGTGAAGACTACACGGGAAAGCAGTAACACTTTATGAAGTTTTAACAGAAAAGTGTGCACTACCCAATAGGCTTGCGGAGAGCTGCAAAAATTGTGTGATAGAGCAAAATATTAACATTAAAGTTGAAAGTTTCCTTGTATCACACTCCTATTGACTACAGAGGTTTCTCGCAATAGTTAATAACTTATCGCTGTAAATTATTATATTTTCTTATATTCTTTCACAGTTTTATTACTATTTCTTTGATTCTTACATTATTTAACTTATGAATTTTTAGTAAGCATTCTGTTAACTTTGAGCTGACTCTTTTCATGATCTAGTGTCCCTGTCTCGCGTGGTTGGAAACATAAAAATAAAAAAGTCTAAGAAAAACACTTTGGCTAGAATCTCTACGTGCAAATAAGAGATAGAGAATGCTGGTAATTCATGATATGAGCAGATGAAGAGAGCAAAACTGAATCAATCAAATCATTGATAAAAAAAAGACAGTCACTATTAAAAAGTCATACAGTTAATACTTCACTACTTCTACTTCTCCTTCTTTTTCTTTCCCTTTTTCTGAATCAGGCCAAACGGAGAGGCAATATGACGCAATTAGTCCATTCTACTTTGTTTTTTGCAGTAGCTGTGTCGTCTTAAATTTGTACGTCGTCTTTAATCGCTCAATACGTCTCCTTAAGCAGTTTTCTCTCAAAACCTGGGAGACATTTGAGTTAATTCCTTTCCTATGCTTCAGGAAGTTTGATGTTTGTAAATCTATCGGACCAAGCTGCGCGGTCATCAGTCCGTAGCTTACAAACTACTTAAACTGAGGTAAACTAACCTAAGGACAAACACACACATCCATGCCCCAGGGAGGACTCGAACCTCCGACGGCGAGCAACCGCGCGCTCCGCAGCAAGGCGCCTTAGACCGCTCGGCTACTCCACCGCGGCTTTCAGGAAGTTTTAATTGCAGAACAATTACTAAGAGTAAGCATAAAGAGCGATTTAAAGTGGATCGTTCACGTAATATTAACCGTGCATGCGGCAAATATTAAACAAATTCACTGAAAGAATCCTTCTGTAGATCACCAACAGAGGAACTGGGTTCGTTCGATCAGAACTTGAATATTACGATTACGATGCGTTAACAAATGGGATTGATAGAGGAGAAGGTCAAAGAAGAGTAGCGCGCTTCGTTATAGGTTATGCGCAAAAGCGTTGTGGAGAATTTTACAGTGAGACACTTAGTACCCTTCTCCACATACAGTGGGTCGGGTCGCACAGTATAGATCTAGAAGAGTCGAAAGTTGAAATCTCTTGGCACTGTAAGGAGACATAACAGTTTCTTGTAAACGTCGATGCATGTGTTACAGATCAACAAACAAGGAGCCCATGTAGTGGACGACTGTTGGACCCATCTCTGTGCCTCTGAGGTCATTTTTCAACTCTTAAACCGACGGAGCCCACTATAGGGGATCATTCCGATAGATAATGCACGGTTGGAGTCGCTACCTGAAATGCTAAATAGAGTGCCTAAAAATAGTAGCAAATTACATTAGCATTAAATGTAAGTAGCAAATGTTAAAAAAATGTTCATGTTTGTAGAAGTTATGGGACTTAACTACGGGTCATCAGTCCCGAAGCTTACAAACTACTTATGAACTATGAAGGACGACATAAATATCCATGCCCGACGGGGGATTCGAACCCCGGACCGTAGTGGCCGTGCAGACCGTGACTGGAGCGCCTCAGTCCCCTCTGCCACCGCGGCCGGCTGTAAGTAGCCTCTGCGCCCAAATTACTTTGAAAGTTTCCACAAAAATAAAAATAGACTGAAAGTATATATATGTGGGCTCTGTTATTTTGCGCATGACCGAAAAGAAAGGCACTATTTAAATCCTACTGCCATTATCAGACGAAGCACGAGGGATTGACGACATAAACTGCAAGTAGGAATGAATGAAAAAAGCTGTTTACACGCACCGGTGAGACAGCAATCACAGCGGCACGCGAACTAGCCTTGCAACTTGTCAACTTATCCACCCATTAATGACGTGCTGACTCCAACGCATTATCACATATAGGCGATTCCCGTAAGTGTTAGAGCGTGGTGTACATCCAAGAGTAAGAAAGGATCGTTGGCCGTCGTTGCCTGATTATTCGAGGGTTGGAACTTAAATAATCGCAACTATTTATTCACAACCGATACAAAAGTGGTACATGTTTGCAACTGTTACTGTCCTTCAAAGTGTCACCAACGTCGTGTAGAACCCGTTGTCAGCGATGTGTAAGTTGTAGTATAACATTAGCAGAACTTGTTCTGTTCTTGTTGTGCGAATGGAGCGGTCTAATGCCTGTCGAATCTCTGGAACAGTTCAGAAGCGAATGCCACGAAGTGGTTCCTTCATCTTCGGAATCAAATCAGAGTCACAAGGACTAAAGTCCGGGGAATATAATGGATGGTACAGTACTTACCACTCCCACCGATCGAACAAAAAAGCCACAGCTTGCGCTGTATACCCCAGCGCATTGTCGTCGCAAAACTGGTCGCAGGTGATGCTCCAAAAACGAACAGTAATACTATACATTGATAAGGCTGCCGTGGAGGAACTTAATGTGTTAGGATAAGCAAATTACTGAAGAATGAGGGTAAGGAAGAAGGATTGGGAAGGAAAGGATTGACAGTGGCTGCATAGGGTATTGAAATTAAACAATGGCGACAAGTGAAAATATGAGGCGTGTCGGGAATCGAACCCGGGTCTCCCGCTACGGACATGCGGTCGCCTTAACCACTTTTTTTCTGTTCTTCAAGTAGATCTAGGCTTTTCAGTCGTTGGTTCAGTTCGTTCTCGGTTCTTTGTTGAGTGTTTGGCTCAGCCTTTCTTTTTTATTACAGAGTGTGTTTAGCCACGTGACCGGGAGCGCTGAGCCACAGCGCCCGGAAACCACTCTGCCACCCGTGCTCGCCTCCCGTCCGCCTCAAAGTTCCACAAGTCGCACGCTATGGCTGTAGCGCCCCTCCCGTCCATACCCTCTTACACTCGCCATAATGGATTCCTGTGCGAGGTCGATTACTTTTACTGGCCTCCCGACTCTGACTATACAATAGCAGAAAGGTTCAAAGAAAACCTGAGTCCAATTACAAAAACGTACCCGACTCACACGAATAGTAGGTGGTGATTTTAATTTACCCTCGATCTGTTGGCGAAATTATCTTTTAAATCAGCAGGTAGGCATAAAACATCATCCGAAATTGTACTCAACGCATTCTCTGAGAATTACTTCGAACAATTAGTTCATGAGCCAACTAGAATTGTAAATGGATGTGAAAACACACTTGATCTCTTAGCAACAAATAATCCTGAGCTCATAACGAGCGTCAAAACGGATACAGGTATTAGTGAACACAGAGCTGTCGTAGCGAAATTGAATATCGAAAGTCCCAAAGTTACCAAAAGTAAACGCAAAGTATATTTGTTCAGGAAAGCAGATAGGAACAAAATACATTGCTTCTTGAAAGACAGCTTCCACTTGTTTCTAACACTAAACGTAGGTGTAGACCAGATGTGGCTCAAATTCGAAGAAGTGGTATCGACAGCAATTAACAGTTTTATACCAAATAAATTAATAAAAGAAGGAAGCGATCCCCCTTGCAGGACACTGTTGCAAAAGCAAAGGAAAACGCATACTACATTTAAACGAACACAAAATCCCCAGGATTGGCGATCGTACTCAGTAGCTCGAAATTTAGCGAGGATTTTAATGCGAGATGCCTACAATATTTATCACAACGAAACTCTTTTCTCGAAATTTGACTGAAAACCCAAAGAGATTTTGGTCATATGTTAAAAATACTCGGGGCAAATCACAAACATTACCTTCACTACGTGATAGTAATGACGATACTGCCGACGACAGCGCTACTAAAGCAGAGTTGCTAAACATAGCTTTTAGAAACTCATTCACCAAAGAAGACGAAACCAATATTCCAGATTTCGAATTACTAACAGATGCCGTAATGAATAACGTAGAAGTAGATATCATCGGAATAGTGCAGCAACTAAAATCACTTAACAAGAACAAGTCTTCTGGTCTGGATTGTATACCCATTAGATTTCTATCTCATTATGCTGAAGCGATAGCTCCTTACTTAACAGTCATATACAACTGCTCTCTCATAGAAGGATCTGTACCAAAAGATTGGAAAGTTGCACAGGTCTTACCTATATTCAAGAAAGGCACTAAACTACAGGCCTATTTCATTGACGTCAATTTGCAGCAGGGTTTTGGAACATATCCTGTATTCAAGTATTATGAATTATCTCGAACAGAACGATCTATTGACCCAAGGTCAACACGGATTTAGAAAATTTTGTTCATGCGAAACAGCTCTTTATTCACACGAAGTGATGGATGCTATAGACAAAGGTTCGCAAATCGATTCCGTATTTCTTGATTTCCGGAAAGCTTTTGACACCGTACCTCACAAACGGCTTTTAATCAAATTGCGTGGTTGTGGTATATCGCCCCAAATTTGCGATTGGATAGGGGATTTCTTGTCAGAGAGGACACAGTTCGTAGCAATCGGTGGTAAGGCATCGACTAAAACAGAGATGATATCGGGCGTTCCACAGGGTAGTGTTACTGGTACTCTGCTGTTCCTTATTTACATAAACGATTTAGGAGAAAATCTAAGTAGCTCTCTTAGGTTGTTTTCAGATGACACCGTCATTTACCGTCTAGTAAAATCATCTGAAGATCAAAACCAACTGCAGAACGATCTGAATAAGATATCGGTATGGTGTAAAAATTGGCAATTGACTCTAAATAATGAGAAGTGTGAAGTCGTCCACATGAGTACGAAAAGAAATCCGTTAAACTTTGTTTACAAGATAAATCAATCAAATGTGAAGGCCGTAAACTCCATAAAATACCTAGGAATTACTATTATTTTAGACTTAAATTGGAAAGAACACGTAGATAAGATCGTGGGAAAGGCGAACCAGAAACTGCGTTTTATTGGCAGAACCCTTAAAACATGCAACAGAACTACAAAAGAAACTGCATACACTACGCTTGTCCGTCCATTTTTGGAGTTTTGCTATCCAGTGTGGGGTCTTTATCAGGTGGGTTTGACGGAGGACATCGAAAGAGTCCAAAGAAGGGCAGCTCGTTTCGTATTGTCACGATACAGGAGAGGCAGCGTTACGGAAATGATACAGGATCTGGGATGGGAATCATTACAACAACGGCGCTTATCGCTGCGGCGTGGGCTACTTGCGAAACTCCAATCGCCAACATTCTCCTCCGAATGCGAAAATATATTGTTGACTCCCACTTACATAGGTAGAAATGATCATCAGAATAAAATACGAGAAATCAGAGCTCGATCAGAGAGATTCAGGTGTTCTTTCTTCCCGCGCTGTTCTAGAATGGAATGGGAGATACATAGTATAATTGTGGTTCGATGAACCCTCTGCCAGGCACTTAAATGTGATTTGCAGAGTATCCCATGTAGATGTAGATGTAGATGAACGTATCACCGCATCTGCGATGAAATAGTGAAGCTAACGCCGTCTTCGGGTTTAAATATTATATTGTTGTGGTGTCTGTTCTTTCGGAAATGTCAGAAAAAACAGACACATCACCAATATAATAAGTGTTAGCGTTACACCATCACAGTCGTACACGAGAAGTACCATAACTTTCACCAGATTGGTTTTCTCTTAAGACCATGATGACACTATCGTGTAGTACGACCTCTGGGACATTCAGTCTTGATCCAACTCCGTTGCCACTGTTTAGAAATCATAGTGATAGCGTTACGTTAGATCGCTCGCTCACGAGTGATTGTCTTTCTCTACGCCGGTGTCGTCCGTTTGCTTTGAGGTAACGTAAGTATGTCAACAATGCTTGCTATCGGCGACAGTAGTGGTTTCCAACACACAGTGTCTCCGCAGGTGTTTCCAACCTTCGTACATCTGATGTCTGTTCTTTCTAACATGTCCAGAATCTTACGAGAGTTCTGAGTTATAATGAATAGGGACAATACCGTCAGTGGTGTGTGGATAAGCTGAGTACTTCCGTCTTCCGGCTAGGGTAGAATGTGCGGCCGCGGTGGCCGATAGTCTATGTCCAAGTAGCGTAGTGGTCAACTGTGGCTACCTAGTAAGAACAAAGACCGGGTTCGAATCCCTGCTGGGCACAAATTCCAAAATATCCAAATTTTTACTAAAAATGATTAGAGGTGACTTTATGAGCAATAACAACTGACAAACAAGACAGCACCTGAGTTTATACACCCCACCATCCCGCCGGGTACAGAACGGGCCCCATCAATTCTCATCTTACGGCAGCCGCTTGGATCTGGAGGGTGGGATGGACACCACCGGACGAACAAACAAGAAGTCTCTCAGACATCCTTAGCTTACTGAGTAGTGCTCTAGTTGCAGTGTAGTCGTAGGTTGAACATGGCTGAATAATCAGTAGGCTCAGACAAATCTGACATAACCTGTAACATTGCAGGATGCAGAATGTAACGTAGTAGCAATCGAAATGGTAGTAAGAATGTGAACAGTCATACAGTCAACAGTAGAATAACAAATGCAAATGTGGAAAAGGTAGGACGTAGAATTTTAAGACGCTGTAGTGTAAGACGGACTGCATTCTAAACATAGAAGCTTAGAACGACCCTTTTAATATATAGGTATTGACTCAAACATGAATCATGATTCAATAAAAAAATTAAAACGAATTTGCGACCTCCTCCATTGAAGTATTTCATTGCCCACTTGCAGTTAATGTCGTTAATTCCTTGTGAATCAGAGAAGGCACTTTAGTTTCAAGTGCACAGTAACCACTCCTCTGGATATCACTATACCCTCTTTTTTTCTGTAAATAGTGAATTTTAATAAATCTTTGTAGTTTACGATAACGGGTACTTTTTCCTCATGACGGCCGCGGTGGCCAAGCGGTCTGCTGCGCGCCAGTCCAACACCACCTAGAAGACAAGGCCTCACAACTGGCCGTGCCTACGTCACACTTAAAGGCCGCGGCCGTCAGCTCACTGGCTGCCCGCTGAGGCACGCCCACCGTCGCGTAACGGCCGGCCAGTCTTCTAGGTGGTGTTGACCAGTCACAGTCTGCACGGCCGCTATGGTCGGAGGTTCGAATCCCGTTGTGTTGTCTTTAGTGTAAGGCAGCTCATAAGTAGTTTGTAAGTTTCAGCGAAAGATCCGTACCCAAAGATTGGAAAGTTGCCCAAGTTACTCCAATATTCAAGAAAGGCAATAGGAGTGATCCCCAAAATTACAGGCCTATCTCGATTTGCAGTAGGATTTTGGAACATATACTTTGTTCGAATATTATGAACTACCTCGAAGAGAACGACCTATTAACCAGTAGTCAACACGGATTCAGAAAGTATCGCTCTTGCGAAACACTGCTTGCCCTTTATTCACATGAAGTGTTAAGTGCCATCGACAAGGGATCTCAAATCGATTCCATATTTCTGGAGCCGGCCGCGGTGGCCGAGGTGACTTAGGCGCTCCAGTCACGGTCAGCACGGCCACTACGGTCGGGGGTTCGAATCCCCCCTCGGGCATGGATATTTGTGCCGTCCTAGTTCGTAAGTAGTTCATAAGTAGTTTGTAAGTTTAAGGACTGATGACCCCGTAGTTAAGTCCCATAAACTTAACAAACATTTGAACATTTTATTTCTGGATTTCAGGAAGGCTTGTGACACTGTACCCCACAATCGGCTTCTTATGAAATTGCGTGCTTATGGAATATCTCCCCAATTGTGCGGTTGGATTAACGATTTCCTATCAGAAAGAACACAGTTCATTGTATTGACGGTAAGTCATCGAGTAAAACAGATGTGATATCTGGCGTTCCACAGGGAAGCGTTATAGGTCCCCTACTCTTCCTCGTGTTTATAAACGATTTAGGAGACAATCTGAATAGCTCCCTTAGATTATTCGCGGATGATACTGTCGTTTATCGGTTAGTGAAGTCAACAGAGGATCAAAAGCAACTTCAAAGCGATTTAGACAAAATTTCTGCATGGTGCGAAAATTGGCAATTGATACTAAATAAAGAAAAGTGTGAAGTAATACACATGACCACTAAAAGAAATCCGCTGAACTTCAGTTACGCGATAAATCAGTCAAACCTTAAGGTCGTAGGTTCTACCAAATACCTAGGAGTTACAATTACGAACAACTTTGACTGGAGAGAACACATAGAAAATATTGTGGGGAAGGCGAACCAAAGGTTACGTTTCATCGGCAGAACGTTTCGAAAATGCACCAGCTCCACCAAAGAGACTGGCTACATCACACTTGTGCGTCCTCTCCTGGAGTACTGTTGCCCCTTGTGGGACCCTCACCAGGTGGGACTGACGGAGGACATTGAGAAGGTTCAGAGAAGGGCAGCTCGTTTTGTTTTATCACGTTACGGGGGGGAAAGCGTCACGGAAATGTTGCACGAATTGGGGTGGAAATCATTAAAAGAAAGACCTTATTCATTGCGGCGTGATCTGTTTGCGAAGCTTCAATGACCGACTTTTAGTTCTGAATGTGAAAATATTTTGCTAGCACCCACCTACTTAGGGCGACATGACCATCCAAATAAAATAAGAGAAATCAGATCGAAAACGGAACTGTTTAGGTGTTCTTTCTTCCCGCGCGCTATTAGAGAATGGAACGGTAGAGAAAAGTTATGAAAGTGTTTAATGAACCCTCTGCCAGGCACTTGAATGTGATTTGCAGAGTATCTATGTAGACGTAGATGAACCAGCAGTTAAATCCCTTAAGCTTAACAATCACTTGAACATTTTTCTTTCCTCATTGAACATTTTCCTTTCGCCATTTTTTTTTAATAATTCTCGCGTCACAATGTAAAATTGGTGCTTCTTCGAGTAGGGTTCCAGCATAGATTCGGACACGTTTATCGTAGTTTGCTCCCCCCCCCCCTCCCCCGATTTTCCTGTATCTTAACTAATAATTTTTAGCCCAAACCTCGCGTTCGGGAAAATAAAACAGTATTCATCCAAGGCGTGCACGGCGCTAATTCCTTTGTGTGCGTTTGTATACGAGTATGAACTGGTTCTGCAAAAAGTGAGATCGCAGTGATAAAGTCGTGGCTACTGTGGCGTACCTCGCGGCAGCTCCGTTGAGTAATGTCCGCACGGTGGATTTATAGGGCTCAGAGTGTATTGCAGCTCTGTGCAAGGGGAGGGCCTAATGGAAACGCAGCGCGGAATTTACTGCGACCTGCAGGGCTGCACAGACAGTGGCCACTAGTTAACTTACTCCCTCACACGCTTGTTAGCGCACGCGGCAACCCAGTGGAGAGATGCAGTCACGCGGCAGTCGTCAGGGACAGAACACGGCACACCGGCCAGGAACAATGGCTGCTAATAAGCCGTGCACACTCGGCTATTAATTGCCAGATACCATCGCGAAATTTATACAACTGTAGCGTTTGTACCCAGCACACGTTCTCATTTATGTGTCTTACACAGCGCAAATGCTCGTACGTTTTCAGGTGATAATCAACAGAGAGCTAGAATGCATTCATAGTTAAACCATAAAGTAATAATAATAATAATTTCGTGTGGCTCATTGGCCTTTTGCAAGTCTTTCAATTGGACGCCACTTCGGCAACTTGCATGTCCCTAGCCTACCCCATTTCTCCAACCGGGGAAAGGGGACCTACAGCTTAGCCTGGAATCCGAACCACGTGTCGTTTCTGGCGACTCCTCACATCGTTGAGAGGTGAAGGATGGGTTAAAGTGCAGACTGAAAAAATCCGAAGTCCTACCGGGATTTGAACCTGCGACCCTCCGGTTTCCAGTCGAGCACTTTACCCCACGACCACCGAGCCCGACAACCATAAAGTGAAACTATATGAATCTATAACGCTATTACTCCGGGAACAAAGATTTTTTTTCTAAATTTAAGAAGCACCGTAGACTTCAAGTTGAGATGCTTACAACCCTTTTCACAAAGAAAACTCTTTCTCGAAATATGACTGAGAACCCAAAGAGATTTTGGTCATATGTCAAATATACTCGAGGCAAAACACAAACTACGTGACAGAAATGGCGATACCGCCGATGATACCCCTACTAAAACAGAGTTACTAAACACAGCTTTTCGAAACTCATTCACCAAAGAAGACGAAACCAATATTCCAGATTTCCAATTACGGACAGAGGCCAGAATGAGTAACGTAGAAGTAGATATCATCGGAGTAGTGAAGCAACTGAAATCACTTAACGAGAACAAGTCTTCTGGCCGGCCTGTATAGCCATTAGGTTCCTATCTGATTATGCTGATGCGATAGTTCCTTACTTAACAGCCATGTACAACCGCAAGCTCAACGAAGGATCTGTACCAAAAGACAGGTTACATCGATATTCAAGAAAGGCGATAGGAGTAACCCACTAAACTACAGGCCTATTTCATTGACGTCAATATGCAGCAGGATCTTGGAACATATCCTGTATTCAAGTATCATGAATGATCTCGAACAAAATGATCTATTAACCCTAGGTCAACACGGATTTAGAAAATATCGTTCATGTGAAACACAATTAGCTCTTTACTCACACGAAGTTCAAAAATGTTCAAGTGTTTGTTAAGCTTAAGGGACTTAACTACGGGGTCATCAGTCCCTAAACTTACAAACTACTTATGAACTACCTACAACTAAGGACGGCACAAATATCCATGCCCGAGGGAGGATTCGAACCCCGACCGTAGTGGCCGTGCAGACCGTGACTGAAGCGCCTCAGTCCCCTCGGCCACCGCGGCCGGCTCACACGAAGTGATGAGTGCTATCGACAAAAGATATGAGATTGATTCCGCATTTCTAGATTTGCAGAAGGGTTTCGACAACGTACGTCACAAACGGCTTTTAATGAAATTGAGTGGTTATGGAATATCGTCCCAGATTTGTGACTGGATAGGGAATTTCCTCTCATAGAGGACACCGTTTCTAGTAATTGGTGATAAGGCATCGACTATAAAAGAGGTGATATCTGGCGTTCCACAGGATACTGTTATTGGTTCTCTATTGTTCCTCATCTGGGAGAAAATCTGAGCAGCTCTCTTAGGTTTTTTGCAGATGACGTTGTCATTTATCGTCTACTAAAGTCATCTGAAGTTCAAAACCAACTTCATAACAATCTACATAAGATATCAGTATGGTTTAAAAATTGGCAATTGACTCTGAATAATGAGAAGTGTGAACTAGTCCACATGAGTACGAAAAACTTTGTTTACAAGATAAGTCAATCAAATGTGAAGGCCGTAATCTCCACTAAATACCTAGGAATTGCTATTACTTAAACTGGAAATAACACGTAGATAATGTCGTAGGAAAGGCGAACCAGAGACTGCGTTTTATTGGCAGAACACTTAAAACATGCAACAGAACTACTAAAGAGACTGCATACAATACGCTTGTCGCGTCCTCATTTGGAGTATTGAAGCCCAATGTGGGATCCTTATCAAGTGGATTTGACGGAAGCCATCGAAAGTGTCCAAAGAAGGGCAGCCGTTTTGTATTTTTACGACACAGGGGATACAGCGTCATAGAAATGATACAGGATCTGGGATGGGAATCACTACACAAAGAAGGGCAGCCCGATTTGTATTGTCACAATACTTCGGATACAACGTCACGTAAATGATACAGGATGTGCGATGCGAATTACTACAACGGCGTTTATCGCTGCGGCGTGGTCTGCTCACTAATCTCCAGTCGCTAACAATCTCTTCGAATGGAAATATATTATATTGTTAACTCTCACCTACATAGGTAGAAATTATCATCAGAATAAAACATGAGAAATCAGAGCTCGAATGAAGAGATTCAGATGTTCTTTCTTCTCGCGAGCTATTCGAGATTGGAATGGTAGATGAATAGTATTAAGGTGGTTTGATGAACCCTCAGGCAGACATTTAAATGTGATTTGCGGAGTATCCCATGTAGATGTAGACAATAAGCTGAGAACAAATTAGTATCCGCTAGTATATACAGCGGGGAGTGACATTTATAGTTGGCGTAATGTAGGCAGGCACCTCTGCGCCTAGAGGCGTAGTGATATTAGAAGCTTTAAGGGGAGGCGTTACGGCCGAGGGCCAACAGTGGAGCCTACGGGAGAAACATTGAGTAACTTGCGGTCAGCCACGCCCCTACAGAATGAATATTATTGGCTGCCAGTGCGGTAATGGAGGGCTGAAAACTGGGCCACCTTCCTACGTCACGCAGACTATAGTATACACTCTTCGGAATTTTCCAATTCACTCAAGACATATAGCTGAATCAAAGAATATACAGCAGTACACCACAGTGAATGATCCGGGGGACTGCCGTGCCCCTGGAAAGTCCAGCTGACAGGGTCTGTACCATCCTTTTCTGCAAGCCATACACGGTAGTTTCGTTCTCCCTGCAACTTTTTTTTGTCTTCTACCATCCCTTCAAACCTTCCCTGCCAAATACCATGACAATAGAACAAAACAGAACCTTCTTAAAAATTAAAAATTACTCCATTGCGAGTAATAAAGCATTTATATGAAATAAAACATCAAGGCGGTCATTGTTGTAGTGAGAGTGAATAGACTGAAAAAGAAATGGTATGGGTACAAATGGAACCTCTCAAGTCCTAGGCAGAAGAAGAATGAATTCCTATTCCAAATAAAGGGAAGTCCGCCCTGCTTGTAGATGGTGAGCGTCCATATAACAAAACGAACAACCGTGACAGTAAGTAAAAAAAAAAAAAAAAAAAAAAAAAAAAAAAAAAAAAAAAAAAAAAAAAAAAAAAAAAAAGAATTCCAGGAAGAAGAAAAGGGAGATTATATTGGAGCTCCAATGCTGGGAGAGTAAAGGAATAAAAGAAAAACAACCTGTATAACTGTATAATTCGTAAGAAAAAGGAATACTGTTCCCCCACAAAGCATGTAGAATTGTAGAGGAAAGCACTTTAAAACGTGAAGACAATGCACACAGAAAACACATTATTACGTCGACGATAGGGGAGGCTTTATGGATTGAGTACTTTTTGGTACCCATGTACCAGGGCTGCTCTGGGAAAGTTGGTGAACAGGCCGTGATAGGTGCGTAGAGACTTGTCCTGGTGGTGGGCAGTCCACAGATAACTCATGCACCCAACACCATCCGTTAGCTGTAGTTCAACAATGGAATATGCTGAGAGTCCTCCCTACCAAATAGTTGACTTACATTTGGTGCGAGGTGTGGGCTTCATGCCCGGCATCATAAACCATTCCACCACCACCACGCAGGGTTGCTCCATTGAGTAGGGCAGCCATAGCACGAGAGAGGTCCCACATGGTGGTTTTATGGTGGCACTCAAACCAGTATTCCTTGGTGTCTGGAATTTAACATGTGGAACAATTGACGGAGGGGAGTCGGCGTATGTCATCTAGTCGCTGGTTGGCCCATAGTTATTCATCAAGGTGTACCATAGGCACTGGACCGCCGAAGGGAGGAGAGGGTGAAAGACATTAGCCCATACTTGTCACCAGTTCATCCCAGGGTGCCGAATATCCAGTGTATTGGTCGGTGGTTATTCCCCGCAGTTTATGGTACAACCGATGGGCTGTGCAATGACGATACGTCACACTCCAGAGGACATAACTCGTCTGAAGATAATAATCACGGATGTGGACTATTTTATACGGGATGTTAGTTACCAAAATACAAGTTTTCAGATTGGGGTTTATATAGGTCGAGGACGGCCGCCATTGGACACAGGGAGGAGGTGGGCTGAAGGATGGCCGCATGGTTTATGAATAATGCCGTGCACGTGAGGTAAAATCCACCCAATGTGTGGTCGAGCTCACACATGACCTCTCGGTTGTAAAATGTTCGTGTCACTATAGCAGCCAGTATCTAATAGGAGAGAAAGAAACAAAATAATTCAGATGATTCTACACAGAAAGTTCAGTAACTTAGCACACAGAACGAAAAAAGTCTTAAAAGCTAATATCATAAGCCTTTAACAAGAAACTACACTGTAAACTGTCCATTCATAACAACCTTTAATATAAAAAAGTCTGGAAATTTGGACAAAAAATATAGATATATCCTGAAATTCATTTCTCATGTTCCCATTCTTGCAGTCTGAACACTGCACCACGGTTCCTTTGATCTGCTATTCGCAAGTACAACAGTAGTTCTTCATTGTCACTGCTTTGAGATATCATTCTTCTACTTTTCTTTTTCAGCTGGAGGAATACGCTTTATCACATCGTTGGAAAGTTGTTTCTTTATCGTTTAGAGTTCATATTTCACAGAACTGTCCGTGAAGACAGCTGACCACCTCTGTTTGTTGTTCCTTCATTGTTGTCTTTCTCCAGCATTGTGGAAAGGTTTGATGTCTTTCGGACAAACAGTATTATGCCTAAACTGTGCATTATCCAAGCCACTGTAATAAGGTTGGGACTCAGACAGTTGTCTCATTATTTTAGATTCTGGATACGTGAATTTTCCTGTCTCCATCTTGTCGGCACTTACAAAGATATACGTATTTGCATTTAGTCGATCTACTACGAAACCAGGACCCAATTAATGGTCGCCAAATACGTCTCTACTGAAAAGACGGATACCACAAACTTTGAATTCTGCCTAGATATTTGCAGGCGTAAACATGAAACAACCTGCGCCACAACCACCCCCGTCATTTACGCGATAAGCAACCCCTAAACACCATTTGGAAAACATTTATCTTGTATCCAGCATTGTGTGTTTCATAACGATTCAGAAATAGAGCGTGAATAGACTTAATACTCTTAACACATTGGTTTATTAGCCACGTGGTTGTAGAATCTGATTATCAGTACAGCAAAAAGTTCTGTAGTAAAATTGAACCGTAATAACACTTTAAATTTTACTCACCAGAACCACAAACAGATAGATCAGGATACTTCCTCATTCACTCGAGGGAAAAATTTGAAACTTTCCACAGAACATGCCGATAGTGCTGCCACGCTTAACGAAGTCATTCCAGTACAGTTGTACATCAGGTGTCCGAGTTATAAACTTTGTAACTTCCAACCCGTGTGACTACCAAACGTGGTCTCCCCTAGTTGACAAAATATTGCCAGTCGAAAATTGTTTATTTTGTCTGTCGCTCACCGATCACCAAAATACACTTGTAGCGGACATCAGAAACTTCAAATTTATTATTATTATTTAGTGTGCATAATGAAAGGGGGAAAAAAGAAAGAATGAAACATCGCAAAATATGTCCCGTTTTCGAACGTTCAGAAATGTGTGCTTTTCTGATGGTAAAATAAAATCTTGTAAATTAATCATGGACATAAAAGGCGATGTGCTGGCCGTGCGTAATGGCGTACAGCTCTCTCGTCAAAGGGCACATGTTCGATTTCTGCGAGCGCTTCTTTTACCTGTCTTCATTATGACCTTTTCAAATCAAAATGTTCAAATGTTTGTTAAGCTTATGGGACTTAACTACGGGGTCATCAGTACCTAAACTTACAAACTACGTATGAACTACTTACGAACTAGGACGGCACAAATATCCATGCCCGAGGGGGGATTCGAACCCCCGACTGTAGTGGCCGTGCAGATCGTGACTGAAGCGCCTCAGTCCCCGCGGCCACCGCGGCCGGCTATGACCTTTTCTTCACACCTCTACGACTCGCTAGAAACAATATGTGAAGTTGTTAGAAACAGTAAACCTACTTTACCTTCTGCTCCCCAATTAACAGGTAGGCTTACTTGAGAACCTTCCACTGCTATGACCGTTGCCAGAGTCGAACCTCCTTTTAGCAAGGGTTTCTGTTTCTTATTTAATGGACAAAAGCAATAGTAGTAGACGAAGACTATTGACTAGTCGGATAGTTCAGCTACAATTAACGGTCATGATGAATAAAATCTTCTCGGATCTCCAACCGTGTCAAGCGCTTAGATTCCCACAAGCTTTTGGCCAAGCTATCTTTGGCTGTTGACAAGTGGTGACAATGGCCAAAGAGAGCCTGGCCGAAATCTCGTAGGATTCTAAGCACTTGACACGGTTGGAAGATCGAGAAGTATGTATGTTGAAATAGTAACTTTGAAAGATCAGGTAGCCTGTTACCGTTGATAATGCAGTCAGACAAAAAGATATAAAACACAGCACGACAATGAGAACGTCTTGCTGCAGGAGGAGATAAAAATGAAAACTCATATTGAAGAAAACGATGGTTATTTTATTTTATTTTTATAAATAACAGCAACCGGCCAAATTTTTAAACAACGAATTTATTTCGCCAAAACGCGATTCGGGTTTTCACCCATCATCAGCCGGCGTTCGTTTTACACATCATTCTTCAGTGGGTGCAATTTGCAGGCGTCAGCATCAGTTTGGATGCTGCAGCTTGCCTGTGCAAGATCATTAATTGCGTTATTTCTTTTGATTTTCGCGTGTTTCATTCATAAGATTTCATAAACAAGAGTACTTACATTCTCCTGTGTTGGTTGTGTAATGCCATTTCTTCGTAATTTAGCTAGTTCTTACGCTTTTTAATGTTTATCTCGCACACACACACTGTAGCATCAACCACGTTTTGTCTAACAGTTTTGGTTTACATTGCGGTCAAAGATATTAGTATAACTATAATATCTGTGGTCATAGTTATACATAAAATATAATTTACTAACATCTTCTTCCACTCCCATGAACCACAGACATTGCCGAGGTGGGGTGGCTTGCGTGCCTCAACGATACAGATAGCCGTACCGTAGGTGCAACCACAGCGGAGGGGTATCTGTGGAGAGGCCAGACAAACGTGTGGTTCCTGAAGAGGGGCAGCAGCCTTTTCAGTAGTTACAGGGGCAACAGTCTGGATGATTGACTGAGCTGGCCTTGTAACATCAGCTAATGCGGCTTTGCCACACAGCTACTGCGAACGGCTGAAAGCAAGGGGAAACTACAGCCGTTATTTTTTTCCCGAGGACATGCAGCTCTACTGTATGAACATATGATGATGGCATCCTCTCGGGTAAAATATTCCGGAGGTAAAATAGTCCCCCATTCGGATCTCCGGGCGGGGACTACTCAAGAGGATGTGATCATCAGGAAAGACAATACTGGCATTCTACGGGTCGGAGCGTGGAATGTTAGATCCCTTAATCGAGTAGGAAAATTAGAAAATTTAAAAAGGGAAATGGATAGGTTGAAGTTAGATATAGTGGGGATTAGTGAAGTTCGGTGGCAGGATGAACAGGATTTCTGGTCAGGTGACTACAGGATTATAAATACAAAATCAGTTGGGGGTATCACAGGAGTAGGGTTGATAATGAATAAGAAAATAGGAATGCGGGTAAACTACTATGACCAGCACAGCGATCGCATTATCATTGTCAAGATAGATACGAAGCCAACACCGACAACAGTAGTACAGGTTTATATGCCAACTAGCTCTGCCGATGATGAGGAAATCGAAGAAATATATGAGGAGCTAAAGGAAATTATTCAGACAATTAAGGGAGAGGAAAACTTAATTGTTATGGGAGACTGGAATTCGGTAGTAGGACAAGGAAGGGAAGGGAAGATAGTGGGGGAATATGGTCTGGGCAAAAGGAATGAAAGAGGAAGCCGCCTGGTAGAATTTTGCACGGAACATAATTTAGTTATAACAAACACCTGGTTTAAGAATCACAAAAGAAGGTTGTATACGTGGAAGAGACCAGGAGACACCGGGAGATACCAGATAGATTTTATAATGGTAAGACATAGATTTCGGAACCAGGTTTTGAAGTGTAGGACATACCCAGGGGCAGACATAGACTCTGACCATAACTTGTTGGTTATGAACTGTAGGCTGAAACTGAAGAAACTACAGAAAGGTAGGAAAATAAGGAGATGGGACCTGGATAAATTGAAGGAACCTGAAGTTCTTAAGAATTTCAGAGGGAGCTTCAGGCAACAATTGACAGAAACAGGGGAAAATAAAACAGTTGAGGAGGAATGGGTAAAATTGAGAGATGAAATAGTGAAGGCAGCAAAGGACAAAATAGGTAGGAAGGCAAGACCTACAAAGAATCCTTGGATATCACAGGAGATACTAAATTTAATCGATGAAAGGAGAAAATATAAAAATGCAGTAAATGAAACAGGCAAAATGGAGTACAGACGACTAAGAAATGAGATTGACAGGAAGTGCAAAATGGCTAAGCAGGAATGGCTAGAAGGCAAATGCAAGGATGTAGAAGAATGTATAAATAGGGGAAAAATAGATACAGCCTACCGGAAAATAAAAGAAACATTTAGCGATAGGAAGGGCAGCTCTATGAATGTCAGGGACACTGATGGAAAGCCGGTTCTCAGCAAAGAAGGGAAAGCTGAAAGGTGGAAAGAGTATATAGAGGGGCTCTACAAAGGAAATGAACTTCGAGACACTATTGTAGGAAGGGAAGAGGATGTAGATGATGATGAAATAGGAGATATTATACTGAGAGATGAATTTGACAGAGCACTGAAAGATCTAAGTCGAAACAAGGCCCCTGGAGTAGATGATATCCCGTCAGAGCTACTGAAGTCTCTGGGAGAACCAGCCATGACAAAATTGTTTCACATTGTGTGTAAGATGTATGAGACAGGTGAAGTACCCTCAGACTTTAAGAAAAATGTAATAATCCCCATTCCAAAGAAAGCGGGTGCAGACAGGTGTGAAAACTACAGAACCATCAGTTTAATAAGTCATGGTTGCAAAATATTAACACGAATTATATACAGAAGGATGGAAAAGCTGGTAGAAGCCGACCTCGGGGAAGATCAGTTTGGGTTCAGGAGAAATGTAGGAACACGGGAGGCAATACTCACTTTACGGCTTATCCTAGAAGATAGATTAAGAAAAGGCAAACCAACATTTCTAGCTTTTGTAGATTTGGAGAAGGCTTTTGACAATGTTGATTGGAACAAACTATTTCAAGTTCTGAAGCAAGCAGGAGTAAAATATAGGGAGCGTAAGGTTATTTACAACTTGTACAAAAACCAGACAGCGGTTGTCAGAGTTGAAGGGCATGAAAGGGATGCAGTGGTTGGAAAGGGAGTAAGACAGGGTTGTAGCCTTTCCCCAATGTTGTTCAATTTGTACATTGAGCAAGCTATAAAGGAAAGCAAGGAGAAATTTGGAGAAGGAATTAAAGTTCAGGGTGAAGAATTGAAAACATTGCGTTTTGCCGACGACATAGTAATTCTGTCAGATACAGCAAATGACCTGCAAGAGCAATTGAACGGAATGGACAGTGTGCTGAAAGGTGCATATAAGATGAACATTAACAAGAGTAAAACTAGGGTAATGGAGTGCAGTGTAAGAAAATCGTGTGATGCTGAAGGAATTAGATTAGGTGACGAAACAATAAAGGAGGTAGATGAGTTTTGTTACTTGGGCAGTAAAATAACAAATGATGGTCGCAGTACAGAGGATATAAAATGCAGAATGGCAATGGGTAGAAAGGCGTTTTTGAAAAAGAGAAATTTGTTAACATCTAATATTGATTTAAGCCTAAGGAAGTCCTTTCTGAAGGCATTTGTATGGAGTGTTGCCTTGTATGGGAGTGAAACATGGACGATAAGCAGTGTGGACAGAAAGAGGATAGAGGCTTTTGAAATGTGGTGCTACAGAAGAATGCTGAAGATTAGGTGGGTGGATCGCGTAACTAATGAGGTGGTACTGAACCGAATTGGGGAGAAAAGAAATTTCTGGCATACCTTGACTAAAAGAAGGGATAGATTGGTAGGACACATTCTTAGACATCAAGGAATTGTGAATTTAGCATTGGAGGGAAGTGTGTGGGGTAAAAATCGCAGAGGGAGACCAAGAGACGCGTATAATAAGCAGATTCAAGTGGATGTGGGTTGTCGTTCTTATGAGGAGATGAAAAGGCTTGCTCAGGATAGAGTAGGGTGGAGAGCTGCATCAAACCAGTCTCTGGACTGAAGACCACAACAACAACAACAACATCTTATTCTTTTCGTTAACCTATTGCTTTTAAAATTTCACTTGTGATAACATCATGTTGAATTACTTACAGTATCCAATTTGAAAATTATAAATTAACATATTACTTTATAGACACAGGAAGAATCTTACTTATTTTAGTGTATTTAGAGAATATTTATCTTTTGTCCAAGATAATAACAAGTGAGTCCAGGAATGGCCCGCAGCAGTGCTAAAGTGAGACCATGTTCAAAATGATCGCGTCTACCGTTGTATATGCACACCGTTTCATTTCTGTAAACTTGCGGGCGATCGCGAACACAGGCGGGGAAGTTCATGGCTGCTGTAGTAATTCAGCGGCAAGATCTACTAAAATGGCGGCTACTTACGCACAAGAGTAGTCCATGAGCCAATACCTTCCAAGTCTAGATAGCAGCCGGCCTCGGTGGCCGAGGAGACTGAGGCGCTCCAGTCACGGTCTGCACGGCCCCTACGGTCGGGGGTTCGAATCCCCCCTCGGGCATGGATATTTGTGCCGTCCTATTTCGTAAGTAGTTTGTAAGTTTAGGGACTGATGACCCCGTAGTTAAGTCCCATAAACTACACAAACATTTGAACATTCTAGATAGCAACTGATGACGAGAAGTCTTCACTCTTTCGTTTTTACATCGTACATCTGCAAAATTAGAAACTTGTAGCCAACATCTCCAGAGGAGACGCTGACATATGCTTCTGGCCAGGATGGTCAGGTGTCACGCTTCTGAGGTTGTTGACCTGCTGAGGAGGGAAACGGTCGAAGTAAGAATGGTCAAGTGGTGTTCCTATGCCGCGAAGAAGCCGTGAGCAGTCGTTTGAAATAACTGTAGGAAGGCCCTTGACGCTGTTCGTCATATTTCGAATTTATAACAGTAATTTATTTGGGACCTGGATAAATTATCTGCCCCCACGTGTTCAATGTCATATGCTTGTAAATCTAAGGGACATAACTGCTGCGATTATGTCCCTAGGCTTACAAACTACTTACACTTACTAAAACTAACTCATGCTAAGCACAACGCACACACCCATGCCCCAGGGAGGAGTCGAACGTCTGACGGCGAGCAACCACGACTCTGGCCTTAATTTTATGTGCTTTGCTCATAGATTACTTTTATCGACTTTCACAATTTTAATCGAGCTTTACCTTGCTACATATCAATGTAGTCGTAATTTTGCGTATGATTTTGTTCCATAATTCGAAGGTTCATTACCATTTAATTAATGACTGGACAAGTCGGCACACTGGCACCCTTGTGTTCGGCTGGGAAAAGTCTCAGTTCTGTTATCTTTCTATTAAAGTATACTTAAGCTTGCGTATTATATAATACTCCAAAATCGATTCCAACCCCATCCCAAACCATATTAACGGGTGCAGGATCCCTATGGAGATGCATAATGCCACATTTCAACAGTCTATAGTTAGCAATGGTCGCTCTGCTGCAAACAACGTCGAATGCTACACGTGGACACTGCTTGTCACGCAACCGACCGAGGTTTTTTTTTTTTTTTTTTTTTTTTTTTTTTTTTTTTTTTTTTTTTTTTTTTTTTTGTGCTATGGTTCGTGATGCGGCAGATCAATCCACCACTGCCTGTTTTCACGTGTAGTAGCGGACGAGGAGGATACAATCAGTCCCGTCGGTCCGTCCTTCCCTCCTGCACCGAGTGATTGCGGATCCGCATTATAGTTTCTTGGTTACGTCCTGTAACACAACAACACGGTGACCAACGCCACTATCTGCGTGTGTAAACACGATCAGTATAAATGACTGTTATCATCAGAATTAATTTCCGGAGTAAGTCCTTGAAAAAATTCACCTACTGCACCCTCATCAACATGTTCCAGAGAATACAATTCTCTATAATGTTGATGTACTTCCTGTTCTATGTCGTTTTGATTTACGAGCAGTCTACCATTTGACGTCAATAGCTCATCAATGAACGTCCGTCTTCGGTTGGTATTATGTTTAATTAAATGGTACAGAGACGTCATCTCTTCAACTAGCAGAGAGCGTGATTTGGACTTTATTTTCAGACCCTCTAACTGTTTGCGCTTGATACTAAATAATTTTGCTTTGATGCTCTTGATTTGTTGGAAGTGCGTTCCATTGTTGTCAGATTTATCATAGAGCTCTCTTAATATAGAATAATAGAATTCTGTGGTGTTTTTTATTTCCCTAGATTTTTGTCTGCCGTAGTTTATCACACACTGACGAAGTTTTCGTTTTGCGTGATTTGTCCTCCAGTCTACTTTGGATTGATAGCGGCTGAGGGATCTGACACAAACGTTCCATGTGTCCCTGACGTCGTCTTCTAATTCTCTGTCTTGTAAGAGCGAGATATTAAGCATCCATTGTGATCTATATAGTTTGGTGGGCTGTTTATCGAGATCAAGTGTTACAGCAAGCGCACAATGGTCAGAGAATACTGCAGGGATTACTTCCGCGGCGCGAAGCCTGTCACTAATGTTATCCGTCACATATAATCGGTCAAGGCGGCTGCATGAGTGGGCGGTGAAGTAGGTGAATATCACCAGTGTGGGATACTTCACTTCCCACGCGTCCTGCAGCTTTATATGTTTTACAAGTTCGTGCAGCTCTTTACAGTAATTGAAATGAGGATGCTGATCTTTCGCATGTAAAACGCAATTAGAGTCTCCACCTAACAATATATATTGCGGGTTTTTCCTTACAAGGTAGATAATCTTCTCCTTGAAATATCTGGAACGTTCAGTTTGATTAGAATTCCCCGACGGAGCGTATAAATTAACCACGGAGACATTATACAAATTAAAACCTATACCTCGACCGGATTCAAATTTTTCAATCTCTTGAAATGGAATACCGTCTTTAATTAAAACTGCAGTACCGGTACTGTTCTCCAGGGCTATGTTTTCTATGCTGTTGAAGCCCGATATACGGAGGTTAAAACCTCCCTTAACAGCAAAATATCGGCTTCCGATTCGTAAACAAACTGTTTGAAGGCCGCGAGTTTCAGGTCAGAGGTGATTCTACTGATGTTCAGGGTTAAAACTTTATATGCCTGCATCTAACTAATCCAGAAAAGCACTACTTTTTAACTTTCCCCCCTCCCGCGTCCGCGTCCTAATCCTTTGATGCTTTGCCACTTGTTTTCTTAGTATCAGTCTTGTATTGAGTGTCAGAGTTTTTATTTTTCTTTCGCGCAGCGTTCATTTTCGGCTGTACTTTACTCCTACGCCTGCCACTGCTGGTGAAACCCACAGCAGAAGGCGAGGTGGGCGGCTCGCTGCAGACGTCCAGCTCCATATCAGAGTGCGACAGTTGGCGGGCCACCGCAGCGGCAGGCTGCGGCCTCGCCGGCTCGCCACTTCCTGCTTCGCTTTCCATTTCCGCGTCACTGTTTATGTTTACGTCCGCTCTGTTTTGGACGCTGCTCTGACTTGGCGCAGTTTGTGTATTGACAACAGTATCACAGTCCGGGTTGTTTACTATCAGTGGTTCGCTTTGTTGCTCTCCACTAACAACAGTGTCGGGTTTGTCTGGTGTCCCTAGGTCTCCGTGCTGTATTTCTTCTACTGATGTTTGCAGCACGGGTGATGGAATTTCTTCCCGTTGCTGCGGCTCGGATCCGATACTAGAACTGTTTGAAATCCCTGTGTCCGTACCGGGTGTAGGAACTTTAGTTTCTAACACGGTGTTAACGGTGCTTTTCGTGTTATCCTGTGACGAATATTCGAATTTGTCATCCACACTACTGTCGTCAGAGGTCCCTCTCCGTTTGTTAGTTATGGACTGGGTTACAACTGGGGTAATAACTTTAGTGGGCACCTGATCTACGTTTACTTTTGGTGTCAGTGGTGGAAAGTCTGCCGGGACGACAGGTGGTTGCTCAGAAAAACTGCTACTGGGTGTTGGGTCATCAACTTCCCGAGTGGGTGCTACTAATTCAGCTAACGCCAGTTTTTTGCGTTGCTGCAAGTTGTTTCTTAATACAACCGGTTTTTCGGGCAATCCTGACGCATATGTCCGCTTTGGTTACAGATGTAACACGTTTCTTCCTGACCAGAATATGTCACATGAGCCCTGTACCCACAGACAGTGATATGAGATGGAATATTAGTTTTAACGTGCATTTCTACTGATATTATACCACTGAAACACTGAATTTTATGTTGATTTAACCAGCGCTCGTTTCTAATTTGTTTAATATCGCCATAACATGATAACACCTCTCTAAGATAACAATTTTCTACTTCTGGCGGCAAATTGAAAACGCGAACATTTTTATATTCAATACCGGCATTAGATATGGAAACTATAGTCACCGATGTCGAAATTGAGCAGATGTTCCGTGTTTCATCAGGATTTTGTCTAGTTGAAAGGGTTCCAGTAACTTGACGTAAAAGCAGTATTCATTCAAATCGTAATAAGCGGTATGTACATGTTCAGAGACGATTCCAAAAACACTGTTGATCCAATCATGAACTTCTACCGAAGTCGGTTGCTTATTCCTGGGTGCCTTATCAAACTCGAAACTCAGAGTTCACTTCCTGGGGACCTTCTTTTCCATACTGTCACCTCGGCCACCGCGGCCGGCGTTTCTTTGGTGTTCTGATTTCCACTGCTAATGTCATCATCGATCTTACTGAAAATTAACCATTAAACATGAAAGTACCTAAAATGCGTTTCCACGAAAAGTAGTTACTTGAGTGTCGCATTTCTACCATAGCACCTGACCGGTACACAAGGCAGAAGTTGGTACCACTTCAATTTTCAACGCTCACTTATTTGATAGCTGGAGAATTGAAAGCGTGATCAGAGCTTTAGATATCAAAACATCTGCTTCCTTTTGCCTCTCTTAATGGCTACAAATAATTTTCGCACGCATCTGTGGCAAAGCGCCTTTTGAATTATGTAAGTTTCATTGGTCTCCTTGTATAATTATAATTGAAAATCGATGTCCGCCTCCGTAGCCCAATGGCAGCATCGCTGACTACCACGCAGGAGGCCCGGGTTCGATTCCCGGCAGGGGAATGGGTGTTGTGTATTGTCCTAATCATCATCTCATCATCATTGGCACGTAAGTCGTCCATGCGGCGTCAAATAGAAAGACTTACACTCAGGCGGCCGAACAATCCCGTAAGGGATCTCCCGGCCAAGAAAGCCAGATGCTCATTTTTCATTGAAAATCGATACCTCATTTTTCATGTTATGTATTTGTATAATGAATTCGGTAAAATTTCACTTGCGGCAACGGGTTATGTTACCAAAATCTCTTCACTACTCTTTGAAAACTCAATTACATACAATGACGCTAATAATGTTCCGAGCCGAAACGAAATTCCTCCACCTGATACGATTTCTGGCAAGTCTTTTCACTTGACTCCAGGTTTTACCATCCTCTGCATTTCTCTCTGGATCGTTCTTTTCCAGGTGTGTTTGGGACGACCGCGTTTCCTAACTCCTTGAGTGTTCCAGTCCAACCCCACCTTTTCAATAGCTTCATAAGGTTTTCTTAACGTATGCCCAATCCATTTCCATTTTATTTTCTTGGTTTGTATGTTGATTGGTTGCTGATTTGTCTCTCTCCAAAGATCTTCATTCGTCATTATATTTGGCCATCTCACGTTTAAAATACGCCAGAGACAATGGCTAACAAAAACTTGGATCTGGTTTTTGATGTGGTTAGTCACTTTCCAAGTTTCACAACCATACATCAGAACTACCTTCACGTCGCTATTGAAAAGCCGGAGTTTTGTTTTCCTTGAAATGTTTCTGTTTCTCCAAATGGGGTACAGTTGGACAAACGCACCATTTGCTTTGCGGATGCGACTACGGACATCCTCCTCAGCGCCTCCTGTAGTCGTGACTATACTGCCGAGGTAGAGGAAAGACTGGACCTACTCTACGTCCTCTCCATTAATGGTCAGCCTAGTGATGGTGGTCGAGTTTATCCGCATTTCTTTGGTTTTGCGAACATTCATCTTGAGGCCTGCAGCTTCTCCTTCTCTCTGTAACCTGGCCAGTTTCTCTTCGATGTCTTGATATCGCTGTGCCATTAAGCAGATGGCGTCTACGAAATCTAGATCTTCGAATGTATCCCGCATTCCCCATTGCACACCTCTCTGCCGTCCCCTCATTACTTTCTTCATCACATGATCCAAAACCAAAAGAAATAATGTTGGCGAGAGAATACAGCCTTGTCGTACTCCCGAATTAACTTGGAAAGGCTCTGTCAGTTCTCCATTATGTAGTACTTGGCGTTCATAGTCCTGATACATTTCCTTGATGATGTTAATGATCTTCGTTGGGATGTGGTACTTTGCAGGTGTATCCCACGTGACTCTCCGATTGACAAAATCGAAAGCCTTTTCAAAGTCAACGAAGATTAGGTATAGAGTGTGTTGCCACTCTGCACTTTGTTCCAGAATAATTCGGAGAGTATTGATAAGGTCCACACAGCTTCTACGGCTTTCTAAAACCCGCCTGCTCTTTCCTCAGTTGCGTTTCTAC
The DNA here is from genome assembly GCA_026315105.1 of Locusta migratoria. Classification (NCBI taxonomy): domain Eukaryota; kingdom Metazoa; phylum Arthropoda; class Insecta; order Orthoptera; family Acrididae; genus Locusta; species Locusta migratoria. Next base: position 138,450,119 of record CM048745.1, read on the forward strand.
AGAATCCTTAATGCGAAAGTATCTTACTCGGTACTGACAATAGGGCAATGCTCCGCCAGTTGTTACAGTTAGTAACATCTCTTTTATTGGGTATTTTCACGATAATACCTTATTTCCAGTCTGTTGGCAGTTTCTCCTCTTTCCATATATTCTCTATGAGGATGTACAATAACTCAACAGCGGTGTACAAGTCTGTTTTAACATTTCAGATGTTATATTATCTGCTCCTGCTACCTTCCCATTTTTGATCTGCTTCAGTGCTATCCGAATTTCTGCTTTCGTGGGTGCATTTACACCGATACCGATCTGGTTTACTCTTCCCTTGGCCTCCTTTCTATAGGTGATCTTCATTCAGCTATGTTCGGACGTCCAGTCTTTCTTAAGGTGATTTTTAATGCCAAGTTGTCTCTCACTCACTTGCACAAAGGTATTTTTAACTTCTGTCCACATTTCCTCGATGTTCTTATCCTCATTAATCTCCAGTTACAGAGCCTGGAATCTATTCCGGAGTTCCAGCTGGAACCCCTTTAGCTACCTGTGGATCTTTCAGTTTAACTACGTCTAATCTTCTATTCCTTGGCTAGAATTTCTTTTTGGAAGTAAATGGGCAATAACAAGATGGTGGTCGCTATTTGCGTCTGCTCCTCCTGAACTTCTTGTATACTGCAATGTAATCAGTTTGATTTTCTGTAGTATGATCTGGGGATACCCATGTTATGATATCTCCGACGAGGAAACAGGGTCACTTCTATTACAAGGTCATGGCTTGCGCAGAAGTCGCTAAATCGTTCCCCATTTTCATTCAATCCACGCACGCCATGTACCCCCATTATCTGTTCCAGCCCCTCATTGTTGTCTCCCACCTTGGCATTCATGTCTCCCATAATAATGAGAATATCTTTATTGTTCACTTACTTTGCAGTTTCTCGTAGCTGGTGATATAACTCCTCCTTATTCTCAATATCTGAAGTCTCTGTGGGGGCATAGCATTGGATGAGCGTCACGTTTCGGACCTTCGTCTTAAATCTGGCAGTCATGATCCTACTGGACACAGGTCTCCATTCTAGAAGGCTCTTCTTTGCTGCCTTGGTCAACAGTAGTCCAACTCCATCCCGGTGTTCCTCTTCACATCCTGAGTATAAAAACGTAATTCCATTTGATGTCTGCATTTCACCAAACTCTGTCCACCTCACTTCACTCAATCCCAGGATATCTAGCTTATAGTTATTCATTTCCCAGGTCACTTGTTTCAGCTTGCGACTGTCCCAAAGGTTCGTACGTTTCAAAACCAATTTTTGTTTTCCTTTTCATGCCAAAGGTCGTCACCAGTTTATCCATCCGTGTTTACCATGAAATATTACATTAGCACCGAATGCCACAGCTGCTGTAAGTAAAATTAAACCTTCATTTCCAAGTAATTCTACGATGGTAAACGTCCATTTTGTCGGCAGCTATTTAGAAGCACGCATTCAATATATATCGTCAGAGGCCCGGCTACTTCAATTGCACACATTATTACAAAGCATTAGGTTCAAGATCGTTAATGGGGGATGTTGTTTTCTGTAAAGCAATGGTAATTTGAAGAAGATTCTTATCTTGAATATTTTGAATGAATCGTTTTGTTGTCCATAAAACATTCATTTAATGCAGTTCCTGCTCTGTCGTTAATACCTTCTTGTACGAACCAACAGTCAATAAATCAAGTATACTTCTAAAATAAACACTTAGTTGCCAACATTACTACTCTACGCTGCTGACACCGTAAGTGAAAAAATGTTACCAAGAAACCAATAACAGAGGCTGAAGGGAATATTCTTTTGTGTTTACAATTTAACAGTTTATTTCAGCTTGCTCTCTGATTGGCGGCTTGTTCTGACATTCCGTTGCCAACATTAGCAAACTGCGCCACCGCCTTACGTATAATTTAATCATTACCTCAAAACTGTAAATGTGACGGAATTATATGTCCATCCATATCCGTAATGTTTGTGTTATCCAGTATCAGCAATGATTCGTTGTACGATGGAGGGTTATTATTTGGCACACACGGAATCGATATATTTACCGTGCATCAGTTCGTTGAGTGGCAGGGTCGTCCTCACAGTCGTTTGACTTAGTAAGAGACTTCGACTCTGCTGCGCTCCACTTGGTAATACTCGGTATATAACAGAGGACACTGAATCTCTATATAAAAGACAATATTCCGAGTGACTGATTAAATTAAAGACTCATCACCATCCAGCCAAAACCACTCATGATAAAAACTTGAAATTTGCAGTAGGTGTTCATCTTACACCGTTGGCGTCATTTAAGAAGCGATTTTTCGATATTCCGTCCTAAGAAGGTTTAGTAGGGGATGAAAAGTTTTTTGAAAATACGCTGTTATCCAGTTGATTTTGGCTAGACCTACATAAATTGGTATGTGGATTCTTGGTTGGAATTAAAAATAAATAAATAAATAAATAAAAATAAAAATAAAAGGCGTCTTTCAGCTATTTCTGAAAATCAGCCATTAAGGAAATGAATAGGGGCTGAAAAGATTTTTAAAAACTGCTACTATTAAGACAGTTTTAAAGCCTGAAATACAAAAGTTGGTATCTTGGTTACAATTAAAAAAGTACGTGTATAGCTCCCCTTCCCCTCTTCGTTATTGCTTATCCTTCATGTATCTTGCCTCACAAATCTAACTTACAACCACGTTTAATCTTATGTTCAAAATCTTATATCTCCGAGAGTTCTTGACCGAATGCTTTGAAATACTAATACAACGTACTACCGGATTACGCACATGTTTTGCTTACCTATTTTTTAAATATGTATCATATACGAATTTATATAAATTTTAAAACGTGGAAAGGTTGTTACCAAAAATCCCAAAAGTGTCATATATATATAGGTTATGTGTAACATGTTAAATAAATAGGTATCTAAAAAACTTCCTGTGTTATAGCGCAATCTTGTGAAAAATTTGGAGCTCAATCGGTGAAGAACTTTTTGAGATTTTCAAACACACACAAACCAACACAACATATTTATATATAGAGATATCGCGTGTAAATTGGTTGATTTTCTTGTGTACGTAAATTATGTAAATGACGAATGTTTAAATAATTTCATATTGTACTTCAAAATGTTGAAATGTTTGTAATTCTATCGGACCAAACTGCGCGGTCATCAGTCCGTAGCTTACAAACCACTTAAACTAAGCAAAACTAACCTAAGGACAACACACACACCCGTGCCCCAGGTTGGACTCGAACCTCCACGGCGAGCAACCGCGCGCTCCCCAGCGAGACGCTTTAGACCGCTCGGCTACTCCACCGCGGCATATTGTACTCAGAAACAAATGTAAAGTATTGTAGTAGACACAATGTCTTAGCGAGGGCAATGTTCGTAGCATCTTTGCGTGGAGCATTTGTTATCGCAGAATTCAGTCTAGCGCGAGAGAGTATAGTTGTTGTTGAGCTATCGAGATGAACGGTAAAAAAGTTGGAAAGCATCAGTAAACTGTAGTAGTGTGGTTTTACTATGCCTTGGTACAATCAGCAGTTCTTGCAATTGGGCAAATACTTAACGTGGGCACAGCGTCAAAACGTCAAGAGGAATAATATCAAGAGGAATGCTGTGGGTCCAATGTTTAAACAATGTTTCGTCGCCAAGAAGATCCCATTTTTGCAATCATTATAAAGTGCCAGCAACAACCACCAGGTACACCACACCACCGCTGCAAAGTAAGATCTAAGCAATACACTCTCTTTAGATCTGTTTAGTTTTGCAAGGAGTCAATAGCGAACCTATATGAAATCAATTAATGTCGATGAAATTATTCACACTCGGCACTATCCAAGCAGGTTCTTATTCCGTTACCTTTAATATTCCGAGGCTCAATCTGAACCATAAAAGACATTACGTAAATCTCACTGAAATCAGTTGTCTTTCAAAATATTTCAGTGCTCGAAGAATAATGAATATTGTTACAAAAGCTCAAAGTACAATTAATAAAAATTGTAGATCATTGACTATGAAAATGTTGTGTAATCATTCAATACTAACAAGCAGTGAATACTGATTTTATGTTAAGTATTCAATTCACGGGTACTAAAAGACGTACTAACAGTACTTGGTTATTGAATTAAAATGAAACATTTCAATTATACTGCTAAAATGTTTGATAGCAGAATAAGTTGTTGATATTATAGGGAACAATAGTCCATGCCATAATATTACTTCTCAAAATTACATTTGATACAATTTGTCAAAGAAAGTTAATTGTATAAGACTCAGTAAACGACTTGAGCAATCAGCTAGTTATTGTAGACAAGTCAATTACAGCAATTTCAAGTACTATTGCTAATCAAAATATAGTGAAGTGACTTGGCAAGCATTATGGTGATGGTTTGATTTTACGTAGAAATGTTGCATGCATGCTTACTCTTAAAAAACTTTATATTCATTAGAGGGCTTTGTGATAATTGTTTCCACTGCATAAGTAAACTAGATTTATTGATTTTATATTGCTCTGTGTTTCCTGCTGCTGTGGTGTTTGCGTTTAATCTGCATTCTGCGATCGCGTTGTTCCAAATTCATCAATCGGTGATTAGTGCTACTAGACAGTACACTTCATAATTAAACTTGTTGCTCGTACATCGAGCTGGCGACCGTATCTATTTAACTATTCAAAATTGTTCTCTTGGTACAGCTTATTAAGTCCTAGACAATTGTTCAAGATTTCACTCACCAAACGATCGTTATTGCGAATTAAATCGCGAAGTATCGTTTGTGTGTGTAACCTCCACTACGTTATTGGTTTCGCCTCTTATAGCTTTATCCGGGTAATTGATTCATTACGCACACGGATCAATCTGAAGTCTAATTACTCGCGATTGTCGGCAGCGTAGGCCGGTAAGGTTACAGTCTGACACGATCAGCAATTTCTCTGAGGAATAATCGTTGGTTCCTACAGGCAATTATTCTTCGTCGTTGTCTTCTACTATAGTTATACTGAAGTTGCTTACGTAAGGACACTGTACAAAAGAACAATTCTAGTACGTCCAGCGTCCCCCACTTTTGGTCTCTGGCTTTACGATTTGTCCTTTACTCTAGAGTAGTATTAACCATTGCGGCTTGGCATACTAATTCGTGGTGTTAATGTGTGTGGGATTTAGACATCTTTATTGAATCGTGTCTAATGGTTCAGGGAAAGACGTTGATGAATACTTCTGGGTTTCCCTATATAGTCAACTGGGCAACCGGCCGCTTATAGCGGTCATCTAGTTCGTTTGTTTGATCAAAATGTCTAATTAGAGGAGTCATGGAATTCCACTTGCATGCATAAAAATTCCGTGTTACTCACAAGGAAAGTACATCGGCTCGAACAAACATATCTGTACGAACGTTTGGTTACGGTATCTTTACGTACACCTCAATGTGCTGGTGAGTGTCGTTTTTCTGCAAAGCTCTGTAACCATTCTCTAGATAGCACTGTAGATGTAATTGTAGACGCCATACGTAATGCAGATACTTAACTAGAACTTATGTAATAATCATCGTAGATGTTCTCTAGCGAATTGTCATCAAAAGCCGTGATGGTACTTGCAATTTTAACCTTCTTCGCGAAAGACTGTTCGTATTCACTGCCACTGCTTCCATCGCCTCTTCCCGCACTTAACGTAGAACTACCGCTTGCAATGAGTTGTTCGTCATTATCATCCCTATTATGAGTTTGTAACAACAGTATCTAACTTGTGCTCATATTTCTGTACCATAACAGATACGAGAAAGCATGCAAATGATTCATCTTCTACACTAATACCATCTTCACGAATAAGGGTTCTTTGTAACTTCATCTCAACTTATCGCAATACATTAGCAGGATTGATTAGCAATCGCCGTCCCATCTGACGCTTCACCACACAAATAACATCACAAAACGCAACACTGCACCGTCTCTACTGGCGAACCGACAGGTCAAAGTGCAATGCAGAGGCCTCTAACGGACGACTGCAGGGTTTTGCAGATGCGGGAGTATCACTAGTGCAATAAGGGATCTTTACATTATCTCTCATACGATTTTGGTGTATATGTGTTTGTCCGAGCCCAAGGACTTTCCTTGTCAGTGGCGTATCCAGAATCGTGGCCTGGTGGGGGCTGACGTCAATCCGAGCTGACGTAATTTCTATTTGCTTTCTCCTCTAAGGATGGTCTTGGGGGCTTCGGGCTTCGAAGAGGGTCTGGGTGGGGGGAGGGGGGTAGGTAGCTGCAACATGGTCTAAGGGGATTCGAGGAGGGTCTGGAGGGGGCTACAGCATGATATGCGGAGGTTCGAGGAAGGTCTGGAGGGGGGGGGGCTGCGGCCCGACAGCTCCCCCCCTCCGTGGATACGCCACTGGTGTTACTTCTTTGAACCTCTTCAGAACGTCATTCTCTTGTGCAGTTTCTTGTAGGTACTGGTGTGCGAAGTCAGGCGGTCACAGAGTAACATATATAGAGTTTTGTGTCCCAGCCTCTGGCCGCTTTTGTGTCCCAGCCTCGTCGTAGGTGTCGGTGGCCGAGTGGAACGAGACCGACACAGGAACAAAGACAGCACGCTGGTGCAGGTACGGAGGGGAGCAGCCAGAAACTATAAACACTCGAGTAAATTAGAAAGAGATATATATTGCACAGAATGTAACAATACTTAACTTTTACATAGTACTGCAGAATGTTGATACATAGTTGTTAGAGGCCTGCCTAGTGCCTGTACGATAGCAAAGTCTTCAATGGTACCTATCTGATTACGAAGGTCCTAACTGGTTGCTACCTCCGTCCGAAGTGACCGATGTCCTTCAGTGGTGGCCACGAGCGGAGTTGTCGCAGAGGGCGCTCGTGGCTGTCGTCGTGAGAACGCCGCGCCGTGCGTGCATGGCGGCGCGCGGCGAAAGTAGGTGGCGCGCACTTTGTACTTGTGCGACACCACACCCCTCCCCCCCAAAGCGCCGCGCCATCGTGGCGTAGGGCTGAGGGCCACGGCGACGGCACTTGGAGGAGGGCCTGGGCGGGGGCGTTACTGGTGGGACGGGCGTCGTAGCTGAGGCCGGGATCGAGACGCCGTCCGCGCCCCGGCATCCGCCTTGAGATCCTCCAGGGAACCCGCCGAAACCTGGGGAAGGGCGCACGCTTCCGCCCAGATTGACCAGGTCATCTTCTTCTGAGGTGCGTAGCCCAAGCTGGAGGGGCCCGCACGGTCCCGGAGTCCCTCTCGGTGACGCTTCCATCTGCGGCGGCGACAGCGGCGGCGACGACTGCGTCGGAGGTGCGTCCACCTCCATGGGTACGATCTCGTAGTCCGGGGAAGCTGGACCCGGCGGCGAGCGATGTGGCTGTGCTCCCTGGCGGTGAACTGGGTCTGGAATCAAGAAACCGGAGACAGGATCGCGCGGCCTGTGCAAGCGCAATTGGTTTGCGTGGCGCCGCAGCTCCGACCCTGTGGAAGAACGTACAGCATACATATTGCGCCCGAGCACGCGCTGAATGATGCCCGGCATCCATAGTTTCTTCTTGTTTCCAGCAAACACTCTGTACAGCACCGGCGTAGAAACCTGAAAACGCGTAGCGCCATACGAACCGACTCGGTGCGTGGGAGGCTGCAGCAGGTGAAGGAGAGTGCGGTGACGGCGGCCGTGTAGCAGCTCGGCAGGAGACGGGCCGTCACGTGGCATGCACCGATACGTAGACAGGAAAATTTGAAGAGCTTGCTGCCTGGAGTGCTGACCTTTCATCTTCTCGATGTGAGACTTGAATGTTCGAACGAAACGTTCTGCTTCACCATTGGACTGAGGGTAAAAAGGTGCGGTGGTGATATGCTGAATGCCATTCACACGACAATACTGTTGAAATTACGCACTAACAAACTGAGGTCCATTGTCACTGACGATAGTTTCAGGCAAGCCTTCGATGCAAAACACTGATGTTAAGGCACTGATTGTACTAGAAGCTATCGTTGAGTTCATGGCAATCACAAAAGGAAACTTGCTGAAAGCGTCTACAACAATTAACCAGCGCGTATTCCAGAAAGGTCCGGCAAAGTCAATATGTAAACGTTGCCATGGTCCCTTGGGGCGTGGCCAGTCTGAGAAACGCTGTGGAGGAGCCGCCTGATGCTCCGCACAAACTGTACACTGTGATGTCATGCTCTCTATCTGAGCGTCCATACCAACCCAGGTACAATGACGTCTGGCCAATTGCTTTGTCCTAACAATGCCCCAATGTCCTTGATGCAGGAGGCGTAACACTTCTCGTTGCAGGGAACGAGGAACAATCACTCTTGCTTGGTCGTTGTCGTTATGCAACAACAGTACACCCTGACTTAAAGATAATGCATGACGTTGTGCAAAATAACGTCGAACCAGAGGCCGATCAATGTCTTTGGCTCTGGCAGGCCACCCTGAGCGAACAAAACGTGCTACCACACTTAGGTCTGCATCCGCAGTTGTTTCCTGCGCAACCCGACGAGAGTTCAAAGGGAATCAAACATGCATCACTGAGTAGTGCAGACTTTAGTTTGTCAAAGGCAACCTGACAATCTTTAGACCATACAAAAGGAACATTCTTCCTACGTAAGTGATGCAGTGGAGCTGCAATCTGAGAGGCATTGGGAATAAATCTGAAATAATAGTTAAGCTTTCCCATTACTGCTTGCAATTCATGCACATTCTTAGGAGGAGGCAAGTCTTTGATTGCTCGAAGATGTGACTGTAAAGGATGGATTCCTTGGGCATTAATCACATGGCCTAGGTACTCTATTTCAGTTTGAAAAAACGAACACTTTGCTTTATTACAACGTAGACCTGCTGCAGTCAACACTTTGAAAAGGCACTCCAGGTTTGCTAAATGTTCTTCAACTGTACGTCCGGATACCACAATATCATCTAAATAGTTCGAACAACACGGTACAGAAACTGTCAGCTGTTCCAAAAAACGCTGAAAAATAGCGGGAGTGGAAGAACTGCCAAAGGGTAGGCGTTGAAATTGAAAAAGGCCCATGTGAGTATTAATGACGAAAAACTTTTTTGACTCGTCATCAAGTGGAATCTGTAAGTATGCCTCTGCTAAATCAATCTTGGAAAAGAAGCGAGACTGTCCTAATTTGTCCATTAGTTCGTCAGGTCGGGGCAGGGGGTAAGTGTCTACAATTGTTTGACTGTTTACTGTTGATTTGAAGTCCGCACAGAGACGAAGTTTTCCTGACGGCTTGGGTATAATTACTATAGGCAAGGCCCACTGACTCGCAGAAACAGGAGAAACACCCCACTATCTTGCCAACGTTTAAGTTCTTCGGCAACTGTATCACGCAAGGCGATAGGCACTGGTCTAGCTTTAAGAAATTTTGGAACTGCAGATTCTTTTAAAGTTACATGTGCCACGAAGTCTTGTGCACAACCTAGTTCCGGCGAAAACAAGTCACTATATTTGTCACACAATGCATTGATTTTATCCTGAGGCACTATTGACGAAATTTGAAGCACATCTCTTTGAATTGATAAACCAAACAAGTCAAAAGCATCTAGTCCAAAAATGTTCTGTGTCGATTTGGCCTGAAGAACTACAAAAGCAACTGTTTTTGTTACACCTTGAAAAGAGGCGGGCAGGCTACAAGTTCCTAGCACGGGAATATTTTGACCTGTATAAGCTGTTAACACTTGCTGTGACGGCAACAATTTTGGCGAACCCAGAAGTTCATAAGTATCTTTATTTATTAATGTGACAGCGGAACCAGTATCAAGCTGAAATTGCACCGTCTTATTTTCTATGAAGAGAGTCACAAACAGTTTTTGCTTGCGGCGCTCGACAGGTGCGCGAATGTGGGCAACGTCTGCTACGGTTTGTTTGCTGCGTCTGCGCGGGCCGCGTAGTGAAGTAAGCGGCGCAGACTCGGCACGCAGCGGATTAACCACACTGTCACTAGATGACACTACCGCCGGATCGGCGTCCGCGCAATGCGAAGCTACTCCAGATGTACTAACTACTGCACTACACTTTTGAGTAGCTACTTGGTGTCTACTGTCACTAGCTACACAGTACTGGGCACTATTACAAGGAGCAGTTGCAGAAGGCACTATTTTCACTACAGGAATGCACTGTTCATAGTCATTTTGCTTGTCCCGAACCCTTTTCCGTTGCACTGTTTTACGCGCTCGTCGGCGTTTGCTACGTGGTGCACTATATAGATTTGCCATAGGCGCAGAACCACTTTCTTGCAATTGAGATCCAAGGAAAGCAGTGTTCAATTCCACAGCCCGTATAACATTTACAGAATGAACTGTTCTCGCACTCTGCGAAGCACTGTTTCTAACGTTACTGTTCTTTGAGTTTTTAATTTGCATACACACAGACTGCACATGTCCCAATTTGCCACATTGATAACAGGTTGCGTTGCGACTAGGGCAATGAGCACGCTTGTGGCGAGACACACACTGGGGGCAAGATTTACGTACATTTTTCTGAAATGAGCGTTGGTGCCCGTTATTCAAATTACTGTTTCTAACACGACGGGGCGACCTTTGCGTCGCACTTTTACACTGGCTACTGTTCACTGTCTGTTCAGCACGGCCGGTAGAAAAATAATAATCACTAGTGCTATACTGAGAACTACGGCTAGGAAAGCGTCCGTTGCGGCGCACTGAATTTACACTATGGCTTTGCATTTCTACATCAGCTAAGTCAAAAGTATCATGCGCTTCTATAAGCTGCAGTACACTGTCTAAGGAGGGGTCAGACTGTTGCAGAATTGCTGCTCTAATTCTGGGGTCCTGAATATTCTGCGTAATCGCATCCCTCAACATCACGTCACTATACGAAAGTCCACAAGAGCAAGTAAATTTACATTGGCGGGTTAAGCCCTTCAATTCCGTGATCCATTCTTGGTGTGACTGCTGCGGTAATTTTTTAAGTCTGAAAAATCGGTATCGTGCAGCGGCTACAAGAACTTTTCTCTCATAATGAGCATTCAGTGCATCTACAATTTGTTCAAAGTCTACATCACGAGGAGATGCGTGAGGGAATAGTTTCTGCAATAGTACGAAGGTCTGGGGGCCCACAATCGATAAGAAAAGGTTCTTCACTCTCTGACCTGTAATTTGATGAGCCGCAACGAGTTCTTGAAACTGTGCGAAGTAGTCGCTCCATTCTTCCTCACGTTCGTTGCACTGGCGGAACGTAGGGAGCGGTACGGCGGCTGGTGTGGGCTGCTGAAGCGGCGGCTGTTGTTGTTGGTGAGCTGCTTGCGCTGTGAGCTGGGCCACAGCCTGGAGAAGTTGTGTTATTTGCGCCGTCTGTAACTGAATAATTTCCATTAAGTTTGGGTTCGGGGTAGTGGCCATGCTGACCGATTAGGCGCCGCGCATACAAGTAAATTATAACAAAACACAAATGCAATATGAAAGAGAACGCTCTGCAACAAAAAAAGTCCACAAAACACGTAACAAAATATCTTTCTCCAAAATTGTTATAATAAGGGTGGGTGGGCGGGAGCAATTTTTGCGTGCTCCGACTGCTGCTGTCTGGCTGCTGCAAGAGAGCTGGTCCAAGGTTCTATCACTCCTCGTCGCCACTTTTGTGTCCCAACTTCGTCGCCGCTTTTGTGTCCCAGCCTCGTCGTAGGTGTCGGTGGCCGAGTGGAACGAGACCGACACAGGAACAAAGACAGCACGCTGGTGCAGGTACGGAGGGGAGCAGCCAGAAACTATAAACACTCGAGTAAATTAGAAAGAGATATATATTGCACAGAATGTAACAATACTTAACTTTTACATAGTACTGCAGAATGTTGATACATAGTTGTTAGAGGCCTGCCTAGTGCCTGTACGATAGCAAAGTCTTCAATGGTGTCTATCTGATTACGAAGGTCCTAACTGGTTGCTATCTCCGTCCGAAGTGACCGATGTCCTTCAGTGGTGGCCACGAGCGGAGTTGTCGCAGAGGGCGCTCGTGGCTGTCGTCGTGAGAACGCCGCGCCGTGCGTGCATGGCGGCGCGCGGCGAAAGTAGGTGGCGCGCACTTTGTACTTGTGCGACACCACATAGAGAAGCAGCCCCCCCTAAACCACTGTCCTACACTCCCCTCGTCGTTCCGTAAGATGCTAGCAGGTGTCAGGCGGTTCCCTGGCTTAGAGTGCCTCTCGCACGTCAGAGGGTTGCATGGAGGGGAGGCTGAGGGGTGAGCTCGTGTCGCCTGCCACGAGGCCACGGCTGTGTCCGGCTTGTTGGCGTTTCAGGGGAGGTGGTGGTGGGGACACCCGCTACCTGCCGCTTGCTCTGGCCAGTTTAAAGGGCTGCTTCTGACCGCAGGAACTACGAGGTGAGCGTAGGACAGTGGTTTAGAAGGGACTGCTTCTCTATATATGTTACTCTGTGGCACTGGGGTGCTCTGCTGCGATGTGCGCGGCCAATCGCATTGGTGTTTCGTGTCCCAACTCGGGCATAAGTTTTTGTGTTGTCCTTAGGTTTGTTTACCTTAGTTTAAGTAGTTTGTAAGCTACGGACTAATGACCATGTAGTTGAGTCCGATAGATTTACATTTTTTTTAACTTGTCCCAAGACGGAGCATAGTGGGACGCCAGTGCGGATGTGTCGTCTCGTTGATAGCTCTTCTGTTCGGACTTGGAACGTCCTGTCTTGAAGATAGGACTGTAGTAGGCGGACGTGAGGCAGGGGCAGGCCGAGGTCTGCTGCGCACCCGTCTGCACGGCCGCTACGGTCGGAGGTTCGAATGCCCCCTCGGGCATGGATGTTTGCGTCGTCTTTAGTATAGGGTAGTTCATAAGTACTTTGTAAGTTTAGAGACTAATGACCCCGCGGTTAAGTCCCTTAAGCTTAAAAAACATCTGAACAGACCGAGGTCCAGAGGCTTGAAGAAGAGTCCTTCGTGCCAAACTGAGTCGAATGCTCTCGAGGAATGCCGCCCCAAAGTATTCCCGACGTTTTGTAGCATCATGGGCCTCTTCAGCAAGACGGAGGAGCTGATGTGGATTGGCATGTCCCTGTCTGAATCCGCATTGCTCGTCTGGTAGTACGTTCTCTATTCGAATGTGGCGTATGAGTCTTCGCAGTTAGATGCGTTCCCCTTACTGACAGCTGGTAGTAGAGTAATTCGCCCATAGCTTCCTGGCTGATGAGGATCCTTGCCTGGCTTAGGAACTGGAACGGCTAACGGCTTCAGCGTGCTCTCATTCCTTCGGGTAGTGTCCTGTGCGTCCACGCGGCCTTGTTTCCCCTTTATACACCGCTTGCAAGTGGCACTGCCGACGCCCGTGATGGCCGAAATGCTAGTCGTGTGCACCTCTCGTTGCTGCAAATGCATGCGGCAGATGTCACCTGAATTGGATCTTCTCTCAAATTGTTGCAGTTTGCGTGGGCAGCACTATACGGGGTGGTCGGAAATTCCCGTTACAAACTTCTAGGACTTGTAGAGGGTAGTGAGTACATAACATTTTGAACAGGAATCTATGTCCGGAAACTTATAGTTCCCTCCCACGATGGTTTCAATTCCTCCTACCTGAGGAATGTAATTAGGCGTAACCCAGAAAAATTATCCAATCAATTTGAAAATAATAATAATAATAATACTGACTCGTTCCGTTATTACTTATGCATTTTCATTACAATTTACACCTTACGGTTTACATAAGTCGACAACAGCAAGAACCCAGCATCTACGACGCCAGTTCCAAAGTACTGATGCATTACAACAGCAGCTAGATGTCTCGACCACCAAAGTCGTTACACACATTGCAACGTTTGAGCTCAGCTACTTACAATTTACACCTTACGGTTTACATAAGTCGACAACAGCAAGAACCCAGCATCTACGACACCAGTTCCAACGTACTGATGCATTACAACAGCAGCTAGATGTCTCGACCACCAAAGTCGTTACACACATTGCAACGTTTGAGCTCAGCTACTTATGCTATTAGGGCGATTGCAAACTTTGGTGATGTACAACTCAGTAAACTAGCATACTATGCCTATTTTCATTCTCTGCTTTCTTATGGCATCATATTCTGGGGTAATTCATCATTTAGTAAGAAAGTATTCATTGCCCAAAATCGGGTCATTAGAATAATTGCTGGAGCCCGCCCAAGATCATCCTACAGACATTTATTTAAGGATCTAGGAATCTTCCCAGTAGCTTCAAACAACACACACACACACACACACACACACACACACACACACACACACACATATATATATATATATATATATATATATATATATATATATATATATATATATATATTCACTTATGAAATTTGTTATTGACAATCCAACTGACTTCAAATGTAATAGCAGTGTGCATAGCTACCACACTAGGAGAAAGGGTGACCTACACTATTCAAGGTTAAATTTAGCTCTGTCACAGAACGGGGTTAATTATTCTGCCACAAAAGTTTTTGGTCACTTACCAAGTTGTATCAAAATTCTGACAGATAGCCAACTAGCATTTGAAAATAAATTAATAGAATTTATGAATGGCAATTCCTTCTACAAATTAGATGAATTTCTAGATAAAAGTGAGTACTTTAGGGAAAAAAAAATTAAAAAAATTAAAAAAATAAAATAAAATAGTGAAATATTGAGTGTCATGTAATATTATGTATAGACACATTTCATTTAACTGACAAGTTCCACATCATTACGAACTGGCGTATTCATGATCTATGGAACAAGGATTAATCTAATCTAATTTAATCTAATCTAACTCCGAAGCATTTTCTAGTACACTCTCTCCATCCCACCTGGTGTCTCTTCAGTGTCTTGTGCAGCGGCCACTACTATCTACAAGTCCTAGAACTGTAACGGGAATTTTTAATCACCCTGTATTTTGCTGTGGATCACCACTGGTAGTTCTTTTATACAAATACAATGATTACTGGTAAAATGATATAAAAAGTATACCATAACCTGTAGACTGATTTGGTGTTACCACTATACTAATAATCTGCTGCATAGTAGGACTGTAAAAACGTATTCCACTAAAGGTAACCAAAAAACTGTGTTCTTTAATCCAGGATGATTCTAAAACAGCACTTTTTTAATGCAGTCACCGTTACTGGCACTAACCATTTCAGTAACGAGACACGAGGCAATATACTGGGTACGGAAGAACAAGGCTCGTTGATGATTTTACGTAATAATCCTTCACGAGTGTTATTTAGTACCAATTTAAAAAGAGGGGGGAAAAGTGAAAGTCATCACGACATTGATAATGTATCAAAGAAAGGCCACTTCATTACGGGAGTAATTGCCTGTCCTCATTCTCGTTGCGACGGCTGAGGCGAGGACTCTGGAAGCGGAGGCAGTGGGGGTAGAGGTGGGGGGAGGGGTGCAGTAATTAATAGGCGACCCTAATAACTCATCGCCTTGTGTGCGGCCAGTCTGGCCCACCGACCCAGGTAGGGGCCGACCCAGGCCAGCTCTGCCGACTGCGGTACTCAGCTGAAGGCGGCGTCGTGTCAACCCAAGCCCAACGACCTATATAAACAACATAAGACTGGCTAAGGTGCTGCCATACTTGAAGCAAATTGAAAGCTCTGCCGCCATGTTTTAGAACGTCACGTAGGCGTAACCAGCCGTCTGCTCTTAGCCTCCAATTTTTTTTATTCTTTATTATGGCTTTTGGTTACAGTGACCATACAGACAGTGGTAATTACAGTGACAACATTACAATAGAATTGAGATTCTTACAACGTATAGCACAATATTAATAAGTATCTCACATCATACAGCCTTAGAATAAAAGAAGAAAAAAAAACATATGTACAAGACATAAAAAAATACACATTTAAAAGTACGAGTGACATATTAATACAACGAAAGTGCAAACAGCATATGACCATATGAGAGGTGAAAAGACAAAAGTCAAAATATAATATAAAATTACTTATGCAGTTTCACGCTGTGCATATTCAAGTTAGACACACTAGCTCTAAAATTATAGCTGTATGCCGGTGACTTTGAAGTAGTCCGTCAGTAAACTGTACTTCAACTTGTCGAATCCACGAAGGAGGACAGTGACACTTGTGGGGAGGGGGTAACCCCTCGCGACCAGCGTTCGGTAGAATACACTTTGTGCGGCCGTGTACTTGGCGCATGCCAGTATGATGTGGTTGAGATCCGCCACTTCCGTTGCATCTTTGTCGCAATGCCGAGAAGCAATGATTTTCAAACGGTGTAGGTGGACAGGGTAACATCCATGCCCCAGTCTCATCCGAATGATGGACGTTGCATGACGTCTACTAAGCGTCATCGATGAAAACCATGGTCGTGAGGAGACATTTGGTTGTATAGTTGCCAGGTGTCCTCCCTTAAACGCTTGAGAGAGGTGCCATTCGTGGTCCCAAGTGCTATAGGCAGCTTTTCGAATCGTCGTTCGGAAGTCTGTATATAGAATCGGCGTGGGGCAGTGTTGTCCTTCCGTAATACTTCTCTTGGCAAGGCGGTCTACTGTTACGTTATGGGGTATACCATCATGTCCTTTAATCCAAAGTAAGTGGATGTCTATGCCCACTGTCTGTGCATTTGATATGGCCTCCAAGACGTCCAATATATATCTATTCGTTTGTTTGTCAAACGTCGGATGTTGTAATTTTTTCAGCACGCTTTGAGAGTCCGTGAGGATCAATATAGAGTTAAATGTTCGTGTGCCGTAATAAATGGCCTCCCTGATGGCCAGTAACTCTGCCGTGTAAATAGATGACGCAGGAGGAAGCGCAAACATTTGGTAGGTGCCGTTTGAGGAGCAAAAGAAAGTGTATCCCACCCCTGCTTCAGTTTTAGAGCCGTCAGTATAGATGTGAGCATGCTGTGGCCAGTTGTGAAGAAGAAACTGTTTAGCCTCCAAATAATACAAAGCCTACTCACTAGGAGCGTGCCTCCGATGAGCAGTGCCGCCGCTGTAGTTCAAACGTCTTCCGCTGTTGGCGCCACAAGCCAACCTCATTCCGAGTAGATTCTTATAGAAGCCAAATAGGAAAGAAGACGTAAAATATGTCCACATAGCACAACGGTTCATTTTGATCACTGATGTCGAAAACAATTATTGAATTTCATGTTACTGTCTCTATTTAACAATGATAACATCAATTATTTGTTGTCATTATCATGTGTACTGATTTTAGGCCTAATTGATTGAAATTGTTCAAAAATGTTCAAATCTTTGTAAATCTATCGGACCAAACTGCGTGGTCATCAGTCCGTAGCTTACAAACTATTTAAACCTAGGTAAACTAACCTACGGACAAACACACACACCCATGCCCCAGGGAGGACTCGAACCTCCACGGCGAGCAACCGCGCGCTCCGTAGCGAGATGCTTTAGACCGCTCGGCTACTCCACCGCGGCTCCTCAGTATTCCAGGCCGAAATCACTGCCATCAGGGCCTGTGTGGAGGAGAATTTGCGTAGGTGCTACAAAGATCGTAGCATCTACATCTATTCAGACAGCCAGGCAGCCCTGAGATCATTGGCAGCTCCTGCGACAAGGTCTAAAATTGTTGCAGAATGTCACAGGGTTCTGGTGGAGCTACATGAAAGCGATAGAGTAAACCTATTGTGGGTCCCTGGCCACTCGGGGATCAGTGGCAACGAACATGCCGACAGATTAGCCAGGATGGGGGCAGAGGCTCCATTTATTGGACCGGAACCTGTCCTGACAATCACCAAGGCAATGATCAAATTGGAGGTACGTAACTGGCTCAGAAGACAACACGTAGAATATTGGACCATAGTCTATCAACAAAAACATGGCAAGGTAATGATGCCAAAGCAATGTTTTAAAATAAGCTCTGCAATCCTGGGCCTGAACTGGAGAGAGATTAGACTCATGGTTGGATTGCTGACAGGCCACGGGAATTTCAAAAAACACCTACATACAATGGGAATAACAGAAGACGACCCTAAATGTAGGATCTGTGATGACGGTGATGAAACTGCATCACATCTAATCTTCGAATGCATTGCATTGGAGAGTAAAAGGCACAGAACATTTGGGACAACCAGACCCGAAGAAATTGTGTCTAATAAAGAACTGGTAAAGGGTCTCCTTGCACTGTTCAAGGGCAGTGGTTGGCTTTACTAGATATACAGGGAGTGATACCGCACAATAAACTTAGTTTCGGTGAGGGCAGTGGCGGGTTCGACCCAGACTGTTTTGGCTCCCCTGGAAAAATCAAATCAATCAAATCAGTCCTTGACCTTCACCTTGCACGCCCGACAACACAAAAAGGACACGCTGAAGATGGTGAACGCTCTAATCCCATTATTCACGAGTAAAAACCTCAACGCGAAGACGAAATATCAGCTTTATCGGTCGACGGTACAACCAAAGCTCCTCTACGGCTGTGCAGCATGAGGTGTCACTTCTGATACAAATATCAAGTCTCTCCAACCGATACAAAATAGATGCCTCCGATGGACATTAGGAGCGCCCAGATGGACGAGGACAAGAGAAATTAATGCTACACTACAAGAGCGCTATCTGAAGTATAAGATCGAAGACTATGCTACCAAACTATTCGCCGAGGTCGACTTACTTCGGGATGAAGTACAGCAACTCCGCCTGGTGGGGACAATACGCCCGCAACGTTGGCACAAATATAAGGTACCCCGCTCACTAGAACGCTGGCACCCACCTTGAAAATACACGCTTTAAACAACACACCATCGGTCTCCGAAACACAATGAATGAACAATATGCTACATGAAAGCCTGCAAGCCAGCACCTAAGAATGCAATAAATCATCCCCATTGAGGAACTAAGGACCCAAAGTGCGCCACAGTTTCCTCTCAAAGTGCAAATAAATAATAAATAAAGCGGCATTCCTATGCTTACCTTTCACACACCAAGAAAAAACTCCCAAAGGGAGTAAGTCTTGCGGCACAACGTGTCAAAAAAAAAAAAAAAAAAAAAAAAAAAAAAAAAAAAAAAAAAAAAAACTGCGGTGCTCAGCTGAAGACGGCGTCGCGTCAACTCAAGCTCCCACAATACCGTAAGAGGCCGACTGCGCAAAGCGGGCAAGCCGAAGAGCGCCGCGGCAGACATTATGGTGGCAAACTTCCGCGCGCACTTTAAATGTGCGTAAGGCTGCATCTACATTGCATCCGGAAGTCGTCCGGTCCGAATCTGCCCGGTGAAAGGCGACACACGGGCTCCGGCCTCGTCAGATGTGAATGCCTACACTGGGTCCGGGCTGATCCGCAACGGCACGCTGACCCCAACTGCCCTCACGTAAACGACGTGACCATTCTACTGTCGTCAGTCATGAGTTCCCGCAATTGACTCAGTTGCACGCTATAGGTCAGCAGTTGCAGTTGTTGAGAAGCTATCATGAGCGATTTGGATGTTTTTTGGCCCACTTTAGGTTACGGTAGTAACACCAAAAGTGGGCCTTTGCGATCGTCTTTTGACACCTCGAAATTTAAATGAAAATAACGGCTTAACTATTCATCTGACACGGAAATTGAATAACCGAATTTGTAGAGGAGAAAATTCTCTACAACTTTGGTCTCTTATGTTTTTTTTCATATCTCATAGCGTTTCAAAGATATTTGTAAAAATAACGGCGATTTTGGGATGTATGTCTGTTTGTCCGTCTGTCTGTCCGTAAGGTGTTCCCTGTTTTTAAGACGAACCGTTCAACCGATTAGCACCAAATTTTACAGACATGATTTTAGGCCGCCAGAGACCAGAACCTCACTTTTTCAAATTTTTCGGTCAAAAAATACGGTAGTAATACCAAAATAAGCCGTTTGTAATATGATTGTAATTTCAAACGAACCGTTCATCTGACACGAAAATTGAATAACCTAATTGGTAGAGGAGAAAATTGTCTACAACATAGCTCCCTTATGTTTTTTTCATATATCCGTATCATTTGAGACATATTTCCAAAAATAACGGAGATTTGACACCCTCCATTGAATTAACGAAAACCAGCCGTTCGCAGATGTCACGTGACATTCCTCGCCCAGAACTCTCTCTGGCATACGCCATCTTGCGTTGCGTATTTGATGATTTTCTTATTGTAACGTACACGTTGTCATTTCAAAGCAATGGCAAAAATGTTCAAATGTTTGTAGAGTCTATGGGACTTAACTACGGAGTCATCAGTCCCTAAACTTACAAACTACTTATGAACTACTTGCAACTAAGGACGGCACAAATATCCATGCCCGAGGGGGGTTTCGAACCCCCGAACGTAGTGGCCGTGCAGACCGTGACTGGAGCGCCTCAGTCCCCTCTGCCACCGCGGCCGGCAAAGCAATGGCGCACTGAATAATTAACAAAAACACATCGTGCTTCGTACGATAAATGATAATCTAGTGTCTACTAATGCCATATTAGCATCAGTTAACAACGGCCATGAGATTAAAGGACTCATCTTTTTACTGATAGCCGTAGCGTAGTGGGCAAGGCATTGAACTATGACGCTAAAGGTCGGTGGTTTGGAACGCGCCACTACCTACTTTTTTCCTAAAAGGGTTTTCAAACCCTCTTATTAATTTTTTTATTATTTACATTATTATTTTGGTCGAAAATGTTTGCAAAAACTTATAATACTACAAATCTAAAGTGGGCCGTAAAACACGTCAGTGCGATTTTTTTTTCTTTGTGTTGGCTGCAGCTAGACAAGAACGTCCGCCTTAAAAGACGTAGGAAAAGGAGTTGGGTGCATCGTTTTAATGAATACAGATATTCAGGGGATTTTTTTTTACAATTTAAGGACGTAATATAATTTTCAATGATTCCAAATCGCTGCGTAATATTTTATTTTTATTTAACAATGGTCATTTCGGCTACAAAGCCATCATCAGTTTAACTGCAATCGTTTAATATAAAATTCGTTAGATAATATAACAGTCACATGGTACGATATTTACATAAATTTTGATTATACATACTTCCTGGTGTTTCCATATAAGATCGTTGTCATGCCACCATTACGGTGTAGTTATAATAAATTGCTGTTGTTAGCTATAATAAATTGCCTTAGCTGCCATTTGCTGGTGTACGTCAACGACATTCTACGGTCACAGAATAGGGAGTATACAGAAAGGAAACCCCCGCTGCAGTCGTCCAAAATTTAGTGCGCATGCGCGGAATCGGCCATCTTGAAAAGAAGTAAATGCGTGGTCACTCCCTTCTCTGTGGTGTGGTAATGCGCCGTCTTTGTTTGTTAATTGTGTATTTTAACTGGCTGAATCGCATAAAAGTAAACAAGTATTTGGTGCAGTGAAAAGAAAGTACTGTGTGTTAGTAGTTGGAGCTGTTCCGTTTTTATTATGGGCAGCAATAAAAGAAAAGGCGGCCGATGGTGTTCAGCACCTAATTGCCGCAATAATTCGAATACAAATAAAGATACAAGCTTCTTTACCTTCCCAAAAGATGTTGAACGGTAAGTGAACGTTGCTATACGTGTAGTAAAAGTTAAATGTTATTAGTTTCGAATGAGAGCAATGTGTGCACAATTATTAAAAGTAGCCTTGCTTCTTCTCCTGACGATACCTCTCGCTGTTGCTGTAGCAGTTCAACAGCATCGAAATGTTGAAGTACATTTATATTTTATAATTGCAAGTTTAACGTCGCAGGAAATAATATAAAATGAAAGACAAAGAATAGTGCGTAAGCAGCGGGACTCCAACATTTTGCGCGTGTGTTCCCTTTTCCGTTGCCCACATAGGCGAGATATTTCAGGAATTTTTAAGGCTCATCTACCTGCTCACCTTCACATAATTTGGTGCAAACGGTAAAATTTTACTAACGGCAAAGGAGGCGTACTGTGCTAATGTTGACAACGACCGTTGATCCTCTTACAAGGGGAGGTCGGCAATCGGGACCCGGCGATTTCGCCCATATTGCGTGTGTAGAAGGAGACTGGTCTCCATATAACGTGCCTGAAATATTTCGCCTGAGTGGGCCTTAGGAAAGGAGAAAATGGTCTCGAACATTTTTCAAATAGTACTGTATATCTTATTTAGCGATCTGTTCGTGACTAACGACGTAGCGTAATGGTCAAGCGCATTCCTTGCGCAGCAGGTGCCCTGGGATCAATCCCAGGAGCTTCCTATTTTTTTTTTTTTTTTTTTTTTTTTTTACGCTACTCCTTTAATTCACGAACAGAGCGCTGAATAACAACATGTACATTGCTATCGGAAAAATTTTCGAGAGCGTTTCCTCCATTCCTAAGGCCCACTCAGGCGAAATATTTCAGGCTCGTTATGTGGAGACCACCTCCTTCTACACACGTAACTTGAGCGAAATCGGCGGGTCCCGATTGCCGACCTCCCCTTGTTAGGATATTCAAACAAATGGAATAAGGGGAATAATCTTGCTGGTCTTGCTCTTAGGTTGGCAATTGCTTGTATCTGCCTTTCTCAGGTCGGTAAAGTAATTATCCTCGTAAAACGAACATTATGTTGCCAACACTAAAACAGTACTCCTCCATTGCCGTAAGTAAAACTGAACCAGTCAAATCGATCACAATCATCCTGCCTCCTCCCCTTGTTCTACGTTGCTTAGACAGGTAAAATTATACTTACGGCAGTGGAGGCGTAGAGTGCTAATGTTGGCAACGAATGCTCTTAGAATACGGTACTCAAACAAATAGATTAAGGGGAATAATTATTTTATGCTGTTCCTGCTCTATGGTTGACAAATTTATCTATATGCCCTTCTCCGATCAGTAAATTAATTATCATCCTAAAGCAAATACAACTTTTCCAACATTAAAACACAACTACAACACTGTCATAAGTAAAATATAACATATAGGTATGTTTTAAAGGCAATATTTATTTCCAGTGCTAAGAAATGGACTGTGGATTCAAGGAGAGCTGATATGCTAAAAAAAGGATGCAAAATACTTAAATAAAAACTGCAGAATATCTAGTGTCCACTTTGAAGAAATCATGTTTGCTAACTTTTTGAAAAACCGATTAAAACCCGATGCTGTTCCAACATTGTTCAATATACCGAATCCACCAAAGTCAGTATCACTAACAAGGAAATCACCTAAGGAAAGGACCAGTAAAATACGTCCAGGCCCTAGAAGGCTAGGTCTGACATACAGGTAAATCTGATGCATATAAGATATCTTTTGTGGTGCTAATTCAGGATATATACGTAAAGCAAAATTCATTACCACCCAATGAAAGTAATACCTCTGTGAGGTACAAATGGTGTGTAATGTACTAGTGAATGCATATTGACAAGGAAGACTCAGAAGAAAATGAACACTTTTTCCGTTGCTGTAACTGAAACAATGTGTGCCACAATATGACAAGTACAGAGTAAGTTTGTTATGTAGTTTTATGTTTCCGCTACCTGTCCTTCATTTGTGTGTAATTTAACAGTTTTATATATGCCTAGACGTCATTAGTTCTGTGTAATCAAGTTGTACTGCTAAGTCTGGCTCAATTTTTTGAGCAAATTTATTTGTGTCTAATAAAATCTGACAGTTGTAAAGTCACTTTCTTATTTATAACTAATTTCCCAAACATAACTTCGCGTTACTTGGTATTTTTCTATAGAAAACACCAAATAAAACGATCATTGATTTCATCGTATATTTTCGTAGTTGTTTTAAAATTTAGGACTACTTTTTTTCGTTGGATTACAATTAGGTGCAAGAACAGGACGCAAAATAAAGGAGAACACAATGAAAAGCCGTTTCCTTTTGTAAAAGTTGGTGAGATGAACTGCAGTTCGTAAAAAGTCCATTTCCAGCCAAAGTACTAAGTGGCTATAGTTCCGCGTTTACTGCTTTTCAATATGGCGTCGAGCGCAACGCTTGGTAACATACAGATCAAAGACGCCGCCCCCAGCTTTCCCTTCTGTATGCTCCCTATTCTGTGCTATGGTTACAATAGCTTGTTTATACTTATACCAATGATACATTAAACAGGCGACAGTGTACTAAATTTTGTCTCTGATTATGATAGGCAACGATATTGTATGACTCCAATCGTTTGTTTACCAAAGATATACGAAAATAATTTAGAAGGTGCTCTTTGGTGTAATATGCGTTAAAATTTATCACTGGGTGTGTTGTTATTAACCTGGTTCCCCTTTGAATATTTCAATAAAATTTTCGAAAAATTTTATGTTTAAATCTGTTTGTTCATTAATTACGAGAAGTGGTTCTTTTTCAAGGTGTAAAAGTATCACTAATTCTTCCAAGATGTTCATTGTTGGTCCTTTAAGTGTAATGTGTAATACTTCAATAGCGCTTTGAAGGTCGTCTACTGTGTAATGTTTAGTTTTTAGATGGTGAAAGAAAGTGGATGGGTTGTTATCAGTTTGTCTAACATGTTCCGAAAAACGAAATTCGAAATTCCTCCCGGTTTGTCCAATATAGTATTCCTCGCAATTTTTACAGTGAATTTTATACATACCATGGTATGAGTAAATAAGTGGTTTGCAAATACCTGATTGTATTTTTGTTCTAATGTTATGATGTGTTTGGTAAGCAAAAGTTATGCTGACGTTTTTCAATATTTTGTTGATTTTGTCAGAAATATCTTCCAGATATGTTTTTGAATTATCTCTAGTAAGTGTAATTTCTTGTCGTGTGATAGGTAATTTATGAGAGGTCATTTTGATATTTAATTAGTGATTATTTGTGGGTTATATGCGTTTTGTTGCGCCACATATTGTAGTATCTGAATTTCGTTTTCGATAGAGTTTTGGTCTAGAGGAAGGTTTATCAATCTGTTCATCATACTGTGGAAATAGGCGTATTTGTGTGAGTTTGATTGGTATGAATATGCATTTATAATATTGTCTGAAGCAGTTGGTTTTCGGTATAAGTCGAATTTGAGTGTTATTAATATTACTTATAGTCAGATTGAGGAAATTTATCGATTTCTTTGTTTCACGTTCTATTATAAATTTTATTTCAGGATGGAGAGCATTTAATGCATTGTGTATATGTTCAATTTGCCAGTCACTGCGAAATTTCCTAGACAAGTTCAAAGACTTCTACCGCATGTCTACAGAAACGTTGGACTATATACTTGAAGGCATAAAAGACAATAGAACTTGCCATTACAACTTCAGGGACTATCATTCCAGAAGAAAAACTTACTATCACAATCAGGTAAGTCAACGTTAGAAACAGCTGACAGTCTTATTTTGTTATAACTTGACAAATAATATTGGAATATTGTAAATAAATTCTGGCGTCAGTTACAGTAAAATATATTTATTAACATAGTCGTATATTTCTTAACGATCTTTCGCAGTAATATTTAAAAAGCAATTGTTAACAGGTATCTGTGTATAAACTAAAAATTACAATGAAACAAGTGTTTGGTTCAAGACTGACAAATAGGAGCACTGAATGTGATGAGGAAAATTGTGGAAAGAAACATCTCGGTTATACATGAAGACGTATTAACAATACATTAGGGATAGCCCATTACAATCAGTTGCCATCAACTTGGGCAGGAGGACACGTTATAACTACGTACACAAAGGAAGACAAATCGTGGGCAAAATTAGATGTACCAGGTTGTGGGTAAGGTGACGGTTGTAATGATGGTAAACGACATCCACTGTGTGTCTGAATAAAACTTGACACTCTCTCATTATTTTTGAAGTTGTCAGCTTCTAAGGCTTCAATGACGTCCCCCAAGATTTTCCTACCTAGTTTCATTTTCTCCAGTTGATCCACTTGTTTGACTGATGACAGGAAACTCATAAAAGACTAGTCATCATCATCATCTTCATATTTCTGTTTCCGAGAAAAATGTTGTTCAAAAAATAGGTCGATCTTTCTTTTCTCAATGTCAAAAGCGTGTAAATCATAATCATATTTTTTACGTGAATTTTTGATCGTACTTCAATGGGATTGGCGCCGTTCCGTGGCAAAACGAACGCATCGTGTAGTATTTTAACAATTTTCTTCTTACAGTTTGATTCAAAAATTATTTGTTAAAAGCAATGTGACTGAAATTAGCGAAAGTAGCGAAAACAATGTCTCATTTAAATAAATAACTAGAAAACAGCTCCAGACTCTTTGAATATACAGTAACTATCCGTTGTGTGTAAATTTATTACACATACGGTATAGATTAATGATAGATTATTTTTCAAAAGAGATAGATTGGCTGGACAGTACTTACCTTTTTGCTGTACCGCCGATAGTGACGCAGTAACAAAGTATCTCTGACTTCCACAATATTATAACACCATCCTCATGACATAGGTCGTGAATTACCTTTCCCTTCCTTTCCCATTCCATTTTGCTTCTTTTTCTTCCTCCTCTCCACTTGAAGAAGGAACGCAATTCCTTTTTTTCTATGTGTTACTATCGGCGGTACAGCAAAAAGGTAAGTACTGACCAGCCAATCTATCTCTTTTGAAAAATAACATACGGTATGGACATCGGCCAACAGCGTTTCTTGTTCCTAACTAAACCGAATTATAAAATTTAGTTTTTGAGCGTTCTAAGTGCAACATATGAATGGAATTTATCGTCATACACGACTTTTTGGGAACTTTCTCAGTATATTCTATGATGATGATATGTTTCTACAAACATTAATTTCGGAAGAGTTTCACAACACTTTACGTCTTCGCTTGAGTGCATACTGTATTCTCCAATATTTAGATATTGTATAGCATCAATGAAACAGGACTGTCTGAAACAACTAAATTTAAAAATAGCTGGTGAAAATGAAATATCCCATCAGATACATAACTGTAAAACAGCGTCTACCTTGTGAGTACAGCAACCAGCCATTACAAAATTCCTTTAACACGTCAGCGGCGCGCCAGAGCCGCCTGCCGTGGCCGCCGGCGGCCACACGGCAGCCAACATGTTAAGAACACGACGTATGTGTTAACGTTCTCTTAACTGAGTGCATTTGACATCTGCATCAGAGTATCTAGCACGAATATTAGCATTATTAATGCTGTAAGCCAAATACGTTACAGTAGCGTGAACTGCTCAAAAGTCAGCAACTATCGTCATAAGGTTCAACTACACAGTCTGCATCCTGTGTAGCTATGTGTCATTCATATATGTAACTATACACAGTTATGAAAACCCATTCCAGTTGTTATTCCTCTATGTAAAGCCGATACACTTTAAATTTTGTGTTACAAGTTGCTAATATTAATTTCACAAACTACAATTTGAACTGAGTAAGACAACTGATCTCGTGCCCTCAATAGTTAATATTTTACACATCATAGAGTGAAACGTTTTGAATTTTCCACCACTACTGCCTGAAGTAACTCGTTTTTAAGAGCTACCATTATTGTAAAAGCCTGTTATTTATTTCATTCAATCCTATATTGTCTCTACTGTCAGCCTGATTAGTAAGAGTAACTATCTATGAACAAAAGTAGTAGGGCTACTTCTATTTGTGACAAATATATATCGGATGAAAGTATTCGTTCTTTTTATTACTTTCTTAAATCGATTTATGCAGTTAAACGCTAAGCAGCTAATCACAATCATACTTCATGTATACTGCAATAGTCAAACGATACAGACGTGAATACAAACTGAGTATATATACCGCAGTAGCTATATAATACACAATGTATCTCCTAACATCACTCATATTTATCTGACGCTTGCCACTACCATGGCGGCCGGCCGAAGGTTCCGATTATCCCGCGACAACAGCGCCGTTATTGGGTCTAGTTATTTTTACAATGTCTTTACGTCAAGTATCGCGCTTTTCGCCCCCATCGTGACATTATAGTGGTGTATTACCATACCAGTCATTAATTCAACAATATTGGAGATATTAAGAATGATATGTTCACTCTGCATCGGTGTGTGACTTGATGTGGAAGTTCCTGCCAGATTAAAATTATGTGACGGAGTAGGATTCGAACCCGGAGTCTTGGCGTTCCTCGGACAAGCGCTCTACCTACCGAGCTACCGCGGCCCGTCCTCACGGCTTTACTTCTGCCAGCACCTCGCCTCCTACTTTCCAAACTTCACACAGTTCTCCTGCGAACCTTGCAGGACTAGCACTCCAGGAACAAATTGTCGTGACATGGCTTAGCCACAGCCTAGTAGATGTTTTCAGAATGATATTTTCAGTCTGCAGCTGTGAGTTGATATGAAACTTCCTGGCAGACGAACAGACTAATATCAGAGATAATTTGTTGTAGTGATTCTAAGAAAAAAAAAAAACTCCCCATAAACCCTCCCTCCCCAGATATAGTGGTAAGATGGCTCAGTTGACAGACTGCCTGTCAAAAGCTGACTACATCTCAGTCCTGAAAACAGGAACAAGGTGAGCAACGGTCCAAGCTGAGTTGTGTGACGCTGAGCGAGGTAAAAAATTTTGTACTCTGTCCGTGTTTCGTAGTCTTGCTACTATACAACGCTGTCGTAAGTACATGTCATGAAAAAAATGGAAAGATCATATGGCATTATAGGCCGGAACATCTCAGCTGCGGTTGTTCGATCGCGTACTGCAAGTCTTACTATTTGACGCTACGTGGGTGACTTTACTGTCGATAATTATGAAAATATCAGAATACCAACTCTCCTGCTGAGAAAGAACCCGGGCCGCCTGCATAATAGTCGGCGACGCTGTAGATTTTTAATTAATTAATTTATTTCTCCCATAGGTCGATGCTTGACCTGCGTTTGTAATTCAGTTCTTGCCTCAGTTTTTATTCACTGTTACTATTTATTATTATTATTATTATTATTAGAGAGGGATTCCAGTTCTGTCACCGAACTTGCTGACACTGCGTCTGCTTGGTTGACCTACGAAGGCGGTCAAAAGAACGTGATGAATACTGAAACAGTCGATATATTGCAAAAGACCACTCAAAAGAAATAAAAATAGCTAGTAAATGCGTGTGAACTACGGTACAACTAAGTAACTCAAGGGTCAAAACTACAAAAATACAAGGCAAGGGTCATAACAAATGGTACTTGTGTAGAACGGCTTGAACCGTTCATTGTTTATATTGTACTTATTTTTCCACAGTTTTGTACATCTTGTATTTGGTTTCATACTTGATCTGTTTTCAGATTTTGATGGACTATCCATTCCGCCATCTTGCAACTAAATCTGAGGGGGATGCTACAGGAAGTTTCCCTTGTAAGGTGGATAGTCATATTTATCATTTTAAAAAAAATCTACCCCTCTCAGCATGAGTACACTGCAAATGTCGAGTATAAAATCTACATCTATATCTTCATAACTGATTTGTACTTTACACTTAAAGGTCAGACAGAGGGTTTTCAGACTATATATCTATCGTTCCCCTCCCAACAGCCACTTGGTTACTCTGTAAACAAAAATTAGGTGCCTGGCAGAGGAATCATCGACTCATACTATCCACTGTTTAATAGCTCATGGGAAGAAAGAACACCAAAATCTCACCGTTCAGGTTCTTATCTTTCTTGTTATGATTATCACTTATACTATGTGGATGGGAGTCAACAATATAATTTCGCGTTCGGAAGAGAATAGCGGGGATCGACATTTCGTAAGTAGATCTAGCTGCAACGAAATACACGTAATGATTCCCATTCTGAGCCCTGTATCATTTGCGTGACAGTTTCTCTCCTGCATCACGATACTACAACTGATTAGCCCTTCTTCGTACTCTTTCGAAGTCCTCCATCTATCCTACCTGGCGAGGATCCCACATTGTGCAGCGATTCACAAATAATAATAATAATAAAATAAAATAAAATAAAAAAATTAAAAAAGCCTACACACACAACGCACAAGCGTAGTGTAGGCAGTTAGGCAGTGTCTTCAGTAGTTCTGTTGTATCTTTTAAGTAATCTACCAAGAAACGCAGTGTTTGGTTTGCTTTCTGTTGTGTCGTAAAGTCAGCGCCACACACCAGACGCACGAGTACGATCGCGGAGAAGACAGCAGATGACCGGCGGCCAATCACACGCCGCGCATCCTGGAGGGAGTAACATAGAAGCGTGCCCTCTACAAGCGGCTATATCTAGGCTAGTATGTGTCTGGAAGAGCCCAACTGAACTCCTCTTTGAACTAGGCGGTCACTAGGACTCAGCGCAGCTAGCACCGACGAAGACGCCGCGAGAAGTGACAGACATATGTATAAAAGTTGAGTATTGGTTTTTTTTCAGAAAATAAAACTTGTTTAACGAATCTATACAGCTGTTATAGATGACCACGCATCATGAAAAGAACCTTTGCAGAAAGACATGCTGGAAAAGATAAAACAGAGGCTGACCAGGACGACGAATCACTTTCCTCACAACATGTTCTATGTATTCCTTCCAATTTAAGTCTGTAGCATAGTATTTCCTAGATATCTACACTCACACGACATACAGTAATTTGATTTTTCTCTGCTCTTTAGTTTTTCAGTTTGTACATTTATTTTGTGCTTGGATGATTATTAGGTTCAAATTTGCTTTTAAATAACGGTGTAGTCCTTCGTTGAGTAAATGGCGGCAGTTGCCTCCATATCTCGTAACTGTAACCAGCTTCTCATTACAAGAGACATAATTTGACTTATCCAGGGGCTCTTCCTTCAGTTCCCTCAGCTTATCGTGTTCTCGTGTGTTCATTAGTTTCAGATTCGCGTCAAGTACCGGGTTCCGTACTTTTCCTCCTTTTGAATATATATAGTCGCCTCTGTTTTCATTAGTTGCACACTGTAGAGTTCACATCGTGCCTTTTAGTCTTTCCCTCCACTGGGTGCTTTAGACATGGAGAGGGACTGTGACTGCTGTGTGCAGATGCAAACTGAGCTGGTGACACTTCGCTGCCAGCTGCAGGTGGTGTTAAACTCGGGTGCACAGATCGAGGCTGCGGTCCAGGGGTGCCGTTCTTGTGGGTGGGCCGCGGTCGGTGGCGGACATACACAGTCACGACAGCAGCGCTCCAAGCGGCCGGAAAACTATATTTCTGAATACGGTATTGGATGAGTGCGAATAATATCGTTTATATTGACTTCAACATACTTTTTATATTAAGGAACGTATTTAGTGCCAAAGGAATAGATGATAATTTAAAAATAGGTCCAAATTTGTCTCTCTTAGGTTTCCTAAGACCTCTGTGTTGTTCTTGTGGTCTTCAGTCCGCAGACTGGTTTGATGCAGCTCTCCACGCTACCCTGTCGTGTGCAAGACTCTTCATCTGAGAATAAGTTCAGCAACCTACATCCTTTTGAATCTGCTTACTGTATTCCTCCCTCGGTCTCCCTCTACGATTTTTACCCCACACGCTTCCTTCTAATAAGTTGACAATTCCTTGTGTCTCAGAATGTGTCCAACCAATCGATCCCTTCTCTTAGTCAGGATATGCCAGAAACTTCTTTTCTCCCCAATTCGGTTAAGCACTTCCACATTAGTTACGTGATCTACCCATGTAATTTTCAGCATTCGTCTGTAGCACCACATTTCAAAAGCTTCTATCATCTTTTTATCTGAACTACTTATCGTCCACGTTTCACCCCCATACAATGCTACACTCCAGACAAATGCTTTTAGAAAGGACTTCCTAACATTTAAATTACTATTGGATGTTAACAAGTTTCGCTACTTAAGAAACGCTTTTCTTCCCATAGCAATTCTGCATTTTATATCTTCTCTACTTCGACCATCAGAAGTTATCTTGCTACCCATATAAAAAAACTCATCTACTACTTTTATTGTCTCATTACCATTTCCTTCAGCATCACCTGATTTTCTGACATTACATTCCATTACCCTCGTTTTACTCTTGTTAATGTTCATCTTATATATTTCTGTCAAGACACTGTCCATTCCATTCAGTTGCTCTTCCAGACGTTTTGCAGTCTCTAAAAAATTACTATGTCATCGGCAAACCGCAAAGTTTTTATTTCTTCTCCCTGACCTTTAATTCCCTCTCCAAATTTCTCCTTGAATTCCTTCACTGCTTGCTCAATCTAGAGATTAAACAACACTGGGGAAAGGCTACATCCCTGTCTTACTCCCTCCCCAATCTCTGCGTCCCTTTCTTGTCCTTCGACTCTAATAACTGCTGTCTAGTTTTTGTATAAGTTGAATATAACTCTTCGCTCCCTATATTTTACCCCTGCTATCTTCAGAATTTGAAAGAGTGCATGCCAGTCGAAATTGTCAAAAGCTTTCTCCAAATCTACAAATGCTAAGAATGTAGGTTTGCCCTTCCTTAGCCTATCTTCTAAGATAAGTCGTAATGTGAGTATTGCCTCCCGTGTTCCTACATTTCTCCTAAATCTAAACTGATCTCCCCGAGGTCGAATTCCACAAGTTTTTCCATTCGTCTGTAAATAATTCGTGTTAGTATTTTGCCACCATGACTTTGCAACCCCTGACAAGGTACGAATCGTTACAATACAGGACAGTTTATTTACAATTATCTTGTAACTTACAGGCTTTAACTGATTAATTTCATCTATTAAACATAAAAATGGCTAGGGACCACCTGCCCTTTAGCAGATACACGTCGTTTTTCTACTCAGGTTTCTTCACTAAAATTCCAGTAAAATCGGTGAGTAGGCTTCGACCGAATTGATACAAGTCAGAAAGCTGCCTGCCGTAGTAATAACAGACCATAATAAAAATGTATGATTCTCTTATGTTTATATTCTACATACTTTTAGCTGAATAAGCTGCAAATGTACATGTATTCGTAAGTATTTATTCATGACCAAGTCGTTCTTTTTAACACTGAATCAGTTCAATTCGCCTGTTTTGAAATTAATTGCCATGTTATGTATGTCTCTTGATACTTTA
Source organism: Locusta migratoria (assembly GCA_026315105.1). Taxonomy (NCBI): domain Eukaryota; kingdom Metazoa; phylum Arthropoda; class Insecta; order Orthoptera; family Acrididae; genus Locusta; species Locusta migratoria. The sequence goes on from CM048745.1 coordinate 138,482,874, forward strand.
TTAATGCATTTCACGCAAAAAGTATACTAACTCTTTCGGCCGGCCGCGGTGGCCGAGGGGACTGAGGCGCTCCAGTCATGGTCTGCACGCCCACTACGGTCGGGGGTTCGAATCCCCCCTCGGGCATGGATATTTGTGCCGTTCTTAGTCTTAGGTAGTTCATAAGTAGTTTGTAAGCTTAGGGACTGATGACACCGTAGTTAAGTCCCGTAAGTTCTACAAACATTTGAACATTTTAACCCTTTCGTTAATTACGTACAAAATTAATTATAAGCAAACATCACTACTTCGGCGGCTTGCCCTCCGCTAAGAGCGCTAGTTTCGTTGCAACTGTCAGTTGGTAAGATGTTTTACAGCACTGAGTGTCATGATTGTGTATGTTAGACTGTGTTGGAACCGAATAGACATCTGGCAAGTCGACCGATAGGCCCGCAGCTGCGATGAGTGTTCTCACTGCTTGCATTAACGCACACCTACACCCGTGGTCGCGCGGGAGGTCGCTCCAGTCGTGGGAGGAAGAAAAAGACTTCCCAGTGGACCGAACGTGAGGCCATTTCAGTTCATCTTACCAACAGATTTGAGGCATTATTTGCGCCAGATAGTGTCTCATATCCTGAGGTCACCTGCCAGATCCGGGCTATTACAGAAGATAGGCTTACTTGCAGTTGGAGTTACAAAATGGAAGGCTGGTAATGGAGCAGCTTAGGCTAGTGTGACCAGATTTTAAAATAAAAGTACAGGACACATATGTTGCAAGCCGCAGTGGTCGAGCGGTGTGCGGCGCGCCAGTCACAGTCTGCACGGACGCTACGGTCGAGGGTTCGAATCCCCCATCGAACATGGATGTTTGTGTGGTCTTTAGTATAAGCTAGTTCATAAGTAGTTTGTAAATTTAGGATTTGATGACCCCGCAGTTAAGTCCCTAACAAACATTTAAGCTGCAGCTGTATGCATACATAAACACACCAATTGATGCATACAGAGTATAGTGAACGAAGGCAGTGCTTCTAATTATGAACTAGCTAATACCGTGACTGGAGGGTCTCAGTCCTTTTTTTTTTTTTTTTTTTTTTTCTTTTTTTTTTTTTTTTTTTTTTTTTGCTCTATGGGTTGTTCTTTTTAATGCGGACGCTGATCGTATTTGTTCGTTAAGCCACGGCGCCCGGCATCCCCTTGGCCACCGCGACCGGCGAACAGACTTCCATACAAGAGCATACTTCAGCTGAGACTAGTTACATGCTTTCAGCACAGGAGATGGGTAAACCCATTTCGTGAAATCAACTTAAGATGTCCAGAAATCAGACTCTTTCAGCACGCTGTCTTCTTGCAATGAACTCATTAATCATTGTGTTTGTATAGGTGGAAGACTTGCACATGTTGTGTGACAGCATTACTTTAAAAAAATAGAAAAAAAATCATTCGTTGCCCAATTATGTTAAACTTTTATAACTATTTTGTGCGACCTATTCTTATTTGCATTTAAAATAAAAAAGTTCGCTCGCAGAGGTTGAAATATTGAAAATGTATGCAAGAATTAGTCAAAAATACTGCTTCATCCCTTTAGTTTGAAGCCTATTTCTTTCATTGATTCTTCTTGGTTTGGTTACACTAGCATTATTTTGAAAATTTTAATTCAAAATATATGGGACGGATAGTAAAATACGGGACAATATACGTACCATATTTATTTTTTCGGGACAATGGGACACTGATACTAACTTGGATCATAAGTAATTCTCTCAGGTTTGTGAGCGGCTACCTGACGCGCCAAATATTATCTGCCTTGCTTGAAACATGAAGGCAAAGCTCAACATTTGCGCATAGTTGACAGGACCGACTGCAGACCTCTGGTTCAGAGCCGAGTGGAAGTCTGAATGAGAGGCTCAGACGGTTTTGCAACCGTGTGGGCTGCAGATTCCTCGACTTAGGACGAACATAGATCTAAAAACCATTGGTCTAATAGTTGTAAATCGCGCTAATAGTAAGTACTGATGCTCAAATCATGATTGGTGGCGAAAGCTGTAGATAACTTCATGTGAAATTTTTATAGAGGGACAACTGGTTTTCAGAAAGGGTAGACTGAATACAATAGGTACTTTCGTATTTATTGCTATCAGTAGCAGTTTATCCTATATCGAAATTGAAGTATATAGTTCCTGTGAGTTGGCTTTACCTAAAAACTGGAATAAGTAAGAGGTTCTTTATATCGCCTCACCCCCCTCGACTCACACAATTCGATTGCAGAATTGTCAAAGAAAGCTTGAGTCAAAGTTCAAAAATGTACCCACAACATACCATTTTAATTGGTGGAGACTGTAACTTACCTTCAATATGTTGGAAAAAATTAATGTTCAGAACCGAAGCCAAGCAGAAAACACCGCCTGAAATTGTACTGAACGCATTCTCCGAAAATTATCTCCAACAATGAGTTCATGAACCCACTAGAATAGTTCTGAAATCCTACTTGACGTCCTAGCAACAAATAACCCGGAGGTAATAAAGAGCATCAGAACAGACTCAGGGATTAGTGAACCAGAGTTGTCGTAGCGAGACTGAATTTCAAAATTCCCAAATCAGTCTAAATTAAAGATAAGTATATGTTCAAAAAAGCAAATAAAGTTTCGATTAACTCTTCCCCAAGTGAGAATCTCCAGTTTGAGATGAGAGGACATTCAAAGAAATAACTTTGACTGGTAATGAGAGAATTATACCAAAATTAACGAAAAGCAAATAAAGTTTCGATTAACTCTTCCCTAAGTGAGAATCTCCAGTTTGAGATGAGAGGTCATTCAAAGAAATAACTTTGACTGGTATTTAGAGAATTATACCAAATAAATTAACCAAGGAGGCAGGGGTTACCTTCCTTGGTACACAAAACAGGTTAGATTACTCTTGCAAAAGCAAAGAAATAATAATGCCAAATTTAAACAGACACAAAGTCCCCAAGACTGGCAATCTTTTACTGAAACTCGAAATTTAGCTCGAACATCAATACGAGAAGCTTTTATTAGTTCCCATAGCGAAACCCCTAACTTAGAAAATCCTAAGAAATTCTGTTTGTATGTAATGTATACTAGCGACCAAACACAATCAATATCTCTGCTACGCCATATCAGTGGTAATGCACCGGATGACAGCTCTGCTAATGCAGAATTGATAAACACAACTCTCCGAAATTGCTTCAGCAAGATAGACGAAGCAAATACTCCAGAATTCTAAGCAAGAACAATTACCAGCGTTGGTAATTGAGAAGTAGATATCCCTAGGGTATTAAAGCAGCTTAAATCATTCAACAAAAGCAAGTCTCCCGGTCCACATTGTATACCAGTTAGCTTTCTTTCCGAGTATGCTGATGCAATAGCTCAGCGAAAGTCCCGTACCCAAAGACTGGAAAGTTGCGCAGGTCACTGCGATATTCAAGAAAGGCAATACAAGTGATCCGTAAAATTACAGCCCTACATCACAGAAGTCGGTTTGCAGCAGGACCTAGAACGTATAATTTCCTCAAACATTATAAACTACCTCGAAGAGAACGACCTATTGACCTATAGTCAACGCGGATTCAGAAAGTATCGTTCTTGTGAAAAACAGCTATCTCTTTACGCACAAGTAGTGGTGAGTGCTATAGACAAGGAATCTGAAATCGATACGATAGTTCTCCATTTCCGAAAGGCTTTTGACGCTGTACCTGACAAGCGGCTTCTAATCAAATAGCGTGCTTATGGAATATCGCCATAGATGTGCGATTGGATTCGCGATTTCCTGTCACGAAAGATACAGTACATAGTATCTGCTGGAAAGTCATCGAGTACAACAGAAGTGATATCTGGCGTTCTCCAGGGAAGTGTGATAGGGCCCCTGCTGTTCCTTATCTTTATAAACTATTAAGGACACAATTTGAGCAGCTCTCTTAGACTGTTCGTTTATAGGTTAGTTACGTCACTAGAAGATCAAAAATGATTTAGGTAAGCTATCTGCATAGTGCAGAAATTAGCAATTGACACTAAACAAAGAAAAAAGTGACGTAATCCACACGGATACTAAAAGTAATCCGTTAAACTTTATTTACACGATAAGTTAGTCAAATCTAATGGCTGTGTATTAAACTAAATACCTACGAATAACAATTAAGTACTACTTAAGTTGTAAATATATATACATGTGGCGTCTGTTCCGAAAGAACAGACGTCACTTCTGATCCTGCACTTGTTATTCTTCGAGATTCACAGAATATATGACATCAACTGCGAATGGGCATAGCTGAAAATATGTACTCAGCCGGGACTCGAACCCGCGTCGACTACTTTCTAGGCAGTTGCGCTGACCACTACACCACTGCGGACACAGCGACCAACGCCCCTGCAAGGACTACCTAAGACGTCTCCCGTCAAATTCCCAGATTTACACTGCCCACAGCACTCAAACTCGTAGTTTCAGAAGCTAATTCTCGTAAGAGTAAGGGCCCCAAACGTCCAACCCCTCCCCACTAACGGAAGGTAGTCCTTGCAGGTACATTGATCACTGTGTCACCAGTAGTGTAGTGGTCAAGGCAACAGACCAGAAAGCAGGAGACCCGGGTTCGAGTCCCGGCTGGGTACGCAATTTGAGCTTCGAAGTTGATGTCATATATTCTGTGAAGATGGTATAAATTGGAAATAACATTTAGAAAATATTACAGGGAAGGCTACTTTTCATTGGCAGAACACTTAGAAGGGAGTAGTCAGACTTGTTAGGCCGACACAAGTATTGATTTTTTTAGCACTGTTAGTTAACTTTGAAGGACGTCTGTATGCAGAATGTTAGCTGCTGACATGACCTGGAAGTCACCTGAAAAAAATCTCGAAATGGCTGTGTTTTCTGTTTGGCGGTTGCGGTAACGGCTGGCCACCACCCCTGGAAATGAGGAGTCGCGAGCTGTTGTTATGGTGAGCGTTGTGCGCATGGCCGGGAGGTACGGCCGTCTTATCGTGACGTTCACTAAAGAGGAATATCGTTTACGGTTTTGGTGTAAAGGGGAAACGAATATTCATTTCTGTGGCATGAACTTCCTTTTCATTTCTGGTACGACGTATACATCTAGGCCTATACTCCGTAGCCACTTTACGGTGAACATTCAATCTCCCCTCACAGATAATAGCAAACCCTGTAAATGTTTTGCTGCTTGCCATGGAGATATACCACAGACGCCAAATGAAGCAATCAACAGAAAACACGCGTGAAGAATTGCGACATGGTACTTCTAGACGAGCATGTAAATACCGCAGACATGTGGCTAGAAACGACTGAAACACTCGATATTGCAGACTGTGAATCTACAGACGGCGAAGAAACGGAAAGAAGTTGCACACATGAAGACTGTTTGAGTGATAGTGCTACGTACCATCATCAATTATCTCTGAAAGCAACACCAGCAACTACAACTATATTATCAGATAAAGAAAAAGCGGTGAAGTGATAAGAAACGCGTACGTGTCAGTACTGTTCAAAATAGGTATCGCTTTGTCCATTCTGAATGTGAATTGTATAGATGGAAGAAGGAAGTCGCTGGACGACGTAAGAGTCGACTGGATATTGCGACGGAGATAAATGCGTGATTTTTTGAGCAATTTACCGATGACAGACGACAGCCATTGAGTGTCAGCGACACAACTTTGCGTTATTGGGCGTTAGAGATTGCCAACACGATAGACGCTAAAGAATGTACAGCTTCTCAAAGTTGGATTAGTCGCTTCAAAACATCACATAAAATTGTGGCACAAAAAATAACAAAATTTGTATCGAGAAACAGGTCGGAAAATGTAGCGACTGAAATGGAATTGATAGAAGCTTTTCTTACGACAGCAAAAAACAAGATCGCCAGTTTTAGTGAATCTTACGTTTACAATGCAGACCAGTCAGGTTTTCAAAAAGAACACTGTCATTCAAAGAGGAAAAATATATTGGGCAATTGCGCAGTCCACGACTGCACTCACTCATTCACACACTATAATGCCCATAATCTGGATGGTTTATTGCTGCCTAAACTATATGTATGTCTTCAAGAAACAACCGGACGTTTTGGACCACGTGTCAAACAAACAATGTTTTACGCAGACAATCTTGTAGTAGACGCATCGAAGTGTGGAAAATGGAAAATGATAACTTTACACATTTCATGCGTCATGCTTTTCTTCCCTTCTGCGGGAACAAATCTCTTCGCCTTCTAGATTCGTGGTCAGGTCATAAAAGTTCTGATTCATTAAAAGCTGTATTTCGAGCTCACCCTGGCAAAGAAGTAGAGATACTTCATATTACACGACGAACGTAATTCAACCGTTATGCAGAGAATTTTTCCGCCAGTGGAAGGCATTTTACAGAAATCTAACAGAGAAAATTATTGTGTGCAAATCACTGCAGTTTCCTATCACCGTGGTAATATTCTCAAGTTTCAATCAGTCGTACATTATCAGTTTTCCTCCCCACGGTTTCAAAATGTGATTAAATATGCGTGGCATGCCTTGAAATATACTGATATTAGGCCTGATTCCTTCCTAACACCGGCCGAGTTTTGTCTAAGGACGTCTAACAAAGTTTGTGATTCGCAGGGCTGTCATATGTCGACATTGCTTGTATATTCTTGGTGCACAAAAAGCCTATGTTTTTAACACTGTATCAATATTTCGCATTTTGCGTTAATTACAAGAAATAAAAGTTTGACGTGTTCTAAACCTTATATGTATTTGTGTCTATTTCATAGCTATTTGGAAAGAATGTTGTAGATAACATATCAGCTACATTTGTCAACGAATTTATTATTATCGATTTATTAATTATCGTACGATTTCTTTCACTGGGCGAAACAGCTCTCTCACTGCTGTGGCAGGAGAGCGGCGCGTAGCTAACGCCACGTTGTCCCTAGGCGGCGTCGTATAACGTAGCGAGAGAGGTCAGGGTTGTACAACAGGCGGAGACCATGCGACAATAATTTCATACTTCATAATAGTTTTTACGGACTTCCAGCTCATGTCAGCAGCTAATAGTCTGCATACAGACTTCCTTCAATGTTAACTCACAGTGGTAAAAATAGCAATACAGGTTTCGACATGTCAAGTCTGACCATTCCCTTTTTGGAAGATGCAGAAGTTTTACTAAAGAAACTGGCCACACAACACTTGTTCATCCTACTTTGAATTACTGCTGCCCATTGTGGATATAGGAAAATTACAGAGAAGGGCAGCTCGTTTATCGTAATAGAGGGGAGAGAGTCACAGAAATAATGCACGATTTGGGTGGAAATCTTGAAAAGAAATACGTTATTGGTTGCGGCGACATTTACTTGCAAAATGTCACCATCTTTGCTCTCCAAATGCTAACATATTTTGTTAGCATCCACCTACATAGGGAGACATGATCATCATAGTAAAATGAGAGGAACAGATCTAAAACGGAAAATTCACGTGTTACTTTTCCCTGCATGTTATTAGAGAATGGAACGGTAGTGAAATATAATGCTCTGACATGCAGTTAAATAACATTAGCGCGGTATTCATGTAGATGTAGGGTCAACTGCCAATATTTCGCATAATACAGATATGCCATTTAAACCGTACTATAGCTGGTTTTGAACCCTACTATACGATAAATGACAGTACCATTTGCAAACAACCTACGAGGACTGCGCTGATTTTCTCTCACACGGAGGCAAACCTAGAATCGTTTTTCCCTGGTACATATGGGATTGGGATAAGAGGAAATGACCTCAGAACACCAGGTATACACAGCTAATAATCGGTAGCTTCAGTAGTGTGGAACGTAAAAGTTTACAAGAGAGGCGAATATTTTTTGTGCCATAGTTCCGGCTGTCTGTGCTTGACAACCCTGCAATCTGTCTCCTGATTGTAATATTTGTTGCGAATTTAGTGAATTGGCCTACTCCATATGTCTGCGTGACGAGTGGGCTGCAAATGTATTCCACCCTGGTCAGATTCACGTTTTTCACAAACACCTCGTGGTATATACTGGTTTTATTTATCCGATAGTTGAGGAAATCTTCTTGAGCTTACATCCGGGCGGCTGCATTCAAATTCCGAGTCGTGTCGATCAGTGTTATTCAGGTCATCTTCTGCCAAAATGATGATTAGAATCACCCGGATGGAAGTGCGTATGAACAGTACATCCCGGGAAAGCCTACACGCACATATCTGACAGTTGTGATAGAATTATTGTTGTAGACTTCGTCCCCGGTTCCTTATCCGTCCACTGGGCTGTGGCGATAACAGTGAACCATGACAGGCATTTGATCATCTCTCATGCTTGCGAAGTTTATAATAATGCATTAGAGTTGCCTTCCCGGTGTTTCGATCTCGACTCTGATATCAGACTACTGGACTGTGGTGTCAGTTGCTGCAGGCACTTCTGTTCCTTGTGCCTTTGTTTTTCTGGCACTTCATCGAGTACTTGCTTCTCATTTGTCCCACATGTTGGAGAGAAAAATGGTCAAATGTTTGTATAGTCTATGGGACTTAACTACGGGGTCATCAGTCCCTAAACTTACAAACTACTTATGAACTACTTACGAACTAGGACGGCACAAATATCCATGCCCGAGGGGGAATTCGAACCCCCGACCGTAGTGGCCGTGCAGACCGTGACTGGAGCGCCTTAGTCCCCTCGGCCACCGCGGCCGGCTGTTGGAGACAGTTTTACTCCTGAGACTCATGTAATTCTGCAGTCATAGAGATGTAATTCAGTTGACCATATCGACGATACTTGTAATTCTGAATTTTTGTATGTTTCTTACATGGGAAGTCTTTTTCTGTCATTTCTATAAATTTTTTATTTCAAGACTATGAAGATGTCTTCTACACGCCAGCTCGTGGCACTTTATTTAATGACGAATGAATCAACTGTGCAACACTCCTGCTAATCAGCAGTACGGTAGCATTCTTTCTGACGACTACACAACTACAAAGAATTTGTTAGCTGCTGAAGACTGTGAACCACGACGATTTTTTAAACATCTGTTTTACTTCGAAGCGATCTTACAGTCTCGCATTCACAGATGAATAATATTTCAACAGTTTACCTGAAAAAATGTGGAGGGTACTAGAAGCAATCATGTTAAACTAGCCCGAAGTTCATACCTTTACCGCGTCTGGTGGTTAGTCTGCGTGACCGCAAATGATACTGAATCTAAGAAACTCAGATTGAATCTATTGACAGATGATCTGATGCATTCTTTAGATAAATAACCGTCTCCTTTGACACAAAAATAATTAGGTAATGTGGTAATTTGTAATTATAATGATAGTTCAAAAGTTAAGCAAATGTGGTAATAGATTAAAAAAAAAAAAAAAAAAAAAAAAAAAAAAAAAAAAAAAAAAAAAAAAAGCCGTCCGAAGACTACTCAGAACTATAGCAGCATATTGTTATTACTTACAGAATCTTACGGTGCTGTTAGTCTAGAGCATACATTTAATTTTTTATAGATTAATCCATACTGTTACAGTCGTCTATAAATGTTCAAATGTTTGTAGATCTATCGGACCAAACTGCGTGGTCATCAGTCCGTAGCTTACAAACTACTTAAACCTACGTAAACTAACCTAAGGACAAGATACACCCTCACACCCATGCCCCAGGGAGGACTCGAACCTCCACGGCGAGCAACCGCGCGCTCCGCAGCGAGACGCCTTACACCGCTCGGCTACTCCACCGCAGAAATCGTCTATAGCAAAAAAGAAAAAATATAATGGTCTTTTTGTGTTGTACTCATAACTGCTATCCTAATTAACAAATTGGGATGGATTTTGTAACGTATAATCTCGTAGTTATGGCGGTAAAGGTGCTGTTATTAAGTTGCAAAAAATGTGTTTGCTTACATCCATAGTAATGAAGCAGTCAATCTGTGTTCTCTTACAAGAGGCCACATGCGAGGGGGACAGGTAAGCGCACACTCTGTAATTTACGCACTTGAAAAACGAGTATTCGTTTTGAAATGCAGTAGTTAACTGAAAATGGAAGTATTGCTTCGGACAGATTATGAGTTATGGAACGAGTTCGTCAGCAAACATTTAGCGAGACGCCTATAATAACGCGAATGGAAATCTGAGCTGCAGTCCCAATTATCTCGTAGGCCAAGTATATCGGTGAACATGCCACGACAGTTTCATTTTCCACAGCGTGCGCAGTTACTCATTCCATTTGATTAATTGTCCGTTCTCGTTAGCTGAAACCCGGAACTAACATAAGGATCTAAATGTAATATACTGCTTTAACTTCGAATTGGAATAATGGGCAAAAGTCATTTCGATAATATTCTTTAATTTTCTCTGTTAGGTTGCCGAGTGTGGCTGAAGTAGTTCCCAGACATCGTAAATTCGCAAAGCTCACGTTAGTACGCGTCTCTACTAGGTAATTGTATTATATATACGGTGAAGCAGCTATCTTAGTCTACCACAAATATATACAAAATAGGCTACATGTATAGAGGGGTGGGTTTCGGTAAGTTACAGGAGACAAACTGAAGAATTTTGAAAAGTATTCAATTAATTTATTGTACAAAGTTGTCCTTCCCAAATGAAATCACTTAGATGGACTGGAGGCCTCACAGCCAAATGTATTTAGGAGACAAGTAAAAGTCGACAAGAGCCTTGTTTTACCACTAAAATTAGCAAATGAGGCCCGTGTGAACTACTGGTTGTTGTTGTGGTCTTCAGTCCGGAGACTGGTTTGATGCACCTCTCCACAATACGCTATCCTGAGCAAGCCTCTTCATCTCCCCATAAGAACGGCAACCTACATTTGTCTCAATCTGCTTACTGTATCCATCTCTTGGTCTTCCTCTGCGGTTTTTACCCCACACACTTCCCTCCAACGCTAAATTCACAATTCCTTGATGTCTAAGAATGTGTCCTACCAATCTATCCCTTCTTTTAGTCAAGGTATGCCATAAATTTGTTTTCTCCCCAATTCTGTTCAGTACCTCCTCATTAGTTACGCGATCCACCCACCTAATCTTCAGCATTCTTCTATAGCATTCTTTTCAAAAGCCTCAATCCTCTTCCTGTCCGCACTGTTTATCGTCCATGTCTCACTCCAATACAAGGCAACACTCCATACAAATGCCTTCAGAAAGGACTTCCTTAGGCTTAAATCAATATTCGATGTTAAAAAAAAATTCTCTTTTTCAAGAATGTTTTTCTACCCACTGCAATTCTACATTTTATATCCTCTGTACTGCGACCATCATTTGTTATTTTACTGCCCAAGTAACAAAACTCATCTACCTCCTTTATTACTTCGTTACCCAATCTAATTCCTTCAGCATCACCTGATTTTCTCACACTGCACTCCATTACCCTAGTTTTGATCTTGTTAATGTTCATCTTATAAGCACCTTTCAGCACACTGTCCATTCCGTTCAATTGCTCTTCCAGATCCTTTGCTGTATCTGACAGAATTACTATGTCGTTGGCAAAACGCAATGTTTTTAATTCTTCACCCTGAACTTTAATTCCTTCCCCAAATTTCTCCTTGCTTTCCTTTATAGCTTGCTCAATGTACAAATTGAATAACAATGGAGAATGGCTACAACCCTGTCTTACTCACTTTCCAACCACTGCATCCCTTTCATGCCCTTCAACTCTGACAACCGCTGTCTGGTTTTTGTACAAATTGTAAATAACCTTACGCTCCCCATATTTTACTCCTCATTGCTTCAGAACTTGAAAGAGTTTATTCCAATCAACGTTGTCAAAAGCCTTCTCCAAATCTACATAAGCTAGAAATGTAGGTTTGCCTTTTCTTAATCTATCTTCTAGGATAAGCCGTAAAGTGAATATTGCCTCCCGTGTCCCTACATTTCTCCTGAACCCAAACTGATCTTCCCCCAGGTCGGCTTCTACCAGCTTTTCCATCCTTCTGTATATAATTCGTGTTAATATTTTGCAACCATGACTTATTAAACTGATAGTTCTGTAGTTTTCACACCTGTCTGCACCTGCTTTCTTTGGAATGGGGATTTTAACATTTTTCTTAAAGTCTGAGGGTACTTCACCTGTCTCATACATCTTACACACCAGGTGAAACAATTTTATCATGCCTGGTTCTCCCAGAGACATCAGTAGCTCTGAGGGAATATCATCTACTCCAGGGGCCTTGTTTCGACTTAGGTCTTTCAGGGCTCTGTCAAATTCTTCTCTCAGTACAGTATCTCCTATTTCATCTTTATCTACATCCTCTTCCCGTCCTACAATATTGTCTCGAAGTTCATTTCCTTTGTACAGTCCCTCTATATACTCTTTCCACCTTTCAGCTTTCCCTTCTTTGCTGAGAACTGGTTTTCCATCAGTGTCCTTCATATTCATAGAGCTGTTTTTCTTATCTCCAAATGTTTCTTTTATTTTCCTGTAGGCAGTATCTATTTTTCCCCTATTTATACATTCTTCTACATCCTTGCATTTGCCTTCTTTTGTAACTTTTGTAACTACTGGTTACTCCCTGCTATAAAGCCTTGTTCCCTGTCCAGAAATGAGAACAGACTCGTTTCAAATTACTTCAATAACAGGAAGTTAATACTACAGTGGTCAATATACATAGCAGCTCACACGTTATTACACACAGACATTAATAAGCAAGTCACCACAATTAAAATTATCTTAGAAAGGTGGCTAAGAAAACATTTATGGCGCAACGGAATTTAGATATAATTTGCATCTGAACTTGTTCTCAGCACTTGTGAAGAACAATATTATATAAAAGAGCGAAGGTGCTCTAAAACTACAATTTATAGACAATTTACGGATTATGCTGAACTTAAACTTGATTATTCAGATAGAAAACAAGCAAAATGGGAAACCAGTTTTGTTAATACAATAAAATGCATATCTTACATGGATTAATACGGACGGTGCCCAGCCTAAATTATACATGATTTAACGCTACTGGGGGGAAGGATTCACAAACAACACTCATTCTCTCACACACACGCAATGCCACAGCAAAACTCACCAAAAACAGCGTGCTGAGGCGAGGCGGAAGCAGGCGCCACTATCGTAGCCGAAATTCAGCAAGTCGGAGGTAGCACAAACACAATATACAAAAACACTTTGAAACTGGCTCTGGTCTGTCGTATCTATTTTGAGATGGTGCGTGTGTATAGCCAAGTTAAATTACATCTGAATTGGACCGCGAACAAATACACTAACATCGACACACTGCTACGTTACATGAACGCACTCCACTGAAGGTGAAGTGGTTGAAAATCGGATTCATTATACAAAATCACGGTGGATTCTTAAATTTCAGACTGTCAGCAATCGATCTAGGTGCTGGTTTTATATGAGAAGTGACGTGAACTCAGGTGACTAGCTGCAAACCCCGGAAGTCGGAGCTCGTACCCATGTGGTCCCGAAAACCAATAAAATTGAATAAAATCAGTTTTCAAAAAATAAAGAAAATTAACTACTGCATGTAACCCATAGAAATACTTAGAATTATATAAGGAAACGAATGAAATACAGCCACACGCGATAGGAGGCGATTACAGAGACGGATGAAATCCAGTCGCAGAAAAACCACAAAATTGAAATAATCACAAAGTCGGAAAATTAAAATAAGAATTACGGCATGCAACCCATATAAATGTTCAGAATTACCCGAAGAAGCGAAGAAATGCAGCTACACGCGATAGGGAGCGATTACAAAAACGGATGAAGTCCAGTCCCCAAAACTCGTAACAGTGAAATATTTAAAAAGTCAAAAAATATAATTAAGAATTACAGCATGCAACCCATAGAAATGTTTAGAATTACATAAGGAAGCTATCGAAGGAGATTGTACAAGGCTCAGAGAGAATTACTGAGACAGACAGAGTTCGTACTATAAGTCGGAGAAGAAACGGCAGAATTAAAATAGGCGGGGAGAGAAGATCGCGAAATATTAGTGGAAATCAGAAGGATACCCGCATAGTTACTTGCCTGATGGGCATAGAACAAACAAGAGTGGAAGCTGAAGGCTCTGTTCTATGAACCAACCACGTGGAACACATATCGCTCACAGAAGGAAACGATGAGAAGAATTTTACATGCACTGGGCCGCACAAAGCTAGAAAGTATTTACACAGAGTTCATACACCGCCACATGATCACAAAAGGTTGTAACATATCACGCCGTTATCAAACTGCAACTAGAATCACACACACCGCGTTTATCTATTGGAAATCACTGAATTGAAAAACGAGAACACATTTCCTTACACGATCGGAGAAAATATTCCAAAAAAATGATTCTAAGTTCACGATTCTAAGTTAAACGGGCTAGTCAATGAAACGCTACCATATCCATAAACAAGAGCAGAACCAACCTTACCTCGCCAGACGACCTGCCGAGAATGATCAGCCACGCGGGCACCGGGGCGTGGTAAGACGCGGAAAGCCACCGAAAGCTGGAAAATCCACGAAAACAGCGGTGTTGGGAGACCGAGAGACTCGCCAACCAGCTCGCAACCAAAGGGTGTGGAAACCTCTTTGGTAGTATCAGCAGCTATCGATTCTGAGCCTGAGAGAACGACGCAAAGCGAGCTGTCACTCCCCACATTCAAACAGCCATAGATTCACGCTCACACTTAAAAGTACAACAACTGCACATTCACACAGAGATAGTGGCGTAGCAGAGAAGCCGTACTTAAGCCACATTAAATAATATAATATTAAATTATTAACATAACAAAATAAGAAAAACCTGGCAATATTAACTAATATTTTAACACATGAAATAAAAATGCTATTCCTTCAGCCTTGAAAACAGTAGGGTTCAAGTTTTAACGAAATGATAATCTAGCGACATTAAATAAATTATAACCTTATAGAAATACACCAAAAATATATGGAAGACGACAGACGGTCGTCTTTCACAAAACAATATTCAAATAGAAAATGAATGAGAATTCAGCGCCGTGGCGGAATGGTCGTGCGCGCTAAGGCGCCGTGCTGCAGTGCGCGCTTCCGATAGCATCGGTGCACGTGTTGTCCTTATACTGGTTTAACTTGGTTTAAGTAGTTTGTAAGCCAGAGACTAATAACAAAGCACTTAAGCTTCTTTTTTTCTTTTTTTTTTTTTTTTTTAATTTACTTTCCGGGTTGAAGGCGTCTTGCTATGGAACTGACGACCATAGCAGTTTGGTCCAGTAAGTTTAGCAACATTTGAAAATTCAGGTAATATCCAGTCAGTATTGCGGTAATAGATGGGAATGGCCGCTGTTATAAACCTTGTTATTGAAGCAAAAAAGGCTCTGGATGTAAAGTAAGGAAGAAGGAAGATTATTGTTTAAGATCCAGTCAACATAGTGATCATTTGTGACAGAGCACTGTTTTTGTCAAGAATAGGAAAGGCTATGGTAAGAAACCATTCCGGAATTTGCCTGCAATAAATTAGGGAATTCATAGATGGCCTGAGGTGGTTTTCAAGGCTCTGAACGTGTAGCTGGGGTGTAGCAGACCAAGCTGCTTGTACATACTGAAGCGGTACTGTTAGTTCGCTTCATTACCATGTTAACTGCTTCTTCCGTCGGTTCCTGTTAGAACAAATTCATAATGAAAATTAAAGTACACAATTACGTTTTTTTCTACAGGTTTGTTTATTTTGTTAACCGATTTTTCGGCTTCTTAGGTCATAATCAAACATTTACTTAAGTTTAGTCAAAGAACGTGCATTGTCAACAAACCAGAAGGGTTGTTACATGCAGAGAAGTAACACATATCTGGCTCACTGTCCGGGAATAATATTAAATGATCAAACAGTCCTCAATATATCACAATCTAGGAGCTCACCCTAATCCTCAGAATTTCCAATACAATTCACCAGGCCTGTGCTATTTTATTCCTCCAATTCCTGTAGCTTCTTATTTTATTCTGTTTTGAGTCAGCATATGTTCGTAATAGGTTTCAGTACTTTTGTCTAACAATTACTTTACTGTTTTGAAGTTATAAATCTAATTTAAATTTGGTACAGCCACTGTTTATCTACTTTCTGTATTAATAGCAGTTTACCTTTCCAATGTATCACACCAGCATTGTATCTTTCTTTGTTAGTACTAATATTCCCAATTATACTGTACCGTGCCCTCACAGTAACTGTTTATTTAATTGTGACCACAATATTGAATATGTTTATTTCCACCGTTTTTCAGTTCGAGTGCCTACCTCCGATTTGTTAAGGTTCACAATTCTTCGCCGGCCGCAGTGGCCGAGCGGTCTTCGGCGTGCCAGTTACGGTCAGCACGGCTGCTGCGGTCAGGGGTTCGAATCCCCTCTCAGGTATGGATCTTTGTGCCGTCTTTAGTGTAAGCTAGTTCATAAGTAGAGTAAGTTTAGGGACTGATGACCCCGTTGTTAAGTCCCATAAGTTTGACAAACATTTGAACATATGAGCAAAGCCAGGTTAGCAAACCCATTTTTCAAAAATCAAATGTTTGTAAATCTATCGGACCAAACTGCGTGGTCATCATTCCGTAGCGTACAAACTACTTAAACTAAGGTAAACTAACCTAAGGACAAACACATACAGCCATGCCCCAGGGAGGACTCGAACCTCCGACGACGAGCAACCGCGCGCTCCGCTGCGAGGTGCTTTAGACAGCTCGGCTACTCCACCGCGGCAACATTTTTTCACAATTCTTCAATGCACCCCACCTATACCCTCCTGTCCCATCCCTATATTTTTGCGTATTTGTTTATTTAGTTATAATAGTGTCCCAGGTTTCTAATATTTATTCTATATTTCTTAGATTTTGTGTCACCTTGTGTTTGGAACTACCCTTCAAACTTGAGATTCTTGTTTTATTTTATTTTATTCACTATAGACATTGTTGTAAGTATTTGTTATGGTTGCACTGTTTCTCTATGTGTAGTGTCCACATTCCCTTTTGCAGTACTATTAATTTACAGATATCATGTAAATATTTATTTACACTGTAACTGCTACATCAAAGAAGATAATTTATTTGTCTGTGTGTAACATCTCTGCTGGTTTGCTAACAACGGAAGTTCTTTGACTAAACTTCAGGAAATGTCTGATGATGGCTTCATAAGGGAACCTCCCCATCGCATCCCCCTCAGATTTAGAAACATGTTAGCGCAGTGGATAGCCCTTTAAAAAGTGAACACAGATCAATCGAGAAAACTGGAAGAAGTTGTGCGGAACTTGAAACGTGTCCATAGAAGATTATTTTTACAAGAAAATGTCTAATATTGTGCCTCCTGTTTTGTATCGAGTAACTTGCTTGCAAGAAAATGTATAATATCGCTTCTACTGTATGTATCGATATGTGTAAAGTTTCATCTCTGGCAAAGATCATGTATTGCATAGCATTGTAGCTCGCACTGAGAGAGAGAGTAGCACTAGTGGTTCAGCTCGCTTAGAGAGCGGTTGGGTTGTGTGTATGGCTCCGATGTAGAGCAGAGGCTGCTTTGCCAGCAAGTCAGAAGTTGTATTATGTAGGTAATGTAATGCTGTTTATCAATAATAAGTAACTTAACCCTGTTTCATATTTCATTTACGTAGTTAGAAAATTAACCCACTTCCTTCATTTGATAATTACTTGATTTAGTGGAGTGTTGATTTGAATAACATTATTGAACATATTTCATTATTGGTGCGATAGTAAGATAATAGTTGATTTGGATTTCAATAATAACTGATCGACATTAATTCTCACAGTCAAGCATTAAGAAAGTGATTTGTGGTTTTTCTTATATCTTTCTCGCAGTCAAAATTTTTGAGTATAGTCAGTGTCTGTTTCAAAAGGTTACATGTCACAGTTGTTTACTTAAAAGATCCGTTGCGCACAAAATCAATTTAATGCACTGTTTCTTGTACATTAAGATCAGGGCCATAATTAAACCAAATAGCTGAGTTAATGAACAATTTATTGTCTGATTTAACGAAAGGTTCTACATTCCAAAACACGCGTACAGTTTTTATCTGGCGCCCTTTCTGCCAGGATAGTTCACAAACAGGATCGTGACGTAGTTAGATACGTAGTCTTATTTCAGTTAGTTTGTCTTTTCCACTAACCAACTTACCTTTTGGCTCTTAATTTAATTTTTGTAGCACCATCCTCTGTTGTAGCAACAGTAGCATAGTAATTGTTTCTGTAGTCTGTTACTTACCATTCTTGAGATTGTGTAGTATTGTTTATAGTAGATGAATTGAATATACAAATAATTGCATTACTACTGAACAAGCCTCTCTTTTATATTGCCTGATGTTTGTTGTGATGAAAGTTCTAGTACCGCGGAACTCGTGTGATAATTAACGGTTTGCGTAATCTCGATTGTGATTGTATGTTGCACTAGTCCGATTCAACCTATTGTTCTCTCATAATTACTGTGTGTAATTTTCAAAAAAATTAGCAGTAGGTGAAAATAAATATTATTGGTCACTTTACTGCAAAATTCTGTTAACAATGTCGAAGAATAGGAGAGTCCGCGCTGATACTAAAACTGCTTCCGAAAATGAGACCTTGAATGAAGCAAGGAGAGAAACTGAATTTTTACAAGAGTCTTCTCACTGCACTGATACAAATACGACAGTAAATACCGTGTCTGAAAACGCGGAACAGATTAGTTCGGGAACAGACAATATGGATAATGACAAAGTACAGGATTTGACAATACAGAATTCCGATTCTTGTAATGTGGTTGCGGAAAATAATGCATCGGTTCCGCCTAGCTCTGCTACAAAAAATACTTGTGCGACGGCTATGGAAAACGTATTACCAAATGATTTCATGCAAATTTTATTGTCACAGCTCTCTAAATTAAATGAGAATAGTCAATTACTATCTCAGGAATCGCAGAAATTAAATGAAAAACTTGAGGAACAATCTCAGAAATTAAATGAAAAACTTGAGAATAGTCAATTACAATCTCAGAAATTAAATGAAAAACTTGAGAATAGTCAATTACAATCTCAGAAATTAAATGAAAAACTTGAGGAACAATCTCAGAAATTAAATGAAAAACTTGAGAAAATTGAACAAACGTGCGATTCGAGGTTTGTGAGTATTCAAAGTAGTTTTAATAAGATAAACGAGGACAACAATCGGTTCAGGGAACAACTGCTCAATACTTTCAAACGTGAATCTCAGCAAATAAGACAAGATATTCGCGACGAGATCAACCCGGTAGTGGAAAGCCTTGCGTCACGAGTCGAAAATATGGAAACTACTGAACTCGCTCAATTGAAGCAACAGAGTAATCTAGTTGTTGAAAAGTTGCAGAACTTCCAGTCAGTCACGACGGAACAGATCAATAAAATAAATAAACAGTTTGAAGATATTACTGTTAAGATTACCCAAATTAGTGATAACACTGACAAAAGTTCGGATGTAACGCATCCTACCCCGTTTAATGAAACTAATGAATATCTCGCCCTTGACCGTTTCAAACAAGATCAAATGACCATTAATCAGCAATACAAGGCTGAGGTCAGAAAATTAGATGATCGCGTGGCGCGAATAGAGAGGAAATTTGACCACACTTGTGGAAATCCATACGAAGATGTGGAAGAAAATTTGAACGAAAATGACAATGATGATTCGAGCCAAGTAGGTCGCTTGGTACGTGAACGAAGTGTACCTCATAGTAACAACAATGAAGACGCAGTGCGTAGTTTACGCTCACTTACGCCGCACGGGCGAAAGGAAGCGTTTGACTACAAGCATTTCCTGACTGTACGTAAATTCAAGACATTTAAAAACTCTCCGAATGACTTGCACCCTAAAGAGTGGTTGCAGCAATTCGATTATTGTCTTCCCCCGAATTGGCCACTTGAGCACAGATTAGAATTTATATGTGGTTATCTGGAAGGCGAGCCAGCCACCAGAATGAGAGCTATTGCACAAGAGTGCTATAGCGAGAATCACTTCCGACGCTCATTTCTATCCGCATACTGGTCGGAAGCGGCACAAGACCGCGTTAAAAACAGTATTGCGACTTTCAAAACTTTTGAGCGATCAAATTTCTCGAGCCCTGTGGAATATTTCCAAAACTTAGTATACAAAAATAAATTTTTATCGGCACCTTACTGCCCTGCGGAATTAATCAGAATTTGTTTGAACAAATTGCCTCTACACTTGCGTCAAATTGCCATTGCGGCACGATGCAAGAATGATATTGAAGCCTTTAGAAATCTCTTACAAGACTTAGAAGAAGAAGACGAGGAAAATTCCTCGCGCAGTCGATATTTTGAAACAAACAGATATGATCGCCGGTCGCAACAAAGCCCGCCGCGTACTAAACGTTATTCAGAGCACGACGATAAACCAAAAAATAACTCTTTCACTAATGAATCTTACAAACAAAGTCGCGACAATGAGAACGGTGAGTTTCATGATCGTGACATTAACCGTGGAAGTTTTCGTGGCCACAACCGAGGTGGTGGTTTTGGCCGCGGAGGACGCTACAATAATTACTATCATAAAGCAATACTTCGAATGATACTAATTGGCGTGATAGACGCAATACTGATAGTGATCGCGAGACTGAAAATCACAACAATAACGCTGAGAAGCGTAGTCGGGAGGGCACACGCGATAATTCTCGTGATCGCCTTCCACGATACGAAAACACAAATCGGGCCCAAAGCAGATCGCGTACCCCGGAAAGACAAGAGCAAAACATTGAAATCAGACCTGCTAATCCACGCTACAATTCGTCAAAAAAGGGGCCGCGTCAGGTATGACTAGCGGACTCGACGGCAAATAATTCGGCCGTACAGAATTTGTGTGATCCTAACTATACGCTGAAACTTGTTCATTGTGAACTACCTCACAGAGAGGAAGATTACGATGAACAACCTCCCGAACAAAACAGAATAGTAGTTTGTGCAGAAGTGCACAATACTGATGCTGGTAGCACTTCAGTAAGTGATAAGGCAAAATCGACACAACTTGTGTCAAAACCTAAAGCCGTTACTCCTGAAAGTAATGATAGTAACAAAAATTGTACTATCAAATTTAACGAAACAAATGAAAAGGTATCGAACAAACGTTATACTGCCCAACGGTTAAACGAGATAATTGTCGATCAGCAATATAATGACGACAATTCAGATTGGGAGACAGAAGCTTCGTCTTCAGACTCTGAGGAAGACACTATATACGAAATAAAATTCTTACAGTATCAACCAACAATTGCATATGACAGACCGGTCATGTACTTTGAAAGGCACGACACAGTACTGCCACACAATAATGCAACTAACAGTAACCTTGGAACAGCAAAAGATGATGTCGAACAATTAGATTTGCAGCACACCTCTGTTGCTGATTGGATAGACAATTACATGTTTTCTAATGACGATGATAGCGAATGCGAAGTTGATGAACAACCAAAATTTGAAAAGCATTTATCTTGTGAAAGCCTCATTAATCTTGGTAACACTTGTCTCAACAAAGAAATTTCTTATGAACCTTCTACCGAACAAGACGTAAAATTTGTACAGTTAGATGACATAAAAGAGGCACTATTAGAAGAGAAGGTAGAATGTCTCGATATTCCAATTCACCCTATTGTATCTGTGAAAATTGGCAAAATCAATCTTTCTGCTGTCTTAGATTCTGGTAGCCCAGTATCAGTAATCAGTGAAGTGACTTTTAAGAAATATCAGAACTTGCTTAATGGTCCCATTCTGCCTTTGCATTGTACTAAAATTCGTGGCGTCATTTCTAGCAAACCTGTCGAAATTCGACAGCAAACATACGCAGAATTTTTATGTCAAGGTCATCTCTTTTCTGCCAACCTATTGATTGTCCCCCGTTTAACTACACAGATAATATTAGGTGTGGACTTCCTATCCAAGTACAAGGTTATTTTAGATTTCAATACGGCTTGTGCCACTGCTTTTGTTCAGGAAAATGCCATTCAAATTAAATTCGAAGACTGGATTACCAGATATGAAGAAGGTGCCAGTTGTTTAAAATTTTTACCTATTTCTAATGCGACGCAGGATGTCAAACCTGATGATGATATAACAGATAAACATTTCGAGACTGAGCGAATTGACTTGATTTCTGACATCATTAAGAAAAAATTAGTAGAAGTTGAAGGTGCCTCAGAACCTGATAAGGAAGAATTGTTCCTTATCTTGCGGCGTTATTCCCGTGTATTCGCTAACAGTCCTGGTATCATAAAAAATTTTCTCTATGAATTCAAGATCAAAGAACATAATAAATTTTTTGTACCTCCATATCCCATTCCGATAGTATACAGGGAAAGAGTTAAGGCTGAAATTCAGTCCATGCTCAGTCAAGGTATAATTGAACCTGCAGTTAGCTCGTATAACAGTCCCCTACATATTGTTGAAAAAAGAGATAAGTCAATTCGATTAGTGCTCGATTCCAGACAAATTAACACTATCATTTTACCTGAAACCGACCGACCCCAAACCCTTGAAGAATTGTTACAAAAATTCTATGGTGTCAAAGTTTTATCCTCATTAGATCTTAGGTCTAGCTTTTGGCAAGTGAAACTGCACCCCAACTGTAGGAAGTATACCGCGTTTCTCTGCTTCGGAAACTGTTATCAGTTCCGTAAATTGCCTTTCGGACTGAACATCTCCTCATCTGCTTTCATCCGTGCGATGAATGCCACACTCCCTGAGCACTTAAAACAACAAATCACAATTTACGTTGATGATATTTTAATTGCAGAATCTTCCTGGGAAAAACATAACAGTACGTTGGCATCTTTACTTGAAGTGTTTGCTCAATCCGGAATTACTGTCAACTTAGAGAAGTCACAGTTTGGTCGTTCTCAGATTAAATTTTTAGGGCACATTATTTCTAAAGATGGTATCCAGCCCGACCCCGAAAAGTTAGAGGCGATAATGAAAATGCCTGTTCCCACTACTAAACGCCAATTAAGAGCTTTCTTGGGTTTAATTAATTTCTATCGCCGTTTTATAAATTTGAAAGACCTAACTACTCCCAGATTATATGAATTAACTGGAAAGAATACTGTTTGGTTCTGGGATGAAGCTGCCCAAAGAGAATTTCTTTGCTTAAAAGATGCACTCCTTCACGCACCTATTCTGCACCATCCAGATTTGTCTAAGAACTTTTGCATCTCTACCGATAGTTCAAAATTCGGACTTGGCGTTCACGTGTTTCAAGAGGATGAAGAAAATGGCTTTGCCACACAGAGAACTATTGCATTTGCTAGTCGCATATTATCCAAGTCAGAGCGGAACTATTCCGTCACTGAGCTTGAAGCTTTGGCAGTAGTTTGGGCATTCGAAAAATTCCGTTATTTCTTGTTTGGCAGACACACTAAAGTTTACACGGATCACCGTGCACTTCAATTCCTCATGTCGGCAAAACTTAACCATGATAGACTTAGACGATGGGCTTTGTTCCTTCAAGAATTCGATTTCTCTGTAATTTACATTCCTGGTAAACAAAACATCGTTGCAGACTCGCTATCTCGTTCGCCTGTTGGGCTCATCAAGGCGACGGAAGAGGCATACTTAGAAAATAACTTTACTATCTTCTATATGCAGCAAGTTGCTTTCGAAAATTACATATCTGCCACATTTTCTGACATTGCTAAAGAACAAGACAAAGATCCAATCTGGCGAGATATTAAAATAAAATGGCATGATAAATATAATGTTTCCATCAGAAAATTTTACATTATCCATAATAACATTCTCTTCAAACGTAAAGCCCCTGACAGTCAATTTTGGTTAGTGTGTGTTCCGGAGGAGTCCGTGAACAAATTGATTTGGTATATTCATCTCAGTTACGGACACTATGGTGCCAAGAAGTGCTTCGCGAAATTACGCGCCTCTTGTTACTTCATCAACATGGAGAAACGTATACGCAATGTGTTATCTCGATGCAAATTGTGTCAGAAAGCAAAGCCGCCGACCATATCGCATTCTGCTCCACTTTTTCCGATTATACCTTCAAAATTAAAGCAGTTAGCAGCCGTTGATCTGTTTGGACCTCTTCCGAGAACTAACAATGGTTTCTCTTTTGTTTTCGTTGCTATTGAGCTCACATCAAAATTTGTATCTTTTACTCCGCTCCGCCGTGCCACGGCGAAGACAGTAACTAACGCCTTTGTCAAAAACTTCCTAAAAGATGTTGGCCATATAGATAAAGTCATCTCCGATAATGGACCTCAATTCCGTTCTCATGATTGGGCACGGATGTTGCGGCGCAGAAACATCAAACCTGTGTTCATATCACTTTATCATGCCGCCCCTAACCCTTGTGAACGAGTGATGAAAGAACTTGGAAAACTTTGTAGGCTATATTGCTACCGACGACATAACATATGGGATAGATATCTTCTTTCATTTCAAAATACCATAAATGAACTTCCTAATGATTCTACAGGTCTTTCACCAATTCTGGTTCTGAAAAACAAGCAACCTCCCGACCGTATCAAGGAATTGATACCTTTTCCTAAACACAGAAGACTACGTCATCATGAGATCATTGAATTGGCGCTTAAAAACATTAAGAAAGCCGCTGAAAAAAGGAAACGCTCTCAACGTAATTGTTATGCTAAACAACTCTATGTAGGACAAAAGGTATTAATTAGATCCCACCACTTATCCCACAAGGGAAAATCTATGATTCACAAATTCTTCTTACTATACAATGGTCCGTATCGAATCAAACGTATCATCCACGACAACGTCGTTGAGGTAGAAACTTTAAAGACGCACAAGTCGAAAGGCATACACCACATTTCCAATATTAAAATTTTCAAGGCATAAATCTGGGGTAGAGAGTCCATTAATCTGTTTTGGACACACCAAGTGGCGATTGGTGCCCCGTTCTCGAGCTGAGTGTCACTATTCTTCCGCTTTTCCTTAGTGCGCTCTATCTACCTCTTTTTCTCACTGTTACTTTTCTCTAACTCTGAATACTTATGCTCTGTGCTACGCTGGGATATTGTCATACGAAACTTTGATTATCTTGCAATTTGCATATAACGAACTCTGTGGCTGTGCAAGACAAATAAAATTAATGGAAATTTTTGATTGTGTAATCTAATCAAGTTCCTATGTTTCAGAAAATATCAGATTTTTCTTCTGTGTTACTAATTGCATAACTTACGAAGTTCTGAGCAAGTGAAGAAGATTTTTGAGTTGACATGAGCATTTGGTAAGCCAAGAACATTATGGAGGATGATGAGTAAGGCAATACACAATATGTCATGGTGGTCTTTAAAATGCATTATTGTTTATGGATAAATGATGGTAAGGAAGGTATTGGTAACAGTCAAAGATGTTTGATAAATGTAATTATGTGGACGAGATTATACAATGATTATGAAGCAATTATGAGGAGAATCGATATGTTGCTAATGATGACGAGATTATACAATGATTATGAAGCAATTATGAGGAGAATCGCTATGTTGCTAATGATGACGAGATTATACAATGATTATGAAGCAATTATGAGGAGAATCGCTATGTTGCTAATGATGCTATGTTCTGTTCTTTTCTTATGTGCTTACTCGCACTGCCCTTTTGTGTTTTCTCTTTGTGCTTATGTGCACCATTTTGTATATTGATGCATTGTGCCTTCAATGGCATGTGTGATTGGTGAGATTCATATCCTTCTGATGATCTGTAATTATTTGTAATTATGTGTAATGAATATTTCTAATTATGCTTGCAGCTATGCGTATTGCTCTTGTAATCAAAGCTTACCGCTATGCTCACTAATTATATACCTAAGCCCTACCACTATGCTAATTAATTTTATAATGAAGCTCAATGACAATGTATGGTTATGCTTATACGTTCCACACAGCCATCTATCTTGCAAACTTGCAGCTATGCCATAAACTGCGCCTAGTTAAGTCTAGAAAGATAATGCACAGAAATATTTTGCTTTTGCTTACTACTATCTTCCAAATTTTATTGATGATCTTGTTGATGAAAATCTGCAGCTATGCCTAACGAATATTACGTCTGTGTTTACGTTATTGGATGATTTACTGTGATGTACATCTAGTACTGTGCCAAGATTTGCACTAATTGTTTTGTTTGACCCTACTGTTGACCCAGACAGACACAGACATGACCTGTTGACTTGAACCTCTTTTGATATTCTCACGAAACTACCCTGATGTGTTATACCTTAAGGCAATGAAATATGTAGCTCAGTTGAGACAAAAGCCTGGCCATGGCAACTTATGTAATTTAAGTGTTATAATTTGTGGTAATGTAATCACCATCATAGTGATATATATTAATTTAAAGAGATATGAACTAATGGTAATTGGAATGTCAATTTAAGTTATATCATGCCAAATTGATGACAAGCACCCTCAATGTATTTCATACGATTATGTGTTTGTAAAGCAATATGTACATAGTATGTACAGCCTTGTGCTTATATGAAATGACACGAATGTTGTAGATACTCTAAAATAAGAATTAAATTACTCATTAGTATTCAAATGTATCCGTCTTCAAGACACTACTTGTAATGTTAAAATATGGTTTAATACCATGACCCCATTTGTACCACTTGAATTTGTGGGAAAATATTTCTGTAGATATGTTCTAATCAATGACTTTTCTTTCAGTCTAAACTGAAATATCATGACTATGTTACTAATTTGTGTGTAAAATGCTTTATTTCATGTACTTTGGACACGCATGGGAAGTGGCGATTTCGCACACGAGATTCCAGAATGCACACAGAACGATGTTTGTTGGATGATGTTTGGCCACACAGTACTGTCCATTGCAGCCTTGGCCACCCACCACCAGTTTGCTCTAATTTTGGCTATGCTGATGCAGTCTGCTAATAGCTCTGTTGGTTGGAGCACACTTGGTTGTCGAATTGCATGGAGGAATACATCAGAACCTTTTCCCCATGACTTCCACTTCAATGCAACCAGCCAGCCCGCCGACAGTGTGGTGTAATCTTACAGTGTTTTGTGTTCGTGTGCAGACCTAAAATGAATGTTAGGAGCTAATGTGCTATTCGTGTGCATATACTATTCAGTGCCTCCCATTGCAAACGTTGTCCACAGGTTCATTACCAGTGTTTAGGTATATTTCATGGTTCTTTCACAGTCAGTGACCAAAATAAAATTGTGCTCTTGATAGATACATATACTTAGTCTGAAATGTCATTGTGCCTATTCGATTGACAAACGTTATATTGAAATCCTATTGTGCTGAAGCAGTAACATTATTTTGTACATGATCAGAAGCCTATGTAGTCAAAAATTTTACATGTATGTTCTAGCATCCATGAAAGTATAGCATTTTAAATGCATCACAGAATACAAAACTGACACTTTATCTTATACTAAGTGCACTAAAAATTTACATAGACTACATTGTGCACAAGATACAAATGTTCATTTTATGTTCCCAAAATACTGATCTCTTGTACAAAATGTAAACCCATGGAACTTACACTACTGTGTGTATTACTTGTAATTACCACATTTTCTTTAACGAATGATGACATTAGTTAAAATATCTTTTGTAAAACTTTGTATATGTTCATGTTTATTATTGTATATTTTTTTTCCATTTGTGTATTACTTCTAGCTATCTCATTTTCTCCACTATATCATTTGTCAAACTATGTTTTCTGAAATTCTATATATATACTTATGTTTACCATTATGTATAATTGTCATATATTCCACTTATTGCTGATGTTCTGTAAATTTTGACATTTGCTTATGCCTGTCACACCCTGTACCTCTCCATGCATGACTTTTGATGGTACTGTTCTGTAAAATGGCATGTATTTATGACTGTCACATTTTTTTTAAAATTTTCTATGTACTCCATCTGTTGTTTTGATCTTGTTAAATTTTGGATGTCATTAATGGATTTTTGGACTTGAAATTCAGTAATTTTGCTGGCTAGGCAATGCCATTGGCATCACCCACCCTACAAAATTTTAATAGGTAGGAGGGGGGTGATGAAACGTGTCCATAGAAAATTATTTTTACAAGAAAATGTCTAATATTGTGCCTCCTGTTTTGTATCGAGTAACTTGCTTGCAAGAAAATGTATAATATCGCTTCTACTGTATGTATCGATATGTGTAAAGTTTCATCTCTGGCAAAGATCATGTATTGCATAGCATTGTAGCTCGCACTGAGAGAGAGAGTAGCACTAGTGGTTCAGCTCGCTTAGAGAGCGGTTGGATTGTGTGTATGGCTCCGATGTAGAGCAGAGGCTGCTTTGCCAGCAAGTCAGAAGTTGTATTATGTAGGTAATGTAATGCTGTTTATCAATAATAAGTAACTTTAGCACTAGTGGTTCAGCTCGCTTAGAGAGCGGTTGGGTTGTGTGTATGGCTCCGATGTAGAGCAGAGGCTGCTTTGCCAGCAAGTCAGAAGTTGTATTATGTAGGTAATGTAATGCTGTTTATCAATAATAAGTAACTTAACCCTGTTTCATATTTCATTTACGTAGTTAGAAAATTAACCCACTTCCTTCATTTGATAATTACTTGATTTAGTGGAGTGTTGATTTGAATAACATTATTGAACATATTTCATTATTGGTGCGATAGTAAGATAATAGTTGATTTGGATTTCAATAATAACTGATCGACATTAATTCTCACAGTCAAGCATTAAGAAAGTGATTTGTGGTTTTTCTTATATCTTTCTCGCAGTCAAAATTTTTGAGTATAGTCAGTGTCTGTTTCAAAAGGTTACATGTCACAGTTGTTTACTTAAAAGATCCGTTGCGCACAAAATCAATTTAATGCACTGTTTCTTGTACATTAAGATCAGGGCCATAATTAAACCAAATAGCTGAGTTAATGAACAATTTATTGTCTGATTTAACGAAAGGTTCTACATTCCAAAACACGCGTACAGTTTTTAAACTATGAAAAAGTAACCAAATATATAAACTGAGCACTCCATGAGAAAGATATGCAACATCGAGCACGTCATCACGGTACGAATGTTGTGAACTTGTGGGTAGCGTGGAGCACGAAGTCCTTCGTTCAAGCCTTCCCTCAAACGAAAGTTTTTTTTTTTTTTTATTTTCGCAAAATTATGATCCGTCCGGTCATTTACGTCTCTGTTCGCTGTAATCAGTTTAGTGTCTGTGTTATGCGACCGCAACTCAAAACCGTGCGATTAGCAAACGAAAGGAAGTGCCTCTCCAATGGGAACCTAAAACATTTGATCGCAAGGTGAGAGGTCAACCAATTCCTCCACAGGAGAAAACGAAAATGTTCAAATGTTTGTAGAGTATATGGGACTTAACTACGGGGTCATCAGTCCCTAAACTTACAAACTACTCATGAACTAGCTAACACTAAGGACGGCACAAATATCCAAGCCCGAGGGGGGATTCGAAGCCCGACCGTAGTGGCCGTGCAGACCGTGACTGGAGCGCCTCAGTCCCCTCGGCCACCGCGGCCGGCAGGAAAACACGTCTGATGTATTCTGTACGACACTGGTGACGGTATGTGCGTCATATGACAAGAATCTCTTGTCGACCCACCTAACTTGTACCTTGCCCGATGTAGGTTTTCTTGTGGATGTGATAATCACTCCCAAAAATGTGATGAAAACATAAGAGTTTGTCACATCAACTGCAACAATTGAATGCAACAGTTTCAGAGTCTGAAAATAAAAAAAAGTTAAACTTTCCGCCTATGGGAAGGCTCGAACCAAGGAAATTAAAATTTTCGCATATTGGCTGACTTGAACTACGGACCTTTTCCTCTGCAGTTCCTCACGCTAGCCGCAG
Source organism: Locusta migratoria (assembly GCA_026315105.1). Taxonomy (NCBI): domain Eukaryota; kingdom Metazoa; phylum Arthropoda; class Insecta; order Orthoptera; family Acrididae; genus Locusta; species Locusta migratoria. The sequence goes on from CM048745.1 coordinate 138,512,637, forward strand.
GACTATGCCGCTCCTGTGCTCAGTATATGCTCTATGTTAGTTATTTTTCCACTACGGTCGGGGGTTCGAATCCCTCCTCGGGCATGAATATTTGTGCCGTCCTTAGTGTTAGCTAGTTCATAAGTAGTTTGCAAGTTTAGGGATTGATGACCCCGTAGTTAAGTCCCATAAGCTATACAAACATTTGAGTTATCTTCCCCATGGACTGCTCAGTTTTATATTTCGCTTACTTTTTTCATAGTTCCACACAACTTCTTCCTGTTTTCTCGATTGATCTGTGTTCGGCTTTTCAGGGTCTATCCATTGTGCCATCTTATAACTAAATCGGAAAGGGGTACGATGGGGAGGGTTCCCTTGAAAGAAACCGAAAATCGATTGACAAAATAAACAAACCTGTAGAACAGACACAAAATTGTGTATTTTAATTTTCCCTTCATTACTATTTTTAGATAACATCTTTCACTCGTTGTGTCGGAAGGGGGGTGGTAATTTTTTTTAATGTGAATGTGTAGCAAGTGGAGTCGACCTCAATTTTAATTCTTTCTCTAAATTTCTCCTAGATTTCCTTCACAGCTTGGTTAGTACGCAAATTGAAAAACGTTGGAGAAAGGCTATTACGCTTACTGCCTTCTTTCTTTTCATGCCCTTCGACTCTAACAACTGCTGTCTGGTATTTGTACAAGTTGTAAATAAGCTTCCATCCTCTATAGTCCACCATAAAAGACATAGATACCTTGTATTTATCGTTTGTAGCCATTAGAATGACACGCGTGGTGGCGACGTCGTGTGTCGGGCTCGCTGAAGTCTAGCCTCGGCTGCCCCGTAGCAGGTGAGGTGCGTTGCTGGAGACACACCCTGTAGGGGCGAGCGCTACAAATTACCTCTGCGAGAACGAGAAAAACCAACGGCCGCTAATTAAGAATTAGGAGAAAAGGGGCTCGGGTGTTAGGGGTGGATGGGGGTGCGCTGGGAACACATATACTCCGGGGAGGGGGATGGGGATGATTTACCGCCTGCCCACACTAAAACAAACAGGTCGGAAATTGAAAAACATAATTAATGCGTTCCAATCAGCGGAGCAACTGCTCCGAGATTATTTATCTGGGAAGCGGATACCGATGCCGGCGCAGAGATTAAATAAATAAGGCGCGCTAACGTATGCAAGCATTCGGGCGCGGTGTTTATCGCGAAGAGGCCGTGTTGCGGCTCATTTGAATACGGCCGCGAGCTGCCCCGGGGCCGCCTATTGTTTGTCTTGGCGCGGTGTCAGCGGCTGCCTGTTAACACGGGGGTATTAACGTCGCCGGCCAGCGGTTTGTGTGGATGAGTCGCCTCGACCGGACCGAGCCGAGCCGAGCGAGGCTAAAGAGATTCCCCAAATGGGCTGCGGCCAGCGCGCTCTGTTATCCGGAACGGGAACTTTGTTTTTCGGAATTGCCCCCTCCGTACATTAAGCCAAGTGATGAGGAGTGGATTACCGGACGGAACGTTTCGTGGTCTCCGAATGCTGCATAAAGTTGTAACACAGTTTACTTTTCTTGCTGCAGGGGCCACAGCCGTTGTTGCTACATTTGACAGTAATGGGACTATATGGCAGATAGCGCCTTGTGCTAGAGCTTACGTTTTACGATTTTAACTGGCGAGCTTTGAACTTGGAGGTTTTGTGAGCTCTGGGGCGTGACTAGCCATTCGATTATACAGTGTTGCCCCTCTTTAGGAGAACGTCACCTGGGAAAATGCATTGCTTCATAAAAACCGCCCGATAGCTGTAAAACATTAAACAGATGACAATTTGAGTCAGATTAGGATTCGAACCGCAGAGTCAAGACACCAGACTATAAATGAAAGACAACTTCGTTTGCCCGTTTAATGTTTTCAAAATTCAAAAAAGGCTCAATTGTTTGTAAATCTATGTGGCCCACTTGTAGTAGTCATCAAGCCCTAAACTTACATACAACTTAAACTTATACTGAAAGGTATGTGCTTTACGTGGGCTTAATGACAATTGCCACATAAAACGTGTCAGTTTTAAGTGGTATGAATAAAAATTAAGTGGGCTGATAAAATTGGATATCTTTTACAGTGTAACCTGACAACTGTTTTTAAAATTCATAATAACTGCATTTAATTATGCAAAAATGAGTTAAGGCTTTTATGCGCGGAAGTAGGAAAAGGTGAAAGTTATTTTTATGTTTTGTCGAATTTATGGGCCAGGCATATATCTCCAATTCTCTCGCGAGAATCACAGGAACAACAGCAGCGAAGGCAGCGTAGCAGGTAAAATCATAAATAAACAGATAATTCCTGTATGGAAAGTGCATTGTGGCCCAAACTAAAGTATGCTGACCCAAAATCTGAATAAAAAATATATCAACAGTTAAGCGGAAACTAATTACGTGAATTAAATGATGCAGATTGACACATCTTTTAGTTTTAACAAAGGATGCTATATTGACTTTAAGCAAAATTTTACACTTACAAAAGAAATCAAATAATGACATTGATAGTTTTTTCTACTACGTAACACTGCAAAATTTGGGCGTAACTTTAACCTAAAAATCACAAAATGGGGCCAAAGCACTTTTTTACTTGATATCTGGCATTAGAAAATTTCTTCCTCTGGCGCGTATTTACCTCCATGTTCTTTCTTGCCCAAAATCTTAATACCAGCTTACAAAAAGCTGCTTACTGAATACTTGCCAGAGGCAGAGTTCACATACCGACTGCTCCAGACATACTCAAAATACCGAAAGATCCAAGCTCCTAAAACTAACTGCTATAGACTGACTCTCCTACTCGCTACAGTCGCAGCGCCCAGCGATAACAGTATCTCCAAAGATATCTAGATATGCTGAGAAATTTACATAGAATCAAAAATATAAAATTGCCAAGATACACAAAATTTACATAGAATCGAAAACATAAAATTATATGTATGAATCTTACAATACTGAGGACAACACATACACACACCCATGCCCGAGGGTCGACTCGAACCTCCGACGGGGGAACAGACACTCACTCCCGAACAAGACGCCCTAGAGCGCATGGCCAATCCCGCGCCGGTTTTCAAACGCATCTCTCACCTGAACATCCACATTTCAATGGCCACCGCAAGGTGTATGGCGGTGGATACATGATAACTAATCCTTATCACAGCAGTTTGATAGCTATCCTTTTTACGCCATGTTCAGACATGGTGATAATCGCGCGGTGCCCGCGCGGGTTTTATTTACTTGGGTGTCGTCGTAACTGTTCATACGCAACCGCGCGGCTAGCCGCATTTCAACCCCCGTAAAATATAATCCAATAGGAGAGTTTAGTTTGGTTGCTGGCACTACGCGGTTCGGACGTCTTAGTGCCATAAGCTTGCAATGGATCGCTTCGATACTGAATTATTTATTGACGAAGTGGAGAAACGATCTGCATTATGGGATCTTCAGAGCGGTGAATATTCTCATAAAACTGCCAAAAACCAAGTTTGGTAAGAGTTGGAGGATATATTTGGAAATGATGAAGATAGGTTTGGAAAAAAAATATATATATATATTTTTGGTTAGGATTTTATTGAACAAAAATGAATTTACCTAGCATCATATTTTTGTCTCAAGTGTGCTTCAGGACTTGAAATATTTTCCCTGACTAATTGAAGTAGCTCGTCAAAAGAATGTAGTGACATTGTCAAATAATCAAAGAATTTTTCTACATACATTCTTAATGTAGGATTCAACATTACGAATTGGCCATGTATCAGTCGATCATTTAGTTTAGGATGCACCCAGTACTGCCTTTTTCGTACTCTCTCTCTCTTTATTTTAAGCAAACGGAGTAAACACAATATCTCTTCTTCGACTTCCATTTTGACACTGTCAATTCCCGCTACTCACTGCGAACAAAAACCGCTTACGAACCGCGGCCGGACAACGCCTGTCTGAACACACAGGCCGTCATTTTGCGGTTCATACCGCGCGGTATGTATGAACGCGGGCTTAGGGTCTCGCTGCGGGAGAATGGCCGAGAGATTTCAAGCCGGGGGTTCTACATTCAAGACCCCTACCTTGAAAATATTGAGAGCTAAATGCACCCTCTAATAAACGCAGACTCGTCCACAACGGACCGAACTACCAGAAGAGAGAAGAGAGAGAGAAAGAGAGAGAGAGAGAGAGAGAGAGAGAGAGAGAGAGAGAGAAGCGGTCTCAAAATGTTCAAATGTTTGTATAGCTTATGGGACTTAATTACGGGGTCATCAGTCCCTAAACTTACAAACTATTTATGAACTAACTAAGACTAAGGACGGCACAAATATCCATGCCCGAGGGGGGATTCGAACCCCAGACCGTAGTGGCCGTGCAGACCGTGACTGGAGCGCCTCAGACCCCTCGGCCACCGCGGCCGGCGAAGCGGTCTGGGGCGTCAGTTACAGATCGGGTGGTCGCTAGAGTCCTCCCTCGGGCATTGGTGTGTGTGTGTGTGTGTTTGTGTGTGTGTGTATGTGTGTGTGTGTGTGTGTGTGTGTGTGTGTGTGTTTGCGCGCGCTTGCGTGTAGTTCTTACTATAGATTAAATGGTTACTAAGTAAGTCGATTACCAGAGTACTTCAGTCCTTTAGAGTTACAAACATTTGAACATTTTATTATCTTCAGAGTCGAACTGTAAAATTCCGCCAAATATGTAGCTATGTATTTGAGCAAAAGTAATTGATTCTGTGCACTTAATATCGCGCTCGTCGGAAAGAACATATTGTTGTTTTAGTAATGGTGTAATATTCCCCAAGCTGGCGGACAGTCTTTTACTGTGTTCACCACAGATTACGGCGTCTCCCCTTCGTTTAACTTCCTTGGGGCTAACAGCACCGGAAATCAACAGAAATAAACCTTCCGGACATTTAGCTTGGGGATCACAACTGGGGCGATTAAATTGAGGTGTACAACAATTACTATCTCAGTTAATAAAACTGTTTCAGACGAAAATAACAGCTCACGTTACTTTTTCTTCAGCCATTATACAATAAAGGAATACGCATACTCGTAAGTTTCCTAATGTCGTCGTTCTGATGCGAATACTAGGTGCATTTTCCCACAACATGCTCGGAAATCAATTTAATATTTTTAAATCAACGTGGTAAGTATAATCAGTATGGCTGCATTCAACGAACGTGCCATCCTGAGAATGGTTGACTACCTGATAGCGGGAACATCTCACATCCTGTAGAATTTCCAAGTGTCTTTTGTAAACAGCAGAATTTAGAGAAAACAAAATTAGATTTCACGCGAAATTCCCTCCCTGGGAGGGAAGTTCGTCAGTCTCAAATGTTCAAATGTTTGTATAGCTTATGGGACTTAACTACGGGGTCATCAGTCCCTAAACTTACAAACTACTTATGAACTAGCTAACACTAAGGACGGCACAAATAGGCCCGAGGGGGGATTCGAACCCCCGACCGTAGCGGTTCGCTAGTCTGCTATATTGTGCAATAAAAATTTCCTTTAATTTAATACGTCGCTTTAAATAGTCAATGGAGTTTTTATTTCATGTATAGAAGGACGCTAATCATATTTTCAAATATTTCATTAGGTTTTCACGGAAGACAAACATTTAAAATATTGTTTAGTGAATTGGTGGCGAAATCCCTCCCTGTATCCTACGTTTGGATTTATTAGATTTAATAAATTAACCCCCTCCTATCAAACTTAATTCTGCCTGTTAACACCTATACACCTTAAATTCAGACTACTAAAACAGTTTGTGAGAGTGTAAGAGATGGATAATGTTGCTACTATGACAGACAGATGTCCCCTCATGTATTAGCGAGTGCAGTGACACGGTCGTCAGCACACTCGAGTCGCATTAGAAATGACGACGGTTGAAATCCGTATCCGACCATCCAGAATTGCGTTTTTCGTGGTGTCCCTAAACCGCTCCAGGAAATGGAAAGAATGCCTCTTTTCAAAGGTTCTCGTCAGATCTCGTTTCCAGATTGTGGATCATGGTCTTTGATGGGACGATAAACATTACTTTTCCTTCGTTGATTCCCTCATCTATGAGAAAGCATACGGAGACACAAAAGTAGTTACACACCAACTCTGCATTAAACATTACAGTGTCATAACGGAAGCATTGGTATCATTACTACGTTATTAGCTACCTCTACCAAAAAAGCTCCAGGTAGTCTTTCATTTCTGTCTAGGCCACCACAGATATTGCCGAGGTGGGGTGGTTTGTGTGCCTCAGCGATCAAGATAGGCGTACCGTAAGTGCAACCACAGCGGAGGGGTATCTTTGATAAGGTCAGACAAACGTGTGGTTCCTGAAGAAAGGCAGCAGCCTTTTCAGTAGTTACAGGGGCAACAGTCAGGATGATTGACTGAGCTGGCCTTGTAACATCACCGAACGTGGCTTTGCTATGCTGTTACAACAAACGGTTGAAAGAAAGGGGAAAGTAATTCCCTTTCCGGATGAAATGCAGCTTTACTGTACGAATATGTGATGATGGCCTCCTTTTGGGTAAAATATTCCGGAGGTAAAATTGTCACTCATTCGGATGTTCAGACGGGGAATACTCAGGAGGATGTCGTCATTGGGATAAACATTACATCCATTCTTCAGATTGGAGCGTGGAATTCTAATCTCTTGAATAGAAAAAGGAAATGTGTAGATTGAAATTAGATATGGTGGCGATTACTGAATTTCGGAGGGAGAATGAGGAGAATTTCAGACCAGTTGCTAGGTTATAAATACAAAATCATTTCAGGATACCTCAGGAGTTAATGAATAAGTAAATATGAATACGGGTAACCTACTATGAACGGAATAGTAAACGTACTTTCATAGCCAAACTAGACGTGAAGCCAACGTTGATCTCAGTAGTACAAGTTTATATGCCAACTAACTCTGCCGATGATGAGTGTGTTAACAGAAACTAAGGGAGAAGCAACTTTAACGTAATTGAGGACTGGAATTCGGTAGTAGCAAAAGAAGGAGAAAGAAAAATAGTGTGTGAATGTGGAGTGGGGAAAGAAATGAAACAAGAAATCATCTGGTAGAAGTTTGTACAAAGAAAATATAATCATGACATACACATAATATGAGAATCATGAAACAAGATAGTATACATGGAAGAGACCAGGAGATTCTAAAAGGTTTGACAATGATTTCATAATGGTAACACGTAGGTTTCAGAGTCACGTTTTTGGCAGGAGTAGATGGACTCTGATCATTCGTTACTTGTAATGAACTGTAGATTAATACGGTACTGTAGAAACTGCAGAAAGGTAGAAAAGTAAGTAGATGCAAAGTGGATAAATTGAAGGAACCTGCGGTTGTTGAGAGTTTCACAGGGAGAATTTGGCAACAATTGACAAAAAGCGGAAAGAAAACTGTAGAAGAAGAGTGGGTAAAATTGAGACATGAAATATTAAAGCCAGAGGAGGATCAAATAGGTATGTATTCTAGTATAAATCGTTGGATATCACAGGAGATACTGAACTTCACTGATGAAACGAGGCAAAATAAAGATGCAGCAAATGAAGTAGGCCGAAGGAAGTACAGGTGGCTAAAAATGTGGTTGACATGAATTGCAAAATGGCTAAGCAGGTATGGCTAGACGACAAATGCAAGTTGATAGAATAATAAATAACTATTTAGGGAAAGACAGATACCGCCTATATTAAAATAAAAAGAAACGTGTGGAGACAATTAAAGCAGCTACATGAATAACAAGAGATCTGATGATAAACCAGTACTAATCAAAGAAGGGAAGCTTAAGGTGGGAGGAATATAGAGTACAAGGGAATTGAAGTTGAAGGTAGTATTGTAGAGAGGGAAGAGGAAGTAGATGAAGATGAGACAGGAAATACGATATTACGAGGAGAATGTGACAGAACACTGGAAGATTTGAGTCGAAAAAAAGTCTCCCGAAATGGTCGATACTCTCTCTGAAATGCTGATAACCTCGGGAGAGCCACTGATGACGAAACTCATCCACTTGGTGTGCAAGATATGTGTGAGAGATGCAATACTCTCCGATTACAAGTAAAAAATAAAAATTCCAATTACAAAGAAAACAAGTGTGAAAGTGACGGGATTATTATTTAATGAGTCATGGTTACAAAATACTTATACGAATTACTTACAAACGAGTGGAACTATTGGTAGAATCGGATCTCAGGGAAGATCAGTTTGGATTTAAACGAAATGTAAGAACATATAAGTGCCTCAGTCACTTACCTTAGTAATTACTTCAAGTAAAGACAAACCTACATTTATAGCTTTAGTAGATTTTGAGAGAGATTTTGCTGCCAATGTTGCCTGTAATACACTCTTCCAAATTCTGAACACAACATGGGTAAAAGATAGGGAACGAAAAGTTATACAGAACTTGTTCAGAAACCAGACAACAGTTGTAAGAGTCTAAAGACATTAAAAGAATACACTAGTTCGGAGTAAGGAGAGTTGTAGCTTTCCCCCAATGATATTCAATCTGTACATCGAACATGCTGTGGAGGAAAGGAAGGATAATTTATTAAACGGAGTGAACTTTCACGGCGAAGAGATAAAATTTTGCCGTTTGCCAGACATTGTCATTCTGCCACATGAAGCGAAAGACCTGGAAGAGCAACAACGAAATTGATGTGTTTTGAAAAGGAGGGCATAAAATGAACAAGGGCAAAATAAGGATGATGGAATGTAGTCAAATAAAGGGGGTGTTTAGGAAATTTGATTATGAAACAAAACAATAATAGTAGTAAATGATTTTATTCCGGTAGTAAAAATAATTTTGATGGTCAAAGTAGAGAAGAAGCGATAGAAGCTTTTGAATCGTGATCAACAGCAGAATGTTGTTGAATTAGTAGATCGCGTAACTAGTAAGAACCGCACAACCTCAGACACGAATAACTCGTCAAACAAGCATTGAGGGAAGTGTGAGGAATAAAGATTGCAGAGGGAGACCGAGAGACGAAGACAGTAATTGGGTTCAAAATGCTGAAGGCTGCCGTTCTTATTCATAGGTGAAGAGACTTGTACAGGACAAGGTAGTGTGGAGGTTGCATCAAAGCAGATTTTGGTCTGAAGACAACAATATCTGTCGCATATTCTGTAAAAGTTCACGAGTCCAGGCTGCATCATAAGCCACAAGATTGCCAGAATTTTTCAAAAAATGTTCAAATGTTTGTAAATCTAACGGACTCAACTAAGTGTTCATTAGTCCGTAGCTTACAAACTACTTAAACTAAGGTAAACTAACCTAAGGACAACACAAACAGCCAGGCCAGAGGGGGGGACTCGAGCCTCCGACGGCGAATGGCCGAGCGCACCGCAGCACGGCGCCCCAGTAAGCAAGATTTCTTCTCGGAATTTATTGAAGTCAACAATTAACAAGGTGAGCCCTTTCATCAAGACTTTGCGGTAACAGAAATAAGGTAAGAGGTTCGATGGAATACGAACATGACACGACAATGCTGCTCATTTCACTGAGATATGCATCAGGGAAGAAGGTGTATTAGATTTTTTAATGAGAATATAGAGAGAGAGAGAGTAAATACAAGGCAATGGGTACTTTCTCATGCGTAATGAAGTAGTAGCTTTCGATGAATCCTTTCTGATAGTGCAAAATTAAATTACTGCTAATTCCAGGTGGAGTCGTTTCGCTAATTCTCTCCTTTATAATGCACCCACATGACCCGATACAGATTGTGTACAATTTCTCTTGTGATTAAGTATATAATAAAAATTAATCTTACTTTCATACATATATGGTGTTCTGTTCTTTTGGATATGTCTGAAAGAACAGATACCAAGTCGCTACTGCAACCGCTATGATTAAAAAGTCTGAGAACTTTAAGACAATAATATATTCTTAACGACGTTACAGCGTTCATTTAATGAAATAAATCGTAATTTGCAATTACTTATGGCATCACTGTACTAGGTTTAGTTGGAATACCAAGGGCGGCGAATATAGATTTGTGCCCGACTGGGATTCGAACCCAGGATCTCCTGCTTACTAGGAGACGCGTTTACCACTCCGCCAACAAGGACACAGTGTGAGGCCGACTGCAGAGGACTCTTCTCTGCACGTCTCCCGCCACACCCAAATCTCCATTCGACACGCTGTCTCTTTCCTATTACCACAGCCTTGTACAATGAAGCCATAACTGATCGCAAATTGCGATTTATTTAATTAAAAATGAACGCCGTCAAAAATATATAATTGTATATAAGCCGAGGCTGGGCACCTGATGAGAATTAATTGTGTCTCGATACATCATGGTCTGTTCTCCCTAATGCGGGAATACATTATTGTGGCTGCAAGCATTACAGAATTAAGAGGCTGTCGTAATAGTAAAGAGACAGTGTGACGAATGGAGATTTGGGTGTGGCGGGAGACGTGCAGGAAAGGGTCGTCTGCAGTCGGGTTGGTCACTGTGTCCTCGGTGTCGGAGTGGTCAACGCGTCTGCCTAGTAAGCAGACGATCCCATGTTCGAATCCCGGCTGGGCACAAATTTTCATTCGCCGCCTTTTGGTATTGCATCTAAACCTAGTACAGTGATGCCATAAGTGATCGCAAATTGCGATTTATTTCTTTAAGACAATAGCTGCTACTGATTCAAGTCTTTCAAATGTTCAAATGTTTGTTAAGCTTATGGGACTTAACTACGGGGTCATCAGTCCCTAAACTTACAAACTACTTATCAACCACCTTATATTAAGGACGGCACAAATATCCATGCCCGAGGGGGGATTCGAACCCCCGACCGTAGTGGCCGTGCAGACCGTGACTGGAGCGCCTCAGTCCCCTCGGCCACAGCGGCCGGCGATTCAAGTCTTTGTAAATCTATGGGACTTAATACTGCCGCTATCATTTCCTATGCTTACAAACTACGTAAACTAGTCTAAGGACAAAACACACACACACACACACACACACACACACACACACACACACACACATATATATATATATATATATATATATATATATATAGAGAGAGAGAGAGAGAGAGAGAGAGGGAGAGCTATGCCCGAGGGAGGACTCGAACCTCCGATGGCAACGGCCACAAAGTCCCTGACACAGCGCGTAGATCCGCGCGGCGCTTCCCCTCCACATTTTATTCATTACTGGCCGTTTTTAGCTGATTTCCGTGACAGTTCGAGCAGTGTGTGCATTTGCACAGAAGGATTACTGATTGTCTACGCCTCAGTTCGCCGTAACTACGTCTGTAGTGTGTGGGTAAGTTGAAAATTTCGGTCTTACGGGACGCGTGCTAGGGTACTCCGTGCAATTGTGGTGCGCACTATATATGGCTGATATAGTGAACATCGTAGTAAGCAATAGTCCTGATCGTGGTCGAGCACTGATATTTGAACTTTTCCTATTGATCTACACCAGTGTCCAAAGTTAAGCCTAATCAGGAATACCGGATATTGAAAGAAGAATATGTGACCGGTTGCCGATAGTCGCACTCAATATTTAACTACCAGTCATACATGTTTTCTCTGTACAGGAAAGGGTGTAACACTATAGATCATAACCACTTTATTACACTCTTGGCCATTAAAAATGCTACACTACAAAGATGACGTGCTACAGACGCGAAATGTAACCGACAGGAAGAAGATGCTTGTGATATGCAAATGATTAGCTGTCCACAAGGTTAGCGCCGGTGGCGACACCTACAACTTGCTGACATGGGGAAAGTCATTTCTCATACACAAACAGCATTTGACCGGAGTTGTCCGGTGAAACGTTGTTATGAAGCCTCGTGTAAGGAGGAAAAATGCATATCATCAGGTTTCCGACTTTGATAAAGGACGGATTGTAGCCTATCACCGGCCGCGGTGGCCGAGGGGACTGAGGCGCTCCAGTCACGGTCTGCACGGCCACTACGGTCGGGGGTTCGAATCACCCTCGGGCATGGATATTTGTGCCGTCCTAGTTCGTAAGTAGTTCATAAGTAGTTTGTAAGTTTAGGGACTGATGACCCCGTAGTTAAGTCCCATGGACTATACAAACATTTGAACATTTTTTGTATCCTATCGTGATTGCGGCTTTTCGTATAGCGACATTGCTGCTCGCGTTGGTCGTGATCTAATGACTGTTAGCAGAATATGGAATCGGTTGGTTCATCAGGGCAATACGGAACGCCATGCTGGATCCCAACGGCGTCGTATCGCTAGCAGTGTGATGAGAGGCATCTTATCCGCATGGCTGTAACAGATCGTGCAGCCACGTCCAGATCCCTGAGTCAAAAGATGGGGACGTTTGCAAGACAACAACCATCTGCATGAACAGTTCGACAACGGTTGCAGCATCAACTATCAGCTTGGAGACCATGGCTGCGGTTACCCTTAACGCTGCATGAAAGGCAGGAGCGCTTGCGATGGTGTACGCAACGACGAACCTGGGTGCACGAATGGCAAAACGTCATTTTTTCGGATGAATCCAGGTTGTGTTTACAGCATCATGATGGTCGCATCCGTGTTTGGCGACATCGCGGTGAACGCGTATTGGAAGCGTGTATTCGTCATCGCCATACTGGCGTATCACCCGGTGTGATGGTGTGGGGTACCATTGGTTACACGTCTCGGGCACATCTTGTTCGCATCGACGGCACTTTGAACAGTGGCCGTTACATTTTAGATGTGTTATGACCCGTGGCTCTACCCTTAATTCGATCACCGCGAAGCCCTACATTTCAGCACGATAATGCACGACCGCATGTTTCAGGTCCTGTACGGGCCTTTCTGGATACGAAAAATGTTCGACTGCTGCCCTGGCCAGCACATTCTCCAGATCTCTCACCAATTGGAAACGTCTGGTCAATGCAATGGTGACCGAGCAACTGGCTCGACACAATACGCCAGTCACTACTCTTAATGAACTGTAGTATCGTGTTGAAGCTGCATGGGCATCTGTACCTGTACACGCCATCCACGCTCTGTTTGACTCAATTCCCAGGCGTATCAAGGCTTTTATTACGGCCAGAGGTGGTTGTTCTGGGTACTGATTTCTCAGGATCTATGCTCCCAAATTGCGTGTAAATGATTACGTGTCAGTTCTAGTATAATATATTTGTCCAATGGATACTCGTTTATCATCTGCATTTCTTCTTGGTGTTGCTGTTTACGTTTATGCTTACGGTGTTGTGTATATAGATTTTGATATTCTTTTTCACGTGATATCTTTATGATGATCTTTGATAATGCGTTCTCTATTTATAACTTTGTATATGAATTGCTTGTGCAACTTTGTTAAGAAATGTTATTTATGATGCTTACTGTCCAATTTACATATATGTAAAACTCTGCCGCGGAGCGCGGGGCAACTCCCCGTCGGAGATTCGAATCCTCCCTCGGGCATGGATCTGTGTGATGCCGATAGGTTAGTTTAATTTCGTTAGCTTAGGGACGGATAATCTTAGTTGTTAATTTCCTTAGATTTACATATATTTGAACATTTTTTATAAAACTGTCTAGTTAAAATTTTGAAGAATGTGCTGGTTCAGGCTTAGGCAATATAGTATGTATATTAGGTGGGAGAAAACCCGAGAAAATTGTGTGCCAGAGAGTGAAACAAAGAGCGGGAGTAAAGTACTCAGTTAGACGTTGAACTGTTAACTTCGCTATAATGTGAAGTGGCTTGCTGCGTGAAGTTCACAGTGAAGAAAATTTTTATACTTTTGGAGTTGGGAGAGCCTCGTATGGTGGTTCTATCTGCATACTGTGTGGCAACTTAGTTTGAGTTTTATTTGCTAAATTTTCGACGCCAAGAAGTGTTAATTGAAGCTCGTATTGGTTAAGTGCGCCATTGTACTTTTCCCCCAAAAGGTATTGCCACTAAATCTTCTTCAACACCACTGGACTATTAAGTAATGATTTTTACTTTTATATTATTGCATGGACCATCAGTGTGCATTTTTCGTCTATAATCAGTGCCTGTGTTTAAAATTTGTTTTTCACGCTGATTTATCTCAAGTCTTAACACTTTGGACAGGGTCCTTCCCCTACCATAAACATTTCCGTCTATCCTGATCTTAGGAACTATCAACAAATTGACTTGTGCCTACTTTGTTTGAAATGTAATGGTTGAGAGTGAAAAATCGATTTATAGGCACAAGGAATATAATTTGTGAACTTTCTGATTTCAGTACTCTAGTGTGATTTCAGTAGGTCAAATTTCACAGTGTTTCAATGATGATAATACAATGAGAACTACAAAATTTCGAAATGGTAATAAAGTCATACTTGATGTTTTGTATGCTGATAGGAGTCATCAATTAGGTAATTCATGCTAGGAATAATTAAGACAAGAAAACATTTTTTGTTTTAAATTCTGGTACTGAAAGTTTATAATCAGCAATTTCAATCTTTAGTGGGAACAATATTTCACTATTCTGACCTAAAATTTCTTATTGTGTGAGCAGGCTTTTTAAGATTATTGTTCCGTTCATGACTAAACTCAGTAAATAAGGCATAACTATTTTGATGCAATACAATTCAACAGAAATAAGTGTTGTTAAAACTCAGAAGCATTGAAACTGTTGAATTATTAACAGTAACAAAAAGTGTCAAAATGTCATCACATCAGTTATAATGAATGTAAAGTGTGCAGGTGTTGGTCAGTACTAATTAAACATTGTACATTGAGTAGACACCTGTATATCATTGATAATTCATGACTGGAAAGAGCAAGTTTGTTTCATTTAGATACAGGGTTAGTACCCTATCATGAACCTAAACTAAGAGAACATTGCATTTGTTTTTATATTCATAGTGCTTCGATGACACCAAACTAGTATTTTTATATTATATTTTAATGAATAACAGTTTAAGCCTTGTCAGTAGATATAAAACTTTAGCTTTCTCAAAGTTATCTGTGTTTTACATTGCAAAAGATAGTAGTTATTACTGCGAACATTGTTGATGATCAGTTATAACAATTTCAAGTACAGTAGATACTATAATCGGAAGTTATTGTAAAAAACCATAATATCGATAAATGAATCCACTGTTTGTTATGTCTGATAATTTCAGTACCAGTTATAGGCCAAAAATACAAACCACAAAAGAGATATAAACATGGTGTAGGATTGCCTAATTAGGCTGACGATCGTTTAATACACTGATTGGAATTCACTGTAAAGTCAGGTAATCCTGGATTCGGAGACATTTATTGTGTGTTACCTTACTTTTCGTGAACTAGATCTTTGGAATCGAAGGCAAACGAACAGTATCTTGCCTATTAGAGCACACACAACGGCCATTTTCAAGTCCTGCAACAGCTGTAGCATTAGTGGTGTGGTTTCGAGCACTGTAATTAGTTACAGATACCTTCTATAGGTGGTCGCAGTTTGCGCGACGGAAACGCCGTGTTATGAGTGTCGCATGATTTGACGAGCCGGTGTAACCGCACGCTTGACTAGACCAGTGACTGACACCACCAATTCCTCACTCATGTTTTCACTGTTACAGTGCAGCCTCTTGGTGAAAGGAACAATACAATGGCACAATGACGCTATTTGGATCCTGTTCTGCAGGATAGAATACTCCACCGCCTTGAAGCCTTGTTAGAGACCCGAGTCTCAGTAGATTTGGATGTGCCATGAATTGTCATTTCAAGCCTTTGGAGACGATTCCGAGAGGCAGGTGATGTCCGTTATTCATGGTGGCCAATCTATCACAAAGTGACAAAAGTGTTCCAAATAAAACATTCATATTTATTAACGTACTAGATGAATATGTAATAAAAATGGAGATACATATTTAAAAAAATGCCGTTGATATCCATTTGACCTATGGCAGCGCCATCTAGCGGGCCAACCATGGCGCCATCTGTTTTCCCCCTTCAAGTCGTAAAAGTTTTGTTCTTTGTAGTTTTTTTCTTTTGAAGCTTATTTTGCAGGATATTTGGCCCGGTCACTATCAATGGACCACCCTGTACACCAGATGGACCAAAAGTAACTACCCAGCAGTAGGAGCGATATCTGGCCTCTACTGCCCAAAGAAACCGAAATGCATCGACACTAAAATTGTCTCTAGATCTTGCAAATGCCTCCGGGGTTGCACTTTCCCGCCAAACTCCGAATGCCAGGCCTGTTTGCAGACGTCTAGCAGTGGGTGTCCCGCGCATACCAGTACCTTTTACCGCTGTTGTTGTTGTGGTCTTCAGTCCGCAGACTGGTTTGATGCAGCTCTCCCCTCTAACCTGTCCTGTGCAAGTCTCTTCATCTGAGAATACTTTCGGCAACCTACATCCCTTTGAATCTGCTTATTGTATTCGTCCCTCGGTCTCCCTCTACGATTTTTACCCCACACGCTTCGTCTAATGCTACGTTGACAATTCCTTGATGTCTCAGAATGTGTCCCACCAATCTATCCCTTATCTTCGTCAGGATATGCCAGAAACTCCCTTTCTTCCCAATTCGGTTAGCACCTCCTCATTAGTCACGTGATCTACCCATCTAATTTTCATCATTCGTCTGCAGCACCACATTTCAATAGCTTCTATCATCTTTTTATCTGAACTCCTTACCGTCCACGTTTCACTCCCATACAATGCTACACTCCAGACAAATGCTTTCAGAAAGGACTTCCTAACATTGAAATTAATATTGGATGTTAACAAGTTTCTCTGCTTTAGAAACGCTTTTCTCCTCATAGGCATTCTGCATTTTATATCTTCTTTACTTCGGCCATCAGAAGTTATCTTGCTACGCCAATAACAAAATTCATCTACTACATTTATTGTCTCATTACCTAATCTAATTCCTTCAGCATCGCCTGATTTTCTGACATCACATTCCATTACCCTCATTGTACTCTTGTTAATGTTAATCTTATATCTTCCTTTCAAGACACTGTCCATTCCATTCAGTTGCTCTTCCAAATCCTCTGTAGTCTCTGACAAAATTACTATGTCATCGGCAAACCTCAAACTTTTTATTTCTTCTCCCTGAACTGTAATTCCCTCTCCGAATTTCTCCTTCCATTCCTTCACTGTTTGCTCAATGTACAGACTGAACAACATTGGGGAAAAGCTATAAGCCCTTCTTGTCCTTGGACTCTAATAACCACTGTCTGGTTTTTGTATAGGTTGAATATAACTCTTCGCTCCCTATATTTTACCTGTGCTACCTTCAGAGTTTGCCGTTAAGTCGACAAAATCGAAATTGGACCAAGAATGAAAAGAGGAATCTGCTCTTCACAGGTGAATCCTACATGTTTACAGAATGATTTCCGTCGCGCATTAATTAGAGAGAACCTGGTAGCCGATACGACCACCGGAACATCGTGGAAAGGGTGGTGGTACGAATCGGAAGGCATCATGTGGAATGGCCGTACGGGCCTACACATCTTCCTTGATGATCCTAGGAATATTGTTAACGTTCAGAGATACAGGGATGAGGTACTGCGACTACAAGGTCGATTCTTCGGTGGTGCGGTTGGTCCAGAGATCCTCTTTACGGACGATAACGCGCGTCAGCATCGCCCGGCTCTGGTGGATCAATTTCTTGAACAGGAAGATACTCATCACGTGGGCCGGCCGGCGTAGTCTGCGGATGCATTATGGAGGCAAACTGCATCGTGGCAGCCTCCACAAAGGACCCTCCAGGACCTGTGCATTGTCCCTTCGGAGGAATGGGATCGACTGCCAAAAGAGCTTGTAGAGCTCGTAAAGCTGATAGAGAACATTCCACGTAACCGTGTTAACAGCTTCTTTTACTGTGGATGTCAATTCAGTTTTGTTAGTATTCGTTATGAGGAGTACAGTAGGTATCAAATTCTTTCCAACATATATGGCGTCTGTTTCGAAATAGCACCGAGCGAGGTGGCGCAGTGGTAAGACACTGGACTCGCATTCGGAAGGACGGTGGTTCAAACCCACCTCCGGCATCCTGATTTAGGTTTCCCGTGATTTCCCTAAATCACTCCAGGTAAATGCCGGGATGGCTCCTTTCAAGGGCACGGCCGATTTCCTTCCACATCCTTACCGAAAGCTACGAGCGTAAGCTCCGTCTCTAATGACCAAGCTGTCGACAGGACATTAAACCCTAAGCTTCCTTCCTTCCGAAATAACAGATGTCACTTCTGATCCTGCAGTTGTTATTCTTTCATATTAACAGAATATATGACATCAACTGCGAATGCACAAAGCTGAATATATGTACCCAGCCGGGATTCGAACCCGGGTCTTCCGGGTCTGACGGGAGGCGTGCTTGGGTAGTCCTTGCAGGTGCGGTTATCACTGTCCCCAGTGGTGTAGTGGTCAGCGCAACTGCCTAGAAAGCGGGAGACGCCGCTGGGTACACATTTTCAGCTTTGCCCATTCGCAGTTGATGTCATATATTGTGTGAACACTTTTTTGGGGGGGTTGGTTGTATGAAATTGGTGTGTGATTAAACTTCAGTTTGTTCAGAAATCCTTCTGCCATCCTCATAAGGAGATATGTTCTTGTTTAGTGATTATGTTTAAATGAAACACTTCATTCAGCCAAGATCGCTAAAAATTTATTTTTGGCTGAATAAAGTGTTTTATATAAACTGTTGCTCGCTCTCCAGTGGCGAAAAATGCCTTTAAACTATAAGATTATGTTTAGCTTTTGGACACTAGTGTAATTCAGCGCTAACTAGCATCAAATTTCTTTGATTTCTCTGTGTCGCTATTTTCAGTCAGCCGCTGATAACATTACGATATTAAATGGATAGTTGACAGGCAAACCACCACACAGTAAACTACGATTTGTTATTTGTACTCGCAAATGGGTTAGAGTATTTGATAAATACAATATCGACAATGAGTTCTTGGATGGGATTTACACAACGTACATAAACATACTGATGGACTGTGCTCGTAGAATAGGAATTTTAGTGTTCGTGAACATTAGCGATGCAGGTGCATTTATTGATGTTTTTTTTTTTAATTTATTTATTTGTGATCACGGCAGCAGAATTGGTCAACAAAAGGTTAATATGTCGAAATGTCAATGCGCAATTTTGCTGGATATTTACAGGTGCAGATATGCGATTTGTTCTTATTGTGAGCTTCACTCCGGGGAGAGGTTTTCTGCAGCTATCAACCTTACTCTGTCCTATGCAAGGCTTTTCATGTGCGATTAAGAACGGCAACCTACATCCTTATCTACCTGCCTACTTTGGTTTTTGTCTGAGATGTTCCTCCTCCTCCCCCTACTCAAACATACACCTCTCTCGAATATTAAACTGAAGATTCCTTCATGTCTCAAAGTGTCGCACCAATTCAGTCAAGATATGCCAGAAATTTTTTTTCTTCCTCATTTTGTCCAGTAGGTCCTTATTTGTTGTGAGATGTAGGTCTACGCATCTAATCTTCAGCAGTCATCTGTAGCATAGCATTTCAAAAACTTCAGTCCTCTTCCACTTCTGCACAAGGCTAAACTCCACGCAAATGCCTTCAGCCAAATTTGAATTGATATACAATGTTAACAATTTTTTATTTTTATATTATTTTCTTGTTTTCAGAAACGCTTTCCTTCCCATTGCGATTCAAATTTCGAATTATCTGTACCCCGAGCATCGTAAATTATGTTACCGTCAACCGAACATATCACATCTAGCGTATTTGTTGTCTCGTTGTTAATGTTGTTCATGTTCATATAATACACGCTTTTCAAGACATTGTCCATTCCGTTCCAATTATCGTGCAGGTCCTTTGCTGTCTTCGACAAAATGACAATGGCGTCGGAAAACTGTAAATTTTTTATTTCTTCTTCCCCATCTTTCCTTCTCTAAATTACCACCCCGCCCCACCTCCCCGTTTTCAAACTGAATAACAATGGGAAATGGCTACAACCCTTTTTTAGTCCTTCCCAAATACATTTTCGTTTTCAAGCCAGAGAACTCATGTGTAACCAACCTTCCGTTCCCTGTATTTTACTCTTGTTACTCCCAGAATTTGAAATATTCCAGACAACATTGTTTAAAGTCCTAACTAAAAGCCGGCCGCGGTGGCCGAGGAGACTGAGGCGCTCCAGTCACGGTCTGCACGGCCACTACGGTCGGGGGTTCGAATCCCCCTCGGGCATGGATATTTGTGCCGTCTTTAGTATAAGGTATTAATAAGTAGTTTGTAAGTTTTGGGACTGATGACCCCGTAGCTAAGTCCCATAAGCTTAACAAACATTTGAACATTTTCCTAACTAAAATCATAACAAACCGCCTAACAAAAGAACTCGATTCATACCAGCCTGTCGAACAAGCAGAATTGCTGAAGGTTTTTAGACTATAGATCACACCCACATTATTCGCCTTCTTCTTGAGAAAACAACTGAGTATAAGGATTCATCTCGCCTTTATAATCGAAAAGCTTTCGACTCCGTGGAGATAGGGGAAATCACATCAGCCGTAGGAAACGTTGGGATAAATTCCAAGTTACTTAAAGCTTCTGAAATGTATCTTTGTCAAGGAGGCACCATATCTCCGAGACTGTTGGAGGTTATTGGAGGATATCTTCAAGACACTAGATTGCAATAAGAAAGGAATTAAAATCAATAGCTCATACCTACACCATCTGCGATTTGCTGATGGTATTGTACCCATAAGTGAAAGAATTAGAGAGTTTTATCGAAGAAATAGAAAGCGCCTCTGTAAAGACTTGCTTGGAAATGAACGCAAGTAAAACAAAATACTAAGCTCAGACAACTAGCCACTTACAGCTGGAAACCAGACTATTGAAGTCGTTGAATACATCTCTCTTGGTCACAAAATAAAAGTAAGGAAAAATCATGAAAGAGATGAAATTCCTCGCAGAATAGGATCCAGCTGGGCAGATTTATTCTGAGAAACAAGGAAGTTCCAAATAATCTGAAGTCCCATAAGTTATACAAAAGGCTAATCTGAAGGCTAAGGTCTGTCATACGGTCTGGAAACTATGAGTATAACGAAGGCAAGTGCACTCATACTAGAGCAAGGAGCTATGCAGCAGTGGACACTTGGAGTAAAGTCTCTGGGACAAGATCTGATCCGAGGACATTAGGAGGAGGACAAGGGTAACAGACATCCTTGAAAGTCTGATATTGCAATGGGTTGGACGTGTGAATCGAAAAGGTCGCGGCAGATGAGCACTTAGAATTGTGCACTGGAGACCACTGGATCGCAAAAGAAGAATTGGGAGACCCACGAAAAAGTTAGCTTAATGGCGCGAAGTTAATGGCGGGAACTCGGGGGTACCAGACTATGGAACAAATGGAAGAGGCTTATATCCACCAGTGGATTGAGATAGTTTTCAGGATGATGAAGAAGACTATGCAACAGCATGACACACATTGGAAGCAGGTACTTGCGTAAAATGTCTGGAAGTAGACATAAGGGGCGATCTGAAACGGAACTACCACATAAAGTCAGTCGTTGGTAAGGCAGGTGCCTGATGAGATTCATTGGAAGAATCCTCAGCAACTGTAGTTCGTCAACAAAGGAAGTGGGTAGCAAAGATGTGTTTCGGGCGTCGCTTAAGTAATGCTCATCAGTGTGATATCCATACAAGGGTTAGCAGAAAACGTAGAGAAGATCCAATGGAGAGCAGCACACTTCGTTACGGGCTCATTTATTAAGAGTGAAAGCAGAACTGAGATAATTAGGAAGCTCTAGTAGCAAACGCTGCAAGAGAGGCGCTCTATATTGCGTACCCGATTTTGTCGTAGTTCCAAGACCAAACAAGATATGGCTTCCTGCTACGTATATCGCGCGAAGCGACCACAACGGTAACGGTCCACACAAAGCCATAGAGCAGTGCTTTCCAAACTTTCCCTCATGGAGATACCCTTTTATAGCTTACAGTTTTGCTTGACACCCTTGCACATATGATAGAATTTAGATGGTTCTAGCGGGGGGAGGGATAAAGTATCGCTTAAAAGTAGTTTGTAAACGAAACTGAAATCCTCGTACGCATTGACATGTTTAATGTTGATCCTGACTGCAGCAATTACGTACACTCATAGCAAGGAAAGGAAATATTAGAAACTACGGAGATGTAGAAAACTTCCGAAACACGAAAAGTGAATTTCGGAAAGCGTTTGTCGCTGTAGTGTCTACATGTCAGGGCCAGATACGCTTTTGCTGGATGGATTGAAAAGGGCATCTGGAAATTAGCTGCTCGGATTTCTGATTTAGACAGCACAGTGGCTGTTCCCTTTCAGTTCAATATCATCACATTATTTTCAGGAATAAATAGGATGTATTTATGACAAGTGATGAATTATTATTTATTATTATTTAACTTCTATTGTTAGGTTGTTGCTACACCACGACCTCGGAAGTCCCGACATTTTCTGAAAAAATGGATAAATATTTGTGAGGATGTGAATGTCATTTCTGGTCCCAGAATCTGTTACATACAGGCAACTGAGAAAAAAATATTAACGCATACCAGGGTTCTAACCAACGATCATTGCGTTTAAAATACCTTTCTCCGTTAATCTCCCGGCCATACTCCATACTAAACATCGCTACCTAATAGCTTTAGTCAGTGGACAATTGTGACTGCTTTTACAATCTGTGACAGCTTTTACAGCCACTGTCATTGACACTTAATTGTAAGAAACGCTACCGAGGGTGACGTGGCTTTGATAAATCCATTAAAAAACGCTCAGGTGCAGCTTTTTGAGAAGGAAAGCAGACTACAGGGAAGGTTCGTTCAAGCAGCTGCCAGTTCCAGCAAACTGCGCATGGGAAGAGCTGTTATCGAGTATCAGCAGCAGTTGTGCGCATGCGCATTTTGCTGTAATCTGGCAGATGCTTGAACGAACCCTGAGTGTCTACTGCTGCTGAAGCAGAGCTGCTGCCTAGCGGCTGAGCACGCAATTAATGTGCATCGATCATTCCTTTAATACGTGATCTGTGTTGCACTGAATGAAGAGAAGGATGATTAGCTGCAGGCGGGTCTTCAAGGTAGTATGAAGAGAAGGATATTTTGTGTTATTTTATGACAAGTTTTTTTTTTTTTTTTTTTTTTTTTGATTAGAGTCTAAATTTGTTAGTCTCGCGACACCCTTGATACTACTATGCGACACCCCAGGGTGTCGCGACACCCAGTTTGGAAAGCTTTGCCATAGAGGCATGCCCTTTTCGCACGAACCATCCGTGACTGGAATTGGAGAAAGTGTCAGTAGTACGCAAAGTCATGCCCCCATTACACCTTTGGGTCAAGATGGAGGCAGCAGCTGGTGCCTACAGACTCAAAACTGGTAACAACTGGAACTCTTTGGGATATCCAGAATCACACACTAAAATACTGAGTGAGGTAAATATAGGAACCGTTGGGGAAATGCCAGCCGACTATATTATAACCCCATACTGCTTCAACAAGCCTTTCAGTATAACAATTGGAAGTAGGGAGCAGTGGGAGAAAATAGTTCGATACCGTACAGGGGATATTGTCTGGTTCACTGACGGGTCGAAATCAGACCAAGGCGTTGGTGCCGGGGTATACGGGATGCAGCCAAGACTGGAGGGCGTCATCTCTCTAGGGAAACTGGCCTCAGTATTCCAGACCGAAATCACTGCCATCAGGGCATGAGTGCAGGAGAATGTGCGTAGGTGCTACAAAGATCGTAGCATCTGCATCTATTCAGACAGCCAGGCATCCCTGAGATCACTGGCAGCTACTGCAACAAGGTCTAAAATTGTTGCAGAATGTCACAGGGTTCTGGTAGAGCTAGGGGAAAGCAATAGAGTAAACCTATTGTGGATCCCTGGCCACTCGGGGATCAGTGGCAACGAACATGCCGACAGATTAGTCAGGATGGGGGCAGAGACTTCATTTATTGGATCGGAACCTGTCCTGACAATCACCAAGGCAATGATCGAATTGAAGCTACGTGACTGGCTCAGAAGACAGCACATAGAATATTGGACCAAAGTCCATCGACAAAAACATGGCAAGGTAATGATGCCAAAGCCAAGCCTGGGCCTGAACAGGACAGAGATTAAATTCGTGGTTGGATTGCTGACAGGCCATGGGAATTTCAAAAAACACCTACATACAATGGGAATAACAGAAGAGGACCCTAAATGTAGGACCTGTGATGACGGTGATGAAACTGCATCACATCTAATCTTCGAATGCATTGCATTGGAGAGTAAAAGGCCCAGAACATTTGGGACAACCAGACCCGAAGAAATTGTGTCTAATAAAGAACTGGTAAAGGGACTCCTTGAACTGTTCAAGAGCAGCGGTTGGTAAACTAAATATGCAGGGAGCGATACCGCACAATAAACTTAGTTTCGGTGCGGGTAGTGGCGGGTTGGACCAAGACTGTTTTGGCTTCCCTGGTAAAATCAAATCAAATCAAATCAGTACGCAAAGTACCCTCCGCCACAGACTGTGAGGTGCCTTGCGGAGTATGAAAGTAGATGCAGAAGACTCTCAAAAGCTTTCCTCAAATTTAGAAACGATAAAAAATAAATACTGGGGAGACGCTGAAAATTCACTTACTGGTGTCGGTGAGCGGAAATCAGTTAGTGAAAAAAAAAAAAAGCAAGACGTGTCCCAACGATTCAGAAACATCGGGAGCGGCGGTCGTATCCAGACCGCAGGTCCATTCACGACGACTCGGAACGTATCGAGTTTATTGGATCGAGTTAACCCGTGGCCGCAGGTGGGCAAAAAGCAGGTGGCATGGCCCGGCCCCTGCCCCAGCGGGTCGATTAACAGGCGCTGGGGCATTTTTGTCCGCGGCGTCGGCGTCGCGTCACGGCCATTGTTGCTGGGGGCGGCACAAAGGGCTGCGTCTGCCGCGCGCGCCCGCCGCACAATGGCGTGTTGTTTTTCCAATTGTGAGCTTTTTGTGCGCCTGCGCGGCCGCCCTGGTTGGCGCCGAGCGGCGCGTCGCGTTCGGGGAAAACTCATCGCCGCCTTGCGCTGCGGGTCGGGTCGGGCCGGGTCGGGCGGGGTCGGGTGGTGCGCCCGCGGGCCGGCGGACCGTTCGCGGCTATTGTGCGGCTGATCTCTCACTCAGCTCGGCCGCCGCCGTGGCCGCTTAGCCACGCCTGTTTCACGCGACCCGCCGTAATGACGGCAAAAACGCCGGCCCGAAACCACCACCCGGGAGGTACTTGCGTGTGGCTGATTGCTGCCCGCCGGCTCCAGATCGCCCGCGCATCTGAGCCATCGGCTAGTAAGTAGACTGCACCCTCTCACACGTTTAACATTCCTTATAGTGAAAACAGTGCATATGGTGTGGATGTAATTGTAACACTTACAGATCCAGAGCTAAAGCAGCACTGTAGTACTGAAATGGTCATGGATAGATTGGGCCAGTTTAGAGAGAGCCCAGGCCAATGTTAAATGGTTTTATTGCTCCTCAATATACATGGTGTCCGGGTTTGCCGAGGTTAGTTCTGGGGCCACGCATCTGTTGCATCACTGCGGGCGGTGGTGTGCTGTTCTGCTTTGGTGGCATAACACTTCTTGCTGACACTGCCATCTTGGACTGTTAGGCCAGCCGTCTTCGAAGGTCGATGGCGCAGCCACGCCAGCCGTCCCCCGCCGATGTCTCGCTGCCGGATGAGCGGTGACGAGGACCCTTCGATGCTGTTACTGTATTCAGTGAGAATGGTTCGAACCCTGGCACTGCTCTCCAGTCAGCAACTTGTCTCCAACTCGTCGAGTTGATGTTGCTGCCGGTGGCTGGCAAGATGGCTAGCCCCTCACTGCGACATGACGTCATGCCGAACTGTCGAGTGGCCCGTTGTGCGGACTCGGAAGATGAACCGCGAACCGCTGACGATGACCTCCGAGCTGGAACTGCTAGTTGCTTGCTCCCTGCCGTACTGGTGTCCTACGAGCTGGGATGCAGACTGCGAACTCCGAACTCGAACTGACGACTGCTCTAGAGCACATGCTTTATATTTCACTCGGCTTTGCCGTGTTTCCCAAATAGCCCGTTTCAAGTCACGTACAACAACTTCGACACACGCCTGGGGTACTGACCTGGTCGTTACACACTGTTTGCAGTTCTGGCCGGCTGCGACTCAAGAGTCGCTCTGAACTGGCGCCTCCTTGCCTGCTTCCTTCACACCGCAACTTTCCCGTTCATTTACCTAATATTTCTACAAATTACTTTTTTTTAATCTATCGGACCAAACTCCATGGTCATCAGTCCGTAGCTTACAAACTACTTAAATCTAGATAAACTAACCTAAGGACAAACACACACACCCATGCCCCAGGGAGGACTCGAACCTCCATGGCGAGCAACCAGGCGCTCCGCAGCGACGCTTTAGACCGCTCGGCCACTCCACCGCGGCTACAAATTACTCTAGCAACGCTACTGTACCATTAAAGTTACTTTGTAGTTGACGTTTGTCATGTGGCACTACAGTGTTACCACTTGGACAGCAGGCTACCGCTCGGCTGTGGGCGACAAAAGAAGGGTCTCTTCAAGATTGCTGTTCATCTACATCTACATACATACTCCGCAATTCACCGTAAGGTGCGTGGCGGAGGGTACACTGTACCATTACTAGGCATTTCCTTTCCTATTCCACTCCCAAATTGAACGAGGGAAAAAAATGCCTATATGCCTCCGTAGGAGCCCTTATTTCTCTTATCTTTTCTTTGTGATCTTTACGCGAAATGTAAGTAGGCGGCAGCAAGATCGAACTACACTCAGCTTCAAATTCCGACCCTCTAAATTTACTTAACAGAAATTCACGAAAAGAACGTCGTCTTTCTTCCAGCGATCCCCAATTGAGTTGCCGGAGCATTTCCGTGACACTTGCGCATTGGTCGAACCTACCGGTAACAAATCTAGCTGCTCGCCTGTGAACCGCCTCTACGTCTTCCTTCAAACCGACCTGCTGCGGGTCCCAAACACTTGAGCAATACTCAAGACGTGGTCGTACAAGCGTTTTATACGCGGTCTCCTTTACAGGTGAAGTACATCTTCCCAAAATTCTCCCAATAAACCGAAGTCGGCTGTCCGCCTTACTCACAACTGTCCTTACATGCTCGTTCCATTTCATATCGCTCTGCAATGTTACGCCTAGATATTTGAACGACGCGACACCATCAAGAAGCTCACTACTAATGCTGTATTCGAACATTATGGGTTTGTTTACCCTACTCATGCGCATCACCTTACATATTTCTACATTGAGAGCTAGCTGCCATTCTTCGCACCAACTAGAAATTTTATCTAACTCATCCTGTATGCTCTTACAGTCAGTTACAGACGACACCCTCCCATACACCACAGCATCATCAGCAAACAGCCGCAAATTACAACTTACTCTAACCATTAGATCATTTATATAGATAGAAAATAATAGCGGTCCTATCACACTCCCCTGGGGCACGCCTTACGATACACTCGTCTCTGGTGAACACTCGCCGTCGAGAACAACGTACTGCGTTCTATTACTTAGGAAGTCTTCCAGCCAGTCACAAATCTGTGAACCTATTCCATAAGCTCGTATCTTCGTTAGCAGTCTGCAGTGTGGCACCGCGTCGAATGCCTTTTTGAAGTCGAGAAAAACACAATCCGCCTGTTGCCCTTCGTTCATGGCTCGCAAGATGTCATGTGAGAAAAGGGCAAGCTGAGTTTCACATGAACGGTGTTTCCTAAACCCGTGCTGATTCATGGAAAGAAGCTTTTCCGTTTCAAGGAAATTTACTATATTGCTGAAGCAGTACTGAGGTACTGTAGTACTGAAATGGTCATGGATGGATTGTGCCAGTTTAGAGAGAGTCCGGGCCAGTCGGATGTCATGTCTGGACTCAAGTCCATGTATACTGAAGGTCCGAAGGTCTCTTCCCTTAATGCCTTCTGTCTGCCTTAGCACTAGTTAGCATGTTGGGGTTTGGTTGTGCATGTGTGGTTGTCTATTGTGTGATTTATACCCGGTACTGTCGGGTTATTATGTCCCTTGGGTACTTATAGTTAACATGGAATGGGTCGGTGCCAAGTGTGTGCCAATTAGGTTGTGTGGAGAGTTTTCAGTGTTAGTGTAGAGTGCTTGTGTGCGTGTTTTGATGACTGTGGAAATATGTGGTGTTTTTGTGTCCCTGTGTATGTCGGAATTCCGGACGAACCAGAGGGCGTCTGTTATTATTCTCAGTGCCTTGTTTTGCACTACCTGCAGCTTGTTTATATGAGTATCTGCGGCTGTGCCGAAGATCTCGCAGCCACAGAGTATTTCTGGAAATACCACCATTTTCCAGATTCGTAACTTTAATTTGGTGGTTAATCCATTGCCTTTGAGCAACGGGTATAATTGGAAGATTCTATCCGAACCCCGATTACTTGCATCAGTAATATGAACTTTCCAGGTGAGTTTTTTGTCGAACCGGCCGCGGTGGCCGAGGGGACTGAGACGCTTCAGTCACGGTCTGCACGGCCACTACGGTCGGGGTTTCGAATCCCCCCTCGGGCATGGATATTTGTGCCGTCCTAGTTCGTAAGTAGTTCATAAGTAGTTTGTAAGTTTAGGGACTGATGACCCCGTAGTTAAGTCCCATAAGATTTACAAACATTTGAACATTTTTTTGTGTCGATTTTTAGGCGTAGATATTTTACCATGTCACACCAGGGGAAGTCCCTACCTTCAATAGTTCGTTGACGGTCTGGGAATCTCCTGGTGGTTAACGTAATTGCATGACATTTAGTTGGGTTGATCTTAATTTTCCATAGATTGCACCACTGTGTAATTTTATCGAGGTGCCTTTGAACGTTGGGGAGAATGTAATTGGGATTCGGGTGGCTTCCGTATATAGCTGTGTTATCTGAAAAGAGTGAAGTTGACTGCTGAGAGTTTTTGGCATGTCATTGGTGTAAACACTATACAAGATGGGCCCATGACTGATTCTTGAGGTACACCAGCCTCGATTGACTTAACATTACTCCTGCGTTTATCTAAGTTAACATAAAATTTCCTGTTCCTTAGGAAGGAAGCCATGATTTTCTGAAGGTGCCTTGGGCAGTAATACTGGTGGAGCTTGTATTCAGGCCGTTGTGCCAGACCCGGTCAAACGCCTTTTCGATATCTAAAAAGACTGCCCCTGTATTGTGTCCTTCAGCCTTAGCCTTCCAGATGTGCTCAGCTACACAGGTGGCTTGGGTTATTGTGCCATACCCGGCACGAAAGCCGAACTGTTCTGGGATGATAATATTTCTCTCTTGGTGGAAATATTGCAGTGGCGTGAGGATTAGGCGTTCCAGGCATTTGACCAGTATGCTTAGTAGGGAGATTGGTCTATGGTTCTGCGGAAAGAGGGTTTTTTATCGGGTTTTGGAATGGTGATGACTTTTGCAGTTTTCCAGGAAGATGGGAAATATGTGTCTTTGAGGCAGGAATTGTATATTATGGTAAGGTTTTGTATAGCTGAGGGTGGGAGATTTTTGAGTTGAGGTGGCCTGGTGCCATCAGGGTCAGCGGATTTGTGGAGGCCGAGCCCTTTAATACTTGAGTGTACTGCTTGGCAAGAGACTGGTTCGAAGGAAGTCTGAGATCTTCTGCGGAGAATTCCCGGAACTGATCTGATGACGTCCTCTTCATGGTCGTCAGCTTCATCGTTGTCGACTATGTTTTCCATGAATTTCAGTTCCAAGGAATTCGCCATTGCTTCTGCCTTGTACTGTGGATCGTACACGAGGCCATTTTCACCGTGCAGTGGCTTGGGTGATTTGAAAGGTTTTTTTCTGGCTTTGATCATTCTCCTCTGTGGTTATCGTGGGTCTCATTGAGGGTTTCTTACCAGTGAGCATTCCTGGGTCCCTCCAAGAGAACTCTGATTTCCTGCGCAAGTGCGTTCGCGATCCTCCTCTGGATCGCGATAGGCTTGCCATCTCTTCCTGATGCGCTTCTTTGTGCGGAGATCTTTTATCTCTTCAGAGAGGTCTTGCCTTCGGTTGAGATTCTTAGTTTTCGTTGTGGAGTGTTTGTAGCACTCTGTGAGGACATTGGAGAAATGGTCTACGGCATCGTCTATCTCGCGTTTATTTTCCAGACTGGGGAGTTCACTGGTGTATAGGGCTACAAGGTTTGTGTAGCTTTCCCAGTCTGTCTGGTATGTGTAGTAGACCTTTTGCGATCCTGCAAACCTTCCACCAGCTATCTCTAGAGTTATTTGGTTATGGTCTGAATCCAAATCTTTGAGTCCATTATAAGGTTATATGCACCTTCGAAGTTCTTCGTTACGAAGATGTCCGTCCAGGATGTCTGGCCTATGGTCAGGATTCCTGGGGAAATGAGTGGGCTCGTCAGGAGCTATGATGTTGGTGTTTTTGTGGTCCTGTAGGTAGGTGTTCAGCGTCCTCCCACTGTTGTTGTTAGCGTTGCATCCCCAAGCCAGGTTCTTTGCATTCAAGTCTCCACACAGTATGACTTTGGGTCCAAGGCCTAGCAGGGCATCTAGGTCCCTAGCAGGTAAGTTACCATTTGGTGGGTGGTAGAGCGCTACTAAAATAACTAGCCCCTGCTCAAGTTTTATTTGAATGGCTGTAGCTTCAGCTCGTTCTAATGGTGGAATGTTTACTAGCCTATGGGGAATTCTATTTTTAATTAATACTAGTGTGCCTCCTTTAGGGCGATCTATCCTATCGTTCCTGTACACGACATAATTTCTAATGCTAAAGTTCTGATCTGGTCCTAAGTGCGTCTCTGTTATGAGCGCTATGTCTAGGCCGTGGTCATCTAGGAAGAGTTCTAGCTGACGTTTTTGGAACAGAATGCCGTCGGCATTCCAGTTTAATATGTAGTACTGGTTTGCGTGATTAAGGTCCATTGAAGAAGGTCATGATATTGGACATAATTATCATCAGTTTCGACAGAATGTCTGGTGCTGCCTGAACCTGAACATTGTGTTCTTAATAGCATTGAGTATCTTGGTGATGTTGAATTGCTTCAGTATAATGCAGTGCCAAACATCTGGTTTAGAGCTTCATTCCCAAGCCCGGGAAGATCATGATTTTGTTCTTGTGTGTCGTTTGTTGGCTGTTACATTGGTTCTGGGCTTGTGTGGTGGATGTGCCCGCCCCAGAGCCAGAGGGAAGGGATGAGGTGGAGGGTCAGCGGCTGCCTGGGAGGCAGTTGACGCTGCTTGTGCTTGGGTCTTACGACCGCGAGAGTTTATTGTTGGAAACTTGGCGGTGTTGTTTGCAGGGGCTGGCTTAGCTTTTGGTCTCCCAGCTTCCGCTGTGTGCCGAGTTTTCTTAGACTCTACAAGTTTAAGGTACGTTGGACACTTTTTGTAGCTTGCAGGGTGGTTGCCCTTGCAGTGTATGCAGGTTGGTTCCTTGTTTGTGGGCTTTAGACACAAGGAGGTCAGATGAGGACCAGCACACTTTACGCAGCGAGGTTCTACGTTGCTGCCTCTATTTTTACTACAGTATAGAGTAAGTGTTTAACTTTGTATATGGCAATGGCGTCGTCACCTTTGACCAGCGAGACAAAGTACTTAGGCAGCTTAACTAGGGTAGTTTTGCCGTTTATTTCTTTGTAGTGTTTCATCTGTATTACACTTTGAACATCAAAGTGTAAGTCTTTGAGGGCATCTTCAACTTGAATTGGTTCGACAAAGTCGGGAAGGTGTTTGATGACAACTTTTTGGAGCCTGGAGGCCTCGAGGTCATACGTGTGGTACTGTATTCTTCTTAATCCGAGGTTTTGTTGGACGTATTGGAAGTCGTCGGGATTTTTCCGGGCCAGTGTTAAATGGTTTATTGCTTCTCCATATACATGGTCTCAGGGTTTGCCGAGGTTAGTTCTGTAGTTCTGGTCACGCATCTATTGCGTCACTGAGGACGGTGGTGTGCTGTTCTGCTTCGGTGGCATAACTTTTTGCTGACACTGCCATCTTGGACTGTTAGGTCATCCGCCTTCGAAGGTCGATGGCGCAGCCACGCCGCCCGCCCGCCGCCGATGTCTCGCTGCCGGATGAGCGTCGATGTTGCCGCCGGTGGCTGGCGAGATCGTCAGGCCCTCATTGTGACATGACGTCATGCCGAACTGTTGCGTGGCCCGTTGTCCGGACTCGGAAGATGAAACGCGAACCGCTGACGACGACCTCCGTGCTGGAACTACTAGTTGCTTGATCGCTGCTGCACTGGTGTCCAACGAGCAGAGCTGCGGACTGCGAACTCCGAACTCGAGCTGACGACTTTTCTAGAGCAAATGCTTTATATTTCACTCGGCTTGGCCGTGTTTCCCAAATAGACCTGTTGCAAGTTGGTTGGTTTTTGGAAAGGACTAAACTGCAATGGTTATCAGTCCCTGTTTCAAGTCACGTACAACAACTTCGACACACGCCTGGAGTATTGACCTGTTCTTTACACAACTGTTGCTGTGTTTGCAGTTCTGGCCGGCTGCGGCCCAAGAGTCACGTACTGTGCTTCATACACCACGGTTCTGCGGTATCGGAATGCGAATTTACCTCAACCACAGGCTGCGAACTGGCGCCTCGCTACTTGCTTCTTTCACACTGCAACTTTCCCGTTCATTTACCTAATATTTCTACAAAATACTCCAGCGGCGCTACAGTACCATTAAAGTTACTTGCTTAGCTGACCTTTGTCACGTGGCGCTACAGTGTTACCACGTATATAGCTCGGCTGTAGGCTACACACGGAGGGTCACTTCAAGACTGCTGTTAATATACTCTGCTCAAAACAATTAGGGGATCAGGTGAGATCTCATACACAATATGCATACGGTAACGTATTTTATTCAGATATTCCTTACAGTTCTAATTTGTGAGTGATACAGTACAATGTTTTGATGTTTCAACTCTTTACTTGAGGTTTACATGGCGTTTACATAGAGCGAGGCATCACGGGACCACAATAATAGTGAAAAAGTCATTCTCGTTTGCCCGGTAATATGGTGTGTGGTCACCTCAGACGACCAGCACCGTTGCACATCTGCGTGGCATTGACAGTATGAGATTTTCAATCAGCTCTTGAGGGATATTTGGTCCTTCTTCCATTAGTGCAATATCCAGTTCTGCAACTGTTTCGGAGGCGAGGGTCTGCAGTGCGTCTGCGAAGTGCGTCGCACACATGCTCAATCGGGTGAATATGCTGGTCAATCCATTCGTTCAATTCCCTCGGCTTGAAACAAGTTGTCCACCAGTGCAGCTCTCTGGGGACGAGGATTATCGACCAGAACCCATCTCCTATGGCACCAGCGTAGGTCAGTATGTCCGCCAATACTGACTCCTGCCCACACCATTCGTCCACCACCACGATATGGTGATTTTTCTTGCCAATAAGCAGGACTGTTCCACGTTCCCTCTAGATGAAGGAACGACGATCATCCGGCGGAAGATAAAATCTTGTCTGTGAACCCGTCGCCATTCTTTATGACTCCAGTTTCTGCGGGCTAAACGGTGTCGTGGTTTTAATAAGACATCAGCACAGGCCTCCGTCTGTAGGACCACATTCCTTATAGTTACTCAGAGTAAATGAATATGGTACAATTAATGTAACTAACAATTTTTCGTTTATATGAAGTTAATGCTGTGTATATACCTAAAAAAAGAGCAATAATTGCTCGAAACCGGTTGTGAATAAATCTGCAACCCTGCAACTGGTGACATTCTTTTCTAATCTAAATACTGTAGTGCCGCCATTATCATAGCACTGGTGTAGTGGCGAACTGAAGTATTTAGCAGATTTATTTGTTTTCACTCTTTAGGTATTTCAGTGGCAGTGGTAGGATGGATAGGGTGTGTGTATGTGCTGTGTGCTGATGCAGGAGGAGTTGGCCGCTGTTCGCGAACAGCTGAACGTGATTTGGCCGCGGTCAGCAGTCTGCTGCCTGCTGCCTTGGGGTGAGGCGGCGGTGGAGAGTCTGGAGTGTCGCATGGGGCTCCCAAGGTGTCGCGTGGGTCTCTGCTGCAGCGGCACCTTCACGTGTACCGCACGCAGTTGATCCGCCTGAAAGGTGTTCAAAAAATAAACAAAATCCTATCAAATTCTTGATAGGGAGAAAGGGGATGATGTAAGATATCTGCTATGGGAAGGTATACATTTCATATTCAAATGTACTGCGAATTTGAGACCAGTGTCAAGCTAGTCAGGCATGGGTCGTTTATCTTTGATTGCAGGCTTATTTTTCGATGGTAGTACTATCGATATTGGTGACGGTGATAGTATTGTTGCCGGGAAGTAAGGTTGTGATTATTGAGAGTGCAGACTTTGCTAGGCGCGCGGATGAGATTGCAGAAGCGTGGGGACCGTGGTTGTGTGCAGTTGTCGTTCCGCCGGGATAGCCGAGGAGAAGAGATTTTGAGACTTGAATGCTGAGCCAAGCTGTTTGTTTAAGATATGCAGACGAAAGGAATGGATGACGTTGGAGACAGGATCTTTTGAAGTTTTTATAAGGCAAAGTTTTTCACGAAATACTTGGCATGTTTCTATGGAACAACTTCGCATTGTTAGGTTGAACTGATGGTAACAGTAACGGTCGAGCAAGATCTTGCTGGTAGGTTGTGGTCTCACGATTCATACTAGGGACCCCTTTCTGTGTTAGGAAAAGTATTTATTGTAATAGTTTAATTTTGAGAGTGCGTTTTTTATGAAATAGGAATTTCATGAGTAGTGTTCTTGAAATATGGTATTTTTGTAACATTGTTTGTGTGAATCGAGTTAAATGTATTAACAGTAAAGAAATGTTTTTCTTTGTTTAAAATAATTTTGTAGGCTGATTAAATATCTGAGCTACATTTTTCTCTGAAATTTTTAAAATCCAAAACATGACATTGTTAGTAATTTACATGAAGTTACATCAGTTAGAAAATAAACCAGATATTTCATTTTTTTATTATTAGGTCGAGTTTCTTAAACAGATTATCAGTTTATCCCCCCTCACATTTTTATTAAAAGCGCCATAGATGTTTTCTGTAGTTAGCTTTCCAGTAGTTAGCACAGCAGGAAGCAGTTTGTTGTTGCGCAAATTTATGCAGTAAGTGAAAGTGAGAAAGAATCAGTTTTTGTTGTCATGCTTACAGTTTAATATGATTTACAGATTTCAGGGTAGGACAATTCATACAGTGTTCAGTACTGGTTAACAAGTGTTTGCACTGAATCAGATTGCATTGGTAGATATTGTGTTCGTTATATTCAGTTAAAGTTTGTTAGTTCAGTCAGAAACAAGTTTGTAGGGCCAGAATTATTAACACGGTGATTCTTAGTATCAGTAATTTCCAGACAGTTAACTTTGTTACGACATTTTTATACAGAAACAATTAGCAGTTTGTGTTTCATTATAGTAAGCAATATGCAGTCAGATAGGTTTTCCAATACCTTGACATTCACATAGAATGCAGTTAAAAAAATACGCAGTCAGAATAACAAACGTTGTGCAAAGACATTCAGATAGAACAAGTTCAAACACATTAAGTTACACTTCATTCAAGTAGCGTCAGTCAGTTACATTTCTTAGGTCATATGGTAAAACACATAACTTTCGCAGCAGACGTAAATTTTGTAAGAGAGAAGGATAAGCAAGGATCTTTCACGCCGTCGCCGCAGGGTGAGTGGCGGGTAGCGCGTTCGCGTCGCAAATGTGGAGGCTAGCCGTGGAGAATCGCCCGTTCATCCCGCGAGTGACAAGGTGGCCGGTCCTTCAGCAGGGACCGAGCAGGCTGACGGGGAGAGGAATCTGTTACCGATTGGGAGCTCCAATGTTAGGCGCGTTATGGAGCCTCTTAACGCAGATAGTGTACAGGGTCGGAAAGAATTCCGATGTGCAGTCGTTACGTCTGCCGGTGGGCCTCATCCGAGACGTGGTTTTGAGGATACACAGGTCTGCAAAAAACTTTTTTTTTGCCATTAGCATGAGATATTTTTACTGAATTATATATTTTGGAAGTTGCTGATGTCCATTTTCCCTATCACATAAGGATTTTTTTTTTTTTTTTTTTTTTTTTTTTTTTTTGCAAATTCGAACCCAAAAAATTGGTAAAAGAACTTGTTTATTTACAATTATCAAACATAATATTTATTTACAACCAATGAAACAATATTTTGAAACATATAATAACAATATTATACTTATTCATGATTTTTTATGAAAACTTTTGTTCTTTTCCTTGATACTTCACTGAGTCCTTTTCCTATTTCAAGCTCCAGTTTCCCGCTTAAGCATCCAACATTAGTCAGCAAGCATAGCGACATCCCATCTTCCTTGATTACCATCTCTCTATATCACGGACATCCTGGTGATACCGCTCCCCCTGTTCTTCATTGTAAGCTCCCATGATTGAGGACAACTATGTGGAGGTGTAAAAATGGAGTTTCAAGCTCATCTTGCAACCTTGAGCTTCACATGCTGCTTGCATCCGTTGAACAATGGATTTGTGGTTAGGATCCTTAGTATTTACCCAAAACGTTCACACTACATCCTTGAACGATACCCAAGCTTCTTTTTCCTGCTCATTTACCCTTTCCACAAGAGGGTGTCGGTTAAAAGGTTTCTTATGTTGGGGCCTTTTAACTTTGCTTCTGTAAGCTTCGAGAATTTTGTACATAGATATTTAAAACAGCTCCCATCCTTTTGCAGCGATTTTACAAATTGTTCATCAACCTCAAATTGATATGGACAGGGGGCAACAAAACCTTTTTTAGTGGTACCAAAGTAGTATTGATAACATTTTTCTTTCCATCTTTTAAAGTTTCTCGGGGTGGCCACTCACTTTTAGTCCATTGCTGTTCTCTTGCTCTACTATCCCACAAGCATAAGACGCATGGGTATTTAGTATAGCCTGCCTGAGCATCGTGAGCATTTTGAAGCCCCCACAAACCATTAATTGATTTATGGCCCTGATATTTTATTTTTTTCCAGGATAATGGCCAAATCATTATAGTTTTCGTCCATATGCACCAAATGTTCCATTGAGTGCGATGTAAATTTATTTCCATCATGCAATAATACTACTTGAAGACTAGTTTTGGATGAATCAATAAATGGACGCCATACAGATAGTCCATATCAAAGTAATGCAAGAGTCCTTCCACATCATTACAAAAAAACTAAATTCTTTTTCTCGGTGTCTGTACCATGAAAATGAGGTGTCACATGACAAAAGGTGAGGAACCTAACAGTTCGGCTGCATCTTTTTAAAGCCACATTTGGTTTATCACTAATGGACATAAATACTGCAATATACATAAAACCTATGTGATAGAATTTTTTGAATATTTTTCCTATTTTTGGGAGGTCAAAATATATAAAAAAATATTAAAAAATCCTATGCAGCTATTTAGTCGCACACCTCTGATATCCTCAGATCGTAATGGCGGCTGGCGGAATTAGTGTCTCGCGCGCGGGGGGCAAGCAAAGCTTTCAATTGGCAACATTGTTCCCAGAGTGGATTGGTGTCCTTTGGTTTGGAGTCGAGTGGAGGTTCCCAACCAAAGGCTTCGTATGACAGTCATGGCTGCAGATTTCTGGACCTGCGTTATCGGGCGGGTAATTGCAGAGATTGCCTAGATAGATCAGTGGTGCACTACACAAAGGAAGCAGCTACTCGGTTGGCAGACTACTTCTGGAGTGCACATGGCGGTTTTTAGGTTAGGCGATAGTACTGATGAACACTCGTCTATCGATATAAAGACAATGCCTTTAGGTCGCATTCAGAAGGACTCTTCAACTGTCGAAATATTAGTAAATTTTACAAGTATTACAAGTATTAGAAACAAAGGCCCCGAATGCACTACATTGCGAGAAAGTTGCCACGCTCGAACAATCCTCGGGACTGAGAATAGGCTGAATCCCGACGTTGGAAGCTCCGAAATATTTAGCGAAGAATGTGGTGTATATTGCAAATATGGACCACGCACGATCGGAAGGGGTGTGTTCATTGTAGTCCACAAAAATATTCCTTCTACTGAGTTCGGAGAGTGACTGCGATCTAATTCGGACACGTGTAAGAGGTATAGGCGAAATCATGTTAATAGTTGGGTGTTTATACCGGCCACCCGATTCCACCGACACACTGCTGGTGTCATCCTAAGGAAGTTTATGATCAGTAGCGCGTATCTCCCGAAATCATGCAATATTAGTTGGGGGTGATTTCAACATGCCAAGTACTGACAGGGACGCGTATGCTGAACCGTGGAGGTTCGCGTTTTCGTCGCTCACGGCAGAGGGACTCTGCTAATTCGATAGATCGTTCTCCGAGTGGCTTATCTTTGATGTTCCCTTCTAGCAGAGCACTGAGCTCTGGCGTGGCAGTTGGTGTACGCTTATCTGGCAATGTGTATTCGAGTGAATGGGAGTGTTGTTGTTCCGTAGCTGTACCTGTTATGTGGTAGTAAGTGCATGGCTCCGATTGCCTATACTATTACGCGTGAAATGTGAGGCTCTTCTAGCCATAATCTGTTTGCACCAGTTGTAGCCTTAGGTCATGTTTGATGGACGGCTTGTATTTTATAATCTATTCTTTAACAAAATTGTTTGTTTACATGTGTGTATGTGCTATGTAGCCAAGGTGCATTAGCGTTGTATTTTGTTTCTAATGTAAAAACGTGCACTATGCGAAACTGCGGATGTGATATAGCAGTTTGAATCGGTCGCTCACGTTTAACTGTTTGA
This sequence comes from Locusta migratoria, assembly GCA_026315105.1. Taxonomy (NCBI): domain Eukaryota; kingdom Metazoa; phylum Arthropoda; class Insecta; order Orthoptera; family Acrididae; genus Locusta; species Locusta migratoria. The sequence continues at coordinate 138,551,204 of CM048745.1, forward strand.
CCGAGTAATGTATATTGGTTGGTACATTTGGATAGTGGTTCTGTGCTTGTCAGGTACTGTGATGTTGCTTATGTGGGATTCTGAGTGTGGTCAGTAATTGTGCCATAACGTTTACGGTCAACAGTGTTCTTATTCTATGTTGGCCGAATTATCTACGGCCATCGAGTTTTATACTACAATTATTTTATGTAAACAGTGGCATGTTTCACACTTGGCTACTTATCTGTTCATCTAGGGTTTTGGGGCCAGACTAGTTGTGCACTATTTTCATGTATTTGTTAGTTTATGTTTGGATGTTTGTACTGAGCCACCACAGGAGAACAGTCTGCCTGCGGCGCGGACTGTTTAACCGGGACTTCGCGGTGGCTAATATTAGTAAAGTTTAAGCTCAACTGACTCTTTAGTCCTTTATAAGGAGGGGTTTTACTGTTTATATTTTTAGATGATTATTATTATTCAATTTTATTGATTTGTACTTTTGAATGTTGCCACCCTGTTTATTAGTTCTGGTTGATGTTGCAGACTGCTTCCGGGGTATTCTGTGGGGGACATCATCCCGTCCGTGGCTGCATGTCTTGGTCTGGCCCTCTTGGCTATTTGACGTTGCGTGTTGACGGGGTGCCATGTTTCCTATACTTCTCTCCCTTCTTACGTTCTGAAACGTTTTCCAAAGCGAATTTATTACTGCTTGCAAGTGTATTTTCCTTTGGGGTGTATGTTTTATGGATGCTGTTTTATTGTGAAATCTTGAATAATTTTCAAAGTCATTTATTGCTGTGCTTAACTAATTGTGTTTGTTTGCTGGCACTCCCTTAGTGGGCAAATGATTATTGCTATATATTTAAAGACATATTATTATTATTATTATTATTATTATTATTATTATTATTAGTCGTAAAGATCCCATGTGGATGACGCTAAGTAAAGCTGGTTCATTTTCCGTTCTTTTTGGTCTTCTGGTTCTTTTTATTTGCCCACCAGTTTTTCATTGTTTAAGAAAATTTAGTTCTTCTTTCTTCACTCCATTTTGTTCCAGTTCTCGGTGCTTTTGTCTCTGGTTTAACGTCCCACTTTTCAACTTTTATTCTAAAATTGTTCCTAGCAGCTATTTCTTTTAGTCATTTTGGCTAATTCCAAATCTTTTTTAACTTTTTGAATTCATTCTCCTCCATTAACAAGAGAATCTACGTATTTTACAATTCTTTGTGTTAATCTGTGTTCATAGAGTCTCATTATATGGCCATATAATTTGAGGCGTCTTTTCCTCATGTCTATCTCTATGCTAGAATATTCTTCAATTTTTGATGTTTTCTGTAATCTATATCCATTCTCGGTCCATCTTGGTCCCAAAAAGGTTTCTAATTATTTTTCTTTCTTCTTTCTTTAGATTTTCTAGATCAGTTTTCCTGTTTAGTGCCAATGTTTCGCTGGCATATAACATTGATGGTTTAATGACTGTATTGTAATGCCTAATTTTGGCATTTAAAGATAAGCATCTTTTATTATAGAGGTTTTGCACTAATCCTAAACCTTTACGAGCTTTTTGTATTCTTTCTTGTTGTGCAAATTTTTCAGAGATAATTTCTCCAAGATATTTGAAGTGTGGTACTCTGTTGATTTCTCCGTATTTGGTTTGTAATTTGGAAATGTCTAAATTTGTTGTTGTGAACACTGTCTTTTCAAATGATATCTGTAGCCCGACTTTTAGAATTTCTACCTGTTTTATAGCCCTTTCACTAGAATCTGCCATTATTGCGAGATCGTCTGCAAAGGCTAAGTAGGGGATTCTTAGGTTATGTTTTTTGGTTCCTAATGAACTTGGTTTCCAGCACTTTTCTTCTTCAAGTTTCTTCTCCCATTCTTCCATGACTCTATCCAGAACTACATTGAACAACAAAGGCGACAACCCATCACCTTGTCTAACCACAGTTTTAATTTCAAATGGTTTTGAAAGTTTTCCCATAAATTTCACTTTGGATTTTGTATTTGTTAACGTCTGTTGAATGATTTTTTGTATTTTACGATCCAATCCTTTTTCCTCAAGAATCCTAACTAGTGTGGGTCTGTGGATTGAGTCATATGCCTTCTTGAAGTCGACAAAGACATACACTGTAGGCTTGCCTCGCATCTTCCTTATCCTTGTGATTAATTTTAGGTTTAAAATTTGCTCTGGGTACGATCTGTTTGGCCTGAAACCAGCTTGGAAATCTGAGATTTTGGGTTCTAGTATTTCTTGTGCTCTTTCAAGAATACAAGCCGAAGTAGATAAATTCCTCTGTAATTATTCACATCATGTTTGTCCCCATTTTTTTGTAATGGATGTATTAAGGCACACTTCCAATCTTCTGGGATTTCTTCGGTGACCCATATATTTTGAATAATTCCTACTAGCTCCTTTCTTGAATTAGGCCCTAGATTTTTTAGAAATTCAGCTGCAATTCCACCCTCCCCAGAGGCTTTGTTATTTTTGAGTTTCTTTATGTGTTTGATAATTTCTTCTTCTGTTGGCAGTGAGGAATTTTTTTGTTGTGGAGCTTTGGTGTTGGATATTGGGAGGGTTTCTGTTGGTTCTGGACAGTTTAGAAGTTTTTCAAAATATTCGGCTAGTACTTCACAATTTTCTACATCGCTTAGTGCTAAATTCCCATCTGGTTTTCGGAAGCAAACATTTTGAGGGTTATAAACTTTAATTTGGTTTGCGAAAGTTTTGTAGAATCCATGTGTATTATAATTTTTAAAATCTGTATCTATTAATTCTAGTTGCTGGATTACATATTTTCTCTTCTCTTGTCTGATAATTTTATTCGAAAGCTTTCGTGTTTCTAGAAAGTTTTGGTAATTCCCCTCATTCTTATTCCAGCTATATTTCTCGAAGGCTTTTTTGCGTAATTCAACGGCATTTTCACATTTTATATTCCACCACGGATGTTTGGGTTTCTTCTGTAACGGTATTTTTTCTTTGGATATTTCTGTAATTTTTGTCTTGAATTTTTCCCAGTTGTTTGCAGGAGAATGTTTCCATGTTTCTATTGTTTCTGATTCTGTTAGTTTTTGTAGATTAAATTTTGGGACTGCCGGTGGTGTTTGCTGTGTTTTTCGTCTTGGAGTGAACTGTACTCGAAGCCTGGTGAGGTAGTGATCAGAGTCGATATTTGTGCCTTTCTTAACTTGGATATCTCTGATCTCTTTTTGAAAGTCATAAGAGATGGCTACATGGTCGATCTGAAATTCTCCAAGTTGGTTTATTGGGGATCTCCAGGTTTTTTGTTTGCTAGGTTTCTTGTTGAAGGAGGTTGAGCTGATTTTCATGCTGAACTGTTGGCAGAGTTGGATTAGTCTCATGCCGTATTTGTTGGTCAATCTGTGTGCTGGATATAAGCCAACTGTCTTCCTAAATTTTTTTTCTTTGCCAATCTGTGCATTGAAATCTCCAAGAAGTATTTTGACGTCGTTTCTTGGTATTTTAGAGATTTCAAGTTCTAATCTCTCCCAGAATTTGTCTACAGCTTCTCGGTTCTTCTTATTTTCAATGTTGCAAGGTGCATGGACATTAATTAGGGTGTAGTTTTTATTCTTATTTTTAAACCTAAGAAGCATTAGTCTATTGTTAATGGTTCTTACAGACATTATAGTTTTAACGGCGGATTTTTCAACAAGAAAGGCCATACCAAGCACGTTCGCCCCTCCACCAATTTTCCTATTAGTTCCAATTTTGAAGATTCTGAAGCCATTGTAATCAGTGGTTTCATCATCGGGGAACCTTGTCTCTTGTACTGCAAGGATTTGGATTTTCAGTTTCTTTAATTCTTCAGTTACAATATGTAATTTTCCTGGTTGTATCAGTGTCTGTATGTTTATTGTTCCAATGCAATTTTTCTTATTGTTTCTGTTTTTGGGAAGTTTTCCAGAGTGCTCCGACTCACTCATAAATCGTGTAGGCCCGGTCTCCCCAGAATCCGAATGACCGGTTGCCACCTTTTTAATAGGTGGGTGGATTTTACCACCTGGGGTAATTTTGTTATTACATACACGAACCATGATTTTACTTGTAATTCATAGTTTGGTCTGGCATGTGCCAGTTGATAGGATCAAGGTTGTGGAGCCTTGAAACGTGAGTCAGCCGCCACTAACATGTGGAACAGTCGTGCCCTTGGTACTAGTTTTGGTCCACCCCGGGTATTTTATTTCCCCGGTACCCACCATACCTGGTGAGCATCCCCCTATCCGCCACCTGGGGAGGCGCCCGGTAGGAGACTAGTAACTCCCGCGGGTTTAAAGAAATATTATTTACAATAAGTCCCTCTTCATGGACAAGCTCTTCTGGCTTATTGCATTTACATGTTTTTCAATAAAGTGAAACTTGGAATCAGTTAATGACAGATTGGTGCACTCACCGCTCCCGAATTAGGTTCCTTTCCTTGTCCGATCCTGCTTAGTGTCAGGGGGTACAGACAGACAAGCAGTTTTGTGAACTACTGAGTACGTCTGCTGAACATATTCTCAATTCTTTATATAGAAAATATCCTCGAGACAGAAAAGCTTCTGTCTCTCCATCAGCACGGTTTAGGTAGCACCGATCGTTCGAAACCCAGTATACCCTTTTCTCTCATGACGTTTTGCGTGCTTCGGGCGAAGGGCAGCAGGAAGACTTCGTATTTCTCGATTTTCGAAAGGTGTTTGACACGGTACCGCACTATAGACTGCTAAGGAAGGTACGAGCTTATGGAATAGGTACCAAAACATGTGAATTACTCGAAGATTACTTAAGTAATAGAACCCAGTACGTTGTCCTCGATGGCGTGTGTTAATCAGAGACTAGGGTATCGTCAGCGGTGCCACAGGGAAGTATTATAGCACCGCTAGTATTTTCTATCTATATAAATGTCGGGCCCGGTGGTCTTGGGTTAAACCGCTCGACTGGAAACCGAAGCGTCACGGCTTCGAAACCCGGGCGGTCATCGGGTTTTTTCAGTCTGCGCTTTAACCCATCCTTCACCTCTCAACGATGTGAGGAGCCGCCAGAAACGATACGTGGTTCGGATTCCACGTTAAGCTGTAGGTCCGCTTTCCCCGGTTGGATAACTGAGGAAGGCTAGGGTCACGCAAGTCGCCGAAGTGGCGTCCAATTGAAAGACTTGAACCACGCCAATGAGCCACACGAATGTATTATGTATATACATGATGATCTGCGGCTGTGTGCTAATGATGCTGTGGTGTACAGGAGGGTGTGGTCATTGAATGACTGTAGTTGCAGATGACTTAGGGCAAATTTCTAGGTGGTGTGAGGAATGGCAACTAGCACTAAATGCAGAAAAATGTAAGGTGATGGAGACGAGTAGGAGAAACAATCCCGCAATGTTCAAATACAGCATTAGTAGTGTGCTGCTTGACAGAGTCGCGTAAATTATATGACTAGGCGCAACGCTACACTGCAATATGCAATGGAAAGAGCATGGGGAAGCCGAATGGTCGACATAGGTCTATTGTGAGATTTTTGGGAATGTGTGATTCGTCTGTGAAGGAGACCTCATATAAAACCCTGAGCAACCCCATCTTAAGTATTGCTCAAGTGTTTGGCATCCCCAGCAGATCGGCTTAAAGGAAGACATAGAGGCAGTTCAGAGGCGGGCGGCTAGGTTTGTAACTGGTAGAATCGATCGATGCGCGAGTGTTACTAAATGCTTCGGGAACTGAAATGGAAGTCGCTGGAGGAAAGGCGACGTTCTTATCGAGAAACAATGTAGAAGAAATTTTGAGGGCTGGAATCCGAGGCGCACTGCAGAACGATTATACTGCCGCCAACGTACATTTCATGTAAAGACCACAAGGATAAGATCAGAGAGATTAGAGCTCGTATGGACATGGATGCATACAAGCATCTAAATGGGAGTGGAACAGGACAGCACGTAACTAGTAGTGGTGCTGAGTACGCTCGGCCACGTACCTTTGGGTGGACTGCGGATTATGTATGTAAATGTAGATGTACGATCACATACAGGACGAAGTTTGTACAATTTACAGATTGGTGCTGCATATGAATTATGTCCTCCAGTAAATGATCTGCGACAGTAAAGGCGTCCTGCCGGAAAGCTTGGGAACAATGCAGGGGGGTATGAGAACGTTTGGGAGGAAAGATGGGGCACGTGAGATATGATGTTACGAGAGGCAGCTGGGGGAGGATTACAATTGATGGGGCAGATAAATATTTTTGAGGGTAATTCGTTTGAAATTGCTTTGGAACAGGATATTGAGTCTGAGTACGGGGAACGATGTAAATGGAAAAGTGCGGTGCGACAACGTATTATTTGGTGATCAGTGGGGAGACAATGGAGAATTGGATTTTAGTTTTCGAATAGTGTACGAAATGCGGCAGTGTTAAATAAAGGTGGGTGGTGGGGGAACTGTATGCGGCAGTAAAGACTCCATGTGGGGGAAGATAAACTGATGCGCAAAGCGAGACGGAGGGGAGGGGGGAGATATTCATACAACACACACATAGGAGATTTGTCGGGAAAGGGTTTTTGTAAAGCGGTCGATAATGAAAAAACTCAAGTTTCGCAAGTAATAAATGTGATCCTATTATTACAATAATACAATTGCATAACGCAGTGTCTGTCTATCTACTTCAACACTGTAATCTCCAAAATTACTAGACCTTGACTGATCAGAAGGAAAGAACATATCGTAATTTAAATTGCTCAGTTTAGTACAAAACAACCACTGTACGGGATCAATTCATTTGTCTAGATTCTGGAATATTTTCCCCAGCGGAATGTACTAAAATGGTTCGACGTCTTTCTGTCGGTTCTACTGAGTGGAGACAACAACATTACGACAACTGAGATAGTGGTAATAACAGGTAATTACTGCGGAGGGGGTTGATGTTGAATTGTGTTTACTCCATCAAATGAATTACGTAGGCATTTGGGTTCAGACAGTGTAGTGAGCAACAACAACGTGACTTCCCTGAAGCTATGGCAGGGAGTGCCATAGAAAGGTTGGAAGAAGGACACACGTAGGAGGTGGTTGCAGCTACTGGAGTGACCGAATGTGTAATTTCCAGGACCTGGTCGCTATTTGAGACGACAGTAACCGTTAAAAGAAGGCAAGGACAAGGTCGTCCACGGGTAACAAGAGGACAACATGAGCGTTATCTCTGTCAACAGCCCCTCGAGACAGGCGGCTGAATGGAACTCAGTTGCAACGCACCCATCGAGCAGCAACAAGAAGCGCAATATCAGCACAAAGAATCCGAAATCGGTTTCGGGGATGTGGCCTCTACGCACGGAGGCGTATGGTGTGTGTCCCTTTAAGACCACGACACCGTTTAGCCCGCAGAAATTGGGCGAAGAAACATCAGGATTGGAGTCGTAACAAAAGGCCCCAGACTGTTCACAGATGAGTCAAGACTAGACAACCGTCGGTCCCTCATGTTGAGAGAAAGTGGAACAATTCTACATATGTACAGGACACATAAGCATATTATGGTGTTGGACGAATGGCGTGAGCAGGAGTCAGTGTTGGCGGACATACAAGGTGTGTTCCATAAGTAATGCGACCAATTTTTTTTTTTCTGGCGCAACGGTACACCACAGCGTGTTGCAACCGGCTGGGCTAAGTGGTGGGGGTGGGGTGTTAGCTTCAAAACGCTCTCTGTGTCATTCGGCTGCGAGCTGCTGGAGAGTCAGGACGTGCGTTTCCGTCAACTCCGTTTCGAGTTTATGTAACACAGCACAATGGATTACTTCAGACTTAAATTGGAAAGAACACGTAGATAATGTCGTGGGAAAGGCGAACCAGAGACTGCGTTTTATTAGCAGAACCCTTAAACCACGCAACAGAAAAAAAAAAAAACTGCATACACTAAGCTTATCCGTCCATTTTTGGAGTATTGCTGCCCAGTGTGGGATCCTTATCAGGTGGGTTTGACGGAGGACATCGAAAGAGTCCAAAGAAGGGCAGCAGGTTTCGTATTGTCACGATACAAGGGAGACAGCGTTACGGAAAGGGTACAGGATCTGGGATGGGAATCATTACAACTGCGCTTATCGCTGCGGTGTGGGCTGCTTACGAAACTCAAATCGCCAACATTCTCCTCCGAATGCGAAAATGTATTGGTGACTCCCACTTACATAGGTAGAAATGATCATCAGAATAAAATACGGGAAATCAGAGCTCGAACGGAAAGATTCAGGTGTTCTTTCTTCCCGCGCGCTTTTCGAGAATGGAATGGGAGATAAATAGTATAATGGTGGTTCGATGAACCCTCTGCCAGGCACTTAAATGTGATTTGCAGAGTATCCCATGTAGATGTAGATGTTGTGTAGAGCAACGGTACGCCATCAAATTTTGGGTTAAATTTGGAAAGTCTGCCAGTGGAACGTTTCGATTACTTCAGCGTGCCTTTGGAACTGATTGCTTGTCCATATCACTAGTTTTCCGATGTCACAAATTCATGAAGGGCCGAGAGGAGATCACCGACGAACTTCTCAGTGGACGTTCATTAACCTCGCGAGTCAACAAAAAAGTGACGCATGCGCGCGTTTTTTTTAACTCTGACAGACCGCTGAGCCTTCAATTGATAGCACCAACTCTAATCATGGCAAAAACAACCAATTTTTCCGTTGTGACCGAAGATTTGAAAATGAAAAGGTGTATGCCAAACTCGTCCCAAAATGGGTTGACCTACGAACACAAGCACATGCGAGTGCTTCGGTGCCGAGAAATGTTGGAAATGTGTGAAAATGATCCTCATTTTTTAAACTCATTTATGACTAGTGATGAGTCGTGGATCTTTGAGTATGACCCTGAGACAAAAAGGCAGTTTTCAGAGTGGCACACCCCATCATCGCCCTGAACCAAGAAGGCACTCATGAGCAAGTCCAGGATGAAAACCGTACTCATTGTCTTCTTTGATGCCAGACGTATTGTCCACCACAAATTCGTACCTACTGGATTACTATTAGCTTTCTACTTGGAAGTGATCAAAAGACTGAAAAGGAGGGTCTCGCACTGCCAAAGAGACATCAAGGAAACACGGAGACTTCACCACGACAACGACCCGAGTCATGGTGCCTTCATTGTCAACGAGTTCCTGGCCATTGGTTCGCCAGCTTCCCTACAGTCCTGAACTGGCTCCCACTGATATTTGTTTCTTCGGTTAAGAGAAGTCATGAAAGGAAAACATTGGGGCACGATTGAAAGCATCCAGGCGCATGTTACATCAGCTCTAAAGGACATTCCAGAACAGGCCTTCTAGTCATGGAAACACCGCCTCCAGATGTGCATCGATGCAAGAGGGTGATATTTTGAAAACAATTGATTATTTGTACGAATATATTCAATAAATGAGTTTTTATGAATTTGGTCACATGACTTGTGGAACGCACTATGTATGTACCCCTATGTCGTTCAGAACGGCACTGACTGCCGTCAGATCATATCGCGATAGGAGATGCGTTCTTCTGATGGACGATAACGCTCGTCCTCACAGAGCTGCACTGGTGGGCACCAAGCTTGAACCTGCGGGAATTTAAGGAATGGAGTGGCCAGCTTGTTCATCGGACTGAGCATGTTTAGGATGCACTTGGCAGACGCACTGAATCTAGGTTGCAGGGCTGTGTATTGTGAATGGTCTAACATCCCTCTAGAGCTGATTGATAACCTCATGCAGTTCGTGACAGGTGTGCAAGTACTGGCTGTCTGAGGTGATAACACATCAACTTAGAGGACAACGAAATTGCCTTTTCATTATTCCGGTACCCCTATGGTGCCTCGCTCTAAGTAAACGCCATGCAAACCTCAAGCAAAGAGTTGAGGCAGCAAAAATCATACTTTATGACACATTCTTACGAATGACTGAATAAAAAACTTTGCCATAAGTATACTGTGCATGATATCCCACCTCATCTCCTAATTGTTTAGAGCAGTGTAGTACCTCAGTGACACGTGGTGTAGTGGCCCTACAGCAAAGAACCAGTAGATGGAGCTGTTAGTTTTTCCCTTAACGACAAAAGAATTTTGGGAATTATTCGACGGAAAACCAATTTGAGAAGACCACAAAAATAAGTGTGATTCGTTACGTGTGGAGTTGGAAACGAAGCCCTGCTATAATAACATTACCGGCGCAATTGCTGGACTCTGTGTCGGGAGTAATTTTTGCTTCGGCCGCGGCTTTTTTGCCGCCGTGTCCCTCGCAGCGATATTGGCTGGCAGCGCCGGTGATGGCCGTGACGGCCCCCCAGTTCCACGCGGCGTGTTCATGTCGGGCCGAACCGATATGCCCCAGTCCGGCGTGTGGGCGGCGGCCGCTCTGGGCGGTCTGCTTTCGGAGAACGGCGGACAATGATGAGTCTATCCAGCGGCCGCGCCGCACAAAAACCCATAACGGAGCGTGGCGCGGCGTGCTGTGCCGTGCCGTGCTCCAGGCGGCACGCATGGCGGCTGCGAGCCAGAGAGCTGGCCTACACAAAGGCCATTCACTTCTGGTGTGGCCAGCCAGGGCAGCTATCAGCAGCAGGCGGGGGATGACGCAGTGGAAAGAACCGGAGCACTGGGTGAACGCGGCTGCAGATCGTTGCTATGTCGGCACCAGTGACTCCTGCCGCTAGGGTCCAGAGGTCATCCTTGGCTCCTTCAGGCAGCTGGCGGATTTGGTGATTTGGGGGCGGGGCAGAAGCGGGGCTTTCGATTTGCAGCATCGTTCCCAGAACCGAACGCGGTCCTCTGATTTGGAGCCGTCTGTACGGCTTGAACCAGAGGATCAAACGAATCTCTGGTGATGTTGGGTGTAAATTTCTCGACCTACGCTATCAGGAGGAGAAATGCAGGATCGCCCTGAATGAGTTAGGCGTGCATTACACAAAGGAAGCTCCGGCTATCAGGGACGTACGCTTGTATCCCTTCATCATCGTCACCATCATGAGAGACTCATTATGCCTTTCAGCGTTCAGTCTGGAGCATAGTTCCCCTGATAAATTTCCTCCATGATCCCCTATTCAAATGTTCAAATGTCTGTACACCTTAAGGGACTTAACTACTTATGAACTACTTACGAACTAGGACGGCACAAATATCCATGCCCGGAGGGGGGGGGGGCTTCGAACCCCCGACCGTAGTGGCCGTGCAGACCGTGACTGAAGCGTCTCAGTCCGCTCGGCCACCGCGGCCGGCCCCCTATTCAATGCCAACACTGATGCCTCGTCTGATGTTATGCCTTCAAAATCATTCTTCACCGAATCTATGTACTTTCTTCTTGGTCTTCCTAGACTCCTCTTACCCTCCGGTGCCGAGCTCATGAGTCTCTTCCATGCGTGTAACATGACCCCACCATCTCAGTCCGTTCACTCTAACTGCTTCATCTATGGTGTTCTTTCGCAGTTTTTCTTTGATTTCCTCATTATGGACACCCTCCTGCCATTGTTCCCATCTATTAGTACCTGCAATCATTCTTCTTACTTTCATATCTGTAACCTCTACCTCGTGAATAAGGTAACCTGTATCCACCCAGCTTTCACTCCCATACAACAAAGTTGGTCGAAGATAGAGCGGTGCACTGCTAGCTTAGTCTTGGTACTTACTTCCTTCTTGCTGAAGAGAGTAGATTTTAGCTGAGCACTCACTGCATTACCTTTCCTGCACCTCGATTCCAGTTCTTTCAGTATGTTGCCGCCGGCCGCGGTGACCGAGCAGTCTGCGGCGCTCCAGTCACGATCTGCACGACCACTACGGTCGGGGGTTCGAATCCCCCCTCGGGCATGGATATTTGTGCCGTCCTTAGTATTAGCTAGTTCATAAGTAGTTTGTAAGTTTAGGGACTGATGACCCCGTAGTTAAGTCTCATAAGCTCTACAAACATTTGAACATTTTTTTTTTTTAGTATGTTGCCATCCTGTGAGAAAATACATCACAGGTACGTGAAACTGTCTACCTGTTCTGATGTTGTTCCTCCTATTTGGCACTCAATCTGTTTAAATCTCTTTCCAACAGACATTACTTTCGTTTTGGAGATACTGATCTTCATATCATAATCCTTGCACGTGTGTTCGAGCTCTGAAATATTTCTTTGTAACATTTCAATTGAATCGGCCATTACAACTAAGTCGTCCGCATATGCGAGACTGCTTATTTTGTTTTCACCTACTTTAATCCCACCCTGGCAGTCTACTGTTTTCAGCATATGATCCATGAGTAGTAAGACCAACAGTGGTGACAGGTTACAGCCTTGTCTTACCCCTGAAACTACCCTGAACCATGAGCTTAATTTGCCATCTACTCTAACTGCTGCCCGACGGTGTACGTAAAGCCCTTTAATTGCCTGCAGAAGTTTGCCTCCTATATCATAATCTTGTAGAACTGACAGTAGCTTCCTCCTAGGAACACGGTCATAAGCCTTTTCTAGATCTATGAAACATAGATACAATTCCCTGTTCCACTCATAGCACTTTTCCATTACCTGCCGTAAGCTAATGATCTGGTCCTGAAAGCCTCTAAGACACCTAAACCCACACTGATTTTCATCTGTCCTCAATTAATACTCGCACTCTCATTTCAATAATACCTGAGAATATTTTGCCTGCAACGCTAATTAAAGAGATACCTCGATAGTTGTTGCAATCTTTTCTGTTTCCATGTTTGAAATTGGCGTGATTACCGCTTTCGTCCAGTCAGACGGAACCTGTGCCGATTCCCAGGCCTTTTCAATTATCCTGTGTAACCATTTGAGAACTGACATTCCACTTTATTTGACGAGTTACGGCTTAATTTCGTCCACCTCAGACGCTTTATTGCACTGTAAGCTACTGACCATTTTCTCCACTTCCTCAAGTGAGATCATATTTCCATCGTCGTTCCTATCCCATTCTACCTGAAAATCTGACACATAATTGAACGTTTCACCTACATTGAGCAATTCTTCAAAATACTCTCTCTCCATCTGCTCGAGGGATGCACAGGATAGCAGCTTTCCTGACGTGTCCAAAAAACTTGTTAATTCCTTCTTCCCTCCCCTTAGAAGATTGCTGATTACGCTCCAAAATGGTTTTCCCGCGGCTTGACTCAGAGTTTCTAGCTTATTTCCAAAGTCTTCCCATGATTTCTGCTTGGAGTCTGCAATTATCCGTTTGGCTTTGTTTCTTTCTTCAACATAACTTTCTCTGTCTGCCTGATTCCTAGTGTGGAGCCATTTTTGAAATGCCTTTTTACAGGTTGCCTTGACTGTGTCATACCACCAAGCTGTCTGCTTCTTCTTGCCTTTACACACTACTGTTCCAAGACATTCTCTAGCTGCTTCCAGTAATGTGTTCCTGTACCTTGACCATTCCTCTTCCAGTGACTGTGGATCATTACATTCAGATAACTGGTACCTTACCGAGATCATTGTTATGTATTTGTGCCTAATTTCCTTGTCTTGAAGCTTCTACACTCTTATCCTTGTACACATGGATAGCATCCTTATCCTTCACTCTAACAACTACATTACTAAGTGCGTTGTAAAATCTGTCCATCTCATCTTGATCTGTCCCTCACAGGGTGAATACACTGCCACAATCCTAATCTTCTTGCTGGACATGGCCAAATCTATCCACCTCAGTCGTTCATTTACATTCCTTATTGCAATTGTGCTACACCCCACTGTGCTCTTCCTACTTTGACTCCTGACGGGTAGCCCTTGTATTCTCCGACTTCGTCCTGTTTCTCTCCCCTTACTCTAACGTCACTAACAGCTAAAACATCTTACCCCATCTTACTTGAAGCCTCCTCCAGCTCTACCTCCTTCCCAGTATAATCCCCATTGATATTAATAGCTCTCCACCTCAATCCAGATCGTTTGCCAAGTCGCATCGGAGGAGTCCCTGGTCTGTCAATTAGAAGTGGGACTCCATCACCTCCAAAGGTCCGAGGCATTTTGCTCTGATTGTTGCCAGTATGATATTGATGTACCTGGGAAGCAGTTTGCTAGCCTTACTTGCCCAGGGTCCCACTGGGTCTTACCCCTAACGGTTGAGGGACTAACCGGTGGATTTGGTAGTCTTTGCCGTCTGAGCACAAAGATAGCCACGACTCAGAATATGTCCGAGATGCCCAATCTTATCCCACAGTAACTGGTATTCCAACTGTCAGGACCACTTACTTGGCCACTCATACGTTGCCTGTGGTACAATTGCTGCAATCAGTTTGAAAAGAATACTGAATCGTTCCGTTATTAGTTAAGCATTTACATTACAGTTTACACCTTATGGTTTACATTGGTCGACAACAACAAGAAACCTGCACCAGCCGCTACGTACTAATGCATTACAACAGCGGCTCGATGTGCCGACCACCAACGTCGTTACACACACTGTACCTCCGAAGCATTTCTGTTGCATAGCAGGACAGGAAGTCTGAGGCGTTACTCTGTTCCTAAGCAGACGTTGACGAGTTACACATCTGAACTGTGAAAGACGGCCGTCTGTCGTCTTCCATATAGTTTTTATAAAACTGTAATTAATTTGATGTCACTAGATTAGCATTTTGTTAAAACTAGAACCCCATCTTTTCAAGGCATGAGGAATAGCATTTTATTTCATGTTTTAAAATACTAGGCTCTGAAATGTTAGTTTATATTGCTAGAATTTTGTTATTTTAATAATTTATTATTGTGGTTATGAATGTGGCAATAAGTACGGTTTCTCCGCTACACCACTGATCCTGTGAGAATGTGTACTTGTTTTACTTTTAAGTGGATGTGCGAGGATCTAATGGCTTTCTGAATGTGGGCGGTAATAGCTCGCTTTGCCTGGTTCTCTCTGTCTCAGAGTCGATAGTTAGTCGTTACCAACGCCTGCTGCTAATAGGACCAAAGAGATTTCTACATCCTTTGGATACAGGCTAGTCGACGAACCACGTCCCCACCACCGCTGTGTCTTGGGTTTCCCAGTCTCCGGTAGCTTTCCAGCCTCCTGGCCGCTCGATCTCCACCTTCAGCTCGGATCACAGTGAGGTAAGGATGGTTCAGCTCTTGTATCTCCGGAGATGGTAGCGATTCGTTGTCTAGCTTGTTTAACGTAGTCTCCTGAACTTAGATCATTTTTTTTTATAAGTTTTTCCAATCGTGTGCGGAAATGTGTCCTGGTTTTTTAAATCCTGTGATTTCCAAAAGATAAATATGGTGTATGTGTTACTAGTTGCAGTTTGATAATGGCCTGGTATATTCAAACCTTTTGTGATTATGTGGCGGTGTAAGAAATCTGTGTAAATTCTTTCTAACTTTGTGAGACCCGATTTCTAACAGACAGTGTGTTCATTTTGTACAGTGCATGTAAAAATGTTTCTTATCGTTTCCTTCCGTGAGTGATATGGGTTCCACGTGGTTGGTTCTTAGAACAAAGCCTTCAAGTTCCACTATTGTTTGTTCCATGCCCTTCAGCAAGTAACTATGCGTGTATCCTTCTGATTTCCAATAACGTTTCGCGATCTTCTCTCCCCGCCTATTTTAATTTTGCTGTTTCTTCTCTGAACTTGTAGTATGCACTCAGTCTTTGTCAGTAAATATCTCCGAGCCTTGTACAACCTCCTTCAATTGCTTTCTTATGAAATTCTACGTATTTCTAAGGGTTGCATGCCGTAGTTTTTATTCTCACTTTTCTGTCTTTGTAATTATTTCACTTTTCTAGTTTTTGAGAGCGGACTTCATCCGTCTCTGTGAACGCTCCAAAAAAAATGTTCAAATGTTTGTTAAGCTTATGGGACTTAACTACGGGGTCATCAGTCCCTAAACTTACCAACTACTTATCAACTACCTTATACTAAAGACGGCACAAATATCCATGCTCGAGGGGGGATTCGAACCCCCGACCGTAGTGGCCGTGCAGACCGTGACTGGAGCGCCTCAGTCTCCTCGGCCACCGCGGCCGGCGTGAACGCTCCCAATCGCATGTTGCTGCATTTCATTCGCTTCCTTATGTAATTGTAAACATTTCTATGGGTTGCATGCAGTAGTTAATTTTCTTTATTTTTCGGAAACTGAGTTTATACATTTTTTATCGGTTTTCGAAACCACGTGGGTCCGAACTGCGACTTTATGTGTTTGCAGCTAGTCACCTGAATTCACGCCACTTCTCATAAAACCAGTGCTTAGATAGACTACTCTCAGATTGCAGAGTCCGTCGTGATTTTTATGTAATGAGTCCGATTTTTAACCACTTCACATTCAGTGGAGTGGGATCATGGGAAGTAGCCGTGTGTCGCCGTTAGCGTGTTTGCTGGCGGCCTAATCTAAACGTAACTTAACTTTGTTGTACTCACGCACCATTTCAAATCAGGCACGACAGACCAGAGCTATCTGCGCAGTTTTATCGTATATTGTGTTGTGTAGTACCTCCGGGTTTGCTGAATTTCGCCTACGATAGGGGCGCCTGCTTCTGCACGCTGATTTTGGTGAGTTTCGCTGTTGCATTGCGTGTGTATGAGCGAGTGACTGTTGTTTGTGAATCCTCCCCCCAGTAGCGTTCTGTGTAATTTGTGAAATTCGCTGCTGGGCACCGTCAGTATTAGAACATGTACATGGGATGCTTTTTATTGTATTAACAAAATTGGGTCCCCATTTTGCTTGCGTTCAACCTGAATAAACAAGTTCAGTATAATTTTGACATACCTATAAATTGTAGTTTTCGAGCAGCTTCCCCCTTTTATTTAATATATTTAATATTGTTTTTCACCAGTGCTGAGAACAAGCTCAGATTCAATTTTTTTTATGTTTAAGTTACGTTGCGCCATAAATGTTTTTCTTTAGCCACCTTTAAGAAATAACTTTAATTGTGGTGGCTTGTTTATTAATGTGTGTGTGTGTAATTTCGTGTGAGCTGCTATGTATATTGGCCACTGTATCGTTAACTTGCTGTTATTAGAATAATTTGAACCAAGTAAGTTCTCAATTTCGGCCAGGGAACACGGACTAGTAGCAGGGAGTAACCGGTAGTTCACACGGACCTTTTGCTAATATTACTGCTAAAATTAAGCTTTTTTGTAACAGTAAACTCGTATCTGGATAACTCCTACCAGAATTAAACTTTTATTACGTACATTGGTCTACTTTTAACTGAAACTGTCGTAGAACGGGAACGATACGTTTCCGGACATGCAAAATGTTATGTACTCACTAACCTCTACAAGTCCTAGAAGTTTTTAATGGGAATTTCCGACCATCCCGTATAAAATATTAACTCATAGATAACATCGGATGTTTAATGAAAATTTTCGAGGATGTGCTGTAGTTTATCGAGAAATCGTAACACTGGAAAAGGGTAGCGAAATGCAGAACAATCTGCAGCGTATCTACATATCTACATACTGCATCTACATCTACATACATACTCCGGAACCACCGTAAATTGCGTGGCGGACGGTACACTGTACCACTACTAGGCATTTCCACTCATATTCCACTCCCAAATAGAACGAGGAAAAAAGATTGCCTATATGCCTTCGTACGAGCCGTAATATCTCTTTATCTTGTATTTGTGATCACTACGGGAAATGTAAGTATGCGGCAGGAATATCGTACTACACTCCGATTCAAATTCCGGTCCTTTAAATTTCCTCAACAGACGTTCACGAAAAGAACGTCGTCTTTACACCAACGATCCCAATTGAGTTCTCGGAGCACTTCCGTGACACTCGCGCATTGTTCGAACTTACCAGTAACAAACCTAGCTGCTCGCCTCTGCTTCTATGCCTTCCTTTAAACTGATCTGCGCCGGCCGCGGTGGCCGAGGGGACTGAGGCGCTCCAGTCACGGTCTGCACGGCCACTACGGTCGGGAGTTCGAATCGCCCCTCGGACATGGATATTTGTGCCGTCCTTAGTCTTAGTTACTTCGTAAGTAGTTTGTAAGTTTAGGGACTGATCTTAAGACGTGGTGGTACAACCGTTCTTTCGGCTTCAAAAAGGGGTTTGACGTGGTGCCACACTGCAGACTACTAACGAAGATTGGAGCTTATGGAATAGGTTCACAGATTTGTAACTGGGTGGAAGACTTCCTAAGTAATAGAACGCAGTACGTTATTCTCGACGGCGAGTGTTCATCAGAGACGAATGTATCGTCAGGCGTGCCCCAGGGAAGTGTGATAGGACCGCTATTATTTTATATCTATATAAATGACCTGATGGACAAAGTAACTTGTAATTTGCGGCTGTTTGCTGATGATGCTGTGGTGTATGGGAGGGCGTCGTCTTTAATTGACTGTAATAGCATACAGGATGACTTACACAAAATTTCTAGTTAGTGCGAAGAATGCCAGCTAGCTCTCTATGTAGAAAAATGTAAGGTGATGTGCATGAGTAGAAAAAACAATCCCATAATGTTCGTATACAGCATTAGTAGTGAGCTTCTTGATGCAGTCATTAATATTGACGCATGGTGTAGTGAATGCAATTGAGCCTCACCATAAACAAGTATTATGTGCTGCGTTTATACAGAAAGAAAAATAGTTTATTATATAACTATGCAATGGCAGAACACACACTGGAGGCATTTTTTTTTCATAAGATATCTGGGAGTAGACACAAGGGGCGATCTGAAATGGAACGACCATATAAAATGAATCGCGGTTGAGTCAGATGGCAGACTGAGATTCACTGGAAGAATCCTCAGCAAATGTAGTCCGTCAACACAGGTAGTTACAAAACTCTCTTTCGGGCGCCGCTTGAGTATTGCTATTGGTCCCGTACCAGGTAGAGCTAATAGAAGACACAGAGAAGATCCAACAGAGAGCAGCACGCTTCGTTACGGACTCGTTTAGTAAGCGCGAAAGAATCACAGAGATGATTAAAAAACTCCAGTGGAAGACGTTGTAAGAGAGGCGCTCTATATCGCGGTACACGCTTTTGTCAATGTTCCAAGAGCAAACGTTTCACGAAGAATCGACCATTATATTGCTTCTTCCTACGTATATCTTATGAAGCGGTCATAAGGATAACATTAGAGAAATTAGGGTCCACACGCAGGTATACAGGCAATAAGCCAGCCGCGGTGGCCGAGCGGTCTGCGGCGTGTCAGTCACGGTCTACACGGCTGCTGCGCTCGGGGGTTCGAATCCTCCCCTCGGGCATGGGTGTTTGTGCCAGCTTGAGTATAAGCTAGTTCATTAGTATTTGTAAGTTTAGGGACTGATGACCCCGTACTTAAGTCCCATAAGCTCTACAAACATTTGAACAGGCAATAATTTTTCCGCTGACCATACGTGACTGGAATAGGAAGTGATGATTATGGTACGCAAAGTACCCTCCGCCACGCATCGTGTGAAGGCTTGCGGAGTATAAATGTAGATGTGGAAATGTAAGTATTTTAAAATTAAACCTGTGATCTTGCGCAAAACTTCCTCAGGGTAGATTTTTTTCTAAAAAAAGTGTTTCTAATAATTTAATACAGCAATAATTAATTTTCAAATCCCTACATCTGCAGTTCAAAACATAACGTTTTCCTCTTTAGTCTTTTGCTTTATTAAAGAGAACCCAACCAGTAGTTTAATTATAGTCTCCCTAAATATGATGATATGGCCTCGCAGCTCAAACATTTTGGGGCAGTTTATTGTAGTTTTGAATAATAGTAGGTCCTTCTGATGATATGATTGCGTAGTTTAATGGATCTTCTTTAACATATAGAAGGTGGTATATCATGTATGAAATGATCTGTGGTGGTGGGCACGATTCTGTTCCAGTTATAGGCTCGTTAATTTTTTCGCTGTATTATAATACTTAGTCCATAGATTAAATTCGGTTTCTCTTTCTTTCCTTTAAGCGAATAAAATATTTTACTTCTTTGCAGAATGTCATCTTGACCACAGCCGCTTAATTTATTAGCTCAAAGTTACCGGTTTCGGTTAATACACCATTATCATTTTGCCTAACTACTCAACACCAAGAAACAACAGCTGCGATACTAGACAACTTTCCTACTTTAGTTCGTCCAAATCTTTATCCCTACACCACCACCCCCCTTCCGCACCCACGTTCAATACCTGTGCTTGACAAATAACTAGCATTTGTTCAAAAATGTTCAAATGTTTGTAAATCTATCGAACCAAACTGCGTGGTCATCAGTCCGTAGCCTACAAACTACTTAAACCTAGGGAAACTAACCTAAGGACAAACACACACACACCCATGTCCCAGGGAGGACTCGAACCTCCACGGCGAGCAACCGTGCGCTCCGCAGTGAGACACTTTAGATCTCTCGGCTACTCCACCGCGGCAACTAGCACTTGTACCTTTATAAGACATGCCTAGACAAAATTCTTGTAAACAACGAAAAAATTTCTGACAATGGTAACAAGAAGTGTGTACCGTCAGTGTATCGATGTTTCAAAGACATCGATATTTATCAAACATCTCTAGTCTATACTTGGCCTGCTTGTGAAAGAAAAAGATTGCATATGGCGTTTCTGTTTAAATTGTGAGTATATATACAAAGTCCGAAAAAAAAGAAAAAAAAAAATACACCTATTGCCACAAACAAATGACGCCTAGGACTACATGAAAAATGCTTAGTATCTATTCGCCACGGATATGTAGACTGGATAGTGATAATAATAATAATAATAATAATAATAATAATAATAATAATAATAATAATAATAAAGGAAGACGCTGAAAGAGATTGCTGATTGTCTTCAAATTCGGAGAACACCACTCTATAATTGATATATGGTACCTTGTACTGCAAGGGTAATCAGTAAGTCTCGGCCACATTTATAAGACACACCGTTTAATTTCGTACATGACCAATCTTCTGTACACTGTTAGTCAAGCATGTCTACAGAACGATATGCAAGATGAGCACTGAAACTTTGCGATGTGACCATAGGACACGAAATAGACGCAAACACGTGGAAAAAAAAGAAATCAAGAAATCGTGATATTCAACGTAAATTCTCTTTTAAAAATGGAAAACATAAAAATAACCATCCTAGACAAAACCAGAGAACCGATAATCAAAATCATTGCATATCAGGAATCACGATATACGACGAATATCCTTTTGATTCAGGAGGATATACAAAGGCAAATCTGGAAAACCAGTCATGGAAAATTGTCCTTCATTTGGAATGTTTATTTGTAAATCTATAGGACCAAACTGCGTGGTCATCAGTCCGTAGCTTACAAACTACTTAAACTAAGGTAAACTAACCTATGGACAACAGACACACACACCCATGCTCAGGGAGGACTCGAACCTCCACGGCGAGACGCCTCACACCGCTCGGCTACTACCTTGATTTGGAACTGGATTTATAGTAGTTAAATCAATACTCGATGTATTGACAACTTACAAAATTTACTCGCGTCGATTCTCCACGATGACAACAAAATCAGCTAATTAGTTAGACACTCCAATCAATGTACACGTACCAGATAGTAACGTAGAGAAAAGTTGAAAAAGTGGAAGAATATCAACTAGGTAATATTCTTCAAAAAATTATAAATAATCGTGTCTAAATCCCTATTTGGTTCTTCAACGTACGCATTGGGAGGAAACGACATATCGATATCAGGTAGGTAAATGGAGAGGCAGACATACACAAAACCGAAATGGCTGCGACTCATTGAAAACTACGTCCGCCTCCGTAAGACCCGGGTTCGATTCCCTGTCGGAGATTGTCTCCGCTCGGGGACTGGGTGTTGTGTCGTCCTCATCATCATTTCGCCATCATTGACACTCAATTTACCGTAGCCATGATGGCTAAGTTTAGAAACCGTAACTGTGTGAACCAATACATAAATATTCGTATTTCGACCACAACACCTGATACGTTCCTGTCTACATCCCGCACAGGCGGAGAAACAATTTGCATCACACAGGAAGATCAGCAAAAGACAGTACTACGTCTTAGTTTATGGCTATCCACTGCCTGTTCCTTCCCCCTCCAACTGCCCCCTATCACCAATAATAAATGATACACTTTAAATGAGTAAATTATAAGCAATATAAACATTTCTGTATGTATAAAAAGCACCTGATGATGAACAAAACATGCCCGAAATGCGTTGTGCTTTGTTAGGTTAAACACTAACAAATAAAGTGATTGGTAGCAGAATTACGAATATTTATTTATTGACACGCAGGTCGTCGATGTGGCTTCTGCTGAAATGACTTGCACCAGGCAGGCTCAACACGACCCCAGTTGGGGTATAATGTTCATAAATGCAAAACATCATAATCATTATTGAAATATATAAAAAAGTTTTTACAACAATGAATTAATTGTTGTCATGTTATCGTTATACACCTACACCAACTTTGGATATTCAGCATCAAAATGAAGCGTAGTTCAGTGAAATCCAGTATGAGGTTCTTGAGTTACACAGCCAACAAAGTGTCACGTTCGGAAAATACGAGGGTTGGAACTTCAATAGTGGCAACACTGTTATGGAGACACTATGCAGAGGGATCTACTATTGTTGCTAATATAACACGTTGTTGACACACAGTGGTGTAGCTATGTCACCAAGGGCCCCGGGGCAAAAATAACATTGGGGCCCTCTTTACACTAAAATTTTACAGATGCAAAAATACTTCATCATCAGCTCCTTACTGTCCACTGGAAGACATAATAAGGCAAACCTAAATATTACTAAGTAAGATATTGTGTGTCACTCTGAAGATAATATTTAATCGTTCTTTAATATAATTATAAATGTGAAAATTTGTTTGTTTCTTGTTATGCTTTCAAGCAAAAATTACTGGGTGTATTTAGATGAAATTTTGCAGAGGGATAGAGTTGAACCTGGGATCCGGGGAAGAAGTTTCGCCGATCGACCACGGCAATTTAGCCCAAAAGGTTAATTGATGAAAATGCCGGCCTGAAAGCCTACATGTTATGACATGTAGATTCTGTTCGGTATTCCTTTTAGAATTAATGCATTTGTGGAAAATAAACACTCCCCAGGTGTTTCCTGGCGCAGCGCATTCTGTGGAAAATCAGCACTCTCCAGGTTTGTCTGCGCAGAACGTCATCAGTGGTTTATGAGGTGCCCTGTGGAAGGGTCGGTATAACTTTGTGAAACACACTCTAGTTCCCTTTTTCGACGTAATGGGTGGACAGAGTGGGGACTTGCTTTGCTTTCTCGCTAATCGTTTGCAGGCGCACAAATAACGGCAGTGCCTGACCATTCCAGTGGTCTGCCCTTCCCGCACCTTTTGCCCCCCCCCCCCCCCACACCCCTCCTACTGTCACCTGTCACATCCCCATAAGCCCAGAAGATGTCCTATCCCCCAATACTGTTCTACTGTACTTAAATATGCTGTAGACATTTAATATTTTGTCTTAGTGCATTCTGATTAAAAATAATTATATTAAAACACTGTTTTTTTAAAAAGATGAGAATTTTTCCATTTCTCGTAAGCGAATATTATTAGTCCTAGAAAAAAATTCAGTATTTTTGCGCCTCTCTGTGTATCACGAACTTGAGTGGCGTTTTGTAAGTCGTGAGGATTTCGTTCGTTTCCTAACGCACCAAAGTCAGTATGAAAGAATACCGACTGGAGTAATTACATTGCAAATGTTGGCACAGATATATCTGATCGGATTGTCGGTAAGCGTCGGAGGTAGGGACTTCATTTTCGTGGTAGTAATACGTCATAGTAATAATATGGGTACACAATTAAAAAGTAGTCAATTTTATTTTAACCGTTTACTTTACAATCTTTTCCTGGCTTTAGTTTTTGCAAAATCATCAGTAAGGTTTTGTTACATGTAGACTTTATGCAGCCCTGTTTTCGTTTACTATGAGTGCAAAATGTCGATGCATAGTTTGATCCATATTGTTCTTTAGATACGTTTTAGCCACTACAGTCGGGGGTTCGAATCCCCCCTCGCGCATGGATATTTGTGCCGTCCTTAGTCTTAGTTCATAAGTAGTTTGTAAGTTTAGGGACTGATGACCCCGTAGTTCAGTCCCATAAGCTATACAAACAGTTGAACAGTTGAGCTACGTTTTAAGAATTTTTAATTTTCTGGATGATTTTTCTGTTGTTGAAGAAGTATTGTATAAACAGTAACACTTTGGTAATGTCGCATTATAATAATGCATATATTGTTGTAATTTCCTTACATAACCAGCGCACTGTCTATGTTGAGGTAAATGTTGAGAAACTGAAGTGAAAAAGTAGGGCCTATTATATCAAAGTATTTACTTTGGAACTAATCACATTTTGTAATAAAATTACTTTATCTACTGTGACAAAAACTGAAGATATTAGGAAATCAAATACTTGATAGACTGCACTCTCGCCAGTAAAATGTTTTGTGTCTAATTTAATTTTTGAAAATAACAACTTCAATTATTATTTCCCTGGTACAAAATCGATAGTTAGAAGCGAGTTCATCCACATGTTTTTTTTTCTCCGTTTTTCTTGAAAACTGGGACTTTTATTTTTGAGCAGTTTCACTGGCTTTACACCTGAATGATTCTAAATCATTTCTACAAAGTTTCAATTTTGTTTCAACATCTGCTACAGCTGTACTTCCCTTGTACAAATCGATATCGCATTTTTGTAAAATTTTGGGTGCATAATTGATATCATTCAATATTTGGTGCTTGAATTCACAAAGAAAAATAAAATGGAAATTTAGCATTTTTGTTTCAATATTTTCTGTTTCTCTACGCTCATCTTTACTAGAACTCTTCAGTACTACTAGGTATGTCCACAAAATAAGTTCCGTTTGTTTATATAGAACAAACGTGTACAGATGCAGAAAAAATATTGTACAAAAATCTAGAACTATTAAACTACTTTTCTATATGTTGTTGTTGTGGTCTTCAGCCCGCAGACTGGTTCGATGCAGCTCTCCACGCTTCCCTGTCCTGTGCAAGTCTCTTCATCTGAGAATACATTCGGCAACCTACATCCTTTTGAATCTGCTTACTATATTCGTCCCTTGGTCTCCCTCTACGATTTTTACCCCACACGCTTCCCTCTAGTGATACGTTGACAATTCCTTGATGTCTCAGAATGTGCCCAACCAATCTATCCCTTCTAAGTAGTCAGGATATGCCAGAAACTCCTTTTCTCCCCGATTCGGTTAAGCATCTCCTCATTAGTTACATGATCTACCCATCTAATTTTCATCATTCGTCTGTAGCACCACATTTCAATAGCTTCTATCATCTTTTTATCTGAACCCCTTATCGTCCACGTTTCACTCACATACAATTCTACACTCCAGACAAATACTTTCAGAACGGACTTCCTAACATTTAAATTAATATTGGAAGTTAACAAGTTTCGCTTCTTTAGAAACGCTTTTCTTCCCATAGCCATTCTGCATTTTATATCCTCTTTACTTCGGCCATCAGAAGTTATCTTGCGACCCAAATAACAAAATTCATCTACTACTTCTATTGTGTCATTACCCAATCTATTCCTTCAGCATCGCCTGATTTTCTGACATTGCATTCCATTACCTTCGTTTTACTCTTGTTAATGTCCATCTTTTATCTTCCTTTCAAGACACTGTCCATCCCATTCAATTGCTCTTCCAGATCCTCTGTAGTCTCCGCAATGTTTTCATTTCTTCTCCCGGACCTTTAATCCCCTCTACAAATTTCTCCTTGAATTCGTTCACTGCTTGCTCAATATACAGATTAAACAACACTGGCGAAAGGCTAAACCCTGTCTTACTCCCTTCCCAACCTCTGCGGCCCTTTCTTGCCCTTCGACTCTAATAACCGCTGTCTGGTTTTTGTATAGGTTGAATATAACTCTTCACTTTCTATATTTTACCCCTGCTACCTTTAGAATTTGAAAGAGTTTATTCCAGTCTACATTGTCAAAAGCTTTCTCCAAATCTACAAACGCCAAAAACGTAGGTTTGCCCTTCCTTAGCCTATCTTCTAAGATAGTTGTGATATGAGTATTGCCTCCCGTGTTCCTAAATTTCTCCTAAATCCAAACTGATCTTCCCCGAGGTCAGATTCCACAAGTTTTTCCATTCGTCGATAAATAATTCGTGTTAGTATTTTGCACCCATGACTTATTCAACTGATACCTTCCGAAATTTTGTAGGCACTTGTCATACTGTGGCACAAGTTTTGTATGCCTTCTTCATAGAAGCTTGCCGCCTTTGTATTCAACCATGTTAACAGGTTCTTTCAGCTCGTCATCATCGTTGAAATGTTGAGCACCAAGAACAGATTTTCGGTGTAACAAGAGATGAAAGTGCTTAATCTTCTTTGCATTTATGTGAACCAGTTCATCAGTAATCATAGGCGGGCGTCCGCTTCGTTCTTCATCGTGCACTTTATCACGTCCTTCATTGAACAGTCTGACCCATCTTCTAACCATTGAATCACTCATAGCATTTTGTCCGCAAAACTCGCAGATTTGACGATGAGTTTCCTTTGGTTTAACTTAGTTTACATTTAGAAAACGAATCACAGATCTGATTTCACACGCGGCGGCATTTGCAATTACGGCCGATATGAAGAAGCACTACAAAGCACACGTCGGCAGCAGCGATCTGTCTTCTCCTTGAGTCAGAGTAACCGCCGCGCATGCTCGGACCTGCGATCGTAGCGCTGCCGCCGATAGAAATAGAAACGGAACATACTTTGCGGACGACTCTCGTATTTACGATAAGGTCTTGATTATTGCAGATATTGTATTTACTAACCGATCTAGTTGGATTTAATTTTTTAGAGTGGTT
The DNA here is from genome assembly GCA_026315105.1 of Locusta migratoria. Taxonomy (NCBI): domain Eukaryota; kingdom Metazoa; phylum Arthropoda; class Insecta; order Orthoptera; family Acrididae; genus Locusta; species Locusta migratoria. Next base: position 138,577,891 of record CM048745.1, read on the forward strand.
TCTGATTCGGCGGTGAATTTTGACAAGAGATCCCAACGCTTTAAGCTGTTTCGGAAATACGAGAGAAATGTTAAAAAATTCTTTGAAGCGAAAATGATTATCTTTGCCGCAAAATGTGATCATACCGGGCGACAAGCTCTACAACTGACAGAAGATTGTCGGGTTATCCTTCTTCCTTATTTTAGTTCTCTCGATGTCCTCTGAAAGCCAATACCTTTTTGCTAGCGCAAGTGTGATGTCGAATAACTTGTAAGAACCATTTTCCAAAATGACGCTTCCTTACGAATTTCACTTTCAGTTTCCTTGTCGACAGTATCATTCTTTTTCCAAACATTGTACACAGCACATGCTTCTCTTTGATCTCTCGAAAAACTGTTCTTTAATTCTTTCTGATAAGTGCCTCCAGTCCCGATTACCCGTACATCGTACATTATGCGATGCAAACAACCAGCAAGGTTGAGAATTGGCAGCACCTAGAATTTTGGAATAACACAGACAAACACGATTAACTGGTCCATACTTAAGGAGCACTCCCTTTGGGGAATTCGCTACACAAAAAGTTGAGTTACTATAATAATACCGTTCTGTAATAATACATTGTAGAGACTTCATATTTAAATGTGGTCACGCCGTGTGTTGTCAAATACATTGCTAGTAATTGAGTGCCATTCACTGTTACTTCGCAAATATGGGCAGCCATGGCATCTCCGACTTCAACCGACAACGCGCTATCAGTGGCAGGGTCCACGTCTTAGCGGACGAACAATAGACTTTTGTTATGTTTATATTCTGAGGTGGGAATAATTATTGGATTTCACTTCTTGCGTTTCAGGTTTGTTGCTCAGGGTTCAAAAGATTAAAAGTCGAAAATCCTTCATTTGACTGGATTACTGTATTCAGTAGATTAGTAGAACGTCGATTATATGAAGTAATTTGGGTACATGGATGTTCGGAAAACCGGTCTATTCGGATAATCGAACTGTAAACTTTTATTTGCCAATAAGAAGTACTGAACAGTAAATAGATTTATACAGTATTTGGAGGCGCGCGATCCTTCACACTGCGCCGAGCGGCACGCCGCAACAGTTTAGGGCGCAGCTGTTTCTGTGAGCAGCTTTGATGCTGCCGCTACTTCTGCTGTTACGCCGACTGAAGCGTGGCGATTGTTATATACAGCGACTGGCGACGTATGAAGGCCCCATTAGAAGCAGTGTTCAGTGCGGCTACTGTGGGGAAACTTGGTTTGATTGGAGGGGGAGATGATGGACGGTAGAGAGGGAGAGTAATAATAATAATAATAATAATAATAAAATAATAATAAATTCGACGCTCTACTGTAACTGTAAAGAGCAAAGTACAAAAAATATATAAAACATAAAAAAATTCGTCGCTCTACTGTAACTTTTTTCGAACGTCGCTGCCGGAGGCCGAGGGGCCCCATGAGCTCGGGGGCCCCGGGGCACTGCCCCGCCTAGCCCTATGATAGCTACGCCACTGTTGACACACCAACCTTGCCTTCGAGCAAATGGACTCACGCATACTACGTGACGAGCGTGCGCACAATCCAGGAAAACACAGTCACTTTTGAGCGTGCAGTCTAACGTAACGGTGTCACTATGTTTTCGAATCAGAAACAACGGAGTTGGATCCATATTGAATGTGCCAGAGGTCTTACAGCACGACAGTGTCACCAAAATGTTCAAAAATGTCTGTAAATCTATCGGAACAAACTGCGTGGTCATCAGTCCATAGCTTATAAAATACTTAAACCTAGGTAAACTAACCTACGGAAAAACACCACACACCCATGCCCAGGGAGGACTCGAACGTCCACGGCGAGCAACCGCGCGCTCCGCAGCGAGGCTACTTCACAGCGGCGACAGTGTCATCAACGTCTTCAAGAGGCGTGCAGGGAATTGGTATTGCCTTACAGAACAGTGGCACGTTGGGAAAAAGTCTTCAACGAAGGTCGGGAAACTAAGGCAGACATGCATCGGTAAGGTCGTCCTAGCTTCTCTGACGAAGAAGTTCATACTGCTGCTCCGTTAGTGGACAGTGATCGACGCCACACAATTCGTGAGTTCGCCCACGAAACCGTATTAACGCATACGACTGAGCTTCGTATCTTGAAGGAACGCCTGGGCATGCGAAAAAATATATCACGATGGATCCGCATGAATTGACGGAAATGCAGAAATGGATGCGTTACGACGCTGCTGAGACGCACTTCGAGCACTATGAGCGCGAAGGAGAGGCTTTCCTACATCGTGACTTGACAATGGATGAGGCAAGGCCCACATCGTATGAGCCGAAACTGAAATTCCAATGCAACGAATGGCGTCGTTATGGTTGGCCGCGAAAGACGAATGTACGTCAGAATCCCAGTAAGGTGAGAGTTACGGAGATTCTCGTGTACGACTGTGATGGTGTTATACTAACGCATTACGCTCCTTCACGGCAGACCGTCAATCCACAGTATTACTATTCGTTTTTGTAGCATCACCTGCGACCATATTTGCTAAACAAGCGGCAACACTTTCTACGTAACCCATCCATCACTTTGCACAACAATGCGCGGGCGCATACAGCGCAAGCTGTGGCTGCTCTGTTCAGTCGATGGGACTGAAAGTACCGTTCCATCCACTATACTTCCTGGTCTTAAGTCCTTGTGACTCTGATTTGATTCCGAGGATGAAGGAACTTTTTTGTGGCACTCGCTTCAAAACTGTTCCATAGAATCGATAGGCAGTAAACTGCTCCATTCACACCATCAATAGAACAGGCTCTGCTAACGATATACTCTGCCTGCCACATCGCTGGCAATAGGTTCTACAGAACGCTCATGACTACTTTGAAGAACAGTAACAGTTGCAAACATGTAACGCTTTTGGATCGGTTGTGAATAAATAGTTGACACTATTTAAGTTCCAACCCCCGCAATACTAACCATATTTTAAATCCAATAATAGTAATCACTTAAGGGATTACTTCATGCCGGCCGCGGTGGCCTAGTGGTTTACGGCGCGCCAGTCACGTTCTGCACGGACACTACGGTTGGGGGTTCGAATCCCCCCTCGGGCATGGATATTTGTGCCGTCCTTAGTATTAGCTAGTTCATAAGTAGTTTGTAAGTTTATGAACTGATGACACCGTAGTTAATTCCCATAAGCTCTACAAACATTTAAACATTTTGATTACTTCATGAAAGTTGCTTTCTCATAAATTAATTGGCACATGTAGAAATTATTAGGTCAATTTTCTCATTTTTCGTCCGATTCCAAATGGAATATATCCATGTATATTCTTCGCAAATCGCGAAATTTCCCGACGTCTGCTGCTCCTGTAAAATGGGCAACCGATCTGAAACACATGAAAATTTGTGCCGGATCGGGACTCGAACCCGGGTGTCCCGTTTTTCTCGAGCGGTCGCCTTAACCACTCGGCGACCCGTGCACGCTCCCCGGCCAGACCGAAATTTCCATGTGTTGCACTTGCCTACAACCCTCAAATGCTCGCACACGTTATAGTGTGAGTCCCGCAAGAGGGAGAGACACAATTCTACCACCGTAAGCTTGTCAGGCGTTAATGTTTATTATTATGTCTGTTCCAAGGGACCAGACGTTGGCGGTGATCCGCAGCAGAGATAAATACGAGGCACGTCCAGATAGTAAGTTCCGTTTGGCAATAAAATGACATTGTTCACAGATACGGAAGAAATTTTTATTGCACAAAATTCTACAACTCTTAAACTACTTTTCCACATAACTGCCGAAATTTTGCAGGCATTTGTCATAGCGTGGTACCAGGTTTGGTATACCTTCATCATAGAAATCTGCCGCCTGTGTCTTTAACCAGTTGAAAACAGTTTCTTTCAGCTCGTCGTTATTGGTGAAATGATGAGCACTAATTGTACACCTACGGTTTTCCTGGATCTTGTCATCAATCGTGTGAACCAGTTCTTCTGTAACCAAATATGAACGCCCACTTCGTTCTTCATCGTGCACATCACTACGCCCGCCATTGAACTGTCGGACCCATCTTCTCACCATCGAATCACTCATCGCATTTGGTCCATAAACATCGCAAATTTGCCGATAAATTTCACTTGGTTTCACTTTCCTCGCATTCAGAAACCGAATCACCGACCTGGTTTCACAGGCGGCGGGATTTTCAATCAACGCCGACATTTCAAACAAGCACAACAAAGCGTACGTAACTGACAGAGATCTCCAAATGGCGCACGTTCTTCTCCTTGATACACATCGTCTACAGTGCATGTGCGGAACTGCAATCGCAGCGCTGCAGCGAAGATAAATTGAAACGGAACTTTCTGGACTCGCCTCGTATATCCATGTATATACTTCGCAAATCGCGAAATTTCCCGAAGTCTGCTGCTCCTGTAAGATGGACAAACGATCTGCAATGGAATAGCCGACATTACAAGATGTGCTCTTATAGGATTCCGTGTTTGCTGATTCTGCTACGGAACAACAATCACCACAATAATTCCAGAATGAAACTTTCACTCTGCAGCGGAGTGTGCGCTGATATGAAACTCCCTGGCAAATTAAAGTTGCGTGCGGGAGCCGGGACTCGAACCTGGGACCTTTGCCTTTCGCGGGCAAGCGCACTACCGTCTGTGCTACCCCGACACGACTCACAATGCCGCCTCATAACTTTACTTCCGCCAGTACCTCGCCTCCTACTTTCCAAAATTCACAGAAGTTCTCCTGCGAACCATCCAAGACTAGCACTCCTGGAAGAAAGGATATAGTGGAGACATGGCTTAGCCACAGCCTAATGGATGTTTCCAGAATGAAACTTTCATTCTGCAGCGGAGTGTGCGCTGATATGAAACTTCCTGGCAGATTAAAATTGCGTGCCGGAACCTTTCTTCCAGGAGTGCTAGTCTTGCATGGTTCGCAGGAGAGCTTCTTGAAGTTTGGAAAGTAGGAGACGAGGTACCGGCGGAAGTAAAGTGGTGAGGCGGCATCGTGAGTCGTGTCGGGATGGCACAGTCGGTAGTGCGCTTGCCCGCGAAAGGCAAAGGTCCCAGGTTCGAGTCCTGGAGTGAAAGTTTCATTCTGGAAACATCCCTTAGGCTGTGGCTAAGCCATGTCTCCACCATATCCTTTCTTCCAGGAGTGCTAGTCTTGCATGGTTCGCAGGAGAGCTTCTGTGAAGTTTGGAAAGTAGGAGGCGAGGTACTGGCGGAAGTAATGTTGTTCAAATGTTCAAATGTTTGTAGAGCTTATGGGACTTAACTACGGGGTCATCAGTCCCTAAACTTTCAAACTACTTATGAACTACCTAATACCAAAGACGGCACAAATATCGAAGCCCGAGGGGGACTCGAACCCCCGACCGTAGTGGCCGTGCAGACCGTGTATGACGCGCTTCAGTCCCCTCGGCCACCGCGGCCGGCAAGTAAAGTTGTGAGGCGGCATTGTGAGTGGTGTCGGGATAGCACAGTCGGTAGTGCGCTTGCCCGCGAAAGGCAAAGGTTCCAGGTTCGAGTCCCGGTTCCGGCACGCAATTTTAATCTGCCAGGAAGTTTCATATCAGCGCACACTCCGCTGCAGAGTTAAAGTTTCATTCTGGAAACATCCCTTAGGCTGTGGCTAAGCCATGTCACCACCATATCCTTTCTTCCAGGAGTGCTAGTCTTGCATGATTCGCAGGAGAGCTTCTGTGAAGTTTGGAAAGTAGGAAGCGAGGTACCGGGGGAAGTAAAGTTGTAAGGTGGCATTGTGAGTCGTGTCGGGTTGTTTGTATAGCTTATGGGACTTAACTACGGGGTCATCAGTCCCTAAACTTACAAACTAGCTAATACTAAGGACGGCACAAATATCCATGCCCGAGGGGGGATTCGAACCCCCGACCGTAGTGGCTGTGCAGACCGTGACTGAAGCGCCTCAGTCCCCTCGGCCACCGCGGCCGGCGAGTCGTGTCGGGATAGCACAATCGGTAGTACGCTTGCCCGCGAAAGGCAAAGGTCCCAGATTCGAGTCCCGGTTCCGGCAAGCTATTTTATTCTGCCAGGAAGTTTCACCACAATAATTGTTGATCTCGCTTAGTATGTGGGTATGGTATGACGCAGAAAATTAGTTTTGTACTGTGTTAGCCACGCAGTGTCCGGTGTCCCGGCCGGTGTAGATGCAGGAGACGTAATAATTTGGACTGTCGTTAGCACAATGGGAGAGGCGCTTTGTGACCCTCGGCGCCTCGGCTAAGCGAGCGCTGGCCGCGGCAGGAAGCCACAAGGACACGGCGTTAGACGCGCCGTAATCGGCGGCGTCGCAGCGCCTATCGACGCCCCGCGGCGCCGCCGCTTTGTGCCCGCGGACACAGCGGGATAATTACACATTCCATGGCTATTATACTCGCACAGTGGGCACTTAATTGACCAGTGCATATATAGCGCCGCGCGGCTACCGCCGGCGCACAAAACGAACGCGACCGGCCGCCTATTCCGGCCTGAATGACGGCGTAAATATTACTGTGTGAGGAGGCAGCGGCGGCGACGCGCCGCGGGTCCCGACAACGGGCGAGCAAGTCATGGGCCGATACACGGCCGCGGCTGCGGCTGCGGCAAATCATTTCACCGGGCGCACAACGGCGCATTGTCGGCAGTCGCGAAACGCCGTCTCTATTATACGCTGTTACAAGTCTCGCCAGTCAATGCCCTTGGTTTGTGAGTACGCCTCCTTACAAGTACTCTCGATGCTCGGACAACCTGTAAGGGAACCGTTACTTCACAGCCGTGATTTCAATAGGGGGGGAATGTTCCGTGGGTTCACAATAAACCAGTCCAAGTCATCTGCGTGACTACATTTACACTCGAGGCAACAGTTCAATCTCTGCCGACTGCCGTTGTACTCTTCAGCGTATACCGTTACCTATCCTCAATATTAAATGGGTAAGTCTTGTTTTATCATTTTTAGCTCTTTTGGGTACTACAGTATGGAAAATAGAAAGCGTAGTAAGCGATCGGTTCATAATATCATAAACTGATGAAAATACATTGGATCAAAATTTAAAGCGTTATAGGTCCCCTACTCTTCCTCGTGTTTATAAACGATTTACGAGACAATCTGAATAGCTCCCTTAGACTGTTCGCGGATAATACTGTCGTTTATCGGTTAGTGAAGTCAACAGAGGATCAAAAGCTACTGCAAAGCGATTTAGACAAAATTCCTGCATGGTGCGAAAATTGGCAATTGACACTAAATAAAGAAAAGTGTGAAGTAATACACATGACCACTAAAAAAAAAATCCGCTGAACTTCAATTACGCGATAAATCAGTCAAACCTTAAAGTCGTAAATTCTACCAAATACCTAGGAGTTACAATTACAAACAACTTTGACTGGAGAGAACACATAGACAATATTGTGGGGAAGGCGAACCAAAGGTTACGTTTCATTGGCAGAACGCTTCGAAGATGCACCAGCGCCACCAAAGAGACTGCCTACATCACACTTGTGCGTCCTCTCCTGGAGTACTGTTGCCCCTTGTGGGACCCTCACCAGGTGGGACTGACAGAAGATGTTGAGAAGGTTCAGACACGGGCAGCTCGTTTAGTTTTATCACGTTACGGGGGGGAAAGCGTCACGGAAATGTTGCACGCATTGGGGTGGAAATCATTAAAAGAAAGACGTTATTCATTGCGGCGTGATCTGTTTGCGAAGTTTCAATCACCGACTTTTACTTCTGAATGTGAAAACATTTTGCTAGCACCCACCTACTTAGGGAGACATGACCGTCCCAATAAAATAAGAGAAATCAGATCGAAAACGGAACGATTTAGGCGTTCTTTCTTCCCGTGGGCTATTAGAGAATGGAACGGTAGAGAAAAGTTATGAAAGTGGTTAATGAACCCTCTGCCAGGCACTTACATGTGATTTGCAGAGTATCTATGTAGATGTAAATGTAGATGTAGAAACTTCAAGTACCAGGTCATCAAAAAGTCAGTATAAATTTGAAAACCTAATAAACCTAATAAATTTGTCAGAATAGGAAAATTACGTTTGTGGCCTTGTTAAAACAGCATCTAGTAGTTCGCTAGGCGTAATCGTTTCATATCTGACTAAATTACGGAATAATATAGATAGAGAAGTAAAAGCTGACACACATGCTTCGATTAACATGGGGGTTTATTAGAACAAAAAAAAAAGTTCAAAAAATGCCAGACAGATAGCGCTTCATATGATCAGAAAAGCAATAATTAGCATAACAAATTTAAGAAAAAGCAAAGATGATTTTCTTTACAGGAAATACTCAATATGTTCACCATCATTCCTCTACAATAGCTATAATGTTGTGAACAGCACAGTAAAGCATGTCCGGAGTTATGGTGAGGCACTGGCGTCGGATGTTGTCTTTCGGCATCCCTAGAGATGTCGGTCGATGACGATACACTTGTGACTTGTGACTTCAGGTAGCCCCAATGACAATAATCGCACGGACTGAGGTCTGGGGACTTAGGAGGCCAAGCATGACGAAAGTGGCGGCTGACCACACGATCAGCACCAAACGACGCGCGCAAGAGATCTTTCATGCGTATAGTAATGTAGGATGGAGCGCCATCCTGCATAAAAATCGTACGTTCCAGGAGGTGTTTATCAGCCAGGCTGGGGATGATGGGATTCTGTAACATATCGGCGTTCCTCTCACCCGTCACGGTAGCAGTTACAAAACCAGAATCACGCAGTTCCTCGAAGAAAAAACGCCCTATAATGGTAGATGTGGTTCTAATAAAACCCCATATCATTCCAAGCATGTGTTTCAATTTTTACCTCTCTATCTACATTATTCCGTTATTTATTAAAGTTTCAAAATAATACTGACTTTTTGATCACGCGGTATTTCATATATTAACAGTTACTTTTTCAAATCGTTACTATCGTTGAGCTAACGGTAACTCTTCAACAAAATGCATGTTTTGCCCATAAAAGTATCTTCGCGTAACACTTATTACTCTTTTGTTTCCTGAATGTCTTAAGGTAAGATACAGAAGTTAACACTTCGGAGATTGTGCTATACAACGCATGGTCCTGTTTGGAGGTGGTATGCTGTTGTCTTTCTCCGACTTTCGGATTGACTTACCCAGGCAGTTATAAGGAGACCTACAGTTTAAAGTGCATTCCGAACCAAGATGCTACTCGTCATCTTTCACATCAGCAGCATTGCCAGAGGTAAAGAAGCCGAATGTGACTGACAAAAATCCTAATACTTAGCGGGGATCGAAATGCACCATTTGGATTTATAACCATTAACAACAGTGAAACAAGGGTAACGTAATCTAGTGTCAGAAAATGAGACGATAATGATTCAAATATTTGTAAAGCTTATGGGACTTAACTACGGGGTCATCAGTCCCTAAACTTACAAACTACTTATGAACTAGTTTATACTGAAGACGGCACAAACATCCATGCCCGAGGGGGGATTCGAACTCCCACCGCTCGGCCACCGCGGCCGGCAGACGATAATGAAGGAATTTGATAAAGTAATGAGACAAGTAGAGTAGTAGATGAGTTTCGTTATCTGGATAGCAAAATAACCTTCTGATGGCCGAAGTAAAAAGGATATAAATTGCAGAATAGCAATGGGAAGAAAAGCGTTAATGAAGACGCGAAATTTGTTGACATTCAATATTAATTTAAATATTAGGAAATCGTATCTGAAAGAATTTGTCTGAAGTGTAGCAATATATGGGAGTGATATGTGGACGACAGGAGTTCAGACAAAAAGATGATAGAAGCTTCTAGAATGTGGTGCTACTCATTAGGATTAGATGGGTAGATCCCTTAACTAATCACGAGGTGCTCAATAGATCTGGGCTGAAAAGGAGTTTCTGGCATATGACTAACAGAAGGGATAGGTTGGTGGGATACATTCTGAGACATCGAGGAATCTCGACTTAGCATTAGAAGGAAGTATGTGGGTAATAATCGTATAGGAAGACCGAGAGACGAATACACTAAGCAGGTTCAAAAGAATGTAGGTTGACGTTCTTATTCTCAGATGAAGAGACTTGCATAGGACACGGTAGCGTGGAGAGCTGCATCATACCAGTCTGCGGACTCAAGAGCACAACAACAACAATCGGGCAGTCTACCACTGTGCTGCCGAGCCACAAGTCTTAATGTCTTAAGCCTACGTGGCCTACGAGAAAGACAGGCCGCGGCGCGCACGTCATAACACGTGATCAAGTGAGGCCTGAGCCGGCGCGATCACAAGCGCAGTGGCCGGCCGCTGGGGCACAGCCCACTGTCCCATAGCGGCCGGCCAAACCGCTAGCGATCGTGCCGGCTCAGGCCTCACTTGATCACGTGTTATGACGTGCGCGCCGCGGCCTGTCTTTCTTGGAGGTCTCGTTAAGCCTATACATAACGTAAACAAATCTCTAGAAATTCAAACGTTCATAATAATAAAAATTTAACTCTTTTTTTCCGCGTGAACACAGGGGACAAGACTTGCAGCTATGGTAAAGAATTAGTGCTGCATAGCCGGGGTTCCTTTGCAGCCAAACCCGTACTGACTAAAGACTGAAGGCCCCTGAAGGATTTTTTAGCTTTTTGTTATTTTAAAAGTTCGTTTGTGTCCTCTTCACTACATTTCACAACACTCACACAGATGGATAAGACGAAGGAAAATTGTCGCCTATATTTGGTATTCGAATAAAAATTTACCTTCCTTATAGCTACGTAATGTTTGATCTTAAACTTCGTGCAAAATAATGAGGGCACGTAATATTACCGTCGGCGAGTGAATATTGTCTAATAGCATTATTTATTCGATTTTGTTTTTCCGATGGAAGCATAATGATCTCTATCTCATGAGAAACTAAAGCGAGAAAGTCTGAGGAATTATGAATGCACTGTATTATTTTCATACAGCAGTAAGTGCACATGTTACAAATAACATCTTTGTGTAACATGAAATATACGGGTTGTAATAGAAAACAAATTGTTCTTGTTCAGACAGAAAGAGTAGAGAAAGGAAGTTTACTTTCACACTACATGTTCATTAGTACTTTTTGCAGAAACAATTAGCATTTCGGTGTCGGCTGTATCTTGGGAATGGGTTGATAGCTCTTTGTGGGCTATGCGCATAGAAGCGCAGTCTTCCAAATTTCAACGGCTTTCGCGGCCTTCGATATCGCATAACACCAATCGAAGAACTGTTATTAATTTCACTGACAAAGAATTGGACGACGCCATGCTTTCGGTATTGGAAAAAGGGTTGAACTTTGCCCCCACACCCAAGAATGTTCCACTTACTGAGTTTATTTGTTCAGTCGAACAAGCAGTGTCCAAACTACCTGGGGACCAGGCGGAGGAAATTAGGCAAGAGGTTGCTCATACGTTGCGTCGGGCGCCGCCTCCACGGAGTAACATCTCTCCTGTTGAAAGGGCAGCAATTCGGTCTCTTAGAGAAGATCAAGATCTAAGTATTTTACCAGCAGATAAAGGCAATGCCACAGTTCTTCTTTCCCGGAATGATTATCTACGAAAAATGGACTGTTTACTTGACGATTCAGCTTATCGCAGACTGCAAAAGGATCCAACTGAACGGATAAAACGTATGACGCTTTCACTTTTGAAGAAGAGCTCTTTATCTGACGACGTTCAAAAGAAACTTCATCCTGGTGCGGCTGTTCCTCCCAGGTTATATGGTTTACCCAAGATACGCAAGCAAGAGTTTCTTCTTCGTCCGATTGTAAGTAATTTGGGCGCTCCTACTTATAACTTGGCGAAACATTTAGCATCTGTTCTTAGCCCACACGTGGGGAAATGTGAACATCACATTCTGAACTCTATGGATTTTATACAACGTTTAAAATCATTATGCCTTAGTCCTTCTGATTTGCTCGTGAGTTTTGATGTAGTGTCGTTGTTTACCCGGGTTCCTCTGGAAGAATCTCTGCAATTGATTGCTGAAAAGGTGGACAAGGAAACAGCTGAGTTTTGTCGTCATGTACTTACATCGACTTACATGACAAATTTTATGAACAAACTGACGGCTATGGGGTGTCCATTATCCCCTATAGTAGCCAATCTTTTTATGGAGTACTTCGAAGATATGGCTTTGAAGACGGCGGCTCTTAAGCCAACTTGTTTTTGGAGGTACGTCGATGATACTTTTATGGTGTGGCCTCATGGGAAAGAAGCTCTCAACCGCCTTTTGGACCATTTTAATTGCATGCATCCCAACATCAAGTTCACAATGGAAGTTGAGAAGGAGGGGAAGCTTCCGTTTCTTGATGTTCTGGTTTACAGAAGAGATGATGGGAAACTGGGACATAGCGTTTATCGAAAACCTACGCACACGGACCGCTATCTGCATGCCTCCAGTTGTCACCCTCCGGCCCGACGTACTGGCGTTCTTCGGACATTAGCTAGAAGAGCTTACGTCATTTCGGATGCAGAAAGTTTGACGCAAGAACTAGATCATCTCAAAGTTGTGTTTCAACAGAATGGCTACACAGATAAGCAGATCCGCTGTGCTTTACAGTTTGGTCCTTCACCTGAACCACTAAATGAGATCCATAAATCAGTTGCTTTCCTACCTTTTGCCGATTCAGATTCATCTAAGATAGGAAGAATTTTAAAAGTATATGACATTAATAGTGTTTTTCGTCCGCCAGTAAAGACGAGAGCACTTCTTGGATCTGTGAAGGATGATTTGGGTCTGAGGAAGCCCTGGGTATATAAGATTCCCTGTCAATGTGGGAAAACGTTTATTAGTCAGACTATCCGTACCATTCAGGACAGATGTATTGAACATCAATGGCACACACGTTTGCTCCAGCCCGAGAAGTCGGCGGTAGCTGAGCATTGTCTCGATGAGGGACATAGAATGTTATATAACGAAACTCACCTGGTTGCTTCAGCATCTCGTTACTGGGGCTGTGTCTTAAAGGAATCCATAGAAATTCGATTATCTGACAATCTGATTAACAGAGACAGAGGCTACCTTCTTAGTAAATCCTGGAACCCGGTGTTATCAGATGTTAAAAAACAACGGTTGGTACTTCACAAATCTGAATAATAATGTTATCATCGCTTATCGATTTCACCGGACTCTACCACCGGAGTGCTGTATATCTTGTGCACCATAGGGCAGTCACTGTCACTTCTTCCGCACGCGCTATGGGTCTTCCTCGATGTATAAAGGAGCCGCCGATTGCACAGGTAACTCAGTTCCGGCGAGATTGTCTATCAGCAAGCTCACCTGAGGATGGCGGGCAGTTGCGCCGCTGAAATATTGTGTCAAGTTGACTTTAGTATCCGGCTGCAGACCCGAGAAGATTATAAACAGTTATTACGCCGAGAAAACCTTTGTGGTCACTTGTAGTGAAATTATTTGTAGCTTGCACCATTGTATTACAAGATCTGTATAACTGTTCGTCAAATTTTTCAGGTTGTCTTAGGTTAACTCAAATTAGTCCTTTGAGCCACGAATTATTTTATTGTTTAAAACTGTGTTGAAATTATATTCTCTTATATAATTACGTCAGGGAGAGTGGAATATAACGTTTGTTTTCAATTTTTATTTGTCATTCTGGCATAAACTGTAGTTTCGGTGTGAAACCACTGTAGCGCTATCAACTGAAACAGACCTGCACATAAAAACTTCTGGCTTTCCATTTATTTATCACAAATGAACATTTTAATTAAATCATTAATGTTTAGAATAGAAACATTATTACAAAATTAACAAAACTGAGTATACAATCACAAAAACAATATCCGTAACACACAGTTCTATGATTATCTGTCATATATTGATTTTACTGTTGGAATTGTTGAGAGGCTGTGTGAGCCGCAGAGACGCACTCCAGGCTGACAAATAGACACCATTGCATATAACAGGCTAAAACAGACACGTATATCTTACGAGATGTAGGCACTAAAGAAATCTCCTAGCGAACTGCTGATGCCCTCGGCCACCGTCCCAGGGTGGAGGTTACCTTTCGGAGAAGATGGGCGTAACTTCATATGGCGTCTAGAAGCTGTTGTAAGACGTTACATTAGTACTTGGTGGCCAACAGGCACGTATTAATGTACGTAGCAAAGTTGATACCAGTCACTTGGGAACAGCAACGTCAGTGGTTCCACGAGGCTAGAGTGAGAGGGTAAAGAAGAAAAACTGCAAGTTAGCAGCTCCCCTGAGGCGTGGCCTAAGGCGGAGCCTAAGGTGTGGCCAACTGACGTAAAACATTGTTGTTGTTGCCCATATTGGGTAGCGTCGTGATGTTTTACTTTCAGCTGAACAATGTTGCTACCAAGTATGGATTTTGCTAGTGCACAAACAAGCCACCTCCCCACCCGGGGAATGGCAGAAAGGACAGGGCTGAAACGTGGTTCGCTAGAGGACTCAGAGAGAGGGCAAACCACAATTCAGATTGGTTTAACCAAGCAGCGGCCAATAGGAAATTGTTAACTGTCGGAAGGTGGGGAAAAGAAGTGCGCCCACACCGGCCGTTAAAACGCCCGGTTTTTTGATCAAGAGGAGAGTTCTCAGTCAGACGAGTCGGGCGCCAGCCCGTGACTATCGCCGTCGGCCTCGGGGTGCTCCATGTCAGTCTGTTTCTCGCGGGGAGTGCGTCTGTCTAGGGGATGCTGCTAGGGAACGTAATTACTGGCTTCAGTTGTGGCAAACGATTTATACTTCTTGTTTTTTTTTTTTTTTTTTTTTTTTTTTTTTTTTTTTTTTTTTTTTTTTTTTTTTTAATTAACTAACCCCAGTGTAGTAGACTTAGTATGGGATGCAATAAATTCAATGCAACGTACCTAGGAGTTCCATAAAGTTACCTAACAAGTATCCTCTCGAGTCCCGAAATCGGCATCTCTAGTAGATGCCTGTACTGTCTCTCTGCAATCACTCCTTTCCGCTCGGGATATGCAGACTGGACTTGCTACCTCTTCCATCTTTCCTATGTAGGACACGACATATCTTCCACGTCAAACACATAAAAGTCCTTACCCGTTCTTCAAATCACTACCTATGATACAGCTGAAAGCACTACCTGATGACCAACAGGCATTAAAGCTTGGCAATGCTTTACTCCCATTAGTACATTTATAGCCAGAGAGGACTTCATTTTATCTGCTGTAGTAGGCACATATCCCTGGCCGGATGACTGAGAAGCATAAATATTGGTTTGAAATACCAATGAAATTCACTGGGAATAAAAGTAGGAAAAACTGCACAGGAATATCTGTATCGTCTGGAGTATTTGTTGGGCTTGATGGCTGAAAAAACTTATTCATGAGAACAGCAATATGCCTGTTGGGTCATTTGTGAATCCAGTCAGCTTGCAGCTGAGTAAGAGCGAAACGACTTAGTGGTTGGTCATCTTTAGATTCCCAGTCTGATAACATATCAACAGACCCGGTACATCCATTCACAGGCGTCACTAATTCTGGCTCAGATTCAGAACTGAAATGTTGTAGCGAATCTTCTGACTCATAGCCACTGCGAAGTTCCTCTTCTGTCATAGCCTCAAGCAAGGATCTCTGCCTGCTCTCCACACCTGCCAAAACAAGTAATGTAATGCTTAAAAGCTACTAATCAATGTCGCTTTTTTGTTAACATCATGAGGTAAACCTCAGAATTATTTAGAATAAAAATATATTTAAGAGTATTTCAAAATAAGACCACACATTTATAATGTTATTCGGTAATGTGTTCAGTTTTCAAGGATTCACTACATATATAATCTAACAATCGAAAATGTTTTACGCCACGGTGGTTTCAATCGAAACCACCAACACAAACGCAAGTATGTTGTTGTTATGGTCTTCAGTCCGGAGACTGGTTTGATGCAGCTCTCCACCCTACTCTTTCCTGAACAAGCCTTTTCATTTCCTCATAAGAACGGCAACCCACATCCACTTGAATCTGCTTACTATACGTGTCTCTTGGTCTCCCTCTGCGATTTTTACCCCACACACTTCCCTCCAATGCTAAATTTACAATTCCCCGATGTCTAAGAATGTGTCCTACCAAGCGGTCCCTTCTTTTAGCCAGGGTATGCCAAAAATTCCTTTTCTCACCAATTCTGTTCATTCTCTTCATTAGTTGTGCGATCTACCCACCTAATTTTCAGCATTCTTCTGTAACACCACATTTCAAAAGCCTCTATTCTCTTCCTGTCCGCACTGCTTATCGTCCATGCTTCACTCCCGTACAAGGCAACACTCCACACAAATGCCTTCAGAAAAGACTTCCTTACACTTAAATTAATATTCGATGTTAGCAAATTTCTCTTTTTCAAAAATGCTTTTCTACCCATTGCCATTCTGCATTTTATATCCTCTGTACTGCGACCATCACATGTTATTTTACTACCCAAGTAACAAATCTCATCTATCACCTTCATTCTTTCGTTACCTAATCTAATTCCTCCAGCGTCGCCTGATTTTCTAAGACTGCATTCCATTATTTTTGTTTTGCTCTTGGTAATGTTCATTTTATACGCTTTCCTCAACACAATGTCCATACCATTCAACTGCTCTTCCAGGTCCTTTGCTGTTTCTGACAGAATTACAATGTCATCAGCAAAACGCAATGTTTTTATTTCTTCCTCCTGTACTTTAATCCCTATTCCAAATTTTTCCTTGCTTTCCTTCACCGCCTGCTCGATGTACAAATTGAATAACATCGGAGAAAGGCTACAACACTGTCTTACTCCCTTCCCAACTGATGCTTCCCTTTCATGCCCTTCGAGTCTAATAACTGCGGTCTGGCTTTTGTACAAGTTGTAAATAACTCTCCTTTCCCTATATTTTACCCCTGATGACTTCAGAATTTGAAACAGTGTATTCCAGTCAACATTGTCAAATGCTTTCTCCAAATCTACAAAACCTAAAAATGTAGGTTTGCCTTTCCTTAATCTATCTTCTAGGATAAGACGTAAAGTGAGTATTGCCTCCCGGGTTCCTATGTTTCTCCTGAATCCAAACTGATCTTCTCCGAGGTCAGCTTCTACAAGCTTTTCCATTCTCCTGTAGATAATTCGTGTTAAAACTGATGGTTCTGTAATTTTCACACCTGTCTGCGCCTGATTTCTTTGGAATGGGGATTATTACATTTTTCTTAAAGTCTGAGGGTATTTCGCCTGTCTCATAAATCCTACACACCAGTTCAAATAGTCTTGTCATGGCTGGCTCTCCCAGAGACTTTAGTAGCTCTGAGGGTATGTCATCTACTCCTAGGGCCTTGTTCCGACCTAGGTCTTTCAAGGCTCTGTCAAATTCATCTCTCAGTATAGCATCTCCTATTTCATCTTGATCTACTTCCTCTTCCCTTCCTACAACATCGTCTCTAACTTCATTTCCTTTGTAGAGCTGTTCTATGTATTCTTTCCACCTTTCAGCTTTCCCTTCTTTGCTGAGAACTGGTTTCCCATCTGAGTTCTTGATATTTGTAGAGTTGCTTTTTTTTGTCCCCAACTGTCTCTTTTATTTTCCTGTAGGCGGTATCTACTTTTCCCCTTCTTATACATTCTTCTACAGATTTGCATTTGGCTTCTAGCCACTCCTGCTTAGCCATTTTGCACTTCCTGTCAATCTCATTTTTTAGTCGTCTGTACTCCATTTTGCCTGTTTCATTTACTGCATTTTTATATTTTCTCCTTTCATCAATTAAATTTAGTATTTCCTGTGATATCCAAGGATTTTTTGTAGGTCTTGCCTTTCTACCTATTTTGTCCTCTGCTGCCGTCACTATTTCATCTCTCAATGCTACCCATTCCTCTTCTACTGTTTTATTTCCCCCTGTTTCTGTCAATTGTTGCCTAAATCTCCCTCTGAAATTCTCCAGAACTTCACTTTCCTTCAATTTATCTAAGTCCCATCTCCTTATTTTCCTACCTTTCTGCAGTTTTTTTCAGTTTCAGCCTACAGTTCATGACTAACAAGTTATGGTCAGAGTCTATATCTGCCCCTGGGTACGTCTTGCAGTTTATAACCTGGTTCCGGAATCTATGTCTTACCATTATAAAATCTATCTGATACCTTCCGGTGTCACCTGGTCTCTTCCACGTATACAACCTTCTTTTGTGATTCTTAAACCAGGTGTTTGTTACGATTAAATCATGTTCCGTGCAAAATTCTACCAGGCGACTTCCTCTTTCATTCCTCCTGCCCAATCCATATTCACCTACTATTTTTCCTTCTCTTCCTTTTCCTACTACCGAATTCCAGTCTCCCATCACAATTAAGTTTTCCTCTCCCTTGACTGTCTGAATAATTTCCTTTAGGTCCTCATATATTTCTTCGATCTCCTCATCATCGGCAGAGCTAGTTGGCATATAAACCTGTACTACTGTTGTCGGTGTTGGCTTCGTATCTATCTTTACAATGATAATGCGATCACTGTGCTGCTCATAGTAGTTTACCCGCATTCCTATTTTCTTATTTATTATCAGTCCTACTCCTGTGATACCCCCAATTGATTTTGTACTTATAATCCTGTACTCACCTGACCAGAAATCCTGTTCATCTTGCCACCGAACTTCACTAATCCCCACTATATCTAACTTCAACCTATCCATTTCCCTTTTTAAATTTTCTAATTTTCCTACTCGATTAAGGTATCTAACATTCCACGCTCCGATCCGTAGAATGCCAGTATTGTCTTTCCTGATGACAACATCCTCCTGAGTAGTCCCCGCCCGGAGATCCGAATGGGGTACTATTTTACCTCCGGAATATTTTACCCGAGAGGATGCCATCATCATATGTTCATACAGTAGAGCTGCATGTCCTCGGGAAAAGTAATGGCTGTAGTTTCCCCTTGCTTTCAGCCGTTCGCAGTAGCTGTGTGGCAAAGCCACATTAGCTGATGTTACAAGGCCAGCTCAGTCAATCATCCAGACTGTTGCCCCTGTAACTACTGAAAAGGCTGCTGCCCCCCTTCAGGAACGTTTGTCTGGCCTCTCCGCAGATACCCCTCCGCTGTGGTTGCACCTACGGCACGGCTATCTGCATCGTTGAGGCACGCAAACCACCCCACCTCGGCAATGTCTGTGGTTCATAGGGGTGGAACGCAAGTATACTTTAGTAAAACTTTATATATATTTAATATTAGGAAACTGGCATTATTGTTACAAAAAAAATCTTATCTTAGGAACGATTCACACGATTTCTGCAAAAAAAGACTGCATTGGAACACCACGAATTTTTCTTGACTTCCACTAGTTTCAAGTACCGCTGCATCCACCTGAAGCACGTAATTCCGGTTTTGCCGCTAGTTGGCTCCACAGACTAACAATGATAAGGAATACTCAGCGGGAAACCACGCTTCCGTTAGGAATACAGATCTACATGGGATACTCTGCAAATCACATTTAAGTGCCTGGCAGAGGGTTCATCGAACCATCTTGATACTATTTATCTCAATTCCATTTTCGAATAGCGCGCGGGAAGAAAGAACACATGAATCTCTCCGTTCGAGCTCTGTTTTCTCCTATTTTATTCTGATGATCATTTATACCTATTTATGTGGGAGTTAACAATATATATTCACATTCGGAGGAGAATGTTGGCGATTGGAGTTTCGTAAGTAGCTCAGACAGCAGCTATAAGCGCCGTTGTTCTAATGATTCGCATCCCATATCCTGTATTATTTCCGTAACGCTCTCTCCCCTGTATCGTGACAATAAGAAACGAGCTGCCCTTCTTTGAACTCTTTCGATGTCCTCCGTCAAACCTACCTGATAAGTATTCCACATTGGGCAACAATACTCCAAAAAAGGACGGACAAGCATAGTGTATGCAGTCTCTTTAGTAGTTCTGTTGCGTCTTTTAATGGTTCTGCCAATAAAACACAGTCTCTGGTTTGCCTTTCCCACGAAATTATCTACGTGTTCTTTCCAGTTTAAGTCTGATGTAGTGGTAATTCCTAGATATTTAGTGGAGTTTACGGCCTTCACTTTTGTTTGATTTGTCTTGTAAACACCGTTGTTCGGAACCCACGTTAAACTGTAGGTCCCCCTATAACAGGTTGGGTAAGTCAGTTCGAAGATCGGAGGACGGCAACGGCATACCACCTCTAAACAGGACCATGCCTAGTAAAGCACTGTGGTGTTCAAAGCTATCTTCGGATTATTGACTGTTTATTTTTTTTATTTTTTTATATCTTGTAAACAAAGTTTAACGGATTTCTTTTCGTACTCATATGGACGATTTCACAGTTATCATTATTTAGAGTCTATTGCCAATTTTTACGCCATAGTGATATCCTATTCAGATCATTCTGCAGTTGGTTTTGCTCTATACGATAAATGACAGCGTTATCTGCAAACAACCTAAGAGAGCTACTTAGATTTTCTCCCAAATCGTTTATGTATATAAGGAACAGCAGAGGACCAATAACACTACCCTGTGGAACGCCCGACATCACCTCTGTTTTAGTCGATGGTTTACCATCGATTACTACAAACTGTGTCCTCCCTGACATGAAATCCCCTATCCAGTTGCAAATTTGGGGCGATATACCATAACCACTCAATTTGATTAAAAGCCGTTTGTGTGGTACGGTGTCAAAAGCCTTCTGGAAATCAAAAAATGCGGAATCGATTTGCGAACCATTGTCGATAGCACTCATCACTTTCGTGTTGCGGTTCGCGCGGCTGTTCGCCGTCGGGAGTTCGAGTGCCTCCTCGGGCATTAGTTTACCTTAGTTTAAGCGGTTAGTAAGTGACGGACTAATAACCCAGCAGTTGTGTCCGCTAGATTTACAAACATTTGATTTTTTTGTTTGTTTTTGAACTCATCACTTCGTGTGAGTAAAGAGGTAGTTGTGTTTCGCATGGACGATAATTTCAAAAAATTCGCAGAAAGCGAATATATTATAGTGGTTTCAATACGTACCACTTAGGCTCAAAGGATTAAGATAGATGAAAACTATCGTGTGTTCAGTTTGTGGAAAGTGAATTTATGTTGTCTATAACAGTCGCTCCTTGTCAGGAAGGCACCAGTGAAATTAATATTATCTTTTCAACAATACAATAAAGGTTCAGTTAACACGTCGAGACGAATGTAGGCAGTGAGCATCATACAGGCATTTAATGTTACTTAATTTGCTCATGTTCCTGATAGAAGATCTTTCATTGAATTGGAATTAAATTCAATTTAATATTATGCCGATATCACATAAAATTATTTCTTTTTCCGACTGGCGTCGGCACGCTGAGACACTATCCTCTGGACTGGGAAAGGAGTACAATGTATAACGATCTCTAAAAAGTCATCGATAAACTCATTTCACACACCAATCACAGACTTGGTATTATGCAGCATTTATGACTTTTCATAAGGTCTCGACATTATAGTTGTTGTCAGAGCAAATAGTGGCTCAAACATATAACCAATAAAATATACACAATAAAACATTAAAATACACCATTATAAATTCCCGGTTGATGGTCAGAGCGACTTCATAAGAGGCTAACGGCGGTGCAGCTGTTGGAATGGTAACTGCATTTCCTGCTAGAATGAGCTATTTATGTCAACATGTTTCATCTGTTTGTCTGTATGTCCTCTATGTATTCATAAACTGTTCATTCGATTGCAATATTGAAATGAAACTTTGGTGAACTGTTCACCGTACAACCACGAAGGTTCCTGACCCAGATACAAAAGAGCACGACACATAACTGACGAGATATGACGTCATGAATAATGAGAGGCCACCGCGTGAGAATACCCAGATTTTTATGCGTCAACTATTGGAAAATGGGAATAGTTAGGGACCTGCAACAAAGTTTACATGTAATTTCGGACGTTTATGAAGCGTTTTGTAAATGACCCCCCTCCACCCCCCCTCCCCCCTTCCCCCCTCCCACACACATACACGCAAAATAATGAAACGAAAAGAAGTCTACCGCTCACAACTGTTTCGCTATAGATGCCGTACAACTGTCGCATCAGGCATGACCTTGTATGAAATAAAGTTAGCATTACAGATTTGCATGGTACTATTTATTTTTGTCTGCAAGTCTCCCTAAATTCTCTTACATCCAAAATTAAGCAATCTGTTTTCTTAATCTATATCTATATAAAAGCGAAAAGAAACTCACTCACTCACTGACTAAACACGAAATCTTGGAAAACTACTTCATTTATGAAGCTGAAATTTCGCAGGCATGTAGTTTATGTCAGCTAAGAAAATATTTTGTAATAGGTGCAAGGCGGAGCATACTCCTCCTACAGACTCTAGAAATCTACAGTTTCATTCCGATCTTCACGAAATTTCGCACGTTTGATTTTCAAAACAAGAGTAAAGTCACCGTCTACCTTAAGTTTCATACGGTGCATGGTGAGGGTACTTGGCAGCATAAAAATTGATACCTAAATACCTTGCTCGCCACCATAACTGTTTTTGTTGTTTTCGTTATTCTCAGAACAAGGGTTGTATGAAATAATACTGCAATATTCGAGAACAACAAAGTGCGTTTTTCAAAGTGCCCTGCGTTTCTATTGCATGGAAATCTATTGTTTTGTCCGATATTAATGAACTTTTGCACACTCTACGTTAAAAATATATTGATTTGGTGATTTGGAATTTAATGGTAATTCATTCACACAATGGGAAGAAACCGTCTTGAACAGTTTCATTAGATTTGTTTCAGTATGTTCTTGTAAGTGCTATCGGCCGTTTGGCAACAGGTGTATCGCCACGCCGCGTCCCCGGTACCCCTGTAGCCAGAGGCTCTGGTGCTGAAGCTAGCCACCTCCCGCCCGCCCCTCCGCCGCCCCCGCCGTAACCCCGCGATCGGCCTGCCTGCCGGCCGGCATCCTCATCAGGCGTCATTCCAGCGCCCGCCGCCGGCGGCGCCAATCACTAATGACACGGTAGGGCCAATTTGGGCGATGCCGGTGATTTCGCGTCCGCAATTAGCTGCTTAGCTGTTCGTTACACGTGTTTAGAGCTGGTTAGGGCGCGCGGCCGCCTCCACTGCCCTCTAATTAGCCGGCCAGCCTCCGGCTGCCACGACGGCCGCTACCGCTTCCCGCCAGTCACTCACCTCGCAACCCGAGTGACAGCATTAATTTGCTCACGAGCTTCCGCGTCCGTTCCTCTTGTTTTGAAGATGAATGAGCCCGGCGAGATGAGCCAATACTTATAATTTAAGCAAGAACATTAAATGCACAGTGAGGTGACTGAAGTTGTCAGACAGCGATTTGCACAGCAGAGATGGAGGCGGTATCACGCACACAATGCATAAACTGGCGGTGCATTTTCAGATATGTTGTGCGTAGATTCATGTGAAGTGGTTTCCGACGTGATTACAGTCGCAAGATGATAATTTACAAACTGTGAATGCGGAATGTCTGGTATCGGGAGCTGCAGACGTTCATTAACCTCCAGAGGCCACGAACGTGGCTTGCCTACAGGGAGGTCTTTCATCCGCTCAGTGCCACTACACTCGGTAGAGGGTACCTCCATCTCACTATGCAGCGGCCAATCGCGGCCAATAGCGCTGCACCCGATCCGTATTTAGGCGGACCCACAACACATCAGCAGTCATGCAAAGCCTAAAGGCATTAGCTCTCAGGCAAAACCTGTAATCAGCATCATCTGTTAATTCGTCTTTGTTTCAGACTCCATTATGTCGCCAGCCATGGATCCAGCCAATGTTCATGACCAAGTTCTAGCCGTGGCTCAATATGGGTCACAGCCCAGGATCCTCCTGAGTTGTCAGCAGTGGTACCAGTCAAGGTTCCAACCAGGTCGCTTGCCGGGTCACCACCCGAAGACCAAACCGGGTCCAGTCGCTAATCTACAGTTGGTGCAGCCCTTTGGCCATCAGACAGCTGGGGTCCTAGCCACCACTCAAAGCTGCCCCCCTCCTGCCGCCACTATCGTCGTCGTCGCCGCCACTATCGTCACCCACAGTAGTGGGTCATCTGTCCTCACACAGCACCCATCTTCACCCTTTTATTTTTCCAGTTCCATCCTCACCCAACGTAGATAGCTCCACATCATCACCACCATGTATTATAAACATCCCAGGTCTCCATCATAATCAACTGGAGTGCCACATTCAAACCTCCCTGGTCCTCCCTCCTCTTTCCATTATCCATTCTGTCACCACCACATCCCCCAAGCCACTCTGTCTCCTCCTCAGTGCCTCTTAGCCCTGGTCCTTACATATCTCCCATCTCACCTGCACACATTTCACACCAGTGTGCCACATGGGCTGGCTCACCACAATCTCCCTACCTGGACATTCAGCAGCTGGGCTCCTCTTCCTGCCATATGCCCCTCCAAACTGCCCTGAAGCACAGTCTACTCCCATTATCAATAAACAGTCTTTTCACATGGATCCTTCTACCGTTGGCCACAAAGAAGTTCCCCCTCCTCCCTCCACTCCTTGTCACCACCCCACTCTCCTTTCCTCACCATCTAACCCCAGGACCACCAAACCTTCTTCCTGTTCCACCCAGGTACCCATTTCCTCGATAACGAAACCCTATCAATATAAATCAAGAAATATTTCCGAAGACCACCCATCGTCCACCTCAGTCCCCTCAATGATTTTGTGATCATCAAGTCCCCCAGCCCTACACTTCACACAACCTCATTTAGAAAATCATTTGTTCCACATACCTCCTCCACCTGCCAACAACAACTTCACTATCCTACATGTGAGTATTCCAACATATGCAATGCTCGACCCATTCCCATCTGTCCATCCACCCCATTGACCCTCCCACACAACCAAACAATTTATTTCCCTCTGCCCCTCTACGGTGGATGATGTCATCCAGTTTGTCACCATGGAGTTCCAAAGTATCCACTCCCTCCAACATCACCACACCTTCCAGCATATTCCCCTCGCTGCCCACGCCAAACTCAACCCCTACACCACCTTTTGCCAGAGCCACTCCCACTTCATCTTCTCCTGACTAGTTACCTCCACCTCTCACCCATCCTACACTCTCCTGTTCCACACCATTTGCTCTCTACCTGTAAATAAACTACTCTTTATGCAGATCCTCTCCCAACAATGTGTGGACACTTCCCTCCTGAATGAAACCTTTCTTCAACCTCATCATTCCATCAGCACCATTCCTTACATGATTGCTGCTGCCCTTGACATCTCCCAGCCAGTCCTCTGCTGAACTCCGGCAGTGGTGTCAGTTCCTCACCACGTCACTTTGAGGAGCCCTTGTCCTCCTGCTACAAGCCATTCGCCACAAAAGTAAGACTACTCCAGATGTCATCCTGACCTCTCCCAACTTTCTCTGACGTCCTTTAACGTCCTTTAACTCTTAGGCAGTGACCACGACCACGTCCTAATTACCATCGACCCCCACCAATATAATGCACCCGCTCTCTGTCCTAACCTACCTCCCAAACTTATTCACAATTATTGCCATGCCGACTGGGATGTCTCCCAGCGAACCTAGACATCTTAGTCACAAGCTACTACCTTTCCCTCCATACGCCTACCGACATCACTTCTTTCTTCCTACGCTAGGATGTTGCTCGCGCTGTATATGCTTACGTCCCCACCCATATCGGTCCACCCTTCCCCCACAGGCCATCCTTCTCATCTGTGAATCCCACCGCCTCTATGGTTCCTTCTGAACACTCGTGACCAGACCAGGAGACACTAATACACCACCGGCAATAGCAAACACACATCATAAACCTCTCGACCAAGAAAAACCGCCGGGCTTGCCGTTAGACTTGCACCTGTTTCAATGCCACGCTTCCCATCAACTCTTAAAAGTACTGGCAGGCTTCTACCTCTTTACTGGCAGTCGCTCCTCACCTAACTACCCAGTCCTTCACAATGATCATGTTTCCTCACAATGCCAGTAAGGCCGAACATTTCGCTTCCTACCTTCCTGATGTTTTCTTGATTCCCGACTATCCTCACTTTTGCTGCTCTCTCTTTCCCACAGTCCAGGAGTGCATCAACACCTCTTCTCCTCCGTTTATCTCAGCTTCCAGTACTTGGACCACTCGACGCACCTATCATTACAATAGACATAGAATTATTGCTCTGAATCAAGTTACAACGGGAAATTTGTCTACAGGGGGTATATTAACCGGTCCTATATCATTTTCTTTCCTCCTCCATGTTGCCATGGATGACGCACAACAGTTTGCATTTGTATCGCAATGACAGTGTACGCGAGGGTTGTAGTTACTCCCCACTGCACTGTGTGAAGAGTAGAAACTCTAAAAGTTCACCAACCTTACGTCTTCTATAGATATTCCCACGCAGATGATAGCACGCAGGTCGGAGTTCTTGAATGAGGCTGAAATTGCT
The DNA here is from genome assembly GCA_026315105.1 of Locusta migratoria. Classification (NCBI taxonomy): domain Eukaryota; kingdom Metazoa; phylum Arthropoda; class Insecta; order Orthoptera; family Acrididae; genus Locusta; species Locusta migratoria. The sequence continues at coordinate 138,604,198 of CM048745.1, forward strand.
AAACTATTGGTAGGAACTGATCTAGTTACTGAATAAAACTGAAATCCTCGGGAATCGGGATGCCAACTGATTTATTTAAAGTCAGCAGAAAACCAGTAAACTGCATAATAACATCCACTTGACACAGATTGTTTTAAATGAAATTAAATATAAAGTAATTTCCGTTGTTCTAAGGTGATTAAACAATGTCTTATGACCGCCTACGTGTGCATGTTACTCCACTGAGTGCGCGTACAGAAGTCACATGTTACTCTTCCGAGCGCCAGTTCTGAACTGAAGAGTGGCGGCTCGATGCAAGGCTGCCTTCGTTCCGCAATTTGGCGCGCAAACATGGCTGCCGTGCATCGTCCGTCTGAAATTAATTGTTTTGTTTATAGAATTAGCAATTATTAATATGTTTTACCTACGCAGGGCACAGATTAGCTTTGAGGGGTTTTTATGAACTGAGTTTGACATTGAATGTATTATTAGTTTATTAAATATTAAGAAAAATATGATTGCGTTTTGGCGTGTGACCGCCAGTGCTACAGCCAATCGGCGTCCAGTGCCTGCCGCTCGGGGACTTCCCTAGAATTCGGGGAGATTTGCCAGTGCTATTTCCCATGAGAACCCGATCTATTGTATCACCTGTCGTGTATATCACCAGCTTTTACCAACTGTTGCCTACTGGTCCTAACCGGCTGCAATGAAGCTATACTTCGAACTTAATATGAAGGCTGCAAGCCAGAAATATTACAAAGTGCAACACCGCTCCCGACCATGCATGGCATAACCTTTTACCACCTTTCAGCCTGCCCCCTCTCTTTCCATTTCGCCCTCGCTCATTTACAGCGACTTGACCTGTAGAAAACCTCTGCCATGTTTCCCCAAACCAGTAAGCCCACATGTGCCACCTCTTTCTATCGTCCTATCAGTCACACTTTAGTGTTCAAATGCCTGTAAAGATTGGGCATCAAACTGCAGTTGTCATCAGTCCATAAACATTCAAACTACTTAAACTAAGTTAATTTCTCACGGCGTATACTGTATTAAAAAAACTTACAGGTATAGAGCGAGGTATGAAATTGGACATCGGCCGATATTTCGTCGGGAGCACACCCTGCCATTTTCAAGACAATACTCCAGCGAGGAAGCAATGTGCAACGGTTTAAACCTCAGTTCTCAATGACAACAGAAAGATAACACACACCGAGCAAGCAAGCACAAAGCGCCATCACACCACCGAAGATGAAAACCAACAACAATATCGATAATAAACATTAGTTCAAATGTTCAAATGTTTGTATAGCTTATGGGACTTAACTACGGGGTCATCAGTCCCTAAACTTACAAACTACTTATTAACTAACTAATACTAAGGACGGCACAAATATCCATGCCCAAGGGGGATTCGAACCCCCGACCGTAGTGGCCGTGCAGACCGTGACTGGAGCGCCTCAGTCCTCTCGGCCACCGCGGCCGGCTAAACATTAGTGTCCAGCTGGCGAGGTGGCATTCATTTTGTCCCTCTGTTTTCGGACAAGTGAGAGAGCAGGACTCCATGCACAATTTAAGCAAAATCCTCCATCCCTATTCCACAGATTATCCGCTAATTATTAATTTAATCGCTCCTTGATAACACAATCCCAACAGCTGGAAGTGCACGCCATCACGTCTATACTCAGTACATCGCACCTCGACAGACCCATTTGTTTGACCAATTTATGACATCCCATAGCTGCATGGAACGTGGTAGACACCAGCCTTGTGCAAACCCAAATCAACCTTCACGGACCATAATAGCGCCTTAATTTTAGAAGGCGGTAGAAACCCACATTTCACTTCATATTTACGTAAAATACGGCCAATATTTTTAGAAATGCTGCCCACGTAGGACAGAAAGGCCATTGCTCTCTTAATCTGTCCGACACTATAATAGAATCGGTGATTGGAAAAAGGAAGGAAGTCCACTCACCACTGTTTTGAGAAAACCAAGAAAAACTTGTTAACACTTAAAATATGGTTCTGACACTTTTAGGCTCAATTACAAACTTGTAGAACTAAATTATCTGTACTAAATGACGAGTCGTTCCAATGCCTTCAATAAATATTTTTCAAGCAGGCCTCTTTGGCAGTTGGTGGATATTCACCCTTTTTCCAATAAACTATTCAATCATTTTGGCGAAAAGTGACCTCCAGATGGGAAAACTCGGTAGACAAACTTTCCGAGTCTAAAATGACGAGCGCTCTGTGCGCTAAGGTACGTAGAGTGATTTCAACTGAACTGGAAGGTGACTTCTATCAGCCTGCAGATACAAATGTATGTGAGCTGGTTTCCTGTAAACAGCATGTCCCGACGTACCATCTACCTCCCTCGAAACCAACTCGTCGAGAAAGGAAAGGCAATCGTTCTTCTCCGCCTCCTTGGTGAAACGGATGGTAGTTTGGATTGAATATAGATGTTACAAAAAATTATTCCTCACTACCATGCGGCCAAATAACAAACGTATCGTCTATTTATGTGAAAAAACAAGCAGGTTTCATCGTCGCTGACTCAAATGCACGTTCTTCAAAGGCCTCCAGAAATAAATTAGCAATTATAGGTGACTTCCCATCGAAAATCCAACTGTCTGTTCATAGTACTGGTCATTAAATAAGACGTAGGTGGAAGTCAATAATTGTAGTAATAAATTAGTTAATTCAGTACTTAACCAAGCGCCAATTAATTGCAACGAAACAGATAGAGGAACGCGAGAAAGAACATCAAAACTGACTAAAATATCAGTCATTCAAATGCTCTCCCTCCAATCGACGTAGGAAATCTGCAATTTACCACAAGTGGGCTCAACAAACCAGCAAGGTTCTGCTACACGATATCTCGGAGCCTGAGTCTAAGAGGACACCCTTCCTTATGAAACTTAGGAAGGCATTATAGCCGGCTGCGGTGGCCGAGGGGACTGAGGCGCTTCAGTCACGGTCTGCACGACCACTACGGTCGGGGGTTCGAATCCCCCCTCGGGCATGGATATTTGTGCCGTCCTAGTTCGTAAGTAGTTCATAAGTAGTTTGTAAATTTAGGGACTGATGACCCCGTAGTTAAGTACCCTAAGATTTACAAACATTTGAACATTTTAAGGCAATATAACCTATTAGGTAGGCCTACAGGACAACAAGAATTAAGACTGTTGACAGCCGCCTGTGACCAGTAACTTTTCTTAAGGAGTTTATTGGTCTACCTTTCAACACTTCTTGTAGTATCAGAAGCAACCCTGTGATATGCTGAATCAGAAATTAAACACTGCATTTTTTTAACATAATCCTGCATGTTTTAAAGAACAGTAGCATTTCCCTTGTCCGCAGGTAAAATAACAATATGAAGATCCATCCAAAATGAACGTAAAGCAGCTGCCTGGGCTACTGTTATATTACTTGCAGTCGGACGTGCCCTAGTCAACTCGCAACAGGCTTCCCTCTTACCTCCTCTTTAGAGTGAGTTAGTTCCAGAGCAGGGTCCCAGGCTCTACTTAGTTGATAGTCTGTGTCTCAGTTCACGACATTGTCAGCACTTTGATCTCTATTGACTCCTTAATAACATTTTCCCAAAATCTGTATGTCTGTACCAAAATCTTGGTGTCATGATAGTTCATGCGATGATCCAACTCCAGACAGATTTCAGCAATCGCTGATTTCGTCACTTGCCTTAATCGGGTGTGCCTCTGATGCTCCTTGCACCTTATGTCCACTGTTCTGGTTGTCTGGCCACTGTAGGACATTCCACATTGACAAGGAATGTTGTAAATGCTTGGTTTCTGTAATCCCAGGTTGTCTTTTACTCGTACATTTCCCACCAAGCCCCCGATCTTGGTGGCTGGACAGAAGACGCATTTGATGTTGTGTTTATGTAGAATCTTACTGATTCTGGCAGAAATAGAACCAGCATAGGGCAGATACGCTGACTTCTTTGCTTCTTCTTCCTCTGCTTCTGGAACCTCAGTTTTCAGCGGGCGAGGTGGTATTAATTTTGCCCCTCTGGTTTTGGAAAAGTGAGAGAGCAGGATTTCATGCAAAATTTAAGCAAAAATCTCTGTCCCTGTTCAACACGTTATCCGCTAGTTTTATTTCAATCGCTTCCTTGATAACACAATCCCAATAGCAGGAAGTACATGTCAAAGTTACCGTTTTATTGTATTCCATCAGGTGACCTGTGTCCAAGCAGTGTTCGGAAACAGAAGACTCGTCAAGTCGTTGCAAACATGTGTCATGTTTATGCTCAATATATCAGTCCTTGGCAATCCTAATTGTTTGACCAATTTATGACAGGTGCATGGGATACAGTAGACACCGGCCTTGCACAAACTCAAATCATCCTGCGACATTACAGAATGTTCAGAACGAAACAGAACATTCTGAAAGACTAAAGACAGAAAGATCGTACTCACAGGACAGTTAGATGAGTACATTTTGCCGATATGATTATATTCATTGTATATAATGCTGACAATAATGTAGCGGATTTTGTAATTTTTGAGCGATCTAATAAAATTAAGATTACTTTCAGAGTATAACATTATCTGTTAAGAAAATACTGTACAATTTTTACTGAAATATTTTGAAGAATATTGACAAGGTCCGTAATATAAATTTATTTCTAGATGAGCAGACACATTTTTGATAATTGCAGAACAACAATCCGTCTGTGTACAGGTAAGTGAAAACTACTTGCAGTGTTGAAACCTATTTTCCTAATAATGCTAACAGCGTTAACATAGCTTCTTTGTGAAAGATTATTCATTGCAATTGAAAATAGTTTGGTTTTATATTAACATCCATAAATATTTTTTACGACGTTGATGAGAGGTGTTTATTTAGTTTTCTACCTCATGTGCAGCAGTGGACATATTTGCAGATACAGTATCTGGATTTATTATTTACAGTCAGTCTATCATAAACTTATATATTAAAAGAATTTACGAAAACTAGTCAGTCGGCAACTACACAGCCGATTTTCTTAATTTTTGTTTTAAACGAAAGGTTCCAATCTTCACAGTTTAGGTTTTGTTGTCAGAAGTGCATTGCTACAAAGGGTCGTTCTTAAGCATGTCAGAAAAACTGTAGCAAATCATTCAGTGATAAGTCGATCATCAATAATTCGTTGATTTATGGACGAAACAGTTCAAATTGTAGGAAATTTAGTTTATCGAAAGTTTCACTGATCAAAGATGAATCAGTAAAGTCGAAATGTGATTTTTTTTAAAACCTGGTACTATAGTTTCAACAACTTTCGTAGTAGTACTTCTTCAACACACCAGGAATAGTAAATAACAGCTTGTTCTAAAAAGAAATATATTCATTTATTGAACTGTAATATCTCACGCGAAAACAGTTACTGTATTTTAACGCATTCTCACTGGCCCATTTTTCACCAGGGGTGGATCTATTCATAAGTGCATCCTTATTCTGCTTTTCATATCCCACTGCATCGCAAGAAGTACACAGACTATATCAATTTTGTCCCACTTGTAGATATCATGTAGGGAAAATGAACCCTTACATCTTTCCTTCTCTTAACTTATAAAAATAAGTAATAAATAAACAATATTTATGGACTCTTCCGTCGGTTCTTGATCGAACAATTGTTACACACACCACTCTCTTGAAAACCAGCGAATTTCAATATAGGCTATATACTTCAATTGCTCCTATATGCCATATTCACATACTGCGCACTTATGTAATTGTTCCACACCAACGTTTCATTTTTATGTCTTCCTCACTCACCTATTCTCCTCCTACTTTTGTTCGTACATATAAGTTAAATGAATATACAATTGTACTTACTAGTATTCACTGAGCCATTGTTTGTTTCAACCTATTTGTTGAAAATTAATGCATTGTTAAGTCTTAGCTACAGTTTTGTTTTAAATGGTTGGGCGTCTCTGTTTATAAAATACTTAAATGGTATAGTCTATGATTGGCTGTTATCTTTGTAATTTCTTTGTAGTCGAAACACAGCAGCTGGTGAGATGTGGATAATCTGCAATATTAAGTTGTTTGAAGATGGCCTAAGAAGCCGAAAGCTAGTTCACAACAAAAATAAATATTATTGTGGAACAAATGTATAGTGTATACAATTATTTAATAAATAAAAAAACGTTTCCGCATTCGGAGAAGAAAGTTGGTTATTGAAACATTGTTAAGAGATTTCGTCGAAACGAAAAACGCTTGTGTTTCAGTGGTTGTCATGGCGATTAACGTATCATAATCGTGACTCTGTTTCTCTTTCCTTCTTTCGTATTTCGCAATAATGCAAAACATGCTAATCTGTTTTAACTGTTCTGACATCCGCCGTCAGTCTGATAAGGATGCGATACTTCGTAACAGTAAGTCTGAAAGGATGTCATGGACATATTTACTATACAACGGTTGCAACTTAAGTTGCTCGTAACCGTAGTATTTGCGCAAGAGCGGACTGTTTAACTTTTTTTGGGTATAGACTTCCTCTATACTGATGAAGTCATTTCAATAAGCTTTCTTAAGACATGGGACATTACCTTGCCAGAAGATGTTTCCTTCCTCCTTAAGTTTCGTTTTAAGAAATCAATTCTGTCTGCTTTAACACTGGCGACAGTTTTTAAAGTTGAAGATGAAAGTATTTAGAAAGTTTTCGCCACATCCTTCTTTTTTTACGCTCACATTCCATGGCCTTCAACTCTTGCTCCCTGCTTTTTTCTGAGAATGTCAGACATTTTCAGAACTATTTTAGTATTTATTTATGTACTATAGTAAAGTCTAGATATGAAATCCGCCTGATATGGAAACCACTGTTTTTATTTGTAAAATAGAAACAGTGTTTTGCATATCAGGAGGATCTCATATCCAGCATTTTTTACTGCAAACTCGGTAATCATCAGCTCCACCACGAAAATGATGAGTACTAAAGTAAATTATCCAGTGTTGAAAAAAAAAAGTATCCTTGCCGAATGCCGAAAAATTATTTCAGTCACACACGAAACACCGAGTTAACGAAAATAGACCACCACTGATCCTTGTTTGTAGGACGATGTGTCATGAAAATCTATTAATTGAGCCTGGGATTAACGAGGTCGTCTATGTACACTCGTTTAAGCAATACAAAAGTCTGAAATTCAGTATTCCATACCAAATTTAGAAGTCCTCCACCGTTACGGTAAGGCAAAAAAGTACAGACGTTAACAGCAACTAAACGTATTCTGTTCCTCACATTTCCACCCGTTTATGACGTTTGCCGCTGGTGTCTAAAGTAATGTTTTTTTTTTTTTTTCTCTCGACTGCACAAAATAGCAACGATGTCTCCTGCAGACTTTTCCTAGTGTCTACATAATTACCTGAAAGTCACGAAAGAAAGCGCCGTTAACTACTAAGGTCCCTAATTACCAACGTCTTCGTAAATCAGTTTGTTATGACTGAAGTATGAAGCATATTTTGTTTCGTAACGGCCACTTTAATGTCAGGAAGCGTCGTTAAGACAGCGGGGACTCTCAAAACAGTCGAGTAAAAACACAGCAGCCATGTTTTCGAGAAGATGGCGACGGCGTTAATAGATTCGAGGAAGCGGCGTAGCTATAGTAAACCCCGTCGACGTAATAGGAACATTAGCACCGGCGTTTTATGTGACCTCGGATACCTCTGCGCCCTTTTTTTCACTTTACGGAGAATGTCAGTTAGGGAGAAATTTTCCGGCGCTTGGGAGATAATTGTTGCTAACATTTACGACTGCGCTGCCCCTTCTTTTTCCCTTGACTGCGGGTAACAGTGGGTCCCGTGGCTGAGACACAGGCCTACAATTGCTGCTCCTTATTAGTCAAGAGCAGTAAAACGTTTATCTGTGACTCTTTGTGTCCAAATTTCTTAGTAAACCGGCGCCTTGCTGATCATGTGCAGCATCTTTAACCGATTAGTGCTAAATAATATTTTCCTTCTTTCTTAAACTATGAATCTGAGGTACATAAGAGAATGTAGTGCCACATTATTTGTCAGTATTATATTACATACTCCAAGGCAGTCATAGTCATTTTAATTTTGTCCATTATTGCCATTGATGTTCCGTGACTGTTGTACTTCAGTAAAATAAAATGAATTTGCCTTCAGTCATAAATTGTGTTTTATTTTACACAATGCATTTCGAGCCCTGAGGGTTTATCATGAGCGTCCCCATGTTTAAACGCCTGGGCCTGCTCAGGTCAAAACATAGGTTGTAACAATATGGAAAATTTTAAAAAGAGTTTCATATAATAAAAGAGATTTAACAATTGATTTACTGTGTGTCAAAACACTCAAATGAATAAAGATACGTGTTCAAAGACAAATGACCTTTTACATCGATCATACTGCTGAAAAAAAAGGCCGTAAGTTCAATGGCATTGGCAACAGAATAATAAAAACAGTACAGCATTGCAACTTATTACTGTATGTATCTTCAGTTTAACAATTGATTTACTTATTAAAAATTGGTGCTCAAATAAGGCTAGTGCAGTATGATAACTGGAGTACATTTATATGTATAAATAATCACCAACATAAACACTTCTCATGTTGAGACACATTTTGGAATAACAACAACTCAAAGACTTACAGCTATGAAGATGTTTTCACTTCTATATTACTAAGATTTTCTACACAAATCAAGGTGTTTAATTTTATATACATAAAGAGTTTTGTTTCTTATATATAAAAACATACAGATTTATATATTAAATTTTCACATTATAAATTTATAAACTGCTATTATTTGATAAGAGGTTTTTAGAAACATTAATTATGATTGTAGGTTGGTAATTGCTTTGTAATTATAAGTATTTGTGTTACCAGGAAAAAATAAACTTTTGAAATTACTGAAAAAACTGTGGCTGCTAAAAATTACACATCTGAAAATACCATCCATGAAAAAAATCAGATTGAAGATACAAAAACCGCAGCAAATGGAATATTCATGTCATTATAGCTCACTTTATGTAGACACATTACCAAGTAGTAAAACCGTAAAAATCTTAAGAAATAACCTACTACAATTTCGCAAGATTAGCCAACCAGAATTGTAAGAACTAATCAAGCTCCTGGTAAATATTTTGCTGAATAACTGGGGAATTTCGTCAACAAATGAATAAAATGCTTGAAAGCAGCAAATTAACCACCGACTATGGAGCAGGCAAGATCATAAATTTCTTAGACGTAAAGTAACGAACGTTAATGGTTACCGTTAATTTGAGACAAATTGCAATCCAGCAAGTGAATTATCATTACATACTTCATTACTTCACCATCTAGCCTAGTCTCACGCTTCGGTAGATTATATGATTAGAGTTCCTCAAAGAAATTACGGAAACATAATTAGATACAATTGGTGGCAAATAGGGACTGTAACCCTTATTTAGCCTACAAATTGTAAATGGAATCTAGTACCACGTGTACAAGAAAAATAAGAAAATTGTTGCTCTACTATACACGGGATAGAAACTCACAAACAATAATTAACACATTATACAGTAACATTATTAACCTACTATAGTTACCTTCTGCACAGAGAACAAACTGGGACTGAAGATACACACATCTCAAGTATACGATCTGTTGTTGTTGTGGTCTTCAGTCCAGAGACTGGTTTGATGCAGCTCTCCACCCTACTCTATCCTGAGCAAGCCTTTTCATCTCCTCATAAGAACGACAACCCACATCCACTTGAATCTGCTTACTATACGCGTCTCTTGGTCTCCCTCTGCGATTTTTACCCCACACACTTCCCTCCAACGCTAAATTCACAATTCCTTGATGTCTAAGAATGTGTCCTACCAATCTATCCCTTCTTTTAGTCAAGGTATGCCAGAAATTTCTTTTCTCCTCAATTCGGTTCAGTACCTCCTCATTAGTTACGCGATCCACCCACCTAATCTTCAGCATTCTTCTGTAGCACCACATTTCAAAAGCCTCTATCCTCTTTCTGTCCACACTGCTTATCGTCCATGTTTCACTCCCATACAAGGCAACACTCCATACAAATGCCTTCAGAAAGGACTTCCTTAGGCTTAAATCAATATTCGATGTTAACAAATTTCTCTTTTTCAAAAACGCCTTTCTACCCATTGCCATTCTGCATTTTATATCATCTGTACTGCGACCATCATTTGTTATTTTACTGCCCAAGTAACAAAACTCATCTACCTCCTTTATTGTTTCGTTACCTAATCTAATTCCTTCAGCATCACCTGATTTTCTTACACTGCACTCCATTACCCTAGTTTTACTCTTGTTAATGTTCATCTTATATGCACCTTTAAGCACACTATCCATTCCGTTCAATTGCTCTTCCAGGTCCTTTGCTGTATCTGACAGAATTACTATGTCGTCGGCAAAACGCAATGTTTTTAATTCTTCACCCTGAACTTTAATTCCTTCTCCAAATTTCTCCTTGCTTTCCTTTATAGCTTGCTCAATGTACAAATTGAACAACATTGGGGAAAGGTTACAACCCTGTCTTACTCCCTTCCAAACCACTGCATCCCTTTCATGCCCTTCAACTCTGACAACCGCTGTCTGGTTTTTGTACAAGTTGTAAATAAGCTTACGCTCCCTATATTTTACTCCTGCTTGCTTCAGAACTTGAAAGAGTTTATTCCAATCAACATTGTCAAAAGCCTTCTCCAAATCTACAAAAGCTAGAAATGTTGGTTTGCCTTTTCTTAATCTATCTTCTAGGATAAGGCGTAAAGTGAGTATTGCCTCCCGTGTTCCTACATTTCTCCTGAACCCAAACTGATCTTCCCCGAGGTCGGCTTCTACCAGCTTTTCCATCCTTCTGTATATAATTCGTGTTAATATTTTGCAACCATGACTTATTAAACTGATAGTTCTGTAGTTTTCACACCTGTCTGCACCCGCTTTCTTTGGAATGGGGATTATAACATTTTTCTTAAAGTCTGAGGGTACTTCACCTGTCTCATACATCTTACACACAATGTGAAACAATTTTGTCATGGCTGGTTCTCCCAGAGACTTCAGTAGCTCTGACGGGATATCATCTATTCCAGGGGCCTTGTTTCGACTTAGATCTTTCAGTGCTCTGTCAAATTCATCTCTCAGTATAGTATCTCCTATTTCATCATCATCTACATCCTCTTCCCTTCCTACAATAGTGTCTCGAAGTTCGTTTCCTTTGTAGAGCCCCTCTATATACTCTTTCCACCTTTCAGCTTTCCCTTCTTTGCTGAGAACTGGTTTTCCATCAGTGTCCTTGATATTCATAGAGCTGTTTTTCTTATCGCCAAATGTTTCTTTTATTTTCCGGTAGGCTGTATCTATTTTTCCCCTATTTATACATTCTTCTACATCCTTGCATTTGCCTTCTAGCCAGTCCTGCTTAGCCATTTTGCACTTCCTGTCAATCTCATTTCTTAGTCGTCTGTACTCCATTTTGCCTGTTTCATTTACTGCATTTTTATATTTTCTCCTTTCATCGATTAAATTTAGTATCTCCTGTGATATCCAAGGATTCTTTGTAGGTCTTGCCTTCCTACCTATTTTGTCCTCTGCTGCCTTCACTATTTCATCTCTCAATTTTACCCATTCCTCCTCAACTGTTTTATTTTCCCCTGTTTCTGTCAATTGTTGCCTGAAGCTCCCTCTGAAATTCTTAAGAACTTCAGGTTCCTTCAATTTATCTAGGTCCCATCTCCTTATTTTCCTACCTTTCTGTAGTTTCTTCAGTTTCAGCCTACAGTTCATAACCAACAAGTTATGGTCAGAGTCTATGTCTGCCCCTGAGTATGTCCTACACTTCAAAACCTGGTTCCGAAATCTATGTCTTACCATTATAAAATCTATCTGGTATCTCCCGGTGTCTCCTGGTCTCTTCCACGTATACAACCTTCTTTTGTGATTCTTAAACCAGGTGTTTGTTATAACTAAATTATGTTCCGTGCAAAATTCTACCAGGCGGCTTCCTCTTTCATTCCTTTTGCCCAGACCATATTCACCCACTATCTTCCCTTCCCTTCCTTGTCCTACTACCGAATTCCAGTCTCCCATAACAATTAAGTTTTCCTCTCCCTTAATTGTCTGAATAATTTCCTTTAGCTCCTCATATATTTCTTCGATCTCCTCATCATCGGCAGAGCTAGTTGGCATATAAACCTGTACTACTGTTGTCGGTGTTGGCTTCGTATCTATCTTGACAATGATAATACGATCGCTGCGCTGGTCATAGTAGTTTACCCGCATTCCTATTTTCTTATTCATTATCAATCCTACTCCTGTGATACCCCCAACTGATTTTGTATTTATAATCCTGTACTCACCTGACCAGAAATCCTGTTCATCCTGCCACCGAACTTCACTAATCCCCACTATATCTAACTTCAACCTATCCATTTCCCTTTTTAAATTTTCTAATTTTCCTACTCGATTAAGGGATCTAACATTCCACGCTCCGACCCGTAGAATGCCAGTATTGTCTTTCCTGATGATCACATCCTCCTGAGTAGTCCCCGCCCGGAGATCCGAATGGGGGACTATTTTACCTCCGGAATATTTTACCCGAGAGGATGCCATCATCATATTTCCATACAGTAGAGCTGCATGTCCTCGGGAAAAATAACGGCTGTAGTTTCCCCTTGCTTTCAGCCGGTCGCAGTAGCTGTGTGGCAAAGCCACATTAGCTGATGTTACAAGGCCAGCTCAGTCAATCATCCAGACTGTTGCCCCTGTAACTACTGAAAAGGCTGCTGCCCCTCTTCAGGAACCACACGTTTGTCTGGCCTCTCCACAGATACCCCTCCGCTGTGGTTGCACCTACGGTACATGTTATAAAATGGACTCACAGAACGAAAAGTTAGATGTTGCATTTTACACACGTTTCCTGCGTTCCAAACCCCCTGATTTGACCCTAACGTTCCCCAACAGAAAAGCGACGTCTTTCCGCGAAAGGGAAGATCTCCTATTGTTTCCTGGCCATTTTTTGTTCTTCACCCTTTCATTCCCAGTGTTGTTCGTAGACAACAAGGTATTAAAAGTTGATTTATACCATATTTCGTGCATCAATGCTTAAAGTTGCATTTCTGCATTTTTGTTAATGAACAAATTGCTTCTAGTACGACATTTTGCCGCTTGGTACGGCATTCATAGGTTCATCTTGGATTTTGTGTTGTGTTGCCGTCTGTACGTGGCTGAGAGTGTGAGCGTGAGTGAGGTTCCTTTTATTTTATCCAAAATCAAAAATGTTCAAATGTTTGTATAGCTTATGGGACTTAACTACGGGGTCATCAGTCCCTAAACTTACAAACTACTTATGAACGAGCTAATACTAAGGACGGCACAAATATCCATGCCCGAGGCGGGATTCGAACCCCCGACCGTAGTGGCCGTGCAGACCGTGACTGGAGCGCCTCAGTCCCCTCGGCCACCGCGGCCGGCGTATTTTATCCCAGCAGTGAAGTGTCTTGTCTTTGATGCTGTGGCGAAGATTATGCTACTTTTATTGATATGGCAGTGTTAACTATCAATAAAATAACGTCCAACTAATAAAATACATCGATACAAACGTCTGCGCTGTGCATTCAATAGATGACATATAAAATCAATAGTCCGTCCAAACATTTTAAAACAGATATTTTGATGTTTACTGCACTGTATTAATACAGAAACCACTGAATTTTAGTTTTCCAAAGCTGATTTCATAATGTGGGACTGAAAGGCTAAATAGAGAATTAAGTTATTCAGTAAAAACCTGATAGTTGCAAGACAATCGCAAATCAATTATCCTGTTCTGTACCATTTCATAATTTACCAGGGTTATTATGAAAGTTAAGAAAGACAAATGTTGGATAATTGTTTAGGCATTACCGATTTTAATAACACTACATAGATTATCTGTTTTTAAAATCAATGTAAGTGATACTATTCACATTCATCGGACATTGTATTCAGAAATGTAGCTTGCCGTCCGCTTTCAGCGCTACTGTCGTGTTGTATAAAAAATCATTGGGAGTGGTATATAACACTGTGATTTAACTCGTATGCAAGCGCATATGTGACGCATTTAAAAATTATAGTTACGGCCTCTTATCTACTCACATGTGTATTAAGTGCCAACATCTGTGGTCGACAAGCTGTCGCACGGTGGTTGGTGGAATATAATATGTGTACCAATGTCGCCCATTTCCTGTTCTAGTCGGGAATGGAGCACAGTTAAAAGTAGCAGGCGCGATGTCGCATTGGTAAGTTACAGGACTCACATTCGGGAGGATGGAGGTTCAAACTATCCTCCGGCCATCCAGATACAATGTTCTCCATGAATTACCCAAAATCGTTCCAGGCAATGGCAAGGATTGTTCCTTTGAAATGACACAGCCCAGTTTTCTTCCCCATCCTTAACCAAAATCAGTGACGCCTGAGCACCTTCTTTAATAACCAGGTTGTGGACGGCACGTTAAACCTCGATATTCCTTCATTTGCAGGTAAAATGACTACTGGTAAGGGTCTGCATGGGCTCTAATCGGTCCTCTTGGTCTTTCCACGAAATGGAGTGAGTCTAACTCAACGATTTTACTGAAAAAAAAAAAAAAATCTCTGGAACTGCAACAGATATTGAAAAACTACTTTCATGCTCATGAACGTATGAACATAATGACAATAGGAAAGAAATAATGACCTCCGTACATTCAGTGTGCATTATCGACAAACTCAAATTGTTGCTGAATATAAGCAATTATCTTTCCAGTCATCTAAAAGCCGGGGAAAAAAAGGAAACTACATGAGCATTTGAAGGAAATAGATACTCAAACACATTTGCAAAAAATCCAAGTAACATCCTAAATGCACAGACATAACTATATACCGATACTTTGACAAAATACTTATCGATGATAGGTGTTCAGGACAAACGACACACGACAATGGTGTAATATTCTACAATATTTATTGATTTATACAAACTAGTTTTGGGCTGTTACACCATCATCAGGTACAATGATTACTATAAAAAAGTTATCTCAAAGATTTTACCAAATGTGCATCAAAGACTTACATATACATGCTAAAGATCAATGTACTGTAGGAAGGTATGCAAAGAACTGATTCGAAATTACAAAGTAACTGGCAGTTCAATTAAAATTAATTACATTTTTGTTAGCGTAAAAGGAGGTCAGACGAAGGAATTATAGTGTCTGGGGTAAATCTCTCTGCCAGAAAACTAAACTCCAGGAATCTAGAAACACCATTTTACGTAGACAACACCTTGGCACACCGGCCTTGGAAAAGAGTGGAATATATAAAATCACTTGTGATAGTGGAAAATTCTACATACTGTAGGTCAGTCTAGCAGACTTACTTTCACACGCCTAAAAGAACACCACAGAAGTTAGAAAGTGTGATTCCACTTTTGCAGACCACTTACTAAAGAGGGTCACAGTTCAAAATGATGTTTTATACCACACACACAAAGGGAAGAAGATGTACTGCCTAGAAATATTAGAAATCAATCAACATACACCTACCAGTCCAAGTCTGGTACTCAACGACCAACAGAGTTCCCTTATTCTCCACTTCTAATTGCCCCCTCCCCCTCCAATCGTTGTACTTGTTTTGTAATAGTTTTATCATTGTCACACATTTATTTACCACTTCTTTCCAAATGTTTGACAATATAACTGTTTCATGTGACCTCCTTTTTCGCATACAAACAATATAATAAATTTTTTGTGAACTGTCGCTTACTTTTGTAACAGTTGTCATGTAATTAATTCTTTCATATTGTCGCATAACTTTCTTAGCCACTTAGTCAATACTTAATAATTTCGTACTAGTTAAATGTATACCTTCTACGGTACGTTTTGCCTATTTATGTAAGCCTTTGATGTACATTTGGTAAAATCTTTCACATAGCATTTGTTTATAGTAATCTTTGTACCTGATGATGGCGTAATAGCCGAAAAATAGTTTGTATAAACCAATAAATATTGTAGAATATTACACCACTGTCACGTGTGTATTAGAGCTCATGTATCATTCTATCAAGCACCAATGGAACATTCAATCAATGAGACAGTTCTAAATTTCACGTAAGATACAAATTGATTTACATCATAGATTAAAAAAACTGAAAGCCGAACCACACATCTAACAATGATAGACTTCAATGTCTCTAATACAGTGATCGATAAAGGAAAACATAAAAAATAAACACATTCATAATACTTAAACATTTCGACGGTTTCAGGGCATTGAAACAAATCCAGTGGCAAAGATGAAAAGTTATACTGGACTGGAATTCGAACCCGGATTTCCAGCTTTGGGCCAGCAGTGGTCGCCTTAACCAATTAGGCTATCCAGGCACTCTTCTCTTCCAACCCAAATTATCAATTTATCGCACACTACGATTGTAGAGCCCCCTGTTGTTGTTATTGTTGTGCTCTTCAGTCCGCAGACTGGTTTGATGCAGCTCTACACGCTACCCTGTCCTGTGTAAATCTCTTCGTCTGAGAATATGTTCAGCAACCTACATCCTTTTGAATGTGCTTACAGTGTTTGTCCTCGGTCTTCCCCAACGATTTTTACCCTACAGACTTCCTTCTAACGCTAACTTGATAATTCCTTGAAATCTCAGAATGTGTCCTACGAATCTATCTCTTCTCTTAGTCAGGATATGCGACAAACTTCTCCCCAATTCCGTTAAGCACTTCCTCATTACTCTCGTGATCTACCCATTTAATTTTCATCATACGATATGTAGCACCACAATTCAAAAGTTTCTATAATCTTTTTGTCTGAACTCCTTATAGTCCACGTTTCACTGCCATGCAGTCTGAAGTCCTTATCGTCCACGTTTCACTGCCATGCAATGCTAGACTCCAGACAAATGCTTTCAGAAAGGACTTTCCAACATTTAAATTAATACTGGATGTTAACAAGTTTCGCTTCTTTAGAAACGCTTTTCTCTCCGTAGCCATTCTGCATTTTATATCTTCTTTACTTCGGCCATCAGAATTTATCTTGCTACCCAAATAACAAAATTGTTCTACTACTTTTATTGTCTCATTACCTAATCTAATTCCTTCAGCATCGCCTGATTTTCTGACATTACATTCCATTACCTTAGTTTTACTCTTGTTAATGTTCATCTTATATCTTCCTTTCAAGACATTGTCCATTCCATTTAATTGCTCTTCCAGATCCTTTGCAGTCTCTGAAAAAATTGCTATGTCATCGGCAAACCGCAAACTTTTTATTTCTTCTCTCTGAACTTTAATTCCCTCTCCAAATTTGTTCTTCCATTCCTTCACTGCCTGCTCAATGTACAGATTGAACAACATTGGGGAAAGGCTACAACCCTGCCTTACTCCCTTGCCAACCTCTGCGTCCCTTTCTTGCCCTTCGACTCTAATAACCGCTGTCTGGTTTTTGTATATGTTGAATATAAATCATCGCTACCTATATACCACTGCTACCTTCAGAATTCGGATGAGTGTGTTCCATTCGACATTGTCAAAAGCTTTTTCCAAATCAACAAACGCCAAAAACGTACGTTTGCCGATCCTCAGCCTATCTTCTAAGATAAATCGTAATGTGAGTATTGCCTCCCGTTTTCCTACATTTCTCCTAAATCCAAACTGATCTTCCCCGAGGTCAGATTCCACAAGGTTTTCCATTCGTCTCTAAAAAATTCGTTTCAGTATTTTGCAACTAGGACTTATTAAACTGATAGTTCTGTAATTTTCACACGTCTGCCCTTGCTTTCTTTGGAATTAAAATTACGATATTCTTCTTGAAGTCGGAGGGTATTTTCCCTATCTCGTACATCTTGCATACCAGGTTGAATATTTTTTTCTCTTGGCTGCCTCTCCTAACGAAATCAGCAGTTCAGACGGAATATCATCTACTCCAGGAGCCTTCTTTCGAGTCAGGTCCTTCAGCGCTCTGTCAAATTCTTCTAAAATGTTTAAAATGTTTGTATAGCTTATGGGACTTAACTACGGGGTCATCAGTCCCTAAACTTACAAACTACTTATGAACTAACTAATACTACGGATGGCACAAATATCCATGCCCGAGGGGGGATTCGAACCCCCGACCGTAGTGGCCGTGCAGACCGTGACTGGAGCGCCTCAGTCCCCTCGGCCGGCAAATTCTTCTCGCAGTATCATATCTCTTATCTCATCTTCCTCCGCTTCGTCTTCCATTTCTAGAATACTGCCTTCAAGTTTATTTCCTTTGTATAGGCTCTGATTTAGAGCTGTTATGAAAGGCACTCGACTCGGATGTCAGCTGCCAAGGAACATTAACGACCGATAGCACCGCACTATCATAGCCACAGACATATATTACTAGACTGGCAATGTCGTATACACTATCATTGGTGTCACTGTAAGCTCGCTGCCATATTTCTATACTATAATGTGTGTAATTACATAAAACAGTCGTAAAAATATGGATGAACTGACGCAACTACGCTGTCTTTAGAGTTTTGACATAATGGTCAATTCGTGTGTTGTATATTACTGTAGTTTTTCGTATACGAAACTAAAGCTTCATTCAGTAATGAGTTGCATTGCTTTACTGTTTATATTACAGTATTCTGTTTCCACTTCCATTGAACTTACTGCTTTTCTTTCAGCAGTATGATCGTTGTAAAAGTGTAATTTGTCTTTGAACACGTATCTTTATTCTTTTGAGTGTTTTTACGAAAACTGAGCTCTACGTTCTCACACAGGCTTACAATAATGAGTCACGTTAATTTGCTCTTTTTATTAATCTGTTACCAGTTTCGATCAACTTCGGATTTTATTTCAATTGTGTGACTATTACAAATGTGCTGTGTGTTGTTGATAACACGTAGGTTTATTATTTTGAGTGCCCCTTTGACAATTACGGTATGCTTCAAGTGTATGTAACATGTTCTGAAACCACGATTCTACAATTTATGTGTTAAATTAATCTAATATGGAAGTATTGTCACAAATGCAAAACATGTTTACACCAACAACTAACGCTTACAACGTCATTTCGTGTCAGAAGCTCATAGTAATATCACACCATTGATCTCTGTGCTACCTGGATGTTCAACTTCAACTGTCGCAGCGTGTCAGCCACAGATATTCATATTTCGTTTCTTGGCAAATTCAAATATGGCTGCTATGATGTATTATAAGAAAAGACGTTTCGATTGTACTCCAATATTAGCGTATTCACATAAATTTCAGATCAGAAGGTAAGCAATCACTTCTTTGTCACATAATAATTTATGGAAATTCGTTTGCCAAATTTAAACATGGCGGACAATACGAAAACGTGTGGAAAACTTGTGAATCTGCAGGCACGCTGCAGTTCTATGCTCAGACACCAGAGTTATACATCCAGGTTATATAGAGATCACTGTATCACACATACAGTCACGACACTCCCGCAGATTTTTGTTATACACTGCGACAGCAGCGCTCCAAGCGGCCGGCAAGCTACATTTCTGAATACAATATTGGGTGAGTGTGAATAGTATGGTAAATATTGATTTTAACGTATTTTTTACATCGGGGAGCGTTTGTAGCGTCATAAAATAGCTAATAACTTAAAAATAACTCCACCTTCGTGTTTATCGAGTTTCCTAAAATCCCTGACAACGTACGAAACGGAACATTGCAGCACAGTTTATTTACAATAATCTCGTAGCCTACAGGCTTCTACTGAATAATTTTATTTACTGTTAACAATAGAAAAATGACTAGGAAACACCAGAATACCTGCGCTTTGGCAGAAAGACGAATCTTTTCTACTCCAGGACGTTAACGTTTCTGCACTATAATTCCAGTAAAATCGGTGAGGGTGGCAAAAGTGAAGAACATTTGAGACATTCGCTGTTTAAGAAAAATTAATTCCACCGAAAAGTATGTGCTTGTATAAGAAGCACGAGTTCAAAAACCGTAACTGGAATTCATATTTCTCTTACGTTTATATTCTCTTCCTTTCAGCAGAGTATGTTGCAAATATACACATATTCGTAAATATTTCTTCAGGAACAAGTTGAATCCGGCTGTTTTTAAATTTATTTATCAATTATTGATGTCTCCTGATATTTGACTAATGCTTGTAATGCAAATATTGTAGCAATCTTTTCGTTAATTATGCGAAAAAGAATCAAACTTGCGTGGTTTCCTGTCCACTTTAGGTTTTCCTGTAGTTTCTTGATTTCTATTTATTTTTCATGGATTTAATACGTAGTCTCCAACAATGTAAAAATCGCGTGCAGTTTTTAATATAATGAAAGTCCGGAAGCCGCTAAACAATTAAAGGAACACTCGCGAATTTCATAGCCGAGCACTTCGATTTGAACAAATCTGGTTTTATATCATTCTCGGTCTTAAAATGTTGATGGACGTTACGACTCTACTTTCGTAATGATATCTATGCACTCAACACGTAATATTCCCTCTAACCGTATGTCAACACACAGCAAAATTTATTTCATATTTCAAACTTTGAAAAACACACTCTTTTTTTAACTTTTACCTCTTTTAACTATTACTTGTATATATTTTAACTATCTTCCGTTGAAATATTACCACCTGACTTGCTGTAGTTGTTAGTCCTCTTTTCCAAGTTTATTATCTTTGCCTCTACTGGTTTACGTAAAATCGAAGTCTAGCGTGACCACAGAATAGAAATATCTCTGGAGTGAGCATTCAGATGCGCAGAATAGATCTTCTGTCGTCAACATCTATTGCCGTTGAGGTCACTTGATGTAGAGACGACGTACGTTTGATTGTAATGGGTATGACCTAAACAGTGACTCACCGATAACAGTGATGTCTATGTCGGTAGCTGTGACATTTAGTTGTGATTTGTCATGGTTTAAAACAGAAGTTTAAGAATTCCCAACTTATCCTGTCAAAACTTTACAAATTACGATTTCTCAAATTTCTGTGAATTGTATGAGGAATCAACAGGTATGTTACTTCAAGGTGACACACTCAGACATAGCAACTGGCGGTCGCTGGCGAATATATATGGTAACTGGTAATTATCGATAAATTTTTACTTACAACCTCGGCGGCATAGTGTGCAGAAGTTTATCTTTGAAAACCCAATCACGTAGAATAAGAGGGAATAATTTTTCATGTTAATCGTGAAAAAATAATTAATGATGTTCGTGCTCTGTGGTAAACAGATCCTTGTAAGTACTCATGTGTGGTCAACAAATTTATTATCCTCGTTAACATTTTGTTGCCAACATTACCACACGAAGTGGCCGAGGCCATAATTAAAACAGTAGTTTTGTTCATGTAAACTGTGTCAATGTAACAAAAGTAATAAATTTTTGCCTGTAAATTGTTAAAATTGAACAGTCATTAAGCAAACTGAGAGGATGAAAAGTCTGTTCTCTTGTCAAAGTCATTGCTAATTTTGCAGTTTTCTATCGTTATTGATAAAGGATTGATTATGTATTTTAATATGGAAATGAAAAAAGTGCTACAAAGGAATCAAGTTCAAAATTTACCTGTGAATAACACTACTAGAAAAAATTTCAGTTTTATGAATGGACATGACCTACTGTTATAAATTGAGTAAAATGTATCTGACTTCGTCGTGAAATTAGGCTATGCTATACATCAATCGCTTGCAACAAACGTGACATTCAGATTCGTTGTCTTCAGCAATTCTCAAATAAGTTATCAAGTTTCAGCCTCATGTAGTACAACACAACCAAAATTCCACAGTGCTGCAAAATGACATGGTAGTAAAACTGCTCCTTCAAAAATATCTGAAAAAATACGGACATGAACAATGATACAAATTGTATAACCTTTAAACTTTGCAGAAAGCAAAAGGCTAATTCACAGTGGCCGTCACATCACGTTGTACGTTACGTCACGTCAAGTTGCTTAGCCCTGTACCGAGCAATGGAAGTGGAGGTATAACTGCCATCAATGATAAAAGAAATTTGTAGTATAGTGTCAGATTTAAGAAAATGACAACGATGAAATTATTTAATGACCATAGTAAAGGTCATGTTCTTGATCAAAAGTATGTGGGGATGTGCTATGAAGAAAAACATCATTTCGAATTATCGACATGAATATTCAACCGAAACCATTGACAAATATTCAAACACATAAACAAAAACTCAGCGTTTTCACCTCAGTAAGTTTTCATTTTGAGATGTCTGACATTCTGACATAGCTTCTAGAACAATACTTAATGGGAAAAATTCAATTCGTAATGGTACGTTTGCAGATTACCACGGAAAAAAATCGCAGTGATAAAATGGAAATTAAGAAACAGCATAAGCAAAAAATCAACTTCTAAAGCAGTAGCGTACAGAACCAGTCGAAAATAAATTTCAATGTCACCAGACGACGGCGTTGTTAAAACTTTGCTACCGAAAAACCCTAACTTGACGTAACGTGATGCTTAGTGTGAATTAACCATAGAATAAACGAACAGCGTCGTCTCTAGATCACGTGACATTGAGAAAATGCGCAGAATGCTCACTCCAGAGATATTTGTACTCTATGGAGGGGACACTCAGTCCTGTGACAGCTGTTACTAACACTTGCAACGACACTAGAGTAAGAGTAATGGTTGTTTGTAATTACTTTTCTATGTAATTAACCAAATAGTATTTGTAATTTTTGCGTTCCAAACATTAGTAAAACATCGAGAGACATAAATAATCATGAAATAAATGTAAAAACAGCCGAATTTTCCTGATTCATTGATATAAATAACAACTTACGAATTTTGTAACCTTCCCTTTTGTAAAAGATATGTTAAAATCAATTTAAACGACACTATTCAGACTCATCCGATACTGTATTCAGAAACGTACCTTGCCAGCGACTTGGAGCGCTGCTGTCATGGCGAATAACAAAAATCGGTGGAAGTGGCGTGACTGTATATGTTAGACTGTGGTAAAATCAAGTATAGTGTGATATCGCAGTTATATTTGCAAATATCTCTGGAACGATGCGAGTTATGGAAGAAAAAACCTTTACAGGGCAAAATTGTAGAGAATTTTCTCCTCTACGGACACATTTATTCAATGTTTATATCAAATGTACGGTTAAGGCGATGTTTTCATTTAACTTTCGAGCTGTCGAAAGGCGATCACGAAGGCCCACTTTTCGTGTTGCTGCCGTAACCTACAGAGAGCCAATAGTTATACAGGTTGATTCAAAATGAAGGAGATTATAGGGCAATAGAAGTACAACAATTTTCAATCAGGAACTTATGGTCTGGATAGTAATCCTGGACAGAACATACCTGGGAATGTCAAAACAGACAATAAATTTTTTGTGCATACATTTAAGCAAATGAAACTTTATTCTCAAATTTTGTATTACAGCACTAGATACTCAAAATGCCTACGATCAGACATCGTCGAAGAAAATTCTGGCCCACTCTTCCAAGTACGTTATGCATCTTACCTCGTCACATGATGCAAGTATTCGGCAGATCAGTTGTTCGTCGTCGGGAACTGCCGTCTCGTACACGAGGCTTTTGATATGTCCACAGAAGAAAAAATCGCACTGACGTGTTTTACAGCCCACTTTAGATGTGTAGTTTTATAAGTTTTTGCACGCTTTTGGACCAAAATAATCTAAATAATAAAAAATCAATTAATAAGAGTGTCTGAAACTCTTTTAAGTAAAAAAAAAAAAAAAAAAAAAAAAAAAAAAAAAAAAAAAAAAAATGTTCTGGTGGGTTCCAAACCAGTGACCTTCAGCGTCACAGTCTTGCCCCCTACGCTATAGCTAACAATTAGAAGTTACGTTCTTTAAACTCATGCTATTGACAGCTGTTGTTAACTGACGCAAATATGGCATTTGTAGACATTAGATTGTCATTTATCGTACGAAGAACAACGTGTTTTTGTTAATTCTTCAGTGCGCCATTGCTTTGAAATGACAACGTGTAAGTTACAATAAAAAATCATCAAATACGCAACGCAAGATGGCGTATGCCAGAGAGTTCTGGGCGAGGTATGTCACGTGACATCTGCGATCGACTGGTTTTCGTTCATTGAATGGAGGGTGTCAAAACTCTGTTATTTTTGTAAATATCTCTCAAACGATACAAGATATGAAAAAAACATAAGGGAACAAATTTATAGAGAATTTCCTCCTCTACTAATTCGGTTATTCAATTTTCGCGTCAGATGAACGGTTTATTTGCAATTAAAATTACATTACAAACGATTTTTTGGTATTACTAACGTATTTCTTGTCAGAAATGTTTGGAAAAGCGACGTTCTGGTCTCTGGTAGCCAATAATTATGTCTGTAAAATTTGGTGCGGATCGGTTGAACGGTTCGACCTAAAAAGTGGGAACACGTTACAGCCAGACAGACATCGTCAAATCGAAACGGCCTTTTTTTATTGCTACCGTATTTTTTGTCCGAAAAAATTGAAAAATGGAAGTCTGGTCACTGGCGGCCTAAAATCATGTCTGTAAAATTTGGTGCTGATCGGTTGAACGGTTCGTCTTAGAAACAGGGAACACTTTATTGACAGACAGACAGACAGTCATCCCAAAATTGCTGTTATTTTTGCAAATATCTCTGAAAGGATACGACATACGAAAAAAGCATAAAAGAGCAAAGATGTAGAGAATTTTCTCCTCTACAAATTCGGTTATTCCATTTTCGTGTCAGATGAAAGGTTTAAGCTGTTATTTTCATTTAAATTTCGAGCTGTCAAAAGAGATCGCAAAGTCCCACTTTTAGTGTTACTACCGTAACATAAAGTGGGCCAAAAAAGAGACGTGAGATCAGAAGAGCGGGGTGGTCATGCACCTGGACCTCCCCTTCCGATCCAACGTCTGGGAGAAGTGTCACTGAGCACGTCACCCACTTGAAGAATGAAGTGTGCTAGTGCTTCGTCAAGTTGCATCCACATCTGACGACGCAAGATACGTGGAACATCCCCTTAAAGCTGTGGAAAAGCTGGACGAAGACCCTGTACTTATGTCCATTCCTGGCCGTTGTATTTTCGCCAGCGTCCCACTTAGGTATTAAACCAGTTCCTAGCCGGCCGCGGTGGCCGCGGGGACTGAGGCGCTCCAGTCACGGTCTGCACGGCCACTACGGTCGGGGTTTCGAATCCCCCCTCGGGCATGGATATTTGTGCCGTCCTTAATATAAGGTAGTTGATAAGTAGTTTCTAAGTTTAGGGACTGATGACCCATAGTTAGGTCCCATAAGCTTAACAAACATTTGAACATTTTGAAACCAGTTCCTAATAGAAAGTTGTTCTACTTCCACCGCTCTATAACCTCCTAAGTTTGTGCGCAACCTTTTGAATCACCTCTTATACAAAAAATATACTTATAGCGGCTTTCCCGAGGCTAGGAGCGGTAGTATTGTTTCAGATGTTATATCAGATGAACGGTTCAGGCGTTGTTTTCATTTAAATTTCGAGCTGTCAAATGGCGATCACGAAGGCCCACTTTTCGTGTTGCTAAAGAGGGCCACTAATTATACATGGTGATTCAAGCTGAACGAGTTTATAGAAGTACAACAATTTTCAGTTAGGAACTTATGGTCTGGGTAGTAATCCTGGATAGTACATGCCTAGAAATATCAAACGAGACAATAAATTTTTTGTGTATACATTTAAGCAAATGAAACTTTACTCTCGAATTTTCTATTACAGCACTAGATACTCAAAATGCCTACGATCAGACATCGTCGAAGAAAATTCTGGCGCACTCTTCCAAGTGGTGTCTCGTACACGCGGCTTTTGATATGTCCCCAGAAGATAAGCACAAGAGACGTGAGGTCAGGATAGCTGGGTTACCTTGCCAACTGGACCTCCCCTTCCGATCCAACGCCCGGCAGAAGTGAGAAGTGTCACTGAGTACGTCACGCACTGGAAACGTGGCGCGTGCTGACGCTAGAAAAAAAAAAACAAAAAAAAAAAAAAAAAAAAACGTATGGTCGTGCTTGTATGTGCAAACATTTGTAGAGTCCATTCACTTAGTTGCCTTAGCAAAAATTCAAATGTTAAAATATTTGTAAAGCTTATGGGACTTAACTACGGGGTCATCAGTCCCTAAACTTACAAACTACTTATGAACTAGCTAATACTAAGGACGGCACAAATATCCATGCCCGAGGGGGGATTCGAACCCCCGACGGTAGTGGACGTGCAGACCGTGACTAGCGCGCCGCAGACAGCTCGGCCACCACGGCTGGCGCTGATGATCCGTCCAGTTGCATCCACATCTGACGAAGAAAGATAAGTGGCACATCCTCCAAGACCTGTGGAGAACGTCCTGGACGAAGACCCTGTACTTATGTCCATTCAAGGTCGTCCTGTATTTTCGCCAACGTCCCACTCAGGTATTAAACCAGTTCCTAACAGAAAGTCATTCTACTTCCACCGCTTTATAACCTCCTAAGTTTGTGCGCAATCTTTTGAATCATCCTGTACACAAAAATTATACTCACAGCGGCTTGGAGCGCTAGTATCGTTTCAGCTGTTAGCCGGCAACACCTCTGACAGGAGAGAGTGTCGCGACTGTACGTGTTAGAGCGCGGTTAAATCACGCTGGTGGCCGGCTGGCGGTACAGCGCGTGGTCACCGGCCGGCCGCGTCGTGTAGGTGTCGCGCGCGGGATGCGCCCGCTTATGGCTGGCCGGTGTCCCGGAATGTTAAGTGGCGGCGCGCTACCTCGCCTCGCCTCGGCACGCGATAAATATTCTTGCCGGAGTGGCGCCCGCCGCCCGCCGCCCGCCGCCTTAATCATCCCGCGCGCAACCAGCGGCTGATGGCCGTAAAGAGCCGCCCTTAATTACAAAACTAAGCGCCGGGCAGGCGCAGGCGCGGACCGGGCTCCTCCTCGCCACCCGACACGTGCTCATTAGCTGCCTGGCGCTACCCCGCTCTCGTAAGCACAGCCAGACGGCCAGCCAATTCCGGAATACCGCGCACCGTAAGATTCCCCGCGGCGGCTGTTATTTGCTTGACGCTAAAGCCGTCCTCTCACGGGATGTGGAAACGCGCGTGGATGAGGAACTGGTGACGTCACAGCGTGGACACCCGTGGCCGGGGAGAAAAACAGGCCTGAGCGCGCACATCATGCGACGTAAGCAAGGTAGTTCCCGAGGCCGACGAGGGAGACAGGCCGCGGTGCGTACGTCATATCACGTGATCAAGTGAGGTCTGAGCCGGCGCGATCGCTAGCAGATTGGCCGGCCGCTGGGGCACAGCCCACTGTCTCATAGTGGCCGGCCAATCCGCTAGCGATCGCACTGGCTCAGGCCTCAGTTGATCACGTGATATGACGTACGCGCCGCGGGCTGTCTCTATTGTCGGCCTCGGGTAGTTCTGAGCCGGCGCGATCGCTAGATCAGTGGCTACCCCGAGGCCTACGACAAAGACAGGCCGCAGCGCGCCCGTCATATCACGTGATCAACTGAGGCTTGAGCCGGCGCGATCGCTAGCGGATTGGCTATCCGCTATGACACAGTGGGCTGTGCCCCAGCGGCCGGCCAGTCAGCTAGCGATTGCACCGGCACAGGTCTCAGTTGATCACGTGATATGACGGACTCGCCGCGGCCTGTCTCTCTCATTGGCCTCGGGCTACCCACTATGACGCAGTGTGCATTGCCCCAGCGGCCGGCCAATCGGGTAGCGATTCGCTCCGGCTCGGTACTACCTTGCTTACATCGCATGATGGGCGCGCTCAGGCCTGTCTTTCCCGTTGGCCGCAGTGGACACCCATGGCCAGCAAGACAGGCCTGGGCACTCAGCCAGGTGACGTGGTAACAAAGTGCTGCGACGACGCGATTTGACTGGTTAGCCTCTGGGGCACGGCCCACTGCCTGTTAGTGGCTAACCAGTCAAATCTGCAATCGCGTCGGCGAAGCACTACTCTTTCCACGTCACCTGGCTGAGTGCCCAGGCCTCTCTATCTCGCTGGCCACGATGGACACAGTGGCCGATGAGAAAGACAGGCCTCAGTGCACACATCATGCCATGTAAACAAGGTAGTTCCAAGCCGGCGCAATCGCTAGCCGATTAGCCGGCCTCTGGGGCACATCCTACTACCTCATAGCGAGCAATCACTGAGCTAGCGATCCTCCGGCTCAGAACTACCTTGGCATGACGTCTGCGCTCGGGCCTATATTTCCCATTGGCCGCGGTGGACACTCAGTCTACATACCAAGTCACGACACCCCGGATAATTTGTATTACCCACTGCAATAGCAGCACGCCAAGTGGCCGGTAGGGGACACTACTGAATTGGCGATATCTCTAGGATTGTATGATGGGCCGTTTGAAAAGTCCATGGAAAAATAAAAACTAGTAATGTGTTTGGGGAAAACATTTTTATTTTTCGACATAGTCTCCTTTG
The DNA here is from genome assembly GCA_026315105.1 of Locusta migratoria. Classification (NCBI taxonomy): domain Eukaryota; kingdom Metazoa; phylum Arthropoda; class Insecta; order Orthoptera; family Acrididae; genus Locusta; species Locusta migratoria. The sequence goes on from CM048745.1 coordinate 138,632,551, forward strand.
AGACTTATACAGTTTGTCCAACGCTGTTCTAATTTGTTGATTCCTTCTGAATAATAGGAATTGTGCAAGCCTGCAAAATAGCTATTAGTTTCTGCAATCACCTCCCCGTTTGAATGAAATCTTCGTCCCGCCAGCCGTTTCTTCAAACTGGGGAAGAAATAGTAGTCTGAGGGAGCCAAGTCTGGAGAACAGCGGGGATGTGAAACGAGTTCGAATCTTATTTCCATTACTTTTGCGACCACAACTGCTGAGGTGAGTGCTGGTGCATAGTCGTCATGGGAAACGACTTTTTTGTGGGCCAATCGCCGGCGTTTTTCTTACACTTGTTTTTCAAATAGTCCAATAACGACGATTAATATGCACCTGTAACAGTTTTACCCTGTTCCAGATAGTCTATGAGGGTTTTCCATTGCGAATTCCAAAAGGGAATCACCATAAACTTTCTGGCCGAAGACCCGGTCTTCGCCTTTTTGGTGCAGAATGACCTTTGGTAACCCAATGTTAAGATTGTTCTTTGGTTTTAGGAGTATATTAACATATCCATGTTTCATCCACAATGTCGAAACGACGCTTTAAGGACTACGGATTCTTCCTGAACAGCTGCAAACCTTCCTTCCAACACTTCACACGATTCCGTTTTGGTCAAGCGTAAGCAATCGCAGCACGCATCTTGCGGATAGCTTTCTCATGTCTCTTTTTTTTTTTTTTTTTTTTTTTTTTTTTTTTTTTTTTTTTTTTTTTTTTTTTTTTTTTTTTTTTTTTTTGCAAAATATTATGTCCCCGTTTATTGGAGATTCCCACAGTACTAGAAATGTCACGCACCTTAACTCTTCTGTCATCCATCACCATGTCATGGATTTTATCAATGATTTCTGGAGTCGTAACCTCCACAGGGCGTCCAGAACGTTCAGCGTCACTTGTGCCCATTTTGAAACCACTTACAAACTGTTCTAATCGAAGATGAAGGGTCAGCATAATGTTTATCAGGCTTCTCTTTAGTCTCCTGAGGCGTTTTGCCTTTCATTCGCCACACGAAATTCCTTTTCGTCCTTTTCGACTTCCTTCATTCACACTAATGCTAAAAACAAAGAAATAGAACAATACGGGTGAAACTTGGTGCGCGTTCTTTCTGGATATGCTACTAATTATACATGATCTCGATATGCGCCGGCAGTGCCATCTCTCAGACTTCATACGGACTTTTCAAACGCCCCTCGTAAGTCGTGTTATTCGCAGCGTATATTCGTTTTCGTAACGATTTTTGGAACCGGGAATGCTTGCATTGCAATGAAATGCAGTTACTACCAGAAAAACACACTACATGGTTCTAAGATTTCCGATCGTCTGTAACATTGTTAGAAGGGAGATAGGCAAATGCCCAAAAGGTGTAGAAAATTTTTACACCAAAATCAAACAGCGGTCTCTACTCGCCCGTTTTTTCAAAAATGTATACGTAAACGTAGCGAGGAAAGTTGGTAAGCTTTCAACTATAATAAAGATTTCAACGTATTTCTACTGTTAGTTATAATAATAAGGGCAAAAGTCGACGTTTTGATAAGAGGGCACCAAAAATCTAAAACACAGAATGAAACGAATAGAGAATCATAATTGTCATTCTTGTTTTCTTTGGAGCTATACGTGCAAGCTTCTTACGCTTCATACTGTTTGTGTGTTGATTCACACTATTTGGATGGCGATGGGAAAAAGCTGAAAAAAAAATATTCGGATCGGCACGTATTTCTGCGTTCGTGATTTCAATCACCTGTTTTAGCTACACAGCTGTTTATTCTAGCATCATCCTTTTCCCCTGATAGTAGACTAATGCGATGAATTTAAAATAAAATAACCGTATCGTAAATTACTTGGAAAGGCTTGGAAAATAAGGTGTTATTTGTACGATGCAAATGACGTTAATAGGCGGATCACTTGTTCAGCACTTGGAACGCTAGTGTCCTCACAGCTGTGAAGCGATAACAGACTTTACACGCGACCGATAGGTCAGACTGTGGTGGCATTCCACGTGCCACTGTCCTGAGAAGCGTTGATGTGGCATGTTAGATTTTTGCTTCGTGGAGTGGAACTTGGCTAATGAGATCGACTTGGATTTCAGTTGACAAGCAAAACTTTTGACCCGCCGTATTGTAAACTGAACTACGTATTTCATGACTTCTTTCGTTGGAGCTTATGTTTTATGAATATAATCTTATTTAAGGCGTCATAAAATTATTTTTTTTTTAAATTAAATCATATTTAACATTTGTGTTATTTGTGTACTGTGGAAGAACACCATTTCTATACTACGACACCATGCCATTCTGTTAAAGGAGAGTCATTATGATTGGTATGTCATAGGTGAATAACAAATTACAACATGAAATAATGGAAACTCCAGGTTGAAACTCAACAGTATAATTAGGACTCCGAATTGGAGTGCGACCACCGGAGACGACGGTTGTGTAACTGAGAAGTGTGCCTGCATGAATGTTCTTTAACCTGAAGAAGGCCATGGCCGATAGCTTAACAGTGTTGAGTGTGTTTGTCTTTTTATGTGCTTGTCGCAGCTCGTCGTAAAATCTTTGCGGTGACTTGTAAACTGTTCGTATTATAATGTGTATGTTGTCCTTAGGTTAGTTTAAGTAGTTTGTAAGTCTAGGAAGGACTTATGACCTAAGTAATTTGGTCCCATAGAATTGCAAACATTTGAACATTTGATTTTTTTAAACACAGAGAGCTACGTGCCAGCCCGCACGGGCGCTGGAGAGCGCTGCGGTCGCAAATCACGATGAGCAGCACGTCACGTTTCGTGGGACGTGGCGGATCGTTTCAGAGCGTGCAGGAGCTAGGAAACAGCACGTCTGGCGAACGGCACACAGGACAACTCGTCCCGTGTGAGGACGGCAGGCTGGCTTCTCCCCGACGCGACCCGCCAAAAGCGTCTGGTCGCGCGACTATTTGCATATGACAATACACGACAAGAATGCCTTTTAGTTTCGAAAGGAACGGCGTGGATATAGCCACTCTGTCATACCATCATGTTCGTTGCTGTAAAAAGCGAAAAGGAATTCGAAGATACTGCATACATAATAAGTTCTTGCAACGTACCAGAAAAAGGCGTTTCATTTGCTCTACAGTGATGTACGAAACATAATGACGAGTTTTACAATTTCACAAGAATGAGCGTGGAATCATTTGATGAACTGTTAACATTTATAAAGGGCTAGCTTATGTGCCAGTGCTTCGCAACTGTTGTTGGCAACTGTCATGGCTTTTTAAGATTACGGGCCTCAGTCAGTAGAAACTGAATCCTTGTTGGATCGCTCTATCAATAAACTCAGTTGTCCTATCCCAGATGTCAAATGTAAGTTATTGTCCGAAACGATGTATCTTCATAAATATGTCAAATGTAACTAAAAATCTTTGTCCGAAACGATGTATCTTCATAAAGCTTTTGGTAAAAAGGTGAAACGTGCCAAAATAAGCAAAGAAATATCGTTAAGTATTTAATACACAGAGCGAAATCAATAACACTATGTTCAATGTTTGTTGGTATTCGTAGACATAAGATTGCTTAATTCTGTTACAGACGTTCGCTTCCTTGATGTACTACCCTATACTTATGATGAAGCAGCGGTTATTAGTTCTTTGGTGCACTACAGCGCTTCTATCGCTTGTTTGCTGTACTACGCAATCCATACTTCAAGCATAACCCTCCAATGGTCAATGTAGCAGTTCAAGTGCCCGAGCATCGTATCAGTCCTCCAATGGCGGCAATAGCAGTTGAACTGCTACGGTGGCCATTGGAGGGCTGATGCAATGCTTGGGTAGTACAAAAAACCCTGCATTGTGACTGATGCAATGCTTGGGTGGTACAAAAAACCCTGCATTGTGAGTTGCTATGTCATTCCCAACTAGCCTACAGTGCCTCCTGACTTGTTGCATGTACCAGAGACTCACTATATTAATCTGTTCCTATATGTAACAGTTTTATAGACTCACTAAATGTACCTGATGACGAGATATAGGTTCGAAACTCGGGTAGTACATAAAATAAAAAAAAAGTCAAAAACCAACAACTGTTGCGGATCCAATTATTTAAAGTAAAAAAAAAAAAAAAAAAAAAAAAAAAAAAAAAAAAAAAAAAAAAAAAAAAAAAATTGATATATTCATATATGTACGTATTAAGGTATCCTGTATACATGTTACCCTCGGTATTTATTCCTGTGTCTTTGCGTTCTTCAGTTTCAAGCTTGGGAATGTTAATTGAAATAGTTGTAGCTGCAGACCTGTGTTTAACGAGCTATTAAATTAATTAAAAAATTGAAGAAATAATGTTCATAGAGCTGACTCTCTTCTATGTAGGCAATGAATTGGTAGAGGCTATGGATCCAGGAAAATTAATTTAATAATAATTTACTGAATAGTAATAATGACACAATGAAGTTGGTAGAATTATTAATTAAGTAATTGATCACTGTTAATTCATGATCTGTTTGCTCGGTATTTCATTGGGAATTAGAATCTGTGATCATAAATAAGGTATTTTTTTGCATAGCACTCTTACTTTGAGGACTGGTGTAGCTAGAGGCTGCGGACTCGTACTACTCTGGGACGTCTAGTGTTTGCTATTCTTCGTTAGTGATCTACCCAGTCGTATTACTTAACATATTTTTATATACTGATTACACATTTAATTCCTTGCTAATATCTTTTCTTCGTATCCACTTTCGTTCATACTTCAACACTGCTTAAAATGTCATTTTAAGAGATTTATTATACTCAGTTGTTTTTAACTCTGTACCCAGGTTTTTAAAAAGTTTTTTGAATTATTCCACATAAAGATTGATATCTGATAATTTATTTTAGACTTTGAAATTAAAAGAAATATCATTTATATGTGTTTGTCGTCATAAACTGGGTGTTATGGGAGTACAGTTCCAGAAAATCCTTAAGTGTGACTCGTGTACAGTACTTACCTCGATTACGTTCTACTCCATGGTACACAAGATAAAGATTCTGCTCCTTCTGCGACATAACACTGTTCAAGGGTTATTCATATTAAAGCAGTCTTCATAGTTTTCAAAACAGAGATGGTGCAAGCACATTACTTCCGCAGTGAGTTGACCGACATATTTCCATTAATCGTGCGCTTGTAATGTTAGTCATCCAGCAATATAAGTACAGCACACAGTAGTAACCTACAGTCTGATTAGTGACAGTTGACACATGGAGTTGCTTTTCTCCAACGAGAGAGCTCGACGTCACGACCGAACCGTTCGCCGGTGCTAAACTGCCAAAATTACTCAGTTCACTTCCAATTGCTGATAAGGCTTTCTTTCTTGGTTTTAATCACAGTCACACTAACATATACAGTCGCGACACTCACTGCTATGAATGTTGTTATAAATTGACAGTTACAACGACACTAGCGCTCTTAGCGGTGGGCAAGCTGCCGAAGGAGTGATGTTTGTTTATAATCATTTTTGTACGTAATTAACGAAAAATCGTATAATTTTTGCGTTACAAGCATTATCAAAACAGCAAGAGACGTACATAACATGGAAATTAACGTAAAAACAGCTGAATTTAACTAATTCAGTGGTATAAAGAATAACTGCGTTATACTTACGAATGTATCTATATTTGTAGCTTATTCTACTGAAAGTAAGTAGAATATAAATATAAGAGAAACATAAATTTCTGTTATGGTTTGTTCTTACTACGACAGGCGGTATTAACACCTATCAATTCGGTGTGCAGACTAACGATAAGCATATTTTTTCACTTGTCTTTCTTACACAGGTATATTCTTTTGAGTGTAATTATTTTAGCTTCAAAAGCCAATGTAGTGAAGATTCTTAACGTTTGTGGTTCAGCTGTAGAAACAATTGTGAAGTTGGGCACTTCTTTGTTGGAAAACAGTTGGATTGTTTTTGGCGTTTTATTGCCACGTCTGTGACGTTTATCCTGGAATTGTAGTAAATGAAGCTTAACGTTCCTGACTAGAAAAGAGAAGTATTTCTACCAAACAGCAGGTCTTTTGGTGTTTCTTAGCAATTTTTAATTTCTAATAGAAAGTAAAATTATTCAGTATACGCCTGTGGGTTACAAGAAGATCATTATAAATAAACTGCCATGTAATGTATCGTTTCGTACTTTGTCAGGGATCTTAGCAAACTTTATAAAGTCAAATGTGGAGCTATATTGAAGTTATTACGTATTTTTTGGCACTACATACGATTCATAATGTAAAGAGTATGTTTAAGTCAATATAAACGATACTATTCGCACTCATCCAATATCGTATTGAGAAATGTAGCTCGCCATCCGCTTGGAGCACTGCTGTCGCAGTGTACAATAAAAATCTGCTGGAGTGTCGTGACTGTAGATGTTAGACTGTTGTTTTAATCCCGATACTCAGGCTGGCACTTTTGTTTCACATATCATACAAAGTAATAACCAAACACAATTGGACCTGGATATTTTTAGCATCGCAATATATGAACTTTGGAAGATTTACGCGGAGCAGAACTTTCAGAAAGCTACAATTCATTGTTAAGAGTAACATAGGATGGTATTGTGGTAGCTTCTTGTGCTGAAGTTGATGTATTCAAATCTTATGAAGGGCTCTTATTTTCTCGAAATATAATCAGAACGCCTTTGATTGCTATTTTTCTGAATTTATTTTATTATTTAATTTCTAATACTTTGCCACGTCATTTTCTACAACGGTACTGACTTTTTATTTGCTCTTATTTGCATGCAATCAGTCTGTTATCGACTGGAATCTGCCTATGTCGTCCATGATCTCTAACAGAGTGCTAAGCAAAACTTTTCATTGGTTCGTAACGTAGATGTTCATATTTCGTCACTAGCCATTGTGAAGTTTTTTCAGGTACTCAATGATAGCAAGAAATTACAATTTGGTTTTATCGCTGAAACTGAATGTTTACTGTGTTGAACTTGCTCATAGAGGCTTAAATCGCCGTGAATGAAACAATCATGATATTTGTTCTGCAGAGGTTTTTAACCGCCGTTTTCTCGGATAGCACATCTCCAGGTTGTGGCTAAGTTAGGAGATAAGTTTAAATTCAGAGCTACAAAACGGTCTCCTGTCACAGTTGATTCATTCGTCATTTAAAATCAGAGTCGCATTCCCAACAAAAATGGCAGCGGTCGCTACACATTAACAGCGTTCGTGAAGCAATCCCGAGTGATTGTGTTGCCTGTGTGGCAACAATGTAGGGGTACGTGAACAAAGTCATCTTCAGAGTAACTTTAATCCGACTCTAGCAATGAAGGTCTCTCTGTAGTTCATAGTAATTTAATTAATTAATTTAAATGTTTAAACCATTCCCTCACATAAAAGTGAAGATATACCGGGTGATCAAAAAGTCAATATAAATTTGAAAACTTAATAAATCACGGAATAATGTAGATAGAGATGTAAAAATTAACACACATCCTTGGAATAGCATGGGGTTTTATTAGAACAAAAAAAAAGGTCAAAAATTTCCGACAGATGGCGCTTCATCTTATCAGACAAGCAATAATTAGCATAACAAATTAATAAAAAGCAAAGATGATGTTCTTTACAAGAAATGGTCAATACGTTCATCATCATTCCTCAACAATAGCTGTAGTCGAGGAATAATGTTGTAAACAGTACTGTAAAGCATGTCCGGAGTTATGGTGAGGCACTGGCGTCGGCTGTTGTCTTTCAGCATCCCTAGAGATGTCCATTTATCACGATATACTTGCGACTTCAGGTAACCCCAAAGCCAATAACCGCAAAGACTGATGGCTGGGGACCTGGGAGGCCAAGAATGACAAAAGTGGCGGCTGAGCACATGATTATCATCAAACAAATTTTTGAATTTTTTTTCCTAATAAAACCCCATGTCCTTCCAAGCATGTGTGCCAATTTTTACCTCTGTATCTACATTACTCCGTGATTTATTAAGTTTTCAAATTTATTCTGACTTTTTCATCACCCGGTATATTAAAAACAAACATTTATGTTCAGATAGCTGTAGCTCTAATATTTAAATGAAATAATATTAATTAGGAGAAAAAGTGGTTAGTATCAGTAATAAGATAACAACGGCTGTTTAAAGCATACACATTACGTGGGCTTGTCTCCTATTCTTGATGGTTTACAAAACAGACCACCATATTGTAGCTATTGTACTGTTCCCAATATGTGTGCGAGTATCCCACTAACAACGTCAATACATAACCTAACACGTCGTTTCTTACCGTGAAACAGATCCGAAGAATCTCTGCTGTTCATGTAACAACTACTACACAGCAAGGAACCTAAGTTTGCCGGCCTCGGTAGCCGAGGGGACTGAGGCGCTCCAGTCACGGTCTGCACGGCCACTACGATCGGGGGTTCGAATCCCCCCTCGGGCATGGATATTTGTGCCGTCCTTAGTTGTAAGTAGTTCATAAGTAGTTTGTAAGTTTAGGGACTGACGACCCCGTAGTTAAGTCCCTTAGACTCTACACACATTTGAACATTTTGAACCTAAGTTTAACTGCGAAATGTTAAGTGTGAATGTTAGGTATTAAATTAAAGGAGATGCACTGAATTAAAATTTGAGCTGTGGCTGGGATACGAACCTGGTACCTTCGGTTTACTGAGCAAGCGTTATAAACACTAAGCCACCGCAATCTGATGAATACAGTGATTGCACATATTGCTTTAAAGCATGTCTCCCTCCACAAAACAAACATCAATCCCTCCTTATATTTCTCTAAATAAACACGTATCAACATTGCCCAGAGTCTCAAATAGCGGAATAGCACCCCAACAATGAAAGTGAGTGGGAACGATCCTGCCTTGTACCTCCCAGGTTCGAATCCTGGCCGCAGCTCAAATTTATTTCAGTGGCTCTCCTTCAGTTTAATATCTTTGAAATATATCAGAACAAAATATGTCTTTTCATAAGAATATATATATATATATATATATATATATATATATATATATATATATATATATATATATATATATATCACCTGTGCCTGAGGTACAAGGCAGGATCGTTCCCATACACCTTCATTGTTGGGGTGCTATAATGCTATTGGCGAGCCTCCGAAACGTCGATACGTAGGCTTCTTTAAAAATGTTCAAATGTTTGTAAAGGTTATGGGACTTGATTGCAGGGTCAGCAGTCCCTGAACTTACGAACTACTTATGAAGTAACTTATACTAAAGACAGCACAAACGTCCATGCCCGAGGGAGGATTGGAACCCCCGACGGGGAACGGCCTCGCGCATCAGAGCATAGCGCCTCAATGCGCTTGGCCACTCCGCCGCGGAGGCCTATTTATATGAGGAACATGAAGCAGAATGTAAGTCCGTGTTGTAGGGGGATATGTGCCGTAACACATCCGTGCAATCACTATACAAATTAGGTAGTTATAGTTCTTCCCTACTAAACAGGAGGTCCTGGGTTCCAATCCCAGCTGCAGCTTAAATTTTAATTCAATGCCTCTCCTTCAATTAAATATCATTGATATATTTCGGTACAAAATATGTCTCGGGAAATCCATTTGTTATTTGTATCTATATCCATTTCTTTTGCTTTAGCAATGTTTGCATACAATATAGTACTGAAATTTAGCGTTTGGAGTAACAGATGAAGTACAGCCTGTGATTGAAAGAAGTTGCTACCCGTCCATTTTTTTACTTGTATCAGCGAGCCAACCACCTCATGCGCAATAAAAAAAAAAGGCGTTAGGCACAAACAAAGATTCTTCTCCATTTTATTTTCTCGCCACACTCATTTTCTGTTGACTGCTGATGTAAAATATGCACTTTGCAACTTAACGCTCCAACTTAAGGATTTTCGTTTATGTATTTATTTTGTCTTCTGACTGTGTGTCGCTTGGGTCAATATGACCCGAAGTATGTAACACGGGATGTATGGGCGGTATTTTATTTTAAGGAAATTATATAACACAGCGTAAACCGGGATGACTGCGCAGTACAGGTGAATTTGTGCAACCAGCACTTTAAATAAGGAAAAAAAAAGCGTCCCCAACAGAACCTTTGATGTGCTTAAACCTTTGCTGGATATGTCACATTATAAAACAAAATCATTCTGTCGCATCTGTCTGTCTGTCCTCCATAAACTCAAAAGCTACTGATTTCCATACGGTTTTCAACTGCTTGGTCACTCATACGTTGCCCTGATACATGAACTCGAATACGACTACATGAACAGGAAATGGTATTTTTGTTTCCTAGATCTAGAAAAGGCTTATGAAGGTGTTCAAAGGAGGAAGCTATTGTCAGTCCTACAGGATTATGAAATAGGAGGCAGACTTCTGCAGGCAATTAGAGGTGTTTAAGTAGATTGTCAGGCAGCAGTTAGAGTAAATTGAGTTCATGGGTAACGATATCTCGAGGGCTAAGACGGGGTTGTAATCTGACACTACTGTTATTCATACTATTTAGACTAGCAAGGTGAGATTAAAATAGGTGGAAATACAATTATAAGTCTCACATATGCAAACGATTCAGTTGGTATAGTAGATTCAGTTGAAAGGGTACAATCTAATATTTCAAGGCTAGATCAGAGGTGTAAGAGTTATAGTACGAAGGTCAGCACTTACAAAACGAAAGTAATGTTTGTGGGAACGAGATTCAAACGGATTGAGTGCCAAATAGGAGGAACAAAGATAGAAAAAGTGGGCAATTTTAAGTACTTCGGATGTATTTTCTTACGGGATGGTAACACTATGAAATATCGGAGTCAAGGCGTAGCAAGGTTAATGCAGTGAGTATTCAGCAACAGTCTACTCTCTTCTGCAAGAAGGAAGTCAGTACAATTAACGTACTCTGCAATCCATACAAAGTGCGTGGCGGAGCGTATCTGGTTATTTGCTTTCCAGTTCCACTTCCACATAGAACGAGGGAGAAAGGAATACTTGCATGCGTCTCTGAGAGCCTTAATCTCTCTAATCTTATCTTTGTGACATTTACGCAAAATGACGACATGTAGGTTAGCAGCACTACAATCTTTTACAGCCCGCTACAAACTCCGGCCCTCTAAGTTTCTTCAACAGTATTTCTCGGAAAGAAAGTTGCTTTCTCTCCAGCTACTCTCATTTGAGTTCCTGAAACATCTCAGTAACGCACGTTGATCGAACGTACCAGTTAGACACCTAGTCCCCCGCCTCTGAATTACTACGATATCTTTCTTTAAACCGATTTTCTTCGGATCCCAAATACTTTAGAAAACCTCAAGATGGTGTCACACAAGCATGCTGTATGTAGTATCCAGTACAGACAAATGAGATCTTCCAAAAATTCTCATAACAAAGTTACCATCCACCTTCTCCACGACTGTCCTTATATGCTCGTTCCACTTCATATCGCTGTGAAGCGTTACGTCAAGGTATTTAATGGACACGACTCTGTCAAGCAGCACACTTCTAAAGCAGTGTTCTAACATTACGGGATTGTTTTTCCTACTCATCTGCATTCTACATTTAGAGCTAGCTGACATTCCTCACAGCACCTTCGGTCCAAGCCATACTGCATCCGACTACAGTTATCCAATGACGACACTTTCCTGTGCACTACAGCCGCTGATTGTATCTCACTCGGTCCGTCAGATCTTTTATATAGATACAAAATAATAACTGTCCTATCACACTTTCCTGGGACACTTCTGACGATACTCTAGTACTAGGTTCAATTACTTAGGTAGTCTTCGAGCCACTAACATGTATGAATACCTATTCCATTTTCTAGTACCTTCGTTAGCAGTATGCGGTGTGACACCCTGTCGAAGGCCTTTCGAAAATCGAGAAATATGCAGTCTGCCTTTCGCCCTTCAAACATAGCACGCAAGATGACATGAGAGAAAAGGGCAAGCTGAGCTTAACACGATCGATGCTACCTAAAGCCGTGCTGATGCATGTGTACCCGTACACTACCGGAATTAGAAATTAGTGCACCCTTTTATTGTTGTCTAATTCACTCGTGATTTACGGTTTTATTGAAACTGTGAATATGGAGCACATGAAATGATTACATTTACAGGTCGATGTCTCAAGCGGTACGAGGTGTCGATCCATGCTGAAACATCCCTGTCAGGAGGTGGTCTGGCCTCCACGGGCGGAAGTTCAGGCGCTAATAACGGCATCCACTCAATCATACAGATGGCGAATACTGTATTGGGACACATTATTCCACGCCTTGTCGACCTCTTCGTAGAGTCCTGCAGGAGTTGTGGGTTGATGAGTAGCACGTGTCAGTTCTCGTCCCATCATATCCCACACATACTCGATTGGAAAAGAGTCAGGACATTACGTTGCCCAGGGGAAGTTGCTGCACATCTTGCACAGCACATTGAGTGTGATGTATAGTGTATCAGCGAGAATTATACTGTTTGAGAAACACAACACCTTTCTCTTGCAAGAATGACAACAGAAATGATTTTCAACATTCTGCGATGGTCCAAAAACACTAAATGCAAAATAGAGTTGTATCTTATGAAACTCCAGACCATTATGTCTGGGATGACGCCAGTGTGGTTTGGATAAAGACTGTCTACGAGGCCGCTCGCGAGCTATCCGTCATATGCGCAGACGACCATCACTTCCATGCAGGTCGAATCTGCATTCCTAGCTGAAAACCACGGCCTGACGTTCCACTTTTCAAGTGATCCCCTGACGGTATCAGTCGAGCAGTGTACTATACGGCTGTGGCGTGAAAGGAAGACTGGCTAGAGGTGTGCGCGCACGAAGTCCCACTGCTAGTAACCGTTGGCAACAGTTCGTGTTGACACTTTTGGGGTCACAGACCCTCTCATCCGTAGTGTGGTCACTGAACTATCAGTATGAGCTTGGCGGATTCATGTGCCATGTGGACGTCTAGAATCTCGTCCGTGGATGTGAGAACGCGTGACCATGCAACAACTATCGTAGCACATCCACCCCTTGTAGCAGATATCCGTAAGGACCATCCCGTCACTCTGAAGGCCTGTTTGATACTTTTTAAACGCGCTGTGGGAAACTCGTGTGCGTCTCCTGGCATAGCGCCTGTTTGCTTCACATACTGATGTCATACTGAGCGTTTAAGTTGTGAAGATTCCCTATTAAACGATTCACACAGATGGCGTTCTGACAGCTGATGATGCTGCAGCTCTGCTATCTGCTGGCGGATGACACTGAAACCACTGTTAGGTAATATCCGAAGTTCGCCACGGTAGAGTGGCCGAGCGCTCTAAGGTGCCTTGCTGCGGAGCACGCGATTGCTCGCCATCGGAGGTTCGAGTCCTCCTTCGGACACGCGTGTGTTGTTCTTAATGTAAGTTTAAATAGTTTGTAAGCCTAAGGACTGAAAATCCCAAAAGTCCTTTACTTGGATTTACAAACATTTGAACATCCTAAGTTCGAGGATGATGCGGTAGTTCATAGTGAAGTCGGAACCCTAGGACAGGGTGGCGAAGTGCAGGAAGATCTGCAGCGGATTTGCGCACTGTGCACTAAATGGGAATTCAGCTTCGACATAAACAGGTGTAAAGTGTTGTTTTTACATATAAAGAAAGGTAATTTGTTATACATAACTACGCAATAGCAGGAGAAACAATGGAAGAAGTTACTTTCAAGAAATATATGAGAGTAAACATAAGACGTGATAAGAAATGGAACGACCATATAAAATCCAAGTTGGTAAGGCAAATGCCAGACAGATTCACTAGAAAAATCCTCAGGAAGTGTGATCTATCAATAGAGCAAACTGATTAAAAACTTCTCGCTTGGCCACTGGTTGAGTATTGCTCATCGGTAGGAATAAGAGAAAACATAGTGAACATCCAACGGAGCGCATCAAGATTATTAGGAAACACCAGCGGCAGTCGCCCCAAGAGAGACGTTCTGTATCCTGGTACTGACTTCTGTTAAAGTTCTGAGACCGAACGTTTCATGAAAAGTCAACCAAAAGAAAGAAAAAAAAAATGTTCAAAAAATGTCTGACAGATGGCGCTTCATCTGATCACAAAAGCAATAATTAGCATAACAAATTAAGACAAAGCAAAAATGATGTTCTTTACAGGAAATGCTCAATTTGTTCACCATCATTCCTCAACATTAGCTGTAGTCGAGGAATAATGTTATGAACAACAGTGTAAAGCATGCCCAGAGTTATGGTGTGGCATTGGCGTCGAATGTTGTCTTTCAGCATCCTTAGAGATGTCGGTCGATCACGATACACTTGCGACTTCAGGCAACCCCAAAGCCAATAATCGCACGAACTGAGGTCTGGGGACCTGGGAGGCCAAGTATGACGAAAGTGGCGGCTGAGCAGATGATCGCCACCAAACGACGCGCGCAAGAGATCTTTCACGCGTCTAGCAATATATATTTTGGGAGCTTCAACCCTTCAAATTTCCGGAGGCGGAGGCTACGACAGCGTATCTGACTGGCTGGTGGTCGTGAGACAGTGGGCAGTGCCCCAGGGGCTAGCCACTCGACCAGTTAGCTACGCTATCGCAGCCTCCGCCCCCGGAACTTTGAAGGGTTGTAGCTCCCAAACTAACAGTGATAGGAAATATATATATATATATATATATACCTCATGCCATTCCATCATTCCAAACATGCGTGTCAATTTTTACCTCTTTATCTACATTATTCCTTGGTTTATTAAGTTTTCAAATTTATACTGACTTTTTGATCACCCAATACTATCCCACAGGTGACATCTGCCGTCAACAGATCAAATCAATGTCGGCTTTCCAGGGGTAATTTTTCATGTTGTATTTTGGCATTATTTAGAACTTGATACAAATGATCGAGTTGTGCAGCGTTTCTACATCTTGAAGCTCTGGATTTCCGGAGACCGTCCAGGACTCCCCAAAATGTTCATATGTTTGTAACTCTTATCGTACCAAACTGCGTGGTCATCAGTCCGTAGCTTACAAACTACTTAAACTAAAGTTAACTAACCTAAGGACAACACACACACCCATGCCCCAGGGAGGACTCGAACCTCCGACGGCGAGCAACCGCGCGCTCCGCATCGAATTGCCTTAGACCGCTTGGCTACTCCACCGCGGCTCTCCTTCCCCCACCACCATAACTCAGCGACTGCTCCCTGGTGCTGCAAATTTGTTTTTCTTCCGCCTGACTGTCGTCTGTGAGTGCCTCCCCCCGTAACACATGTGTGAGCCGTGCGGTCCTCGGTGTGGTGACCAGCCGGCAGCCGGCAGTGGCAGCCACAGCAGGCAGCGCCGGCCGCGGCCGCGGGCAGGCCGGCAGGAAGTGGTTAGGCCGCTCATTAGGGGCGCAGCCTTCCCGGACCTCTTTACGACTGCCTTTCCGGGAACGCGGGGGAATTATCGCTAATGTGCTTTATGAATGTAATTTGGCGGCCTAATAGCGCGGCCCTGATTACCCGCGGCCCACGCCACCGCTAGTACCGCGGGCGCCCGCGGCCGGCCCACCGGCCGGGCGCTGCCGGCGACGCCTCCCACTTAGCCGCCACCTGTTGCCGCGCGCCTCGTACATTACGGCTCATCAGGCGGTCGACAGTCTTGTCTTCCCACTGCAACTGTGCCACTGAGTAATACTTCCCGTGTTATTCTTCCCCATTTATAAGCAGCTATACCGCTGTGAAGGGAAGCAACGAGAAATTAGGAAACTGAGCCGAACTTCAGGAAGAAGAAGTAAAAACTTTACGATTTGACGATGGCATTGTAATTCTTTCGGAGACAGCAAAGGCCTCGGTGGAGTAACCGAGTGGTCTAAAGCGTCTCGTTGCGGAGCGCACGGTTGCTCGCCGTGGAGGTTCGAGTCCTTCCTGGGGCATGGGTGTGTGTGTGTGTAGTGGTTAGGTTAGTTTAACCAGGTTTAAGTAGTTTGTAAGTTACAGACTTTGGGCCAATAGAATTTTAAAAAATAAAAAAAAAATAAAAAAAAGAAAGATAGAGAGAGAGAGAGAGAGATAGCAAAGAACTTGGAAGAGCAGCTTAACGGAATGTACAGTATCCTGAAAGGATCGAAATATACGCGCGACAGCTGGTTCATCAGCGCTCCTACACACGTTCCGATTTATCTTTCGGCCAACCAAACAAATTCATAGCAGCCGACACACGTTCCGACAAGCTGCACGCAGCGATTCCAACGCCTTCCTGTTTTGGTGCCTGGTGGTCGAACTGTTTTTGTTTTCGCGTGGTCACTATGCAGACAGCAAACGATCGCAGGCAGGGAGCTGGTTGGGTAGCGCTACACACGATACAATTTGTCTAGAGGAGTGGTTGTCGGGTGGGGGGGGGGGGGGGGTCGGATGTCGTGTCGGACGGTCAGCCCGACCAGCCATTCGACAAGAAAAGTTGGTCGGGAAGCGCCTTCACACGTCCACCGATAAATTAGTCCCGACAAATCGAAACGTGTGTAGGGGCCTTAAGAAGAGACGACTTTAAGTGAATTACATTAGCCACGCACAGATGGCCACGCGGAGTCGCCAGTTACGGATTTCGCGGCCACCCTCCGCCTAAGGTTCGAATCCTCCCTCGGACATGGGTGTATCCTGTGTATGCGTGTGTTGTCCTTCGCACAAGTTCAAGTAGTTTGTAGGTCTAGGGACCAATGATCTCATCAGTTTTATCCCTCAGCAATTAAGAAGAAATATATAGAAATTACATTAAAACAGAAGGTAAACAAGCAATGGAAATATAAAATTTAACTCACAATATAGCTCTCTTTTCAAAGACTCTAAAGGACTTTTTGATTGCGAACTCTTTCTACTCCTTTCATGTATGTTGGCAGTACTCACTGATGTGTGTTTGTTACTGTGTTCAAACTGTCATTGTACTAATGTCGAGCAATAATGCGATAGTATGGAAATAAATAAAGTCTAAGAATTACCATATGCACTTAATATATTCAACATTTAAAATTTAGTATTAGCTTTTATTCCCTTTTCAGTGTAAATATTCTTACGAACATACTCAGTTCTTTTCTGTCCTTTTCTCCCACATTTGCTTCTTATATTAATGTGCACATATTTAATTATCCACCTCCATGAACCACAGACTTTGCCGAGGTTGGGTGGCTTGCGTGCCTCATCGATACAGATAGCCGTACCGTAGGTGCAACCACAGCGGAGGGGTATCTGTGGAGAGGCCAGACAAACGTGTGGTTCCTGAAGAGGGGCAGCAGCCTTTTCAGTAGTTACAGGGGCAACAGTCTGGATGATTGACTGAGCTGGCCTTGTAACATGTGGCTTTGCCACACAGTTGCTGCGAACGGCTGAAAGCAAGGGGAAACTACAGCCGTTACTTTTCCGGAGGACATGCAGCTCTTCTGTATGAACATATGATGATGGCATCCTCTCGGGTAAAATATTCCGGAGGTAAAATAGTCCCCCATTCGGATCTCCGGGCGG
The DNA here is from genome assembly GCA_026315105.1 of Locusta migratoria. NCBI lineage: Eukaryota > Metazoa > Arthropoda > Insecta > Orthoptera > Acrididae > Locusta > Locusta migratoria. The sequence continues at coordinate 138,649,958 of CM048745.1, forward strand.
GGACTACTCAGGAGGATGTGAACATCAAGAAACACAATACTGGCATTCTACGGATCGGAGAGTGCAATGTCAGATCCCTTAATCGGGTAGGAAAATTAGAAAATTTAAAAAGGGAAACGTATAGGTTGAAGTTAGATATAGTGGGGATTAGTGAAGTTCGGTGGCAGGATGAACAGGATTTATGGTCAGGTGAGTACAGTTGGGGGTTCACAGGAGTAGGACTGATAATGAATAAGAAAATAGGAATGCGAGTAAACTACTATGAACAACACAGTGATCGCATTATCATTGTCAAGATAGATACGAAGCCAACCCCGACAACAGTAGTACAGGTTTATATGCCAACTAGCTCTGCCGATGATGAGGAGATCGAAGAAATATATGAGGAGCTAAACGAAATTATTTAGACAGTTAAGGGAGAGGAAAACTTAATTGTGATGGGAGACTGGTATTCGGTAGTAGGAAAAGAAAGAGAAGGAAAAATAGTAGGTGAGTATGGACTGGGCAGGAGGAATGAAAGAGGAAGTCGCCTGGCAGAATTTTGCACGGAACATTATTTAATCGTAACAAACACGTGGTTTAAGGATTACAAAAGAAGTTTGTATACCTGGAAGAGACCAGGAGACACCGGAAGGTATCAGATAAATTTTATAATGATAAGACATAGTTTCCGGAACCAGGTTATAAACTGTAAGACGTACCCAGATGCAGATATAGACTCTGACCATAACTTGTTAGTCATGAACTGTAGGCTGAAACTGAAAAAACTACAGAAACGTAGGAAAATAAGGAGATGGGCAGGAACGTTCTGGAGAATTTCAGACAGAGATTTAGGCAACAATTGACAGAAACAGGGGAAAATTAAACAGTAGAAGAGGAATGGGTAACATTAAGAGATGAAATAGTGAAAGCAGCAGAGGACAAAATAGGTAGAAAGGCAAGACCTACAAAAATCCTTGGATATCACAGGAAATACTAAATTTAATGGATGAAAGGAGAAGATATAAAAATGCAGTAAATGGAACAGGCAAAATGGAGTACAGACGACTAAAAAATGAGATTGACAGGAAGTGCAAAATGGCTAAGCAGGAGTGGCTAGAAGCTAAATGCAAATCTGTAGAAGAATGTATAAGAAGGAGAAAAGTAGATACCGCCTACAGGAAAATAAAAGAGACACTTGGGGACAAGAAAAGCAACTCTACGAATATCAAGAACTCACATGGGAAACCAGTTCTCAGCAAAGAAGGGAAAGCTGAAAGCAGCTCTACAAAGGAAATGAACTTAGAGACGATGTTGTAGGAAGGGAGGAGGAAGTAGATCAAGATGAAATAGGAGATACTATACTGAGAGATGAATTTGACAGAGCCTTAGACAGACAGAGACTTAGGTCGGTACAAGGCCCCAGGATTAGATGACATACCCACAGAGCTACTAAAGTCTCTGGGAGAGCCAGCCATGACAAGACTATTCGAACTGGTGTGTAGGATGTATGAGACAGGCGAAATACCCTCAGACTTTAAGAAAAATGTAATAATCCCCATTCCAAAGAAATCAGGCGCAGACAGGTGTGAAAATTACAGAACCATCAGTTTGATAAGTCAAGGTTGCAAAATTTTAACACGAATTATCTACAGGAGAATGGAAAAGCTGGTAGAAGCTCACCTCGGGGAAGATCAGTTTGGATTAAGGAGGAACGTAGGAACCCGGGAGGCAATACTCACTTTACGTCTTATCTTAGAAGATAGATTAAGGAAAGGCAAACCTACATTTTTAGCTTTTGTAGATTTGGAGAAAGCATTTGACAATGTTGACTGGAATACACTCTTTCAAATTCTGAAGTCAGTAGGGGTAAAATATAGGGAAATGAGAGTTATTTACAACTTGTACAAAAGCCAGACCGCAGTTATTAGACTCGAAGGGCATGAAAGGGAAGCTTCAGTTGGGAAGGGAGTAAGACAGGGTTGTAGCCTTTCTCCGATGTTATTCAATTTGTACATCGAGCAGGCGGTGAAGGAAAGCAAGGAAAAATTTGGAATAGGAATTAAAGTTCAGGGGGAAGAAATAAAAACATTGCGTTTTGTTGATGACATTGTTATTCTGTCAGAGACAGCAAAGGACCTGGAAGAGCAGTTGAATGGAATGGACAGTGCGTTGAAGAGAGCGTATAAAATGAACATTAACAAGAGCAAAACAAAATAATGGAATGCTGTCTTAGAAAATCAGGCGATGTTGAAGGAATTCGATTAGGTAACGAAACAATGAAGGTGGTAGATGAGTTTTGTTACTTGGGTAGTAAAATGACATGTGATGGTCGCAGTACAGAGCATATAAAATGCAGAATGGCTATGGGAAGAAAAGCATTTTTGAAAAAGAGAAATTTGCTAACATCGAATATTAATTTAAGTGTAAGGAAGTCTTTTGTGAAGGCATTTGTGTGGAGTGTTGCCTTGTACGGGAGTGAAACATGGACGATAAGCAGTGCGGACAAGAAGACAATAGAGGCTTTTGAAATGTGGTGCTACAGAAGAATTCTGAAGATTAGGTGGGAAGATCGCAGAACTAATGAAGAGGTACTGAACAGAATTGGTGAGAAAAGGAATTTTTGGCATACCCTGACTAAAAGAAGGGATCTCTTGGTAGGACACATTCTTAAACATCGAGGAATCGTATATTTAGCATTGGAGGGAAGTGTGTGGGGTAAAAATCTCAGAGGGAGACCAAGAGACGCATATAGTAAGCAGATTCGAGTGGATGTGGGTTGCCGTTCTTATGAGGAGATGAAAAGGCTTGCTCAGGATAGATTAGGGTGGAGAGCTGCATCAAACCAGTCTCCGGACTGAAGACCATAACAACAACATTTATTTATATAAACCGTCTATGCAACTGAGCCGCGGCGGAGCGGCGGAGTGCATTTAGGCGCTATGCTACGATGCGCGAGGCCATTCCCCGTAGGGGGTTCGAATCCCCCCTGGGACGTGGATGTTTGTGCTGTCTTTAGTATAAGCTACTTCATAAGGAGTTTGTAAGTTTAGGGACTGATGACACTGTAGTTAAGTCGCATAAGCTCTACAAACATTTGAACATTTTTATACAACTGAAATAAACAAGTTGTTTTGCCATGCGAGTTCCACGTATATTTGGAAGTCTTTTCCAGTGGCCTGGAATATATACGTGATTATTTTTATAATATTTCGTTTTCTACGTTTTTAGTATTTTAGATTATAAACATTTCTGGCGATTTATCACAGTACTGCTAACGATATTATGATCTCATTAATTACGATTTTCGTAGATGCTGGTTTACATGTGCTGGTTGTTGATTAGGTAGTTGTGTTTTTGTCTTCTTTTCGATTTTTCACTTCAGCATTTCAGCACAAGGCAAATGCCATCTTTATATTAGTTTTGGGCGGTTTTGCCTACTATTAAATGTGTGTTTGTTCTATCTTTATGTCGGTGTATGTGTGTTTCCGATATAATTGTTTTTATAGTCCTGCTCGTGTGTGTGTGTGTGTGTGTGTGTGTGTGTGTGTGTGAGTAGGAGTCAAAGATAGGACAAAAACACACGCAACAGTTGGCAACACCACCCAAAGAAAACGAAATGGCATAATCTTAGTGTTGAAATGAAAAATCCATATGGAATAAAGGAAGAAAGAAACACAACAACCTAAGTTAACAAACAACATGTTTAAACCATCATCTACGAAAATGTACGTAATAACATCAAAACATATTAGCTATAATCAGATATATCGCCAGAACAGTTTGTAACCTAAAATACTAAAATCGTACAATAACGAAATATTGTAAAACATAATGACCTCTCTGTCACTGAAGAAATATAAGTGGAATGCGTATGGTAGAATAAATTGTCTTATTTTAGTTGCATAGAAATTTGGTGTAAATAACTTACATGCATGTTAATATTCTTAAGATTTTGCTTTTTTATTTATTTTATTATTATAATTTTTTTATTTCTTATTTTTTTATTTTAATTATTTATTTTTTACTGATTTCACATTTACAATTACATTTGGGATATGTGGAAGCTACATTAATACATCTGATCTCATTTTGCAAGAATTTATAATATCTTGTTTTCTGACATGTTCTAAATCCAAGAGCATATCCTCAATTTGGATCAAAATCAAATGTTCGTATAGCATATGGGGCTTAACTACGGGGTCATCAGTCCCTAAACTTACAAACTACTTACGAACTAGCTAACACTAAGGACGGCACTAATATACATGCCCGAGGCGGGATTCGAACCCCCGACCGTAGTGGTCGTGCAGACCGTGACTGACGCGTCGCAGTCCCTTCGGCCACCGCGGTCGGCCTATTTGGATCAACTGGAACAAAAAGTACATATGATCTCCAATCTCTCTACAGCAATGTGCCAGCCAACCTACTCTAAATCACGAACAAGTCGCATCATGTCAAGTATAACGAGAACTAGAAAACGAATGATGGAGTTAAAACTCCTTAGCATATCAGTGCAACTACCTGACAACATGCATTAAAAAAAGGATAAGCCGGTTACTCTCAAACACACTAAAATCTGCAGCCTACAAACAGTGGAGTCCCTTTTGGGTGGACGGTGGTTCAAGCTCGCTTCCAGCCATACAGATTTATGTTTCTCATGACTCCCTTAAATCACTCGTGGCGAATGCCGGGATGAATACTTTGAAAGGGCAAAAAATGCGAGCATAAGTTCCGTCTGTAACGACCACGCTATCGTTTCGACGTTAAATGCTAAATCCTTCCTTCCTTCTTCCAGCAAGAGTCCAGTCAAATCACAAAACATTAGAACTGGTTACACTCGCCTCATCACCAGCTGAAAAGAGGACAGATTCCCACCAAGATTCGTTTCCGCCCTCTCAGCAGTGTATAAAATGCGGCATATTTTTATTTGCATACAGTGGGAATCACAGAATGGGGGATCGTCACGTCTAAGTAAAAGACCGTGAGTTTGGGGCTAGTGTCCGATGCGGAGACATGTCACGTTTTCTTCGCTGCTCCTGAATGAGTGGCAGGAGGACGTCAACGGTAGGATGGTTGCTTTCACAAACGCAGCTTATTCGCAGTCACTGCCAACCATCGCTCTTCCAACAACTGCCGCAACAGACAAACGTCTAGCAGCGGACTGTGTGATATTACGTTCACTGCATGCTGCCTTGGCAACCTGTTCATTATCCAGAAGCCACAGCCGGCCGCGGTGGCCGAGGGGACTGAGGCGCTTCAGTCCCGGTCTGCACGGCCACTACGGTCGGGGGTTCGAATCCCCCCTCGGGCATGGCTATTTGTGCCGTCCTAGTTCGTAAGTAGTTCATAAGTAGTTTGTAAGTTTAGGGACTGATGACCCTGTAGTTAAGTCCCATAAGCTGTACAAACATTTGAACAGAAGCCACACGCACCCTGGCAGCAAAATTAAGGACACCTGCTTCCATCGCCATTGGAGGAAGTACAGGAGCTCAGGAATCAACTGTTATCGTCACATATGGGTACAGATTGCAATTTTTGTAGGCTATTAAGGGAAGCGGCGCAGATAGAATCCGTCTGCCCTGGAAACGCCGCAGTTATTCCAGTGTCTTCAGGATCACATGAAACTCTGCCGAAAAACTGAGTAGGCAGCGGGAATGTGAATTCTGATAACATCCCTGAATGGCCGACGGAGTCCCCTTATTTGGAAGGAAGGAAGGAAGGAATTTTGGGTTAAACGTCCCGTCGATATCGTGGTCATTAGAGACGGAGCTTTTGGGTGAGGATGGGGGAAGGAAATCAGCCGTGCCCTTTGAAAGGAACCATACCAGCATTTGACTGGAGTGATTTAGGGAAATCACAGGAAACCTAACTCTGGATGGCCGGAGGTGGATTTGAACCACCATCCTTCCGAATACGAGTCCAGTGTGTTACCACTGCGCCACCTCGCTCGGTCTCCTTATTTGGAAACGCCAGTGTACACTAGGGTACAATTTTGATGCCTATCTAAACTGTTGAACAATGTGGGTCTCTGGATTAGGCAAGGTTTAAATAGCCTCCAAAGCCAACATAAAACATTAAAACGCGCCACATCCTTATCTGAAAGTTAATTCTGACTACGGCTCCAAAGTGGCCTCCGTGCTCGGAGCCGATTACGAAAAAGACTTTTCATAGAATGATGATCAGCGGAATGGTATGCAGGTGTGTATGACGTGGACAGTGTGGTATACTATTGCAGCACCCTGAGAAGCTGTTTAAAATGGCGGCTCAGCAGTTTCAGCGCAGAGAGTCGGTAAGGGGCTGGTCCCGAAGGCCCCAGTGCCCATCGTATCCGTTCATGGTGCACGACGTCCATCATCTTTAACTTAGAAGTCGTTAAAGACCTATAAACCGTACACTCATGTTCAAACCGAGATCGCACGAAGGCTGTATGAAACTGGAACTGTCAAATCTTATCAGCTCACCAAGTGCGTGTAAGATATTTTAAAATACTGTGCTGTGAGCACCCGTCTTCTAAGTCAATAACATGTGGCAACCGTGTAAGTCTGTAGTCGAAAGTGAGACTCAGAAACACCATTGTGTCTTGAAAAGTCAGTATAGTGTGTCTTATTATCAGTTCAGTTAAATTAATGCTTATGAAAAACACAGCCACACTTAAACATTAGCCTGAAAAGACACCGTTCTCGCCACGGTGGAGTAGGCGATCGGTCTAAGGCGACTCGCTGCAGAGCGCGCGGTTGCTCGCCGTCAGAGGTTCGAATCCTCCCTGAGGCATGGATGTGTGTGTTGTCCTGTTGTCCTTAGGTTAGTTTACCTTAGTTTAAGTAGTTTGTAAGCTCCGGACTGCTGAGACACCGTCCTCCTGCTCCAAAGGATCAGAAAGGGCGTCACCAACTCGATTTCTAAAATTACGTACAGAAAAGAAGGGCTTTATTAAAAAAGGCAAGTACCCCACCATTCGTGGAGTTGCTGAAGGATACGATGCTTGTATCTTAGGCCTTGTTGATATAAAAAAAATATACCCAACAGGTGATGCCGGCATAAGAAAGCGTGATGTGTAGCAGGTTTCAGGAAGACCAGACTATCAAAGGTGGAAAGATATCTCCAGAACCTAGACTGAGAGCGACTAAGGAGCTGCCTAGAGTCTAACAACGAGAGAAGCTGGTGGTTCATTATCCGCTCTAAGGCCCTTCCCAAACAGTTTGTGAAGGCAGCACTACGATAACATCTTGCGCCTTTGAGGTCCACTGTAACCTTTAAAGGAGAAATAAAATTGATTCACTCCATGATTTGGCAAAATAACTCGACTTCCGTTAGTTACTTGAAACCACAATTATATAAACAAAACGTCTCACATATCTGAAAGGGAAGGGGTCAGTGTGCGCGAAGGGAAAGTACTGATTCCGAATAAGCAGCTGAATTCAGTCTGTGATGCTCTCCAGGCAACAATCTGTCACGACATTTAATTTTAAACTGTGGAGTAGTTTTCAACCGTGTACAAAGTACGTTTACACGGGGTGGACCATATGACTTAGATGATGTTCATACATTAATTTCACAAGATGTAACCTCCATGACGCTAAATCGAATTGTTATGCTAGTATTAAAAATTTATAGTTATTCGTAACATATGTATTGAGTACTCCAGCGTTAGGAAATACAGATTATAATACTGAACTTTTAAAAATAATTTAGTTTTGAGATCGAAACATAATGGAACACTTTTCCTCTCATAAATATACATTTCACCCCTGAAGAGGCAATTGTCACCAGGTTGGGAACCATTCTGGTACAGCGAGGAACCGCTGAGAACGATTCACCTGGAGCATTTCTTTATCGCCGTGCGCGTGTCGCCGCGTGGTCTAAAGCATCCTGTTACGGAGTGGGAATTGGGGGGGGGGGAGGGAGGAGGAGGAGAGGGAACAGTCCCGTTGGAGTTTCGAGTCCTCCATGGGGCATGTGTTGTCGTTAATGTACGTTAGTTTAAGTAGGTTGTAAGTTTAGGGACTGATGACCACTGGAGTTTGATCCAATAGGTTTATAAATTCAGTTTCTTCATGTCTTTGATATAGTTAGCTGCCAGCCACGTATTCGTCTAGCGCGCCAACCTTTTCATTTGCACTCTCTCTAAATCATTTGCTGGATCTATCTTTGTCTTCTCCTACAGCCGTGCGGGAACAGCCAGGTCTAACAAGACGCCTTGCCACGGATTGCACGGCCACTTCCAGTCGGACGTTCGAGTCCTCCCTCAGGCATTCTTAGCTTAAGTAGCTCGTATGCCGAGGGACCAATGCCCTCAACAGTTTAGTGGCTTAGCTTCCCCTGCAATTTTTACCCACTACAACATACTCCAGTACAGTGGAGACTATTCTCCGATCTCGTAACCACATATCCTACCACCCTGACCCTTGATATTGTTTTCCATACGTTCCTTTCTTCGTAGATTCTGAGAGGAGCCTCCTCATTCTGTATCTCATCAATCTAGCTGTTTTTCAGCATTCTTCTGTGTCATCACTTCTCAAATGTTTCGATTCTATTCTGCTCCGGTTATCTCAGTGTGCACGTTTCACTTCCATACTGAGTTGTGCTCCAAACATACATTCTCAGAAATTTCTTCTTCAAAGTAAGGTCTCACATTTCATATATTTGATATCACTACTTACCTCTTGGCCATGAATGCCCTCCTTGCCTATAGCACTCCAATTAAAAGCATCTGCGTCGTGATCACAATTTTGTTAAGTTTCTCAAAATTTTAATTTCGGTCGGTCCGTATTCTGTATTCATTACAATATTCACTGTATTCAACAAGTCATGTTACTTTTCTTGATTTTCACTGAGGAGAGCAAAATCATCAACCTTATCATTGATAACCTTTCACCATGAATTTTTATCTCAGTGTAGAATCTTACATTTACATTTTTAGAAGATGTGAGTATTCCGGGTGTCCTTGGATAAATTTATAACTACTTATCGTACACAAAAGTGTCCCAGACACAAAATGAATATCTCCAAAGGGGACATCTACCTTACCTGAAATCAAACCATCACCAACGTCTCCTGAGGAGGCGAGAGGGGGAAAGAAATTTTGAAATTTTAAATAGTAATTCCTATTTTTCTTGCAGATTCGGATCCCTCGTCCAAAAATACCTACGTTTCGTTCGACACAACATTTCCCAGTCGTGATAGATAGAACCCCAGGCCTTATGTTCTGGATTGTGATAAGTAACATCTCTCATTCACTTTGATGTTTGTGGAGGGAACGCTGAATAACGCTCCGTACGTGCAGAATTTTGTGAGGCCCTTAGTGGTTCAAGTAGATTGTTCTAGGGGGATCAAAGGAAATGGATAAGAAAAAAAGAAGTGGGATAGCAAAATAATTGCTATACAGAAATAATATCCCGTTCAAAACAGACCTTCACCCTTGTATTAATTCACAACAAGCTGAAAATTTGCATAAACTTTTGGGTACAATTACAATGAAATTGTAAAAATTGCCCGCCAAACCCGAGTATGCAAAAAATGTAACAAAAGGTCAAGGAACGCGGAACGTTTAGTTTTATGATAAAAATACAATTTTTGTTTGAGCTACTACAAAAATTGTTTTAATACCTTTTTCCCTAATATTTACGGTTCTGAGAAAAAGCCGTTTTAAAGTTGTACTATCAATTACATGCACTCGTTTCCACGCCACCTATGAGGTACTGTACTTGTCGCAGCTTTTTTAACGTGCTTTTCCCGGTAGGCCTACTCCACGATCTACTTTACTGGTTTAATGGAATCTCAGGACTTACTCAATAATCTTCTTCTTTTACATCCTCCTGAGTCGACGGAAATTGTTCCAACAGCGAACTCAAAAGCACCACAAAATGTAATGCAATCCACAATTTTAGAGATAACGTAACGGTTTTCGCGAATCTTATTGAAAATTGTTAATAATAAAAATAATGTAATGCTTGTTATTGATCCAAATAAATCTATAATGTTTGCTGGTTAATATTGTACTCGCAGTTTGCCAATAAAAATTGCTTGATTGTAGTTTAATGACTTCTCAAACAACTGTGCCGTGTGTAGAGTTGTGTGTATGGGTAGCTGTAAAATGAATCTGCAGTATAATTCAAACTTGCTAATTTGACTAAAGACTGTATGTAATCAATTAAGCATAACTTAAACAAAAAGCAAATATGTAATAAAAACGTTTTCTGACCCTGTGACTTTATTCGTAGAATGTGCTATTTGACGTCCGATAGAAAATAATCTGTTTCATTAAAGTTGCATTTGTTTGAACACAGGACATTAGCATGCTGTAGAACTGACATTGTTAATTAGATATGAGTTCGATACTGATTTTTATGGCCTACCTGTGCGTAAGGATACATGTGCAACTGTTCTCCAAATTACTGCCAAAAATGCTGCTGCTGCAAGGTCAAAAAACTAAGAAATTCTCAGGAGTGCAATGCAGAAAGAAGTGGAGCAGGCGTGGAGTAACGTATCCTAAGACAATATCCGCCATCAGTATGATCAAACGGATACCAGAATCAGGGTCAGCATTACCACCGGAAAAGGCTACAACGTCTGTGTTTCAGCATTGTAAAGGTTCGTATATGTAGATAGAACTTTTATTTTACTTTATTCCATAACTTTATTAGCAGATTTTGTGCGTGAGCCGGCGGCAGATACATTTTAGTTAGGAAGCCGACAGAGAGAGCCGACAGTAAGAGCCAGTGCAGGTTTCCACGGGAGAGAGGCGTTGGTGGAGGAGGTGGGGTAGCGAAATATCGAGAACGCCGTATCCATGGGCGTAGCCAGGGTGTGATTTCTGGAATTCAAACCCCTCCCGAAATGCTGATAAAGCCAACAAAAACTGGCAGCGTTCTGTGTCAGCATAAAGCTCGCCTATATTTCGTAAAGACTGGACACTAGTTACACTTGCCCCATAGTCACTATTTTCCCCCATTTTCATGTTTTAAGAGCCCCGTAGACATTCATGATCATCGATCGGTATGTTTCAGAGAAAGCGGCGCGCACCTGATCTTGAATATATCTGCAAACATTGAGGAATTCAACGTCTTGTAGAACAGTGTGTTGAAGGTATTAACAGTTATCGTTGTTACTACTAAAAAATTGCGAACTATATTTAGTTTTTCCTCAGGTGTCTTCACTTACCATGTCTGCTTCTTATAAACGAGTGTGACTTGCATGTGTTCCAATCACTAGCAAAAAATTCTTGCTCAAAGCAGCCTCGATAAATTAGTGTAAAAAAAGGGACTGAATCCGGCTGAGATTTTGTGTAGGTAGTGTCGGGCCGTGGAAGTTCGCTCCGCTTTATAGATTGGTTTTTAGTGCCACTGTCAGTTACTACAAAGCCAGTCAGCGATATTTGTTGAAGTTCCTATGTAAACGAATCAAGGTTCCCGTCTACTCAAAGAGTATCTTCTGTAAAGCCGCGGCGGAGCGGCCGAGCGCATTGAGGCGCTATGCTGCCATGCGCGATGCCCTTCCCCGTCGGGGGTTCGAATCCCCCCTCGGGCATGGATGTTTGTGTTGTCTTTAGTATAAGATACTTCATAAGTAGTTTGTAAGTTCAGGGACTGATGACCCCGCAGTTAAGTTCCATAAGCTTTACAAACATTTTCTTTTGTAATTGCAATTGAAAGCTTTCACGTACCGAAAAATATTTGATTTAGGCAATGCTTCTCTGTTAATGCTTCATAAGTTATTCAAAGCTTCACCCACTGCTTTTCTGATTGCCATTCATGTTTCGATCCACATTTACCTGTCATCATGATATGATTTGCCTGGTCCCTATTTCGGAAAATTTTGTTTCTATACCATGAGGACTGTAAATTATCCAGTCCTCTGGAACGAAGAATAATACAGTACATACTGTATCAGCGCCATTTGCAGTTCTATTAAGAGTACACGTTATTACATGGCCCTTTCATTGAAAGTCCCTCCCGAAATCATATCATGGCTACGCCTATGGCCGTATCCGTGGGATTTTCAGTTGCGGCCGGTGAAGTACGAAGAATATGGCGCGAATCTAACATCATTACATTATTAACGTTTTTTATTTAACAATTCTTTGGTGGCATACAGACCTTAGCAGAAGACTATGGGTCATCAGATGTAGGTACTAATCATTTCCTTTTCTTTAGTAATGTTCAAATAGATAAATAAATGAATAACAGTGTCTGCAACGAACAAACGAATACTTCCGAAGGTGTACGAAGCTTATAGGAGGTCTGGGCTGCACGTCATTGCAGTCAGTCGGCGTTAGGACCTAGTCAGTACCTATCTCATAGGAACCATGCTCTCAGCCGTAAAATTATAATTGTTAATTTCAAAGTCACTAAGCAGTCTTTTATTATGGTGTGGCTAGCAATAAAGCCCCATAATTGGCATCTCGGATTTTATTTAGACAAAACAGCTCCCCGTTACAAGTTCTTATTTCAGCTCTAATTCTAGCTCTTTCTCCAGTGTCCTGTCGTGCTGTATAGGGACTACGTTATCCAGAGCATTTCTTAGAAAACAGGTAGGAGGAACGCCTACACGTCGACTCACAGGTTGGGTGGGTCAGCTTAAATGGCAGACCCCAGATGGATAGTGTGACCCGGTAAATCCTCACGCCCACAACACCATTTTCTAGTTTCCTAACTACGCCTAAAATTTCAAGATAGATTTAGTCACTAGGAGGGGTTTCTTGCAGTATGGATCGACACGTGGTACCTCCGTACCGCTTGAGCTATTAATCTGTAAATGTATCAGACAAATTTTCAACAGATGAAAAGGTACGAAACGACTCTGTGGGTTTAATTGATGTCTTTATTCAAAAGTAATCAAAGTCCTTTGCACAACTATCTCACTGTTTAACGAGCCGAAGGATTCATGAGCCCAGAATTCCTGTGGCCGTGCCACTCCTTTCTCCGAGTTGAAGCTCGTTCTTTTGCGATGTTTCTTTAGCGGAAGAAACACAAGGAAGTTGCAGGGTGACATGTCCGAGATGTATGGCGGATGCTCAAACGCAGAGCTGAACTTGGCCTGTGGACTTTGTGTGACCCTGGGGACGTGTGGTCGCGCGTTATCTTGGAGCAGAAGCTCTCCTTCCGTGAGTAGCCCAGGTCGTTTGCTCTGGATTGTCTTTCGTATGCTACGGAGTGTCTCACAGTACATGTCACCGTTAATTGTTTTTCCGTGCCCGAGAAATTCGGTGAGTATCGTACCTCGGACATCAAAAAATGCTGAGGGCACAGCCGTGAACTGCTTTAGGATGAGGATAAGACGTATGCTTCGCATCCCTAGATGTCGCACTACGTTATTCCAGAGTGGCATACTCAAATTTCAACCGGGTTGGTTGTTAAAACGTTCGTAACTTCTCATTTGAACACCCCTCGTAATCATTTGATGTACTCCTTATGCACAAACCTTGCAGCACAAGCCGAGACTACAGCACCAAAAATGACAATAAGACCCTTTACGGCATTACCAAGATACTAACAGGAAAGTGTTTTAGATCTGAAAATCCGGTTAAAGTAAAAAGATGGGAAACTATTAACCCCACAAATAGAGCTGCTAGAAATATGGAGAGAACACTTTCTTGAGATCTTGAATCGTCAAACAGTCGAGGAAGAGGTGACAGAGGCAGCGACAGAAGAAGAGCAGGAAGATGTTGATATCAGTATAGAACCACCATCAAGAACAGAAATTCAAAGGGCCATTCAACAACTAAAGAATGGCACAGCGGCAGGTATGGACAACATCACACCGGAGGCCTTGAAAGTGGATGTGAGTACCTCAGTCGAGATTATGTTCCCACTTTTCAAAAAGATTTCGGAAGAAGAGAAGATTTCCACAGATTGGAGAAAAGGACTCCTGATCAAGCTTCCAAAGAAAGGAGATGTATCAGAATGCGATAACCGGAGAGGAATTGCCCTCCTTTCAGTACCAAGTAAGGTAATCTCAAGAGTAATTCTAGAAAGGATAAAAAGAGAGTTAACTCAAGGTTGAGGAAAGTACAAGCAGGATTTAGAGAAGGTTTTTCCTGTACAGACCAGATCAGCACACTGCGCATGATTTTAGAACAATCCACAGAGCTTCAATCATCATTGTATCTACTGTTTGTAGACTTTGAAAAGGCCTTTGACAGTATAATGAGGAAGAAGATGTGGAAAGCTATGAAAGAGTTTGGGATCCCTAAGAAAATTATAAAGATAGCCGAAGAAATGTATGAGAACTAAACATGTCAAGTTTTATATCAAGGGATGCTGTCGGAACCCATCCCAGTAGATACAGGAGTTAAGCAAGGATGTTTGCTGTCACCTATCCTATTTCTGATGGTGATGGATTTTGTGATGCAGAAGGCAATGAATCGTCGAAGAGGAATTCAGGTTGGAGGACTTGGACTTTGCAGATGACCTGTGTTTGCTAGCCAGCAATTACAAGAATACGGAAGTAATGCTGAATGATTTAATGCTGAGGTGGGGCTGAAGATAAATGGGAGAAAACGAAGAAGATGAGCTGTAATAACCGAAATGCAGAATTTTTTTTTTTTTTTTTTTCCAGAAAACCAAGAAATCGAGCAAGTCAAGCAGCTTTGCTACCTGGGAAGTTTAGTCACCACTGAGGGGGAACTATCTAAGATATAGAAAATAGAATAAATAAGGCTAAAGGGGCATTTGCTGAGACCAATGTGGAAATCAAGGGAACTTAACAGCTATACAAAACTACGCATATTCAATACAAATGTCAAATCGGTACTGCTCTATGGGTGTGAATAATGGAAAACCAACAAACGGCTGATTAGCAGACTTCAAATAATTGTGAATAGAAGCTTGAGGAATATCTTGAGGATATGTATTCTTCAAAAGTTGAAATACTAATCTGCTGAGTTACTAATAGAGATTAGTATTTCAACTTTTGAAGAATACAATACTCAATGCCAGTGAAGTGAAAAGAACAGATAGAAGTTGAGTATTGTATTCTTCAAAAGTTGAAATACTAATCTCTATAGAACTGTATTAGCTGACCATGATTCTGCACAGTACCTTTCCTGAGAGACAGGCTGATCAGGGACGAGCACTCAACTAATGGCAATTATGATGATACAACTTATACTTTGGACGTTTTTGCAAATGTGTCGTCATTTTGAGGGTAAATGATATTTATACTCTTCATTGTAATAAATATTTAACTGTTTGAAAAGATGTGGGGGTGAGCAGCCTTTCCGCATGCATAAGACTAGGGGGTGGTGCTGCTTACAGTGTCACACCCGAAGGTAGCTTGTCTCTTCATCGTAAGAGATTCATTTGTTACAGTCACTCAAGAGTGTAACCAGTTAATTACTGTGTTTTAGTGTTTATGTGCATATTCGTATGGTCTTGAGGTTCAAAGAAATATGAACAACGTTCAGTATCTTTCAGAAACAAATTATTCAGCTTTGAACATCGAAGAGTAGTGTGAAATGAAAAAGCTTGGTAGGCCGGCGTCTAAGCTCGAGTTGAAGCAAGCGCAAACAAGCAGAGGTAAGAGATTCCGCAGATCTTGTAATGAAAATATTTCGAAAGGGGACGGGGGAGGGGGTGGAACCGGAGCGCTTTCCCCTGGCGCCACTCACAGAGGTGCGACAAATTGTCTCTTTGGACGCCGATCGGGGGGGGGGGGGGGGGGGGGGGAGTGAGGCGGCGCCACTATGTAGATCCGGCACTAAAACAAGTGAACCTAGGGTTGCCAGACCTCCGGGCGCGGCCCGGAGTGCCCGGGTTTGGAATGAATTCTCCGGGTCTACGGGCCAATAACTCTCATCTCCGGGCTTGAATGTAACCTTCATCTTAACTTTTTTTTACGACGCTTTTTAAGTACTATGCTCATGTAGCGACGATCTACATCGAACTTAACGTAACTTAAACTAAGGACGAACACAACATCCATGCCCTAGGGGGGCATTCGAACCTCTGGCGGGAGCAGCCTCGCGCACCGTGGCAAGACGCCTCAGTGTGCTCGGCCATTCCCGGCCGGCTCCTCTCTAGTAATTATGAATAACTTTATATAAATGTCAATTTCTTATTGCAACAAAACGCTACTTTTCTTTTCTTCCTCTGAAAACTTTTCATTGTTGCGTCGGTAGTAATCGGCTAGCGCGTTATTAAGCAAACACTGTTGCGGCAACGTGTCAACTGGCGACGTCTATTTGTGTTCGTTCTTTCATTGTTTGTTATCAGTTTACCGGCAATTTTTGAAATACTCGGATCGTGTGTGAACAGACAAGCTTACATTAACTCAGATTAGTGAGTAATAACAGTGAAATGAAGAGACGATATCTAAGTTCGTTCCGTGAAGAATGGTTGCAGGAAGAAAATTATAAAGAGTGGCTACAAAAAGTCGATAATGATGAGTGTATGTGTAAGTGCAGAATATGCAATATCTTATTTACTGTTAAGTACGACGGTGTGAAAGCTGTGAATAAACATTTACAATCAGAAAGACACAAAACTAATATTACCACACAAATGAAGAATCAGTCGCTTCTTAAATTCTTGCTGAAATAATTTTCTGCAGAAGACAAAGTCACTACAACGGAATTAACTTTGACTTACCATGGTGTGATACACCACCATTCTTACAATTCTCAATATTGTGGTAATAAGCTACATCCTTATGCTTTTAGAGATTCCTCAGTGGCAACGAAAGTAAGATGCGGCCGAACAAAAAGCAAGGCATTAGTAAAAAATGTGCTTCTGCCTTATGCTAAACAGAAGCTACTTGGCGAATTAAAGCAAAATGTCCCGTTTTCATTAGGCATCTTGTTTTTCCTTTTAGAATTCTCGTGTAATCCTGGTTGGTGGGGGGGGGGGGGAGGGGGGAGTCATTGGCCAAGGGGGAGGGGGACACGTCTGGTCTCCGGGCCTGCCTCGAGTTCAATCTGGCAACCCTATGTGAACCCCCAGTTATCTGAAAGCACCAGCCGCCACTGCTAGTGCTGCAGTGGTCTTAAATAGCAACTAGATGGCTTGTGATTGGTCAGCTTCTGATTGGCTGACGGCTATGTAATGCCGCCGCAGATGGTGTCTACGTCAGCACTAGTGGCGCCACCGCTCCCGTAATATCGAGACGCTGTATGGAATCTCTCTGCCGCTTCTCTGTATCGAGCGCTCGTTTTCAAGCACCGCTAAGATTATACCCGCTGTCCCGGTTAAAACTGTCCTCTCAGTCCCTTTAATTACAGAAACCCGTTGTCAGCTGGCCTGGGACGCAACTGTTGTTTCATCGAATAAGGTTTTGTGTCTGATTGTGAAGTTGTTCTCTGCGACTGCCGTTTCACCAGTTCTCTATTAATAATATGCCTTTGGTGTTCTGTGCAATGGTGGGCAACGGTTCAGATGGACTGACCGCTGTGTTTGCTTCCAAGACTCACATAGTATATTGTAAATGTCAGGGATCCTGAGGCCGAGGTTGTCCTTTACAGGGCGTAGCATCTTAATTTTCCTAGGAGGTCGGATGTAGCGCCACAGAAAGGAAGAAAAGCCGTCGGTTGCCCATCACATGAATCTTTAACATTTTCACTTTTCCTCTTCTTGGTAAAGCCTCTCTTCCGGAACATATACTTAAGATGGTGAATTTCTGATTCCAAGTGATCCTCGTCAGAAACTATTTTTGCTCCATATACCAATATGTTCAGATGAGCGCTCTCTTCTACACTGGGTGATGGAAACTCTGTGCGCTGAGATAAAAGCAGTGTGCATTGGTTTACGGTACACAGAGTGGCGAGACGCCCATCTGATTTACGTTGTATTAAAACATACAGAAAAGGCAGCATTCCTTCCTCTTCAGCGTCTCGATTCTATGGAAGCGATTGCGTCATTAGCGCAGACGTTATTTCCGTCGGCATTACGTAGCCACCAGCCAATCAGAAGCTGAAGAATCATAAGGCATCTACTTGCTATTTAAGACCACCACAGCAGAAGACAACCAGTCAGTTCCTCCTGAAGATGGCGATGGAGGTAATCGTCAGTAGTCTTAAGTTCTATCAGGATTTTACGCGGCAAGAGGTTCGAGAAAGTTTTATACAGGAGTGGCATAGCGAAAGAATTCGTCCTCATATCACTCAAGATTTATTGTTGAAACACTGCATAAGGAGTCTTGGCTTACTTGACTTATATCCTGCACCTCCTAAGTGGAGCATAGGGCATCAACGAACTTCGGCCACCGGACTCTGTTCTGTGCCAGTGGCTTGATTTCAATCCAGATATGTGATTACTTGTGGCATTGAGTATTGTATTCTTCAAAAGTTGAAATACTAATCTCTATTAGTAACTCAGCAGATTAGTATTTCAACTTTTGAAGAATACAATACTCAACTTCTATCTGTTCTTTTCACTTTTCGCGGCGTCGTCTTCTGTACGATGCTAGCTGCGCTGAGACATTGTGACTGCCTAGTTCATAGCCGAGTTCTGACGGTCGTCCAGACGCATGTCGGCCTAGCTATAGCAGCTTGTAGAGGGCGCGCGTCCACGGTTACTTCCTCCAAGAGGGGCGGCGCTGAGCTCGATAGGCTGTCGGTCGACCACTGCCTTCTCCACGATCGTTCTCTTGCGTCTGACGTGTGGCGCTGACATTACGCCACAACAGCATATGTCGCAAGTAACAATACAAACGTCATTGTTGTTTCCGTATATGTTAAAAAAGAAGATTGGGTTAGAAAGAAATGCTTGCTGGTCTCGAATCCACTACCTTCCACAGCACTGAGCGATGCCGCTAACCACATGGTTATTCCTCCTAGGAAGAGAGTAGTGACTACATTATTATTCATGATCGGATATTGTGAAGGCTTTTACAGTTGATGCGTCTTTAATTTATAGTAATAAGATATTTGACCAAATATGACGTGTTTTTGACTAATCATAAATGCGCCAAAAACAAATATGAAGGGCGGATGTTGCCTTCATGGAGGATTTGTGCATGTGCAAGGCGAGGTGCACAGTAGCTCTCATTGCCTTTGCTTTGGGATCATTCGTGCGTAACCGCCAGAGTTCGAGTGGCCATGAGCTGGTGTCTCAACCAGCTCCAACGCCAACGTTAAAAGTGGCGTTTGCTTTCGCCCCTCCCTGCCGTGGGAGCGCCCATACGCTGCCTCCAGGGGGTTCAGAAGAGAAATAGAACCTCAGCCGCGCATGCGCATTGCAACGCTCCGGTCACTGCAGTGTATATTATGCGGTCGCGCTACGGCTCGTATACGTGCTGTGAAACATTTCTCATGCGGTAAAAATACTTTGTGTATATAAAATGATGTGACAGAAGAACGAAACGAATAATGATAGTTGAAAAACACTTTTTACATTATTTATTTACGATTTTCACGGCGAGGGTTTTTTCTGGGGGTTCACTGAACCAGTGAACAGATAGGACGCGCCGCCACTGGTCAGCATAGCTAGTGACAGAGTATAGACGTGGCTGCGGATTGAGCGCGGTCGGTGCTTGGCCTAGCAAGGCCGCCTGGCTCGGCTGGACCCTCGGGGCAAGTATCATGGCGGCGGCGTAATACAATTAGGCCGGCCGGCGCTACCTGCCGCGGCAGAGGCCAGAATGCGCCCCGTCACCGCCGGCCAATCAGCCGGCCGTAATGGCCGCTAAGCTATGTTTACTCATTACCAGGTAGCGAGCATTACGCCGCGCCAGATAGCGGCCGCCTTTGTCTTACCGGGGCCCATCAGACCATCAGCGCCGCCTCCATCCATCCTGCCCAGGGCCTCCGGCTGTCCCTGCGGCACCGGAATCAAAAGCGCCGAAAACGCTTCCAGTCTTTGAGTCGTCACGCGGCCGCCATTTACCACCCACACTGCCCCCAGTCAGCCAGCGGTGCTTATTTCCGTTCCCGAAAACTATTTGTCATTTACGGCTGCCGGGTGCGGTAGGTAGCCTACGTACGACCGATTCTTCCCGGCCGTCTTTTGTCTTGTTTGCCAACGAATGTTTCATATATGTACATGTGGCGTCTGTTCCGAGAGAACAGACGTCACTTCTGATCCTGCAGTTGTTATTATTCAACATTCATAGAATATATGACATCAACTGCGATTGGGCAAAGCTGAAAATGTGCACCTAGCCGGGATTCGAACCCGGGTCTCCTGGTTTCTAGGCAGTTGCGCTGACCCCTACACCACTAGGGACACAGTGATCAACGCACCTGCAAGAACTACGTAAGCACGCCTCCCGTCAGATACAAATTCCCAGATTCGCCCTGCCCACAGTACTCAAACTCGTAGTTATGAACTAATTCCCGTTCTCTCGGAACAGACTCTACACACACACACACACACACACACACACACACACACACACACACATATATATATATATATATATATATATATATATATATATATATATATATATATATGCCGGTGACGGGCAATGATCCTATCGTTAGTGGGGAGGGGCGGGCAAAGTTTGAAGCCCTTACTCTTACGGGAATTAGTTCATAACTACGAGTTTGAGTACTGTGGGCAGGGCGAAGCTGGGAATTTGTATCTGACGGGAGGCGTGCTTAGGTAGTCCTTGCAGGTGCGGTGATCACTTTGTCCCCAGTGGTGTAGGGGTCAGCGCAACTGGCTAGAAAGCAGGAGACCCGGGTTCGAATCCCGGCTGGGTACAAATTTTCAGCTTTGCCCAATCGCAGTTGATGTCATATATTCTATCAATGTTGAATGTTTCATAGTTGATGGGGACGGTCGGAGACCAAAGATAACATAGACTGGAATGACGTCATTATGATAAGGACATCTAGATCACGTGTCCTGGCGCAAGAAGCAGTTTTTGTAATTACAGGGTGTTACAAAAAGGTACGGCCAAACTTTCAGGAAACATTCCTCACACACAAAGAACGAAAATACGTTATGTGGACATGTG
Source organism: Locusta migratoria (assembly GCA_026315105.1). Taxonomy (NCBI): domain Eukaryota; kingdom Metazoa; phylum Arthropoda; class Insecta; order Orthoptera; family Acrididae; genus Locusta; species Locusta migratoria. The sequence continues at coordinate 138,670,835 of CM048745.1, forward strand.
TCCGGAAACGCTTAATTTCCATGTTAGAGCTCATTTTAGTGTTTATCTTTAAATGTAAATTGAAATAATTAGTACAGATAATTGTCAAAATACCAAATTGTTTCGTTAGTATGTACTGTATTTCCTCGATTCAACGCCAGTTGGCCCAATTAAAGGAAGGTAATGTTGTCTTCTGTGCTTGTGTTGACATGCGACGGATGAGGCTTCATTCAAACGTGATCAAATTGTAAATCTTCACAATGAACATGCGTGGGCTGACGAGAATCCGCACGCAATTGTGCAATCACGTCATCAACACAGATTTTCTGTGAACGTTTGGGCAGGAATTGTTGGTGATGTCTCAATTGGGCCTCATGTTCTTCCACCTACGCTCACTGGAGCACGTTATCATGATTTCATACGGGATACTCTACCTGTGCTGCTAGAACATGTGCCTTTACAAGTACGACACAACTCGTGGTTCATGCACGATGGAGCTCCTGCACATTTTAGTCGACGTGTTCGTACGCTTCTCAACAACAGATTCGGTAACTGATGGATTGGTAGAGGCGGACCAATTCCATGGCCTCCACACTCTCCTGACCTCAACCATCTTGACTTTCATTTATGGGGGCATTTGAAAGCTCTTGTCTACGCAACCCCGTTACCAAATGTAGAGACTCTTCGTTCTCGTATTGTGGACGGCTATGATACAATACGCCATTCTCCAGGGCTGCATCAGCGCATCAGGGATTCCATGCGACGGAGGGTGGATGCATTTATCCTCGCTAACGGAGGACATTTTGAACATTTCCTGTAACAAAGTGTTTGAAGTCACGTTGGTACGTTCTATTGCTGTGTGTTTCCATTCCATGATTAATGTGATTTGGAGAGAAGTAATAAAATGAGCTCTAACATAGAAATTAAGCGTTTAACGACACATGTCCACGTAACATATTTTCTTTCTTTGTGTGTGAGGAATGTTTCCTGAAAGTTTGGCCGTACCTTTTTGTAACAGCATATATATAGAAACGGCTTCTTGCACCAGGACACGTCATATAAATTGAGGTCTTTGTACCTACATTACACTCCGCAGCCAAAACTAGATATCGCAAACGAATAGTATTTGTATATGGTAGTAGGTATCAGTCTCCCATTTGGCACTATGGTGGTCGAGGGTTGATAACGATAAAGGAGTGGAAGAGATGGTAGTTGAAAGTTACCGACTTATATCAAATTCTACGTGTGGGCATCAATATTTTGCTCTTCAGCAAAAACTACAGAATGGTGACGAACTTTCTCTCTTTATTGTTGTAGTCCAAAATCCTCCGTTGTACACCGTCGCATTTTCGTGTTGATAGCTACACGAGGATGGAAGAAATAGTGATTGAAACTCGTCTGCTTATATAAAATTCGGAGTGAAGACCAGCGATGACTTTTGACACTATAATAGCAAAGAGGTTATATACAGCATATTCTTCAGTTGTTGTTATGGAACAAGCGTACGAATAAAGAAAAAGTAAGTGCATATCGCAGTTTAAAAAGTAAAACTACCAAGAAAAATTCCAAAGCGTACGAAAGGAAATTCGCGTTCTCTATCCGTTTCTAAAAGACAAAAAACGGCGCTGAAAACTGAATCTACAGACGATAGAAACTTGAACTTTGTAGACATTGTTTATCTTACAGTGTAAGCATAAGCGATTTTTCGATATTCCCATCCTTAAGGGGATGAAATTGGGGACGAACGGTTTTTTGGAAAATATATTGCTACTTAGGCAAATTTGAAATAAGAAATACAAACCATCGGATATAGATTTTTGATTGGAATTTTAGAAATACGTGTTTCCATATCTTTGGAAATTCAACCATTAAGCGGGTAAAACAAGGGAAAGATTTTTAAAAGCGCTACTAAGACAATTTTGATGCTAGAAATGCTAAAATTTGGATTTGTAACCATGGTTAGAATTTAAAAAAATGTTTCGGGATGTATGGAATTCTGCCATCAATTGTGCAATAGGGGGTGGCAATTTGTATCAAAATATTTGATTAGGAAAGCACTTAAAGTTAAATCTATGAAAATTTATATTTAGAAGTAGAAACAACAAATGCAGAACATCCAGTCTACGCTTGCGAACAGAGAGAGAGAGAGAGAGAGAGAGAGAGAGAGAGAGAGAGAGAGAGAAATCATAAACATGGTAGTACCACTTCACCTCATTCATCTGATGCGGAGTTTATATCTTGACCAAGAAGCCACGATGAGAACGTTGTAAGGAACAACGAAATGGATAAAGGTCCAGAAAGGCGTCTGGCAATGTGGAGAAAACTATGACAACTACACCTATCGATTCAGAGGATGTAGGAAGAGAATCCATGGAGGTAGTGACCTCGGTTCCCACACCTCTGATGATAGCGACTGCAGCTACCAGATCAGGAGAAAGATGATATCAAACCTTGGCAAGATTATAATGTAAAGAGATTTAAATTTTGGCAACAAAGATCAGTATTGGAAAGGCTATGATCTTTCCAGTTGCATGGATGTGAGGCCTAGAACGGCAAAGGTTTAACGCCGAAGAATTGACTCCTTTGAATTGTGGTGGGGAGGAAAATTCTTAGAGTTCCATGCGCGCTAAAGGGAACCAACAGATTAATATTATAGCCAATAAAATCAGATTGCTTCATGGAAGGTGTAATATTAAAACAAAATACTGATCTATTTTGGACATATAAAGCGAAGACATGCCTTACTAGTAAAAACGTTGATGGTGGGGAAGATCGCAAGCACAAGGAGAAGAGAACGTCGGAGGATGAGATGGTTCGATGGCATCACAGAAGCAACGTGTCCCAACCTGGAAGGTCTACGGGAGAAAGAAGAGCGAAAACTGACGTCCTTTGGTTCATGAGGTCACTAAAAGTTGTAACCGACTAAAGGAATAGAGAGAGAGAGAGAGAGAGAGAGAGAGAGAGAGAGAGAGAGAGAAGAGAGAGAGAGAGAAAGAGAGAAGGAGATATTCTAAAGCCTGTTCTAACAAACGTAATCAAAATAAAAATGAAAAAAAAAAAAAAAAAAAAAAAAAAAAAAAAAACGAGAGTGAGAGAGAGGTATCAGGTCGTGGTAATATTGCTTGCCTAATTTGTACCGCAATTCCACTAGTGCTGTTCGGAGTCCTGTTGGTATCTCTCCGCCCTTCGGTATCACTGTGGGTGTTCATCAAGGTTCTGCCCTTTCACCTACACTATTCATCCTCTGCATGGATACGGCAACAGCTGACATACAGTCTTCACATCAGTAGACCCTTCTTTATGCCGATGATATGGTACTTGCCGAACAAACCCTCCCAGAACTCCAACACTAGGTTCAAACATGGAAGGACAGACTGGCTGAAAATGAACTGCACCTCAATGCCCAGAAGACTGAATACCTAGAATGCGGCTCCCAAACCAGAAGCACCATAAGTATCGGGGAAGAAGACTTGAAGAAGATCACGCATTTCAAGTACCTGGAGTCCTTTATCACCGCAGACTGTGACACAACTCTCGATACTTGTACGAGAGTGAATGCAGCTTGGGTCAAGTGGAGACAGGTCACTGGAGTCCTGGATGCCTGGATGCCTGAACATCTAAAGGCAAAACCATGGTATGTCTAGCAGCAATCTATGAGACTGTCACCCTATGACGAAACAGCAGGAGCGAATGCTACACGCGATGGAGATGAAGATTCTTCGTTGGTCCATGGGGCTGACCGATGTGACGATGTAAATAATACAGAAGTCCGGCAAAAGTTTGGTGTGGCGCCCATCACAGACAAATTGAGGGAAGCCCATCTCCGCTGGTACGACCACGTCACGCGAAAGCAGGACAACTCGGTTGCGCAGACAGCACTCCACATTAACCCAGGAGGACCAAGACCGGCAAAGAGATGGACTGACAACATCAGGGAAGACATGGACGCTGTTGGTTTAAGGCAAGAGGACGTCAACGACCGAAAGAAATGGAGGAGACGCAGCAAAGTAGCAGACCCTGCAAGTCGGGATTAATGCTTGGAAAGAGATAGAGTGTGTTCTGCGCAACGGAGTGCTTTGGTTGAACTGAAACCAAAGATCGCTCCTCTCTCCAAATACGAGGACATTGCACAACCCGCGCGAGAATGGCCACGCGATACCAGGCGCCATGTCAAGGACTGTGCGGCCGCTCTATCCGGAGGTTCGAGACTCTCTCGGGCATGGGAGTGTGTGCTGTCCTTATTAGTTTTGTGTCCCAGCCTCGTCGCCGCTTTTGTGTCTCGTTTCCGTCGTAGTGTCGGTGGCCGAGTAGAAGACCTAGTGCAGGTAGGAGGTGACCAGCCAGTGGGACAGCAGAAACTAGAAACACTAGAGTAAATTAGAACGAGATATATATTTCTTAGAGACTTAGTTCAAATGTTCAAATGTTTGTTAAGCTTATGGGACTACGGGGTCATCAGTCCCTAAACTTACAAACTACTTATGAACTACTTACGAACTAGGACGGCACAAATATCCATGCCCGAGGGGGGATTCGAACCCCCGACCGTAGTGGCCTTGCTGACCGTGACTGGAGCGCCTCAGTCACCTCGGCCACCGCGGCCGGCAGAGACTTAGTAATACTTAACTTTTACATACCTCAGTATTGCAGAATGCTGATACATAGTTCAGCTAGAGGCCTGCCTAGTGCCTATCCGATAGCCAAGTCTTCACTGGTACCTATCTGGTTCCGAAGTGTTAGCTGGTTCCTATCTCAGTCCCAAGTGAACGATGTCGTTCAGTGGTGGCCACGAGCGGAGTTGTAGCAGAGGGCGCTCGTGGTTGACGTCGTAAGAACGCAGCACAGTGCGTGCATGGCGGCGCGCGGCGAAAGTAGTTGGCGCGCACTTTAGACTTGTGCGACACCACAATTAGCTTAAGTAGTTTGTAAGTCTAGGCACCGATGACCATAGTAATGTGGTTTATAAACACCTTATTACACATGCACTAGCAGTGTTAACGTTATTTTGTCAGCAATTCCTAATATTAAGGCGATGTATTTTACATGTGCTTACGTGGAACGTATTTGGCGTTTTTTATTTTTTTTTTTTATTTTTAAAAGCAGCAAACTGCATTTATTAAGTGAATACCTGTGTTTGTTGTACTTTTAATTTGCAGTTTCCACAGCAGTAGAAGACGAAATATCATTTTGACAAACTGTATCACTATTCCTACGATTCGTCAGTAATATTTGTGAAATGCTTTGTTCTGCTTTTATAAAAACTGAAAATTTCCATATTCATAATGTTTGGTTATAATACAAGCGTTTATGTCTTGACCTCTGTCACAAACAGTCACAATAAACTTACCACTGTATTAAATTCGAGGCAGATTTCAAAAGATCATTGCTGTATATTCAAAATGGTACGCACACGATGCCATTTTAATAACAGACTGTTACTACAAAATTTTGATCTTTTGTGAGGCGAGGGGATGCCACACTGTCTCTTTTCTTAACGAAAATCCCATAACCCTATTTCCTAAAAACGGAGAGAGAAGTTTTATTAAGAAGACCTCTCAATTTCATTAGTTTTCTTTCGTTTCACAATAAACTTACCACTGTATTAAATTCGAGGCAGATTTCAAAAGATCATTGCTGTATATTCAAAATGGTACGCACACGATGCCATTTTAATAACAGACTGTTACTACAAAATTTTGATCTTTTGTGAGGCGAGGGGATGCCACACTGTCTCTTTTCTTAACGAAAATCCCATAACCCTATTTCCTAAAAACGGAGAGAGAAGTTTTATTAAGAAGACCTCTCAATTTCATTAGTTTTCTTTCGTTTCACAATAAACTTACCACTGTATTAAATTCGAGGCAGATTTCAAAAGATCATTGCTGTATATTCAAAATGGTACGCACACGATGCCATTTTAATAACAGACTGTTACTACAAAATTTTGATCTTTTGTGAGGCGAGGGGTGCCACACTGTCTCTTTTCTTAACGAAAATCCCATAACCCTATTTCCTAAAAACGGAGAGAGAAGTTTTATTAAGAAGACCTCTCAATTTCATTAGTTTTCTTTCGTTTCATCCTACTTTGGGGTACGTTAGATGAATCATTTCTTAATGTTCTGGCGCTCTTCAATAACCTAGTATTATTTCATTCATTCTGATGTAGCTCTCCTTTCTTCTTCATAGATTTCGATAGTTCGTTTGGTTTTGACTTTGAACATCTCTTTCTTGTCTTTGGTTATTTATTTATGCAGTTTTATTAGTGACCATAATTTCGGTGATTTGGATTTTACTCAAGTCCTTCACCACGTTCATAAACTAGCTTCCTTTTTTTTTTTTTTTTTTTTTTTTTTTTTTTTTTTTTTTTTTTTTTTTTTTTTTTGCGAAAGAAGGCAATAAAATTGGATGATTGTCTGGGTTCATTCGGAGGAAGTGTCCATAAAGATGACATTTTTTTGGGTCATTTGGTAAAGGGTTTTATTTATAACGTGGACTAGTTCATCGTTTATAAATTGGGGTCAAGAATTTTTTTAAAATATCTTTCTTTCTTTGATTTCCAACCTTTCAAGTGGAACATGGTTAGTAGTGGACAACTTTTCGACTGCACACAGGGCTACCGGTTTTTTTTGTGTTATAATGCATTATTTTTCCGTTTCACGCGAGGCACTTTTTGTTTCAGTTTGTGTGTGTGTGTGTGTGTGTGTGTGTGTGTGTGTGTGTGTGTGTGTTGCAATGCCGGTTCAACTTCACTTCTTGTAGATTCTCTTGGCTTTTTCTCAAGGGAATGCCAGCGAAACCATTCACCAAGACATTTTATTTGTGTGACAATCTCTATTATTTGCTCTCTAACTATAAGATATTTTGGTAAGTATTTATGTCTGTCATTCTTTGTCTATTCGAAGGATAGTTTGCGTCCCACTTTTTCTGCTTTTAGTTCGAGGGTTTGTTATTTTGTTTCTTCCAGGTCTCAGCTAGTAGAGTCATATCATAAATCAAAGGGTAGGCGATTGACTTTGATGCCTTTGTTTTTTGTTCCCCCATCGGATTCCATAATGGATCTACGTGTTCCACTCTCTGAGCATTTTTTCTAGGGCGCAGTGAAACAGCAGTGGAGAGAGTCCATCTTCCTGCCATCCACCAATTTTTATCTCAAAAGGGTCAGAGGGTTCTCCTATGAATATGAATTTGGAATATGTGTTGGTATGTGTTGGTATGTCTGTTTAGGTTGGTGGTTTTGTTGCCTAGTTATAACTTTTTTTAATATAGAGATGAGGTGTTCCTTATCTATTGAATCATATGCTTTTTGAGAAGTCAATGAAAGTGATAACATGGATTTTGCTCTTGATTTTTGATAGGCCGTAAGGTTTTTGAAGTTTGAAATTTGTTCTTGGCAGGATGAAAATGTTCAAATGTTTTTTAAGCTTAAGGACTTAACTGAGGGGTCATCAGGCCTTAAACTTACAAACTACTTCGTATGCAAGGGTGAAAGTACCTGTGGCAAATGTGGAATAACTGCGCATGAAGGAGTCGACTGCACACCACCTGCAAAGTGTGTTAATTGTGCTGGGGACCACCCTATGTGGAGTAGGGATTGCATCTCGTATTCTGAGCCCAAGAAGACCTTCTGCAACAGTGAGTTTCAAAGACTGACACCTCCACACAAACATAGGTTGACAGTTTTGGGATTAATACTTACACATGTCAGTGCACCTTCCAGGCAGCAGTAGCTTTAGAACGTGTAGTCAAATTCAAATTCAAATGTTTGTAAATCTTATGGGACTTAACTACGGGGTCATCAGTCCCTAAACTTACAAACTACTTATGAACAACTTACGAACTAGGACGGCACAAATATCCATGCCCGAGGGGGGATTCGAACCCCCGACCGTAGTGGCCGTGCAGACCGTGACTGGAGCGCCTCAGTCCCCTCGGCCACCGCGGCCGGCAACGTGTAGTCCCCCAGAAAACATCTGAAAAAGCTAGAGTTACCATCTCTATTGAGCCACTGGTCTCTACCACTGAAGAGCTTTCTCTACCACCCAGTACAACCGCTGTAACATCTGCAGTAGTCACTGAAAAAGCACCCAAATGCAATATATCCGCAGCTCAACCTGCATCACAGGGCGAAACCTGAGTAATAATCCAGCTGACACCGCCTTAGAGATCATGAAGCTGTCCTGCAAGCATTCAGGACGCATGTGGAGGAACTAAGTATACTGTGTGAAGATAGACCTATGTGTATACAACAGACGAATTTCAAGCCTTCCGTGGACTCTGAAACCCGTGGGTACAATCTATATCGAACGAATGACATTAGTGGTGTGACAGCTGTAGGAGGAGTGGCTGCCGCGGCGGAGTGGCCGAGCACATTGAGGCGCTATGCTCCGATACTCGAGGCCGTCCCCTGTTGGGGGTTCGAATCCTAACTAGGGCATGGTTGTTTGTGCTGTCTTTGGTATAAGTTATTTTATAAGTAGTTTGTAAGTTTAGGGACTTATGACCCCACAGTGAAGTCCCATAAGCTTAACAAACATTTGAACATTTTTGTGGAGCGGCTGTTTTTGTCAGCTCAGCCTACCACTCTGAACTCTCACTCACCACAAGCCACCACGCAGTTGCAGTGTCGGTGCATTTGTCCCACAGAATGACTATATGGTCCCTGTATCTGCCTCTACATGATGTGCTCAATGACGTAGCTCTCGAAGATCTTCTTACCACGTTCCCCCACCCATTCATCCTCTGTGGTGATTTTAACACACATAATATGCTTTTGGGGCTCTGAAACCAGCTGCCCGAGAGGTATGGCAATTGAAAGGCTTCTCATCTCTTCTAGCGCACGCTTATTAAATACAGGTCAGAGCACACATTTCTGCGCTGCAACTGGGTCTCAGCCACCGATCTTGCGCTTTGCTCTGTAGCCCTACTATCTGGGAAGTGGTCGACGACCTACACGGAAGTGATCACTTCCCAATCTGGTTCCAGCACACAGAAGGAACGTGTCTGTCCGACAAGCTCTACGATGGGTGCTCAGTAGAGCAGATTGGACTCTTTACAGTGTTCGAACGTCATGTCATTTTCCCTGATTTGGTGGATAATATCACCCAATCGATCCTCCATGCGGCTGATGCATCCAATGCACATTCATCAGAACGACCGAAAAGGTAGCCTGTCACTTGGTGGAATGACTAAATCCCTTCTGCCATTAGGACCAGGTGGGAGGCTCTGCGTCGGTTCTAGCGTCGGCCTACTACAGAGCATCTCAGCGCCTTCGGATGGCAAGGACGAAACAGATATAAGTCATTCGAGAGAGCAAAAAGAAATCATGGCAACAGTTCCTGGATTCAAAATGTTCAAATGTTTGTAAATCTTGTGGGACTCAACTACGGGGTCATCAGTCCCTAAACTTACAAACTACTTATGAACTACTTACGAATTAGGACGGCACAAATATCCATGCCCGAGGGGGGATTGGACCCCCCGACCGTAGAGGCCGTGCAGACCGTGACTGGAGCGCCCCAGTCCCCTCGGCCGCCGCGGCCGGCTTCCTGGATTCCATTAACCGTTTCACAACGGGTACCAAAGTATGGGAGACCATCAGGAGGATTTCTGACAGAAAAGTAAAGCGTCCAGTAGCTGCTATCAGGGAATGGTAGTCTGCAAACGAGCCCACGAGACATTTTCCCGACTAAATCGGCCTATTTCGCTACCGCCAGCCAGCATCCAGCGTTCCAACGCCACAGAGTGGCTGTGGAGAGAGGCATTTCGGACTTCAGGTCCACTAATGTTGAAGACTACAACTGTCCCTTTTCCATGTGGGAACTCGATTCCACGCTAAAGGCATCTCGCAACTCATGCCCTGGCCATGACAGGATTCGTTTGCAGCTTGTTACAACATCTTACGTTTTCTGGTCTCGCATTTGACTGTAAACTTACACGGTTCCCGCATTTTATAGAACTTAAATCACAGTGCCTCAAAGCACACTTAGTGTTAGTCACACTGCATGGTGAGCTGAGAGTACCCGTCTCCTCAAGTTTTTTGAAGCCTACGTACGCTCTCTGCTTTATTACGGCTGCACCGTGTATGAGTCTGCAAGACCTTATTTTAAAATGCTAGACATGGTACACAACGAAGGGATTCGGCTAGCCACAGGGGCTTTCCGAACCAGTCCCATACAAAGTCTCTGCCGCGAGGCTGCTGAGCCACCAGTTCACATACGGCGACAGTTCCTAATGGTGCGGCAGCCGTATGCCACACTGCCCACGCCATATACATCTGTATACCACAGCGTCGCTCAGCCTCCTACCGAGAGGCTTTTTCGTAATCGGCTACAGCAACGAGGCCTTTCATGTCGAGCTTGGAGTTAGTTTGCGCCTTGACTATTGCGGAGGCCCCGACGCCTTTTAGATTTGACGGATTTTGAAAAATACAGCAACCCTAACATTACGTTTCAGTCTGAGTTTCACAACATTTTAGATAGGCACCACGATTTTACAGTAGTGTACACTGACTGATCCAAACAAGGGGACTGTCGGGTGCTCCATGTTTCCCCACCGGCTACTCGGTTTTTTTCGGCAGAGCTGCATGCCATCTCGAGGTATTAGAACAAATCAGGTGTGTTCAGGGTAACCGATTTATTCTCTGCTCCGAATCTCTTAATGCCCTACAATCGCTACAGACCGTCTACTCCTCTGACACTATAGTACTCCTCCAAAGGCGGGATAAGATGGTGTTACTTCTTTGGGTACTGCAGCATATGGGTATTCGGGATAATGATGCAGTTGATGTGGCCGCCAAGGCCTCCTGCAGTAACCAGAACATCTCAGATTGTGGCATTCCCCTGCGGAAAGTCTTCTCTGTGTTACAAAGGCCTCTTCGGTTGTGGGAGCAGACATGGCTGGCAGCGACGGCTAACACACTGCGGTTGGTTAAAACGACTGTCCAACCGTGGCAAACCTCCTGCCAGACATATAGGCGGTAGGAAGTGGCTTTACACGCTCTCACATCGGGGACTGCTCTCTGACTAACAGGTTTTTAATTTCGTAAAGGGGATCCCCTGTTTGTGATGCCTGTGGCGTGCAAATCACTGTACGCCACATTTTAACTGAGTGTATTTTATATCGTGCTGTGAGGGAGGCTGCGAATCTCTTTGGTACTTTGCCCTCTGTTTTGGATGATAACGAGTGTGACCAAATTTTTGACGTTTTGTGAACTGTCTGGCCTAAGTTCTTAGGCTGGAGGTTATAGCGTGTTGTATAATGCTGGCTCATGCTTTTTTTATTTTGGTGATCAGCCAGCCACAAAACTGTGGTATTGTGATTGCAGTAATTTTACAACTGATGCCACAGTTAAATTGCGGATGCGTAAGGTTGTTTTTGCGTTTGCTTAGCTGCCCAAACCGCTTGACTAATTTAGCAGCTTTCCTTTTGTAGCCTGTTTTTATTAACTCTGTTTACTTGCTTCACAATCGTTGGCAATTGCATTGTAAGGGCGCTAAAGACCTAGATGTCGTGCGCCGATAACATCCTATTCTATTCTATCCTGAAACTTCCTGGCAGATTAAAATTGTGTGCCGGAACCGGGACTCGAACCTGGGATCTTTGCCTTTCGCGGGCAAGCTCACTACCGACTGTGCTATCCCGACACGACTCACGATGCCGCCTCACAACTTTACTTCCGCCAGTACCTCGCCTCCTATTCTATCCTGTTTATTGACGCTTCTTTTTACGGAGCGCGCCGCTGCTCGCCGTCAGAGGTTCGAGCCTTCCATCGAGCACGGGTGTATTTGTTGTCTTTAGCATAAGTTAGTTTATGTAGTTTTTAAGCCTAGGGACTGATGACCAGAGTAGTAAAGTCCCACAGATTTACAAACATTTGAACATTGAACTTCGTTTTACAAGCCACAAAATTACAGATTCTGGGTGTTTGTGTTGCACTATTAATTATTTATCTCTCTTCATCTGATGAATGTGCTAAAGATCTGCTCGCTTCACCTAGACCTGAAACAGTTTCCTGAACAAATTTGAAGTTTGAAATTTGTGCTGTGCAATGGACTCCTTCATGCGCAGTTTTGCCACATTTGCCACAGGTACTTTACCCCTTGCTTACGAAGGTGGTGTGTTCAAAGCGTTGGCACTTGAAACAGCAGCGCCAAAAACTACTTAAGGTTCTTATAACAGCGCAAAACACACATATACAGCAGTACCGCTCACCTGAAAGTGCTGCTTGAAGAGCCAATTTCAGGTTCAGATCCCTCCTATCGCACAAATTCTGTAATGTACCCAGTGCGGCGTCGTGTGTTCCCGTGTCGTCGATATTATAATTTTGAGTTACTATGTTGTATAATATATCAACAAACTCCATATCCTCGGCTCCAGGGTCATTTCCATATTCACCACGTCGCAGCTTGATCCCTAATATTTAGACCACATGCGTAGGATTAATTCTCTTCTTGATATCACTGCACAGTTACTCGCTTGTGAACACTCCAAGTGACAGTTACGTACTGCACCTATACCACTCACGCAAGTGGAGAACTGGTTAGAGGAGCTACACTTTGCCACCAGTGAGGCGTTTTTGCATGGAAAGAAGTTTAAAAGTAGAACAAGGTATTTTTGTGGAATTGACCTGTATTTGTATCTTAAGGCAATACATCGGTTAATAATATGAACACAAGTTGCAAGTAGTCACAACTCTTTTTACTGCACACAATCGCAGTACGAAGTCTCGAACGTTACGTTGTAGTCTACTACATCCTTTGTTCTGCAACAATCAACAGACATTTTGGGTGAAATGCGTGATCTCTCAGTCCGTCTCGATGGTGTTCAGTTAGTTCGAACTACTGTGACGAAAACGGCTGCACTGTTAATGTTTCACAGTACACAGAATCCATGGTAACGACTAACTATATAAAATGATAGAAAACATTATTGGCGAAAACGAATAGCGGGCGACTTCTGACAACGGAGATGAGCATCAAGAACGATTGTGGCCAGACAACATGACACTATGTCAGCAAAAGCGAGTGCAAAACTGAACACTCACCTGAGTAAAACTGTTTCGATATGAACTGTACGGTTGGAGCTTAACGTTCAGGAAAGAGCTGTAGTTGCTGAACCTTTAATAACGGAAGCCAAGGCAAAGCTGCAAAAGAAGTGGTGCCACCATCATAAGACCTGCAGACCTGACGACTGGAAGTATCGATTACATATCTTCCGAAAAACTACCGGATTTGTGTATCGAAATCCTCAAAAGAACTTTACGATAAGGTGTGCTTTCTTCCTAGAGTAAAGCATAGGTGAGAATTCGTCACAATTTTAGCATCACCTTGCTATTGCACTGCTTCTCTCATTACCCTGACCGATCGGATAACTGTGAATAAATATTTCACCAGCTTCGAGAGAAAATGGCTATGTCTATGGCTATGTTACATTCTAGAATGACAATGCGCCCACACACATCCAAAATGGTTAAGGCGTCAAAAAAATGTTTCAAATGTTTGTATAGTCTATGGGACTTAACTACGGGGTCATCAGTCCCTAAACTTACAAACTACTTATGAACTACTTACGAACTAGGACGGCACAAATATCCATGCCCGAGGGGCCGTGCAGACCGTGACTGCAGCGCCTTAGTCCCCTCGGCTATCGCGGCCGGCGGTTAAGGCGTGCTTTGTACAGCATCATTAAATCATAAAACATTCATACTGGACAGGAAAATTGGTAAGTATAGGGAGATTTCCAGTACTGCGATAGTGACCTTGAATGAACTTTATGACGTCATCCGCTTTCACTTAAGTACCGTTAAAGGTGACCGACGCTCCAGACCCTCCTTCCTCAGATAATGACGTTCTTCCCTGAACAAATAATATCACCATGGATGAATCACATAACGTGAAATTGCACGTCACATGAAACTGTACGTTCTTCACCTCCACTTAACTCTTTAATGCATAGTCTAGCCGATCAGCTACATACCTTATTTTTCCCATTATATCTCAAACTGATCAAAATTATACCACAAAATCTTTTTTGCTGCTTTTATACAAAGTGTTACATATGCTACTAGCTCATCCTAGAAATTATAAATTTCAGAGTGCTACTGAATCAGTTCGACAGCTGCATTGAGCTACTCCTAATAGGGGCGTTTATTTACTTTAGTATTTCTCCTTTGCCTTACAAAAGTAGTCAATCACTTACTGCTGTTGCATTATGAGTCACTTTCTGGGAAGATTAGAGGCATAATAGTGACATTTACTGCATCGGTTACATCATGGAAGCACTAGGCCTATATAGCGGACCAGCTATGAACTTTTTGTGCTAGTAGTGCGTAATAATTTTAAGGAATTTTTTCAATATTTTTCTCAGTATGTACTCACTAGACATGAATCGTGGTAAATTTTATAATTACAAATAAAAAGTCATGCATTAAAGGGTTAAAGACAAGTTACAGCTACCCACAATCCACTTTCTTGGGAGACCACAGACGCCCCTACAACCACTACCACTGCTCCTCGACAGCATTCCACTTAGGTCACCTGGGCACAACCTTATTTTTACCAGTTTGCATAATTAAGCACAACTCCACCATTCCTCACTTGGGGGACCGCTTCCTCCAGATTGCTGGAATATTCAAAATATACTTTGAAATATTGAATTTTACTCTTTTGCTATTAGCCATCACCCAAAAATTTTTGGCGAAAAGAAAACATGTCATTTTCGCCAAAATATGTCACCACTTACATATGTAAATGAGGGGATCGATGAAAAATCCTCCCTCCACATACATTCAGAGTTATTTGTTTAAACAATTGTAACTGACAAAACACAATGTGGAGGTAATAAAGTGTGCATTAATTCTAACCAAAAAGATTTCGTTTTCGGAATTCATTTGTAGTCTAATGTCTCCGGACAAAACCATATACGCCATCTTGCTAACTCTGTTTATGTAGTACATTGAATCATAATTACAACTTGTTTGGTATGCAAATTCGCATGTACATTTAGATGGAACATAAAGTCGTTGTAAAGCCATAGGTACGTTCGCTATTACTTACAAGCCATGATCATAATCCTGTAACAGTGGAAAGTTCAGGTTCACACCTCCAACCACACTGTGCATGTGCGACAGGCGATAGCGGTTCAAAAGTTTCCTATCCCCGCAAACGATCATACCGCGCATGTTGGATCACAGAGGTGCTTTAACGGTCGCGACCACACAACTTGTTTCCATGTTAATAACCACTCTTTCAATGTCCTCCACATCACACAACTATAACAGCAGTAGAAGACGGCCGCTGCGGAGTGCATTGAAGCGCTATGCTACGATGCGCGAGACCGTTCCCCGTCGGGGGTTCGAATCACCCTTCGGGCATGGATGTTTGTGTCGTCTTTAGTATAAGGTAGTTCATAAGCAGTTTGTAAGTCTAGGGACTGATGACCCCGTAGTTAAGTCCCTTAAGCTTAACAAACATTTGAACATTTTGAAGTAGAAGACGTCTTGTGTATAAAAACATTCGAATCGGCAAGGAATGCTTGTGTCGTTTTTTCTTCTGATTGGAGCACAATGTGTGGGTAGAAGCATTGGCTTTCGAACACTGCTGCTTAGTCGCAGATTCTTATCGTTAAATGCGATAAATGCTACCATTAATAATTGCACACTGAGAACACACACATACACGCTCGCGCACGCGCACGCGCTAGCACACACGCACTCACACACATGCACAAGTCACCAGAGAGCTGAGTTTCATTTAAGAATGTAAAAAATGTTCGCGCTTATCGCTCAAATATAAATAAGCAAAGTTTGTGCACTAAGCATATTCGGAAAAAAACGCACACAGATCAACAACCACTCATTCAATTACTAGTAACCACCCAAATGCATTAGGGATGAGGTTAAATTACGAATTGTAAGGCATCGTAGGAAAATGGAATGCATGACGCTTTACATCACACACTACCCATTGCTAAAAACTAAACAACTTTCAGACATCGAACAACCACATAGTTAAAACCATATTTCTCGCACCAGAGAGCAAGGTTTTATTTATGAATGTACAAAAAATATTTGCGCTAATAACTCAAAATTGCAGGTGAACATATTCGAAACCTCATTTACTCTCTCCCCCATTGTAATAAAGTTCGTGCCCTAAGGATATAGAGAATAAACCCACACAGAACCACAAAATTGCACTCTGTCCCCAGTCACAATATTGGACACCGTAAACACATCTATTCACGACCAACACATCTTTCCGCACTCTATTTTGTAACGAATCTCTCGCCTATATTGTAAGAGTCAAACACCCATTTAAACTTGAGCATCAAGTGTTCGAAGTATTATGAAAACCCAAAATACTCGAAATACCCCTACTCGAAACGGTTTAAGTAGTTACCACATTTAAGTAATGCATGACAAATTTGTGGAAACACGGATGGTTGCAAACTCGACAAGGTGCCTGGTGCCTTCTCAGTGTTTAAACAAAACTAAGCCCTCTTGTACAAGTAGCACAACAAGAAATTCTTAGAGAATCACAATTAACAATAAAAAAAAGATATGAAATAATTTAATATTGGACATGAACCGATTTCCGCTTGTTTTCACTAAATTTATTTTCGAAAGAAATTTATTATAGGGCTTAAAATGACCTCTTCTCATAGGTAAGGACTCACATTGACGTGAACATCTCTGTCGTAAACTACACCACATAATGGCAATACACTGACTGGCCCAGTCAATGGAAGGTAACACTAGCAACTGGCCGCGGTGACCGAGCGGTCTGCGGCGTGCTAGTCACGGTCTGCATGGCCGCTTCGGTCGGGGGTTCGAATCCCCCCTCGGGCATGGATGTTTGTGCCGTATTTAGTATAAGCTAGTTCATAAATAGTTTGTAAGTTTAGGGACTGATGACCCCATAGTTAAGTCCCATAAGCTATACAAATATTTGAACTTTTTTTTTCTTTTGTAATTCGAGCCTATATTTACACTAACAGTCCATTTAGACGTTCATACAGAACATAGACATCCAAAGAGTGTGAGAACCATTCTTTCTACACAAACAGTTCATTGTCGTTCTGTGTGAACTTCGCGTATACATTCCAATGGACTGAAGTCAGACTTTTTTTTTTTTTTTTTTTTTTTTTTTTTTTTTTTTTTTTTTTTTAATAATTACGACTTTCTGTCTACTGCAAACGAAAAAGTCTACCCTATAAATTATGATTCTGATCTACTCAGCACTACACCCACTCGTTAAACAATTTTTCACCCTCACCACAAAACACCAACAAACCCCACATACTTCGAAGTCCTGCATGAAAAGAACACACGATGATAAACGCTCCATTCAACTAAATAATCAGGATTGTGCTTAAACACGAAGTGTGTTTCGCGATCACACAACGCAAAATAATTGTCTGCTCAAAATAAGTCAAATATTAGTCCAAAGAGTAACAGCCGTCGTAAAATCTCTTAAGGAATCATGTACACAAGTCAGTTATTATACCGTGATGGAATTGGGGGAAAAGTTAAAGTTCTTAAACTGATACTCATTCCTCATTGCCAGAGATAAAATTCTGACAGACAGACATTTTACCACACAGTTTTTAGCACGGATGCAAACAAATGAATTCAAATATCCTGACAGATTCTCCTCCCTCTTCTTCTTCCAAAACGTGATGAAAGTATTCTTATAGGAGCTCTCCCTATGAATTACGAATTTTTAGCTATCAGTTGCCATGATTTTATACACCAAAATGCCACATCATGTAACAGTAGGATTCAGACAGTGACATTTAACACCATACTTAAGCAAAAATAATTACCAACAACTACTCGTAGTTTTGTGTAGCTAACAAGGGTAATTGTTTTTTTCCCTGCAAATCGCCACACACTACACAACCACCCAAAATCGAAGATACTAAACTGCAAGATGTAAATCACACCACTTCAAATAATTTCCTGAAAGTGTTAAAAAAAGTTGTTACGCAGAATATGCCTTTTCCTCTGAGTCCAATGCAGACACGAGTCGAGAAAACAGCAACTCATCGATTTTAAGCCATTCAGTAGAGATGCCAATGCAGTGCATGATGAGAATGTAACGTTCTGTATCTTTCAATGGTTGGGATTTTATCAGCACGCACCCTAAATTTTAAATGTAGGACAAGTACAATAACGATTCGATAAAATTTACCCCAACAGGTCCACACTAAATCATCTACATCGATACATGGGGGCATTTGGATATGTAGAATATGCTGAAGGCAGCACAGCACAACGGAGATGAGACCTGTAGATTTCACACCCTTTCCTTCAGTTTCAACTTTTTAAACCAGTAATCAAACTAACTGTTTGCCTCAAACAAATATGTTTATACCTTATTACAATATATTAACATCCAATAGAAAATTGCTATTGCTTAGACAATGCCAAGCCCAGTAGTCACAACCACATGACCATACTTCTGAGCTTATTTCTCAAGAGTCCCATTGTATTAAAACAACATACACCACAGCAAAAGAACAATGCTTAGACGGAAGTTCAGATAATTCAATACTGTGCAAATTTCGTCAACACATCATATTTCAGAGTCTCTATTTGTCCAACATGAGTATTCATTAAACAGTCATCTGTATGGAAAAATTATCCAGTCGACTTATCTAGTCAATTTACATCGTACATCTTCCGATGACTGAGGACACAACACACACAGTTTGATGACACTACCATCATTACGATCGATAATCACGGTAATACACAACAGGTTCCCACCTACACAACCGCCAACACACTCTTTAAGTACTCCATATTTCCGATCCATAGATTGATTGACATATTTATAAGATCCATTCTGAACAAACAAGTAGTGACATTCCGTCTAAAGATCCACGAACGTACCCTATGCACAGTCCTCCAGGGAATATTTCTGATCCGGTTTATGTAAGTCATCATACCACTTACCTTGTGTGTTTAACAATCACTGGTGCACAGTCAATGCCATGAAACTCTCTGGTGGATTAAAACTGTGTGCCGGAACAGCACACTCTGCTGCAGAGTGAAAATAGCACTCTGGAAATATCCTCTAGGCTGTGGTTAAGCCAGGTCTCCAGGAATACTATAGTTGGCGTCATGTAGGAAGGCAATTCCTCGCAGAGGCGGAGCGATAGGAGAAGCGTTGAGGGGAGGAGCTACGGCCGAGCACCAACAGTGGAAACGGCGGGAGAAAGATTGTGTAACGCGCGGCCAGCCACACACCTAGAGAATGAATATTATTAGCTGCCATTGTGGAATGCAGAGAACGGCTGAAAACGCGTCTTCCTTCCTACATGATGTGGACTATAGTACTGTAAGGGTCACAGAGAAACTTCTGTGAAGTTTGGAAAGTAGGAGCCGAGCCGAGGACGGACCGTGAAACGTGCCGCGTTAGCTCAGGCGGTAGAACGTTGACCCGTGAAAGACAAAGGTCCCAGGTTCATAACCTGGTTCCAAGACAAAGTTTTAATCCTCCTGGAAGTTTCACATCAGCGCACACTCCTTTGCAGAGTGTAAGTATCATTCGCTGTCAACGCCATGTCCCTTCTGACAATTCTCAACAACAGGCTCTTGCCAATCGTTACTCCCAATAGACGCATTTAACATCCAACCAAATACATCGTAAAAAATTAACGACGCACAGAGCAGTTTACCAGGAAAGATTTATCTATACGTCACCACCATTTTTTTTTTTTTTTTAATCAAGTCGTTCAGAGCGTCAGTGCAATATAGTCTATACCATTTCGATGTAATACAACAACCTAAAAATTGTATAGACCGTTACACAAATTCCTTTTGAAATTAAACGTACATTACACTTTGTCGATACATCCCATTGGTGGAAACTACTCCACTTTGTCATCGGACTATAGGGGATTTATTTAATCATAAGCTGTGGCCTAAGAAATATAGTTCACCATGACAATCACATTCGGTATGCTACCGAGATGTTTCCATTCTTCCCATAATCAGCACTGAAAGACGAGCTGCATACACCGCAACTTTCGCACACCCAATGTACCTCGAATGTACATGCACAACTGTGTGACACCTCTGCTTTAAAGCACATCGTATCATTGACCAGTTTTGAACACATCCCCAGAGCTAAATAGCAGACGTATTGCATATTACACAGTGTACTTGGAACTACAACAAACTCCCTATGATCACAGCGCCTATGTATTTCGCCTATATATTTCGCATTCTTCTTCTTCCGGCCTTCATCTGAATGCTTATCTGCACACCCGTGATGAAACGCATTTGCCCTACTCCACTAAACCTATCTACCTTAGGCTCCCATTAGACTTACTTTTGATGTCCATATACGTTTCTTGTCATCTACATTTTGGTTAAACTCATAATTTTACCATGTGGCGAAACGTTCTTGGTTAGGTGGTACCGTACAATACAAACAGGTGACTGAAATGGCTTACTTGAACGTAAATATGACTAATAATAATGAGACATGTTGAGAACAAACATTCACGATAGAATTTTTGTTGTTATTACTTCACTCACATAGAAAATCAGATCCATTACGTCGCAGTGTTTTTGAACCGATGGGGACTTTGTGTATCATTTATTTCGCGTACTAGGAGTAGAGTAGCGTGACACACACACACACACACACACACACACACACACACACACACACACACACCAAATCGTTTTTGCCCGTATGATACAAAGATGGTGACACTGCTAATGTAACAGCAGCAAAGTTGTACGCTGTCAGAGATATGTACATTGATTTTCCAATGAAGTTGCTTTACAAAGAAGAAACACAGAATAGACATTATACATATGCATTTCACATTTAGAGACACAGGCTATAAGTTAAGTAGACAGCTGTTTTTACATATTTGTTAAGTGATGTAGTACAGGCTGTGATTCACATAAGGTATCGTGAGGAGTAATGTATAAGTGTAAATATTTAAATATTATCATAATGTGTATGATGTTGCTAATCTGAAGGCCTAATAAATTTAGTAATTGTCCTATTGTGTACTTCAGTGAGCTTTTATCATTTACTTTATGTTTACGCTATATGGGAGCGAAAGGAGTAGCATTTATTAATTGCGTTCTAAATTCGAAAGGAACTGAGTGAAATTGTGTAGAAAGGCTGCACTGGTCAACTGTGTTTGCTCATTGAGGAAATGGTATAGTGATTTATGTTTATTACTACCTCTATCTCTTCAAGCAAATTCATACGCCTGCCTTTATCCATATAATTCAACATTTTGATGTGATCTTCAATAATTTTTATTTTTTGCGTGCTATGAGATGAGTACATGGCAAATGCATATTTTGGTGGGTTACTTAGCTTTATAGCCTCTAAATGTTGTTTAAAATGAATAGCAAAGCTTCTCTGTTTGTTGCTCCTCCTAATATATAGGACAGTGCGTAACACCAAGTATCGCGTTAATACTGTTCAAATTTCTCAATATAAGTTTTAAGAATCTGTTGTATTTTAGGGACACGTTTATGTATTAGAGTTCCAATTAATTCCGATAACACATACAAGTTCAACAGTTCATTTTTTCATTTACATTTCACTTAGGATACATTTCCTTTACTCAGTATTATTACTACCAAGTTAAAATTTTAATTTAGTTATGGAATATCATTTTTACAAGCCGATACTGAAATTAAAATCCATGTCTGATACAAGCGGCTTTTTCCCATAGCTATAAAGGACATCAAGGAAGAAAAACTACATTTCCAATTGAGTTAACATATAAGCCCGCCCGCAGTACATCCTGTTTCATAATAGTACACTAACACAATGTGTAGCGAAATATGGTTTGTGCTCTACCTTAGCTACCGCTGAAAGCTTACCTTTCGCCGCCCGTGAGTTGTTCCATATAATTTTCATAGATGCGGCTGAATGGATAGTTTTAATATCTTCCTTTTAAATAACAGCTGGTCAAGAAATGTTTGCAGGAACTTTTATAACTTTGTAGTAAGAACATATCTCAATCCTATGGTTCAGTTTAAATTATACATATTAAATCAAGTGGTTATACTACAGTGGACTAGTAACAAAATTATTCAGCAACGCAGACAGCACAAAAATATCAATGTCTTAGCTGCTAGTTAATACCAAGTAAAAAGTTAGAAAACCATGCTAAATACACACATGTGTAACTACAAACTGAAACATCACGGGCACTTGCCTTCCTTTCATTAAGAAAATCGAAAATATTCGCAAATGCTCAGGTTGCTTTACAAAAAATTTTTTTAAGTATTTCATATCATCTATAAATTATTTCTTTTTTTGACCATGTTAAGGTGTAAATGGTTATAAAATATGTTTCTTAGGGGTATACTTGCACATGATATTCGTATATTTTAGTAATGTCTGACTTTTTCACAAATATTGAAAGGTATTTCAACAATAATCTGTTATTCTTCCTTTTGTTCTAGGTCCAGACCTGTCGCTTCCAAAACAGTTTCGTGAAAAAGGTCTGCAGCACTTTCTTCATTATTAAAGTTGGCGGGTGGCTTACATAGTACTTCCTGTCTTTAAGATTTTAAATTTAATGAATTTCCGCACGATATTTGCCATGTTGTGGCTCAGTTTGTAAGAAATCTGTAACAATGTTTTGCTCCTTGTTCCGTATGTAGCATTTTTCTGCAGAGAGCTCGATCACTGCGTCCCTCATGGAAAAACTCTGAAACGTGACGTTCGTAGTGATACCTAAATCATTTGTAATTGACGTTAGGCTTCCACCTACCATCACGTGTAATTTTGCTCGAAATACAGTTTCTTTTCATCCCGTATCATGATTGTCTTCAGCTATCAGGTCTTGCCTGATATCGATATCATCAGCATAACGTAAAATGTACGTTACTGTTTTGGTTGTTACCATTATTTTTATTGCTGTGGTTACTGTAATTGTCGTTACTAATATTATTATAATTACTAAATACTGTAGCCCTTTTCCCACCCTACGGGCAGGATATGACTGTATTTAGTTCGTCGACTGTGTACCTTCGACTGTTCGTTTGGCATCGTTACTATGTTTACTGGTACAGGTACTAAATTCCAATTATTTATTATTTCTTGTAGCACATACTGTCCTCACTGCTTGACTATTCTTGGCACTAACAGGATCAATGGCAGAACTACTTGTGTGTTTCTTGCATCCCTGATTCTGTTTGCTCTTATTACTATTCCTATGTTGGGGAGACCACTGATTATTCGAAATTTGTCCTAAATTACTGTTTTGACCAGAGGACCTACCACTATAACTATTATTATCTTTATTATGTTTATTAGACCGTGCATTCGAATAACTTTGATTATTACCATTACGGTAGCATTTGATTTTGAGATTTCGATAATCCTCGTCCATCATATACAAAGAGTCCAGAACAGAATGAAAGTGCTCAAGATTATGTTCTGGTACTTGAAGCAACTATTCTTGCCCTTTAAAATTAGAATAACGTCAACAACAGATAGTGATTATAATTTGCGTAAATTACCTGCTCTACCTTTGTAGGGTTCAAGGTTAAACACTACTTTACGAAGCCGTCCTTGAATACCTAGAGAACAGTACTTCAACAGATACGACTGTTCAAATTGTTGTAACGTGTGAGAGTATTCTATACCCTCTGTTGCCCATACGGCGTCATCTCCATGGATATAATCAGCATGTATTGTATCTTTTGTTTTGATTTTCTGGCCATGACTTTGGTACAAAAAAGTCTTAATGTTCCGATGCAATCTACAAGATGAATATTCCAGAATTATGTTCAAATGTTTGTGATGCTTAAGGGACTTAACTGCGGGATCATCAGTTCCTAAACTTACAAACCACGTATGAACTACCTTATACTAAAGACGGCACAAACATCCGCCGCGGCATGAATATTCCTCTTTCCGGTATAATCACCTGAAATTTACGATGTTTTAGGGAGCTTTCTTCTCATAAAATAGATTGTCTTGAGTGTTGTACCATTTGTGCACGTGTCTGCGTCCGTGCTAACATGACTCTGTCGAATGGTGTTGGATAAATCACCATTCACAGATGTTTAAAATAGCCCCCATCATACATATCACTGGTTTGGTGATTTGCTCTTTTCTGGCAGCCTAGCAATTCGCTCTCTACAATTTCTTTAATCTGTTGAAGGATAATTCGTACCCCCATTTTAATCCGAAACTACAATCCACAATGATCTTTCTAAAGCAGTATTGATTTCTTTCACTAACAGTTTCACTGATCTGTACCTCCATTTGCTGTAGAAATTCGTCTCCTTTCTTTTCTCGACACGGAGTTATTTACTTCTTGAGACAAAGTCTGTACAGCAGCAGGAATATTACTATATACGGTATTAATATTGTTAACATTTTTTGGAAGTCATTCTATTGGACACTCAATTTAGAAAACTCAGAAGTCAAATAATTTGAGTAGACATAATATTTTGTTCATTGATCAATCCAGTAAAAGTATGTGGCTGTATTTTTTGAGTCAAGTAACCTGTAGTTCCTTTTTAACTCTATGATTTGTTTCCCAGAAGGTTCCGCAAGATGCATATCAAGATCTCATATTTGTTGTCTAGACGGCAACAGTCACACAAATACACGAAAATGGAAACGAAAAATATGGCAAGCTATCGGAAATATTTTCCTTCAGGTATGAGAGGAGGGAGGAGGAAGGAAAGAGAAGGGAACGACCTAGGCCATGAGGAGATAATGGGTCTGTTCACTTCGTCTTCCCTACTCTCGTACCCAACGAAGGAAAATATTTCCGAAAGCCTGTTATATTTTTTGTTTCCATTTTCGTTTTACGGTCGGCGGCACGGAACTAAGGTAAGTACTGGCCAGCCAATCAATCTCTTTTCAAGAATATTTCAGCATCTCAGTGGAAAATTTCCATCAGTAATTCAATATGAAAGTTGTTGTCCAGGGTTGCCAACTCGATAGTATGAAATACCTCTGACCACAGTTTGAAAACCCTCTGAATCGGAAGAAAAACCTCCAGATTTCTACTTTTTTATATAATTACAAATGTACCGGTACATAAACAATATTTATAATTATTATTTTCAACTTTTCGAATAAAACGTACTGGTGCTGCCCCAAATGTGCAGTAGTTGAAAGATATTCATTTATTTACAAGCATCGCCAACATTACAGTGCTCCTTGAGGCGAAGTATTACTGTACACATTGAACGTTTCCAGCACTGCAACAAGCATCAGATGCTGCCTTCAAACACGCCTCCTGCAGCTCCCAACCAACAGCCACCGCGTCAATCGTCACGTTATCGTGGCCAAATATTATATAATGTGTGGGTGTCCCATTTAATCTGATATATAGAAATAAGTCGAAAAATAAAAATATTCACGGTATCCAAAAAATGAATATCTCCACGGGATGATCTGCCTGACCTGAACTCAAATATCCCCCGCTCCTGGATGTAGCCTTGTCCGCTCAGTAAATTAATCATCATCGCAAACGGAATATTTCACAACAAAACCTTTTTGTTGCTATGAAGACACACAATGTAATACATTCGGATATTCCGCGAAGACAAATTGTTAAATATCGAAATGGCTGCCGTATACTACCACCTGAGTTTCTCATCCTTAAACCATTCTTTCCTAAACTCTTGAACGTACGGCACTTTAGTTTTTCCCATTGTTCGCTCACTTACAGTTCTTCAAAAATTTGTTAAAAATAAAAGAAACACAACTGTATATAAACACTTTCAGTTTCATACACTGTATCTGAACACCATGCCATACGAACTGACTTGCAGTTGCAGCAACAATCGCGACAATGACCTACGTCAGTCTTCATTTATTATTGTTAAAGTGAATTATTCGCGCCACCCTAAACTTTAAAAATAAAAGTGACCAAAGGAAACTAAAATACCTTCGAAAAGTGAAAAACCTCCATCCGACCAACAAAAAACCTTCAATTTTCCCTCTTACCTCTGATTCTTGTTTTTTCCCCTCTGACGGAAGCAAAAAAACCTCCGGACTCAGAGGGAAACCTCTGGCATTGGCAACCCTGTTGTTGTCTTTGCTGTTCCCCGCCTGATGTAAACACATTGCATGGATTTGGTTTGTATCGTTTCGAACAGCAGGACTTACTACTCCTAATGAATCTACACATCCACATAGCATCTTCTGCTACATATTTGACTCCACTGTTTATCGATCCCTTTAATCGGTAATTTTCTTATGACTCTCCATTTCTTCGGATTGACTGCGAGTTCTTACCGTAGCCTGATACGATGCACTAAATTAACTTCTTTCCGTCCAGATACAATAAGTATTTAATATTCGCAGTTGGGTTGTAACGCACGCTGGTAGTTTTAATGAATGGGCTGTTCAGAGATGAAATACTAACTAACAAAACAAATGCGATGTAGCGATGCCTTATATACACACCGTTATAGCGATTCAAAATAACTTACGTTCGTAAAATATTTTCACCCTCCTGCATAAATATGGGCTGCGAAAGGTATAAGCTGTGCCAACACGCAGTACATTATTGAAAAAATTACGATTGTTACTGCTGCTTCAGTACTTTGCACTGGTTACATGTGAACCGCGATCGATCACGTATTGTCAACAACAAATGAAAATACTTTTAAAGAAGGCGTGGACACTCAAAAGTGTCGTTTCATAAGCCACAGGAGCAACAGAAAAAGAAACATCTAAGAAACACAACAATATTAGGTAGGAAACGGAGCATTTTTATGGTGTGTACTTTACGGGAATTACAGGATAGGTCATCTGAAGCTTCACTCTTGTGGCAGCTAAGAGCCATTTGAGTATAGGACAGACTGAGATCAAACAACGCAAAACATTGGTGTTCTTGCACGAAGTACGTGTCGTTTTATCGCTTCGATTTGTGTATTTAATTTAGGCATTTTTCAGCAGAAAAAATTGTACAGCTAATACACACTAAATACAATATACATTAAATACAGCACTTCAAGATCTGCAACAACATACGATAGGCAAACTCCTCTCAAGAGTACTGACCATTGAAAATATGGCGGCCGAGTTCTCACAGGTTGCCGCAAAGAGCGCTATAACTCGTGTTAGCCACTGTATGAAATTTAAGTTAGTTGATCTGCTACCTGTAAATTTGGTAAACGAATTTCCACCAGTCGGTACGTGTCAAGAAATCCTTGATTACTTTTTGTTTTGAACGCAATGTCAATATGTAATATTTCGTAGTAGCCATATTTGAATTTGTCAAAAAACTGAATTTGAATATCTATCGCTTGCACCCTCAGACAGCTGAAGTTCAACATTCAGATAGTATAGAAAACTTATTTTCAATATTTACAGACGTTGCATAATCAGCGATGATTTTTAACGAGAAGTTTTTACACAGAAGTTTGTACAGTACTTTTCGGAATAATGTACAACCTTTTTAATCAAATTTGCCTCATTAGCTATGGCATTAATATCTTTCCGAACTTTACAAATTTTATGACGCGCTCAGGAACTTTGTTAAGCTATTATGTCACAAAATTTGCTGACGGTGGCGACACAATCCCTTGTTTTATTCATGCGTATATCAGTGTTGCAGTTCCCTGTGATCACTCAACAGGAGGGTACGAAACAGAAGGACTGGAAAAGCGTAATCGGCCTGTAGTGCTTTGGATCAAGTTTAAATTCAGTCGAATGGTTTTGAACGGTCTCTACTGGTGCCACTGTGTATATACCGTCTAAAATAGCTGTTGCACTATATCTCCACAGGAGTCAGACTTGACCAGTGGCATTGAAACCACACAATGCTGCAAGCGAAGGGTTGTATTGTCCAGAAGGTGTCAGCGATGTCGAATGTGATCAAGAACCTAGTCCTGTTGCTCATTCCACCGCGAACTGTCGTTTTCGAGAGGGAAATGTATAGCATTAAACGTTACAAGGGCAATGACGGTTTAATAGCCACCATTTCCGTCAATCGATGAGGTTTTGTGGTATTTAGTCTAGGCGGCAAGTCGTCTGAAAGGTTGTCCTTGGGCACACTTCTAAAAACCACGTGATTTCAATGCTAAGTGTCGCAGTTATTACCTCCTATTGCTGAAGCGTAAAAAAAAAGAAAAAAAAATGAGTTGCGTGATATATGGGTGAGAGGGGGTGTGATGACATCCCCGTAGTATGACACGTGCCTATTAGCGTTGAGCAACATTTTGGTGGAATGTGGTGCGTCTGTGAAATGAATAATCCACATTAAACTCACGTGTAATTCCGAGCTCTCGCCATTTTTTGGATTTCTCGATACCGTGTTTTTGAAGCGTCACCAAAACCGCAGGTGACGTTACAGGGTGTCACTCATTGCACTATTACAGGTGACAGATATGGGTATCTGCGAGCAAGTTTAAAACCCATAAGTTGTACTAGTCCAGAAGTACGCGGTTCCGAAAAAGTGATCCTGTAGTAGAGTTGAGCGCTGTAGTTTATGTGTGTTAATATTAAAAAAAAGTGGACAGGAGAGCTTTAAACATTTAAAACTAGCAAATACATTTTTGGCAACGGCACACTTCAGGTGATACACACTGCACAAACGTGAGTGAACACGCATTGACAGGCATTATTGTAGAGGGGTGTATTACACTCAGGCCATGAAGTGGTAAGTGCCTAAACCGATATGGGGACTACTTCTTAAAAAGTCTAGTGTGTGTTGCAATATTTCTGGCTTGCAGCCGTCATATTCAGACTTGGGAATCGCTTCCGTAGAGCAAGTTAGAACCAGTAGTAGACAGATGGAACAAGCAGTGTGATAAGCGTCAAAGGTGCTACCGGTAGGTTCGCTTCGCGTGAGATAGAATGTAGGAAAGATTCCCGAGTTACTTGTACCTCACGCTGATTGACTGACGTGTATGGCAGTCGCTGGCCAAAAACATGATCATGTTTTAATTAATATTTAATAAACTAATTTAGAAGACAGGTAAAATTCTAAGTAGGGAATCCCTCAAATTAAGCTATGTCGCAGAAAAATAAAATATATAAGAATCCACTGTAAATGATAACAAAATACTAACGTAAAGGAAGATGACGCGCGTGGCCATGTTTTGGCGCCATCCAGATCAAAGGAGTGGCCAACGGAGGCCATGCTGCCGAGCGCACTCCAGGTCGGGCAGTTACATCTACATCTACATCTACATGGGATACTCTGCAAATCACATTTAAGTGCCTGTCAGAAGGTTCATCGAACCATCTTTACACTATTTATCTCCAATTCCATTTTCGAATAGCGCGTGGGAAGAAAGAACACCTGAATCTCTTTGTTCGAGCTCTGATTTCTCGTATTTTATTCTGATGATCATTTCTACCTTTGTAATATATTGTAATGTATTTTCACATTTGGAGGATAATGTTGGCGATTTGAGTTTCGTAAGTAGCCCTCGCCGCAGCGATAAGAGCCGTTGTTGTAATGATTCCCATCCCAGATCCTGTATCATTTCCGTAACGCTTTCTCCCCTGTATCGTGACAATACGAAACGAGCTGTCCTTCTTTGGACTCTTTCGATGTCCTTCGTCAGACCCACCTGATAAGGATCCCACACTGGGCTGCAATACTCCAAAAATGGACGGACAAGCGTAGTGTATGCAGTTTCTTTTGTAGTTCTGTTGCATGTTTTAGAGTTCTGCCAATAAAACGCAGTCTCTGGTTCGCCTTTCCCGCGATATTATCTACGTGTTATTTTCAGTTTAAGTCTGAAGTAATAGTAATTCCTAGGTATTTTATGGAGTTTACGGCCTTCACTTTTGATTGATTAATCTTGTAAACAATGTTTAACGGATTTCTTTTCGTACTCATGTGGACCACTTCACACTTTTCATTATTTAAAGCCAATTGCCAATTTTTACACCATATTGATATGTCGATCATTCTGCAGTTGGTTTTGATCTTCAGGTGATTTTACTAGACGGTAAATGATGGCGTCATCTGTAAATAACCTAAGAGAGCTACTTAGATTTTCCCCTAAATCGTTTATGTAAATAAGGAACAGCAGAAGACCAATAACACTACCCTGTGGAACGCCCGATATCACCTCTGTTTTAGTCGACGCCTTACCATCGATTACTACGAACTGTGTCCTCTCTGATAGGAAATCCCCTATCCAGTCGCAAATTTGGGGCGATATACCATAAACACGCAATTTTATTAAAAGCAGTTTGTGAGGTACGGTGTCACAAGCCTTCTGGAAATCAAGATATACGTAATCGATTTGCCAACCCTTGTCGTTATACCATTAACATGTAGCACTTTATTCTGGAAATTTTGTACGTAGAATTTGGTCGGTCACAGCAGATTAATGATTTATTTAATAGTTATTAACTTTAATGCAGAGATAACGAACAATATAGATTATTATGTGCAGTTTGCTGATTTCTTGCGGTCATGATTAACAAATGAGTTGGCTTTCCACCATCTTCAGTTTATTACTTTGTAGGCAAACAGTTCCTAGGCACCCACCATAATTTCTGCCCCTAGAGCAAGAAGCAACAACCTGCGTGCTGCATTCTGCCCTGGAAGAATTACTGAAGAAGACGTCCGGTTGGTGAAATAACTTTTAGAACTCACGCATTCTACTTGGGGCAGAAGAAACAACTAGGCACTTCATGTGATCCGTAGTCTTGTTACAACCGTAACGAGTTAACAGTGTCCGTAGTAGTATGCACGAGGCTCTGTTAAAAGAAATTTAAGGAGAGAATAGGTAGTGGTGTTCGCCTTTAGCGAAAGTAGAGAGAGAACAAGCAGCTAGCTCCAGCCATCTTCACATCATTTCATATCAAAGTTAACCATTTTCCTTTACCCGCTGTTGTTTACCATCAGTTGAATCTGTTGCTCCAAAAGTTTCTGTATTAGATCGTTTTGTGGTTTTTCTTGACCGTTTTGTTGGCCCTGACATGAGCCATTTGGGGTTAACTTTGACGTACCTGGGAGAACTCCGTGGTGACAGGACCAGTCACAACGGATTGTTGTCCGTTTAGAACCACCCGGGATGCACCTGTAGCTTTGAGGGTTGCTTACGGACTCCAGCGACTTGGCCCCTGGCGTTGGCCAGTGGCACTTTGATTGCTACACACATTTAACGGCTCCCACTACTGTGTAATATCCCCCTTCCTGACGCAAGGAGGCAAGGAAAGAGAGCGTAGGGTAATTCTGGGATAGACGGCCGTACGGGAGAGATGGGAAAAGCCTGTAATTCTCCCACGATCCGCTGGACAGCGCTGCCGGTCACTTGGCATTCTGTGCGTAATGTTAAAGTTAGTTGCTCTTTATATTAATTGAAAGTAAGTAATTTTCATGATTTTAGTTTTCATTATACCTTGAAACTCTGTGGCATGTCATAACATGTCAATTTAAACATAACTCAGGTTGCATGGATTTTTTTTTATTTTTATTTTTTTTATTTTTTTTTTTTTTTAAGTCTCGGTTGCAATATTCTTAATTTCACATGACGCGTTTCGAGTACATCATTATCAGATCTGTGCAATACAAGAAGAAAATTACAATTTAGATGTTTAAAGCACGCAATCATAATATCTGCAATGAGTACAAAACTTATTAAAACATATATACTTCCAAAACAATTTTTTTTAAAAACGATAGGAATTACATACATCTTAGTATAGATGCACGATTAAAACTAAAAACACCATTGTGGACGTCTAGTGACGGTGTGGAACTAGACTCACATGCCCACTGTGGTGAGAGGGGGAAACACCGTAACAGGTAAAATAGGTCCACTCGCCACCAGATGGCGCAGGGTTAACATTAAAAGTTACTTGAATAAAACTACACATACATCATGTTGGGCACTCTGTACTGTGTGCAGTCATAGAAACGTGGGAAATATGGCTACAAAATGTATTGAGTGTTAAAAAATATGTAAGACACCGATTTTAAGTACATTAAAAATACTAATGGGGTAGGGCGTACGACAAGGAAGGCGTGGGAGGGCCAAACGATGTGATTGGGCGTTGCTAAATACAGCACAAACCACACAAAATGGTAAAGAGTACGCAAGCTAAACCATTGTGACGTGACATTCACATAGCTGCTCACCCTATATTACAAGTTAATATTGTAGAATAATCTATCAAGAGTCCTAGGTAGATAAATTATGTGAAAGGACAGTATGTCACTTAACACTTATGGGCTATGATAATGAGACAACGGACAGAATCTGACAATATGAATATAGTCAAGGCTTGACAGATCTGATGATGATGTACTCGAAACGCGTCATGTGAAATGAAGCATATTGCGACCGAGACTTTTCAAAAAGAAAAAAAAAGAAAATAAATAAAAATAAAAATAAATAAATAAATAAAAATTCATGCATGCCAACGTATGGTCGCTTGTCGACATAATGGAAGATTTAATGAACTAAGTGATAACTCGGGCTGTCAGTAGAGACGGTACTTTACATGCAGGAGTTGTTTAGGTATAACTGCATACCGCTACATAGTTATTGTCCGAGTCTGCATCCAACATATTTGATTCCGCGAATTGAAATATGTTCTATATTAAATTTTGGATGCATCGTCATTTATTATGAATGAAACACACAAGATATAGGCCTACTGTGAGATATCCTGCAAATTTTATTGGTTTACGAACCGGTTTTCGGCTGTTACGTCATCATTAGGTAATCATTAAAGTTTAAAAGATATTAAGTTGGTAGATAATAGAAGGAATTATTATAATTCAAGTTATTGTGTAAGTTCCTGACAAATAAAATTTGTGACAATGTAATAAATTATGACATTATCCTAAGAAATATAAACTGTAATCATAGAAAATAGCTTTAAAATTTGACCAAAACGTATCTATCTTCAATGGGTCCAATGTCTGGAAACATGAAAACTTTGTGAATATATGTTAAATTTTTTAAATGATTAAATTAAACTAGAAAAAAATGATCTCAAACAGGTCCAATGTCTGCAACATGGAAGCGTTTGAGAAAATTGAATGAAACATCTGTAAATATATGTTAACATTTTAACTGGTTAAATTGAACTATGGTTACTAGTAAAGCATTATAATTTATATCTGGTAAGCAGCCCAACAGTTGTGATTACACAAGGCTTTTTAACATGGCTATGCAACAATAGTAGAGGTAGGAGATAAGTGGGTAGGAGATGGTAGTTTACATTGTCTACACAGGGTTATGATTAGGTTCTTCAGGCAGAAGTGGTGAGTATGGAAATTGTGTCTGATCATTCAGTACCATGTTTGGGGAAGTGTAAATATGTTTGTTTATTTCCATTATTTCAAAGAAGTTCATTTTCCTTCCTTTTTGTACATGATGTGTTACATTAAAACTATGGCCTTCTTTTAGCAGGTGGTCTGCTAAGTTTCCAACATCTGTGGTTTTCCCTTAGTTTTGTGCAAATTGCTCTGCCTGATTGGCCACTGTAGAATTTGCCTCAGTTGCTAGTATTCTTGTATATTCCACTCTTTTGTTCCGACTCGTCAGGTGAAGGCCAATACATAGACGTCTCAACTGACGGTCTTCGGAAGAGCGTTGGATGAGGGGAAGACTGCTCGAAACCGAATAAGAGCTGTGATTGGATTGATTATATTAGCTGTCAACAGCAGTTACAAGAATCTTGCGCGGCGTATGTGGATGTGTGCCATCGATGTGCCAATGCCATTTGAAAAACAAAATCTAAGCCTATACGCAAATTGAAATATGTTGTATATTAAATTTTGAATGAATCGTTATTTATTATGAATGAAACACAGAAGTTATACTGTGAGATATCCTGCAAATTTTATTGGTTTACGAACCGCCATCATCAGAAAATCATTACAAGTTTAAGTTTCAAAGATATTCAGTTGGTAGATATATAACTATCAAGGGAAACTGGTGCTTTGGTTTATAATTAAACTGAAGAAATTATTACAATTCAAATTGTGGTGTAAGTGTTATGAATTAATAGTAGCTACAAAGTAAACTAAATGAATAATTGAGGTGATTTCTTATTATTCTCTACAAAAAGACTAATATGTTCCAAAGATTAGTGAAAATGTAAATATAATAACGAATTGTACAGTGCTTTTTACAGATGAGGTTCAGTTTAAGTTATGATTTAACCACGTTAATATCCTTACAAAATATTTGTTTTAAATCAGAGATTCAATAAAAAATGTTTAATGTGTTACAAGTTGTTTTTAATAATTTTGTCTATGTTTTTAAAGTGTTTAGTCCGATACTCGGGTGAGATGGTCAAGTCGTACATTTTTGAAATGTAGGTAGTATAAAATTAGTAGATCTTTGTAAACAAAGTCGACTTTTGCTTTTTATGAAGTGAAAATACAATTTATATATCTTTTTAGGTTGTTGTTACGTATTAAGTTTGTTGTATATTTGAAAAATCTTATCGCCATCTACCCCGGATTTACTACAAAATCTTGCTCACTCCTAATCTTCCCATTTTACAAAAATGAAATGTTAGTATGGCATTTTTGGCAGAGATCTCGTTTGGAATTGTACGCCCGCCTAGCACAAGGCTTTTTAATTGGCGCCACTCCAGCAACGTGCATGTCAATGATGATAAAAATGACTTCGATGACAACATAGAACAGCCAGTCCCCTGCCGGGAATCCAACCCGGTCCCGGACGTGGTAGTCAGCGACACTGACCTACGGGGGCGGACCCCCAGGATCTTCCACTAAATGTAAGTCGCTTGAAATCGCCTTACAAAACAGCAATCAAACTATATGATAGTAGCTTCTCGCCTAAATCCAATTGGAAAACTGTTGGGATTCGTTTAATAAACAAAAGACCTCTGAGTAGACGACCCTCAAAGGAGCTTCAAGGAATGTACCTTTCCAGCAGAAGAACATCTTAGACTAAATGCACCTTTGTTGGCGGTGGAAGGTGGAACTCCCGGAAAACCCAATAGGGACGGGTAGATGATCAATCCTGTGCAGGTGGAGGAGTGGACCTTACAAAACATGACCACTGCATACCAATTTCAGGCAGGATGACCGAACTAGTCAGTCAGGCAGCTGGCCAGTGGTTAACGAACTTGCCAGTGTGCGGAGATTGATTATTCCAGTTCGCTGAAGATTCATGTATATGGAGTACATTTCTGAATGAGTACAGTGGTACCGAGCGTCGATCCAAGCTGTATAACCGATATTAGTACGTGGAGTAGCGTCCATGGTCGGCAATGGAGGCGCTGATTGTGGCACCGAATCCATCATACAAATGACGAAAACTGTCTTGCGATACGTTATTCCACCCCAGCTCAGGCCGCTCACGTACTTCTGCAAACGATGTGAATTGACGAGTCGTAAGTGTCAGTTTTCGTCCATCATATTCCACACATGCTCGATTGGAGACATTTCTGGAGACCGTGCTGGCAAGGGAAGTTGCCACACGTCTTGCAGAGGACGTTGAGTTTAATGCGCACTTTCCTGTTACAAAATCTGCACGTACCGAATACTGGGCAGCGTTTTCTACGCGAACACGAAGAGTGAGAGAGAAATGTAGCTATTTCAGCTCAAGGTCATAAGGCCTGTGGTGGGAGCCTTGTCTCTTTGTCGAATGCCCTCTATGAGACAAAGCTCGTCAGGTGTGAGACGTACACCTGTCGGCCGCGGTGGCCGAGGGGACTAAGGCGCTCCAGTCACGGTCTGCACGGCAACTACGATCGGGGGTTCGAATTCCCCCTCGGGCTTGGATATTTGTGCCGTCCTTAGTGTTAGCTAGTTCATAAGTAGTCTGTAAGTTTAGGGACTGATGACCCCGTAGTTAAGTCCCATAAGCTATACAAACATTTTTTGTGGGACGTACGCGCAAACGATCATCACTTCCATGCAGGCCGAACCTGTAATTGCCGCTGAACATCACAGCTTATCATTCCACTTTTCAGATGATCATCTGACCACACCAGTCGTGCAGTAACCGCTTGGCAACAGTTCGTGTTGATACTTCTGGGCTCAAAAACACTCTTAACTGTCATAATTTTCTTCCTTCGGGATATCCACAATCGCAATATTTGTTAATTTTTAAAGTTTTTTATTTCATTTCTATGCACTACCAGAGTTTTAAGACCTATGTCTCATCATCAGGCGCATCTGCAAATTACGATCAAATAAAACAGTGACGTCTGTCATGTAATAAAATGGCTACTTTACATCTTTACTAAAATGATTCAGTACCAAGGGAGTATACGTACTTCATAAGACCGTAAAACTGTAACCCATCTGCACAGATTCGTGACTTCCTGCAGTATCCTTTTTTATTCGTCCTCTTAGTGTACACTCATCAGTGAAATTATTTTTTGAAATATGTATAATGTAATGTTGGTTCCTATCTCTCCTAGTGTACTCTCATGTTACGTGAATGCAGTCGGGTTTACATTCAGCGACACTGGGCAATACTTATTAAGCTGCTTTTAGTACAATTACGACCACAACCATTGGGAATATGACCGCTGGATGGTGTCGCTAGCGCATGGTTGAGGATACCGCTGCTTGCCTGCCTGCCGGCAGTCAAGTTCTACAGTGGCCGTTGGAGGGCTGCTGCAGTGGTCGGGCAGTTCTGAAAGTTGCATTTCTACATGGGGCTTACAGTTTTTGTTGGGCAGGGTCAGGTGCGCGGAATATACAGCCACTTTCCTGTTCTTGACAGTGCGATTTTCTATCTATTCGATGGTCTGCCTTTTAATTTATGGGACGTAATGTTGTATGTGCAGACCACTGGCGGCTGGTGCTTCAGTTGACTAGGAGTTCACTACTTTGAGTGCCGGATAGTGATAATGGTGCCAGGTGAAAGAGCTCCGGACTGCCCACCCTCCCCCCTCCCGCAGATATATCCGCAGAATGTCTTACCTTGGCTTGTTTACGCTTGCTTCAACTGAAGCCGAGACGTCGACCTACGAAGCTTCTTTATTTCACACATTTCTTCCAATCTTAAAGCTGAGTTATTTGTTTCTAATAGATACTGAACCTTGTTCATTTTTATTTAATAATAAACACCATGGGAGAAGCAAGGTTACCTAAGAGACTCATGAGCTCGGCAGCGGAGGGTAAGAGGAGTCGAGGTAGACCAAGAAGAAAGTGAAGAATGACTCTGAAGTAAAAGGCATAACATCAGACGAGGCATCACTGTTAGCATTGAATAAGGGATCATGGAGGAATTTTATTAGAAGTACTATGCTCCAGACTGAACGCTGAAAGGCATAATCAGTCTCTAATGATGGTGATGATGATGATGATAAACACCAAGAACATATGAATACGCAGATGAACACTAAAATACAGTAAGTAACTGATTATATTGTTACATGATTTTAACCAAATGAATCTGTTACGCCCAAGTTGCCTACAGTGCCTTTCGGCTTGTTGCATGTTCCAGGGACCCACTGATTTGTCCCTAGGTGTAACAGTTTTGCGGACTCACTAAGTACATATACTCCCTTTGTACTGAATCATTTTATTAAAGATGTAAGGTAGTTATTTTATAAGACGTCACTATTTTATTTTATTGAATTTGCAGATGCACTTGATGATGAGACATAGGTCTCGAATCTCGGGTAGTGCATGTACATGAAATAGGAAAGATTAAAGATTAACAACGGTAGCGGATCCAATTACTAAAGACTCTTATCTGTGCTGCGTAGCTGTGCGATTTGGCACTTCTGCCCTTACAGTTCGAGACGTCTGTGCTGTGTGGACGTCCAAAATTTTTTCCATGCATGTGAGAGTGTTCACGTGACCATTACAACCAGCATCGTTTCACATCTGACGCGACACGTCCAACTTGTGTGGCAGTTCTCTGTAAGGAACATCTCGTCACTCGGAAAACGACGCTTGGCTGTAGGAAGCACGAGTGTCTGTTTTCTTCACACGTTGTTATCGCACTGAGCCTTATCGCTGTAGACATTCCCTATTAATGGGTCGTACGAATAAAACGGAGTACCTACTTTATACTCTGAATTACAGAGACAATGCTTAGGTTAGCATGAATAAAGCGAGTCAGAGAATGTACTTCAACCGAGTATGTGAGAAGAAGGGTGAGGGAAGTTGCTCACAACAGAGAACATTCTTCAATTTCGTATGAGTAAAACTATAGAAGTTTCTCTGGACGGGAGAACATTCTCCGTTGTCTGAAATGAGCTCTCTAACATACTTCGAGCGAAGTAACTTCTATTAAGTTTACGTTTTACTGTGGTTTTTAATAAAAAATGCCTACATTTGTGTAAAGTAAACAAAGATCCCTTATACGTAGTCTGAAGAAACACAAAATTAACTAAAACGTTTATGCAAATAAAAACAGTTTGCTGACGAGTCGCTTCTACAGAAAATCTTGTGACATTTCAAGCATTTTGTGTAGTGACGACAGTGGTGTCAGAGGAAATTTTTGACTACCGACATAGAAATGAAACAAAAGTAGATTCAGCTGCGTGTTTTACCCGTTTGTTTGGAGTGCATATTTACAGTTCTAAACAGCTACAGAGCAAAATAATATTGTATTTTTTTTTAAAAATAGGGTCTATTAATAATGCTGTTCTTGTGATCGTGCGCGAAATCATGACTAGTTTCTTACCTTTCGTCTTAAACTCTCTCTGAGGACTATTTTTTTATTTATATTGTTACCCTTGTACGTATTTTGCGACTTGGCCTACAGCAAGTCTATTCCACGGCCAGTGGCTGCATTCAGTGTGTGAGGGTATATGGAAATTTGTGACAGGGCTACCTCACTTCTATGTACTCTGATTTTAATATACGAGGCGCGTCCAGAAAGTAAGTTCCGTTTGGTTATATAAAACGAACGGGTACAGATACAGAAAAAATATTGATTGTACAAAAATCTACAACTGTTAAACTATTTTTCTACATAGGCAATTGTCATAGCATGGCACAAGGTTTCGTGTGTCTTTTTCATAGAATGTTGCCGCCTGTGTATCAACCATGTGGTAACATGTTCTTTCAGCTCGTCATCGTCGTTGAAGTGTTGTCCACCAAGGACAGATTTTAGGGGTAAGAAGAGGATTACTGTCAAAAGATTTTTTTCACGATAATGCCTGACCTCACACACCGAATGTGACCAAACAATTCTTACGGAAATTTCAATGGGACCTGTTTGATCATCCTCCATACAGCTCGGACCTCTCTCCTAGCGACTTCCATCTCTTCTTACACCTAAAATCTGTCCTTGATAGTAAACCCTTCAACGATGATAAAGAGCTGTTACTACATGGTTGAATACAGAGGCGGCAACCTTCTGTGAAGGATGCATGCAAAAAATTGTGGCATGCTATGACAAGTGCCTACAAAATTTCGGCAGTAGTTTAAGAGTTGTAGAATTTTCTGCAACAAAAATTTCTTCTGTATCTGTGTACAATTTCATTTTATTACCAAACGGAACTTACTTTCTAGACGCGCCTCGTATATTTCGTCTGGCTATTCTGACTTTCATTTTTCTGTAGCTTTCCTTACTGTCCCTTTTTTGTAAACATTTACCAGGCGCTGAAACCCCTGCTGTAAGAGACGAAGTCCGACCGCCTGGGACAGAAGATTTGCAGGTGAGTTGCCTATCAGGGAAGAATGATAGTCGGAGACTCTTTATTCACCCTCAAGGTGTTGTTTGATTGTGTCTCTGAGTAGAACACCGTTTTGGAAGCCTACTATCGTCCATGCGTATGATATGACCACTCCATCTCATTTGGTGTTTCATTAAGAGAGCTTCAATGCCAGGTAGTTTCACGGGACACGGAGACACGCGACAATATTGTACTTTTTCTTCTAAACAACTGGACCGATTTCAACCAAATTGATGCACACATTCCTTACCGTAAGGTAACAGTTTCAGCAGGATTAAGAATCACATACGAAACATGATTTAGGAGACACTACGTCATAAAAAATAAGAATCGAAAAAAATAATCTGACTAGACTATATTCAGACACGAATGAGAATTAGAGTACTTAGCGACTTGCAACAAACTGTAAACAGAATTTCAAACCTTTATTATATATTTTCTAGCTGACAACCACAGTAAAATGATGAAACGAAAAATGTTTCTCGCTTACTTCCCACCTTATGCGGAGAATTAATTTTAGACAGCGAAGATGGAAGTGTTTAGCCTCCTAATGACAGCTTTATAACACCAGGTTTCGAGGCGTAAAGTTGGCATTAAAAAAATTTGTTTTATATTGTTAAACGTTTGTGAATTTGAACCAACAGTTGTGGCTTTCTGTATAAGAACAGTCAATTATAAATAAAACA
Source organism: Locusta migratoria (assembly GCA_026315105.1). Classification (NCBI taxonomy): domain Eukaryota; kingdom Metazoa; phylum Arthropoda; class Insecta; order Orthoptera; family Acrididae; genus Locusta; species Locusta migratoria. Next base: position 138,711,075 of record CM048745.1, read on the forward strand.
AGAAAAGCCACCGATATCCCGAAATTTCATGTGACATAATTCATTACACGATCGAAGCCTAGGCACATTATACTACTATTTCAGCCTAAGAAACAACGGATCCGGAGAAGAATATACATTGTTTATAAAACTCTTGTGGGTGTTGGACCGCATCGTCAATATATCAAATACTTCACCGACGTTTCGGCCACTATTGCAAGCGGCCATCTTCTGGGTACGTAACACCCAGAAGATGGCCACTTGCAATAGTGGCCGAAAAGTCGGTGAAGTATTTGATATATTGACGAAGCGGTCCAACACCCAGGGTATGTAACACCCAGAAGATGGCCGCTTGCAATAGTGGCCGAAAAGTCGGTGAAGTATTTGATATATTGACGAAGCGGTCAAACACCCAGAAGAGTTTTATAAACAATGACAACGGCCGCGGAAGCCTTCGTTTACGAGAATATACATGTTTGGGTGTAGATGAGTGTCGCCGTGTGCTGTGCCCATGAGCTGTGTCTGTGGCCTGCAGATGAGGCCGGCGACCTTGGTGGTCTTGTGGAGCGGCCAGCTCCCTCGCTGTCCCCCGTGGCCGCATGACGCAGACGTCTGCGGGCCGCGCGGCCTCCCTGGCGCCAGACCCCTCCCCCTACCCTCCCCCCTCCCCTATGATCCCGCTAGCGGCGGTCGCCTTCTTCCCCCCCCCCCCCCCACGGCGTAATTAACCTGCATGAATGTGCGTTTGCGGCGCCCGCGGCCTGGACCGCCCTAACCGACCGTGACGCTCCCTTAACTAGTTTTCTTAATACGCTAACGAGCAATGTGTAACGAAGAAGCTGTTTCTTGTGCGCGTATCTGATATTTATCAAAGCCATTACGTCCTTTGTGGTTATAATTACTTTACAAATGCTGCGTTGTACTCTCCAGTTAAATTTTGGCGGCGAGCCGAAATTGCGTGTGAGAGAGCACGCGGCGGAACAGCAAAACAACCACCACCGTCGCGATTGGACCGCTCGTCAGCCTCCTTCCTGTATCCCAGAATTCTCTATCATGGGCTCTGATGACTGTGTGTGAAGCGCCAAACTACTTTCCAAAGATTGTATTACCGCCAGTACTTTGGGGGCTTTAGGAAGCGAATCTCTGCCTTACCCTTTACTCTCAAGACACCATGCGCGCTAAAGATGAAGAAGGGCAACAGGCACACTGCATAATTCTCGATTTTCGAAAGGCGTTCGACACTTCCGCGGTGGAGTGGTCGAGCGTTCTAAGCAGCTTTGCTGCGGAGCGCGCGGTTGCTCGCCGTCGGGAATTCGATTCCTCCTTCGGGCATGGGTTTTCGTGTTGTCCTTAGCATAACTTTAAGTTACTGCATATCCATCTCAGATGGATGACGGGACGCCGGCGATGTATTAATTTGGCAACTGAAAAACCTTCCGCAGTTGTTTATTTTTAATCTTTTAATTCATTTCATGTTTCGAGATTCCAATAATCTCATCTTCAGACCCTTATAAGAACCATGCAGTAATACGAGAACTAGCCATCTATTTATAATCCTGCATATACCCTCTCACCCCAAGATGTAGCCCACTAGAGGGGTATGGAGATCAGATTATTGGCATTTCGAAACATGTAATTGATTAAGAAAATTTTAAAAAATAAAGTTGGAGGTTTTTCATTTGCCAAATTGCTTTAAGTTAGTTTAAGTAGTTTGTAGGCTAAGGACCGATGACCAAGGTAGCTAAGTCCCTTGGATTTACAAACATTTGATTTCGTGCCGCACAGCAGATTACTAACGAAGGTACGAGCATATGGAACAGTTACACAAATACGTGACTGGCTCGAAGACTACTTAAGTACTAGTACCCAGTGCGTAGTTCTCAATGGTGAGTGTTCAGCAGAGACTAGGATATCGTCAGGTGTCTACATCTATCTACATCTACATGGGATTCTCTGTAAATCACATTTAAGTGCCTGGCAGAGGGCTCATCCAACCATCCATTATACTATTTATCTCCCATTCCATCCTCGAATAGCGCGCGGGAAGAAAGAACACCCGAGTCTCTCCGTTTTAGCTCAGATTTCTCGTATTTTATTCTGATGATCATTTCTACATATGTAAGTGGAAGTCAACAATATATTTTCGCATTCGGAGGAGAATCTTGGCGATTGGAGTTTCGTAAGTAGACCACGCAGCAGCGATAAGCGCCGTTGTTCAAATGTTTAAATGTCTGTGAATCTATCGGACCAAACTGCGTGGTCATCAGTCCGCACCTTACAAACTACTTAAACCTAGGTAAACTAACCTACGGACAAACACACACACCCATGCCCCAGGGAGGACTCGAACCTCCACGGCGAGCAACCGCGCGCTCCGCAGCGAGGTGCTTTAGACCGCTCGGCTACTCCACCACAGCGCGCCGTTGTTCTAATGATTCCTGTCCTTGATCCTGTATCATTTCAGTAACGCTGTCTCCCATGTATCGCGACAGTATAAAACCAACTGGCCTTCTTTGGACACTTCCGATGTCCTCCGTCAAACCCAACTGATAAGGATCACACATTGGGCAGTAATACTCCAAAAAAGGACGGACAAGCGTAGTGTATGCACTTTCTTTAGTAGTTCTATTGCATCTTTTAATAGTTCTACCAATGAAACGCATTCTCTGGTTCGCCTTTCCCACGACATTATCTACGTGTTCAAAAATGTTCAAATGTTTGTTAAGCTGAAGGGACTTAACTACGGGGTATCAGTCCCTAAACTTACAAACTACTTATGAACTACCTACAACTAAGGACGGCACAAATACCCATGCCCGAGGGGGGATTCGAACCCCCGACCGTAGTGGCCGTGCAGACCGTGACTGAAGCGCCTCAGTCCCCTCGGCCACCGCGGCCGACTCTACGTGTTCTTTCCAGTTTAGGTCTGAAGTAACAGTAATTCCTAGGTATTTTGTGGAGTTTATAGCCTTCACTTTTGACTGATTTATCTTGTAAACAAAGTTTAATGGATTTCTTTTCGTACTAATGTGGACGACTTCACACTTCTCATTATTTAGTCAATTGTCAATTTTTACACGATAGTGATATCTTATTCAGGGAATTGTAATAGGACTGGTATTATTTTCTATAATAAATAATCGAGGGACAGGGTGAGTTGCAATCTGCGGCTGTCTCCTTATAATGCTGTGGTGTACAGGAGGGTGGGCCGGCCGCGGTGGCCGAGGGGACTGAGGCGCTTCAGTCACGGTCTGCACGGCCACTACAGTCGGGGGTTCGAATCCCCCTCGGGCATGGATATTTGTGCTATCCTTAGTGTTAGCTAGTTCATAAGTAGTTTGTAAGTTTAGGGACTGATGACCCCGTAGTTAAGTCCCATAAGCTATACAAACATTTGAACATTTGATTTCGAGCACCGCTTGTACACTATACATAAATATTTTATGGCATTTTTCTTTACATGGCTTTTAAATTTCGTTTGATTCACACTGGTGTATATCTAGCGCTGTAACGAGCCTGAATCCTGTAAAGAATGATACCAGAAACGTATCACCATTGGTTTTGGCGCAAGCCGGGTATTTTGCCAATATTGATATCAACTAGTGAAGTAGTGCATATGCAGGGTATGTTACACAACTTTTACTCTGAAAATGCACTATGTGATTGAAAGTATCGGGACACCTGGCTCAAAATAACCCACAGATTCGTGGCGCTCTCCATCGGTCATGCTCGATTTCCGTATGGTGTTGGCCCACCTTTAGCCTTGATGACACCATCCACTCCCGCAGGCATACGTTCAGTCAGATGCTGGAAGGTTTCCTGCGGAATGGTAGCTCATTGTTCACTGAGGATAGGTATCGATAGGTATCTGTCAAGAAGTCGGTATTCCGAAACATCCCAAAGGTGTTCCGTAGGATTCAAATCAGGACTCTCTACACGCCAGTCCATTACAGGGATTTTATTGTGGGGTAACCTCGCCGCCATAGTCCGTGCATTATGAACAGGTGCTCGATCGTGTTGAAAGATGCAATAGCTATCTCAAATTGTTATTCAACAGTGGAAAGCAAGAATATGCTTAAAACATCAACGTACGCCAGTGTTCTAATAGTTACAGGCAAAAAAAAAAAAAAAAAAAAAAAAAAAAAAAAAAAAAAAAAAAAAAAAAGTGCAAGGGGGTGCAAGCCCCCTCCATTAAAAACACGAGTACACCATAACACCACAGCCTCTGGATTTTACTGTTGATTCTACACAAATTGGCAGATAAGGTTCACCGGGCATTCACCTTACCCACACCATGCCATCGGATCGCCACATTGTGTACCGTGATTCGTCACTTGACTCGACGTTTTATCACTGTTCAATCGTCCAATGTTTACGTTTCTTAGACCAAGCGAGACGTCGTTTGGGATTGACCTGCGAATGTGTGGCTTATGGGTAGCCGCTCGACCATGAAATCCCGCCTGTGAAAGTTCTTGGATGGATTCTGATGCAGCCTTTTACAGTGTGCGACTACAGGTACGATCCTCTTCAACTGTCTGCAGTCTGTTTCATCAGCAGACGAGGTCCGCCAGTACGCTTTCGTGCTATTCGTGTCCCTGCACGTTTCCACTTCACTATCACATCAGAAACAGTAGACCTAGAGATGTTAATAAGTGTGAAAATCTCGCGCACAGACTTCTGACACAAGTGGCATCCAATCAGCCTGACCACGTTCGAAGTCTGTGAGTTCCGCAGAGCGCCCCATTCTTCCCTCTCACAATGTCTGTAGCAGATGTCAGGAATGCACCTAACTTGAAAAACGTATGTGTCCCGATACTTTTGATCACATAGTATATCTGTAGAACTAAAACAGATATTGGAAAACTACTTTTACGGTCATGAACATAAGACAGGAACTTACGAACGTAAATAGTCTGAGACAGTCTAAAACAAAATGTTCAAATGTTTGTAAATTTATGGGACTAAACTGCTTGGTTATTAGTCCCTGGGTTACAAACTACCTAAGGTAAACTAACCTAAGGACAACACAAACACCCATTCCCGAGGGGGCAATCGAACCCCCGACGGCGGACGGCCGCGCGCACCGCAACACGGAGCTACAGTACGCGCGGCTAATCCGCCGCGGCAGTCTATGACACAAACAAATATTATTTCCAACACAAGCTTATATTTGTTAAATGGATACATATTTCTTATGCAATAACATAAAAATCTCAAAAGGAATGGCTTTGGTTGTATCGCAGTAAGTCAGCTACACCCGGAGAAATTGCAGAGCGAATTTGTCGTTTGAAATAAATGAAGCGCGCAGCTAGCGCGTCTCGAGACTCAACCGTGAGAGATATTTCAATCAGTTCGCATACTCAGGTAATGCCTTTATAAAGTGATTCATTAATTCCCAGTTCGAGATAACGAGCTGTCAAAGATGACATTTCAGATTTTTGTCCCATGGAACCAATTCCGACTTTCGATGTTACTGTGTTTGCTCGCAATGTTTGTAAAGCGCCCTACTGTTGCATTCAACTTTAAACAGGGAATTTTGAGAAGGGAAACTCCTCATCGCGTCGCCTTGAGATTCAGTGGTAAGAGAACGCTGTCGATGGCCCTTCAGGAACTCTTCACAGATCAAACATGACAACACAAGAAAGTGCTTGGAACTGCGAAAAAAAAAAAAAAAAAAAAAAAAAAGAACCAGTAAAGTGTCTAAGTACGACATGTGCAATATTAGGCGTCGTGGTTATGTAATCGTACTGTGACACCGCAACGATGAAGATTTCTATTCAACTGTGACTGTCTATCCGCTTATTAACGGCTATGTTCTCTTTTTGTATCCTTGATAATTTTCATACTATACATTACTTACACAATGTGAGATAACTAGTGTAAGTGCAGGCGAGTTGCCAGTTAGATCTCTCACAAACGTGAAAACAGACGAATCTAAGAGTCAAAGCCTCCAGAACGATATGTAGGACAGTTAATCTATGGTACTTGCGTAGAGCAAGTCATATGGAAGAGAGAACGCACTTCGACCGTTCACTGCTTATATTTGTCTTCTTTACTCACAGTTCTTTTCACATTCTTCCTGTTTTCATGCTTGCAACTATGTATTCACAACCGATTGAAAAGTGTTACATGTTTGCACTGGTTACTTCCTTTTAGCCACCAACGTTGAGTAGAACCAGTTGCCTGCGATTTGGTGCCGCGGTGGGTAGCCGAGCGGTCTAAGGCTCCTCGCTGCGGAACGCGCGGTTGCTAGCCGTTGGAGATTGGAGTCCTCCCTAGGGTATGGGTGTGTGTGTTGTCCTTAGGTTAGGTTAGGTTAGGTTTGCGTAGTTTGTAAGCTATGGACTGATGACCACGCAGTTTGTTCCGATAGATTTACGAACATTTAAACATTTGAATTAGCGATTTTGTAGGCGTAGTATACCGTTTGGGCCTGTTCTGTTGATGGTGCGAATGGAGGGGTCTACTGTCTGTCGAATCTCTGAAACAGTTCGGGAGCTAATGTCACGAAGTGGTTCGTTCATCTTCGGAATCGTATCAAAATCACAAGGACTTAAGTCCCGGCGAGAATGGTGGATCATACAGTAGTTCCCAGTCTTATCGACTGAACAGAGCAGCCTTAACTTGCGCTGTATGCGCCCCCGCATTGTCTTGCGAACTGATGGGGTTGGGGGGGGGGGGGGGGGTTCGCAGAAAGTATTGCCGCTTCTTTCGCATAGCTGTTCGCAGGTGATGCTCCAAAAACGGACAGTAATACTGTACACTGACGTTCTGCCATGGAGAAACTTAATGTGTTAGGATAACACTACAAAAGTCGTACACGAGACTCACCGTAACTTTCACTATACTGGGGCTATGACACACTTTCGACTTTCGTGGCGACGTGTCTTGCTGTACAACCTCTGGCACATTCAGTATTGATCCAAATCCATTGTTCCTGTTTCTAAGACATAGTGACACTGTTACGTTTGACCGCTCGCTTAGAAGTGATTGAGTTTCTCTCGATTTTGCGCACGCCTGTAACGTTGGACGGGCGAGTCCATAGATAGGGTAAGTATGTTAACAACGTGTGCTATCAGCGACAATGGTAAATTCTTTTGCATAGTGTCTCCACAGCAGTGTTTCCACTATCTAAGTTCGAACCATCGTGTATATGAAAATTCTTACGGTCTATTCGCTGTACCAACTTATCACAATACTCTAACAGAGGTGTGATGGGGATATTTCCTTGTGAGCTTCATACGGTGTTTTGGGGCACTCAGGAAAAGAAAATATTTCATCACCTCATTTCTACATAAAGATGGCACAGATATATTTCTCTTTATCGTTCATGAAACCAGAAATAGTGTTCCAAATTGCAGCTTGCGCCAATACGTCTAATACCCGGAAACACGTTGTCTTGCTCAGATACTTTGCTGTTCTCGTCATGGCATACTGACCACTAGATCATCAAGGCACTGTTGGTCCAGATTGTCCCAGTCCTCAATGGCGATTCGGCGTGGATCTCTCAGATTGGTTTGCTGGTCGTCACGTCCAGAAACAGCCTTTCTAAATTTATACCAGGCATGTTCGATAGGATTCATGTCTGGAGAACATGCTGGTCATTGTGATCTTGCAGAGTCGTTATGATAAAGGAAGGCTTCCCAGCGTGTGCACGATGAGCTCGAGATTTGGCGTCCATCAAACCCAATCGTTCACCGAATTGCTGCCGATATGGTTGACCTGTACTTTGAAGGATGCCATCCCTGTACCGTGTAGCCGTCTGCCTTCTACGTCCACTAGCGACGTACGGTGCCTCCCACGTAATGGCAACCACAAAACATGAGGTAACCACGACCTTGCTGCACTCACCGAACGGTGTATCTAAGACATTCAAGCTAGCCAGGCTGCCTCCAAGAACGTGTCCGACGATTGTCTGAAGACAGATGCGAGTCTCATCTGTGAACATCCAATTTTTACGAGTCCATTCAGCATGCTATTAGGTTCATCAGTAGTGCACTGCATGGTGTCCAGGTGCCATGGAAGTCGGGACTAGAGCTGCATGTCATGCAGCCTATTACGTACAGGTTGAGACGGAACATGAAGAACTGTCACTGCATTAAAATCGTTGTTCAGCATGGTGGCGTTCCTCTCAGGGTTCCTCCGAGTTGAAATCCGTTAGTAGCGCTTATCAGCTGGGCGGCCAGAGCGAGGCAAGTGATCGACAGTTCCTGTATATCTGTACCTTCTCCATGTATGAACAGCGTCGACTTGGTTCATACATCTGGGAACTTCCCTACTGAGAGTCCCTTCTGACACGAAGAAACAATGCGTATACGATCACACTTTGAAATTTACCTTCTAGGCATCGCAGAAATTCAGTTTAACACGAACACTGCACATACTTCCTAGAGATGTGACCGGAAATGATCGGTCATCTTTGTCCACTCCGTCACATGGATAGACCTAATGAGTGGTTGTTCAGATATTTGTGCGGCTTTAGTAACATCTGTGGGTGATCTTAGCAAATGTGTTCTTGATGGAATAAACAATGAAAGGAGTGGGAGGGGGTTAAGTACTTACTTAAGTGCTTGAGGGACAATGAGATGTGGGCGGCTAGGTGGGTTTACCAGAGACAGTCATTACTTGATGGAGATTTGAAATCTACTATCAATAGACAGTCATTAACAGAAAAGATACAGTAAAATTTTCTTTTAGAAGGGGACACTAAGTAACTTATAATGAGTAAATTAAATTTTACATCAAGTCTCCAATTAGAACTTTTAAGCAATCTTGCTAAACCAGCTCTTGAAACTTACAAGGACTGAGCCAATCTTAAAGTTACATAAAATTACTAAAACATACAAGGAAGCATAAAAATCAATAGTAGATAAGACTAAACAAAGTTGCAACTACAGTACTAAATTAAACACATATTGGAGTCCAATCAAGTATGCAAACAATTATCACTAACTCGAAACTAGTAACTTAAATTATGCATGAGGCTTCAATTACAGCTTTAAGAAATCCGAAAAACACACCTCTTAAACTTAGAATCTCTGAGCAAGAATTATGATTACATAAAATTACTAAAACACAAGAAACCATTCCGGTTACCCCCAAAATGGTAAATTTAGAAATTATACTCAAGTAGTGGATGTGACTGAACAAACTTGCAACTACATGACATAAATTAAAGCAGCAACTGGAATCAAATCACGCATACAAGCGATTTTAAGTGATACACATTTAAAACAAACAGCGCCAGTGTCTAGACAAGTATAAAATTTTTTTAAACCAATATCCCACAACAGCTCCACACTTAGCTATCATATACAACCGATCACTCAGCGAAAGATCCGTACCCAGAGACTGGAAAGTTGCCCAGGTCACTCCAATATTCAAGAAAGGCAATAGCAATAATCCCCAAAATTACAGGCGAATCTCATTGACGTCTATTTGCAGTAGGATTTTGGAACATATACTTTGTTCGAACATTATGAACTACCTCGAAGAGAACGACCTATTAACCAATAGTCAACACGGATTCAGAAAGTATCACTCTTTCAAAACACAGCTTGCCCTTTATTCACATGAAGTGATAAGGGTCATCGACAAGGGATCTCAAATTGATGCCATATTTTGGGATTTCCGGAAGGCTTTTGACACTGTACCTTACAAGCGGCTTCTAATGAAATTGCGTGCTTATGGAACAACGCCCAAATTGTGCGACTGGATTCACGAATTCCTATCAGAAAGGACACAGTTCGTAGTAATTGACGGTAAGTAATCGAGTAAAACAGAAGTGATATCTGGCGTTCTCCAGGGAAGCGTTATAGGTCCCCTACTTTTCCTTGTGTTTATAAACGATTTATGAGACAAACTGAATAGCTCCCTTAGTCTGTTCGCGGATGATCCTGTCGTTTATCTTTTAGTGAAGTCAACAGAGGAACAAAAGCAAATGAAAAGCGATTTAGACAAAATCTCTTCAGGGTGGGAAAATTGGCAATTCACACTAAATAAAGAAAAGTGTGAAGTAATACACATGACGACTAAAAGAAATCCGCTGAACTTCAATTATGCAATAAATCAGTCAAACCTTAAGGTCGTAAATTATACCAAATACAAAGGAGTTACAATTACAAACAACTTTGAGTGGATAGAACTCATAGAAAATATTGTGGGGAAGGCGAACCAAAGGTTATGTTTCATTGGCAGAACGCTTCGAAGATGCAACACTTCCACCAAAGAGACTGCCTACCTCACACTTGTGCGTCCTCTCCTGGAGTACTGTTGCCCCTTGTGGGACCCTCACCAGGTGGGACTGACGGAAGACATTGAGAAGGTTCAGAGAAGGGCAGCTCGTTTTGTTTTATCACGTTACGGGGGGGGGGGGGGGGGGGGGCGTCACGGAAATGTTGCACGAATTGGGGTGGAAATCATTAAAAGAAAGACGTTATTCATTGCGGCATGATCTGTTTGCGAAGTTTCAATCACCGACTTTTACTTCTGAATGTGAAAATATTTTGCTGTTCTTAATATATATTAATGACTTGCCATTCTACATACACGAAGATGCTAAGCTAGTACTTTTTGCTGATGATACAAGTATAGCTATCACACCTGACAAACAGGAATTAACTGATGAAATTGTAAATGATATCTTCCAGAAGGTTATTAAGTGGTTCTCTACAAATGGACTCTCATTAAACTTTGATAAAACCCAGTATATACAGTTTCATACAGTAAATGGCATGACACCATTAATAAATTTAGACTTTGAACATAAATCTGTAGCTAAGGTAGAATATTCAAAATTTTTAGGTGTTTCCTTTGATGAGGGACTGAATTGGACGAAACATATTGAAGATCTCCTGAAACGTCTGAGTTCAGCTACTTATGCTATCAGAGTCATTGCAAAATTTGGTGATATAAATCTCAGTAAATTAGCTTACTACGCCTATTTTCATTCACTGCTTTCATGTGGGATCATATTCTGGGGCAATTCAACATTGAGTAAAAAAGTATTCATTGCACAAAAGCGTGTAATCAGAATAATTGCTGGAGCTCACCCAAGAGCATCCTGCAGACATTTATTTAAGGATCTAGGGATACTCACTGTAGCTTCACAATATATATATATATTCACTCATGAAATTTGTTATTAACAATCCGACCGTATTCAAAAGTAATAGCAGTGTGCATAGCTACAACACTAGGAGAAAGGATAATATTCACTATTCAAGGTTAAATCTAACTTTGGCTCAGAATGGGGTGAATTATGCTTCCACAAAAGTCTTTGGTTACTTACCAAGTAGCATCAAAAGTCTAACAGATAGCCAATTAGTATTTAAAAAGAAATTAAAGGAATTTCTGAATGGCAACTCCTTCTACAATGTAGACGAATTTTTAGATAAGACTTTAAAAAAAATTTAAAAAAATAATAAAAATAAAATTAAAAAAAAAAAAAAAATAAAAAAAATAAAAATTAAAAAAACAACAAACAAATCCTTAAAATTTTGATTGTCAAGTATAGACAACATTTACTAAACTGACACGTTCCACATCATTACGAAATGTCTTATATATGATCTATGGAACAAGTATTAATCTAATCTAATCTAATCTAGTGGGACTGACGGAGGAGATTGAGAAGGTTCAGAGCAGGGCATCTCGTTTTGTTTTATCACGTTACAGGGGGGAAAGCATCTCGGAAATTTTGCACGATTTGAGGTGGAAATCATTAAAAGAAATACGTTATTCGTTGCGGTGAGAACTATTTACGAAATTTCAATCACCGACTTTTAGTTCTGAATGTGAAAATATTTTCTAGCACCCACCTACATAGGGAGACACGGCCAACCAATAAAATAAGAGAAATCAGATCGAAAACGGAATGATTTAGATGTTCTTTCTTCCCGCGCGCTATTAAAGAATGGAACGGTAGAGAAAGGTTACGAAAGTGGTTAATGAACCCTCTGCGAGGCACTTCGCAGAGTATCTATGTAGATGTAGAACAGTTGTAACAGGAATAGCCAATTAAATCTGAAAGTAAGCTTAAACACTACCAGCTCGGTAACAACGACGGAGAAAGGGAGGATCACAGAGGGAAGAAAGGGACAGAGCAGGGCAGACGAAAATCAAAATTATCTGAATAGAAGTGCCAAAATTACAACTATGGGTGGGCGGGAAACACCCCGCAGAGGGAAAACACACTGCCAGCAATAACGCCAGTTCCCGGGCAGGCGACGAGGCAACAAGCGGGCACTCAACAGCTAAATTCCCTAGTAACGCTTAGTAAGCATTAATTCTAAATAAACTAATCATTAGTTTTAAACAGTGGCAAGGTTCAAAACACCATACAGTAAACAAGCAATACCAACATACAGGGCACCAACATGAGAGATACGACGTAGACATTACTCAGTGCGAGACGCTGGGGTTCAACTGCCAAGGCTACTCAGTTTGGCAAACACGACGAAATTCCAGGACGAGGCAAAGCTCAAGAGCTACATCTGCAAATCACATTTAAGAGCCTGGCAGAGGGTTCATCGAACCACCTTTATACTACTCATCTACCATTCCACTCTCAAATACCACGCAGGAAGAAAGAACATCTGAATCTCTCCGTTCGAGCATTGATTTCTAGTATTTTATTCTGATGATGATTTCTACCTATGTAGGTGGGAGTCAACAACATGTTTTCGCATTCGGAGGAGAATGTTTGAGACTGGAGTTTCGTAAGTAGATCACGCCGCAGCGATAACCGCCGTTGTTGTGATTATTCCCATCCCACGTCCTGCATTATTTCCGTTACGCCCTCTCCCCTGTATCGTGACAATACGAAACGAAGTGCCCTTCTTTGGAATCTTTCGATGTCCTCCGTCAAACCCACCTGATAAGGACCCCACAATGGGCAGCAATACTCCAAATGAGGACGGACAAGCGTAGTGTATGCAGTCTCTTTAGTAGTTCTGTTGCATCTTTTAAGCGTTCTGCCAATAAAATACAATCTCTGGTTCGCCTTTCCTACGACATTATCTACGTGTTCTTTCCAGTTTAAGTCTGAAGTAATAGTAATTCCTACGTATTTAGTGGAGTTTACGGCCTTCACATTTGATTGATTTATCTTGTAAACAAAGTTTAACCGATTTCTTCTCGTACTCATGTGGACGACGTCACACTTCTCATTATTTAGAGTCAATTGCCAATTTTTACACCTTACTGATATCATATTTAGATCGTTCTGCAGTTGGTTTTGATCTTCAGATGACTTTACTAGACGGAAGTGACGGCATCATCTGCAAAGAACCTAAGAGAGCTACTTAGATTTTCTCCCAAATCGTTTATATAGATAAGGAACAGCAGAGGACAAATAACACTACCCTGTGGAACGCCCGATATCACCTCTGTTTTAGTGAATGCCTTACCATCAATTACTGCAAACTGTGTCTTCTCTGACGGGAAATCCCCTATCCAGTCACAAATCTGGGGCGATATTCCATGACCACGCAATTTGATTAAAGCCGTTTGTGAGATACGGTGTCAACAGACTTCCGGAAATCTAGAAATACGGAATCAATTTGAGATCCCTTGTCGATAGCACTCATCACTTTGTGTGAGTAAATAGCTAGTTGTGTTTCACATCAACGATATTTTCGAAATCCGTGTTGACCTTTGGTCTATAAATAATTCTGTTGGAGATCATTCGTAATATTTGAATTCAGGATATGTTCCAAACCCCTGCTTCAAATTGACGTCAATGAAATACGCCTGTAGTTTAGTGGGTTACTCCTACTGTCTTTCTTGAATATAGGTGTGACCTGTGGAACTTCCCAGTCTTTTGGTACAGTTCCTTAGTTGAACGAGCGATTGTATATGGCCGTTAAGTAATGAGCTATCGCATCAGCATAATCACATAGACATCGAGTGGGTACACAGTCCGGACCAGAAGACTTGTTCTTGCGAAGTGATTTCAGTTGCTTTACTACTCCGATGATATCTACTTCTACGTTTCTCATTCTGGCCTCTGTTCGTAATTCGAAATCTGGAATATTGGTTTCGTCTTCTTTGGTGAATGAGTTTCGAAAAACTGTGTTTAGTAACTCTGCTTTCCTAGCGCGATCATCGTCGGGATCGCCATTTCTATTTCGTAGTCAGGGTAATGTGTTTTGCCTCTAGTATATTTGACATATGACCAAATCTCTTTGGGTTCTCAGCCGAATTTCGAGAAAGAGTTTCGTTGTGAAAAGTATTTTAGGCATCTCGCATTGAAGTCCTCGCTAAATTTCTAGCTTCTATGTAGGATCGCCAATCCTGGGGATTTTGTGTTCGTTTAAATTTAGCATGCATTTTCCGTTGTTTTTACATCAGTGTCCTCACCTGTTTTGTGTACCAAGGGGGATCCCCACTATCTTTTATTAATTTATTTGGTATAAAACTGTCAATTGCTATCGATACTACTTCTCTGAATTGGAGCCACACATATGTGTTATGACATTCATTTACAATTATTGTTAGCTCATGAGCTAATTGTTGGAAGTAATTCTTAGTGAATGCGTTGAGTACAATTTATCACGATGTTTTATCCCTACCTTCTGATTTCAACATATAATTTCGCCAACCGTTTGAGGATAAAATGAAATCACCGCCTAATATTATTGACTGAGTCGCGTACGTGTTTGCAATATGTCACAGGTGTTCTTTGATCCATTCTGCTAGTGTATCGTCAGAGTCGGGAGGCGGGTTAAAGGGAACCAATTATTCACTTTTTCCGATTTTCAGGTACAACCTCTACCCTTAATAGCTCACAGGAAGTATAATCTTCAACTTCGCTACACGAAAGACTAAACACTACTTTTGACGGCGACAAATACGCGTCCACCTATTTTGTTTAATCTATTCCTTCTTAAAGCAGTTAGATCTTTTGCAAAACTCTCGGCTGAATTTATTTCCCGCTTGGAGTTCTGGCAATTATCCGACACAGCTACGACATTTTACAACTGTTATACCGATAGTTTCTTGATCTACATTTCTCCTGTGATACACCCACACCTTTTGCGACTGTCCATTTTGTTTTTCTCCAAAGCCCCCTATCCTAAATAACCACCCAATCGACGCCACACAGCCCCCGCTACCCTTGTAGTCGCCTCCTGTGTGTAGTGGACTCCTGACCTATTTAGCAGAACCCGAAAATCCATCACCCTTTGGCGCAAGTCGAGGAATCTGCAGCCTAACCGTCAAATAACCGCCTGACCCTCGGATTCAGACCCTCCACTCGGCTCTGTACCAGAGGACCGCAGTCGGTTCTGTCGATGTTGCTGCAGATGGTCAAGACTGGTAGTCTTTACCACCTCAGATAGCAGCTCAAATCCGGAGAGACTCTCTTCCGACCCAAAGGGGCACACGCCGTTGGTACCGACATGAGAAACCACCCGCAGTTGGCTGCACCCTGTCCCCTTCATGGCATCCGGACATATCCGTTCCACATCTGGAACGACTCCCTCCGGTATGCACACGGAGTGCACATCGGCTTTCTTCCCCTCCTTTCTGGCCAAATCCCTAAGAGGCTCCATTATCCCCCTAAGATTGGAGCTCACTACTGTAAGCAGTCCCAGACTGCTCGAATCTTGCTGACTCGGAGGTGACCACAAGACTTGTTGCACCATCCGGCTCAGGAACACTGTCCAATAGCGCCTAAAATCCGTCTGTAAGACGGATCGGGAGGGCCTCACGATCGGCCCCCCGGAATGTCGTATGCCGTCCGCCACGCGCCTGGAAGACCTCCCAATCCACCACGGATGGGGCGGCGACCTCCACGCGTGCAGTAACCGGACTGACCAAAGCCACGGGTCGATCGGTGGACACATCAGACGCACAGGGCGACTGTTGGACCCCCGCGACCGACCGACGGAAGGGGCGCTCATCCACCGCAGCTTTAAGCTTGGCAACCGTAGCCAACGCCGCCTGAAGCTGGGAACGAACAGTCACCAACTCAGCCTGCATCCGCAGACAGCAATCACAGTCCCTAGCCATACCAAGCCCAAAGAACGATTGAAGTGTAAGATTACAAACCGTAAGTACCTTCAAAACAATAATAAACAAGCGGGATGGTACACTAAACTGTTTACGCGAATGTGAATCTAAATAAGGTCCCGAGCACACAAAAATTTAAGAAAAGAAAAACACAGAGATAAGAAATGAAAATAAATAGCTTCTGCTGAGAAGCCGGATTTACTCAAAAATGGAGAAAGCTGAAGAAATGGCTGTCTGCTGACGGTAATAAACAAACGATAACTCTGTTTCAAAACAAAGAGACGACTGTTGCGACGCGATTCACATGGCGGAGTAATACATTAACCGGATATTTAAGGCCAATATGAAACAAATATAAACCTGAAAACTCGACAAATTTAATGAACTGAAGGGAAAGCGCACAGAGAAGTCAAAATATGTAGCTTTCGGTGAGAAGCCGGTAACACTGACAACTGAAAATGTGCTGTCACTGGAGAGATGCGCACTGGTGCACGACCACTCGGCGACCATCGAAATAATTCTCGTCTCATAAAAGACAGAACTCTGGCACACAGAAGAGAGACAACGAACACAACGTGTCACCACCAAGTTGTACTTATCTTGGTAGCCGCCGATGTCATGCAATTACTCCACACAGGCCGTCGGTAGAGTAACTCCATGGAGTAATGATGTAAGAGATGTTGAAAGAAACTATGAATCTATCCTTCTAAACATCCAAGTTCAAACGAGGAAACTTAACTGCATGGCCGGTTCACTCCAAGTCAGATCTTCACACCTGATACCCACGTAAGGCCATGATTGATAATCACAACTGTAATGCGCAGAGTCCAACCGCGGCGCACAGTGGTCTGAAAATGCCGAAAAGCTGGCAAAAGTCGAAAAATATTCGTATAACATAGGAAATTTGTATACAAAGGCTTTTGAGGTCGCTGAATTTGATTTTGAAGGAAAAAAAAATACAAATGTCGGACCGAATATACCCAAGTTATTTAATAAAAACGTACTACATTTTAATGTAAACTAGATGACCCGGTGAACTTCGTATCTCTTGCCCCTTAATATAAACCATATTAGCTTCAATCATATGTGTTTTAGACCCAGTAGCTTTATAAAGACATAATCAGATTAAGTATTGGCTTGATAGTGGGCAAATCACGCACACATGTCCAGGATAATGTTCATGTTACATTCGTGGAATTTCAGGGAAAGTTAAACCGTTGATAAAATATTGAAAAATTTATGGACATCCACATTTATAGATAGTATTAAGAGGTAAGTGATACGAAGTTCACCGGGTCATCTAGTACATATGTAAATGTGTTAACAAAGGTAGCGACGTGGCCATCTTCGCTGTTATAAATACAAATAGATGCGTAAGTTTCAAATAACTTTGCACTGGCGGTATGTTCAGTCTACACTTTGCACATATTTAGTGTGTGTGTAACCTTTGACAGTGACTTTGACAGTTCATATACGGGTTCAGATCGTGTAAAACGAACTTTACTCTTTCAAAGTTTATTTATGAACGCACTCAACATGTTTTATCTAAATTTTCCGCGCAATTTTTCCATATTTTATCACCATTTAAACCTTACCTGAACTTCCACGAATGTGACATGAAAATTATCCTGGACGTGTGTGCGTGATTTGCCCACTCTTTCCGCCCACTATCGAGTCGATACTTAGACTATCTGATGATGTCTTTATAAAGCTACTGGGTCCAAAATACATATGATTTAAATTAATATGGTTTATTTTAAGAGGTAAGTGATACGAAGTTCATCGGGTCATGTAGTTGTTGATGTTGTTGTTGTTTTTGAGGAGACTAAACAGCTATGTCATCAGTCCCCTGTCATCTAGTTGACCCGGCAATGCTTGGCAGTCGCTAATATGTATGTGCTCTTGCTTTGAACGTCAAATGTGCACAATTTCATCGCAATCATACGAATGATATACTTCCCAAATAAAAGAGCTATTCTGGTCAATTGTTCCAAACTTTTACTTCACCCAAACCTTCCTCTCGCTTTGAACGTCGAATGTGGAAAATTTTTTCGCGATTTTTTCTGAATTTTCCAATTTTCCGGGAAACGTTTACAAATTATTCTTTCATAAGAACGTTACACTTGCTATGAACGTCATATATGCAAAATTTTGTAGCAATCAGACGAATGATATTGATATCCCACTGAAAAAAGCTCTTTCAGTTTCTCGCGAATTTTCAAATTTTCCCAGTAACTTAATTTTTAGTTGAACGTCAAATGATCAAAATTTTATTGCAATCGGATGAACGATTGTCAACTTATAGTGTTGAGTACATTTACAAACACACTGAAAGAGAAACTTCGTTCGAACTTAGCGACTTTCCTTTTTAACAGTCCCTATATTTTTTACTGAAAAGTTTTCCAAGAACATAGTGGAAAAAAATATTAATCCCTTCCGTCGTGCGAATAGTTAGTTATAGTGCTGAATTAAATCAAAAACACATTGAAAAACGCACTTTCAGTTTTTCTCAAATTTACCAGTTTTTCGGTACATTTCCAAAATATTTATTTCATACATACCTTGTCCTGTCAAGCTGTACTCAAAGTGATGCTCTTTCAACCATGTGGCAATTGATTTTTATTCATAGAAAAACATCGCTTTCGGTTTTTCCTAAATTTTCCAACTTTCGGGGCGACTTTTCCAAATTTTTATTTGATGCAAATCTTCCTCTTAATTTCAACATGAAATGTACAAACTTTTATCGCAATTGGACGAACTGTATTGATAGCTCACTGGAAAAAGCTGTTTCAGCTTTTCCCGATTTTCCTCTTTTCCGAACAACATTTCCATATTTTATAAGCATTTAAACCTTCCCTGGACTTCCACGAATATTTCAAAACTAAAATTAATCAAATCGGTTCAGCCGTTCTCGAGTTTTAGCAAGACTAACGAACAGCAATTCATTTGTGAAATAAGGATATTTGGGATCGCTGATTCCAAGTATAGGATTAATTACACTGGAAAAAGTTTTTGCAATAACAAGATAACAGTGTTCATTTTAAAACTGCAAAAAGTGTCGTTTCAAAATTAATCTGTATCGTTGTCTCAGGCTGATTTATAATTGTCAGACATAGCAACAACCGACTGATTTCCATCGCAGTTGTGATTCCAAATCCTCTGTGCTGTATTTAACACGCAGTTGTCCAGATCCTTTTCTTTTCGTTCGATCACTAGAACATTTAAACTCCGTGTAAGGTCGACCAATCGTAGGTGCTGTGGAAGATTCAGTAGTAGAAGCATTCTACGAAAATTATAAAACCATTTATTATTCGCAAATTGTACTGAAATATTTTTTTTTAAATGCACATTCTAATAGCAATCCAAACTTCTCAAATCATCGATATTACAAAAACATTTACTAACCGCAAAAGGTGAAAAATTAAGCTATTTCTAATTTTTCTCAAAGAATCGCTCGGTTTTCCTAGACGATGCTGTCTTGATCTCAAACTGCCCAATTTTTTTCAAGTCATGTAATACATCCGGATGTATTTTGAAATACATCTTGGCCTTTTCAGTCACTTTATCCTCCAAAACCGTGAGCTGCTCGTTCAAATCCCAGGCATTTTTATCACGATCTCCTTTCGAGTGCATACTAATTGGTTGCTGCCCGACCCAGTTAGGTAAATTAATGCCATGTAATACTAAACAGAGGCAGATTTAAATCATTTAAACGTATGTAGTTTGTGAAATATACATATGATTCAATATTGTCTTATTTTGCCAACTCCGTTATTTAATTAATACCGTAAAAGTAATATAATCGGCGAGTGATATTCGACTACTTTCTTATATTAATCTTCAAAGTGCATACTGGATATAGTATACCCATAGCGAATCCTTTGCACTCCGTGCTAGCTGGCTCGCCGCGCACGATCTCAGTAAATATGACAATACAACGAGAATCGTAAAAAGTCGAAGACAATTCTTGTACATTTTGACGGAAGAAATCCTACGCTACATATTACACTGTCGTACATCGCAGGATCTCCGGCGATCATTACTTGCACAGGACAGGGTAGCGTGGAGAGCTGCATCAAACCAGTCCACGGACTGAAGACTACAACAACAAGATAGATCTACGTCTTAATGGGGGACATTATGAGGTTCCTTTTTGAAGTGACCTTTACCACATACCGAGCATACCTCCGTCAAACACAACTGAAAAAGGTCACTTAGAACAAAAGTTATTCACATTTTAAGCACGGCGTGTAATCCGAAATGGTTATGCGTGGCGTGTGTTACTCCGCCAAACATAACTTTGAACTCCATTCTTCGGTATTAAAGGTAGCGTCCCTTCCCTGTGTCACTTAATAAACAATGCCGCCCTGTGTCTTCTAAACATGATTGTATGCGACTAAACCTGTAATTATGATTTCATTTTTTACTTTTGGGCAGCTTTTCGGACCATGCATACCACTGTGCGGCGCCCAGCAATCTATCACAACAACAACAACAGGCGATCCGTAAGCTCTGCCCACACGGCGGCCATCGTTTTGTTACTCACTCCGGGCCGTGCTCCCATCCTTGTCTGAGGCCGAACTGTCCCACCTTCCTCACCCACCGCGAGATAAAAGCCGAAAATCGTGGCACCTTGCGGCAGCCGCGAGACAAGGAACAAACGAAAAACTAGCCGCCGCACCCGCGGTGAAGCAGTGAAGAGATAGCGATAGAGAGAGCGAGCGAGTGGAAGTGCAGCCACTTCATAGTAAGAAGAAAAACTAGGAAAATCGAGCCTGAACGGCTCAAACATTACATTAATACTTGTTCCATAGATCATGAATACGACACTTTGTAATGATGTGTAACGTGTCAGCTTTATGAAGGGTGTCTGTACAAGACTTTACATTACACAAAATATTACATAACACTTTTTTTTAGGTTTACTGTTTTATATCTAAAAACTCATCCAATGAGTAGGAGGAGTTGTCATTCAGAAATACTTTTAATTTATTTTTAAATGCTAGTTGGCTATCTGTCAGGTTTCTGATGCTGCTTGGTAGGTTAGTAAAGACTTTTGTGGCAGCATAATTTACCCCCTTTCTGTGCCAAACTCAGATTTAGCCCTACATAGTGAAGATAATCCTTTCTCCTGGTGTTATAGCTGTACACATTGCTTTTACTTTTGAACTGGCTTGGATTATTAACAACAAATTTTATACTTGAATATATACAGGGTGTAACAAAAAGGTAGGGCTAAACTTTCAGGAAACATTCTGCAAACACAAAGAAAGAAAATATATGTGGAAATGTATCTGGAAACGCTTAATTTACATGTAAGGGCTCATTTTAGTATTTCTCTTTAAATGTAAATTGAAATAATTCGTGCAGACAATTGTCAAAATACCATATTGTTTCGTTAGTATGTACTGCACTTCCTCGAGTCACTGCCAGTTGGCCCAATTGAAGGAAGGTAATGTTGACTTCAGTGCTTGTGTTGACATGCGACTCATTGCTCTACAGTACGTAGCATCAACTGGTTAGTGTTCATCACGAACGTGGTTTTGCAGTCAGTGCAATATTTACAAATGCGGAGTTGGCAGATGCCCATTTGATGTACGGATTGCTTCGAACGTCTTCCTGTCGGGACACCTTCTTTCTGGAAATCTGTCTCGATACAAACGTACCGCGCCACGGCTATTGCCCCGTGCTAATCCATACATCAAATGGGCATCTGCCAACCCCGCATTTCTAAACATTACACTGACTGAAAATCACGTTCGTGATGAACACTAACCATTGATGCTAGGTACTGATGTGCTTGATGCTAGTACTGTAGAGCAATGAGTCGCATGTCAACACAAGCACTGAAGTGAACATTACTTTCCTTCAATTGGGCCAACTGGCGGTGAATCGAGGAAGTACAGTACATACTAACGAAACAATAGGGTATTTTGACAATTGTTTGCACGAATTATTTCAATTTACATTTAAAGAGAAATACTAAAGTGAGCTCTAACATGGAAATTAAGCGTTTCCGGACACATGTCCACATAACATATTTTCTTTCCCTGTGTGTGAGGAATGTTTCCTGAAAGTTTGGCTTTACATTTTTGTAACACCCTGTATATTATGAAGTTACTCTGAGGAAACCTAAATCCTTAAATAGATGTCTGCAGGGTGATCGTGGGTGGGCTCCAGCAATTATTCTGATTACACGCTTTTGTGCAATGAATACTTTTTTACTCAACGATGAATTACCGCAGAATATGAAGCCATACGAAAGCAGTGAATTAAAATAGGCATAGTAAGCTAATTTACTGAGATTCGTATCGCCAAAATTTGTAATAACCCCAACAGCATACGTAGCTGAACTCAAACGTTTCAGCAGACCGCCTGTATGTTTCTTCCAGTTTAGTCTCTCATCAATTCACACACCTAAAAATTTTGAAAATTCTACCTTAGTTACAGACTTCTGTTGAAAGTCTATATTTGTTACTGGAGTTGTGCTATTTACTGTGCAGAACTGTATATACTGTGTTTTATCAAAATTTTATGAGAGTCCCTTTACAGAGAAAATGATTTTTTGAAAAACATTATTTACGATTACATCACTTAGTTCTTGTTTTTTGGTTGTGATTACTATACTTGTATCATCAGCAAAAAGAACTAACTTTGCATCTTCATCAATGTAGAATGGCAAGACATTTATGTATATGAAGAACAGTAAATGACCTAAGACCGAACCCTGTGGCACCCCATCCTTGATAGTCCCCCAGTTTGAGGAATCGGCTGATGTTTTGACATTACATGAACCACTTTCTGCATTCTTCCAGTTAAGTATGAATTAAACCATTTGTGCACTCCCACAGTCAAACCATAATGAGTAAGCTTATCTACAATAATCCTATGATTTACGCAATCAAACGCCTTTTAAAGATCAGAAAAAAATACCAATAGGTTATGTCCGGTTATTCAGAGCATTTAATATTTGATCTGTGAAGGCATTATAGCATTTTCTGTTGGAAAGACTTTCTGAAAACCAAACTGACATTTCAAAGACATTAAAGATAAATCGGAAGCATAGAATTAAAATTTGTGATGCGACCAGACATCAAACCCGGACCTCCATGGTTACTAGGCAGACGTCTTACCACATTTTTCATTTTTATTTATTTATTTATTTTATTTAATTATTTATTTACTTTTGTTCCTCAGGTAGAACTATGCTTTGCGGTCGTCAGTTCATCCTTGGTCGTTCTTTGTTCACTTGGTTGAGCTTCTTTTTTTTTTTCCTTCAGATGGCATTGAGCTCCCTGAGCTCCCTGACCGGGCGCGCTGAGCAACGGCGCCCGGTCCCACTAGACCACCGTAACACTAGCGATTAAGGCGCCTAGGAATAGTCTGAGCTCGATTTCCTTCACGTCACAAACTTTAATTCAGCTTTTCTGTTCCATAGAATATTGCCACTACTGCCAAGGCTCTCCATGTAGTGGCAATATTCTATGTAACACAGAAGCTGAATTAAAGTTAGTGACTTGAAGGAAATCGTGCTTAGACTATTCAGAGGTGCCTTAATCTCTATTGATGCTGTGGTTTAGCGGTAAGACGTCTGTCTGGTAAGCATAGAGGACCCGGTTAGATTCCCAGTCGCATCACAAACTTTAATTCAATGCTTCACATTTATCTTTAACGTCTTTGACTTATTCGAGACGAAAATCCGTCTCAGGGATGATATATTTCTATTTAAACTGATATTTGGTTAGTACTTTGTTTTTAAAAATATGGGAGGCTACTCTTGAATACATTACTTGTCAAAAATTTTCGATGAAGCTGTCAGAAGACAGAGTCGACGGTAGTTGTTAACGTCTGATTATGCAATGGTTTGACAATGGCATATTTCAGTCTGTCAAGGAAAATACCTTGCTTCAGAGAGCTATTATATAACACATTCAAGGTCTGTTCAAGATATCTTTGAAACCAAGATGACGCAACTCATGTTTGATGTATGTAGTATATTGCGATATGGCTATAAATTTGAGCGATTTGTCCAATGCGAAGTACACAACGATTGCCCTCGCTTTCGAATCTTTTCGAGACTTTTCAGTTTGTGATGGTGCTAGAGACGCAGAGGTTAGTCTTGTGTAGTTTGCGAACGAACTAGTTCGGAAGAGCGCTACCACAAGCGAACTACGCGAACTAGTTCGCAGATGCCTCGCCTCTTAGTTCGTCCGCTCCTTTTCCGAAGACTGACGGGAAACAGCGAGAGGATGCGAGAGCGCCAGCGTCCTTCAATGACCTAATAAGGAAATAAAGAAATACATTTTAAAAATAAAATACTACGAGTACTCTGTATGCACAGTAGTTGAATATTGTATCATCCATTCGTGTAATTAACTGGTTTATTTGCTTAAGTATTTGATGTCTAATTGCCCAAAAATACGGGTAATAGCACACGCTTGGGGAACACTGATTATTATATTAAAAAACTGTCATAACAAAAGAAAGAGCTCTTTTAGTAGCGGTTGCAAAAGCCAAAAAGAGCGGACGAACTAAAACGTGCGACCTACTTCGCGGCCGAGCTGCGAACTAAACGGAGAGCTACCGGTCGCGCACTAAAATATGCGCGATCGGTCGTGAACTAAAATATGTGAAATCGGTCGCGAACATGCTTTACCAATCGCGAACTATTATGTCGAACGTATCTCGCGTCTTAGTTCGTTGGATTCTTTCTCAAAGACCGACGGGCAATAGCGAGCGGGCGCACAGCAGAATTAAAAATCACGTGTTTGCCTTCTGCTGATGAGAGCCATTTAGAGGTGAGCGTCTGCCTGCTAGATTACATAGTTGAGTGCTAACAAATTTCTGTTTAGAAGTATTCTACACTCTGCAGTACCTGAATAATAAATTCCATATAGAGATAACTCTAAACTTAAACGCGAGAAATTATCCACAAACTGTTTCTTTTGGTTTGCGTGATATCGTTAGCGGCTCACGCAGCAAGAGCATGAAGCAGATAGGTGGGGGAACTTTTCCCTCCACCTGCATGCGCAGACCACGCCGCTCACCCGTCACTGGGAGCAGATGAACTAAAAGAGCGAACTAGTTCGCTGCAGAGGCGCGAACTAAAGTGAAGCGCTCCCGATCGCGAACTATTATGCGCAGGTCTCGGATCAGCTGGGTGGCGGCGCGTGCCTTCGCTGCCCCCACAGCGCCGCGCCCGCCCCATCCATCCGTCAGCGGTAATTGGGCGGGTAATTAGGCGCGGTCGTGTCGCGGCCGCAGCCGCGGGCATGTCGAGGCGTGGTCGGCGGTCGTGACGCCGCGCCAAGCCTCCCGCCTCTCCGGTCGTGACGCGCGGCCGGCCGCTGGTCGCCTGACGGAACTCCGGCTCTGAGCAGGGAAAGTGTGGCCAGCCTGCCAGGCTAGCGTAGGCGTATCACACTGACCGCTGCTGCTTACACACTGACCGCATCGACGTTCCGAGCGCTTACAAGATGACCCTGTGAACTTCGTATCACTTACCTCTTAATATGAACCATATTCATTTAAACCATAGGTATTTCAGACCCAGTAGCTTTATAAAGGCATCATCAGTCCAAGCAGTGTCGTAACTATGACTTGGCTTTGGGGGGGGGGGGGGGGAATAGATCTGCTTGACGAGCAAAATTTTAGTCAGTTTTCAGACAGACTACCATCTACCACTCCCACTGAATAAACTAATTCACTCCCTTCCAATGAAAGCTTACGGTAAAACCCCAAATTTCAAATCTTTACCTTTACCAGATTACTGTTATACGATTTATTTTTTCCCTCTCTCTCTCTCTCTTCTTTTTTTTCGGGTTCTGGGGGGGGGGGGTTCTATCCCCCTCATCGTCGTCTGGAGCGCACCTCTCCAGAGCCAGCACATTTTCATTTGTAAGTGAAACCGTCTTCTCTAGAAGCTACACATTTTGACTTTTCAGTGCGCTTTCGCTTCAGTTCATTAAAGTTATTGTGTGCTCGCGTTTTTATTTGATTCATATTCGCGTTAAATATCTGGTTAGTGTATTATTCCGCCGTGTGAATCGCGTCGCGACAGTCGTCTGTCTTTGTTTTGAAAGTTGCCCAGTAGCAAGCAGCAGCAACAGCTCCTCCACATTGTAAGATAACCGGATTCTGAATAGAAGCGACTTATTTTCATTTCGTGTGTGCTTTCTTTTACAGTTCTTAAATATTTAGTGTGCTCGCGTGTTTACTTACTAAGAATCGCGTTTAGTTGTCAGTTCAGTTGTTATTTTGATTTATTAGCTCACGTATATATTTTTCACATCTGCCGTTAATAAATAGTTTATTGTTAGATTCATATTTTTCGAATCTCACTGTTTATCAAACTTCTGTGTCCCCAGACGTACTTACTTGGAAGTTACATAGGTTTTTAGAATGGCTAGGAACTGGGACTGCTGCGAACGGATGGAGGCAGAGTTGGTGACTCTTCGCTCGCAGCTTCAGGCGGCGTTGGCTTCGCTGGAAACGCTTGATACTGCGGTGGGTGGGCGCCGCTGTTGTGGGCCGCTCGCGGGGGTGCAGCAGACGCCCTGTGCGTCTGTTGTGCCCTCCGATCGGCCTGCGGCTGTGGCCAGCCCGCTCACTGCCCGCGAGGAGGTCGCCCCCCAATCCGTGGTGGATTGGGAGGTCTCCTCAGCGCGTGTCAGGCGGCGTAAGACTTCCCGGGGGACCGAAGTGGAGGCCTCCCCGGTTAGTCTTGCCAACAGATTCGAGGCACTGTCTGTGTCAGAGGATGTTACTGACGCAGATGGTGTCGCTTGTCCTGTACTCGCCCCCCTGCTTTCAAGATCTGGGCACTCACAGAGGGTGGGTTTGTTGGTAGTTGGGAGCTCCAACGTTAGGCGGGTGATGGAGCCCCTTAGGAAAATGGCTGCTAAAGAGGGGAAGAAATCCAATGTGCACTCCGTGTGCATACCGGGGGGAGTCATTCCAGATGTGGAACGGGTCCTTCCGGATGCTATGAAGAGCACAGGGTGCAGCCAGCTGCAGGTGGTGGCTCATGTCGGCACCAATGATGTGTGTCGCTTTGAATCGGAAGAGATCCTCTCTGGTTTTGAGCGGCTATCAGAAGTGGTAAAGACTGCCAGTCTTGCTTGCAAGATAAAAGCGGAGCTCACCATCTGCAACATTGTCGACAGGACTGACTGCGGACCTTTGGTTCAGAGCCGAGTGGAGGGTCTGAATCAGAGGCTCAGACGTTTCTGCGACCGTGTGGGCTGCAGATTCCTCGACTTGCGTCAAAGCGTGGTGGGTTTTCGGGTTCCGCTAAATAGGTCAGGAGTCCACTATACTCAGGAAGCGGCTACACGGTTAGCCGGTGGCTGTGTGGCGTGGACTGGGCGTTTTTTTAGGTTAGAGGGCCTCGGGAATACGCAAAATGGGTTTCAGTCTCAAAGGGGGCAGGTACGACACAGGAAGAAAGCAGATCTAGAAACAATTGGTATAACAGTTGTCAATTGTCGTAGCTGTATTGGGAAAGTTCCAGAGCTCCAAGCGCTGATAGAAAGTACTGAGGCACAAATCGTTATAGGTTCTGAAAGCTGGCTGACGCCCGAGATAATATCGGCCGAAATTTTTTCAAAGGGCCAAATGGTCTTCAGAAAGGATAGAATAAATAAAAAAGGGGGTGGCGTGTTTATTGCTGTTACTAACGGTTTATCCTGCAGCGAAATTGAGACAGATAGTTCCTGTGAGCTGGTATGGGTAGAGGTTATACCTGACAACCGGAATAAATTAATAATTTGATATTTTTATCGGCCCCCTGACTCAGACGATGCGGTTGTCGAAATGTTCAAAGAAAGCTTGAGTCACATTTCAAATAGCTATCCGAAGCATACTGTTATAATCTGTGGCGACTTTAATTTACCCTCGATATATTGGCATAATTACGTATTCAAAACCGTCCGAACTAGTTCTGAATGCTTTTTCTGAAAACTACTTCGAACAGTTAGTTCATGAACCCACTAGAATAGTAAGTGGTTGCGAAAATACCCTTGATCTCCTAGCAACAAATAATCCTGAGCTAGTAAAGAGCATCAAAACAGATACAGGGATTAGCGAACATCGAGTTGTAGTAGCGAGACTGAATGTAGAAATGCCCAAATGCACCAAAAATAAACGAAAAATATATCTATTCAATAAATCAGATAAAAATTCACTTCACGCTTTCCTGAGTGATAATCTCCAGTCTTTCAAAACTAAAAATGCGAGTGTAGATCAGTTGTGGCTTACTTTCAAAGACATAATATCAGTAGAATCGAGAGATTTATACCAAATAAATTAATAAAAGAGGGGGCTGACCCCTCCGTGGTACACAAAACAGGTCAGATCACTGTTGCAGAAACAAAGAAAAACGCATGCAAAATTTAAAAAGACACAGAATCCACAAGACTGGCAATCTTTTACTGAAACTCGCAACCTAGCGCGGACTTCAATGCGAGAAGCCTATAGTAGTTACCACAACGAAATCCTGTCTCGTAATCGTGCAGAAAATCCAAAGAAATTCTGGTCATATGTGAAGTACACTAGCGGAAAAACACAAACAATACCTTCACTACGCGATAGCAATGGTAATAATACCGATGACAGTACTGCTGAGGCAGAATTACTAAACACAGCTTTCCTAAATTCGTTCACCAAAGAAGACGAAGTGAACACTCCAGTATTCAATCCAAGAACAACTGCCAGCATGCGAAACTTAGAAGTAGATGTTCCCGGAGTAGTAAAACAACTTAAGTCACTAAACAAAAATAAATCTTCCAGGCCAGATTGTATATCAACTAGATTCCTCTCAAAGTAGGCTGATGCAATAGCTCCGTACTTAGCTATAATTTACAACCGATCACTCAGCGAAAGATCCGTACCCAAAGATTGGAAAGTTGCCCAAGTTACTCCAATATTCAAGAAAGGCAATAGGAGTGATCCCCAAAATTACAGGCCTATCTCATTGACGTCGATTTGCAGTAGGATTTTGGAACATATACTTTGTTCGAATATTATGAACTACCTCGAAGAGAACGACCTATTAACCAGTAGTCAACACGGATTCAGAAAGTATCGCTCTTGCGAAACACAGCTTGCCCTTTATTCACATGAAGTGTTAAGTGCCATCGACAAGGGATCTCAAATCGATTCCATATTTCTGGATTTCAGGAAAGCTTTTGACACTGTACCCCACAAGCGGCCTCTTACGAAATTGCGTGCTTATGGAATATTCCCCAATTGTGCGGTTGGATTCACGATTTCCTGTTAGAAAGAACACAGTTCGTTGTAATTGACGGTAAGTAATCGAGTAAAACAGAAGTGATATCTGGTTGTTCCACAGGGAAGCGTTCTAGGTCCCCTGCTCTTCCTCGTGTTTATAAACGATTTAGGAGATAATCTGAATAGCTCCCTTAGATTGTTCGCGGATGATGCTGTCTTTTATCGGTTATTGAAGTGAACAGAGGATCAAAAGCAACTTCAAAGCGACTTAGACAAAATTTCTGCATGGTGCGAAAATTGGCAATTGACACTAAATAAAGAAAAGTGTGAAGTAATACACATGACCACTAAAAGAAATCCGCTTAACTTTAATTACGCGATAAATCAGTCAAACCTTAAGGTCGTAGATTCTACCAAATACCTAGGAGTTACAATTACGAACAACTTTGAGTGGATAGAACACATAGAAAATATTGTGGGGAAGTCGAACCAAAGGTTACGTTTCATCGGCAGAACGCTTCGAAGATGCACCAGCTCCACCATAGAGACTGCCTACATCACACTTGTGCGTCCTCTCCTGGAGTACTGTTGCCCCTTGTGGGACCCTCACCAGGTGGGACTGACGGAAGACATTGAGAAGGGCAGCTCGTTTTGTTTTATCACGTTACGAGGGGGGGGGGGGGGGAAGAGTCACGGAAATGTTGCACGAATTGGGGTGGAAATCATTAAAAGAAAGACATTCATTGCGGTGTGATCTGTTTGCGAAGTTTCAATCACCGAGTTTTAGTTCTGAATGTGAAAATATTTTGCTAGCACCCACCTACTTTGGGAGACATGACCATCCCAATAAAATAAGAGAAATCAGATCGAAAACGGAACGATTTAGGTGTTCTTTCTTCCCGCGTGCTATTAGAGAATGGAACGGTAGAGAAAAGTTATTAAAGTGGTTAATGAACCCTCTGCCAGGCACTTGAATATGATTTGCAGAGTATCTATGTAGATGTAGATCCCCCCCCCCCCCCCATAGTTACGCCACTGAGTCCAAGTATCGGCTCGATAGTGGGCGGAAAGAGTGGGCAGATAAGGCACACATTCCAGGATAATGTTCATGTCATATTCGTGGAAGTTCAGGGAAGGTTTATACGGTGATAAAAAATGAAAAAATTGCGAGGAATATTTAGATTTAAAACATGTAAAATAATTACTTGGTTGTTGTGTTATCTAGTCGACCCGGCAATACTTTGCATTTGTCAATATGCATGTACTCTTGCTTTGAACGTCAAATGTGCAAAATTTTGTCGCATTCAGGTGAATGGAATTTGCATTTCATAGAAAAATCTGTTTGTATTTTTTCACAATTTTACAATTTTCCGGAAAAGGTTTCCACACTTTTATTTCATAAGAACGTTACTCCTGCTTCGAACGACAAAAATGCAAAATTTTATCGCAATCAGGAGAATGATATTGATATCCCATTGAAAAAAGCACTTTCAGTTTCTCTCGAATTATCAGATTTTCCGGGTAACTTCCCCAAATTTTTAGTTCATAAGAACATTCAGCTTTCGTTGAACGTCAAATGATGAAAATTTTATCGTAATCGGATGAACGGTTCTCAACTTATAGTGTTGAGTACATTTAGATACACAATGAAGAAGGAAATTGGTTCAAATTTTGGGACTTTCCTTTTTAACTGTTCCTATTTCTTTACTGAAAATTTTCCAAGACCATAACTAACAAACCAAAAAAGGAATTACCCCATTCCGTCGTGAGAATAGTAATAGTGCTGAATTCAATCAAAAACACATTGAAAAACGCACTTTCAGTATTTCTCAAATTTTCCAATTTTTCGATAGATTTTCCAAAAAAATTAAATTATTTTAGAACAAACCTTGCCTTGTAAAGCCGTACTCAAGTGATGATCTTACAACCATGTGACAATTTATTTTTATTCGTAGAAAAAACTCGTTTTCGGTTTTTCCAAATTTTCCTACTTTCCGGGTGACTTTTCCAAATTTTTATTCATGCGAACCTTCCTCTCGCTTTCAACATGAAATGTACAAAATTTTATCGCAATTGGACGAACGGTATTGATAGCGTACTGGAAATTGCTGTTTCAGTTTTTCCCGATTTTCCTCTTTTCCGGACAACTTGTCCATATTTTATCACCTTTTAAACCTTCCCTGGACTTCCACGAATATTTCAAGACTAAAATTAGCCAAATCGGTTCAGCCGTTCTCGAGTTTTAGCGAGACTAACGAACAGCAATTCATTTATATACATATATGATTAAATCATATGTACTGCGATGAGCAAAAAATCTGTCACATCAAGGAACACGTATTCCAGTCAGCTTAAGGAAATTCCTGCAAAGCTGACAGTAAATAGTGTTGAAGCTTTGAGCTCTGAAGCGCACAGGGAAGCAGGCGATAGCAATAGCATTCTTTAGAGTTACAAGCAAAGGAAGAGAATGAGGCAGAGTACATCAAACGAATACCTATTGTTTGCGACAAATTTGGCTTTTAATTTCAAGACACTGCGGTTTACAGTTAGACTTGCATTTTCTATTTTTAATAAGCCACTGGGCAATCTGTTTAATACTGTGGAATGGATTTGACATGCCCATGTTTCTCACACGGACAATTTTATGTCCCTTGCTCAGGTGTGGCCTCACCAAAGAAATTATTCATATTAGATCCTGGACAAGTAAAAAGAAATATTGTTTATAGTAAAGTTGTGACATTAAATGAATGTATGAATGTTATATATCATTTGTATGTTATTATATTTCTTTGTTTGGATACTCTGCTTAAATTTTTGAATATTATGTTAGACAGCCTTATTTCTTAAATATTCCCTGATAAACATAACATGTAATTTAAAAAAGGAGATGGACAGAGAGAGAACTTATAGGAGAAGTACTAACTCAAGGCTTGAATAAATATATAGGTACCCGGCGAACGCCGGGTTTTTAGCTAGTATATGTATTTGCACCTTACTCCCCGGAAAAAGAAAAAAGATACGAGAAATATTAATTCCTGTTACGGTCTGTTTGACAATTTGATGCGTAGTCTAATCATTCAAACTCTTTTATACTTCACTTTATTGAGTTTGGATTACAATACGAATGCCTTGAAGATTATTCTCATTTGTGGTTCAGAGGTAGCAACAATTGAGGATTGGTTTCTGCTTTGTTGGGAAACTGTATTTTTGCTTTCGATCTTCTGTTGTCACGTAAGTGAGGATTTTACTTCAGCTACAGCTGTAGTGGCTGATCTGGTACATTAAATAAAGTAGGTATTGTATTCCATATAAGTTTCTTGCGTCCAGTAAGTCTGATTTGATTGGAATTGTAGTGAAGAAACTCGACGTTACTGAGCAGAAAACCTGTCTGTCTGCAAAAGTTCGCTTCTTCTGTTATTTATTAGTCATTTCCTGTTCTTAATAGAAAATGTAATTCTCCATTAAAAGTCGTATATTTCAAGAGTATTCAATAAACTACCCTACAATATACCGTTTCATAACTTACAATTCTTGTTCTTCTTCATGTATCGTCTCCATTTCGGACGTTGGCTATCATTATAACTATTTTTGTTTTGGAAGCTGCGGCCTTAAATAGGTCAGACATTAAACCATTTTTGTAGGTTCCCAAACAAGACATTCTTCTCCCAACAGATATGTTTCCTTCTATCTTCCCTTGTATTATGAGTTGCAGAGTCTGAAACCTTGGACCTCTCATGACGTGGCCAAGTTATTGTAGTTTTCTTTTCTTCACTTCCTGTAGGATCTCTACGCCTTTCCCCATTCTTCTCAGAACCTCCATGTTTGTAACATGTTCTGTCCACGATATTCGTTACATCTTACGATAGGTCCACATCCCAAAGGCTTCTATTTTCCACTCGCAATATAAGTTGAGTGTCCAAGCTTCTACTCCATACAATAGGACTGGGAACACACAACATTTGAGCATCCGAGTTCTTAGGTCCACGCTCAAATAGCGACTACAGAGCAGCTTTCTGATCTTCATAAACGACGAACGGGTTTTTTCAATGCGAATCTTTACTTCTGAACTAATCCATGGAGCAGTTGACACTCGTACCTAGATAGCCAAACCTCTCGCCAGCCTTTCGCCTTCCACATAAAGATGTTGATTTAGCACTTCAGGTTTGGTGACTATCATGTATTTGGTCTTAACATTGAGTGTCAGACCATATTCTTGACTAGCTGTGGTGACATTATTCAACATACGCTGTAGTTCCTGTAATACTGTATCATCCGCATATCGCAAATTGTTCAGTTGAACGCCGTTGACTCGTATTCCACCAGCATCATTTCCGAGGACATTGGTGAAGATTTCCTCTGAGTAGACGTTGAACAGGAGTGGTGAAAGAACGCACCTTACAATGGTTGAGAAATTGACCTTGCCACCTGCTGTCGTGGCGTGTCACAAAAATCTTTAGGAATCGTGACTGTATATATCAACCTGTGGTGTTGATTATTTTCCACCATCCGTATGGCATTCTCGTCTCTTCTTTAGGCAGTCAATCACGGTATATCTCCAATATTACTTTCATACATAATTTTTCAAAAAAAAAAAAAAAAAAAAAAAAAAAAAAAAAAAAAAAAAAAACATTATTGTGGGAATTTTTTATATATGAGTGAACAGTACACCCTTTCAAATTTTTTTCCATGCAGTTTCCGTACAAATTCAACATACCTCACGCCACTTCACAACCTTGCCTATCCCTTCTACGTACAGTTTTGCCACCTACGTCAGTTCTCATTGGGATCCTCATACATTAAAAACAATTGAGATCAAAATTATTTCTTCACGTTTGATAAAGCTGAAAGTCGACAGAAGGTAAGTCAGTATTCGGTGGGTGTCGAGACATCTAGCCAGGAATCGTCGTCGAACGACAGTATAAAGTCTAGTATTATCATGGGTCAAACTAATGCTGCGGACTAACATCTACATGTACATATGCACTCTCCAAATCACATTTAAGTGCCTGGGAGAGGGTTTCATAATATTTCTTTACCGTTCCGTTCACTGATAGCGAGAGGATAGAAGCAAGTCTTTCCGTTTTCGATCTCATTTCTCTTATTATGATCGTGTTTTTCTGTGTAGGTGAGTGTTAACAAAATATGTTCGCATTCGGAGGAGAAAGCTGGTGACAGAAATGTCTCAAATATGCCTCGCCGCGCCGACTAACGACTGTCCTAAAGATTTCCACCCCAGCTCGTGCATCATTTCTGTGACTCTCTATAATATCGCGGTAATACGAAACGAGCTGCCCTTCTCTGAACCTTTCCTGTGTCCTCCGCCAGTCCCAACTGGTGAGGATTCCACAGGGCGCAGCAATCTTCCAAAATATGACGGAAAAATGCAGTGTGGCAGCTTCTTTAGTACAACTGTTGCGTCTTCTATGTGTTCTGCCAATGAAAAATAGCCTTTTTTCGCCTTTCCTAAGATATTTTCTGTGTGTTCTTTCCAATTAAAGTTGTTCGTAATTATTATTCCCAGATATTTAGTTGATTTTACGGTCTATAGATTTTACTGATTTCTCTTGTAAATGCAGTTTAACGGGCTTCTATTGGATGGCAAATGGGTGGTTTCACACTTTCATTATTTAAGATGGAATACCAATTTTTGCAACCTGAAAATATCTAAATCGTTTTGGAATTGCTTTTGATATTTGTGTGATTTAATAATAGATAAAAAACACAGCATCATCCGCGAATAGTCTAACAGAGCTGCTTATAGTGTTTCCTAAATCGTTTATAAAGATCAGGGACAGTAGTGCCCTATAACACTTCTCTGAGGAACGCCAGATATCATTTCTGTTTTATTCGATGACCTTCCGTCAATAATTATGTACTGGTATATTTCCAACATGACTGAAACGATATTCCATAAGCACTCAATGTGATGAGAAGTAGTTTGTGAGATACTGTGTCAATAGCCTTCTGGAAATGTACAAATATGAATTCGATTTGAGATGCCTTGTTGATGGCACTCATCACTCATCACTTTCGTAAGAACGATACTTCCTGATTCCGTGTTGACTACAATAGGTCGTTCTTTTCGAGGTTGTTCGTGATATTCGTAAAAACTATATACTCCAAAACCCTGCTGCAGACCAACATCTGTAGTTTTGCTGATCACTCCTATTGCCTTTATTGAACATTGGAGTGACTTGTGCAATTTTGCTTTCTTTTGGTTCGTTTCTTTCGCTATGGGAGCTATTGTATTATGATAACTAGGTACACGGCTATTGAATTAGCATAATCTGAATGGAACCTAATCGGTATACAGTCTGGATCGGAAGACTTGCTTACGTGAAGTGATTTAAGTTGCTTTACTACTCCAACGAAATCTACTTCTGAATTACGCATATTGGCACCTGCTATTGATTCGAATACTGGGGTGTATCCTTCGTCTTCTTTGGTGAAGGAAATTTGGAAAATGTGCCACGAACTTTGTTCTGAGTAGTTCTCCTCAATTTCGCAAGTGCTGTGTTTCCCAAACTTTTCGAATAGGCGATCCCCTTCCAACTAAAAGTTTTTTGGCGTTCCCTTGAAACACAACACAACTATGTGTGTAATTTGAAAGTCAACGAATTAAATTTTCTTCTGTTGATACGACTGTCCTGTGAAAATCTAAATTACATTATTGTACATTAGAGAATACTTTATAGTCCACTGTTTTGAATGGAACATATTCTATTATTACATAAATTCCGACAGAAAATATATATTGCATAACGAGGTTTCACATTGTAGGTAAAGCTCAGGATCGAATTATGCTCGTTGAGGAAAGTCCCACTGTATAGTCAATTTGTAAAAAATCGAATTTCTCAAAATTACTTATTGTATCTTGAAAATTTAGCTATAGCCTGGTACCTGGGAACAGTTTTCAGGTCTCCCGTTTATACCCTGTTAACACGGTTTATTTATCATCAAACAATCGTTGTTCTATTTAAATGGGAATTGGTGAGCGACAAGGACTCCAGTAATTCTAATATAAAATAGATTTCACTTTTATTAGGCACATGTTTTCGCGTTACGAAACACCTAGTTTAGAGGCATCCTCCTGTCTGGTTGTTTTATGGTGTAAGTGCTGCCTCCTGTGACGATGACGACCTCCCCGAACAAGAGCTTGCGACGCCCTGTGGTTGGGCCCCGCAGGTTGAAAAACACTGGGTTAGTGTATCGGTCAAGACTTGCATGACACCAGGGTCTGCCAACACTGTTACTCTTCCCGTACATTTCAATAACCACAGGTAAATTGCTGTTTCTGTCTATTGCCCACAGATGGCTCCACGAAGCCTACTTTTAGTGGACTCATCTACTGCTGTACACATTTTAAAAACCTGTACTGATGAGATAAATGGCCGAATACAACATCACAGCTATATCGCCGGATTCTCACTGAACCAAGCTGCGCAGCGAATAAAAGTTGGCGATATTAACGGTACTCATTCGCTTGGCATATGGAACCGGAACTTGCTTTACTGAACTCCTTGTGTTACATTTAACAACTCTGTAATGTGCTAAAAACAAGTACTACTTTTCTGCTTTCTCGATGAGATTAAAACGTTCGTGTTCGGCATGAAATTGAATTTCACAACTATTCTGCCGTCCATCATTAATGAAATAGCTATTTTGTGAGTCTGCATGTCGTTGCATTATCCATTTACGTATGAAGAACGTCAAAGTTGAGCACCGCCACGTCCTCTCCCAAAGAAAATAAAACCGCGTCCCCCTCCTTGAACATATTATGAAGTGCCTGTAAACCTATTGGATCAAACTGATACGGTCATCAGTCCCTAGAGTAACAAACTACTTAAACTAAGGACATCTCCCATCAAAGTCACCTATTAAGTAATTTAATTCCTTTCAATATGTCACCTATTTCTGCGTTTTGTTTTCCGGATCAACTTTAATGTCATTTGGCTGATGGGCTACCCCACTGACAACCACCCTCTCCCCCTACAAATACGTGTTCAAGAGGGGGGGGTGAAATAAAGGGAAAAGAAGCACTGCCTGAATATTACAGCTGTTTTCACATAATGTCCCCGAATGCAATGATACAAACAGGGGTGGCATTTTTTAATTGTATGAAATAAAATTATCATAACTTCTGAACGGTTTGTGTTAGGATGTTCCAACTGCACGGATGTCCGCCTCGAATTAGTATACCCATTATGATGTGAATATAGTTTTGTTTAGAGACAAAGCCCACTTTTAATTGGATGAGTTCGTCACTAAGCAAAATTGTTCCATTTTGTGGACGGAGAATCCGCATGTCGTGATTAGGAAGATTATTCATCCTCAACGGGTGACAGTATGGTATGCAGTTTACAGTCAAGGAATAATAGGTACGATAACCTCCGATGACCGCGGTGGAGTAGCCGAGCGGTCTAAGGCGCCTCGCTATGGAGCGCGCGATTGTTCGCCGTCGGAGTTTCGTGTCCTCCCTGGGGCATGGGTGTGTGTGTTGTCCTCAGGTTAGTTTACATTCGTTTAAGTAGTTTGTAAGCTACGGACTGATGACCACGCAGTTTGGTCCGATAGATTTATAAACATTTGAACATTTAATTCTCCGATGGCATGGTGACTATCGAACGGAATGTGAAGGTGTTAGAAGATGATTTCATCCCTATTATCCAAGGTGAGCCTGAATTGCACAAGACGTGGTTGATGCAAGACGGAGCTCGATTCCATCTAGGTAGGAGAGTTTTTGATGTCTTGGGGGAGCCCTTTTAGGACCGCATTCTTGCTCTGGGGAAGTCAGAGGCATAGACCTTGATTGTCCGCAATATTCTCAATATCTGATCACATGGTACTCAGTTCTGTGGGGCTAAGACAAGGTGTACAGCAGTAACGCCAAAACCATTCCGGTTATCGACAGCATCGATGTTCCGACACTTCAAGTGGTATGCAGAATTTCGCTATTTATCTGCTCTTCGTCATCCCCACGATATCGAAAATATCATTACTTACGTCCAAATATCTGTAGTGACGTGAAACTTTCCTGGAGGATTAAGACTGTGTGCCGGAATCAAGATTCGAACCTGGGACCTTTGCTTTTCGCAGGCAAAGCAAAGGTTCAAGGATCGAATTCCGGCACACAATTTTAACCCTTAACTGCCCTGGCGAATGTAAGTAACTCTCATACCCTGGTGGGGTAATTTTTGACCATACATTTTTTGGGGATAAATAATTCTAAATGACTTTTTTGGATGTACATAATTTACTTTCCATTTAATACATGTATAATTATCACATTGTAAGCCAAACAAATTCGTTTTAACATAGAAGTAAACAGAAAGAAATTATTTTAAAAGATTTGAATTTTTCTGTCAATTTTTTTTATTCAAACAAACATTTGTTTTCATTAGAAATATGTTATTTTCCTTGTTTTACACTTCTGAAGGCATGGATGGTTCTTGCCATCTGAAAACAAAAAAGATGATTTTCGAACCACATTTGTTGAAATTCTTATGTTGAATATTGATTTATAGTTTTTTCAATTTTTCTAAATTTTTACAAATAATAATAATAATATTTTTTATTACCTTTCCTAGACTTGGCAGCATTCGCTTACAATTTCATCCTTGCAGCGGACCTTAAAATCTCCATTGTAGCACTTGGAGGATGAAATCGAGTGTTTTTTGTTCTCGTTTTCTTCGACACAGTTGGCAACTCCTCTTCGGTTGGGCATGTCGCGGGTTAGTGCGTGGTTCAGGCAAAATTTTTTTCTTTATCATCCATTTACTCCTACGACTTAATACACACCTTCCAGCTGCTCTAACCACATGACCATCTATATTGTCTACAGGTTGATCATTATCTTCCTTTTTCAATTCTGCATCACCCAAAGAACTATAATGCGCATCAATTCATCTTCTTGTTCGTTTGGGACAAAATCAAGACCATCATTGGAATTGTCACCAAATATTTCTGATCGATCCTCATGATCGGTTTTTTCCAAATCATCATCATCATAATCATCAACTGAAAAGTCATGTTTACTGTAAAACCTTTCTTTCAGGATATTCGCAATTTCTTCAGGTAATAAAGCACAAGCTCTGCCAGCTATGTTATATCGTTCTAAAAGTCATGAGTATCATTTACTTGCAAAATAAGTGCAATAAAGAACATATATCACTCAAAATCTAAAGTACTGCTACACAGTTAAAGGCCCACACTGCTACCCTGACGAGGTCAAATAAGACCTCGCAGGTCACTGGATAGTAAACGACACACTGGAAATGGGCAGCCGAACCGTACACTACCGTTATCTGGAGCGAACTGAGTTACATGGAAGGAAGGACGTCCCAACGACAGCTTGGTCATTAGAGACGGAGCTAACGCTCGGAGTTTTGGGTAAGGATGGAGAAGGAAATCGGCCGTGCCCTTTGAAAGGAACCATCCCGGCATTTGCCTGGAGTGATTCAGGGAAATCACGGAAAAACTAAATCTGGATGGCCGGGGGTGGATTTGAACCACCGCCCTCCCGAATACGAGTCCAGTGCATTACCACTGCGCCACCTCGCTCGGTGAGATTACATGGGCGGGTAGCTCCCCACCATGTCACCTGGCGGAGAAACATTAAAAGAAAACTCTTGGGTCAAATATGACCCCTCCAAGGCAGTTAAGGGTTATTCTTCGAAGTCTCTGCGGGTTTTCTGCCGGATAATAAAATCAAACCGATTCAATATTTCGACGGTACAGCTGTCCGCCATCTTCAGGAAACTGCTGCTGCTCAGTCCCGCTGAATACTGGTACAAGATGGAAGTACGGCGTCCTATATAGACGTCGGTCGCGTGCACGGCGCATGCGCATGCGCCTCCTAGACAGGGCTGGTGGCGCCGCCCCTAGTGGAACATGGCACAACGATATATCGCACCTTACATTAATCAGTCCCATTTGCTGGAATCCGGGTCGAACATTGCAATTTAATATTATTTAGTAATGGATTCCACGTTCTACTAAGAGGAAACCCCATGTCTCTATTTATTAGATTGTCCGTCACCCTGATTTCAATGGCTTCTCTGTAAACACTGTTCCAGAAACCGGAGGTATTGGTTACTATGCGGGTTTCATCATATATCATCTTGTGTCCTTGCGTCAAACAGTGTTCTGCTACCGCAGATTTATCCGGCTGCAATAGTCTCGTGTGGCGGCAATGTTCCACGCATCTATGATGTACAGTTCGAAGTGTACGGCCAATGTATGCCTTGCCACACTGACACGGTATTTTATAAACACCGGATTTGACGACACCTTTTTTATCTGGCCTCATGGACGTGATAAGCTCAATCGATTTTTGGATCATTGTAACTGCCTGCACCCAAACATCAAATTTACTATGGAGGTCGAAAGTGACGGTAAACTTCCATTTCTGGATGTAATGGTTTACAAAAAAGATGATGGCACCCTTGGACATAGTGTTCACCGCAAGCCGACACATAATGACAGGTATTTGCATGCCAGTAGTTTCCATCCACCATACCAACGTAATGGCGTCCTTAGAAGTCTGGTACGCAGAGCATATGCCATTTCAGATTCAGACAGTTTACTATCGGAACTGGAACATCTGACGACTGTTTTTAAGGAAAATGGCTACTCTGAGCAACAGATTCGCCGTGCTATGCAGTTTGGACCATCTCCAAAAGTGCCTGAAGAGGAGTATAGGGCTCTAGCCTACATTCCCTACGCTGGGGGCGTTTGTTTTAAAATTGAAAGACTTAAAAAAAAAATTAACATAAAGACTGTTTTCTGTCCGCCGTCCAAGATTAGGGCATTGCTTGGCTCCGTCAAAGATGACCTCGGACTCAAGAAACCCGGTGTTTATAAAATACCGTGTGAATGTGGCAAGGCATACATTGGCCGTACACTTCGAACTGTACATGATAGATGCGTGGAACATTGCCGCTACACGAGACTATTGCAGCCGGATAAATCGGCGGTAGGAGAACACTGTTTAGCGCAAGGACACAAGATGATATATGATGAAACCCGCATAGTAACCAATACCTCCGGTATCTGGAACAGTGTTTACAGAGAAGCCATTGAAATCATGGTGACGGACAATCTAATAAATAGAGACATGGGGTTTCCTCTTAGTAGAACATAGAATCCATTACTAAATAATATTAAATTGCAATGTTCGACCCGGATTCCAGCACCTGGGACTGATTAATGTTAGGTGCGATATATCGTTGTGCCCTGTTCCACTAGGGGCGGCGCCACCAGCCCTGTCTAGGAGGTAGCAGTTGTGACGGCCGGCGCATGCGCCGT
Source organism: Locusta migratoria (assembly GCA_026315105.1). NCBI lineage: Eukaryota > Metazoa > Arthropoda > Insecta > Orthoptera > Acrididae > Locusta > Locusta migratoria. The sequence continues at coordinate 138,752,604 of CM048745.1, forward strand.
GCACGCGACCGAAGCCTATATAGGACGCGGTACTTCCATCTTGCACCAGTATTCAGCGGGACTCAGCAGCAGCAGCAGCAGCAGCAGTTTCCTGAAGATGGCGGACAGCTGTACCGTCGAAATATTGAATCGGTTTGATTTTATTATCCGGCAGAAAACCCGCAGAGACTTCGAAGATTTGTCACGCCGGGAAAGCCTACGAAGTTACAGTTAAGGGTAAATCCGCCAGGAAAGTTTCATATCAGCGCACAGTCCGCTGCAGAATGAAGATATCAGCGTGTAGTGACGTTACGTGTTGAATAAAGTGTGTGAACGTTGCGTTTCAAATAGTTCAACAATTATCACCCTGTAGGTGTACTAGGGGGATTAAAATTAAAAAGGTACGATGAAAGGCGGCATCAATTACCTGCTAAGGACCCCGAGCTGCTGTGACGACATGCTGCGCCGGTGTAAACGAACTTTCACGCGGCGCGATTTACATACAAAGCCTTCATAGAGCCACCATTCGGAATATTACGACCATAGCGACAGGAGGTGCTACATCAGCTGACCGCGTACTGCTGGCGGACGTACCTACGCCAGCAATGCCGTGCTGACAGCGGACGCATTAAGAGGACACGTGTTCGCCCACGCCTTTTGTTGCCGGCGACTCGCTCCGACCGGTCCTAATGGAATTATGGGAAATAATTAAAATCGTGAATCAAGCGTCATTGTCTGGCCATGCTAATGAGCCCCTACTCTGACTGCAATAACTCAAGAAACGGCCGGTCGACTGTTTGGCGTCGCCGCGACGTCAAATGCTTAGCATAATGAATACGGGAAAGACGTGCTTTCGGCAATTAGCTGACAACCTCTGGAACGCATTACCATATTACCGGTACCGGTGCTCGGATTTATTACGTAATATTTCAATTAAAAAGTCCCTCTCGCCGAAGGGCTGGGAGCGCATTGTTACATTCTAATGAGGCATGAAAGCGGTTTAGTTTAAATATGTATCTACGGGCGATCGCCGCGCGGTCTCGCAATTAGAGACACAGATGCGCTCAAATTAAACCCATCGTCCGGACTGAATTTAGATTAGTACGTGACTCGCTCTATTCCACGTTTATTATTTCCTCTTTTGTTTTCGAGACACGGCCGCTGGTTGTCTGTTCCCGCCTCGGGTAATGGGGAGCGTGTACCAACTTTATGTTGGCCTGTGAACAATGGAATGCACAGTATCCGTCCCGAAATACAAGTATCGTAATATTAATACGTGAACAAGAAAACACGAAATATTCATTACAGTGCGGTTAAACGTACTCGCGAGTTGACGTTTCATGCGCTGGAGCTGCTTTCCTCCAATCAGAGCGTTCACCGTCATGTCCTGACCATTCGCCGCTGTCAAACTGCTACACGTCGTACGTGTCAGTTTAGTTCGAATTCCTTGCTTTGTTTACTGATGTGTTTTGTTAGTCCGTTTAATATCGCATTTCATCACGCGACACCAAATCCAACCAAATCCAACCCACTGACATGCTGAATGAACAGATTGACAGCGAATACAACAGATTACTTTCAGTATTTAATGAAAATTGCCTCTTCATATAACAGCCATACAAAAAGTAAACAACACAATTACGCCCCTTAATTCCTACCTCATGCGAAAATTAACCAAAATTAACCATCTCTCTCTCTCTCTCTCTATCTATCTATCTATCTATATATATATATATCCTTCACTATGTGAAGCCATTTTGCTGTCTATTAATTTTTGTCGCCGGCCGCGGTGGCCGAGGTGACTGAGGCGCTTCAGTCACAGTCTGCACGGACACTACGGTCGGGGGTTCGAATCCCCCCTCGGGCATGGATATTTGTGCCGTCCTTAGTCTTAGCTATTTCATAAGTAGTTTGTAAGCTTAGGGACTGATGACGCCGTAGTTAAGTCCCATAAGTTCTACAAACATTTGAATTTTTGTCTTGCTTATGGAAATAATATAACAACCTTTCAACAATTCCGGCAAACCAGTAAAACAATTGGTACTATACAAAGTTCATTTTTCGAATTATGTGGTATGATAATAAGTTTGCCAAAGTTTAAGTAAAATATGCCTAATGTAAACAAAATTACCGACTCTCTCTCATCTTAAAAAGGTTGTTTATTTTATTTTGTTCAAAAATCAAATGTTCAAATGTTTGTAGAGCTTATGGGACTTAACTACGGGGTCATCAGTCCCCAAAGTTACAAACTACGTATGAACTAACTAATACTAACGACGGCACAAATATCTATGTCAGAGGGGGGATTCGAACTCCCGACCGTAGTGGCCGTGCAGAACGTGACTGGCTCCTCGCAGACCGCTCGGCACCGCGGCCGGCTGTTATTTTGTTAACCTACTTTGTTTATCAAAAGAAATGATTGTAACTATAGCTTCAATACTCCGAATTTGATGTACACAGTGCCGGTATAAACATGCCAGTTGCGAAAACGTGTTGTAAAATGTGTGCAAATGCAGAAGTTATTTCACCAATGCAGAAGATAATTTCCTCTCGACAAATAAAGGTAACACTTCACAGTACTTCACTGTGTATTTATTATAAGATCCTCGCATTAACGCATGCGCCAACTTTCTCGCCAAAAACTAACAACTGTGTCGTTCTTCTTCAGTTAGCAGATCTAACACAAAAATACAATATTAAAGTCCTCGACAATGGAGTTATAGCTCCGAAACGCACCGGACAAAAAAAAAAAAAAAAAAAAAAAAAAAAAAAAAAAAAAAAAAAAAAAAAAACATTAAAATAAAATAAAATAAAAATTATCGTGACTGAAGACGGCTTATTCTTATTAATATAATACACCGCTAACCTATAAGGTACAGTCACGGACTGCCTACGGCGAAATGTTGATTAATAATGTAGTGACACCTTTTCAGGCAAAATGGGCCATGTGTCAATTCAAGAACAAGTCAATTCAACAAGCGAAAACGATAAAACATAAAAATTCAATAAAACTTGCTTAATAAAAGGACTATCACACGTATTGCTACGAAACGCAGGCCTAATAGCAAAAATGATACAAAGGCGATTGTATCTGCCCAAAAGCTGTCGATTAGATATGAAATCCGCTCCCTTTACAAAAAGAAAGATCTCACCGGAGTCATATACAGATCGCAACTGAAGGTAAGCATGCTTACACACAGGATCGAATAAGAGCACATAATCAATTTCACCAATGATAACGTGACAGAAACTACCTTAAAAATGGAAATTACCCATTATAAAAAATTGCTGAGACTTCGATCACAAACAAATCCAACAACATATCACGAAAAAGCTTCCACACATAATTTCCAACCACAAATAATCAACACAACAGATGTTCAGTTTACAAAGGACAAAACAAATTTATTTGAGAAAGGCCTCAATCATTATATTAAGCACAAGTTAGATCGACAACAATGGATTATATGATCAGTGACATAATAAAAACAGCAAAGTTCGTATCAAAGACCCAACAGAACAGGGTATAGTGACACATAAAGCTAGTTCAGTTATGAAAAAAGCACTTGAAGAAGAGCAAAAGTAACAGAATATCACATCAATCACATCAAAAGAGATGGTAACAGCCAATAATATAAGTAAAAAATTGAAAGAAAACTAAGCACTTGCTCTTAAAGCTGATAAAGGCAATTATAAAGTTATAATGAAGGTAGATGACTATATACAAAAAACAGAAGAGTTTTTGTCAAAACAACATCAATGAAATTAAGAAGGACCCCACACAATGTTTCCATAGACAAATTAAAGATGCAATGAAGAACAGTAATTTCCTCTTCATGATGAATCCACAAGCTTTTGTTTTAAGAACCCAGCCCAAGGTACATAATGTAAAATACACGCATTATTAAAGTTAACAGTATTCTGAAATACCATTTATTCAAAGAGCTTCGTGCTTCTGCAACAGCTGCCAGCTCATGCATTACCTGTGGACTGCTCTGTTTCTCCATTGCTGCGTAAACTCTCTTGGTGGCATGTGATCCGCCATTCAGCAAACTGTAAATCTGTAACATTTAAAAACCAACAAACAATGTATTTTAAAAAATAGCACATACAATTATTAACACCTGTATTATACATTTTATTACTGTTGAAAATTTCATTTCTTAACGATTCGCCGGAGGCGATAAAATAAACATGACTCAAATTTCGAAGCACTGCAAACGCAAGGACCGCACTCCCACGTAAATCTTAGTGAAGCGTGTTCTCTTGCATTGTTCGTTTCATTTTCATGGTCATCATAGAAACTGACATACTCGGAACTCATATTTTACAAGGAGCAAATTGTGAATTCAACATACCGCAATTATTACACGCACCGAAGGAGGATGACTCAAACAGAAAATATCAGTTTTTTGAATGGCACGCAGCGCAGGTTGAAAATTATGCAAATATTTTTTAATTATTATTTATGAACCAGTCCCTAGTCGGCCACTCCGCCGCGGCGCATATATTGTATCGCGAGTGTTGTGTGGGGTGATGAAGTACAGTTTAAATTGAATGGTACGGTAAACAGGCGAACCACATGTTCGTACTGAGTAAACGGTCATTATCACCGGACTTGACGTTTTGGTGCTTATTATAATGAATGTGGACTAACAATGTACACCGTTGTGCCCAAAAATGTGTAAAGGTGGGTGGGTTACAGTGTGACCTTTATTTTTCGAGCTTAAAATTAGTGAAAAGAGTTACTTAGAGATGCTTGAGACATTAATTTTCTGTGCATTCGGAGTATGTTTGGTGAAGATCCTTTTTTCATCCAAGGAAAGAAGCTTTGTGTTCAACGTCTTGTCGACAGTGTGGTTATTAGAGGCGGAGTCACGCTCGCAACCTTGGATCACCCTGAAGAAGGAAATCGAGCGTAGCTTTTCAAAGGAACCATGCCGGCTTTGGCCTGGAGTCATTTAGAGAAGTCACGGTAAATCTAAATCTGGATGACCTGAGGTGCATTTGAACCACCGTCCTCGCGAATAGGATTCCAGTGTGTGTACCCACTGTGCCACCATTCAACAAGATGGTGTGTCTAGCTGCATAACGTTGCTCTGGCTCACTGGAGTACCCAGCACGTACATCCGTTTTAACCCCACTTGACTTTCACTTATGGGGTTACCTCAAGGGCGTGTTGTACAGAAAGAGCGCACACTGCAGGAGCGGTGCAATGAAACTGAAACTGGAAGACGCGCACTTCCTGTAGCCTACAGCCATCATATTTGAGAATTTCTTCGGTACAGCAGGCTGGAACCAGTAGGCGACAGATGGCAGAGGCTGGTGAGAATCACGACAGGTGCTACTAGTAGGTCGGGTTCCCATGGGAAAGAATGCTGGCGAGTTTCCCCGAATTCTCGGGAAGCCCCCGAGCGGCTGGCACTGGACGCCGATTGGCTGCAGTACTGACGATCACGCGACAAAACGCGATCAAATTTTTATTAATACTTAATAAACTAATTTTTTATCCCATGTCAAGTTTAAGCTAGGAAACCTCTCAAAGCCAAACTATGCCTCGACTAGATAATATTTATTAACTCGTGAAAAATTAACAAAACAATTAATTTAAGACGGACGATGTACAGCGGCCATGTTATCACGCCAAATTGCGAAGCAAAGGCAACCTTACATCGAGCCGCCACACTTCAGTCCAGAACACGAAATCGTAGGAGCAATATGTAGCTCTCGCTTCTGTAGGCGGACGTAGGACATAGTTTAATCATTTTAGAACAATGTGAAATGACAATATATTAAACTTTCAGTTAAGACAATGCGTGGCAAGTGTATAATTTATATGCTGTTTGCTAGTTTTCTGCGTTCTTTAAATATAATACTTGGCATCCCAAGAACTTCAGTATTATTTCGTAATTATATGAGTTCCTGCCAACAGTTTAATAGTTTCATCCTCACTTCAAGAACTCCGACCTGTGTGCTATCATCTGCGTGGGGACGACAGCTATAGAAGACGTCAAGTAGGTTAACTTAAGAATTTGTACTGTTCACACAGTGAAGTGAGGAGTAACTACAACCCTCGCGTACACTGTCATTGCGGCGCAAACGCAAACAGTTGTGTGTCATCCATGGCAACATGGAGGAAGAAGAAAAATGCTATAGGACAAGTTAACATATATAGATATTTTCCTGTTGTAAGCTACTCTGACGGATGTTACGAACAATGTACACCATTGTGCTCAAAAAAGTTTGAAGGCGATTGGGTTACAGTGTAAACACTTACTATAATTACATATGTTCAAATGTTTGTCAAGCTTAAGGGACCTAACTGTGGGGTCATGAGCCCTAAACTTACAAACTACTTATGAGCTACCTTATACTAAAGACGACACAAACATCAATGCCCGAGGGGGGATTCTAACCCCCGACGGGGAACAGCCTCGCGCATCGGAGCATAGCGCCTCAATGCGCTCGGCCGCTCCGCCGCGGCCATGAAAATAGACCGGGTGCCTGGAGGAGGGCACATTACAACAGACTACGACACCATTCTATAGTTTTATTTCTATCTTGATGAAATTTTGCGTACTTGAATTTCCATGGTACGGTGCATGGCGGAGAGTATCTTACTCCAGACTGACACGCTCTGACCAATCACCACGATTTGGTCAGTTTTTACGTATTTTTACGCAGCTTACGCGATGCTCTCCAACCGAACGCTCTTGCAATATTTACATGTCGACAGTTTTTAAACACAGAAGTTAAAAATTGAAACTCAAATTTAAGAAAAGGGAATTAAAAGGACGACTTTAAAACAGCAGGAGAATAATATAAATTGCCCTCTTTAAAATAGCACAGTAGTAGTAAAATACTGGAAGTCTTATAAAACACATTGAAGACACACGAAAACAAAAAGGGGGTATGTAGGGTAATTTTTATATATAGGGGAAACAGGGGATGGACAGAGAACCGGGACAGGAGGAGATTGGCCGAGAGCGATGGACGTAGGAGGGTGGTAGGTAGATAGAGGAAAGTAGGAGGAGGAGGAGAGGAGGAGGACAAGGCAGCGGTAGGTAGAAAGAGAGAAAATTTTATGGTGGTCTGCTAGACTCGGCTGACCATGTAACGTAAGAACTCGATACTTAACTTTTACGTATCTAGGTTGGGACAGCATCCAATAGATGATGCATAGCTGAGGATACTTTTCAAGAGACTTCGATACCATTTAGTTTTATTCCGATCTTAATGAAATATTGCACACCTCATGTACAAAGCAAAAGAAACATCACTCTCTACATGAGATTTCATACGGTGCATGGTGGAGGGTACCTTACTCTTCGACATCGTTTTATTGATAAAACTGAAGTCGTGTGGCATGAATGGTTGGGAGATCCCGAAGATCAGGATCAGGCGCCAAAGAGGAAGGTTCCAGTGTGAGAACTGTGTGCTGAAGTGTCTTATGTTAAGTGTAGGTGACTGTAATGGGTGCTTGTATTGTGCAGTGTCATATTGATGGGAGAAGGAAGAGGGTGAAATCCGGTGACGGCACACAGTTTACTCCTCTCGAAAAGCACCGAGGGGGCCGCCGAGCTTAGCGTCCTCTCCATCCGACGGACGGACCGCCATCAACAGTGTCCCATGCCCTCACCCCATGACACACTGCGGAGAGGTATGCAATTTAATCCAGGACATTGGTGCAAAGACTGGTGATCAGGGACTTTGCACCACCACCCCTCCTGCCCCTCTGCCGTAAGGCAAGGCGAAAATTGTAAATAGGGCGTATCTTGACGGTTACCCATCCAAGTACTGCCCACGTCCGACGGTGCTTTAGTTCGGTGATCTGGCGAAACCGGTGTATTCTCGCGGCACGGCCGTTGACGTTTTACCGATCACCATGAAATTTCGCAAGATTATTTAATTTTTCACGTACATGGAGGAAGGGGACATGAGGAGGCCGGTAGAGTGTGGTGATTGGTAATGACTGGGGGATGGATGGGTGAATAGAGGGTGCGGAGGAGGGGTCCAAGGAGAAGGAGGAGGAGGAGAAGGAGAAGGTGGCGTTGGAGAAGGAGGAAGAGAATCAGGCAGAGGTGACAGCATGGAAGGAGGAACGAAAAGATGCACAGAGAGGGGAGGAGGTAACGCGGGTTTATCAGCCAGCTAATAAGAGAGAGTGGCCTACGAGGACAAAGAGGGACGTAAGACATAGGCAGAGGGATGGGGCAGGGGGCTGGTGTGATACAGAACCCATGAGTTGTTTTTGCAATTCCGGATGTTTCTTGCGTATTGTCTCTCGCAAATAGCTGAAGGTAATACCAGTTTCGACCGTACGACCCATAGGCAAAAATTCATGATACACTACGCCACGGTAATTGAAAATAAATAAATAAATAAACACGGTGAGCAAAACTTTCATATTTGATCCAACTTGGAGTGCTTTCATCGGTCTTGGATCTCCAGGTTGCTTCCACTGGGACGACACGACTTTGGTTTCAACGTTATAAATGAAAACCCATGTTTCGTCACAAGTTGTATATTCATTTGAAGCAATTGAGAAGCATTGCCGGGTTCACTAGTAAAGTTCAAATACATATTTAACGGAGAAAGAGGAGATATTTCCACTAAAAATCACGGAAAGTACTTGACCAAACTGCCTCAAAGTTATACAAAATACCTTTATTAACAATGCGAGTGTTATAGATTACATTTTTTAGCTACAAAGTGCAGCTTTTCCGTTAAAACACTCTGAGGAGGAAAATGCTGTGCTGTGAAATTTTGTAGGTTTCTTTTGTTTCTCAGAGTCTGTTCCAACTGGGACGAGCAAAAGGGGGACCTTAAGGAATGGACGTGGAGAATAGGGGAGAAGCGGATGGACAGAGGGAGGATGGAAGCGGTGGTGCACAGGGAAAGAGGGCGAAAAGGGGGAGCGGACGCGGTAAAAGGTTAATGGAAAAGGGGGAGGGACTGGTAGGACTTTCGGATACATACATAATACTCATGGACATTTAGCGATTCTCTGGAGATAATGCAAAATAAAGTAATAGAGTAAGTGTGCCATTAATCGGCACTGGGCGAGTAATCGGCCCCTTTAATGCGTGTTTTAAGTGTACAAATGTTCAAATGTTTGTAGAGCTTATGGGACTTAACTACGGGGTCATCAGTCCCCAAACTTACAAACTACTTATGAACTAGCTAATACTAAGGACGGCACAAATATCCATGCCCGAGGTGGGATTCGAACCCCCGACCGTATTGGCCGTGCAGACTGTGACTGGAGCGCCTCAGTCCCCTCGGCCACCGTGGCCGGCTTAAGTGTACAACTGAATAGTTCCATCATATGGAAATAAAAATCTAGATCCCATTGGCGATAAATAGTATGACTGAGTGCATATAACTGGGTCTCGGCACATTTTGAACAGTAGATGACTGGTTCGAATAGTGCATCTTATTAATGTAATAATTTGAAATTCAACTGATTGTTATTACAAGGACTTGTGCATATCCATACGAACCCAGATGGATTTATATGGGGCATTTCACAATAATTTACAATCAATATTGTTGTATAGGACTTACGCATGTTATTTAATGTGAATGGCCTTAACATGCCGATAACTGATACACTAATCCCTAATTACAGTCAAAATACAACTGTACCAATTTCTTGGTACATCACTTTTCGTAATCTTTTCACGACTAAAACCTACAGATAATATCACTTTTTAATGTTGAGAGATACTAGATTCTTAACAGGCGACAAGGTATTGTACTTGCTCTGCGTTTATTTTATGGTTGAAGCTAATCAGTTTTCCGAAGCCCGGGCGTTTCCTTACACGACTGCTCAGAATTGGCGGTTGTGAAGATCCTGTTTTGCTGGCCGGCAGCAGAGGCGAGGCGGCAGGGAGCCGAGAATTACGCCCAAGTGGGCTTTAATTTTCTCGGCAGCAACTGCGCAGGTAGCCCCGTTTCAGCAGCTCTCTGAGTCGATAATTTGGCTGCCCGAAACAGGTTGAGGGGGCCAGTCGACGCGACGCTAATGGTAGCAATTTGATTACTGGGTATCAGTTGCAGATACCAAGAGGCCTGACAATTTTCTTTAGTCAAAGAAATATCAGAGCGACACACAGTCTTACATCGTTGTACAGGGCACAAAAGGCCCCAACAGATACAGCGACCTGCCGCCGCGTCGTCCTCCACCGAAAGGCATCAACAGAAGCGCTATGTACAGGGACGTGGTCGACACCCCACACTCCTGATTCGGTTCTCTTGAATGGAGCCTCTACTTCTCACTCACTTAGCTCCTCATTTGACCACACAAGGGCTGAGAGCGACCCCGATTGCCAACGAAGATCGGCAGATCCGGATGGATGTCCATCCAATCACGACAGTGCCTAACTTCGGTGACCTATAGCAGTGATTTTTCAACCTCTTTGAACCCGCGACCCCCATTCAGAGTCAAAAGTTTCGGCGACCCCCCAAAGGCAAATTAATTTCTATTCTTTCTATGATGTATCAAATATCTGATCACCCAATGACGTCTGGTGAAAGTTGCAATAGCATAAACGAATCACAAATGAAAAGAGACTTTTTCTGCAAGTAATTGACATAAAGTTATGCTGTCATGAATAATAAATTTCATATGTGGTAACTTGTTGTCATGTACCAGTATGAAACCATCAAAGCTAATCTTAATATTTCAAGGATGGTGCGAAACTTCATTAAGGATACAGAAGACCCTTAACTAGCAGCAAACTACTATGATCCAGTAATAACACTTTATAGCTGTTAGTTCATTAAAAATTACACTGCATTGAAAACTCCTTACAAGCTGCAAAGTACTATGGTCTAGGAGTAAAAAGGTATTCCTATGTAATGATGACAAAATAATATTATGTTAGTGATTCATACAAGGAGATTCCTACTATTGTAAGTCACCGTAGCAGTTCTTCACAAACGCTGTCAAGTCGCTTAATTAACAAGTAAACATTAGGTGGAAAATTGGGTTCATTGTTTCGTGCTTCGGTCGGAACATCGTCAGAAATTAAAAGACCCATGGATACACATACCTATGACACTTTTGATGTCTGATTAAGGACCACCCGAAACGTGACATAACAAAGCCGTTTGCCCACCTATGGATCACTTCTTAATTCAGTGACTTCCAGATAACACTTGTTAATTCAGTGACTTCCAGATAACCCTGTCTCTTTCTTGTGATACTTCTGCAAATGTTCAAATGTTCGTTAAGCTTAAGGGACATAACTGCGGGGTAATCAGTCCCTAAACTTACAAACTACTTATGAACCAACTTATACTAAAGACGACACAAACATCCATGCCCGATGGGGGATTCGAACCCCCGAACGTAGCGGCCGTGCAGACTGTGATTGGCGCGCCGCAGGCCGCTCGGCCACCGCTGAATGTCACGAAACGTAGATTTGCTTTCGAGCATGCTGCTAGTGAAATCTGCGACCGCGACCCTCGAGCAAGACTTTGCGACTCCCCAGGGGGTCGTGAACCACAGGTTGATACAACAATGCCAATGATGACATCAGGAGACCTACCAAATAGGGTAGTGTTTAAACGGCAGCCCCACATCCACAGTCGTTGTCTACACACTCGCAGACAGTCGATTATGGCATAAAGAGGACGCCTACCACACTATGCTGTGAAAGGCCATAGAGTGAATGGATGCAAGGACTGTATAGAAGTAATCTCGTCCGATAGCTTAATGTCATAGTTCTGTTGTTTACGAGATGCGGCGACAGTTCAATTTGCCTGTGAGGAGACACCGGTGCCACTAATGGTAAGGCATCTGGTATTTGACTTCGCAGCAGTTACTGGATTTGTGAGGGGAAAAAATAAAAAGTAAGTAAAGCTATGGGACCAAATTGCAGTGATCATCAGACTACTAAAATAAACTTGTGCTGATGAAACGCACACATCCATGCCCGAGTCGGGGACTCGAACATCGGACGGAGAGCGGACACGCACTCCGCACCAAGGCGTCCTAAGAGTGCTCGGCCACCTCCGCGCGGCTTTCCGATTAGTGTCGGAGATCTTCGTATGCCTATCCCGGAGGCATAGAAGGGACTGTCTCGAGTAAGGTCGTTAGCGTCCTACCTGGACGGTCGAAAAGTGTGCCAATGTTCTTTTCTCAGACGAATCCTGATATCACAATCGTGTACAGTTCAAGAAACGATTTCCATGGGTCACAGAGTTCACTAATCGTAATAATCACGGAGTTCACTAATCATTGTCTTCCGTGAAGTACATGGTGCATTTATTCCCCTTGAGCAAAACAACATGAACCGTCTTCAGAACATACACATTACGGCTTGACAATCAGGCAAAGTAGACATTGTTGGAACAAAATACTGTTCGGATCTAGATTTATATTTACTCAATGTACAGAATCTGTTCGTAAATTCCACGTAAACAAATAATGGTAGCAATCATCCACCTCGCGCAACATACTTTGTTCAACCTTTAGATGTATACTTCTTTCGCCAGGGAAACAAATTTGATAAACCTTTTTGTGAGCGAGTTCTACTCGACAACATTTATATTGAACTCAATCGCCGCAACAGTATCATCAAGCTGCGTGCACTCATCCATAGTCTGTTCAGTGCACACACATTCAGCAGCAGCATCGAGCATGCCTGGAAGGAAGCTACATTTCCAGTTACATGTGATGCTTTTGGTGCTGCTGACATGGAATGTGGAAGATTCATGTGTCTCAATACCCAACTACAGAACTGCATCATGTATCAATTGTTCATTTTATCGTTTGCCGTTGTGTTTTGTTTTAAAGAGATTTGTATGCCAACACCCAGAGGATTAAGATCATATTTATTTGCACTTTTCGTCACTAACTACTAACGGTGCGAAGTATTAACTTTTTTTCCCTTTATTGATATTTTAAAGCCACCGGTGGTGACAGTCTGGCAGTAGCTTCATTACTGCCCTTCAGCCGAATGTATTTACAATTTTGGCAACCCGTTTGTTAAAAACATAGAAAGGTGATAAAATTTGTTGAATTCAACATTAGAATGGAGAGTAAAATGGAGCCGACCGCGGTGGCCAAGCGGTCTGCGGCGTGTCAGTCACAGTCTGCACGGCCGCTGCGGTCGGGTGTACGAATTCCCGCTCGGGTATGGATGTTTGTGCCGTCCTTAGTGTTAGCTAGTTCACAAGTAGTTTGTAAGTTTAGGGACTGATGACCCCGTAGTTAAGTCCCATAAGCTATACAAACAGTTAAGTAAAATGGAGAGAACAGATATAGAGCAAAGAATTTGAAAGTAAAACAAATTCAGAATTAAAACAGCCACGGTGGTTAAAATCACACAGACATAGAATTTAAAAATCCAAGGTGGTTAAAATCACACTTTAAAGCACACTCGACGATGATGAAGATACTGCTTAAAACACATGACAACACTAATATTCTGTTTGACCGGCGGCTACATGAGTATTAAAACACCACTTAAGCAAGAAGCACAAACAGTGGCACAAAACTAAACGACGCACTGTTAGAATATGTCCAAACAGGGGCCCCGCAGTGGGAAAAGGGAAGGAAGGGGAAGCGCGATAAAGGACGGGAGGGGAGGGGGAGAGGGAAGTATTCGCACTGGTCATCCAGTAAATAGTAATAATCATTATTGTATATTGGTACCCGTGTTTCTTGTCCTATTCATTACTACGCCACTATCTATAAGGCTGACCAATATGAATGATTAGCACCGTGGACAGCTAAAATTGAAGTAGTAATTCCCGATTAACCTTAAGTTTCCGTTGTGATTAACATTGTTTCCATATCGGCATAGTTAACAGAAGGTACAAAGAATGATCACTTGTGGATTACATCTGTTTTCACGACTTGGCGGCGCTAGCTCCGACGTACGCGCTACTCTCCCATGCAGTGAAGTTACACTTTCGCATTCGAACCTCTATTTTGTGTGTTATGAAATCGGGATTCTCATATTGGCACCCTATGTTGTCGGAACATATTCAAACCAGTTTATTTAAGTCCACTCTCAATACTGATAATTGCCTTTTTGAAATTGTTCTGCGATGGAAAACAGAACAGGGAAGTGAATAAACGGCACGACTTCACACACAGTAACTAATTTTTCGACCGTAACAAGAAAAAGAAAAATCGTAATCATTGAATGTTGTGTGGCAACCCTAATATTTATTTTTAGCACGTCACTTCATATTCCTACTGCAGGCCACGTAGATAACGATCGTGACATCTACTACAAAATATAACACTTCCATAACTGACTGTTAGTAATGTTGCGAATAAACTAGAATGAAAGTTTTCAGTTCTATAATACGTATTATAGAACACTGTCGATCTTCAATCCTCTCCTATAATTGTGGTTTCAACCATTACTTTCCAGAATTTGACTGAGGACTTATATTTTTTAATATTCATAGAATATATGACATCAACTGCGATTAGGCAAAGCTGAAAATGTGTACCCAGCCGGGATTCGAACCCGGGTCTCCCGCTTTCTAGGCAGTTGCGCTGACCCCTACACCACTGGGGACACAGTGATCACCGCACCTGCAAGGACTACCTAAGCACGCCTCCCGTCAGATACAAATTCCCAGCTTCGCCCTGCCCATAGTACTCAAACTCGTAGTTTAACTAATTCCCGTAAGAGTAAGGGCTTCAAACTCGCCCACCCCTCCCCACTAACGATAGGATCATTGCCCGTCACCGGCATATTATATATATCTGTATATATATAATATGCCGTTGACGGGCAATGATCCTATCGTTAGTGGGGAGGGGTGGGCAAGTTTGAAGCCCTTACCCTTACGGGAATTAGTTAAACTACGAGTTTGAGTACTATGGGCAGGGCGAAGCTGGGAATTTGTATCTGACGGGAGGCGTGCTTAGGTAGTCCTTGCAGGTGCGGTGATCACAGTGTCCCCAGTGGTGGTCATTCCGGCGGCGGCGGTCGTGCTGTGCGGAAGTGTGGAGCGACCGTGTGTTTACATCGTCGCTGCGGGCGGCCGAGCACTGTGAGGTGAGTGCGCGCTTCAGCGTTGCTATTGTAGAGGAATGCTAACCGAAAGAAATGGATAATCAACCAGAACGAATAGATACTTTGAAACTGAGTTTCGACCCGAATTTACCGAGACCGAAATCCTTCGAAGTTGAATTATTTCTGCGAGATGTTATGAAAATTACCATAGATGACATCATTGGCATCCATTTGTCAATTGTCAGTAGCACGGTGTACCTCAAGTTAGTCAGCCCGACAAAATGCGAGCAGATAATAGAATCTTGTAGTGGTACATTAAAGTTTAAACATTCGAATGGTCATGTTGGTGAAGTACGAGTGTCATATGCTGGTTTTGGAGTACGAACAGTCAGACTATTCGAACTTCCTTTTGAAGTAACTGCCGAGCAAATTAATTCGAAGCTGAAAGATTACGGGAACGTCATAAGTAACGTCGCCGAAAAATGGTCCGGGCAGCACATATTCCCGGTACTCAATGGTGTACGCCAGGTGAGAATTGAAATGATAAAACACATTCCATCTTACGTTACGGTATGCGGTTATAGAGCTATTGTGATCTACGATGGCCAACCGCGAACTTGCTCGGCTTGCGGTTCCACAACGCACGTCCGCGCCCAGTGTGTACAGCGGCGCGTGGCGCAAATACCGACAGGCGAGCGAGAGAGGCAGGGCCCTATGTCTACGCTGCCGATAACCTTCGCAGCTGCCGCCCGAGTAAACACCGAACCGGAGCCCAATATAGATGTCACACTAGAGTCTTACATGGAGCTAAAAGAACAACACACACCCATGGAGGCGGAAACTTCACCAATCACTCCGCAAACTGCCCCGCAGGAAGTGGAGGAGAGTAGACAAGTGAGTCCAGAACAAGGGGACGGACTTTCCGAGGCAGTGCACGTTGCTAACTGCACGCACATGAACGAACAATCTGGGTTCGAAGACGACAACGAACGGCAGGCCGAGACCACCTCTCCGAAGAAACATAACAAAAGACGGATGGCACACGACGGAGCAGATGTAAACGCGCAAATACTGCGCGAAAAGGCAAAACAGATAAGCCAAAAACTGACGGATACAACAACTCGGAATCATTCCGGCAATTCTCAGGCCCTAAAAAAGTCTCGGACTGAGAACCCCGAGTCTCTCCAGGGAAAACAGACCTCAACAGTACAAACGAAGATGGACATTGTGGGCCAAGATGACAAAAGTAAACACCCAACAGAAAGAAAACCAGCATCAAGGAACCGCAACCCTACAGGCAATTGGGCAGACGAAATGGAAGACAGTACTCCAGATGAAGTGATGTCTGATCTACAGGAACATATAAGAGGGACCTCACCAGGAGTCCGGAAGGCAGACGGCATCCGGCAACGGGAGTCCACGACCCTTGCTCCTGAAGCAGAGGACGACTCGGACTTTTTCTAAATGCTCCACTACGGTATTCACCCGGAAGGAGCATAGCACCTAACACACTTCTGGCAACATGACACCTCTGCAGGCGTACCGCATTGCCACGATAAATCTCAACAAGATCAGTAGCACATTTAACTTGAGAAATCTTCAAGATTTTCCATACGCGGCTGAGATAGACATCGCATTGTTGCAAGAAGTTGCAGAACTTAGCCTAGAACATATAGCAGGCTACAATGCGCTAATTAATCCCGGTAATGGCAGTGAACACGGGACTGCCATCATGACCAGGGAAGGAATTATTGTCAGTAACGTGGAGAAACTAGCAAATAGCAGAGGTCTTGCCGTTACATTCAATAACACGAGGATTATTAATGTTTATGCACCTTCCGGAACAGGAAAAAAGCGGCAGCGGGCGGAGTTCTTTAAAGGCGACATAGTGCCTCTCTTCGCATCGCAGACTGAACACATAATTTTTGGAGGCGATTTTAACTGCGTCCTTAGCCGAAAAGACCAGACCCCCAATTTCAATACGTCCATGGAACTTCAGAACATAATCAGGGAACTCAATCTGGTAGACACATGGGAGCTGCAACATGGAGATGCGCCCGGTTTCACCTATGTAACCAATCATTCAGCCAGTCGCCTCGATAGGATGTACACAACATCGAACCTGCAACAACACATTCTGCAAGCAGAGAGATGGCCGACGGTGTTTTCAGACCACTCCGCGTACATCTGCACCATAAATTTAGAAAAACAGGGAACATATAGAGCAAGAGGATTGTGGAAACTGAACACATCACACCTGTCAGATGCAGGGTGTCATGCCATATTTCGCAATACATGGGCGGAGTGTGAAAGAAAGTTTCCGAGATACGATTCGGCACTTAAATGGTGGATAAAATGTGCAAAACCTTCATTAATAAAAGCTATGAAACAGCACTCCCGCGAGAAATACTCATGGCAGAAAAGAACCGTAGAATTTTACTTCCAGTGCTTGAGAGATTTATATAAAGAGGATGCAGCAGTTACGGACAACTTCGCACAGATCAAACGAATCAAGGCCACGATTTTAACAATTAAACGGAAACAACTGGCAGGTTGCCAAGTTAGAACTCGCCTACAAAATGCCACACACGAAGAGACGACGTCAATGTATCACGTGATACAAGAACAAAAGAAACGAAACAGGAAAATATTGACCGCGCTAAAAACTTCGGACGGAAGGTGTGTGACCACCCAATCTGATATACGAGAGGAAATTTACAACCATTTTTCTCTACTGCTAGCAGACAAACCAGTAGACGAAACGGCACAACTCGCTCTTCTGGCTCGTTCGTCGACGAGATTAACTACTGCAGAAGCTGAAGAGCTGGCGACAGAGATCACCGAGGAAGAAGTAACAGATGCCATTCGAAACAGCCCAAAAAACAAATCGCCCGGCCCCGACGGACTGCCAGCTGAGTTCTACGACACCTTCAGACAACAGCTGGTTAGCAAGTTGACTCTCGTATGCAACGACATCATGACTCACAAGAATGACTCCTTCAAGGAATTCTGCGAGGGAATCGTGGTGTTAGTGCCCAAAACACCAGGAGGGAAGACTGTAGACAATCTCAGGCCAATAACCTTACTAAATAGTGACTATAAAATCTTCGCACGCATCCTCATGCAACGGTTTAATTCGGTGATTGACAAGGTTACAGGTGCCTATCAGACGAGTGTCGGCAAGAACAGGACAATAACCCAGACATTAAATGCATACCGCGACATCATAGCGACGGCTGAAGCATGCGACATCCAAAGCGCCATAGTGTCGCTTGATTTCGAAAAGGCTTTTGATAGAGTGAGCCACTGCTATCTCTTGCGGACCATGGAGACAATGCACTTCCCGAAGAAAATAATTGACACAGTGCATACACTTCTGACGAATGGCACATCAAGAATCAGTGTGAATGGGCAATTAAGTAGACCGATCACCATCATGAGCTCAGTTCGGCAGGGCTGCCCTCTGTCGATGATTTTCTTCGCAATAGCCCTCGAACCTCTCTTGATCTCCCTGACTCAAACCTTGCCAGGATTGCAAATACACGGTCACAAAATCATATGCCAGGCATATGCGGATGACGTGAGCTTCCTGGTCACGGACGCCGAGCAGATAACAACAGCTTTCCAGATTATATCAACATACGAAGCCGCGTCTGGAGCGAAATTAAACCGAAATAAATCTGGGATTATGAACGTTGGTCGAGGAGTAGACCTTCCAACTGCCGCACCAATCAAAAGCATAGCAACACTTAAATGTCTTGGCATAGAATTCACGTGTAACATCCGCCGCACGGTGGCCACTAATTATAGGAAACTATTGGCAAAAATACGGGCTGCAATACAGCAACATAGTTTGAGGAACTTAAACATCATTCAGAAAGTGGAGCTAGCAAACATCTATATCACAGCGAAAGTAAACTACGTCGCTCAGGTCCTCCCACTGCCGAAGGTTATAGCTCAAAAAATATTAGCAGCTCTCGGTCACTTTGTCACTAGAGGCCAAATATTCAAAGTAAAATATGACACACTGACGTTACCAACAGAAAAAGGAGGCCTTCATCTCACAGACATCTACCTCAAAGCGAAAGCTCTTTTCGTCAGAAATATGTACAAACAATGGCGACGATCACCGGATACTCTCACAGCTCACCTCCTGAATGAAATAACACCGGCCACTATGGAACCACCTGTTGACGTCCATCACATACCGAACGCGCTCTGGCATCTCAGATATTTCTTTTTAGAACTCAGTTATATTATAATGAATACTCCTGAGAAAGATCGATACAGGGTAAAAACAATCTATAACAATATGATGGAATGCAAACAGGGTAACGTCGTAGAAAACAAATATAAAGGATATAACTGGCGTAACATCTGGCAGAATATACATGACCCACACTTACCATACAATGTGCGGTCCACGTGGTATATGGCGGTAAATAGAAAAATACCGACCAATGTAAAGTTACAGGCGATTCATCTGGCAGACACACCAAATTGCAACGACTGCAATCAAGTTGATACGGAGGAACACCGATTTACATGTGAGCCCGTCAAAGACATATGGCAACTCTGCACGGACAAACTCGCGTGTATATTACGCACGTCGCCCAGAACAATCACACCAACACGACTACTCAACCCAGAGGAAGTTCCCTATCCTAACGCCAAGAGAAAGGCAGTCAACTGGATAAAGGGACAGACAGTACACTATGTTTTCTCAGAAAGCGAAAAAAGTAAAAACGACTATTGGTTAACACTGCAGACCGAACATCAGAAGTTACAACGATTTGAAAATTACCGAGAAAACTATGCATGTTTTTTACATAGAACATTAATTTAAACGAAAAAACAACCTTTGCAGAATGTTTTGTTTGCTTCTCTTATTGCTTCAAAAACCAAATTATAATAACGTTTTACACAAATTCCTGGTGTCGGTAAGAACGGAGGAAACGGTGACAAGCACTTCGAAGTTAAATGAGAAGACGACTCAGTACCACCCTAACAACAACGAAGATATAGAAACGATAAATCACGGTAACTCTGCGTTAGTAAATCTTTTTGAGAAGACGAACTTTGAAGCAGCTAGAACACCGAGCCGTGCAGCTGAACACCAAGGAAAAAACCGAGGAGGTACATTTACTTTCGTTTTCTAGAATGGAGTTCCTTTTGTTTTATTTTCTTTTCAAACAACAATTATGGAAGCTAACCGCTGATGACATAATTGGGAAGGAAACAAAGGTGGTCACATCACACTGCAGCGGGCAGCTACCGCAGAAGAAGCAGTTTAATTTCACCTCTTAGGAACTATTTAGTTTAACGGCAATGAAGCCGGGCCGAGAAGGCAACAATTGGCGAGAGCAAGGACGGGTTGAAGGGGAGGAAGGAGACCCGAAAAAAAAAAAGAAAAAAAAATAAAAAAAAAAAAAATAACAAAAAAAAAAAACAACAAAAAAGTGGTGTAGGGGTCAGCGCAACTGCCTAGAAAGCAGGAGACCCGGGTTCGAATCCCGGCTGGGTACACATTTCCAGCTTTGCCTAATCGCAGTTGATGTCATATATTCTATGAATATTAAATAACAACAGCTGCAGGAACAGAAGTGACGTCTGTTCTTTCGGAACAGACGCCACATGTATATAGACTTATATTTTCTTGGCCGATATTCAAGATAGAACGCATCGATACCTGTATCTCAAAACGGATAACAATGTTGCTGGCCCAGATAATCAAAACGGGTAACAATGCTGCTTTGTCCAGAAGTGACTTACAGAGTGTGCCTCTAGCAGCACATTTACTCTAGCCTTCTCTGATTTCAGTTTATTCTCTGTCCTGGACAAACGAGTTTTTAATTCTTTTATTTGCACTTTCAGTACTTACAGTACTTCAGGTGGGTCAACTAATTTAGACTTATCAAACAAATGGGTATTACGTAAGTCACAAGTGATCACTGTCATAAATTTTTGAACAATTGGTAGGTGTTTTATTAATAATTTTGCAAGCAGCTTTACTGTATAGGGGAGATTTTCATAGCTTTAATGGGGTAGACAAATAGGTGGTCAACTTAGAGGGAAAATGTGAGGAACTGAATTTGGTTTCAAGTGACAATTAATTCTGGACAGTTCTACTTCGTTTCCACCAGTTATTAATTTGTCAGTTTTAATTTTCTAATATTAAAATTTCGGTAAAGTAAGCATCATAACTGTACGAGTTTCTTGTTAGCGCCTTATCTTTTCTTGCGGTAACGAATTTCCATTCGTTACAATTTTCTATAGCTTTTGGTTACCGTACTTGAAAAAGCGTTTTAATTCCTTGCAACTTCTACATTTCGACTTGCAACCATGCACAAAAAGAGAAAGGATCGTCACTTTAGTTTAGGAGACTGCACACCTACCTATTAATTTCAGTCGAAATGATTTCTTGGGACTTTGGTCTTTCGGTTTCATGTAATATCGAACACCACTGACAGTCTGTAGCACTGCACAATACATCAAATGAAACCCGAAATATCCACAGATTGGCAACGAAACACACGGCGTAGCATTTATAAACATGAACACAACAGCGCGACAAACGATCACAGCGCCGCGCAGTGGGGAATTCCCGCACTAACCCTATTCAGTCCACGTTACTGCAGACAAGAGATTACACTTCCTACTTCTATAAGTTATGGTATCGGTGAAACAATTTGCGAATGTTTCTTGTCAGACGTGCACTGGGCCAGCTAGTGCCTGGCGTGGGGGACGGTTCGTAAAGCACTGTTCGAGGTGTGTTCAGAAAGTAAGATGACTTTATATTTCATGAAAAAATATTTATTCGCTCGATAGAGAAATGTTACCAATGATCCCTTTTTTTGCAATTTTTCACTATTGCATAAATGGTTTCAACAGTCTAGCTGCCATCTTCAGAAGACACTGCGGTTTATCCGGGGCGTCGTGCTACGGTGCGCGCGGCCGTTTTCGGTTGGAGGTTAGAGTCTCCCCTCGAGCATGGTTGTTTGTATGGTCCTTAGGTTAGTTTACCTTAGTTTAAGTATTTTAAAATTTTAAACACGGCTATAATTCAGCACCGGTGGAACAGGATCCCAAAGTCAACACAGTTTCAGCCGACCAGTTGCATAAAATGGTTTACATGTATAAACCTTTACCTAGGTTTCGACAAAATTAATTTTGCCTTCTTCAGAAGTATACCTAATGAAACGTAACACACAAATACGAATAATAGTAAAATACAAAAGTGTTTCTAAAATAAGAAATTAAAATTACAGCATAGGTGAGAATGTACTTACATAAAGCTCACATTAAAAAAGTTGTTAAATAAAATGTGGCTGACTCCATGTCAATAGATTAAAAAGTAAAATTTTTGTTTTTAAATTTTGCTTTTTAATCTATTGACATGGAGTCATCCACATTTTATTTAACAACTTTTTTAATGTGAGCTTTATGTAAGTACATTTTTTTAAATATTGCTTTTTAATCTATTGACATGGAGTCATCCACATTTTATTTAACAACTTTTTTAATGTGAGCTTTATGTAAGTACATTCTCACCTATGCTGTAATTTTAATTTCTCATTTTAGAAACACTTTTGTATTTTACTATTATTCGTATTTGTGTGTTACGTTTCATTAGGTATAGTTCTGAAGAAGGCAAAATTAATTTTGCCGAAACCTAGGTAAGGGTTTATACATGTAAACCATTTTATGCAACTGGTCGGCTGAAACTGTGTTGACTTTTGGATTTGTTTAAGTAGTTTGTAAGCTACGGTCTAATGACCAAGCTATTGAATCCGATAGATTTACAAACATTTGAAATTTGAACATCTTCAGATGCCTCATTTACATAAAATAAGTAAAAGTTTGTAATCGCTTATGGATAGTGCTCTAGTTTCAAAATGGCTACTTTCATGTTAAATTTTATGTAAACATCACTAATACATGGAGTACTCTCAGAGACACTTTCAAAAATTTATATCCCAGGAGGAAGTTGTTGTCAGTTCTACAAGATTATGGAATAGGAGTTCTGCAGGCAATGAAAGGCCTTTACGCAGACTGTCAGGCAGCAGTTAGAGAAGACGGCAAATTAAGTTCATGGTTCAGGGAAAGACAAGGCTGTTGTTCATACTATTCATGGATCATATGTTGAAAACAGAAGACTGCAGGGTGGTATTAAAATAGGTGAAAACAAAATACTCAGTCTCGCAAATGGCGATGACGTAGCTGTAATGGCATATTCGATTGAAAGGTTGCAAACTAATATTTACGAGCTCGATCATATATGTAAGGGCTATGATATGAAGATCAGCATCTCCAAAACGAAAGTTATGTCTGTGGGAAGGAGATTTAAACAGATTGAGTGCCAAATAGGATGGACGAAGTTAGAACAGGTAGATAATTTCAAGTACGTAGGATGAATTTCCTCAAAGAATAGCAACATAGTAAAAGAACTGGAATCGAGGTGTAGAGAAACTAATGCAGTGAGTTCTTAGCTAACATCTACTCACTTCTACAAGAACTAAGTAAGTACCAAGTCTATGTAGTGCACCGCTCATTTTTCGACCAACTTTGTTGTATGAGAGTGAAACCTGGGTGGATACAGGTTACCTTATTCATAAGGTAGAGGTTACAGATGTGAAAATAGCAAGAATGATTGCAGGTGCTAATAGATGGAACAATGGCAGGAGAGTGTCCATAATGAGGCAATCAAAGAAAAACTGGGAATGAACACCATAGATGAAGCAGTTAGATGGTGGGGTCATGTTACACGCATGGGAGAAGCAAGGTTACCTAAGAGACTCATGAGCTCGGCAGCGGAGGGTAAGAGGAGTCGAGGTACAAGGTACACCAAGAAGAAAGTACTTAGATTCGGAGAAAATAATTTTGGAGTGAAAGGTTTAACGTCACACGAAGCACCAATATTAGCGTTGAATAGGGGATCATGGTAGATTTTTATTAGAGGTAATATGCTCCAGACTGAACGCTGAAAGGCATAATCAGTCTCTAAAGATGATTATTATGAAGATATAAAATATAACATGAGAAAACCTACTTTTAGGCTACAGTACTCTCCATAAGCGACCACAAGCTTGTACTTATTTTATGTGAAGGAGGCGTCTGAAGATGGCAGCTAGACTGCTGAAACTAGTTATGCAGTAATAAAAAATTGCAAAAAAGCGATAATTTGCAACATTTCTCTAAGAGAGGAGATAGTGGCCTGAAGATGTGCAAACTATATTTATTTTTTCGCGCTGTCCACTTCAAAGCAATGCCCCTCTGATACAATACACCTGTGCTAACGCTTCCACAAATCCACGAAGCACTTTTCATTAGCTCTCTTTTGTACGGTCATGAGTTCTTTAAGAGTTGTTGTATTTATTCTCATACTCGTTATAAATCTTCGTCCTTTCATAACTCTCTTCAATTTTGCTAACAGGAAAAAGTCGCTAGGTGTCAAATCCGGTAAATATAGTCGGTGAGGCATGATTGTCGTGTTGTTTTTGGCCAAAAACCCACAAGCAACGATGAATGAGCAGGTGCGTTGTCGTGATGCAAAAGCCATGAACTGTTTTTGACAATTCCGGGTGTTTTTTTCCGTATTGCCTCTCGCAAATAGCGTATTACCTCAAGGTAATACTCCTTTTGACTGTACGATCCTTAGGCAAAAATACATGGTGCACCACGACAACTTACTGAGAGAAAAAAAAATTTGATCTAAAATCTGACATTTGCTTTTCTCTCTCTCTTCGCTTTCCGGGATGCTTCCATTGGGACGACGGGAATTTGGTTTCAACGTCATAACACAAAACTCATGTTTCGTCACCAGTTATGGCCCTTTTGAGCAAATGAGGATCATCATTGACGTCATTAAAAAGCTGCTGAGTGATGAAAACTAAGAAGTTTTGGAACAAACTTCGCTAACACACGTCATGACGAAAAATTTCGAAAAAAAATTGCATGACATTGAAAGACGGCTGTCTGCCGTCTTCTCTAGGTTTTTAACTTTGTAAATTATCTAAGTTTGCTAGCCGGGCTTGAAACATTTGTATACTATTTAAGTAATTACAGTTTCATTCTACCGATACTCATCTTTTCAATATTTCGATGTATCGGGGTTCTGCTCGCTGCAACATTATTCTCCTGAGGCGTCGTGGTAGAAATAAATAGTCGATATGTACAATTTTCACTCCTTGTTTAATTTGAAATCAAACTCGTCCACCAAAACATTACAAATTCACAACAATGCAAAGCATCAGATCGGCAGTACTTCCATTTCAAAACAAAGAGAGACATGGATTCGAGAGCACTTGACAAACGACTGAAACTCGAACTCCCCCCACGCAAGGCGGTGAGGCAAATATATAACCTCGGCAATAATGATGTTACATTATCAATTGTTCATAACAATTGAATATAGTCATTTACAATTAACAAACATAACAGAAAAACATTTCATATACACAAAAATAATCGCAATAAAAAATGAAAACTATACATACAATAATTTTAGATGGCACACGTATTTTTAAGACGAAATTTACGATCTTTCTGTTGACAACTAAGCCAAATGTAAAATGTCCATTAATTAGTTAATGAGTCCATCATACATGTTCCTAATATATATTGAGCTATCAATTATCTTGTCAATTCTGAAACTAGGTTTAAAATCTCAAGTGAGTCAATATATAAAAAGAAATACAATATTCAAATCTCGAGTACATCATTAATTACGCAATTAGCTGGTCTACACAACTTGTTGATGAGCCTAACATATATACAATGCTATTTACTTTCATGTCTTTATGTTTTGTAAAAGTTTTTACCCTTCGTCTGTCTATTTATTTGAAATAATGAACAATGACAAAAGTATTGTTTATAGAACTGTCTGGAAAGAAACTATATGAATCTCTTAATTAATGAAATCTATCACTTGTTTTAATCGCAATATCACTGAGACACTGTCCTACACTGATTCCTAGACTGACTATTACGTTTTTAACTTCACACGCAACATATATCACAACTGAACCACACGATTCCGGAGCCGACGCAGACGGTATCGTAGGATGACATCGAGATGAGAGGACCAGGCAGACGGTATCGTACGATAACATTGAGATGAGGGGGTCAGCAGTATCGTTACAGGCTTTTTTGTTAAACGAGAAACCTTTTCTTTCCGAGGCATGAGGAATAACATTTGATTTCATGTTTTTAAATGTTAGTTTCTCTAATATTGCTGGAATTTTATTATGGTAATAATTTATCATTTATCATTTAACATGGCAAGATGAACGGTTTCTCCGTGACGCCACTGTCTCTGTGAGAATGTGTATTTGCTTTATTCCGTATGTGTATGTATGAGAATCTTCTAGCTTGGGAGTCTGAGTGTATGTGTAAGAATTTTCGTCGTCGGCTGCTGGCTGCTCGCTACTAGTGTTTCTCCGGCTTCGTATCGATAGGTTGTCGTTACCAACCTCTGCTTTTGATGCTACCAAAGAGGTTCCTCCACCCTTTGGTTACAAGTTGGGTTGGCAATGCCCGGTAGCGAGCCTCAGTTGGACGCGCGAGTTTAGGCTGCCCCACTACCGCGGTTTTTCTAGAGGTTTTTACCGATTTCCGGTGGATTTCTGCTGGTGGCGGGCTCGTGGACCGTCTGGACATTTTGTGGCTGCTCTTCGACCTGGTAAGACGTTCTGATTTTCTTTCCGCTGTTGAGATGGTGGTGATTCGTTGTCTGGTTTGTTAAAGTTAGAGTTCAGAACTTAGATTCCATTTCGGAATAACTTTATCCGATCATGTACGAAAGTTTATTCAATTTCATGTCGGTGATTTTTCCTAGGTAAATGCGGTGAATATGTGACTAATTTGGTTTGATAACGGCCGGGTATCGGTAACCTTTGCGAGACTAGGCTGTACGAACTCTGTTTAATTTCTTTCTAGCTTTGTGGGACACGACTAATATGCGGGAATATTTTTATTCTGTGTAGTGTATGTGAAATATTCATTTCCATTTCCTCCTTTTGCGAGAGATATTCCATTTCCTCCTTTTGCGAGAGATATTTACTCTACATGGTGTGTTCTTAGAACAAAACCTTCAGCTACCCCTGTGTCACGTTCTATGCCCTTCAGGCTACAAATTCTGCATGTATCCTTCTGATTTCCTTTAGTACTTCGCGATCTCCTCCTATTTTAAATTACTGTTTCGTTTCCAAACTTCTACTTTGCTTTCAGACTCTGTTAGTAAATTCTCTTCTAGCCTTGTACGACCCCCTTTATTAGCTTGCTTATGAAATACTACTTATTTCTAGAGGCTGTATGCCGTATTTCTTAGTTTTTACTCCGACTTTGAATTTATTCCACTTTTCTGACTTTTGAAGACTGGACTTCGTCCATCCGTGTGAAGCCTTCCCAATCACGTCTAACTGTATTTATTTAGCTTCCTTATGATATCCTACGCCTTTCTAAGGGTTGCAAGCTATAGCCATTTTTCTTCATTTTTCAGAAATTGAATTTTTATTTTTTTACTGGTCTTAGGAACCACGTGGCTCCGAACTCCGTCTTCAAGGGTTTATAGCTAGTCACTTGGGTTATCGCCACTGTTCACAAACCAGTGCCTTCCTATTGTGTATTCTTGTATCGTAATCTTTGATTCCGTTGGTTTTTGTTGAAATGAATACAATCTTTAAGCACTTCGCCTTCAGTGGGGTGCGAATATATAATGTAGCAGACGCGTGCCGTGTGTCTCAATAATTCTGCATGCTCACGGTTTGATTTGAATGGACATTAATTTCTCTATTATCGCGTACCATCTCAAGTAAAGAAAGACAGACCAGAGCGACCTAAGAAGTTTACTTTTTCTTGTGTTGTGGTACATCATGGTTCGCTGAATTTCGCCTACGATAGCGGCGTCTGCTTCTGCTTCGTATCAGCACGATGAGTTGGGTGAGTTTCGCTATGCTTCGTGCGTGTGAGTGGCTGAATGTTTGTTGATTGTAAATCCCCCCTCCACCCGACGATGTTCAGTTCAGATAACTTTAACTTAATTTTCAATGTGTGATGCGTTTTTATTGTTTAACGAAACTGGTGCCCCCATTTGCTCATATTTAAACTGAATAAATAATTTATTGTCAGTGTAATTTTATCCTTCTTATGAATATTAGTTTATGTATATCCTCTATTTTTTTTATTTAATGTTGTTTTTCACCAGTGCTGAGAACAAGCTCAGTTGCAAATTATCATGTTTTAATCCGTTGCCCCATAAATGTTCTCATAGCCACCTTCATGAAATGGTTTAGTTCGGGGTGGCTTGTATATTAATGATTGTGTGTAATTCTCGTGATCCACGGCGTATGCTGGCCATCGTCTCTTTGTCTTCCTACTGCTTAAGTAAATTTTGAGTCAGTTCTAAATTCTGGGCCAGGGAACAAGATTCTGTTGCAGGAGGTAGTCCGTAGTTCACGCGAATCCTTCAGCTGGTTTTACGGCCAGAGTTATACGTTTAAAGTAAGCTTTTAACTGGCTCCTTTCAGACAGAATTAATTTTAAAATTAACGGTGGTCTTTCAACATGAGTAGAACAATATACCAACATCTTCAGCAACTTCTCTTACAGCAATTCGAAGATTTTACAAAACAATTTTCTTCACAGCTTCGTCATCATCTATTTTTGATATACGGACGCGTCCAGAGCGATATTCGTCATTGACATCTTCTCGGCCATCTCCGATGATCCTGAAGCACTTCTAAACATTTTTTTTCTTAGAGTTGACTCGCCGTTTGGCACTGTCAACATTTCAAGTGATTTAGAGCACGTGATTCCATTTTCCACATAAATT
Organism: Locusta migratoria; assembly: GCA_026315105.1. Taxonomy (NCBI): domain Eukaryota; kingdom Metazoa; phylum Arthropoda; class Insecta; order Orthoptera; family Acrididae; genus Locusta; species Locusta migratoria. Next base: position 138,781,404 of record CM048745.1, read on the forward strand.
TTGATCCAAATTCTTTGCTCTTTTTTTTATGATAATAGAAAAAGCGCCTAGCACACCAAAACATGGGACCGTTGCCTTTCGTGGTGAAGCGTTCTACCATATGAGCTATCTCGGCACGCTTCACGGTCCGTCCCGACAATTTTACTTTTGCCAGTACCTCGCCTCCTACTTTCCAAACTTCACAAAAGTTCTCCTGCAAACCTTGCAGGACCAGCACTCCTGGAAGAAAGCATATGGTGGATACATGGCTCAGCCACAGCCTAAGACATGAGCTTTCATATCAGCGCACACTCCGCTGCAAAGTTTCATTCTGGACACCAAAACGCGACCAACCTTTCTATCTGTCAAAAAACAAACGAAGTCTGTTGTACACTTGAAACTGTGAACGTAATGTTAAGTGCAAGTGAACCAACATAACAGAAAAAGGCCGTTAGTCGAATATACTAGGAATGCAGTGGTTGGAAAGGAAATAAGATACTGTTGTAGCCTTTCCCCGATGTTGTTCAGTCTGTACATTGAGCAAAGTGTGAGGGAATGCAAGGAGAACTTTGGAGAGAGAATTAAAGTCGTAAAGGTTTGCTGGGACATAGTAATTCTGTCAGAGACAGCAAAGGACCTGGAAGTGCAACATTGTCTTGAAAGGAAGATATAAGATGAACATTAACAAGAGTAAAACAAAGGTAATGGAATGCAGTGTCAGGAAATCAGGCGATGCTGAAGGGATTAGATTGGGTAATGAGACAATAAAAGTAGTAGGTGAGTTTTGTTATTTGGGTAGCAAAAGAACTTCTGATGGCCGAAGTAAAGAATATATAAAATGCAGAATAGCTATGGGAAAAAAAGCGTTTCTGAAGAAGTGGAATTTTTTGACATCCAATGTTAGTTTAAATCTTATAAATTCCGTCCTGAAAGCATTTGTGTAGAGAGTGGCACTGCATGGGAGTCAAACGTGGGCAATAAGGAGGTCAGACAAAAAAGATGATAGAAACTTTCGAAATGTGGTGCTATAGACGAGGATTAGATGGGTAGAACACGTAACTAATGAGGAGGTGTTCGTGAGAATTGGGGAGAAAAGGAGTTTCTGGCATATCCTGACTAAAAGAAGGGGTAGGTTGGTGGGACACATTCTGAGACATCAAGGAATCAGGTACTTAGTAGGACGAATACAGTACGCAGATTCAAAAGGATGTAGGTTGCCGAACGTATTCTCAAATAAAAAATAAAGAGGCTTGCACAGGAAAGGGTAGCGTGGAGAGCTGCATCAAACCAGGCTGCGGACAGAAGACAATAACAGCAGCAGTTAAATATGCGTTGGCTGCGCAATTTGAAACGTCACTTTACTTTCTGAATAGCCTTCGTATCCATTTCGAGTTCTGAATAAGTGCAGAAATTTAGAGGAAGGAGGAAAAAAAAAAGGAAATACGTGACTTCAACTTCCTGTTACGCGCTCTCCACCGATCGCAGGGAATTAGGAGTAAAATTAGGGAAAAGAAACGCGCTTTTTCGGAAGGTGGCAGGATGCGGGCCAGAAATGAGAGGGCGACGGCGCTTTGAGCTTCACACCGGCTGGCAGGTGAGTGATGTATCGCGGAATTATCCCCCGCTCACCGGCCATCACTGGAGAGGGGGGGGGTGTAGATGAGGGGGCGGCGGCGTGTCGATTTATTGCGCCCGCCGCCCCGGGGCACGGACAACACGAAAATTGACGCGCTACCGCCGCGCACTCTCTTATTTATATTAATGCCATCTGATTACGGTAGTAACACTTTAGGCCGGAATTTGCATAATGTAATAATACGAAACCTCAAACAAATTTTCGGCGCGATGAGTTATGGCCGTAAATTGGACCTTCGTCCGCGGGGCACGGCGCCATTGATAAAATTCCCCCCGGCCCATACTCCCTCCCCCCTTAACTCCCTTTCTCCTCCCCCCCTCCTCCTCTCCCTCTCCCACAGCGATGACGGAACAGAGGCTGTCTTCGCTTTCTCTCTACGCGGCGCGCGGTTAATCGTCGCTAATCGACCGAACGCAAGCGCCGTAGAGAACTCCACTAGAGCTGTAACGCTATCACTGGCGGCGCGCCCTATGTGTTCACTGGTTCGGTGAACCCGCAGCCAGAAGCTCGTCGTGAAAAAATGTCAAATGTTTGTAAATCTATCGGACTCAACTGCTGGGTCATTAGTAGATTACAAACTACTTAATCTAAGGTAAACTAACTTAAGGACAACACAAACACCCATTTTTTCTCTTTTTTTTTATCAACGCCTTCAGCGGCGAGAGAAATAAAACATCGGGGAAAGGCTACAACAGTATCTTATTTCCTTTCCAACCACTGCATTCCTAGTATATTCGACTAACGGCCTTTTTCTGTTATGTTGGTTCACTTGCACTTAACATTACGTTCACAGTTTCAAGTGTACAACAGACTACGTTTGTTTTTTGACAGATAGAAAGGTTGGTCGCGTTTTGGTGTCCAGAATGAAACTTTGCAGCGGAGTGTGCGCTGATATGAAAGCTCATGTCTTAGGCTGTGGCTGAGCCATGCTTTTTAACATAAATCATGGTATATTCCTGCCTCAAAAGGAAATGATAAATGTGGCTCTCTTTCGTTGCATATTTGTGTCCGACACTCCCGTCGTCGATGCAACGCAACTCCATGTCGGCCGTAAAAAGGAAACCAAAGTGCTTCATCTTAGGCAATAATCCATGCCGGGAAGCTGGACGCAAATCATGATGTATCAGTGTTCATCCACCGTTGTTTATCTTAAAAGAGTAAATGAAACGTGACACTAAAACTATAAGACGTATGGAGCCGGAAGTAAAAAGAAAGAGAAAACATAAAACACTTCGTACACTGCACAAAGAATCTAAAAACAAAATAAAGGCACAACTATAATCCAAATTGCAGATTTACATTCCTTGTTTGGCGAAAACATAGTCTAATGTTATCTTCAGGAAATTACCAAATATTTCTTTATATTTCGTCTTCTTCTTCTCTTCATCATGGTCTTTCCAAAGATACGACAAAAACTCGATTTGATCCGTCGTACCCAACGTAACCTGGCGTGTAGCGTCCGTCCCATAATCCAAATCATTGCGTGTTTCTTAGGAGGAACGGGGGGTCCAATCCGGGGTTATGGGGTCAGCGGCAGTAATATCGTTGATGGAAACTCTGTTGATCAGACGCAGCATATCTTTCGCGATTGTCCAAACAGCTAGATTCTTAGGACAAACCGGTGTTCTAGTGTGTCCGCTGTTTGACAAGCAACACAATTGGCCGTGGTATTGTGACCTATGGCGTGGCGTTTAACATTGGTGGAGATTGTACGGTTCACCACCTGGTACCATATCGCTCGGATGGGGGTCGGTAGGATCTTGGAGGAGATGTTCCGCCAAATATGCTTCCAGTCCCGATGCGGCAACCTGAACTCCCACTTGTTGGTGGCTGGAGTCCCTCGCAAGTCTCTTGTGATCATCTTAACCGTCTTCCGACAAAGATCGCCGTCGACGATGTAACTAGAGTAAAGGTAAAATTGGCGGACATGGTGCAATGCCCTGGGGGAGGGGGACTCGAACCCCCGACGGCGAACGGCCGCGCGAACCGCAGCACGGTACCCCAGTACGCACGGCTAATCCGCCGCGGCGCTCGTCATGAAAAAATAAAATAAAAAGTAATGAAAACCATTTATTTTTCGTTTTTCGTCACAGTTGCACTATATGGAAGATGGTAACTAGTTTCGGACTTGTTCGTCCATTTTTAAACCACATACCTTATTCCAACCGTAACAATACACTGCATGAAGCAAATGACATAAAATCTATACGTTGTCCACTGTTAAAACATGATTACATTAAAATTTAAAATAGGTTAAAATAGATGTTGCGTTCAAGGGCCTCCAACGTGAACGCAACTGTGACGAAAAAAGAAAAATAAATGGTTTTCATTACATATCCAGTTGCTGATCCTGCCCCATCTTCACGATGAATTTTCATAAAATAAAAAGCGTTTTTAAACTATCATTCTTCGTTTCGTTTCAAAATAGGCAGCTATACGAAGAATAAGATTATTTACGGATTTTTCTGTGTCTTTTGTGAATCTGGACATGTATTTGCCTTACGGAATGAAACAAGTGAAGTATTTAACGTACCAAATCAGAAACCACAGCTGTAGTTGAAGAAAAGAAGGGGGTCGAACTATCGAACTATTACGCAACAAAAAATAATGCAAATCAAAACAAACATTTTAAAAATGTTTGTTAAGCTTATGGGACTTAACTACGGGGTCATCAGTCCCTAAACTTACAAACTACTTATGAACTACTTACGAACTAGGACGGCACAAATATCCATGCCCGAGGGGGGATTCGAACCCCCGACCGTAGTGGCCGTGCTGACCGTGACTGGAGCGCCTCAGTCACCTCGGCCACCGCGGCCGGCAATAATGCAAATCCTTAATTGTTGCTACAGCTGAACCACAAACCGCAATGGTCTTCAAAACTTTGGCTTACTAAGCTCAAGTAATTACAATCAAAAGAATATGCGCGTATAAGAAATATGAATGAAATTAAAAAATGTCCGAATCATTATACACCATACCGAATTGATACGAGTAAAAAAAAAGAAACTGCCTGTCAGAGTAGACTAGAATAGAAATTTATGTTTCTCATATGTTTATGTTCTGCTTACTTTCTGCGGAATAAGATGCAAGTATTCGTGAGTATTGTTTTGTTCACGACGAAATTGTTCTTTATACCTCTGAATGAGTGAAATTTGGCAGCTTTTATATTCATGTCCCAATTATGTATGTCCCTTGATATTTTACTAATTATTGTAACGACAATATTATAGTCACTCCGCCGTTATTTGCATAAAAAGTAATAATAAAAAATATCACTCTTTCGGCGACTTGCTCACTGCTAGGAGCGCTAGTGTCGTTGCAACTGTCAGTTGGTAACAACTTTCACAGCGGCGGCTACGCACGTATGGTCCCGGAGCAAAGGCAATGGAGATACTGCGCACCTCGCATTGCGCATCGGCAAATCCTCCATTAAGGCAACACCAGCCATTCATATTTGTTTTTGGCGCATGGAATAGTCATCAAAAACACGTCTTAATTAGTTACATATCTTATAACTATAAATTAAAGATGCATCAACTGTAAAAGCCTTCAGAATATCGGTCGACAGCTTGGTCCTTAGAGACGGGACTTTTGTTACTTGCCATATATCTTTGGACGTTGAGTGAAAATGACATTCACACTCTTAATTGTAACAAATATTTAACTTTTAGAAAAGATGTGGGGGGAGAGTAGCCTTTGCGATTGCGTTAGGTTAGGAGGGGCGCTGCTTACAGTTTAACGAGACCCGAAGGTAGCTTGTCTCTTCATCGTAACAGATTCATTTTGTTACAGTCATTTACAGTGTAATCAGTTACTTACTGTGTTTTAGTGTTCATGTGCATATTTATATGTTCTTGGTGTTTATTATCAAAGAAATATGAAAACGTTCAGTACCTTTAGAAACAAATTAGTTAGCTATAAGCTTGGAAAGAAAAGTGTGATATAAAGAAGCTTGGTAGGCCGACACCCCAGCTCTAGTTGAACCAATCGCAAAGAAACAAAAAAAGAGGGAAGACATTCTGCAGATCTTTTGACGAAAATATTTCTAAAGGGGGAGGGGGCAAACCGGGGCGCTTTTCCCCAGCGCCACACGTAGACTGGGGGGTGGTTTGGGGCGGCGCCACTTTCAAGATCCGACATTCAAAGGAGAGAACCCCCATTCATCTGAAGCACCAGCCGCCACTGAATGCTATGCAACGGTTCCCAGACCAAACTACAGCACTCTTTAAAATCTTGGAATTGACCCGGTATTTATTTTACACTTCCAGGCATAGGGAGATGTCGGTTTTCATCTTCTACTAACTGTTCTGTCCTGTCGTCCATATTTTATTAAATACAAATTTATGTTATACTTTCACATTTCAGCTCTCCTTAAGCCATTGTTTGTGGGGTCGTAATATAGGGCACTAAAGAAAAAACAGTTCTGGATGTAAAGTCCGCTTGACATACAAAACACTTTTTACTGGCTACCTGAACATGTTTCAGCACCTCTGTGCCATGACCAGTGGGCATTTTCTATTTATTTATGGCTGTTATAATCAAAATACATTATTTTAATACTAACCTATGTCTATAAGGCCTAAAATTCGTGTGTTTCGTGGTCACGTAGGACTCTTTTTACGTTATTAGACAATGGTAGCGTTGTCATTTGCAACCAATCTGAGTGAACATTGTGACGCCTGAACACGCTATTTATATTGCGGAACATAAATTTGGTAAGACGGGATTATCAGCCTATATTCTCTATTACTTACGGTTTGTTTTCGAGTACACTTTTTGATCCCCGTTTCTGTGGACAACACACAAACAATAGAAATATTTCTCAGACTTTCCTTTCCCTGTAACATCAAACTTTGGGCAAAACAAATGTGTACCCTTTATCATTATGCGCACCTGCTAGTCGGCCTTCATTTGCTCTCCGGTGGGAATGGGGGTGGATTTGAATTATTTTTTTACGCTTGGGATTTGCAAGCCCGCGAGAGAGAGAGCGCGCGCGTGTATTTGTGTGTATGTGTTTGTGTGGTGTGTGTGTGTATGTGTGTGTGTGTGTGTGTGTGTGTGTGTGCGTGTGTTTTAACTCCCTGCGTCGTCATTTCAGTATCATATAATGTGTTAAAACTTTATTTTTGCATAGTGTGGCATATTCATGACTGTTTTTCATTCTGCTATTCCTTTTTGTATGTGGTACTTTTCTTCTATTGTGCGTTTGTGGTATAGGTAAGGGAATCTTTAATACAAATCTCTGTACTTTTCTGTAATTCTTTACTTCTTTAAAGCAAGAATCCTGTTACATATACTCCGAAGTTATATTTTCGTAAATATATTTTTAACAATCTCTATTCTCTCTTGTTATTACTATCTTTCTTATAAATTGTTTAATTTAAAATTTTCTAATTATTGTATAGACTACTATTCCGCCAGTTATTCAAGTTGTATATTTTAAGCTTCACTAAATCTTAGAAAAGAATCATTCTGTATATGTAAAAATTCACAGTGTCAGGTACCATCTCTCTTAGTGTCTTGATGGGAGGTCAATGTAAATGATACCGAATAAATAAATAAATAATAAATATACCCCCCCCCCCCCTCTCTCTCTCTCTCTCTTTCTCTCTCTCTCTCTCCCTTTGTGTCCATTTCTTCCACTCCCGCTACGCCCCTCCATCTCCTCTCTCTCTCTCTCTCTCTCTCTCTCTCTCTCTCTCTCTTCACTGAGCGTCTTCAGTTCTCCACGTATCTGTGAAAACTTCCGTGGTGATCAGTGGAACACTGTCGAATTGCAAAATACCCTCTTCCGTACCCCAAAACCGCTAACTTGCGATTTGTAAAAACCGTCTTCATGTAAATATTTATACTTGAGCGAACTTTCTGATAATTTGTGAAACAGTGTCAGACTCTGTTGTAAGGTACCCAGTTTTGATAGTCAAGTGTGCAAAGTTTCTTTGGAATAAAACTGTAGTTATGTGTCGAAGTCTGTAAGTAAAGTGCCCTCCGCCATACACCATACGAAATCCTATTACTAAAATTACTTTTAACACCGGAATAACACTGTAATTAGGTTTCGAAATCGGTTAGTAAAGCACCTACAGCCATGCCACATTTGAAATTTCTATGTAGATACTGATCTTTCTGAGCAAAATTACTTTTAATCTTATAATCAACCGGCCGCGGTGGCCGAGCAGTCTGCAGCACGCCAGTCACGGTCTGCACGGCCACTACGGTCGGGGTTTGAATCTCCCCTCAGGCATAGGTATTTGTGCCGTCCTTAGTATTAGGAAGTTCACAAGTAGTTTATAAGTTTAGGGACTGATGACCACGTAGTTAACTCCCATTAGCTATTCAAAATTTGAACATTTCTTATAATCGCTGACTTCCTTCTAGAAGGACGAAAATCGCGGCTTAGTTCTTCATTCTGGTATTTACGAATTTGCGCACTGTGTCGTATTTTTTGAATTGCATTCTTCCATTCCATATCAATTTTAACTTGTAATGTTGAAAGCTAAGTTTTTGGATAAAGCTGCAATTTTGAAGTTCATAAGAAGATATTGAAGACTTCCACGTAATTGGGTATGTATTTTTATAACATTTCTTAATTTTTGAGACATTAAGACGCATATGTTGCATCTTAAAATTTTGTTTTCATAAAAATGATTCATCAGATTAAAATACTAAAATATCCATTTCGATATTCTTCCAGAAAGTCTGGTAATATTGCAATACTAATGTGATTGTGAAAGAAATCGGTTATATAACGTTTTTGTAGATTCATATGAAGGTAATTTGTACCCTTTCAAAAATTAATAAACCCAAAAATAATTCCGCACTATCTGGGTTAAGACTGGAATGAAATGTAGATATGAGTCGAAGTCTGTAAGTAAAGCCCCCCCCCCCCAACCCCCCGCCATCTACCATACAAAATTTTATATAGACAGCGGACTTCCTCTAGCTCTGAAGACAAAGCTAAGAAGGGTAAAATTACAAATCGGTACTTTAATTTCCGTGTTCACGGATGGTTATTATGATGATGCGTCAAAGGACTAGCAGTGTGCTCCTTTTTCTTCTTACGGCTACAGCTCCCAAACAATTGTCTATGGCAGGTTATTTTTGGGGGGTTACAGGCTTCGGATTTTAGTTTTTTTTGAATTTTTTTATGGTTTCTTTGGGTTTTATCTATTATTTTCCTCCTCCTTTTCCAAAATCAACCATGTGTTAAAGCGAGAAAATAAAAAAAAGATAAAAGTACTATTTGAACTGGTCAAGCCATTTCTGAATTTTAGTGAGACTATCAAATGTTCCAATGTTTGTAAAGCTTATGGGACTTAACTGCGGGGTGGTAAGTTCCTACACTGTCAAACTACATATGAATTAACTTCTACTAAAGACAACACAAACATCCACGCCCGAGGGAGTATTCGAACCTTCGACGCGGGAAGCCGCGCGATCCGCAACGTGGCGCTCCAGACCACTCGGGTAAACCCGCGCGGCTGAGACTAACGGACATCGTTTATTTTTATATGTAACTAGTGACTGTGAACGGTTAGCGCTAATTACTGTTGTCACATGACATCCGGTGAATGGACGGAGAAGATCGTGTGATAAAGTATATGTGTCTTGCTACGAAAAAAAAAATAAAAATTAAAAAAAAAAAAAAAAAATCCTCGTTTTTAGGTCTGTTGGGAAATTGTATTGCTTCCATTAATTCTTCTTAAGGCCAGAATTTAAGACAATGTTTTTTGCCTTTCTGTTTCGACTAAAAACGCATAAACGCCTACTCGTGAGCAAGAAATGTGAAAAACATGAGTGTTCTAAATGTAAGCCAGCAATCGGCGTTGTGCTTTTTGACTGTAATAACAAATGCAAGACGCTTAGGAAACTACAGCCACTTGAATTTCATTTGTCAATTGGTGGAATCGTTTGTATGCGTGGAATCAGCTAATCCTTGCCTTCGAAACTGCAGCCGATGATTCTGCCTCGATTAAATTTGTTCTCAAAGCTTTGTTAGTCAATCTGGTTTCGATGGACAGCGATGGTGCGGTTAAGTTGCCAAAGAGCTTCACGGGTTATGCAACCTTCAGTGTTAACACTTGCGGTGGTATTACGGTTGGATCAAATTATTTCAAACATCCATTACTATGCGCATATTAACGGGAGATTCATGTAGGTTTTCTTGTATAATTGTTGCTGTGTGGAAGAATGATCCGGTTATTAACCGTTGCCCAGGGATTGCCCAATTGCAGTGATCTTCGTAGAGGCTACTGCATTCCATCTTAATGATAAAGAAGCCCAAAGGAAAACTACATGTGACATTCGATGGAATCGAAGTGCCACATATTCAGAAGCCCGTTTACCTAGGTGTCACTCTGGATCGGTCCTTGGCATTCTAAGAACAGTGCTTAAAGCTTTCGAAGACACTTGACTTGAGACTGAACTTACTTTCCAAGATTGCTGACAGCCAACCACCTACACTCTGTTGCTCTCACTCTTGTATATTCTGCTGCGGAACACTGCGCACCCGCGTGGAAAAAAATACAACGAAGATTAGTGTCCAGCTTAATGAAACCACCAATCACTGGCACCGTATGATCTACGCCTATTCAGTGAGTACGCCGGCCGCGGTGGCTGCGGGGACTGAGGCGCTCCGGTCACGGTCTACACGGCCACTACGGTCGGGGGTTCGAATCACCCCTCGGGCATGGATATTTGTGCCGTCCTTAGTATAAGGTAGTTCGTAAGTAGTTTTTAAGTTTAGGGACTGGTGACCCCTTAGTTAAGTCCCATAAGCTTAACAAACATTTGAACATTTTGATTAGTGAGTACCTCCCGGCTAATATTGATCCACAAGATCTAAGGGTAACATCTAAGGTCAAATTGCTCAACAACATGAAGGGTCACAATAATGATGCTCTAGAAATCCCCCAGCATGTCGTCTCAAGTCATACAAACCTTCCTGGTGCGACATAGAATGTACAGTTCCTTCTATGTGACCTCCAAGTAGCAAGGATGCTGGAATGAACATCAAACGCACAACGCCCACCTGGTCCTAGATTCATAACAGCAGGTTGAGGGATTCCATGTACCACGCTAAACCTTGTCGATGCTGAACCGCATCAGAAAGGGTCAAGGCAGGTGTGCTTATACCACGAAGAAGTGGAGTTGACTTCCTTCATTTGACTGTGACTGCAGACGGAGGAGCGAACCATGGAAAACATCGTCAAACAGTCATCGCAGCGATCATGTGGCGGTGATTTGGAGAGTTTACACCAAGTGACTCAAAGCGCTCTGAACAGGTTGTCAAATTTGGACAACTCAATTTAATTGTATATATTGTTGTACACTTGGGGTAACGACCGCAGTGGATACACTGGTCCCCGATAGATCACCGAGCACTGTCGGATTTGGCTGGCACTCGGATGGGTAACCATCCGGGTCTTGCGAGAGCTGATGGCATGCGAGGTGCACTCATCCCTTTTGAGGACAAATGGGAAGGTACTTGATTAAGAAGTAGCGACTCCGGTCTGGAAAGCCGACACCATGGTCGGGAGTGTGGGGCGCTGACCACGTCCCCCCCCCCTCCATAGCGCATCCAGCGACGCCTTTGAGCGCAGGATGACACGGCGGCCGGTCGGTACATGTTGGCCCGTCAAGGCCAGTGTGGGACGCAGTTTAGAGAGTTGTATACTTTTAAAAATATACGATAAATACAACGGTCGTCCACAGAGTAAATTGTTTCTATTTCTATCCGCGGCAGCGTTACGATCGCAGTTCCGAGCATACACGGCAGTTACTAAGACAATTTCAGATATCTGCTGCCGACGTGTGCTTTATATCGCTTCTTTACAATGTCAGCCGAAATTAAAAATGCTGCCGCATGTAAAATCAGCTCTGCGATTCGTTTCCTAAATGAAAGAAAGTTAAACAAAAGAGTGATTCAATAGCCAGAAGATGGGTCAGGCTGTTCAGTTAAAGACGTGATCAAGTGCAGGATGAAGAACGAAGTGGACGCCCGTCTATGGTTACTGATGAACTGGTTCACACAATTGAAGAGATGATTAAGCATAACTATAAGTTTACATTTTAGTGCCCCTTGGTATGGAAGTTCCGCCAATATCACGACCGCTAACTCATGAAATTGTTACGCACAGACTGAAATTCCGAAAACTTTGCTCACGTTGGATACCCAAAATTCTTACTAAACAACACAAAAAACAACGGATGGGCAATGCACTTAAGTTTTTGACACGCGAAAATGAAGAAGGCGACGGCTCTCTTCCTCGGATAGTCACGGGGGATGAGACTTAGGTATCGTACCACACCCCTGAAACAATATGGCAATCATTAGAATGCAGGCACGCTTCATCCCCAACGAAGGTTAAGCCTGAAAAAATATTGACGCCTCGAAACGTCATGTGCACCGATTTATGTGACAGAAAAGGAATTTTGCTGATTGATTTTTAACACGAGAGCAGACAGTGCACATGGTTACTGAGAGCCCATTAAGAAATTGCGCCGCGCAAATAATGCCCGACCTCACACGGCGAATGTGACAAAACAACTCTTACGGGAACTTCACTGTGACCTGTCTGATCATCCTCCGTAAAATCCGGACCTCGCTCCTAGCAACTTTTACCTCTTCTTACAACTAAAATCTGTCCTTGGTGTCAACACTTCAGCAATGATGACTTGCTGCAAGAAAATGTAACCACATGGTTCATACACAGGCGGCAATCTTTTATGAAGAAGGCAAACAAGACTTGTGCCACGCTAGGACAACTATCTACAAAATTTCTGAAGCTTTGTAGAAAAGTAGATTAACAGCTGTAGACTTTTGTACAATAAATATTTTTCTGTATCTGTATACGTTTATTTTAGATAACTAAACGGAACTTACTTTATTGACACACATAGTAAATAAAACAAGAAATATAGCTTTAATTCCATTTTGCTATTCTTATTGAAAAATTAAATGACGGGGAAATATGGAGATAACAGCATTGAAATAAGTTGTCCAAGTATATTATGCCATTGGTCTGTTACTGAACTGCTACCACTTGAACGCTTCCGTCGTTTCTCTGACTGTTGATTGTGCCGCTATTGTTTGCCTTTTTCTCCGCTAGGGGTGCTATTGTTCCAATTGCAAGACGTAAACTTTCATGTCTACGTTACACTGTGATATTAGTACGTAAATATGAATTAAACACGTTGGGGGTTTGTAGAAGCAAGGTATTCATTGTGTTTAATTATATTACGTAGAATATTAACAGCCGATAAAGACATTTTGTGAAATACGTAAAGATGAAAAATCAACGAGTTATTACCTTGTCCAAAGAGTAATTATTGTTTCGTGTTATATTCTTAAGACAGGAAGTATCTTGATCCGATCGCTACAAAAACTTCACCGTATCACCCGCTATACTAAAGATTTCCTGAAGATTTCATCAAAAATGTATATAAATCTATCGGACTTAACTTCTAGGTTATAAGTCCGTAGCTTTCAAACTACTTAAACCAAGGTAAACTAATTATACATTCATTACTTCGCAATTTGCGAGAATTTCCGACTGTAGCTGCTAACTGCTCTTCTTCAGTCGGTGTACCATATTGTAACATATGAAAAATTGAGCCGGACCGGGACTGGAACCCGGGTCTCCCGCATATGGAAGTTTGTGTCTGGCCGGGGAGCGTGTCCGGGTGGCCGAGTGGTTAAGGCGACTGCTCACGAAAAGCGAGAGACCCGGGTTCGAGTCCCGGTCCCGCAAAATTTTCATGTTCCTTAGGAACAGACGTATCATTTTAAATATGACAGCCAAGACAGTCTAAAGATGTAGTATGTCTCTCCCCGTCGCGGGAATCACTGCTAAATGCGTGCGAGCATTACAGAGAAGTAGACAACTGTAACATATGGAAGTTTGGGTCTGGCCGGGGAGCGTGTTCGGGTGGCCGAGTGGTTAAGCGACCGCTCGCGGAAAGGGGGAGACCCACGTTCGATTCCCGGTCCGGCACAAATTTTCATATGTTACAATATGATAGATCAACTGAAGAAGAGCAGCTACAGTCGGAAATTCTCGCAAATTGCGAAGTAATGAATGTATATTTAACATTTATAGCTGCGGAGCATCAGTAACGTATGTTCCTTAGGAACAGACGTACTGCCGGCTGCGGTGGCCGAGGAGACTGAGGCGCTTCAGTCACGGTCTGCACGGCCACTACGGTCGGGGGTTCGAATCCCCCCTTAGGATAAGCTAGTTGATAAGTAGTTTGTAAAAAAGTTTAGGGACTAATGACACCGTAGTTAAGTCCCGTAAAAAAAAAAAAAAAAAAAAAAAAAAGTACAGTGGCGGATTAAGGACTTTGGAGGGGCTTGACCCAGTTAAGTTAAAAGCAAGGCACTTTTGGAGGCTGCTAGATACAGTCGAGGTTGGGAATTACCAAGGGAAACACTAAAAGCAAGGTACTTTGGGGGGGGGCTTTAGCCCCTTAGCCACCCCCCTGGATCCGCCACTGCCGACGTATCATTGTAAGGTAAACCAACCTAAGGACAACACGAACACCCATGCCCTAGGGGGGCTCGAACCCCCGTCGGCGAACCAAAATTTCTCCATCCAAGTCTTGGAGTTAATAGAGAACATACATACAGAGGGCGATTTTATAGATATAGATAAATTCTCACTCCCCATTCCACCCAACCCTACAATATAGTTCTCAGCGAAATCATCTAGCTCGGAGTCTCTGATTCTCCCCATTTTCGTGACCTTCCGCTGTTCACCGTACGCGCCCCTATCACCTTTTCGAAAAGAGCAGAGTGCGAGGAGAGAGAGAGGAAAAAAAAAAAAAAAAAAAAAAAAAAAAAAAAAAAAAAAAAAAAAGAAGCAGACCCGATCACGAAACAGGGGCAAAAAAGTTAATTACTATCGATTTATAGCTCATTAAGGAGACTGATGGAAAGTGGGCGCCGTAATTATTATTGGAAATTTTCATGCGCTGTGCCTGATCCTGTTAATAATTACTAAACTCTATATAAGAATCTCGGAAGCCCCGGGCTCCTTTTTGTTTTTTATATAAAAGGTCGCCCCGCTGGCCTCGTTGTTTCGGCTCCTTTTCTGCCTCCCTCCCCCTCCTAATTTTTTTCATCGCCTCTCTCCTCTGCCGCCGCTGTTCCAGATCGGCGGCCATCTGATTTCTGGGCCGGCAGATAATATCCCGGGGCGATCGCGCATTCTTCCCGGCGATGCAAAGTTGATTAAACCGCTTCCCATCTCTCTCTCTCTCTCTCTCTCTCTCTCTCTACACGCGCGCCGTGCTGATGGTCTCTCCTCCCCCCCCTCTTTCCCCCTTCCACCTCTTCACGATTTCCGCTCCTCGTCCTCCCCCGTATTCGGTCGTCGTTGTTAGCAACGGTCGTCTCGGACGGGCAGTTCCAATTAAAGTCCGCACTCTTAAATGCCCTCTGATGGATGTATATTAATTAACGTATAATTAGAACGCCGTTGGAATAATCAAATAACTACCGGAGGAGGCCCTCCGAGGAAATTCAGACGTCCTGCCCGTCCGCTCATAAACACGATTGGCAGGAGAAACGTGTCGCGTTAATAATATTAAGCCAAATCAGGCGAGGACATGTATCGTTCTTATTCAAAATGGAGATACTGAAATCGACTGAATATGCATAGGTACTAACCGTTCACTTTACAATAGGGTATTTTCCTGTGTTAAAAATATGGTTCGAATTGTTGTTATTCTGAATGATTATAACATTCAGACAGCATTTTCCCTCATAATTCTTACAAAACATCTGTTATTTTTACGTAATTAAAGCTTAAAAATCATCAAATTTCACGATTAGATCACTTGATCGAAAACGATCCGTTATTGGCTGCAGTACTGGTGACGTCATAGAACACCTACAGCGCGGCATCTCGAAGTCGGAGCTGTGTTATTGTACGCGTTTCCTCCATTTCGCAGCTTTAAGTTCAGTTTTTTCGTAATCTGAACGCGTTTACAGTTTTTATGCCACAATGGAAGATGGTTATGTGAAGGCTGACAGCGGAAACCTCCCCAAAGGTGATGCAATTATGGTGTCTTCTTTCTTTAAAAACAATCCAAATTTTTATGTGCCAGAAATAAGAAACGTGAAAACTGCATTGTAAGTAACGCATACCTACATTTTGAAGCTAATTATTTCGAGAGATATTTTATGCCATTGGAAAAATGTACCCTATTTGTTGACGTCAGCATACTTCATCTGAAGTCACCGTATTATGCAATAAAGGGTGAAATTTTATCTTCTATCCAAGCGGCCTTGAGTGATTATGTTGGCAACATCAACACGATAGTTAATCTTTGTCCAGATGTTCTGACCACATAGAATGACTAGTTTAGTGTATCGTACAGACCATGAAGTAAATAAATAATGCTGTTCCTGCTCTATGTTTCTTGTATGTACCCTTGTCCGGTTAGTAAAAGTAACTGCCCTCGTAAATCAAAGGTTTCACGATAAAATATTTGCGCTGTCACGTGATTGGCTAATGGTGACGTCTCATGATTCTCGCTACTCAGCATCTGTTGCCAACATAGTCACAGGAAGCCGCCGGGATAGTTAGTAAAATTTAACCCAGTCAAGCACGCAGCTAAGGGAGTAATTTTAATTAACTACTTCAATACTGGTGCAAAGTGAAACATCAAAACCTGTAATATACAGCAAAAATGCCTTGTGTATAGTTATACAATATATCTGTAGTCTAGAACAGGGACGGCGGGTTGCGTCGGCGGTGTTTTCATATCGCTCGTCGGTTGGCAACGCACATTTCGCGTAGCCAAAGGCATGTCACTTGGTATAATATTGTTTACTTACATCAAAATGATCCTCACAGAAATACACACATGAAGTAGCCGCTATTTCATTTGGATCTTTTCGTGCCAGTGTCAACCACTTTTTGCGTATCTTCTAATTTTTTGTACTTGCAAGAACAATTTTTCTGGAGTCTTGACAGATGTATTGGTACAGTGCGGAACTAAGCAATATTTGTAGGTCATTATGCAAACGTTAACGCCCAAACACGAGGCCTCGGCCCAAACAATATACAAATAAATAAAAAGGTATTTGTTTATCTTACGAGAGCAGCAGCAGCAGCCGCAGCGTGTTGTATGACGTCACAGGCATCACGTGACTCAAATGTAGCGTTTTAGCGGGCTTTCAAATTATTTGAATTTTATTTCTTTATTTTTAAAAAAGTACTGCAATCCACGAGGTAAAAAAGCATGTTCGGGCCATAATATGACATAATTAACAATTTAAAACGATTTCCAGAAAACAGTCAAATACTCTATTGCCGTTTTAACTAAAGGTGCTGCGAACTGTTGCAGTGCTCTGCTACTGGTTGTTTCGAATGACGCAAGAAAGGTACAACTACGCTCAATTAAAATGTAACACGGTTCATGAATTGAACTCCGTATACGCATAGCAAATAAAATATTCATGTACACTCTGTTAACTTATGCTTGTACAGCAAAACAATCAAACTGAACGGTATGAATATAAAACCAAATTAGAATGAAACTTTTCACTCTGCAGCGGAGTGTGCGCTGTTATGTTACTTCCTGGCAGATTAAAATTGTGTGCCGGAACCAGGACTCGAACCTGGGACCCTTGCCTTTCGCGGGCAAGCGCTGTACCCACTGAGCTATCCCGACACGACTCACGATACGGCCTCACAACTTTACTTCTGCCAGTACCTCGCCTCCTACTTTTCAAACTTCACAGGGTCCCAGGTTCGAGACCCGGTTCCGGCACACAATTTTAATCTGCCAGGAAGTTTCATAACAGAGCACACTCCGCTGCAGAGTGAAAAGGCCGGCCGCGGTGGCCGAGGTGACTGAGGCGCTCCAGTCACGGACAGCACGGCCACTACGGTCGGGGGTTCGAATCTCCCCTCGGGCATGGATATTTGTGCCGTCCTAGTTTGTAAGTAGTTCATAAGTAGTTTGTAAGTTTAGGGACTGATGACCCCGTAGTTAAGTCCCATAAGCTTAACAAACATTTGAACAACATTTAGAGTGAAAAGTTTCATTCTGGAAACATCCCTTAGGCTGTGGCTAAGAAATGTCTCCACCATATCCTTTCTTCCAGGAGTGCTAGTCTTGCGTATTTCGCAGGAGAGCTTCTGTGAAGTTTGGAAAGTAGGAGGCGAGGTACTGGCGGAAGTGAAGTTGTGAGGCGGCATTGTGAGTCGTGTAGGGATAGCACAGCCGGTAGAGCGCTTTCCCGCGAAAGGCAAGAGTCTCAGTTTCGAGTCCCGGTTACGACACACAATTTTAATCTGCCAGGAAGTTTCATAACACCGCACACTCCGCTGCAGAGTGAAAAGATTCATTCTGGAAACATACCTTAGGCTGTGGCTAGCCATGTCTCCACAATATCCTTTCTTTCAGGAATGCTAGTCTTGCATGTTTCGCAGGAGAGCTTCTGTGAAGTTTGGAAACTAGGAGGCGAGTTACTGGTGGAAGTAAAGTTGTGAGGCGGCATCGTGAGTCGTGTCGGGATAGCTCAGTCGGCAGAGCGCTTGGCCGCGAAAGGCAAGGGTCCCAGGTTCGAGTCCAGGTTCCGGCACACAATTTTAATCTGCCAGGAAGTTTTAAAACTAAATTGTTTTACGCTCTAACAATGCAACAGTGTGTATACAAAACAACCATAAATTCTCGTAGCCATTATTTTTGGTTAGAGAACACCGCAGCTGTATTCGTAATAATACTATAGTAAATAAATACTGCAACCAGCCACAATATTTTTGTAAATCAATTTATTTCACCGTTACTTGTTTTGGGCCTGAGCACATCATCAAACGGTAGTGCCGATATCAGGTTTACATTGGTGTCCTAAAATAACAAAGTTATATGAATCCGTTAGGTTACTAGGTTAAATATTTTTATTCTAAATATAACAAAGTTTTCTTTCTTGTATTGTTCATACTTGTTATATTTAGGACAAAAATATTTAACCTTGTAACTTGTAACTTTGTTATTTTAGAACACCAATGCAAACCTGATTCGGCACTACCGTCTGATGATGAGCTCAGGCCCGAAACTAGTAACGGTGAAATAAATAGATTTACAAAAAATCTTGTGGCTGGTTGCATTATTTATGTACTGAAGTATTATAACCATACAGTCGCTTGTAATATATTCTTGTGTAGGGAAATATATCAAACGAAGGGAAAAAACTAGAGTGTTACTAACGAAAAGCTGAAGCGAACACATAATATATTTGCTATCAATACATTCTTCTACAGAAAGTCTTACGAATTTAAAATAAAACTGTTGCTTTGGGATTTGATAATTTGAGTTTGGCGTGTAGCTGATAAACACAAATTTTCTGTCACTACATTATTCAAAACTAAATGTAAAAAAAAAAAAAAAAATAAATAAATAAATAAAATAAAAAAAAAAAAATGCAATTGAAGGTTTGGTGTACGATCTAATAACAAAGAGGAAGGGGTTCCCACTGCAATTTCGACGTTTTGGAGCGATACATTGTACGCTAGTGAAGGTTCGTCATTCACCTTGGTGAGCCTCATTTAGCCGGCCGCGGTGGCCGAGGGGACTGAGGCGCTCCAGTCGCGGTCTGCACGGCCACTACGGTCGGGGGTTCGAATCCCCCCTCGGGCATGGATATTTGTGCCGTCCTAGTTCGTAAGTAGTTTGTAAGTTTAGGGACTGATGACCCCGTAGTTAAGTCCCATAAACCAAACAAACATTTGAACATTTTTGAGTCTCATTTATGAGTATTGACGCAAAGTGAACAATATTTTTTATTATATCTTTTCCTTCTCAATGATGGTCGATTATATACACTGCTCAAAACAATTAGGGGCTTGTCATCGTCAGAATGAACTAGGGGAAAGGTTGTCTTTCTTTCCGTTCTACGGAGTAGAGACAACAACATTGAGGCAACCGAGGTAATAAAATGTAAGAAGACATATTTGCAGCAGGCGGGGTTGGTGTTGACTTCTGTTTACTCTGCAAAACTAATCACACAAGCAGTTGGGTTCAGATAACCTAGTTAGCGACAACATGACTTATCCGAAGGAATGTCATGCAGAGCCACAGGAAGTTTGGAAGCGGGACAGACATGTAGGGACGTGGCTGCAGCTATTGGAGTGTCCCAGAGTGTAATTTCTAAGAAAATGTTTTAATTCTATTGGACCAAACTACGTTGGTCATCAGTCCCTGGTCTTACAAACTACTTGAACTAAGGTAAACTAACCTAAGGACAACACAAACATCCATGCCCGAGTGAGGATTCGAACCTCCGACGCGGGAGGCCTCGCGATCCGCAATGTGGCGCTCCAGACCGCTCAGTTACTCCCATGCGGCTAATTTCTAGGACCTGGAGGCGATTACGGAGACCAGCAATCGTCAAAAGAAGGCAGCGAAAAGTCGTTTTATCGACAAAATTTCTGAAAGGTAGAGAATAATATTTTCTGAGTACAAAACGACAAATGTGAACGGTTTTTGTAACAGAAAGCCCCGACAGTATGAAGACTGTGAGTGGACCAATGTAATGGGCGAATATAGGAGAGGGCGAATTTAGGAAGGGATAGGGAAAGTCAATGAAATGCGATGTAAAAGGTAATAGTAAAGTCTAAATTTCAAATCAATGTGTACGAACTAGGACGATGTTTACAATGATGTCAGTGGCGACTTGGAACCATACATTCGTAATTTTTTTCGCAAACGACTCGTTTGTGGACCCATGTCTACTGGAACAATTTTGCTTCTATTATCGTGTACTTTCAACCTTGTAAGTTTGCGCCATCCTTTTTGATACACCCTGTATATTCATAATAGAAACATATGTTAAACAAAAACAGTAGTTCGGTAGCACGTGCCAGACCGTGAATACAAAGGTCGCGGGTTCAAACCCCGATAAGACCTAGGATTTCTGCCACATTTCACTTCTTTCCCCTCTGAGAATGTTGCGGATGTGAAAAATGTCCAGTGGCACCCTTGTTGCGATTCCACATTAAACTGAAGGTCTGTCTCTGCAACTTGTTGCGTGAGTCAGGTCAGAGGAAGGCAAAGACATACCACCTCCAAACAGGACCAAGCCTAGTACAGCACTGTGCTGTTCGAACGAATATTGGTTTTTTTCTTAATTTTTAGGCGTCATATTGGTAAGTTGGAAAATGTGAACGCTCATGCGGGCATGTGGAGGAATATTGTCCGTAAGTATCCTCACTTTCTCAAAACCATTATTTCACGTCCGTATTTATATTTTACAGATTGTTATTTGTAAATGAACTATCCATGTCCTGTTAAGAATATGACAGGGAAGTAGAGGATGAATATTGATAATACGTATTTGAGGTGAAATAGCAGGGGTAGCAGGTTGATTTCTCTGATTACCAGTTGATTGTCCCGTTTCTTCGATCATAATATGTCAGTTATTTATTTTTGATGTTGCTCTCTATCAACACCATAATTGTCGTTGATGAGACTGCGTGCATACTGAACCGACCATACTACGTTTTCGTTAGAGCTCACATACATTTAGTTGTACCAAAATTATTCTGTCACATGACAACATCCTAGTCAACAAAAACGGCTAGCTCTGTGATGTTAAAATCAATAACGCTCATTTATTTTGAGGACTTCGAGAGATTATCTAAAGTCATCTTATAAAGTCAAGACAGGACAAATGATTTCACTAAAAGAATGGCATAAGTTCTACTATTATACCTTCTCTTCACACTGCACACTATCTCTCTGGATAGCTGTTAGTCAATGTTACTAACAGCCTTAAAATCAGCTACGTATGCATACCAAATGTTTGTTAAGCTTAAGAGACTTAATTGGGAGGGTCATTGATCCATAAACTTACCAACTACTTCTGAACTTTCTTATACTAAAGACGGCACAAACATCCATACCCGAGGTGGATTCGAACCCCGACCGTAGCGGCCGTGCAGACTGTGACGGGGAACGGCCTCGCGCATCGGAGACTAGCGCCTCAATGCACTCGGCCACTCCGCCCCGGCGAACGCTTACCATCTTCTCTATTGTTCTTTTCTAGTTGTCAGGCGTATGCTCTCTACTTAATTAAGAATCCAACAACTAAAGAACTTAGCGAATGGGTATCAGTTTGATATTATTTTGTACCCTCTAAATATGAACTACAATTAAAGTCGTTTCTCGTTTTCACACTTTGTGAGCATTTTGTTGTAGACTCGGATTACTGTAATAATTCTTCACTCTAATTTGTTTTCAGCTAAATCTTTGTTCAAATGTAAACGAAGGCTTTCGCGGCCGTTCTCACTGTCAATAAAATTCTTCGGGGTGTTTGGCCGCATTGTCAATATACAAATATAAAATTCCGATGTTTCGGCCACTGTTGCAAGTGGCGTTTATCAAGTTTGGCTGACTGCTGAATGGAAGGTATTTATTTAAGTACCACCAATCTCTTGCATTCAGCAGTCTGCCAAACACCCTGACAAACGCTACGCAACAATGACCGAAACGTCGGAATTGTAGATATTGACAATGCGGCCAAAAACCACTAAGAATTTTGTTGACTTTGTTCATGTGTTTGTAAAGCTAAGGGTCCAAAGTTATGAGGACATCGGTCCCTAGACTTACGAACTACTTGAACTAACTTACGTCAAGGACAACAAACTCACATTCTCGAGGGAGGACTGGAACCTCTGACGGGAACAGCCGGACTCGTTCTCTGAGAGCAAAATCTTTCTCGAGATAGTAAAAGATCATAGGAAATCTTCAGGATAAAAATTTCATACCCCGCACGAGCCACAGACATTGCTGACATGGGGTGGTTCCTTTCCTCAACGACACAAATAGCCGTACAATCATCGAAGAGGCGTGGCTGTGGAGAGGCCAGACATACGTATGGCGCAGCAGCCTCCAGTAGTTACAGCTGCAACAGTCTGGATGACTGTCTGACCTGACCTTGTAAAGGCAGCTAACGTGGCTTTGCCATTCAGTTACTGCGAACGGCTGAAAGCAGAGGGAAAGTATAGTCATTACTTTTCCCAAGGACATGCAGCTCTATTGTGTGAATATATGATGATGACGTCTACTTGGGTAAAATATTTAAGAGATAAAATAGTCCCATATTCGTATCTCCGGACGACCTCTACTCAGGAGGATGTAGTCAACAGGATAAACATAAATGGCATTCAATGAATCGCAATTTGGAATGTTCTATCCTGTAATCGGGTCAAGTAGATTACAAAATTTTAAAACGGAATTAGAAATGTTGAAGTTAGATGCAGTGGGATTTATTGAATTTCAGTGGCAGAATGAATTGGACGTCTGGTCAGGTGAGGACAAATACAGAATCAGTTGTAATGCAGGAATGATCTAACAATAAGTAAGGGTATTAAAAAATTCATCATAGCCCATATAGACACGAAACCGACACCCGCGATGGCAGTACAAGTGTATGTACCCACTACCTCTGCCACTGATGAGGATCTTGAAAAAAGAAGCATGATGTGATAATATTAAGTATTCAGACAATTAAGGGAGAAGAGAACTCGATTATGTTGGCCACATAAGATTCAGTAGTAGGAAAAGGAAGAGAAACCGCCTGGTAGAATTTTCAGTAGATCACAATTTAGTCATAATAAACAATAAATCATGAAAAAAGGTTGTATACGTGGAAGATACCAGCTAAAAGCTGAAGCTGAGAGATGGATGCTAAGAGTTGAATGTATCGAGAGGCTGTACATGGGAAATGTACCTGGATGTAGTATTTTAGGATGGGAATTTGAAAGTAGAGGTTCAAAAACTAATGTTTGTGAACCTATTGGACCAAACGGCTGTGGTCTTCAGTCCCTAGACATACCAAGTTACACTAAGGACAAAATGTTCAAATGTTTGTTAAGCTTATGGGACTTAACTACGGGGTCATCAGTCCCTAAACTTACAAACTACTTACGAACTACCTTATACTAAGGACGGCACAAATATCCATGCCCGAGGGGGGATTGGAACCCCCGACCGTAGTGGCCGTGCAGACCGTGACTGGAGCGCCTCAGTCCCCGCGGCCACCGCGGCCGGCTACACTGAGGACAACATACACACACCCATGCTCGTGGGAGGACTCGAAATAAGCCGTGCTGGCTCGATTTCCGTTTCTTCCGCTTGCTATGCACTGGCGCCGGTTACCAGTCGCACGTACTCGCCTCCTTCCTTATTCCCTCCAGCGATGGAAGGAAAGAACATAAAACCACTAAATTTCATGCGGAAACTGATTGAAATAGTTTAAATACGCTATAAGAAAATGAAAATAATTTATTTATTTATTTTGCACTTTTACTTACAAATTGAAGCCACTGATGTATATAATGACAATGCTCACAATACATATGAAAGCACCCAACATACCATGAATAGCCTCAAAAGAACTACTTATGGAAAAGAATGAAACAATTCCTGCCAGATGACGAACGTAAGCCTACACCACATGTTTTACAATACCATCTAGATCTATGAGAGATCTTTGTCGTACTAAAGTATGCACAACGTTTTGGAGCCCCATGTTGCGGCATGTGTTTTGCTTCAGACTTCTCTTCTCCATGGGTACCTGTGGATTGAATTTCTTAGGGGGTGGTGTACTACATGATGTACCTGGTAAACGTACGCCGCGGCGGAGCGGCCGAGCTCATTGAGGCGGTATGCTACGATGCGCGAGCTCGTTCCCTGTCGGGGCTTCGTGTCCCCCCTCGGGCATGGATGTTTGTGGTGTCTTTAGTATAAGGTAGTTCATAAGCAGTTTCTTAGTTTAGGGACTGATGACCCCGCAGTCAAGTCCCAAAGCTCTACTAACATTTGAACATTTTTTGGTAAACGTGCCATATTTCTAGTGCCTAGTAAACCAGTTAGAACATTCCTTCTAAATTCTTTGAGTCTTACACTTTTATCGGCTTTGCACAATGTGTACAAAATAAATGAATTTACAACAGATACATCTACAAAGCACCAAAACAATCGTAGCCAGGACCGTTTTTGCTTTTCTATCAATTGCATAGAAAGATCGTAACTTGTCAGCTTTGTCAACACATCCCAAATTCGCATGGTATGCCTTTGGTGGAACAACCAATTTGCTTTATAGTGTTACCAGCCTCCGTTCTGTTTACATCAGAAACATCATCTGGAGAACTGAAGGTACTGTAGATAAAAACATTATAGTGCATTTTTTTATACAGTCTATTCCATCATTCCTCACTGAGCAATCAGAATACTATCTACAGAGTTCTTTATCGTGCTTAAATTGTGGCAAGGCTTTGCGATCACAGCTGACAGTACCACTACTAGGCAGCCCACGTTGTTTCAGCGCTCCTAGTAATGGCACACAAGCACAATGACCCTATATGAAGCCACCATGGAAATATGGAAAATGTGCTGACTATATATTGTTGTGTGTTGTTGTATACTTCAGAGTATATTTACAACATTTTCATAATTAAATACCTAGGAACATACCTTATATATGCTAAAGAAATATTTTCTGGAGTAAATTGAACAGCAGCCACTATAACTGATGGAAATACAAGTGTTAGAAACTTTCATATGACAACAAAACAGGCTCTGGGAGAAATGAAATAAATCGCAATTTGCGATCAGTTGTTGCTTCACTGTACTAGGTTTAGATGAAATACCCAAGTTGGGCGAATGAAAATTTGTGCCCGGCTGTTTTCTAGGCAGACGCGTTGACCACTCCGCCACCGAAGACACAATGACCAGCCCGACTGCAGAGGACGCTTCCCTGTACGTTTCCCGACACCCAAATCTCCATCCGCCACGCTGTCTCTTTATTCCCTCTTTATATTTCTCCTTCCATTCCTTCACTCCTTGCTCAATGTACAGACTGAACAACATTGGGGAAAGGCTACAACACTGTCTTACTCCCTTCCCAACCTCTGCGTCCCTTTCTTGCCCTTCGTTTCTAATAACCGCCGTCTGGTTTTTGAGTAGGTTGAATATAACTCTTCGCTCTCTATATTTTACCCCTGCTACCTTCAGAATTTGGAAGAGTGTATTCCAGTTAACACTGTAAAAAGCTTTCTCAAAATCTACAAACGCCAAAAATTTAGGTTTGCCCTTCCTTAGCCTATCTTCTAAGATAAGTCGTAATGTGAGTATTGCCTCCCGTGTTCCTACATTTCACCTAAATCCGAACTGATCTTCCCCGAGGTTGGATTCCACAAGATTTTCCATTCGTCTGTAAATAATTCGTGTTATTATTTTGCAACCATGACTTATTAAACTGATAGTTCTGTAATTTTCACACTTGTCTGCACTTGCTTTCTATGGAATTGGAATTAAGATATTCTTCTTGGAAGTCGGAGGGTATATCCCCTGTCACATACATCTTGCATACTAGGTGGAACAATTTTTTCATGACTGGCTCTCCTAACGAAATCAGCAGTTCAGACGGAATATCATCTACTCCAGGGGCCTTGTTTCTACTCAGATCCTTCAGCGCTCTGTCAAATTTTTCTCGCAGTATCAAATAATCTACCACATCTTCCTCCACTTCGTCCTCCATTTCTAGAATAATGCCTTCAAGTTTAATTCCTTTGTATAGGCCCTCTACATATTCCTTCCACAGTTCAGCTTTCCCCTCTTTGTTTAGTACTGGTTTTCCGTCTGAGTTCTTGATATTAATACAGCTGCTTTTCTTGTCTCCAAATATCTCTTTTCTTTTCCAGTAGGCAGTATCTATCTTTCCCCTAGTTATGCATTCTTCTACGGTTCTGCATTTGTCCTCTAGCCACTCCTGCTTAGCCAGTCTGCACTTCCTGTCAATCTCATTTTTCAGACGTTTGTACTCCGTTTTTCCTGCTTCACTTGCTGAATTTTTATATTTTCCCCTCTTATCAATTACGTTCAGTATATCCTGTGTTATCCAGAGATTTCTATTTAGCCATGTCCTTCTGCCTGTATGATCCTCTGCTGCCTTCACTACCCTATCTCTCAGAGCTACCCATTCTTCTTCTACTGTATTACTTTTTCCCCTTTCAGCCAATACTTGCGTGGTGCTCCCTCTGAAACTCGCAATCACCTCTGGTTCCTTCAATTTGTCCAGATTCCATCTCCAAACCTTTCTACCTTTCTGCAGTCTCTTAAGTTTTAATCTGCAGTTCACAACCAATAAGTTATGGTCACAGTCTATGTCTGCCCCTGGGTCTGTCTTATAGTTTAAAACTTGGTTTTTAAATCTATTCCTCACCATTATAAAGTCTCTCTGGTATCTTCTAGTGTCTCCTGATTTCTTCCACGTATACAGCCTTATTTCATGATGTTTGACCCAAGTGTTGTTGAGCATTAAATTGTGCTCTGCGCAAAATTCCACCAAGCGATCTCCTCTTTCATTCCTTTTTCCCAGCCCATATTCACCTACTACATTTCCTTCTCTTCCCTTTCCTACTTCCGAGTTCCATTCCCCCATCACAATCAAGTTTTCGTCTCCCTTAACTTTCTGAATGATTTATTTTATCTCATCATACATTTCTTCGATATCCTCATCATCGACCGTGCTAGTTGCCATATAAAATTGCACTACTGTTGTGGGTGTTGGCTTCGTGTCTATCTATGCTACGATAATGCTTTCACTATGCTGTTCATAGTAACTTACCGGCATTCCTATTTTCTTATTCATTATCAGACCTACTCCTGCGTTACCACCAACTGATTTTGTATTTATAACCCTGTACTCGTCTTACCAGAAATCCTGTTGATCCTGTCACCGAACTAATCCGTACCATATCTAACTTTAACCTATCCATTTCTCTTTTCAAATTTTGTAACTTGCCTACGCGATTAAGGGTTAGAACATTCCACGCTCCGACCCGTAAATTGCCTGTTTTGTTTTTCTTGGTGACGACATTCTCCTGAGTAGTTTCCGCCCGGAAATCCGAATGGGGGACTATTTTACCTCCAGAATATTTTACCCAAGAAGACGCCATCATCATATATTCATACAGTAGAGCTGCATGTCCTCGGAAAAAGTAACGACTTTAGTTTCCCCTTGCTTTCAGCCGTTCGCAGTAACTGCATGGCAACGGCATGTTAGCTGATGTTACAAGGCCAGCTCAGTCAATCATCCAGACCGTTGCCCCTGTAACTACTGAAAAGGCTGCTGCCTCTCTTCAGGAACCACACGATTGTCTGGCCTCTCCACAGATACCCATCCGCTGTGGTTGCACCTACGGTACGGCTATCTGCGTCATTGAGGCACACAAGCCACCCCACCTCGGCATGGGGGTGGGAGAAGCTTGTATCAAACTAAATTCCATTATACATCACCAGCTGTCCTCGCAAGTATTCAGCGACAAGCTCTGTTACGCGTGGTTCGCTGCTGGACTGAGCGAAGAAAGAAGCTGTTTTCAGAATGTCAGTCACGTTTATTTTTCTATGGAGACATAAAAAAAACATGTAACTACAGGGCGACTCTCATAACGTGCGCTAGATGCAGTGAAAATTATTGCTTCCCCTGTTTCTTCCATGAATATCAACCGGGTACATGTAATTCATCTATTTCAAAAGAATGGAAGTATCGATTTACATACACGATGTCCCCAAGTACACGTTAACTACAGTCCCTTTTTAAATATTTGTAGTCCCGAATTTCATGCAATGCCCTTTATTATTATTTTTTGCCTATATAAATTAATATAACAACCTATATGATATTGCGGTTAATTGTGACGTCAGTCTACATCTACATCTACATCAATACTCTGCAAACCAGTGTGAAGTGCATGGCAGAGGGTATGTCCAACTGTATCAGTTATTAGTGATTTTCCCCCATTCCATTTACGTATTGAGCGTGGAAAGAATGATTGTTTAAATGCCTCCGTGCGTACTGTAATTAATCTAATCTTGTACTCATGATCGCTACGGTAACAGTATGTAGGTCTACGCATTGCCAAGGAGCAGAAACAAAAACTTCCATGTGTTTCCTAAACGCTTGGCCATCTGGAGTTCCCACTTGGGACACTTACGTGTACATGTTCCACAAATTTGGACGAATTCGGCGATGACGAGTAGACGTCCTCTCCTCGTAAGTATTCAATTAATCCGACCTGGTACGGATACCGCACTGGTGAGCAGTACTCAAGCGCTGGCCGAACAAGAGTTTTGTATTCCACTTCCAAAAAAATGTTCAAATGTTCGTATAGTTTATGGGACTTAACTACGGAGTCATCAGTCCCTAAACTTACAAACTACTTATGAACTAACTAATACTAATGACTGCACAAATATCCTAGCCCGAGGGGGGATTCAAACCCCCGACCGTAGTGGCCGTGCAGACCGTGACTGGAGCGCCTCAGTCCCCTCGCCCACCGCGGCCGGCCTGTTCCACTTCTTTTGGAATGCCTTCTACTGTCATTGTCTATACCCCATTTTTCCCTTACATTGCTACAGTCTCTTTCTCTCTCACCGTATGATCTCTGTTTCGTCAATCATGATTAGTACCTCTTTATACCTATCCTTGAGAATGCTTTGTTCGGGCTTCTAACTTCATGGTCGACAAACTAACACGTAGGTTTGGGACATTGGAGAAATTGGACGCAATTGTCATTATTGAAGTTCGCTAGTTTGGAGTATCCAGATCCCCAAAGCTTGTGTATTGTCTGTATTCATCTCCATTTTTCAATTTCATAGTCTGTTCTCTCTTTTTCTCTCACTGTTATTGTATCGATCCATTCTGGTAATCTCTTTCAGCGCAGAAGTATTTAAAACTCAGTGCTCTGCTTTACTTAATTTCATGCTGTACAGTAACTGTGGCAAATAACTAATATCAAGCCTTTACCAAGCGAAGATATCTAACTTTAAGTTGTACTATATAAAATTTTTTTGGAGATTAGATTTCTTAAATCGGATAATAAGTGTCATAGCGGCCGGAAAGGCGTCTCTTAAAACCGTTGACACATTTGCTATCCAAGTATCATCATTATTCGTGTGTACGTTGATGAAGTATTAAGAGTTTCTGATAGGAAAAAATGGTTTTCTAAATAAACATCTATTTCTCCTAATGAATTACGGGGGTTGAAATCATTTGAAGAACCTAGTTGTTGACCATTGTCGTGGCCATGGTTCAGATAAATGAAGTTAAAAAATAAAATGAAGGCGTCAGAAACCTGCATTTTAAAATGGTAAGAATTACCTTAAAAACCTTAACAACTTTCAGAAATGTAATAGCATCTTACTTTTCTGCGATTAGTTCTGGCATCGTTCATCTTTTTTGAGTCGTAGTGAGTTTATTGTGATATTTACCGAACGAAAATGGGGGAAGGGAGAGGAGCAACGTAAAGTTGTTTTAAAGAGATATTACATGTTCTCTGCGATTAGCAGAAATATTATAGACCTTTTTCAGCCATGTCAGGATTAGCTAATACTCGAATAATTCAAATACTCGTGGGATACAGGGTAGGTAGCAACGTTCACTTTTTTTATGGAGAAACAAATTATAATGGATACACACATTTAACAGGGGGAATTGGAAGAGAAGCTCATCGCGAAGAGTTTCTTGTTACATGCAATTTAGGTGACGAGTTATTGATATACCTATCGTCGAAACCAGAAAGTTTTCCAATGCAGCCTCTATTAACGCCAATACGTAACGGATATAAAGTCCTAAGTGCAGAATGTTTCGTCACAAAAAAGATTTACGGCAACAGATGACGGCTATAACAGTGCAGTGAAAATCCTTTTTTACAGACACACTATACGGCGATCTGTGACTAATACAACTAAATTGAAAAATTTGCCATCACAGATCAAAATTTACGATAATCTGTGAATTTTTCAATGTTATCGCCGAGTAAAAGGTGACCAAAAAAACATGTTGACATGCGCATATTTGACGTAAGTAAGTAGTTTATCTTTGAATCTACGAATCTCGGTAACGGGTAGTACTATGGAAAATACTTTCAGGACTTCAATGGATCATTATCTTAGGACGTATCGTAAAAATGTCGATTGTTTACCTTGAATAGAAGTCTGGGCTTGCCAACTAATTTTTTTGAAACAAAAAATTACGATTGTGACCTCAGAAATACTAGACCCGATTCATTTGCACTAGCAGTGGAATATAAACATTGTTCCTTTTTCTTTTCCAGTATGAGGACGAATACTCGAAAAAGATGAGATCCTGTGTCACAGGAGTTGATCCAAAAAGCAGCAGATGTAGTTATATATGGCAGGAAAATAAAAACTGTATCCAAAAATTAGATATTTGTCATGTGACTTTGTACAGATTTGTCAAAAAGCTGCCATCTGGAGTAGAAAATATAACGATTAGCGACAAAAAGGTAAGATTGGTCTTTACTGAAGAGGAGGAAGACAAGTTGGCAGAATATTTGCTGAAATGTGCTCAACTTTCCTTGGCCTTCTGCCAGAAAAGGTAAGAAAGCTAACGTTTGAATGTGCACAGAAATTCATTATTCGCCATGTGCGACCATCGTGATACGAAAATAAAAAAGCTGGCCGAGACTGGCAGACTGGTTTTCTGAAAAGTCATCCACAACTGTCAATAAAAACACCGGAGTCGTCGAGTGCCAGCAGGGTTACATTATTTAACAATCACAGTGTTAGCGAATTGCTTATATAGCTGGGCACGGTGTTGGGTAAATATAAATTTCCGCCGTCAAGAATATATAATTTAGGTGAAACAAGCGTTACTACGGTGCTAAATCCGATGAAATTAATGCCAAGAAGGAAATGAAGCAAGTTGGATCCATAGAATATGCTGAACGAGGGACATTAGTTACATAGTGGAACAGGCAGTAAATAAATTAGGTCATGTAGTTCGTCCCATGTTTATTTTTCCAAAGCTTAAATACAAGGATTTTTTTCTAAAAGCAGCGTGAGAATAAGCGCGTGGTATAAGACATGGATGCGTTTGTGTTGTCCTTAGTGTAAGTTAGTTTAAGTAGTTTGTGAGTAAGTACTGATGACCATAGCAGTTTGGTCCAATAGGTATACAAACATTTGAACATTTGTTCCTAAAAGGCTGACAACCGGAATCTATCGGCGCAGGAAACAGCTCAGGATGGAGACAGCTTGACAGCTTCAGAGTTCCTATAATATATAGATCATTTTATCAAACACGCTAACCCATCACCTGCAGATACAATTTTTTTGGTGCTCGATAATCACCAATCTCGTATTAATATCAAAGCGAAATCTAATTCCATTATAATGCTGTCATTCTCGCCTGTTGTACAAACTACCTACAGTCATTGGATGTGGGAGTAAATGCACTTTTCAAAAACTATTGCGCAAAAGCTCAAGAATAATACAGGCAGGACAAAGTCAATACAAGAAATCCCAAAAATTGTTAGATATGCGCTACCGCGTGCAGTGACTCCCATTAATGCAATGAGCGCTTTCATAAAAGCTGGCATTTGGCCTTATGACCCCAACCTTTTGTACAGAAAACTACTATGCTCCATCGGAAGCAGTATCAGAGAATGTTACTATCATAGACGATAATGCATCTGAAATAGTAAACATTAGTACAGATACAAATCTATTGATGCGTCGAGGCCATCAGGGATTGTTAATCTGCCTGCATCTTTGGTGTTGTAGAAGAACAACTCGAAGGTCCTTTTCCCTCCAGAAGTAGTACGTTCTTTTCCGAAGGCACCGCTAAGGACTGGAACAAACAAGAGACGTCATAGAAAATCTGCTGTTTTAACTAATACACCAGTAAAATAAATCTTAGCAGAAGATCAAAGCAAGGAAAGAAAAGTGAAAATGAACAATGAAAACTTGACCAAAAGTAAAGGGAAATGTTATGGCAAAGGGAAGAGGGAGCCTATTAAATAACCGGTTTAACAAACGAGTAGTTGCAGGTCTGGGAATGAAAGGACAGTTTATTATTGTCTAGTCTACTGCCCTTCGTGGCCAAGTTGCTGCCGTGCCGCTCATGAAACAAAAGAAAACAATTTTTTTTACAGACATATATATTTCAGAACAATTCTTTCGTATGAAATACAAAAGAAACCACCCTATATCACTAACGCTGCAAAGGCCATTAGTGACTTCTAAAATATATTTTGGATCACTACAATTCCTCACGACCCACGGACCTCCCTCTTTCGAAAGTATCCCAGTTTCTTTTGCGGCCATTAGTACTAGACGGCTCAGAAAAAGTAGCAAATTTTCAGCTGGCTAGCCCACAAAAATGAAGATGTCCTTACTCTAATTCACATTTTGGGGAAGAATGGGTTCATTGTCACGAATGTAAGAAGTGGAATGAAGGCAATATGAGTGATAATTTCAGCCACAGACAGGTCACTGTTATTGAAGAACTGATTTATCAAGGCCGAGATGTTACAAGTTACTTGATAAGCTGTTAATTACTAAATGGTTAGTAATTTGAGGAAAGCATTTGTTATAAAATCTTGCTACAAACCGTCGTCAAAGATATAGGCCTGTAATTTTGCGGATCACTCATATTGCCTTTCTTGAATATTGGAGTGATCTGTGCAACTTTCCAGTCTTTAATTGAGCGATCGGTTGTATATGATAACCAGGAATGGGGGTACTGCATCAGCATATCGTGAAAGGAAACTAATTAGTATACGATCGGGGCTGGGAGACACTATTGTTGAGTGATTTAAGTTGCTTTAATACTCCAGGAGTATCTACTTCGAAATCAAGCATGCTGGCAGCTGTTCTTGATACGAATTCTAGGGTATTTACTGCGTCTTCTGTTGCGAAGGAATTTGAAAAGCTGTGTTAAACAATTCTGCTTTAGCAGAACTGTCATCAGTAGCATCATCATTGCGTAGTGAATGTACTGATTGTGTTTTGCCGCTAGTATACTTGACATACGACCATAATCTCTTTGGATTTTCTACTACGTTACGTAACAGTGTTTCTTTGTGGAAACTCAAGCATCTCGCATTGATGTTCGAGCTAAATTTCGAGTTAACCTCTAACCATACCAACTCACGGGAACTATCTAATTTAACTTCACTACAAGATAAACCGCTTGTGTCAGCAATTTTACGCCACCACCTGTTTTATTCAATACGCCTGTTTTAAACACCATTTGCAAAAATTTCTGCTGAAGTGATGTTAGGCTTTAGCCGGCTTTTCATACATCTACATCGGTGCTTTCCAAATCATATTTTAAGTGCGTGGCAGAGGGTTCATTAACCACTTTCATAAAACCTTTCTTTACCGTTCCATTCTCTAATAGCGCACGAGAAGAAAGAACACTTAAATCGTTCCG
The DNA here is from genome assembly GCA_026315105.1 of Locusta migratoria. NCBI lineage: Eukaryota > Metazoa > Arthropoda > Insecta > Orthoptera > Acrididae > Locusta > Locusta migratoria. Next base: position 138,815,285 of record CM048745.1, read on the forward strand.
TTTTCGATCTGATTACTCTTATTTTATTTCGATGGTCATGTCTCCCTATGTAGGTGGGTGGTAACAATATATTTTCACATTCAGAAGTAAAATTCGGTAATTGAAATTTCGTAAATACATCTCGCCGCATCGAATAACGTCGTTCTTTTAGTGATTTCCACCTCAGATCCGTGACGCTTTCTCCCCTGTTCCTTCTTTCTCTTCAGCCCTTTCCCGCACAAGCAGGGTCGGATAGTTATTCAGGATTTGGCGTGTTAATATTAACGGGGTGGCCAGATGCTACGACGCTTTCCCCCCTGTAACGCGATCAAACAAAACGAGCTGCCCTTCTGTGAACATTCTCAGTCTTCCTTCAGTCGCACCTGGTGAGGGTCCCGCAAGGGGCAACAGTACTCCAGGAGAGGACGCACAATTTTGATGTAGCTAGTCTCTTTGGTTGAGCTGGTGTACCTTCGAAGCGTTTTGCCAATGAAACGTAACGTTTGGTTCGCTTTCCCCACAATATTTTCTGTATTCTCTCCAGTCTAAGTTGTTCGTAATTGTAACTCCTAGGTATTTGGTAAATTTACGACCTTAAGGTTTGACTGATTTATCGTTTAATTGAAGTTCAGCGGATTTCTTTTAGTCGTCATGTGTATTACTTTACATTTTTCATTATTTAGTGTTAATTGCCAATTTTCGCACCATGTAGAAATTTTGTCTGAATCGCTTTGCAGTTGCTTTTTTGTTTACTTAACTAACCGATAAACGACAGCATTATCCGCGAACTGCCTAAGGGAGCTATTCAGATTGTCTCGTAAATCGTTTATAAACACAAAAAAGGGTAGGGGACTTATAATGGTTCCATGAGTATCGCCAGATCACTTCCGTTTTAGTTGATGACTTACCGTCATTTACTACGAACTGTGTCCTCTTTAATAGGAAATCGCGAATTCAATCTCACAATTGAGGTGCTATTCCATAAGCACGCATTTTCATTGGAAGCCACTTGTGAATAAAGGGCAAGCTGTGTTTCGCAAGAGGGTTACTTTCTGAATCCGTTTGACGATAGGGTAATAGGCCATTCTCTTCGAGGTAGTTCATAATGTTCGAACAAAGTATATGTTCCAAAATCCTACTGGAAATCGACGCCAACGAGATGGGCCTGTAATTTGGGGGGTCACTCCTATTGCCTTTCTTGAATATTGGAGTGACCTGGGCAACTTTCTAGTCTTTGGGTACGGATCTTTCGCTGAGTGATCGGTTGTATATGATAGCTCAGTATGGAGCTATTGCATCAGCATACTAAAAGAGGAGTTTAGTTGGTATATTAGCTGCCCCGGAAGACTTGTTTTTGTTTAATGACTTAATTTGTTTTACTGCTCTAGGAACATTTACTTCTAAATTTCGCATGCTGGCAGCTGTTCTCGGATTGAATTCTGGAGTTTTCACTTCGTCTTCTTTGGTGAAAGAATTTTGGAAAGCTGTGTTTAGCAATTCTGCTTTAGTAGTAATGTCATCGGTAGTATTACCACTGTCATCGCGCAGTGAAGGTATTGTTTGTGTTTTACCGCTAGTGAACTTCACATATTACCAGAATGTCTTTGGATTTTCTGCCAGATTACGAGACAGGATTTCGTTGTGGAAACTATTATAAGCTTCTCGCATTAAAGTCCGCGCTAGATTGTGAGTTTCTGTAAATCAGTGGCGGTTTTTGTAGGTTTTCTTAGGGAGTTCAAAGAAATTTGCATAAGAAAATACCAAGCAGCAAAATATAAAAAGGAGGTAGCAAATAATTGCTATACAGAAATACCGGATAAATCCTGATCAAAACAGGCATTCACCCTTGCATTAATTATCAGAAAGCTGAAAATTTGCATAAAGGTTTGGGATACCATAATGAAATTGTGCCTTTCAACTAACTGCCTGTGACCACTGTGCAGTTGTTGGCTACAATCGTGTTTACCTAAAAGGTTGTGCACTGACTTTGAAGTTATATGTGCTGCAGAACGCTCATATTTCTTTATTTTCTGTGTTGAACGTCAGAGATCGTCATCGCCTTTTAGAGTCCAAGTTGTTTCACATCCAGAGTTTTCTTTGGTGGACTACAGACACGGAAAACAGTACAACATGTTTGCAATTTCAGCACCACATATCCTGTCTACTTCCCATGAAAGTCTGGTTTGAAAGTTCTTACAATATCTTTATTTTTATTACTAGTTTTTTTTTTTTTTTTTTTTTTTTTTTTTTTTTTTTTTTTTTTTTTTTTTTTTTTTACTATCTTGATACCTGGAGTCGGTTTCCCTAGGTCATTGATACGAAGCTTCTCTCCAAGCTAAAGGGAATAGAAATTAATCACCCTTAACCTCTGCGTTGTATTATCACACATATTGTATTATCACACATATCTACGATGTCATTCAAATAGTGAACAGCAACGCTCGTATACCACTCCCCTGGGGTACGCCGGAGACTAACATCAGAAGACTTCTCTCCATTGAGAATGACATGCTGCCTTCTGTTAGGTAGGAATGCCTCAGTCCAGTCACAGAGTGGGTCTGATATTGCATATGCTTACACTTTGTTCATTAGGTGTGGAACGCTATCGATCGCTTTGCGGAAGTGAAGAAACACGAGGTCTTCCTAGGATCTCGTGTACGAAAAGCTTTGCTTCACCATTCGCTGCTTTCGGAAACCCTGTTGAATTCTACAAAGGAGATTTCCGGTCTCCAGAAATGATATAACCATCAGATCCAGCGGCCTTTCCTCTTTCAGTTGCTTTTCTATTCCTCTGACACAGTATCTGCAATTTTATGATCGTGCGATGGTTTAGACGAGGAACTCTTCTGTGAAACAGCTTTGGTAAAAGACATTTACATTTCGACCTTTCGAATGTCTTCTGTTTCAATGCTATTATGGTCACGGAGTATCTCAAAATCTGGTTTCGACCCGTTAGGGATCTGACGTAGGACCATGTTTTCTTAGGATCTTTTGTCTGTTCACTCAAAGTCGAACGCCTCTCACATGGCAGCCATTACGCTTATTTTGGCATCATTTACGGTTTGCTTGTCTGCAAGACTTTCGCTACGTTTTATTTGTAGCGAAGTTCTCTTTGCTTTCATAACAGTTTCCCAACTCGGTTGCTGAACCACAGTGGATCTTTCCCATCTCTCATAATTATACTCGACTCATACGAATCTAACGCGTAATGTACGGTGCAGTGCAACTTCTTCCACAGATGCTCAACTCTGTGTTAGAGACGAAACGTTTGTGTAGAACGGTCTACTACTCTGCCTCTTTACGCATTTCCTAAATACAGGGTGTTTCAAAAGGGACTTTACAACTTTGAAAATTCATATTAATTTAATGAAAAGAGAAACAGAGCTGGTTTTAGTGTTGTCTCAAAGCAAAACACATCAAGTTTTTACCTTAAAATAAAAGTGTTCGATGTGGCTTCCGTTGATTATCCTGCAGAAATCCCATCGGTACAGATTTCTTCCCAAATTTGCATCAGCATTGCAGGTGTAACTTCCTCAGCGGCGGCGTAGATTCTTGCTGTAAGTTCCGGTAGAGTGGCCAGCAAAGGAAGTACGTACACCATATCTTTGAGGAAGCCACAGAAGAAAAAGTCTGGCGGTGTCAGGTCTGGGGAACGGGCAGACCATGCAATTGGCGCAGCACGGAAAATCCATTTACCTGGAAAACGGTCATTGAGAAAATGCCGGACGTCAGTCAGATAGACACCCCCATGAACCACAGACATAGCGGAGGTGGGGGGGCTTGCGTGCCTTGCAGATAGCGGTACGTAGCGGATGGGTATCTGTGGAGAGGCCAGACAAACGTGTGGTTCCTGAAGAGGGCAGCAGCCTTTTCATTAGTTACAGGGGAACAGTCTGGATGATTGACTGGGCTGGCCTTGTAACATCAGCTAACATCGCTTTGCCATGCAGTCACTTCGAACGGCTGAAAGTAAGAGGAAACTACAGCCGTTACCTTTCCCGTGGACATGCAGCTCTACTGTATGAACGTATGATGATGGCGTCTTCTTGGGTAAAATACTCCGGAGGTAAAATAGTCCCCATTCGGATCTCTGGGCGGGGACTACTCAGGAGGATGTCGTCATCAAGAAAAACAAAACAGGCGTTCTATGAGTCGGAGCGTGGAATATTCTAACCCTTAATCGCGTAGGCAAGCTAGAAAATTTGAAAAGAGAAATGGATAGGTTATAGTTAGATAAGGTAGGGATCAGTAAAGTTCGGTGGCAGGATGAACAGGATTTCTGGTCAGGTGAGTACAGGGTTATAAATACAAAATCAGTTGGTGGTAACGCAGGAGTAGGTCTGATAATGAATATGAAAATAGGAATGCGGGTAAGTTACTTTGAACAGCGCAGTGAAAACATTATCGTAGCAAAGATAGACACGAAGGCAACACCGACTACAGTAGTGTCAGTTTATATGCCAACTAGCACGGCCGATGATGAGGATATTGAAGAAATGTATGAGGAGATAAAAGAAATCATTCAGAAAGTTAAGGGAGTCAAAAACTTGATTGTGATGGGGGACTGGAACTCGGTAGTAGGAAAGGGAAGAGAAGGAAATATAGTAGGTGAATATGCGCTGGGAAAAAGGAATGAAAGAGGTGATCGCTTGGTGGAATTTTGCGCGGCGTATAATTTAATGATTACCAACACTTGGTTCAAACACCATGAAAGAAGGCTGTATACGTGGAATAGACCAGGAGACACTGGTAGGTACCAGATTGACTTTATAATGGTAAGGAACAGTTTTATAAACCAGGTTTTAAACTGTAAGACATACCCACGGGCAGATATAAATTTTGACCATAACTTGTTGGTTATGAACTGCAGATTAAAACTTAAGAGACTGCAGAAAGATAGAAAAGTTAGGAGATGGAATCTGGACAAATCGAAGAAACCAGAGGTGACTGAGAGTTTCAGAGGGAACATTAGGCAAGGATGACTGAAACGGGGGAAAGTAATACAGTAGAAGAAGAATGGGTAGCTCTGAGAGAGAAGGTACTGAAGTCAGCAGAGGATCATATAGGCAGAAGGACAACGCCTAGCAGAAATCCCTGGATAACACAGGATATTATGAACTTAATTGATGATTGGAGAAAATATAAAAATTCAGCAAGTGAAGCAGGGAGTACAAACGTCTGAAAAATGAGATTGACAGGAAGTGTAGACTGGCTAAGCAGGAGTGGCTAGAGGACAAATGCAGAACCGTAGAAGAATGCATTACTAGGGGAAAGATAGATACTGCTTACAGGAAAATAAAAGAGATATTTGGAGACAAGAAAAGCAGCTGTATGAATACCAAAAACTCAGACGGAAAACTAGTATTAAGCAAAGAGGGGAAAACTGAACTGTGGAAGGAATAGAGGGCCTATACCAAGGAAATAAACTTGAAGGCAGTATTTTAGAAATGGAAGATGAAGTGGAGGAAGATGAGATAGGAGATATGATACTGCGAGAAGAATTTGACAGAGCGCTGAAGGACTTGATTCGGAACAAGGCCCCTGGAGTAGATGATATTCCGTCTGAACTGCTGATATAGTTAGGAGAGCCAGTCTTGAAAAACATTTATCACCTGGTATGCAAGAAGTATGAGACCGGGGAAATACCATCCGACTTCAAGAAGAACATCGTAATTCCAATTACAAAGAAAGCGAGAGCAGACAAGTATGAAAATTACAGAACTATCAGTTTAATAAGTCATGGTTGCAAAATACTAACACGAATTACTTACAGACGAATGGTAAAACTTGCGGAATCTGACCTCGGTGAAGATCAGTTTGGATTTAGAAGAAATGTAGGAACTCGGTAGGCAATACATTACGACTTATCTTAAAAGATAGGCTAAGGAAAGGCAAACCTACATTTTTAGCATTTGTAGATTTGGAGAAAGCTTCTGACAATGTCGACTGGAATACACTCTTCCAAATTCTGAAGGTAACAGGGGTAAAATATAGGGAGCGAAGAGTTATATTCAACCTGTACAAAAACCAGACAGCGGTTATTAGAATCGAAGGGCAAGAAAGGGACGCAGAGTTTGGGAAGGGAGTAAGACAGGGTTGTAATCTTTTCTCCAATGTTGTTCAATCTCTACATTCAGCAAGCAGTGAAAGAATGGAAGGAGAAATTTGGAGAGGGAATTAAAGTTCAGGGAGAAGAAATAAAAAGTTTGCGGTTTGCCAACGACATAGTAATTTTGTCAGAGACTGCAAAGGATCTGGAAGAGCAATTGAATGGAATGGACAGTGTCTTGAAAGGAAGATATAACATGAACATTAACAAGAGTAAAACGAAGGTAATGGAATGTAATATCAGAAAATCAGGTGATGCCGAAAGAATTATATTAGATAATGAGGCAATAAAAGTTGTAGATGAGTTTCGTTATTTGGGTACCAAAATAACTTCTGATGGCCGCAGTGAAAAAGATATAAAATGCAGGTTGGCTATGGGGAGAAAAGCGTTTCTAAAGAAGCGAAACTTGTTAACATCCAATATTAATTTAAATGTTAGGAAGTCCTTTCTGAAAGCATTTGTCTGGAGTGTAACATTGTATGCGAGTGGAACGTGGACGATAAGGAGTTCAGACAAAAAGATGATAGAAGCGTTCGAGATGGGTGCTACAGACGAATGATGAAAATTAGATGGGTAGATCACGTAACAAATGAGGAGGTGCTTAACCGAATTGGGGAGAAAAGGAGTTTATGGCATATCCTGACTGAGAGAAGGAATAGATTGGTGGGACACATTCTGAGACATCAAGGAATCGTCAACTTAACATTAGAGGGAAGAGTATGGGGTAAAAATCGTAGAGGGAGACCGAGGGACGAATACAGTAAGCAGATTCAAAAGGATGTAGGTTGCCGAACGTATTCTCAGACGAAGGTACTTGCACAGGACAGGGTAGCGTGGAGAGCTGCATCAAACCAGTCTGCGGACTGAAGACCACAACAACAACAATCAGGTAATGTGGTGGTGCGCCGTCTTGTATTAAGTAAACATTGCGTTCTCCGTCGTCTTCGACCCATGGTACCAAAAATTGTTGCAACATATCCAGGTACACTATCCTGTTGATGGTTGGTTTGTGCTTGAAAAAAAAGTGGGGGGAGGGGGGGGAGGGGCGTACATTTCCTTCTTGCTCAGCGCACAAAAAACGTTCACCTTAGGGCTATAACGAGGTTGTTGCAATGTTTCATGTTTCACTGCCCCAAATCCTAAAGTTATGCCTGTTAACCTTGCCACTTATGTGAAAAGTTGACTCGTCAGAAAATATTAAGTTGTCCAAGAAATGTTCATCATCATCGACTCGGTCTAACATATCCGCACAGCTCTTCCGGGCAATCTTATCAGTGTCTTTAATTGCTTGTAAAAGCTACAATCTGTACGGTTTCAAATGCAAACGTTTTCTCAAGACTCGCCAAACTGTTGTATGTGGGACTTGCAGTTCACGAAATGCACGCCGCGTCGATTTCGTAGGGCAGTAGACAAAACTCTCTGTAACTATTTTTAATAAATATATATTAATTTTCGAAAATGTTAAGTCCCTTTTGAAACCTTGTAAGAAAATCATAGGAAGGCCTTAGATGTTAAACTTTAATTTTGTTTTTTACTTTTCAAGTTTTATACTTTATACTGTTATATGGGCGATTGTTGCCCTTTCCCAAATTTGTATTAAAAATCCATACATAATTAATTGAAAAACAAGCTCATGTGTTGTTCGCAGGAATCCAAGAACTGCTGAAAGGCACTATGTAACATGAAGGAAGACGTTATTCGTCCCACCCCCGTTTATCTTTATGATGACAGTAAACGTCACTTGAAACTCCTAATTGACGTATAATAGACGGTAGCTGAGATTCATTTCACCGGCCGCGACCGAAAGCACAGTGCCCGCTCCGGTAATCGGAATGTTAAAGCCGGAGCTGGTCATTAGAGCGGCGATCTCACTGTCATTATCGACATTAGGGACAATAACTCTGTTGATAATTATGTTTACGAGTACGGCGCCAATAAAGTGCGCTCTGACGTCCGAAGGTCAGCCGGCAGCGGGCGGAACTCACGTTCCACGACGTCCGCAGCGGACTCTGCAGCCGCGTGTGCAGTACCGACTCTACTGGGAGGCGGCTGCAGCCTTGATCACACTAAATCACAGCATTAGAGGGAAAATTAACAGGAGGCTTCTACTACATTCAGCAGCGTCAAAGAAGAAAGTACAAAAATGTCAAGGAAGACAAGAATACAGCAACATAAACCACTCATGAGTGAAATACAGCTGTGGATAAAATGCACTACTGGCCATTAAAATTGCTACGCCAAGAAAAATGCAGATTATAAACGGGTGTTCATTGGACAAATATATTATACTAGAACTGACATGTGATTACATTTTCACGCAATTTGAGTGCATAGATACTGAGAAATCTGTACCCAGAAGAACCACCTCTGCTCGTAATAACGCCCTTGATTCGCCTGGGCATTGAGTCAAACAGAGCTTGGATGTCGTGTACAGGTACAGATACCCATGCAGCTTCAACACGATACCACAGTTCATCAAGAGTAGTGACTGGCGTACTGTGACAAGCCAGTTGCTCGGCCACCACTGACCATTTTCAACTGCTGATAGATCTGGAGAATGTGCTGGCCTGGGCAGCAGTCGAACATTTTCCGTATCCCGAAAAGCCCGTACTGGACCTGCAAAATGCGCTTGTGCATTATCCTGCTGAAATGTAGGGTTTCGCAGGAATCGAATGAAAGGTAGAGCCACGGGTCGTAGCACATCTGAAATGTAACGGCCACTGTTCAAAGTGCCGTCGATGCGAACAAGAGGTGACCGAGACGTGTAACCAATGGCACCCCATATCTTCACGCCGAGTGATACGTCAGTATGGCGATGATGAATACACGTTTCTAATGTGCGTTCACCGCGATGTCGCCAAACACGGATGCGACCATCATGATGCTGTAAACAGAACCTGGATTCATCTGAATAAATGACGTTTTGCCATTCGTGCACCCAGGTTCTTTATTGCGTACACCATCGCAGTCGATCCGGCCTGTGATGCAACGTCAAGGGTAACCGAAGCCACTGTAAGTGATACGAGGCCGTTGGGATCGATCAAGGCTTTCCGTATTGCCCACCTGAACACACCGACTCCATATTCTGCTAACAGTCACGGATCGCGACCAACGCGAGCAGCATTGTCACGATAAGATAAACCGCAGTCGTAATAATCAAAGTCGGAAACGTGATGGTACGCATTTCTCCTCCTTACACGAGGCATCATAACAACGTTTCACCATGCAACGTCGGTCAACTGCTGTTTGTGTATGAGAAATCCGTTGGAAAGTTTCCTCGTGTCACACGTTATAGGTGTCGCCACAGGCGCTACCTTGTGTGAATGCTCTGAAAAGTTAATCATTTGCACATCACAGCATCTTCTTCCTGTCGATTAAATTTCGCGTCTGTAGCATGTCATATTCAAGGTGTAGCAATTTTAATATCAACACCAGGCAGCATACGACTACATCTTGTTGCAGTTGACATCACTGTGTACTTGTTAACGCTGCTACGCGTCCTCTGTCCAGAACTGACGTAAGAAGTCTTCGTAGTCACCTAGCAGTATATCATACGCGTTATCCCTCAGACTTAGATACCAACTCGACGGTGCGCAGTTAGTGATACCATCTGTGACGGAAACGGCTACACTGTTTAACGTTTCACCAGCTGCAATAACAACGTCAGTAATGACAGCGTACACGAACAAGGTAAATCATAGGCTGACCAGATGTTCCAGTTTTGTCGGAACAGTCAGTGGTTTTCAGATAAATGTCACAGTGTGCCGGGGGTTCTAATCCTCCCTCGGGCATGGATGTATATTGCCCTTAGGTAAGTTTAACTTAGTTTAAGTAGTTTGTAAATCTAAGGACTGATGACCAACATAGTTTGGTCCCATAGAATGACAAACATTTGAACATTTGTATGAAAAATTTACTTTTTGCAACGTATGAATGTGATTATCGATGGGAAGATTATTCAAGCTGCTCTTGAGCGACTCATCAAGTAATTTCTGGTACAAAACTGCTTTCAATAACATTATACAGATCTAAAAATATATACAGGTTATTCATTTTATCTACAAAACAACTTCTTGTTGTGTGCAATGTTGATGTTTGCTCATCACATCATTATTTAATATAAGCAGTCAATATTTAGCTTTATGTGGCTATGTAGACTTTCCTGGCGTATTAATTGATCAAATTCTTCACGGGTTTCCAGCCGGATCATTCTGTCATCAGGTGAGGAAGCTAAGCCGCTCTCGCCGTGACTGAGTGAAACTTTAGAACGGCTGGCTCTAAATACGCAACGAAAGTACGAAGGCGCATGCGCTAAGTACAGAGGGCGTGCGTTTACTCGTAGCTGCTGACCCCTGGCGCGAGAGAAGTTGTAGCGCCTCCAGTGGTGGTTATTGTCAAAAACGATATATCGCTATAGATTGTCATTCTTTGCTGTTTGCTGCAGATGCCGATGTTTCTTTAGGTCTGATAACACAGGATTCCACGATTTACTCAGAAAATAACCACTGTCACGATTAATTGCGTTATCTGTTATTCTGATTTCAATTGATTCTTTCAAAACACAATCCCAGTAATGTGAGGTGTTTGCAATAACTTGTGTCTAGCATCCTGTGTCCCTCTGAGAGACAGTGTTCAGCCACCGCGGATTTTTCAGGCTGCATCAATCGCATATGGCGGTGATGTTCAACACATCTGTCACTGACGGTGCGAACAGTCTGGCCAATGTATGTTTTGCCGCACTCACAAGGCATTTTGTATACGCCAGGCTTTCTCAGGCCCAAATCATCTTTAACAGAGCCAAGAAGTGATCTAGTCTTATGTGGCGGACATAAAATACACTTTATTTTGTGTTTCTTCAAAATCCTTCCTATCTTGCCAGACACCTTACCAGCATAAGGAAGGAAAGCAACAGAACTGGAAGTGTCTTCAGCTTGTTCACGTGGTGGTCCGAACTGAAAAGCCCGTCGAATCTGCCTGTCTGTATAGCCATTTTGGTGGAACACTTTCTTGAGATGTTGTAGCTCTTGAGGTAAATTTTCAGCATCAGAAATGGCATATGCTCTTTTTACCAAGGTCCGTAGGACTCCTGCACTTTGGAAAGGAGGGTGACAGCTGGTAGCATGTAAATATTGTGTTCAGATGACAGAATGATCCGGCTGGAAACCAGTGAAGAATTTGATCAATATTTAGCTTGTTTTACGTTTTGACTTCACAGTCTGTGGCCAATATCTTAAAATATAAACGATTGTATTAGGTTTAAAACGGACATTATGGATGCAAACAGATTTCAGCTCTTATAAAAGCACAACAAAACATTTCACATGTCTTGTTGATGAATCGTAAGAAAACTGATGCTGCTTGTCAAACTGTTGCTCTTCTGTCCTGGGTCAACTACAACTTAAAAAACTCACAGTACAGCGAAAACAATCTTTCGCTTAAAAGATGCAGTTCTGTTGCTTGCAAAAAGAGCTGTAAAGACGTTTCATCCAGGCACATGTAAAAACTGTAGCCATCACATTAATATTTTCAGTTGCGCAGAAATAACGCCAAATGTACCACCAGAGGTGTGATAAGAACACGGGAAGATGTGTTATTGTTAAAGTCTACGATTAATTTCCACTACAAGCAGTGCGAATTGCAATTCTGCTGCATTTCATATTACTCGTAATGATGAAAACGGTTTCCTTACCCAAGTCACATGATTTAGATGTTGGTTTCACTACAATGACGTCACGCGCAGTCTATGGTATCTTTGGTCTATATTTGCAATATTCAGAGTCATGTGGGAGCACAGACATATATTACCAGGCTGGCAGTGCCATACACAGTATCCTTGATGTCAATGAAGTCTCTCCGTCATATTTCTATATTATAAACGTGTAAGCAGCAATAAATAAATAAATATATAAAAATGAAAATAAAGAATAAATAAAAAAATTAGAAAAAATGGTCCAATTTTTGTAATTCTTTGCGACCGAACTACTTTGGTAATTAGTCCTTAGACTTACAAACTGCTTAAACTAAGTTAAAGTAACGTAAGGACAACATACACATCCATGCCCGAGGGAGGATTCGAATCTCCGACGCGGTATGCCGCCTGTAAGTAGTCGTTTGTGTTATTACGGAAAATAGTCGTAAAAATACGGATGAACTAACGTAACTACCGTACGCTGTCCTTAGACTTTTGACATATGGGAAATTCGCGTTTGTATATGACCATAATTGTTTTCAGCTGGAGTAAACTTTGACACATACAGTAATTAGTTGCATTAATTTGCTCTTAATCTGTAGCAATTTCATTCAACTTCGGATTTTGTTTCAGTAATATGGTCATCATAAAAGTGTTGTTTATTGTGGATAGCACGTATTCTTCTTCTTTTGAGAGTTCTTACGAAATCTAAAGTCTGCTTTGGCACATACACTAATGAGTCGCGTTTCGTGTTTTTATTAATCGGTTACTTGTTTCGACTAACTTAGGATTTTTTAATAGTATGATATTTATAAATGTGCTATTTGCCGTGGATAACAAATATCTTTATTCTTGAGGGGGGAAGTAGGCAAAATTAGTCAAAAATGATTTTTAAAAATTTGCCTCTATATAATTATGTAGCATGTTAGAAATACTGTCTCCAATTTCACAGGTTAATTCGAACTACAAATGATAAAAAAGCTGTCTTGTTTCAATCACTGCGCAGCGCCACCCCACTTTTCTAGACGACACTCGTCTTGTTTGCGATGTTCTATTACTTTCTGCTGTCATAAAGGCATCGGAAGAGTATAGAAGGCTGTGGACCCGTTTATATCGTGTTATCTTTGCCATAAAGCCAACATTCCAGTTTCTAGCCCATCCAGATTTGGAAGAGATGCCCCAAACCAACATTTAGCTTATCTACTGTTGTTAAAATTGCTACATAGGATGCATGTCTGTTGTTTAGTGATGGTAACATTGGAAGAATAGGGACCCAGAAATGTCTGTGGAGGATATAGCCAAAAGGGCATGCCAGAAACATCAGTTACAAATGAAACATGTCCAAGGAAAGCATGATGACCAAATTATAGTGATGGTCAACATTAAGGTACTGTTTTATGGTGTAAATCGTAACTTTCATTTGTCGGTGTATAAGGAACATTTTTACCTGAACCACTGGAGATAGATAAATGAAATTTTCTGCAGACTTTGTTCAACACCACTTCCTGTGGCGCAGATATTTTCTAAGTGTATTTCTGTCAAAATTATTTACATTTTTATGAAATTGAAATTGCTTTGTTTCATACACATAATTTTTATAAATAAATTGTAAGAGCTCTGAGCGTAATATTAAAAAACTGTTCCACACGTTTACTTATCTGATTACTAAGAATTACCTACCATAATATGAAAGTTGTAAGTAATTTTTGAGAAAATGTTCCTTGTGTGATAGCATCTGTTGCGAAAATTTCCAACATTGCCATGATCAATTATTTTTTTTTTTTACTTTTTTTATTATTATTTTTTTTTAATTCCGGAATGTAGCGCATAACATAATCACCTCAAGTGCAAAATTTGGTTCTGTTATCATTCAAACACCGAAAACTGTGTTAGATTATGTAATCACGTGCATTTTATCCTACGTCTCCCCTTAGCTGCACGTATTGGTAAAATTTTACTTACCGTCCCAGCGGCCTCGCGTGATTATGTTGGCAATATCAACAAAACGGTAGAAAGCCCTCATGATGTTAATATTCTTAGAAATCGACACAGAGTAACTGGATTAGTGTTTCATACAGACGATGAAGTAAATAAATAATGCTGTTTCTGCTCTATGGTTGACAGGTTCTTGTATGTACCCTCTTTCACTCAGTAAAAGTAATTGCCCTCGTAAACGAAGACTTCGTGACAAAATATTTTAGTTGGTACGCGATTGGCTAATGCCAACGTCACATGATTGACGACATAATCACGTAAGGCCGCCAGGAGGCTGAGTAAAATTTAACCGTACGTAACACGTTCTTCGCATAACAAGATTCGTCAATGTACGTCTATGTGTTAAATTCAATTATTGCGGGAGAATTAGATCAAACGCAAATCATGTTCAAACCATTTAATAGAGTTTACAACGTCATATCGCATCGGAAGATCATAGTAGTACCGTACCGAACGGTTTTGACGTGTCATGAGGCAAGATAGCGGCGTTAAGCCGTCGGCACACGGATCGTGTATCTGAACGAGTGTGGCCAACGTGGCGAGTTTCTGACAGCACAACGAGCGAACCGCACGTTGGCGAGGCTTTCCCAACGTGTCGGGCAGTATCAAGCATGCCAGATATTCTCAACGTGCGTCTGAACGATCACCATGAGCTGGGAGAATGTCACCGACGTCACACCACGTGGCTATCCGGAGAGGGGGTCATCTCTTTTCGGTAGAGAGGGATGAAGACGCCATATTGGCCTTCGTATTTCATGGTTTTTATGTATATAACTTAGGTATTATGAGTGTTTGACATTTCAAAGCAAGTAAAAGTAACTGAGTAAACTGAGAATCTCTCGAAACCAGTAATTAGAGGTACTATTTATTGGAATAAATAACTGTAAACGTCTTATAAGTGGTTAAAAAATTTCCGTATTACAGTAATCTGCCGTTTCAAGGTAAGGCGGGCTTATGATTGATCAACACGAATTCTTCTTCACATCATTTGCTGTAATTACATGTCAGCAACCGACATATATATCAGTAGTGTATACAACACGTGTAATACCTTCATTGATGACGGTTGGATAATTCGTGGCTGTAGCGTAGGTAGCAAAGTCATGGACTTTCACGCGGAAGTTCTGTCGCGGCGCTGGTTGAAGGCAAATATTTTTTCTTCTTATATTTTGGTTTTCTGATAGACTCAAAGACTCTACTATAAATTGCATACAAGTATACTTCATAATATTTGATGCTACGTGCACAGAAGTACACATCCTCTGTGTAGTGAGTTTGTTGGATTCGTTTTATGAACAAGACAGTTCGAACCTTACTTTGAGTAAAATACGCACTTTATCTTTTCATGTTTTGCATTTTACACGTTCTTAACATTCTTATATAGAATAGTAACACTGACCGTGGAAAAATGACCTTGTTTTACTAAAAAGCGAGACTGTTGCAATAATTTTTGTCTCGTGTGAAGACCTTTTCTAATTTTATAGCGCACAGTTTGTCATAAAACTTTTATAATAGTTATAGATATAACATGCAACTTTTATAAGTCTTATGTTCATAGATATTGTGTTGTTATTTATGTAGGCCTATACTACAGAACGTAACAAACATATGCACAAGCGCGGAAATAAGCGATTTAATAGAGGTAAAGCAGGGATTCCACTCTTTTGATTTCGTGAACAGTGTGATTCCAGAACCTGATGCCGCCGACATCTGTCACTAGAGGGCGCTGCGGTCGCGTGTAGTTCGTTGAAGCACACGTCTCGTATACACAAGTCACGCCGTCTCCAAGCGTTCACCCACACGTTGGACTCGTTTCGTTGACCATACACGTTCAGAAACACGCTCCGTGTGCCGAAGGCTTTACGATTCAGTCACAGAGGGACGTTTGCCAGTCTAGTAATATATGTCTCTGTGTGGATCCCTAACCTCCAGGCGTAAAGTCTGACTGTACGACGTAATGCGGTTCCGAGTTTTCTTGGTGAACGGTGTCCCTTGTCAGAATGAAACGCCAATTGATTGGCTAACGCAGGCGCCGCCTTTGGAGCTTCTGGTTTTAGTGGGGAGCGAGCGGCCTGCGGGAAGTCTTTTAGTTCATTACGAGGCGTCCGAGCGATGCGAGTCAATGAATACATCGGGAGCTGATCACGCGGGATGGATGTCCAATTAGGCATGCAAATGGCGGGCCGCGCGGCGCATTAAATTTATTATTATTCATCACAGGTGATAATGGGGCGGCATTGGCCCAGATTATTGGGGAATACGCCTACCCGGGTAATATACGCCCGGCCGCTCCACCCGGCCGTTCCCAGCCGTGGACAAAGCAGATTTACGCCTACATGTTAAGAAATCTAATGACGCGCTCCGCCCTTACGCATAACTGTTATTATCGACGAAATGAGATGTGCGAACCAATTACTTTGTATAACACCTGAAGATGGAAACGATGATTGGGTTATAGGCAGCGCATCGAGCTCGTCCTTCAGATCAGGTGAGGCTAATGTTAGTTATATATGATAGCCGCTCTTGTCGATTTCGATATGGAAATCGATTGCTGCTCTTCGTGTGTGCGGTAGCTGTTGGTTCGTGTTGTCAAACTGTAGTTAACTTCCACGACTGAAAGAGCTCTATGGGACATAGCTGTGTACATCAAGTTCTTAATGACAAGGGATGACCTAGTATCCCAAATCTATGTATATCTACATCCATATTCCGCAATCCATCCCACCTGACGGTGTCTGGCGAAGGGTACCTAGAGTACCACTATCGATTTCCCTTCTGTTCCAGTCTCGTTCGCGAAAAAAGATTGTCGGTATGCCTCTGTGTGGGCTATAATCTCTTATATTTTCCTCATTATCTCTTCGCGAGATACTTGTAGGAGGGGGCAATATACTGCTAGTCTCCTCGGTAAAGGTATGTTCTCGAAACTTCGACAAAAGGCCGTACCGAGCTACAGAGAGTCTCTCTTGCAGAGGCTTCCACTGGATTTTATCAATCATCTCCGTAACGCTTTCACGATTACTAAATGATCCTGTAACGAAGCGCGCTGCTCTCCGGTGGATCTTTTCTACTTCCACTATCAACCCCACCTGGTACGCATCCCACACCGGTGAGCAGTATTCCAGCTGTGGGCGAACAAGTGTACTGTAACCTACTTCCTTTGTATTCGGACTACATTTCCTTAGGATTTTTTCAATGAATCTCAGTCTAGCATCTGTTTTACCGACGATTAATTTTATACGGCACTTACACTTACATTTTAAATCATTCCTAATGCATACTCCCAGATAATTTATGGAATTAACTGCTTCCAGTTGCTCACCTGCAGTAATTTAGCTAAATGATTAAGGATCTTTCCTTCTATGTATTCGTGGCACATTACACTTTTCTACATTAAGATTCCATTTCCATTCCCTGCACCATGCGTCGATTCGTTGCCGATCCTCCTGCATTTCACTACAATTTTCCATATACTGCAGCATCATCCGCAAAAAGCCTCAGTGAACTTCGGGTGTTACCCACGAGGTCATTAATATATATTGTGAATAGCAACGGTCCCACGACACCCCCGTGTGACACACCTGACATCACTCTTACTTTGGAAGACTTCTCTCCATTGCGAATGACATGTTACGTTCTCTTCTTTAGGAACTCTTGAATCCAATCACACAATTGGTCTGATAGTCCATATGCTCTTACTTATTAAACGATTGTGAAACTGTATCAAACGCCTTGTGGAAGTCAAGAAACACGGGAACCCGTGTCTATGGCCCTCTGAGTGTCGTGGACGAATAGCGATCGCATTTTTCGAAACCCATGCTGATTCCTACAGAGCATATTTCTTCTCCAGAAAAATAATTGTACTCTAACATAATACATGACTTAAAATTCTACAACTGACCGGCGTTAGTGATATAGGCCTAGAGTCCTGCACATCTGTTCGAAGACCCTTCTTGAAAACGGCTGTAAAGTGTAGTCAACCGAGGTACATGACAACATTATTGTCTCATTTAACTTTTCGGGCGAAAAATACCTTCCAGTGATCGTTGATTACGAGTTTATGCAGAACAGCGTCGTATTGTAGTGTGATAACAAACTCTTGGACAGCTGAATGTTGCTTTTGTAAGCTATTTATTTAACACACGTATTAGCGAAATATTTCATAAAATATATGCACAAAGTTATGTTGAAGGAACAATTATTGTTTGGCAGTTATTTTTAAGAACATGATTGTCAATTTTCAGGGGTAAGTTTGGCCACGGGGAAAATATTTGAGAAAATATTAGGAGGGTGCGTTCTTTGTAATTACTAGTAGGTGTATTTATAAAATCCTTCAAGACATATTCAAAAAGGAAAATTATCGATACGACAAGCCTCTGAAATGTTTTCAGTACCAAGGACCATTATCTAGGATAAAATAAAAAATAAAATCATAAAGTGAAAAAAGGGCGTCCTTGGATCTTTCCTTTTGAGTTTTGTTAATTTTCTCTTTATTACTTTTACTTCAAAACTGACATTCTGAAATGTTTAAATTTTGTATTATACGTACCCGTACATATGTGCTTGTCAAAAATAGTACGTAATTATTAATTTATTTTATAATGAAGAATATGCTCTGGTTCACGGTCTTACCCTGCCTGTGTGCTTTATTGAGTTTTCCGTGAATAGCGAAGGACTTGAGACTGTTAGTAAAAATCTACTTGAATAGGGAAGGCAGAACAGTGCTCATTTTGAATGGAAATTTGGCAGGAGAAGAGTGGGATGACGAGTGCCAGATAATTTAGAGGAAGGCTCTCCAATATTGTAGCGTTAGTTTCAGGTGGCCGAAGATAAGCAGGCTAAGTATCTTCGTATTTCAATAATATTCCGCTGGTGGCCGATGTTACCCCATTTTCAGGGGTACTGTACTTCGTGCACTATTAAATCATAAAGCAATGGAAATGTGAAGTGCAAATTAACTTTCTTCTTCCATTGTGTACAACACACCAATGAGGATGGTTCCTAATTTAATTATGTAAGAAAATTGCCTGTTGGAGGTCGTCAAATAATCTCAAAATTTAGAATGCTTAATAATATACTCTAGTAATAATAATTTCGTTATTGAATGTTGCAGCAAATCACAACTAATGGGTCGCAACAACACTTTCGCAGTGAAAGTTAAAAATTATGAATAAAAAAAAGATATTAATTAATTTGAAGCAGTCACTGTGGTAAATTAATTAAGCTTGGCCCTATCTGACTTAGCATTGACTACAGCCTCCAACTAGCACCTCTTACGATTCACGAACAGCACAACTTCACTAATAAATGTGTAAGAATTCATGTAGTGGTGATGGCGTGTTCGTGTTATAATCAAAATTTTAATACCAGATAGACTCTGATTGCAATGATAATAGCTCAGTACAGTGAAACTCCGTGGTGCAATGAGCTTCACAAATACTACAGTCACAGTTCCCAATAATTCTGTTAATATTCTTTAAAGCATTCAAGTTTCTTATAAAACTTTACGTGAACTATATGTATATTTTTTTAATTGGTTCCAGGGCCTGGGTAGCGTACGCGTGTAACTGGCTGAGCAGAGTTTGGCATTTAACGTATTTCATAAAAAAATTACTTCAGTCAAGTCTGGTTAATCAACTATAATACTTTGACTACTGTTAGCCTGGTTACTTTCTACATAAATGAAACCAACTTTACTTTACTTGCAAACTCTCTTGCACTCTCTTGCACTTTAATTACTAGTCTCTGTAGTTGTAACACGTTTAGCAATTCTTTAACTCGTCTAGCAATTTCTTTAAAACTGATCGTAATTACTTTGCAAATGATTGAACTCGTTAGTCAATGTACAGGCTTGCATAATCAACATAATCTAATAATGATGATAATGGGGTGACTACAACTACTTACACAATTAAGACTGGTTTCAAAATAAGTCATGTATAATTGAACCAAAGACTGATTGGGTTGACACTACATTTACATGCATACAAAATAAAATGTTACAAAAGTACTCATCTGCTTTCGTCGTCTTCGTCGTGAAGTCCATACAAGACAGATATGATTACAATAGGTACTCTTACTACAACAACGATCACACTCGGTGACAATAGACTTGATACCAAACAATTACTTTTCTTGCACACATGAAAAAACATTACTCTGATCACTTTCGAGTATAAATAAACTTATTTCGCACTTCGTTCAATACATTAAACAGTAAGCCTCTCAGGCTTATTGCAATTGCATAAAACTGGCGCCACACTGCGCCTACCGTGCCTCTGCACCATCAACAAAACATTTATGTGTTTACTATAGCGAGTCCGCTCGCGACTGCTTCAGCAGCGCGACACTCACAGCTACTACTTCTGTGCCAAAGACAGTCTTTACAACAGGTTCAACATTTTCTCTGGCGCATTGCTTACAGCATAAGAATGTCCGTGCATTCATGCGGGTTTACACATATAGTACATGTTTACACTAAATGATTCAATATAGAAAATGACGTTACATAAGAAAGATATCTAGCATACAAGAAATGAAAAATACAGGAAATAAACAAATTTAAGACAATATATACATTACATTAAATCAAACTGTGAGATACAGTGACAGGTGTACTCTTACAATTAAAGCATTTAGCTTTCGTCATTACATTAAAACTGAGAGTGTCAGAAACGTCTCCTTACCGGTAGATTCAGGTACTGCAGACACTACTAATTACAATGACGAGTTGTCATAATAATAATTATTGGAGGGAAGATAGGCAATACTAATTTACTTTATTTTCTATTTTCTGCAGCCATTTGGAGCACATTCATTAATTATTTCTACATTAAGCTAACAAGTATGATTGTGTGAATGAATAGCAGAAAGCATTCCATGAGGCAGAAGCTACCTTTGAGCAGTACAAACATAATTTTTGCTAACCTGTGAGCCAAAGATGAGAAGGTCGCGATTCACCTCTTAACTTAAAGGGTCGCGAGTGAGTCGACCAGCGGTTGGTACAGAGCCTCCCCTTCCCTGGTAGGGCCTGGCTAGGTGAGGATCCCTTAGGCGGATAACCATCATTGCAGCTTGCAGTATGAGCCGACGTGGTAAATCGCATGGTGATAGAGCTCCGTCCAGATTTTGAAAAAGTTTGTGAGCATGGTGATAATTGTAAGTGAAGTACCTATTACTTTTTCTTTCAGCTCCATCAAATTAACAGTAGAGCCACAACCAGCATTTTTGCTTAAATTAGGTGTATTTTTCAAGTAATAGGCAACCTTTACTTGTTATCCACCTACAGAGTTTTTCAGTATAGCAATAGTTAAATGGAGGTAATGTTTCATTTGCAGAGTAAGTTTGGAAGACGAGATCATTTTATTTAAAGTCTTTTCTTTGTATAATAGGATTTTGACTCCATGTGGAGAGGAAGTTAATTAAGTCTCACGGTTTGGAACAGATTCCAATATATTTTATGTAGTTTCTTCCAGCAATGATTAGGAAATAGAGTGTAAGAAATTAATATTATTCTTTTTGAAATGTGTGTGATTTTTTTATTTTTTTCATTTCTGATTTGTTCTGAGTTGGGTTTTCTCCTCGACTTGAGCACATTCAAGTAAGTTGCTAATACAAA
This sequence comes from Locusta migratoria, assembly GCA_026315105.1. Classification (NCBI taxonomy): domain Eukaryota; kingdom Metazoa; phylum Arthropoda; class Insecta; order Orthoptera; family Acrididae; genus Locusta; species Locusta migratoria. The sequence continues at coordinate 138,836,672 of CM048745.1, forward strand.
AAAAAAAAAAAAAAAAAAAAAAAAAAAATGCCACAAGCCACATCCTAAAATTAATTAATGTTGTATGAGAATGTTTGCAATAAAGTTGTCGAGGACAGGCACAAGCGTGAGTTACTCTCAATGCCCAATCATCTAAGAAAATTATATAACGTAAATTCAGTTATGCTTGCGTGTGGATATTTGTATTGAAAGTACTAGGACGAACAATAATGTGACTTCTATTAAAGCAAGAGCGTCCGTCTTTGAGTACAGTAAGGCTACGTAATAACAGTGTTGACGCGTGATTATGTAACAGGTTGTCTATTTTTAACAATGTGTGTCAATATTAATGTATATATCTGGCTCGGCTATGAAAGAAAACATTTCCCCCTTGGCATTCAAATTTCAAATGTTTGTAGAACTTATGGGACTTAAGTACGGGGTCATCAGTCCCTAAGCTTACAAACTACTTATGAACTAGCTAAGACTGACGGCACAAATATCCATGCCCGAGGGCGGATTCGAACCCCGACCGTAGTGGCCGTGCAGACCGTGATTTGAGCGCCTCAGTCCCCTCGGCCACCGCGGCCGGCCCTTGGCATTACTCACCGAATGTAAAGCTAATTTAATGCAGTAATAAGGACTGACTGATATGCATGAGAAATATGGGAAAGTTAGTAAAATTTGTTCAATACCCACTCCCTATGCTGTAAGTCAGATCTTAAGAGATCCCTCCTTAGTGAGTGACCATTAGTTTTGCTGTGTTTTGTAATAATATGTGTCATTAATCACTAAGAAAAGGGCTACGTTACAGAATAAAATTAATAGTCCTTTGGGCATGCTGCATTATAAATGTCCATTAATGAGATTATGTAAAATAAATCCAAACGCTGCAATTTATTTGCTTTATTTATACCATACGCCTATTTCGGAAATACTTCCATCATGAGGTATCTTGTCGTAACCATACAATATCGCTGTCATCTGTCAAACGAGCTGTCACGTACATAACAACGTAAATAATACCCAATAAAAATCCGAAAATTACATCGGAATATTACAGCTAACAACAAACTAACTGTTGATAAAATTTTTAACATAGCAGCTATTGTCAGCGACCGTTACAACGTCAATGGATAAACAAGCAGCCCTCGGTCGCAAATTCAAAATTATTTTACCAGAAAATATAAAACAAAACACGTCACATAATAAAATATACTATTCAGCTGTAGAGCTTACGTCACAAAGTTTAAAAAGAAATTCTTAGAAAAAAAAAAAATAAACTTGCCAGTTTGGGCTGCACGCCTGCACGGAGGCATCAGACTGGCGTGTGCTGTTGTTACCCCATTGGGGATGATTTAATTAGAAAACCATAGACAGACCGGCAGTAAGATACCTGATGATGGAAGTATAAACGAAATCGGTCTATAGTATAAATGTTCAAATGTTTGTATAGTCTGTGGGACTTAACTACGGGGTTATCAGTCGCTAAACTTACAAACTACTTATGAACTAAGACCAAAGACGGCACAAATATCCATGCCCGAGGGGGGATTCGAACCCCCCACCGTAGTGATCGTGCAGACCGTGACTGGAGCGCCTCAGTATCCTCGGCCACCGCGGCCGGCGGTCCATAGTATAAATAAAGAAAATAAATAGCAGCGTTTGGATTTATTTTACAGAATAAAATGTTAATAATCAGGAGCCTTGTTGCTCTCATTATAACACCTACCATAACCGTCATGATCTCCGTTTACTGCCCTGCTAAGAATATTGCTTAATAAACACAGCCATGTGTTTATTGCTTGCAATACGCGGTCCTACTGATGGCAGGAGTATGCTCTTTTTCAAATTTGTTATCCGTTGCGCAATTTGAATTATTATCTCGGCCAACATATTTTCCTAAGATTAAGGTACCCTGTATGTATCAGTGTAGCTACCGTATTCTATCGTATTCATCTTTGCCGGCCGCGGTGGCCGAGGGGACTGAGGCGCTTCAGTCACGGTGTGCACGGCCACTACGGTCGGGGGTTCGAATCCCCCCTCGGGCATGGATATTTGTGCCGTCCTTAGTTGTAGCTAGTTCATAAGTAGTTTGTAAGTTTGGGGACTGATGACCCCGTAGTTAAGTCCCATAGACTCTACAAACATTTGAACATTTTTCGTATTCATCTTTGGTACCGAGAAAATAATAAGACATCCCTTTACAACGAAACTATGATGATGAAAAGCAGAATGAATCGTTACAAACAATAAGCAGAATCGTCACAAAATGTTTTAAAAAAGCGGAAACAGTGGCTGAAGTCATGCGAGTTTACGGTAACATTAGGGTTGGAACGAGTTCCTAATGGCAGTCGAAGCAGAGCGGTCCATGAGCAACTCGGGCCTGTCTGCACAGAGGAGAGGCGGCAGCGCCGGCGGCGACAGTGGGGGTCGGCGAACTCGCGACCACTCTTGACGACTGGGAGGCGGCCGGTCGCTGTGAATGGAACCGTGAATGGGCACGGCGGCCTGTGAATGGAGGCCGGCATTCCCGCACGTCGGCCTGCACGCGGCATTAGCGCGTTACCGACCGCCCGCAAAGGGAGAAACGCCTGTCTCATGGCGAATCCCTAATTCACCGCCCGCTTACCCCACACAGCTGCAGCCACGCCAAGGTTCGCGCCTCGTCGTCTCGTACTGGCCCTGTCCAACTGACGGTCTGACACCAGGTAACTTGCACTTCAGTCTCCACACAGTACTACCCAAGTTCGGAACAAATACGACGTATGTCCAAGAGATACGTTACGTTTTGTTATACAAAATAAACGTGTACAGATACAGGAAAAATATTTATTGTACAAAAACCTACAACTGTTAAACTACTTTTCCAGATAGCTCCCAAACTTTTGTAGGCACTTGTCATATCATGGCATAAGTTTTTGTATGCCTTCTTCATAGAACATTGTCGCCTGTGTATTCAACCATGTGGTAGTTGTGGTGTCGCACAAGTACAAAGTGCGCGCCACCTGCTTTCGCCGCGCGCCGCCAGGCACGCGCGGCGCGGCGTTCTTCCGACGACAGCCACGAGCGCCCTCTGGTACAACGCCGCTCGTGGCCACCACTGAAGGACATCGGCCACTTCGCACTTCGCACTTCGCACTTCGGACTGAGATAGCAACGAGTTAGGACCTTCGTAATCAGATAGGCACGAGTGAAGACTTTGCTATTGTACAGGCACTAGGCAGGCCTCTAACAACTATGTATCAACATTCTGCAGTACTATGTAAAAGCTAAGTATTGTTACATTCTGTGCAATATATCTCTTTCTAATTTACTCGAGTGTTTATAGTTTCTGGCTGCTCCCCTCCGTACCTGCACCAGCGTGTCGGTCTCGTTTCACTCGGCTACCGACACCTACGACGAGGCTGGGACACAAAAGCGGCGACGAAGTCGGGACACAAAAGTGGCGACGAGGAGTGATAGAACCTTGGACCAGCCCGCTTGCAGCAGCCAGACAGCAGCAGTCGGAGCACGCAGAAATTGCTCCCGCCCACCCACCCTTAATATAAGAATTTTGGGGGAAGATATTTTGTTACGTGTTTTGTGGACTTTTTTGTTGCAGAGCGAGTCCTCTTTCGTATTGCATTTGTGTTTTGTTATAATTTACTTGTATGCGCGGCGCCTAATCGGTCAGCATGGCCACTACCCCGAACCCAAACTTAATGGAAATTATTCAGTTACAGACGGCGCAAATCACCCAGTTCCTCCAGGCTGTGTCCCATCTCACAGCGCAAGCAGCCAACCAACAACAACAACAGCCGCCGCTTCAGCAGCCCACACCTGCCGCGGTAACGCTTCCTACGTTCCGCCAGTACAACGAACGTGAGGAAGAATGGAGTGACTATTTCGCGCAGTTTCAAGAACTCGTCGCGGCTCATCAAATTACAGGTCAGAGAGTGAAGAACCTTTTCTTCTCGACTGTAGGAACTCCAACATTTGTGTTACTGCAGAAACTATTCCCCAACGCATCTCCTCGTGATGTAGACTTTGAACAAATTGTAGATGCACTGAATGCTCATTATGAGAGAAAAGTTCTTGTAGCCGCTGCACGATACCGATTTTTCAGACTTAAAAAATTACCGCAGCAGTCACACCAAGAGTGGATTACGGAATTGAAGGGCTTAACCCGCAAATGTAAATTTACTTGCTCTTGTGGACTTTCGTATAGTGACGTGATGTTGAGGGATGCGATTACGCAGAATATTCAGGACCCCAGAATTAGAGCAGCAATTCTGAAACAGTCTGACCCCTCATTAGACAGTGTACTGCAGCTTATAGAAGCGCATGATACTTTTGACTTAGCAGATGTAGAAATGCAAAGCCACAGTGTAAATTCAGTGCACCGCAACGGACGCTTTCCTAGCCGTAGTTCTCAGTATAGCACTAGTGATTCTTATTTTTCTACCGGCCGTGCTGAACAGACAGTGAACAGTAGCCGGAGTAAAAGTGCGACGCAAAGGTCGCCCCGTAGTGTTAGAAACAGTAATTTGAATAACGGGCGCCAACGCTCATTTCAGAAAAATGTACGTAAATCTTGCCCCCAGTGTGTGTCTCGCCACAAGCGTGCTCATTGCCCTAGTCGCAACGCAACCTGTTATCAATGTGGCAAATCAGGACATGTGCAGTCTGTGTGTATGCAAATTAAAAACTCACAGAACAGTAACGTTAGAAACAGTGCTTCGCAAAGTGCGAGAACGGTTCATTCTGTAAATGTTATACGGGCTGTGGAATTGAACAGTGCTTTAGTTGGTTCTCAATTACAAGAAAGTTCTTCTGCACCTATTGCAAAACTATATAGTGCACCACGTAGCAAGCGCCGACGAGCGCGTAAAACAGTGCAACGGAAAAGGGTTCGGGACAAGCAAAATGACTATGAACAGTGCATTCCTGTAGTGAAATTAGTGCCTTCTGCAACTGCTCCTTGTAATAGTGCCCAGTACTGTGTAGCTAGTGACAGTAGAATTGGTGTAGCTACTCAAAGTAATTTTAGCGCAGTAGCCTCGCATTGCGCGGACGCCGATCCGGCGGTAGTGTCATCTAGTGACAGTGTGGTTAATCCGCTGTGTGCCGAGTATGCGCCGCTTCCTACCGCACGCAACCCGCGCAAGCGCAGAAAACAATATGTATTAGACGTTGCCCACATTCGCGCACCGGTCGTGCGCCAGAAGCACAAGCTGTTTGTTACTCTCTCTATAGAAAATAAGACTGTGCAATTTCAGCTTGATAGTGGTTCCGCTGTTACATTAATTAATAAAGATACTTATGAACTTCTGGGTTCGCCAAAATTGTCGCCGTCACAGCAAGTGTTAACAGCTTATACAGGTGAAAATATTCCCGTGCTAGGAACGTGTAGCCTGCCTGCCTCCTTTCAAGGTGTCACTAAAACAGTTTCTTTTGTTGTTCTTCAGGCCAAATCGACGCAGAACATTTTTGGACTAGATGCATTTGATTTGTTTGGCTTATCAATTCAAAGAGATGTTCTTCACATTTCGTCAATAGTGCCTCAGGATAAAATCAATGCATTGTGTGACAAATATAGTGACTTGTTTTCGCCGGAACTAGGTTGTGCAAAAGACTTCGTGGCACATGTAACTTTAAAAGAATCTGCAGTTCCAAAATTTCGTAAAGCTAGACCAGTGCCTATCGCCTTGCGTGATACAGTTGCCGAAGAACTTAAACGTTGGCAAGATAGTGGGGTGATTTCTCCTGTGTCTGCGAGTCAGTGGGCCTCGCCTATAGTAATTATACCCAAGCCGTCAGGAAAACTTCGTCTCTGTGCGGACTTCAAATCAACAGTGAACAGTCAAACAATTGTCGACACTTATCCCCTGCCCAGACCTGAGGAACTGATGGACAAATTAGGACAGTCTCGCTTCTTTTCCAAGATTGATTTAGCAGAGGCATACTTACAGATTCCACTTGATGACGAGTCAAAAAAGTTTTTCGTCATTAATACTCACATGGGCCTTTTTCAATTTCAACGCCTACCCTTTGGCAGTTCTTCCGCCCCCGCTATTTTTCAGCGCTTTTTGGAACAGCTGACAGTTTCTGTACCATGTTGTTCGAACTATTTAGATGATATTGTGGTATCCGGACGTACAGTTGAAGAACATTTAGCAAACCTGGAGTGCCTTTTCAAAGTTTTGACTGCAGCAGGTCTACGTTGCAATAAAGCAAAGTGTTCGTTTTTTCAGACTGAAATAGAGTACCTAGGCCATGTGATTAATGCCCAAGGAATCCATCCCTTACAGTCACATCTTCGAGCAATCAAAGACTTACCTCCTCCTAAGAATGTGCAGGAATTGCAAGCAGTGATGGGAAAGCTTAACTATTATTTCAGGTTTATTCCCAATGCCTCTCAGATTGCAGCTCCACTGCATCACTTACGTAGGAAGAATGTTCCTTTTGTTTGGTCCAAAGATTGCCAGATTGCCTTTGACAAACTAAAGTCTGCACTACTGAGTGATGCATGTTTGATTCCCTTTGACCCCCAGAAGCCTGTAGTGTTAGCAGTTGACGCCTCATCGTACGGCCTAGGCGCTGTAATCTCACATCGTATTGGATGTCACGATCGTCCTATTGCCTTTGCATCCAAGCTACTGACGCCGACGCAACAGAATTACAGTCAGATAGAAAAGGAGGCCTTAGCAATCATTTACGGCGTCACAAAGTTTCATCATTATCTCTATGGCAGAAAATTCTATTTGTTGACAGACCACAAGCCTCTCACGTCTTTGTTCTCACCCACAAAGCCAATTCCGCCACGTACGGCACAAAAGCTTCAGAGATGGTCCTTGATATTGTCAAATTATCAGTATGAGATTTTGTACCGACCTACCACTAAACATGCCAACGCGGACACACTTTCCCGACTTCCGGTTGGCCAGGATGTATCATTTGATTCTTCAGAAATGGCATGTTCTCAGATAGACTCCAGAGATGCTTCCGCTGTCGCCGACTTTCCTTTAAACTCTCGTCGGGTTGCACAGGAAACAGCTGCGGATGCAGACCTAAGTGTGGTAGCTCGTTTTGTTCGCTTTGGTTGGCCTGCCAGAGCCAAAGACATTGATCGGCCTCTGGTTCGACGTTATTTTGCACAACGTCATGCATTATCTTTAAGTCAGGGTGTACTGTTGTTGCATACCGACAACGACCAAGCAAGAGTGATTGTTCCTCGTTCCCTGCAACGAGAAGTGTTACGCCTCCTGCATCAAGGACATTGGGGTATTGTTAGGACAAAGCAACTGGCCAGATGTCATTGTACCTGGGTTGGTATGGACGCTCAGATAGAGAGCATGACATCACAGTGTACAGTTTGTGCGGAGCATCAGGCGGCTCCTCCACAGCGTTTCTCAGACTGGCCACGCCCCAAGGGACCATGGCAACGTTTACATATTGACTTTGCCGGACCTTTCTGGAATACGCGCTGGTTAATTGTTGTAGACGCTTTCAGCAAGTTTCCTTTTGTGATTGCCATGAACTCAACGACGGCGTCTAGTACAATCAGTGCCTTAACATCAGTGTTTTGCATCGAAGGCTTGCCTGAAACTATCGTCAGTGACAATGGACCTCAGTTTGTTAGTGCGGAATTTCAACAGTTTTGTCGTGTGAATGGTATTCAGCATATTACCACTGCACCTTTTCACCCTCAGTCCAATGGTGAAGCAGAACGTTTCGTTCGAACATTCAAGTCTCACATGGAGAAGATGAAAGGTCAGCACTCCAGGCAGCAAGCTCTTCAAATTTTCCTGTCTACGTATCGGTGCATGCCACGTGACGGCCCGTCTCCTGCCGAGCTGCTACACGGCCGCCGTCACCGCACTCTCCTTCACCTGCTGCAGCCTCCCACGCACCGAGTCGGTTCGTATGGCGCTACGCGTTTTCAGGTTTCCACGCCGGTGCTGTACAGGGTGTTTGCTGGAAACAAGAAGACATGGTTGCCGGGCACCATTCAACGCGTGCTTGGCCGCAATATGTTTGTTGTACGTTCTTCCACAGGGTCGGAGCTGCGGCGCCACGCAAACCAATTGCGCCTGCACAGAACGCGCGATCCTGTCTCCGGTTTCTTGATTCCAGACCCAGTTCACCGCCAGGGAGCACAACCACATCGTTCGTCAACGGGTCCAGCGTCCCCGGACTACGAGATCGTCCCAATGGAGATCGACGCGACGCCGCCGCTGTCGCCGCCGCAGATGACAGCGTCACCGAGAGGGACTCCGGGACCGTGCGGCCCCCCCCAGCTTGGGCCACGCACCTCAGAAGAAGATGACCTGCTCCCTCTGGGCGGGGGCGGGCGCCCTTCCCCAGGTTTCGGCGGGTTCCCTGGAGGATCGCAAGGCGGATGCCGGGGCGCGGACGGCGTCTCGATCCCGGCCTCAGCTACGACGCCCGTCCCACCAGTAACGCCCCCGTCCAGGCCCTCCTCCCAGTGCCGTCGCCGTGGCCCTCAGCCCTACGCCACGACGGCGCGGCGGTTTGGGGGGGAGGGGTGTGGTGTCGCACAAGTACAAAGTGCGCGCCACCTGCTTTCGCCGCGCGCCGCCAGGCACGCGCGGCGCGGCGTTCTTCCGACGACAGCCACGAGCGCCCTCTGGTACAACGCCGCTCGTGGCCACCACTGAAGGACATCGGCCACTTCGCACTTCGCACTTCGCACTTCGGACTGAGATAGCAACGAGTTAGGACCTTCGTAATCAGATAGGCACGAGTGAAGACTTTGCTATTGTACAGGCACTAGGCAGGCCTCTAACAACTATGTATCAACATTCTGCAGTACTATGTAAAAGCTAAGTATTGTTACATTCTGTGCAATATATCTCTTTCTAATTTACTCGAGTGTTTATAGTTTCTGGCTGCTCCCCTCCGTACCTGCACCAGCGTGTCGGTCTCGTTTCACTCGGCTACCGACACCTACGACGAGGCTGGGACACAAAAGCGGCGACGAAGTCGGGACACAAAAGTAGTATATTCTTTCAGCTCGTCATATCATCGCTGAAGTGTTGGCCACCAAGGACATATTTTAGGTGTAAGAAAAGATGAAAGTCGGTAGGAGCGAGGTACAGGCTCTACGGAGGATGATCAAAGACGTCCCAGTGAAATCCCCGTAGGAGTTGTCAGCTCACATTCGCCGTGTGAGGTCGGGCATCATCTTGGAATAAAACAACACATTGAAACGAGACTGTTTTTTTTTCGTTTCATTGCTCTGATGTCTCATTAGGTCAACTTAATGAATGAAATTTGAATTGATTCACTTGGGATTGGCTTGCAACATTTTGTGATTTTGTGGTAGGTGTTGAAAACTGAAAGAGCAATTGTAGAAACAGAGATGGCGAAGGTGTACAGCCGGCCGCGGTGGCCGAGGAGACTGAGGCGCTCCAGTCACGGTCTGCACGGCCACTACGGTCGGGGGTTCGAATCCCCCCTCGGGCATGGATATTTGTGCCGTCTTTAGTATAAGGTAGTTGATAAGTAGTTTGTAAGTTTAGGGACTGATGACCCCGTAGTTAAGTCCCATAAGCTTAACAAACATTTGAACATTTTTTTTTGAAGGTGTACATTTTATTTTATATCTGTTATCCTGTTATAAGTCACTCTCCTATTTTCCCCATCCTTGTGTACTACGGAGTGCGAGTGGAATGTAATAATATTTCTTTCGGTGTTGGTAATGTGGTGTCGCACAAGTCTAAAGTGCGCGCCACCTACTTTCGCCGCGCGCCGCCATACACGCACGGCGCGGCGACAGCCACGAGCGCCCTCTGCTACAACTCCGCTCGTGGCCACCACTGAACGACATCGTTCACCTGGAACTGAGATAGGAACCAGCTAATACTTCGGAATCAGATAGGCACCAGTGAAGACTTAGCTATAGGATAGGCATTAGGCAGGCCTCTAGCTCAACTATGTATCAGCATTCTGCCGTACTGAGCTATGTAAATGTTAAGTCTCTAAGAAATATATATCTCGCTCTAATTTACTCTAGTGTTTCTAGGTTCTGCTGTCCCACTGGCTGGTCACCTCCTACCTCTACTCAGCCACCGACACCTACGACGGAAACGAGACACAAAAGCGGCGACGAGGCTGGGACACAAAAGTGGCGACGAGGATGGGATACAAAAGGTAACATGGGCAATATTGTAATCTTTGGTTGTGGCTATGTAGTTGTGACAAGGACTGCCTTGCAGCAAAGGTTTTCTTTAAGGGTTGAAGTAGAGGGTCGATCTGGTCAAGCCAGGGGTTGCGAAGGCGCTGGAGTAACGGACCCTCGGTGTCCGCCCTCGCGAATTTGAAGAGGGGACGGTTGGCCCGGGTGGCGCCTAGGGAGAGAAAGAGATCGGTTCCTGGCCTGGAGGAGTGCGGACGTTTGGAGACCTACTCGCTTGTGTCGCGGAGGTTTTGGTAACGATTTGGTGAAAATACTCAGCAATGTTGCTCATGGTGACGCTTTCACCACCGATTGTTAGGGGACGCAACCAATAGATGTCAATTTTAACATTTTTTGGTGACTTCAAGTGATAGAATCAGACCGAGATGGTGTGACCTTTGTCGTGGGTTACAAAATGTTCAAATGTTTGTTAAGCTTATGGGACTTAACTACGGGGTCATCAGTCCCTAAACTTACAAACTACTTATGAACTACTTACGAACTAGGACGGCACAAATATCCATGCCCGAGGGGGGATTCGAACCCCCGACCGTAGTGGCCGTGCTGACCGTGACTGGAGCGCCTCAGTCACCTCGGCCACCGCGGCCGGCCGTGGGTTACAGTTGCTGCTAAGTCGGTTATTGGTTACATTATCATGGGGAGTATCAGTTCGTTGAATTACATATTCATTTTGAGAGTCAATATTCAAATTTACATTGATTTTACTTCTAACTAGGACTTTGCGCGCGAAATAGATAAATTGTAGTTCGTGAGTCCAGTTGGTGGAATGGTAGTCTTTTATTAGTTATAATTTGTTTCTCGTGTTTTAGATTTGTTTAATGCATAAATGTGTAGGATTAATCTTTCAATAATGACGGTTTCCTTTGTGCAATGTGATCAGGGTGTACACTGCGCCACGTGGTGGTCAGTACATAGTAAGTCTGGTAACATAGGGTCTGTTGCAATTGCTTAGCCTGCTCATGCAATAGTGTTATAGTAATTATTCAGCGTGGTGATAATTATTTTAAATTAAATTTCAGTAACTTGGTTTTTGTGTGGGGGCCACACTGATCACGTATGTTCACCACTTAGACGGACATTTTAATGTTTTGTGATCCCCTGTTATGTTCTAGCAATGATCAGAAGGTCGGTGATGCAAATCCCATTCACTGGTAATATTTTGTGTCCATTCACACCACTTTGCTGCCCCTGGCGCGCAACGGCCGGGCGGATTCAAATTTGATGGCTCACGCAATAATTCTTCTTTGCATGCCTTGTGTGAATGTGGTAAATCATAGCGGGGAATTAGAGGAAACTCCTTGCTTCCATATCCTTGCGAGTGACGAAATTAACCTGTCTTGTTTGGAAACTTGCTAGGAGGCCCATTCAGATGATAGTAACAAAAGGTTACACTTAAATTCTCTTTCATACTAAAAATTAGCATTTAAATTACCATCACATAGTGTTTATCTTAAAGAATTAGTGGTTAAATAAATAACGATTTTATCCCACATGCGTGTCGAAGCTATTTCTAAATGTTCATATGACCCTATTCAGCACTAATAATTCCATTCTTTCCTGTTGCCTGCAATGGTGCACTGAAGCATAAATAACAAAGTAACGTATCCGTTCCATTTGAGTACGTATATTGGTTCCGATTAATTAGGTCAGATGCGTTTGTAATGTTATCCGTTGCGCGTGTCAGTCTTATGACTCTTCAATTTTATTAAAGTTGTTGGGCGTGCTTATTTCGCACGTGGCGGGAACCAATATATGTACTGAAACTGGATAAAGCCTGCGTAGGCAAGTCATTCCACATACAAACGTGTGGGAGCCATATTGCATCGCAATAGCTTGCAGTAGGCACCTTCAGTGTGCAAGTTATCGGGCACAGTGTCAGACAGAATGGTAAAATACACATTTCAGACACGAGGATATATAGAATAAAATTAAAAACGGCAACGGGTACGTTACAACCTTTTGACAGTAATCCTCGGCGCTTGTTCTGTATTGCGCACCGCAATTTCTTACCTCGTGGTAAGAAATCAATCACAAAAATGCCCCTATTCTGTCCTAAGAAACGGCCCACATGACTTTTCGAGATGTCAAGACCTGCTTAGGCTTAACCTTCGTTGGGGATGAAGTGTACCTCCAATCCATCGATTGCCGTTTTGTTTCAGGGGTGTCGTACGATACCCAAGTTTCATCCGCCGTGTCTATCCGAGAAAGAAAACCATCGCCTTCTTCATTGTAGCGTGTCAAAAACTGAAATGCACTACCCATCCATTGTTTTTGTCTTGTTCATTATGAATTTTGGGTACCCAGCGTGACCAAAGTTTTCGAAATTTCAGTTTTAAAGTAACAATTTCATGAATTAGAGATCGTGAGATTTACAGAATTTCCATTGTAAGGGAACTAATTGTAAACTTAGGGTTGCGTTTATATTTTGTCCGTGAACCTAACAGATTTGCCGATGAATTTTCCTTGATTTAACGTTCTTTGCGTTTAGAAAACGAATCACAGATCTGATTTCACACGCGGCGGCATTTACATTCACGGCTGACATTATAAAGAAGCACTACGAAGCACACGTCAGCAGCACGGATCTTGAGTCGGAGTAACTGCTGCGGATGCTCGGAACTGCAAACGTAGCACTGTCGCGGATGTATGTAGAAACGGAACTTACTTTGCGGACGATCCTCGTATACTGAAAAAGTACAAATTAGTACACTCTCATATGAGATGTTCCAGTCTTCAGGAATTCGTTTCGGAAAGGGACTTAGCAGAATATTTCACTGCTCAAAGTAATTAGAGAATTTGGTGAGATATTATACAAAACATACATATGGTAATGCATTTTATTAAGATATTAGCTACAACTGTAATTTATGTGTAATACAGTACGACAATTAGCTTCCTCAAATCTTTATTTGAGGTTTACATGGCGTTTATTTAGAACGAGGCACCTTGGGCTCACGATAATAGTGCAAAAGTCAATCTCTTTGCCCTCTAATATGATGTGTGCCACCTCGGACGGGCAGTACAGCTGCACACCGACGTGGCATGGATAGTATGAGGTCATCAGTCAGTGATTAAGCGATATTTGGCCATTCTTCCATGAGTACAATATCCAGCTCTGTAACCGTTGTGGGAGGACTGATCTGACTGTAATGCGGCTGCCAAGTACGTCCCAGACGAGTTCAATTGGCTTTAAGTCTGCCTAACAAGCTGACCACTCAATTCGTTCAATTCCCTCAGTTTCAAGCATGTTGTCCATCGGTGCAGCTCTGTGGGAACGACCATTATCATTCACCAGAAGGAAGTCACCTCCTATGGCATTAGTTTATGGCACAACAGAACATTTAAGGAACTCGTCTCTGTACCTAAGAGCATTCAAAGCGCCAGTCTAAACGACATACAGGTCTACACGTCCGTCTATACTGACTCCTGCCCACACCATTCGCCCACCACCATTATATGGTGACGTATCTTGCACAAAAGCACGATTGTTCCACGTTCTCTCCAGCTAAGGGAACGACGATTGTTCGGTTGAACCCAAAATCTTTACTCATTTGTCAACAGTATTCTGCGTCATTCGTTACGACTTAAATTCTGAGGTTCCTCCGCACAGTTGTGAGCTAAACAGTGTCGGAGTTTTAATAGGACACACTCCATAGGGCTCCATGTGTAGAGGCCACACTCATGAAGGCAATTTCGAACTGTTTGTGTCGATAGTGCGCGTCCTGTTGCTGCCTAGAGGGTGCGTTGCAGCTAATTGGAATTTAGCCCCCTATCTCGACGGGATGTTTACCGGAGATTATGGTCATCTCTTGGTGATGTTACTCGTGGACGACCTTGGCCTTGCTTTCTTTTAACGAGCCCTGTGGGCTGAAATCGTCTGCAGGTCCTGGAAATTACACTTTGGGACACTCCAATAACTGCAGCCACCTCCCACTGTGTCTGTCCCGCTTCCAACCTTCCTATGGCTCTGCATGGACTACTTCAGAAAATAGAAAATTCACGCAATCACACAGGCACACAACACAGTGACGCAACCGTCATATGTGGCTGCCGCACTTTGAATGATGCTCTACAGTGTGCAAATAGACAAGGGGAGGAGCGATAGGTAGGTTGTGTCAGGGTGGTGGGGATGGATAAGTCACAGCCTTGCAGAGCATGTACGTACTAGATGGGTGGAATGAGATGCAGCTTAGGAATGGAATGGGGAGGCGTGTGAGTGGAGTAAAATAATATAAAATGAATGCACACACACACACACACACACACACACACACACACACAAACACTCATTGTTGTTGCATTGCACGATCTGCTCACTAGTGTAATCCGTTTTCTAGACAAAACACAAGTTGACACCAATATCCTGTGCGACTGCTATGTATGTTTCCGTGATAATGTTGTCTCCATTCTGTAGAGCTCTAAAAAAGACGAATTACTGTAGTACATTTTGTCGATGACAACACTTTAAGAACCTATATATCTCTCAACTGATCTCATATTGTTTTTAACAGTATATTTTACATTCAGGTTTGCTAGCGTTTTATAACAAAGAAAGTACATTATCAGATGCATAATGCCATAGCAGATAACAGTCATGTTCTAAATGAACAGACACACTTAAATCAAATTCTCTTTTAAATTTAAATTTAATAAGAAAAATGTAAAAGTGAAAGGAAGCGCACACACACACACACACACACACACACACACACAAAAAAGAGAAACAAGAGAGCAGTATGTAAATAAATAGTGTATCTCCGTGATTGTCTTATTTGACAAGCAAGGTCTCTGGATCTTTCTCCAATTGGGAAAGTTTCGAGCATTATGGAAAGAATCCTTTATCATGTCCGGGAAACTGACACTGTAACGCTCCAGTTGGACAGAATTTGGCTCGACATCCCTCATTGGGATATGAAACAAATGAAGAACACCATGCGGGGTAACTGCGTGCACATGATTGACCATGTTGCTGTCTTACTAAATATTTGCAACTCTTTCTCTTGAATACATCATCCAGTTATTCTAAAGATGCAATCATTTGTATCTGCGTACATGCACATCACATTAACCAATATACATACCTTTCGTGGTGCTTCTATCTCTCTATGCGTTCATCCCACATTTCTTGGTGTGACGTCAAATTGTTGGTTCGGGGCCGCCAGACCTTACAAGTGCGAATCGGTATCTGGGTTTGATAATTTTAAAATACATACATAATTGAGTCACTGGTGATAATGAGTGATGCCATCGTATGATGGTGATACATACTGCGGCGATGGTTGTGATGAGTGAGAAAGTTATGATCGTAGCTGTGGGGCCTGTAGAACTGCAGGTAGCGATTAACATCCATCAAGTTGAAGGAAATAGTAAGGAGTTAAAGAAGAGCGATACGAGATGGAGTGTTATAATTAGGATTGAAAAGAAGAGTAAATATCAGAACGTACATCGTTAATGGGAAGTGGAAGATGGAGGAGACCATATTTGGACTATGGAGGTGCTTGGAATATGGATGTAGTGGCGCAGCAGCGCACGCGAATTAGTGAGTGCGAAATTTGCTACTGGGACTGGATTTTGCGATTCGAAAAGTCTTCTAGAAAGGTAAGACGATGCCGGAAATGGAGAAGTTCGTACAGGATGTGAGTTGGAAAGGTCGCGAATGCGCAAGGCGGAGTAATGACCCAGGATTTCGAGGGACTTGTAGAATTTAGAAGAGGCGGGGAATCAGGCCACGCTGATGTAGGTAAGACGGGACGGATGAGGGTTTTACAGGTGTCGATAATGGTAGAGGGATGTAGGCACCAGGTCTTTCAGTAACTTCAGTAGGTAGAGCCGGTATTGGGCTTCGCTTTGGATGTGAAGGATGTGTGCTTGCCATGTTAGGTTTCTGTCTGAATCTTAAAAGAGACAGAAATTTCTACAGTGAAATTACGTTTTCAAGGCCTATTGCTACATTCCGTTCGTTATATTTCTTTAACGTATGAATTATGTCAGATTCTTAAGAACGTCAATGTGTAAATGGCGACGCCATTCCTAATCGATCGCGATGGATATAATTTCTTCAGGATTACGCATGCAAAAAAATCTAAATAAAGTCTTCTGTCGAAGCATGAAGTAACGAAACAATGTGTAGATGCGTTCAACTAATTTGACGAACAAAACTCCCACTTGATCGAAGTTTTAGCCCCTACATTTAGGGGCTATAGTTTCATTTTAAGCTGATTCTTCTCTGCACGTGGTTGTGTGTCACTCACAATGGGCGTCTCGTTATAGGCTAGACCGAAAAACTTGCTCAGTTGCGGTGTCTTTCTTCCAATAGGTGTAATTAACTGTTATTTGATTCGTTACGCATGATAGTCATTGACCTGTGTAGAGGGCGAAAATGAGACGCATTTCTTTACCACACGATACTTGATTATTTTAATACAGTGTAAGACTTATCTTGACTCATCAGTTTCTAAATTTTTAAACTGTTCCTTCCACTTATAATTTTTCCTGTTTTGCTTTATAATAATACGTGGGCTGGAACAAATATTAATACAGATTTCTGTCGCATGTCGTATTTCTGCTAATAATTTTCACTTCTCTGACTATCTTCTCGCCGTTAATTTATTATTGTTGCATTTGGAAGGAGACGGTTGGACGCCATTATAGTATTATTGTAATAAAGCTACTTATTTTTAATAACTACGCGCTTTTTTAATATAGAAGAAAATTAGTTACTTAATTCGTTTGCCTGTTGCCACTAATAATAGTTCAGTTTCCTGTCACACTTTGTGTGTATGTGTGTGTGTGTGTGTGTGTGTGTGTGTGTATGTGAGTGCATGCACTTATGCCTCATAATTATCTATTTTTAAATTTATAGTTTCAAAAATACCAGGGCTGAGGTGGCCTTTTCTAAACTTCGGCTAGTGATGTACGAATCACAATAGATGAGTGCCTAGAAATCACCATGTTACGTACAGAAAAATTGAATACCTGAAAATGAGATGGTCAATTCCAACATATAACATGGTATATAATATATTTATATTATACAAACAGATACTGAAATATCAGTGTTAAAAATTAGGTAGTCTGCAAGTTTTCACAAATTTGGAGAAATTGACATTGTTGGACGAACTGTTGCGCCTTAGGTGTTGGGAGTAGAAAAAATTGGTATGAAACAAAGTTGCAGAGAATTTCTTGCTCTTTAAAAAAAGAACGGGGACGTAAAAGCGGTAGGAGCACAAAAATGGGGATATTTTGAAAAAAACTGAAAAGTTTTCCCCAGAAAAAATTTGTTGGAAAAATTTGGTTTTCTAATCTTCCCAACCATATGAACGAGTTAAAAAAATAAAATCTTCTACTCCATCTTTTGCAAGGTCTAGCTACTATTTGACTGGACTAATTAGCCATTATAGTATGCTCTCCATGTCTTCGGATCATGTACCATCAATGTGAGTGTGATGTTAAATTTCCTTGTCTTCATTTAATAAATCCCCTTTCATATAAAAGTTAAAATCTCTGTTTTCATCGTAGCATGCACTTCCTCCCCGTCAGTTATTAATAACTGTTTTCAGTAAAATTGCCTATTCGTAAAAAATGAGAGATTTGAACGCCACGATGCTACGATTTCATTAATTGTGAAGCTATAGCTTTTTTATCTGTTAACCTACTAATGTATGATTAATACTTCTCTCCTTAATTGAACCTGCATTCAGTTTAAATGTTTACGAAGTTCTAACCTTGCAATTTTATATATTTACAATGATCTCTGGAACTTTGATGTTCACGCGGTGAACTACAGACGATCAAAAAATTATTACGCGCAAATTTTTCCATGGAGCGAGTGGTTACCTACATGAATAACATTATCACCATTACAGCTAAATTATGCAGCAGAACGGAGCCGAAATATCAAGAACAAGGACAGAGATAATTTCCCACTATTTTTATAACGTTGTCTGTCGTAATATTTCACATTGATATTGATTCCGTAGGAAAGGCTCATTTGAAATTTCCATGCTTATCCAACTTTTTGAAGTTAATTGTCGCAGTATTTTACCCTTAATTTATTTATAATTTTATGAAGTATTTGTATAACGTTCAATTCGCGATCCATGACATTCCACAGACACACCGACGTTACCACTTCCTTCGTGTGCCATTGGCGCCTGATTCGTGGAAGCATTGCCCCTGTTTCCGCAGGCTAGAGACGCCTTGATATTATCGCTGGATAGCCCGGATAATTGTACGGTAATTATTTTCGCGTAAACCCATGGATCAAACAAGAAGTCGCGGCATGATGCAATTTCCAACAATACAGGGATGTCTGAAGGCGCCTGTTACTTTGCTAGGCAACAGTTCGACACAAGTCGACTGACGAACATCATGAAGTTTTCCGCTCCAAGTCGGTGAACTCTTAAGGACCATTGGGAAATGCAGTACGAACACGAAGCGCATGTGGAGTTCAGAAGGTAAGCAAACCTGACAGTCGTAGCACCCAAAACACTGATGTCAAAGCGACAGACTCGTTCTCCTATGCAGTTTCCACTATCCATTTTAACATGCAAACGTAGGCTTCCGCGGTTGATGTCACTATCAATAAAATTCTTCTGGGTATGAAACCGCGTCGTCATTTTATAAATTCCACCGACGTTTCGGCCGCTGTTCCAGGCGGCCTTCATCAGGGTCTGTGTCTGTGTGTCAGACACTGTTGCAGACACTGTTCTTCTGGGTATGAAACAGCGTCGTCATTTTATAAATTCCACCGACGTTTCGGCCGCTGTTGCAGGCGGCCTTCATCAGGGTCTGTGTCTGTGTGTCAGACACTGTTGCAGGCGGCCTTCATAAGGGTCTGTGTCTGTGTCTGTGTCTGTGTGTCAGACACAAACCCTGATGAAGGCCGCCTGCAACAGCGGCCGAAACGTCGGTGGAATTTATAAAATGACGACGCGGTTTCATACCCAGAAGAATTTTATTGATACATTTTAACATGTTGATAAGTACAGGCAGTCTAGGAAATTTCATTGAAGCGTTGGGAACGTAAGCCGAATCGATATACGTATATCGCTCTCACAGCTCGAGCGATGAAATGACCAAAGACTATATTGTATTTGTCGGTCACCTGAATGGGTAATTTCCCAGAATTATTACCTATGGAATGCGCGGGTACCAAACGAAGTATACCGAAAGTGCGTCGTAGACGACGAGAATCTGGTCAGTTAGGGTAAATGTTTAGTATGTTGCCGAATGAGCGTAGGGTATCGTTTTCAGTTGTGAGTAGCAATGAGTGAAAACCGTTGGTTTCTAGTCAGGGTCGTTTGATGTGACGAAATTTAATTCCTTCGTTAAGTAGCGTGGAAAGTCTTTTGAAATTATTTGTAACTTTCGGATTGCTTCCTGCTTTATAGCCTAAGTGTATTCAAGGCGGAAGAAAACCTTTCTCTCTTTGATAAAGCACTTCATATTGGCAAGTAAGAAGGGGATTACAGATGGCTTTAAGTCATACACTTTGTTAAATGAAGGAGGTTTTACACTTGAATTCGCTGATCATTCTGATGAATTAGTGTTATCGAAAGATCCATCTGTCCACGTCCAGATCGATCGCTTGTGGAAATATTTGAAATATTCGACTGAAATAAAGGAACATCCAAGAGAAAGAGGCGACTTTTATCATTTGCAATTCCTATATATCGACAATTTTATATTGCGTAGAAACTTGGTCTTCGTGTTACTCTCCTAATATTTCTTATCGAATTAAAGAGAAAGTTCCTAGACAAAAATAAATAAACAAATAAATAATTTAAAAATTTAAAAAATGATTACTGCCGGGTTACACGGCACACGGTACATGGAGATATGGCTGACGAATAAAGAAAGTAAGGTTATTACTTCCATTTGTAATTAATTGTAACTTAAAAACGTTCGTCTCTTGTTACTAATGTAGCAAACGCTGCATGCACTTAGCATAACTTGCGCCACTAATGTCGCGTGGTCGATATAGAGTCGGATGGTCGATATCTGTTGTTTTGCACCCACGCAACCGATAGACAATTTTGGAATAACCCGAAATTGGGTCCATAGGCATTTCACCTAATATAATTGCTTACGAAGAAAGATTTTGATAGCTACTAAGCATTCATTCTACAGTCTGTAGAACGCAAATAAACGTGCCATTGAACGGTGTTAATGTGTAACTTCTGAAGTCTTTATTGGTGGGATATGCTGTGCACAGACGCTATTATTACTTCAGATTGTCTTATTTAGGATTTTCTTCGCTCGCATTTTTTACTTTATGGTGATGAGAACCTGCTAACAATCTCATCTATACCGTGTAGAATCTAATTTAGAATGCAACTTTTTTACCTTTCACGACAAATGTGGTACTAAGAAGAACTGTGTCTATTTATACTGCTGTGTAAGAAGTACCTGCTTTAGTTGCTCCCGAATGTTTTAAGACCGAACTCGTAATATTGGTAACTGTAATATTATAACCTTATACATTACTTCATATTTCAGATGGACATTCTGAATCGAATTCATAATCATAATGAAACATTTTAACATAACAGAGTGGGACTTTTATTTCATAATTATTGCGTCACCGTACGTGAATTCATTTTTACCGACATCGCGCCTTGGTCATCGCTAAAGCCAACTGTTCATTCCACATTTGTTTACACATTCAATAAGGTAACTACGCATATTTTTCGTAAGATTTCTTTTGCGCAACAGCTATTTAATAAGGTCTTTTTCCTCTCACGAGCATATTTCCTTAGTATGAAGATATAAATATGGAAGGTCCTTCCTCAAAACTGAGTATATAATACTTACTCAAGTTAACATTTTAGTAGCAATATTTTTAAAGTAGGTAAACTTGGAATATGTTACGTTTTTCACACTAATTATGCAGATGTTTTCAGTCAGCACACTGACTGTACGTGTGGAAACCCTATATATCGTCTTCTTCTCGGTAGCAACATTTTCTAAAGTTAAGTCGTTATTTTTGGAATCATAGTGTGTATTTATTTGTGACTTGAGAAAGGGAATTAATTAATTTATATCTTTACCTACCCTGATGGATATCAGTTACTGGCTATAGAAAGAGTCACTTTCCAAATGCGTATGATTTTACCCCGTAACATTTACTGGAACATCAGTGTGTTGTGCTGTAGCTAGTAGAACCACAATGTATCTTCGTGCAAGAGACTAGCTTAAGGCAATTGTCCGCAGACGGTCGTGTTACGCCTCGTGTAAGTGGCAAAACGTCGACAAGCACTTTTCGTATTTCACCAGTGGCATGATCGCGGTCCATCAAACCTGCTGTTAAATCGTGCTACCATATTGATAGTCGCGAGAGTCAGATTTCTAGGACTGTCGTGAAAATTGAAATCAAGAGTTCAGGAGGGTCGCACTTAAACGCCATACACGTTGTCATCAGTCTGATTGTCCTAATTCTCATGAGGATACATATTCAAAACAACCTTCAAATGTTTGTAAATCTATGGGACTTTACTACTGTGGTTATCATTTTAAATGCATAAATGGATTTAAGCAAGGTATAATAAGAACGAATACTGTCTTCCCGTTTATATTTGTCAGGAATTCAAGTAGCCCTACTAGTTGTGTTCAGAGACAGTTACTCTTGCTTAACAGGCTGTTACTCAAGACAATATAGGGCTGAATGAAATAAATAACAGTGTTTTTACAATACTGTTAGATCTTCAAATCGAGCTACTTTAGGCAGTACTGGTGGACAGGAAGTTCAAAAAGTTACATTTTATAATTGTTTAAAATAACTATTGGTGGTACGAGATCTGTTGCCTCACTGCAGTTCGTATTTTTGTTTATGAAATTAATATTAGCAACTTGTAAAACAAAATTTAAAGGTCACCTGCTTTACAAATAGCTATAACTGAAAGAGGTCTGTAGAACTGTGTAATTGTTCCATATATCAATGACACATAGACATAATGGATGCAGATTGTCAAGTTGAAGCCAATGTCGATAGTTACTGACTTTTGAGCAGTTCACGCTACTTTTAAGGCATATGCCTTATAGCATAAAAACGATAATATTCATGCTAGATACCCTAATGCTAATGTTAAAAGTGTTAAGCTTATGGGACTTAACTACGGGGTCATCAGTCCCTAAACTTACAAACTACTTATGAACTACTTACGAACTAGGACGGCACAAATATCAATGCACGAGAGGGGATTCGAACCCCCGACCGTAGTGGCCGTGCAGACCGTGACTGAAGCGCCTCAGTCCCCTCGCTAATGTTACAAGCACTTGGTAGTGGCTGATTGCTGTATTTGCAAGGTAAGACTCTATTTTACAGTTTTCACAGTCGACTTTTAACATGAGCTGTTTCAGGCAGTTCTGTTTAATTTTTTGGAGAATACAGCAGGCGCTCAAGTAAACACGTAAAGTTTAGTGAAACTCTTCCGAAATTAATGTTTTCACAAAATTTTCACCATATAGAATAAACTGAGAAAGTGTCAGAATTTCGTGTGTGACGATAAATTACGTTCATATGCTACACTTATAACGCTAAATAACTAAATGTTATAATTAGGTTTAGTTAGGAAGAAGAAACGCTGTTGGCCGATTTCTACACCGTATGTGTAATAAATTTACACTCAACCAGTAGTTGCTGTATATTCGAAGAGTCTGAAGCTGTTTTGTAGTAATGTATTTGAATGAGACATAGGTTTCGCGACTTTACTCGAATGAATACACCCCTCTAATCGAAGTGTCTGACGCACATTTAAAGTTCACGAAGTGGAGCATACACGCGCTCTGCAGCAAGGCGCCTAAGAACGCTCGAACATTCCACCATGACACATGTTATTTGCTCAACCTTGAAGGATCCTAAGCTACGTCACGTACAGGGAGTTGACAAAATAACATGAACACCTACACACATAGACACGAGAATTTAATAACGATTTGGACCAAAGCTGTAATTCTTTTAGGAACAAATTCGTAAAGTTTCTGACCATCGTATACATAAACGAGGATTGGGAATTGAATAGTGGCAACACTGCTCTAGAGACACTATGCAATGGAATCTACTACTGTCGCTGATAGCACACGTTGTTGACATATCTACCTTACCCTGAGCAATCGAGGGAAACACAGTCACTTGTGAGCGAGCGGTCTAATGTAACGGTGTCACTTTGTTTTCGAAACTGGAACAACGGAGTTGGATCAAGATTTAATATGACAGAGGTCGTACAGCACGACAGCATCAAGATCTTCAAGAGGCGTCAGAGCCTGAGTATGGTGAAAGTTATGGTGATTCTCGTGACTGTGATGGTGTTATCCTAACGCATTACTTTCCTCTACGGCAGACCGTCCAGGCACAGTAGTACTGTTAGTTTTTGGAGCATCACCTGCGACCAGCTTTGCGAAAGAAGTGGCAACATTTTCTGCGCAACCCACCCATCATTTTGACGACTATGCGCAGGCGCATACAGTGCAAGCCGTGGCTGCTCTGTTCGGTCGATGGGACTGGGAAGTACTGTACCATCCACCATAATCCCAGAAATTAAGTACTTGTGATTCTCATTTGATTCCGAAGATGAAGGAACCAGTTCCTGTCATTCGCTTCAGAACTGTTCTATAGATTCGACAGGCAGTAGATCGCTCCATTCGCACCATCAACAGACAAGGCTCTGCTAACGGTATATTACGCCTTCCACGTCGCTGGCAACGAGTTCTACACAACGTTCGTAACTACTTTTAAGGACAGTAAAAGATGCAAACCTGTAAGCTTTTACCGAGCGAGGTGGCGCAGTGGTAACGCACTGGACTCGTATTCGGGAGGGCGATGGTTCAAATCCACCCCCGGCCATCCAGATTTAGGTTTTCCGTGATTTCCCTAAATCACTCCAGGCAAATGCGGGGATGGTTCTTTTCAAAGGGCACGGCCGTTTTTCTTCCCCGTCCTTACCCAAAACTCCGAGCGTTAGCTCCCTCTCTAATGACCAAGCTGTCGATGGCACATTAAACCGTAAGCTTCCTTCCTTCCTGTAAGCTTTTGTATCGGTTGTCAATAAATAGTTGCCGCTATTTAAGTTCCAACCCTCGTATTTATGTGTGTTTAGGGGCATATACGTGTCAAATGATGCCGTTAAAAAATTGTATATTAAATTCTTGCCGGTCGCAGTGGCCGAGCGGTCTGCGGCGCGCCAGTCAGTCTGCACGGCCGCTGCGGTCAGGGGTTCGAATCCCGGGCATGGATGTTTGTGTCGTCTTTAGTATAAGGTAGTTCATAAGTAGTTTGTAAGTTAAGGGACTGATGACCCCGCAGTTAAGTCTCTTAAGATTAACAAACATTTGGACATTTTTTATTAAATTCTTACGTTTCAAAAAATTGTATGCAAGCTGTGGCGTTCGCCGTTATGTTCGTGAGTACTACCAATGTAAATAAAATAGACTATCTCTAAATTGTTACAAGATCAAGGTAGTGGTAACTTTAATTTGACAGCTGTACGCTGACATTAATTTGTATTTACTTTCTGGAACTCACAATATTCCAACGTTTTCGAGGTACCGAGAGATAATTTTACAGTTTTATTTGGGCGATATTACAACGTGTTTCACCTGCTTTTATTAATGTTCTAGTAGTACCCGTCCATGCGTTGCGGTGGCTTGTAGCAGATTAAATGGAAAAGAAAGATAAGATAAAGCACACATTTCTCACAAGTGTAGCTTCACAATGATTTGTGGATGGCCGCTGGACATACTACACCCCCTGTTACCCTTATCTCAGCCACCCTCTCCTTGTTCTCCTGTCTTCGTAAATCTTATCTGTCCACTCTTCTCGTCGACTTCCACCTCCCACCTCTTCCTGTCCATCACATTTCCGTCTCTTCCGCCCTTTCTTCGTCCATCAGAACTTTCCCGCCTCTCCCTGTGCACTTCCACCTTCTTCATCTTCTTGTCTATCTCCTTACCCCCTCTTCCTGCCCATTCTCTCGTCCCCCCTTCCCCATCTTCTCCTCTCTTCCCACACTTTGTCCTTCTGATACTTCTCTCCATATTTCTTTCCATCACCTTATCCCTATCCATCTCCTCACGACGCTCTCCTTGTTCATCGTCTCCTCCTCCCCTTCCTCTGTTATTTTCCTTTCCTTCCTATACCTCCTTACTGAGCGAGGTGGCGCAGTGGAAGGACGGCGGTTCATCCAGATTTAAGTTTTCCGTGATTCCATAACTCACGCCAAGCAAATGCCGGGATGGCTCCTTTGCAAGGGCAAGACCGGTTTTCTTCCCCAGCCTTGCCCAAAAATGTGAGCGTGAGCACCGTCTCTAATGACCAAGCCGTCGAACGAAGGTTATAACCCTGATCTTCCTTCCAATATTGCCTTATCCAACTCTATCTAAACTAGGGCCTCGCTTAGTGATGTGTTCAAAATCATATATTTACGGAAGTTATTGACCAGATTCTTCGAATTTTTAACACTAAATGTCCCATATATCTAATTTTCGATATAATTATGTCATATATGAAACATATTTGCCGTAACAAATTACATAAAATATAGAAAAATTTAACATATAAAATTTTACGTCAGAATATCAAGTTGTAGAAAGTCTGGCAACAATCACATGGAAAATTTATAGTAACAGTAACACTAGGCGTTAATGAACGTCAGAACAGCATATGCGTGCTCGAAAATGACTGTCGGCTGAAACGGCTGTAGCATTAAACTTGTAGCAGTGTTATTGGACCATTAATTGTCGGCCTTGGTAGCTCAGTGGCAGCGTTGCTGACCGCCGATGCAGGGGCCCGGGTTTGATTCCCGGCAGGGGACTGGGTGTTGTGTGTTTGTCTTCATCATCACTTTGAGCAAGTAGCCGAAGTGACCTTAATAGAAAGACATGCAGTAGGCGGCCGAACCGGTATGGGGATATCCCGCTCACGAAAAGCCATAAAAATATTTCATTTTTTGGACTTTTTATTACAATGTCCTTTAACGACATTTACTTCACTGCAAGCCCAACAATCAAGAAATTAATCAGGAAGAATTTGCATACATTTTATGATAGGTAGTGTTGCTACAAAAAAGATTATATTAGAGAAATAGGTATATGAAAACATTCCTGTATTAGAATACAGCACCATGTCAAAATATGAAAGCACGCATGTCGGAGAGAGGACTCGAACTTCCGACGGAGAGCAATCGCGCGCTTCGCAGCAAGGTCCCTTAGACCGCACGGTCACTCCACTGCGGCGATACATTATCACTCCATCGACAAGATCAGTTCGCAATTCCAGATAAATAAAGGTAACAACCATTCCACGTGTCTTGTGTAACCTTTGATTGTGTACTTCTGTTGCCAGTGGAAAAAATTCGCTAAACGTTGTTGTGAGAGAGTTTTACTCGACAACATTAATAATGAACTCTACACTCCCAGTGTTAACGTCAACCCTCATGTACTTATCCAAAATTAGTTTAGTGCACCCATATTCGACAACATGATCAAGGATGCCTGCATAAAACTACACTCCCAATTGCATTTGATGCTTATGATTCTCCTGGCAGTGTTATTTGCAATACGGAAGATTCAACTTGGTCAACACCCAACTGCAGAACTATATAACTTATCCAGTGCACATATTGTCAGTTGCATTTGTAATTAAGAGATTTTTATACCAAGACCCACAAAGGTGCTTCATAATAGCACAAAGGTGCTTCATAATAGGTACATAACAGTTAAATGGAGCAAGTAAATAAATGATAATAATTGTTATGTTATACTTTTTTTCTGTCGTACTTACACTATAACTATAAACAGGATCGACATGTATAATCTCCGCAATGGGCAGCTAAAATTGATGTATTAGTTACTGACTCCATCGTACTTAATATTATTCCATCATCAGTGAGACACTTTGCAAATGTACCTTGTGAGTAATCACTTTGTATGTTACTAGTATATGAGAATCGCTATACAGAAATTCTGGAAAAAAATCCTTTCACTCCAAGGATTGAAGCGGGCTCTTTGTGATCCGTCCCTTAAACAGTCGTTTTGTATTTAGCCAGTTCTCAGACAAGCTCATAGAGAGGCAAATGGGATCAGAAATTTGGAATAAATGCGGGGGAGGAGGTACCAGTTCTGGCATACGCCTTACAAATAAGGAAGGCCTTCGGAAAGCCTTGGTAGGAACCGGGTCTTGGGCCTATTTTAATTCATTTCTGGTACGTGGACGCATATAAAAATATAATTACCAGGTTAGCATTAGTGTACTGCCGACAACTAAAAATTTGACACCCGAGTTACTCTCGTATAGAGTCGGCTAATGTATCATTGTTTCGGAACAATTTGTCGATGAGCAAAACTGTTTGTGTTTCAAAACAACCATGTTTCACGGTTTCGAAACCGTCGTCTTTCATTCCGCTGTGTTTCCGATCACATTCGCGGCCGATACTGAAACTGTTTCATCCTGTTAGTTCGTGGTTATTTAGCAATACAGTATGCATTAACGATGGTACAATATGATAGTATCAATTCAGTACACAACATAAACGCTGGTTGGGTTACTACCGAAATGTTTCTCTAAGAGACTTTGGTTTTCTTGCGCATTAGTGTGCTCGATTACCAAGCGAGAGAGGACTAGGAAAGGATACGCTGATGATACGTTTTAAACGCCGTTTGAGGGAGAGAGGTAAGGTTTTTTTTAATTAATTTTGCGGCGCGTTTAGGTTTTCTTCAGAACCATTATTAGGGTATTTTCACAAAACAATGTTTTTTCGTCCTTTCGGTCTTTTATCTTGTAATCGTCCAATTAACTTTTCTGATGTCAAGATGGTTGTGTGATACCAAAAAACTCAAATGAACTGTTTTATTCATAGTTTCCAATAATGACAATCAGTGCTTTTAAAAGAGAAAATGATAAAGTGTATTGTTTTGTAAAGTTCATGCCAGTTAGTCAATGTTTATCAAAATAGTGAAAGCATCCTTCTTGTGTCAGTGTCGTTATTTCTACCTGCTTACGTAATTTATGTCAGAGAAAATCCAAGTTAGCAGTTTGCACTGTTTTCAGAAAAAAAGTATTATCCGGAGGCTTAAGATTATCTCTGCAGTATCTCAGCTCCAGCACATTCACCAGTTTTTATTCCAATAATGAAGTGAATTTTAATTGTGAATTTTTATAATCAGACTATTAGTTGATTAACAATGAATTATCTCAGTTTATAATAGTCAGTAACTGTCAGGGCCAACTCAGTCCGAGGAAATAAATTTGAATTTTACTTCTTTAACTTGCAAGGGCTTAGAAATTCTTTTTTTGTGTTTTCAATAAGAAGTAATTGTAGATACACAAATCATACACTTACAACACCTGATACGAACTTAGCCAGACTATTTTTAGGGCAATTTTATACACACACACACCCACAGTCAGATGCAACAACAAACTAGAAGAGATGTTCATTTAACAACTCACCATAATTTAGTATAGAAAACTTTCAAATAAACAGGCCCATACTATTACAAAACACACACTTTTTCATTCTTTCAAAACAATGTTTCGAAACCACCCACTAAACTGTTTCATTTGTTCCGAAACTGTCAGATGTTTCAGGTTTTCTTTCTCTTCTCTCATGAACTCGTAGGAGCTCGATCAAGATGAAGTGGACAAACGTTCCCAGCGCACAGTTTTTCAACAAGTGGGTCGCGAGGG
The DNA here is from genome assembly GCA_026315105.1 of Locusta migratoria. Lineage (NCBI taxonomy): Eukaryota > Metazoa > Arthropoda > Insecta > Orthoptera > Acrididae > Locusta > Locusta migratoria. Next base: position 138,865,537 of record CM048745.1, read on the forward strand.
TTCGCAAAGTCTTGATCGGACGGTCACCGTCACAGCCGGAAGCAGTTGTACCATACAACAACCAGCCAGGAGCATACTTGATTACTAGGTGCTCCGTAAAGCAAAAACATATGCCTAAAGAAAAGTGATCTGTATTTTATATTAAAATTATGCTAGTCCTTGTTAATCATCAGTTGTCAGTTGAATATAAAAAAGTTTGTTTAATTATAAATACAGAAACATCATTGGGAACTATCCAGCTTACAACAGGACTAATAGAAATGGTGAACGACTGGTGGAAATTTGTAAGACCTTCTATCTGATAATGAAATCGACGGCATTTAAACGACTTCCTAGAAAACAGATGACATGGGTATGCCCAAATCTTCTGTTAGGAGAGTTCCAGCTAGATCATGTAGCAATATCAAAACGTGCAGGGAACGAAATTCAAAATGTAAAAGTCCTCAGAGGTGCAAACTTAGACTCACATCACTTTCTATCCAAAATTAAGATCAAAATTATACCGAAAGTTCATCAGCCTAGAAACACTATCCGTACCGTGAAGTATGATACAGGAAAACTTAAAACAAGCACAGATTTTAAAACGAGCCTGAGTCAGAAGGACTATCAAGGGTGGGAACAGCTGAAAGATGCACTGATTTACAGTGCGAAGGAAACTGTTCGCTTGGAGAAGAGGAGGAAACACGCCTGGTGGTCGGCAGAAAGGGATCAAGCGATCGAAAAACGTCGGAAAGCATGGGCTGGTTGCTTGTCCCATAAAACACTAGAAAATCTAAATACGTTCCAAGAAGTAAGGAAAAATACTGCCAAAACTATCAGAAATCTTAAAAGAAAATATGAACAGGCACGCTTCACTCAAATAGAAGAGGACTTTCAGAAGGACAACACGCGAGACTTCTATAGAACTTCCAAGACTAACTTGAACAGATATGATCCCCCAACCCTCAGCTTTAAGAATAAAGAAGGGAAGATAGTATATGGAGAGATGGAAAACAGTCAGATCTTGGCAGAATACTTCGAAGAGCTCCTGAACTGCGAAGCACCAGGTGATACACTCAGCTACAATGACGCAGAACCTAACGCTGACTCAGAACCGCCTACTACGAACATCATAAATACCCTGAAGAATAATAAAGCTCCCGGGAAAGTCGGGATCATTGCAGAACTCTTCATGTATGCCAACGAGAACGTTATCATTGAACTAAAACAAATTATAAGTAAAATTTGGGAAGAAGAGAAGCATCCAGAAGGCTGGACATCGGCACTAGTACAACCCATTCACAAAAAAGGAGATACGACAGATCCTGGGAACTACAGCGGAATATCGTTAATACCTGTAGCCAATGAAGTATTTTCAAAAGCATTGCTAAACAGAGCGGAAAAAAAACTAAACCCACAGATTGATGAGTACCAAGGAGGCTTCAGAAAGGGTAGATCATGTGCAGAACAAATTTTGAATCTTAAAATGATAATGGCATATCAAAAACAGAGGTGCAAGAAATACGTGCTCACATTCGTAGACTTTAAAAAAGCATATGATTCAGTAGACAGGCAAACACTCTTCCAACTTTTAAAGGCGATGAAATTAGATAGAAAATCCAGTGAACTAGTGAGACAGACCCTAAACAATACAACATCCAAAGTCAAGTTCAGAGGAGAACTGAGTCCTTCAAGATTACGTCAAGGTTACGTTTCATTGGCAGAACGCTTAGACGATGCACCAGCTCCACCAAAGAGACTGCCTACATCACACTTGTGCGTCCTCTCCTGGAGTACTGTTGCCCCTTGTGGGACCCTCACAAGGTGGGACTGACGGAAGATATTGAGAAGGTTCAGAGAAGGGCAGCTCGTTTTGTTTTATCACGTTACGGGGGGGAAAGCGTCACGGAAATGTTGCACGAATTGGGGTGGAAATCATTAAAAGAAAGACGTTATTCATTGCGGCGTGATCTGTTTGCGAAGTTTCAATCACCGACTTTTAGTTCTGAATGTGAAAATATTTTGCTAGCACCCACCTACTTAGGGAGACATGACCGTCCCAATAAAATAAGAGAAATCAGATCGAAAACGGAACGATTTAGGTGTTCTTTCTTCCCGCGCGCTATTAGAGAATGGAACGGTAGAGAAAAGTTATGAAGGTGGTTAATGAACCCTCTGCCAGGCACTTAAATGTGATTTGCAGAGTATCGATGTAGATGTAGATGTAGAAGATTAATACCAGAGTGAGACAGGGAGATGGACTATCCCCTATGCTCTTCAACTGTGTACTCGACAAGGTGATCAGCGAGTGGCGACAAGGAATGAAAGGAGTGGGCGGGATACGACTGGGGTGCAAGACAAAAGGAATACCAGTAGATTGCCTTGCATTCGCGGATGATACTGTTTTACTGTCAGTGCACCAAGTCAAAGAACTACAGAGACAAGCAGCTAAAACAGGCCTACAGATCTCTATCGAGAAGACAAAATATATGACAAACCTCTTTGCAGGGGCCCAATGACAACACAAATTGTTAAGCTACCTCCACCACAGCTATAGATAGTTCTGTGGCTCCATCTCCGCCCAAGTAAGTCAAAATTTACTCGCCTTAGCCACATTAGATTTGCTGCCCGCCAGGTACACGGACTGTAACAAAACATTTGCATTTTTACAGCCTGACGATGCGCTAACAGCGCGAAAAGCGTAATTGGAGAATAAAAATATTCGAACAGAGACTGAGAATTATTGAAAAAAATAGCTTCTAATTTCTTTATAATAATTATAAGCAATCTATTTCTACAGTTGAAGGTAAAATTTCACTCATGGCAGTGGTGGCATAGTATAATGAAGTTGGCAGCGACCGTTAAAGGTTACTCGTGAAGCGAACATTTTGTGACCAACATAAGCACACTACGCCGCAAGTAGAATTTGACAGTCGAAGTTATATCAGTTTATCGTAATTTCTTACGTCTGTTTTATCCGGCCACACGTAGTCGTTTACGCGCCCTTTAAAGTGACAGTGACACCAATGATACTGTATGCGGTGTTACCAAGCATTCGGAATTTCAGTTGATCTGCAAAAGGGCTAAAGTTACGATCACCGGTAACGGGAGCGTCGGCGGCGCTTCCTCAGAGCACAGAGGTTGGCAGCGTACAATATTTCGCTGCGTCACTTCTATGTGACCAATGACAGGCGAAAAAATATTGAATGAATTCATAACTCCTGAATTAAAGCGACTTACTGTTGTTTTTTCGACTTTCTTATTATGTCGCAACGTCAGGGCAGACCATTCGATTAAGTGGATGGATTTAAGTGAAGTCATTAACAATTCTACATCTACATCTACATACATACTCCGCAATTCACCGTAAGGTGCGTGGCGGAGGGTACACTGTACCACTACTAGGCATTTCCTTTCCTATTCCACTCCCAAATTGAACGAGGGAAAAAAGAATGCCTACATGCCTCCGTACGAGCCCTAATTTCTCTTATCTTGTCTTTGTGATCTTTACGCGAAATGTAAGTAGGCGGCAGCAAGATCGTACTACACTCAGCTTCAAATTCCGGCCCTCTAAATTTACTTAACAGATATTCACGAAAAGAACGTCGTCTTTCTTCCAGCGATCCCCAATTGAGTTGCCGGAGCATTTCCGTGACACTCGCGGATTGGTCGAACCTACCGGTAACAAAACCACCTGCTCTCCTCTGAACCGCCTCTATGTCTTCCTTCAAACCGATCTGCTGTGGGTCCCAAATACTCAAGACGTGGTCGTACAAGCGTTTTACACGCGGTCTTCTTTACAGGTGAAGTACATCTTCCCAAAATTCCCCCAATAAACCGAAGTCGGCTGTCTGCCTTACTCACAACTGTCCTTACATGCTCGTTCCATTTCATATCGCTCTGCAATGTTACGCCTAGATATTTGAACGACGCGACAGCATCAAGAAGCTCACTACTAATGCTGTATTCGAACATTATAGGATTGTTTTTTTCTACTCATGCGCATCACCTTACATTTTTCTACATTGAGAGCTAGCTGCCATTCTTCGCACCAACTAGAAATTTTGTCTAAGTCAACCTGTATGCTATTACAGTCAGTTACAGAGGACACCCTCCCATACACCACAGCATCATCAGCAAACAGCCGCAAATTACAACTTACTCTGTCCATCAGATCATTTATATAGATAGAAAATAATAGCGGTCCTATCACACTCCCCTGGGGGCACGCCTGACAATACACTCGTCTCTGATGAACACTCGCCGTCGAGAACAACGTACTGCGTTCTATTACTTAGGAAGTCTTCCAGCCAGTCACAAATCTGTGAACCTATTCCATAAGCTCGTATCTTCGTTAGCAGTCTGCAGTGTGGCACCGTGTCGAACGCCTTTTTGAAGTCGAGAAAAACACAATCCGCCTGTTGCCCTTCGTCCATGGCTCGCAAGATGTCATGTGAGAAAAGGGCAAGCTGAGTTTCACATGAACGATGTTTCCGAAACCCGTGCTGATTCATGGAAAGAAGCTTTTCCGTTTCAAGGAAATTTACTATATTCGAACTGAGAATATGCTCCAAAATTCTACATGAAACCGATGTCAACGATATTGTTTTCTTTTGCTACTATTTACAATGCAACCTGACCCACCTACGTCCACCAATCCACCTACCGAGCTCCATGTTTAAATTAATGACAATAAACATTTGAAACATTGATCATTTGCCTTATTTGTTAAGAAAGCGTCATTTTCTTGCTGTACAAACTAATCCATGTACGTTCACAAATCCATGTACCGAGCCCCATTTTTAATTAAAAATACTAATTATTTGTAATGGATAATATAGTGTGGTGACACACATGGTTGGCCGTGTGGTCTAACGCACCGCTTTCCGAGACGTGGAGGCGTACCGGCCCCTGTTCGAATGCGCTCGGTGGATTAACGAAGGGGGTCGGAGAGCAGGCCAGCCTGGAAGTGGTTTTTAGGCGGTTTTCCAAATCCCCCTAGGTAAATACCGGGCTGGTTCCCACGTCCCGCCTCAGTTACACGATTCGGAAACATTACGTAACACTTCACACTTTCAGACATATAGCACCATACATAAACATTTGAGGCACACATTTCCTCCCGGGGGAAAGGGGTGGCGACAGGAAGGGCATCCAGCCTCTCCGTAACTATTAACAAGCCAAATCGGATTAAGAAAGCCGACCCAGTATGTGCTGTAACATGCCTCAAGAGAAAGAAAGAATATAGTGTTGTGACAATTTAATATGTCATATTTTTCGTTAGAAAACGGCTGTTTCACCTGACGCACATAAATTAACTGACTCGTGCAGCTTCTTGCTGGATTGCCGCACTGCGACCGCTTTTTACATCGATTTATTTTAACGATCTTAATGTCGACGCTTTTCTAATATCGATTATCTCCAGGATGCAGGATGACAAAATGTTTTTTGTTGGAAGGGGGTCACGTATTCAAAATGCTTGGGGAACACTTCCTAACGGATCGGCAACCGGGCGCGTGGTTTCCTTTGCGTTTAGTAGAGCTGGGTTTTAACATGACTCCATCTGTTCGAACAATTTACGTCACAGTTCGGGAAATTTAGGGATATGTTCGAACAGTCGTTCACTACGCTATTTATTAATATCAAGAGGTACTATCTCTACGATTTACTGCGATGATATTCATAAATCTTTTCGACGCTGTGCAGTAAACTATTTATAATGAAGATAGTGTCATTAATGTACTATGGGCATTAGTATGTGTAATGCAGACTGTAGTAGCTTCTAGGGTGCACATCATAAATAAAAACAGTAACGAATGTGTGTTATACGTAAACGATAGCAATTGCGATTTAAAATTGTAATGCGACGACTGTTGGTAGTATGTGCAGTACATTTCGTTCGCTGTTTATTTTGTGGTCGCAATTACAGTTTATTTTGATATGGCATATTTCTGTTATTGGGTATTCCATTTCTAATTTTTTTTTCTATTTCATATCTTTTAATCTTATTTTCAAGGCGATTGCAGGGTGGTAACATTTTATCTATTACTGTACCGCACGAACAGGAAATAGAATGCTCTTTTGCAACCTATCTCTTATAATTATATTACACGTAATTTGTACAGATGAAGGATTCAAAGTCATGTAACATTCTTCCAGAAATAACATTTCTATTTTGAGTGTTAGCTTTGCAGTAATTTGATGCAGTAGTTCTGTTATAGTAGCAGTTATTTATGTTGTAGTGATATCAGACAGGTCATGTATGCACTATTTTAAGCAAAATATACGGTTTTTCATCGTGACACCATTCATTTCTTGTACATGTACTTGTACTTCCTACGAAATTAGTTCCGAGCAAAGCGATAGCCCGGTAACTTCAAAATTTCCCGCGTATTGTTTGTAGATACGCAGCGCGAGTCGTATGTTATCTGAGTGTTCGAACAGTTCGATAATGTACCGAATTTTCAGCTGTATCGGGAAATCTAGAGGATGTTCGAACGCAAGTTTGCACGGCCCTTAGCGTTTAAGTCACGTCCAGTGATCTCTTTGTAAACTGGATGCATAACTCTGGCGCCTCAGCATATAACTACAGCGTGCCTGCACATTCAGATGTTTTCAACACGTTTTCGCAGCGAGACATATATTACTAGACCGGCAAACTTCTATCTGTGACTGAAGCCCGATGCCGCCATCATGCCTCACCAAACGTCAAAAAGTTTGCGTGCGGTTGTACAATTATCATCAGAGACTATATGAAGTTATAAGCTTTACTAGTTGGTTTTAACATGATTTTCATTTGAGCTAATTGTGGTGTCGCACAAGTACAAAGTGCGCGCCACCTACTTTCGCCGCGCGCCGCCATGCACGCACGGCGCGGCGTTCTCACGACGACAGCCACGAGCGCCCTCTGCGAGAACTCCGCTCGTGGCCACCACTGAAGGACATCGGTCACTTCGGACGGAGATAGCAACCAGTTAGGACCTTCGTAATCAGATAGGCACCATTGAAGACTTTGCTATCGTACAGGCACTAGGCAGGTCTCTAACAACTATGTATCAACATTCTGCAGTACTATGTAAAAGTTAAGTATTGTTACATTCTGTGCAATATATATCTCTTTCTAATTTACTCTAGTTTATAGTTTCTGGCTGCTCCCCTCCGTACCTGCACCAGCGTGCGATCTATATTCCTGTGTCGGTAACATTCCACTCGGCCACCGACACCTACGATGGAACGGGACACAAAAGCGGCGACGAGGCTGGGACACAAAACTAATATCTCCGCAACAACTGAATTTAACACATAGGCTTACTCTGGCAAATTGTGTTGTAAGAAGAACTTGTTACATTTTAGTTACCGTACTGGCGGCCTCGCGTGATTATGTCGTCAACCATGTGACGTTGGCGTTAGCCAATCGCGTGACAACGCAAATATTTTGTCATGAAGTCTTCGTTTTACGAGGGCAATTACTTTTACGGAGTACATACAATAACATCTCAACCACATAACACAAACAGCATTATTTATTTATTTCATTGTCTGTATGGAACACTAATCAAGTCACTCTGTGTGGATTTCTAAGGATATTATCATTTTTGCGAGGACTTTCTACCGTTTTGTTGATGTTGCCAACGTAATCATGCGGGACCACCGCGGTGGTAGTTAAAATTTTATCATTACGTACAGCTAAAGCAGACTGTTGTTATATGAAAAATACGCATAAGAATGAAGATATGCATTGTCCACGACAAACAGCACATTTATAACGGTCATATTATTAAGAGAAAAGCCGACGTTGATCGGAACTGTTAGCCGATTAATAAAACAGGAAACGCGAGTCATTACGAGTGTGTGTCAAAGCAGACTAGATTTCGTAACAACTCTCAAAAGAATAAAGATGTGTTAACCACTATAAGCAACACTTTTATAATGACCATACAACTGAAAGAAAATCCGAAGTTGAATTAAACTGGAAACTGCTAACGGATTAATAATAACAGCAAATCAATGTAACTCATTACTGTATGTGTCATAGCATACTCCAGCTGAAACAAATGTAGCCATATACAACACAAGAATTTCCCATATGTTAATACTCTAAAGACAGAGTACTTACGTCATCTCATCCGTATTTTTACGATTATTTTAAGTAAAAACACACACGACTGCTTACACGTTTATACTATAGAAATATGGCAGTCAGACTTCACTGACACCAATGATACTGTATACAGCATTGCCAGTCTAGTAATACATGTCTGTGTTTTCGCATTGTCCGCCATGTTTAAATTTGTTATGCGAATTTCCAACTGTTATTACGTGGCAAAGAATTGTTAGCTTACCTCTTGATTTGAAATTTATGTAAATATGTGATATAACATGCTATTTTGAAAGCATAATGTTAACATATTTTCTCCTCGTTTTCTTGGTATACTTTATGGTAGACATGTTTGAATTTGACAAGATACTGAATATGAACATCTATGGGTCGCACGGCCAGACAGATGAAGTTCAACATCCAGGTAGCATAGAGATCAATGGTCACGTATTCAAGAACGTTGGGATTAAGCGCTGCCCCAGCGGATCCTAGCGTCCAGAGTGAAGCTGATCTGCTGCTGTTATTGTCTGCTGCTAGTATTACCACAATCTAACATATACAGTCACAACACTTCCGTAGATTTTTGTTATACACTGCGACAGTAACGCTCCAAACGGCCGGAAAGCTACATTTCTGAATACGACGTTGGAAGAGTGCAAATAGTGTCGTTTATATTGATTTCAACGTACTTTTTAGATTAGGAAACGTACGTAATACCTTAAAATGGGTAAAAACTCAAAAACAGCTCTACATTTGTCTTAATTAAGTTTCCTAAGGTCCCTGGCAAGGTACGAAAGGGTACATTACAGGATAGTTTATTTACCGCTATCGTGCAACCTACGTGCTTCTGCTAAATAATTTAATTTTCTATTAAAAATGAAAAATGACTAGGAAATAGCAGAAGACCTTTCTTTTGGCAGAAAGACGGCGCTTTTCTAATAACGAACGTTAAGGTTTATTCATTATAATTCCAGTCGAATCAGTGAGTTTGAACGTAGCAAACGTATGTAGAAAGCAATAACTGCAGTATGTAACGTACCAAATCAGCTACAACAGTTGTAGCCGAAGGAAACACTTCACAAACGTGGCAATAAAACCGCAAAAGCAATGAAACTGTTTTCCAACAGAGATGAAGGCAATTCCACATTTGTTGCTACAGCTGAACCACAAATGGCAAGAATCATCAAAACATTGCCTTTTTAAGCTAAAGTAATTACACTGAACATAATATGCACGTTTAAGGAAGACGTATGAGGTGTAAAACTGTGCGAATCATTAGACACCACACAGTGTTTATACACGTCAAAAAACTGCCTGTCATAATAAGAAAAGATCATAATAGAAATTTATTATTCTCTTATGTTTATAGTATACTTACTTCCAGCGGAATAAGATTGAAATACTCACATATTCGTAAGCATTTGTTCAAGACGAAGTTGTTGTTCATAGCACTGAATCAGTAAAATTAGCTGTTTTTACATTAATTTACGTATTAATTTACGTCTCTTGATATTTTACTAATGCTTGTAACGCCAAAATTGTACTGATTATTTCGTTAATTACGTACAAAACAAATTATAAACAAACATCACAACTGTGCTGGCTTCCCCACCGCTAGGAGCGCTAGTGTCGTTGCAGCTGTCAGTTGGTAACAACTTTTAAAGCAGTGAGTGTCGCGACTGTTTATGTTACAGTGGTTTACCCAGTGTGGTGTCGCACAAGTCCAAAGTCCGCGCCACGTACTTACGCCGCGCGCCGCCATGCACGCACGGCGCGGCGTTCTTACGTCAGCCACGAGCGCCCTCTGCTACAACTCCGGTCGTGGCCACCACTGAACGACATCCTTCACTTGAGACTGAGATAGGCAGTGGCGGCGCTAGGCGTCGGCGACGTCGGCCACCGCCGACGGCCTCGCGCCTATGGGGGCCTCGCAAAGCATTGTTAACATTTTAGTTTTTTTTTTTTTTTTTTGTATATTTAATGGTTAACGGCGCTTTCCAACTACTAGGTTATGTAGCGACGACCTGCATCAAACTTACACTAGCTTAACGAATGGACGAATACAACATCCGTACCCAAGGATGGATTCGACCCCTGATGAGAGCGATCTCACTCGCCGTGGTATGACGCCTTAGTGTGCTCGGCCATTCCCGGCCGGCAGCTATTTAGTTGTCCGCATTTATTTCTGTACGAGTGCAGCAGTGATGGAATTTTATGTTAAATACTTGCAAAAGAATTACTTCAGTATATTTTAGAAAACTATTTGGAAGAAGTATATCCAAATGTTTGTATAACAATCAGAATCAGGTTCAGCTCCAATCAGTACAGCTTCTACCGAGAGAGGCTTCACAAAGTTCAAATTGATTAAGACTAACTTGAGAAGCACAATGGGCCAAGAAAGAATATCTGCGTTGTCAGTACTATCAACTGAAGCCGAAATAGCGACTAGTATTAAGATGAGATCTTAAAAAAAAATCTGAGAGACGAAAAGCTGAAAAGTTTCTCTAATTTGTGTTTGTTTATTGTAATTTTTGTCAATGCAATAATACTCGTGTATTATACTAATAGAATTTTAGTATAATGATTATTGATGTATAATTCAGTTCATTTAATATTTTCTTCATTAATTAAAACATGAAAGGGGCCTCGCAAAGACGAGTTCGCCGACGCCCAGTTTTCGCCTAGTGCCGCCACTGGAGATAGGAACCAGTTAAGACCTTCGGAATCAGATAGGCACCAGTGAAGACTTGGCTATCGGTCAGGCACTAGGCAGGCCTCTAGCTCAACTATGTATCAGCCTTCTGCAGTACTATGTAAAAGTTAAGTATTGTATAAATTCTGTGCACTATATATCTCGTTCTAATTTACTCTAGTGTTTCTAGTTTCTGTTGTCCCGCTGGCTGCTCCCCTCCGTACCTGCACAAGCGTGCTACCTTTATTCCTGTGTCGGTCTTCCTACTCGGCCACCGACACCTACGACGGAAACGAGACACAAAAGCGGCGACGAGGCTGGGACACAAAAGTGACGACGAGGATGGGATCAAAAACCCAGGAAGGAGAGAAAGATTGACGGCGAGAGAAAGAGAAAGAGAGGGGAAGAATAGGATCAGAGTGGTGTTGTTACACGACGAGATGGTGAGCTGAGCGAGCGGACTAGCTGTGAATGGAGTGCGTCGGAGCGTGCGCGGTGTGAATGGCGCCGCTTGGGGCAGAGGATGTCGACGGTGTCATTGCTCCGGAGACTGCGTGCTGGTGGGGGCAGGCGGGTGTCATTAGGCGCCATTATCGGCTCACGCCGGGGCGGAACAGCCGATGATTGCGGCCGTCTAATCGCCCGACTCAGGCCGCGGCAATTGTTAATTACGAGGACGGCAGGGCCAAAAGGGGCAGAGAGAGAGAGAGAGAGAGAGAGAGAGAGAGAGAGGGGGGGGGGATAAAGAGAGGGCGAGAGGACAGCCCGAAAACTGGGCGCGGCCGCCGCGGCGCGCCGGCTGGTTAGCCCGCAGCAGATGGAGCAATCCCGATATGAAGTATCATTAGCGCTAATAGTATGTATAGCTTTCCGGTGCGTGTGTTTGCCGGTCATTACGGATTCATTGGAACGGCCGGGCAGGCGGGCTAATTGGAGCGGCGGGCAGGGCCACGGCTCAATCGCTGCCCCGCGGGGAGTCCGCCGGCTGGAAGCTGGAACTGGAAGCTGGAAGCTGTAAGCTGGAGGCTGCTGGAACCGCGCCGTGTCACTGCGAGGGCCGCCGCCTACCAGGAGCTGCCCGCAGGGACGCGGCTAACGTTGCCACAGTTTATGATGTTAAAAGGTGTGTGTGTGTTGTGGATGTTGAACCTATCGTTAAATCAGACAACAAATTGTTCATTAACACAGCAATTTGGTTTAATTATGGCCCTGATATTGGTGTATATACTATTAAATAAGAAACAGTGCATTAAACTGATTATGTGCACAACGGATCTTTTAACAAAACAGCTGTGGCAAGTCACCATATGAAACAGACACTGACTATACTCAAAAATTTGGCTGTGAGAAAAATATTAAAAACCACAAACCACTTTGTTAATGTTTGAGAATTTTATGTAGATCAGTACCTGATTATCAAAATTCAGTATCCTAATCAATTGACTGCATTGTTGCATAACAATCATTTACTATAGCACAAATAACGAAATCTGTTTAACAAGATTACCAAAATCAATGCTGCACTTTAAAGCCACTAATAACTAATTATCAAATGAAGGAAGTAGGTTAATCTTCAAACTACGTAAATGAAACAGGAAAGAAAGGTCAACTTTGATACTTACTATTAATAATCACCATTACATTACCTACATAATACAACCTTTTATAATGACATTAAATGCAATTACCTTCATTCCAGCGGTGTTACAACGTTAGTAATAAAAAGTACAATATAAATATTCCAAATACAATCAAATCGACTTGCTGGCACAGTAGCCTCTGCACTACATCGGAGCCATACACACAACTCAACCGCTCTCTAAGCGAGCTAAACCACAAGTCCCCGCTCTCTCTCTGCGCGAGCTACAATGCTATGCAATATATGATCTTCGCCAAACATGAAACTTCACAGAGTTTAGTACACATATCGATACACACAGTAAAAGCAATATTATACATTTTCTTGCAAGCAAGTTACTCGGCACAAAACAGGAGGCACAATATTAGACATTTTCTTACAAAAATATTTTTTATGGACACGTTTCAATGTAGCGCCTGTCAGTTGTTGGGGTTTAAGACGTTAACTAAAATATTGCGTGAAAGCTTTGAATCGGGGAGAAACGGAGGTTAAATGGAGGGTACGATTTTAAATATTCTTTCATTATTTGGATTATCCATATTGGATGTTACTGTACTGTTAGTATAATCTAGGTACAGAAAAACGCAACCAGTCACTTTTATGAAATGGAGCTCGCTTTATTCCATTCTACATTGGTCAGACAGGTAGGAGTTTCAGAACAAGATTTAAAGAGCACATGGATGCACTCCGACTCAACAATCTAAACAAATCTAGCTTTGCCACACACCTTGCCGAACATAAACACTCTGCCCAAAACATCCATCAAAACTTCCATATACCCCATCTTGCAAACAAAGGTATGAAACTTGACCTTCTTGAAGAGATTGAGATCTTTATCCACACAAACACATCATCAGGCACTCTACTCAATCACCAGAGTGAACTGAAAAACTTTGAAGATTTACTTGTTCAAAGCAGCTAAAATATTAAAAGCCCCCCCCCTTTCCATCCCCCAACTTATCCTAAACCTTCCCATGATTATGATTATGTCACCCTTCCAAAATGAACATAATTGTAATATATTTTATGTAAATTGATATTGATTTATAACTTTCAGTTCTATATTTAAAAATATTACTGGTAGTAGGCCTTGATGTTATAAGCAGATCCTAGTTTACTACTTCCAAGGCACATTTATTCATAAACAAAAAGAATACAACAAATAATATGTACGTTTATTTCTGTCCCTAACTGTAAAATTCAATGCTTATATGAAGCTATGTAAACACTTTTGATGTAATTTATTCACTTGTAGACGTTCACAAAAACGACACTCTTGGTAACACATAGTGTATGACACGTTCAAACAAAAACAAACTTCTCTGTTCAAAAGTGCCATATCTTTGAATGAAGGCAAATCAAATGTTCAAATGTTTGTAAAGCTTATGGGACTTAACTGCGGGGTCATCAGTCCCTAAACTTACAAACTACTTATGAACTACTTACGAACTAGGACGGCACAAATATCCATGCCCGAGGGGGGATTCGAACCCCCGACCGTAATGGCCGTGCTGACCGTGACTGGAGCGCCTCAGTCACCTCGGCCACCGCGGCCGGCTTGAATGAAGGCCTTTGTTAATAAAACTAGTTGTGAAAGCGCATGCTAGCTGCTGGTGAAGTGTTGTGATATTGACAAACCAAGTTACTATTAAAAAAGCGAGTGCTGTGGTACCATACTGCAACCAAGTCTCCTAACAAATGGAAGCCTACTGCAAAAGCCATCCATAAAGCCACAGCAAGTAACAGAACTTGACCTTAAAAACATACCCAGTGCCAAATCGCGATGTAAACAAAGCCTAAAACGAAGTATTGAAGCATGTCAATTACCTACCACAGAGCCAGCACCCAGCATCTCACTACGAAATGTACCATCTGAAGATGAACTTGAAAAAGTTCGAAAACCGGTTCATGGAATAAAGCAAGTTCCATCTCATAAAAGTGACTGGTTGCGTTTTTCTGTATCTAGATTCTTTGATTAATTTTGTATAACGTCAGAAATAAGGGGAATGTTGGCGGCAACTACATTATAAAAAAGGTTGACAGGCTTTACCTTCGTGGTTACGATACATCTTTTTTATATCAGCCCAGAAACCTGTAAATTAAAATGAGAATAATTGAAGTTAAATCACCATCGTGATCAAGAACTGGACGGATGGAATTTTGGTGTGCAATGGACTGTGCAATACATTTTAACTGAGGGCTCCGCGTTTGCGGTTGGTAAATTATCGCGGAGAGAAAATTCAGACTTTGTCATATACTATAGTTTAATATAAATGACTGCAGGTTCTAAAAAATTGAATACTATTGTGAAGGGGAACGATTGAATTCTAATGGTAATAAAATGTTTAACAAACACTGCACTGTCATTTATCAGCCGTAATGGCATCCAATGCCGTAACACGTAAATGGCAAATCATCTACACCACTAGGAGGCGGGAAATCAAATAAGAACACCTCCTCCATTTAATTAAAGGACTTACATAGTTCAATGTATATCTTTTCGAATTTAGCACTATAGTTACAGCAATTAAAATGGTGAACAGGGAGAGCTGCTAGAAATGCGTCTTAACTCGACGGCGTAAAAGACAGACAAATGAAGCGGTTCCCTGTTCTTCCTCTCCGGCGGTAAAACAAGGGAATGTAGGATTTTCAGAGATTATTTTTCATTAGAGAGAAAGAAAAACGATCCTTGGTGGTATCTATAATCTTCGACTCGCGAAGTTAATTATTGTATATTTATTTATATTTTTATTGGTAGCGTTTCAAGTTAAAGAGAGGTCCTCGCCTGATTCAAGTGCAAAAACCACCAGAAACCATCAATTGTATAGCGCACACCACGAACGAGGATATACGAATTACCTACCCTGACTTGATGCACCTCTCATTTGTAAACCGCCTTCACTCGTCAAATGAACCATCACTAGGTGCTGCTAAATACTGTTCATTCTACACGGAATCCCCTTTGCAGTCTATCCAGTGTGATGGTTCGTTTGATGTTACATTGTAATGCATCGTTATTCTCTTAGTAGTAAAATTTTAAATACCCCTCAAATAAAATAAAGTAGTAATAACATCTTTGGAAACATATAAATAGCTTTGTGGTTGATAGTTTTTCCGTACCTCAAACTGGATTCTATTAAACTACTATAACATCCACCAGTCACTAGAAGCAATACTTCGTCACTAAAAAGAGAGTAAGAACCACTAGTTTTAGTGGTTGGCAACACTGCCCGCGGTTTCTGTCCCCTCTACCGTACGCGCAAATTAAGCTGACACTCGGCGAACCGCGGTGGAGTAGCCGACCGGTCTAAAGCACCTCGCTGCGGAGCGCGCGGTTACTCGCCGTAGAGGTTCGAGTCCTCCCTGGGGCATGGGTGTGCATGTTTTCCTTAGGTTAGTTTACCTAGGTTTAAGTAGTTTGTAAGCTACGGACTGATGACCACTCAGTTTGCTCCGATAGGATTACAAACATTTATTTATTTTTACACTCGGCGAGGTGGTTCATGGGAGTGGCTGTAAATGGGAAAGCATTAACGCAGGCTTCTACTAGCCAGCACACCGAGTGTTACCTCAATTTGCGCCTACAACTCATATAACGCGGTATAGGGTGCAATCACCGTGTACGGATAGAGTACCGCTTTTGACTGCTGCCTTCCTGGAGTAGCCCTCCCATTTATCGCGCGACAGCTTCCACTCCTACGACAATTCTCCGAAGTCCACATCAAGGTGTGTGATGGCGGGTACTTTGTACACCAGTGTTACTTTCTCCTTTCCCTATTCCAGTCGCATAGTGCCTTCCACTCACGACACAGCACCGACGTGTACGGCTGGACTGGTCCCGTTAGGGGGTCGGTCGGTACATGGAAAGACGAGCTGCGGTCTTCCACGATGAAAGCAGTTAGCAGATTCTGCCTGCATGCAAATGATGGTCGTTTCTGCTTACGAAACAGGCATGGCGTGGACTGTCGATATTTTTGTTTCAAACTTTTAGAGGACGTAATTAACATTTTATAGCGATGTGCTTCATGGCGCTTAATATTCAATACCTATGCTAGTAAGAAAAACTTATATGTTGCATTGTTTTCTCGGTTCCAGAATATCTGACAAATATCGTCAACATATTTCTTTAACAGTTTCTTTCATAACATAAAAATAGAAATAGCCAGTTGAAGAAAACAGCCCCAAATGTGAAAGTTTTCCAAAGTTATTCTTTGATACTTATAATTAACAAAATAAAAAAAAAATTTAATACCATGATATTACAAATCTTCACGAAGTTTTTAAAGTTGCTCAGGGAATCGACCTAGAGTAACGGTTTCTGGCTGTTTTCTTAGTTGCATAAAGTTGATGTTTTATTTATTTATACATGACGCGTTTCGCCTCTTCTGGGCATCATCATACGTTGAAAGGGGGAAAATTTACAAACTTGTTTAAAAAAACGAACTAAAATATGTAAAATATTTCGTAAGCAAGTAATATTAAAACAAGGATGGTGCAGAGTGATAAAAGTGCAGGCCACATGACGACATTCTTATTCTGGCCTTGGAGGAATGAAGCATAGTTTAACAAATAAAATTAATTAACTCAGAGGTTGCAGAGCGTCAGATTATTCAATTCAGTAAAAATAGAACCCTTACAAGAGATGTGGTAACTGTTGCTCAGCCGCGGTGGTGTAGCCGAGCGGTCTAAAGCGTCTCGCTGCGGAGCGCGCGGTTGCTCGCCATGGAGGTTCGAGCCCTCCCTGGAGCATGGATGTGTGTGTGTGTGTGTGTGTTGTCCTTAGGTTAGTTTACATAGGTTTAGGCAGTTTCTAAGCTACGGACTGATGACCACGCAGTTTGGTCCGATAGATTTACAAACATTTGAACATTTTGAACTGTTGCTCAGGAATGGGGGGGGGGGGGGCAACGAAGTTAATGGTAAAACCTAATTTAGCCGCTTCCTGCCACAACCGCGGATGGATAATTAATTTTATTTCTTAAACTATTTTATTCGCGGTATTTATTAGTGCAAGCTTCATTCACCCCACGCCAAAACGTGAATGTGATCATGTGGCCTGCAGTTTTATCCGTCTGCATCTTCCTTGTTTTAATGTTTCTTTCTTAGGAAAGATTTTACATATTTTTAGTTCGGTTTTTTAAACAAGTTTGTAAATGTTCTCCCTTTTAAACGTCTGATGATGGCCAGAAGAGGCGAAACGAGTTATGTATCAATAAATGAAACATCAATTTTATGCAACCAAGACTGTTTTTTATACCAAAATATCTATTACGGTTGCTGTGCCAACGCCACAAAAATATGGAGTGGATTGATTTTAGAGTACGTTATATGGTATGAGTTTTTGAGTTTTCGATGAAAATAAATCGATTTGGGGCATAAATGCATTTTCGATATATTTAGAGCATCCCGTTCAAAACGGTGTGCAAAATATTGCGACGACGTTCGTAGAAGTACTTTCAATAATTTTTTTATTTTATTGTAAATTTCGACACACGATGTTCGCCGCCGTGTTTAAGAGCCAGCGTGCCCGTGGATGTAATTGAGCCCATGAGAGTCACCTTTTCTGCTAGCTGCTCTGAAAGACAGTAGACAATAGACTCTGCGTCATTTGTATAGTTTCCTTTGTGAGTAAATCCATGTTCGTGATGCGGAAGTCGTATTTGGAGAGGTCACTGTTATTTCCTTCAACAAGCTAAGACATAGTCTGAAGGTACATAGACACCGTTTTCTTTGGCGGAAGAAAGTAAAGTTGTGACGTTAATTTCTTCGACAATGGCGTATAGGTGAGGAGTACAGGAATTGTTAAATTTTAGTTAAGGTGTCGGCTGGATTCTTGCCGTTGTGTTGGTAACATAACAGGATTCTACTAGCATTGAGCCGGCCGCGGTGGCCGAGGAGACTGAGGCGCTCCAGTCACGGTCTGCACGGCCACTACGGTCGGGGGTTCGAATCCCCCCTCGGGCATGGATATTTGTGCCGTCCTAGTTCGTAAGTAGTTCATAAGTAGTTTGTAAGTTTAGGGACTGATGACCCCGTAGTTAAGTCCCATAAGCTTAACAAACATTTGAACTTTTTTTTTTTTTTTTTACTAGCATTGAGATGATCTTCAAATTATTGTAGCCTTGAACAAGTTGTTAAAATAATTGACTTGCTTTCATAACAGATTAAAATGTAATGGTCTGTAAATTTTTCTTAAAGCGTGGACACCAAACAGCTTAAGTTTCATAGAGTGGCGATAGATCCGCCATGTTTGTAGCAAATTAAACTGGTGTCCGCCATGTTATTTGGGGTATTATCTTACAGCTGGTATGTCACACTCACTACAGAATTTTACGTATTTACAGTTCCACATTTTAAATAAAGAATGACTATTGAATACGGATGTGCATCAAGTTCCGTCAGACTTTATCAAAGCTCAGAATTGACGAGCCTGGGATCATATTTCCTAAAAATGCGGCAATGAATCTTATGAACCTGTCAGTAATACAGTTCCATTCCGAAGTATAATAGATAGCTGAGGATTGCAATAACAACGAAAGTGCCGCCGTGAAAATATTTGCGTTTATTACAGTGCAAGTACATGGTCTAAACGAGCTGCGAAACATACAGTGAACAGTAATTGTAATGGCGGACAATCGTGGATTTGTATCTGTTGTTAATATGTTGTAACGATAGCTTTCATAAAGTCTAGTCTACACTTACCTGGTGTTTACTAAAAATATTAAGTCTACAAACTTGTAATATTGCTGTCAATTTGTTTGGCTGTGAACTTAAGTGGACGAAATTTGAGGACAAATACGAAAGTGACAACAAAATACTGCAGTTAAAAATGCGCCTGGGTCAGCTACCAGAAAGGAATTCAACGTCGAACTAAGGTCGTTGTTGCCATGCTGAAATATGTATATATTTGTTGAAAAGAACACAGAAATATATAAGTGAAAAAGTTGTGGCTGTTACCACTGTTTCCACACTTTGCAATGGTACATGTCAACCATGCTCGATTAAGTATTGCCAAAAACAAGTGAAACATCTGAAAAACACACCAACCCTAAGTAGAAAAATGAGATCTTTTTATGGTGTTTTCCCCCAGCGCCACTCGCAGAGGTTATGTCAAATTGTCTTTGGACGTTGGCGGGCAACGGGCAAGAGGGTGAGGGGGGCGCCGAAACATCGACCTACTGACCGGGGGGGGGGGGTGCCACTGTCAAGATCCGGCAATCAAAGAGATGAACCCCAGTCACCTGAAGCACGAGCCGACACTGGTGGTCTCGCAGTAACCATTGGCACTGATTGTTTGGCCTCGTGGTAAGAAATCAGTCAGCAAAATACGTTTTCCGCACCAAAAAAGTGGTACACATAAATTTTCGAGGTGTCAAGATTTGCTTAGGCTGAACTTTCGTTGGGGATGAAGTGTGCCTCCATTCCATTGATTGCCATTTTGTTTCAGGGGTGCGTACGATACCCAAGTTTCATCCCCTTCTTCATTGTAGAGTGTCAAAAACTGAAGTGCACTCCTCTCCATTGTTTTTTGTGTTCTTCAGAAATAATTTTGAGTACCAAATGTGAGCAAAGTTTTTGAAATTTCAGTTTTTCAGTAACAATTTCATGAATTAGTGATCATGAGATCTGCAGAACGTTTATAGCAAGTGTAGTAAGTGTAAACTTACAGTTGTGCCTAATCGTCTCTGCAGTTCTGTGAACCAGTTGATTAGTAACCACAAACGGGCGGCCACGTCGTTCTTCATCGTTCACTTGATCACATACTTCATTGAACAGTCTGACACATCTTCTAACCGTTGAACCACTCATAGCATTTTGTCCGTAAACCTCTTAGATTTGCCGATGAATTTCCGTTGTTTGAACTTTCTTTGTATTTAGAAAACGAATCACAGATCTGATTTTACACGCGACGGTATTTTCAATTACGGCTGACATTATAAAGAAGCACTACAAAACATACGTCGGCAACAGTAATCTGAAAATAATTTAGATGTCTTCTTCTTGAGTCAGAGTAACTGTCGGAAATTGCGATCGTAGCGCTGCCGCGGACAGAAATAGGAATGGAACTTGCTTTATGGATGATCCTCGTCTTTGACCGTGTATACGCTTCAGTTGTATTTGGGAACCCCGTTGCGTTTGTTGTGTTCGTCTCAATGTAGGTTAATATGATATTGTCACTGATTTCACACTTCTTCATTAATTTCCCCTTTTTAAATAGTTTGAACTACTTCATCCATTCAACACACACACAAACACATGCGCGTGGACGAACACACACACACACACACACACACACACACACACACACACAAACGCAAGTGGCTTGTAAGAGATAAGTTGCACACTGAATGCCACTCTACTAGATTCAGCACAGGTGCAAAGAGGCAAAGATATAATTCATTGCGATACTGATTATTGACTAATGATACAGTTTAGGACTCTGCCACGTACGTACGAGTCCAACAAAAAGTATATTTTTTCTCACTTCCAAATAAAATGGATTGGTACGTACAACTCAGAAAATAAGTATGAGGATAAGAAGTTTCGTGATCGTGAAATGAACTGAGGCAAAACAGTGCCGTCTTGCAAAAGCAGAATTTCTTAAGGAACCTGCTTAAAGAGAAAAATTAAATTCAAATTGAAGGGTATTTTGATTCGTGCAAAGGCTTTTGATTCGGCAATCAGTTTTTAGGGCTGCAAGTGCTGCCCGTTTCATACACCGCAGTCACAAAACGTTGCAATAATGTGCTTTTCATTGGATCATACAGAGACAACGATATCCATACTGCCAAAAGATGACCATCAAAGGTCGCAACCCGTAGCAGAAATCGAAATCGTCTGTCTATAGCTGCGATATTCAGCAGTATTTCGATCCAGTGAGAACTTACAGTAACAGTACGTAAAGCAGACCATGAAGAAGGTAACACTCTCGACGAAATATCGTAAATGAAAGTGGAATCAACCCACGAATAACCATCTAGTGGGGTAACTTTGTTTCTCAGGTAATGGCAGCAGTAAAGTCGGGTAAATCTGTCATCAGTCCCACAGCGCGCCACTTGCCGTGGTTCTGTTGCCGTTGCCTTCCTCCGACGTTTCAACTGATTTAGACATGCGGTTCTAGTTAAACGTTGATCCCGAAACACGTGAAATCCCACATGTTTCACATCAGATTTGCCAGATGTGAAAGAGGTGAAAGGTAACAGATAAAATATCTAGACCTGAATGGCTATGGATAGGGAATCCGCGATCTTTGAAGTTTGAGTACATTTATATAATAAGGGCTTGTCTCCAAGTCGGCCTTCAGTATAAGACAGCCGCGAAAGTACATTATGAAACGTACAACACTAAGCATATGACAAATTGTTATTTTGTTTGTCAGTATCAAAGAGAAAAACTAATTACGCCTACGAAGTTTAGGACATTATAAGGAAAGTTTACGTAGCCATCAGGCCCTTCCAAGTTGGCTACCCGCAAAGCAATCACGAAATCTCGTGAAGCTTCTCTCTCTCTCTCTCTCCCTCTCCCTCTTTCTCTCTCTCTCTGGCAACAGCTAACTTGTTATGTTACGGTGATCCGTTGTTCGCCTTTCCTGGCCTTTCAGCTACCTGATTCAAGGCTATTCAGCACCCACAAAGGCTATACATTAAGATAATGAAATTCCGACGCTGTAAATACATAAATTCTTTCGTGTTTTGTTTCCGTCATATTATATAAAATCTGAAATGATGATCTTTTTAATTAACTGCCATTTTTGTGTCATACGTTGCAGCTCTATACAATCTTTTTACGTAATCTAAGCACGTTTATCAGCATTTACAACGAAATGTAGCTTACCTAACGCTATATTTTATGAATGGTGCAAAGTCTAAACGTCGATAATTAAGTTGGTATTTTTTTTCTGTGGCTACACCGATATTTATATTTAACACAAAATGAAACTTTATCTGGGGTATTTTCGGCACACTTTCCTTTGTAGTTTATGTTCACCCTAATAAATAGCCGGCCGCGGTGGCCGAGGGGACTGAGGCGCTTCAGTCACGGTCTGCACGGCCACTACGGTCGGGGGTTCGAATCCCCCCTCGGGCATGGATATTTGTGGCGTCGTTAGTTGTTAGTAGTTCATAAGTAGTTTGTAAGTTTAGGGACTGATGACCCCGTAGTTCAGTCCCTTAAGCTTAACAAACATTTGAACATTTTTTCACCCTAATAAATACTTTTCGGTGGTGGTAATAATAATCGTAAGTATTAAACAGATAAGGAACTTAAATTTGTAGATATTATAAAACTACAGAAAAAGAAATTATTAAAGGTATCAAGTATTTGATGAAAAGAAAAAGAGAGTAAAAAACGTTGGTTGGGGTGTAACATCTCAATGACAGTGTGGTTATTAGAGATGAAGAACACGCTGGGATTGTTTCTCCTAAGGATTAGGAACGAAATCGTCCGTGCCCTTTGAAAGGAATGATTCCGGAATTCGCTTGGAGTGCGTTAGAGAAATCATGAGAAACCTGAGGTTGGTTGAGCAGAGTCGGATTTAAACCGCTGTCCTCTGAATGCGAGTTCAGCGTGTTACCACTGTGTTACCACCTCGCTAGTTAAAAATTTAAGTGTTAAGTGGGAATAAATAATGAGATATTGAAGACGAAACACGAGCGCCCGAAAACACTTTTTACAACAAATTACTCCAGCATGTACATTGAAATGATTGTAAAGCTGTGGGACTAAACTGAAGAGGTCATCAGTCCCTAGACATAAAAACTACTTAAACTAATCTATGGTACGGAAAACACACAGACCCATGCCCGAGTGAGGACTCGAACCTCCGACGGGGACAGATGTGCACTCCGCAGCACAGCTACGTAGAGCGCATGGCCCCTCCCGCGCGGCCACCATGCACGTAGAGGCACTGGATTACTACATAATTATTTATCATACAACTTACAAAAGTATATGAGTACATACAGTAATTTAAAAAATATATACGCGTGATTACAAGCTAATAGATATACACAAGTATGGAAAATTAATAAAGAGATTTTAAAATTATTCAAAAATTGCCTATAGGTTGCTGGAATAATCTCTTAGTTGTTGAAAGTAGATTGTTTATTTTAATTACACATGTTTCAGGCTTAGCCCACATCTGGTGACTTATCAGTCAAACACACATACAACCAATAAGAATATACACAAAATTATTTGCAATTTATATTAAAAAACAAAATATTTTTATAAAGTGATTAATTTGAGATAATTTGGACTTACGTACCGATATAATGTATACTGAACAATGAGGCATTTAAATTTGTCATTTAAAATTACCGTTGTTATGTTGTGCCATACAAGAATAAACATCACTTGTGATCAAGAAAACGTTTATATAAAGTAATGACGATGTGGCATAGAATCTTTATTTTTTAAAATATTTAATATATACATTATCTTTATTTTATATAAACATTATCTTGTCTACATTGATGGTTATTCTTATATGGCACTACATAACAACAGTATTTTAAAGTGACAAACTTAAATGCCTCAATGCTTCCTAATATATGGTAAGAATGATTGATTCTGTCTTCAGCAAACACCTTTCTTTTTCTTTTCTTTTTTTTCCTTCTTTTTCTTTTTATTCACACAAAAATGTTTTGTAAAAGTTCCTCCATTATAAGTGGGGATTTTTTAAAAATTATTGCATTAAGGTATCTGTTGTCTGTCCTGTAATCTCTGCAAATGTGTGGCACGTCGGAGTGACCGAGCACATTGAGGCGCTATGCTCCGAAGAGCGAGGCCGTTCCCGTAGGGGGTTCGAATCCCCCTTGGGGCCAGGATGTTTGTGCTGTCTTTAGTATAAAGTAGTATATAAGTAGTTTATAAGTTAGTGACTGATGACCACGCCGGCCGCGGTGTCCGAGCGGATTGCGGCGCGCCAGTCACGTTCTGCACGGCCACTAGGGTCTGGGGTTCGAATCCCCCCTCGGGCATAAATATTTGTGGCGTCCTTAGTATTAGCTAGTTCATAAGTAGTTTGTAAGTTTAGAGACTGATGACCCCGTAGTTAAGTCCCATAAGCTCTACAAACATTTTAATTTTTTTTTGTGACCACGCAGTTAATTTCCCATAAGCTTAATAAACATGTGAACATTATGCAAATGTGTCGCTGATATAAATAGCTTAGCCTATAAAACACTCAGATGTCATAAAGCTAAAACTCGTTTAAGGAATTTAACAGATCCAATAATTAAAAAAAAAAAAATGGCACCAGTGTTGGAGAAACTTCTCCTAAACATGTTTGGGTCAATAAAAAAGAAAAATATTAAATTAAGTTTATCACAATAGCTACTTTACGACAACACTCCTATCGCTAAACCGACAATGGACTGAGCGATTAGTCTGAAGTGCCGTTTACACAGCCCGACTTGTCTGTGTGTCTCCTGCATGAAATCAAATTCTGCCAGACAAGCTTCAGAGCAGACACCAATCACCAATGCAGACTATAGCTTCCGTCGATGCATAATTTGCAATCAATGACTCGTCTGCTTCCGTCGATGGATAATTTGCAATCAATGACTCGTCTGTGCATGAAGGTCTATACAGACAGATCTCAGTACATATCGGATGGTGCAAAGGAGCTCAAAGGTAGCGATTTTTACGTGGACCATCATTCCACTCATACGTGATTGTATAGAGGATACTGGTTCACCTGCATGGCATGGACAGTATGAGATTATCAACCAGCTAGTGAGGGATATTTCGGCATTCTTCCATGAGTGCAATATGCAGCTCTGCGACCGTTGTAGGATGTACTGGTCTGGCTGCAATATGTCTGCTAAGTGCATCTTAGACATGTTCAATTATGTGAACAAGCTGGCTACTGCATTCGTTCAATTTCTTCAGTTTTGAGTGTTGTCCTCTTGTGCAGCTCTTTGGGGGCGAGCGTTACCGTCCACCGGAATGAACCGATTTCCTATGGCACCAGCATAGTGCACAACAAAAGGTCGAAGGATCTCTTCTCTATACCTCTGGGCAGTCAAAGCACCATTCTGAACGACTTAGAGGTCCGTACGTCCGCCAGTACTGACTCCTGCCCACACCATTCGTCCACCCCGACGATATGGTGACGTTTCCTTCACACTGTACCATGTACAGCTTGTAATTAACATCACAACAGTTGGTCAAATAATATTTTAATAGAAGCTTTTTTATGAAAAAATCTCATTATTTACTTACAGAATTTCACATTACATGTTTTTCTTCAAATTCTTGTCGTAATGGGAATCGGCGCGCTGCTTCGTTGTTACTGTACAGAATATCAAATAATGAATCAGTACTTCAACAAATGGCTCTATAACCGACGGTATATTTACGATTTGAAGCTGATATTTTTGTAGGCCGATATATCGATGCTTCTATTAGATATAGGCTAATCGAGGGCTGATGGTGATGTTTTTTTTAAATAACAATATATCGGATTACCGATATATACCGATATATATATATATATATATATATATATATATATATATATATTCAACAGCCATTGTGTGAAAGCGACCGGAAGAACGTTAGCAACGGTGGCCAAAGTCCATTTGCCTCTGCTGGAGGTTCATCATTGGTTCGAGACAATTATACGTTTGGTGAGAGCACTTTACGTTACGCCAAGAACGTGCGTGATTGGTCCTGCTCTTTGCAACAACGCGCCGACTGGCCGTTTAGAATCGTGGCACTGACTCCATGATGAGTGCTTGCAGAACACGTAGACTCAGCGAAATTGAGATACTTGTTGGTGACGCATGTTCACTAGTTGTGGACGCCAATCGAGATGCACCAAATCTTATCTGAGTCGCTCATCTTCACCTGGAAGCCATCATTCGTACTGACGCCGGTATTACACTATCAAATTTCTTGACAAAGAATTGAACAAAGAAGTATTGGACGTAATGTAATGGGAATGTCGTCCAACATTTCATCAAATCTAAGGCCTCGGATTAGATTTGATGGAATAAATCGCTAGTCTTCTGTTTCCTGTAGTGACAAATGTGACCGCTCGGAGCGCTAGTACTAATACATCCACCTTGACAAGTACTAAGGCTATTTTATTTGGAGGCTAATGTTCGACATAGCGTTTGTATTCGTATACATAGCTACTAGTGGCAAGCTTTTGTAGTGTTTTCCAGAAACAACAAAATTGGTAGTAGTGTATAAATAAGTTGGGACGTTGTATCACACGCGCCAAGGGCAATTCACATTCTTCGTCACGTCAATTCGCTTAGCCGAATGCCCTGCGGTGAAAATGAGGTTATGAGTTACAATCCGTGTTGTAAAAAGTCACAATATACTATAGGAATTGAAGTAACACCCTACATCTTAATTACAGCAAAAGCAGACTTTATAATGGATGATTTCGGTCAACTTCGTTTGCTAAGTGCTGGGAAGTGAAACAACATTCAAAATATCGACATCTGTTTCCAAGTGAGCATATTAGCAGGTGAAACAATTTTTGTGAGCAAATAAGTAGAGCTTAGTAACTTTATTAGTAATGTTTTCTCCCATTTTATTGTTAATAACGTCATAAACAACTTAGATTTTTCTCCCTGTCAGTGCTGACGTTTCCATTTAAAACGTTATTTAATGAGACTCGCTTTATCAACTTACATTCTTGTTTCGTATACACTGTTTGCGTCAGCCCTTTCTGTTACTCTATTGCAAATTGTGAAGAATGGAGAGCTACAGAATAATTAGCAGTGAAATACGGCCCGGCTGTACTGCCGACGACACAAACAACAAAATCCTCCCGTTCCCGTGACAAATTTTACTGAACTCATTTATCTCACCGTGACACCAAATGTTTTATCCAAATAAGCTTCCTTGTGTTGTTTTTTTGTTTCCTCCTCCTCATCTAAATGCAGACACAACGCAACTGTAGTATAGTTGAACTAAAGCAACTTTGACAAAATATTGTATGATATTGTATGTATTAATCTTTTTAACTGTCGCGGCGGAGCGGCAGAGCGCATTGAGGCGCTACGATGCGCGAGCCGTTCCCCGTCGGGGGTTCGAATCCCCCCTCGGGCATGGATGTTAGTGCCGACTTTCGTATAAGCTAGTTCACAAGTAGTAAGTTTAGGGACTGATGACCCCGCAGTTATGTCCTTTAAGCTCTACAAACACTTGAACA
Source organism: Locusta migratoria (assembly GCA_026315105.1). Taxonomy (NCBI): domain Eukaryota; kingdom Metazoa; phylum Arthropoda; class Insecta; order Orthoptera; family Acrididae; genus Locusta; species Locusta migratoria. Next base: position 138,893,120 of record CM048745.1, read on the forward strand.
TTTTATCTTTATCAAGGAGCAGGACAAATATTTCATCCAGTTTTAGCCCACTTTAGGTTACGGTAGTAACACTAAAAGTGGGCCTTTGCGGTCGTCTTTTGACAGCTCGAAATTTAAATGAAAATAATGGCTTAACCATTCATCTGACACGAGAAGTGAATAACCGAATTTGTAGAGGAGAAAATTCTCTACAACTTAGCTCTCGTTTTTTTTTTCTTTTTCTTTTTTTTTCTTTTTTTTTTTTTCTTTTTTCATATCCATTAGCGTTTCAAAGATATTTGAAAAAATAACGGCGATTCTGGGATGTATGTATGTCTGTCTGTCCGTCCGTAACGTGTTCCCCGTTTTTAAGACGAACCGTTCAACCGATCAGCACCAAATTTTACAGACATGATTGTAGGCCACCAGGGAGCAGAACCTCACTTTTTCATTTTTTTTGGAAAAAAAAATACGGTAGTAAAACAAAAAAGCCGTTTGTAATATAATTGTAATCGCAAACGAACCGTTCATCTGACACGAAAATTGAATAACCTAATTGGTAGAGGAGAAAATTCTCTACAACTTATCTCCCTTATGTTTTTTCATATCTCGTATCGTTTGAGACATATTTGCAGAAATAACGGAGATTTGACACCCTCCATTGAATTAACGGAAACTAGCCGTTCAGAGATGTCACGTGACATTCCACGCGTATTTGATGATTTTCTTATTGTAACTTACACGTTGTCATTTCAAAGCAACGGCACACTTAGGAATTAACAAAAACACATCGTTCTTCGTACGATAAATGATAATGTAATGTCTACAAATGCCATATTAACATCAGTTAACAACGGCCATGAATAGTATGAGATTAAAGAACCCCAGTTCTGATTTATAGCCGTAGCGTAATGGGCAAGGTGCTGGACTGTGACGCGAAAGGTCGGTGGACGTATGGCGTTTCAGTACGCCGACATTTGTAACACTCACGAAATATTTACGACAGTTATGTGACGACTTTTTTGTTTTCTTTGCAAATAAAAAATAAATAAATGAATAAAATAAAAAATAAAAAATGAGGCCCTTCCATAAAATAATAATTTAAAAAAAAGGTGGTTCGAAACCCGCCACTACCTAAATTTCTTTTTCCCTAAAAGGGTTTCAGACACTCTTATTAATTAATTAATTATTATTTAGATTATTATTTCGGTCCAAAATGTTTGCAAAAACTTATAAAACTACAAATCTAAAGTGGGCCGTAAAACACGTTAGTGCGATTTTTTTCTTCCAATTCTTTGTCCAATAATTTGATGGTGTAATAGCGGTCTTAAGGTTTAGCGTGGCAATTCTGGTCCGCCCAGGAGCTCCACAGCACATCAACTACTGCATGTGGAGAATTTGCCGCTACGCAAAGTTATAATTCAAAGTCATTCGACCACTTTGGTCGGCGGTGGAGCACAATCAGTTCTACCGCAACTGAACTTCTCACTGTTGTGTTTATCGCTCAGGGTTGCGGATGCAGTATTACACTGGAGACAATAAACTCGGCCATAGTTCGCATTTTCTTTTGCCAAACTCGTTCACCGTTGTGAAATGAGGCTACATTTTTGTATTCACGTTATATATCTGAATTAGTAATTTTGTAACTTTTGCTGTTATATGAGTAGAAATCCCGTAGATTCACGTTTTTCAGATATTTAAAGTGGGGGATATAAAATGCAGAATGGCAATGGGAAGAAAAGTGTTTTTGAAAAAGAGAAATTTTTTAACAACAAATATTAATTTAAAGATAAAAAAGTCCTTTCTGAAGGCATTTGTATGGGGAGTGTCGCCTTGTATGGGAATGAAACATGGACGATAAACAGTGCGGCCAGGAAGAGGATAAAGGCTTTTGAAATGTAGTGTTACAGAAGAAACCTGAAGATAAGGTGGGTGGATCGCGAAGGTAGTGAGGAGGTACTGAACAGAATTGGGGAGGAATGGAATTTCTGGCATACCTTGACTAGAAGAAGGGATCGATTGGCAGGAAACATACTTAGACATCAAGAGATTGTAAATTCAGCATTGGAGGGAAATGTGTGGGGTAAAAATCGCAGAGGGAGTCCAAGAGATGAATATAGTAAACAAATTCAAATTGATAAAGGTTGCCGTTCTTTGAGGAGATAAAGAAGCTTGCTCTGGATAGAGTAGGGTGGAGAGCTGCAACAACAATAAGTGGGGGGGGGGGGGGAATATATTAGGTAGACCATACCGCTACTTATGATACATTAGGCACAGTGGAGCGACCCAGGGCTATACTTTGTGTAGGCGTAGGCGTTAGAAAACCATTGTGTAGGGAACAACGTCAATGCTGATAGGGTGATGTGTCTGCATTGAGGTTCATACCGAGGCAGCAATAGACAATTATCCTACCCCACTGTAATTACACACACCGCACCTTACACAGAGCCCTTAGATAATTCCTATCCTTCTTCGGATATTTCCGATTTCTAAGATACGCGTTTCCTGCTAGATGGTAATAAAGATTTCGCTATTTGTTATATTGGGCTTTTCACAACCTACTCCTGCGAAGTCTGCTTGAGCGCCTGCTCTGCTTCTCACCCGGTGTTTTCTTGTCGAGCGTCTGGTGAGAGTGCCATTGTCCTCAAGTCGGCAGCCGCGAGTTGCGGAAATAATTAGGCGGAGACCCGTCGACTGCGGCCTATGAAGTGATTGTTTTTGCCCGCGGATCAGCGCCGGCAGAGGTCGTTAGCGGCGACTGTCGGCAGTAAAAGGCAGGTGCCGGGCATTACCACGGACCATTTGGTGCATTCCTCCAGTAGGCGGCGTTTTGTAGTCTCGAGCGGTTCCGAACAGTCGTCCCGCAAGAAGGCGAGGCGTTCTTGCCGCCCAGGACGGAGCTAACCGGAGCAAGAAGTCACTCCGTAACTCTGCACCGCTTATTAAGCTGATTGGCTTCGAAAAATAAATGGTCGTCAGGTGCAATTGCTTTGAGTCCAGATACCACGCATGGTGTTTTGCGCTAGTATACTTGTTAGCTTAAGCAATACATCCTTTTAAAAGGGAAAATATGTAGTTTGAGGTTAGATATAGTGGGAATTAGCGAAGTGCGGTGAGGTTGTGGTAGTTAGTCAGAGATGAAATGCCTTGTACGGGACTGACAGAGGTAGAAAGCTGCTCCAAACGAGTTTTAGGACAGAACCGCACGTCAACAACATTCTGTCTATATTGAAAGATAAGGCCATATTCTGATTTTCTAAGCCATAAACCGGTTAACGAAATAAAAATAAATTTGTAGAACATACGGGAATTGTGCTTTTAATTCAATATGGTTTCGCTCTACATCTACATAAAATGGGATACTATGCAAATCACATTTAAGTGCCTGGCAGAGGGTTCATCGAACCACTGTTATACTATTTACCTCCCATTCCATTCTCGAATAGCGCGCGGGAAGAAAGAACACCTGAATCTCTCCGTTCGAGCTCTGATGGTCACTTCTACCTATGTAAGTGGGAGTCAACGATATATTTTCGCATTCGAAGGAGAATGTTGACGATTGAAGTTTCGTAAGTAGCCCACGCCCTACGAACAACCGACGGATAGATCAGTGAAAATGTGCTGATCTGCCTTTGTTTGAGTTAAAAGCTAAGAGCAGTACTTTTGTACTCAATAAAAAGTGGACACATGTCATACGGCATTTTTATTGAAATTAGTCTGTACTGCCACCTCCTAAAACATTTACTTGTGTAAGTGTGCCAGTAATCGTCACTGTCCGAGTAATAGGCACATTGATCCTACACTGAAAATACGCATTTAAGCGCAAAATAGATCCATCATCTTTCAATAAAAATTTACGTCGCATTGGCGAGAAACAGTACTATTGAGTGCTGGAAACAGGGTCTCGGCTCATTTTGCACTGTTGATCACTGGTACGAATGAAGCATGTTATAAATGTAATTATTTTAAATTCAACTGATTGTTATTACCAGGACGTGCCCACATCTATATGAAACCAGATGGCTTTATGTGGCATGTCACAATAAGTTACAAGCAATGTTGTAGCATTAAATAGGATCTACAGTACATATTACATTTAATGTGAATCCCCATGAGATGCCGATAACTGGTACACTTATTCTATTCCGTCCTGAAACACCATGTGTAATATTCTGAGCATGATATGATGTCTGTCTTTGAGCTAAATTTTAAAATAATTTTTATGCAGTAAAATAGATCACTTTTTTCAGAAATCACCATCAGAGGAGGCCAACTTCAGACATAAAACACTTACCTTGCTGTTGGCTGTAGACTACCTATTTGCAATCTCTACACTAAAAATGTTCAAATGCTTGTATAGTTATGGGACTTAACTAAGGGGTCATCAGTACCTAAACTTACAAACTACTTATGAACTAGCTAATCCTAAAGACGGCACAAATATCCATGCCCGAGGGGGGATTTGAACCCCCGACCGCAGTGGCCGTGCAGACCGTGACTGGAGCGCCTCAGTCCCCTCGGCCACCGCGGCCGGCAATCTCTACACTCACAGGTACCGTACCAATAATAGTATTGCTAACTTAGTGGGTGTTCTGTTATTTTTATTATTGTACCTACTGTCCTCTAGACTATATACATGTATATATCCCTTGTCACGATGTATGTCCGAGATGAACTCCACATCTAATTGACGTTTTCTGGCCTCCAACGTCCCCAGACCGTACCGCTTTGCATTTTTGTCTGTGGGAATGACTGAAGCGAAGTATATAACAAAAAGCCAACACAACAGTCGATTTGATTGTTGGGACTATGAATAGTGCAGCCACCATAAAAGAAAGTAGAGACGACCTCAGAAAATCTGTAACTGGTATTATCAAGATAAGTCAGAAGTAGCACTGAAGTAGATGGTGTATTTTTTGAAAATCAATTTCGAACATCCTCATTCGCCTTTACTATAGGTTCGTTTGTGCTTCATTCGACCTATCTATACTCAATAAACCTTGCGATTGGTCTTTACTGCCAACTCCTTAAATACACTGTTCAAACCAATTACAGGATCAGTTGAGATAGATTATGAAATATTTTCAACAGCAGAATGAACTAAAACGGTTGGACGTGACACAGATGGAGCTAGCTGCAGCTATTGGAATGTCCCATAGTGTAATTTCCAGGACCTGGACGCGATTTCAACAGGAACTGTTAAAAGAAGGCAAGGTAACACCAGCATGAGTGACTGTTATGCCTCCAGTTAAGAGCCAGTCGAGACATGAGGCAGAATGCAACTCAGCTGTGACACACCCTCCAGGCAGCAATGAGATGCACAACATCAACATAAACAGTCCGAAATCGCCTTCGGAATTGTGGCCTCTACCCACAGAGACCTATGTTGTGTGTCCCACTAAAACCACGACACCGTTTAGTCCGCAGAAACTGGGAGAAGGAACATCAGGTTACGAGTCGTAACGTTGGTTGGTTGGTTGGTTGGTGTTGGCTGTTTAAAGGGGACTAAACTGCCGGGTCATCAGTCCCCTGTTCCCAGCTAAGAGATCACAGGATTTCATGTACGATTAAAATAAGCACCCTGCAACCAGTACAGAAGACGTACAGGAAGACAGTGTTGGTCAGAATTACAACATAAAAAGGAAAGAGGAACCACAGTAGAGGTGGAACTAATAATCAACTAAAAATCACAGCAGATGTTGTTGGCTGGCTGATCACTAGGATAATAATAGATGAGCCAGCCATTCTGCACATACTATACAACTGCCAGTCGGAAAAAGGAGTGACAAGACAAAAGTGACAACAGATTAAAACTATAGGCGGTGTATGCCTGAAGATCATGCATACGAACCCACCGTTACAGCTTGTGATAAAAGCCCGCTGCGCGAATAAAACCTAAAACACAGTGAGTCGTAACGAATGGCGCCACTTCTGTTCACAGATGAGGCAAGATTGCAGCCGGGCAATCGCCGTTCCCTCATCTGGAGAGAACGTGAAACTCATAAGAATCCTGCTTTTGTGTAGGAAACATCAGAATATCATGGTGGTGGACAAAAGGTGTGGGCAGGAGTCAGTATTGGAGGATTTACAGACTTCTGTGTCGTTCAGAACGGCGCTTTGACTGCTACGAGCTATAGGGACGAGACCCTTCGACATTTTGTTCTGCCCTATACTGGTGCCACAGGAAGTGGATCACTTCTGGTTGATGGTAACGCCCGTCAGCACAGAGCTGCACTGGAGGGCAAGATGTTTGAGGCTGAGGGAATGGTAGGAGTGGTGTGGCCAGCTTCTTCGCCGGAATCCGATTGAGCATGTTTTGAAATGCACTTGGCACACGCATTGCAGCCAGACCTGCTCCTCGCATAACGGCTGCAGAGCTGGATATTGCAGTCTTTGAAGAAAGGTCAAATATTCCTCAAGAGCTGATTGGAAAACTCATATTGCCCATGCCACGCAGTTGTGCAACTGTACTGGCCGTCCGAGGTGATGACACACCATCACCATCGTAGACGGCAACGATAATGACTTTGTCACTATTATTATAGCCCCATATTGTCTCGCTCAAAGTAAGCACCATGTAAATCTTAAGTAAAGCATTGAGACAGCAAAATATCGCATTGTATCACACACAAACTACAATTGTAACCATTAGCTGAATAAAATACTGTACCGTATGTACACTCCCGGAAATTGAAAAAATAACACCATGAATTCGTCGACACTGTAGAGGAAAATTTTAAATTTTATTGATACAGTCTTGACGATGTATAAAACACACGATCACACATACAGAGCCATACTTACGTGAGTACTGTTACCAGAGCATGCGTAATGTCGACGTTAGTACCGTGTATACCCTACTTATGCAGGAACGCAAGCTCCAATTCTCGCATGGAGACGACTGTAAAGGTGCCGAATGTAGGATTGCAGAATGGCCTGCCACGTAGTGTCCACCTGGTGCCTCAGTTGGGCCAGATTTCGTGCAGTACAGCTTTAAGAGCACATTGTATGGTACGGCATACATTTGGACGAGGATTCTCCTTTCGGAGAAACATATCGCCTTGTTGGTGCATGGACGGTAACAGGGAGGGTTCAATGATGGTTTCAATGTACTGTGCTCTGGTCAATATTCCCTCAATAAGCAGCAGAGGAGAACTGCCAGGCCGGCCGCGGTGGCCGAGGGGACTAAGGCGCTTCAGTCACGGTCTGCACGGCCACTACGGTCGGGGGTTCGAATCCCCCCTCGGGCATGGATAGTTGTGCCGTTCTAGTTCGTAAATAGTTCAGAAGTAGTTTGTAAGTTTAGGGACTGATGACCCCTTAGTTAAGTCTCATAAGATTTACAAACATTTGAACATTTGAAGAACTGCCAGAGTACGATATGGCTGCCCACACTATGATGCACGATCATACTTGCCGTTAGGACGTCTTACACTCATGCCCAAACATCGTTTACCCCATCTTCAGTGGTGTCATGATAGACACTTATGGATAGGCGAATGGATATGTGTCGTCTTCAAAGGCGAGAGTCGCTTTTGTCTCGGTGACAATGATCGTCGTATGTGCGTGTGGCGTCGTGCAGGAGAGAACGAAATTCTGGAGTGTATACGACAGAGGCACACGGGGCCGACACCAGGCATCATGGTGTGGGCTGCCATATCCTGTACTGGCTGTTCTCTCGTGATCCTCGAGAGAACATCTGTGTGCGGTACATTAAAACTATATAGTGGGTTTTCTTATGGTGTCCCGTATGCAATTTAATGGTACAGAGTTGCGGATGGTATCATTTCGTTCCTTATAAGGTAGGGTTTGAGAAAAGTGATGGTGGTCATCTTAGGCCCACGACTGTGAGGAGGGAAAGGGGGTGAAGAAAGATGAAGAGTCACCCCGCGCTTAAACCCTTGTAACTTCACTCCTAATCATTCGATTTGAATTAATTTTTTTTAATAGAAAGGTCTAACTGCGTACTACAAATTATGTTATTGGCAATTTTTACGTAAAAGAAGCCGTTTTGGTTAAAATTTCAAAACAAGATTGCTCTAGAGAAATAAGTATTACGTGTGACAAATTAATCATTTTATGTTAATTGTTTTTACCAGACTGGTAAATTAAAGCATAAAAGGAACATGAAATAAGAAAACATTTTATTATGAAAATAGTTTTTATATAACACTTAAGAAAGAAACACTATACAAAATATAAAATATAATTCCATCCGGATTGCTGCCGTTCATGCACCAACAAGGCGATATGCTTTTCCAACAGGACAATGCACGTCCACATGTATCCCATACCATCCAACGTGCTTTTCAAGGTGTACATCAAGTACCTTGGCCAGCACGATCGGCAGATCTGTCCCCCGGTTACCATATTTGGAACCAGCTGAAACGTAATCTTGTGCAGTCTGCACAACTGGCATGAAATCTAGCCCAACTGAGGCACCAGGTGGATACTGCATGGCAGGACATCCCACAATTCTACATTCGGTACCTCTACATATGTCTTCATGCTAAAAGTGCTGCTCGCATTGCTGCAAAAGGAGGGTGTACACGGTACTAGTGTCGACATTGCGCACGCTCTGGTAACTGTTCTAATGTGATTATGGCTCTCTCTGTGTGATCGTGTGTTGTAGACATCCTCAAAAATGTGTGAATAAAATTTCCCTCTGCAGGATCGACGAATTCATGTTCTTCTTTTTTCATTTTCCAGGAGTGTATATCGTGTATGATATCTCATCGTATCCTCTAATTATTTTGAAATGTCTGTATGAGTGATGTGCTGGCCCGAGAACAAATCCGTGGTATTGTAAGGTCTGAAGTCGCGATTCTGGTCCAGTTCTGATATGATACGAAGTATAACGTCAGCGTATACTGCGCGGCATTGTGAACGACCAGCCGAGCAGAGTGAACAAGTGCTTCTCCGTGTGCCCGATAATTTGCGGAGGCTGGCGGGCAACAGGTAGTCGTGGGGCGGCGTGGCGCGGTGGCGCGATAATTCGATTGGGCTGGCGAGCCGGCCGCTAATTGCGACATTCTTCAGGCTGACCGAGCGCCGGACAAAGGCAGCGCCGACGGCCGCACTGACTGGCCGGTTCGTTAGGCGCCGGCCAGCCCGGCCGCAAATCAGCCCCGGGCACGCCCACCCCACCTGGCGGCCGAACCCGATGAAGCACTAGAGTTGCAGGCGGTTCGCCGGCTAAGCTGTGCTAAATATCGTACAGAGCGTTACCACTCGTGACGGTCTTGGCGCTGGATTAACTTGGATTGCAGTTGTAATGGGCGGTGAATCGAGGAGAATCATAAGCAGTGAAGGAGCTTACAGTTACTTTAGATCAGACGTTCTTGAGAGGTAGTGGAAATGACTCGTGAATGAACATGTCGATCGGTTGTCCAAACAGGCCACTAGGGCACCACCTCTAGAGATTGGCGTCACGGAATCGGATCTGAAGTTGACATTGCACCGGAAGGTGCGTGAGGTATGGAGCACCGAATGGTCTACCACGGGTCTCCAGAATAAGCTTCGCGAAGTCAAGCTATCCACGGCTCTGTGGAATTCCTCACTGCTGCCCATACGATGTGGATGGGTTGTCCTGTGCTGCCTCTGTATTGGGCATAAATGTTTGACCCATGGCTATCTCATTTGCCGTGAGGCCCCACCTATGTTTACTATTATGTCTGTTCCAAGGGAACAGACGTTGGCCGTGATCCGCAGCAGAGATAAATATATCCATGTATATACTTCGCAAATCACGAAATTTCCCGACGTCTGCTCCTCCTGTAAGATGGACAAACGATCTGCAACACATGAAAAATTGTGCCGGACCGGGACTCGAACCCGGGTCTCCCACCTTTGTGTTAGTGTGGAGCAGCGCTGACAATCTTCTGATGGACTGTCCACTTTTAGCCCCTTTGTCGCAGTCTTTTCATCTACTAGACGCACTATGATTACTTTTAGGCGACAATGCCTGCATAGCTAACCCTGTTTTAAGTTTTATTCGCGCAGCTGGTTTCTACTGTTCAACCTATTGGTAGGTGCTACAGCCTTATCTCTCAAGTCCCTACCTATGCAGCACTTTTAAGTCTTTTGAAGACTTTTGTGTAGAATGCGTAGAGACTTTTAGTGTGCAGTATGGATGGCTCATTCCGTATTATGCATGTGTTCAGCCAGCCAGTTTTCACTTAGATCCTGACTTAGTTTTTACCTATTTTGTGTCTCTCTTTTATTTCGTCAGTCAATTATTGATTGTCAGTCTATCCCGTTAGTGAGTTTCCATTCTCGGCGTTTTATTTTTTATCTTTTGATACCGAACTCTGTAGTGTAACCATTTACACTACATATCTGCCTGTATCGATGCCACATGACCAAAAAGATAATTAGTAGGTGAGAGGTCAAATACTGCCCCAGACCTCTTTTCTGTTTAGGTATTGGGCAGCCTATCAGTAGCAAGTGGCAGCGATTGTATTTGAATCATTGAAGCTGCATGGACATTATATATGGAAGAGGAATCTCCATGGAATCTTAATATTATAAATTCTACGTTAAGTTGATTGGCTTTTGTCATTACTATTGTTCTTGATGTAGAAGTTCATACTAAGACATGGACGTATGAAGCCAATCAACTTAACATAGAACTTATAATATTACGATTCCATGGTGATTCCTCTTCCATATATAATGTCCATGCAGCTTCAATGATTCAAATACAATCGCTGCCACTTGCTACTGATAGGCTGCCCAATACCTAAACAGAAAAGAGGTCTGGGGCAGTATTTGACCTCTCACCTACTAATTATCTTTTTGGTCATGTGGCATCGATACAGGCAGATATGTAGTGTAGGAAATTTTTTCATTCAACTGAACGTCTGGGCTACAGTTATTTAAGTAGTTAATGCTTACAGATAAAGAAGCAGTTTTCTCCCTTTATATCAACTTTAGCAAAGGAGAAGAAGTCTAAATGTTCAAATGTTTGTATAGTCTATGGGACTTAACTCCGGGGTCATCAGTCCCTAAACTTACAAACTACTACTTATGAACTAGCTAATACTAAGTACGGCACAAATATCCATGCCCGAGGGGAGGATTCTAACCCCCGACCGTAGTGGCCGTGCAGACCGTGACTGAAGCGTCTCAGTCCCTTCGCCAACCGCGGCCGGCGAGAAGAAGTCTGACTACACCATCAAGAAGAGTGCATCAAAGTATGGAGGAATAGCATAGCTGGTCCTCTGAAAAATGAACTATTGTCTGGGATCTACATCTAAAAAAAAATATTTAGTGGGTCTCAAGGAGACAAGAACACGGTCACACTATTACTCTTAGCTACGAACAGGGGACTATGACCTAAACTGTTTAGTCCCCTCAAAATAACAACAACAACAACAAATAACCATTCCACTCATGTGTGACTTAATGGAGGACTGTGGCCCACCGGAGAGGCTAGCACACACCCTGAAGAGATTGAGTAACTTCCTTAGGCAGGCATATTGAAGCACAGAGATTTGTAAATAATCACAAGACGGTGCTGCAGTCGGGAACGCCTATAAGAGAAGAGGTGCTTGGTGCAGAAGTTACATCTGTTGCTATTGCTACAGTGGCAGTTTATCACGAGCTAACTGTGTTTTAAAATGAGGTTACAGTCGGTGCACAACAGATGGGATACACTGAGGCAGCCATGTTGTGGGGATTTTACCGTATTAACATTTCACAAGCGTACTACGAATATCAGGAATCTGGCAAAACATCAAATCTCTGCCACTGTTGCGGCCGGAAAAGCTTAAAAATATACTGCAAGAACGGAAACGACAACTTATAGTGAACCATTCAGTGAGACAGAAGTGCAACCCTTAGGCAAATTCTTGGGGATTTCAATGCCGAGCCATTATTGAGTGTCAGCGAGTGAACCATTCAGCGAAACGTCATCCATATGGGCTTTAAGAGTTGAAGGCTCACTCCTGTACCCTTGCTGAGTGGAGGGCATAATATTTTACGCTTCGTTTGGCCCATCACCGACATTGGCCTGTTGATAATAGAAAACATGTTGCTACTCTGAAGACTCTTGCTTTACAGATCGACGACCGGTTTCATGTCTTTAAAGACGCATCTTCAGGTGTTACTGCGTTAAAATAACAAAAACTATAATTAAAAATACAGCAATAATAAAGTAATAAACATGACAGGGATTGAACAAATTTGTACTTACATTTTTTTCATATGAAATTTTATTACGAGTCACAACGCTCTAATTACTTTCATCTTTCATTTGAATAAAGTTTCATTAAATAGGTCCGGATATATGGAACCAGTCGGACAGAAATTATCACTGTCATTCGGTATAAAAACAAACGAAGTTAAAATATGGGATAACATGCGCGTAATTTTAATTACTGTATTGTCCATGAAAAATAAGGAAAGAGAGAGACACCTTGGAATATGTAGCTGCGGTCTAATATTGATAGTAAGTCGTAAAGAGGTTGGGGGGGGGGAGGCTCTCTGATGCGAGTTGACAAACTAGAAAGTGTGGCTTTTGTCATTACTGTTGTTCTTGATGTAGAAGTTCATACTAAGACATGGACGTATGAAGTGTCGCTTCGTTTGGCCCATCACCGACATTGGCCTGTTGATAATAGAAAACATGTTGCCTACTCTGAAGACTCTAGATTCCAAATGTATCGAGCAGAGAAAGTTGTAAGAACAAGGAGACAACCTCATGAAGTCATGCACCTTGCATATCAGCAGGAGACTGCTAAAGCTATTAGAAGCCCTCTAATGGTGTGGACGTGTACAGTTTATAACGCGCTCAAGTGTATCTGCAGCCGGCCTGTCTCTAATACGTGACAGACTATTCCTTCCACCTTGTATTAAATGCAAAGACTGATCTGCAATGTTACGTACACTAAAATTGTTGGACCTGCAGGAGGAACAAATCTACCTTGGCATACAGACCACACATCAGAAAGCAGACCACTTTTCAAACCAAGTCTGGTAACACGTTCTTAACTGTGCTCTAAATGAACTGAACACCCGCTCCTGTAAGTAGAAAGTACAATTGGTACTGCTAATGACCTTACCGGGTACAGCAATGCGGTATGAAACAGTGTCTTAGTAGAAGAAACATGCTGTTCTGCCAAAAGGTAAACATTTAGTTTATTATCGTTAAAAATAGGAAAAAAGCAAATAAAGTTAAAATACATTAAACATCGGAAAAAGCAAATAAAGTTAAAATAAATTAAACATAAAAAATAATAATAAAGGATAGGATTCAAGTGTTAATGGTATCGTTTCGATAACCCAAATATAAACAAAATAATTATCGAAAGAGAAAGAGTTATCATACTGAGGTGTTCGGCCTACACTTGATTTTACAACTTTAGTGACATATAAGAAGCTGTCTCGGCAAAACAGAGAGTAATGTTGTACTTGTGTCGATACTGTTGTGTGGAAGAGACCTTGCAGAAACAAAAGTCAGCCTTGCGTCAGCGCACGATTAATGCTCGCTGCATCAGTAGTGGCTGTGTCCGTGATTTTGAAATGCTATCAAAACTAACTGGTTTAATCAGTCGCTGAACTAAATAAGCCAAAATTTTTCTATCAGTCTTGATGAAGCCAAGACTCGGTAACTTCCCTTGTGAAAACTAATATGGCAGGTATGCTGATTCAGCAACCTAGCCACCATTGTGCATTCTTGCTATCATCCACAGACATGGACAAGCAATAAAAAAGACCACTGTCGCTCTGTGAAAATGCCTTAATTACAGGTGAAGCCTGAAACTCAACACTGAGCATTAGGCATAACCACAGCTAAGTGTCCCTCACCATCTGATCGCCCGAGGTGGGAAACCAAAAGAGGTAGATGCCTCCCTCATTTCTTTCTGAGTTTTCGTAGCTTGGTCGGTCATTTATATTTTACGATATTTTCCCACAGTTTGCTACTAAGGCACACTTGCTACACACAGCCAATGAGAAGTGCCGTCCTAATGTGTTGGTTGACTTCCCACCTCCAACGCAATGTGAGGTTTTAAACCGGTATGGTATGCTTTAAACCTCACACAACTGTTTTGGCACCAGGATGTCACACACATGTCTATGGCTGTGAACAGCAGCCAGAGAGATGATTCAGTTGGTCACCCACAAAGCCCGGGCATTCTGAAACCCCTATTGGCTGCTGAAAAGCTTTGCTTGGTTGACCACCTGCTGTGAAAGTTTGGCCTGTATTTCCTGCCAGGCAAAAGCAGCTCCTTTCTCAAAGAATATACGGCTTCTGTGCCCTGCCGCACAGTTTACAGTGTCTGTCCAGTATGTACAGTATATAATGCAATGACATCTGCTAGTGCAGTAACTACTCTCTCTAATTACCTTCACAAATATCCCATGTGTGTATCAGATTTCTGAGAAAAACATTGATATGCCGTTTAACTACATGAAAATAATATGTAAGGAGGACGGTATTCCCTGGGACTCCTTACAAGTTGGAGTGATATGGGACCCCTGATATGTCTAGATATGAATATGACTGGTGACACATAAGAACGAATCCTACTTATCACCTGCATCCATTCATGTCAATTGTGCATTCCGATGGACTAAAGCACATTCTCAGAATGCTCCAGGAACAATGTTTTTAAACACCTTCACTGGCACACAGTTACCCAGACACGAATTTTAGTGTTTATATCTCGGATGCTTTGAAACATGTTGTTCAGTGCCCGCCAGTGCATACCAGACATGCTCAATCTGGTGTATTTCCGGTGAACAAGCTGGCCACTCCATTCATTCAGTTCCCCCATCCTCAAGCATCTTGCCCACCAGTGCAGTTCTGTGGGGACGAGCGTTGTCGTCTACCAGAAGTGACCACTATCGTATGTCACCAGCATAGGGCAGGGACGAACGTTACGTCCACCAGAAGCGACCAATCTCTTATGGAACCAGCTTATGGCACAACTAAAAGTTGTAGGATCTCGTATCTATGCATCTGAGCAGTCAAAGCGCTATTCTGAACGACATAAAGCTCTGTACGTCCACCAGTACTTATTCCTGTCCATAAATTCGCCCTCCACCATGATGTGATGTTTCCTGTACATCAGTAGGGTTGTTCCGAATTTCACGTTGTCTCCAGATCAGGGAACTACGATTGACTGGCTGAATATAAAATCTTGACTCATATGCGAACAGAGCCCAGCGCTATTCGTTAAGACTCAAATCCTGATATTCCTCCGCTCAGTTTTTGCGGACTATGCGGTGTCGTAGTTTTAATGGGACACATACCATAGACCTCCGTGTCTATTGGTCACATCGCAGAAGGAGATTCCGGACTATTTGTGTCGATATTCGGCATCCTTTTGCTTCGTGAAAGGCGGGTGAGTTGCATACAGCCTGCTGTTTCGAGAGGCTGTAAACCGCAGATAACGGTCACCTCTTGCTGTAGTTACCCGTGAACGATCTTGGCCTGGCCTTCTTTTAACGGTTCCTGTTGTCTGAAATCGCGTTCAAGTCCTGAAAATTATACTTTGGCACACTCCAATAGCTGTAGGCATCTCTCTCTGTGACTGTCGCGCTTCCAACCTTCCTATGGCTCTCCGTGTATCTTTGGGTAAGTCACGTTGTTGTTGCATTGCACTACCTGCTCACTACAGTATGTGAACCCAACTGCTTGTGTAATTCTTTTGGTAGAATAAACACAAGTCAACACCAACCACATCTGGAGCAACTTTCGTGTTTACCATTACCTCGGTTGCTGTAAAATTACTGTCTCCTCTCTGCACAACCGACAGAAAGACGTCGAACTGTTTTAGTTCATTCTACCGATGACGATACTTAAGAACCTAGATATTTCAACCTATAGCCACACTGATTTGACCAGTTTATTATGTAATCGAAGATGATGGCTCACCGGAGATGCGACCATACATAATTCATTATTATTTCTGATATTTGAGTAATTGACGCTTTGATCAACACCATCAGTGATATCAATTAATCTAATAGGTATAAATTAAAGACGCATCACCTGTAAAAGGCATCAGAAGATCCAATCATGAATAATAAAGAAGTCACTACTCTCTATGTGGTAAGAGTAGCCATATGGTTAGTGTCATTGCGTTGCGCCGTCGAAGGTAGTGGGCCCGAAACCGACAAGCAAGCAATGTTTTAAACCCAATATTCTTTTTACAAAATACTGTAACAACAATGACTTTTGTATTGTTATTTCACACATATACTTTGGACGTTTTTGCAAATGTGTCGTGATTTTGAGGGTAAATGACATTTACACTCTTCTTTGTAATAAATATTTAACTGTTTGAAAGTTGTAGGAGAGGACAGCCTTTTCGCATGCGTAAGAATAGGAGGGGGTGCTGCTTACTCTGTCAGGTGACCTGAAGGTATCTTGTCTCTTCGTTCATTTTGTTACAGTCACTTACAAGTGTAATCAGTAACTTACGGTGTCTTAGTGTTCATGTGCATATTCATATGTTCTTGATGTTTTGATAGAAGACAAATGAACAACATTGAGTATCTTTTAGAAACAAATTACTCAACTTTAAGCTTAGAACAAAAGTGTGACATGAAGAAGCTTGGTAGACCAACGCCTCAGCTCGAGTTGAAACAACGCAAACAAACGTAGCTAAGATCTTGAGACGAAAATATATCTAAAGGGGGGGGGGGGGAGGACGGATCTGAAGGAGGGGGGGGGGGGCTGCGGCGCTACTATCAAGAAGTGAACCCCCAGTCATCTAAAGCACCGGCCGCCACTGGGGCAATAATCTAGTCCAGGGGTCTCCCATTTACTAAGCCACGAGGGCCGCATTTCAACTTCCGAATCGCAGTGCGGGCCGGATATCATATTTGGTGATTATTGAAGAATTCGATACTAACTCCTACTTTGACCTGTGATGTCACTGATAAGGCAGAAACCCGAATTTAACCTGTATACGGTATTATTACGATCTCATCACTCTTTACACACGCAAACAAAGATCACTAACATATAAACTAGGTTAAAATGCAGTTTAGGTGACGACTGCTTCTGTTTAACATATATATGTTGTTGTTGGTGGTAAAAGTTCAGATCATCGGCAGCAGCGTACTGCACTTCCGTGACTATGTTGGCGGTGGTAGCTATGCAGCACACGCGATATTTGTTGTGGTCAGTTGTTCACGAGCATCAAGTGAAACGTGTTCCGACGAAATTTATGGTGACATATTAAATTTGCACCCCAATGTAACGTCCACTGCAAACGATGAATGTTTCAAATTCTTAGTATTTTGTAATGAAAACAAGAGTGCTCGGTTATGGATGCGTGAAGGTAAATGGACAAGTTTGTACTGTAAAAATGTAATGATGCATTTATAAAAAGAAAGAAATAATTATAAATAAATTTAAAAAATGAAGAAGATAAGATTGCACTTTGTGGTGAAGTTAACTGTATCTCTTTAAAAATGTGATCACGCGTTGTTGTGCCATATAGGAAAATCAGTTCTGCTAGTTTTTCGGTTACTTCAAATTTTGAGCTAACACCTCTTAAGAACAACAGAACTTGGGCATCATTACTAATAATCAGTATATTTGTTCAGGGCTATTGAATACCAAGAAAGTTGGATGCCCTTTCTTGCAACTTACTTGTTAAATCAGAAGCATTGTCTTTAACTCGACGTGCCACAGTATCTGCTGATAGAGAAACAACTTCAGATTGTTCCATTTTGCCAGCTGTAATCAGCATGCAATTCTTTATGTAATCACAGTCCGCCAATGGCTTTCCTTGTTAGGCGTTTTCTTGGCCAATTCTTAAGATTACTTTCATAGTGGCATCGCTTTCATGAAAAGTTTTCTTAAAATTGTTTTGTTCCAAACACAGACTACGTTTTAACACTTCCAATTTGTGCTCATCTACGTTTTATTTGAAGGCATCAAACTGTGCACAATGGTTTTTTCATAATGAGGATGAATATTAAAGTCCTTGAGTACAGCTGTAAGTTCATTGCAGATTCTACACATGGTTTTGTTGCTTTTCTCTATGACGAAGTATTTCACTCCCCATGTTTTATTGTACAGTCGACACTAGTCATCGACTTTTCTCTTTTTCGTTTCTAGTGATGTATTGCACAGTGTACACTTATTTGGCACAAAAATCGTAGAGATTTTACAAACAAAGAAAAGTCTATGTAACAAGGGACACACTACAATGAACGATCGAAACAAGCAAGACGAAATCAGAAAAGCAAAATACGGCCAGGAACCTACTTGAAACTGATGCTTGGGCGGGATGAAAGCCCTCCGTAGGCCGGATTCGGCCCGCGGGCCGTATTTTGGAAACCCCTGGTCTAGTCTCTCCAGCACTATACCTTTGCAAAATGTTATTCTCTCCTGTCCCCTTTTTAATATGTTGTCCGTATCAAACGATTTCACGTTGCGTATGAACTACAGCCTCACCCTTTATTTTGGGGGTTCAGTGTACTGCAGAGTGGGTGACTTATATTTTATCATCACTGTGATCACCAAACTGCAGTCACCTGCTCTATTGCTTATCTACGTCTCCTAGGTCCTCTAATGCCACTGCGTGTCTCTCTCGTGTTGCCCTCACATCCCTCGCTGCCTTTAGGTGCAGAGTAACATATACAGAGAAGCAGCCCCCCCCCCCCCCCCCCTAAACCACGGTCCTAAGCTCCCCTCGTAGTTCTGTAAGATGCTAGCAGGTGTCAGGAAGTTTCATGGCTTAGTACCGGTAGACTACATAAGAGGCACTTCTGAGGGTGCCTGTCGCACATCAGAAGGTAGCGTGGAGGGAGGCTGAGGGGAGAGCTCGTGCCACCTGCCACGAGGCCACGGCTGTGTCCGGCGTGCTGGCGTTTGAGGGGAGGTGGTGGTGGGGACAGTCGCTACCTGCCGCCTGCTCTGGCCAGTTTGAAGAAGGGCTGCTTCTGACCGCAGCGCCATCATGGGACAGCTTACGGAACTGCTTCAGCACCCCCCCCCCCCCCCGCCCTGCACCCCTGTGCGTAGGACCGGGCCCTTACGCAGGTTTCCTGTGTATATATTTGTCTGTGGCGAGAGGCATCGTCATAAGCGCCTCTAGTGTGGTCTACGGGTACTAAGCCAGGGAACAGCCTGACACCTGCTACCATCTTATGGAATTACGAGGGGAGCGTAGGACAGTGGTTTAGGGGGGGGGGGGGGCTTCTCCTCTGTATACGTTACTCTGTGCTTTAGGTAAGCAGTAATAGCTAGCTGCTCGCCCTGCTCTCAGATCACTTGTGTACACAAAGAGCGAGAGCGGCGCCTGGGTCGCAGTGGGCCGCTGTGGGAATCCCCCGGTCTCGGCCGCCGCAGGGGTCCGGGCAGCGCCGAGCGCCGGCTCCCCGCTAACAAATTGAATGGGATGCGGCCGCGGCGCGGGTGAGCTTTCAAATTAGTTCTGCCTGATGAGCTTATTTAACCTCCACGTCGAGCGGCCATAAGGCATCGCGGCCGCGGCGCCACGCCGCCAATTAAAAGCGGGCCCGCCAAGCCTCCCGGGGCGCGTACGTCAGCGCTAACGACCGCCGCGCCGGCCCGAGCCGAAGCCGAACCAGGCAGGACCGCGAGCACCATCGGCTGGGAAGAGGCGCCTGGCGTGAAGGACACAACTGATACCGGCATGTCCGGCCATCACCAGAAAATACACTGCATAATAAACACACTTCAAGAGAAAGTGTTGCAAAGTACAGGGTCTCCTGGACACTGACGCTGTATGAGTATATCACATCACGAACACAGTTTCAATGATCGTCCACAGATGACACTCAACCCGCATGAAAATGTAGACAAACACACATCCTCAGTGCCAAAGCAGTGGCGTTTGTAAGACTATCAGTGTTCCAGTCATAACTCCACAAAGGAAGTACACTGCTGTTGACCGTAGTTCCGCCGCACATAGAAGGTCTATGAAGGTTTAAACGATTTACATTGTTACTATGAGTCAAGAGGGACTCTCATCAATGACAGTTTTGAGACGTTTCTGAGTGAACCAAACCGATGTTTCCAGAATGAAACTTTCACTCTGCAGCGCAGTGTGGGCTGATATAAAACTTCCTGGCAGATTAAAATTGTGTGCTGGAACCGGGATTCAGACCCTTTGTCTTTCCCTGGAGAATTTCTGTGAAATAGGTACTGGCAGAAGTCTTGAAGACGGACCGTGAAGCGTGCCGGGATAGCTTAGTCGGTAGAGCACTTGCTTGGAAGATAAAGGTCCGAGGTTCGAGTCCCGGTTCCAGCACACAATTTCAATCTTTTTGGAAGCTTCGAAGCGATATTGCTCAAATAAATTTCCGTCATGTTCTTCTTCTTCTAATACTTCGGCTTTGTACCGTCCAGCCATCTTCAGAGAGAGAGTCTTAGACTGGCGCTCTACCACGCGCTTCTTCCTTATAAACCCGCGGACCGCGCTATTGCGCATGCGGCAGAGTGGCCGAGCGCAATGAGGCGCTTTGCTCCTATGCGTGAGGCCGTTCCCCGTCGAGGGTTCCAATCCTCCCTCGGGCATGGATGTTTGTGCTGTCTTTAGTGTAACTTATTTTATAAGTAGTTTGAGGAGCAACTAATCAAAACGTATATTGTACACTTCCGAAAAAATTGAGGCTGATATGGTTTTCGGGGGTATTTTATGTGCTCTACAAGCTCCTGCAGTCGGAGTTAATCTACTTGTATATTTTAACACTGAAATAGCATGTTTAAAATAAATGGTTAAAACCAATCTTATATTGTCCACATCACTAAATGAATCACAACGTATAATGTCCACCATTTACGTTTAATTTTGCTTTCCTTTCCTCTAATTTGGCAATACTGTCGAGTTTAACAGGTGTCAGGGCTTACAATACTTCAAAGCATTATACGGTATTGTCGCCTTCTGGCATTGTTTGACACTACTTGAGCCAAATCGTTATTGTCAGCAGTGCACACCGGCAGTATAGTATAGTGTTGTGGTTTGTGCTCACAGTGGATTTGGAAAAAGATTGTGTGGTTGTTGTAAAGGACGGTATAGATCGTGGGACAAAAAAAAAAAGAAGAAATCAACACAAGAAATGGAATCTGAAATCAGGTAAATCTCCAGATTCAGCACACATTAAAAAGAAGAAAAACAGTTATTTTTTTCGTGCGGCTTTAGAAGCTCCAAGCAGCAGCTTCACTCCCGAACTTATTGGTTGCGACTGCTTGCATGAAGAACCTGGAATGGACAAAATGTAGTAAATTTACTGTACTCTATAATATTCTGCCTGTAACAGATTTTTGTGTTGATCCAGTTTTTCACAGTAGTGTAAAGCTTTGTAGCATTCCTTGAAGTAAACATTTACCTTATGTTATTATAGATGATACAACTCATGTGATGTGCAAATGTCTAATATAAAATAATATTTTCAAATATAAAAATTAATGTGAGGTAAAGAATGTATGTTACCGAAAACGCGTCAAGACATGTAATGTCCTATATGACGAATCAAAACGAATATTGTCCGAAATATAAATGGATTTTCTAACCTAAGTAATAAAAATTTATCTCTTGCAAGGTATATTCTAGTTCAGTACCTCAAAACGGATCTAACTGTGAAAGTAGCTTAAAATTTTATCGAGTAGTTTAGCAGATATCAATTTTTTGCTTCACCTGAAAATTTGAATCAACGGACATTATACATTTTGATTAGTTGCTCCTCGTTTGTAAGTTTAGGGACTGATGACCCAGCAGTTAAGACCCATAACCTTAACATACATTTGAACATTTTTTGAACAGACACACAGGTGCCAAAGACGTTACTCGGCGCCAAGGAAGTACACATATCGATGAATTATGTATGTGGCTGCACGGTCGAGTGTCACGGAGGTATCGGTGTATTATGAGCTGTGCTGTGGCGTCGACTTTGTAAATTCATTTTAGAATGTGTCGGATTCCAAGAGTTATCTAAGCCGAATTAAATTCGTCCCCAAGCGTAATTCAGTGCTTCTCCGCTAAGACTCATAAAGATGAAGTCGAGGCAAAAATTTTGACGTCTTCGGATATCACAGAGTGTTCACATTTAATACAGTGCTCTGCCACCGCCGATTTATTGTTGTAAATGCCGGGTATACCTTGGGTGTTCTGTGCATCTTTCCTGGACTGTAGGCATCGTCTGGCCTATGTACGAAAACGAAAGGTCATATTCACAGAGTATCTTGTAAAACCCAGCCTTCAGAAGCAGATAATAATCTTTGATGATCCAAAAAGTCCGATTGTCTTTGGTGGAGGAGGGGGGGCGAAAAATACCCTTTAGTTTGTATTTGTTCAGTACCCGACCGATTTTCGACGACTGGCTTTCCACATGTAGCAGAAAAGCCATGGATTTAAAACTGCCTGCATTATCTTCCTTATTTTGTAGGCGTACGGTTCATTTGTAGTGCCTTATGAAATTTAGTGCCAGATAATCAGGCGATGCTGAAGGAAACAGATTAGGTAGTGCAGTTTTATTATTTTGGTAGCAAGATAACTTCTGATGGCTGAAGTAAAGAAGATGTAAAATGCAGAATGGCTGTGGGAAGAAAAGCGTTCTGAAGAAGCGCAATTTTTTGACATCCAATATTAGTTTAAATGTTAGGAAGTCCTTTCTGAAAGCATTTATCTGGAGTGTAGCATTGAATGGAAGTGGAACTTGAACCATAAGAAGTGCTGGCAATAATATGATACAAGCTTTCGAAATATGGTGCTGTAGACGAATGATGGTTAGTGGGTAGATCAACTAATGAGGAGGTGCTCAAGAGAACTGGGGATGAAAGGAGTTTCTGGGAAATTCTGAGACATTAAGGAATCGTCAACTTAGCATTAGAAGGAAGTGCGTGGGGTAGTAAGCAGAATCAAAATTATGTAGGTTACCGTTCGTATTCTCAGATGTTCAAATGTTTGTCAAGCTTATGGGACTTAACTACGGGGTCATCAGTTCCTAAACTTATGAACTAGCTAACACTAAGCACGGCACAAATATCCTTGCCCGAGGGGGGATTCGAACTCCCGACCGTAGTGGCCGTGCAGACCGTGACCGAAGCGCCTCAGTCCCCTCGGCCACCACGGCCGGCGTTCTCAGATGAAGAGGCTTGCGCAGAACAGTGTAGCATGGAGAACTGCATCAAACCAGTCGGCGGACTGAGACCACAACAACATGTAACTGCTGTGGAGAATAACCGTTTGCTTCAAAAAACGATCTTCAGGAGTAGATGCTCGTCTTGCAGACTGCTCTCATGAGGAGTGACGTGTGCTTTGTGGGGCAGTGTTTTGCGAACACTCAAGGTCTGATCGACATAAATTCATTCATAGGTGTACTTCCTTGCCGCGGAGTAACGTCTTTGGTGCCTGTGTATCTGTGACCGGTAGCGCAGTAGCGCAGTCCACTGGCTTATAAAGACGAAGCGAGATGCTAAAGCGTCAGTCTTCGACTCTCTCTCTGGAGATGGTTGGAAGGTAGCCAGCCAAAGTATTAGAAATAAACTTTATGCGGCAGCACGCCAGAAATTTATTTGAACAGTCATTGCGCCGCGAAAACATGAAGATGCGCACACAAAGTGATGTTGTTAGGACGTGGAGGAGGTACGGAGATACAGGAGCAGTTGATAACTTTCGTCATTCTGGTTGCCCAAAGAATATCACAGTGACTGATGACCGCTATGTACAGATTTCAGCTCGGAGGAACCCTGAGAGGAACGCCACCATGCTGAACAACTATTTTAATGCAGTGATAGTGCTTCGTGTTTCGTCTCAAACTGTACGTAATAGATGGCATGAGATGCAACTTCACCCACAACATGCATGTCGAGATCAACCTTTTACACCTTGCCACAATGCAGAGCGGTTCATTTGTGTTCGACAACTTGCTGAATGAATCCGTAAGAATTGTCATCAAGTGGTATTCGAAACTTGAGGAACGTACACAAAATTGTATTTTAATTGAGTACAAGAAATTTTATAAATACCTGCTGTAAACAGAGGATGTCGCGTATCTATTGCAGCTATTAAACAATATTTAATTATCGTGGTGGTTCTAAACACAGCTTCCACTTCTAAACACACAGCTTCCACTTCTAAACACACAGGTTTCGCAATACGATCTGTGGTCTCAGTAATAAATGGGAGAAAACTTTTCCCATGGTCACTTTTCCCATGGTCACTTTCCTCGTTGATCCTGGTTCTCTGCCTAAGACGAAGTCCTCCAACTATTTCCTAGCTGGAATAGCCATGAAAGTATCTTGATTAGTTTTCTATGTAAGATCTCGGGCAGTAGAGATCTGCAAATGCAAGTTAAAACGCTCATTACTGCTTTAAATTTGCGAGTGGCCACAGTATTTGCGCAATGGAAATTTATGTAACTCCTCACTCCTTAAGGGAGCAGCCATCGTTTTACCAAACACAAAATAAATGTTTAAAAGGGAATAGATAATTAAACATGGAATGGGGAGCATGAAATTATAAGGCAGGGGTTTGATACTTTAAATCATCATCTATTCAATAAAATGAATAAGTAAATAAATTAAGCACAATAAAGCACACAACTTGTACAAAAATGAATTAAATTATAAAGTTACTATCCATAATGAAATTGTTTCTGCCTTTTATGAATATGGAGGTAATGTGGTAAGAAATTTGCAAATACACATTGGATAGAGGAAACCACAGTCATTTACTCACAGATGCACGCATAATGCTTGTGACACATTACTCATGCGGCAACACTTGATAGCAACAGTGAAACGAAGCATCGTCAGCGTTTTGATGAGATGGCGGGTGTCTTCAAGCCCTAATTGAAAATCAACTATGCACCAAACGAACTCATGCATGTGGAGGCCACGGAATACTATCATTAAGTACCACGTGGTTTGCGACCAAGCTGAATTACATAGACGTTACAAAAAGAAATTAATTTAGAATAAGCAAGTAAAGCGCACACAGGAATTCATATAAAAGAAAGCTTGTATCTCAGCCCATATGATTTAAGTAATGAAAACACCTGGCGTGAGAGCCTCTTTTGTATGACTATACAAGATCGTTCAATTAGATTCATAACGGTAAGTTATTTACAGACTGAACAATGCTTCAATAGTTGAAGTAGGGCTTACACCCCACACGCCTGATCGGGATTACAGTTAGTCCCTCGTCACGTGGAACTTGGGTGACGGAAGATGGCACAAGGAAAACGGGCTTCTCAGCACAAAGTAAGCAATGTAATTACAGAATGGCCACACAAACTCTAGCAACGTAATTACAAAATGGCCACATGACCTCTCAACAACCTGCTAACACGCAGATACTGACATAATTACAAGTGTACACAAATGTTCTGCCACCCAGGCATGAAATGTAATAATAAAATGCATTATTTTAGCACAACCATTCATTGCTGGTTTACAATTAACAGATACATTTTCAACATTTTACCAGCCAATTTTGGCCACTAACTGTGATATCCGCAACCAAGCGTTCAGAAGTAAACTTGTAACATTATCCACAAAACCAAACCACAATTTAAAACCACATAGGTTTCATACTGTTCCAAAGAACATATATATATCGCGTCTAAGGTGCTTTCCCAGATGCATAAGGCGAAGAGGTAGAGGAGAGGGCATAACACACGAGCAATCCACAGGCCAGGACGAGAAAGGTCGTTCCAAAACAAGCGGCACCGTCTGAAATTAATCGACCGAGGTGCCAGTGAAAGCAAACAGATCTAAGCTCGCCATATTCTCAAAATGCCTGGAGTATCAGATGTCCGATGAAACCGGAAAGGATGACACATCAGACTCCAGCGCAGGCCCCTCTGAACTTGCAACACCAGCGTGAGAGCAGCCCACCGAGCCCGTCGTACCTAAACCCTTCTGTTGCCGCCACAAGCACCGTCGGCTAAATACACAGTCCACGGTCGGTGTTAACTTTTCTGCCCGTACCTCTCTGGCGCTTGTCCCCTCCCGACTGCCGCTTCTCCCCCGTGACCCGCCAGAGACACCACTTGCAGGGTCCGCCACAGGAACGAGAAGAGGGAAACGCCGCGCGATGTATCGACACGCGACGGTCCAATGGGTTGGAAGATATTATCTCTGTATTGTTAAAATAGAGGTATTTAAAGCTCATGTTTCACACGATGCAGACCTGGGATAGGGACATTGACAAGAGGATGCGTCTAGGAACTGAAGTATGCAAAGAAAAGTTTGAATTTGTTACAGAAAGAGGAACAAACTACAGAATATTTGCATTAAGGCAACTGATGGAGAGGCACAGAGAAGTACAGGCTGATCTTCATATGGCCATTATTGAACTGGAGAAGGCATATTGACAGAGTGCCCAAGCAAGAGATACGGCGATATATGTGTAGTAAACGCCGGCCAGAAAAATATGTGAGGGTTGTAAAATACATTTATGAAGGTGAAATAACACTGGTCAGGAGCAGTGAGGGTAGAACGAAGGCATTTACAGTGAATTCCAGTAACGCTAGAAGACACGTGGCAAAGCCACAGAATCTCTCAGGCCAATCCTCAGGCAACGGAAGAGTCATTAAAAAAAAAGGTAATACGTCAAATTTATTTAAATATTCTGAATCGCCGGCCGCGGTGGCCGAGGGGACTGAGGCGCTCCAGTCACGGTCTGCACGGCCACTACGGTCGGGGGTTCGAATCCCCCCTCGGGCATGGATATTTGTGCCGTCCTTAGTTGTAAGTAGTTCATAAGTACTTTGTAAGCTTAGGGACTGATGACCCCGTAGTTAAGTCCCATAGACTCTACAAACATTTGAACATTTTTTTAATTCTGAATCCTGATGAATTCCCGAGTTGATTGACTACACACACACAAACCGTTTAATTTTTTAATTAATAATCTTAAAAATTTCATCACACGATTATAGGCATAAAACTAAATTTCCTAGGCCCACAGACACTACCGATGAATTATCTGCATAGAGGAGCATCGGTTGGAGGGAGCAGCATAACTTTTGCACTGCATATTTAATTATTACAGAAAATGGCCAAGATGGCGAAATCTTGATTAGTTTCCCTTCGGCCGTTATTTCAAACCGTCGCTGCAACACGTGGTGGCGGAGGGAGACGAGTTTTCGCGTTCTGCGAATTCGCATCAGGTCAGGCCACCCAACGTGATAGTTGGAACTACGCCACTGTCGGCGGCCACAAGATAGGTAACGGCGAGTCCTCCCTCCTGTGTTAGGTTGGCCACGGGGACCTCTTTGCCAACCGCGAAGGTGCACCAGAAAGCATTGGTCACTTCTTTAAATAGCCCTGGAGAGCAGCTGCCGAGCCCATTCCGTTGCAGTTCCTGGAGGTATCGACATCGGCAGATCAGCGTGAGGCAGTTACCGTCGTTTAGTGATACGTGCTTCCTATTACCGTGGGAGCAAGCAGCCTGTCTTAGACTTCCGCGCCGGACTCGACATGATCACCGATACGACATACTTAGCATCTTCCGTGGACGCGATCGCTTTACTCCTGCAATTGCGCCGTCTTTTAGGAACCTGCTATTCCGGTATGTAACATATTTGATGCCTAGGTCCGACCCCTGTTCTTGTAATCGTGCGCTAACTCATGGCTAGTGTCTTACCATTCGCCTTAAACTCTCTCTGGGGACTGTTTCTTATTTATATTCTTACTCTTGTATGTAATTTGCGACGTGGCCTACAGCAAGTCTATTACACTGCCAGTGGCTGCATTCAGTGTGTGCGGGTTTCTGGAAATCTGTGACAGTGCTAACTCGCCTCTATGTGCTTCGTTGTTAATATATGTTTCGACTGGCTATCCCGACTTTCACTGTCTGTAGCTAACCTTACTGTCCCTTTTTGTAAACCTTTTACCAGGCGCTGATACCCATGCTGCAAGACACGAAGTCCGACCGCTTGCGACAGAAGATATGCAGGTGAGTTGTCTGACAGGGAACAATGATAGTCGGAGGCTCTTGGAAGGGTAATTTTCTCATCTTTTCTTTATTCAGCCACAGTTACAGCTTCACCCAACATTCCCTACGCTACAAGAGTAGGACTGTACCAGGGTTCTGCCCTCAGCCCATATCTCTTTGACCTGATGATACATGTGTTAGTCAAAGATTTGAAGAAAGAGGCACCATGGAACATGATGTTTGATGATGACGTGGTAATCTATGAACCCATCCTAGAGGAACTTCAGCAGTCGCGGAAAGCCCTGGAAGAAAGAGGAATGAGGATTGCTTACTTACTCTTACTCTCGTAGCTCCACAAGCAGCAGTCGGTTTTTGGCTTCATCACAAGGAACCTCTTCCACAGTACTCTGCGCTCGGCATATTCTTCCCTTGCCCCCAGTACCTGGAGATCCTTGGCCACGGGATCTCTCCGTGTCATTTTTGGACTGTCTAGAGGTCTTCATTCTTACAACTTATTCTCCAAGAGTTCCGTCAGTATATATCATTGCTCCCTTATATAGATGTGACTACACCATATTAGGCGCCTCATCATCTTGTCTTGGCTTCCGCAAAAATATCTGGTTCGGTTTATAGTTCCGTGAGCTCCTTGTTCTTTTTTCTTCGCCATTCTCCACCTTCATATTTTGAGCCAAATATCTTTCGCAGGATTTTATTATGAAAAACTTTGATCATTCTCTTTGTTTGTTTACCTATTATCCATATTTTTGCACCATATAGTAATATGGGTCTGATTATGGTTTTATTGTATGAGAATTATATGAGAATTAACAGTTAGAAAACATAATATATGTTTACAACGGTTACAGAAGACCTATACATTATCCTGTAAAGGGAACAATTAAAATGGGCCAAGCAGTTTAAATACCTGGGCTCCTACATCCTAAGTGACGGAGAACAAAAGGCTGAACTACAGTACAGGATAAATAGTTTACGGATGAACTGGAAGAAATTGAGTGGATTTTTCTGTGAACAAAAAGTTAGCTGCAGAATGAAAGGAAATCTGTATAAGTTTATGGCGAGGACTGCGATGCTCTATAGCGTCGAAAGTTGTCCAATTACAAAACCGTAAGAAAGAAAGATGGAATGTTAAGGTAGATCAGTCGAGTTGCTAGAAAAGATAGACTAAGGAATGAGTACATCAGGGGAGCAGTGAAAGTGGGGTCCATAGGAAAGAAGATGAGACAAAATAGGCTAAGATGGTATGGGCATGTGCAGAAAGCAGGGGAACACTACGTGGGTAGAAGACGAAAACGTAAATCTTGAAGGGTCAAGGAGAGGAGGAAATCCAAATCTAAGATGGAAAGACAAGGTTGCAGGAGAAGGAGCGTTTTATAGACATTTATAGAAGAATTCAGGAAGGCAACGCCGAACCCAGATATGTGGAAAAAGCTTGAGATGAAGGAGATTCTTGTGAAAGCATTAGTTTGGCCTTGAAGCGCAACTATTGCATACGAAACTCTCACTTAATACAGTCCCAGGAATCAATGATCCGCCACCTTACTATAATCGATTGCTTTTGTGAAAGGGACACATTTAAGGGGGGGGGGGGGCGTTGATGAAGTTGATCAAATCTGTCAATTCCCGATTTTTTTTTTATTTTTTTTTTTTTTTTTTTTTTTTTTTGTATTTGTTAGTACAACTCATGGACAATCAGTTCCCAAAGTTTCAATGTTGAAATCGCATCCGACGTGCCTGAAAATTAATTAAAAGTGACGCGGCCTCCCTGTCACGCCCACGTTTCGAAGCAGCACTTCAGACCCGCTCAGTGTACAACGATTCTGTATATTACTTTCAACCAAACATGTGCGGAATACATCTATAAGCCCTTGATACATACTCTTTGATTTTATAGATCATCTTTGACGGTGTTCCGTATCTTATTAACAATAACAAACTGTCTGCATCGTTTATGACAAGCAATTCCTTTTTTGTCTTGTGATACTGACGGAGATTTATACAAGTGTCTTTCTTCATTCAGTTATGCCACTATCACTAAGAGTGTACAAAAAACGGGATGATCTGCGTTTGAATAAGTCAGTCAATAGAAGACGTGAGAAACAACGACAAACCAGCATTGAAGCTACGTCGGAAGTAAGAACATCTGCTAAAAGTATGAACTCGACTCCTAGCAGGTTCAAGCGAAAAATCAGTGAGGTGAATGTTGCATACTACAGTGATGAATCTCGGTATACTGGATTTAGATTAATTGACCTTGAAAGCAAACCCAGAATCCAAATGAGTTTCTAAAATTCACTCATATAGAAACGATACCCTAAAACCACATTTGCATCTGCTACAGTTAACACAATTTTTATCCCTTGGTTAATAAAACCTTCCATTTTTTGTGGACAAGTGGCCATACGTTGGCATGCATAAAAAATATTTCCTGAAATGTCTTGGTCGCACTAGATTCTCATTTCAAACACTTTGACACGAGAATCTAGTTGAACACCTTCACTAGACATCCATGATGGTGATATATATTCTGGTTAGTCATGTCCACTAAGGTCTATTTTAATTCCCATCGTTTTTAAAAAAGTTGATCTGATGATAATGTATCGAAATACGTAATGATAAAATATAGTGCCACCAAGACATTTCAGAGGAAAAAATCTTTATGTTGTCACAATAGTAACTTGTGATGCATTTCTTGTATTTAATGATGGGAACGTCGCGAAGATGAAGGGATTAGAAAGAATGGGCTTCAAGATAGGAAATTTTACTCAAGTCATCCTGAGGAAAATAGATTTAGAAAAGTCTGTTGAAGAACTAGTAACGGAAAGAAGACAGACAACAAGAAACCAGAAGAAGAGCCTTGAAGGAAAAACGCCCCAGAATACAAATGTGCTGCCTTCTGAAGAAGTGATACAAGGAAAAAGTTAGGTTGAACCTTTAATTGGGTTTGCTGAAAAGTTTTTTTTTCTTTCTTTTTTTTTTAAGCTTATGTACTTTTCTTCGGATTCTATGAATGCTACAATTATGCAATTTTGAACAACTATTTCTGTAAATGTAATGAACGTTATTTCAAGAGCAAATTTTGAAATTATGATTGCAAGCTGAGGTATGGAGCAAAGTGCTTGGAATTTTGCAAAATTTAAAATTGTACTTGTGGAATTATAATTATAAAAATTATGAAAATTCTCCTGTTTGATCTATTCCAAAAACCTAATAAGAGAAGCATACAACATATAAAGAGATGAAACAGAGAAATTTTTGTAGAAATCTCTTGAATACTTTCTGAAAAAAAAGGAACATACATTATTTTTTGAAAATAAAACTTCAAATTTAATCAAAAAAGTTGAATATATATATAATAAAAGGATTTTATATGTAAATGTGTTAGTTTCATGTAAAGTGTAGTACAAAATTTCTTTGCCATATCTCCAGAACTGTGGATTTGCCGCATTTTTGAAATAGTGTCTTGTTCAAAAACATTTCGGGTTTGCAGCCGGTCGTCGTAAACTTCATTCCACGATATTTCAACTGTGCACCTGCCAGTCGTCTTCAGGTGAGCCAACAGTTCGCCTGCAAACCCGAAATTTGATTCGCCGGGAAAATTTCAAATTTCAAATAGTGTGTCTTTTTCATCAACGTCCCCCCTTAAAGAAGACAGTGAGGTCAGTGTCGTTCCCAGAGCGTACATCCACCCGCTGAGACGTTGAGAACGTCGCTCCCAGAAGGCTGCCGCCCGCCGGCGCCACCTTGGGCGGTGTCGTGTGCTGCCTTCGTGACCGCGCGGTCGCCGCCGCGTTTCTTATGGACCGAACTGTGGCCGTGATGTCGGCCTTCTTGCCGGCCATTTCTTTCTTTCACACCCGTGAAATTCGTGAAGCAATTGAGTTTTCTGGTTTTTCGTTCTTTCTTTTCTTTACCGTGACAAACGTGATTGAGGAAAGCTTTATTTATCCAGTGCACGCGCTGTTTTTTCATTCACGGGTCAGTTTGTATACCATTAGTGTTAAACGTAATACTTGTGCTCTCAATTTAATACATAAAAAATGAATGTTTGTGGGTTTGTATGTATTTTTATGCGCTGCTCTAATGTTCATCCAATAGCGATGAAACTTTGTCAACAAATTTCTTGCATATTCGCGAAGGTTATAGGCATAGTTACAGCATTGTGCGGCACAAACGTCAGGAGGTATGACGTCATTCAGTCTGAGATGCAATGAAAACTGTCTCTCAGTGGACGAAGTTGTCATACATTTGGTCTTTTCTACTTACTCTATTCCCAACACGTATCGCAGACAATGTCCAAACATAGCATCGAATGAACCTTCCAACATAGATACACTGATACACCAAAGCTCCAACCACCCAGAAAAATACAAGAAGGCAGGATTTAGATAATTTTTATACCGACTTCATAACGGACCTCTTCGGAAGAAGCCTGTCAACGCCAGTACCAAACTATTCAGTATCTTGCATGTTCAAACGACTTTAGTACATCTACATGGGACACTCTGCAAATCACATTTAAGTGCCTGGCAGAGGGTTCATCGAACCACAATTATACTATTTATCTCCCATTCAATTCTCGAATAGCGCGGGGGAAGAAAGAACACCTGAATCTCTCTGTTCGGGCTCTGATTTCTCGTATTTTATTATGATGATCATTTCTACCTATATAAGTGGGAGTCAACAATATATTTACGCATTCGGAGGAGAATGTTGGCGATTGGAGTTTCGCAAGTAGCCCACGCCGCAGCGATAAGCGCCGTTGTTGTAATGATTCCCATCCCATATCCTGTATCATTTCCGTAACGCTGTCTCCCCCTGTATCGTGACAATACGAAACGAGCTGCCCTTCTTTGGACTCTTTCGATGTCCTCCGTCAAACCCACCCGATAAGGATCCCACACTGGGCTGCAATACTCCAAAAATGGACGGACAAGCGTAGTGTATGCAGTTTCTTTTGTAGTTCTGTTGCATGTTTTAAGGGTTATGCCAATAAAACGCAGTCTCTGGTTCGCCTTTCCCACGATATTATCTACGTGTTCTTTCCAATTTAAGTCTGAAGTAATAGTAATTCCTAGGTATTTTGTGGAGTTTACGGCCTTCACATTTGATTGATTTATCTTGTAAACAAAGTTTAACGGATTTCTTTTCGTACTCATGTGAATGACTTCACACTTCTCTTTATTTCGAGTCAATTGCCAATTTCTACACCATACACATATCTTATTCAGATCGTTCTGCAATTGGTTTTGATCTTCAGATGATTTTACTAGACGGTAAATGACGGCGTCATCTGCGAACACCCTAAGAGAGCTACTTAGATTTTCCCATTACTCGTTTATGTAAATAAGGAACACAGCAGATGACCAATAACACTACCCTGTGGAACGCCCGATATCACCTCTGTCTTAGTCGATGCCTTACCATCGATTACTATGAACTGTGTCCTCTCTGACAAGAAATCCCCTATCTAATCGCAAATTTGGGGCGATATACCATAACCACGCAATTTTATTAAAAACCGTTTGTGAGGTACGGTGTAAGATCAAATTCAAATGGTTGTAGAGTTTGTGCGGCTTAACTACGGGGTCATCAGTCCCTAAACTTACAAACTACTTATGAACTAGCTAACACTAAGGACGGCACAAAAATCCATGCCCGAGGGGGGATTCGAACTCCCGACCGAAGTGGCCGTGCAGACCGTGACTGGCGTGCCGCAGTCAGCTCCGCCACCGTGACCGGCCGAATTTAGTACAGATTGCGCAGGCAACATTAACAGGGAGATAATAAAACAGTTACAGTCTAACCCACCAATTTATCTAAGACAAAAAGAGGAAAGATCTAATACTCGATCAAGACAAAAAAAACTAAGTTAACATAGAGTCCCATAATGCGGAAATCTATCGGAACGGGTGGGTAGACAACTCTGGAGGAAGACATTTTACCAGCTTACTTTATTTTTAAAAAATGTCGGAGCTAGGTATAGACGTAAGGTACAGTCAAAGATCAATTCGTACAAGAGAACAGGTGTCTATTCAATCACTTGCAATGACTGTCCACAAAAGTATATTGGACAGACCGGGCGAGGTTTCGATGTTCATTTCAAAGAAGATGCGAAATTGACTAATTCAGGGTCCGCCATCGCCGTTCATTTACGGGAAACTGGACACTCAATAACCAGTATAGAAAATAACTGAAAAATTTTACACAAAAATAATAAAGGAAATAACTGAAATATTCTGGAAGAAGTGCATATCATAAGACCTTTAAAACCGCTATAACACCGAATGACCAAACCGAGTTAAGGCACCGTTCGATTCTGGCTAATTTGGAGTATCTGAATCTCAATTAACTGTCCTTCCGCATAGCCCCCCCTCCATTCAAAAAGATTATTCCTCTTTACTTATTCATGACACTTTCAAAAAACTTTTATTAAATACAAGGTCTACCACAGTCCGACGACTCTGATTCAAGACCTTCAGTCTTATTTCTTCTATTGTACACCTTCACTTCAAATGTTCAAATTTTTGTATAGCTTATGGGACTTAACTACGGGGTCATCAGTCCCTAAACTTACAAACTACCTAAGAAATAACTAAGACTAAGGACGACACAAATATCCATGCCCGAGGGGGGATTCGAACCCCCGACCGTAGTGGCCGTGCAGACCGTGACTGGAGCGCCTCAGTCCCCTCGGCCACCGCGGCCCGCCACCTTCACTTCATTGGCGATCTACTGGTAAGTCTTTCTAATGAATTTTATTACTTCTATTTTGTCAACTCGCATCAGAGAGCCCCCCACCTCGCAGCTACATATTCCAACGTGTCTCTCTCTTTCCTTATTTATCATGGACAATACAGTAATAAAATATTTGAAATTTTATTCAGATGACAGATGAAAGCAGTTAGAACGTTGGGACTCTGCAATTAAATTTCATATGAAAAAATTTTAAGTACAAATTTGTTCAAACCCTGTCTTGTTTATCACTTTATTATTGCTGTATTTTTAATCATTGTTTTAGTTATTTGAATAGAGTAACTTCTGAAGATGCGTCTTTAAAGACATGAAACCGATCGTATATCTGTAAAGCAAGGAACTTTAAGAAATAATTAAAAAAACGACCTGGTTTGGCTCCCGAATTTTTTATTTGTTTCATGGGATGACAAAATTTGAAGTCATTTAGAAACAAATTATTCTATCAATTTTTTTTTAAATTTCACAATTATTTTAGAACAATTGATAAATACATATAAGAAAATGTATTATTGTACAACACAAGTCAGTTAGTATATTTCGTGCATTGTATGGTAGAGGGTACCGTACAACTGTTTTTGACAATGTTTCACCAAATAAGGTGATAGTTGTCTCATCAATGTATGTTTCCATCGAAAACGTTTTCATAATTCGCAAGTTGCCGTATGGTGCATGGCAAAGGCACAGAATATTTGGGACAACCAGACCCGAAGAAATTGTGTCTAATAAAGAACTGGTAAAGGGACTCCTTGCACTGTTCAAGGGCATTGGTTGGCTTTACTAGATATACAGGGAGCGATACCGCGCAATAAACTTAGTTTCGGTGCGGGCAGTGGCGGGTTGGACCAAGACTGTTTTGGCTTCCCTGGAAAAATCAATCAATCAACAATCAATCAATGGTGCATGACAGAGTACGTTACAATAAAGTTTACTTTCAGTTATCAGCAATAAAGTTGGCATCTTTCATAGTGAGGGAAAGGAAGAGATGTTGTAAGGGAGGGCATCCGGCCATCTCCTAAAATTAACCACGTCGATTGCGTAGCTGACCATGGGAACTGCGTAGTCAAAGACGCCGACCCTTGTGGGAAAAGGCGCAAGAAAAAGTAGAAAAGAAGAGGGATAGGAGAATTGAGGAGGAGGAATAAAGTGAGAAGACGGCCAGAGGGCGGCGGGAAGAGATGGGAGGAAACAGGGGGATGAGTAGAGGAACAGATCTGCTGTTTGACAGAGTCGCGTCAGTTAACTGCACAGCGAAATGAAATGGAACGAGCATATAAGGACAGTCGTGCGCAATCACGCCGTTTACATGGCCTCCCAAAACATTTAGTAAACTGATTTCCCAAATACATTTTAGGTTGGCCATGTAAACACTTCAAAATCTATTCTGTAAATCCATTTCTGTAAAGCGGTTTTCCAATTCCACGATCGATTTTCGTTCCCCTGCAAACGCAACCGTTTTTGAAACGTACTTAGATGGTCGGATTGTGTTTTCTTGTCAAGAATTTTCGGCTCATATGGACAAAGTAATATTTGGTACAGTGAAAGAGAAGTATAAATATTAGAGTAAATATTAGAGTAAAGAAAATTGGTGATTGTACTGACTTAAAGCCGGCCGCGGTGGCCGAGGAGACTAAGGCGCTCCAGTCACGGTCTGCACGGCCACTACGGTCGGGCGTTCGAATCCCCCCTCGGGCATGGATATTTGTGCCGTCCTAGTTCGTAAGTAGTTCATAAGTAGTTTGTAAGTTTAGGGACTGATGACCCCGTAGTTAAATCCCATAGACTATACAAACATTTGAACATTTGAACTGACTTAAATGAGGAACTGAATCAGTTATTTTTCAGCCGCCATATGGAGAGAGCTAGGAAATCCGCTTCAGGTTACAACATGTAAACACGAGAAATGTTGTTCAAATGTTTGTTAAACTTAAGGGACTTAACTGCGAAGTCATCAATCCCTAAACTTACAAACTACTTATGAACTACCTGATACTAAAGACGGCACAAACATCCATGCCCGAGGGGGGGATTCGAACCCTCGACCGTAGCAGCTGTGCAGATTGTGACTGGAGCGCCGCAGACCGTTCGGCCAAGGTGGCCGGTAAACACGAGAAACAAAAACGTTTTACGTAATTCGGTTTTCGTCTTCCGGACGACGTATTGCATGTAAACGTAGTGGTTGCGGATTGACGACTTCGGTTTATTGGGAGACTTTTGGAAAGATGTAAAGGAGACCGTATATAAACCGTTTGTGCGCCCCCGTCCTGAGTATTTCTCAAGTGTCTGGTTTAAAGGAAGAAGCAATTCAGCGGCGGGAGGCTATGTTTGTTATTGGTAGGTTCGATCAGTGCGTGAGTGCATTTGAATTGCTTCAGGAACTAAAACGGAGTCGCTTGAGGGAAAACGAATCTCTTTTCGAGAAACACTGCTGAAGAAATTTAGGGGGCCGGCTTTTGAAGTGGACTGCAAAACGGTTCTACTACCGCCAACTTACACTTCGCGGAAGACCACAAAGATAACATCAGAGAGCTCTGGGCTTGTACAGATGCATTGGAGCATTCGTTTTTCCAAATGTTTTTTTCAAATGTTTGTATAGCTTATGGGAATTAACTACGGGGTTATCAGTCCCTAAACTTACAAACTACCTATGAACTAGCTAACACTAAGGACGTCACAAATATCCATGCCCGAGGGGGGATTCGAACCCCCGTCCGTAGTGGCCGTGCAGACCGTGACTGGCGCGCCTCAGTCCCCTCGGACACCGCGGCCGACCATTCGTTTTTCCCTTGCTCTGTAATGGAGTGGAAAACGAAAGGAAGTTACTATTAGTAGGACTAGGTACTCTCTGTTACGCACCTTTGAATGGATTGCTCAGTATGTATGTACATGTAGAAATAGTGCAGAGGAAAAGATGGAGAAGGAGAGGGGAGAGGGTAAAGAGAGAGGGGGTAGACAGAGAGAGAGGAGGAAAGGCGGGGACAGGAGATGGACAGACAAGAGGATGGAATAAATGAACACCCGGAAACGCTGATATTCC
The DNA here is from genome assembly GCA_026315105.1 of Locusta migratoria. Classification (NCBI taxonomy): domain Eukaryota; kingdom Metazoa; phylum Arthropoda; class Insecta; order Orthoptera; family Acrididae; genus Locusta; species Locusta migratoria. Next base: position 138,930,782 of record CM048745.1, read on the forward strand.
AGCCGTAAATATTAGCGTACGAACGTTGCGTTCTAGCGTCAGTAAATTAGTACATGCTGTTTTTCACCGCGATTACAGTCAACTACACACATTAAAAACAGGTATTTGGTTAAATCCGACTTACGCAAGACGTCTTGTTTTGTTTTAATTGCCGGACATAATAAGTGCCGAAACATCTTTGGGTATTAAAACAAAAATGTTCAAATGTTTGTAGAACTTATGGGACTTAACTACGGGGTCATCAGTTCCTAAGCTTACAAACTACTTATGAACTAGCTAAGACTAAGGACGGCACAAATATCCATGCCCGAGGGGGGATTCGAACTCCCGACCGTAGTGGCCGTACAGACCGTGACTGGAGCGCCTCAGTCCCCTTGGCCACCGCGGCCGGCGTATTAAAACAAAACAAGGTGTCTTGCATAAGGCGGATTTAACAATAAATGTGATGCAGGAAGCACAGAAGATACAAGACCTACACCATCACAAGATGGTCATTAAAAACAGTGTTGGATCTATTTGGTTCCAACGTCTCGTGAACACTGATGATGAATGTATGTTGGATCAATAATGTAGCTCCTTAGATAGGCCAGAGATGTCACGCAACCAGCACAGAGATGTAACAACCAAACATGAGCAGTGGCTATGTGTCGAAGTGGGTAAGACGACCGATCATTTCCAGTCATAACACCAGGAAGGAAGTACACTGCTTATGTTGACTGTAGATCAGCCATGTCTAGAAGGTCCACCTTCACTCATATCGGCATTGTTACTGTGTGTCTGGTGGCACGCTCTTTCTTTCTTCTCTTTCTCTTCAATTCAATTCAATTGTTTGTTAAGCTTATGGGACTTAACTACGGGGTTATCAGTCCCTAAACTTACAAACTACTTATGAACTACTTACAAACTAGGACGGCACAAATATCCATGCCCGAGGGGGGATTCGAACCCCCGACCGTAGTGTCCGTGCTGACCGTGACTGTAGCGCCTCAGTCACCTCGGCCACCGCGGCCGGCCTTTCTCTTCAGCCCTTTTCCCGCACATGCAGGGTCGGCTTTGTTAGTGCAGATTTGGCATGTTAGTATTGACCGGGTGGCCGGGTGGCCGGGTGCCTTCCTGCCGCAGCCCCCCCCCCCCCATGCTCCCCGGGAGGAAATGTGTACCCCAAATGTCTGCGTAAGGGTTACATGTGTGAAAGTGTAAAGTGTTATGAAATGTTTGCGAATCGTGTAACTGAGGCGGAACTTTGGGACCAGCCCGGTATTCACCTAGGGGGATGTGGAAAACCGCTGGCCGGCACTTCGACCCCCTTCGATAATCCGCCGAGCGGATTCGAACCGGGGCCGATACGCCTCCCCGTCTCGGAAAGCGGTGCCTTAGACCACACGGCTAACAGGGCGGATCCGGTGGCACTCTGATCAAGGCATATTTCCATGTGTCTCGGAGTGAACCACTGCGAAGTTGTTCGGACGTAGAGGAGTTACAGGCGGGCGGGACACAAACTGAGCAAAATAGATGGGGTCGCGATAGGCCTCACCAATCCCCGCACACGAACTGAGCAGCTTTCCCTTCAGGTAAAGAAGCGCAGGCACGGGATACCGGCCTAGGCGCGAGAGGCAGCACCGCCTCAGACCCAGTGCGCTAGTTTCTGCTGCTTGGGTCACGTGCGCCCGTGAAGAGCACTTAGTGGCGAGTTTCGGTATAAATTTTTGGTAAACGCGTATGAGAGCGATACTGAATATGCAGGACAGTGTAAAATGTTAAGCGAAAAATCAACAGGCGAGCAGGGCTGGAGATGCTCTAAGTCCCAAGAATAACTGTAATGCCAAAATATTTACGATAGGTAATGATCATGTTTTGTCGAGATGCGACGGAAATTAGTCAATATCCATATTTAGTCCAAGACTTAGGAGGAAAATCAGTGTGGAATGCAATAAAATCTCTATAACACTGCCGAGCGACCGGCAAAAATTGTACTGAAGGGGGTGGAGGAGCACAGCTATTTGGTCAACATGTTGACTAATCGATATATAACATACATAAGAAACAACATTGTCCGTACAAGTGCCATCCGAAATTGTCCAACTCAGCAGAGGAGATACACTTGGAGGTCAATTGCATTAACAAATGTTCAAATGTTTGTCGAGCTTATAGGACGTAACTACGGGGTCATCAGTCCCTAAACTTACAAACTACTTATGAACTAACTTATACTAAAGACACCACAAACATCCATGCCCAAGGGGGGATTCGAACCCCCGACGGGGAACGACCTCGCGCATCGTAGCATAGCGCCTCAATGCGCTCAACGCTCCACCGTGGAAATTCCATTAACATGAAGACAGTAAAAGAAGAGTAATTTGTACTGAAAAATGATCCTTACTTAGGTTTGATTTCTTCAACGGAGTCACGTCTTCATTACTTATGTGGAAAGGCCATAGTTCTAATGGATGGCACCTAGTCCTGATGGATGGCACATTTGATTATGCTCCAAAATATTTCTTGCAGTTATTTACAATTCATGAATACAGCTGTGGAACGTATTTTCCACTGGATTTCTGTCTTCTGAAAGATAAAAAGACGGCAACGTACGGTAGTTATCTGGATTTTGTTAAACAGGAATGTTTAAACAAAGGAATTTGCTTCAAACCAAACTTTTCGTGATTAATTTTGAGGCAGCAATCCACGGAGCAATTAATTGTCTTACCCTAGAGTGAAATAGTTGGCTGTACGTTTCACCTCTCCCAAGCTTGGTAACTTTTCTTTCTTTTTTGCATCTTACACTACGAGCACACTATAGTTTCGCTTGAGACTCTATGGAGTCTTGAGTGTTTTTCTTCCTGAAAAGGCTACAAATTCTTTTCAGACTTTAAGGTGTACGCACGTTTCTCTACAGTATTTCAAATGATTATTTAAGGCTATTTATCAAATTGCATAAATCTGGATTATCGAGTTTATTTATTTCTTAACTGTCCACCACCGAATTGTAGTAACAAATCTGGACAAGGTGTCCATTCAACAATTTAATAACAATACTGTATAATATTGGGTTTACATTCTACGTTAGTTACATGACGCTAATAAAATACATCAGTTCATTATCTGTTTTCAAACAGGGATTGTTGCGTCAGTAAATGTTACAATACGCTAATTGTAGAGCGATTAGAAATTATTACGAGAAGTTTGGAAATCAAGAGTTTGGTTCGGATTCATTCCATAGCACTAGGTGCAGCATCGATCAGTGTAGACGGTATAATAATTTCACCGTTTTACAAAAGAATATGCCGCGGTGGAGTAGCCGACCGGTCTAAAGCGTCTCGCTGCGGAGCGCGCGGTTGCTCGCCGTGGAGGTTCGAGTCCTCCCTGGGGCATGGGTGTGTGTGTTGTCCTTAGGTTAGTTTACCTAGGTTTAAGTAGTTTGTAAGCTACGGACTGATGACCACGCAGTTTGGACCGATAGATTTACAAACATTTGAATTTTACAAAAGAATAAATTGTTTAAATATGTTTTTCTCGTGCCAATTGGCGCATCGAGCAAACATTTTTATTCTTTAGCATTTATGTGTGGCATTAAGTATTTAACTTCCGTTAGTTTTCAAATGAATACCGTCTAGTGATAAATTCTAACAGCTTATGTTTTCCATGTGCACACGAAACTATGTGAATGAGTAAAAGCCACGTACTGGTATACACATACATTGGTGCTAATTACTAGCAAACCAGTTGTTTGAATTTTTTCCCTGAATTGTATTGAAAGCTTTTTTTATTCTTTCTTATCAGGTGCCGTAAAATTTAGACACTTGGAACAGTTTACAAGCACAAATAGTGTGAAAAAGGGAAATTGCTTCACTATTGCTTCTCTTTAACCAACGTTTCGTTTTGTGATCTTATGAGTATCACACCAGATGATTCATTACTGACGTAGTTCTGACTGCCTACAGCTCTCTGACTGCCTATTGGAAAATTATATTGACGAGGAAAATGCATGTTTCTCGCCTTTTATTTGGGAAGATGAATCCTCTGCACTTTTGAGAACGGCTTTCGCATGCGGGAGCTTTCAATCTCGTTTTAATTCATACTTTCGATCAACTCACCCTGACATTTATGATTTTGTGAGCACTTTGAGAAGAGCTCAAACAGACACATTCGACTCAATAGTGTAGGGTGTAGTTCAAAACGGACTAGAGAACCAGAGAGAGACAAATTGAGCGTTAAAAAAATTGTGCAATCGAGAAATGGTGAAATTGATTGTTTGAACGTTTTGGAGCGTTTTCTACAACATTTGTGTACATAAGTTAAACAAAATTCCCTGAATAAAAGTGTTTGCAAAGGAGCCTGCAGGTGTACAGTTGAGCAGCTAAAAGTTGCTCAGTTCATGCACTAGCGGTCAGGGCCGTTTGGGGCAAGTTGCTCAGTTCGTGTGAGCCGGTACAGGCAGGCAACCTGGTCACTCTGAACGTCCAGCGAGTCGAGTGCAGCAAGGTGGTGGCTCCCTGGTGATTTGGGGTGGCATTATGTGGGGCCACCTTACTCCAGTGGTGGGCGTAGAAGGCAAATAAACGGCTACGCGGTACAAGGAAAACACTCCTGTCACCTACATCTACATATATACTCCGCAATCCACCGTCAAGTGCGTGGCGAAGGGTACACTGTATCACTACTAAGCGCTTGCTTTCCTATTCCACTCCCAAATAGAACGAGGAAATAAAGAATGCCTATATGCCTGTGTACGAGCCCTAACTTCTCTTATCTTGTCTTTGTGATCTTTACGCGAATTGTAAGAGGCGACAGCAAGATCTTTCTGCAGTCACCTTCAAATTTCGACCCTATATATTTCCTAAAGAGAATTTATCGAAAAGAACGTCGTCTTTCCTCCAACGATTCCCATTTGAGTTCCCGGAGCTTTTCTATGACACTCTCTCATTGATCGAACCTACCAGTAAGGAACCTAGCTGCTCGCCTCTGAGCTGGTTCCATGTCTTCCTTTAAACTGATCTGGTACGGGTCCCATACACTTAAGAAATACTCAAGATGTGGTCGTATGAGCGTTTTATAAGCGGTCTCCTTTACAGATGAAATATATCTTCCCAACATTCTCCCACTAAACCGAAGTCGCCTGTTCGCCTTACACCTATCCTTACATGTTCTTTCGACTTGATATCGCTCTTCATTGTTGCGCCAAGACATTTGAACGACGCGACAGCGTCAGGAAGCTCACTGCTAATGGTGTACTCGAACATTATGGGATTGTTTTTTCTACTCAGGTGCATCACCGTATATTTTTTGAACATTTAGAACTAGCTGCCATTCTTCACACCAACTAGAAATTTTGTCTAAGTAATCCTGCATGCTACTATAGTCAATTAAAGAATACACTCTCCCATACACCATACCAACACCAGCAAACAGCCACAAATTACAACTTACTCTGTCCATCAGATCATTTATAAAGACAGAAAATAATAGCGATCCCATCACACTTCCCTGCGGCACGCCTGTCGATACACTCGTTTCTGATGAATACTCGCCATCGAGAACAACGTACTGCGTTCTATTAGGAATTCTTCCAGCCAGTCACAAATCTGTGAACCTATTCCATATGCTCGTATCTGCGTTAGCAGTCTCCAGTGTGGCACCGCGTCAAATGTCTGTTTGAAATCGGGAAATACACAATCTGCCTGTTGCACTTCATCCATGGCTCGAAATATGTCATGTGAGAAAAGGGCAAGCTGAGTTTTACATAAACAATGTTTCCTAAATCATAAAATTCATAAAAATTAGCTTATCCGTCTCCATATCGGTGAAGGATTCGTATTAACGGACGATAACTCTCCCGCTCATCGTGCTCATCTTGTCAATGCGTTCCTTCATGATAACGACATCACAAGAGTAGAATGGCCAGCATGTTCTCCATATATTAGCCCTATTCTATGTGTCTGGAATGCATCGGAAAGAGCTGTTTTTGGACGAGACGACCCGCCGAATCACCGTTCACGACTGGAAGAATCAGGACCAACTGCCTCTTGATGATCTGGTGGATAGTATACCATGACGAATACAGATATGAATTAGCGCAAGAGGGCGTGTTACCGCGTATTAAGGGTTCTGGACCATACTGAAGTCTGCAACACAGATTCAGAATGTCTGGGTTATTGTCGAACAGCTTGTCATTTTCTGTTTTCATGGAACATAAGGAGACCTGAAATACTGTTATTGTACATCAATCTTCAATTTTTATGTAAATAGCCATAAACCGCTAGAATCTTCCTGACGCAAAGAATTTCTGCATATTTTTTAAAGCCCATACAGTATAGAGGACCTCAAGATTGTTGGCAGTGACAGAGCTTACGACTACCACAGCACACATAGGAAGATTTATGCGCCGAGTAGTGTCAATAGGAGCTGTTGTCTGCCGGTTAGTAGTAGTGAGACTGCAGGCATGCACATGTCTAACCCGTCTTCCACTCATGCCACAGCACTGACTTGCACGGATCGACTGGTACTGTCAGAGAATCACTTAGCAAACAGAATGGCGCTCCACGGCCTTCAGGAACGAAACCAGATTCTTCCTGCACGCGGGTGGTGGTCGTTTGCGCGTACGACGTAGCCCTAGCGAATGCTGTCTCTTAGGGTGCGCTAGTCCCAAACACACCGGCCTTATTCCAGGAGTAATGACGTGGCGTGCGATAAGGGACAACTGTCTTCCGACTTCGATGATTGTGACCAGCTGACCAGCAGTCTGATTCGTGTGGAAAGTTGTAAGACCGGTTCTTGCCTTAATGGCAAAAGGTATGTGTTTTGTATTTCCAGCAGGATAACGCTAGCGCACACAATGCGCGTGAAACCCAACGTACTCTGTAAGACGTTATACAGTTACGGGGAATAAGAAATAGTTTAAGTGAGAATTAATTAAATTTAACACGAAGTATAAAAGCGAAAACTATGTCATATTAACAGCAAATTATATTGTTATTTAATTAGTTTGACGACTCCGAAGGTAATGAACCATTTCAATTAAAGAGAAAGCAGAGACAATAAAATGAATATTTTCGCTTGTCAACTGTCTTGAGCTAGCAGCAGGAGCGCAGGCAGAAAGGTCGCTTTCTCTCGTTTAGGTTCTCGTTTTGATAGGACGTATTAGTTAACTTGTCTTTGATAGGTTTTCATGTGGAGGTCATTTCGTCGTGTATGAAAAGATGTCTCTTTGTAAAAGATGGTTTTGCAATAACAGTTATTCAGTTCAGAATTCAGTAAAAGATGGTATTGCAATAACAGATATTCAGTTCAGAATTCCGTTGTGATGATTTAAAAAACCTTGATCTTCTTTTCATGATTTTACAAAAATTTTGGTATTATGTGATGTTCTATTTCTGCAATACACCAACCTCCGTCTTGGCGCGAAACGGATGCAGTTGTTGGAGATGCGTACGGTGCTAAAACCGATTCCGTTCACGGATTATAAAAGAGAGATGATTTATCATGTCCCTGAGTTTGCGTATTTATTTATTTCACCATGAAAAAAAATTAAATAAATAAAAGTTTTCTTAAACAATCATTTTTCGTTTCCTTCGTCTATCAGATCATTTTATATGCACATTTAAAGTATTTTTATCGATTCAGAAACGTTTTATGTCGCGGAGACAGCACGTATATGAGTCATACCGCAGCCGCTTAATATAGGCGGCAATGGCCGCAGCGTTGCAATGCGCATGCGTGGCTGAGGTTCAAATTCTCTCCCGAACCTCCTGGAGGCAGCATATGGTCGCTCTCGCGGCAGGGAGGGGCGAGGGGAAACGCCGCTTTTAACATTGGCGTTGGTGCTGGTAGAGGCACCAGCTCCTGCCTACTCAGGCTCTGGCGGTTATGCACGAATGGTTCCGAAGTAAGACAACGGAGCTAATGCGCACATCGCCTGCGCATGCGCAAATTCCTCATGAAGGCAACATCCGCCCTTCACATCTGTTTGAAGTCTCATCAAAAACATGTCATATACGGTAAAATATGTTATAACTATAAAGACGGATTAACTGTAAAAGCCTTCAGAACATCCGATCATGAATAATAATGCATTACTCTCCACATAGCAAGAATAGTCGTGTGGTTAGTGGCATCACGTTACGCTGTCGAAGGTAGTGGGTGAGAGCCCTACTCCAAGAAATATTTTTTAAAATTCTTCTTAACAGATACGGGAAAACAATAACTTGTGTTGTACTTGCCACATATATTTGGAAGTTTTAGCAAATGTGTCGCTATTTTGACGGTAAATAACATTCTTCGTTCCAGCAATTATTTAACTGTTTGAAAGGATATTGGGGAATAAACCTTTGCACTTGCGTAAGGTTAGGAAGGGGCGCTGCTTACAGTCTCACGTGATCCAAAGGTAGCTTGTCCCTTCATCATAATATACATTTTGTTACAGTCAGTCAATAGTGTAATCAGTTACGTCCTATGTTTTAGTGTTCACGTGCATAATTATTCATATATTCTTGGTGATTGTTATCAAATTAAAATGAACAACGTTCAGTATCTTTTAGAAACACATTACTCAGCTTTACATTTTGCACAAAACTGTGAAATGAAGGAGTTTGGTATGCTGACGCCCCAGCTCGAGTAGACGGTAACAGTTGATCCGTGCACCCCTGTTGTGGCGTGAGTGCAAGATGCGCTATAGGTGCGCCCATAGTCCCACTGCTGGTAACCTGTTGACAAACAATCGGGTATGTGCTATGGTGATTGTATGATCTGCTTCTGAGCTTACAATACGACGATCTTACCAGATGTCTGTGCTGCGTGGAGGTCAAGAAGTGCGTCTACGGGTTTGACAGTGTCCACTTGACCATTATAACCAGCATCGTTGCACAACTGACACAGCAGGCCCAAATTGTGCATCAATTCTCCGAAAGGACCATACCTGCACTCAGAAGGCCACAATACGCACCCTTCCAAAATAGCTCAGTTGGCTGTAGGAAGCACGACTGCGTCTCCATGCCACGGCGCGTGTTTGTGTCACTCGTTGATATCACGCTGAGCCCTATGGCTGTAGTCATTTTCTCAACGGTACTTACAGACGACGCTGTGACAGCTACGTTACTAAGCAGTCTGTCGGTGGCTGACACTCAAAACATTTTCAGTACACGTGTTGAAACACGTCCACTGAATGTGTGGTCGTGTTCCATTTTGAGTTATGAACTGCAAAAAGGTCTACTTTTATTACCCTAAAGTGCTTCTCCACCATTAATATTGTTTATCTGTACATGGTAAAAAAAGGTAAAGCAGTCAACAATCCGAAGATTGGTTTGAACACCACAGTGCTTTACTAGGCATGGTCCTGTTTGGAGGTGGTATGCCGTTGCCTTCCTCCGACCTTCGAACTGACTTACCCAGCCAGTTATAGGGGGACCTACAGTTTAACGTGGGTTCCGAACCACGGTGCTACTCGGTATTTTTCACATGAGCAATATTGCCAGAGGTGAAAGAAGTGGAAAGTGACAGATAAAAATCCTAGGACTTGGCGAGGATCGAACCAGCAACCTCTGGATTTGTAGTCTGGCACTCTACCACTGTGCAACCGAGGCGCACTTATCTGTACATACATTACTTAATTCCATTATTGAAGATCAATGCCCCATGTTTATATATGTTTACACCAATGTGATTGAACTTGTGTGTTCGTATGAATGTAGAAGGTTGCTTTTAATATTGACTGACTGCCACGCAATAGCTTACAGCCACCGCTTCACGCGTTAGGCCTCGTTTACCATAGTTAAAAACGCATTGCTTCGTATGCCGTCTGCACTGTCGTCTGCTAGGTGGTCAGACACCCTTCCTTGACAAGAAGGCGAGGTGGCTTGTTCTTAGTGTGGTACCAACATAATCATGAATGGAAGAGGTGACAAAAGATACCTCTCTGGAAAAGTAGTAGAGGGTATTATCTCCCTCAGGTAGCGAGGATTGTTAGACAGTAGACTTTGAACGCACCCTAACATCCGGCGCGGGCAAGGAAAACTGTGCGTGGCCTGAAGACTCACTCTTGCTGCGACCACCAATGTATTTCGTCGAATCATGCTGAGGGGATGACATACTGTTAGAACTTTATTTGTGATCATGTAGTCCTGTGTTATCAATGATAGTTTTTCCAAGTAATTCTTTCGCTATGCGAGGCGAAGCGTTTCTTATTTTTCATAACTCGAGTAACTTAGTGTAATTTAGTATTTGTATTTTCAATCCGGTTTTTGTGTCCGGTTTTCTCAAGTTAGAATACATGTGTGTGGCCTTCAGCATTTGCGTAAACTTAGTACTTTTTATTACTTGCTGCTCCTAACATTTTCGTGTGGTGTCTGTTTCCGCGAGCATGCTAAATTCTCTCTCGGAATCTCTGGGTTCATTCCGTTTTTACTATCTTCGTATGACCAATTGCCCAACGTGCTTTCATAACGGTCATTACTTTGGCCTTCAGCCATGCTCTTTATTGATATCAGCTTTATTCAGCTGAATTCTCGCATGTGCATTACTTGCTTATTCTAAATTAATTTATTTTTGTAAATTCTATGTAATTCATCATGGTCATACACCACCTGGTAGTTAAGGATAGTATGCCGCTGCCTCCCCGCACATGAGTTCGTTTGTGCATAGTATACTTTTAAATTGTGCTTGAAGATATCCACTATCTCGTCAAAACGCCGCTGATGCTTTGTTTCACTGCTACCATGAATTGTTCCCAATTGAGTAAGTGTCACAAGCATTATGATTGTCTGTAAGTGAATGAGTGTGCTTTCTTTATTCCCTGTGTATCTGCAAATATTCTCCCACGTTCCCTCCATATTCCAGAAGGGCAGAAACCATTTTATTATGGGCAGTAATTTAATAATTTAATTCACTGTTGTACAAGGTGTGTGTTTCATTATACTTATTTGGTCTCCCCACGGTTTGCTTGTTCATTTGATTGAATAGATAATAATGTATTATAATTTCATGTATATCTATTCCCTCTTGTACATTATTTTTGTGTTTGTTAAAGCGATGGCTGCTCCCTTAAGGAGTGAGCAGTTAGATAAATTTCCATTGCGTAAGTACTGTGGCCACTTGTGAAGTAATTTAGAGCAGCAGTGAGCGTTTTAACTTACATTAGCAGATCTCAACTGCCCGAGATCTTGCTTAAATAATTTAACAGGCTACTTTCAACTTCAAAGACACTTGCAAACATTTGTGCTAACTTCTGTAGGCTGATTACATTACTCCAGCATTCTACTGTTGTTTAGCCGGTATTATTGACGCAATGTTGCTTGATATTCGTTTCATATGATTGATTTGATTTGATTTTTTCAGGGAAGCCAAAACAGTCTTGGTCCAACCCGCCACTGCCCGCACCGAAACTAAGTTTATTGTGCGGTATCGCTTCCTGTATGTCTAGTAAAGCCAACCAACGCCCTTCAGCAGTGCAAGGAGTCCCTTTACCAGTTCTTTATTGGACACAATTTCTTCGGGTCTGGTTGTCCCAAATGTTCTGTGCCTTTTACTCTCCAATGCAATGCATTCGAAGATTAGATGTGATGCAGTTTCATCACTGTCATCACAGATCCTACATTTAGGGTCCTCTTCTGTTATTCATATTGTATGTAGGTGTTTTTTGAAATTCCCATGGCCTGTCAGCAATACAACCATGAGTCTAATCTCTCTCCTGTTCAGACCCAGGATTGCAGAGCTTCTTTTAAAACATGGCTTTGGCATCATTACCTTGCCATGTTTTTGTTGATGGACTTTGGTCCAATATTCTACGTGCTGTCTTCTGAGCCAGTTACGTAGCTCCAATTTGATCACTGCCTTGGTGATTGTCAGGACAGATTCCGGTCCAATAAATGGAGTCTCTGCCCCCATCCTGGCTAATCTGTCGGCATGTTCGTTGCCACTGATCCCCGAGTGGCCAGGGACCCCGCAATAGGTTTACTCTATTGCTTTCCCCTAGCTCCACCAGAATCCTGTGACATTCTGCAACAATTTTAGACCTTGTTGCAGGAGCTGCCAGTGATCTCAGGGCTGCCTGGCTGTCTGAATAGATATAGATGCTACAATCTTTGTAGCACCTACGTAAATTCTCCTCCACACACGCCCTGATGGCAGTGATTTCCTCCTGGAATACTGAGGCCAGTTTCCCTAGAGAGATGACGCCGTCCAGTCTTGGCTGCACCCCATATACACCGGCCCCAACACCTTGGTCTGATTTTGACCCCTGTACGGTGTCGAACTATTTTCTCCCACTACTCCCTGCTTCCAATTGTTATATTGAAAGGCTTGTTGAAGCAGTATGGGGTTATAATATAGTCGGCTGGCATTTCTCCAACCTTTCCTATATTTACCTCACTCACTATTTTAGTGTGTGATTATGGATATCCCGAAGAGTTCCAGTTGTTGCCAGATTTGAGTCTGTATGCACCAGCCGCTGCCTCCATCTTGACCCAAAGGTGTAATGGGGGCATATCCAGCATGGTTTCCATCCCAGCAGTTGGTGTGCTGCTAATTCCGCCTGTTATGGCTAAGCAGGCTAATCTCTGCACCTGTTTCATATGAAGTATAATAAAATATCTATTAAGTCCCCAACTAATTCCTTTACTAACCAAATTTAATCGCCAGTCACCATAAAGCTAGAATGGCTACTATTCTAAGAAAATGTTAGCCAAGATAATATAACAAGGCCAAGATAATATATCTTTGGCGTTCACTGCCAACCTAAGGAGGCGTACTAACACAACATTCAGTTTGTGGAGGACTACTGTCTAGAGCCACTCTTTTATAGAACACGGTGCACTACAGGATCTACTGCCACCGTCTAGGGACATCCTTATTTCTTGTACCTTCGCACAAACTTATTTCAAGGCCCCTCTTTTATTTTGCATAAACCTCTCAAATAGCTATCGATATCATTTCTTTGAATGTAATTCACGTCTGATCTACACTCACATCGTATGAGTGCATGTTTTCGCGGTGATATCCATTAAATAAAATCTGCTTGGGTTACAAGCCGCGTCATGTGGTTTACTACCCACGAGCTTTCGACAGAGATCGCCTCTGCCATTGTCAAGTGCATGGCTGTCATTTCGAGGCCGCTGCCGTGCTTACATCGCCTCGCCGCCGCCAGTGACGTCACTGATGCTCGGTTTCTTGACCATATAAGGTAAAGTTTTGGTCACACGTACGCCGCGCCCGCTTCAACTCCGCAATTACAGGTTCCCATGCCGTACTAAGTTGGAAGTCGCCGTCCTTATTGAGGGTGTTTTCAGAATTTTTTTGATATCTACGGCCTCGTTTATCACGGTGTCCCAGAAGCTGTTCGTCCGTTTAATAATTGATGACTCGTCGAAAGCAATTCATTATCCGTTTTCCAAAGCATGTTCGACCACAGCTGACATTTCAGGATATCGTAATCGAAAACACCTTCGACGTTCTATGTGTTGCTGTTCAATAGTTCGAATAGTCTGGCCGACATAAAACTGCCCACACTCACATGGAATTTTATAAATGTCTGGTGTTCTGAGACCTACATCATCTTTTACAAGATTCTTTAGTTGCCGGATCTTTGCCGAGGGCCTGAAGATTGTGTCGATTTCTTATGTCTTTTCAGGAGCCGGCTAATTTACCCTGTTATGGAGCCACAAAACGGTAAATAAGCGGTGTTCTTGGCGTCTTCTTCAGATGTCTTCTGATTACGTGACTTGGTTGAAACTGCCTGAGATACTTGTCTCTTGCTGTAGGTTCAAATGTTGCAATATTTGTTAAGCTTATGGGGCTTAAATGCGCGCCGGCCGAGGTGGCTGAGGAGACTGAGGCGCTTCAGTCACGGTCTGCACGGCCACTACGGTCGGGGGTTCGAATCCCCCCTCGGGCATGGATATTTGTGCCGTCCTTAGTTGTAGCTAGTTCATAAGTAGTTTGTAAGTCTAGGGACTGATAACCCCGCAGTTAAGTCCCCTAAGCTATACAAACATTTGAACATTTTTTTTTTTTTGCTTAAATGCGGAGTCATCAATCTCTAAACTTACAAACTACCTTATACTAAAGACAACACAAACATCCACGCTCGAGGGAGGATTCGAACCCCCGACGGGGAACGGACTCGCACATCGGAGCACAATGCCTCAATGCTCTCGGCCACTCCGCCGCATCTTTTGCCGTAGGCATTATGCTTGAAAAATTTACGTAAGTGGTTAAGTCCTTTAGACAGGTTTTCAGCACCTGAGACAGTTTCGGCTTAATGAACCAAGGTCTTCAGAACAGACTGTTTCTGTACTGGGTGATGTTAGCTGGCGGCGTGCAAATAGCGATGCGTGTATGTGAGCTTGCGGTAAACGCTGTGACCCAAACTTCCATCGCGTTTAAGGTGGACAAGAACGTCCAGGAATAGTAAGGAACAATCCTTCTCTACTTCCATCGTGAATTTGATGTGGCGGTGTATACTGTTGATGTGCTCCAGGAAACGTCTAGTTTTCTCTGTCTATGAGACCAGATGACGAAGATATAGTCGACGTAACAGTAAAAGCATCTAGGCTTTGCAAGAGCCGTGTCCAAGGCAATGTCTTTGAAATGCTCCATGAAGAGGTTGGCTGCAATGAAATGCTCCATGAAGAGGTTGGCTGCAAATGGATCTAAACGGCTTCCCATCGCCACGTCATCTGTATGGTTAAAATACTCTCGACCATATAAGAAATACGATTACATCAGAGTGTGCTTGAATAAATCCACGTTGGTATCGTCAACAACAACTACACCAGTAAGTCTATCGAGTCTGTGAAGGGGACACACGTGAATGGGGAGACCACACCGAAGCTTACCATAATATCTTCCTCACTGTGGCGCCATATTGTTAGTTTCGATGGACTGGAGATTCTCAGTCAGGAAATTGTACAGTGTGTGAAGACGTTCGGTGTTTGTGCCACAGACCGCCGCGTCGTCAGCACCTGCCCTTACGTTATAGTAAAATACGCACTTTAGTGTTTCAGGTATTGCATTCTACACATTATTAACATTCTTCTGCTGAATAGTAGCATTGACGGTGGAAGAATGACCTTTAATTTTTAATAAAAAGCGAGACCGTTTCAATAATGTTTGCCTCACGTGAAGGCCTTCTCTAATTTTATATCGCATAGTTTGTCATGAAACTTTTGTAATTTGCTGTACATATTGACATAACATGCAACTTTTATAAAAGTCTTATGTTGATACGAGGCGTGTTTTTTAAGTAAGCACCGTTTTGAAATTAGAAAAGGATGTGCTGATATATCTCATTAATTTTATTTTTATCTGAAAGCCCGTATATTAACCTACTTTTCTACAAAATTTCCATCAATATTGAGGCACATGCCATAACGTTGTACCAGGTTTTGAATACGGTCCTCATAGAAGTCTGCCACGTGACTTGTTAACCACTGCATCATAACTGTTTTGACTTTGCGATCGTCTTGCTCGATAACAATACCATAAAAAACACTACGAGAAACATTAGAAATATCATCCCGCAAGGAGGAAATAGTAAAGCGTCAGTTTTCTCTCACTTTATTGTCCACTTCCTGCACCAATCTTTCATTGACGACCGAAGTACGCCTACTGCGTTTCGACCATCATGCACATTTGTGCGGCCATCTTTACATGTTCTCACCCACCTTTCTACCATTCCATCAGTCATAATATTTTCTCCGCAAACTGCAAAGATCTTACGATGAATATCGATCGCTAAGAGGCCTTTAGCTCTAAGAAATTTTATAACAGCCCGTACTTCACAGTCGGCGGGACTCACGATTATCGGAGGCATCTTAAACAGTCAGTACACAACGATAGAGGAAGAATTCCGCTGTTTTGATTTCGTGAAGGGTGTGATTCCAGAACCTGATGCCGCCGACAACTGTGGGTGAAGCGTGCTAAGGTCGCGTGTAGCTCGTTGAGGCACACGTCTCGTATGCTCAAGTCGCGCCGTCTGTGACCGTTCAGCCGCACGTTGACTACACACGTTCAGACACAGGCTCCGTGTGCCGACGGCTTTAGAGCAGCCACTGGTTCCCCGTAAGGGCCGAGCGGCGCGCCGGTGGCTGTCCGCGGCCAGATAGACCACACAGTAACAGCCGCAGAGTCCATAAAGGCTGGCGGACAAAGCGGGCGCCACGCCGCACAATAGCGGGGGGTCCACGACTGTAAAACACTTTGTCCGCCGTAAATCGCGGCCCCATAACTCCTGCGTCGCTCGTTACTCCGCGGCCGGCCCTAATTTAACGGCCGCCTCCCGTGCTGCCCGCCTGCCCGTCTGCGCGGCGTCGACGGCGCCGCAGCCACCACTGTGCGTGCGTCCTCCACTTGGAGAGAAGGCTGCGGCGCTCTCGTGTGACGTCAGGCAGAGAAGGCTTTGCGCGTATAGCTGACTGGCTCGCTGCTTCGGCATAGTGGGCTTTGCCCCAGCGGCTACCCAGTCAGCTATGCGCGCGCAACCTATTCTGCCTGACGTCACACGAGAGCGCTGCGGCCTTCTCTCTAGGTGGCGGTGGTACGCCACCATGGAGGTAAAAGAAGGGGAGATGGCACTGCAGACTTTCGCCGTACTTTGTTTTGAAGCCAGTGGGCGGGGCCAACCGCCATTTTGAATGCCCCAAGGCGCGGTGGCTGATGGGAGCAGTTTGCACCTGCTATAGCAGACTACACTACAGTTTACGATTTCTTCTCATTCTTGAAATTTGTGTCGTGTGCAGGCACCAGCTATTTTCAGTATCAAATATAAAGTACTTATGAAATAACATACTCCCAAAAGTTTTTTGATATTGAATGCGCATTTGATCAGAAAAATAACACGTTTGGACTTGTTACTGTAACTTTGTTTTTGTTTATACAGTCCGATTTACCACGAGAAGAAGTATATGCTGTGAAAGGGTTGCTTTCGTAATATACTTTAATCCTTATTTTACTGTTTTTACGTTGACAGCTGATGACTAAGGAAGGATTTCATCTGATACTTAAATTTCTGTCATGTTCAGACAACAGCTGTTTTAAATTTAGTATGCTTACGTCAACTGTTTTTCTGGTCTTGAATGCGCATTTTATGCAGCAAAAACATACGTTTGACCTTGTTTCTTGTTTATACATTTTGAATTTACAAGAGAAGTACAGGGTGTAAAAAGGTTGCTTTCGTAATATATCTCAACCCTTAATGTCCTGTTTTTACGTCGACAGCTGATGACTGCGGAAGGATTTCATCTGATACTTAAATTTCTGTCGTGTCCAGACAACAGCTGGTTCAAATATAGTGTTCTTACGTGAATAACATAGTAAGGAAAGCAATGTCAAACGTTTTTCTCGCCTTAAATACGCATCTGATTCAGCAAAATCACACGTTTGGTTTCGTTACTGTAACGGTGTTTTTTACATTTTCAATTACCAAGAGGATACGTATGTGATGTGAAATTTGCTTTTGTAAAATATTCCAATCGTTTTTTCATATATTTGCGTCAACAGCTAATGAAGCCAGAACTCTGTAAGCAATGCTTGTTTGCTTACTGGTAGTAGATCTTATTAGTTACAATTTCAACATTCATTTTGAATGCACAACCCCTGCAATGTTTAAGTTGTACCAAGAAAACTTATGTTTTCTTTGCTACTCCATCAATGAGGGAAGAAGCAAGCCCTGCTATCACCTCTTGTACATATCAAGAAATTAAAAGATTCTCCAATGGCAAAGGAACAACTGTGAGTGGACTATTTTTAAAATTATGATGTCAGTCTCACTATCATTTAGACATCATCTCACTTCAAAACACCTAAATCATTCAGCATGTGAACAATAAGTAATTTAAACTTGGTGAGAAAACTTACCATTTTACAACACTGTAGAATGCTATAAATGTAACTAGTGGCAGGTTTTAATGAGCTCTTAAACTAATACCTTCAATATTAGGTCAAAATATGACATTTGGGAATTTAACATATGGCTTTGTCAAGTATTTTCTGCTTTGTTCGTCTGATCTTTTGAATATCAATTTAGATTAACACTTGTTCCACAAATTGTGAATTTGAAATATCAAAATGGTTTGAAATATCAGTTTAATAAAAAGATTTTTTTTAATATCAATATTTATCTCAAAAAATTCATCTATTGAGTAGAAGGGGTTGTTATTCACTTTAATGCCAGTTGGCTGTCAGACGTAATGCTATTTGATAAGTTACCAAAGACAAGTACAAGTCACCCGATTCTGTTCCAAAGTTAGATCATGCAGCTATGCACATTGCTACTATGTTTGGATTGGGTTACTGCTAACATAGAGTGACCAGACGTCCCGTATTTAACTTAATTGTCCCGCTGTCCCGACAAAATATTTCGTTAAGTCCTATATTATTGAAACGTGTTTTTAAGTAACATATACCACAATAAAATGGATAGCTCGATATGTAATCTTAGGCAAAGGATAAACAAAAGTACACTTTTTAATTAAAGCACAGTAACAAGGAATGATTGATGTTCTTTCTTTAGTACTGTGTAATGCTTTGACATGGCGAATAGTTGTGCATTCGTAATTGC